>CM065298.1:54986421-59972804 GCA_032871835.1 Dipteronia dyeriana
AACAAAGTGTAATTAATCGAATACTTTATTTCTGATCAGAAAAATATCTAAATACGTAAATACATAAGTATATCCAAAATCAAACATAGAGCAATAAAATACAAAATTATACAAACTCCCACTATAATGTGATATCCTTACACAAAATAACATCCATATGAGCAGTGTGCTCATGAAAGACCTTGGGTGGTAATCCCTTTGCAAGCGGATCCACTATCATGGAGTTTGTCCCAATATACTCTATGGATATATGTCCACTCTGAACTCTTTCCTTCACAACTAGGAACTTAATGTCAATATGCTTTGACCTAGATGAGTTCCTGTTGTTATTAGAATATATCACTGCTGACTTATTGTCACAATATAGTTTGAGTGATCTTTCTACACCCTCCAGAATGCGCAGCCTAGTGGCGAAATTCCGCAACTATATTCCATGATTGGATGCCTCATAGCATACTACAAACTCTGTTGCCATGGTGGAAGAAGCTATGAGTGTCTGTTTGGCACTCCTCCAAGAAATAGCTCCACTAGCCAACAGGTATATGTAGCCTGATGTGGATCTCCTACTAACTTGGCATCCATCAAAATCAGAGTCGGAATACCCTATGATCTCCAATTGATCCGATCTCCTATATGTGAGCATGTAATCTTTTGTTCTCTTTAAATACCTTATAACCCGTTTGGCTGCCATCCAACGATTCATCCCAAGGTTTCTTAAATATCTACCTAACATACCAACAATATATGCAATATCCGAACGCTTACACACATGAACATACATTAGACTGCCTACAGCTGATGCATAGGGAATCTTCTGCATTTTCTTAACTTCAAGGTTACTTTTAGGGCACTGATTGAGACTGAACTTGTCTTCCTTAGTGACATGGGTGTCACCTGGTTTGTTGTCCTGCATGCCAAACCTTTTGAGCACTATATCGATATAACTCCTTTGTGATAATCCAAGAATACCCCGAGAGCGATCTCATTGTATCAAGATCCATAATACAAATGAGGCATCACCAAGATCTTTCATCTCAAAATTCTTTGATAGAAATATCTTAGTTTCGTGCAACATGACTATATCATTTATGTCAAGCAGTTTTCATAGACATATAAAACCAGGAATATGTGCTTACTCCTACTGAATTTGTGATACACACAATTATCAATAGTGTTTATCTCAAAACCAAACGAGATAACCACTTAATGAAACTTATGGTACCACTGACAGGAAGCTTGCTTGAGTCCATAGATGGATTTTATCAATTTAAAAACCATATTCTTTGGGTCTCCCGACTCAAAGTTTTCTTGTTGCACCATATAAATTGTTTCGTCAATGTCACGATTATCCCAAAAGAGTCTTTCGTTGAAACTGGAGAGAAAGTCTGTTTATAGTCAATCCCTTCCTTTTGGATAAAGCCTTTAGCTACAAGCCGAGCCTTATACCTCTCCACATTACCTTTCGAATCTCTTTTGGTTTTAAATATTCATTTACAACCAATGAGTTTCGCACCTTCTGGTAATGGGACAAGTTCCCAAACCTTATTGTCTTGTATAGACTTATACTCCTCATTCATGGCATCAATCCACTTTTGAGAGTTGGAACCCTGCATGGCTTGATGGAAGTTGATTGGATCATTTTTCATCATTCCAATGCCTTCCTCATGTTCCTGAAGAAATACGTAAAAATTGTTCGGAATAGCATTTCTTCTTTCTCTAATGGATCACCTTAATGGCATTGGTTCTTTGAGGTTGTTGAGTTTGTTCATCAAGAACAATCGCCTCATCTTGAATGTGGGGTTGTTCAACTTTGTCTGGTTGAGGATCCAGATTCACTTCTTGATCAATGACAGGTATAGAAACCTGCATATTGTCAAAAACGATAGTGGGAATCGAAACAGATTTTTCCTAAAAGACAATGTCTCTAACCTTATTTCTCTCCCCAAACTCAACATCCTCAAAAAATGTTACAGTTTCCCGTTTCAAAAATTGACCTAAGTGTGAGATCATAAAACATATAGCCCCTTAATTGCTCAGAGTAGTCAATAAAGTAGCTGCTCACGATTTTGGAGTCCAATTTCTTTTCATATGGCCTGTAAGGCCTTGCCTCAGTTGGACATCCCCAGATGTGAAAATGCTTTGGATTAGGCTTTCTACCTATACAAAGCTCATAAGGTATTTTGCAGCTTCATTATTCTTCCTCTATTTGCCCTTATCCTTAGAGGTGCTAGCCAAATGAGCACTTTCGGTCCTGTCTCGCTTCAGTCTCTCTTCCTCTTGCACATAGTAAGAAATGAGCTCATTAAGAGTCCATTTCTCCTTTTGACAGTTGTAATTGACCTTAAACTGACTGTATTGTGCAGGAAGTGATATTAAGACTAAATGCACGAGCAAGTCGTTAGATAGCTCGAGCTTCAGTACCTTAAGCTTAGAAGCAATATGAGACATTTCCATAACGTACTCCCTTATGTTCCCTTTGCCCTAGTACTTCATAGAATCTAGCTTTGCAAAAACGTGCTTGTTTTTGCCTTATCATTTTTTTCGTAGAAAGCTTTTCAATTTCGGCTAGGAACTTTTTGGCTTTGGTTATCTTTTCAGATACCGCACCCCTAAATGCCACGCTTGATGATCTTAAGACTCATGCGATTTGAGCGATCCCACTTCTCAAAGTTCTTCCTATTATTAGGAGAACTTGCATCCGTAAAAGAAGCGGGTTGCTCAACCCGAAATGCAAGGTCCAGATCCATGCAACCGAGAAAAATGAGTATGTTCTCCTTCCAAATCCTTAAAGTTGGTCCCATTAAGCATGTGTATAGAGTTGGTATTAACAGATATAGTAAAACATTAGCTTGAAAAAGAAAAAAACAAACACACAAACATGCTCACATTAATAACCAAATACAATAATCAACAAATTCAAATAATGGTAAGTCTCATCTCAAGATACCTAGCACAATATTAATATCAAGTCTTTGGACAGTAATATTAAATATAAGTGGTACTCTTGTTGTAGTGATCAAACATTGACAATAATTTATGTTAAATAATAAATCTATCTTTGGATCGACTTATTATTCACATGTGAAACCTTATAATTGTCACATGTTTATCGCCACAGATGTGTGTGCAATTCGGCCAAATATTAACCTTCCTTTGGGCCTGCTAATACCTGCATGAATATATACACATACGTGGTACTCTTCTTATAGTGATCAAACATTGACAATAATTTATGTTCAATAATAAATCTATTTTTGGACCGACTTATTATTCGCATGTAAAACCTTATAGTAGTCACATGTTTACCACCACAGATGTGTCTGCAATTCGGCCAAGTATTAACCTTCCTTTGGGCCAGCTAATACCCGTATGAATTTACACACACAACCAGCCAACATCCCTCATGAACAATCTACACAAGAGAGGTCACTTTGGCGACATCTTGTTTCAATTACTCATTTAAAATAATAGACCACTTTATTTAACCATAAAAGATATACCAAATAATGGTCGGTCCCATCTCAAGATACCTAGCACAACATTAATATCAAATCTTTTAACAGTAATATTAATTGTAAGTGGTACTCTTGTTGTAGTGATCAAACATTGACAAAAATTCATGACAAATAATAAATATATTTTTGGATCAATTTATTATTTACATGTAAAGCTTTATAATAGTCACATATTTACCAGTTACCACCAAAGGTGTGTATGCAATTCGACTAAGTACTAGCCTTCCTTTGGACCGGTAAATACCCACATGAATGTACACACACATGAACATCCAACATCCCTCATGAACAATCTATATAAGAGAGGTCACTTTGACGACATCTTGTTTCAATTAGCCCATTTAGAATGATGGACTACTTTATTTAACCATAAAAAGTATACCACAAAATATTTGAATTTGAGTTGATCCTTAAAATAAAATGAAAATAAATAAAAATTTATTTTATTTTATCAAAATTACCAAAGTGCCCCCAAATTTTGTAAAATTATAGAAAGGCCCCTCAAGTGTCATAAATTAAAATTTGGAACAAAAATTAAAAAAATTATAAAGTGAACCCATAAATTTTCAATAATTATAAATTTGTGCCAAAACTTTTTCTTAATTGTAAACAGGTCCTGTAAGTTTAGGAAATTATAAATTGGCCTCTGATGTTTATCAAAATCACATAATGCCCTACAAATTTGTAAAACAGTCCCTCAAGAATTTTGAATTTTCAAAAGAAAGGCCTGAGCAAAAACAAGCTCTATAAACCCTAGTTCGTCGCTCACCGCCGCCGAAGCTACTGTTGGAACCCCGTTCACCAGTCATGCAGCGGAATTAGGTTTTAATTTTTTTTTATACAGATCATATCTGTATCTGGGACCAGTGAACTTTTGATCGTAATTATTTTTCGAAACCAATACATACAATATGTAAACACAGGAAATTGTAATCAATATAATCAGAAGAAGATATACTTACCAACGTTTGGAGGCTCCTTCACTTTTCGATATGCTCCTGTCTGAACCACTTGATCTTCCTCGCTATCTCCCGGGACTGGTAACTATGTGTGGGCGCGTCACGGTCTCAGGAACTTGAATGGAGGATGTAGAGAAAATTGAAGAAACTCTTTCTTCTATATGTTTCAAAAACACACAAAACATGAAACAATATATATATATATATATATATATATATATATATATATATATATATTTGTTCTACTTCTTTCTCACGCAAGATAACAGAGCAAGACTTTTGTTTCTATACAATTTACACAAATATGTATATCTATTATATTTCTTTCTCATGCCAGATAACAGAGCAAGCCTTTTTTTTCTTTTAATACAAATATTCACGCCTTGCTTCACTTTCTAAAAACTTCACACACAGCTTCACAAATATATATTATATATGTATTAAGTATTTGCATCCTATGCAGATTATTCTTTTGACTATTGTTTCATGTATATACCAATTTACATCCAATACAATCTCTTGTGTTATTAGTTGATATATATCTTTTAATTATCCTTTTTAAATATATCAAATATATTAAAAGTGATAATTAGTATTTTAAATTTAAACTTAAATTCAAATACTTAGATAAATGATTTAGTAAAATAAAATAATCCTATTATTTTATCTTCACCCAAATCCATATATCAACTAACACCCTCCAATTAATAGTTAATTAATAATTCAAAATTATCAATATAATTAAATAATCTAATTATTTAATTAATTAACTATTGACATTCATTAATTAAATAATCTCATTATTCAATTAATTCCCGAATATATACGTATCACTTTTGTAACGCAATTAATTGGACAATCCAATTAATTAACCGTGACCCTTGTTACCTAAATCGATCGGGCTAGCAAAGGGACCTAATGGACCCTTAGTATTTTGAGTTTCAATAATCCTCGGAATCATTAATTAAACTCTTTAATTAATATTCCTTGATTATAACTCCGTGTTATTCCACTAAAAACCCGAAGCTGCACTCTCTCAACTGTAGACGCTTTTACACAGGCCGATACAACTCGGTGTCCATCGATATAGCTATTACACATGGTGTGATCCTCCACAGTAGTTCATAATTAGAGTTGGGTCCTAATGTCCGTTATACCACTCTAATTACATAAATCCTTTAAGCACCGTTGATTCTATAATGAACAATAAATCATATTTCCTTACGAAATTAAGAGAGCGCTCATATTGTCCAAGCCCCGAATCAACCCTTAAAGGAACTACCATCTACTTCTCACAAGAATGAGTGGTTCCATTATTGTGAACAAACCTTCCCAACCACAAGCCAAATCGCAATCCCAACATACTGAGCATATTGATCGGGAACTGCATCCGACCTCACCCATGATATATCAAAGACCACGATCTAACCTGAAGGAGTCGATTAGTCACTCAGGATTAAGATCACTCACATATAGCCATCATTAGTTGATATATATGAATCTCATCAGTAAACGGATCTTGGTGAGAGATTCATATAGATCATGGCCCAGTCCTATATGATCACATCATACATGGTGCCTCTATTCTCATTTCTCCATATGATTGATTCAGGATAGAATCATCGTACATTACGGAATGGGCCACAACTATAGATTAACCACATATAAAGTACCCAGCTTTATTTGCTATCTATGGACTCTTTCGATTGCACGTCTCTTACTGTATCCATCTGTTTTGAGATTACATCCGGCAATCTTGGATGTTAAATTTATGCACAAGTTATATAATAAACAACACAACAAGAATGTATTGAACTTTTCCTTTTATTTATTTAATAAATCCATTTACAAATTACATCTTTAAGACATAAACCCCAACAATCTCCCACTTGCACTAAAGCATGTGAGGCATGTCTCATAACCCTAGACCATCTAGGTGACCCGAAAACACTTTAGCCGGTAAGGTCTTCGTAAATGGATCAGTATGATTGTCTTGTGAGGCTATCTTGGTGACGATCACATCTCCTCTCTGCACTATCTCTCTAATGAGATGATACTTTCTCTCTATATGCTTCCCTCTTTCGTGGCTTCTTGGTTCTTTGGAATTAACCACAGCACTACTGTTATCACAATAAAGTGTGATGGGCTTATCTAGGTCTGGAACAACTTCCAGATAACTCAAGAACTTACGGAGCCAAATAGCCTCTTTAGCAGCTTCACAAGCGGCTACATATTCGGCTTCCATGGTGGAGTCAGCAATGTAAGATTGCTTGATACTTCTCCACACAATGGCTCCACCACCTAGAGTGAATACTGATCCAGACGTGGATTTTCTAGAATCCCTGCCTGACTGAAAATCAGAATCTGTGTATCCTAACGGGATCAAATCCTGCCTTGAATACACTAGCATATAGTCTCTCATTCTCCGAAGATACTTGAGAATTGTCTTGACAGCAACCCAATGATCCAATCCTAGGTTGGACTGGTAACTACTGACTACTCCCACTGCATAGCAGATGTTCGGTCTCATGCATAACCTATCATACATGAGACTACCTGATGAGAATCAAGAAGTCATCAAATGATCCATTGCATGTTCCGGTTAGGCCAATAACAAGGGCAAGAACTAAGAGATTCAAAGAAGCACTAAATGGCCTAATTCAAGACACTTGGGCTGATTTTGAATTGTTGAAGTCCAAGATAAGTCCACATGAAGACCAAGGCGTAATTAATGTTATCAAGGCAATTGATTAAGCTGAATATGGAAGACTTGGGCGTGTGGCACAAGCTAGGAAAATAGTCAACTTTGGCTGATTTATTTCCTTTTAATTTCCAAAGAATAATCGTTGATTTGTTTCCCAAATTAAAGGGCTGATTTGTTTCTAAATTTAGCTTTCCAATTAGGAAGCAAGTCAATAGTTGCTAGTTTAGTATTTATTTATTTCCTAAATTTGTTTGTATTTATTTTCATGAATGTAAGCCATTAATTGTCTAATATTTATTCCCTTTTAGGTCTTAGATATTTTTAGTATAAAAGGGACCAATTGATGTAATTTGAGGATAGATTTTGAATTGAAATAAATTTGAGAGAATTTTCTCTTTGGTTCTTCATAGAACTTATGAACTTATCAAGGTTCTACCTTGTGGCGTTCAAACCTTGACTTATCACTCACCTTCTTTCTTATTCTTGAGTGTGGCGTCTACAATTTTCTTGATACCGTTGGTTCTTATCTCCATATAGATAACGGGTCGCGGTCCGATAATATTCTTGTTCAAAAACTTGATTAGAAAACGATCCTTCGTTACCATATATTGGTTCCGGGTTTCACTGCTCTTGGTGAGGTTCATATCAGTTGGTATCAGAGCTTAGGCTTCTAAATCAGGTTTAATATCCTTGTTCTTCTTCGTCTATTTTTTTTCTGTTTGATCTTAAAAAAAAATCAGATCTATTACCAAAAAAAAAATCATCTTTGTTATAAAAAAAATCCCGAAAAAAAAAGAAAGTACAATTTTTTTTAGGTCGTGTGGTTGAACTTATATCAACAATTTTTATTCCTTTTCTTGTTTTCGTGCATTGATAAAAAAAAGATGTCTTTCAAAGGAGATTCATCAAACAAAGATAAAAGAGGGGAACCATATTTCATGGTTCAGACATACAACAATATTATGGTGAAGATTCGAGGACGAATCCTTTTGAGGAGAGGGGGAATGATGAGAATCAAGAAGTCATCAAATGATCCATTGCATGTTTCGGTTGGGCCAATAACAAGGGCAAGAGCTAAAAGATTCAAAGAAGCACAAAATGACCTAATTCTAGACACTTGGGCTGATTTTGAATTGTTGAAGTCCAAGATAAGTCCACATGAAGACCAAGGCGCAATTAATGTTATCAAGGCAATTGATTGGGCTGAATAAGGAAGACTTGGGCATGTGGCACAAGCTAGAAGAATAGTCAACTTTGACCACAACTTTCTTGATACCGTTGGTTCTTACCTCTTTATAGGTAACGGGTCGCGGTCCGATAATATTCTTGTTTAAAAACTTGATTAGAAAACGATCCTTCATTACCATATATTGGTTCCGGGTCTCACTGCTCTTGGTGAGGTTCATATCAGTTGGTATCAGAGCTTAGGCTTCTAAATCAGGTTTTGTCTATCCTTGTTCTTCTTCGTCTATTTTTTTTCTGATTGATTTTAAAAAAAAAATCAGATCTATTACAAAAAAAAAAATCAGCTTTGATTTAAAAAAAATCCCTAAAAAAAAAGTACAATTTTTTTTTATGTCGTGTAGTTAAACTTATATCAACAATTTTTATTCATTTTCTTGTTTTCGTGCATTGATAAAAAAAAAAGATGTCTTTCAAAGGAGATTCATCAACAAAAGATAAAAGGGGGGAACCATCCTTTGTGCTACAGTTTGTCAACAACATTATGGTGAAGATTCGAGGACGAATCCTTTTGAGGAGAGGGGGAATGATGAGAATCAAGAAGTCATCAAATGATCCATTGCATGTTCCGGTTGGGCCAATAACAAGGGCAAGAACTAAGAGATTCAAAAAAGCACTAAATGGCCTAATTCAAGACACTTGGGTTGATTTTGAATTGTTGAAGTCCAAGATAAGTCCACATGAAGACCAAGGCGTAATTAATGTCATCAAGGCAATTGATTAGGCTGAATATGGAAGACTTGGGCGTGTGGCACAAGCTAGGAAAATAGTCAACTTTGGTTGATTTATTTCTTTTTAATTTCCAAAGAATAATCGTTGATTTGTTTCCCAAATAAAAGGACTGATTTGTTTCTAAATTTAGCTTTCCAATTAGGAAGTAAATCAATAGTTGCTAGTTTAGTATTTATTTATTTCCTAAATTTGTTTGCATTTATTTTCATGATTGTAAGGCATTAATTGCCTAATATTTATTCCCTTTTAGGTCTTAGATATTTTTAGTATAAAAGGGACCAATTGATGTAATTTGAGGATAGATTTTGAATTGAAATAAATTTGAGAGAATTTTCTCTTTGGTTCTTCATAGAACTTGTGAACTTATCAAGGTTCTACCTTGTGGCGTTCAAACCTTGACTTATCACTCACCTTCTTTCTTATTCTTGAGTGTGGCGTCTACAATTTTCTTGATACCGTTGGTTCTTATCTCCATATAGATAACGGGTCGCGGTCCGATAATATTCTTGTTCAAAAACTTGATTAGAAAACGATCCTTCGTTACCATATATTGGTTCCGGGTTTCACTGCTCTTGGTGAGGTTCATATCAGTTGGTATCAGAGCTTAGGCTTCTAAATCAGGTTTAATATCCTTGTTCTTCTTCGTCTATTTTTTTTCTGTTTGATCTTAAAAAAAAATCAGATCTATTACCAAAAAAAAAATCATCTTTGTTATAAAAAAAATCCCGAAAAAAAAAGAAAGTACAATTTTTTTTAGGTCGTGTGGTTGAACTTATATCAACAATTTTTATTCCTTTTCTTGTTTTCGTGCATTGATAAAAAAAAGATGTCTTTCAAAGGAGATTCATCAAACAAAGATAAAAGAGGGGAACCATATTTCATGGTTCAGACATACAACAATATTATGGTGAAGATTCGAGGACGAATCCTTTTGAGGAGAGGGGGAATGATGAGAATCAAGAAGTCATCAAATGATCCATTGCATGTTTCGGTTGGGCCAATAACAAGGGCAAGAGCTAAAAGATTCAAAGAAGCACAAAATGACCTAATTCTAGACACTTGGGCTGATTTTGAATTGTTGAAGTCCAAGATAAGTCCACATGAAGACCAAGGCGCAATTAATGTTATCAAGGCAATTGATTGGGCTGAATAAGGAAGACTTGGGCATGTGGCACAAGCTAGAAGAATAGTCAACTTTGACCACAACTTTCTTGATACCGTTGGTTCTTACCTCTTTATAGGTAACGGGTCGCGGTCCGATAATATTCTTGTTTAAAAACTTGATTAGAAAACGATCCTTCATTACCATATATTGGTTCCGGGTCTCACTGCTCTTGGTGAGGTTCATATCAGTTGGTATCAGAGCTTAGGCTTCTAAATCAGGTTTTGTCTATCCTTGTTCTTCTTCGTCTATTTTTTTTCTGATTGATTTTAAAAAAAAAATCAGATCTATTACAAAAAAAAAAAATCAGCTTTGATTTAAAAAAAATCCCTAAAAAAAAAGTACAAATTTTTTTTATGTCGTGTAGTTAAACTTATATCAACAATTTTTATTCATTTTCTTGTTTTCGTGCATTGATAAAAAAAAAGATGTCTTTCAAAGGAGATTCATCAACAAAAGATAAAAGGGGGGAACCATCCTTTGTGCTACAGTTTGTCAACAACATTATGGTGAAGATTCGAGGACGAATCCTTTTGAGGAGAGGGGGAATGATGAGAATCAAGAAGTCATCAAATGATCCATTGTATGTTCCGGTTGGGCCAAATAACAAGGGCAAGAACTAAGAGATTCAAAGAAGCACTAAATGGCCTAATTCAAGACACTTGGGCTGATTTTGAATTGTTGAAGTCCAACATAAGTCCACATGAAGACCAAGGCGTAATTAATGTCATCAAGGCAATTGATTAGGCTGAATATGGAAGACTTGGGCGTGTGGCACAAGCTAGGAAAATAGTCAACTTTGGTTGATTTATTTCTTTTTAATTTCCAAAAAATAATCGTTGATTTGTTTCCCAAATAAAAGGACTGATTTGTTTCTAAATTTAGCTTTCCAATTTGGAAGTAAATCAATAGTTGCTAGTTTAGTATTTATTTATTTCCTAAATTTGTTTGCATTTATTTTCATGATTGTAAGGCATTAATTGCCTAATATTTATTCCCTTTTAGGTCTTAGATATTTTTAGTATAAAAGGGACCAATTGATGTAATTTGAGGATAGATTTTGAATTGAAATAAATTTGAGAGAATTTTCTCTTTGGTTCTTCATAGAACTTGTGAACTTATCAAGGTTCTACCTTGTGGCGTTCAAACCTTGACTTATCACTCACCTTCTTTCTTATTCTTGAGTGTGGCATCTACAACCTTCTTGATACCGTTGGTTCTTATCTCCATATAGATAATGGGTCACGGTCCTTTTTATTTTCTTTGTTTATAAACTTGAATTAGAAAACGATCCTTGCTACCATATATTGGTTCCGGGTCTCACTGCTCTTGGTGAGGTTCATATCACTACCTACTGTCGATACATAGGGTACACGTCTCATATCCTCAACTTTTTGAGGTGTCTTAGGACACTGTTCCTTAGAAAAATTAACTCCATGCCTAGAAGGTAAATTATCTTTCTTGGAGTTTTGCATCGAAAATCGCATAAGAATCTTGTCGATATATGATGCCTGAGACAGTGCTATGAGTTTGTTCTTACAATCCCTTATAAGTTGGATCCAGAGAACAAAACTCGCCTCTCCCAAATCTTTCATTTGGAATTGGCTAGCCAGCAAGCCCTTTACATCAGACAACATTCCCACATCATTCCCAATGAGTAGGATATCATCTACGGATAGGACCAAGAAAAACTACTTTCTTATCAATGATGCGCTTGTAGACACAAGGCTCATCGACATTCTGCTTGAAGCCATAGGTTTTGATCACATCATCAAACCTGATGTTCCAAGATCTAGATGCTTGCTTAAGCCCATAGATGGACCTTTACAGATTGCAAACCTTTTGCTCTTGATCTGGACACACGAATCCCTCTGGTTGCATCATATAGATGCTCCCATCAAGATTGTCATTCATGAATGCAGGCTTGATGTCCATTTTCCAAATTTTGTAAGTGAAATAGGCAGCAATGGATAAGAGAATCCTAATAGACTTAAACATGGCTACTGGCGAGAAGGTCTCTTCATAATCGATCCCTTCTTTTTGGGTATAACCCTTAGCCACTAGTCTTACCTTAAAGGTCTCTACCTTCACGTCTACTCCTCTCTTTTTCTTGTAAATCCACTTACACTCTATGGGTTTTACCCCATCCGGTAAGTCTACAAGATCCCAGACTGAGTTAGAGTACATGGACTCCATCTCGAGATTCATGGCTTTAAGCTATTCCTCTTTATCAGGATCTTCCATTGCATTCTTAAATGTCAATGGATCAACAACACTATCAGCAGAGACAACATCTTGTCCCTCACCTATACCTAAATAGCGTTCAAGTTGTCTCACAACCCTCTCACTACGTCTAGGTGGTAGTGTATCTTGATCAGGAATCATCTGAATCTCAGATGTTTGTGGAACAACAACTCTTGTTGATGAAGCACTAGTCTCACCAGGCTCACCAGGCTCCAACTCATTTAATACAATCTTGGAACGAGGTTTATGGTCACTAATGTAATTATCCTCAAGAAACGTTGCATTTGTCGATACAAATACTTTGTTATCTTCAGGACTATAGAAGTGTCCACCTCTGGTCTCGTTGGAGTATCCTACAAACAGGAAGATAACAGATTTGGAGTCTAGCTTTCCAGTTCTATTCTTCAGCATGTGTGCTGGACACCCCCATATGTGAAAATGTCATAAACTAGCTTTACGACTATTCCACAACTCTAGGGGAGTCTTAGGAACAGATTTGGATGCCACTACATTCAAAATGTATGCAGCTGTTTGTAACGCATATCCCCATAAGGAATTTGGTAATGATGAGAAACTAATCATAAATCTCACCATTTCCATTAGGGTTCTATTTCTCCTCTCCGTTACACCATTTTGCTGAGGTGTACCGGGAGCTGTGAGTTGGGAAACTATCCCATGCTCGACCATGAAGTCTTTAAACTATTGGTCAAAATACTCACCTCCACGATCCGATCGTAGTGACTTGATAGTCCTACCTAATTGATTCTCAACTTCAGCTCGAAATTCTTTGAACATTTCAAATGTTGACGTATCCATATCTTGAGTAGTCATCTATAAAGGTGACATAATACTCATAACCACCCCTAGCTTTAACATTCGTCGGTCCGCAGACGTCTGTATGTATAAGCTCTAGCGGTTCTTTATCTCTAAGCCCTTTTCCAGTAAAAGGTCTCTTAGTCATCTTACCTTCCAGACAAGATTCGTAGACAGGTAAGGTGTCAATCTTTAACTCACTTAAAAGTCCATTTTTTACTAGTCTGTCTATCCGGTCAAGATTGATATGACCAAGCCTTAGATGCCAGAGATACGTGTCATTATCTGGAGAAATCTTATGTCGTTTAGTTTTTGGTTTTTCAACCTTAAATATTTCGATGTTGAGCAGTGTAGTATGTATTAACGGTCTTAACACATATAAATTTTTTTCATTAATTCCTAAACAAATATTCAGACCATTCTTTCTAATAATAACAGACGTATTATTAAAAGAAACAAAATATTTTTATTCTAACAACTTAGAAATGGAAATCAAATTTCTTGTAAATCCAGGAATATAAAATACATTGTCCAACAATATATAATTATAACAAAAACGTAATCTGATTACGCCCACTACTCGTGCCGACACGACATCCCCTGACCCCACACGCATTAAGAAGGCTTGCTCCTCTAGCTGTGTCCAAGAATCAATCCATTATAAAGAAGAACAAACATGGTTAGTGGCCCCCGAATCAACTATCCAGGGTGAAGAATCATCTTCTACTAAACACGACTCAAGAACAAGTAAATCATATTTACTTTTCTTGGACTTCTTCTTGCTTTGGGCTTTCTTGGGTTTGGGCTTACCCTTCGCTTTCGCAGCAGACCTCTTCCTCTTTTTATTATTTGAGGAGGAAGATGGTTCGACAACATTTGCTTCACCGGGTCTTACCCTTATTGTCCTTAATTAAAGACTCAAAGGTAGCAAGCGTTGGAGGACATTCCTCCGTAAGCACAAACTTGAGGTCTTTGGTGACCAATATTGCATTAATGTTAAGTTTCCACTTAGTGTAGTTATCACCAGTTAATTTTTAGTTTGTGAGAATTTGAAGTAATGCAGAAGACATTATTGCTGAAATAAATAAAACATTCATTCAGTCATTTATTTAAAACAAGTGCAAGTGCTTTGACATAAATTTAAACATGTTGCATGCACATGTTTAACGAACTAGAACTACCCTAAAACTAGTTACTCTACCACGACAATCCAACATACCACAAAGAAGTACCGCCTTAGGGTCGGTCAAGTCTTTGCATGTTGGACCGAGACATTCTCAATCAAATGATATTATAGAATAACTCTTATTCCATATCATTCAACCATCGTTCATTCAGTCAAGTTTTTAATTAACAAACTTAATCAAAACCTTCGTGAGTGTAACCCACCATTTAAGATCCCACGAGCTTAACTCGAGAATTGTCGCATTAGGGTCGGTCAATCCCGAAATAGCCTCAGAAATCCTATCCATTAGGAAGTCAACCTTGGTATTGACCTTTGTGGAAACCCTCCTTAGGGAGGGCGAAAGCAAAGCCGTCACGAGGCCCCACTCGGATCTCACGGTGTTAAACTAACGATGGAGACCGCGGGATATATATGTCATATATCCCTCTCCCACTCACTATTTTAAAATTAGGGTTTTCTTTTAACTGTTAATGCACCTAGACTCTACCGGATTAAATGACTAATTTTAATCAAGTTATCTAGCGCATTAACTAATTAGAACCAAATTTTAATTAACTAATAAATTATTAATGATTTTTAACAATTAAAAATCTAATCTATTAGTGAATAATTTAAGCCTTTGTAAATTATTTACTATGGTTATATTATTTTGTTAGTGTTTACCAAGTTTTAACTATTAAAACCCTAACACTTTATTTGGATCATTTATTATTAGGTAATTAATCATATTAATCTTAATTACAATAAATGACCCTATTGATCTAACTTATTAAACTTTTTAATAACTAGATTAATATTAATAAGAATTACCAAGTTTTCTAACCATTAAAAACTAATATCATTATTCTTAGCCAATTATGTATATTACCCATTTTAATCACATTAAAAAAAAAATATCAGGCTATATGCATGTATGACATATCAAATATATTTGTGTAGGCACATCTAATCTAAATGGCATACGTATGCATGACAATGCTTTTATCATCACATAATATAAATCATACAAGAATTGACCGAGTACTGTGGATTATTTAACCTAAAAAATTGGAATCTAAAATTACAAAAAAAAAAAAAAACCAAGGCATTCCTTGGTCTTCTTGTAATTTTCAGGCCTTCTTGTAAGTCACTCCGATTCATCTCATGAATTCGAAACGGGAAATCTGCACAGAACACACTAGGCAACATTTGCCAACGGAACTGCGTGAACAGTACCCGGGGAAAAGCCGACCTTGAACAGTGTTTCGGTGAACAGTAACGCATGAACAGTGTCGTCGTGAACAGTGCCGACCGTGAACACTGCTAGGTGAACAGTACCCCCTCCCCCCGGTGAACAGTAACGCCGCCGTAAATAGTACCGACGTCGCGCGCGTTTCCAGTTATTCGTTTACAGGTTACAATTTTTTTTTTTTTATTTACAATACAATAACAGTAAAATAAATGAAATAAAAATTATACAACCCATAAACCCTAAATCCACAGTACCATAAAAAATTACGATCAACCATGTTTAAATTAAATAATTTAATTATAAACATTCATACAATCATAAAGATGGTGCCTACACATTCATACATACAGGAGTATCGAAAACAATTTCTAGTTTCGAAAAAATAAATTGGCTCTGATACTAATTGTTGGAACCCCGTTCACCGGTCACGCAGTAGAATTAGATTTTAAATTTTTTTTATACAGATCATATCTGTATCTGGGACCAGTGAACTTTTGATCGTAATTATTTTTCAGAACCAATACATACAATATATAAACGTAGGAAATTGTAATCAATATAATCAGAAGAAGATATACTTACCAACGTTTGGAGGCTCCTTCACTTTTCGATATGCTCCTGTCTGAACCACTTGATCTTCCTCACTATCTCCCGGGACTAGTAACTGCGTGTGGACGCGTCACGGTCTTAGAAACTTGAATGGAGGATGTAGAGAAAATTGAAGAAACTATTTCTTCTATATGTTTTAAAAACACACAAAATATGAAACTATATATATATATATATATATATATCACTGCTGCTCGTACACAAATATATATATAACTCTGCTGCTCTCAATATTTGCACAAATATATATATTTGTTCTACTTCTTTCTCATGCAAGATCACAGAGCAAGACTTTTGTTTCTATACAATTTACACAAATATGTATATCTATTATATTTCTTTCTCACGCCAGATAACAGAGCAAGCCTTTTGTTTCTTTTAAAACAAATATTCACGGCTTGCTTCACTTTCTAAAAACTCCACACACTACTTCACAAATACATATTATATATGTATTAAGTATCGGCATCCTATGTAGATTCTTATTTTGACTATTGTTTCATATATACACCAATTTATATCCAATACAATCTCTTGTGTTATTAGTTGATATATATCTTTTAATTATCCTTTTTAAATATATCAAATATATTAAAAGTGATAATTAGTATTTTAAATTTAAACTTAAATTCAAATACTTAGATAAATGATTTAGCAAAATAAAATAATCCTATTATTTTATCTTCACCCAAATCCATATATCAACTAACACACTCCAATTAATAGTTAATTAATAATTCACAATTATCAATATAATTAAATAATCTAATTATTTAATTAATTAACTATTGACATTCATTAATTAAATAATCTCATTATTCAATTAATTCTCGAATATATACGTGTCACTTTTGTAACACAATTAATTGGACAATCCAATTAATTAACTGTGACCCTTGTTACCTAAATCGATCGGGCTAGCAAGAGGACCTAATGGACCCACAGTATTTTGAGCTCTAATAATCCTCGGAATCATTAATTAAACTCTTTAATTAATATTCCTTGATTATTAACTCCGGTGTTATTCCACTATAAACCCGAAACTGCACTCTCTCAACTGTAGACGCTTTTACACAGACCGATACAACTCGGTGTCCATCGATATAGCTATTACACATGGTGTGATCCTCCACAGTAGTTCATAATTAAAGATGGGTCATAATGTCCGTTATACCCCTCTAATTACATATATCCTTTAAGCACCGTTGATTCTATAATGAACAATAAATCATATTTCCTTAAGGAATTAAGATAGCGCTCATATTGTCCAAGCCCCGAATCAACCCTTAAGGGAACTACCATCTACTTCTCACAAGAAGGAGTGGATTTCATTATTGTGTACAAATCTTTCTAGCCACAAGCCAAATCGCAATCCCAACATACGGAGCATATTGATCGGAAACTGCATCCGACCTCACCCATGGTATATCAAAGACCACGATCTAACCTAAAGAAGTCGATAGGTCACTCAGAATTAAGATCACCCACATATAGCCATCATTAGTTGATATATATGAATCTCATCAGTAAACGGATCTTGGTGAAAGATTCATATAGATCATGGCCAGTCCTATATGATCACATCATACAAGGTGCCTCCATTCTCATATCTCCATATGAATGATTCAGGATAGAATCATCGTACATTACGGAATGGACCGCAACTATAGATTAACCACAAATAAAGTATCCAGCTTTATTTGTTATCTATGGACTCTTTAGATTGCACGTCTCTTACTGTATCCATCCGTACATGACACTCGTATACACAGTTCGAGATTACATCCGGCAATCTTGGATGTTAAATTTATGCACAAGTTATATAATAAACAACATAACAAGAATGTATTAAACTTTTCCTTTTATTTATTTAATAAATCCATTTACAAATTACATCTTTAGGGCATAAACCCCAATTGCTACCACGTCGTCGCCTGGAGCCAACGACGCACGGATGTGAAGCGAAAAAGGCCGGCGGTCGAAGCCCAAACTGATTGAGCGAACCAACTGTCGATCTAGGCTCTATCTAGACTAGATCACGGTGGCGACCGACGATCATCCTAATCCCCGTGAATCGCACAGGTTTCGTGTGAGAAACACACCAGAAAACAAACAGAGTAACCCAAGAAGGATGATGGGTCTGGGTTGAAACCCAACAACCAGAAGCTTTTTTTTTTTTAATCAATGAACCAACAAACAAAAAACTCAGTTTTTTTTTATTATATGAAAAAAAAAAAACATACCCATATTAATCAACAAACAATAACCAAATCCAAATCCAAAACACCGAAACTTAAGCAAATTTCATATAAGAAGATCAAAATCTTTTTTTTTTTTATTTCTTAAAACCAAAATCCAAATTTCAATTCTCAAGAATCGATCATGGGTGACTCTGATACCATTTATAAGGATTTGAATTAATACAAAAAACAACATGCATATGCACATAATTAATCTGAATAACCTAAACATGTTTCTGTATCATGATTAATCAAACCTTAATATATATAACACATATCAATTCAAGAGAAAAGAAGTAAATCGAGAAAGCGAAAGCGTGACTGAATCCATTGCTGAAGGCTAGTGAATGAGTTGTGATCTTCTAAATTATCACGATCTTTCTTAAACCCCACACTGTTCTATTTTGCTCTGTTAATGGGGATATGGATAAAACAAAAGTATCGTATAATTTAGGGATCATAACCCTAAATATATATAATAATCAGATTATTATATGTTTTGCTATTTTTAATTCGACCCCTCATCAAATTAGAAATAGCACTCTGGTATCTACGTATTAATTTCATAACAATTATACCCTTAAACCTTAATGTTTTAAATCTTAATTAGATCACTTTAATTTATACTTAACCAAAAGATTGCACAGCACATTTAATATTTACATATGTGGCCACATATGATGAAATTTTCTAGCACTTACATACCACTCGTTTCGAAAAATAGGCCAATTATACGTTTAAGTCGGTGGCTGCGCAATGAGTGGAAATGCAAGCCTTTCAAGAGTACCCCAAGCTCACATCCATCGCACATAATGCTCGTAGCTTTGCATTTTCAATTGTGACTTCACATCAAATACTTGAGATTCCACAACAAAGTATATATAAATATTATTCCCCGTCAATTCTAGATATTTTTAGGATATTGATAATTTTTAAATTTTTTTAGATATTTTCGTAAAGTTATTATAAAACCATCAGTATTTTCATAGAAACCGATAATTACTGTATCATGGAGGACCATTACTGACTTGGGCTTGGGCACCGACCACCAATCCACCATATATAAAGAAAGGTAGCTAGATGTTGGTGGGCTGACAGGCTCATCTCTATCTTCGGGGCAAATTCTTGGAACCAAATCTCTCTAACCCAAACGAACACGACCTCTTTACTTGTGAGTTGTGACTCGTAAGTTAGTAAGTGGGCTTGGATTCCAATCTAAGGGTGGCCACAAAACCCAGATATAATTCCCCGTCAAGTCAAGTCAAGTCATGTTGATTGACTTTAAAAAACAGTAATCGACTTTTATAATTTCCTCGATTGATTCAACATCCAACATCTTGTATTTCAGAGTAATGTTATGTTATTTCAAAAAAAAAAAATCTTGTTTAAGAAATAATTTAGGTATATCAGGCCGTCACCTTTAATGTGTTGTAATTCGTTTTAGTCCATTGAATTTCACGTTTTGCTTTTAAAAAAGCACTTGTAGAGTTAAAAGTTAGTATTTGTTTATTTATATCACATATTAATCATGACTTTAATTAACGTGGGAGAAAATATCCTACTAACAAAATACATAGTTTATAATATAACCTCAAGATCACGATAAACAATCAAGCCCCGAAAATTATATAGGAGATCAAGGATCCAAAGCATAAACCCTAAAGCCTTGATTAATTTTTACATGTGTTTGTGCTCACATCTCTTATTATCTTATACATAGTTAATAACTACATAGAAAATTGCATTTAAACATGCATGAACTTGATTAGATAATTAACTACAAATACAATAATTAATACATGACGATGGATATTGAACATTGATCACTGATCACATAACAGAACAAGCATTAGGGTTCTCATCACTGAAAATTTGAGGGGTAGGATAAGCATACTCCGAGTAGTACTTTGATGTCCAGTAGTATTCGCTACGCCTGATTTCTAGTTTTGTATCGTCGTCTTGATCTCCTTTTCCTTCCTCCCCATCTTTCTTTTCGCCACCTTCTTCTACCTTTTCGTCCTTCTTCGTCTCCTCTTCTTTCTTCTCTCCTTCCTTCTCTCCTTCCTTCCTCTCCTCCTTCACGATGGAAGCTTGCTTCCGGGTTCTCTTGTACACATAATCCACCAGCTTCGATGGATCCACCACACCTTTTACGATTACCTGATTGTTGCCAAGGTTCGTTTCTACCGATTCTACACCTACTCAATCGCGACAATTCAATTTAATTGTTAACGACGATCATCATTGATTGACTCAAATCACGGGCTGATCTCGAGCCTTACTGAATTGTTAAAAATCTTGCAACATTTAAACAACATTATGGCATGTACCTTGAATTTTTCTAATACGCTTTTGTAAAGCTTGAGCACAAGCTTCACAATGCATCCGAACCTTCAATACAACTGTTATTACTGCAGGTGGCTGTAACAAAAGATAATTAATTACTTTGATCAATCAATAAATAATCAAGCTTATTAAGTTGAAAACTAACAAACTTTAATGTGATTTTTGGTCTGTCACATTATCATAGACATTGTGTTTCCAAGTATTGTGGATTTTTCTGGTATATGGATATGGATTATGTTAATATGTAGAAGTGGACAGGAGAAGCCAAAGGGCCCAAACCCCAATAAAAGAGAGAGAAACAAAAGTAACAAAAAGAAGACAAATTTGCCTCGATAACCTTTTAATTATATTCATACAATAATATCATTATGATTTTGGATCATTTGAAATTAGCACTTTGCTTGAACACATCTTAATAAAAAGAAAAACAAATATTAATATTTCATAATTTAAAATGTCAAAAAAAAAAAAAAAAGAGACAATGTTAAAGAATCTGTTTGAATCACAGATGCTTTGTATCATTCCCAAGATTTCGAGCCATTAATATAGATAGGTTGGTTTATAATTCATGTGTTTGTTATCAAAATATCTTTTGGAAACAATTTTATGAGTATTTATTTGGACATAACCTCATAAAATATATTATCCTAATTTTCATAATAATAATAATAATAATTAAATTGATAGTGGGTAAAATAGGGATCAGGGAGGGGTGAGGTGTGAGATTGAGGCCCGTGACTGAGCACATCAAGTTGGGGAAGTGTGTGGGGTCAAAACCCTAAATGGTCTCAGACTAACTCTTGTCCTTGTTAAACGTGCCTCTACAGTCTACATATATCTCACTTTGTTTTGTTATCTTCATGTCAGCATGAAAACAGCACTCACAAGTCACAAGATTCACTCCCTAGGGAAAAGGCAAAGGCCATCCATAAAATATTTCAAATTTTACTCCACATGATCAGCTTGATCAACAAATTATTCAAAAAAGTGTAGTGGGTAGTGGCCTGTGGGGTTCTCCACACTTTAAATTCATCAACTTTGTTTTGGTGTTGGGTATTTTTTACCTATCTGGTTCAATAACTTTATCGACACATCCCAGATAAATATAAAGAAAACTATTACATCGATACAAATGGTATCTAATGAATATCAACTCTCTCAGCGATTTAACTATACTAAGTTAAACCTTTTGTCTTTTCAGAGGAAAAAAAAATTGAAAAAGTTAAACCTTTTGTATATTGTATTTAGTACATTAATTTTATTGGATTCCTCTTCTATGAAAAAATCTCAATGAGTTTGTAATTACTAAGGTCCGTTCGAGATAATTTTTACTTTTGACTTTTGACGATAGAAGAAAAGAAGTAAAAACTTGAGTTTATCCGTTACCATTTGGATAGTATATTTCAGATGAGTTTTTGTATTATGAAAGGCTTTTAAGACTGTTTGGTTGTAGCATTTTAAAATCTCTATTAATTATAATATGTCTTTTTATCCTTGAAAAAGGCTTTTGATCTTGATTAGTAGTAATTAATTAAAATCAATTCTAACTATAATATAACATTTTCATTTGGATTGAAATATATAATATATGTACATTTTTTAAAATAAAAACCTATTTCAATTGGGATAATATAAAATTCTTTTGAATCATATTACTATCTCAATAAATTTAGTTTTTTTATCATATTTTTTAGGGTTAATATCGATTATAGTCCTTTATAATTTTTTGTTATTACTATTTTTTTAAAATAAAACAATTTTTTAAATAAAATCATTAATATAAAAGTATAAAACCCGCAAACAAACTAGGAAGGGCATACACCAAAAACCAATCTAATTCTGAGTGAATATCCTCAATCTAGAAATTGTCATTGACAATTGTTGTTTAACATATTCATTATGATTCTTCATCCTCATTTGCTTTAATTTTTTATCTTAGGAATTTAACATATTTATACAAACCAAGATTTTTATAAACCCAGATTCAACATATTATTAAAAATATTAAAAGAAAATGGATTAATAAAACAAATAAATTAGATTCAATATATTCATACAAACCCATATTCAACCAAATCAATTTCCAAAAACCTAGAACCTAACACCAAATCCACACGACCTACAACTAAAACTAAAACTAAGTCAGCACCTCCACACCACCACCACCAAATCCACAAAACAGCCGTCGTCGAACCTGGTACCCTCCAACCAAGAGTTCATTGTCAAACCCATATCCGCCGCCTATTCGAAATCAGAAAGAAAAATCAAACCCAAAAAACCCTCTCATCACCAAAATCGAACCTCCATAAACGAAATCCCTACACACACTCACTCTCTCTTTGTGATCTAACCCATTAGAATCGATTTGTCGCTGTGATTCAGATGAAATCGATCCGCCACTGCCACGATTAACATCTGCTTCGAATTGACAGCGAGGGAAGCCGATTTGTGGGGTTTTGTGGCGATGAGGGTCGACTGAGTTTGTTTTTATTTTTGGGTTTGATTTTGTCAACTGAGTAAGAGAGATGAGTTTGTCGACTGCGTGAGAGAGATGAGATTGATGAGAGAGATGAGATTGACGAGATTGACGAGAGTGATTGTGAGGTTTCTATTGAAATTGAGAGAGATGATGTTGATGAGAGAGGTGAGATTAACGAGAGATGGTGAGGTTTCAATTGAAACTGGATTTAAGGTACAAATTGAATTATTTGTTTGTTATTTATACCAACAATGGTAAAATTGGTAAATAAAAATTCCATTTAAATGTTTATTTGGCTTCTTAGAAGCCCTTCCAAGAGAAGCACCTATGCTGGTGCTTCTTCTAAAAGAGCTTCCAAATTCAAGAAGCTCTTTTCCTATTTTATCCAACACCTACAAAAGCTGTTTTTGGGTCTCAAAAGAGCTTCCAAACCTCTCAAAAGCTACCAAACAAGGCCTAAGTAAACCTCAATTAAAGCATAAGCAATTAAATGGATGAATTTTGCCCAAATAATTTGATAGCTAGAGTTGCAAGAAGTTAAGTGAATTGAGTTAAATAAATACCTCCTCTTTCTTCTCTTCTTCCTTTGGTTGTTCTTTAATTTCTTCTTCGTTTTTCTCCTCAAGAGGTTTGGGCAATGGTGAAATTAGCTCAACTTTTCTACCGCTTTTCTTTTGTAGCCTCTCACACACCTTTATGGGGTCTGCTGCTTTGCCTTTCACCACCACTTTACTTGCTTTACTATCTGCACTTACATCCTCCACTCCTGCACTCAACAAAACACACCTTCATTTATTAATAAGTTTAATTTAATATTATTGTTTCTGTGGCTGGTGAGCACATCCTTTTTATTATTGTTTTATCTTCTTTTCCTTATTTTTTTTTAAAATAAAACAAAACAAACAAACGTACTAAACCTGGTGTTGGCAGTGTTGCCATGTATTTCTAAGATAAAAATGAAAAAAAAAAAAAATTGTTTTTATTTGCATGTGAATGTTGATGGACAGAGCTTAAATAAAAGAAAAAAAAATGCAAGTATTGTGAAGAGAGATTGATTGATATATGGACCTTCAAATCCTTTCAAGGCTCTAGCAACTTTTCTGGCACAAGCTTCACAATGCATATCAACCTTGAGCACAATCTCTGGTGGCTCTTCCTCTTTCTTCTCTTCTTTTTTCTCTTCTTCCTTCTTCTCTTCCTTGTTTTCTTCTTTCTTTTCCTCCTCTATCTTCTCCTAAGAAAAAAAAAATGTAAACATCAGCCATGATAGAGCAAAAAATAACTAAAACAACATGATTCAAAGATCCACACACACACAACTCCAAATTCCTAGCTAGTAAAACTGGTTCTGATACTATGTTAAACAACAACTTAAACCCATAAGCATTAGCTTGAAACAAAGATCGAATAGACTTACCTCGCCCATGTTTGTGATGATTTTGGATGTAACTAGCTAGCTAGTGGTAGCAGTAGTCTTCTCTCTTGCTGAGGAGTTGAGTTTATGAGAGAAGATATGTTAGTGAGTTAGCAACCAAAAATATTTTTAATAACTTTGCATCTCTCTCTCTAACTTTGGTGGGGACTCGGGAGTGATGAGTGAGAACATTTAAAAGGAGAACATGGAAATCTGAAAATCCGAGGTGGATTTGTTTAATGCATTATGCATGAGTAGACACAAGTCCGTTTGCTGCCTCAGCAATGTCTTTGCTAACTTACAAGTTACAATCTCAAACTACTGCTTGCAATAAAAGCATAGGGGACAAGTTGGTCATCATAAAAGCCCCATTAATATATACAGTTTCATGATAAAAGCTATGAGTAGGCCATATGCAATGTATAGTTCACACATTTTGAGTTCCGTATAACATATCAAATTAATACACTTGAATTCATTTTTGTGATGATACATCCAATAAATTCCTAAACCATCCCAATAGGTTCACCACATTATACACAGACTTTTTTCAGGTTAGAATCCTCTTAACTTATGCCCTACACTGCTACATGTAAATATTTAATGTTTTAAATTAGTTAAAAATTAAATTTTATTTTTCTCATGGAAGGAAAAAGTGAGAGCGTGTACGGTATTTAAATTACATATACAGTGCAGTAATTTTAAATTGAGATATTGTTAAACTGAATAAGCAGTTTTTTACCATAAAATTATATTTTCTTTTTATAATATCTATCTATTTATGACCATATATTTTCTTAAAACCTTTTACCTTTTATAGAATTCGAACGGTTGACTTGATAATCATTTATTTTAAGTTCATTCATTTACTAATTAACATACGTTATTGGGGACACCATCAATTGGATAGTAGTCTACCTCTTAAAGTATGTTATAAAGACATACTAATACAATCTATAAAACCAAGGTAGAAAAAATAAGGGTCATGGTTTATATACATACATACACTAATTAAAATTAAGATAATCAAAGTCAAAACAGACAATATATATCATATATTATGATTTGATGGTTTCTCATATATATATATATATATATATATATATAAGATTTGTTTATGTTATTGGTAATAATTTAATTGAATACTAATTGAAAAAAAGAAAAGGAAAGGAAAGCACCATGTTAAAGTGTGGTGATGCATGTAATGATATCTAGCTGTAGCAAAAAGGCTTTGGGGAGCTATAGTATTAGTATATACCACGATGACTGATCCTTTGTAGGGGTTGGTACCAACCCGCCAACCCAACCCGATCAATCCGATTAAATCCAATTAGATTGGGTTGAATTGCTTTTAAGATTGGATTGGATTGGATTGGGTTAATAAAATATAACACAACTCAATCTGATAATCCGATATTAATAATAAAAAATAAATTAAATAATTTTGTTTATTATTAGATCTATTATGAAATCTAACTTTTTAAAATATATAAAAAATTTACTCATGCACCATTGATAATATTATAAATAATAAATATAAATATATATTTTTAAATATTTTATACCATAAATATATAATACATTTATTAAAACTTGCAATTATATTGTCTTTATCTTTCGTGTTAATTGACACATCATTAATTATACTTTAAATCCTCTTAGGATTTGATTAAGAATTTGGTAAAAAAAAAGTATAATAATTGTATATAAACTCAAACTATTATGTTGGTTGAAGTAAATAATAGATTATCCAACTACAAGATATTCGATGAAACAATTATAATTGTAAAATTGATAGGAGGCTTAGATAGAGACTTTTCAAGTTGGATGAATTGTTATATTTTTATGTGTTCAAAAAATTAATGGCACCTTTTTGGGGGCTGTTGTGTAAATAGCATCACATTAATAAATCATGTTTAAAAGGCATCATTTAAACTGTGGATACCATAATACTCATGCCATCACTTTCGTTGTGAAGAAATAGAGAAAAAGTAAAAACAAAAAATGTGAATCGACGGCTTCTTGTTCACGGCGATGGTACCGAAACTTGGAAACCAATTTATCGTTGAACAAAATATTGCAATAGATTGAGGTTAGTTGAGCATTGAATTTGTATCGTTTTGGTTGTTGATTAATTGAATGAAATGTTAGATTAAGTTTTATTTGTGGATCTGAGAATGAAAATGGGTTAGGTTAGGGTTTTGTATTTGTAAAAAAGTTATTGAAGAAGATGAAATCGAGCTTTGAGAATTTGTATAAAATCTAGAAGGTTTTATACGAAAGCTCGAAGCTTTTATACGAAAGCTCGAAGCTTTTATACGAAAGCTCGAAGCTCTTATACGAAAGCTCGAAGCTCTTATACGAAAGCTCGAAGCTCTTATACGAAAGCTCGATCCGAGCTTTTATAAAAGCTTCGAGCTTTTATATAAAAACTCGAATCTTTTTTACAAAAGCTCGATCCGAGCTTTTATAACAGCATCGAGCTTTTATATAAAAGCTCAGATCGAGCTTTTATAAAAGCGTCGAGCTTTTATATAAAAGCGTCGAGCTTTTATATAAAAGCGTCGAGCTTTTATATAAAAGCTCGAAGCTTTTTTACAAAAGCTCGGTCCGATCTTTTATAACATCTTCGAACTTTTACAAAACCTCGATCCGAGCTTTTGTATAAAAACTCGAAGTTTTATACAAAAGTTCGGAGCGGAGCTTTTATAAAACCTCGCTCTGAGTTTTTGTATAAAATCTTGACGCTTTAATATAACCTCGATCTGAGCTTTTGTACAAAATCTCGAAGCTTTTATACAAAAGCTCGGAGTTTTATATAAAAGCTCGCAGCTTGTATACAAAAGCTCGATCCGAGCTTTTACACAAAAGCTCATAGCTTGATGATAAAAGTTCGGTTCTAGCTTTTATCTTTAAGCTCCGAGTTTTTGTTAAGGTTAGAGCTTGTTATTTCTGAGGATTTCACAGGGCCAAAAAATTAATTATGTTGTTGTTTAATTCAATATGACGAATAGATTGAGGGAGTCGTTTAAAAATCCAGTAGAAGAGTGGTACGAGGGCAAAGTCACTCGCCATGACCATTTCGATGCCCTTGGCCACATAAACGACGCCATTAACCGGGTCTCTACAGAATGGGCTGAGAAAGACCGACGTCGGTTGAGGGCGTCCTGTTTTGGGCATTTATTGACCATGACCCGCCCGGTGAAATTTTCGGGTGGTATTATCCACCAGCTACTTTACGGGAGGTGCATCATAGTGGGCCCTTAAACGAGATGTGGTTTATGTTAGGCAGTCATGAGGTGAGGTTCTCGAAGGTAGAATTCTACCTAATCACCAGATTAAGGTTCGGAGTAGTACTGGATACGAGCAGCTATGTTAGCGTGGATAATGGCCTACATCACCAGTACTTTGGTGGTAAGGATGAGATTTTGTCATTCGAGTTGAAAGATGTGCTGAGGCGAGGTGAGTTTCAGCAGGCATACGATAGTGTGAAACTATGCCTCATCTTTATGCTGAACTGGATACTTAAATGGTTGGACGAGAGAGTCAAAATTCCAGTTTGGCAGTTATGGCTGGTGGATGATCTGGACGGTTTTGACGCGTTCCCGTAGGGTGCACACGTGTACAGTCATTCCATAATTTCATTCAAGCATGCACTTGGTGTGCTACAGAAGTGGTTCCAGAGATGCCAACAAGCAAAGGGACGTGACAAACATATGGTAGAAGCGTACGACATTTATGGTTTATCTTACGCTCTTTTGGTAAGCGTTTTATGAATAAAATCATTTACGTTTGTAATCGTCTATATGGAATTTGGAAATAACATATATTTATTTATAGATTTTTGCTTTCGAGGTGATCCCCGAGCTTGGGACCCAATTCAGGACTCTGGTGGCTATCGATATGTATCCCCGAATTTTAAAGTGGGCGTTAAAGATACAACCGATGGGGGATATTTTGTTGAATATATTCACAGATCATGTCATTATTAATGTTAATAACTAAATTCAATCACACAAGTTTTCTAACAACGTTTTCAGATGTTTGCAAGGACGAAATTGGTGGCCATCTAAGATGAGAGGGGTGAACCCTATTATGTGGGCAGAGCGGAGGCGATACCAGTTCCTTTGGGTGGCGGACAAGAAGGTATACCAGATTCAGTGAGGGCGAGGCTGAGTGAGCACGATGTTATACTAGAGGTAGAGCAACGTTATGTCAGTGAAGAGATGTATACGGACATAGAGTTTACAACGTTGCCCCGTGAGAGACCCTGGAGGCAGCGGCGCGTACGATTTACAATGACGGGACATAATGAGGAGACGGTGTAGGGGCGCGCGAGGTATGTTAAAAATGTTGTTCTGTATTTATTTATTTCAAACGCAAGTATGTGTGCATGACTGACATTGTGTACTTTTTTTCAGGACCGACTAGAGCTTAGAATCCAAGCACTGAAGGGTTCAGTCCTAGCTTTACGAGATGATATGTGGAGAAGTGATGAAGGACGAAACAGACAGCATCAGCAGCTGATGGACTTAGTCCAAGCTTTGTGGGGATTGACATCACAACAACATGAGAGGGCCCATATTTCCATGATCGAGATGATTCATACAGAGACTTCGTGGGTGGACGTAGTCCTGTCGACGGGGCAGACCCAGCCAGACACATAGGTGGTACCTGACCAAAGACATATGATACCATACCCGATACACTGGTGGTCGGACCTGATACACAGGGTACCGATATAGACATTGGAGGCTCTGGCGAACACCAGAAGACTCGTACTGACAGTACACCTGAGTTTCCCCTACTTCTGGAGGTGCAGGAGACTTTATCGGAATGAAATCGCTATCTTAAGGGTTCTTCCACCGGACTTGGCTCTGCAGTTACACCATTTGAGACCCTTCCTCCTCCCACTGTCATAGCCGCATCGTCCCACGGGATCCTTCATCCTCCCACTGTCATAGACGCATCATCCCACGGGATCCCTCTTCCTCCCGTGGTCACACCCGGTTCATTCCATGAGATCTTTCCTCCTCCCACCAACACACCCCGCGTCCTCCATATCTCCCTTGTGCGTAAGCGCGGGTGGCAGCTGGTCAGCCCATACATTGACCCGACTCACCCAAAGAGGCTTAAGACAATGGCGGTAGAATCAGAGCATACATTCAATCCTACGGCGTTGGTAGATGCTGGGCAGTTGGAGGCCTACATAGCATATAAAAAGAACAGTTCAACAGGGGTAGAGTAAGTATTAGATGTGTTACTTTATTTCTACACCAACGTTAATCTGTTTAATTTGTCTGATATTAAGAAAATTGGTTTATATAGGCACGATGTTTATATCATGTAGCCGGTAGACGTGGGTTGGCTGCACAAATTCGAAGAGAACTACATGGAGTTGTTTGACTCGGTAAGTTACAAATTTTTTCTGGGTTTGATTTTTTTTACGCTTAAATTGTAACAGTGTTTCCACATCTTTTTACAGCATATGGACGCGTACCTAGCCATCTTTCGAAAGAGTCAGTGAGCATACCCCATTGTTTACAACCAGAGGATAAACATTCTGGAAACTCAATTCTTTGTAAGTGTTTGTTGGTTTGTGTGTAGTTATTTATCAATGAATTGATCCTCACTAACAATGACAATTTGTTTGTCCACAACCATTATTGGAGTACCAGTGGGAGAAAATAATGCCTCACGGTGATGATGGTGAAGTCAAGACGCTGGGGTGGAAGGTCTTGCAGTACAGGTGGTCTGCGGAAGACCTTATGACGGTACGTGGATTTCTCCCGGTAAGAAGCCGACCCTGGCACGAGGTTGACATGGTAAGTGTTATAAAATGATTTTCATATTTTGTTTCTCCCATAATTGTGGTGAACATAAGTTATGTAATTCCTTGGTATAGGTTCTTATTCCTTGCAACATCGGACGCCAGCATTGACTTGTGGCCAGCGTGGACTTGACTGTCAGGATGAAACATATTCTAGACCCCTTCAGACAGGAGGTCCCTGTCAACATAAGGAAACGCCAGGTACTGCCACGCAGGTGGTTTCTCCCTTCCATGTTGAATCAGTCTGGGTTTCACGATGACAGACCATCCTGTAGGGAGATGCTCAAAAGGGAGAATAGGGCTTTTGGGGTGAGCCTGCTGTCCAAAATAGCTCTACCGCAACAACAAAAAAGGTATTTTTATATAATAGTACGTACACACGATCCAATAAAATTTAGTATGTTTGTAACGCGTGTCTATGTCTTGCATTGCAACGGTAATTGTGGGGCATATACGTTGAGGCTGATAAAGTACATACTGGCAGACAGGATCTAGTACGATTGGACCAAAGATGATATGCCCACCATACGGGAGAAAATTGGCAGTGGAGGTGTTTTGTAACTCCCAACCACAAATACGAGGCATGAATGTTGTAGAGTAGTGGAGTTGTATTAAATTATGGAATAATATTCATTCGTTAAATTATGTAATAATATTTATTCATTAAATTATGTAATAATATTCATTCATTCAATTATGGAAATTATGCATATTTTATGACATCGTCTACCATTAAAAAATATTGCATCCCGTTCATCAATAGGAAACTAAAAATTATCATCCCTATTTAATCTGAAAATAATAACGCAACATTTTCACATCGTGCAATTACAACTAATAAATATGGGTTCTTTCCAAATGCGCTTAGTTATACTACGGTAGGTCCATTATCAGGGGCAAGTCTGTTTGTTGTGTCCAACTAAATGACATATGCTACACTTGCGCCGGTATTCTAGCGGAACAATTCTGTTAGGACCATCATTAATCAAAGGTGGATTATGACATCGTCTAGCATTATGACCTGATTCTCCACATCTTCTGCACGATTGAGTGGTTGTCCTTTTTGAAGACGAGGCATTTCGGACCCCCCTCGGACGTCCTGCTTGCCTCCTCGATAATGGATTTAACACCAAAACGATCTGCGATGTCAGTGGGGACTATCCATTCTGACGGATGGCCAACCTGTATAATAGGAACCGAGTACGCATCGATTAGTATCTGTCTCTTATAGAAGTCCAGAGACAAAGATGTGTAATCCAAGTTTCGCTCCCTGTAACAACAATTACATGGGGTGTCAAATTCATTTGCAAGTACCCAAAATATATTACGTAAAAGTACTATATCTTGCTGCTACAAGTGCGTTTGAACATGGAAACATGTGCATTTGGAATTTGTTGCAAGTGTAAGTCTTCCGGGCTAAGTCAACAATCCACTGCTTTCTAGACCGTTTGACGGAGAATATGTTCCAGTCAACTGGATTGACGGTCATATAAGTACACTTCTCAACACGTTTGAGGATTACAAGATGTGCTGTGTCGGTCAACTGATGACGCATGGACTGTGCAGTACGATGGCGATCATAAAACCACCTCTGTAACATATTCCTAATGAACTCTACCAGTGTCAGCATGGGCAGTTCCCGTGCGAATTTGTGGCATGAGTTTATGCATTCAACAACATTTGTTGTCATGACCCTATACCTTCTTTCTGGACAATGTACGCTAGACCACTTGTGTGAACCAGTTTCAATGACATAATTGATTGCATTCTCGTGCAGGTTACGTAGCTCTTCCATGTGGCGATTATATTTCAACTCAGTGTACAATCTAGTTGTTTTATCCATTATGGCTACTACATCCTTTCTGTGAAATCGCTTATTCACATTTTTAGGAAAGTGCCAGCAACATATCGTATATGTTGCATCGGGAAAAACTTTAAAAATCCCAGCTTCAATGTTTGCATGCCGATCGGAAGTGAAAACCAGATCATCAATATGGCCTAGGGCACCCTTCAAGCAATCCAAAAACCACTCCCATGAAAGGTTGTTTTATGAGTCATCGTACCCAAAAGCAATTAGATACACTCGTTCGTTCCTATCTTGTGCAGTTACAACAAACATTGTGTCCTCAAATCTTCCATTTAAATGGGTACCATCTACAACATTAACTGGACACATACACCTCCGGAATCCTATGAGTGAGGCACCCAACGACATGAAAAATTGAGAAATCTACCACTGTAAGTCAGTTATTATTCCTGGATTTTGTTGCTCTAACAAATAGCCAAATGATGGCAGTAGTTTGAAGGTTTTCTCATATGTTCCATAGGTCAGTGACAACGCATATTGCAGGGCTTGATGTGCCTTACTTTACAAGATTTGGATGCCATACATTGTTTTTTTATCGGCGATTATGTCCTTCGGACGCATTAGTCGATCATCTTGTTGTTGAAGTCTAGGTACAACCACTTCTCCAATTATGACTGCACTAGCTTGTCGGTGACGGCGGTGAATTTCCTCCAAAGGACATGTGTGTTCGTTCACAAAACTTCTTACTTGGAAGTATGTCCCTTCATCTCTCTTAACCGCTCTTAATTTCAACGTACAATTGTCCATCAAACAAACCAAAGGTAACGTTGTCTTATTTGATCTTTTCACCTTCCACTCGAAGTTCTGCCGTATTGCAAAATGCCCAACGAGTCTCTTCAAATCCTTTTTGGTAGGAAAAAATTACCCCCTATATATCATGCTTGTAGGTTCTTCTTGAACCGAGTTCATGCTTCCATCAATACCAAACAAGTATGATTGTGCTCCTGGAATAACCAACGTTCTAACATTATCAGAATCACATGTAGTTAAATTAGGCCGGACCTCGGAAGTCCCAGCTAGAGTTGCTGCACTGCAAGTAAATCTTTGTACACGTGTTGCTCGTCTTTCCCGTTTGACAACCTCTTCCTCTTCCTCATTGTTAGCTACATTATCAACCGGAAGCAAATTTTTCTCATCATCCATCTGTAGTGTCGGCCTAACATTCGGTTCACTGTTTTGCTCATGTTTATATGATTATAGAAGTCATTATAATGGTGGTTGAACTGCCCATCATTCATCTCAATTTGACATCCAAACACATCGTCGAATTGGCCACCGACTAATTCACCGTGGTCGGCTACTTCCGGTGGGATACCACACAGGTTTTCCCTATTTCTATGAACAACTGGTTGCTTCCATCTGAAGATCGAAATTATTGGGTGTTATCACGAGGAGGGATTTCTTCACCAATGGCACCTCTTGCTACCCTCTCAATTACACTGATACATACTTGAGGGATCACCCTATCTTCCCCTAGCATAAACTGAATATCATCGTCGTTTCTTATAAACGTACGACATGTAGTCCCAGGAACCATTGATATACACTGTAGATCAGCACTGTATTTGTCGACATCATACTTCACAACGGTTTCCACGATCGACACCAACTCTTGGTAAGTCATACTCTTTGAGACATACATTCCTTGATTATCAGCACCTAAAAACCTCTGAATTCCATCGGGTAACTGCTCTCATCGACCACTGTAAGAGATGACTAATCTCACCCGATTCATTCTCCTGTCATAATCAATATCACAAACCATTATTAACAATAAAAATATTTAAATTCAATTTCAAATAACAATTAAATAACCAAATGAATGTTATAAAAAAACTCAAAAATAATAACAAATGTTGGAATTAAAAAAAAACCTTCGGAACAAAAAATACTAGGATAATCAAAGTACAAGCTCGAGTCAATACACTAAAATATCAGAAAAGCAAAATAAAATCTCGATCCAATACAATAACATCTCGGATAAGCATAGTACAAGAGTTCGGACCGAGTTTTTATATAGCTCGGATCGAGCTTTTATAAAAGCTAGGATCGAGCTTTTATAAAAGTGAGGATCGAGCTTTTATATTACAGCTCAGATCGAGCTTTTAAAAGCTCACATCTTTTATAAAAGTTCGGATCGCAGCTGTTATAAAAGCTTGGACCGAGGTTTTTTTAAAAAACCCGAGCTTTTACAAAACCTCGAGCTTTTACAACAAACCTACAAGCTCGATCTATATTCTCGAAAAGTAAAAAAATAAACCTACTGCACATTCTGAAGACTAAATGTTCATACATTTGTTGCATATATCTTAAATCACTCGTAAAAGCATGACAAAACATTAGGGAGATCACAAAAATAAGTTACCTGCAGATTTGAAAAACGCACTACTTTTTTGGAGAGAGAAATGAATTTATCTTTCTGAAACCGAAGATGAAAGCACAAATACAACTTTATAGGACATTTTTGGTAGTTCACCATAATATGTGTCTTTTAAACATAAGTTATTAATATGGTGACATCATCGCAACTCATAAAAAAAAGGTGACATTTCTCATAATTTCCACTATTTTTATTTTTTAATTATGCAACAGACATTTAAACAATTTATATTTTATGTTGTGATTAGATTTTGATGATTTTAAGAAATCTAAGCTCTATGTAATATGATATTATGATGAAAATTTATTTTAAATTTAAATTTCAATATAACAAAATTTGAATTCAAATATATTTTTTTTATTGGATTTAAAATCCTAATCCGATCAGTTCAACCGGACCCGATAAATATCGGATTGGACTAGGTTGGATTAAAACTTATATTGGATTAGATTGGGTTGAAAAAATTTCAATCCAATTCAATTCAAGTCAATCTGAAAACAGCCACCTCTAATCCTTCGGTGAGCATTTCAACCTTTTAGGAATCAGTAGTACCGATAAGTTCAAAAAGATGTTAAGGTTGATTTTCTTTTGCACGTCTTCTCTTTTACGTTAATATCTCACCTCATACAAGTTGGAAATTTATTAAATTGAACAATTATATAAAGCTTTCTGGTACATCCTCACGAGCCACATCGACGACGGATTTGACACGTGGATTAAATCTAACACAAACACACAGTGGAGTAACAATTAAACCTCTGGTATACGGCATTAGTTATTTTTATATTTAAAAACTTAAACTATTAGATGAATGATATAAAACTTCACAATTGTTTTTGTTATATAACCGGTGATTTTTTTTAACTAAATGTTGAAACTATAAAATGATGTTATAGTATGGTCGGAACTAGAATGATATAATTGGATGACCACATAATAAAAACTTAAATTTATAATAATAAAATATAAATTTTAACATTTTTTTTATGATTTATTAAATATTTTTTTTTTTGGTGATCCAGCCCCAGGCTTCATGGTCGTCCGCCCCTGGTTGATAGTATATAATAATGAGGTACTCATCTAAATTCAAAATTAAAGTTTATTTTCCAAAAGAAGTAATGCTCCGTATTTGAATTATTATCCCAAATTTGTATCATAACATTTGATGTGGCATTGGATTGCATAGCATGTGATAAGTGATTTAAATTATTATCGATGTGTATCTATTTAATAATTTACATATTATAAGTTAAAATATATGATTGGATATAAAGTTGTGATACCGAACATTACTCTTTTAAAAGGAGCATGCCAAATTTGAAAGGAGATTTTTGAATTTCTCTCTTAATTAAATGAACCTCTATTTTGATAATTATTATGGGTACTGATATTACCACCCATCAAGATGATTTTCACACTCATTGTAGAATTTTAAATATCCAAATAACACTAAAAGCATCCGACAGATTCAGGAAGTAACCCTATAAAACTAACCCTAATGTAACAACTCGTATTACTAGATTAATATTTTATTCTTTATCGGTATAATCTTGAAACCCTAACCTTAATTCTGAGCAATTCTAGGCCGAGTATATACATTTTGAAGAAGAAGAATCCTAAATCAGATTCATCTCTCAATCCGAATTCATAACCAAATACATTTTCAAACGATTCACAACTATTCAACATAGGCTACGAACATTATTCAAATGCTTTTTTTAAAAAAAAAAATTCAAACATTTGAAGAAGTTCGTGTTTAAGTAAAACAGTAGATAGCAATTACAATCCTCTCACAATAATGATTTTCATCTTGTCCATTGTTTCACTTCCAAACAATTTTATACTTCTGATAAAACTATAAAAGTATATTAGGGTTTGACTTAGGCAGCCAAAATTTATTCAATAAATGAGTCAAATGAATCATATCATGATCATATTCAATCAAATTCTATTCCAAATCTACGAAAACCAATGAAAATCCATTCACGAATTCATATTTCACAAACCAATCAAAATCCAATCAAACACAAATCAAAAGTCCATCAAAGATTCAAAATGACAAAGTCCAAGGTCCAACAAACTCCAAGTTTCCAACAAATTAAAACAAGAAAGTTAAGAATGTGACATTAAAAAATGATTAAATGATGAAGTCATAAATCAAGAAAATTAGAACTTCGAATTAGAACTCTAAAAGACATCTAACTATATAAGTGTCCATTTAGAAGAACTTGTCTACCAACTAAAAGAGTCATTTTTAAATAATTTTTTTTTTAAATTGTATCGTTTGGTTGTCACTTAGTAGACCTTTTAGATGATTAAAAAGTTGTTTTAAGTCTACTTGGAGAAACTCAAATTTTAGGCTTTTCCAAGTAGATTATTTTGAGCTTTTTTAATAATACTAAAAATTCTAATATAACCCTATTATTTAAAATAGTTTTTAAATATTTTGGTAGTCTTACCATTTAAAAAAGTTTTTTCTAATTGACAATCAAACGACCAACATCTTCCTATTAAAAAATCTATTTGTAAAAGGTCTACTTTAAAAGATTTATTCCTAAAAGATCTACTTGAAGAAGATCTCCCAAACGAAGAGATTGAGTTTCTAATTCTTCATCCTCAACTCCATGTCCTTCCAATTCCAAGACATCGTCCTCATCGAATTCAAAATCAACTTTATTTTCTTGGACCGCATCATCATCGGATTCAAAATCATCTTCATTAAGATCTCTCACTTCAACAATTTTACCACTTCTTTGAGGTTGCGTGAATTCATCAATCTAGAATTAAATTGGACAAACACTAGATTGTTCAAACAATTCATATCTAGTCTACCTATTCATTTTCTTCGTATGCATTTATAGATAAAAGTGAAATAAATCAATATTTAAAATTAAAAGTAACTTGCTAGTTTTCTATATAGTAATATACTTATGTTGTATATATCACTTGCCACTTATGACTTACCCCCTCAAAAGTGATCCACTTTCTTTCACATCTGGATGGACCAATGGTTAAGGAAATGATCCTTTTTTTTATATATATATTCTTTACAAGTTAGGTGTTTCAGATCCATACGTAGTCCACCAAGTTAGTATATCAAAAATACATAAATTTTAAAAAAATACTAACAAATATAAATATGTAATGAATACTTTGTTTACCTATGGAGATTATCAAGGCGAATTATAGTATCCTCGATTCGATCTCTCTGCGTGCTCCTTGAGAAGACGAGCGACCTGATTGGGATGTCTTCGATGTTAGGTTTTAGATTTGTTTTGGCTTGATTCCATAACAAAACACTCTTTGTTTGTATTGCTTAGTTGCTTAGGTGGTTCGTGATTGGATCGAGCTTCAAAGAAGGGCAGCAAATTCACATGCAAAGTTCGTCGTTAAGAGGATATATAATAACTTGGATGCTAAGGTATCAAGATTCTTCTTCCTTTTGCAAGGCGTAAGTGCACACACACACACATTGCTTACATTTGTGTCCCTGAATCATTATGCTAATTTTATATAAGACATTCACACACTTGTTAAAGTATGCACATGCATTAGATTTAATTTGACAACTTTTGTACAATTGCATGTTTTGGAACTATCTCTAGGAAATGATATACTTGTGTCTTCTTGTGTTTGTTTGTTTGTTTGTGTGTTTACGATATCGAACTTGAATTGGTTCTTATGTTATTCCATATTGATTTTTGGTCTTTTCGGTTACTCATTCATAAGTTTTTGAGTTCCGAGTTGGAAGTTAGAAACTTTCCGTGTCTTTATAGTGCATGGTTTTCGTCTTTGTTTATCTAGTCAATTTCCATATTTTTTGTAAAAGTCTTGAGGGTCCATATACGTGAGGGAGTTACGGTTCGTAATCTAAAAGTGAATTCAAATTTGAAGTGCAGAGGCTGGAGAAATGTCGATGAACATGGGAGGAACGCGAAAGGGAGCAAAAGGGAAGTGAGATGACAAATTTCCAAAACTACCCCTCCCCCGGGATGGCTCGTGGCTGTCTTGGGAAGGCTACCCCTTTGCCCCCATAGAGGCCACGAGCCTCTACAAGGATTTGAGGTGGCGAGACTTCATTGGTTGTTGATTCTCTCTTTCCTCTCTGACTCATTTCCCACAATTTATATTCGAATTTTGCGAAGAAATTCATACAACTTATCCAATTTCGTTTTTGTGATATCTCTCTCAAATCAACTTTGATTTAGATTTTTAAAATCCAAAATTGTTGGTCTTGAAGAAAGGAACAAGTCTCAAGCATTTTCAGAGTCAAATGGTGTCCAAAATTTTCATAGTGATCTGATCTCTATTCATGTGTTCATCATTTGTAAGTGAATCACCTTCTTTCCATTTTTATTTTTTGTTCAACTTGATAGATCTTATTATTTGATTAAAGAAAAATGTTTAGAATGATTTTGATTCAACTTTTGGACTTGTTTGGGTGTGTTTCAAATTTGGCTCTTGTGATTTTTGATTGAACATCTTTTAACTAATTTTGAAGAACATGAACTTGAATCTAGACTATCTTTGTGATTTGATCTTGATTGTTGATTTCTAGGTTTTAGTCACATGTTCTAGAACTAGGATATTTTTTTTGTGATCTTTATCATCTAAATCTAGTTCTTATTTTGTTGAATATGTTGAGGATTTCAAGTGTTAACTTGTTCACTATATTTCAAAGCTAGTTTTATGATTTCTATTGAAAACTTGTTGTTCTAGCTTTAATTGATATGTTTAGATTTCTAGATGTTTTTGTGAATAATTTTGAATGCCTAATCTAGATCTCTAATCACATGTTTATAAGAATTTGTTACATTTGCTTGTGAGCTTGATTTATGCAAATCTAATTCTTCATAGAGTGTGTTTGATCAACTTGCTCCATTTGTTTGTGTTTGCATCATCTTTGCACCACATTTAGATCATTACCTTGTGAAAGGTTGAAGTCTCTTGTTGAAGTGAGTGAAGTTTTGACTTGAGCAAGAAGACTTGGCTAGGAAAGTGTTCCAGATAGCCAATCAAGGAAGTCTTAGTTAGAATCAACGAGATCCAGATAACTAAGCAAGAAGTCCTAACTAGAGTCAAAGGGACCTGGATATTTAGCAAGAAGTATTGTCTAGGGTCTGAAAGATCCAGACAGACAAGCAATGAATCTTCTTAGAGAATTGAGCATCTTGGAAATGAAGTTCCTTCCTAGAGGTGTGATAGTCAAATCTTGGATAGGTAGTAGGCACAGTGGTTCACTAGGCCTCGAGTGTAGAATAGGAGTTGATAGCTTAGAGAGTGTATCATGTGTTGATTGCCTTTTAAGTGTGTATCGATTATTCATCATAGTGAGTTACGGTTTACCGGTGGTTGTGGATTCAACCCATGGATGTTTCCTCTTTTGAGGTTTTACCACGTAAAAATCTCTTGTGTTTATTTTTTGCACTTTTAGTTTCTTTACTTACATTAACTTGTATTACTTTAACACTTGCTTGATTGAATTCACTTTGACCTGTAAAAGTAATTTACGTGTTAAAGGCTCTAAGTGTGCTTAACTTGGTTGTGTGAAAAAGAATTGCAAGAATTTGAGCATATATCTATTCACCCGGAAACAAATAATATGGTGTGTAATATTAATCTAGAGGAGGGGGGGGGGGGGGGGGGTGAATAGATTTTAATTAACTTTTACCCAATTTTCGTTAAGAGTCAAGTTGACGAAAATACCCCTATCTAGTTACAAAGATACTCCAAGTGTAATAAATGCGGAATTAGTAAAAACACTTGAGATATACGTGGAAACCCTCCAAATGGGAAAAATCACGGGCTGATGAGTGCGTCACACTAGAACCTCGAATCCACTAATGATAAAGGAATTAGAACCTAATCCCGATTTAATCCTCCACCACTACCTAATCCGGGTATAAGTGAACCTAGTTCATCATGCTTGTGCTTTAAGTTACCTACTCCCGGAAGCAACACAAGTCTTACTTGTCAATGAAGAGATAAAGTGTCTTAAGTGAATATATGATGATATTCAATGAACAAACAAGGCTAGGAAACCCTATATGCTTATCTAGGATAATGAGATGACAATTAATACAATCCTAGATATCAAAAGTTAAATGACATGTTCAAGAAGCTTAGCTAAACATAGATCAAACAATCCTATGAAGTTATCACAATACAACACTCAATCATGGCATCAAAACAATCTTTAATTTGTATATAAGAATGTTCTAAGAGAATACAAATAATTAAAGAGATGGTTTAGTAAGCAAAACACTTAACTTGTAAGAAGATAGTGAAGAACTTACCAAACAAGATATGATGAAACAACCCTATCCATCGATGCACTCTAAATGAACTTAGATGATGCAAGATGAAGATTTAATGCTCATGGGAATGCTTTGAGTGATTAAAAATGAGTTATTGGAAGTGTTTTTCCTTTGTAATGTGTTCTAAGGAATAAATGTGATATTCTGAACTCATACATGACCTTAAGGCATTGAGTTATATATATATATATAATATCCAAACAAAGTGAGGTCGTTTTGGAAAAAACGTTTCTGCTTCCTCTGTGTGCGCTGGTGACGTGCGATGGTCGAGTAGCGCACCACTAGCGCATAACCTATTTTTAAAAAAGGCATTGGACGAGTGGCGCATCCCAGTAACGCAACACAAGTGCAGATTCTCTGGGATGTTTGCACTGGTGAGGCTGCACTAGACGAGTAGCGCACCACCAGCAACCACCCATATTTTTCAACTACGCGCGGGTGCAGCAGCGCAGCTCAGTGGCGCATGACTAGAGACGGTCCACTGTGAATTTTGCACTGGTGGGGTGCGCTGGTCGAGTAGCGCACCACCAGCGCAAGCCTATTTTTTCAACACTCAAATGCACAAAAACAATAAGTTGTAGCGCACCACCAGTGCAAGGCCTATTTTTTCAACACTCAAATGCACAAAAACAATAAGTTCAAGAGTGATGAAATTGCATCCTATTTTAATGCCTAGCATGACATACAACTTTCATAGCAAGATGTAAATAGGTCAACAAGAGTCATTTAAACTAAAATGCACACAAGAAAACACTCAACATATAAGATCAAGAGTTATGCATGAATATGTGAGTGTGTGCAACTATCTGTTCAAAGTAAGTAAGCACAAGGGTTTTACCTTTGGTGCTTCTCCTCTTGAGGTCTTGAGAGCCTAAGCTACCCTTACATGAACCCCAACAATGTGGTTGTTCACGAAATAAGCCAATCAACAAATGAGGACTTTTCACACCCCTAAGTATATTTTACACTATAAGTGGTTAAGAGAATTTCATCTAGGTGGACCTATTTTTACGAGTGCCCTTTCAAGTACGGGTTTTGGTTTCCTATTCCATCCTTACCTCGTAGGTTTTCAGTCTACTACGACATTGCTCATAGCCCTCATGCCCAACACATGGAAAATCATTTTGGGTCTAACTGTTTTGCAAGTAAAGAGAACAAAATTTTGGACTTGCTTCCTTACTACACACTTATTGTCTGAAGCAACACGACAAAGAGAGAGGTTGATACCTGTTGTGTTTGAGGCCTTGTATGAATCCTTTGATAACCTAACTGACAATGTATGATAAGAAATGGAAGGACAAGTACTTTTTTGCCAAATTGGATTTGGTAGATGGCCCTTGGGAAAATGAGAAATATCTCTATCCCAAAAATGAAGTTGGCCTGGTCAGTGTCGTGGTCGAATAACATACTTTAATTGCTCGACATTTAGTTTTTATTGACCATTTTCTTCTTTTGTTGGAGTAAGTGAAGCATACAGGATTTCCGCTGACGTAGCTGAAAAGCACACCAAAACAATGTTGGTAATACATGTTAAGGAGAGGATTTGGAAGCAGTTCTAACTGAAGGTAACCTAAAACCAAACACTTTTTGGATTCATTTGACATGGAACATACCACCCATGCCATTCACCCTACTTAAAAGACATTGCATCATACACTTTCGTCAGAAGATGGTTCAAACCGCTATGTGGTACATCGTTTCTAATTCATTGTTAGGATTATGCTCAATAGCAAGAGTGTAATAATGTATCTAACAATCTTTTCATATTAATAAAGTGACTTTTAGCTTAACAAATCTTATAGCATTTATAGATTAATTATTATAATTGTCAAAAGTAAATAATCATAAGGTCAAAAGATTATGAGAAAAGAAGGATTGTTCATATATCTGGATATGTATTAGGTAGACACAATTATTTAGTTAGTATTGAACAATATTCACAACTTAAGATAAAGGTTGATCGCCTTTACCGATGGAAATCATTAACTTAGCAACCATACACCCCAATAGCTAAAGAGCTATGATACATATGGAATGCAATTTAACACCCTCCAACTAATTAAAACAAACCCGATCATTCAAGATTGAAGTAAGAGAAACTATTCTAATCACTTTATCAATGGAATGATGATAAAAGCTAATTAGAATAGCACTTTGATTTCCCCAAAACGCCACAAACTATGAAGTTTGATAAGTTTAAAGGTAAAAGATAGATTTTGAGGTTGTTGAACGCCACAAGCCGAATAAGCTTGACAAGTTTCAAAGTTCATGCAAGAACTTAAAAAAAAACACTCACAAAGTGCTCAAATAAGTTTATATTACTTAAATCTCTGCCCTTACATAGAAAAAGCAGTTTTGTTTATATAGAACAAAGGCCAAGAACAATACAACACAAATATAACTGCCCATTAAATGTGTAACCTCCCACTAAATGACATTTAGACCATGAATAATGACCATAAAGTATTCAGCCTTTGTAACTCCTTATTCCTAATCAAAGAACACATGAACTCACACTTAACAAAATAAAACCCAACACAAAAACCCAAACTATTCATAAAATAAGCCCATAAAACCAACACAATTAAAACCCAAACTAATTAGAAAATAAGCCCATAAAACCCAACATAATTAAACCCAAACTAATTATAAAATAGGCCCATAAAACCCAACATGGTCGATCGGCCATTTATTCTTCAAGATAGGCTAGAATACTTCATTCTAACAAGGCTGGACTCTTGTCTTCTGGATTTGGACTTGTTTGAAACATGTTAACCATTTTATACTCTTCTTGCATCCTTAGAACCTTGACCAAATCTTGACTAGCTTGCTCCTTCCAAATGCTTTCCATTAAACAAGTTAAGGCTTCTTTCATCCATTTAGCTTTAGCTCTTGTCATTGGTCCTCCATGAATAGTTAAAGGATCTGGATCTTTTCCAACCTTAGTCGAATTGTGATCAATTGGCTGGTCCTCATCATTCCCCATTTCCTTGAAAGGATTCGTCCTCGAATCACCACCTTCATCACCTACATAAAACAAAGACAAATCAGAAACATTGAAAGTTGCACTAACATTGCCATACTCACTTGGTAGTTCCAGCTTGTATGCATTGTCATTGATTCTTTGAAGGACTCGAAATGGTCCATCCCTTCTTGGCATGAGTTTAGACTTTCTTTGGCTAGGAAATCTTTTCTTCCTCAAGTGTACCCAAACCCAATCACCAGGTTCAAATACTACTTACTTTCGACCCTTGTTGTGTTGCTTCTCATATTGTAGAGTTTTCTTTTCAATTGGTGTGCGCACCTTTTCATGCAAGGCTTTGACAAAATCAGCTTTTTGGTTACCATCCAAATTAGCTCTTTCCAAAGGTAAAGGTAGTAAATCCATAGGAGATAATGGATTGTGAATGGTTTGTTATAGCATGCATACTTCGATTATAAGCAAACTCCAGATTTGGCAAAAATTCCTCCCAATTCTTCAAATTCCTTTGAATTATAGCCCTCAAAAGCATTGATAAAGTTCTGTTTACCACCTCCGTTTGTCCATCTATTTGTGGATGAGAAGTGGTTGAATACAGCAGTTTTGTACCCAACTTTCTCCAAAGCGTTTTTCAAAAGTGGCTAAGGAACTTCACATCTCTATCACTCACAATTGTCCTTGGAATTCCGTGTAACCTCGCAATTTCTCTGAAGAACAGCCCCGCAACAAATGTTGCATCATCTATTTTATGGCAAGGAATGAAATGCGCCATCTTGCTGAACCTTTCAACAACAACAAAAATATAATCTCTCCCCCTTTTTGACCTAGGTAATCCTAAGACAAAGTCCATTGATATATCAACCCAAGGCTCACTAGGTATAAGAAGAGGAGTATACAGCCCATGAGGCATTACTTTAGATTTAGCTCGTTTGCAAGTAATGCATCTCTCACATATTCTTTCAACGTCTCTTTTCATGTGTGGCCAAAAGAAATGATCACTTAACACACCCAAAGTCTTTTTAACTCCAAAATACCCCATTAACCCGCCACTATGTGCCTCTCTCACAAGCAATTCTCTCATTGAACATCTAGGAACACACAGCTTGTTTTCTTTGAAAAGAAAACCATCATGCCTAAAGAACTTGTCAAAACCCCCTTGCTCACATGCCCCATAAACATAAGCAAAATCAAAGTCAGAATTGTATAAGTCTTTAATGTACTCAAAACCCAATAATTTTGCATCAAGTTTAGAAATTAGAGCATACCTTCTAAAAAGAGCATCGGCAACCACATTCTCCTTACCTTGTTTGTACTTGATGATGTATGGAAATGATTCAATATACTCCACCCATTTTGCATGCCTACGGCTTAGCTTTCCATGTCCTTTGAGATATTTCAAGGACTTATGATCGGTGTGTATAATGAATTCCTTGTACCAAAGATAGTGCTGCCATGTCTCTAACACTCTCACCAAGGCATAAAACTCCTTATCATACGTCGGGTAGTTAAGACTTGCTCCACTTAGCTTCTCACTAAAGAATGCAATGGGTCAGACCTCTTGCATTAAGACTTCTCCAATACCTATTCCACTTGCATCACACTCAATCTCAAAAGTTTTAGCAAAGTTAGGCAAAGCTAGCAAAGGTGCTGAACTAAGTTTGTGTTTAAGCAAGTTAAAAGCATCATCTTGTTCTTTACCCCACTTAAATCCCACATTCTTTTTTATGCATTCAGTTAATGGTGCAGCAATGGTAGAAAAATCCTTAATGAATCTTCAATAAAAGCTAGCAAGACCATGAAAACTCCTTACATCACTAACACAAATGGGATTCGGCCACTCCGTAATTACTTTCACTTTTTCTTGATCAACATGTATTCCTTTATCATTAACAACATGACCAAGAAAAGTAAGTTCATTAGTGCAAAAAATACATTTCTTTAGATTAGCATATAACTTTTCTTTTCTAAGCACATCAAAAACAACCTTTAAATGTGTTACATGCTCGTCTAAATTTTTGCTATACACAAGTATGTCATCAAAATAAACTACTACAAAATTTCCAATGTAAGCACGCAAAACATGGTTCATCAATCTCATAAAAGTACTAGGTGCGTTAGTTAGGCCAAAAGGCATTACTAACCATTCATATAGACCATGTTTAGTTTTAAAAGCGGTTTTCCATTCATCACCCTCATGCATTCTTATTTGATGATATCCAGATTTCAAATCAATCTTTGAAAACACACAAGAACCATGCAATTCATCCAACATATCATCTAACCTAGGGATAAGATGTCTATACTTTACCGTGATTTTGTTGATGGCTCGACAATCAACACACATTCTCCAAGAATCATCCTTTTTAGGTACCAACAAAATAGGAACCACACATAGACTCATGCTTTAACGTACATATCCATTTTTCATAAGCTCACTTACTTGCTTTTGGATTTCCTTGGTCTCTTTAGGGTTGCATCTATATGCTGGCCTATTTAGTATGCTTGCACCTGGAATGAAATCAATTTGATGTTCAATTCCTCTAATTGGTGGCAAACCAATAGGAACATCTTCGGGAAAGAGATCCTCATTTTTCTGTAAAAGATCAACAATAACACTAGGCAAACACTTGTTAATTTCGTTAGAAACAATTAAAACATCCTTGTACATAAGTACAAGTAAGGGCTGCCTCATGGTTAATGCTTTCTTCACATCACACATTTTTACATAAACACTCATTTTTCTTTCACTCAAGCCTTCCTTGTTTTCTCTCCTCTTGTGTTTCCCATTGCTCTTATTTTTACCACTCAAGTCACCTTTTTTTTTCTCTTTCTTGCTCCCTTCCCAAAGTTTTAGCTAATAAAGATTCAAGCTCTTCATATTGTTGTTGTTGACGTCGATTTCTGGATTATGCCAGAAAAACCAACAAGGACTGGATTTTGGCTATTGATTCAAAGAGAAAGAGATGCAGAGAGAGTAAAAAAGACAAGGTTTACGTGGTAAAACTCTGATGGTCGGAGAAACATCCACGGGTGGTTGAATGATCAACCAAGCCAAAATCCACTAGGAGAATAAGATGTTTTTACAAGCTCTCGATCTCCCTTTTTCTCTTTGTATTATTTGTGATTACTGTTTGCTATATTGTCTATATCTTTTCGAGCCAGATTATGGGTCTATTTATATGCTTATAGAACCCTAATCTGCTTTGTACAAGTAATACAAGATATTTGTATTTAATTATGATTTGGTTACTTGTTTGAGGTTGATTTGTCTTCTTTCCGGTTTCGGAGTCTCTTTATGGAAATTGAGTGGGATTCTAGTAGCGTAGTTCAATTTGATTTGTTTCCTTATAAGAATGTAGTCTTCGAAAAGGAATCAGGTTGTTTCCTGATTGGGGGACTCTTCTAACTCAAAGGTCCATTATTTGGGATTCCTTCACGAAGAATATCTTCGCGTATTTAATGACTTAACCCGTACTATAAGTTCTTATTCGGGTTGTACTTACTTCCGAGTAAGACAGTTACCTGGTGGTCCCGAGTAGTGCCGTTTGAGCCCGAGTGAATGCGTTGTTTTAGCCAGTCTCGAGTAGGTCATTATTCGTTATATGCTTACTCGGGCTTGCTCCTCTTTAATGATGCCTTGTAGAATATTTCCCGAATGTCTATCTAAGCATACACCTGGCTATTTTTTCCTTCCTGTCAATGACGTGTATGCTTGGTAAAATTTACATACAACAATACCCCCTTAAAATATTTTTGCCGAGAAGACTTTATTTCGGGCAAGAATATTTTAATCGTTTTGAATTCCTTTTGTCAGAAAAACCGTCTTGTCATAATGATGTATTTTAATGGTGACTCTGTAATTTCGATTTGCTTTGTCACGTAAGATCTTTAATGATAGCGACGTTTCAAAGTTTTGACGGTTGAGGGCTACTTCTTGTCTTGACACGTGTCCCTTGTCTCTTCGTTTTTCAATATCGTTTATGAGAAGTGACTTTTACGTTTATCCAAATGCTGCCAACATCATCTGGTTTCGTCATAACTTTTTCCCGCTTTGAAACCCTAGGGTTTTGTGCCATCTCGCCTTTAAATCCTTCGTTGAGCGACTGTTGGTTTATTCTAAAAAATCCAGCAGAAATTTCTTTAAACTCAAATTTCTTCATTCAGAAGTTCACGACTCTCCGCTTTGAAGATCTTGCGTCAGTCTCAATTCAAGGTTAGTTTCAATGGGGCCATCTTCCCGTCATCGTCTCTTTAAAATTGCTTTTGATGCATTAGAGCGTGGGGATTTCCAGTTAGTATCTTGCATTAGACGATTACTGGGGATATCCCAATAGATGAACCTCCATTTTTAGAGTTCAATGTTTCTGGGCTTTACCCTGACTTCTCTTTCAGCCCCGTATCGAGTTCTTCCTCTAGTTCTGATTCTGATATTTCTAATCACAGGTTATCTTCTCGAAGGATGGGTAAACATCAAAGCACAAGCAAGGTATACAAGCACGACTTGAGTAGTGTTCAGACTGGGGAACAAACTGTTAATGAGGGGGACGCTGATATACACAGGGTGTTTCTCCTTTCGTTTTCTGACACTCGCCCGAGTGGTTTTGATATTGAACCGAATGTGGTCAGGCCAGCTGAGATAGAGAAATACCGATCCCGATTTGATTTGCCCGACTCAGTCACTTTAGTTCCTGCGGGGAGTAGAGCCGTATGGAATCCTCTTAAGGGGATGATTGCGATTTACGGATCGATGCTTTGCTGCGGCGTCACACTTCCCCTTCAACCTTTTATTGCCCGGTTTTTAGCTGAAGCAGGGATAGCCCTAGCACAGTTGGCCCCGAATAGTTATAAAGTCTTGATGTGCATGTGGCACATGTTCAGCCGAATGAACCTTTCACCGCCTTCCCCGAATGAAATCAGACATTTCTTTACGCTGAGGCAGGTTAGTAAAACGGGGACCTACTTTCTTGCGTCTACTCCTTCGGAAAGTTGGATCCCTAAAGAAGTGAAGGTGACTCGGGGGGTCGAGGCTTCTGATTACCAGAAAAAGAAGGGCTTTATATGGGGATTCCCCACATCCAATAAGTTCTGGAAGAACAGTTGGTTTTTTACAGGAGGGGCTCTCGGGCTGGACGTCACTGTTCGATTTGGGGATTCCCGAATGATGCTGAATGTTCCTCGCTTCTTCTATTCCCCTGAGGCGTGGAATAAGAAAACAATTTATTATAACGATTCAGATTTGAAGAGGCTGGCCCGAGCTGCTATTAGTACTCTGGAAAAGAGAAGCAAGAACTATCTTTTCAAAGAGGACGACTTGATCAAACTCGGTTTCTTCGAACAGGTTTCGAGCCATCGCAGGCGTTGTAAGTAGCCCAGTGCCCTTTCTACTCTGTTTCTCCTTTTTTCCATTTACTTTTCCTTTTCTAACCCTTTTATTACCTTTTTTTAGTTAGTGTTCGATACGGAAGTTGTCTGCGATTTTCAGGCTCGTCAGGTGAAGGCAATTCTTCAAGCGAGCAGGAAGGAGGCTTCCCGTCAGGGCGATGAGGGTATTGCTCCACCCGAGCCTGATGAGGAAATTGATACTGCTGAGCAAATTCCCGACTGCGTTGATCGGGGTGCTCAGTCTTCTGCTCAGGATCTCACCTGTTCAAGTGGCCTAGGCGAGCCGACCGTGACACAACTGCCTGAAAATAGGGAGAGGCAGTGTGAGAGTCCAAGTGGAGAGTCTGTTGGACTATCTGAAGCTAGCGATGGTGGTAGCGTCTTGTCGGATCAAATGCCTGTCATTGCCGAGCTTTTTGAGTCTTTTCAGGATGATTTGCTGGAAGATCGTGCTGGTGATCTCTTCCAACGAATTCTTCAAAGTGAAGAGTAGGGCAACCGAGAAAGCCCCGTGCTAACTGGTAGCTGTCAATCAAACACCATGTGGACCGGTCCTTGGAATCTCTTCGGATTCAGATGAAGGAATGGAGAGCCTATTGCCGTAGTCAAGGCAAGGAGCCCCATCCTATGTATTTAGAGATTCCGTCCGAGCACTCTCTCTCTACCTTTTACGCAAGTCGAGAGTCTGTCGAGGGTGTAATCCCGGATGTCGGTCCAATCCCGGGTAATGATTACAGCGAGTGGAGGGGCGACATTGTTGATGACTTCACTTGGCTGTCTAATGAGAGCCTGCTTCGTGAATACGAGATGGTGCCAGACCCGAGTATTGGCATAGGCTCGAAATCCTCGCAACCTTGATTTTGTAAATTTGTAGGAGATTCTGATTGATTCTTTATTTTTTGCTTGTAAAAAGAATCATTTCTTTGAACTGTAACCATCCTTTTTAAGAGCAATAGAATACGAATTTCTGAGTTTGAATGGTTTGTCTTTATTTTTGTTGCCGGAGGTTGTATTAAACCGACTGATGGTCGAAATCATAACCGAGTATCTTATTTAACCGGTTATCCAAATAACTTCAATTGCCAAGTGTCTTATTAAATTGGCTGGCGGTCGGGTAACTTAACCGAGTATCTTATTAAACCGGTTGTTACCCGAATAACTTTAATTGCCAAGTATCTTATTAAACTGGCTGGTGGTCGGGTAACTTAACCCAGTATCTTATTAAACCGGTTGTTACCCGAATAACTTCAATTGCCAAGTAGCTTATTAAACTGGCCGGTGGTCGGGTTAACCGAGTATCTTATTAAACCGGTTGTTACCCGAATAACTTCAATTGCCAAGTATCTTATTAAACTGGCCGGTGGTCGGGTAACTTAACCGAGTATCTTATTAAACCGGTTGTTACCCGAATGACTTCAATTGCCAAGTATCTGATTAAACTGGCTGGTGGTCAGGTAACTTAACCGAGTATCTTATTAAACCGGTTGTTACCCGGATAACTTCAATTGCCAAGTATCTTATTAAACTGGCTGGTGGTCGGGTAACTTAACCGAGTATCTTATTAAACCGGTTGTTACCCGAATGACTTCAATTGCCAAGTATCTTATTAAACTGGCTTCTTTATTATTAACCGAGTCGTCTTGAAACAGGAAAGTTTGCACTTATGTTTCATACCCGGTTGCTACCCGAACGTTATATCAAGGCTCACCATGATTATGCGTTCGAGTCCTTACGCAATACCAAGGACGTCTCCCTAGTTTTTATGCGCAAGGGTTTGCCGAATCGTTGAGCTCTTTTTTTAAAAGTTGCTTCAACACAGCTACGCATTTCACCGAAATTTCTCCCGATAGCGTCCCGAGCATTTTTCCAATTTGCTGCACCGGGTTTGCCTTTTTGCGAAGATCATTTTGACCCTGCTCGGCTGGCATGCTCCTACGAGCTTCTCCTCCCTTTTGGGATTTGATGGTCCAGAGAATTCTATTTGCATGTTCTTATTATCATGCTCTTCTATTTCATACTGTCGTATGCTTTTAGGAGATCTCGAGCTAGTTGCTTTCCTTTTGGAAATTCTTAGTTTTATTTATTACTGTGAAAAATCAACAAAGATAAATATTACAGTTTTAGTATTTATTCTGACTAATACTGTCCTGACTAGAAAAAGAATAAAATATTTAATATAAATATATGTTTTAAGGATAGAAAATCTTCAGATATTGGGCATTGCACGGTCGGGGTAACATCCCTCCATTGGGTCGAGCAATCCAATAAGCTTCATGGCCAGCTATCCCCTCGATCTTGTATGGACCTTCCCATTTGTCAGCCAGGATCCCGCGGCTCTATTCTTTGTGTTTAGTGACACCTTCCTGAGCACCAGGTCTCCTAATTGAAATTTTCTGATATGAACACGAGAGTTGTAGTGCCGTGCCACTCTTTGTTAATAAGCTGCATTTCTTATTCGGGAATTTTCCCTTTTTTCTTCTAGCTCATCCAAACTTTGTAGCAGTGTATCGACGTTTTTTCCTTCATCTTATAGCCTGACCCGGGGGGACGCATACGATGTTTCTATGGGGATGATAGCTTCTGTTCCGAACGCTAGGCTGAACGGAGTTTCTCCTGTTGAAGTCCTTGCTGTCGTCCGATATGCCCACAATACTTCAGGAAGCATTTCAACTCAGCTTCCTTTTTTGTCATCTAATTTTGCTTTGATTGTATGCTTGATAATTTTATTTACTGCCTCTACTTGCTCGTTTGTTTGTGGATGAGCTGGTGTTACATAGTAGTTGGCAATATGATACTTCTCGCACAATTGTCTGAACTTTTGGTTATCGAACTGAGTGCCATTGTCGGTGATTATAGTGTCCGGAATTCCAAACCTGTAAAGTATGTTTTTCTTTACAAAATTCGTGGTGTTGACTTCCGTGACATGCACCAACGCTTCAGCTTCGACCCATTTTGTGAAATAATCGACAGCTACTATGGCGTGCTTCACTCCATCCCCTGTTCCAGCTGGCATTGGCCCGATCAGGTCTAGGCCCCACATGGCGAATGGCCATGGGGCAGTGAGATTTATGAGCTTTTCTAGGGGTTGTCGGATATCGTTGGCAATTCTTTGATAGGTATTGCAACTTTCCGACCATTGCTGTGCATCTGAGAAAAGTGTAGGCCAATAATAGCCTTGCTTGAGTACCTTATGCGCCAGACTCCTACCCCCAGTGTGGTTCCCGTAAACTCCTCCGTGGATCTCTTGAAGTACTCGATGTGCATCTTCTTCTGGTATACATCTTTGGAGAGCTCGAGAAAACCCTTTTCTGTATAATTCTCCTCCGATCATGGTGTACCTAGCCGATCGATACTTGATGCGCTTTGCTAATATCTGATCTTCCGGGAGTATGCCTTCTTCCAGGAACCTTCTCAGCTGGACCATCCAACCGTCTTGCGGTGTTTGGATTTCTGAAATTTCCAAATGCTTAAGTTCAGCCGTACTCGATTTAAGGAGGTGTGCAACTGGAATGGTTTTTGGTCTGATCGAGGTTGTTGCGGATGCTAATTTAGATAAAGCGTCTGCCTTTTCATTTTCTTCTCTGGGGATCTGAGCGATCTTGTATTCTTTAAATTTTTGGAGGAGCTGTTTTGCGATGTCACGGTAGGCAACCTTTCCTTCATCTTTAGCCTGGTATTCATCCATAACCTGGTTAACAACTACCTGTGAATCGCTAAATATCTCCACTTCGTCTGCCCCAAGAGCTATGCAGACTCTGAGTCCAGCTAACAATGCCTCGTATTCAGCCTGATTATTGGTTGCTTTGAAATCGAATCTCATGGCACATTCAACATCATCTCCTTCTGGAGTGCGAACTACAATCCCTGCCCCGCTGCCATGAGTATTCGAAGAACCATCAACATATAATTTCCATTGGAAACTTCTATCCAACAATTTTTTTACTTCCAGGTTCGGTTCTGTGAACTCGACTATGAAGTCTGTCACTGCTTGTCCTTTGAGGGAAGTTCTGGGGACATAATATATATCGAATTCACTCAACTCGATTGCCCATTAGTAAGTCTTTCTGATATCTCTGGTTTTTGTAAGATTTGTCTTAATGGGCAATTGGTGAGAACCTGGATCGTATGAGCCTGAAAGTTTGGTCTCAGCTTTTTTACAGCTGAAACCAATGCTAAGGCCATCTTCTCTGCTTGTGAGTATCTGGTCTCGGCCGGTAGGAGTGCCTTGCTTGTATAATACACTGGTTTTTATACTCCATCTTCTATCTTGACTAGGACTGAACTTGCTGCAAGCTCGGTTATTGATAGATACAGCTGAAGTATTTCCCCTTTGTGTGGTTTTGAGAGGATGGGAGCTTGCCCCAAGTATTCTTTTATCTTTAAGAATTCCTGCTCGCACTCTTCATTCCACTCTAGGCCTTTTCCTTTTTTGATCACTTTGAAGAAAGACGCGCAACTGTCTGTAGCCTTTGAGATGAACCTTCCCAAGGAGGCTAAACACCCTGTTAAGCGCTGTACCTCTTTCAATGTTTTAGGTGAAGTCATTGCTGCAAAGCCTGGATCTTCTCTGGATTAACTTCGATTCCTCTTTGATGACTTGAAAAGAATCTTCCCGAGTGGACTCCGAATAAACATTTGTTTGGGTTTAATTTCATCTGATATCTTCTTAATACGTCAAATGTCTCTCGGAGGTCGCGAGCATGGTCATCTGCTGAGACGCTTTTAGTCAACATGTCGTCAATGTAAACCTCCATGTTCCTTCCTATTTGCCGAGTGAAGATCTTGTTGACCAACCTTTGGTATTTTTAAACCGAAGGGCATCACTGTGTAGCAATATAAAACCTGATCCGTTGTGAAATTTGTTTTTTCTTCGTCAGCTTTGTTCATCCGGATCTGATTGTATCCCGAGTAAGCATCCATGAAGCTGAGCAGTTCATGACCTGCTGTGGCATCCACCAGCTGGTCTATTCTTAGGAGTGGGAAGCTGTCCTTCGGACACGCCTTGTTTAGATCCTTAAAATCTACGCACATCCTCCATTGTCCATTTTTCTTCTAGACGAGGACTACGTTAGCGACCCACTGGGGGTAGCTAACTTCTCTGATTGATCCCGTCGCTAGTAGCTTTTCCACCTCCTGTTTGATCGCTTGACTTCTTTCAGGATTGAACGATCTTCTCTTTTGTACTACCGGTTTGGCATTCGGGCTTACTGCGAGGTGATGGGATATTATTCGGGCATCTATTCTGATCATATCTTCATGACTCCAGGCGAATACATCTTTGTATTCTCTGAGCAAATTGGTCAATTCTCGCTTGATTTTTTCTTCCAAGTTGGCCCCGATCTTGACTTTCCTGTCCGGTTTGTCTTCTTCGAGTAGTATTTTGGCCACTTCTGTCTTGTATTCATTCGAGCCCTCCCTTGGATCTAGTTCGAATGACAAGGATTCTTCACTCTCATTTGGCTGCATTATGGTGCACACTTGTTCGGCATCATGCTTGTCTTTGTATACCGACAGGTTTGCTCTTCCCGCCATCTCTTGGGATCCCTTGACTATCCCAACCCCTTGTTCTGTTGGGAACTTGATCATTAATGCGTTAGTGGCCGTCACGGCTCTTGTTTTATTTAGGAATGGCCGACCCAATAACGCATTAAATAGCCAATTATACAAATCAACTACCACGAAGTCGAGCAGGACAGTCCTCTGGCATGGTGCCGTTCCGATCTTCACAGGTAATTTGACTGTCCCGAGTGACCTGACCTCTATTCCCCCAAATCCTCTTAATGGAGTATGAAAAAGGCTGTAAATCTTTTTGGTCCAATCTTAGCTGGTCGTATACAGCCACGCTTAAGATGTATGCTGAACTCCCATTGTCTATTAAAATTCTCCGGACTTCCCTATGGCTAATCCGGGCACTTATAACCAAAACGTCATTAGGTCGAACATCGACGCCGTGGGAATCTGCCTCTGTGAAGACTATCGGGTCCCATCCTTCCCTTATCCTCTTCGGGTCTAGTTGAACCGAATTCACGTAGAAGTTATTCCTAGCTTCTACTGCTTCTCGAACTTCCTGAGTCCGTTCTCGGTTGCTCCTCCCAGTAGAAGGTCCTCCGAAAATTGTATGTATTACTTCATTGGCTTCGGGGCTGGCTCTTCGGTTTTGACCAGGGTTGTGATCGGCCTTGGCTTTCTTGACTTCTGATCTTTCTTCTTTTTTTAAGATTACATCCCGTAGGTGCCCTTCCCGAATATGGGTTTTTATGTAATCTCTAAGCTGAAACACTTCGAAGTTTCATGCCCGGTCTCTTTATGAAACCTGCAATACTTGGTTGTATCTCTCCGTGCTAACTGTGACTGTCGCCGCGGTTCTTGTACCATATTCTTCTCTTCTAGGATGGCTAGAATTTCTTCTTGTTTCTTCCGAAGAGGGGTGTAATTGGTATATCCGCCTCGGTATTTCTCTGTGGACCGTTCGGCGTTACACCCATTACCCCCATCCTTATTTTTCTCCTTGTTGTTCCCTTTCTATTTTTCTTTTTGATTCTGCCCCTTGGATTCAGTATTTATTTGTTTGGGCTTTCCTCCATGCATATAGCTTCCTCATGTAGCTAACTCCTCTTCCTCAGCCAGAGCGTATCCTCCCGCCATATCCATCATGTCGGCATACCTTGTCAGCCGTGCTCTTCTCAAATTGAAGGATAATTGTCCATTCTGCAAGTTATTGGTGAAGGCAGCAATAATGGCTTCATCATTAGCGCTGCCAATCTCTGATATTGTTTGGCCAAACCGGCCCAAGAATTTTTTTAACGACTCGTCCTTCCCCTATTTTATTTGAGAGAGGTAGGCCACCGACTTCTCTCTGTGAACGTTGCTCAGGAATTGCCTTGAGAAGCTCCTGCTCAACTCGCTGAAATTTTCGATGCTTGCCGGAGGTAGTCTTCCGAACCATCTTGAGCTTGTGTCCCCAAGTGTCTGTGGAAAGTTGAGACACAACAGGGGGTCACTGCGGGCATATTGAGCCATGGCACTTTTGTAGCGCCTAACGTGCTCTTTTGGATCTGTATCTTTTTTGAATTGTTCTACATGCGGCATCCTGAATCTTTCTGGGAAAGGGGTTCACAAAATTTTCCTGGTAAATGGACTGTCAGAGTCTTCGTCGGATAGATCGTTGTAACCGTAACGTCTGACGAGTGCCTCAATCTGTCGCCTATTATTCTCTACTTCTTGAGTCAGGCTCTGGATTATAATATCTCTGTCCCTTACCGGGCTTCCCTGACGGTTGAACCGTTGGTTGACTGTCATTCTTTCCTCAGATTCTTTACTCTGATGCCGAAAACCTCGTGTGACTCCATGATGACGTTTACGATGGTGTTGATCACTGTCTTCTGATGATGATCGTCCTCTGCGCCGATCGTATTTACGATGTCTGGCACGTACTGTTTGATTGAGATCCAGCTCTTGGTGATTCTCCTCCTCTAGTTTTTTCTGTCCAACCGGATTAGTTATTCCTGGTCCTACCACCACTGAATGGAGCCTTGCAGTTGGAGGATTGGGAGTATGCGCTTCTGTGGCCAGTAGGTCAATCCCTTCCTTTGCTGCGTCCGTCACTAATTGTTGCAGGGCCTCTTGGAAACGCAGCGTAAGATCTCTGCTGGTTGGAGGAACTTGCTGGATCCCTGCCAGGTGCGCAGGTTGGTTTTCTGTGTTTGCTGCAGGATTTTGTGACGTATTGCCAGTATGGAAATCGCCTGGTGATCTTTGGCCGTTCCCCAAACTACTTCTGCTTCCAGCCATTACTTTCTAACAAGTTCGAAGGTTCAACCCCTCCGTCTAGCGCCAATTGTTGACGTCGATTTCTGGATTATGCCAGAAAAGCCAACAAGGACTGGATTTTGGCTATTGATTCAAAGAGAAAGAAATGCAGAGAGAGTAAAAAAGACAAGGTTTACGTGGTAAAACTCCGATGGTCGGAGAAACATCCACGGGTGGTTGAATGATCAACCAAGCCAAAATCCACTAAGAGAATAAGATGTTTTTACAAGCTCTCGATCTCCCTTTTTCTCTTTGTATTATTTGTGATTACTGTTTGCTATATTGTCTATATCTTTTCGAGCCAGATTATGGGTCTATTTATATGCTTATAGAACCCTAATCTGCTTTGTACAAGTAATACCAGATATTTGTATTTAATTATGATTTGGTTACTTGTTTGAGGTTGATTTGTCTTCTTTCCGGTTTCGGAGTCTCTTTATAGAAATTGAGTGGGATTCTAGTAGCGTAGTTCAATTTGACTTGTTTCCTTATAAGAATGTAGTCTTCGAAAAGGAATCGGGTTGTTTCCTGATTGGGGGACTCTTCTAACTCAAAGGTCCATTATTTGGGATTCCTTCATGAAGAATATCTTCGAGTATTTAATGACTTAACCCGTACGATAAGTTCTTATTCGGGTTGTACTTACTCCCGAGTAAGACTGTTACCTGGTGGTCCCGAGTAGTGCCGTTTGAGCCTGAGTGAATGCGTTGTTTTGGCCAGTCCCGAGTAGGTCTTTATTCGGTATATGCTTACTCGGGCTTGCTCATCTTTAATGATGCCTTGTAGGATATTTTCCGAATGTCCACCTAAGCATACACCTTTTCTATTTTTTCCTTCCTGTCAATGACGTGTATGCTTGGTAAAATTTACATACAACAGTTGTTTTATGCGCATTTGGGCTTCGAAAATTGTCTTTGGAGGCAAAGGTCCAAGTTGGTATTTCTGTCCCTCCATGATCAAAGAATAACGGTTCTTAAACCCATCATGCATTACCCTTCGATCATATTGCCATGGTCACCCCAATAACATGTGACCAGCATACATAGGTACCACATCACACCAAACATCATCCTTATATCTACCATTTGAAAAAGAAATTAACACTTGCCGATTTACCTTCACAACACCACTATCATTCAACCATTGTAACTTGTATGGTTTTGGATGTTTAATAGTAGGTAATTTCAGTTTCTCCATAAGTAAGGTACTTGCCACATTTGTACAACTTTCACTATCAACAATCACATTATATAACTTGTTAGCAATCAAACAATGAGTATGAAACAAATTTTCACGTTGCTCACCATGTTCATTATTTTTACTTTGCAAACTAAGTGTGTGTTGTACAACCAAATTTTCTCCACTAGCATACTCTACATTACTAGCATCTTCTAAATGTGGCATGTCATCTTCATCCTCTCTTTCACTTTCTGATTCAACTGTCCCATCCCTCATGATCATACCCTTTTATTAGGACATTCATGTGCCACATGACCATGTCCAAGGCACTTAAAACACTTAATGCCTCTAGTTTGATTAGGTTAATTATCACCTCTACCCTTGCTGCCTATTTCATTTTTGCTTTTAGTTTCATCAATTTTAGGCTTAACAATGGGTTTATCATCCTTTTTACTCCAATTCGGTTTCCAAGAAGATGAAGAACCTGAATAAGGTTTTGAATCATACTTGATGCCTTTCGTTTGAGTTGCCTTTCAATCTTCATAGCCACACCCACCATGTCCTCAATCTCCATATAATGTTGCAACTCCACAAGATCAGCAATGTTCTTGTTTAACCCACTCAAAAACCGAGCCATGGTGGCCTCACGGTCCTCCTCCACATTAGCCCTTATCATGGCTATCTCCATTTCCTTGTGATATTCTTCTACACTCATGGAACCTTGTGTCAAAGTTTGCAACCGTTGATGCAAATCCCTATAGTAATGGCTAGGGACAAATCTCCTCCTCATGATTTGTTTCATCTCCAACCAAGTCTCTACGGGTCTTTCAACATTTCTACGCCTGTCTTTACACAATTGATCCCACCAAACAATAGCATTATCACAAAATTCAATAGCAGCTAGTTTTACCTTTTTCTCTTCGGAGTAGTTATGACATTCAAAAATCAGCTCCACTTTTCGTTCCCATTCCAAATAGGCATCCGGATTGTTCTTCCCTTGAAAAGGAGAAATTTTCATTTTGATGCTGCCTATGTTTTGGTCCACACCATCAAAGCGTCCTCTCCTAGCTTGTCTTCTAGGATTAACGTCTAGACCAATTATGGTAGCTTGGCCATTATCCGTGTCTTCTCCACCATCATATACATCATTGACAAAGGCTGGTTGTCTTCCATGTCGTGGTTCTCTTTGCAATCTGGTAATTGCTTCATCATGTCTTTCTAGACGATCTCCTACATCTCCCATCACTTTGAACATACGTTCAAATTGTTGCTGCATTGCTTGAATCACTTGATCATTTGAGGAAGAAATCACTTCTTTATCTTTGTTAGACATGTTTAAAACCTGAAAAAAAAAAAGTTAGAACAACCTCAAAATCACTCCCTCACGTGTTTCTCTCAAAGAATTGATTCACACCACTCGTGTTTCACACAATTATTTGGCTTTCCTCGATGCTAATCTCACCACTCTTGCATTTTACCTCTCTTGTTTTGTTATTTGGGTTCTTAGATTAACTAAGGTCCTTTTAAACAAACAATTCAGATTATGGCAAATTCAACGGCGTGAAATTGGGTAGGTCTAAAAAAAACAAACAAAAGGTAGGCCACTTAAAGTAAGCAAAGATTAGAACTGAAATATCAATTTCTATCCCAACAAGAATTCTGTTTGCTTTGGTTAAGAAGATAATATTTAAATATTTCCCAAACTGAAGCAAGAATGATATGAACAAAGAAAGATTTTTGGAATTTTGGAAGAATTCCTTGAATCCGCAATACTTTTTTTTTGTTTTTTTTTTGTTTTTGTTTTTGAGCGGAAAACAAAGAAGAATGACAATAACCTCAAGAAGCACAACAATTAAGACGAATTATAGATACGGTGCTATAAGATGAAGAAGAAAAAAAAGTGATAAAAAACTAAAAGAACAACAAATAAATGGATATGCAAACCTCAAACTTGAGCCAAGCTTTGATACCAAAATGATGGAAATCATTAACATAGCAACCATACACCCCAATAGCTAAAGAGCTATGATACATATGGAATGCAATTTAACACCCTCCAACTAATTGAAACAAACCCCGATCGTTCAAGATTGAAGTAAGAGAAACTATTCTAATCACTTTATCAATGGAATGATGATAAAAACTAATTAGAACAACACTTTGATTTCCCCAACACGCCACAAACTATGAAGTTTGATAAGTTTAAAGGCAAAAGAAATATTTTGAGGTTGTTGAACGCCACAAGCTGAATAAGCTTGATAAGTTCTTAAGTTCATGCAAGAACTTAAAAACAAAACACTCACAAAGTGCTCAAATAAGTTTATATTACTCAAATCTCTGCCCTTACATAGAAAAAACAGCCTTGTTTATGTAGAACAAAGGCCAAGGACAATACAACACAAATATAACTGCCCATTAAATGTGTAACCTCCCACTAAATGACATTTAGACCATGAATAATGGCCATAAAGTATTCAGCCTTTGTAACTCCTTATTCCTAATCAAAGAACACATGAACTCACACTTAACAAAATAAAACCCAACACAAAAACCCAAACTATTCAGAAAATAAGCCCATAAAACCCATAAAACCCAACATAATAAATAAGCCCACAAAACCAACACAATTAAAACCCAAACTAATCAGAAAATAAGCCCATAAAACCCAACATAATTAAGCCCAAACTAATTATAAAATAGTCCCACAAAACCCAACATGGCCGAATGGCCTTTTATTCTTCAAGATAGGCTAGAATACTTCATTCTAACAAGGCTGGACTCTTGTCTTCGGGATTTGGACTTGTTTGAAACATGTTAACTATTTTATACTCTTCTTGCATCCTTAGAACCTTGACCAAATCTTGACTAGCTTGCTCCTTCCAAATGCTTTCCATTAAACAAGTTAAGGATTCTTTCATCCTTTTAGCTTTAGCTCTTGTCATTGGTCCTCCATGAATGGTTAAAAGATCTGAATCTTTTCCAACCTTAGCCGAATTGTGATCAACTGGCTGGTCCTCATCATTTTCCTTGTTAAAGTTGTAGATTCTTTTGCTAGCATTTGAGTGGGATCAAATATGTTATGATGAGTCTAAAATCATCAAATTGTTCTATCTTTGGGCAAAAGAATCTAATGCACTTGGTGCATTTATTAGGATCACAGTGAAATACTTTATCCAAAACTGTCAATGGATAAAAGTTTTCACTTAGGGACAATCAGAGAGTCTATCTCAGTCCTGAGATAAATGATGTACATATGGTTACAAGCGTTGTTATTTGAGCTATCAATGAGTACGATTATATAGCATAGTCTATCCTCGATGGTTTGGTGGTATAAATTTGTTAATCGATAGAGAACTTCATTTATAGATATGCATATCGTGGCTCCATTTATTAAATGTTAGTAGAATATCATCATATGGATATTTTGATGTATTGGATATTAAATCTTAACTATAATTTTTCAATACTATCTATTGAAACATGGCTTCTGGACAAGTCAAAATATCCGAGTTCAAAATGTTGTCATATGAGTAAAAATGGTAACTAGAAGAGCTATAGGCGGTCTATGAGCTCTTGGTGATTATTGATATTCTTCACAAGGATACACTATCTCCAATAAGGTTATCTAGGTTACGAATGATGAACATTAACTTATTCTATCTTTATTTAAGAGTTCAATTTTAGCTCTTTAGTGAAATGAACTAAAATTAATAGATCAAACATAAGTGAATCATTTGTTGATTGTGATTAGGTTATGTCTATTGGAACTTAAATTTAGATAGCCTGCCAAGATCCCCAATCCACACGAATTTGTATGGATCACTTGATATACTCTACCGGACCAATTTTTGGGTCCATGTAGAATTGTCTTTTGGATTTTAAAATCTAAAAGTTTTGGAGAGGTGTGGTCATGTATGATCAAGACACGCGGTAACTCTTCAAGTACCTAGAATGGGCGACTAAGGATTTTAGAATCCTTGGACAACCCTAATGGGGTGCGATTAGCATTCCATTAATGTATTTAGAATATAATTTGAACATTTGAATTAAATAGGTTGTTAAATTATATAAATGTAGTAATTTAAGGAATGTGGACTTGTTTTTTTTTAGTAAGAATGGGTCTAGTTCACATGTTGATTTTTATTAAAATCCAATGGATTTAATAAAATAGAAAAACAATGTTTTGTCCATAAATATAGGCTTGGGCAGCAAGACTAAGGATATTGGCCAAATATATTGTTTTAATTTTATTATTTAATTGAATAAAAATTAATTAATTAATTATTTAATTAAAAGTCAAAATCTTTTTCTAAGTAGGAAAAGGTCTCCTAGTGTCATACTATTGCTGGTAGTATGATAAGTATCAAAGAATTTATTTGATAAGTAGATAAATAAAATGAATTTATTTTTCTAGTCAAATTAGGAAGTCTTTGATATCTATCATAACTTTAATTGACAATTGGTCAAATTAGGAAGTTTTTGATAATGTCACAATTAATTTATATTCAATAACTTTTTATTGGATAATATACTAATGAGCTGGAATATGGTAGAATTCCGAAAGTTGATAGGAGTTGTGGTGGAAAACAAATCCTCATTGTGAGAGGATTTTCGGTCACAACACAAATTCTCCTTGTGTGAGGATTTAGCCACCTATATATATCCCTATCAAAGAATTTGGCCGCTGTAGTTCTTGTGTGAGAATGTTTTTTTAATTTTTCTTTCTTTAATTAAAAAAAAACTTCATCCAACTCATTGTGTGAAGAATTTTTCAAAGCATAGAGAAATGATGGAACGTTTTTGTTTTTGAAAGTGCACTAGTATCCTTTACATCAAAAGGTTTTGTGTACAACATCAAATTGTGTTCACGCGAGTTTCATTCAATAGATTGAGAATTCACAAGTGACCAAACGTTCTTCATTTTTCTCTAAGAGGATTATTGTAACTAACAATAGAAAACAGTTTTTTTGTTTTCCATCCTCAGGTACACAATTCAAAGATAGGGAGCCCACACTCCTAGGTGATTCACGTTCGTAATTGGATTGAAAGATCTTACAGATTTATTTTGGCGTAACATCAATCATCACTTGAAAAAGGTACGATACATTTTATTTATATGTTAATTAATCAAGGGTTAGGTCCATTATTTTAAAGAATTTTTTTTTATATCTACCGATCGATATTTTTCGCTTCTGCCGTGTGTTTTTTCCTACAATTGGTATCTGTGCCTGGTTGTATCCTTGATTAATTGATGAATATATAAGTGGATCTATTTCTTTTTATTGTGGATATGAATGTTTTAGAAAGAGATGACACTCTAGGTATTTGTATATATATATTATAATGTGATTTTTTATTGCTCAATTTTGGTCCTAGAATTTCAACGTATTTTTGCTTTGATATTGTAACAATAAGGGTGGTTTATCATTGCCCTAATTTCCTTCTCGATAGTTGCTAAGTTTATTTTATTTTATTTTATTGCAATAAAATAATTGTTGTATTGCATTCAAATTTCGAGAAATCGAAGAGTTGAAGAATTCGAAGCAGAAAAAAAAAGCAATGTAGTAACCCGGGCCGCTACAAAAGGCTTTAGGCATGCAATTGTTCGGTCACGAGACCTTTGGACGGACGACCACTTGATGATTTATTCGCCAAGTTAGGATTAGGGTTTCTGTTTTTAAAAACAAATGCAATTTACATGATTTCTAGAATGGACCAAAATTGTGGCTATTTACTTTTTCATAAATATTACAATGTTTGTCATTGTTTGATAACATGTTATATAGAATAGGAGTGTCACTCATATATCTCTTTTGGTATGAACATGCATTGAATGGTTTAGGTATATAAATTGAAATCTAGATAACTTGGTAAATAATTTTACAGAATTTAGTCACACACCTTAAATAATTGAATGGGAGAAGGTGTTTTGAAACACCTATGGCCTCCAAGTTTAATTGAGTTTTATGTTTTGTGTTATAACCCCCCAAGGGGTATCCATGAATGGGATTTAGGAAGATACTTCCTTACAAGGATAGACTAGACAATTAACTCAAATGATATCTACTCTCAAATGAGGGATTTTCGTGAGGGAATTTTGTCGTATGTAAATTTTATCAGACGTACACGTCATTGACAATGAGGATAAAATTGCCAGGTGGACATCCAAATAAGCATTTAGAAAATATCCTGCAAGATCATCAAAGAAGAGAAACCCGAGTAAACAAGTATTGAACAAAACCTACTCAGGGTCAGTTAAGGACGCTCGGGGTTAGCTCATGACATGTTCTACTCGGGATCATATGATGTCATTCGGGACCTGCTAACATCATGTTCTGCTTAGGACAAACATAAAGAAACCCGAATAAAGAATCCCAATGCATAACTCACACGAATCAAGAGTCGTTAAAATACATAAAGATATCCATATCAAAGAAGAATTCCAAGGAAAATAGAATACCAAACAGGAAAAAGGTTCTAAATCAGACAAAAATTTTATTTCTTCAAAAAGACTAGCATTTATAAGGAAATAAGTTCTAATCGGACTATATCACTAGAGTCCGATCTTTATACAAGTCTCTGAAATAGGAAAGAAGACAGACTACTTCAAACAAGTAACCAATCATAATTAAATACAAAGATCTTTGGTTACTTGTACAAAAAGGATTAGGGTTCTATGCACATATAAATAGATCCATAATCTCGTCACATATAGAAAATATAAAAAATACAGTGTGAAAAAAAAAAGAGATCTAGTGTTGTAAATCTTTTTCTATAGTGGATTTTGGCTCAGTTGTTTATTCAACCACTCGTGGACGTTTATCCGGTCATCGGTGTTTTACCACGTAAAACTTGTGTCCAATTACTTTCTCCTTCTCTTTCTCTTTGAAATCACAGCTAAAATCCAAATCTTGTTGACTTTTCTCACATCCAGAAATTGATGTCAACAATTGGCGTTAGAAGGAGTGGCATCTCGAACCTCCGATCTGATAAGTAATGGCGGGAAACGGAAACAGTCCTAGGGATATCCAAAAATCTCCAAATAATACTCATATTGGCAGTAGCTCACGAGATCTCACCGCAACCACTAAAAATCAACCAATATCCCTGGCGAGGATCCAACAAATCCCTCCGACCAATGAAGACCTGACACCACACTTCCATGAGGCGCTGCAACAGCTGATGGCAGATGCAGCAAAGGAAAGAGTTGATCTGTTGGCTGCAGAAGTGCAACCTCCTAACCTCCCACCTTTCCCACTTCACAGGACCATATCCTTGAGATACCTCTCTCTGATCAGCTTTTTGATGTAATCCCTCAACTGATAACACTTGGAGGTTTCATGGCCATTCTCATAGCGAAATCTACAGTATTTGATGGTGTCTCTTCTCGTAAAGCTTGACTGTCTCGAGGCTTTTCATACAGATTCTTGTCTTTTATCACATTCAAGATTTCCTCTTGTCTCTAGACCAATGAGGTGCAATTGGTGTATTGCCTTTTGCAGTGCTTGCCACCTTTATCGTTATCCTTGCTTCCATCCTTAACCTTTCCTTCACTGCCCTTCTGGTCCCCTTTGCCACTACTCTTCGAGTTACCATCTTTGGGTCTTTGGGTCTTTGGTTGCTTTCCAGCCAACCCGCATGTACGAGCTCCCCACCATGGGCTAATTGTTTTTCTTCTACCATGGTGTATCCTCCGACATAATTTACCATGCTTGCATACGTGGTCAGGCCCTTTTGTCTTAGGCTTATCATCAAGTGGTTGTGTTGTAGACTATTAATAAATGTGGATACTACCATGTCTTCGTTGGGATCCTGTACTTCTGACACTTCCTATGAGAACCTAGTTAGGTAATCCTTACACTTCTCATATTTCCCATGTTTTAAGGTTGACAAGGCCGATATAGATTTCGTTTACTGTACATACCTTATGAATTGCCTAGTTAATGCTTGCATTAGTTCCCTAAAGTTCCTAATAAACCCTGTCGAAAGTCTACCAAATCACCTGAACCCATAATCTCCTAAGGTCTGGGGGAAAATCAGACACATGAGAGCATCATCATATTCATATTGTGCTATTGCGCTTTGATATCTCACGACATGCTCTTGCGGGGTCAGTATTGGCCGTGAATTGCTCCACATGTGGCTTCTTGAATTTGTCTAAAAAATGGGCCTGCTTTATAGAATCAGTGAATGGAATTCTGAAGTTACCGATTAACGGATTTACCAGGCTTTGTCTTCGTTCTAAGGCCTCTATTCTTCTAAGAAAGACCTCTTGCTCCCCTTTCGGCTATCCATGCATGCCAAATTTCTGATGGATAGTGAGCCCGTATGGGTCCCTAGGGACTAGCCCATTGATCTGGGCGCCATACGGTTCAAGCCAGACCACAGGGGTTAGCTCTTTGCATCTTCTGGGGGTAGTTTCATCATCACTCGAATTCGAGCGAGCCCTTTTCCTCTAACCGCTATGTCTATCTACCTGCTCGAGGTGGGTTTCTTCTCCATCGTATCTCCCTACATCTTTCTATTAACTGGAATTCTTATACTCCCTAGTCCCCTGGCTTTTTTGGCGGTCATCCCTTCTGCGTGAATGTTCTATTCTTTCAGGATGCTCTACCCTATCTCTTTCAAATTTTTGAGGTGCTCCTAGAGTGGTAGCCATTATTTCAGAACATATCCTGGGATCCTAGGCCACCACCGGCGTAGAGAGCTGGTACGACGAACATAGGTTGGAAGTGGTCATTATCTTGATTCCTTGTCTATTGGCATCGTCGATGACTTTCCTCCGGGATTCCTGGATCTGCCAGAACATATCTGGGAAAATACCAATGGTTACATCTGTGGATGTATTAATGTCAAGTCTGGTAGACGGTAGAGTTTCTGAGGGTAGATCTTCTCCAACGACATTTACATCGACATGATTGGGGATGTTGGTGCCACACGAGGAATCGGTGTTACTCGGAGATAGACTTCTGTCTCTGCTGGTGGCCATGATATCGCTTCTCGTAAGATTTTTTCTGGAATTAATTATTCAAACCCAATGCTGATGGAGGTTTAATCACCCTCCCTCTAGCGCCTGTTATTGACGGTGGTTTTTGTATCGATTACAATTCACCACGCGACACAAGATAGATGTAAGTAAGTATGAATAATAAATAACAAAAGTAAATTGGCAGTAATAAAGACAATATTTAACATGGTAAAACCCCAAGGTGGGGAAACATTCACGATTGTCATCAACGGTAAGAAAAAATCACTATGTAAAAGATAATTACAACCCTCAATCTCTTTTGCACTTGTTTTAAACAAAATTGTTGCATTCACCCCTCTGTGGGTGTTATTAGGGTCTATTTATACATGTATAGAATCCTAATTCTTGGTATACAAGTAAGGTAAGTTCTTGTAGTGGAACCAAATTCTAACTTGTTGGAGTCATTTTATTCTCTTTTTCGTTTTACGTTAATCATATTTTAACTGCCTCAGATCTCTTGCCTAATATATATCTTGATATTTATTAGGAAGTTTGCTACCTTACTAAAGTGTTCTTCGCGATGTCTTGTTCAGGTCGGATTCTTCTTCAGCATATCAAAGTCATAACTTTATTAAATCTGAATATTGTCCACGTGTTAGTCGGCCGATCATCTGCCAGTCCCGACCAAAGTCCCTTTCCCAAACGGTGGTTTTCCTTGATCACAGGCTTCACCCTAACCATCTTGATGGTCTCTATCGGGTCTTCTTAGCCGATTGTCTAGGTCATCTTAGTGGGGGTTGGTTCGGTTTGTTTGACTTTTAGTGAGGTGACACCCCCGACCCTTTTCTCTTATAGACGTGGCATGCTATCTGAATAACAACATGTACCATTGATTCCACTCGACAGAGGCATCATGGATAGGATCCATCCAATGGTACACAACGCCTAGCTTAATAGACCATGGTGGGAAGCCAATGGTTGCTAGCATGCGACATAAAAATTTTAATCTTAGAAGGAATTTTAAGAAGTCATAACACTTTCCACCTAAAGGTTGACACATCCAGGCCAGATGAACTCGAATTCGCAACAAGTATTCTTCCCACTTTATAACCACTACGAACTGAGTAAATACCATTCTGCTCAAAGTGCCATAATAGAGAGTCCTTCGTGAGAAGAGGAGAAGGAGGTAAAGAAAGGATGTTATCCACGTCAACTGCTATAAAGTTGTCTTTTAGCAGATCCAGATTCCAATTACCTGACAACATCTTCAAACGGTCGACCGTCACATTGGCATCAAGGGAATTAGGAGAGATAACTTTAAAGGTTGTTGGTCTAGGGATCCAACGATCCATATATACCTTCACCGAATCACATTTACCAATTCTCTATCTTGAACTCCTCTCAATGATCTCTCGTCCCTATAACAGACTTTGCCAAATTAGGGAGCTTTTAGTTTTCGGATTTGCTTCTAGGAAATTTGAATCAAAGAAGTAGCAACTCTTCAAAACTTTACCTACTAGGGACTTAGGATTCCTAATTAATCTCCAACACTGCTTTGTAAGGAGAGCCCTATTAAAAATTTCCAAATTCCTCATTCCTCATTCGAAAAGAAAATCTTTAGCCAATCACACCCGCGTATCTTTGATTTTTCCTCCGAACTGCCCCATAAAAACTTATTAAACAGCCTATGCAGATCACAAACAAAACCCTTAGGAAGCTTGAATAGGCTTATAGTATAGGTTGGAATTGCCTGCACCACTGTCTTTGTTAAGATTTCTCTGCCTCTAATAGATAACACTTTACCTTTCCATCCTTTGAATTTAGCCCAAATACGGTCTTTAATACCATTGAACAACTTTAGTTTATTCCTGCAATTCAGACTAGGCAAGCCTAAATACCTCTCATGGCACTTCACTTGTTTGACCCCCATAAAAGTAGCAAGTCGATCCCCTTCTGCCCATGAAACATTCTTACTAAAACACATGGCCAATTTATTAAAATTAATTACCTAACCTAAAGCATCCGAATAATCGTCATTGAGCTGACGGATAGTCATACATTCGTCTTTAAAAGTTTTTGAGAAGAGAAGGCAATTGTCAATGAAAAAGATATGAGAAATATTCGGCTCCGTCTGCTTACATCTGAAACCCGGTAAAGAATTATTCAGAACTGTCAAATTTATAAGACTTGACAAGCCTTCACCACACAAGAAGAAAAGGTACGGTGATAAAGTATTCCCCTGAAGAATCCCTCTAGAAGGCTTTACAGACCCTCAGATGTCACTGTTAATAATAAAGGAGAAGGACACAGACGAGACACAGTTCATTATTTGCTTAACCCATTGCTCAGAAAAGCCAAGTTTCTACATCATCCTCGCCAAAAAAAAACCACTTAACCCGATCATATGCCTTAGACATATCCAACCTCAGAGCAAAAGAATCATGTTTCCATTTCTTATTCGGATAACATGAAGACATTCAAAACTGATGATAGCATTATCGAAAATCAACATACCTAGATTGAAAGCTCTTTAAGAGATGGAGATTACTTCATCCAAAACTAGCTTGAGACGATTAGTAAGAGTTTTCGCAACCACTTTGTAGACAACATTGCACAAGGTTATAAGGCAAAAATCTAACATCTTTACTAGATTCTTTAATTTCGGAATAGGAACCACCTGTGTCATTAACCGTCTACAACAAACCACCATTATTCAAGCAATTAAGACATGTCATGGTAACTGTTGGACCAACCACGTCCCAAAATTTATGGTAGAACAAACCTGGCAAACCATCCGGTTTCGGTGCCTTGGCATGAGCGTTTGCAAAGATTGCAAGTCGCACCTCTTCTAAAGAAAAATAGATGGTTAAAGAGACTGGAACTGTGAGAGCAAATATGAGGATGAACTTGATCCAAGTCCCTATCTATTAATCTGACACTTGGTTTGATCAAAACAAATTTGAAAAGTATTGAACCACCATTTCCGTCAACTTGCTAGGATCACTCTGCCAATTTTCATGAACATCAAACAACCCATGAATCTTAATACGAGCTTTCCTCTCTGAATCCTTTAAATGGAAGAATCTAGTGTTAAGGTCGTCCACCCTCATCCATTCGACACAAGCCCGCTGTTTCCAATACACCTCATCTTGGTTCAGAAGATTATCCATCTGATCTTCAACAACCTTAATACGTCTCCATGACCCATCCATTATCTCACTTGAAACCATCTTTATTTCCTTCTTTTTACTTTGAATATCATTGATTAACTTCCTTTGATTAGCACGATTCCACTTACTCAAAGCCATGGTGCAATTACGGATGTTCGAAACTGTCCTCTGAAAACCATTACCACACTAACTTAAAGGAATATTCTTCCATAATCGGTATCTCTTCCAATTTATCAACCGAGCAGCCACTGGCCCACCCTATATCTTCTTTCTCTATCTTTTTTGCATCTAGGACCTCTACCTCAAGCTCTTCCTTAACTTCTCTCGTGATATCTTGGATTCTGCAGTCCTTATCTGTTAGTCCCGGATATGACTCAATAGTTGCTTATGCACACTGCTTGGATAACTCCGCCAGGTTGGTAAATACTGTTGCATGCTGCTTGTTGATCACCCTGCACCTCACCAACCATGTCTCTTACTAGAAATTTTAGAACGTTATAGTAGATGGATAAGACCCCTTGAGGGATGATAGGAAAGGCCTCCCATGAATGGCGCTGTAAGTAGAAGGAGTATCCACCACCATGAAATTGGTCATGATATTCTATTTGAGAGGAGCATCTTCTACTATCACTGGTAGGATCTTTGACCCCGACTAGTACTATCGAGTCCCTAGTGAAGCCAAACAACGGCGTGGTGTAGCTGTTGTAGAAGCACTGCTTCAAATTAAGCCTCGCTAGAGTGTCTTTGAAGAAGATGTCCACACTGCTACCAGTATCTATCAGGACGTGGTGGACTAGGCAATTAGCAATCTGTATAATGACAACCATGGGATCATCATGAGGTTGCATTGTATTGTATACATACTTCTCGATGAAGATGAACTGGGCTAACTGGGAGGTCCCCGTTGATCCCCAGGTAACCTTGAAAATGTCCCACCCTTCTTCCATCTGAAGTATCTTCATGGCATGGTTATTCCTAGAATTGTTAAAAGTCTCTTCAAAGGTAAGACCTTCATTGATGGTGTGAGTGACTTGGATCTGCTGTATTAGAACCTTAACCTACGTCTTTCTTCTTTTTGCATCCTCCTTATTATATGCCCATATCTTCTTCCCGGTCTAGATGTTGTTATATACCTGCCGTAGGAATTCCTCCAAGCAGTCACCTCTCACCAAAGCCTCAATCTGGTTACGCAAGCTGTAACAGTCTGAGGTGTTATGTCCTACATCCTCATGGAAATCGTAGTACTTATAGCGATTCCTCATGTCAACCGATGCTTTGATGGGATTGGGCTTCTTAAGTAGCCCTTTATCTCAAATGGCGAGGTAGATCGTCCACAAGATGCATTGAGTGGGTGTAGTGGATGTACCTCCTCTCTTTCTAGACTATCAGGGCTACCTCTCTGAAGGAGGTAAAGCTCCAGGCAAGGTTTTTCTTATTTGATATTGCTCTAACTGAGGTTGAAAATGTGGGGGACAGTATATAGACCATTTGGGAGGTTTTTTCAGAGCCTTCTAGATTGGCGTTGGCTTGGGTGCTTTTTTTATGGTACATCATCATGTTCAATCTTGACCCGAAACTGTTCATCTATCTCCACTTGCTATATTGCTCTATCATAGGCCTCCTGGTATGTCTCCGGTGGTCGCTTAGTGAACGATCGTAACAACCTACCAGTCTAGAGGCTTCTTTTGAAATTGGTTAGGGTCTCTTTTTCTCTAAATACCCCTATCTGGATCATTTCTTTATGGAATCTCTCTATATAAGATCTAAGCAATTCACTTTGCTTATGATTTATGTACTGCAGGTGGATGGAGTCCTTGGGACGTGGCTTGATTCCCTAGAATTGAGCGCATAAATCACTAGATAGCTTAGTAAATGAATCAACACTACCTGTCGGTAACTCATAGAACCACGTCTTGGCAGAGTCATTTAGCATGGTTGGAAACATCCTGCATATGGATGCCCCATGTAGCATTCTAGACCTCTCTTTGTTGCATTAAGCTCTATAGGTGGCTCACAGGATCCTCTGTTCCGGAGCACTTGTCAATAGGCATTTTGAATTTGGGGGGAAGTTCTTCTTCTTTGATCCTTCTGGAGAATGGGGCATTCATCTTGTCCATGGGATCATTTCAGCTTTCCCGGTGCTTTCCCTTATTCAATTCCTAGTTCTCTTTCGTAATCCGGGCCACCTGGTCCCTTAGGCGCTTGTTCCCAACGTTCTAGGATTCGACCTCAGAGTCTTCATTACTAAAATCATCCGATGCTATGAAGGCTTCATCCCGGTTCTCCTCTTAAGGGCGGTTCTCAAGGGTACTTCTCCTGTTCCCTCCTGCAATAGATCGAGGTTGCCTTCTAGTGACTATCGGTTGTATTGGTTGACGAGGTTCCCTAAGTGGGAGGTCAAGAGCTGACTTTACGGGTATTAACCTGTCTAGAACATAGTGTAGGGGCCCCAGCCTCTCTTGGACTGGTACAGGTGGCGGTGGTCCCAATCTATCAAAGGCATGTACCCTGGCATTTGGCCTACTGGTATCTCTTCTGCCCTCTAGTGCTCCGAGTTGGGGAGTGATACCTTCTATGGCAAATCTGAGGTGTACGTTCTCCACAAAGGTTGTGGCTTACTAATTTCGAATAGCCTTGCCTACCACTAGGGTGGTTGGGACCTACGGTGCGACCCCGTGAGGTAACAGACGATGCTGGAGCAGGATTATGGTGCTTTAACTTATTCCCTTTCCTTTGAGCCTTCCAGGTGGAGGCTATGGGTAGGTGACCTGATGCTTCGAGCTTCCATTGGGAGGATTGAAGTCTCATTATGCTGTATACTGTAAAAAAAAAACTTGATTTCCTAATCTTTCGAAAGTGCTGTGGAACGTTCCTATAAACGGTGCCATAGAGTGTTAATCAAAAATTCTGTCAAGGTGGAGAATATCGATTACCACCCTCAACCCGCTACCTAGGTAGAATGCGGGGTAGGTACTTCATACCTGGGAGATTTGAAAGATGAAGGAAAAAAGAGAGAGTAGTGTAAGTGGTAATGGTAAACTGCTTTATTGAGCAAATGGACAATTTGATTACAAAGGTGTACAACAATCATTTAAATGGTAGAACATTAGTAACAATATGTTCTCTCTCTCTCTCTTGAAACACGGTTGGAAATGGCGAATTCGTTCGTGTTGATAAGTGGAAAAATACTCTGTGGTGAGAAAAATGGCAAAAATGCTCTGCCCATTTTTTCTCAGTTTTTCGATGCCTTGTCTGGATCTTGATGTTGCCTTTTAACCTCTCTCAATCATCAACCAAATCCCAGTAATTTAAACTGATTGATTGGTCGTGTTACGAAAATGATTGGCGCTGATTACGCCTGGTTTCCCTTTTAGTTTAACTATGATTGAAAGGCGAATCCGTTGATCTATCTGGTCACATTATGGCTTTTTATTGGTGAAAAAGTCAACTTTGCAGCTCGGAGAAGAATCATGATTCTGCATACCAATGGCGAGGTACCTTGAGGTACCAGTCTTGTGGCATGGTGCTTGACCAAACATTCTAAAGCCTTTTGGCTAACTTCCATCTTGCTTGATGGGTAAGATACTTGATCGGACCAAAATTGTCATATATTTTAGCCCTCAATTCCACAACCTTTGTCTCGTTTTCGAATGATTTTGTTTATCTTATGGCTCATTTATTGTGTTTTCAGGTAATTAGGTATATCTCGGACAAAGTATGCGGATTTGTGTGGAAAGAGGGACAAGAATGAAGGAATATTTCAAGACAGTGTGTGGGTTCTGCATGGGTCATCACCAATGCATTAACCACGTACTTAGAAGGAAGAATGAAGCAAGTCAATACTCAGGTCCTCAACCCGCACACTGTCGCACTTTTGTCTGCACATCGCTTAAAAATTGAAAGATGGAAACAGAGCATCAGGTCAATGTGCAGGTCCCAAACCGTGCATTTATCCACGTATTTCACTGAACCCGAGATCTAGAAATCGAAGTGTCAGGTCATTACACTGGTCCTGTACGGGTCCAAACCCGTGCACTACCTGTGCATTAAGCAAGTCAGATCGCCACATCAGTAATTTTCAGACCTAATCTTGGAACCCTATAAATATATCTTGTTATAATCATCTCAAGGGGGAATTCTTAATTGGTGAATCATTTTTTCTCTCTTCCAAAATTCTTTCTCTCATCTCTAATTACTAACCTAGGTTTACAAATCATTCCCTACCAAGTCTAACCATCATGCATCATCATCTACTCTAGGACACTTGAATATTAGATCAAAGTTTCAAGAAAGGAGGAGTTTCTCTACATAGGTCTTCTCTTTATCTTTTCTCATTGTTATTTGTCTTTAATTGTCATAAGTAGCTAAACCCCTTTGTGGGAATTGATGTAATTATTCATGGATTGTGGGTTTTTCACCATATTCTTAGTATTTGATTATTTAGTTTCAATCAATGGTTTTTAATGCAATACTGTTAGGATTATGCTCAATAGTAAGAGTGCAAAAATGTATTTGAAAATCTTTTCATATTAATAAAGTGATTTCTAGTTTAACAAATCTTATAGCATTTATAGTTAAATTATTAAAATGTTAAAAGTAAATAATCATAATATCAAAAGACTATAAGAAAAGAAGAATTGTTTGTACATATGGATATGTATGAGACAGACACAATTCTTTAGTTAGTCTTGAACAGTATTTACAACTTAAGATAATGGTTGGGCGCCTTTACCTTATTAAATTTGCAGATTCTGTTGCTAGCATTTGAGTGGGATCAAATGTGTTATGATGAGTCTAAAATCATCAAAGTGAGGTGTCTTTGAACAAAAAAATCTAGTGCAATAGGTGCTTGAATAGGATCTCAGTGAGATACTCTATCCAAAAACGTCATTGGATAAAAGTTTTCAATTGAAGACAATCGGGGAGTCTATCTCAATCCTGAGATAAATGATGGACTTATGGTTACAAGTGTTATCATTTGAGCAATCAATGAGTACGATTATATAGCATAGTCTATCCTCGATGGTTTGGTGTTATTCATTTGTTAATCATAGAGGACTTCATTTATAGATTTGGATATCATGACACCATTTATTAAATGTCAGCATAATATCATCATATGGATATTTTGAGGTATTGGATATTAAATCTTAAGGTTAAATTTTCAATAGTGTCTATTGAAATATTGTTTATGGACAATTCAAAATATCCAAGTTCAAAATGTGGTCATATAAGTAATTATGGTAACTAGGAGAGCTATAGGCGGTCTATGAGCTCTTGGCGATTGTTGGTATTCTTCACGAGGATACATTATCTCCACTAAGATTGTCTAGGGTATGAATGAGGAACATTAACTTATTCTTTATTTATTCAAGAGTTCAAATTTGTTTCTTTAGTGGAATGAACTAAAATTAATAGATCAGACTTAAGTGAATCATTTGTTGATTGTGATTAGGTAATGTCTATTGGAGCTTAAATTTAGATAGTCCGCCAAGATCCCCATTCCACACGAACTTGCATGGATCACTTGATATATTCTACTGGACCAATTTCTGTATCCAATTAGAATTGTTTTTTGATTTCTGATTTCAAAAGTTTTGGATAGGTTTGGTCATGTGTGATCAAGACACACGGTAACTCTCAAATACCTAGATTGAGCGACCAAGGATGTGGGAATCCTTGGGCAGCCCTAATGGGATGCGATTAGCATTCCATTAATATATTAAGAATATATTTTGCACATTTTAATTAAATGGGTTGTTTAATTATGTTAATATATTAATTTAAGGCATGTGGATTTGTTTCTTTTTTAGTAAGAATAGGTCTAGTTCACATGTAGACCTTTTTTTAATGTCCAATGAATTTAATAAAATTGAAAAACAATATGTGGCCCATATATATGGCTTGGGTGGCAAAGGCTAATATTATAGCCTAATATATTGTTTTTTTATTTATTTAATTAAATCGAAGTTAATTAATTAAAATTCTAAATCTTTTTTTCTAGTATGAGAATCTCTCATAGTGTTATACTATTGTTTGTAGTATTATAAGTATCAAAGACTTGATTTTATAGACAGATAAATAAAATGAAAATATTTATTCAGTCAAATTAGGAAGTATTAGATATTTATCAAAACTCTAATTGATAATTGGTCAAATTGGAAAGTTTTTGATAAAGTCACAATTTAATTATATTAAATAATTAGTTATTGGATAAATACTAGAGTTGGAATAGAAGTCTTAGTGTGAAAAAAAATTCTTTTTTGAGTGAGGTTTCTTGGCTAACACGCAAATCCTTCTTTTAAGAGGATTTAGACACAAGACATAAACCCCCCTTAGGAGAGGATTCGGCCATGACCTATATATTCTCTAAGTGAGAACTCAACAAACATAAGTTTTCTAGAGTGAGAATTCGGTCAAGATTAAAATCTTGAAGAGAGAATTCGGCCACCAACCTAGTTCTTGTGTGAGAAGTTTTTATTTATTTGCTTATATTGTTACAAAAAAAATCTTTATCCAAATCACTGTGTGAACGATTCAGCCAAGCATAGAGAAAAGAGAGAACATTTTTGTTTTCGATAGTGTATTAGTAGCTTTTACATCAAAAGACTTTGTGTTCAAAAGCGAATCGGGTTCACGCGAGTTTCAATCAATGGATTGTGAATTCAAAAGTGACCAAACATTCTTCGTTTTTCTCTAGGAGGATTATTGTGTCTAACAAAAGGAAAAGATTTTGTTTGTTTTTCATCTTGAGGTATACAATTCAAAGAAAGGGAGCCCACACTCCTAGGTGATTCACGTTCGTGATTGGATTGGAAGATCTTACAGATTCAATTCTGTGTAACTTCAATCGTCACGAGAAAAATGTACAATAATTTTTATTATATGTTAATTAATCAAGGGTTAATGTTTTTTCTTTTAAAAGATTTTTTTTTAAAATATACCAATCGAATTTTCAGCTTCCGCCATGTGTTTTTCCTACAATTTATATTAGAGTCAGGTTCTACCCTTGATTAAATGATATGTATATACGTGAATCTATATCTTTTTATTATAAATATGCATGTTTTAGAAAGAGATGACACTCTAGGTATTCACATATATATATATGTATATATATATATATATATATATATATATATATATATATATATACATTGGAATGTATGGATATATAAATGTTTTTATAATAAGATTTGTTATTACTCAATTTTGGTCCTAGAATTTCAATATATTTTTGTTTTGGAACTGTAACAAGAAGGGTGGCCTATCATCGCCATAATTTCCTTCTTGGTAGTTGCTAAGTTTTTTATTTTATTTTATTGTTGTAATAATAATAATAAAAATCTCTTGTATTATATTCATGTTTTAAAGAATCAAAGAATTGAAGGATTCAAAGTAGAAAAAGTAGAAACAGAGTAACTCGGGGTAGCCGCACAAGACTTCGGGTGCGTAAGTGCCCGTTCACGATGCCTTTAGACGGTGGCCGCTTGATGGCTTGTTCGCCAAGTTAGGATTAGGGTTTTGTATTTCAAACAAATGTTATTTACTTGTTTTTCTAGGACGAACCAAAAATGTAGCTATTTATTATTCCATAAATATTGCAATATTTGTCATTGTTTGATAACATATCATATAGAATATGAGTACCACCCATATATATTTTTTGGCATGAACATGCATTGAACAGTTTAGGTATCTAATTAGCATCTAGATAACTTGGTAAATCATTCTATAGAATTCAGTCACACGTTTAAATAATTGAGTGGGAGAAGGTGTTTTGGAACACCTATGACCTCTAAGTTTAGTTGAGCTTTATGTTTCGAGTAATAACCACCCAAGGGGTATTCATGAATGGAATTTAGCAAAATACTTCCTTACAAAGATAGACTAGACAATTGACTCAAACGATACTACTCTCAAAAGAGGGATGTTCGTGAGGGAATATATTGAAGATTGATAACTTGGTAACAATGTTAATAAATTTTTTGAAATGTACCAATCGAAATTTTCCACTTATGTCGCCTGTTTTCTCCTACAACAGGTATCACAGTCTGGTTGCACCCTTGATTAATTGATGTATATATATACGTGAATCTATTTCTTTTTATTGTAAATATGCATGTTTTAGAAAGAGATGACACTCTAGGTATTCACACACACACACACACACACACACACACACACACACACACACACATATATATATATATATATATATATATATACATTGGAATGTATGGATATATATATATATATATATATATATATATATATATATATATATGTTTTTATAATGTGATTTGTTATTGCTCAAATTTGGTCATAGAATTTCAATGTATTTTTATTTTGGAATTGTAACAAGAATGGTGACCTATCATTGCCATAATTTCCTTCTTGGTAGTTTCTAAGTTTTCTTTTTATTTTTTTGTTGTAATAATAAAAATAAAAAATCGGTTGTATTATATGCATGTTTTTAAGAATCGAAGAATTGAAGACTTCAAAGTAGAAAAAGTAGAAACATAGTAAACCGGGTTAGCCGCACAAGGCTTTGGGCGCGCAAGTGTCTGTTCACAAGGCCTTTGGACAGTGGCTGTTTGATGACTTGTTCACCAAGTTAGGATTAGGGTTTTGTATTTCAAACAAATGTTATTTACCTGTTTTTCTAGGACGGACCAAAATTGTGGCTATTTTTTTTTCCTTAAATATTGCATTGTTTGTCATTGTTTATAACATGTCATATAGAATAGGAGTGTCACTCATATATCTCTTTTTGTATGAACATACTTTGAATGGTTTAGGTATCTAATTGACATCTAGATACCTTGGTAAATCATTCTATGGAATTAAGTCACACGCTTAAATAGTTGAGTGGGAGAAAGTGTTTTGGAACACCTATGACCACTAAGTTTAGTTGAGCTTTATATTTCGTTTAATAACCACCCAAGGGGTATTCATGAATGGAATTAGCAAGATACTTCCTTTCAAGGATAGACTAGACAATTGACTCAAATAATATCCGCTCTTAAATGAGGGATATTCGTGAGGGAATATATTGAAGGTCGACAACTTGGTAACAAACTCAATGTTATTTTATTAATATCCTCCCAAGAGTTCTTGTTATTAAAATTGCAAGGCTAAAATTGAAAACGCTGGTTGTTATGTTAACAATTAGGTGGGACCTAGTCCAACTAGTAAATGGTACGAACTCCTAAATGAGGCGTGACATTTACGGGTGTTGGATCACCATTAAATTTTACGATTGAATTATTTTATTTAATTCAACATAAATATTCAAAAATGCTTTTTCATGATTATTTACTTATATAATTTTTGTTATTATTCAGAAATCATGAACCTATCCCTGATCAATATCCTAAAAGATAATACTTTAACTGGTGATAATTTTATCACATAGAAAAGGAAAATGGGGTTGTTGTTGCAAGCTGAAAAGCATAAGTTTGTTCTGTATACCCCTAAACCACCAACTCCTACTAATGAATCTACTGAGAAGCAAAAAGACGAGTATCAGCAGTGGAAGGCCTCATATGAGATGGCCAAATGTTACATTATGGCCACAATCTCCGACGTGTTACAATAATAACATGATGGAATGGAGATTACTGTTGATATAATGATGTCTCTGGAAGAGAAGTTTGTTATGAAGTTCAAGACGACTAAGAAATAGGCAGTGGCTGCTTTCATAAATCTTAGGATGAAACATGGACAGGCTATGAAAGATCGCATGATGAAAGTAATGGCATTTCATAACATTGCTAAACTCAATGGAGTTGAGATAGATGGTGAGACGAAAATTGATATGATTGTCAACTCACTATCAGATTTCTTTGATCAGTTAAAGTTGGACTACATCTTGAGCAATAAGGAATACACATAGCAAGGCTTGATGCAAGATGTTCAAAGCACTGAAAAGATTCTTGTTAAAGGCAAGGGTCAATAGATCCATACGGTTGGTAAAGTTGCTACTGTTAAGACCCGTAAGAAGGTCACGAAACAACAGAAGAAAAAGCTATTTGGGCTTACCAAGAAGGAGACGAAGAAAGTAACCAAGATCAAAGGGAAATGTTTCCTTTGAGGTGAAAAGAGACATTGGAAAAGAAAATGTCAAAGGATTTAGGGATCTTTGGAACTAAGAAGATATTTCAAGAGAGATGCATTGACTTAGGTAAATGTAAAGATTCTTATTTTCTTAAATGCATTAAGGATAGGAATTGGGAATCTTGGGTGAGCATGCTAGGAATAGTGAATGATACTCTTGTTACAGAGTTTTATCATGAATATAGGGAGAGTGCCATCTTATTGGATGCTTTGATGAAGATTAGGGGTGTTGTGTTTAGAGTTAACCCGGTAAACATTAACAAGTTTCTTGGGCTATCTAGTGATATTGATTCAAACTTTCTAGATGTTGATATCATTGAGAATCTTAATATCATGGGTAGAACTCTATGTGACAATGCTTCTTTTGAGTATATATTAGTCAACATGAGTTAACTAAAGCAAGTGCATTTTGGCATCTTTTTATTTGCATAAATATTATTGGATCTTCGAATTCAACCGAGTTGAATAAAGACAAGATCAAAATAGTATATGCCTTGGTGACTAATCAACCTATAAACCTTGGGGATTTGCTTATGTTTTACTTAGATAATACGGCTTTCTTAACTAGAGGAAATAAGAAGCTTACATTACCGGGGTTTATAACTTCTTTGTGTTTATCTCGTGGTGTTCAAAGTAATGGAGATGATATGTTGATACAACCCTTGGAAAAGTATAGTGATAAATGAGTGCCATACATGTCATATAAGGATAAGGGTAAGACATGTGATACTTTTGGACTATTTAGTATTTCACAAGTTGATTGTCAAGAGACTAGCATAAACATTCTTTCGGATTGGGCTTTACATTTGAAGAAGAAGGTTGATGAGCTTAGTTCTATAGTTGAAAAACAATATGCTATAATAAAAGAGTTGGAGGAGTGTATTGCATCAAGTTCAAGACCGTCTCTCAAGCATTATGTTAGGTCAACTACACCCACATCTTTCTTTGGTGGATCTAGTAGCTAGTATTTGAGTCTCACGGTATGTTTCTTACCTTTTGGCATCATTTCATGTCAAAAAGGGGGATAAAGAGTTGCTAAGAATTGCTAGTTACTTAGTTTCCTTTCAATGGTTTGTAATAATTAGTCTTAAGATTTGGTTAAGAATTCTTGTATTTGGCATGTATTGAGGGGGAGATACATGTATTTGTAGACTTAATTGTATATTCTTATCCATATTATATGTTGCCATTTGTTGTCTTTCTCTTGTATATGCATTGTGCTTTGAGATAATTTGTAGGCTGCTTCAAGAGAAGATCAAGATGAAGTTCAAGAGTTGGTGAAGATTAGTTATAGGAATCTTACTCATTGTAATGTGAAGGAGTAATTTTGTGACCTATCTTCATTTTTATATTTGTAGTAAATGTATAGGTGTTTTGACATGGAATTTGCCAAAGGGGGAGATTGTTAGGTTTTAGTTTGTGTTGGCATTAATTCCATATCAAAATGATGTTTACTTGTAATGATTTAGTTGTTTAGATTCATGATGATTCAAGCTTCAAGGAAGAAGAAACAACAAGTCAAAGCAAGTTCTAAGTCTTCAAGAGAAATGATGCAATATGGTTCTACAAAGGTATACTAAGACCTTATCTTTCTCTTACAAGGCTTAGGCACACACACACATATCATCCATTTGTATCCCTGCATCGTTGTGCACCTTTATAGGCACACACATACAATTTATTCATATGTGTCCCTGCATCATTGTGCACCATGTATAACACATTCACACACTTGAAGATGAATGCTCATGCATTGGTATGGAAATAACATGTTTTGGAATATGCATGATTGGAAACTATCTCTATGTAGTTTGCATTCTAGTGTGAATTGTGTTTGTGTGTGTATATGTTTGTATAACATGGATATTGAACTTGAATTTAGTCTTAAATGATTCTTGATTGAGTTTTGGTCATTTCGGTTACTCATATTATTGATTTCAAGTTCTAAGTCAAAAGATACTACACTTTTAACTCATGTTGTATACATTGTCTTTGTATTCGTATATCGAGTCGAATTATTATTTTCTGGGTTAAGTATCTTATATGTCCATGTCCTTGTGATAGTTATGGTTCGTAATCTGTAAACGGATTCGAATTCCAAGTTCGGAGGCCGGAGAACGGTTGAAGAACGTAAAGGGAGCGCGAGAGGAAAAGAAGTGCATCCAAGCACTCTTTCCCGAGATGGCGCGTGGCCATCTTGAAACAGAATGCTTGCTGCTCCGAGATGCCCACACTCCATCTCGGGCACCAAGCATGCTTGGGTACTTAAGGGAAATTTGGTCTTTTCATCCTTCATTCTTATCCCTCTTCTTTATAATCTCTTTCCCTCTCACGTTTCATTCTAAGAAGAAATTTAAAACAAGTGTGCTGAAATTTTCTCTCTAAATTTTCTCACCTTCCAAAAGCCATAACTTCTTCATTTGAACTCCGATTTGAGTGATCCAAAGTTGAGAGTGTTCATATATTCATTCTCCATCTTTTCTCTGAAGGTTTTAGTAAGTGTTGCTGCTGTTTTTGGTGTCTAATCATACAAAAACGGGACTGCACCTAAATCAACTAAGGTTTTGATTTTCCTCAAAGTTTTCTTTTAAAACTTGGTCCATTGCCTTGGGTTTTCTTCTTCAACATATATTTGTATATTATGAGTGTTTTGGTTTGAGTTTTGAACTCTTACAAAGCTAGGTTGAGTTTCAATTGAAATCATTCATGTTGAGTTAGGTTTTGATTTTGCCTATGTTTCACATGTTTAGGTTTGTATTATGCTAGCTTTGATTCTAGGACTATTTTATGTTCTTTGATTGATTGATTTTGTAAAAAATAGTTCCTCACATGTATTAGGCTTTCTTGGTCGAATTTCTCACATAATACATGTGCTTATATTCTTTTGAGCTATTCATGTGTTTTGACGAATCTATGATTAGGAATATGCTCTAGAACTTTAGCATAAATCTTATTGACTTTGTCATATGATTTTAGCATGTTTTAGGTTTATGTGATTTAAACTTGATCTTGTGATTTATTGAACATATCATGTGATTCAAGTTTAGATCTATGCATGTATCTAGGTTGTGATTGTTATTGAACATATCTTACATGATCTAGATTGTTTATACATGCATGATTAACTAGACTATATGTGATTTGTGCATTCATGCTCATGTCTAGTATTTTCTATAGGATGTGTTGATCATAGCATTCTATGTTGCGTGCTTGTTTTTGTTTTGCATTCATGATCACCTAGATGCCTTGTGAGAAAAAAGTCTTGACAATAGGTGTGAGACCTATGGTGTTGAGCAAGAAGTCTTGGCAAGAGGCGTGAGGCCTTGGATTGTCGAGTAAGGAAGTCTTGGCTAGGGTCGTGAGGATCTGGATAGTCGAGCAAGGAGTCTTGCATAGAGTTGGGAAAACTCGGATAGGTGAGCGAGGAAGTCTTGACTAGAGTCGTGAGGACTTAGTTGAGCAAGAAGTCTTTCCTTTGGTCGAGAGGATCCATATAAGGTGAGCGAAGAAGTCTTGATAAGAGGTGTGAGGCCTCGAATTGTTGAGCATAGGGCGACAACTTCTAGAGTAGGATAGGAGGGTAGTTTCTAGGTGAAGAGGTCACTTGAGAGATTGTACTTGTCTTATCTACTAGTGGATTTTGTTTGTTGGTGGCTGCTAGCCTGTGGATGTTTCCTCTTCGGAGGTTTACCACGTTATATCTTGTGTCAACTTTTCTCTATCTCTATCTCTCTAATATTTGTATTGTGGATATAACTCTTTATATATGTTGACTTCCTTTCTATAATATAGATTGTGTATGTGTTACAATCACTTGTTTGCATCACACTTTGATTGTGTTTATATATTGATTAATTTTCTTTAATTAATATATATTGTGATACAAGCAATCTAGAGGGACAAACTTTTGTTTGTTTCTAAGGGAGTCGAAAAAGGTGTCTAACCTATTCACCCCCCCTCTAGGTTAACCTTGAGCATTTGACCGTGTTTATATTTTCAATAGTGACAACCATGGGATCATTATGGGGTTGCACTGTATTGTACACATACTCTTTAGTGAAGATGAACTGGGCTGACTGAGAGGTCCTCGCTGATCCCCAGACAACCTTGAAAATGTCTCACCCTTCCTCTATTCGGTGTATCTTTCTGGTTTGAATTTTACTAGAATTGTTGGAAGTCCCTGCCAAAGTAAGACCTCCACTGCTGGTGTGAATGATTTGGATCTACTGCATTAGATCATTGCATTTTGCCCTGCATCCTCCTTAATCTCTTCCTTGTACCTCCTTCCTGTACGGATGCTATCTCACACCTACTGTAGGAATTCCTTCAAGCAGCCACCTCTCACCAGAGCCTTAATCAGGCTACTCGTGTTGTAGCACTTCGAGTTGTTATATCATTTGTCTTTATATAAATCGTAGTTCTTGTAGCGATTCCTCATATCAATTGGTGCTTTAGTAGGATTAAGCTTCCTAAATAGCCATTTTTCTCATATGACGGGGTAGATCGTCTCGCGAGATGCATTGAGGGGGATGTAGTGGTTGTACCCCCTCTCTTCTTGGACTATAAGGGCTGCCTCTCTAGGAGGAGGCGAAGCTCAAAACGGGGTTTTTCTTACTGGTTACCGCTTTCACTGAGGTTGAAAAGGTGGGGGCGGTATGTAGACCGATTGAGAGGTTTGTTCTAAGCCTTCTAGATAGGCGTTGGCTTGGGTGCGTCTTTCTTTTGGCGTTTGCCAGCCTTTAGGTCATCGTGCTAAATCTTAATCCGAAGATGTTCATCAATCTCCACCTACTCAAGCACCTTATTATAGCCCTTCTGGTACGTCTCAGGTGGTCGCTTTGCTATGATTGGAATAGCCTACCAGCCCAGTGGTTTCTTCTAAAATTGGCCAGAGTCTCTTTTTCTATAAAGACCCTCATCTGGATCTCTTCTTTAGGGAATCTCTTCACATAAGATCTGAGCGATTCACTCCACTCCTGGATTATATTTTGCAAGTGGATGGGTTTCTTGAGACACGACTTGATTCCATAGAATTTAGCATAAAAATAACTAGATAGCTTAGTAAATGAATCAACACTACATGCCGGTAAATTTCAAGACCACGTCTTGGCGTAGTCAGTTAGCGTGGTCGAGAATATCCTATACATGGCTACCCGGGTAGCTCTTTGGACCTCCATCTTTTGCACGAAGCTCTCCAGGTGGCTCAAAGGATCGTTTGTCCCATAGTACTTGTCAGTAGGCATCTTAAATTCGAGGGGAAGTTCTGCTTCCCTGATCATTCTGGAGAAGAGGGCATTCATCTAACCCAAGGGATCTGTTTGGCTTTTTCAGTGCATTTCCTTCTTTAATTCCTGGATCTCTTTTGCCATCCGAGCTACTTGGTCCCGCAGGTGCTTGTTCTCGGCATTCTTGGTTTCGCCTCAGAGTTCTTATTGCCAAACTCATATAATGCTATGGAGGCTTCATCCCGTTCTCCTTCTAATGGTGCTTCTCTATGGTACTTTTCCTGCTCTCTCCCACAGTAGATCGAAGTTATCTTTCAGTGGCTACCAATTGACGAGGTTCCCTAAATGAGAGGTCAAGAGCTAACTTTACTTGTCGGGGTTGGTAGCTCATCGGTCTGTTCGGTGTTGAGGGCGTAGCCATAACCTGTCTAGAACTGAAGGCATGGGCCCTAACCTCTCGTGGATTAGTACCAGTAGTGGTGGTTCCAATCTATCAAAGGCCCTTGGTACCTAGCCTACTGGTATCTCCTCTAGCCTCTAGTGCCGCAAGCTGAAGAGTGATACCTTCCGTGGCTAATCTGAGGCATACCTTCTCCATAAAGGTCACGGCTTATTGCTCCAAAATAGCTTTGCCTACCACTGGGGTAACTGGGACCTAGAGTGTGACCCGTGCGATAGCAGGCGGTGTTGGAGCAAGGTTATGGTGCTTCGACTTCTTTTATTTCCTTTGAGCCTTCCGGGTGAAGGCTATGGACCGGTGCCCTAAAGCTTCAAGCAGCCCATTGGAGATCGAAGTCCCACTATGTTTTATACTATAAAAACAAAACTTGATGTCACTGGCTTTCGAAAGAGGTGTGGAAAATTCTCAAAGACAGCACTAAAGAGTGTTAACCAAAAATTCTCTCAAGGTGAGGAATATCGATTACCACCCTCAACCCGTTACCTAGGTAGGCTGCGGGGGTAGGTACTTCATACCTGGGAGATTTAAAAGATGAAGGAAAAAGGAGGGAGTAGAGTAAGTGATAATGGTGAACTTTTTTACTGAGCAAATGGACGATTTGATTACAAAGGTGAACAACAATCCTTGAAACGGTACAACATTAGTGTAATGTACTCATTTATTGATTGGGTTATTTCATGAACAAAACACATTTTGGGGTTTGATGTAAGGGTAGCTTAGGCTCTCAAGACCTCAAAAGAAGAAGCACCAAAGGTAAATTTCTATATGCTTACTTTATTTGAAGAGATATAGTTGCACACACTCACAACTCATACATATCGCTCACTCGTATATTTTGTGTGACTATATGAGTGTGCTTTCATGCTTTGATAACTCTTCTTGCATGTTTATTTTATCACATCTTTTCATTTTGTATTGACATGCATTATGTGTTGCTCACACACACACTCTCTTGCATTTGGTTTTTTATGCATGTGTGCTTCATTGATGTCTATGTGCATTCATAATTTGTTTGTTAAATGTCTAATTCATATTTTGTTGCTTGATCGGATACGTACACACTTGCTTGATGGTGTGCTTGTCTTAACGCATTGGGTGACCGTTTGAGAAGGTCTCATTCTTCTCTTGGCTTTGGTCTTTGGTCACATGGTTGATTCCATGAGTTTGGGCACTCTTATTGTTGTTATAATATGGCCTTTGGTAACTCATTTGACCATAAAATTTCTTACAGTCATACAAATCATGTTTTGTAAATTGGAATAAAAAGTAGACTTACATACCTTTCCAACGGTATATTATACGAAAGGTTTGGATGTCGTTTGGTCATGTTTTGAGCCTCTTGTAAATGAGGTTGTGATACTGAATTCCCAGTGCACGGGTTATGCGCAGGTTCGACTGGCGCAGTCACCTAGTGAGTGCTTTTTTAGAGTCCCGGCACGTGGACATTTGTGTTTCCATAATGCGGGTATGCGCGGGTCACTGCACGGGTTAGGACCCACGCACTACACGGATCTGGGCAGAACTTAGTCAAAACGACATTGTTTTGCTTGTGCCTATATATATTTTATCTTCTTGTCCATTTAGACCAAGAACTCTAAAATTCCAGATCTTAGTGATAGAAAGAGTTCCCCTAGTAAGAGAAAGCACCAAGCTTGCTTCTTTAACTCTTAAAACCCAAACACCCATCATCTTTCTTGAAACAAACATCATCTAGCTTCACCTAGGATGTTTCTAAGTATGGGTCTTCATCAACACATGTAACTTGGTAAGTAGAACACCATTTTCATCATTCTTGTGTTCTACCTTAGCAAGATATCTCTTTTATGACTTGTATGCCTCTAGATTAGGATTTCTATTACAAGTAGAGATTATTGTTGATGTTTGGTTTGTTGTATTGTGATAGCTACCATATAGGTCATATTTTCCTCTAGTTAATTAGGTCATATTAATTACATTTTGATGATTGCATTAATGATCATGCCATGCTTAATGACAACGTATGTTGAAATGGCTTTGTTTGATAACTAGGATATAATGTTGCATAACTATATCTAGTTAAGTCTTTATAAGCATTCATTTAGACATTGATATATAGGAATTGTACTTAGTGACATTCTTAAATTTCTAGATAAGCATTTCGTGTTTTACCTAGCATTATTTGCATTTAGAATATTATTACATATTCACATAGGTTGTTGGTCTCTTCAATGAGAAGAAAGTATTATGTTGTTTCCGGGATTAGGTTGCATAAATCACAAGCAATTGGACTATGTCCACTTAATACCGGGAGAAGGTAGTGTTTGTGGGTTATATACCGGGAGTAGGTTGTAACGCCTTTACCTTCAGTGGATTAGTTGTTCGAGTGTGGCACACTTAACAGCCCATGGTTTTTCCCATTTGAAGGCTTTCCACTTAAAAATTAAGTGTTCATTCTAATTCCGCATTTATTTCACTTGTTTTATGTTTGTGACTAGTTAGGGGTATTTTTGTCTAATTGGCCATTAACGAAAATTGTGTAAATTTGATTAAAATCTATTCATCTCCCCTCTAAAATAATATTAAACACACCATTATTTGTTTCAATCGGTATCATAAAGGGTTCTTAGACATACATATGTGATCCTTGCTCATTTTGGTGTGTCTTGCATTTGTGTTCATTTAATTCTTTGAATTTCATTTGCATTCATTCATTCACTTCTCCTAAACACCATGTGTGAGAGTGAAACACTTAGAGCGGGTATTGCATTGTTGACCTCCAAAGTTAAGAGGGAGGAATATGACTCTGATGAGGAGATGACTCTCGTAGTTGAGAGATTTAGGAGATTCACAAAATCTCTGAAGAATGGCATGACCTCCAAAGTGAAGAAGGAAAGGAAAAGGCCAAGGAAACATGACCCTTGCCTTGAATGTGGTGGAATTGGCCATATCGCCTTCAAGTGTGCTAACTTAAAGTACAAGAATGGAGGAGTTGATTTGATCGCTACTCGGTGTAATAGCAAAGTTGAAGTAGTTGATGAGTGCTCTACAAGCTCTGTGGATAGTGAGTTCAACTACTTCACATTTTCGGTTTCCTACCATTAAGAAACACAAGCCACCACCAAATGTATATCACTTGAAGAGTTCAAGATAGGTGACTTGGAGCTTGGAAACCGAAGTGGAGCATGCTCAAGTAGGAAAAGCCTTGTTAGCAATGACCCACGCTCAAGAAACTCTTGTGATAAAGTGGCTGATTATCAAGAGTTGGTTGATTCGCTTCAAAACTCTTTGAAGGAGAAAGATAATGATATCCTTAGATTGGAAAAGGATAATCTTCAACTAAGAGATAAAGTGACTCACTTGGATAAAGAAGTGAGATATGCAAAGGAAAATGAAGTCAAGTTGAAGAATTACCTTGATGAAGCAAGAAGTGCACTTGCCAAGATAACTTCGGGATCAAAAATGCTTGACCATATGTTAAGCCTTGGCAAGAAGCCAAATGACAAGCGAGGGTTTGGTTTTGTAAATGATGAGACCACACCATCCTTGGACAAGCCTATATTTGTGAAGGAGATTGCTTCTATTTATCCACCTAGGTCTCAGCACCCCAAGAAGATTCTTGTTATGGGTGAATTCTCTAAGAGCTCAACCTTGAAGATGCTTCCAAGGAAACAAGCTCAACCTTAACCCTTGAGGATGCCTCAATCAAAGCTTAATCAACCTTTGAGGCAAGTTACTCATGCTCAACCACAAAAGCACCTACATCCGGCTAATGCTTCCAAGAAAAGCCAACCGGTGCTTCAAAGACAACCTCATCAACATGGCCATGACTCGATGAGAGCTAAATGCAATGGTGTGAATTCTTCTTTTATACTTACCTATCATTATTATGGTATGATTGGTCATATTCGACCAAATTGTGTTAACACATCAAGTCATGTAGAATTGAAAGCATGAGAGAAAAGAAAATGAACCGTAGGGCTATATTGAATAATCCTAGGAATCCTAGTAAGGATAAAATCTTGACCACTAAAAATGATGTAGTGGAACCTAGGTTGGATAAGGAAAATATGCATCCTATCCCTTGTGCTAAAATTTCTCCCTTAGATTCTACTAGGTCAAATGGACTTGGTATGTCTAGTGAGACTCACCCCTTACCTTGATACGGTTCGGTTTGTGACCCCATCCGGGGGAGCTTAAGTAAAGAGAGCAAACTTGCATGAATTTTCATTTGCAAGAAGTTGACTTATTTTATGCTCTTTTTATGATTGCTTGAGTGTGCTTGATGAATAACATTGATTAATGATTATATTATGTTTTTACTAACACCTTGCATGATTGCTTTTGATGAAAATGCATGATTTCTATTTTTGCTTGAACATGCTTGTCTTTTAGAGGAATGTTCTACTTGTTAGTACAATTGATTGACCTCAAATTATTATCCATGTTCATGATTCCTATGATATGCATTCTTAAGGTCTCTCTTGAAAAGGGCTACTGGCAATATGATGTGAAGCCGCCCAATGTTGGAAAAGGCTACTCATTTGAAACCGAGTGAAAGCCATCAAGAGAGTTACCTTTGCATGATAAATAGAAATACATGCTTTATAGGAAAATTGAAAATTTGTTGATGATGTGTGCATCAAAATGGTTGATTGATGATGTGTCTTGCAATGTAAATAAGATGATATACTTTTGATGTGTTTAGTACACTTGCACACAAATGCTTGGATATATATCTTATTATCATAACAACATGGATTTAATTGGTTTGACTTCATTTGGAAAGCCTATTGAGTGTTGCTTTGATTGATTTTCATGCATGAGATCAATAGTGTTTTGTATTACATGCTAAGCAACCTTTTCACACATAAAATTTTATGTTTTTAAAATCCCTTGAATCTCTCTCAATCACATTTGTAGCATGAATTTGGTTTATATGATTATACGATGTGATGATTGCTTGTAGCTTGCTTTGTAGTGGCAACCCGTTGTGGGGAAATCCCTTTGCCTATATAATGACAAAAAGGGGGAGTAGTATGGGTATAGAGGTAGCTTATTTATTGATAAGCCATGGTTATTTTAGGGAGATTATATATTGAAGGGGAGTAACCCTTTGAGGTGGAGCATTGCATTCACATATATTGCATGATGTTGTTCTTATATTCTTAAATGCAAATGCTTTTGTCTTATTTTCACTTGATCACCTCACATACACTTGATTTGGAAAGTGTGGTTGTTTTTGTTTTGAAGGGTTGATTGTTCTATAAGAGATTGAAGATTGAAGATCTGAAGTTTTTTTTTATGTCTCTTTGTAATGTAGAATATCTTCCCGGTGCTTTATTATTATTATTATTTAAGATCAATGAGAGTGGTTGTTTTGTCACGAAATAGCCAAAGAGGGAGATTGTAAAATCCTCATTTATTGATTTCCTTATTTCGTGAAAAAACCACATTTTGGGGTTTCATATAAGGGTAGCTTAGGCTCTCAGGACCTCAAGAGAAGAAGCACCAAAGGTAAAATTCTATGTGCTTACTTTCTTTGAAGTGATATAGTTGCAAACACTCACAACTCATACATATCGTTTATTCGTATATGTTGTGTGCCTATATGAGTGTGCTTTCATGCTTTGATAACTCTTCTTGCATATTTATATTGATCAGATCTTCGCATTTTGTATTGACATGCATTATGTGTTGCTCACACACACACTCACTTGCATTTGGTTGTTATGCATGTGTGCTTCATTGATGTCTATGTGCATTCATAGTGTGTTTGTTATGTGTCTAATTCATACTTTGTTGCTTGATCAGATATGTACTCGCTTGCATGATGGTGTGCTTGTCTTAGAGCATTGAGTGACCATTTGAGAAGGTCTCATTCTTCTCTTGGTCTTGGTCTTGGTCTTTGGTCACATGGTTGTTTCCATGAATTTGGGCACTCTTGTTGTTGTCCAAATCTGATCTTTGATCACTCATTTCACCATAACCTTTTCTATAGTCATCCAAATAATGTTTTTTAAATTGATGTGGAAAGTAGACTTACATACCTTTTCAACGGTATATTATACAAAATGTTTGGATGTCATTTGGTCATGTTTTGAGCCTCTTGTAAATAAGGCTGGGATGTTGAATTCCCAGTGCCCGGGTTGTGCCCGGGTCCGACAGGTGTAATGACCCGCGCAATCACCTAACTGGTGCGTTTTTAGAGTCCCACTGTGCGGACATTTACACGGCCATAGAGCAGTTATACGCATGTCACTATGCGGGTCTGGACCTGTGCACAGACCTACACACTACGTGGATCTGGGCAGAATTTTATCAAAACAACACTGTTTTGCTTGTGCCTATATATATGTTATCTTCTCGCCCATTCAGACCAAGAAATCCAAAATTCCAGATCTTAGTGAGAGAAAGAGTTCCTCTAGTGAGAGAAAGCACCAAGCTTGCTTCTTTTACTCTCAAAACCCAAACACAAATCATTCTTTCATGAAACAAATATCATGTAGCTTCATCTAGGATGTTTCTAAGTATGGGTCTTCATCAACACATGTAACTTGGTAAGTAGAACAAAATTTTCATCATTTGTGTGTTCTAGCTTAGCAAGATATCTCTTTTATGACTTGTATGCCTTTAGATTAGGATATCTATTACAAGTTGAGATTATTGTTGATGTTTGGGTTGTTGTATTGTGATAGCTTGCATATAGGTCATATTTGCCTCTAGCTAATTAGGTCTGAGTACATTTTGATGATTGCATTAATGACCATGCCATGCTTATTGACAACTTATGTTGAAATGCCTATGTTTGATAACATGGATATAATGTTGCATAACTATATCTAGTTAAGTCCTTATAAGCATTCATTTAAACATTGTTATCTAGGAATTGTACTTAGTGACATTCTTAAATTCCTAGAAAAACATTTAGTCTTTTGCCTAACATTATTTGCATTTAGAATATTATTACATATTCACATAGGTTGTTGATCTCTTCATTGAGAAGAAAGTCTTGTTACTTCCGGGATTAGGTTGCGTAAATCATAAGCAATCGGACTAGGTCCACTTAATACCGGGAGTAGGTAGTGGTTGTGGGTTATATACCGGGAGTAGGTTGTAACGCCTTTACCATCAGTGGATTCGTTGTTCGAGTGTGGCGCACTTAACAACCCATGGTTTTTCCCATTTGGAGGGTTTCCACGTAAACATCAAGTGTTCATTTTAATTCTGCATTTATTACACTTGTTTTATGATTGTGACTAGTTATGGGTATTTTCGTCTAATTTGCCATTAACAAAATTTGGGTAAATTTGATTAAAATTTATTCACCCCCTCCCCCTCTAGATTAATATTAAACACACAATTATTTGTTTCAATTAGTAACACTTCGTTCGCTCTCTCTCTCTTGAAACATAGTTGGAGATGGCAAATTTGTTTATATCGATAAGTGGAATATTTCTGTGGTGAGAAAAATGGCGAAGATGCTCTGCTATTTTTCTCCAAGTTTTTTTATGGCTTCTCTGGATCCTGACGTTACCTTTTAACCCTTCTTCTGTAATTTAGACCAATTGATTGGCCATGTTACGAAAATGATTGGCGTTGATGGAGGGAATCAAATTACACGGGAATTGCTCCCTCTGACTACGTTAGGTTTACGTTTAAGTTTAAATACGATCAAAAGGTGAATCCATTGACCTATATAGTCACATTATAATGCTTTAATGGTGAAGAAGTCAACTCTGCAGCTGGGGGGAGAATCATATTTCTGCATACAGATGGCGAGGTACCTCGAGGTACCAGTCTGTTGGCGTGGTGCTTGACCAATCATTCTAGAGCTTTCAGGCTAACTTCCTTCTTGCTTGATGGGTTTGGGTAAGATACGTACTTGGAAGAGGTGGCGAGATATCATCGAGGTACTAGGGTACCAGTCGGACATCCTGGTGTTGGCATTAATTCCATATAAAAATGATGTTTACTTGTAATGATTTAGTTATTTAGATTCATGGTGATTAAAGCTTCAAAGAAGAATGAACAACAAGTCAAAGAAAGTTATAAGTCTTCAAAGGGAAAGGATACAATATGGTTCTACAAAGGTATACTAAGACCTTATCTTTCCCTTACAAGGCTTAGGCACACACACACAATTCATACATTTGCATCGCTGCATCGTTGTGCACCATTATAGGCACACACATACAATTCATTCATATGTGTCCCTGCATCGTTGTGCACCATGTATAACACATTCACACACTAAAAGATGAATGCTCATGCATTGATATGGAAATAACATGTTTTGAAAAATGCATGAATGGAGACTATCTCTTTGTAGTTTGCATTCTAGTGTGAATTGTGTTTGTTTGTGTATAAGTTTGTATAACATGGATATTGAACTTGATTTTAGTTTTAAATCAATCTTGATAGAATTCTGGTCATTTCGGTTACTCGTACTACTGATTTCAAGTTCTAAGTCAAAATATACTACACTTTCAACTCATATTGCATACATTGTCTTTGTCTTCATATATCGAGTCGAATTATTATTTTTTGGGTTGAGTATCTTATATATCCATGTCCGTGTGAGAGTTATGGTTCGTAATCCATAAAAGGATTTGAATTCCGAGTTCGGAGGCCGGAGAAGGGTCGAAGAGCGTGATGGAAGGTCAAAGGAGAAAGAAGACAGCAAAACACTTCTTTCCCGAGATGGCGCGTGGCCATCTCGGGGCAGATGACTTGCTGCCCCAAGATGCCCACGTGCCATTTTGGGCAGCAAGCATGTTTGGCTGCTTCTTGCCCCTCTTGGTCATTTAACATGCCCAATTTTGCCTCTCCTTTATATTCCTCTCCCCTCTCACATTTTATTCAAAGAAGAAATTTAAACTTGTGTGCAGAAAATTTTCTCTCTACATTTTTTCACCTTCCAAATACCATAACTTCTTCATTTGAACTCCAATTTAAGTGATTCAAAGTTGAGAGTATTTTTTTATTCATCCTACATCTTTTCTCTAAAGGTTTGAGTGTGTTTTATTATTGTTTTTGGAGTCTAAACACACAAAAACAGGACTGCACCTAAATCAACTAAGGTATTGATTTTGTCTCAAAGTTTTCTTTTAAAACTTGGTCAATTGTCTTAGGTTTTCTTCTTCAACTTATATATGTGTATTGTGAGTGTTTTGATTTGAGTTTTGAACTCTTTTAAAGCTAGGTTGAGTTTCAATTGAAATCTTACATGTTGAGTTAGGTTTTGATTTTGCCTACGTTTTCACATATTTGTGATTGTAATCTGCTAGCTTTGATTCTAGGACTATTTGATGATCTTTGATTGATTGAATTTGTGAAAAATAGTTGCTCACATGTATTAGGCTCTCTTGGCTGAATTCTCACATTAATACATGTTCTTATGTTCTTTTGAGCTATTCATGTGTTTTGTTGAATCTATGAATAGGAATATGCTCTAGAACTTTAGCTTTAATGTAAATGACTTTGTCATATGATTTTAGCATGTTTTTGGTTTATGTGATTTAAACTGGATTATGTGTTAATTGAACATATCTTGTGATACAAGTTTTAGATCTATGCATGTATCTAGGTTTTAATTAATGTTGAATATATCTTACATGATCTAGATGGATTAAACATGCATGATTGACTAGACTACATTTGATTTGTGCATCCATGCACATGTCTAGTATTTTCCATAGGATGTGTTGATCATAGCATTCTATGTTGCGTGCTTATTTGCGTTTTGCATTCATGATCACCTAGATGCCTTGTGAGAAGGAAGTCTTGACAATATGTGTGAGACCTATGTTGTTGAGCAAGTAAGTCTTGGCAAGAGGTGTGAGACCTTGGATTGTCTTGTTTGCCGGTGGTTGCTAACCAGTGGATGTTTCATCTTCGGAGGTTTACCACGTTATATCTTGTGTCAACTTCTCTCTATCCATATCTCTCTAGTTTTTGTATTTGTTATTTGAATACTATGGATAGAACTCTTTATGTAAGTTGACTTCTTTTCTATCAATATAGATGTGTATGTGTTACACTTACTTGTTTGTATCACACTTTATTTGTTTTATATATTGATTAAATGTCTTTAATTGATATATATATTGTGATACACGCAATCTAGAGGGACAAACTTTTGTTTGTTTCTAAGGGAGTCGAAAAAGGTATCTAACCTATTCACCCCCTTCTAGGTTAGCCTTGAGCTTTTAACCGTGTTTGTATTTTCAAAATATGCATGGTAGCGGGGTCGGGATAGTCATATCTACCTTATAAGGTGATCAAGTAGAATGTGCCTTGGGGTTTGACTTTAAAGCCATTAACAACATGGCTGAGTATAAAGCACTTTTGGCAGGGATCAGAGTGTGCACGACCCTAGAGGCGGATGAGCTGGAAATATTAAGTGACTCGCAAGTGGTGGTAAACCAAATTTTGGATGAGTATCAAGCCAAGGATAACAACATGGCTGCATATTTAAGGGTAGCCGAAGCGATGCTAGAAAGATTCAAAACATACAGGATCACCTAGATCCCGAGGGAGGAGAAAGAAAAGGCAGACGCTTTGTCAAAATTGGCGTCAGCTACTATTAGTGTACAGTAAAAAACCATCCCGGTCGCTTATCTTAAAAGGCCAAACATCGAGGCCCAAGAAGAGATATTGTATATAAGTATGACTTAAGGAGAACATATCTCTTGATGACACCGATTAGGGAATACCTAGAGGATGAAATAATGCCCACAGAAGCAATTGAAGCGAAACGTCTCCGGTACAGAGCCGTCAAGTACTCGATGGTCTGGGGAGAGTTGTACAGAAGAGGATTCTTGAAAACTTTACAGAGATGTGTCTGCCCAGTAAGGGGCAGACAAATATTAGAGATCATCCACGGGGGAGTGTGTGGGAACCACTCTGAAGATAAGAGCCTAGCACATAAGACTCTCAGGCAAGGCTTCTACTGGCCAACCCTATTCCAAGACACTCAGGCAGTTGCGGATCAATCAAAGGGGGTTGCCAGAAGATAGCTAATGACATAAAGAGGCTTCCCGAACCGTTGAAGAGCCTGTCACCACCTTGGTCGTTCGCTATGTGGGGGAAAGACTTGATCTGCCCGATGCCTGCGGTAACCAAAGGTGAGGCAAATCATGCTATTATGGTTGTAGATTACTTCACCTAATAGGTCGAGGCAAAAGTTTTGGTGCATATAACCGAAGCCAATACGAAGAGTTTCGTCAAGAAGAATGTCATCTACCGGTTTGGGATCCCAAACATGATAATTACGAACAACGGAGCTTAGTTCGACAATGACAATTTCAGGAACATTTATCAGGATTTCGGTATAAAAAATTATTATGCCACACCAGCTCAGCCTCAGACCCATGGTCAGACAGAAGCAGTAAAAAAAATCAAGCACACTTTGAAGGCAAAACTAGATGCCAAGAAAGGGAACTGGGCAGACAAGCAGTATGAAGTTTCATGGGCATAACGAACAATAGAAAGGACTTCGACTAGGAAACCTCTTATTCACTGCGTTCGAGATATAGCCAGTGATCCCGATGGAAGTAATTTATAACTCACCGAGGGTGTATTTCTTCCGTCTCGAGTCAAATGATGGTATGCTAGAACAGTAATTAGATGAGTTGGAAGAAAAAAAAGATATGTTAAGAGTAAGGACCGCAGCCTATTAGTAAAGGGTTGCTAGATACTATAACTCACATGTCTGGATCAGAAGATTGCAACTCGAAGATCTAGTTCTAAGAAGGGTGTCGCCTAACACAAGATATAAGTCAGCTGAAGCTCTGACAGACAAATGGGAAAGTCCGTACAAGGTAGTTGGATTGGCTGGACATGGGGTGTACTGCCTTGCCTGATTAGAAGGAAGCGAATTACCCAGGCCATGCGACGCCAGATACCTAAAAATGTTCTACTCTTAAGGGTCCCTCAATTTTTCTTGTTCGTTTTTATTTCTTTAGTCATTGATTTTACTTTGTTGGTTGATTATTTTATGTTTCCTTTTAGCATCGAATAAAAGCCCTTTTGAGGAAACAATTTATGAAATGAAGATTAGTGTTCTAAAACCTTGCTTTCGTATACAAAAGCAATCTCAGAATCACTTAACGTCAAGTGGAGGCTCCCTAGAGTCCCAGTGAGGGGGCCAAAAACATGTGTCGCAAAGACAATGTACACTCACTGAGACTGGTTGGGTGCAATAAAGCACTGTTAGGGCATCTTCAGGTCATAGCCGTCTGATGGGATGTGCCAAGAGTTGACCAAAGGATAAGCATTTTTACTTTAAAACAGGTGTAATAAAGACACCTGCTAAGTCAGTAAAATACAAGAAGTCCTGTTGCAACGAATCTTGATCAACAGACTATTGAGAGACGTCCCAATTTCTTAGTTGACAGATAAAAGACAAGAGTCTATAAACTAGATACCATGTAAATGGGTTATAAAAGAACACTTCTTGATATAAAAGTAACTAGATACCATGTAAATGGGTTATAAAACGGCTTGAGTAACCGGTCGGCTGACCCGAACGGCTCCCCCAACCTTACCTACGAAAGGGCTATTACAAACCCTAACATATGAAGTTACTTAACCAAATTCGGGACAACAGACTCACTGTAACTTGGGTTAACAAAACGTCCTGGTAAAATTAATGAAATCGGGTTGAAAGGATGTGATCAAAACCGAAACAATTAACTTTGGTGTGGCTTGACGCCCATAGTTCAAGTTAATAAGCAGCTACAATCAGTCATAGACCGTTCAGTTTTTAGATGACTGTTGTTACCAGCTCAAGGCTTGGGTTATTACCAATGCGTAATGGGATAACCAATTCACATCAAGTCACCGGTTTATGTAGAAATCGTAGAAAGAATAAAATGCATTTTCTTTATAAACTAGACCAATTACAAAGCAGCAGTTACATAGATAACAAGGTGAAAAACTCTTCAGCATTTAGGGCGTTAGATGAACCTCCAGGTCCAGAATCGCTAGGAGGAACATCACCACCATGGTCTTGACTCAAGTTTTCAAAATCTGGCCAAATGATGTTATCCCCGGGCTTATCAGCGATGAAGGGAGAGTAGTTCGTACCCAGTAAAGGACAAACATCAGCCCTCTTGGTTAAGGCGCAGCTTACTTCAATGGAGTGGAAAACCACTAGAAAAGACGTTGAAGGAAGCTCCAGATGCATGGGATGAGGATCCCTCCCGATAGATTGGCAGTAGGCCCTCCACCGAATCCTCTGATTCTTTATAGCTTCCAAGGACTCATCCTTGTGTTTCTTGATAGCCATGTCCCATTTGAGGCAAACCTCCTCAGAAGATCTCTCATTGACCCAAAAAAAAGCCCGAACGGTGGTCAACTCTCTCTCAAATTCCCCCAGCATGATATCATCAAAAACTAGGGATCGCTTGTAGTGGTCCACATTTTGGACTTCAAGTGCTAACCTAGAATCTTAAGAAAGCACCTCCATGCTAACTTGTTGTTGCTCCAAATCTCTGGCTAGGAGTTCACAATGAATTCAAGCCTTCTCAGATGTCTGCTGTGTTTCAAGCATGACCTATTGGGCGGAAGTAAGGGTCTCCTTCTGGGCTTTCATCGCTATTGTCTCAGCGAAGATGACCCTCGACTCAAGTTGAGCATTCAACAATTCAGCCTTGTCAACCCTCTTCTCTAGCTCCACAATCCTCGTGCTAAGTTATCTGAGGGTCACCTCAGATGCCGAAGCCCTACTTTAATGTTGGTTATGGTCTTTCTCAAGGCAAGCTCAGTTACAACGTGGGCCTTTAGCTCCTTCTCGTACTACTTAGCCTTATAAGCACTGGCGAAAGAAGACTTTAGAGCATTATCTTTTTCAACAAGAGTCTTCTTCAATAGAGATATCTTTATAGCCTGCCTCTTCTGATCATCCAAGGCCCGAGTTAGCTCATCCACTGCTCGAAAAGTAAGCTAGCAAAAGATGAAGCATAAGGCATTTACAAAAAATCTGTTGTTAAAAGTCATGAGGGGCTAGCAGCCTTAGCCCCCTTCCAGTAACCATCACTAATATACCCTTCACCGATCGATATGAAGCGAAGCATGGAGAAGGGGTCAGCCTGTAAATCGCTTGAGTAAGGGGATCCAGAAGCTAAAGCATCTAGAATCACTGACGGGATGGATCTGTCCTGGCCAAAAGTAGAGGTAGACGGAAGTGTCATAAGGAGGGTCGGGCCAACAGTGTGTGGCATCTGTGAGGCCACAATACTCTCATCAGCCTGAGGGGCAACTATCCAGGTGGTGTAAGAGGGGGATATATCCGGGCTAGGTTGCTTGAACATACTTAATTAATTTAACCGCAGCAACGGTCTTTGACTTCAGCACCGGTCTAAGCATTTGTTCCTCTGTGACATCCAGTAAATCACTATCAAAAAATAGCTCATCCGAGTTACGTTCCTTATCATCTGAATCTGAATCAGTAAAGACTATCTGGCACTTAACCGAAAACTCTATGGGAGCCTTCCCCGGACGATATGCTGGGAGACTTGTTGGGGAACCATTGGGTTGAATTTGAGAAGGCGAGATGCAAGTTGGAGGTATTGCTACTACGGTGGCCTTAGTTGGTTCAGATTGGATAATGGATGACGTTGAAACTCCCTGATCACCCTTTTTTTTTACCGTCACTCCCTTAGAATCAACTCAGTTAAGGTCCCCTTATCATCCTCCGACCGAAATGGCAATGGATCGGCATCACTTGTAATCTCCCCTCTTTTACGGATGGCCTTGGGGGTAGAAGATCCCTCGAATATCTTGGCCACTTTTTTACTAGGGACATTATCATTAAACCTAGTCCTAGGTGATTTCCCCCTATTTGGCTCCTCTTGACTCTGCCTATCCCTTGGGGACTTGTCTAGACCCGATATTTCCCTATTGGACCTCTCACAGTCAGACCCCTCTATGGAAAAATGCACCCGACCAGACCTATCTTTAGCTGATTCCTTCCGACTGCTTTGAGGAGAGGGGCATCACGACTGCTTGCTATAGACAGGTTAGCAGAAGCCATTGAGAAATCACAATCAGACTCATATACATCTTCCACCAAATCATGTTCTGGAAGAGTAATGCCTTGAGCCACTTGATCAGCAGTTGCTTTCCTGCTCACCTGATCAAGGTTCTTAGCTTGTTCGACCTACACTCCGGCAACAATGTCTAGTTTAGAAACTGAAAAAAGAAAGGCATTACAGGAAGTAATGAGCAAACAATAAACAATAATAATAATAAGCCACTACAAAGAAAGTTCAGAAACAAAAACTTAATACGTTTGCGTCGAACAGATATCTCGGGAAAGAGTCCCAATTTAACTAACTCCTTCTAAGTATAGGCTACAACGGTCCCCAACCTCCCAAAGAGTCTGAGCCCCCTAACGACTGTGTTGGCCTGTTCCCTAGTCATCATAGGTGTAGTCTTGTTCCACAGCTCGGGAATACAAAATTGTCTTGGGACACAGCTCTGATTGAGTCAATGGGTAGGGTCAGCCACCATGACCTCACCCCAATCTCCACTGATAAAGAACCAATTATTTTTCTTGTATTTGTTTGAAGATGGAAAACCCCTGATGAAACCCTTGTGATCTGTATGCGTTGGAGGGGCAGGCTTTTCCTTGTAACCATGAGGGATCCAGTTTCTCTGTTATATCGACTGGAGGTAAAAGTTCTACCTGTATCTAATCGACTAATAGTTTAAAAATTACATATCTCTTAGGGGGTCGGGGGTGTTTCGTCCCAATCTTTCTCCACAAATGCCATAGACTGATCAACACCCAATATGAATTAGTGGTCAGTTGAATTGGGGCAACTCTTGCGACTGCCAAAAAATAGAAAATGAAAGGCTGCAAAGGGAAGGTGACACCAGAAGATAACATGGCTTGCAACTGTACCAAGGGGTGGGTTCTATATTACGCGATCATCACTGCAGGATAGCTACACCGAGCGATGGAGGTCAAACCGGTCCCTAAACTTCACAAGTTCTTCATCAGTCACCATGCTTATTTTAATGTCAAAGGAACAAGATGGTCCGCTATAAACCTTAGCATATGAGCTCGCCGTTCCCTGGGGATATTCTTCATCTTAAATATCTGTGACACTATCTTTAGGTCGTTCGCCAGACGGGAGTTTTCCTTGGGAAAAGCTCTGGAAATTTACTTTGTTGTCTTCTACATATTTGAATAAAGACCAACAGAAGTGGAACTAAGAGGATTAGCAGAAGAAGGAACAAACCCAGGATGAACCATAGCTACATTTAAAGCAATGGGTTGAGACGAATCAGCATAGGCACGAAAATGACCCTAAAGGATCGATTCAAGTCTAGCAATATTCTCATTATCTCCAGCCTCAATAGCATGCATGAGAAGTTCAAAATATCTATAGCGAAGAGTTGGGTCCATACTTGGAGTACAAGTAAGTGCGGTGAAGACAAAAAAGTTTAGGAGCGAAGAAAAGAAAGAATCTGAAGAAGGCAAAAAGATAGGGTTTTTATTGTAAATAAGCACTATGAAGTCGTGAGAAAAAAAATGAAAAGTCCTTGAGCTATATGTAGGAGCAAGTGATGTCATACCAACACGTATACACCACCAAACACGAATGGTGGTAGGTGCACATGGAACGAAAGACACGCGTTGTTTGAAATTCAAAAAGTGGATGAATGATTCCGTCATCCGAAAAGAGCGTGATTGACATTAACGTTTAGCCGCAAAGCATTAAAAGTGTATTTATGAACGCCACGATAAAAAATAATAATAAGTCAAATATACTTCACCGAGTTAGTTCCAATTCGAATTAGATACTCGGTCTTGCATGTTTAAGGGGTGTTGTTATTGGTAAATTCTAGATGATGCGACACGTTAATGAAAGACTAAGGTCAGGAGTGCCACATCACTAGAAGACGATCAGGTTAAGTCAACCCAAGTGGGATGGAGAAAACCTGACCAGTCTACCCGACCAAGAAAATGCAATCGATAGAGTCGTCAAGATGGTCGTGGCTAGGGTCTGGTAGGATTGCTGATCGGGGTAAACAAGAATGGTTAGGAAAAATAGACGATCGGACGTTTGACGTGTGGAAAACACCCAGATTCGATGGAATCACGACTCAAAAATGTTGAAAAAGAGTCTGATTTGAACAAGGCTTCTAGAAGCGCACTCTGATAAGGAAACAAACTTCCTTATAGATATCAAAGTCTAGATTAGGAAAGACCTTTAAAGACAATTGAAGTATAAATCAACTCAAGATTGGAAGAAATGAGAGCACGACTCTAAGAAGTTAGAATTTCATTAAATGACAACGACTTTCCTTACTTGCACATTAAGAACTTGTGTTCTATACATGTATAAATAAATGTAAATAACACCCATTAAGGAGGGAATGCGATTTGATTAGCCGGAGTACGAGAGAGATTGAGTGTGTAATCTTCTTTTAACATAGTGAATTCTTGTTGCCACCATTGACAACCGTGGGTGTTTCCCCATATTGGGGGTTTACCATGTAAAACTCGTGTCTTATTAATTTTCCTTTTACTTCTTGTTCACAACTGGTTGTTATTCTACATTAATTGTGTAATGGGAGGTTGATCCATAAATCTTCGTCAACACATGCTTAAAGAGCCATACTTGTTTTTTTAGGTGACATAAACAAGGCATGGTGAACCCTCATCCATTAAACCAATAGATTTTTTATGGTCATTTTTTTAATACTATTATATTTAGATTTGATTTGGTAGAAGTTGTGAACAAGAAGTTAAACTTTATTTAGATTTGGTGTGGATTTTGTGATGGCTACAATAATGGAGATTTGAGGGTCTCTATCTCATATGGAGTCTGATGGATTCGTGTTCCGTCGTAGATGTGTCACATTTTCTGGTGAACTGTATGCGATTGAAGAAGATATTTTGATTGGTTGATTGAATGAATCAATGAATGATTATTATTATTATTATTATTATTATTATTATTATTATTATTATTATTATTATTATTATTATTATTATCATTACTATTATTGAAGATGTGATCTTGATTGAAGAAAATAATTTATTGACTCATGCAATTGAACATGGATGCTTTGGCGATTGATTTTTTTCTTTACGATGAATTTTGAATGAAGATGAAGAAGGAAGTCTTTGGATCTATATTGAAGATGTTTTTGAATTTCCAGATGGAAGAAAAAAATTGACTAAGAAGAAAAAATGGAAATTTTCTTTTGTGTTGATTTTGTTGGATCTGGATTGTTGATGTCTTTATTGAGGAGAAAAAAAAAAGATTAAGAAGAAGAGAAGAGCCTTTTTCTTTTATTTTTTGTTTGAATTCTAGATTGAAAGAAAAAAATATATATAATGAAGAAGAAAGAATTCAGATCTTCAACGGAGGAGATTCCTCCATTGTTCAAACTTTATTTATTTATATTTTCAACTATTAATTTATTTGTACATTTTGACTAAAAAAATTATAGTCTTATTATTATTGTAAGTAAACAATGTTTTTGCTTAATTTTTTGGTACAAAGACCATTTTACCCCTTCACCGTTATGTCTAACTATTGTCAAAGTAGTCAAGGGGGTCTTTCTATAATTACATCAAAAGTTCGATCTAACAATGTTATTAGCAAATGTAAGGGTATGTTATTGCAATTTAACCAACATAATACAATGTTGTCATGACCAAATTTTCAAGGCCCAAGAGACCAAACACTACAAGATTTTTTTGTCTTTCCCGACGAACTATTTTCGTGGGGAAAGGTCGAAATTCGTACGGAAAGGTATTACATGACGAAAAAAATTCATCGGCAAAATCGTAGGGACATCATTGTTAGGAAAGGTTTTAGATAATAAAATTTTGATTTTTGCCGGCTAAAACCGTTTTAGCCGACGAATGTTAGTCGGCTAAGAGTATACAATCGTCAACAACGATGTTGGAACTTTAAAAATTAATCCGCCGTCCGGCCACCCCACCGTCGACCACCGCTGGTCCGTCGTCCGACCACCCCACCACTAGTCTGTCGATCGACCACTATAGACCACCACCGGCCCACCCTTGATAATAATGACAATTAATTGTCATTATGAGGAATTGAACTTGCAACCTTATATATTGAAATGGTAAGCCTTTACCGCCTAACAACAACACTTGATTTGTTAACAATTGCACAATATTTATATATAACATATATAAGTTGTTAGATATAAAAACAAAAACTTGTTAGATAAATTTAAATTTATTCAACAAAATTTGAATGACAAACAAATATTGAAGATGACATACCCTAAACCTAGGAAGTGGAAATATATTGGATAAAACTTTTTTTTAATAAGTGTAGTATATATTTTCTTTAATCAAATTTTTATGTACCGCGTGTCCACTACAGGTTCTACGGTTCGGTTAAATTGTCCAAAACCAAACAAAAACCGAATCGTAACAACAGCCGAAACCGGTTTCGAGTCGGTTCAGTTACAGTTCAGCTTCTCCAAAAGTCGTCTAAAACCAACGATTTTTATCATATTATATTTATAAAAAATTGAACCAATCATATTGTGACATGTGGCAAAAAAAAACCATCTGAAATTGAACCGTCCGATCTAGTTACGGCTTCGGTTTGGCCCTTCCACTGAACAGAAATCGGAACCGGCATTTTCAAACCAAAACCGAACCGGAACCAAACTGTGGACACCATTAGTGTCCACTACTGATTATTTTGGTGGTGGTGAATTTATCCAAAAATAATAATTTCAATTAGTTCACTTTTAATATTTTTTAGCAAATATATATTTATATATATATATTAATTAATTAATTTTAGTATACATTTTTTAACTTTAATTAACTTTTCCCTACGAATTTTGAGTTTTGAGGGAAAGGTTACCTACACCGATGAAACATGTTTTGTGGGGAAAAGTTTTTTACCCTTAGGCTACGAATTTTGAGTTTTGTAGGAAAAGGTTACCTGCGCCGACAAAACTCGTTTTATATGGAAAATTTTTATCCCTTTAGCTTACGATTTTTGAGTTTTATGGGGAAATTTTACCTGCACCGACGAAACTCGTTCTGTGGGGAAAAGTTTTTTTACCCTTAGCCTTCGAATTTTGCGTTTTGTTGGGGATAGGTTACCTACACCGTTAAAACTCGTTTTGTTGGAAAAAATTACCTGTGCCTACAAATCTTGCTTTGTCTCCTAAAGTTTTATGGGGAAAGACTAAAATTCTTATATTAAAAAGGCCTGTCTAGCCTTATATTAAAGGGTAAATCGTATTTTAGTCACTTTAGTTTGTCTTAATCTGCCTTTAGTCCACGAACTTTTGGTATTGTAATTTTTTGTGTATCCTCTCTCTGACAATACAAATTTTAGTCCCGACCATCCAATTTTGTTAGGGTTCCATCAAGTCAACGAGGGTTAACGAGGGTTAACGAGGGTAAAAAGGTAAAATAACATCAGATATTCTAGAATCTTATATATCCAAAGGGTATAGAAGTAATTTATAAATTAATTAAAAAAAAACCAATAAATATTATTAAATTAAATAATAGTTATTATTATCTAAAAATTAAATAATAATTAAATTTTAAAATAATTAAATAATATTAAAATAATTAATAAAATATACAAAAACAATTTACAAAACTAAAATAAAAAAATAAAAAAGAATATTGAAACTTAAGATTTCTTTTCGAAAATAAAATTGGTAAGATATTAAAAATATGTATAATCATTTATTATATATATTATTTAACAAATGCGAAAATTCGAGAAATTAGATTTAATAATAATTAAAACAAAAAACTAACTTAAACTCAAACGCCCAATTTTATCTTCCTCTATTCTTTTTCATCTTCTTCTCATCACCACCACCTTCTCTCAAACACCAAACCCATCGAAATCACTCCAATCTTCACCCCTACAAGAGCTAACCTTCTCTTAACCGAGGACATCGGCATCCGATCTAGTTCTTCCCGCCGATGACCGCTGATCCTCTTCTCTTTTCCCTCAACAGAGGGGTGGCCATCATCTGTCTATTTCTATCGGTTCACAGTTGGTACCCAATCTATTCACGGTTCTATTTCTTCCCATCTCTCTTCACAGGGTAATGGTGATTGTGGTGGTTGGTTTTAGTTTGAGGTGGACGTCGGCAAAGAGATCGAACACTGATTTCCTCTATTGAGAAGAGATTGACAAATTGATTAGTGGGTTGACTGTTTTCGGTTGTTGGTGTTGGTGGTGGTTGGATTTTAATGTTGAATAAGGTTGATTTTACTTTGATTTTTTTTTTTAAAAAAGTTACTTTGATTATAGTTGGATTTTAGTTGTGATTTGGGTGGGTTCGGGTTCGGTTTCATTTTTCTGGTAAGGAGTCGGTTGGTTTTGTGAGAATATTTGAGAAGAATTAGAACTAAAGAAATGAAGTTTTAAATAGAACTAAAAGATGTCGATAAGGTAAAATGAGAATTTATTTCAAAGATGACATTGTTGACTTTACAAGCTAAAAAACATTTCTTTAATTCTTTCAAAGATTACAAGAACACACATTTTACATGGTCTTAAGGTCCTTATATTACAATTCTTTAATCATAACTAACTTTTCTAACAGACTCCTAACTGATCAAGAAACTAACTTAACGAGCTGATGACACATCAGCTTCTCTAACTACCTCTAACAAATAGCTTGACATGTTAACTTCTCTAACCAATATCTTGTAGTAGTCAACCTCCAAGATTGACTTTCTTTCTATCTAGCTTGGTCACAACTCTTGCTCGTTGATAACAAGCTGGATCACTTATTTCCTCTGTTACATACTCATCGAGACCGGTGTAAGGCTGTGTGTTCACATATGCAAGACCACCAAGTTTTTGTTACATTTTCTTCTTTCAGTCGCTAAACATTGAGTAGTATTGGTCTTTCTAACATCCCCCCTCAAAATGAATTATGGTGAGGGCACCAAATTCAGCCTAGAGCAGAAGAATGGAGCTTATCAATAGGAAAGTCTTTGGTGAAGACATCCAAAATCTAAAGATCAGTCGGTACATAACGTGGCTCAATTAGGCCATCAACTACTTTCTCTTATATGAAGTGGGTGTCAGTGTCTATATGATTTGTCTTAGCATGGAATACTAGATTTTTTACAAGCAGATTGGCTCTCATGTTATCACACCAGATAATAACAGAGGATGTAACATGAAGGTGTAACTCTCTGAGTAAGGATTGAAGCCATAAAATCTCAGTAGTTATTTGAGCCATTGACTTATACTCAGTCTCCATACCTGACCGAGCCACCACTTGCTGCTTCTTTGAACTCCAAGCAATGAGTTTACCTTTCAAAAATACACAATGTCCACTGGTGCACCTCCTATCATCAAGACAACTAGCCCAGTTTGCATCAATATATGCTTCCAAAACAAGATTACTAGAAGGTTTAAACCAAAGGCCTTTATGTAGAGTGCCTCTCAAATACCTCAAGACTCGTTTACAAGCTTTCCAATGAACCTTAGTTAGGTCCACTAAAAATTGACTTATCTTGTTCACACTAAAGAAGATATTAGGTCTGGTGTAGCAAAGATATTGCAAGGCTCCAATTGTGATTCTATAAGTAGTAGGATTCTCTATAGGTTCACCATCATTGAGTTTAACACCAAAACTTACTGGTGTAGCAAACGGTTTTTGCAACAAACAAATTGGTTTTCTTGAGCAAATCAACTATATACTTGGATTGAGTTAAGTACAAACCATTAGAATCATGAAAGGTTTCAAAACCAAGCAGATAGTTGACCAAACCAAGTGTCTTTAGAGCAAAACTAATGTTCAGCTGAGAAATAGTTTGATGAATAAGTTTTGAACTGTGACCTGAAATTAGGATGTTATCCATATATACTAGAAGAAATAGCACATTATGTCCTTGATGCTTTATAACCAAAGAAGTATAATAAATGGAGTTCTTGAAACCCTAGTGCATGAGAGTAGACCGAAGCTTGGTGAACCGTGATCTCGGACCTTGCTTAAGGTCATACAAGGTCTTTTACAGTATGCAAACATGAGATGGAAACCTTTGATCAATAAACCCTTCAGGTTGACTCATGAAAACCTGTTTATTTATGTCTCCATTTAAAAATGCATTGTTGATATCCACCTTTTAAATATCCCAAATGTAAAGGCCTTAAATAGTTGAGGCTTTTACAACTTTACTAAAGGTATCAAAATATTCAAGTCCAGCAGATTGATGGAAGCCCTTTGCTACAAGCCTTGCTTTATGCTTTAATATGGAGCCATCAGGATTGAATTTAGTTCGAAAAAACCCACTTACTGCTCACTACATTCATGTTTGAATTTGAATGTACATGGGACCAAGTGATGTTTTTGTGAAGAGCTTCAAACTCATCCTTCATAGTTACAAACCACTTAGGATCAAATATGGCAGTCTATATAGTTTTTGGCTCAGGTTCAGTCATAAAACTTGAAAGAAGTGAGCACTCATACAGGAAAATTCATGGCTTCAAGGATCTTGTTTTGCCTCTTGTAACCATTGAATGTTGACTTCCTATGGTAGCATTATTGTGACAAGGCAAATAAATAGGCCTTGAGGATTATAGATTTCTAATGGTATTTGAAGTATCACCAGATGGACTGGATTGTTGTGTATCTCTATGAGGACTCAAAGATTGTCTAATAGGTTCAACAACCAGCTCATGTTCACGTGAGTCTGAAGCTTTACTTTTGTCATGAAGTGTGTCAAACATTTGAAAGAGACCTGACACATTGTCGATAGGCCTTGTTTGTTGAAAAATGGAATTAGCTGTAGTCTGGTCTGCTAACTAAGTGTTGAACATTTCCTTGTATGGAAATTCCTTTTCATTGAAAAGCACATGCCTAGAGATGTATACCTTTTATGATGAACTAAGATATTTATACCCTTTGTGACATAAACTATAAACAATGAATATGCATTTGTTTGAATGAAATTCTAACTTGTGCTATAATAATTTCTTAGATAAGAAAAACATGAACACCCAAAAACCTTGAAGTAGTTATAGTCGGGTTTCCTTTTAACCAACTTCTCATGTGGTGAAATATAATTGAACGCAACTGTAGATAGGTTGTTTATCAACATAATTGCTATAGTGAAAACCTCAACCTAAAACTTTATAGACATACCTGAATGAGCAAGAAGTGTTAAACCCATTTCAACTATATTTCGATGTTTTCTTTCGAGCACTCCATTTTGTTGGTAAGTTTAGGGACACAAAAATCGAACATGAACACCCAGCTTAGTTAGTTATGAAATAAATGGCTTAAATTCACCTTCCATATCAGCTTGAAAGCCTTTGATTTTCCTATCAATTTGTAACTCAACCAACTTCTTAAGCTTCATAAAGGTTTGAAAAGCATATGATTTCAACTTTAGAGGATATATCCAAGTAAATTTAGTAAAAGCATATACAAATGCTATGTAATATCTATATCCTTCACTAGATAGTATTGGACCAGGACCTCATATATCACTGTAAACGAGCTAAAAGAGCATTCACAGTAATGTTTACTCTTTCAAAAGGTAGTTTGTACATTTTGCCCAACTTACATGTGCCACAAAAGATATAGCGTGGACATTAAAAGGAAAATGCAATGTATTTAAAACCTTTTTAAGTAGAAGAGGAGATGGATATCCAAGTTTTGCATGCTATAGAACAGAGTTTGTTCTGGCAGCTACAAGAGCATTAAATAGAGCTATATTAGCTTGGCTAGGCATAATACACTCACTAGCTTTATTTACATCAACTTCACATTTATTTGTATGTACATTAGAGGTAGCAAAATACATAGATTTCAGAAGTTGAACGCTTTGAGGAGTTGCTTCAACTAGCTTCAACTAATAAAGCCCATTCCTAAGAGATCCTTCGACACAATTCTATTGGTTTTCTGATCCTTAATCACACAACCAAGACAACAATAAAATCTGTATCTTTTGTAAATTTAGCGATGCTAAGATTTTTTTTTTGTTATGGCAGGTACACAAAGCACTTGATTAAGATGCAAGTCTAAGTGTTGTTAAGAATGTGACTTAACTCTAGTGCTACCAACATATCATATTAAAACTTTTTTACCATTTCCTACAAAGAGTTTGTCTTTACCTCTATAGTTTGACTTGATGGAGAGGTTGTTGAGATTTGAGGTAACATGATTTGTTGCACCTGTATCCATATACTAGGCTTGATATGCCACTGTTTCATGAGTAGCAAAATAGGCATTAGTCTGATAGGAACCAGCTGGTCTAACTTGCACGTTATCTTAAAATATACTTGAATTATTTTGAGTATTATAAACACTTCCCTGATCAAACGCATTATATGCCTGATGTAGGCTTGATTTCCATGCCTAGACTGAGTGCTTTGATTTCCATGACCAGAACCTTCCTAAAATTGTTGATCAAATCGTCTATAGCAATGCTAAACACCATAACCTGGTTTTGAGCAGAGTTGACAATGAAGCATCTGGTTGTTTTTGCCCCCATATCTTCCTTCTCTATTTCTTCCACATCTTTCACCTCTGAAATTGTTATTTGGATCACCTCTTCCATTTCCTCTGTTATTTTTGTTTGACACATATTGTGCTAAAGGATTTGTAACACTCAAGTGAGCAGCGATGCTAAGCTATTCGATTCTTTGCTCATGCATTAAGAAAATAAAGTGTGCATCTTCAAGAGTTATATTGCTTTACTGAGAGGAAACCAATGTCACAATTGAATCATATTAATGACCTACACCATTCAAGAGGCTCATAATCATGTCTTTATCACTTACAACTTCACCTGTTGACGCATTAGCATCAATCACAACCTTAAGTTTCATAACAAAATCACTGATGGAATCAGAACCTTTTTTAAGTGTTTGTAGTTGTTGTTTCAATTGCATGATTCTAGCCATTGACCTTTGAGAATAGGCTCGTTCTATTTTTATTCGGACTTCAAACGAAGACTTTGAGTTGGTTACCTGACCAAGAACACTTAGAGTCAAGGTTGAGAAGATCCAACTCATCAGGAACTTATAAGACTTCTTCCATGAAATGAATTATGGATTTTTTACTGCTCCACATTGTCAACAGTTTGGACCGTGACGAACTTCGAATGTGTTGTTTTCTTGCCATTAATAAATCCTTTAAGATCCAAAGCTTCAGTGGCAATCAAGACTTGAGTTTTCCAATAAATGAATTTCGTATGATCTCGCTTCAATGTGAGATTCAGACTCGAAGTTTTGGCTAATGATGAGAAATCTATAGTTTTTACAGTTTCAGAAGAGTTTCTCTGTGAATCTTCAAAAGATGAAGAGATGTTGGATCGATTATTTACCATTGACGCAAGTCAAGAGCTCTGATACCGTGTGAGAATATTGGAAAAAAATTAGAAACAAAGGAATGAAGCTTTAATAGAACTATAATATGTAGATAAGGTGTTTGATAAAAAGGCTTAGAAGAGAAAGCAGAGTAAAGTGAGAATTTATTTCAAAGATGCCATTGTTGACTTTACAAGCTAAAATGCATTTCCTTAATTCTTTCAGAGATTACAAGAACACACATTTTACATGACCTTAAAGTTCTTATGTTACAATTCTTTAATCATAACTAAATTTTCTAACAGACTCCTAATTGATCAGGAAACTAACTTAATGAGCTGATGACACATCAACTTCTCTAACTACCCCTTACAAATAGCTTGACACATCAGCTTCTATAACCAATAGCTTATAGTAGTCAACCTCTAAGATTGACTTTCTTTATATCCATCTTGGTCACAACCGTTGCTCGTTGATAACAAGCTAGATCACTTCTTTCCTGTGTTACATACTCAACGAGACTAGTGCAAGGTTGTGTGTTCACATATGCAGGACCACCAAGTTCTTTGTTACATTTCCTTCTTTCGGTAGCTAAACATTGAGTAATATTGGTCTCTCTAACAAGTTTCTTGGTTTCAAATTTTCTGATGGGGAGTTAGTTTCTGTGTTTCGGTTACTGGGTGGTGCATGATGGTTTCTAAATATTTTGGGTGATGGTGTTGGTGGTTTCCAAGTTTTAGTTTTTGGGTGTAGGTACGGTGGAATTAGAGGCCTATGGGAACTGGTGGGATATGGGTGATAAGGTTCTTGAATTTCTGTAAAATTGTTGTGGTCTATGGGCTTTTCAGGTTTGGTGATTGAGATTGATGGTGGTGGACTGGTGGGTTTTGGTTTAGGAGATGGATGAGTATTGTTTTGGGTGTTAATCTGTGTTTGATTTCTGGTGTTGAATTTTGATCTAAGTTTAGATTGTTGAATAATAATTTGGTGGATTTAGGCACGGATGATTATGGTTGTATATTTATTTTTATTATTTGTTTTTATTAATTTTGTTTCTTAGTTGTTTTTATAATTTAATTAGGGTAAAATTATAAATTTCCATTTGTTAATAGCAAAATTTGGCTAGGGGACCAAAGATAAATTTTTCACTCTCTTAACTCGAGTCAAAGCTTGAGTTCGCCAGTCATTGGACCCCGGTACCAAAGGACGAGCCATAGAACTGTCCTGCAGAAGTGAGGAAGGGTCATTGAGCTCCAGAACTACTAGGAATGAAACTCGACACGACCAGGTTGGGCCCCTCACGTGAACACTGGAATTTTGGCAAAGCCCGATGTGTGGTTATCACCTATCCTGGAACCCCGGTCTCTAGGGCCTGGCTCCAGAACCGCCCAATGAAAGCAAGGAAAGGTCGTCAAGCTCAGGAAGCATTTGAGGTGAAGCCCGATATTAACAAATTGAGCTCCTTCCAAATCAAGGCTTCCCGAGGTCGAAATTAACTCGTAGCCTAACCAAAAGCCCGCCAACCTACACAGAAGCTCAATATCCTCTCCAGACATAGAAAAGAGGCCTTCAAGGGGATCAGATTCATGCTATAGCTATGCTCCAATTCACTAAGGAAAACATGAACCTACCTGGACAAGAAAAAGGAAGCTCGTCTAATCCGTGCTACACCCCACAAGACCGTCTCGAGTTTTAGAGAACCAGGGAGGGTTAGGCCAAAGCTTCTGGGACCAAAACTAAGGTAAGGGTCAACCTCGCTCTATGCAAAAATGAATGCCTAAATCGATGACCTCCATGAAGAATCATGCCATAGATACACACAAGATCATATCTACACTCAAACCAACATTCAAACTCTGCGTACGCGTAAGGTAAGAGATTGACTCCAAAAAGGAAATGAATTAGTCTTTACCAAAGATATTACAGAATCCGTTGTTAACTCAAAGTCAATGATTTTTAAATAAAAGATCCCGCCCGATAAGGAGGGAAGGGATTCAGAGAATCAGGGCGGGAGATCCACAAGTTTAAACCAATCGGGTCATGTATAAATATGCCCAAGCATGATCGACAAAGGGGAGAAAAAGAAGAAGGGAGGATCGACAGTAAAGAACGACATAGAGAGAACAGGAAACAAAGAGAGTTTTGGAGTCTTTGACCTATAATCATAAGACGGCCTCCACTATTATCTTTTGTTCGACAGACACGAGGTTGCCACCCTACTGCATCCTGGAGAAATTAAAAGTGTTTAAGAGTCTTTTTGTAAGATATTCATAGTTGATAATAAAGCCATTACATTCCCATTTTCATTACCATTGTATTCACATTCAAACACCCTTTTTTGTTCGAACATGTTAACTACCTAAGGTATCAACCTCGGCCACCACCTACGCGGTAGTGGTCTCGAGAGTGTTAACTGGATTTCTCACCTTGAGCAAATTCTTCTTTAACACTTTCTGGCACTGTCTGCGGGGAACACCCGCACCGTACTTTTTACACTTACAAATTTATTTCTTTACAGTAGTCTTGAGGCTCCGCTCTTCTCAACGACAACTCAAAACCTTGGGACATCCGTCTTTCCCCTCAACCCAAAAAGGGCAGAAAAAGGGAAAGAAATCTAAGCACCATAAGCCAACCTCACATCAGCCAGGTGTAGAGCGGGCCCCAACTCCTTTGGCGATAGACCCAACTGTGATCAATCAACATGCAGCTGTCATTGTGGAAATTGTCCGCCTCCGCCTTGTTGTAGAAGGAATTGATCATCAACTAGTTGATCTGGGAATCCGAGGAGAAGTAAGCTGACTCACTGCTAGGCAGCCTGCTTTTGATCTGTTGGGACCCCCCTTACCGATCCATGCCTACCATAGGACAGGGCCTACAACTTCTATCTGGGAAAGGCTAGGGCCCATGTCTCCATTCCTGGACAGGTCGACCAACTATCGACCAAGGCAGGTTAAGTCGGCAGCTGACGTTTTGCCAAAGGCTCCTCACAGCCCTCCTTGACCAGCGACTTCTAAAAAGGAACCTCGAGCCGAAGCTGGAGGTAACCGATCAACCGCGTAAGCAGACCTCGTATCTGAGGATGTCAAAATGGAAGTATCCAGATCGTTGGGGGAATCTGACAGCGAGAGCTCTGAGGTTGACTCCAAGAAGCACGAAAATAAATGCCTGAGGAACCAGTTGTCCAAGATGCATGAGTAAATCCAGCAACTAAAAATAGGAAAGGGTAAGGAGGTCAAAAAGGACCCATGACCGAGATGAAAGCCCTATTTACCAGAAGAATTCGGGAGGCGGAGGATCCTTTGAGCCACTTGGAGAGCTTCGTCCAACAGATGGAAGTCCAAAACACAACCAGGGCCGCAATGTACAGAATATTCCCTACCACCCTAACCGACAACGCCAAGACATTGTTCAAAATGCTACCCGTGGGCAGTGTGGACTCCTTCACAAAGCTATCAACTAATTTCTGCTCATAATTCTAGGGAATCAAACCCCGAACGAAGGATCCCATCCGTTTATAGTATGTGATCCAGGAGAGAGGGGAAAGCCTTCGAGCTTACATGGAGCGGTTCCACAAAGAGGTCAACCAGATTGGGGTCTTCACTAAGAAAGAGACCCTGCCAATTTTAGATGGGAAGGCTTTTCCGATCCTTTACCAAGTGACCTCCGTAGACCTACCAAGAGGCCTATGATAGGGCTCTACAGTAAGTAGAAGTCGATGAGCATCTCAAGGTCAAAATGGAGCATGACAACATGAGAACGGCAAAATGACAGATAAAGGAAACTCTAAGGCCTGGAGCAGTTCAGAAAAATCAGAACAAACCTCCCGTTAGGTCAACCATCTATTTTCCCGTTTCTCAACCCAAGCAAGAAACTCGCCCAGCAAGGCGAACCCCTCCGCGGGCTTCGCCTCCTCCCCGGACAGTAGACTTTTAACACGAGATGAGAGAGGATACACCCCCTTAAATGCATCCCATGAAATGATCTACCTTGCCATCTAGGATACAGAGCTACTACAGAAGCCCGTACCCATGAAAGCCCTCATCGATAAGAGGAATCGGTATAAGTACTATGACTTTCATGAAGGCGTGGGCCACAACACTTCAGAGTGCTATAACCTACGTAACCAGGTCGAGGCTCTGATAAGAGGAGGATGCTTGATAGAATTCTTACAGAAAGTAAGGGACAACATTCAGACTGAGAGGGAAGTACATGATGAGATCCGTGAGCACATCAATAAGAGAAAAGGGGAGCAGGCGGATCTGATGCAGCAAATCAAAGTGATACATACCATCAGCAGAGGGCCCACATTGGCTGGCACCTCCTATAATTCTAGGAAAACCATGCAAGGAAGGTCCCTCGTGTAGATGAAGGGCGAGGTATCTTCAAGGTTGACCAAAGCCCAACTGACCCCTCCCAATCTGTGTAGATCATTTTTACTAAAGCAGATGTCTACAACATCGTGTAACCTCAAGATGATCCTATGGTGATCATAGTACAAATTTCCAATTGCATGGTCCACCATGTGCTCGTTAACGCAGGCAGCAACATCGACATCATTTTTAGAGATTCTTTGGAGAAGCTAAATTTGAAATAGTGGTGTTACAACAGCTGCACTACTGCACTGTATGGATTCACTGGGGACTAGATCATACCTGTTGGGTCAAAAATCCTTCCAGTAATCGCTGGAACGAACCCCCTCCAGTAAAATATCATGACGGATTTCATGGTGGTAGACACCTATCGGCTTACAATGCAATATTAGAAAGAGCTTTCTTGTCATCTTTGAATGAGGTTTTATCCTTTTACCACAACATCCTAAATCTCCCAATATGAGACAATGTGTGGGAAATACGCGGTGACTAGCAAGCAGCCAGGAAGTGTTATGCAGTATCTGCCAACCCGACAGCTTTAGCGAAATAGTTTGCTCAAGTTATGACGATACAGAATGGGGTAACCCCTGGGATGACACTTGAGGATGTAGAACCCGTAAAACACCTAGAGAATGATTATAATATTTCATATGAAAAGGAACAGAGCAGGGAGTGGGCCAGTGGACATCTAGTGGATAAGCTTTAAGAGATACCCATCCGGATGGACGGCCCCTCGAAGGTCATCAAGGTCGGAGCCACCCTCTAACCGGAAGTGAAGAAAGGAATGATCAGGCTTCTCAAAGAATTCAATGACATCTTTGCTTGGAGTCACGACGAGATGCTTGGGTTCCAATATCACTGGCTGTTCACCGTTTGGAAGTAGATCTGACCTTCTAGCACGTCAGACAAAAAAGACACCACTTTAACGTTGAAAGAAATGTTGCGGTTCAAGAAGAATGGACAAGTTGATCATAGCAGACTTCATTGGAGAGGTGCGTTACCCCGAATGGATGGCTAATGTGGTCATGGTCATGAAGGCGAATGGGAAGTGACGTATGTGCATCGATTACACTGACCTCAATCGGGCATGTCTAAAAGACAGTTTCCCTTTACCAAAAATCGATCAATTGGTTGACTCCAAGTCCTGAAACAAGCTCTTTAGCTTTATGGATGCATTCTCGGGGTATAACCAGATCATGATGCACCTCGCCAACCAAGACAAGACCAACTTTATCACCGGGCAGGGTCTGTACTGCCACAAGGTGATGCCATTTAGGCTTAAGAATACGGGAGCTATATATCAACCGTTGGTCAATCGACTATTCAAGCCCGAGATTGGAAGATCAATGGAAGTGTATATCGATGACATGATTACCAAGTCACCAACCATAGAAGGAAATCAATATGACCTTCGCAGAACTTTCATGATCCTTAGGCAGAACCAGATGAGATTGAACCCCTCTAAATGTGCCTCTGGGGTAACTGCAAGAAAGTTTCTAGGCTTCATGGTTCATGAGAGTGGAATAGAGGCTAACCCATAAAAGATCAAGACTATCTGGGATCTAGAATCCCACACGTCACTCAAATAAGTTCAAATATTGGCCGGGCAGATAGCGGCGCTTAAGAGGTTCATTTCTCGATCCACTGATAAATGTTTCCCTTTCTTCAAAGCTATCAAGCAGGGAAGGAACATGAAATGAGACCAGGAAAGCATGCAAGCTTTTCAAGCCTTGAAGAAGTATCCATCGAGACCTCCGTTATTGGTCAATCAAAGTTTGAGAGAGAAGCTACAAATCTACTTAGCAGTTTCGGAAACTGAAGTGAGTGGGGCCTTGGTCAAGGAGTATGGAGATAGGGTCCAGCGACCAATCTACTACGTAAGTCATGCCCTAACCAAGCAGGAAAAGAATTATACCCTTCTGGAGAAGCTCGCCTATGCCCCGGTGACCTAGGCAAGGAAGCTTTGTTTCTACTTTCAAGCTCACTCAATAGTATTATTGACAGACCAACCTCTCTGTCAGTTCCTACAAAGGCTGGACATGTCCGGAAGACTTGTCTTATGGGCCTTGGAACTCACCCAGTTTGATTTAAGGTATAAACTCAGGACCGTAACTAAAGCCCAGGCTTTGGCAGACTTTATGGCAGAGCTCTCAGTGCCCCCAGGCCAAGCGACTTCCGCAGCAATAAATATAGCTCATGAGAAGATTCCACAATCTGACAGCTGACTGGAAAGCTGCAAGTCATGGGTCTTCTGCACTGATGGAGCATCCTGGCAATTCAGGGGAGGAGCAGGCATAGTCCTGATAGACCCAGAGGGGACTGGGTGTTGCCACTATTTCAGTTTTGAATTTAAGGCCACTAAAATGAAGCAGAATATGAAGCCCTCCCACCCGGGATGAAGACGGTCGCCGAGCTCGGGGTCGATTACCTTCGGGTCAAGAGTGACTCTTTACTCATAGTGAACCAGGTTGTTGGGGACTATCAGGCTAAAGGGAATAACATGATTGCCTATTTGAAGCTAGTTCAGCTGCTTAGGAATAAATTCAAGGGATTTAAGATCGAGAGGGTGCCTCGACAGCAGAATCGTTGAGCTGACGTCTTAGCTAAGATAGTTACGAATGGTGGACAGGCATTACCATAGGGAGTTCCCCTTCAAGTGATATCCTTACCAAGCAAAGTAGCAGGCAAGGAGTCCTATACCATGGATCGGCAGCCATGCTGGATGGTTCCAATAGTCGTCTAACCTTAAGAAGAAATGACTCCCGAAGAGCCCGACCAAGCCAGAAGAATTAAAAGGCTCTCCGTTCGATATTACCTGGTAGATGAGCACCTCGACAAGAGGGACAGATCCCTCCCCCTGCTGTGATGTTTGCATCCTCATGATGCCAGATGACCGTTAAGAGAAGTTCATTCAGGGGAATACGAGAACCACATTGGTGGTAAAGCTCTAGCATATCAGGTACTCCGCAAGGGGTATTATTGGCCAACTATCCATCAAGATGCAAAGAACTTCATTCAATCCTTTGAACCATGCCAAAAGACCTCTAACTTAAGCCACCTCCCACCGGAGCGCCTATCATCTCTCAGCTCGCCTTACCATTTTGCTATATTGAGAGTTGACCTGATCGGTCCACTTCCAACTGCTTCTGGACAAGCCAAACATGTTATTGTAGCAATCGACTATTTCACAAGGTGGGTTGAAACTGGACCACTCTCATAGATATCGGAAGAGAATACGACAAGGTTCATAAAAAATAATGTAGTCTGTAGTTTGGGACCCCTCTTATCATTATAGCTGACCTCGAAAAGCGGTTTGATAACGGTCGATTTAGAGACTTTTGCAAAGGCTTGGGAATTGACCTTAGATTCGCCTTAGTAGCCCATCCTCAAACTAATGGGCTGGTGGAATCCACTAATAAAACAATCAAGAAGTTGTTGAAAAAGAAGTTACAGCAAAGAAAGGGTAGATAGGCCGAAGATTTTCCCAAGGTCCTCTAGGCTTACCGTACTACAAGGAGAACAACCACCGGAGAAACGCCCTATTCTTTAACCTTTGGAGTCGAAGAAGTTCTTCCCATCGAGCACAAATTAACCTTGGAGTATGGAAGCAATAAAGATAAGCTCCGAGCTAGCCTAGATCTCTTGGAAGAGAAACAAGATCGGGTAGCTGAGAAAGTAGTGATTTATCAGAGCAATATCGCTAGGTACTTTAAGAGGAGAGTTAAAGCCCGAAACTTTAAGGAAGAGGACCTAGTTCTTAGGAAAGTAACCTTGAATACTAGGAAGAGGTCAGATGAGGTCTTGGGGCCCAACTGGGATGGACCTTACTTGGTAAATGTAGTGATCCGCAATGGAGCATATAAGCTCGAGGACATGAATGGCTGACCCATCGATCATACCTGGAATGCAGATCACCTGAGGAAGTATTACCCTTAGACAGGGGACTCGTGAGCAGACTACCTCCATTTAGATTTCAATAAATTCTCAAACAATAATAACTCTATTTTCATCAATAAAGTATGTTTTCTCTATCTTCGATTATATTCTACATTAATTTCTCTAGGATCTACATGGGCAAGTTAGACATAGTCATCTCAAGACCAGGGGTTAGCCGGGGAAGCCCCCTCGCTATCCTTGATGCCTTAGTCGGGCACCATCCCTCGCCAAGAAGGATCTGAGTGTAAGAGCATAGTTGACATCCAGATCTCGAGACCAGAAAATAGCTAGATAGCCCTTCTGATACCTTGGTCAGGATACAACCCCCAAGAAGGATCTAAGTGTAAGAGCATAGTTTCCATCCAAATCTCGATGCCAGGAAATAGCTAGACAGCCCTTCTGATGCCTTGGTTGGGCTACAACTCCCAAGAAGGGTCTGTGTGTAAGAGCATAGTTGCCATCCAGATCTCGAGACCAGGAAACAGCTAGATAGCTCTTTTGATGCCTTAGTCGGGCTACCACCCCAAAAAGGGTTTGAGTAAAAGAGCATAGTTACCATCCAGATCTCAAAGACCAGGAAATGGCTAGATAGCCCTCTTGATGCCTTGGTCGGGCTACCACCGTAAAAAAGGATCTGTTGGGACTATGCTCGATAGCAAGAGTATAATATTGTATTTGACAATCTTTTCATATTAATAAAGTGATTTCTAGTTTAACAAATCTTATAGTATTTACATTTTAGTTATTATAATTGTCAAAAGTAAATAATCATAATTTAACAAACCGGACGTTCTAGGTTTTTCTCTTGGATGATTATTGTGACTAACGTAGAAGAAGATTTTATTTGTTTCCATCCTCAGGTATACAATTTAAAGAAAGGGAGCCCACATACCTAGGTGATTCACGTTCGTGATTGGGTTGGAAGATCTTACAGATTCAATTCGACGCTAGTTCAATCGTCATGAAAAAAAAAGGTACGATACTTTTTATATACATCAATTAATCTAGGGTTAAGGTTCTTATTATTAAAATGAATTTTTTTAATTTATACGCAAACCCTAATTTTTTAATTTTCTCACGCTTCCGTTGCGTTTTGAACCATTTTTTTCCTACAATTGGAATCAGAGCCTGGTTGTACCCTTGATTAATTGATGTATGTGTTCATGAATCTTTATCTTTTTATTGTGTATATGCATGTTTTAGAAAGATATGGCACTCTAGTTATTCATATATATATTTAAATTGGAATGTATGGATATATATATATATGTGTGTGTGTGTGTGTGTGTGTTTTATATGTGGTTTGTTATTGCTCAATTTTGGTCCTAGAATTTCAATGTAATTTTGTTTTGGGATTGTAAAAGGAAGGGTGGTCTATCATCGCCATAATTTCCTTCTTCGTAGTTGCTAAGTTTTTTTATTATTATGTTGTTGTAATAAAAAAAAATTGTAGTATTTTTTAATTTTAAAATCTTCTGTATTACATTCAAATATCGAAGACTCGAAGGTTTGAAGAATTGGGAGCAACCGAAACAAGTTTGGGACCGTGCGAGCTGTAGCAACAAATGTGTATGCGAAGAGCACGCGGCCACATTTGTTGTGGCATGGGCTGCGCCCGGCAGCCCTATGGAAGCCATGGGCTGCGAATGGGAGGCCTTTATGGGGTGGTCGCATGCGCACGCTCATGGGTAGGAGCCAAGGGTGCGCATGCACATGGGAGGCAACCGAGAGAGTCCAATCGACGAAGGTCACGTGAAGACTTGTTCGCCAAGAAAGGAGTTTTTTGTATTCCAAGACATCTAATTTACTTACTTTTCTAGGATGTACCAAAATTGTAGCTATTTATATTTTTTGTAAATATTGCAATGTTTGTCATTGTTTGATAACATGTCATTTAGAATAGGAGTGCCACTCATATATCTCTTTTGGTATGAACATGCATAGAATGGTTTAGGTATCTAAATTGGCATCTAGATAACTTGGTAAATCATTATTTGGAATTCGATCACACACCTTAAATAATTGAGTGGGAGAAGGTGTTTTGGAACACTTACGGCCTCCAAGTTTAGTTGATCTTTATGTTTCGTGTAATAACCTCCCAAGAGGTACTCATGAATGGAATTTAGCAAGATACTTCCTTACAAGGATAGACTAGACAATTACCCCAAACAATATCTACTCCCAAAGGAGGGATATTCGTGAGGGATTATATTGAAGGTCGATAACTTGGTAACACACTCAATGTGAGTTTATTAATATCCTCCCAAGAGTTCTTGTTGATAAAATCACAAGGCTAAAACTTAAAACGTTGGTTGTTATGTTAACAATTAGGTGAGACCTAGTCCAACTAGTAAATGTTGCGAACTCCCAAAGGAGGCATGACATTTATGGGTTTTGGATCACCGTTGAATTTTTACGATTGAATTATTTTATTTAATTCAAGATAAATATTCGAAAGTTCTTTATCATGTTATTTACTTATATAATTTTTTGTTATTATAAAGAAATCATGACCCCATCCCTAATCAACATCCTAAAAGATAATACTTTAACTGATGATAATTATGTCACGAGGAAAAGGAAAATTGGGTTGTTATTGCAAGCTGAAAAACATATATTATTTTTGTCTATTCCTTAACCACCAAACTAACGAATCTACTTAGGAGCCAAGAGATGAGTATTAGTAGTGGAAGTCTTTAGATGAGATGGCTAATAATACGTTACATTATGGCCACATCTCCGACGTGTTGCAACAGCAACATGAAGGAATATAGACTGCTGCAGATATAATGATGTCTCTAGAGGAGATGTTTGCTATGAGGTCTAAGACGACTAAGAGAGAGGCAGTGACTGCTTTTATGAATCTTATGATAAAACCTGGATAGGGTGTGAAAGATCACATGATGAAAGTCATAGCACATCTCAACATTGCTGAACTAAATGGTGCTAATATAGATGGTGAGACCAAAATTGACATGATTGTCAACTCACTGTCGGATTCCTTTGATCAATTCAAGTTGTACTACACCTTGAATAATAAGGAATACACCTTACAAGGCCTGATGCAAGATGTTCAAAGCACGGAAAAAATCTTTGTGAAAGGTAAGGGTCAAGAGATTCATATGCTTGGTAAGGTTCTACTATTAAAGACCCTTAAGAAGGTCAAGAGACAACTGAAGAGAAAGCAACTTGAGCCTTCTTAAAAGAAGACCAAGATAGTAACAATGATCGAAGGGAAATGTTTCCTTTGTGGTGAAAAGGGTTAAAGGAATAGACTGAATAAGAATGAATTGAACTTGTATTTAGGCAATGGAGCATTGGTGTCTACTAGTGTAGTGAGAGATATTAGAATCAATTTAGATTCTTATAGGCATTTAGATTTAATAAACGTTTATAATGTATCACAATTCAAGAGGAATTTAACTTCGGTCTCTTGTCTAAATAAATTTGGATATTCGGTTACTTTTGATAAAAGGTTTTATTATTACTAAGAATAACAAAATTATTTGCAAAGGTACATTGGAAAACGGTTTATTCTATTTGCATAGAAATATCTCTCACTTGTTAGATAAAGAATCAACGGAACCTAATCATAAAAGAGTAAAATTATCAAAAGATGAAACCTACCTAAGGCATTTGCGCCTAGGTCATATTAACTTTAATAGGATTAAAAGATTGGTAAGTGACGGACCTCTAAGTGACTTAAAGGTTGATGATCTACCAAATTGTGAAATCTTGTTTGGAAGGTAAAATGACCAAAAGGTCGTTTACAACCAAAGGCACAAGAGCCATCGAATGTTTAGGATTGATATACACTGATACGTGTGGACCTATGAACATTCAAGCTAGAGGTGGATATGAGTACTTCATCACTTTCACGGATGATCACTCAAGATTTGGTTATGTGTATCTCATGAGACATAAGTCAGATGCTTTTGATTTGTTCAAAGCATTTAAAGCTGAAGTGGAAAATCAGCTTGAGAAACGCATAAAATTCTTGAGGTCTGATCGTGGTGGAGAATATCTATTTAGTGAGTTTCAACAGTATCTTACTGATAATGGGATAATTTCTCAGTTTTTTGCACTCGGTACACCTCAAAAAAATGGGGTGGCAGATAGGAGAAATAGAACTCTTTTGGACATGGTTAGGTCTATGTTGAGTTATTCAATGCTCCCTAATTCTTTTTAAGGATATGGTTTACGAACCACAATGTACATTCTAAATGATGTACCATCTAAGTCGGTTCCAAAAACACCGCATGAGTTATGGACCAGACGAAAGCCTAGTTTACAACACTTGAGGATATTTAGATGTCATACGCAAGTGTTAAATGGAAAGACAGAAAAGATGGAGTCTCGTTCATAAACATGCATATTTGTAGGGTATCCAAAAAGAACAAAAGGATATTAATTTTATAGTCTTTCAGATCTTAAAGTATTTGTTTCGACAAATGCTAAATTTCTAGAAGAGGACTATATAAAAAATTTTGTGCCTAAAAGTAGAATTGTTCTGAATGAGCTTTTAGGAGATTCAATTCCACTATAGGTTTCGCAACCAATGCCAATTGTAAGTTCTGTACCATCACAAGATCAACAATCTACCATACCTCGTCGTAGTGGGAGGGTTAGTACACAACCCGAGAGATACATCAGTCTAGGAGAATCTGTAGAGAATCTCCTGGATGACGATGATCCCTATACGTACAAGGAAGCAATGGAAGATGTTGATTGTCACTATTGGAAAAAGAAAATGCAATCTGAAGTTGAATCTATGTTCAAAAATAAAGTCTGGTCTCTTGTAGACTTGCCTAAAGGGATAAAACCCATTAGGTGCAAGTGGGTATACAAGAGGAAAAGAGTAATGGATGGAAATGTGGAAACCTTGAAAGGTAGATTGGTAGCTAAAGGTTAAACACAGAAGGAAGGTATCGATTATGAAGAAACCTTCTCTCCTGTGGCCAAACTTAAATCCATTAGGATACTCTTATCACTTGCGGCATCTCTAGACCTAGAGATTTGGAAAATGGACGTCAAGATAACTTTTCTTAATGGAAGTCTTGACGAAAGCATCTTCATGATGGAACCAGAAGGATTCACTGAAAAAGGCCAAGAGGAAAGGGTATACAAGTTGCAAAGATCCTTTTATGGATTGAAGCAAGCATCCAGATCCTGGAACATAAGGTTCGATCAAGCAGTGAAAAGTTTTTGAATTATTCAAAACCTTGATGAACCTTGTGTACACAAAAGGATGAAAGTCGACATGTTGGTTTTCCCATTTTTTTACGTTTATGATATACTACTCATCGGAAACGATGTAGGTGTATTGACATCAGTAAAAGAATGGTTAGCAAAACAATTTGATATGAAGGACTTAGGAGAAGCAAATTATATTCTTGGTATCTAAATCATAAGGGATAGAAGAAATAGAACGATTGTATTATCCCAAGCTTCATACATAGATAAAATCTTGTCTAGGTTTTCCATTTAAGATTCCAAGAAAGGTATGTTACCTTTCAGACATGGAATCAAACTTTCTAAGGAACAAGTTCCTAAGAATGAGCATGAAGAGCAATTCACGAGTAGGGTTCCATATGCATCAGCAGTTGGAAGTCTTATATGTGCAATACTCTGTACTAGACCATATATTTGTTTTGTTGTAGACATAGTTAGCAGATTTCAATAGAAACTTGGTCCTGATCGCTGGACGACAGTCAAGCATATTTTCATGTATCTCAGGAGAACGAGAGATTATATGCTTGTATACTCTTGAGGGGATTTGATTCCCGTTGGGTATATAGATTCTGATTTTCAGTCAGATTCTGACTCCAGGAGATCAACACCAGGATATGTGTTTACTATTGAAGGAAGGGCAGTCATATGGAGGAGTATCAAGCAATCTTGTATTGACGATTCGACCATGGAAACCGAGTATGTTACAGCATGGGAGGCTACTAAAGAGGCTGTCTGGCTCCACCAATTATTGATTGGCTTGGAAGTGGTTCCTGATGCGAATAAGCAGATCACTATATATTGTGACAATAGTGGAGCAGTGGCTAATTTGAGAGAACCAATAAGTCATAAGAGAGGGAAACACATTGAAAGAAAGTATCACCTTCTGAGGGAAATTGTGAACACTTATGACATGACGATTACCAAGATTGTGTTAGTAGATAATCTAGCGGATCCCTTTACAAAGGTTCTTCCACAAAAGAGTTTTTGATAGTCATCTAGAGAACATGGGGATGAGAGATATGACATATTTGCTATAGAGAAAGTGGGAGATCGTTGGGATTATGCTCGATAGCATGAGTATAATATTGTATTTGATAATCTTATCATATTAATGAAGTGATTTCTAGTTTAGAAAATCTTACAGCATTTATAGTTTAATTATTATAGTTGTCAAATGTATATAATCATAAGGTCAAAAGACTATGAGAAAAGAAGAATTGTTCATACATCTAGATATGTATAAGGTTGACACAATTCTTTAGTTAGTCTTGAATAATATTCAAAACTTAAGTTAAAAGGTTGGGCGCCTTTATCTTTCAAAGTCGTAGTAGCATTTGAGTGAGATCAAATGTGTTATAATGAGTCTAAAATAATCAAAGTGTGGTGTCTTTGGACAAAAGAATCTAGTGCACTGGGTGCATTGAATAGGATCACAATAAAATACTTTATCTAGAAATGTAAATGGATAAAAGTTTTTATTTGAAGACAATCAGAGAGTCTATCTCATTCCTAAGATAAATGATGGACTTATGGTTGCAAGTGTTATCATTTGAGCTATCAATGAGTACGATTATATAGCATAATCAATCCTCGATAGTTTGGTGGTATTCCTTTATTAATTGATAGAGGACTTCCTTTATAGATATGGACATCGTGGCTCCATTTATGAAATGAGAGTAGAATATCATCATACGGATGTTTTGAGGTATTGGATATTAAATCTTAACATTAAGTTTTCATTAGTGTCTATTGAAACGTGGCTTCTGGACAAATCAAAATATCCAAGTTCAAAATGTGGTCATATGAGTAAATATGGTAACTTGGAGAGATATAGGAGGTCTATAAGCCCTTGGCGATTACTGATATTCTTCATGGTGATACACTTTTTCCAATAAGGTGTTCTAGGGTATGAATGAGTAACATCAACTTATTCTATCTTTATTTAAGAATTCAATTTCAGTTCTTTAGTAGAATGAACTAAAATTAAATAGATCAGACCTAAGTTAATCATTTGTTGATTGTGATTGGGTTGTGTCTATTGGAGCCTAAATTTAGATAATCCGCCAAGATCCCTAATCCACACGAACTTGCATGGATCACTTGTTATATTCTACCGGACCAATTTAGGGGTCCATTTAGATCTGTATAAAGGCATGTGAACTTGTTTCTTTTTGTAAGAATAGGTCTAGTTCACATGTGGATTTTTTATTAAGGTCTAATGGATTTAGTAAAATAAGAAAAATAATACATGGCCCATATATATGTGTTGGGCGGCAAGGCTATTTAGAATAGCTTAATTATATTATTTTTATTTTATTTTTTAATTAAATGAAAGTTAATTAATTTGTTGATTAATTAATTATTTAATTAAAAGTCAAAATCTTTTTCCTAGTAGGAGATGGTCTCCTAAAATTATCCTATTGTTGGTAGTACAATTAATATTAAAGACTATATTTGATAAGTAGATAAATAAAATGAATTATTTATCTAATCAAATTAGGAAGTCTTTAATATGGTTAGAAATACACTATTGAGTTGGATTAGGAGTTTTGGTGTAGGAAAGAATTCCTTTTGGAAAAGAATTCTTAACCACCAAGTAAACCTACCTAAGGATAGGATTCTTAACCACCGAGTAAATCTTTTTTAGGAGAGGATTTAGTCTCCTGTATATAATACCTATTAAATTCGACCATGATTGAATTTTTTGTGTGAGAATTTGTTTTTTTTTGTTATATATAAAAAAAACTTCGTCCAACCCATTGTGTGAATAATTCGGCCAAGCATAGAGAAAAGGGGGAACGTTTTTGTTTTCGATAGTACACTCGTATCATTTGCATCAAAATGGTTTTGTGTACAATATCGAATCAAGGTTCACTCGAGTTTCAATCAAATTGATTGATAATTCAAAAGTGACTAGAAGTTCTTGGTTTTTCTCTTTGAGGATTATTGTGACTAACAAAGAAGAATATTTTGTTTGTTTCCATCCTCAGGTATACAATTTAAAGAAAGAGAGCCCACACTCCTAGGTGATTCATGTTCGTGATTAGATTAGAAGATCTTGCGTATTCAATTCGACGCTAGTTAAATCGTCACGAAAAAAAAGGAACGATACTTTTTATGTACATCAATTAATCTAGGGTTAAAATTCTTGTTATTAAAAGGGAATTTTTGTATTTATACGTAAACCCTAATTTTTTAGTTTTCTCACGCTTCCGTTGCATTTTGAATCGTTTTTTCCATACAGGATCTGAGTGTAAGAGCATAGTTGTCATCTAGATCTCGAGGCCAGGAAATAGTTAGATAGCCCTCATGATGCCTTGGTCAGGCTACCACCCCTAAAGAAGGGTCTGAATGTAAAAGCATAGTTGCCATTCAGATCTCGAGACCAGGAAATAGCTAGATAGCCCTCCTGATGCCTTGGTCGGGCTCCCACGCCTAAGAAGGGTCTGAGTGTAAAAGCATAGTTGTCATCCAGATCTTAAAGACCGGGAAATGGCTAGATAGCCCTCATGATTCCTGGGTCGGGCTACCACCCCCCAAGAACGGTCCGAATGTGAGAGCATAGTTGTCATCCAGATCACGAGGCCAAAAAAATAGCTAGATAGCCCTCCTACTATCTCGATCAGGCAATGACCCCCCAAAAAGGGACCGGGGTACAAACTATTCTATAATCACACATGAGGACTATTCATTAAAGTCACCAAGCCACAAGTTTCAGCTGAAGAGTTGAGAGCTCGAGTTAGCTGTCTACTTTCATGCTTAAACAAATTTTTTGTTCTCGTTATCTTTGCCAAAGTTCGGGTAAGTCGAGTTGTTTCAGAGGTCACATCTAGGCCTGGATCAGGAATGAAGCAAGAAGATGTCAATCAAATCAAAATTCAATGAAAAAAGCATGAACAAGATCTAAAGTCAGTTTTCATTAATGAAATGGGAGCCTATCCCCTAGAAAGGCTACAATTATCAAACAGGGAGCCCAACCCCCGGTTTTGAGCTACAAAAAAAATATGATGATGATGATCAAGCATGAGTAAAGTTTGGCTGCCCACCCCCCTTTCCAGGCAGTAAAGGCAAGCTGTAAATAAAGTGTATCACGCTCCTGCTTTTATTGATTCCCTTCTGCTGCTCCCTCCTCCTGATGGACCTCCCCTCCTACTCCTTCTTCTAGTGGTTGCCCATTTTGGAAGGCCATTTTTGTTGCCCCTTCCACCAGATGATTCCCGATTACTTGCTGATCAGCGGGATCCTCCAGAACCTCATTAACCACCGCTATAACCTCATGAGAGATGGTTGTGTCAAGAAGGTTTGCCAAAGATTCTACCCGGCTTTGTTCAACATCTAGTCCCTCTTTAGAGGTTTCATTCGGGCTATTGTGGGTCTCTCCCTGGGCTTCTAGAAGGTCCCTCTCAAACTGTGCTGACCGAACCCCGCTAGAGATCTCTCCGGGACTTGAGACAGGAAAGACTGAAGGAGGAAAAGGAAAATCTGATACAACTGCTTGCTTCCTAACTCCAGCCCCGTCACTCTCAGGACGGGACATATCTGCAGCCTTCGTCATAATCTCCACCCTATCCCAGTTGGCAATAACAGAAAGGTTGAACGGGGAAGAGAGGGCTTAAACAACCTGGTAGGAAGCATAGAAGTATCCTTCGCTAAAAGAGGCATCAGCCTCAGCCTGAAGCTTGGCAACTTGGGCTTGCAAACTTTGGTTTTCAATGCCAAGCGTCTTCGCAACTTCCTACCAAGAATCTCGTTGACTAGCTCGACGTTGAGAACAGAGGGTTTCTTGATCAAAGGATCGCTTCAACCTTTCATGGTCACACCGAAGCTTGACTAACTCCGCTTCCATCCCCCTTTGGCCAGAGGCCATCTCTTGTACCAAGTCTTGAGCCCACGCCAACAATTTAATGGCTCGCTCAACTTCAACTTCAGCCCTGGTTACCCCGGTAGAGGAGAGAAGCCATCTGGTGACCCATGGCCACTTGAAATTTGAAAGCCTACAAAAGAATTCAATTTAGGAAACGACAAATCAAATTATTGCATGAGAAAATAAAAAGCGATGACTACCTCGGCTAAGAGAGCAGAACCCTTGGTAATCAAAATATCTATGGGCATTGAAACTATCATAGAAAGACTGCCCCCGGGGCAAGAAGCAACGAATTGTTATATTACCTCATCTTGAAAGGTATAGCCGGATTGATTTACCAGGCGAATAAGGGAAACCCCTTCAACACCAACTTCGGGGTCTTTTGAAGCTTGGGAGGCTAAGAATGTAGATTGAAGGGCAAAAACGTCTGGCAAGCTTAGAGTAGAGGCGACGGGAGTAGAAGCAGATGTAGGGGTAACTAGAGAAGGAGTGACGTTGCTGCATCAGCGGCTTGAGAATAAAAGCCCCTTTACCTCGCACCATGGCAGTCCGAGACACGAGGAGTGACAACTTAGACCTGTACTAGGAAGAGGATGGAGCAAGATTAGATAAAGCCCTAGTAGGATTGGTAGGCCACTCTTTCTCTGAGAAAGTATGGGGATTTCCCGATTCGATTTGGTAGAAGGGGTGGAGTGCGAGTTTGGTGGGCTTCGTGGGAAGCTAGAGCGACAATAAAAAATATTTAAAAAAAGAAGAGAGAAAGAAGGTGGAGCCGTCAGAACTGAACTATTCAACGACACAAAGCATGATGGTTCAAAGAACTTACGAAGAGTAGCATCGGATATTCACAGATATTGGTTTACCCAATGATAATCGAAAGGAGCAACGGTCGGGAACTTCAGGTTCAAATAATTCCTGGCAAGGATGGCTTTCAATACCATCTCAGACTCGACAGGCAAGGAATCTTGGCCCCATAAGGGTTTATCATTGAAAGCGGTGGGAGCTGCGAACTCATGCTCGCCTATAAAGGTCGAGCTTCTCCAATCCATGCCAACTAGGATCCATTCCTCCTTCTAAGCAAGATCTTTCCTTGAAGCGTCAGGGATGATGAAATTGAGTTTGTTCTTCGCCTTGGCATAGATTTGACCTTGAGGAGCCTCGGACAAGCTTCCAATCTGAAAGAGGTACGCTAGCTCCTCGGCTTCTGGCTCTCGGGTAACCTTGCTTAGCTTGCATTGTTCCCTCCACAACACTAGGAAGTCGATCAGATGCCTTTAAAAGTCGGGTGTCAATTGAAGGGGAGCTAGTTGTAGGGCATTGAGAGCCCGACGATGTGTAGGATGAAGGGGGAGCCTGACCTCATTCTCGAAGGCCGCAACGTGGATGGGAAGCACGCCTTTAGGTGGATTGAAGACGTCGTAGTCTCTGTAGGGGACTATGAGAGTGACACTATCAGGGATGCCATAATTGGACCTCATACAAATGATCGACTACGGTTCAACGGTGGAGTCTGGAATGACCTTAAAGTCATATGGAAGACGCCTCTCCAAAGAAGGACCGATAACTGTGACTTGGTCCTTTCCAGTAACGCCGTCTTTGTTTTTCTCCCTAAAATCCTCATCAACCGGGTCTCGATAGCCATGTTCCTGTTCGATAGATGACGTTGCTGGGTCGGAGGTGAGTCGTCCTAGTCTTCGTTGAGCTCACTTTCCTTGAGCATGACTGGAAACCTCTGGGCCATTAACGAGAGAATCAATGGAGTCATGACTGATCTTCGACATGATAAAATAGGGTTTTAAGAAGAGAAAGAACAAAGGCATAGCTAAAGAAGTTTGCAAAGGAGGGATTCTTGAAAACTTGAAATTTAAAAGAAAGCGTGAAAAAAATGATCAGGGATCGGGGTTTAAATAGAGGTGGAAGAGCCAGTGACGTCGATAAAATCATCGTTAGGATCGCCTCGAAACACCGGGATGGCAATAACGTAGCTGGATTATTTTGAAAGACGTACCGGTCTGCTCACGCCACGTCACTCTTGCATTAAATGTGAGGATTTTCATCGAGATACTGATAATGGTAAAAGAGGAAAAATTTCCCAATTAAAACAAGAAATCTGACTCCAACCCCAACTCAATCACAAGTGTTCAAGTCAGAGGGGACTTCTGTTAATAGCAAATTTGGCTAGAGGACCAAAGAGAAATTTTCCACTCTCATAACCCTAGTCAAAACCCGAGCTCGCCAGTTATTGGACCCTGGGCCAAAAAGGCGAGCCATAGAATTGCCCCACAGATGTGAGGGAGGGTCATCGGGCTCCAGAACTACCAGGAATGAAGCTCGACAAGACCAGGTTGAGCCCCTCACGCGAACACTGGAATTCGGGTAAAGCCCGATGTGCGGTTATCCAGGCTTCTTAAGATCACCTATCCTAGAACCCCGGTCTCTAAGCTTGGGTCCGAAACTACCCCGCAAAAGCAAGGAAAGGTTGTCGAGATCATAAAGCATTTGAGGTGAAACCCGACACAAACAAATTGAGCTCCTTCCAAATCAAGGCTTCCCGAGGTCGAAATTAACTCGTTGCCTTACCAAAAGCCCACCAACCTCTACAGAATCCCGCTATCCTCTTCAGACACAGAAAGGGGGCCTTTAAGGGGATCAGATTCATGCTATAGCAATGCTCCAATTCGCTAAGAAAAACTTGAACCTATCTGGACAAGAAAAAAGAAGCTCGCCTAATCCGTGCTACCCCCCACAAGGCCGTCTCGAGCTTTAGAGTACTAGGGAGGATTAGGCCAAAGCTTCTGGGACCAGAGCTAAGGTAAGGGTTTACCTCGCTCTATGAAAAAACGAATGCCTAACTCGATGACCTCCATGAAGAATCATGTCATGGATATACACAAGATAATATCTACACTCAAACTAACATTAAAACATTGTGCACGCGTAAGGTAAGATATTGAGTCCAAAAAGGAAACAAATTAGTCTCCACCAAAGATATTATTGAATCCGTTGTTAACTCAAAGTCAATGATTTTTAAATAAAAGATCATGCCCGATAAGGAGGGAAGGGATTCAGAGAATCAGGGCGGGAGATCCACAAGTTTAAACCATTTGGACCATGTATAAATATGTCCAAGCATGATCGACAAAGGGGAGAAAAAAATAGGGGGAGATTGACATAGAGAGAACAGGAAACAATGAGAGTTTTGGAGTCTTCGGCCTATAATCATAAGACAGCCTCCACTATTATCTACTATTCGACAAGTACGAGGTTGCCACCCTACTGTATCCCGGAGAAATTAAAAGTGTTTAAGAGTCTTTTTATATGATATTCATAGTTGATAATAAAGTCATTACATTCCCGTCTTCATTACCATTGTATTCACATTCAAACACCCTTTTTTGTTCGAGCAGGTTAGGTACCTAAGGTATCAACCCCGGCCACCACCTACGCGGTAGTGGTCTCGAGGGTGTTAACCGGATTTCTCACCTTGAGCAAATTCTCCGTTAGCACCATTATATAAAATTTTACAATAAAAGATAAAAATAAGGGTATTATAGTATTTTAGAGGAGCAACATTCATCGGGGACAATAGAGTCATTTTTCAGATCAAATTCCGTTATTTTAACGGATTCTGTCACAGAAAAAATAAAAAATACAATTTTAAATTATTATAGATTAAATCTAAATTAAGATAAATTACGGGGATTAAAACACATCCTATATTAAAAGGTCAGATTGGCTTGGACCGTGGTCTGTGTGTATGGCTGGTATAAAGTCTTCACTTCAGCCGAAAGTCCGCCAAAGTTAGAATTCAGAGTTAAATTCATGTCATGATGACTGATGAGTAGTCAGGTTTCAATCTACAGGATTCTCTTTATGCTTTTTACCCCCTTTATTGTATTGTATGGCCTTTTCCATTCCACCACCCCACCATACAATAAAATGAAGGGACCACTGTGATTCAAATTATATGCTGTCCTTGTGTAACTGTCATGTATGGCTTTTACTTTCAGGATTCTATATCATCATCAAAAATTTCAGAATCGCCTAATTTCCATCCATGGAAAGAAACTCCATCTCTTCCTCCATTTCCTTTCATTTTTACCCCAATACTCTTCCTCTAGTTCGAAATTATTCTGAATTTTAATTTTCCATCCTATTAAACGGTCGAATTTTATAAGTAAACGATGAACACCTAGCTCTTGAGGTAGCTAGGTAGAGACCTCCATTATAAGATCACACATAGAAGAAAGATTGCTGGAAGTAAGACATGTTTTAAATGAATAGTATAATGCTGGAAGTATCACACATAAAACATACGAATAATATAATGTTTTCAAAACTTGAATAGATTATATTGGTTGGTAAAGAAACAAATACCATCAAATTCATTGTACACCAAGTTCATCAAGTAATTAATACCGCTCATTTTTGAATTTTCATCATGTTGGAATTTGGAAAACAATTTTTTTTTAACGATGTGAGATGTAATCCTGGACAATTTTTTTTTTTTTTTTGGTTTCCATGTTTGCTCGAGTAGAAGAGGACTACTACATCTGTGTCTCATCGAGATTCTATGAGGGTGAGTCTCAACTTGTGTTTGTGAGGACAGAAAATTAAATCAATCAAAACTTTTTCTTTTTCAACATTTTTTTTTTCTCTCATCTCGTACCAGTATACCACCCACTTTCATCTTTCAATGGAGACCAGACGATGATAATCTTATCATCACACGTGTAGTTCAATGAATGGTTCCTACATGAAAGTGGGTCCCATTTTGTGCCTTCCCCAATTTTTCAAGATACTTGATAGCCTACCCCAGACCATAATAAGGGTTTTCAAGCTTGGAATCCGAAACTGTGTGAGCTCTATATAAGATTTTTATAAAAATTTTAAGGAATATATGATATTATGTTTTGAGTTTATAAAAAACCGAATTGATTAGAATGTTTAAGTGAGAGTTGACCGGATAAAGCCCGTTATTCATGTGATCAATATTGTTGGACTCAGTACACCTTAGCTACATTAAATATATGTAGGATATGGTATGTGTCATTGTATATGTGTGAGTCTAGTATTCATATTAGAACTAGTCATTCTGTTAGGGTTTTGAGAATCCATTATTCGTTAGGATTCTAGGAAGATATACTATTTATAGAGGGTCACTACTCACTCATAATAAGTTTTTACAGAACTATCTCCCCATTAGGCAATCTGAGAAAGGTGAGAAGAGAGTAGAAGACTTTATATTGTTTTTATTGTATTCTTTTCAGGTTATTGCTCCATTATGGATTCGGGGATTAAGATTCTTTACAGCTTGGATGTTTTTCGATGCGCTTCCAGGTACACGTTTATTCATACTTATGCATGCAATACGAGATTTAATTAGTATTATATATAAAGCTTACACTCCATTCTAAAGAATTATTCACCCAATCATCTGGTTAAATCCATGAGTCATATACATCACAAAATACATCCATTAGATCTTAATTATCGTTTTTTTAAGGAATATGGATCCTCTACCAATCTGATTTTTTTTCATAACCTTATATAATCTTATGATATATAAGCATCACAATAAATGTGTGGTTAAAATGTGATTGGTTTTCACAACTATTTTATCAACTACCAATCACGTGCTTTAAAAATATCAGGAAAAAATCAGATCAATAGATGATCTAAATCATTCTTTAAGATGATCTAATGGAGATTTCAAGGCAGAGTTTGATCAATTAAATGATAGAGGAAATTACAACTTGGTAGCCAAATACAGGCCAAACTTGTTGGGATTATGCTCGATAGCAAGAGTATAATAATGTATTTGACAATCTTTTCATATTAGTAGTATGATTTATAGTTTAACAAATATTATAACATTTATAGTTTAATTATTATAATTTTCAAAAGTAAATAATCATATGGTCAAAAGACTTTGAGAAAAGAATAATTGTTCATACATCTAGATATGTATGAGGTAGACATAATTCTTTAGTTAGTCTTGAATAATATTCACAACTTAAGATAAAGGTTGAACGACTTTATCGTGCTAAAGTTGTAGATTCTTTTGTTAGCATTTGAGTGAGATCAAATGTGTTAAGATGAGTCTAAAATCATCAAAACGTGGTGAATAGGATCACAGTGAATTGCTTTATCTAGAACCGTCAATGGGTAAAAGTTTTCACTTGAAGACAATCGGAGAGTCTATCTCAATCCTGAGATAAATGATAGACTTATGGTTGCAAGTGTTATCATTTGAGCTATCAATGAGTACGATTATATAGCATAATCTATCGTCGATAGTTTGGTGGTATTCATTTGTTAATCGATAGAGGACTTCACTTATAGATATGGACATCGTGGCTCCATTTATTAAATGAGAGTAGAATATCCTCATATGGATGTTTTGAGATATTGGATATTAAATCTTAACGTTAAGTTTTCAGTAGTGTATATTTAAACATGGCTTCTGGACAAGTCAAAATATCCAAGTTCAAAATGTGGTCATATGAGTAAATATGGTAACTTTGAGAGCTATATACGACATATGAGCTCTTGGCGATTACTGGTATTCTTCACGACGATACACTTTTTTCATTCAGAGTGTCTAGGGTATGAATGAGAAATATTAACTTATTCTATCTTTATTTAAGAGTTCAATTTTAGTTCTTTAGTGGAATGAACTAAAATTAATATATCGGACCTAAGTGAATCATTTGTTGATTGTGATTGGGTTGTGTCAATTGGAGCTTAAATTTAGATAGTCCGCCAAGATCCCCAATCCACACGAACTTTCATGAATCACTTGATATATTCTACCGGACCAATTTAGGAGTCCATCTAGAATTGTATTAAGGCATGTGGACTTGTTTATTTTTGTAAGAATGGGTCTAGTTCACATGTGGATTTTTTATTATGGTCCAATGGATTTAATAAAATAAGAAAAATAATATATTGGCACATGTATATGTGTTGGGCGGCAAGGCTATATAAAATAGCTTAATATATTATTATTATTATTATTATTACTTAATTAAATAAAAATTAATTAAATTGGTAATTAATTAATTAATTATTTAATTAAAAGTCAAAATCCTTTTTCTAGTAGAAGATGATCTCCTAATATTATACTATTGTTTGTGGTATAATTAATATTAAAGACTATATTTGATAAGTAGATAAATAAAATGAATTATTTATCTAGTCAAATTGGGAAATCTTTAATATGGTCACAAATACACTAATGAGTTGGATTAGGAGTCTTGGTGTAGGAAACAATTCTTTTTGGAAAAGAATTCTTGGTCACTAAGTAAATCCACCTTAGAATAGAATTTTTATCTACCAAGTAAATCCTCTTTAGGAGAGGATTTGTGAACCTATAAATATAGGTTGTAAATTTCGACAAAGCTAAGTTTTTACTGTGAAAAGTTTTTTTTATTTATTATTTTATTGTTATGAAAAAAAAACTTCGTCCAATTCATTGTGTGAAGAATTCGGCCAAGCATAGAGAAAAGATGGAACGTTTTTGTTTTCGATAGTACACTAGTATCCTTTGCATTAAAAAGGTTTTTTGTACAACATCGAATTAAGGTTCACGCGAGTTTCAATCAAATTGATTGATAATTCATAGGTGACCGGACGTTCTTAGTTTTTTCTCTTGGAGGATTATTGTGACTAACAAAGAAGAAGATTTTGTTTGTTTCCATCCTCAGGTATACAATTTAAAGAAAGGGAGCCCACAATCCAAGGTAATTTACGTTCGTGATTGGATTGGATGATCTTACGGATTCAATTCGACGCTAGTTAAATCGTCATATAAATAAAAGGTACGATACTTTTTTATGTATACATCAATTTATATAGGGTTAAGGTTCTTGTTATTGAAAAAGGGAAAATTTTTATTTATACCATACCCTAATTTTTAAATTTTCACTCTTCCGTTGCGTGATTTTCCCTACAATTGGTATCAGAGGCTGGTTGTACCATTGATAAATTGATGTATGTGTACGTGAATCGTTTTCTTTTATTTTATATATGCATGTTTTAAAAATAGATGATACTCTAGGTATTCACATATATATATATATATATATATATTTACATTGGAATGTATGGATATATATATATATATATATATATATATATATATATATATATATATATGTTTTATATGTGGATTGTTATTGCTCAATTTTGATCATAGAATTTCAAAGTATTTTATTTTGGGATTGTAACAAGAAGGGTGGCCTATCATCGCCATAATTTCCTTCTTGGTAGTTGCTAATTATTTTTTATTTTTCTATTGAAATAAAAATACTGTAGTATTTATTTTTTAAAATTCTTTTGTAACATTCAAGTATCGAAGACTCAAAGGTTTGAAGAATTGGAAGCAACCAGAACAAGTTTGGGTCCGTGCGAGCCATAGCAACAAACGTGCGTGCGAAGAGCACCCGGCCACGATTGTTGTGGCATGGGCTGCACACAGTAGCACTATGGAAGCCACGGTTGCGCATGGTAGCAGTTTAAAGGGTTGTTGTATGCGCACGCCCATGAAAGGAAGCCAAAGGTGTGCACGCCCATGAGAGGTAGCAGAGGGAGTCCAAACGACGAAGGTTGCGTAAAGACTTGTTCGCCAAAAAGGAGTTTTTTGTATTCCAAGACATGTTATTTACTTGCTTTTCTGGGATCGACAAAAATTGTAGCTATTTATATTTTTTTGTAAATATTGCAATATTTGTCATTGTTTGATAACATGTTATATAGAATAGGAGTGCCACTTTGTTAATAGCAAAAATTGGCTAGGGACCAAAAAAGAATTTTCCACTTCCCAGCCTTCCCGTAAGGGTCCAAATTCGGGCTTATATGAGGGGGTATCAAGGTTCCCGAGGTCGAGCTACCACGCGATCCTACAGGAGCAAGGAGAGGCCACCCATACCATCTGAGCATCTCGCAAGTGTCCAGGCTTACCAAATAAAGCCTAACGAGACCACGTCAAGCTCCTTATACCAGGATAAAGCCTGAAGCTAGGTCGACATGAAAGGACCTAGGTCCCCCGACATCAAGGTATCTCGTGAAACTCTCCTAGAGCTTGCTACTATCTCTACTCTCACTAAGAGACCTTCAAGGTGCCAAACTTGTCTTGCAAAGGCCCTCCTGCCTCGTCGAGGTATAATCTCGACCTGTCAGAGCATTAAAAGAAGGAGCCCGTAAAGCCTCATCGTCACTAAAAGTGCCAAGATCCACTGTAGATCCTGACATGGTAAAATCAAGTAGTAAGAGCAGTACTCGAGTGTACCTCTCCACCCTTCCAGAAGCGAGCCAAGGTCGCCTGTTTATGGCAAACACCTTACCAGGGCCTGCTAGCCAAGCCCACTACCTCGCTAAGAAGCCTGCTCAATTAGGTCGAGCTCCATGATAAAGCTCGGCGTAGCTAAACCAAGATCCCAGCTACAAGGTTGGTACCCTATGGGATATTTTGCCCCTAAAATGGTTAGCACAAGCTCCATGGGAAGACCATCATCTAGCTCCATGACAATCGAGAGGTCCTCGGGGGACCCTGCCAGTGTACAGAATCCTAGGGTACCTTGCCCTCAAGGAATATCAAATGTCACCTCGGGTAACCTCCATGTAGTACCTCTCCAAAGTGACATGCAAAACTAGAGCTCTCCCCTCGGCAACATAAGAAGAGAGGATTGGTTTCCATGACATTTAAAGTACTATAAATGAGGTCAACCCAGTTAATGCCATGATCAACACCATTAATAAGAGAATATTCAACTCTTTAATGGCCATTCATTAGTGAAAGAGTCCAAAGAGGAAACAAATACCTTTTACTCCAAGATATCCTCCACAACCGATTATTGGGGGTCAACTATAACAGAAAATCCAGCCTATCAAGGAAGGAAGAGTCCGAAGAGGAAACAATCATATCTTCTCCTAGATTATAGCTACAAGCTGATCAACTACATCAGAGGAAGAATCGTATTCGATAAGGAAACAAGGACTAAATGAAGAGTCCTGGACTTGCAGGCCAAGGTGGTCATCATGTTTAAATATGCCTGTAAAAGGCATATTATGCGGGCTCTGATCATTGACCAAAAACACATGCTTCATTAAAAGTTCTCTCTACATCATCATTGTATGTGTAACCCGACCGGGAAAATATCGGTCTACATTCAACCACCATTGTAAGCTCTCCAGAGCAACTACGTTGTATTACTTCACCATCCTTGTAAGCTTCTCGGAGCATTCTTCGATATATACATAAGGAAGGGTATTCCTTCTTCCTCCAGATACTGCCTTGGGGTTTTTCAGCATGTGATCACTCGTGATGCTTTTTCCCCCCTTGGTCAGTCCACCTCCATCTACTTAAGATTTGTATATTTCCTATTATCTACTATGTTACGCATGTGTGTATGCGGGCTAGGAACCGACCTCATTGGTCCTAGCTCTCTAATCTTTCATACATGAGATCGGGAAACAACAACAAAGACCTAAGCAACCGAGTCTAGATTCCAACCCCGCTGGACTTAACGCTCTTATCCTCTTATCTATATGCCAAAGTCACATATCAAGATGAAGAGAAACTTCCCAGACCAGTTCGAAGGGAGTCGAGGAGCTCTCCTGTATCCTCTTTATGGAATAAATCTAGCTCTCCGACACTGGAGCAAGATAAGGCCCCCTTCTTACTTGCTATCGAGGTCGGGGTACATGATCAGAAAGCAATCGGGCACCAGAATAAGGCTCTGGGTACCAGAACGGGCTCCGACTTTGACCGAGGAATAAGGTCCAGCATCACCCACTTCGCACTAGCAAGGGAACCTCGAGCTCCCTAGATCTACTTCATAAGCAGGAAGCCAAACGGGCGGGATGACTTGTCTCCTACCTACGATTTCATCCTCTTTCATATTCATACAAGATCAGGCCAGGTATCAACGATACCAACCCCGGCCACCACCTCCGTGGTAGTGGTCTCAAGGGCATTACCAGGGATTTCTCATCCTAAACAAATTTCTCGTTAACACTTTCCAGCGCCGTCTGTGGGAAATTTCCGTACCCCTTTTGAAAGCCTCTATGTTTCTACATGAGTATCATTATACTATCGAGGTAACAGATTCATTATTCATGGAATATCATTTACCATATACAATCCTTTCTCCGTACTTGTTTATATGGCTTATGCATCGCATGTGGTGCTCATTTTATCACTTAATGAGTTTCGTTCAATGTGGAGCAAATATGGTACGTGGGATTCCTTGTGGAACCAGTTCATTATGCTACTCCTTTAAAGCGAACCTGCTTAGATAATCGTGGAGCTCCAATACAGCAGCTCCCCGTTTGAAGATCTCCTATATAGCTGAACCATTTTGATACATCGAGTGCTCCTATACAGTAGAACTGCACCTCTCCTGCTCTTCTACAGCAGATTCACTCCGCTACAAGTGTGTCACTTATCCAACAGATCCGCTGGGCTTCGACCTGTTCACACAGATCCTCTCATGCCTCCTGCAGATCCACTAGGCTTCGACCTGTTCATACGGATCCCTTTATGCCTCCGGGTCCGCCCTTCATAAGCTGCTTGGTAGCTGTAGAAGGTCAACTCATGACTCTGAGAAACCAACTCAGCTGTGTAGCCTTTAGAGCAGCCTCACTGTAAGGCCAAGTAACTCCTCACTTCTAATACTGGATCGGTCAACGCCCAAGTGAGCCACTAAGCTCCTGATTCATTCCAGTAGGGTCCAGAGCTTTCTCTCAGTTGCTGGGGACTTCTAGGATCCCAAGCATGCTTCTGGACCAGTACCAGACTAGTGGCTTCGCTCTATGATTACCGGGCCATTCACCACCCTTGCAAGCCGCTGAAGCCCGATCCGATTGAGAAGTTCTCAGAAGCTTCCCATATTTGGTAAGGCCACCTACATGGCTAAGCAAGCTTCTAGAGCAGTATCACCGCTACAAGACCGATGGCTTCGCTCTATATCATCGCCTTAGCAAGCCACCGAAGTCCGATCTGATCGAGGAGTTCTTAGAGGTTTCCCACTCTTGGTAAGACCTCCTACATGCCTAGGCTAATCTCTGGAGCAACAGCCTCACTGTAAGGCCAAGTGGCTACTCACTTCTTATACAGGGCCGGCCAACTCCCAAGTGAGCCACTGAGCTCCTGATTCATTCCAGCAGGGTCCAGAGCTTTCTCTCAGTTGCTAGCGACTTCTAGGATCCCAAGCATGCTTCTGAACTAGTACCAAACCGGTGGCTTAGCTCCATGATTACCGAGCCATTCATCGCCCTAGCAAGCCACTGAAGCCCGATCTGATCGAGGAGAGCCCAGAGGTTTCCCACTCTTGGTAAGGCCTCCTACATGCCTAAGCTAACCTCTGGAGCAGCAGCCTCACTGTAAGGCCAAGTGGCTCCTCACTTCTTATACAGAGCCGGTAACTCCCAAGTGAGCCACTGAGCTCATTATTCATTCCAGTATGGTCCAGAGCTTACTCTCAGTTGTTGGGGACTTCTAGGATCCCAAGCATGTTTCTGGACCAGTACCAGACCGGTGGCTTCGCTTAATGATTACAGGGCCATTTACCGCCCTAGCAAGCCACCGAAGCTCGATCAGATCGAGGAGTTCTCAGAACCTTCCCACATTTGGTAAGGCAACCTACGTGCCTAAGCAAGCTTCTAGAGCAGCAGCACCGCTACAAGACCTGTGGCTTCACTCTATATCATCGCCCTAGCAAGCCATCGAAGCCCGATCTGATAAAAGAGAGCCCAGAGGTTTCTCACTCTTAGCAAGGCCTCCAACATGCCTAAGCAAACCTCTGGAGTAGCAGCCTCACTGTAATGCCAAATGGCTCCTCACTTCTTATACCGGGCCGATCAATGCCAATGTGAGCCACTAAATTCTTGGTTCATTCCAGGAGGGTATAGAGCTTTCTCTTAGTTGTTGGGGGCTCCTTGAAATCCCAAGTATACCTATGGACCGGTACCAGATAGGTAGCCTATCTCCATTCATATAGGGTCATCTAATGCTTAAGTGAATCACCACTCATTCCGGAGGGGTCCAAAGTCTTCTCTCCGTCGCAGGAAACTTCTAGAATCCCGAGCATGTCTCAAGATAGTTACTAGGTCGGTGTCTCCTCTCCACTTGTATGGGGCCATTCATCACCCTATCGAGCTACCTTGGTCCCGATTTACCTCTCTGGATAGTCTCTTCAACAATAGCAGTTCCTTCCTCCTTAGTCTCACTGTTTGGTTGAAGGACGGGTCATCATCCCTTAACACTGCTACTTTAGAGCCAGCTTCCACCACCTTGGTTGGATCAACTTCAATCAGCCTTGACCTCCATCTCCTCAGTTGGATCAATCGAGATCTCTCCTACCTCTCCTACCTCTTCTACCTTGGTAACACCAATCTTGACCTCTACTTTGACAGATTCAAAGGTAGGCAGACTTGAAGCCCCCCGTGCATCTACAGCAGAAAAGGACTTTAAGGTAGTCCCTACCCCAACATGACTAGGCATGAAAGCAGAAATGGGAATCAAGTCCTCCTTATCATCTGTGCATCAATCTTCTCAATAATTTATGGCTTCAGTCAGAGCTGACCCGGGTAACTCTCAACTTTCTCTGTGATCCATCTAAGGTATCCATCCTTCAATGATGATTAGGTTAGAGGGAAGAAGAGCTCAAGCTGCCTAGCAAGCAACACAGAAGCATCCTTCAGTAAATGAAGCACCCACCTTGGATCCCAAGGTAGCCACTCTGCTATGCCGAGTTTAAACCACTCCCACCATGTGGTCGTGGGTGGAAGAAGTAACCATCCTCCTTGGCTGGCACGAGCTCGACCTTAGCTAACACCAATTTGCTCTCGGATATTATCATACCGATGGCTCCTCTCCATTTGTACGGGGCCTTCCAATGCCTTAGTGAGCCATCGAGGTCTCGATCCGTTCGGGGAGCACCCAAAGGTCCTGATTTGTTCACAGTGGGTCTCGAGCTCGATTACGATTGTTGAAGACTCTCATCTACCCCAAGCGGACTTCCAAACCGGTTACATCACTTGGGGACTAGAGGCTCAATATTTTCTAAGTATTCCAGTGTGAGGGGCGATGACCCTAGCGTGAGACAATTTCCTCTAGTTCGCAATAAAAAGCGTCTTTTACAGATAGCCATTCTACTATCTACACTCATAATGCAGATCATCTCAAGAGATTCTACTCGTTAAAAAACTCCAAAAACGAGACTGGTTATCAACCGACACCACCATGCATTGATACAACTTCGTATCAGCTCACCGTGAGTTTGCATCTCTTTCGAATTCGGTATCCATAGTAGATCTCATGTGATTGTCATTACCAGGAGAGCTACACCGCACTCCCGATGCCCTGGACAGAATCAAATCTTTCCAGGAGGATCGCCATTACCATGAGAGCTACACCGCACTCCTGATGCCCTGGACCGGATCGAATCTCTCAAGGAGGATCAACTTCACTAGAAGAGCTAGATAACCCTCCTAATGCCCTAGACTGGATAAATCCCTCCAGGAGGAGCACCATTGTATTTCGACAGTGATCTCCTTATGGTCGGAGACTAGTCGGGGAAGCCCCCTCACTACCTCTGATGCCTTGGTAGGGCTACGACCCTTAAGAAGGGTCTGAGTGAAAGAGCATAGTTTCCATCTGGATCAAAACACTGGGATATAGCTAGATAGCGTTCGTGATGCCTCGGCCGGGCACCACCCCCCGCCAAGAAGGGTCTGAGTATAAGAGCATAGTTTCCATCTAGATCTTGAGACCAGGGATTGATCGGGGAAGCCCCCTCATCATCCTTATTGCCTTGGTCTGGTGACCTCCTCCAAGAAGGATCCGAGTGTAAGAGCATAGTTGCCATCCGGATCAAAAGACCAGGAAATAGCTAGATAGCGCTTCTAATGCCTTGGTCGGGTTACGACCCCCAAGAAGGGTCTGAGTGTAAGAGCATAGTTGCAATCCGGATCAAAATACCAGGAAATAGCTAGATAGCGCTCTTGATGCCTTGGTCGAGTGACCTCTCCCAAGATGGATCCGAGTGTAAGAGCATAGTTGCCATCCAGGTCAAAATACCAGGAAATAACTAGATAGCGCTCATGATGCCTTAGTCGAGCTACGACCCCCAAGAAGGGTCTGAGTGTAAGAGAATATTTCCCATCCGGATCAAACACCAGAATATGGCTAGATAGCGCTTCTGATGCCTTGGCCATGCACCACCCCCCGCCAAAAAAGGTCTGAGTATAAGAGCATAATTTCCATCCATATCTCGATACCAGGGATTGATAGGGGAAGCCCCCTCATCACCCTTGATGTCTTGGTCGAGTGACCTCCCCCAAGAAGGATCCGAGTGTAAGAGCATAGTTGTCATCCGGATCAAAAGACCAGAAAATAGCTAGATAGCGCTCTTAATGCCTTGGTCGGGCTACGACCCCTAAAAAGGGTCTGAGTGTAAGAGCATAGTTGCCATCCGGATCAAAATACCAGGAAATAACTTGATAGCGCTGTTGATGCCTGTGTTGAGTAACCTCCCCCAAGAATGATCCGAGTGTAAGAGCATAGTTTCCATCAGGATCAAAATACCAAGAAATAGCTACATAGCGCTCTTGGTGCCTTGGTCAAGCTATGACCCCCAAGAAGCATCTGAGTGTAAGAGCACAGTTTCCATCAGGATCAAAAGACCAGGAAATAGCTAGATAGCGCTCCTGATGCCTTGGTCGGGCTATGACCCCCAAAAAGGGTCTGAGTGTAAGAGCATAGTTGCCATCGGGATCAAAATAAAAGGAAATAGCTAGATAGCGCTCCTGATGCCTTGGTCGGGCTACGACCCCCAAGAATGGTTTGAGTGTAAAAGCATAGTTGCCATCAGGATTAAAAGACCAGGAAATAGCTAGATAGCGCTCATGATGCCTTGGTCGGGCTACGACCCCCAAGAATGGTTTGAGTGTAAGAGCATAGTTGCCATCTGGATCAAAATACTAGGATATAGCTAGATAGCGCTCCTGATGCCTTGGTCGGGCTACGACCCCCAAGAATGGTTTGAGTGTAAGAGCATAGTTTCCATCGGGATCAAAATACCAGGAAATAGCTAGATAGCACTCCTGATGCCTTGGTCGGGCTACGACCCCCAAGAATGGTTTGAGTGTAAGAGCATAGTTGCTATCCGGATCAAAATACCAGGATATAGCTAGATAGCGCTTCTGATGCCTTAGTCGGGCTACGACCCCCAAGAAGGGTCTGAGTATAAGAGCATTGTTGTCATTCAAATCTCGATACCAGGATATAGCTAGATAGCGCTTCTGAGGCCTTGGTCGGGCTACGACCCCCAAGAAGGGTCTGATTGTAAGAGCATAGTTGCCATCAGGATCAAAAGACCAGGAAATAGCTAGATAGCGCTCATGATGCCTTGGTAGGGCTATGACCCCCAAGAAGGATCTGAGAATAGAAGCATAGTTGCCTGCTAGATCACGAGATTAGAACTACCAAAAGGTCATCTGCTGCCTTGGCAGGGCCAACCCCGCAAGGAAGGATCTAGATGGCATAGATGCCTACCAGAATCATTTTGCCAGCTCATCTAAGTACTATGATTCCTAGAAAAGGAACTCTAGGTACCCATATTAACCACAGAAGCTTCATTCGACATGATCCAGCAATACGCTCATTTATTTTGTAGAAATGAATAGTACCCCGGTTCTCTAAGCCATTCACTGGGAACGATACTGGTTACCAATAAAAAGGGGCAAGAAAATTCTTCATGTAGTACAAGATCTAGATTCCAACCCTAAATAATTCCTGGTGTTCATGTCAGAGGAAACTTCAGTTAATAGCAAAATTTGGCTAGGGACCAAAGAAGAATTTTCCACTTCCCAGCCTTCCCCTCAAGGGTCCAAATTCGGGCTTATATGACAGGGTATCAAGGTCCCCAAGGTCAAGTTACCACGCGATCCTACAGGAGCAAGGCAAGGCCGCCCATACCATCTGAGCATCTCGCAAGTGTCCAGGCTTACCAAATAAAGCCCGACGAGACCACGTCAAGCTCCTTATACCAGGATAAAGCCTGAAGCTAGGTCGAAGTGAAAGGACTTGGGTCTCCCGACATCAAGGTATCTCGTGACACTCTTCTAGAGCTTGCTACTATCTCCACTCTCACTAGGAGACTTTCAAGGTGCCGAACTTGTCTTGCAAAGGCCCTCTTGGCTCGTCGAGCTATAATCTCGACCTGTTCTAGCGTTAAAGGAAGGAGCCCAAAAAGCCTCATCGTCACTAAAAGCGCCAAGATCTACTATAGATCCTGGCATGGTTAAATCAAGTAGCAAGAGCAGTACTCGAGCGTTCCTCTCCACCCTTCCAGAAGTGACCTAAGGTCTCCTGTTTATGGCAAACACCTTACTGGGCCTGCTAGCCAAGCCCACTACCCTGCCAGGAAGCCTGCACAATTAGGTCGAGCTCCATGATAAAGCTCAGCGTAGCTAAACCAAGCTCCCAGCTACAAGGTTGGATTCCTATGGGATATTTTGCCCCTAAAATGGTTAGTACAAGCTCCATGGGAAGACCATCATCTAGCTCCGTGACAATCAAGAGGTCCACGGGGGACCCCGCCAGTGTACTGGATCTTAGGGTACCTCGCCCTCAAGGAATATCAAATGTCACCTCGGGTAACCTCCATGAAGTACCTCTCCAAAGTGACATGCATAACTAGAGCTCTCCTCTCGGCAACGTAGGAAGAGAGGATTGGTTTCCATGACATTTAAAGTACCATTAATGAGGTCAACCGCATTAATGGAGGCAGTCAACCTAGTTAATGCCATGATCAACACCATTAATAAGAGAATATTCAACTCTTTAATGGCCATTCATTAGTGAAAGAGTCCAAAGAGGAAACAAATACCTTTTCCTCCAAGATATCCTCCACAACCGATTATTGGGGGTCAACTATAATAGAAAATCCCACGTATCAAGGAAGGAAGAGTCTGAAGAGGAAACAATCATATCTTTTCTGAGATAATAGCTACAAGCCGACCAACTACATCAAAGGAAGAATCGTATTCGATAAGGAAACAAAGACTAATTGAAGAGTCCCGGACTTGCACGCCAATATGGTCATCATGTATAAATATGCCTGTAAATGGCATATTATATAGGCTCCGATCATTGACAGAAAACACATGCTTCATTAAAAAGTTCTCTCTACACTATCATTGTATATGTAACCCGACCGAGAAAATATCGGTCTACATTCGACCACCGTTGTAAGCTCTCCAGAGCAACTACGTTGTATTACTTCACCATCCTTGTAAGCTCCCCGGAGCATTCTTCGATATATACATAAGGAAGGGTATTGATCCTTCCTCCGGATACTGCCTTGGGGTTTTTTAGCATGTGATCACTCGTGATGCTTTTTCCCCCCTTGGTCAGTCCACCTCCATCTACTTAAGACTTGTATATTTCCTATTATCTACTATGTTACGCATGTGTGTATGCGGGCTAGGAACCAACCTCATTGGTCCTAGCTCTCTAATCTTTCATACATGAGATCGGGAAACAATAACGAAGACCTAAGGAACTGAGTCTAGATTCCTACCCCGCTGGACCTAACGCTCTTATCCTCTCATATATATGCCAAAGTCGCATATCAAGATGAAGAGAAATTGCCCATACCAGTTTGAAGGGAGTCGATGAGCTCGCCTGTATCCTCTCTATGGAATAAATCGAGCTCTCCGACCTTGGAGCTAGATAAGCCCCCTTTTTTACTTGCTATAGCGGTCGAGGTGCAAGATCAGGAAGCAATCGGGCTCTAGACCCAGGCTCTGGGTACCAGGACGGGCTCCGACTTCGACCAAGGAACAAGGTCCAGGATCACCCCTTCGTACTAGTAAGGGAACCTTGAGCTCCCCGGATCTACTTCATAAGCACGAAGCCCGATGGGCGGGATGGCTTGTCTCTTACCTACGATTTCATCCTCCTTCATATTCATACAAGATCAGGTCAGGTATCAACGATACCAACCCTGGCCACCACCTCTGTGGTAGTGGTCTCGAGGGTGTTAACAGGGATTTCTCATCCTAAAAAATTTCCCGTTAACACACTCATATATGTCTTTTGGTATGAACATGTATTGAATGATTTATGTATTCAAATTGGCATCTAGATAACTTGGTAAATCATTATTTAGAATTCGATTACACGTACTAAATAATTGAGTGGGATAAGGTGTTTTGGAACACCTACGACCTCCAAGTTTAATTGAGCTTTATGTTTTGTGTAATAACCTCCCAAGAGGTATTCATGAATGTAATTTAGCAAGATACTTCCTTACAAGGATAAACTAGACAATTAACCCAAACGATATCTACTCCCAAATGAAGGATATTCGTGAGGGAATATATTGAAGGTCGATAACTTGGTAACACACTCAATGTAATTTTACTAATATCCTCCCAAGAGTTCTTGTTAATAAAATTGCAAGGCTAAAATTGAAAATGTTGGTTGTTATGTTAAAAATTAGGGGGGACCTAATCCAACTAGTAAATGGTGCGAACTCCCAAAGGAGGCATCACATTTATGGGTGTTGGATCACCGTTGAATTTTACGATTGAATTATTTTATATATAATTCAAGATAAATATTCGAAAGTGCTTTATAATGGTTATTTACTTATATATTTTTTGTTATTGTTTAGAAATCATGACCCCATCCCTAATCAACATCCTAAAAGACAATACTTTAACAAGTGATAATTATGTCACATGGAAAAGGAAAATTAGGCTTTTATTGCAATCCAAAAAGCATATGTTCGTTTTGTGCACTCCTAAACCACTTACTCCTACTAATGAATCTACTTAGGAGCAAATATATGAGTATCAGCAGTGGGAGTCTTCTGATGAGATGGCTAAATGTTACATTATGGCCACCATCTACGATGTAACATGTAGGAATGGAAACTGCTGCCGATATAATGATGTCTCTTGAGGAGATGTTTGCTATGAGGTTTAGGACGATTAAAAGAGAGGCAGTGACTATTTTTACGAATCTTAGGATGAAACCTGGACAGGGTGTGAAAGATCACACGATGAAAGCCATAGCACATCTCAACATTGCTGAGCTGAATGGTGTTGAGATAGATGGTGAGACCAAAATTGACATGAATGTCAACTCACTGTCGGATTCCTTCGATCAATTTAAGTTGGACTACACCTTGAATAATAAGGAATACACCTTGCAAGGCCTCATGCAAGATGTTCAAAGCACGGAAAAAATCCTTGTGAAAGGCAAGGGTCAAGAGATTCATAACGTAGGTAAAGTTACTGCTATAAAGACCCGTAAGAAGGTCAATAAACAACAGAAGAAAAAGCAACTAGGACCTACTGAGAAGGAGACAAAGGAAGTAACCAAGATCAAAGTGAAAAGTTTCCTTTGTTGTGAAAAGGGACATTGGAAAAGAAATTGCCCAAAGTCTCAAGACAAGAAGAAAGAAGCTAATATTAATTACCTTGAAACATGTTTTTTGGTGTATTATATGGATTCTTGGATCACAGGCTCTGGAGCCACTAATCATGTTTTTTTTTTATTTACAGGGGTTCAAGGAAAGGAGAAGACTTAATGAGAACGAATTCAACCTGCGTTTAGGCAATTGAGTGTTGGTGTCTGCTAGTTTAGTGGGAGATATTAGAATTAGTTTAGATTCTTATAGGCATTTAGATTTAATAGACGTTTATTATGTACCACAATTCAAGAGGAATTTAACTTCAGTTTCTTGTTTAAATAAATTTGGTTATTTGGTTACCTTTAATAAAGCTTTTATTATTAGTAAGAATGACAAAATTATTTGCAATGGTACATTGGAAAATGGTTTATTCTATTTGCATAGAAATATTTCTCACTTGTTAGACACGGAATCAACGCAAACCAATCATAAAAGAGTAAAATTATCAAAAGATGAAACCTACCTATGGCATTAGCGCCTAGATCATATTAACCTTAATAGTATTAAAAGATTGGTTAGTGACGGACCTCTAATTGACTTAAAGGTTGATGATCTATCAACTTGTGAATCTTGTTTGGAAGTTAAAATGACCAAAAGGTCGTTCACGACCAAAGGCACAAGAGCCATCGAATGTTTAGGATTGATACACACTGATGTATATGGTCCTATGCGCATTCAAGCTAGAGGTGGATATGAGTACTTCATCACTTTCACAGATGATTACTCAAGATTTGGCTATGTGTATCTCATGAGACATAAGTCAGATGCTTTTGATATGTTTAAAGCATTTAAAGGTGAAGTGGAAAATCAGCTTGAGAAACGCATAAAACTCTTGAGGTCTGATCTTGGTGAAGAATATCTATCTAGTGAGTTTCAGCAATATCTTATTGATAATGGGATAATTTATCAGTTTTTTGCACCAGGTACACCTCAACAAAATGGGGTGGCAGAAAAAAGAAATATAACTCTTTTGGACATGGTTAGGTCTATTTTGAGTTATTCAACGCTTCTTAATTCTTTTTGGGGATATGCTTTACAAACTACTATGTACATTCTAAACGATGTACCATATAATTCGGTTCCTAAAATACTGCATGAGTTATGGACCAGGCGAAAGCCTAGTTTACAACACTTAAGGATATTTGGATGTCCTGCCCACATGTTAAAAGGAAAGACAAAAGATGGAGTTCTATTCAAAAACATGCATATTTATAGGGTATCTAAAAGGAACAAAAGGAAATTATTTATTTAGTACTTCAGATTTTAAAATATTTGTTTCGAAAAATGCTAAATTTCTAGAAGAAGACTACATGAATAATTTTGGGCCTTAAAGTAGAATTGTCCTGAATGAGCTTTCAGAAGATACAATTCCACAAGAGGTTCCACAACCAAGCCCAATTGTAAATTTTGTACCAATGCAAGATCAACAATCTACCATACCTCGTCGTAGAGGGAGGGTTAGTAAACAACCCTTTAGATACATCGGTCTAGGAGAATCTGTAGAGAATCTCTCGGACGTTGATGATCCCTATAAGTACATGGAAGCATTGTAAGATGTTGATTGTCGCCATTGGCAAAAGGTAATGCAATTCGAAATTGAATCTATGTTCAAAAACAAAGTCTGGTTTCTTGTAGACTTTCCTAAAGGGATAAAACCTATCGGGTGCAAGTGGGTATACAAGAGGAAAAAAGGAATGGATGGAAATGTGGAAACCTTTAAAGCTAGATTGGTAGCTAAAGGTATCGATTATGAAGAAACCTTCTCTCTTGCGGCCATGATTTAATCCATTATTATACTCTTATCCATTGCGGCATCTCTATACCTAGAGATTTGGCAAATGGACATCAATACATCTTTCCTTAATAGAAGTCTTGATGAGAGCATCTACATGATGCAACCAGAAGGATTCATTAAAAAAGGCCAAGAGAAAAGGGTAAGCAAGTTGCAAAGATCCATATATGGATTGAAGCAAACATTTAGATCCTAGAACATAAGGTTCGATCAAGCCGTGAAAAGTTTTAGAATTATTCAAAATCTTGACGAACCTTGTGTATACAAAAGGATTTAAGGAGATCAGTTGGTTTTCCTAGTTCTTTAAGTTGATGATATACTACTCATTGGAAATGATGTAGGTGTATTGACATCAATAAAAGAATGGTTAACAAAACAATTTGATATGAAGAACTTAAAAGAAGAAAGTTATATTCTTGGTATCCAAGTCATAAGGGATAGAATGAATAGAACGATTGTATTATCCCAAGCTTCATACATAGATAAAATCTTATCTAGGTTTTCCATGTAAGATTCCAAGAAAGGTATGTTACCTCTCAGACATGGAATCAAACTTTTTAAGGAACAAGTTCCTAAGAATGAGCATGAAGAGCAATTCATGAGTAGGGTTCCATATGCATTGGCAATTGGAAGTCTCATGTATGCAATGCTCTGTACTAGACCAGATATTTGTTTTGCCGTAGGCATAGTTAGTTAGTAGGTTTCAATCAAAACCTGGTCCTGATCACTGGACGACAGTCAAGCATATTTTCATGTATCTCAAGAGAACGAGAGATTATATACTTTTATACTCTGAAGGGGATTTGATTCCCGTTGGGTATATAGATTATGATTTTCAATCAGATTCTGACTCCAGGAGATCAACACCAAGATCTGTGTTTACTATTGGAGGAAAGGCAGTCATATGGAGGAGTGAAACAAATATTATAGTGTGTATAATATTAATCTAGAGGGGGGGTGAATAGATTGTAAACAATTTTACCCAATTTTCGTTAAAGGTCAAGTTGATGAAAATGCCCCTAGCTAGTTACAATAATATCAAAAGTGTAAAAAGTACGGAAATAGTAAAGACACTTGAGATTTATGTGGAAACCCTCAAAATTGGAAAAACTACGGGCTGATATGTGCGCCACACTCGAACCTCGAATCCACTAATGGCAAAAGAATTACAACCTAATCCTAGTTTAAAATCCACCACCACTACCTAATCCTGGTATAAGTGAACCTAGTCCATCTTGCTTGCAATTTAAGCTGCCTACTCCGGGAAGCAACACAAGTCTTACATCTAAATGAAGAGATAAAATATGCTATGTGAATATATGATGATATTCAAAGAATAAACAAGGCTAGGAAACCTTATATGCTTATCTAGGAGAATGAGATGACAATTAATGCAATCCTAGATATCAAGAGCTAAATGACATGTTCAAAAAGCTTAGCTGAACATAGATCAAACAATCCTATGAAGCTATCACAATACAACACTCAATCATGTCATCACAACAATCTCTAATTTGTATCTAGAATATGTTCTAAGAGCATACAAATAATAAAAGAGATGGCTTAGCAAGCAAAACACTTAACTTGTAAGAAAATAGTGAAGAACTTACCAAACGAGATGTGATAATGCAAAACTATCCATAGATGCACTCTAAATGATTTTAGATGATGCAAGATGAAGTTTTTATGCACATGGGAATGCTTTGAGTGTTTAAAGATGAGTTATTGGAAGAGTTTTCCTTTTGAAATGTGTTATAGGTAAAAGATATGATGTTTTGAACTCTATTTCGACCTGAACACAAAGAGTTATATATATATATATATATATATATATGTGTGTGTGTGTGTGTGTGTATGTGTTTCAACCAAAGTGAGGTCGTTTTGGAAAAAATGTTCCAGCTTTCGGTATGTGCGCTGGTGAGGTGTGCTGGTCGAGTAGCTCACCACCAGCGCACAACCTAATATTTTCAATAAGCGATGGGCGAGTGACGCATCTCAGTGGCGCGTTACATGTGACAATCCAATTGAATGTTGCGCTGGTGAGGCTGCGCTAGTCGAGTAGCACACTACCAGCGCACTGCTTATTTTTTCAACATTGCGCGGTGCAGTGGCGCAGCTCAGTGGGGCATGACAAGCGGCGATCCACTTGAATGTTGCGCTGGTGAGGCTGCGCTAGTCGAGTAGCGCACCACCAGCGCACTGTCCACTTTTTCAACACTCAAACACATATTTTCAACAAGTCCTAGAGTGATGAAGATGCATCATATACTAATGCCTAACATGACATAAAACTTTAATTACAAGATGCAAATATATCAACAAGAGTCATTTAAACCAAAATGCACAAAAGTATAAACACACAACATATATGAATAAGAGTTATGTATGAATTTGTGAGTGTGTGCAACTATCTCTTCAAAGCAAGTAAGCATTAGAATTTTACTTTTGGTGCTTCTCCTCTTAAGGTCTTGAGAGCCTAAGCTACCCTTACATAACACCCCAAAAATGTGATTTGTTCACGAAATAAGCCAATCAATAAATGAGAACTTTATAATCTCCTTTTTTGGCTATTTCGTGACAAAACCATTACTCACATTGATCCTCACAAACAAAATAAAACACCGGGAAGATATTCTACATTACAAAGAGATATACATAAAAAAAACTTCAAATCTTCAATCTCTAGTAGAATCATCAACCCTACACACAAAACAAACAACAAGTACACTTTCCAATCCAAGTGCATGTGAGATGATCAAGTGGATAGAAAACTAAAGCTTTTGCATATAAGAATATGATTAATGCACCACATCATGCAATGCTCCCCCTCAAAATGTAATCTCCCCAAAAACAAGTACTACTCCCCTTAAGCCAACACATGCTACCACATGCTACTCCCCTAACGCCACAATGCTACACCCCCTTTTTGTCATGATATAGGCAAAGGAGAAGTCCTCAACTGGGCCACTCAAGGCAAAGAAAGAAAGGAGCATACAAGATATTTTCACAATTATATAAGCCACATTTATGCAACTCAATTAATAGGAGAGAAACAAGGAGATTTATTTGATGAAAATGTGTGAATCAAAGTTGCTTTGGATACAAGACATGTTGCATTCAAGTCCAAAACAATGGTATTTGGCAAAGCAAATGACAAAAGTTTTCAATAGAATTCAAACCAATTTCACCATTAGTCATGAGACAAGGAAAGATATAGAGTTTTTATAGATATCAAGTTTTAATAGCACTATATCCAACTTTATAAGCGAAACATGGCAAGAGCGACTTTGCACCCTATTTGATTTTTCCGGGTAGGATACCCGTATGATAGTAGTCATGTTAAACTAATAAAGAAAGAGAGATATTGATTAAACATTTTTGTCTCACTAGCTTTTTTCACACAATATTTTGCATTCAACAATTGCAATCATCAATTCATGCTTTATCATTTTTCATTAGCATGTCATTAAAGAATCATCATGTCATGGAGATAATTATAGGTCATTCAATATGTACTTCCTATGTAGATCTCTTAGTCCAAAAATGCATGTTTGAACATAAATATGACATGGATTGTAATCAAAACAAAGTTCACACTTACTGAAGAAAATACAATATACTATAGTATAAGTGCAACCAATCTACTCAAGCAATCAATAAAGGAGCATAAACATTTTCAAAAAATTTGGATGCAACAAGTATACAATAGCTCTCTTTGCTTGAGTTCTCCTTATGGGGTCAAAGACCACAACTCATCACTCCATTAAACAAATCCCAATAGATCTACTAAGAGTTTTGAATCGAGTAGCATTTAAAGGTTTAGTAAATAGATCCGCTAGTTGATCATTAGTACCTACATGCTCAAGTACTATGCATTTGCTCTCAACTAGTTCTCTAATGAAATGATGACGGATGTCAATATGCTTAGTTCTAGAATGCTGAACTAGATTCTTGGAAATATTAATTGCACTCTTAACATTGAGGAAGGCACTCTTAACATCTATTTGATATAATTTGAACTTGTGCAAACAAGAAATGGATAAAAGAAGCCTAATGGACTCAATCCTAGCAACGGGAGAAAATGTCTCCTTAAAGTCAATACCCTCAATTTGAGAGTACCCTTGTGCTACAAGCCTATCCTTGTTTCGCACAATGTTGCCATCCTCATCGGATTTGTTCCTATATAACCAATTGGTGCCTATCACATTGGTGTTCTTTGGCCTAGGAACTAGAGTCCAAATCTCATTCCTTTCAAATTGGTTAAGCTCTTCTTACATAGCAAGAACCCAAAATTCATCCTTTAAGGCTTCATCAACCTTCTTGGTTCTATTTGAGAGGTACAAAAAGTGTAGCTAATAAGATTAGCCATTTGACGCCTAGTCCTAACATTCTCACTAACCTCTCCAATGATGTCATCCTTGTCATGGAGTTTCCTAACATATGGAGCAGGTTCTTTTGAGTCCAAGTGAGGAACCCTATCAATAGGTTGTGTTATGTCATCATCAAGATTAGTCTTTTCAACATTAGAAATATCAACAACCTTCTCCAAAGGGGAGTCATCAACTAGATCTACCTCATCCTCATGGTTATTAGATTTGAGCCTAGTATTATCAATGACAACATTAGATGATTCCATTACGGTCCGAAAACTCTATACGCTCTACTATTCAAGGCATAGCCAATGAAGATACCCTCATCGCTCTTAGCATCAAATTTGTCAAGTTGATCACGGTCCTTCAAAATGTAGCATTTGCTTCCAAAGGTGTGAAATGGCTAACATTTGGCTTTCTACCTTTTCATAACTCATAGGAGGTTTGCCTAGTGTGGTGCTTTAGAAAGACTCTATTTCCTATGTAGCTCGCCGTATTGACTGCTTCGGCCTAAAAATTCCTAGGGACATTATTGCTAAGCAACATCACACGGGGCCATTTCTTAAAGAACCCTATTTTTCCTCTCAACAACTCCATTTTGTTGAGGTTTCATAGGAGCCGAAAACTCATGAGAAATGCCTAGACTATTGCAGTAGTTTTCAAAATGGGCATTCTCAAACTCCTTCCCATGGTCACTCATAATCCTTTTAATGTTTTTAATCTTGGAGTTCATTTCATTTTGAATTTTGGAACAAAGCACTTTAAGCTTGTCAAAGGTTTCAGATTTTTCTCTAAGAAAATAAGTCCAAGTGTACTTAGAGAAGTCATCTACACACACAAAAATGCATCTCTTTCCACCTAAACTCTCGGTTTGCATGGGATCCATAAGATCCATGTGGAAAAGCTCTAGAGGTTCCTTGGTGGATAAATACTTGCCCTTTTTGTGCATACTTTTGGTTTGCTTCCCTTGTTAGCAAGGTCCACAAACACCATTTACCTTTTTCCCAAGCTTGGGATGGCCTCACACAACATTGAACTTATCTAAGATTCGTAAATCCCTATAGTTCATGTGACCAAGTCTTTCTTGCCACAACTCAATTTGTTCATCCTTGGACACATTGCAAGAGACACCTCTAGCCTCAAGACAATAGCAATTGACGCTATATCTCATACCTTTTAACAAGGTTTGTCCATTTGGCAATAGGATAGAACAATCATTTTTCCTAAACAAGACGGAAAGTCCTTCATCACTAAGATGTGAAATGCTTATCAAATTAGCTTTTAAACCATTAACATACAAAGCATTAGACAATAAAGGTAATCCTAGAATGGAAGTGGTTCCCTTTCCTTTAACCTTCTTTTTGGATCCATCACCAAAGGTGACATTTCCTCCCTCCTCCATCACAAGAGTCTCAAAGAAATTCTTATTTCCAGTCATGTGCCTAGAGCACCAACTATCCAAATACCAAAAATCACAAGAATGAGCTTTCAAGGCAATTTATGCAACATGACAAAAGTGTTCATCCTTTCTAATCCACCTAGGTGCAATATTTTCCTTCCTATTGGTAAATGGTACATGGGCTCTAAGTGTCCTAGGATCATGCAAAGGTGTTCCATTTTTCCTAGTGACATGCATCATGGCTTTAGTATTTTTCTTCTCTATCATGCTTTCAATTCTACAGAATTTAATATATCTAAAGCAATTTGGTCTAATGTGACCATCAATATCATAAAAATGACATGTAGGAATGAAGTTAGGAATCATACCATAACCTTGAGGATGCATTAGAGCCTTCCCATGTCTTTGTGGTTGTCTTGATTGGTGTTGAGGAGCTTTCCTTCTTTGTTGTTGAGCAAGACTTGATTACTTCCTTGGTTGAGCTTGCATGATAGGTATCTTCCCTTTATGAGCTTTCGGTTGAGGGAAGTTAACTTGAGTAGCCCTTGTAGGATGGGCTTGAGATAGGATTCTTGGTGCCACCTTCACTTGAGCACTACTTGAACACTCTCCTAGGTCAAGTTTCTTCCTAGGCGATTGATGAGAAGAGGACTCATTGAAGTTCATGCTTCTTACAAAAATGGTCTTGCTTGGAGTGGATGACATCTTGTCATCTTCAAACCCAAGCCCCTTCTTGTCACTTGGCCTCTTTCCAACATCTAACATGTGATCAAGTTTTTTGGTGCTAGAGTTCATCTTGGCCAACAACTTTCTAGCATCTTCAAGCTCTTTCTTCAACCCTTCTTCACTCCTCTTAGATCTCACAAACTCTTTATTTAGTTGGTCAACTTGAGTTGACATGTCTAGGTCTTCTTCTTTTAATTTCTTAATTTCATTCTTGTTTTTTAACCTTGAACTCTCAAACTTAGTCATATAGTCTTTGAGATCCATCTTATCCACACTTCTATTTGTTGATTGTGATGATGATCAATCATCACTTGAGTATTTTTCCTCTTGACTCTCATTTTCTTCTTCACTAGCATCTTTGCTCTTAAGAGAGGATGTAAAGGCTATAAAGTTGGCCACGAGTTGTTCATCATCCAAAGATTCATATCCTTCATTGGAGTTATCACTTTCACTCCATGTTACAGCCATCACTTTTCCCTTTTTCTTGACCTTGTGATTTGCACATTTAGGGGCAAAGTGACCTATCCCACCACATTCATTGCATTGGACTCTTTTCTTCTCGGTCTATTCTTGCCTAGGCTCAATCTTTTTGAATGGAGCCTTTTTCTTCAAGTCTTGACCCTTGAATTTGAAACCTTTCCTCTCGGACTTGTAGAATTTCTTGAACTTCCTCATTAATAAGGCCATATCTTTATCTGAGTCATCACTCTCCTCCTTCTCAATTTTGGAGGCTTTCAAAGCAATATCCTTTTACTTTTTCGATGGTGTGGGGTTAGGACATTTCCTAGATTTATAAGCTAGAAGCCTCCCAATCACTTCACTTGGCTTCATATCCTTGTAACCACTATTCTCTTCTAAAGCCGTCACCTTAGACTCAAATCTATCGGGTAGGGATCTCATAATCTTCTGCTTGATCTTCCTATCCAAATAAGGATCACCAAGTTGATGACTTTGGTTCACATTGTCCATCAATCTCACTTCAAAATCATTGAAGCACTCGTTCTCATCCATCTTGAGCAATTTAAATTGCGTTTGGAGAACTTGAAGCTTTGATTCCTTAACCACATTGGTTCCCTCATGAGCAACTTCTAGGATATCCCATGTCTCCTTAGCTATCATAGTATTTTGAACCAACTTGTAATGGTTCTCATCCATTGCACATAGGACGGCATGCATTGCCTTCCTATTCCACTTTGATGCCTCAAACTCTTACGCGTTCCACTGTGCCTTTGGTTTGATTACATCATCTCCTCCATCTGTAGGAGTTATCATGGGTGGAGTGTAGCCATCTTCAACCGCCATTCATGCCCTGTCATGAATTTGGAAAATATACGACTCCATCTTGCCTTTCCAAGAGGGATAATTCAATCCTGTGAGAAGTGGAGGTCTAGTGCTAGAAGCTCCCTCGTTGCCACCGTTTCCACTCATTGTGTTAATGAATGAATGATATGAATGCAAGTGTATGAATGCTCAACACAAACACATAAAATGCAACACTTTTACCCAATTTTCATTAAAGGTCAAGTTGAAAAAAATGCCCTTAGCTAGTTACAATAATATCACAAGTGTAAAAAGTGCGGAAATAGTAAAGACACTTGAGATTTAAGTGGAAACCCTCAAAATGGGAAAAACCACGGGCTGATATGTGCGCCACACTCGAACCTCGAATCCACTAATGGCAAAGGAATTACAACCTAATCCCAGTTTAAAATCCACCACCCCTACCTAATCCTTGTATAAGTGAACCTAGTCCATCTTGCTTGCAATTTAAGCTACCTACTCCCGGAAGCAACATAAGTCTTATTTCTCAATTGAGAGATAAAATGTCCTATGTGAATATATGATGATATTCAAAGAACAAACAAGGCTAGGAAACCTTATATGCTTATCTAGGATAATGAGATGACAATTAATGCAATCCTAGATATCAAGAGCTAAATGACATATTCAAAAAGCTTAGCAAAACATAGATCAAACAATCCTATAAAGCTATCACAATACAACACTCAATCATGTCATCACAACAATCTCTAATTTGTATCTTGAATATGTTCTAAGAGCATACAAATAATTAAAGAGATGGCTTAGTAAGCAAAACACTTAACTTGTAAGAAGATAGTGAAGAACTTACCAAACAAATTGTGATGAAGCAAAACTATCCATAGATGCACTCTAAATGACTTTAGATGATGCAAGATGAAGTTTTTATGCATACGGGAATGCTTTGAGTGTTTAAAGATGAGTTCTTGAAAAAAACGTTTCGTCTTTTGCTATGTGCACTGGTGAGGTGCGCTGGTCGAGTAACGCACCACCAGCGCACAACCTAATATTTTCAATTGGCGCTGGACGAGTGGCGCAGCTCAGTGGCACGTTACATGCGACAATCCATTGGAATGTTGTGCTGGTGAGGCTGCGCTAGTCGATTAGCGCACTGCCCATTTTTTCAACATTGCGCGGGTGCAGTGGTGCAGCTCAGTGGTGCATGACAAGGGGCGATCCACTGGAATGTTGCGCTAGTGAGGCTGCGCTAGTCTAGTAGCGCACCACCAGCGTACTGCCCACTTTTTCAACACTCAAACATATATTTTCAACAAGTCCTAGAATGATGAAGATGCATCCTATACTAATGCCTAACATGACATAAAACTTTAATTACAAGATGCAAAAATATCACCAAGAGTCATTTAAACCAAAATGCACACAAGTATAAACACGCAACATATATGAATAAGAGTTATGCATGAATTTGTGAGTGTGTGCAACTATCTCTTCAAAGCAAGTATGCACAAGAATTTTTCCTTTGGTGCTTCTCCTCTTGAGGTCTTGAGAGCCTAAGCTACCCTTACATAAAACCCCAAAAAATGTGATTTGTTCACGAAATAAGCCAATCAGTAAATGAGGACTTTACAAGGAGTATCAAGCAATCTTGTATTGCCGATTCCACCATGGAAGCCGAGTATGTTGTAGCATGCGAGGATACTAAAGAGGCTAACTGGCTCTGCAAATTCTTGATTGACATGGAAGTGGTTCCTGATGCCAATAAGCCGATCACTATCTATTATGACAATAGTGGAGCAGTGGCTAATTCAAGAAAAGCAAGAAGTCATAAGAGAGGGAAACACATAGAAAGAAAGTATCACCTTCTGAGGGAAATTGTGTATAGGGGTGACGTGTCGATTACCAAGTTCGCGTCAACAGATAATCTAGCGGATCCCTTTACAAAGGCTCTTCCATAAAAGAGTTTTGATAGGCATCTAGAGAACGTGGGGATGAGAGATATGACACATTTGTTATAGAGTAAGTGGGAGATTGTTGGGATTATGCTCAATAGCAGGAGTAAAATAATGTATTTGACAATCTTTTCATATTAGTAAAGTGATTTCTAGTTTAACAAATCTTATAGCTTTTATAATTTAATTATTATAATTGTCAAAAGTAAATTATCATAAGGTCAAAAGACTATGAGAAAAGAAGAATTTTTCATACATCTAGATTGTATGAGGTAGACACAATTCTTTAGTTAGTCTTGAACAATATTCACAACTTAAGATAAAGGTTGGGCTTCTTTATCTTGATAAAGTTTTAGATTCTTTAGCTAGCAATTGAGTGGGATCAAATGTGTTACGATGAGTCTAAAATCATCAAAGTGTGGTGTCTTTGGGCAAAAGAATCTAGTGCAATGGGTGCATTGAATAGGATCACAGTGAATTACTTTATCTAGAACCGTCAATTTATAAAAGTTTTCACTTGAAGACAATCGGAGAGTCAATCTCATTCATGAGATAAATGATGGACTTATGGTTGCAAGTGTTATCACTTCAGCTATCAATGAGTACGATTATATAGCATAGTCTACCCTGATAGTTTGTTGGTATTCATTTGTTAATCGATAGAGGACTTCATTTATAGATATGGACACCGTGACTCCATTTATTAAATGAGAGTAGAATATCATCATATTGATGTTTTGAGGTATTGAATATTAAATCTTAACGTTAAGTTTTCAGTAGTGTCTATTGAAACATGGCTTTGGACAAGTCAAAATATCCAAGTTCAAAATGTGGTCATATGAGTAAATATGGTAACTTGGAGAGCTATAGGCGGTCTATGAGCTTTTGGCGATTACTGGTATTCTTCACGACGATACACTTTCTCCATTCAAATTGTCTAGCGTATGAATGAGAAATATTAACTTATTCTATATTTATTTAAGAGTTCAATTTTAGTTCTTTAGTGGAATGAACTAAAATTAATAGATCGGACCAAAGTGAATCATTTGTTGATTGTGATTGAGTTGTGTCTATTGGAGCTTAAATTTAGATAGCCCGCCAAGATCCTCAATCCACACAAACTTGCATGGATCGGTTGATATATTCTACCGAACCAATTTAGTGATTTATCTATAATTGTATTAAGGCATGTGAACTTGTTTCTTTTCGTAAGAATGGTTCTAGTTCACATGTGGACTTTTTATTAAGGTCCAATGGATTTAATAAAATAAGAAAAATAATATATTGGCCCATGTATATGTGTTGGGTGGCAAGGCTATATAAAATATCTTAATATATTGTTTTTTTATTTTATTGTTTAATTAAATGGAAATTAATTAATTTGGTAATTAATTTATTATTTATTTAAAATCTAATTTTTTTTTCTAGTAGGAGATGGTCTCCTAATATTATACTATTGTTGGTAGTATAATTAATATTAAAGACTATATTTGATAAGTAGATAAATAAAATGAATTATTTATCTAGTCAAATAAGGAAATCTTTAATATGATCACAAGTGCACTAATGAGTTGGATTAGGAGTCTTGGTGTAGGAAAGAATTCTTTTGGAAAAGGATTCTTGGTCACTAATTAAATCTACCTAAGAATAGGATTCTTGCCTACCAAGTAAATCCCCTATAATTAGGAGAGGATTTGTGAACCTATAATTATTGGTTGTAAATTTCGACCGAGCTTAGTTTTTAGTTTGAGAAGTTGTTTTTTATTTATTTTTTTATTGTTATAAAAAAAAACTTTGTCCAACTCATTGTGTGAAGAATTCGGCCAAGCATAGAGAAAAGAGGGAACGTTTTTGTTTTCAATAGTACACTAGTATCCTTTGTAGCAAAAGGGTTTTGTGTATAACATTGAATCAAGGTTCATGCAAGTTTCAATCAAATTGATTGATAATTCACAAGTGACCGGACATTCTTGGTTTTTCTCTTGGAGGATTATTGTGACTAACAAAGAAGAAGATTTTGTTTGTTTCCATTCTCGGGTATACAATTTAAAGAAAGGAAGCCCACACTTCAAGGTGTTTCTCGTTCGTGATTGGATTGGAAGATCTTGCGGATTCAATTCGACGCTAGTTCAATCATCACGAAAAAAAAGGTACGATACTTTTTATATATACATCAATTAATCTAGGTTTAAGTTTCTTTTTATTGAAAAAGTAAAACATTTTATTTATACCAAACCCTAATTTTTAATTTTTCACACTTCTGTTGCGCGATTTACCTTACAAAACTTTCAAGCGCTATTAACCCTATAGTGGATATGGGTCAAGCCCATGAGTTTCGGGTTGACCCAAAGCCTGATAGTTGAGATAACTTCTTGTTGAACCAGTCAGGCTTTTGTTGTTATCAAGTAACACCTGAAGCAAGTGTTTGATTGGGATTCAAACGTTGCATCCATAAAAATCTTGATGTGTTCAAATGGGTTTGATCCTCTATAAACCACACTTTATTTGGATAGAGAAGGGAGGATGATTTCTCTCATTACAAAAAGCTTACTAGCATGCCAAAACTATACAAAAATACTTCCCCTGGTCATCGGAAAAACACCGTTAAACCCATATAATTCATTCATCTGAGAATCGGCTTCATTTTTGAAGTATATTGTTTCTTTCTTTATCTACGCTCATCCTATGCAAAATAAGGTAAAATTCGGGGCTCGACCAGCCTGGTTCACATTTCTTATTCTTTTTCTTTTTCTTTTATCTCTTTCCTTTACAGGTTTTTAGAGCGGTTAAAAAGTTTAAATTGACTAGACTCTAACTACAAGTTACAAGAGCCCAGTCTACGACAATTGTAGAGCGACCCCCTACAGTTTGGCACCCACCATGGGGACTTTTGTAGCGTTTTCACGAGCCAATCTAATCAAAACAATGACTCGCTCAAGATGTCAGAAGAAGCTGGGATATTTTGAAGCTGAAAACGTCACGGTTCAAACCGTAACGTAGAACTATGATCTATGGTCGAAGGCGTGCCTAACAACGTGCTGCCCACACCTCCAGTTCGGTTGGTCGACACCATGCAGTTAGTTGATAGGACATCTCCAATTGCACCTGGAGAAATTCCCAAACACCAGAATAGGTCAATACTAGCAAAAAATGTTTCAATAAGAGAGAACCCCCATGCTACAACCTAGAGAGTTCAAGCCGAAGATGATCCGGTTAACATGTCCACCCATTAGGGAACGCCACGGGAACCATAACAGAATGGTGTTCCGCAACCGGAGAACGTTTTTAGAAACCCCATGTCCATTTAGTCGAATCCAGAGTTGGTAAAATCCAATCAAACTTTACCTATTTTTGCTAATCCCAAACTCTCTCGTAAGTTTGTAGAAATGGAAGCACTTATTCAAAGGATTCCAAGAGTCTCAACTCCTATCAAGAAGAGTGCAACAAGTAGCTTCTTGGTTTCTCCTTTCATCGATGCTATTGCTCTGGTCGAGATGCCTAGGAAATTCAACTTTCCTAACATGAAGCAGTTCGAAGGCATGACATATCTAGACGACCACAAGGCACAATACAAGTAACACATGCTTACCGTATCAATCCCATACAACCTCAGAGAAGCATGCATGTATAAGGCCATTTGAATCCAGCCTCAGCAATTCCACTATACGCCTCAGCGATCAAGCTATATAATAGTATAATAACTTGCCCAATAGTTCGATAACTTCTTTTGCGTAACTTACAGATACATTCGTGTAGCAATTCGCGAGTAGTCAAAAGATGGATAAGCAATTGGACGACCTTTACACCATAACCTAGAGAAGTGACGAGAACCTGAGGGGCTTTGTCGAATACTTCACTAGGAAGAAGGCGCATATCCCTTATTGCATTAGTCAACTTCCATTTCCACATTTAGAAAAAGACTTAGATTCAACTCCATTCTTTATAAAGAGCTCACCAAGTATCTGCTTAAGGTAATGAAGGATATACTGTCAAGGGCTCAGATCAAATGGGAGGAAGACGAAATGAATTATGTCGCAAAATAGAACAACTATGGCAATAAATGGAATGACCGCGTAGATCGTAGATCAACCGATAGGTGAGTCAAACCATACTCAATGGGAGATTGAGGCAGCAACTAACCTCGTTACGACAGCTTAGACAATAGGCAATCATGCGGACCTAATCAACCCATGTCGGGTTGATCTCATATACCAATCCTAGAATAAAACCTCAACATCAAAACCGTAGATCTCATAACAGTAATGAAAGAAAAATAAAGCATAGTCAAGTGGCTAAAACAGATGAATGCTCCACCAGAACATCAAAACACCATGTTTTGATACGAGTTCCATGGAGGTCATGGTCATCGAACTAAGGATTGCATTGCACTCAAATTGGAGGTCGCCAAGCTTTTGAAGCGAGGTCACTTATTAGAATTTTTATCCGACAAAGGAAAAGAGACACTTTCTTGACGCGATGAGAAGTAACAAACTGGTCAAGATGAAGGTCCAACATAGCCGCCCTGACATTATCGAATTATTTAGTTTATTGTAAGTGGATCAGAAGAAAACGACATGACCAATTCAGCCATTAGGACGCTTACTCAACAAGTTTTGCACCCCAAAGTCTTACCCAGTAAAGAACACGAATCAAGGATCAACGAGACTATCACCTTCAAAGCTATCGACAAATCAGATTTGCTCACCCCTCTTCACGATGCTCTAGTTATTTCATTATATATAACCAACTGTCTAACCAAAAGAGTTTTAATTGACAATGGTAGTTCTGCCAACAATTTGTTTTACAATAATTTTAAGGAATGGTAGATTGAGGAGTCGAATATCAGCCGTCTCTCACCAATATTGATCAAATTCAACGACTAGCAAAAGAGCACTTTGGGCGAGATTGTTCTACCAGTGGATGCTGAAGTAATAAATCTCTACATAAAATTTTGGTGCTCGATAGCCCCTCTTTATAAAACGTTATCCTTGGGCTACCCTGGATACATTAAATGAAAGCGGTTTAGTTGACCTAACATCATCTGATTCAATTTTCCACTAAGCAGGGCGTTCGAGAGATCAAGGGTGAGTAAAGAGCTACAAGAGAATGCTACCAAAATGCCATGATGAAGAAGAAGAAGTTGTTATAGCAAATACAAGAACCAGTGCCCAAACCAACCCCAGACAGGTCAAAGATGGAACAACTTGACGAAGTGTTGATCCATCAGAATCATTGGGAGTAGAAAGTTCTGATTGGTTTGAGGTTTCCCATAGAAATCTGAAAACAACTAATCAGTTTCTTAAATGATGATTATGAGACCTTCGCTTGGCTACATTCTGACATGCTAAAAATTGACCTAAAGGTTAGTCCATCTCTTGCAGGTGGACTCCAACCATCCAATAGTCAAGCAGAGAAAAGAAGGAAGTTCAAACCAGAAAGAAACAAGGTGATCAATGAGAATGAGCAAAATTTGATCGACATTAGATTAGTTAGGGAAGTCTAGTGAACCCAGACTGATTAGCTAATATTGGGTCGTGAAAGAGAAGAATGAGAAATGGATAGTCTGCATAGATTTCACAGACCTCAACAAGGCATGCTCAATTGACATGCTAGTCGACGCCACAATAGGACATGAACTATTTAGCTTTATGAACGCCTTCTCTGGATACAATTAGATCCTGATGCATTGAAATGACTGGGAGAAGACTTTTTTTATCACTGAACGAGGCATTATTTACTATAAGGTATTTTCATTTGGTTTGAAAAATACAAGTGCAACCTACCAATGGTTAGTCAACAAGATATTGACGATGGAGGTTTACACTTATGACATGCTAGTTAAATCTCTCATCGCTCAACAAGGAGAAGTACTAGATAAATATGGTATGAAACTAAACCTTACTAAATGCTATATTGGTGTGTTCTTAGAACTTTTTTTAGGTTATCTGGTGACCCAATAAGGATCAAAGAAAATGATGATTGAGTAAGGTCGGTCCGCGGAATCACCTCACCAAAATCGTAGAGGATGTATAAGAATTTACAAGTCAAGTAGCAGTTTTGAACCGATTCATCTATAAATCGTCTGAGCGTTGTCAACTCTTATTCAATTCTCTATGAAAGAATAAAGCAAATTAATGGAATGAACAATGTGAGAAGGCTTTATAGGAGCTGAAGGATTACTTGTTTCACCCCTACTATTATTGAAGCCCAAAGACAAAGAAACACTCTACTTATATTTGGCGGTGTCTGACATAGCAGAATAGTGTCGTACTAACAAGGAAAGATAACGGCTCACAACATCTAGTGCACTATGTGAGCAAGACCCTATTCAATGTCGAAACTAGGTACAACCAGCTGAAAAAACTAACCCTGACACTCATCATGACCACTTAAAAGTTAAGGTCGTAGTTCCAATGGCATCTCACCACAGTACTTGCATCTTTTCTGCTCAAGAATGTGCTATTTAAACCTGAACTTTTAGGTTGACAAACCAAGTGGGCAGTCTAGCTCAACGAGCTCGACATCACCTTCCAACCACACACGTCAATGAAATCCCAGGTAATTGCTGACTGTATTGCAGATTTCCCCCCTAACGAACATTTATAGGCCGGACAATAAATACTGCTACTCACAGAGAGCTCTATTAGTAAGACTTGGACCCTATCTATCGACGGATCCACTAACATAAAAGGAAGCAGACTTGGGCTAGTGCATAACACGTCAAAAGAATAAAGTATAGAGAATTAGATCCACTGTGGGTTTCGCGTAACCAATAACGAAGCTGAATACGAGGTGAAAATAAATAAAAGTGCATCTAAACTAACTTAGAGAGGGGGGTGAATAGGTTTTAATCCAATAATTATTAAATTTTCAGATTAATCAATGTTAACAAGTTTACCCAAATTAGCAAGCAAACAATTAACACTAAACATGCGGAAAAACAATAGAAAAAACACAAGGATTGATTTATTTGAGAAACCCTCCACTGGAAAAAACTCATGGGCTATCCTTCTAGCCATATACGATCCTCAAATCCATTATTTGAATGAAATTTTACAAGCTAGGTTGACGTCTAGTCACACCATTCTTGGTCACTAACCCTTTCACTCTACCCCACAAGCCTGTAATGGTGATTCTTGACCAACCTATGTGAATATGTAAAAATATTCTAACATGTAATTACTGCTAGGCTACACCGAATGCTTATCTAGGAATATAAAGATGGCAAAAAACAATCAACCATAGAAATCAATATCTAAATGCAAAAACAAGTTGATTTAGCTAAAGAGCAAAATGGTCATAAATGAGAGCTATCAATGAAAACTAAACTCAACAAATATTCAATGTCACAAACATATTAGAAACAACATTAAGTAAGGAAACATGCTTTTAATCAACTAATAAATGATAATCTTAGGCAAACATGTCATAAGAATGAAACAAGAGATTCCAGGGCATGTAGAAATTACCTAGTCAAAGAAAACAAGAAGACTCATGCTTGGATGATGCTAGGATGATGTTAAATATATGCTTAAGGGAAAGATTTTGGTTGAGAAAAGGTGAGTACTTGGTAGTCTCTCTCTCTCTCTTAAGGAAGGCTTGGTCTCACAAAAATGGCTTCTTGGACTCACTAAAATGAAATCGGAGAAAAGAGAACATAAATATAGGAGGTCAAGGTAAAATAACACCATTTTGTTTAAAACAGGGCACGACCACTGTAAGTACTGTTGTAGAAGTCACGGCGGTCCTCATAATGGTGACACACTGGAATGCCAATCGATGTGATAATTTACAGTGGTACCACAACGGTCATAGAATGGTGACATATTGGAATGCCCACCGCTATGATAATTCACAGCGGTCACACGATGGTTACACAGTGGTGATAGGGCAATAATACAAGGACTCCTACCCTAAAGAAAATCAAACAAAATGCAATATAAATGAGCATGCAAGAAAGAGTTATAACATGAGTGTACACCTAAAAGAAACACACAAAAGATATAAAGTGTATGAGATGTGTGTGTGTGTGCAACTAGATCTCTTTAAAGAGTTAAGCACAAGTGTTTTACCTTTGAAGTGCTCTTGAGCTTGAGAACTTGAGAGTGCCTTTGAAAATTGATCATGCATAATGAAGGCCTAGTATACCCTTACATGGTAAACCTAGTGTGGTTTGTTTTGAAATAAGTCAATCAAAATTGTGGAACTTGCAATCTCCCCCATTGTCTATTTCGTGACAAAACCACTACTCACAATTGTTCCTCTCAAATAAAAGAGACTAAAATGTCAACAACAAAATATTATACATTATAAAGAGATTCCTAAAATCTAGATCTTCAAGTCTTCAATATCTTGTAGAATAAGTATCCCAACAAACCAAGATAACTACATTTTTCAAGACAAGTGCATATGAGGTGATTAATGCAAATAAGAAGATAAAGGAAATTTGTTTAAAAGAATAATAAGCAACATGCAACAAGCAATCAATGCAAATTCTCCTCCTTAATGGGTTACTACCCCTCAACAAGTCAATCTCCCTTAATATGCAACTCCCTTAGTATGCAAATTCCATATTATGCACTTCCCATAAACTTCACACTACTCCCCGTTTTAGTCAAGAGATAGGCAGAGGAGTATTCCCCAATCGGGTCACTTTAGCATAGAGAATTATTAGCATCAAGGATATGTGCATAATCTTATACAACAACTTTATGCAACATAATTAATTGAGAGAAAAGTAAAGTGGTTAGATTTGAAAGAAATGTGTGAGGTTATTGCTTTGGATGCAAGACATGGAACATCAAAGTTCAAGCAATGGTATTTAGAAAAGCAAACATCAAAGAGTTTCCATAAGAATTCAACCAATTTGTACTCTTTTGTGAGAAGAAAAAGGATATAGCTTTGAAAACTTTTAAGACACAAACAACTTTTTCAATCCTTAATGAACAATCAAGACATGTATATAAAATCCTTATTGATTGAATGGATATGGAATCATTATTGATTGTTGTCTTATTCAACCATTAAGAAGAGAGACAAGATGAAATTGGATGAGACATCCTTATTTATTGATTGGACACAAGGTCCTTATTAAGTTTAGCCTAGTCAATTGCATTCACACATATTTGCACATAAATAACTCATGCATAATATTTACGCATGTCAAAATCAAGTTTACAGATCATGGAGATAAATTATAAGTCATTCAAGTGTACTTCCCGATCAATTCTCCTAATTAAAAAATGCACGTGTTAATAACCTTTTTTAGTGTAGGACCAAAGAAGAATTTTTCATTTACCTGGTAGGACCTGGATCAGGATCCAATGATCGTGCCAAAAAATTCATATATTTTGGCCCTCAATTCCAGTTTCCTAGTCTCTTTTTCGTGCATTTTTATGTATCTTATAGCTCGTTTGGTATGTTCACAGGAAATTAGGTGCATTTTAGAAGAAAGGTTGGAAAACATGAAGATTGTGTGGAAACAAGCCAAATTAAGGAAAAAAAGGCTTTAGTGTACAGGTCAGTGCATGGGTCCTTACGCATGCACAAACCATGCAACAAGAGAAAAACAGAGGAGCAGATCATAGCCCACTAGGTCAGTGTACGGGACACTGCACGGGTCCTTACCCTTGTATAACAAGCGCATATGCTAAAACTAGAGAGAAGAAAGTCAAACATCAGGGCACTGCACGGGTCTTTAACCACAAATTCTGCTCGTCAGTTACGCCACATAAGTATTTTCAGACCTAAATTTGGAACCTTATATATACATCTTGTTCTTATCTCAAAAATACACTTCTAGACATTCTCATACACTCTTAGATCATCTTTTTCACTCATTTCTCCTATTTTCATATTTAATTTACTAACGTAAATCAAGGGACGATTCATCATTCAATCTAACCATCCTTTATTTTCATCTACTCAAGGAAACTTGGGGATTGGATCAGGCTTCAAGAAAGGAGGAATTCTACATGAGCATTCTCTATATCTCATCTCCTTGTTGTTTTATTGTATTTGTCATTATTAGCTAAACATCCCACTAAGGGATTGATGTGAAACCCTTATGGATATTGGGTTTTGTAATGAACTCTCTATTTTTATATCAATATATCAAATATTTTCTGTTCATTGTTTTAATTAATTTCAATGATGAGTTGTCTTTGATTGTACATTCCTCTTTTAGCAATGTGTTTAGTAAATTATTTGAGTGTTTGATTGGGTATACATCTACTTGATCTTCCTTAGCTCAATTGAATGGAAGGGTCAAACAAGAGTACATCCTTAAGTGAGAACCGCATTTTATAATCTTAATTTTTATCTAAATTTGAATGGGTAATCAGTTCTATACATCTAGGTTGATTGCTTGTGAGAGGTTAAGCATCAATTCTGTACATCTAGGTTGATGATTTTTTGAAGTGATTAATCCCTTTTTTTGATAGATGCTCATTCATGGAAAATCACTTGTGAGTGGCCAATACTATACATCAATATTGGAAACTCATGAAAGATATACAACCAATGCTATACATCTAGATTGGTTATAATTGATTTAACGGGCATTCATTTCATGAGAGTTCGTACATGCCCATCATTCACTCGTTGGATCCATCAAGTCCTTAGTCTTATCCATCATATTTTAACATTCATTTCTTATTAAAATTAGTTGCATGTTAGATTAATTAACTTATTTACTTTTCATGCATTGTTTTAGTTTAGTATTAGTTAACTAGTTTTAACCATTTAATTTCCCTTTCCTTACGGATAACGCCAGCCTTGCCATTGTACAAGTTTAATAAACTTTTGAGGCAAGTTCTTAATATTTTGTTTCGACGTACGATTTCTAACGATAAACATGTACACGTAAAAAATGGCACCGTTGCTGGGGAAATGTGCTAATTAGGTGCCTAATATTAGTTATCTTTCTAGCTATCTTAGTTATTTTTAGCTTTCTTTTATTTCTTTATACTTTTTTTGGTATTTTTGTTTTTCTTTGTTTTAGAGATGATGGACTTTTATAGGCAAGTGGCAGATGTTTTGTGCATGATATGTGGTGAAGTGGGGCATGATATAGAGAGTTATCCGTTAAGAGATGTATTTTTTGGAGTTTTGTAGGAAACAAGCTCGAAGATTGAAGTCTTACAGTCTAGAACCCACGAGCACATTTAGGGATTCCTACAACGTGAAGCCAAACTACAAGCCATACAACAACTCTCACAACCAGAATTAGAGTACTTACCAAGATTCCTTATAGACCTTAAATGAGGACAATACCATTGAGTAGCCTCAATCATTTGAAGACGAACAAAAACAATATAGTGCTCTTGTACAAGTATTTGAGAAGGAGGCAAAATGAAGAATGCCAAAGAAAACAAGAGTAATTCAAGAGATTAGAAAAAAAAGTCTATTTACTTTAAGAGAAATTGATAAAATCTTCCCAAGAGAAAGAAGAGATGAGGGAAGAATTTGAAAAGAAGTTGTGGCTCATGAAGAGAGAAGAAGATCAAAGCCTACCAGGTAAGTGCGTGGGTCCCAACCCGTACATATGCCAAAACTAGAGAGAAGAAAGTGAAGCATCAGGGCATTGTGCAGGTCCTTACCCACGCATTCCGCTTGTCATGTATGCCACATCAGCATTTTCATACCAAAATTTGGAACCTTATATATACATCTTTTTCTTACTTCGAAAATACACTTCCAGACACTTTCATACACTCTTAGATCATCTCTCTCACTCATTTATCCTATTTTCATCTCTAATTTACTAACTTAGATCTAGGAACCATTCATCACCCAATCTAACCATCCTTCATCTCATCTACTCAAGGACACTTGGAGATTAGATCAAGCTTCAAGAAAGGAGGAATTCTACATAGGCCTTCTCTATCTCTCATCCCCTTGTTATTTCATTGTATTTGTCATGAGTAACTAAACATCCCACTAATGGATTGATGTGAAACACTTGTGGATATTAGGTTTTGTAATGAACTCTCTACTTTTATATCAATCTATCAAATATGTTCTATTTATTGTTTTAATTGAATTCAATGATGAATTGTCTTTGATTGTACATTCCTCTCTTAGAAATTTGTTTGAGAAATTATTTGAGTGTTTGATTGGGTATACATTTACTTGATCTTCTTTAGCTTAATTGAATGGAAGGGTAAAGCAAGAGTACATCCTCAAGTGAGAGTACATCCTCAAGTGAGACCCAGATTTTATAATCTCAATTTTTATCTAACTTTGAATTGGTAATCAATCTTATACTTCTAGGTTGATTACTTGTGAGAGGTTAAGCATTAATTCTATACATCTAGGTTGATGATTTTATAAAAAGATTAAGCCCTTATTTTGATAGATATTCATTCATGGAAAATCACTCGTGAGTGACTAATACTATACATCTAGATTGGAAACTCATGAGAGATATACATCAAGTGTTATACATCTAGATTGGTTATAATCAATTCAATATGCATTCATTTCATGAGAGTTCGTACATGATATTTTAACACTCATTTCTTATTAACATTAGTTGCATATTAGATTAATTAACTTAATTGTAGTTTGCATATTAACTATTAACCTTTAAAAACCAAAACCATTTATTTACTTTTCTTGCATTTTTTTTTAGTTTAGTATTAGTTAACTTGTTTTAGCCATTTAAATTCCTTTTCCCTGTGGACGACACCCTACTTACCATTGTACTAGTTTAATAAACTTTTGAGGCATTGTTATGGTTCTTTATAAATTTGGTCTTGACGTTCGATTTCTAACAACAAAAATGTACATGCCATCTAGGTACCAAGAAAAATATACACCAAAATCTAGGAAGAATCAACACCATGACACATAGTCACCTGGTATCGATCGGTATCGCGATACCTAATGCCTTGTACCTAGATACCAAGATAATAACTCGGTACCCAAGTACCGCGGTATCATTCCGGGATCAAACAGGAATATGTATCCTACCCGCCAGGCAAGAAGAATGAAACCATGAAGGTACCATCTTGCCAGAACAAGCACCACAATAGAAAGAGTAGACTAGCACACTAGGGTACCACGCTCCGAAGGTACAGAATCAGTGTTTCTTCTTCAGCAACGTTGGGAAAAAAAAGGGTTGACCCCTTCACCATTTAAAGTGCTATAAATGAGACCAAATAGGTCAACTAATTAGAAATCAAATGCAAATGGAAACCTTCGCTTAAGTGAAGGGAGTAATGCCCGCATTAATTGATAGCCTCTATCAATGTCAATCAATTATGATAACTACAAATCAATTGGCCCAAGTAGTGGGGATTCGATTGGAAGGATCGGAGGAGATAAATACAACACTAGAACTCAAAGAAAGGCAGAGAAAAAATCCTCAATAAAACCCAAAAATCAGAGAGTATTCGCCATCATAGGGAGTTTTTCGCCATCACGACATAGAGAGATATATCCACTTATCGACTAGCATGAGATCGCCATCGCCAATTGTGTAAGAGAGGGAGAGAAGAGAGAGAATCACCACCTTTATGTCTATAAGTCTAAAATTCAATAAAACAGTCCTCCTCTTTATACACATTAAACCCTTCTATCTTTTCTTTTATTGCATTCACTTTATTTTAATCATAGTACGAAGTACCAATCCCACCATAGCCTACCGGGTTGTGGCTTGAGGATGTTAATTGAAATTCTTCTCCCATAGTGAATTTTCAGTTAACAACATGTTTGAATATAAAAGTGACATGGATTACAAACAAAGCAAATCCACACTTATTGAATAAAAAGCCATATAATCGTATATGTGCAACCAAGATTCTCAAGAAATTAATTAAGGAGCACAGTTAAAAAAATATTTTTTGCTTACTTCAACAATGCAAGGTTACTCTCTTTGCTTGAGCTCCCCATATGGGATCAATCACCAAAACTCATCAATACATATGAAAAATCCCAATAGACTTACTAAGTGACTTGAACCTAGCTGAGTCTAAGGGCTTTGTGACTAAATCCGTTAATTTATCATTTGTGCTAAAATGTTCAAGTGCAACGTATTTGTTTTCACTTAGTTCCTTGACAAAGTGATGCCTAATGTCTATATATTTAGTCCTAGAGTGCTGAACAAGATTTTTTGAAATGTTAATGGCACTCAAATTATCACAAAAATGGGTTTGAGTACCCTGATCAAAGCTGTAATCTACAAGCATTTGCTTTATCCAAAAGAGTTGTGTGCAAGCACTCCTAGCGGCTATGTATTCTGTTTCAAATGTGGATAGAGGGGTGGAATTTTGCTTCTTGCAAGTGTTGGAACTCCGCTCATCGGTTACGCATCAGAACTAGGTTTTAAAATTTTTATACATATCATATCTGTATCTGGGACCAGTGAACTTTGGATCGTAATTATTTTTCAGAACAAATACATACAATATGTAAACGGAGGAAATTGACATCGATATAAAGAAAAGAAAAACATACCAACATTTGGAGGCTCCTTCACTTTAAGATATGCTCTTGCTTGAACCAATCTTACCAATGTTTGGAAGCTCCTTCACTTTACGATGTGCTCCTGTCTAAACTACTCGATCTTCCTCGCTATCTCCCAGAACTAGTAACTACGTGTGGGCGCGTCACAGTCTCAGGAACTTGAATAGAGGATGTAGAGAGAATTGAAGAAACTCTCTCTTCTAAGAGAAATTTAACTAGAACAATTCTAGTTATAAAAATAATATATATATTTTTTGTCGCTGTGCAGTTCGAACCACCTCCGTTCGAAACCCAAAAACACACACACGCACACACACACACACACACATATATATATATATATATATTACTTGATCTCTCTCCTCTTTTCTGTGTTTCATTCACGCACACACAAATGTTTTTTTTTATAAAAAGTCAATGCTCTTTTTTTCAAAAGAAAATAAATAAATAAATAAATATATATATATATATATATATATATATATATATAATCCTTGTTTGTATTCTATACAAACACTTATATATGTGCACACACCAATTTGCATCCAATACAATCGCTTGTGTTATAATTGATATATATCTTTTAATTATCCTTTTCAAATATATCTAATATATTAAAAGTGATAATAAGTATTTTAAATTTAAACATAAATTCAAAAACTTAGATAAACGAATTAGTAAAAACAAAATAATCCTATTATTTTATCTTCACCTGAATCCATATATCAAATAATACCCTCCAACTAATAGTTAATTAATAATTCATAATTATCAATATAATTAAATAATCTATTTATTTAATTAATTTAACTATTAACATTCATTAATTAAATAATCTCATTATTCAATTGATTCCTGAATAAACACGTGTTACTTTTGTAACACAATTAATTGGACAATCCAATTAATTAACTGTGACCCTTGTTACCTAAATCAATCGGGCTAGCAAGGAGACCTAATGGACCCACAATATTTTGAGCTCTAATAATCCTCGGAATCATTAATTAAGCTCTTTAATTAATATTCCTAAATTATTAACTCTGGTGTTATTCCACTAAAAACCTGAAGCTGTACTCTCTCAATTGTAGACGCATTTACACAGACCGATACAACTCGATGTCCATCGATATAGCTATTATACATGGTGTGATCCTCCACAGTAGTTCATAATTAGAGTCGGGTCATAACGCCCGTTATACCCCTCTAATTACATATATCTTTTAAGTACCGATGATTCTATAATGAACAATAAATTCAATTTCCTTACGGAATTAAGAGAGTGCTCATATTGTCCAAGCCCTGAATCAACCCTTAAGGGAACTATCATCTACTTCTCACAAGAAGGAGTGGATTCCACTATTGTGTACAAACCTTCCCATCCACAAGCCAAACCGCAATCCCAACATACGGAGTATATTGATCGGGAACAGCATCCGACCTTACCCATGGTATATCAAAGACCACGATCTCACCTGAAGGAGTCGATAAGACACTCAGGATTAACATCACTCACATATAGCCATCGTTAGTTGATATATATGAATCTCATCGGTTAACAGATCTTGGTGAGAGATTCATATAGATCATGACCCAGTCCTATATAATCACATTATACAAGGTTTCTCCATTCCCATATCTCATATGATAGATTCAGGACATAATCATCGTACATTATGGAATGGACCGTAGCTATAGATTAACCACAAATAAAGTACCCAGCTTTATTTGCTATCTATAGACTCTTTAGATTGCACGTCTCTTACTATTTCTATCTGTATATGACACTCATATATACAGTTCAAAATTATTACATCCGGCAATCTTGGATGTCATATCCATCTGTATATGACACTCATATATACAGTTCGAGATTATTACATCCGGCAATCTTGGATGTTAAATATATGCACAAGTTATAAAATCAACAACACCACAAAAATGAATTTAACTTTTCCTTTTATTTATTTCATAAATACATTTACAAATTACATGTTTAAGGCATAAACCCCAACAATCTCCCACTTGAACTAAAGCATGTGAGGCATGTATCGTAACCCTAGACCATCTAAGTGACCCAAAAACACTTTTACCGGTAAGGTCTTTGTAAATGGATCAGCATGATTGTCTTATGAGGCTATCTTGGTGACGATCACATCTCCTCTCTGTACTATCTCACTAATGAGATGATACTTTCTCTCTATATGCTTCCCTCTTTTGTGGCTTCTTGGTTCTTTCGAATTAGCCACAACACCACTGCTATCATAATAAAGTGTGATAGGCATATCCAAATCCGGAATAACTTCCAGATCTCTCAAGAACTTATGGAGCCAAACAGCCTCTTTAGCAGCTTCACATGCAGCTACATATTCAGCTTCCATGGTGGAGTCAGTAATGCAAGATTGCTTGATACTTCTCCACACAATGGCTCCACCACCCATAATGAATACTGATCCAGACGTGGATTTCTTAGAATCCCTGTCTGATGGAAAATCAGAGTCAGTGTATCTTAGCTGGATCAAATCCTGCCCGGAATACACTGGCATATAGTGTCTCATTCTCCAAAGATACTTGAGAATTGTCTTGACAGCAACCCAATGATCCAATCATGGGTTGGACCAGTATTTGCTAACTACTCCCATTGCAAAGCAGATGTCCGATCTTGTGCATAACATAACATACATAAGACTATCTACTGCTGATGCATAGGGTACACGTCTCATATCCTCAACTTCTTGAGGTGTCTTAAGACACTGTTCCTTAGCCAAGTGAACTCCATGCCTAGAAGGTAAATTACCTTTCTTGGAGTTTTGCATCGAAAATGGCACAAGAATGTTATCGATATATGATGTCTGAGACAGTGCTATGAGTTTGTTCTTACGATCCCTTATAAGTTGGATCCCTAGAACATAACTCGCCTATCCCAAATCTTTAATTTGGAATTGGCCAGCCAGCCCGCCCTTTATATCTGACAACACTCCCACATCATTCCCAATGAGTAGGATATCATCTACGTATATGACCAAGAAAACTACTTTCTTATCAATGATGCGCTTGTAGACACAAGGTTCATCGAAATTTTGCTCGAAGCCATAGGTTTTGATCACATCATCAAACATGATGTTCCAAGATCTAGATGCTTGCTTAAGTCTATAGATGGACCTTTGCAGCTTGCAAACCTTTTGCTCTTGATCTGGTGACACGAATCCCTCTGGTTGCATCATATAGATGCTCTCATCATGATTGCCATTCGAGAATGCATCATATAGATGCTCTTATCATGATTGCCATTCAAGAATGCAGTCTGGACGTCCATTTGCCAAATTCCGTAATCGAAAAAGGCAGCAATGGATAAGAGAATCCTAATAGACTTAAACATGTCTACTGGTAAGAACGTCTCTTCATAATCGACCCTCTCTTTTTGGGTATAACCTTTGGCCACTAGCTTGCTTTGAAGGTCTATACCTTCTCGTATACCCCTCTCTTTCTTTTATAGATCCACTTACACCCTATGGGTTTTACCCCATCCGGTAAGTCTACAAGATCCCAAACTGAGTTAGGGTACATGGACACCATCTCGAGATTCATGGCTTTAAGCCATTCCTCTTTATCAAGATCTTCCATTGCATTCTTAAATGTCAATGGATCATCCACACAATCAGAAGAGACAACACCTTGTCCCTCACCTATACCTAAATAACGTTCATGTTGTCTCACAACCATTTTACTACATCTAAGTGGTAGTGTATCCTGATCATGAATCATCTAACTCTCAGATGTTTATGGATCAACAACTCTTGTTGATGAAGCACTAGTCTCACTAGGCTCCAACTCATTCAATACAATCTTAGAACGAGGTTTTTGGTCACTAATGTAATTGTCCTCAAGAAAAAGTGCATTGGTCGATACAAATACTTTGTTATCTTCAGGACTATAGAAGTGTCCACCTATGGTCTCCTTGGAGTATCCTACAAACAGGCAGGCAATAGACTTGGAGTCTAGCTTTCCAGTTATGTTCTTCAGCACATGTGTTGGACACCCCCATGTACGGAAATGTCACAAACTAGCTTTACGACCATTCCATAACTCTAGAGGAGTCTTAGGAACAGATTTGGATGGCACTACATTCAAAATGTATACCGCTGTTTGTAATGTATATCCCCAAAAAGAATTTGGTAATTATGAGAAACTAATCATAGATCTCACCATTTCCATCAGGGTTCTATTTCTCCTATTCGCTACACCATTTTGCTGAGGTGTACCGGGAGCTGTGAGTTAGGAAATTATCCTATGCTCGACCAAGAAGTCTTCAAACTCTTGATCAAGGTACTCACCTCTATGATCCGATCGTAGTGACTTGATAGTCCTACCTAATTGATTCTCAACTTCAGCTCAGAATTCTTTGAACATTTCAAATGTTTCCGATTTCCATTATATTAGGTAGACGTAACCGTATCTTGATTTGTCATCTATAAAGGTGACATAATACTCATAACCACCCCTAGCTTTAACATTCATCGGTCCACAGACTTCTGTATGTATAAGCTCTAGCAATTCTTTAGCTCTAAGCCTTTTTCCATTAAAAGGTCTCTTAGTCATCTTACCTTCCAAACAAGATTCGCAGACCGGTAAGGTGCCAACCTTTAACTCACTTAAGGGCCCATTTTTTACTAGTCTGTCTATCCGGTCAAGATTGATATGACCATACCTTAAATGCTAGAGATACGTGTTATTATCTGGAGAAATATTATGTCATTTAGTTTTTGATTTTTCAACCTTAAACATTTCGGTGTTGAGTAGTGTAGAGTAGTGTAGTATGTATTAACGGTCTTAACACATACAAATTGTTTTCATTAATTCCTGAACAAATATTCAGACCATTCTTTCCAATAATAACAGACTTATTATTAAAAGAAACAAAATATTTTTGTTTTAACAACTTATAAACGGAAATCAAATTTCGTGTAAATCCAGGAATATAAAATACATTGTCCAACAATATATAATTATTACAAAAACGTAATCTAATTAAGCCCACTGATGGTGCCGACACGACATCCTCTGACCCCACACGCATTGAGAAGGCCTGCTCCTCTAGCTGTCTCCAAGAATCAGTCTATTGTAAAGAAGAACAAACATGGTTAGTGGCCCCCGAATCAACTATCCAAGGTGAAGAATCATCTTCCACTAAACATGACTCAAGAACAATTAAATCATATTTACTTTTCTTAGTCTTCTTCTTGCTTTGGGCTTTCTTGGGTTTGTGCTTACCCTTTGCTTTCCCAGTAGACCTCTTTCTCTTCTTACTATTAGAGTAAGAAGATGGTTCGGCAACATTTGCCTCACTGGTCTTACCCTTGTTGTCCTTAGTCAAGGACTCAAAGGTAGTGAGCTCATTAAGCAATTGTTTGAGATTGGACCTTAACTTGTTCATCCCATAGTTGCTCTTAAATTGATCAAAACTCTTTGAAAGAGTCGTCAGTATGATGCTCACTTGACTGGGTTTGTCAATGGCCTCACCATTGACTTTCACCTTGTTGAGGTAGGACATCATGCTCAGGACATGTTCCCGAACTGACGTACCTTCCTTCATACGAGCAAGCATAGTGGAACAAACAACTTCGTGTCGCTTTTGCTCGGAGAGTTGCCCGAACATAGCTTGCAATGAATCTAGAATTTTGAATGCTGAAGTCATTGCTTCATGCTTTGTGAAAAGCACGTCTGTTATAGAAGCCAACAGATATGTTCGGGCCTTCTCATCAGATGAGACTCATCGCTGGTATGCCTCACAAACAGTGCGTGTGGCATTGGCAGCAGGCGTTGGAGGACATTCCTCCGTAAGCACAAACTTGAGGTCTTTGGTGACCAATATTGCAATAATGTTAAGTTTCCACTTAGTGTAGTTATCACCAGTTAATTTGTCATTTGCGAGAATTTGAAGTAATGCAGAAGACATTATTGCTGAAATAAATAAAACATTCATTCAATCATTTATTTAAAACAAGTACGAGTGCTTTGGCATAAATTTAAACTTGATGCATGAACATGTTTAACGAACTAGAACTACCCTAAAACTAGTTGCTAAACAAAGACAATCCAATATACCGCAAAGAAGTGCCGCCTTAGGGTCGGTCAAGTCTTTGCATGTAGGGCCGAGACATTTTCAATTAAATGATATTCTAGAATAACTCTTATTCCATATCATTCAACCATCAGTCATTCAGTCAAGTTTTTAATTAACAAACTTAATCAAAACCTTCATGAGTGTAACCCACCATTTCAGATCTTACGAGCTTAACTCGAGAATTACCGCCTTAAGGTCGGTCAATCTCGAAATACTCTCAGAAATAATATTCGTTAGGAAGTCAACCTTGATATTGACCTTTGTGGAAACCCTCCTTAGGGAGGACGAAAGCAAAGCCGTCACGAGGCCCCAATCGGATCTCACGGTGTTGAACTAATGATGGAGACCGCGGGATATTTATGTCATATATCCCTCTCCCACTCACTTTTTTAAAATTAGGGTTTTCTTTTAAAATTTAATACACCTAGACCCTACAAGATTAAACGACTAACTTTAATCATGTTATCTAGCGCATTAACTATCTAGAAACAAATTCTAATTAACTAATAAATTATTAATGATTTTTAACAATTAAAACTCTAATCTATTAGTGAATAATCTAAGCGTTTGTAAACTATTTACTAGGGTTAGATTATTATGTTAGTGTTTACCAAGTTTTAACTATTAAAACCCCAACACTTTATTTGGATCATTTATTATTAGGTAATTAATCATATTAATCTTAATTACAATAAATGACCTTATTAATCTAACTTATTAAACTCTTTAATAACTATATTAATATTAATGAGAATTACCAAGTTTTCTAACCATTAAAAACTAATCTCATTATTCATAGCCAATTATGTATATTACCCATTTTAATCACATTAAAAAAAATACATATAATATCAGGCTATGATGCATGTATGACATATCAAATATATTTGTATAGACACATCTAATCTGAATGACATACGTATGCATGACAATGCTTTTATCATCACATAATATAAAGCATACATGAGTTGAACGAGTATTGTGGATTATTTAACCTAAAAAAAAAATTGGAATCTAAAATTACAAAAAACTTCCTAAGGCATTCCTTGGTTTTCTTGTAATTTCCGAGTCATCCAGTCTCTTCAGGTCACTCCGATTCATCTCATGAATCCTTCTTCGTGATTTTTCCAGATCCTCAATATAGGTTACATTTTTTTTACAATACAATAACAGTTAAAAAAAATATAAACAAAAATTTAATAATAATACAACCTATAAACCCTAAATCCACTGTACCATATAATTAACGATCAATCATGTTTTTGTAAATTAAAAAAAATTAATATACATACAAAAACAACATACAGTCAATTTAAATCATGCCTACACAATCATACATACATAAGCATCGAAAACAATTTCCTGTTCCGAAAATAAAATTGGCTCTGATACCAATTGTTGGAACTCCGTTCACCGGTTACGTAGCGGAACTAGGTTTTAATATTTTTATACAGATCATATCTGTATCTGGGGCCAGCGAACTTTAGATCGTAATTATTTTTCAGAACCAATACGTACAATATGTAAGCGCAGGAAAATGAAATCGATATAAAGAGAAGAAAAACATACCAACATTTGGAGGCTCCTTCACTTTACGATATGCTCTTGTTTGAACCAATCTTACCAACGTTTGGAAGCGCCTTCACTTTACGATGTGCTCCTATCTGAACCACTCGATCTTCCTCGCTATCTCCCGGAACTGGTAACTGTGTGTGGGAGTGTCACGGTCTCAGAAACTTGAATGGAGGATGTAGAGAGAATTGAAGAAACTTTTTCTTCTAAGAGAAAATTAACTAGAACAATTCTAGTTAAAAAAATAATATAAATATTTTTTTGTCACTATGCAGTTCGAACCACTTCCGTTCAAAACCTAAAAACATATATATATATATATATATATATATATATATATATATATATATATATATATATATCCTTGTTTGTATCCTATACAAACACTTATATATATGCAAACTCCAATTTGCATCCAATGCAATCTCTTGTGTTATAATTGATATATATTTTTTAATTATCCTTTTCAAATATATCTAATTTATTAAAATTGATAATAAGTATTTTAAAATTAAACTTAAATTCAAATACTCAGATAAATGATTTAGTAAAAATAAAATAATCCTATTATTTTATATTCACCTAAATCCATATATCAAATAACACCCTCCAAATAATAGTTAATTAACAATTCATAATTATCAATATAATTAAATAATCTATTTATTTAATTCATTTAACTATTAACATTCATTAATTAAATAATCTCATTATTCAATTGATTCCTGAATAAACACGTGTTACTTTTGTAACACAATTAATTAGACAATCCAATTGATTAACTGTGACCCTTGTTACCTAAATCAATCGGGCTAGCAAGGGGACCTAATGGACCCACAGTATTTCGAGCTCCAATAATCCTTGGAATCATTAATTAAACTCTTTAATTAATATTCCTTGATTCTTAACTCCGGTGTTATTCCACTAAAAACCCGAAGCTGTACTTTCTCAACTGTAGACGCTTTTACACAGATAGATACAACTCGGTGTCCATCGATATAGCTATTACACATGGTGTTATCCTCCACAGTAGTTCATAATTAGAGTTGGGTCATAATGCCCGTTATACTCCTCTAATTACATATTTCCTTTAAGTACCGTTGATTCTATAATGAACAATATATCCTATTTTCTTACTGAATTAGGAAAGCACTTATATTGTCCAAGCCCCGAATCAACCCTTAAGGGAACTACCATCTACTTCTCACAAGATGGAGTGGATTCCACTATTGTGTACAAACCGTCCCAGCCACAAGCTAAACAGTAATCCCAACATACGGAGCATAATGATCGGGAACAGCATCCGACCTCACCCGTGGTATATCAAAGACCATGATCAAACCAAAAGACACTCAGGATTAAGATCACCCACATATAGCCATCGTTAGTTGATATATATGAATCTCATCGGTAAACGGATCTTGGTGAGAGATTCATATAGATCATGGCCCGGTCCTATATGATCACATCATACAAGGTGCCTCCATTCCCATATCTTATATGAATGATTGAGGATAGAATCATCGTACATTACGGAATGGACCTAGATTAATCACAAATAAAGTACCCAGCTTTATTTGCTATCTATGGACTCTTTAGATTGCACGTCTCTTACTGTATCTATCTGTATATGACACTCATATATACAGTTCAAGATTATTACATCTGGCAATCTTGGATGTTAAATATATGCACAAGTTATAAAATAAACAAAACACAACAATAATGAATTGATCTTTTCCTTTTATTTATTTCATAAATCCATTTAAAAATTACATCTGTCGAACATAAACCCCAACAGCAAGACCATGACGCCAAGTTGTTTCCTAGGTAGAAGCAACCACCCAATGTACTCTTCATGTCATCACAATTTCCTGCTCAATCTCATTCACTAAAGCCAACTAAGCTAGCATTAGTGTCAAAAGAGTACCATATCCCATAGTTGGATGTCTCATTCACATATCGAATGATTCTCTTCACAGAGGAGGGATAAGACTCATTGGGATCCGCTTGGTAGCTAGCATACATACCCATACTAAAGACTATACCGGGCCTACTTGTGGTCAAGTAAAGCAAGCTACCTATCATGCCACGATAAAAGATTTGGTCCACACTCGTGCCACTAACATCTTTGCTTAGTTTTAATACGATAATCATGGGTGTGTCACAATGTTTGGCATTCTCAAGGTCAAAATTATTCACTAGGTTCTTTACATACTTAGCTTGGGAAATGAAAATCCCATCAAGCAATTGCCTAATTTACAAACCTAGGAAGTAATTGAGCTCCCCAACAAGACTCATCTCAAATTCATGAGACATGACATTAAAAATTATTGGACTTTAGATTTGCTTGTGGAGACAAACACAATATCTTCAATATAGATTTGAGATATAAATAGCTTATCTTTGTTTGTCTTGATGAAAAAAGCCTTGTCAACACTACCCCTAGAGCAGTCATTATAAACAGGAAATTGAGTGAGGCACTCATACCAAGCCCTTGGTATTTTTTCAACCCATATAGATCCTTCTTGAGGTGATAGACATGATTTGGGTGGTGTGGATTCACAAACCCCTTAGATTGCTCAACAAACATTTCCTCCTGCAATAAGCCATCGTAGAAGAGACTCTTAACTTCCGTTTGATGGAATTTAAACTTGTGCACATAAGATATAGACAAGAGAAGCCTTATGGACTCAAGGCGGGCAACCAGAGTAAACGTCTCATCAATATCGATACCCTCAATTTGAGAGTATCCTTCTGCTATAAATCTAGCCTTGTTGCGCACAATGTTGTCATCCTCATTCGACTTGTTCTTAAACACCCAGTTAGTGCTTATGACATTAATGCTCGTTAGTTTAGGAAATAGAGTCTAAAACTCATTTCTTTCAAATTGGTTTAGCCATTCTTGCATTGCAAGAACCCAAAACTCATCATTTAAGACTTCATCAACATTTTTGGGCTCAATTTGAGAGGTGTAGCAAGTATAACTAATTTGATTAGCTATTTGACATCTACTCTTAACACCCGCATTCACATCTCCATGAATATAATCCTTGTTGTGGAAATGTCTAACCTATGAAACGGGTTCTTTAGAATCCAAAGATGGATCTCAACCAAGAACTTCACATCAAAAGAAGTCTCACTATTACTATTTCTAGTTTTAGGCCTACAATAATCTATGATAACATTAGATGATTCCTTAACACTATTAGATGATTCCTTAACATTATGTGTTTTCAAATTAAACACTCTATAAGCCTTACTATTAAGGGTATAGCCAATGAAAATTCCATCATCACGCTTGGCATCAAACTTGCCAGAATGATCTCGGTCATTAAGTATGTAGCATTTGCTTCCAAATAAGTGGAAATAGCTAATATTTGGCTTTCTACACTTCCATAATTCATAGAAGGTTTGCCTGGTACCGGGCGTAAGAAATACTTTATTTCTTATGTAGCAAGCCGTATTGATGGCCTCAGCCTAAAGATTCCTAGGCAAATTGTTGCGAAGCAACATCACATGGGCCATCTCTTGAAGGACCCTATTCTTCTTCTCAACAACCTTATTTTGTTAAGGAGTTCCAAGTGCTGAAAACTCATTGGAAATGCCAAAGCAATTAAAATAGCTTTCAAAACAAGAATTTTCAAATTCCTTCACATGGTCACTCCTAATTCTCTCAATGCTCTTAATGTGTGAGTACTTTTCATTTTGAATGTTAGTGCGTATCATTTTAAATTTTTCAACAGTTTCAAATTTTCTCTAAGAAAATATGTCTATGTAAATCTAGAGAAATCAACTACACATATAAAAATATAAGATCCTCAAATCTCGATAGTTCATGTGGCCATGCCTTTAATGCCACAACTCAACTTGCTCACACTTGGACACAGTATAAGAGATGACACTAGCTTTAAGACAATAACAATTGTCACTAGATCTATTTCCTTTTAATAAGGTTTGTCCATTTGACTTCAAAATAGAACAATCATTTTTTACAAAACAAAACAAATAGACCATCATCATTAAGATGCGAGATGCTTATAAGATTGGCTTGCAAGCCATCAACTAACAAATCATTTAAAAAGGATAATGGACCGGGAATTTAAATGATTCCTTTCCTTTTGACTTTTTTTAGACTCATCACCAAAGGTGACAAATCCACCATCCTCCATCAGAAGAGATTAAAAGAAACTCTTGTTTCCCAACATGTGCCTAGAGCACCTACTATCCAAATACCAAGTGTTAGAAGTATTTTCCTTTAAAGTTATTTGAGCCACATAGCAAAAATATTCATCTCTTCTAATCCGCCTAGGTGAAACATTCTCTTTCCTAGTGGTCTTAGAAACATTGGCTCCAAATTTCCTAGAATCATACAATTTATCTCTAGATTTCCTAAGAACATGCATATTGGCTATAGCCCTATTTCTTTCAATCATGCTTTTAATTCTACACACCTTGATATATCTAAAGCAATTCGGTCTAATGTGACCATCAACACTATAAAAATGACATGTAGAAGTAAAGTAAGTAGTCATACCATTCCTTTATGAGTATAAAGGGGCTTTCCCATGTCTTTAAGCTTGTCTTTGGTATTGGATTGGTTCTCCCTTTCTTTGTTGTTGAATTGGAGTAGATTGCTTCATTGATTTAATTAGCATGGATTGGTGGTATTTGGGTTGAGGAAAACTTGCTTGATGAACTCTTGTTGGTTGAGCTTAAGCTTGATTCCTTGGTGCCATCTTAACTTGGGCATTTTTAGAGCACTCTCCTAGTTCAATATTCTTCCAAGGATATTGTGGGACTGTGGGAGTGCAGGCTCTTTGATATCCATGCTATTGACAAACACGGTCTTGCTTGAAGATGAGGTTTATTTGTCATCTTCAAATCCAATACCTCTCTTGTCACTTGACCTCTTGCCAACTCCCAGCATGTGGTCAAGTTTCTTTAAGCTTGAAGTCATCTTATCAATAACTTCTCTTGCTTCTTTAAGCTCATTTTCCATCAATTCCTCTTTCATTTTTGCTATCTTTACCTCTCCAATCAAGTGAATCACCTTGGTTGATAGCTTGAGACTCTCTTCTTTTAGCCTTAGAAACCTCTTTCTTCATCTTCAATCTTGAGCTTTCAAAGTCGTTAATGAACCCTTCAAGGTGCATGCCTTCTACATTTCCATCTATAGAATGAGATGAAGAGCTCCCATCACTTGAGTCATCTTCAACTTGTTTATCTTCCTCTTCATCATCTATTGCTTCCTTGCTCTTGAGAAAGGAAGCAAAGACAATAAAGTTTGTCATATGGTCTTCATCTTCTGGGGACCCTCATTCCATATCCAAGTCATCACTTTCGCTCTAAGTGGCAGCCATTACCTTTCATTTCTTATTGTTCTTCAAGTTGCCACAATCCGTAGAGATGTGTCCAAACCCTCCATTTTTAAAAACATTGGATCCATTTTCTTATTGGCTTGTCTTGTCTTGACTTGGCTCAATCTTCTTGAATTGAGTCTGCTTCTTTACTTCCTTTCCTTTGAATCCAAAACCCTTTTTTTTCAAGATTGATGAACTTCTTGAATCTCTTCACCATGAGGGCCATCTCTTTATCCGAGTCATCCTCCTCCTTCTCTACTTTGGATGTCTTCAAGGCTATGCCTTTTTACTTTTTGGGTAGTGGAGGTGTAGGGCCCTTTCTTGACTCATAGGCTAGAAGCCTTCTAATCATTTTACTTGGCTTTATAGTCTTGAAGTCACTATTTTCTTTAAGTGCCCTTACCTTGGACTCGAATCTCTTGGGTAGTGACCTCATGATCTTTTGTTTGATCCTCTTATTCGAGTATGGTTCACCTAGCTGATGGCTTTGATTGTCGATGTCTATCAACTTCACTTGAAACTCGTTGAAACACTCATATTCCTCCATTCTGATTTGTTCAAATTATGTTTAAAGGACTTGAATCTTGGAGTCCATAACCACCTTGGTTCCCTCATGGGCTATCTCTAGAATCTGTCATTCTTCTTTTGCAATCCTAGTTGTTTGGATCAACTTGCATTGGTTGTCATCCATTGCACAAAGAATTGCATGCATTTCCTTTTTGTTCTCTTGGATGCTTCAAACTCTTGAGATGTCTATTTTGATTTTGGCTTGGGAATCACGCTTTCATGTTCAAGAATCTTTCATGAAAGAATGTAGCCATCTTTTATTGCCATCCAAGCTCGGTCATCTATTTGGTAAATGTAGGACTCCATCTTACCTTTCCATAATGGATAATTCAACCTGTTGAGTAAAGGGGGTCTTGTGCTAGAAGCTCCCTTATGTCCACCTTCATTCCCACTCATAGTGTTTGGGTATGGATGGAATAAATGCAAGTGTACGCAAAAATCAACATGCAAAAATCAACACGCAAAAATGCTTGGAAAACACACAAGAGCAAGGAATAACTAAGTATGTCTACAAACTCACTCTGATACCAATTGAAAATAAATAAAAGTGTGTTTAAACTAACCTAGAGGGGGGGTGAATAGTTTTAATCCAATTAATTGCTACTTTTTTGGATTAATCAATGTTAACAAGTTTACTTCATATTAGCAAGCAATCAATTAATACTAAACATGCGGAAAAACAATAAAAACACAAGGATTGATTTACTTGAGAAACCCCTCCACTGGCCAAAACTCACAGGCTATCCTTCTAGCCACATACGGTCCTCAAATCCACTATCTGAATGAACACCTAAGTTGACCTCTAGTCACACCATTCTTGGTCACTAAACCTTTCGCTCTACCTAACGAGTCTTTAATAGTGATTCTTGACCTACTACCTTGTGCACTAATCCATTTAGTCACAAAGCATAACAATCAATGAAGAGATTAAGCAACCTATGTGAATGTGTATAAATATTCTAACAAGCAACTGCTACTAGGCTACACTAAATGCGTATCTAGGAGTATCGAGATGGCAAAACAATTAATCCTGGATATCAATATTTAAATGCAAAAACAAGTAGATTTAGATAGAGGGCAAAATGGTCCTAAATGCTACCTATCAGTGAAAACTAAACTCAACCAACACTCAATGTCTCAAACATGTTAGAAATAACATTAAGCAAGAAGTCATGCATTTAATCAATAAATAAATGCTAATCCTAGGCAAACATGTCTTATGAATGAAACAAGAGATTCTAGGGCATGTAGAAATTACCTAGTCAAAGAAAACATGAAGACCCATGTTTGGATGATGCTAGGATGATGCTAGATGCTCATGGGAAAGTTTTTGGTTGAGAAAAGGTGAGTACTCTCAAAAATGGCTTCTTAGACTCACTAAAATGAAATAGGAGAGAAGAGAATATATGTATAGAAGGTCAAGGTAAAATGGCATCATTTTGGGCAAAACAAGGCACGACCGTTGTGAGTACCATTGTAGGAGTCATATCGGTCCTCACAATGGTGACACACTGGAATGCCCACCGCTGTGATAATTCATAGCGGTGACACTAGAATGCCCACCACTATGATATTTCACAGTGGTGATAGAGCAATAATACAAGGACTCCTACCCTAAAGCAAATCAAATAAGATACAATAGAAATGAGTATGCAAGAAAGAGTTATAACATTAGTATGTGGCTAAAAGAATCATGCAAAGGATAAAGAGTATGAGATGTGTATGTGTGCAACTAGATCTCTTCAAAGATTTAAGAACAAGTGTTTTACCTTTGAAGTGCTCTTGAGCTTAAGGAGTTAAGAGTGCCATTGAAACTTGATCATGCATAATGAAATCCTAGTCTACCCTTACACAATAAACCTCAATGTGGTTTGTCAACGAAATAAGCCAATAAAAATTGAGAAACTTACATGAGGCATTAATTACAGTTCTCGACCTAGCTAAGAGTATGGGCATAAAGACAATACATGTACAAAGTGACTCCCAACTGGTCATACGATAAATGAGCAGGACATATGAGGCCAAAGATAACATGATGAATGTGTATTTGGCTAAAGCCAAGGAGCTACAGTCGACGTTTGACAAGTTTACTCTTTTGCAGGTACCAAGATCAGAGACACTTAAGCAAACGCCTTAGCTAATTTGAGCTAGGTAATCCAAGCCAATGGTTCTATGTCGATCCTTGTTGTATACCTTCACTGGCAAGCAATATATGACAAAGAAGATAAATTTCCCTTTATCTTTATAGTGTAAATAAACCTAGAGGGGGGGGGGGGGGGGGTGAATAGGTATACACTTCAATTTTCATCTTCTTTTAAAACAATGCAATTTTAATAATGCTAAATGAAAATTGCAAACAATGACACAAGATGTTTACGTGGTAAACCTCCGAAAAGGAAACATCCACGGGTTGATACCACAACCGTCGACAAAAGCAAATCCACTATTTCAAATAAGAGTTACACACTCAAGCAATCAACACATGCTCTCCAAGCTATCACTCTTACTCTACCCTTGAACCTAATGATCTACTAAGCCGACTTCCTATTCAAGACCTCCTGTCTCTAGGAAGATTCCTTGCTCACCTATCCAGATCCTCCTAACCCTAGGCAAGACTTCCTTGCTTAGTTATCCGAGTCCTCCCTGCTATAAATAAAACTTCCTTGCACAACAATCTGAGGCCTTCTACCTCTTATAGAGACATCCACTTGCTTAGCTATCCGAGCCCTCCCGACTCTAGCTAAGACTTCCAATTACTCAAATCAAAGAATCACTCTAAGATATGAGACTTCCTACCTCTTCACAAGGCATCTAAGTGATCATGAATGCAAAACGCTAACAAGCACTCAATATAGAAAATGATGATCAATAAATTCTATGGACATGCAACTAGATAGCTAGATTATGCTTTCAAAGAACAATAAAAAATGTATCTAGACAACCTAAGCATGTTATCAACTAAGAACCAAATCAATAAAATGAATATCAAAAGATTTAGAAATAGTCAATCAAGCATATGAACAAAAGATTTCTAGAAGCAATTTCATGTTTATCAAGTTTAGCACAAATCATACAATTTATCAAAAATCTAGCTAAACTTGAAAATCAAATCAACAAACCATAAAATGATATCAAAATCATCCTAGTCATGCTTCTTTATCAAATAGCATCAGTCAATAAGAAGATCTAAGAAGAAAACTAAGAAGAAAATGATTTTACCAATAAGGATGAATAACACGAACTGAAGATCTGAGCACTACGGAAAATCTAGACATCTTTTGGTTCTAAAATTGCTTGGGGTTTGCAGATATCCTCAAGACACTCGAAATTGATTTTTGAATCAAGTGATTCGGACTATAAATGAAGAAGTTATCACAAAAACAAAAAACAAATGTTGAGAGAAATTCTGCACTTGCTCTTCAATTTCTCAACTTTTCCACTTCTTAAAAATGAGAGGGAAATAGAGGTTTTAAAGAGAGAAGACCCAAAATACAAAAAATCCCCCATGCTTTAGTGCCTCCATGAGATGGCATGTGGGCATCTCGGGAAGGTTCTCAAGTGATGGTTTATGCCATCACACCTCTTCCCTTGTGCTCCTCTCGCATTCGTCGACTGTTCATTGGCCACCGAACTCCGAATTTGAATCCATTTGAAGATTACGAACCGGGACTCCCTCACGAACATGGAAAAATAAGATACGCAAACCAGAAAAAAAAAATTTGAGTCAATATATGAAGACGAAGACAATGTATGCAACATGTGTTGAAAGTGTAGTATCTTTTGACTTAGAACCCGAAATCAGTAGTATGAGTAATCGAAATGACCGGAACTTAATCATGAACAATCTAAGACTAAAATCAAGTTCAAGATCCATGTTATACAAACATATAAACAAACAAACACATTTTACACATGAATGCAAACTACAATGAGATAGTCTCCAACCATGCATTTTCCAAAACATGTTACATTCATAAAAATGCATGAGCATTCTACTACAAGTGTGTGAATGTGTTATACCAAATGATGCGCTAGGATGTAGGGACACAAATGTGTGATATATGTGTGTGTACGTATTTAATGGTGTACAACTATGCAAGGACATAAATGTATGAATTGTGTGTGTGTGTGTACACTTACGCCTTGCAAGAGAAAGTAGAATCTCGATACCTTAGCATCCAAGAATAGTACTAATCCTCTTGAGGAAGAACTTTGCATCATGAGTAGCTCTGTTTGTCTTTCTTGAAGCTCGAATCATCCTGAACCACTTAAGCAACTAAGCATTACAAAGAAATGAAGTTTTGTTATGGAACTAGGCCAACACAAATCTAAAACCTAACAATCTCCTCCTTTGGCTATTCCATGGAAAAACCTCTACCTCACCATACAATGATCACTCATAATAAAAGTTGATTGCATTCTCACATCCTTACATTACAAAGAGATATTCCTAGACTAAAATATCCTCAAGAGTCTTCAAGAATATCTTCACATATTCAAAGCACCTATGAGACAAGAACAGCCAAAAGAAATCTTCTACAAAGAAGATAGGTGAGATAAACAAACAATATACGAAACAAAACAAAAATTCCATTATCTCTTCTTATCTAATGCAAACAAGAATTCTTTTTCCCCCTTAAGACAAGATTTCTCCCCCTTAATGAATTGTCTCCCCTTTTATATCAAAAATAAGTAACAGGTGGGGAAAACACTTTCTCCCCCATTTTTAGCAAGAAATAGACAAAAACGTATTACACAACCTAGAGAGAGAGGTAAATGCCAATTGAAAATACCTACAAGGTTATAAGGGATGAATAATAAAATCATGAGATAATGAGCAAACAAGTTGTATAGAGAATTAAGTTAAACAAACTAAGATCCCCCTTAACATATGCTCCATATATTAATAAGAAAGTAAACTTGTTCACAAGAGAATTATACAATCACACATTTTAAGCAATAAAAGAAAGTAAACCATTTAAAAAAAAAGAGAATCATATATTTTCTTTACTTTTTCAAAAATAATCTCTCATTGCTAATGAATCAAGCACATTAAGCAAAAAATGTGTGTGAAAATGCTTCTAGCATATATAAAAGGAGTGGTTATGATATCAAAATGCAAACCACTTCAACACATATCCATCTAAAGCTTTTCCAATCAAGGTCAAGCCAATTATCATCCGAATGTTTGCTTTTAAGAGAATAGATTTCAACATACGAGCGTTGTGTGTGCATGTGGCTCGTCATCCCATTTCTGTTTTTCAACCCGAGCATTCACAAGATTTTTCAACTATACTCCATTTTATGCCTTCCTCCATTTCTTTTTAGGCTTTGTATCACCATTTTTTTTAATGACTCTTTTTCAACAGTTCTTTGATTTTTCTAACATAAACATATACTCTTCATGACGACTTTCACTCATCACAATGGTGTAGCCCTTTCCTACATTAGGTGGCCTTACAACCAAGGTGTGTAGGCCTTTCCATGAAGGTGGTCGTTGAGTTCTATGTAGATGCCGAAGCAAAATGGATACTAACCATAGGTCATCTATCATGTACTAAACAATGAACTTCAAGATGCATCCATAATCTACATGCTTCCAAACTCAACTACTCAAACTTAGACATATAAGAGAATCATTTGTGCACTTTTAAAAACAATATTTACAAAGACTTAAGTGCATGATCTAGAAGCAATAAAACCTATTTTATCAAGATCATTACCTCTCACATGAGTAGCTCTCAAAGAAATAGATATACAATAGTTTTGCTTATCAAGCCACTCACAACCACACACAAGCGTTAATCAACACAAATCATGCCAATGGATCTTCTAAGAGATACAAATCTCTCTTTGTCCAAGGGCTTTGTGAGCACTTTCTCAAGTTGATTTTTAGTAGGCATATGCTCAAGAGTTACTATTGAATGTTCAACAAGTTCTCTAATGAAATGATGCCTAATGTCCATATGCTTTGTGCGTAAGTGTTGAACCAGATTTTTAGAGATGTTAATGATACTCATATTATCACAATAGAGAGTCATTTTACCTTGATCAATCTCATAATCCTTGAGAATTTGCTTTATCCATAGAAGTTGTGTGCAAGCACTTCTGGCCGCAATATACTCGGCTTTGGATGAAGAAAGAGAAACGAAATTTTGCTTCTTGCTTTGCCGAGCAACCATATTATTCCCCAAGTAAATGCAACCGCCTGATGTGCTTTTACGATCATCAATGTTTCCTGCCCAATCCGCATCACAATAGCCAACAAGAATATCATTAGTATCAAAGGAATATAATAAACCAAGATTATATGTTCCTTTTATATATCTAATGATTATTTTAATGGCTTTCAAGTAAGATTCTTTTGGATTAGCTTGAAACCTAGCACACAAACCAACACTAAATATCCAGCCTACTAGCCATTAGGTAAAGAAGGGTACCTATCATGCGCTCAAAGAGACTTTGATCAATATTTTTTTCTTTTTCATCTTTGTCAAGCTTTAAAGTAGTACTCATAGGTCTTTCAAAATTCTTTTCCACTTTCAAGACCAAATTTCTTAACAAGATTTCTAGCATATTTAGATTGAGACAACATGATACCATTGCTAGATTGTTTCACTTGCATGCCAAGAAATTAATTGAGTTCTTCTACCATACTCATTTCAAATTATCTTGACATAACATTCACAAAATCATCAACCTTGGTTTTACATGTAGACCCAAAAACAATGTCATCAACATATATTTTTGCAACAAAAATGTCATTGTCATAATGTTTGACAAATAAAGTTCTATCAATACCACCTATCCTATATTGGTTGTCGATAAGATATTGAGTCAACCTATCATACCAAGCTCTAAGGGCTTGCTTAAGGTCATAAAGAACCTTTTTCAACTTAAACACATGATTAGGAGAGTGTGGGTCTACAAAACCCTTAGGTTGTTCAATATACACTTATTCTTGAAGATATCCATTGAGAAAAGCACTTTTGACATAAATTTGAAACAATTTGAATTTTTTAAGATATGCAATGGACAACAAAAGTCTAATGGACTTAAAACGTGCAACGGGTGCAAAAGTCTCATCAAAGTCTACACCCTCAACTTGAGTGTATCCTTGAGCCACTAGTCTTGCTTTATTTCTCACTATCTTGACACATTTATCTGTCTTATTCCTAAACACCCATTTTGTTTCAATCACATTGATATCTTTAGGTCTAGGAACTAAGGAACACACTACATTCCTCTCAAATTGATTTTGTTCTTCTTGCATGGCATTAACCCAATATTCATCAATTATTGCTTCATTAAATTTTTGGGCTCAATTTGAGAAGTGTAGCAACCATATGAAATTTGGTTAGCTAGTTGCCATCTAGTCCTAACCTCTTCATTCAAATCACGTATGATGTCTTATTGATAATGCATAATCCTAAGTCTAGAATTAGAATTTTCAACATCTTATTGGTTATCAATCAAACCATTTTCTAGTTCTTGACATTCTTCTCTAGCAACACTATCATTATCATCATTATGACTAGATTCACTTTCATCACAACTAGTCACATCAATAGGTGCTTTAGTATCATTCAACAAATGTTCTTTAGGTTTATTGACACCATTATCATCACACAAATCAATCATGCTAAGATCATCTTTTTTCACATTAATAGATTCCAAAATAGTCTTGGTTTTCAAATTGAACACCCTATATGCATGACTATTATTAGCATACCTAAGAAAGAGACCAATATCACTTTTAGCATCATACTTTCCTAAGTGATCTCTGTCATTCAAAATAAAACACTTACTTCCAAACATGTGGAAGTAACTCACATTGGGCTTCTTGCCCTTCCAAAGTACAAAGGAGGTTTGTTTTATGTCGGGCTTTCTAAAAACTTTATTAGTGACATAGCATGCGGTATTGACCGCTTCGGCCCAAAGATTTCTAGAGACTTTCTTGCTATTGAGCATGACCCTAGCCATCTCTTGCAAGACACGATTCTTCCTCTCAACAAAATCGTTTTGTTGAGGAGTTCTAGGAGTCGAGAACTTATGTGAAATCCCATAATCATCACAAAACTCACTAAATCTAGCATTTTCACATTCACTCCCATGATCACTCCTAATGTGACATATTTTCTTGATACCAATACCTTTTTTATTTTGAACTAGTTTACAAAACTTCTTAAAGTAACCAAAAGTTTTGGTCTTGTCCCTAAGAAAATACACCCAAGAAAACCTAGAAAAATCATCAACACATGCAAAAATGTATTTCTTACCATTTATGCTTTCGGTTTGGATTGGTCCCATTAGGTCCATATGCACAAGTTATAAGGGTTTCATGGTAGCAAAATTAGTGTACTTTTTATGAGTCACTTTGGTTTGTTTACCTAATTGACATGGTTCACAAACACCATCAAGCTTTTTACCAAGACTAGGAAGACTTCTAACAATGTTATATTTCTCAAGCTTCTTTAAATCCTTATAATTCATGTGGCCCAATCTTTCATGCCATAATTCAAGCTTGTTGCACTCATGTGCCATATTACATGTTAGTAGATCAATCTTTAGACAATAGCAATTGTCCGAAGACCTTTTGACTTTCTAAACAATCTTGCTATTTTTATCGATTTTTGTGCACACATCCTTGTTAAAGCTAACTTCTCTAAAAATTTCACACAAGTGAGTGATGCTTATTAGTTTAGCTTGTAGACCATCTACATACAAGGTGTCACGAAGTTTAGGCAATCCGGGGATAAAATTTGTTCCCTTGCCTTGAACTTGCTTTTTGGTGCCATCACCAAATGTAATCTATCCACCATCTTTCATAACAAGATTCTTAAAGAATTCCTGGTCATATTCCTATAGTAACCGCTATCTAGGCACCAACAATAGGATGAGTTAGCTCTTAAAGCATATTGTGCAACCAAACATTGTGTTGTGTTTTTCTTAACCCAAACTTTCCTGACAAGTTTCTCATTCCTACTTTTATTAACATGCTTTGACTTGTTTTTAGGCATATTGACATCATCAGTCATATTTTCAAACAAATCAAACAAAGCATTATCAACTTTCTTATGCATAGTAGAACGAGGCACAACACAAGATTTAACAAACAAATCATTAACACATTTATTCTCAACATGCTTTTCCAAGGTCTTCTTATGTCTAATTCTTGATCCATACATGGATGATTACCTAGGACCATTCAAAGGCATATCATGCAAATCATTGGTAGTGAAGAAGATAGTGAAGATAGTGAAGATAGGCATACATGGATGATTACCTAGGATCCATATAAGAAGATAGTGAAGAACTTACCAAACAAGATGTGATGAAGCAACCCTATCCATAGATGCACTCTAGATGAACTTAGAAGATGCAAGATGAAGATTTGATGCACATGGGAATGCTTTGAGTGATTAAAAATGAGTTCTTTGAAGCGTTTTTCCTTTGAAATGTGTTCTAAGGAAGAAATGTGATATTCTGAACTCATACACGACGTTAAGGCATTGAGTTATATATATATTAGATCCAAACAAAGTGAGGTCGTTTTGGAAAAAATGTTCTAGCTTCCTCTGTGTGCGCTAGTGATGTGCGTTGGTCGAGTAGCGTACCACCAGCGTTCAACCTATTTTTTAAAACAGGCGCTAGTCGAGTGGTGCATCAGTAGCGCAACACAATCGCAAATCCTCTGGGAAGTTTGCACTGGTGAGGCTGCGCTAGACGAGTAGCGCACCACCAGTGCACGCCCACATTTTTCAACTATGCGCGGGTGCAGCAGCGCAGCTCAATGGCATAACACTAGCGACAGTCCACTGTGAAAATTGCACTGGTGAGGTGCGCTGGTCGAGTAGCGCACCACCATCTCAAGACCTATTATTCCAACACTCAAATGCATAAAAACAATAAGTTCAAGAGTGATTATTTTAACAGAATAGAGATAGGACTCCTTAGGATCCGCTTGGTACCTAGCACACACACCCATACTAAAAGAGATATCGGGCCTACTTGCGGTCAAATAGAGCAAGCTTCCAATCATGCCACGATATAAAGTTTGGTCAACACTTTTACCACTTGCATCCTTGCTTAGCTTCAAAGTGGTACTCAAGGGTGTATCACAATGTTTGGCACTTTCAAGGCCAAGTTTCTTCACTAGGTTTTTTACATACTTAGCTTGAGATATAAAAATCCCATCATTCATTTGCTTAATTTGTAAACCTAGAAAGTAACTTAACTAACCAACAAGACTCATCTCAAATTCATGAGACATGAAATCAACAAATTGTTGGACTTTGGTGTCATTGGTAGAGCCAAAGACCATATCATCAACATAGATTTGAGCTATAAAGAGCTCATCCTTGTTTTTCTTGATGAATAGAGTCTTGTCAACACTACCCCCAGTGTATCCATGGTCTAAGAGATATTGGGTGAGACGCTCATACCAAGCCCTTGGTGCTTGTTTCAACCCATATAAAGCTTTGTTGAGGTGATAGACATGATTAGGGTGATGAGGATCCACAAACCCTTTTGGTTGCTCAACAAATACTTCCGATTGTAAGAAGCCATTAAGGAAGGCACTCTTAACATCCATTTGATATAATTTGAACTTGTGCAAACAAGAAATGGATAAAAAAAGCCTAATGGACTCAATCCTAGCAACCGGAGAAAATGTCTCCTCAAAGTCAATGCCCTCAATTTAAAAGTATCCTTGTGCTACAAGCCTATCCTTGTTTCGCACAATGATACCATCCTCGTCGAATTTATTCGTATATACCCACTTGGTACCTATCACATTGGTATTCTTAGGCCTAGGAACTAAAGTCCAAACCTCATTCCTTTCAAATTGGTTAAGCTCTTCTTGCATGGCAAGAACCCAAAACATCTTTTAAGGCTTCATCAATTTTCTTGGGTTGTATTTGAGAGGTGTAACATGTGTAGCTAATTAGATTAGCCATTTGACGCCTAGTCCTAACACCCTCACTAACCTCACCAATAATGTCATCTTTTTCATGAAGTTTTCTAACCCATGGAGCAGGTTCTTTTGAGTCCAAGTGAGGAATCCTATCACTAAGTTGTGCTATGTCATCATCAAGATTAGCCTTTTCAACATTAGAGATATCAACTACTTTCTCCAAAGGGGAGTCAACAACTAAATCTACCTCCTCCTCATGATCATTAGTCTTGAGCCTAGTATCATCAATGATAACATTAGATGATTCCATTACGGTCCTAGTTCTTAGATTAAAAACTCTATAGGCTCTATAATTTAAGGCATAACCAATGAAGATAACCTCATCACTCTTAGCATCAAATTATTCAAGTTGATCACGGTCATTCAAAATGAAGCTTTTGCTTCCAAAAGTGTGGAAGTAGCTAACATTTGGCTTCCTACCTTTCTGTAACTCATAGGAGGTTTGCCTAGTGTGGGGCCTAAGGAATACTCTATTTCCTATGTAGCATGCCGTATTGACGGCTTCGGCCCAAAGGTTCCTAGGGACGTTGTTGCTAAGCAATATCACACGGGCCATTTCTTGAAGAACCTTATTCTTCCTCTCAACAACTCCATTTTGTTGAGGTGTCCTAGAAGCTGAAAATTCATGAGAAATGCCTAGACCACTGCAAAAGTTTTCAAAATGGGCATTCTCAAATTCCTTCCCATGGTCACTCCTAATTCTCTTAATGCTTTTAATCTTGAAGTTCATTTCATTTTGAATTTTAGAGCAAAGCATTTTAAACTTATCAAAAGTTTATGATTCTTCTCTAAGAAAATAAGTCCATGTGTACCTAGAGAAGTCATCTACACACATAAAAATGCATCTCTTTCCACCTAAACTCTCAGTTTGCATAGGACCCATAAGATCCATATGGAGAAGATTTAGAGGTTCCTTGGTTGTAATATATTTTCACTTTTTGTGCATACTCTTGGTTTGCTTCCCTTGTTGGCAAGGTCCATAAACACCATTAACCTTTTTCCCAAGCTTGGGAAGGCCACGCACAACATTGAACTTATCTAAGATTTTTAGATCCATAAAGTTCATGTGACCAAGTCTTTCATGCCACAACTCTATTTGTTCATCCTTGGACACATTACAAGACACACTTCTAGCCTCAAGACAATAGCAATTGTGACTAGACCTCATACCTTTTAACAAGGTTTGTCCATTAGGCAATATGATAGAACAATCATTTTTCCAAAACAAGACGGAGAGTCCATCATCACTAAGATATGAAATACTTATCAAATTGGCTTTTAGACCATCAACATATAAAGCATTGGACAAGGAAGGTAATCTGGGAATGGAAATGGTTCCCTTTCCTTTGACCTTCTTTTTGGATCCATCACCAAAGTTGACATTTCCTCCCTCCTCCATCACAAGAGTCTCAAAGAAACTTTTATTTCCAGTCATGTGCTTAGAGCACCCACTATCTAAATACCAAAAATCACAAGAATGAGCTTTCAAAGCAATTTGTGCAACATGGCAAAGGTGTTCATCCTTTCTAATCCACCTAGGTGCAGTATTTTCCTTCCTAGTGATCAATGGTACATGGGCTCTAAATGTCCTAGGATCATGCAAAAGTGTTCCACTTTTCCTAGTGACATGCATCATAGCTCTAGGTGTCCTGAGATCATGCATCAAGGCTCTAGATGTCCTAGGAACTTGCATCATGGCTCTAGCTTTTTTCTTCTCTATCATGCTTTCAATCCTACACAATTTGATATACCTAAAGCAATTTAGTCTAATGTGACCATCAATACCACAAAAATGACATGTAGGTAAAAAGTTAGGAATTTTACCATATCCTTGAGGATGCATTGAAGCCTTTCCATGTCTTTGTGGTTGTCTTGCTTGTTGTTGAGGAGCTTTCCTTCTTTGTTGTTGAGCTAGACTTGATTGCTTCCTTGGTTGGGCTTGCATGATAGGAGTCTTCCCTTTGTGAGCATTTGGTTAAGGGAAGTTAACTTGAGGAGCCCTTGTAGGATGAGCTTGAGGTGGGCTTCTTCGTGCCTCTTTCACTTGAGCACTATTCGAACACTCTCCTAGATCAAGCTTCTTCCTAAAAGTTCGGTGAGGAGGGGACCCATTGAAGTTCATGCTTCTTACAAAAATAGTCTTGCTTGGAGTAGAGGATATCTTGTCATCATCAAACCCAAGCCCTTTCTTGTCACTTGGCCTCTTTCCAACATCTAGCATGTGGTCAAGTTTCTTGGTGCTAGAGTTCATCTTGGCCAACAACTCTCTAGCATCTTCAAGCTCTTTCTTCAACCTGTCTTCCCTCCTCTTAGATCTTTCCAACTCTTTATCTAGTTGGTCAACTTGAGTTGAGAGGTCTAAGTTTTCTTCTTTTAATCGCTTAATCTCATTCTTGTTCTTTAATCTTGAGCTCTCAAACTTAGCCATGTATTCCTTGAGATCCATCCTATTCACACGTCCATTTGTGGATTGTGATGAAGATCCATCATCACTTAAGTAGTCTCCCTCTTGACTATCATTCTCTTCTTCACTAACATCTTTGCTCCTAAGAGAGGATGTAAATGCTATGAAGTTAGCCATGAGTTCTTCATCATCCGAAGACTCATATCCTTCATTAGAGTCATCACTTTAACTCCATGTGGCAGCCGTCATTTTTCCCTTCTTCTTGTTCTTGTGATTTGCACATTCCGGGGCAAAGTGACCTATTCCACCATATTCATAGCATTGAACTCATTTATTCTCGGTCTTTTTTTGACTAGGCTCAAACTTCTTGAAGGGAGCATTCATCTTCAAGTCTTGACCTTTGGATCCAAAGCCTTTCTTCTTGGACTTGTAGAATTTCTTAAACTTCCTCATTAGCAAGACCATCTCTTCATCCGAGTCATCACCTTCCTTCTTCTTAACTTTGGAGGCTTTCAAAGCAATATCTTTTTGCTTTTTCGATTGTGTGGGGTTAGGACATTTCCTAGATTCATAGGCTAAAAGCCTCCCATTCACTTCACTAGGCTTCATGTCCTTTTACCCATTATTCTCTTCCAAGGCCGTCACCTTAGACTCAAATCTATCGGGTAGAGATCTCATAATCTTCTGCTTGATCTTCCTATCCGAATAAGGATCACCAAGTTGATGACTTTGATTCACAATGTCCATTAACCTCACTTTAAAATCGTTGAAGCACTCATTCTCATCTATCTTGAGCAATTCAAATTGCGTTTGGAGAACTTGAAGATTCGATTCCTTAACCACCTCGGTTCCCTCATGTACAACTTCTAGAATGTCCCATGCTTCCTTAGCTATCCTAGTATTTTGAACCAACTTGTATTGGTTATCATCCATTGCACAAAGGATGGCATGCATTGCCTTTATATTCCACTTTGAAGCCTCAAACTCTTGTGCATTCCACTTAGCCTTTGGTTTGAGTACATCATCTCCTCCATCTGTGAGAGTCATCATGGGTGGAGTGTAGCCATCTTCAACTACCATCCATGTCCTGTCATGAATTTGGCATATGTACAACTCCATCTTGCCTTTCCAAGAGGCATAATTCAACCCGGTGAGGAGTGGAGGTCTAGTGCTGGAAGCTCCCTCATTGCCACCGTTTCCACTCATTGTGTTTATGAATGAATGATATGAATACAAGTGTATGAATGGTCAACAAAAACAAACAAAATGCAACACACACAAAAATGAGCAAGGATCACCTATGTATGTCTAGGAACCAGGCTCTGATACCAATTGAAACAAATATTATGGTATGTAATATTTATCTAGAGGGGGGTGAATATATTTTAATTAAGTTTTACCTAATTTTCGTTGAGAGTCAAGTTGACGAAAATACCCCTAACTAGTTACAAAGATACCACAAGTGTAATAAATGAAGAAATAATAAAAACACTTGAGATATACGTGGAAACCATCCAAATATGAAAAACCACGGGCTGATGAGTGCGTCACACTAGAACCTCAAATCCACTAATGATAAAAGAATTACAACCTAATCCCGGTTTAATCCTCCACCACTATCTAATCCCCGGTATAAGTGAACCTAGTTCATCATGCTTGTGCTTTAAGCTACCTACTCCTAGAAGCAACACAAGTCTAACTTCTCAATGAAGAGATAAAGTGTCCTAAGTGAATCTGTAATGATATTCAATAAACAAACAAGGCTAGGAAACCCTATATGCTTATCTAGGATATCAAGTGCTAAATGAAATATTCAAATAGCTTAGCTAAACATAGATCAATCAATCATATGAAGCTATCACAATACAACACTCAATCTTGTCATCACAACAATCTCTAATTTGTATCTAGAAATATTCTAAGAGAATACAATTAATTAAAGAGATGGTTTAGTAAGCAAAACACTTAACTTGTAAGAAGACAGTGAAGAACTTACCAAACAAGATGTGATGAAGCAACTCTATCCATAGATGCACTCTAGATGAACTTAGAAGATGCAAGATGAAGATTTGATGCACATGGGAATGCTTTGAGTGATTAGAAATGAGTTCTTGGAAATTTTTTTCCTTTGAAATGTGTTCTAAGGAAGAAATGTGATATTCTGAACTCATACACGACCATAAGGCATTGAGTTATATATATATATATATATATATATATATATATATATATATATATAAGATCCAAACAAAGTGAGGTCGTTTTGGAAAAAAACATTCCAGCTTCCTCTGTGTGCGCTGGATTAGTAGCTCACCACCAGCGCACAACCTATTTTTTAAAACAGGCGCTGGTCGAGTGGCGCATCAGTAGCGCAACACAAGCTCAGATCCTCTGGGAAGTTTGCGCTGGTGAGGCTGCGCTAGACGAGTAGCTCACCACCAGCGCACGCCTACATTTTTTAACTATGCGCGGGTGTAACAGCTCAGCTTAGTGGCGCAACACTAGCGACAGTCCACTGTGAAAGTTGCGCTGGTGAGGTGCGCTTGTCGAGTAGCGCACCACCAGCGCAAGACCTATTATTTCAACACTCAAATGCATAAAAACAATAAGTTCAAGAGTGATGAAATTGCATCCTATTTTAATGCTTAACATGACAAACAACTTTCATAGCAAGATGCAAATAGGTCAACCAGAGTCATGTAAACTAAAATGCACACAAGAAAACACTCAACAAATAAGATCAAGAATTATGCATGAATATGTGAGTGTGTGCAATTATCTCTTCAAAGTAAGTAAGCACAAGAATTTTACCTTTGATGCTTCTCCTCTTGAGGTCTTGAGAGCCTAAGCTACCCTTACATGAACCCCAACAATGTGGTTGTTCACGAAATAAGCCAAACAACAAATGAGGACTTTTCACATCTAAGTGATCATGAATGTAAAACACAATAAGCACTCAACATAGAAAATGATGATCAACAAATTCTTTGGACATGCAACTAGATAGCTAGATTATGCTTTCAAAGAACAATAACAAATGTATCTAGACAACCTAAGCAAGTTATCAACTAAGAACCAAATCAATAAATTGAATATCAAATGAAATTAAATCTAGAAATAGTCAATCAAGCATAAGAATAAAAGATTTCTAGAAGCAATTTCATGTTTATCTAGTTTATCATAAATCATTCAATTTATCAAAAATCTAGCTAAACTTGAACATCAAATCAAAAAACCACAAAATGATATCAAAATAATCCTAGTCATGTATCTTAATCAAATAGCATCAATCAATAAGAAGATCTAAGAAGAAAACTAAGAAGAAGATGATTTTACCAACAAGGATGAAAATCACGAACTGAAGATCTGATCACTACGAAAACTCTAGACATCCTTTGGTCCTAGAAATGCTTGGGGTTTGTAGATCTCTTCAAGACACTCGAATTCGTTTTTTGAATCAAGTAATTCGGTGAAAAAATGAAGAAGTTATCACAAAAACAAAAATCAAAATGTTGAGAGAAAAATTCTGCACTTGCTCTTCAATTTCTCAACTTTCTCCACTTCTTAAGAATGAGAGGGAAAGAGAGGTTTTAAAGAGAGAATACCCAAAAGATCAAAAATCCCCCATGATTTAGTGCTTCCCCGAGATGGCGCGTGGGCATCTTGAGGCAGAGCAGCTTTGGGGCTGAGATGGCCACGCGCTATCTCGGGAAGGTGCTCAAGTGATGGCTTATGTCATCGCACCTCTTCCCTTGCGCTCCTCTCACGTTCTTTGACCGTTCTTTGGCTTTCGAACTTTGAATTCGAATCCATTTGAAGATTATGAACCGGGACTCCCTCATGAACATGGATATATAAGATACTTAACAAAAAAAATAATAATTCGACTCAATATAGGAAGACAAAGATAATGTATGCAACATGGGTTGAAAGTGTAGTATCTTTTGACTTAGAACCCGAAATCAATAGTATGAGTAACCGAAATGACCGAAACTCAATCACGAACAATCTAAGACTAAAATCAAGTTCAAGATCCATGTTATACAAACATATAAACAAATTAACACATTTTACACGAGAATGAAAAGTACAAAGAGATTGTCTCTAACCATGCATTTTCCAAAACATGTTACTTTCCTACAAATGCATGAGCATTCAACTTCAAGTGTGTAAATGTGTTATACCAAATGATACGCTACGATGCAGTGACACAAATGTAAGATATGTGTATGTGTGCACATTTAATGGTGTACAACTATGTAAGGACACAAATGTATGAATTGTGTGTGTGTGCGCCCTTACGCCTTGCAAGAGAAAGAAGAATCTCGATACCTTAGCATCCAAGAATAGTACCAATCCTCTTGAAGACGAACTTTGCATCATCAGTAGGTACTTGTCTTTCTTGAAGCTTTTATCATCATGAACCACTTCAGCAATTAAGCATTACAAAGAAATGAAGTTTTATTATGGAATTAAGCTAACAAAAATCTAAAACCTAACAGAAGAAGTAGCACCTATCAAGTATAAATCGGTATATACGACTCCTCTTATAGACTTTAGGCAAGGCGACATCCTACTAAGCGACAGAGATGATGAAAGGAAAGTAAAGGCTAAAGCATCAAAGTTCTACATCCTCTACAGTAAGTTGTACCAAAAAACTTTTATAAGGCTTTATTTAAGATGTCTCGAAGCACGTGAAACATACGACATCCTAAAATGTCTCTACGAAGAAGTGTAGGAACCACTTCGGGGCAAGTAGGTTGTCGAACATTGCAATCACAGTTGGTTACTATTGACCCACGATATGAGCCGACTCCTAGGATCACATTAAAAGATACGATAAATGCCAAAGATTCAAACATATGTCCCATCTTATGTATGTTGAACTCTATCTCAGCCCTTTGGCCTTTTATGAAATGGGGAATGGATATTGTAGGCAAACTCTTAGCAGCCCATTGTGGAGTAAGTCTACATGCTTCTCCTGAGAAACTATTTCTCCAAATGGGTCGAAGCAGAAACATACCAGCACGTGCATGACACAGAGGTATAGAAATTTGTATGGAAAAATATTTTTTACAAGTTTGGTATGCCCACGGAAATAGTGACGGACAATGGTGCCAAGTTTAGTTCTTTTGACTTCCAAAACTTCTGTAACAAGTACCAATTATTATTGAGTTTTTTGACTCCTCGTTACCCTCAAGCAAATGGCCTGGTGGATTTGACAAATAAAACCATCGTAAACACCTAGAAGAAGCATTTAGAAAGTGAAAAGAGTGTCTAGGCCGACAAGTTATCCGAAGTACTCTGGTCATACAGGACTACACCTCGACTTGCGACTGGAGAGACACTATTATCACTTGTCTACAGATCTGAAGCAGTGATCTCAATTGAAATGAGGCTCTTGACTGCTTGACGTGAAACCCATTGTAAGAGCAAAATAGTCAACAATTGCTCCATGAACTTGATCATCTCAATCAGTGTCGAGAGCGAGCCGCTATGAGAGTACAAATCTACCAGAAATAAGTAGCTTGATACTTCAACAAAATTGTCATGATTAGAACATTTAAGATGGGAGATAGGGTGCTAAAGAAATTTTTCCAAAATACAAGTGAAAAAGGAGCTGGAAAGCTTGGTCCTACATGAGAATGACCATACCAGATTGCAAACATAGTAGGTTGATGAGCATAAAAATTGTGAAACATCAATGGTGGAGAAATCAACAACAGCTGGAATGCCCTACATTTAAAATAGTACAACTTGAACTTTAAAATTTCATTTATTTTGGTTATCTCATTGTTGATTAAGACTTTTATTATGTGATACTAACGAATCGACACATAAAGAGCGATGATGTCAAGGTGTAAGCTGAGCCCATTTAAACCCACTTTTTTTAAGCATTCTACTTAGAATATCTATGAGATACTACTAACAAGATTTGACTAAGAGCTGTCGATATTCGACAAGCCCATAAAACGAGATGTCCCAGAAACTCGATATTTGAAAAATAGGAATTCCAACCTACAACAAGGCTTGACACTCCTAGCATCAACTAGAAATACATGATCTGCTTTCAAGAGTTTGAATCAACAAGTGACATTTTGCTTTCAAGGATCTAATATAATTCTCAATGTCCACATTCAACATAGCACACTGGAAATTAGAGGAATACCACCGGGTACAAATCCCGAACGTTGAGAGTACGCAGACAAGCGTTTCCAAAATTCAATAGCCTGTTAAAACAAATATGTATAGTCGAATCAAACTAGTGTATGTGAAAAAATATGTCCATGTAATCATTTTAGACCGGACTATCGACCCATATAATATCAATTTCACTATTGTAAAAATATGTATAAGGTTGATTGACCTATCTCAACACATAATGTAATTCGACATGTAACTTTTTTGTAAATATTTACAAGTCTGTTGACCCCTTATCAACAAACAAACTTATTCAACTATACTTCATGATCAAGGTCACATTCTACCTCTATAAATAAGACAGATACAAGTATATAGTCTATCTAAACTTAATTATAAAGGTCCCCGTGGACTAACATGCAAGTTGAACTTCGTTCGATAGGGAATGATAAATATTCAAATTAATGGATCTATCAAATATCAAAATGAAAAGCCATAATCGCCAATTAACTATGAATAAAAAGGCCAAGTCGGCCTCTATTCCATCGGAAAGGTTAAAAAGTAGCAAAAAGTTCCCATAATTAATTACATACCTAGTCGACATGTGAAAATTATAAGCAGTACTCTTATTCGAAACACACATACACACATATACAATATATTATTTTGTTTTTTAAATAAGAACTTCAAACATTACAATTCTATCATGATTGTCAATCGTCGCTCCTTTGGAGGGCTTACCTTCACTTTGAATGGTTGTAGGTTTGTCTTCAGTTAAGGCCTCATCCATATTGAGCCGTTGTGTCTCCTCCCATTCTACAATTTTCTCTTTTTGGCTTCCACTCAGTATGATTGTCAGACATGTGATCTCCATGATTTTCCCTAAAGTTTTGAATATGGCATCGACGACCACAATTTTGAGTTTGTCATACAACACCTTATACTGATCATCCTTGGTTTGAAGTAGTGTACCTTCTTCAACTCTTCATTCACTCTCTCTAGCCTCTTCGCAGCCCCTTTATCGACTTTCCTTAAGTTGTCGAATCTTCTTTTTACTTTTCTTGTAATAATCAGCAAATTCATTCTTCAAGTGCAATTGGGTCCAGAAAGCATATACTAAGAATAAGACTCAAACACACATATATAAGCTTCGAACAAAATTTATATAAAATTGAAAGGCAACAGTCAACCCAACATCTATTTTCTTAGGTAAACCAACCATTTTAAGTTGCTTCTTGTAGGTAGGAAAGACCATCTCATTAGACTAGAATAGGAAGCTTACAGGCTTGTCGAAAATGACATATCTAGAGGAAAGTTGATCAGGAGGTTTTCATGACTCTTTAAGGTTGACTCGACAAGACATTTCCATTTTCCTTTCTTCATCGGATTATGCTCAGGTAAAGACTACAACAGGTCCTCAACCATTTGGATCGGGTCTGGCTAGAAGATTTAAGTAGCCGACCTCTTCTTGGTTGCAGCATCCCTATCCTTTCTCAAAGATTCCTTTTGCTGCCTTGCCACTTTGTCAAGATCATGTATTTCGAACTTCATGTTCTAATCTGTCTATGAAATGATGCTCAGTGTCGAAGATAATATTGTAGGAAAAACATGCGGCGGAAGCGAAAAATATCGATTGGTATATTTCAAAAAGAATTTCTTTAAAATAATGGACCTTACCCTTGATTAATTATCATGTAAATAAAACATGTCATACCATTTTCACATGATGATTGATGTTGGGCCGAATTAAATCTGTAAGATCTTTCAATCTAGTCACGAACGTGAATCATCTAGAAGTATGAGCTCTCTATCTTGAACAGTGTAACTAAGGATGGAAAACAAAAGACATTTTTCTTTTATTAGTCACAATAATCCTTTTAGAGAAAATCGAAGAAGGTTCAGTCACATATGAATTCTCAATCTATTGATTGAAACTCGTGTGAACCCGATTCGATTTGTACACAAAACCATTTGATGTAAAGGATACTAGTGCACTATTGAAAATAAAAATGTTCCCTCTTTTCTCCATGTTTGGTCAAATTCTTCACACATTGATTGGATGAAGTTTTTTTTGTATTAAAGAAAGTAAAAAATAAAAAAAAACTTCTCACGCAAGAACTAGGGTGCCCGAATTCATTGATAGGAATATATATAGGTGGCCAAATCCTCACACAATGAGGATTTGTGTTATGGTCGAAAACTCTCTCACAAGGAGGATTTGTTTTCCACCACAACTCCTATCAATTTTCGGAATTCTACCTTATTCCAACTTATTAGTGTATTATCCAATAATAAATTATTGAATATAAATTAAATGTGATTTTATCAAAAACTTCTTAATTTGACCAACTCTCAATTAGTGCTTTGATAGATATCAAGGACTTTCTAATTTGACTAGATAAATAAATTCTTTTTATTTATCTACTTATCAAATGAAGTCTTTGATAATTATCATACTACCAATAATAGAATGACACTAGGAGACCTTCTCCTACTTAGAAAAATATTTTAACTTTTAATTAAATAAATAATTAATTAATCACCTGGAATTTCACTAAGTGCAATCTAGTGTCCTGCTCTGATACCAATTGAAAATACAAACACGGTTAAATGCTCAAGGCTAACCTAGAGGGGGGTGAATAGGTTAGACACCTTTTTCGACTCTCTTAGAAACAAACAAAAGTTTGTCCCTCTAGATTGCTTGTATCACAATATATATATTAATTAAAGACACTTAATCAATATATAAAACAAGTAAAGTGTGATACAAACAAGTAATTGTAACACATACACAATCTATATTATAGAAAGGAAGTCAACTTACATAGAGAGTTCTATCCATAGTATTCAAATAACAAATACAAATACTAGAGAGATAGGGATACAGAGAAGTTGACACAAGATATAACGTGGTAAACCTCTGAAGAGAAAACATCCACGGATTAGGAACCACCGGCAAACAAAATCCACTAGTAGATAAGACAAGTACAATCTCTCAAGTGACCCATTTATCTAGAAACTACCCTCATATCCTACTCATTAAGATGTCTCCCTCACGCTCAACAATCCGAGGCCTTACACCTCTTGTCAAGACTTCCTCGCTCACCTTACCGGATCCTCACCACCCAAGGCAAGACTTCATGCTTAACTATCCGAGTCCTCCCGACTCTAGTCAAGACTTCCTCGCTCACCCTTTCGGATCCTCACGACCCTAGGCAAGACTTCTTGCTCGACTATCCAAGTCCTCCCGACTCTAGCCAAGACTTCCTTGCTTGACAATCCAAGGTCTCACACCTCTTGCCAAGACTTACTTGCTCAACAGCATAGGTCTCAAACCTTTTGTCAAGACTTCCTTCTCACAAGGCATCTAGGTGATCATGAATGCAAAAAGAAAACAAGCACGCAACATAGAATGCTATGATCAACACATCCTATGGAAAATACTAGACATGAGCATGAATGCACAAAACAAATATTGTCTAGTCAATCATGCATGTTTAAATCATCTAGATCATGTAAGATATGTTCAACATTAATCACAACCTAGATACATGCATAGATCTAAACTTGAATCACAAGATATGTTCAATTAATCATAAAATCAAGTTTAAATCACATAAACCAAAAACATGCTAAAATCATATGAAAAAGTCATTTAGATTTAAGCTAAAGTTGTAGAGCATATTCCTATTCATAGATTCAACAAAACACATGAATAGCTCAAAAGAACATGTATCAATGTGAGAATTCGGCCAAGAGAGCCTAATACATGTGAGGAAATATTTTTCACAAAATCAATAAATCAATCAAAGATCATCAAATAGTCCTAAAATCAAAGCTAGCACAATACAATCCCAAACATGCGAAAACATAGGCAAAATCAAAACCTAACTCAACATGTAAGATTTCAATTGAAACTCAACCTAGCTTTAAAAGAGTTCAAAACTCAAATCAAAACACTCAAAATACACATATATAAGTTGGAAAAGAAAACCTAAGCAAATTGACCAAGATTTAAAAGAAAACTATGAGAGAAAATCAATACCTTAGTTGATTTAGGTGCAGTCCCGTTTTTATGTGTTTAGACTCCAAAAACAAAAACAAAACTCACTCAAACCTTCAGAGAAAAGATGGAGGATGAATAGAAAAACACTCTCCACTTTGAATCACTCAAATCGGAATTCAAATGAAAAGGTTATGGTATTTGGAAGATGAGAAAATGTAGAGATAAAATTTCTCCACACAAGTTTAAATTTCTTCTTGGAATGAAATGTGAGAGGGAAGGAGAATATAAAGGAGAGGGAAAATTAGGCATGTGAAATGACCAAGAGGGGCAAGAAGCAACCAAGCATTCTTGCTGCCCGAGATGGCGCATGGGCATCTCGGGCAGCAAGCCTTCTGCCCCAAGATTTCCACGCGCCATCTCGGGAAAGAAGTGCTTTGCTGACTTCTTTGTCCTTCGACCTTCCTTCGCATTCTTCGACCGTTCTCCTGCCTCCGAACTCGGAATTCGAATCTGTTTGTGGATTACGAACCATAACTCTCACACAGACATGGACATTTAAGATACTCAACCCAGAAAAAAATACTTTGACTCGATATATGAAGACGAAGACAATGTATGCAACATGAGTTGAAAGTGTAGTATCTTTTGACTTAGAACATGAAATCAATAGCACGAGTAGCCGAAATGACCGGAACTCAATCAAGAATGATTTAAGACTAAAATCAAGTTCAATATCCATGTTATACAAACATATACACAAACAAACATAATTCACACTAGAATGCAAACTACATAGAGATAGTCTCCAATCATGCATTTTCCAAAACATGTTATTTCCATACCAATGCATGAGCATTCATCTTCAAGTGTGTGAATGTGTTATACATGGTGCACAACGATGCAGGGACACATATGAATGAATTGTATATGTGTGTCTATAATGGTGCACAACGATGCAGGGACACAAATAATTGGATTGTGTGTGTGTGCCTAAACCTTGTAAGAGAAAGATAAGGTCTTAGTATACCATTGTAGAATCATATTGTATCCTTTCTCTTTGAAGACTTTGAACATGCTTTGACTAGTTGTTCCTTCTTCTTTGAAGCTTGAATCATCGTGAATCTAAACAACTAAATCATTACAAGTAAACATCATTTTGATATGGAATGAATGCCAACACAATCTAAAACCTAACAATATCCCCCTTTGGCAAATTCCATGTCAAAACACCTATACATTTACTACAAATATAAAAATGAAGATAGGTCACAAAATCACTCCCTCATATATAATTAAGTCCATAAATACATGTATCTCCCCCTCAATTCATGCCAAAATACAAGAATTCTTAACCAAACCTTAAGACTAATTATTACATGCCATTGAAAGTTCAAAAGTTCACAAATACAACATAAAAAGAAACTAAGCAACTAGCAACTCTTTCTCCCCCTTTTTGACATGAAATGATGCCAAAAGGTAAGAAACATACCATAAGACTCAAATACTAGCTACTTGGTCCACCAAAGAAAGATGTGTGTGTAGTTGATCTAACATAATGCTTGAGAGGTGGTCTTGAACTTGAGGCAATACACTCCTCCAACTCTTTTCTTCTAGCATCTTGTTTATCAACTATAGCACTAAGCTCATCAACCTTCTTCTTCAATTGTAAAGCCGAATCCGGAAGAATGTTTGTGCGAGTCTCTTGACAATAAACTTGAGAACTGCTAAATAGTTCAAAAGTATCACATGTCTTACCCTTATCCTTATATGACATGTATGACACACGTTTATCACAATACTTTTCCAAGGGTTATACCAACACATCATCTTCTCTACTCTTAACACCATGAGCTAAACACAAAGAAGTTATAAACCCTGGTAATGCAAGCTTTTTATCTCCTCTAGTAGAGAAAGTCGCACTATCAATATAAAGCATAAGTAGATCCCCAAGGTTTATAGGTTAATTAGTCACAATGGCATACACTATATTGATCTTGTCTTTATTCAACTCGGTTGAATTCGAAGATCCAATAATGTTAGTGCAAATGAATATATGCCAAAATGCACTAGTCTTAGTTAACTCATGTTGACTAATATATGCTCTACCTTTCCACTCAAAAAAAGCATTGTCACAAAGAGTTCTACCCATGATATTAAGATTCTCAATGACATCTACATCTAGAAAGTTCGAATCTATATCATTAGATAGCCCAAGAAACATGTTAATATTTTCCGGGTTAACTCTAAACACAACACCCCTAATCTCCATCAAAGCATCCAATAAGGTGGCACTTTCTCTATATTCAAGATAAAACTCTCTAACAAGAGTATCATTCACTATTCCTTACATGCTCACCCAAGATTCCCAATTTCTATCCTTGATGCACTTAAGAACATAAGAATCTTTACACTTACCTAAGTCAATGCCTCTCTCTTGAAATATCTTCTTAGTTCCAAAGATCCCTAAATCTTTTGTCCTTGAAGCTTTGGATCCTTTTGAGGTAGACTTGGCTTTCACAATGGGATTCAATTGATTTCCATTTCCGGTAACCTTAGTTCTTCCCATTTGTTCTTGTGTTATAAGATGCTATATACATACAACAAAAGTGAACGAAAGACAAAACAAGCATATTAGTCACAAATATGTAAAAACAAAGACATATGACTTAAGAATGAATCATCATGCAAGACAAAGATTGTGAGTAATATCTTACAATTATCATTAAGTCAAAATATGCCAACATGTAACAAAATGAAGCATGTGAACATATCATAAAAGAGAACAATGTCTAGCATACAATGCTCCCCCTTGATAAATGCTATAACTAAAATCAATGATAGCAGTTCACAAAGATGTTCACACAATCACACATTCAAGCAATTTGAAGAAATATCAACAAAATAAGCTTCATATGCTAAGAGAGATACACAAATATTTTTCAAGTTCTCTCATAATTCTTCAACAATTGCTAAAATGTCATCATACTCATAAACAAAGTGTGTGTGTGAGAGATATGGTTCAAATATATATCAAGAAGTAGTTTGATAATCAACATGTAAACAATTTCCATTCCATAAAAAGTCAAACCGATTATCATCCGGAAGTTTTGCTCTTAAGAGAATAGATTTCAACATAAGAGCGTGTGTGTGCATGTGGCTCGTCATCCCATTTGATTTTCAACTAAACTCTTTTTTAAGCCTTCCTCCTTTTCTTTTTAGGCTTTGAACCAAAGATTTTTTTTTTTTTTCATTTCAACACTTCTTTGATTTTTCCATTTTTTTTTACATAAACAAAATTCACTCCACGACGGCTTTCACTCATCACAATGGTGTAGCTCTTTCCAACATTAGGTAGCTTTCACAACCATTGTGTGTATACCTTTTCATGAAGGTGCTCATTAAGTTCTATGTAATTGCCGAAGCAAAATGGATACTAACCATAGGTCATTTTAAAAGTACTTAATCACAAAAACTTCAAGGTGTATCCAATGTTTACATATTAGTAAACTCAACATACTAGCAAAACATATAAGAGAAGCAAGATGAAATCTTAGAAACCAAAATTGTATGGCTCATAAGCATATAATTTAAGAGCAATAAGTAGAGACTTATTCAAGATCATTACTTCTCTAATGAGTAGCTTTCAAAGAATATAAAGCTCATATTTTCAAAAGTAATGCCACTCAATATACTATACACAAACAATCATCAAAGTTATGATCAATGTGAACATTATCACTATTAGATCCTAAAATAGCAAATGTCAATGAGAACAATATGTATACTATACAAAATTCTCTAATATGACATGCTATGAGATGTATATCAAAAATTGAGTCAAAAGATGAATATCTAAGAGAACATGCATTAGAATATAGAGATACCTTTTTGCACATTATATTCACCAAATATCATACTTCCGCCCTTTTTATGAGCACTCTTGCCTTGAATGTCCTCATGACACCAAGTTGACGATGTTTCACAACAAGAGTATAAAAAGCATAATATCTCAACTCAATCAACACATATAACAAAAGAACTTCTCTAAAGTTAATCCCATCATAACAAACATGATATGAGATAACCTAGTTCATATCAATACATGGAGTATTCAAAGCTAGCAAGCAAGAATTCTCAACACAATTGATATATAGCCTCAAAGCTAACTCACATGTGCTTTTTATTTTAGTGATATGAGCACTCACCCTTGAACCACTTGTTCTTGGGTATACCTACACAAACATTTCCAATATCATCCTTCACAACAATGTTAAATCTAAAGTAAAGTTCTTCAATGACTTGATTAACATGAATATCATTAACACACTCTTCCTTAACATTATCAACACAAGCTTTGTCAAGTTGAACAAGATTAATATTCTTTCTACTCCACAACTGTTTCTCATGCTTAGCAATATTATCATGTTTCTCAACTTTCAAGACCTTAGCATGTTCAAGTTGAAGTTTAATCTCCTTATCTCTAGATTCATTTTCTAATTTGCATTTTTCTATATATTTATAACACCTAAGCTTAATGTGTCCTATTATGTTGCAATAATGGAAAATTGGAATAAAAGATGAGATTGCACCTTTTGGAGTAGAACTAGCTTTACTAGGAGTTTGCAAAGATATCTTGTTCGCCAACTTCTTCTTGGTTTTTGACCTTCTCTTCTTGTATGGTTTCTTATCAATTACGACTTCATCAAAGTGAGTAGGAAGTGGTGCTTCTAAGAGCTTCTCTTCAACTACCAAGTCATCTTTACCACAATGAGAGTTAACAAGATTCCTAACACTAGACACACTTACCGAATCATTCACTAAGTCCTTGATGACCTTCTTAGTCGTGTCTATCTCTTCCATCAATTCTTGTTCTCTTTTCTTCAAAGAAGATATCACATTATCCTTCTCAAGGTTTATCTTTTCAAGTTCTCTAAACTTCTTTATAATATCACCTTTCTCCCCAAGAAGTCTACGAGTGACAACCTCAAACTCATCTAGTTGTTTCTTGATCAAATCATCCTTCTCAACTACCTCTCTTAAAGCATTATCTCTAGCTTATTCAAGCTTTTCTATTTTTTTTAACAACTCAAGATTAGTAGGAGTGGAACTAGAGCTTCAATGATGATTTGCATCAAAGTTCTTGTTCAAAGATATTGTACCATCAACATCTAGAGAAGAATGAGAAGCCGTTAGAGCTACAAAGTTGCTCACCAACTCTTCATCACTTGAAGACTCACTACTAGAGCTCTCATTGTCACTAGAGTAACCATCATTACAAGTAGCCCCCAACATTTTGCCTTTCTTGTCTTTCTTAGATGGCTTCTTGGTGCACTCACTAGCAAAGTTACCAAAACCATGACAATTATAGCATTGAACCTCTTTATTGTTCATGGCTTGACCATTCTTCTTATTCCTTGGAGATGATGTTTTCTTAACTCCTTTTTCCTTAAAAGACTTGCCTCTAGGCTTGGCATTCTTCTTTAGAAATTTCTTGAACCTTCTAACCAAAAGAGCCATCTCTTCATTTTCATCATCACTCTCCTCCTCAATAGCATTGAGAGCGATTCCCTTACTTTTAATCTTTGGCTTCAAGCACATCTCATAAGTTTGGAGAGACCCAAGCAACTCAACAATGTTCATACTATCCACATCATTGATTTCCTCAATGGCCGTCACCTTTGATTTGAATCTCTTAGGAAGAGACATAAGGATTTTCCAATTTAAATGCTCTTTTGAGATAAGTACTCCAAGTGCTTGACATTGGTTAGCAATGTTAAAAAGCCAGAATTGGAAGTCTTCAAACTTTTCTTCTTCACCCATACTTAAACCTTCAAATTGTGATGCCAACATTTGAAGCCTTGATTTCTTCACCGCTAAGGTTCCTTTTTTAGTAACTCGGAGAGTATCCCAAGCTTTCTTTACGGATTCAAGATTTTGAATGTAGGAGAATTGATGCCCATCAACTCCTCCAAAGATGGCATTTATAGCATGATGGTGCCATTCAGCAACCTCAAACTCATTCGTTGTCCATTCACTTCTTGGCTTGAGTATCATGGTTCCATCCTATTGAACCTTGGTAGAAGGACTATAATCTTCTTCCACTAGCATCCAAGCCCTTTCATCAATAGAGCGGATGTAGGCTTTAATCCAAAATTTCCAATACCCATAGTTATGGCCTCGAAGTAATGGTGGCCTAGTATTTGAGGCTTCTTCTGCCATTACATCATCTTGTAAACCCATGACCTCAAATGCTTTGCAAAAACCTTGAATGTATCACCTGGACTCTCACTAAGTGCAATCTAGTGTCCTGCTCTAATACCAATTGAAAATACAAACACGGTTAAATGCTCAAGGCTAACCTAGAGGGGGGGTGAATAGGTTATACACCTTTTTCGACTCCCTTAGAAACAAACAAAAGTTTGTCCCTCTAGATTGCTTGAATCACAATATATATATTAATTAAAGACACTTAACCAATATATAAAACAAGTAAAGTGTGATACAAACAAGTAATTGTAACACATACACAATCTATATTATAGAAATGACTTACATAAAGAGTTCTACCCATAGTATTCAAATAACAAATACAAATACTAGAGAGATAGGGATAGAGAGAAGTTGACACAAGATATAAAGTGGTAAACCTCCGAAGAGAAAACGTCCACGGGCTAGCAACCACCGGCAAACAAAATCCACTAGTAGAAAAGACAAGTACAATCTCTCAAGTGACCTTTTACCTAGAAACTACTCTCCTAATCTACTCATGAAGATGTCGCCCTCATGTTCAACAATATGAGGCCTCACACCTCTTTTCAAGACTCCCTCGCTCACCTTACCGGATCCTCACGACCCAAGGCAAGACTTCTTGCTCAACTATCCGAGTCCTCCCGACTCTAGTCAAGACTTCCTCGCTAACCCTTCCGGATCCTCATGACCCTTGGTAAGACTTCTTGCTTGACTATCTGAGTCCTCCTGACTCTAGCCAAGACTTTCTTGCTTGACAATCCAAGGTCTTACACCTCTTGCCAAGACTTACTTGCTCAATAACAAAGGTCTCACACCTATTGTCAAGACTTCCTTCTCACAAGGCATCTAGGTGATCATGAATGCAAAACACAAACAAGCACGCAACATAGAATGCTATGATCAACACATACTATGGAATATACTAGACATGAGCATGAATGCACAAATCAAATGTAGTCCAGTCAATCATGAAATCACAACCTAGATACATGCATAGATCTAAACTTGAATCACAAGATATGTTCAATTAATCACAAAAAAAGTTTAAATCAGACAAACCAAAAACATGCTAAAATCATATGACAAAGTCATTTAGATTTAAGCTAAAGTTCTAGAGCATATTCACTTTCATAGATTCAGCAAAACACATGAATAGCTCAAAAGAACATAAGCACATGTATCAATGTGAGAATTCGGCCAAGAGAGCCTAATACATGTGAGGAACTATTTTTCATAAAATCGATCAATCAAAGATCATCAAATAGTCCTAGAATCAAAGCTAGCACAATACAATCTCAAACATGTGAAAACATAGGCAAAATCAAAACCTAACTCAACATGTAAGATTTCAATTGAAACTCAACCTAGCTTTAAAAGAGTTCAAAACTCAAATAAAAACACTCACAGTACACATATATAAGTTAAAGAAGAAAACCTAAGGCAATTGACTAGGTTTTAAAAGAAAACTTTGAGAGAAAATCAATACCTTAGTGGATTTAGGTGCAGTCCCGTTTTGTGTGTTTAGACTCCAAACACAGCAACACAACTCACTCAAATCTTTAGAGAAAAGATGGAGGATGAATATACAAACACTCTTAACTTTGAATAACTCAAATCGGATTTCAAATTAAGAAGTTATGGTGCTTGGAAGGTGAGAAAATGTTGAGAGAAAATTTCTGCACACAAGTTTAAATTTCTTCTTGGAATGAAATGTGAGAGGGAAGGAGAATATAAAGGAGAGGAAAAAAAATTGGACATGTGAAATGACCAAGAGGGACAAGAAGCAGCCAAGAATGCTTGCTGCCTGAGATGGCGCCTGGGCATCTCGGCGCAGCAAGCCTTCTGCCCTGAGATGGACACGAGCCATCTCGGGAAAGAAGTGCTTTGCTGACTTCTTTCTCCTTTGACCTTTCTTCGTGTTCTTCAACCGTTCTCCGGTCTCCGAACTCGGAATTGTAATCCGTTTACTAAACGGATTACAAACTCTAACTCTCACACGTACATGGACATATAAGATACTCAACCCAAAAAATAATAATTCGACTCTATATACGAATACGAAGACAATGTATGCAACATGAGTTGAAAGTGTAGTATCTTTTGACTTAGAACTTGAAATCAGTAGTATGAGTAACCGAAATGACCGGAACTCAATCAAGAATGATTTAAGACTAAAATCAAGTTCAATATCCATGTTATACAAACATATACACAAACAAACACAATTCACACTAGAATGCAAACTACATAGAGATAGTCTCCAATCATGCATTTTCCAAAACATGTTATTTCCATACCAATGCATGAGCATTCATCTTCAAGTGTGTGAATGTGTTATACATGGTGCACAATGATGCAAGGACACATATGAATGAATTGTATGTGAGTGCCTATAATGGTGCACAACGATGCAGGGACACATATGAATGAATTGTATGTGTGTGCCTATAATGGTGCACAACGATGTAGGGACACAAATGAATGAATTGTGTGTGTGTGCCTAAGCCATGTAAGAGAAAAATAAGGTCTTAGTATACCTTTGTGGAATCATATTGCATCATTTCTCTTTGAAGACTTTGAACTTGCTTTGACTTGTTGTTCCTTCTTTCTTGAAGCTTGAATCATCATGAATCTAAACAACTAAATCATTACAAGTAAACATCATTTTGATATGGAATTAATGCCAACACAATCTAAAACCTAACACCACCCCATTTTGTTGAGGTGTACCTGGTATAGACAACTGAGAAATTATCCCATTATCAATAAGATATTGTTGAAACTCACCAGATAAATATTTTCCACCACGATCAGACCTCGAGATTTTTATAAATTTCTCAAGCTGATTTTCTACTTGAGCTTTGAATGCTTTGAACATGTCAAAAGCATCTGACTTATGTCTCATGAGACACATAGTCAAATCTCAAGAAATCATATGTGAAAGTGATGAAGTACTCATTGAAACAAATTATGGTGTGTTTAATAACAATCTATGAGCGAGGTGAATAGATTTTAATCAAATTTACCTAATTTTCGTTAATGGCCAAATAGATGAAAATACCCATAACTAGTCACAATAATAAAACAAGTGTAATAAATGCGGAATTAAAATGAACACTTGATCTTCACGTGAAAACCCTCCAAATGGGAAAAACCACGGGCTGTTAAGTGCGCCACACTCGAACAACGAATCCACTAATTATAGAGGCGTTACAACCTACTCCCAGTATATAACCCACTACCACTACGTAATCCCAATATTAAATAAACCTAGTCCAATTTGCTTGTGATTTAAGCTACCTAATCCCGAAAGCAACACAAGTCCTACCTATCAATGAAGAGATAAAATAAACTATGTGAATATATGATGATATTTAAAGAACACACAAGGCTAGGGAACCTTATATGCTTATCTAGGATAATGAGATGACATTTAAAACAATCCTAGATATCAAGAGCTAAATGGCATATCATAAAGCTTAGCTAAACATAGATCAAACAATCCTATAAAGCTATCACAATGCAACACCCAATAATATCATCATAAACAATCTCTATTTGTATCTAGAATATACTCTAAGAGCATACAAATGATAAAAGAGATGGCTTGGTAAGAAAACCACTTAACTTATATGAAGATAGTGAGAAACTTACCAAACAAGATGTGATGATGCTTAACTATGTATGGATGCACTCTATATAGTCATAGATGATGCAAGATGATATTTTTAAGATCAAAGGAAAAACTTTGAGTGTATAAAGGTGAGTTCTTGGAAGATTTTCCCTTTTGAAATATGATCTGAGGAAAATATGTGATATTTGGAACTCTTAGAAATGACCTGAATATGAAGAGACACACTTATATGGGTCAAAAACGAAGTGCAATCGTTTTGAAAAAATATGCCAGATCAGCGTAGTGCGCAGGTCTGAACCTGCGCATTCACCCGCTCACACCAGCACTAGGCCGCTCAAGTGTCCGCGCAAGGGCCTCAACCAGAGAGATGCAAAATCTCAACCAGTGAAATACGGGAGACTGCAGGTTCCAATCTGTGCAAGTGTCCGCACATTGACCTGACATAGAGAGATTGAAAATCCTCAATCTTCTCATTATGAGGGTAGACACCCGTCCATGGACCTGAACACTTCTCTGTTATGGATTTTTCGAAGTGAAAAATTCACCACACCAAAACACACAATGAATGCAAGTAATACAATGAAGCACACATGCATAACAATTCAAATCTAACAATTCAAATGCAAGTGAGTGTGTGTTTGTGAAAGCAACACATAATGCATGTCAATTCAAATGCAAAGATGTGATCAAGATAAACATGCAAGACGAGTTATCAAATCATGAAAGCACACATATAAACACACAACATATACTCACAAGAATTATGCATGAGTTGTAAGTGTGTGCAACTATCTCTTCAAAGCAAGCAAGTACTTAGAATTTTACCTTTGGTGCTTCTTCTCTTAGGGTCTTGAGAGCCTAAACTACCCTTATATAAAATCCCCAACAAGTGGCTTGTTCATGAAATAAGTCAATCAATAATGAGGACTTTACAATCTCCCTCTTTGGCTATTTCGTGACAAAATCACCACTCACATTGATTGTCACAAAAAAAAAACAAATAAAGCACCAAGAAGATATCCTACATTACAAAGAGATAAAAAAAAACTTTAACTCTTCAATCTCCAATCTCTTGTAGAACTATCAACCCTACACAACAAAACAAAACTAATACACTTTCCAAACCAAGTGTATGCAAGATGATCAAGTGAAAATAAAAATCATTTGCATTTAAGAAACTAAGAACAACATCATGCAATGTATATGAATGTATTGCTCCCCCTCAAAGGGTTACTCCCCTTCGATATGTAATCTCCCCAGCATGCCAACTCCCCAACTCCCCCTTACTATATACTACTCCCCTTTTTTGTCATGATATAGGCAAAGGAGTAGTCCCTAACCAGATCACTCAAGACAAAGAGAGAAAAGAGCATACAAGATATTTGCATAATCATATAAGCCACATTTATGCAACTCAATTAATAGAAGAGAAACAAGGAGATTTATTTTAAGAAAACGTATGAATAAAAAATGCTTTGCATACAAGTCCAAAAACAATGGTATTTAGCAAAGAAAATGACAAAGGTTTCAAATAGAATTCAAACCAATTTCACCGTTTGCCATGAGAGAAGCAAGGATATCAAGTTTTAAGAGCACTATATCCAACTTTATAAGCGAAACATGGCTTGAGCGACTTTGCACCCTATTTGATTTTTCAGGTAAGATACCCGTATGATAGTAGCCATGTTCAACTAATAAACAAAGAGAGACATTAATTAAACATTCGAGTCTTACTAGCATTTTCACACATTGTTTTGCATTTAACAATTGCAATCATCAATTCATGCTTTATCATTTTTCATTAACATGTCATTAAAGAATCATCATGTCATTGAGATAACTATAGGTCATTCAACATGTACTTCCAATGTAGATATCCTAGTCCAAAAATGCATGTTTGAACATAAATATGATATGGATTGTAATCAAAGCAAGGTTCACACTTATTGAAGAAAATATAATATAACAAAAGTGAAACCAAGCTACTTAAGCAATCAATAAAGAAGCATAAACATTTCCAAATTTTTGCATGCAACAAGTATACAATAGCTCTCTTTGCTTGAGTTCCCATATGGGCACAAATCCAAAATCTCATCACTCCATGAGACAAATCCTAATAGATCTACTAAGAGTTTTAAATCGAGTAGCATCTAAGGGTTTAGTAAATAGATCCGCTAGTTGATCATTAGTACCTACATGCTTAATACTATGCATTTATTTTGAACAAATTCACTAATGAAATGACGGCGGATGTCAATATGCTTAGTTCTAGAATGTTGAAACTGATTCTTAGAAATATTATTAGCACTCATGTTATCACAAAAGAGAGTGAGAGCACCTTGGTTGAATCCGTAGTCCACTAGCATTCGCTTCATCCAAAGGAGTTGTGCGCATCCACTCCCCACGGCTATGTACTCGTCCTCCACTGTAGGTAAGGAAATTGAGTTTTGCTTCCTGCAAAACCAAGAGACTAGATTGTTCCCAAGGAAGAAGTAACCGCCCGATGTACTTTTCCTATCATCACAATTTCCTTCCCAATCAGCATCACTAAAGCCTGCAAGACTAGCATTAGTGTCAAAAGAGTACCTAATCCCATAGTTGGATGTTCTATTCACATAGCGAATGATTCTCTTAACGGAAAAAATATGGGACTCATTAGGATCCGATTGGTACCTAGCACACACACCCACACTAAAAAAGATATCGGGCCTACTTACAGTTAAATAAAGCAAGCTACCAATCATGTTCCGATATAGTGTTTGTTCCACATTTTTATCACTAGCACCCTTGCTTAACTTCAAAGTGGTACTCATGGGTGTATCACAATGTTTGGTATTTTCAAGGCCAAAATTCTTCACTAGGTTTTTGGCATATTTAGATTAGGATATGAAGATCTCATCATCCATTTGCTTATGCAACCCTAGGAAGTAACTTAGCTCACCAACAAGACTCGTCTCAAATTCATAAGACATGACATCAATAAATTGTTGGACTTTGGTGTTGTTGGTGGAGCCAAAAACTATATCATCAACATAGATTTGTGCTATGAAGAGCTCATCATTGTCTTTTTTGATAAATAGAGTCTTGTCAACACTACCCCTTGAGTAGCCATTGTCAACAAGATATGGAGTGAGACGCTCATACCAAGCCCTCAATGCTTATTTCAACCCATATAAAGCCTTATTTAGGCGATAGACATGACCGGGGTGATATGGATCCACAAACCCTTTAGGTTGCTCAACAAACACTTCCTCTTGCAAGAAGCCATTGAGGAAGGCACTCTTGACATCCATTTGATACAATTTTAACTTGTGCATGCAAGAGATGGATAAAAGAAGCCTAATGGACTCTAGACGGGCAGCCATTGCAAAGGTCTCCACAAAGTCAAAACCCTTAATTTAAAAGTACCTTTGTGCAATAAGCCTAGCCTTATTTCGCTCAATGTTTCCATCTTCATCCGATTTGTTCCTATAAACCCATTTGGTTCAAATGACATTTGTGTTTTTGAGTCTAGGAACTAGAGTCCAAACCTCATTTCTTTCAAATTGGTTTAGCTATTCTTGCATAGCAAGAACCCAAAATTCATCATTTATGGCTTCATCAACCTTTTTGGGTTTTATTTGAGAGGTGTAGCATGTGTAGCTAATTAAATTAGTCATTTGATGCCTAGTTCTAACACCTTCATTAACCTCTCCAATGATGTCATCTTTATCATGGAGTTTCCTAACCCATGAAGCTGGTTTATTAGAGTTTAAGACAGGAACTCCATCAATAAGTTATGTGATATCAACATCAAGATTATACTTTCCAATATTAGGAGTCTCCACAACTTGTTCCAAGGGAGAGTCATCAACTATAGTTACCTCTTCCTCATGGTTATTAGATTTGAGCCTTGTATCATCAATGACAACATTGGATGATTCCATGATAGTTCAAGTCTTCAAATTGAAAACTCTATAGGCTCTATTATTCAAGGCATAGCCAATCAAGATACTCTTATCACTCGTAGCATCAAATTTGCAAAGTTGATCACTGTCATTTAAATTGTAGCATTTGCTTCCAAAAGTGTGAAAGTAGCTAACATTTGGCTTCCTACCTTTCCATAACTCATAAGAGGCTTGCCTAGTGTAGGGTCTTAGAAAGACTCCATTTCCTATATAGCACGCCGTATTGAAGCATTGGCCCGCTTATACCCATGCTAGGTCTTGCAAGTGTCCATGCAGGGGCATTAACAGGAAATGCAAAATCTCAACCAGTAAAAGGTGTGGGACTGTACGGGTTCCAACCCCACGAAAGTGTCAGCGCATTGACCTGACACCGAGACATTGAAAATCCTCAATCTTCTCATTGCGTGGGTAGACACTCGCGCATAGACCTGTACACTTCTCTTTTATGGATTTTTCAAAGTGAAAAATCTACCACACAAAAACACACAATGAATGCAAGTAAAATAATACAGCACAGAAGCATAACAATTCGAATATAACAATTCAATTGCAAGTGAGTGTGTGTGTGTGAGCAACACATAATGCATGTCAATTCAAATTCAAAGATGTGATCAAGATAAACATGCAAGAAGAGTTATCAAATCATGAAAGCACACATATAAACACACAACATATGCTCACAAGAATTATGCATGAGTTGTGAGTGTGTGCAACTATCTCTTCAAAGCAACCAAACACTTAAAATTTTACCTTTAGTGCTTCTTCTTTTAAGGTCTTGAGAGCCTAAACTACCCTTACATAAAAACCCCAACATGTGGTTTGCTCATGAAATAAGCCAGTCAATAAATGAGGACTTTACACTCATATCCACCTCTAGCTTGAATGCTCATAAGACCACAAATATCAGTGTGTAATAATCTTAAACATTCAGTGGCTCTTATGCCTTTGGTCGTGAACGATCTTTTGGTCATTTTACCTTCTAAACAAGATTCATAAATTGGTAGATCATCAACCTTTAAGACACTTAAAGGTCCATCACTAACCAATCTTTTGATCCTATCAAGGTTAATATGACCTAGGTCAAATGCCATAGGTAGGTTTCATCTTTTGATAAGTTTACTCTTTTACGATTAGGTTCCATTAATTGCCTCTAACAAGTGAAAGATATTTTTATGCAATTGAAATAAATCATTTTCAAATGTACCTTTGCCAATAAATTTGTTATTCCTACTAATAATAAAACATTTATTAAAAGTAATCGAATATTCAAATTTATTTAAACAAGAAACTGAAATTAAATTTCTCTTGAATTGAGGTACATAATAAACGTCTATTAAATCTAAATGCCTATAAGAATCTAAATTAACTCTAATATATCTCATTGCACTGGCAGACAATAACGCTCCGTTGCCTAAACGCAAGTTGAATTCATTCTCATTCAGTCTATTCCTTTTCTAGAACCCATGTAAGGAATAACAAATATGATTAGTGGCCCCCAGAGTCTATGAACCAAGAATCTATAGAATCTGTCAGAAAACATGTTTCAAGATAATTAATATTACCTTTTTCTTTCTTGTTTTAAAACTTTGGGCAATTTCTTTTCCAGTGTCCCTTTTCACAACAAAGGAAAAACTTTCCTTTGATCTTGGTTACTTTCTTGGTCTCCTTTTTGGTAGGCCTAAGTTTTTTTTTCCTTCAGTTGTTTCTTGACCTTTTTATGGGTCTTAACAGCAACTTTACCAACAGTTTGAATCTCTTAACCCTTGCCTTTCACAAGGATTTTCTCAGTGCTTTGAACATCTTGCATCAGTCCCTACAAGGTGTATTCCTTATTGTTCAAGGTGTAGTCCAACTTGAACTAGTCAAAGGAATCTGACAATGCGTTAACAATCACGTCAATTTTCATCTCACCATCTATCTCAGCACCATTGAGTTCAACAATGTTAAGATGTAGTATGACTTTCATCATGTGATCTTTCTTAGTCTATCCAGGTTTCATCCTAAGATTCATGAAAGTAGTCACTGCCTCTCTCTTAGTCGTCCTGGACTTCATAGAAAGCATCTCTTTCAGAGATATCATTATATCAGCAACAATCTCCATTCTATCATGTTGCTATTGCAACACGTCGGATATGGTTGCCAACATGTAATATTTGGCCATCTCATATGAGGTCTTCCACTACTGATACAAGTCTCTTTACTCCTCAGTAAATTCATTAGTAGAATTTGGTGGTTTATGGGTACACATAACAAACTTATATTTTTCAGCATGCATAAACAACCCTATTTTTCATTTCCAAGTGACATAATTATCACCAGTTGAAGTATTATCTTTTAAGATGTTGATTAGGGATGGGGTCATGATTTCTGAATAATAACAAAAAATATATAAGTAAACAATCATGATAAAGCACTTTCGAATATTTATATTGAATTAAATAAAATAATTCAATCATAAAATTCAACGGTGATCTAACACCCATAAATGTTACGTCTACTTTGGAAGTTTGCACCTTCTACTAGTTGGACTAGGTCTTACCTAATTGTTAACATAACAACTAGCATTTTCAATTTTAGCCTTACAATTTTATTAACAAGAGCTCCTTAGAGAATATCAATAAAATCACAGTGAGTGTGTTACCAAGTTATCGACCTTCAATATATTTGTTGACGTCAATTTCTGGATGTGAGTAAAGTCAACAAGATTTGGATTTTAGCTATGATTTCAAAGAGAATGAGAAGGAAAAAGTAATTGGACACAAGTTTTACATGGTAAAACTCCGATGACCGGAGAAACGTCCACTGGTGGTTGAATAAACAACCGAGTCAAAATCCACTATAGAAAAACATTTACAACTCTCGATCTCTCTTTTTTCTCTCTGTATTTTCTATATTTTCTATCTATAACGAGATTATGGGTCTATTTATATGTGCATAGAACCCTTATCCTTTTTGTACAAGTAACTAGAGATCTTTGTATTTAATTATGATTGGTTACTTGTTAGAAGCAGTCTGTCTTCTTTCCTATTTCGGAGACTTTATAAAGATCGGACTCTAGTGATATAGTCCAGTTAGGACTTATTTGCTTATAAATGCGTAGTCTTTTTAAAGAAATAAAATTGTTGCCTAATTTGGAACCTTTTTCCTGTTTGGTATTCTTTTTTCCTTGGAATTCTTCTTTGATATGGATATCTTTACGTATTTTAACGACTCTTGATTCGTGTGTGAGTTATTCACTGGGCATCTTTATTAGGGTTTCTTTATGTTTGTCCCAAACAGAACATGATGTTAGCTGGTCCCGAATGACGTCATTTGATCCCGAGTAGAACATGTCATGAGCTAACCCCGAGCGTCGTTCACTGACCCCGAGTATGTTTTGTTCAATACTTGTTTACTCGGGTTTCTCTTGTTTGGTGATCTTGCAGGATATTTTCTGAATGCGATTTGGATGTCCATCAGGAAATTTTATCCTCTTTGTCAATGAATTGTACATCTGATAAAATTTACATACGACAATACCCCCTTAAAATATTTTGCTGAACAGGGTTTCGTTCTGGGCAAAAGTATTTTAATCAACCCTTCAATTTTTACGTTTCATTAATGCCAGAGTAAATGTCTTGTCATAATGATGTGTCTTAATGGTGACCATGTAAATTCAATTCTGCTTCTTCACGCGAGATCTCAAAGATTGCGACATTTTGGAGTTCTGACAGCCTTGGTCAATTTTTCTCTTAACACGTGTCCTTTACAGCTTCATTTCTCGATACCATTTATGAGAAACGACCTAGCATCTCCTAGTGCACCGCTTACATCATCAAATATGTCCTTGATTTTTCCCGCCTTGAGATCCTAGGGTTTCATGCTATTACCCCTTTAAATTCTCCACTGAACGGAGTTGCGTTTGTTCATTAGAGACTCAAACCTGAAATTTTCCAGCCCAGATTTCTTTACGTAGAAAATCCCTTTTCTCTGTTGATTTTGCATCAGGCTTTTTCAATCAAGGTTAGTTTTAATGAATCCGACTTCCCGTCGTCAACTTTTTACTATAGCTCTCGAAGCGCTTGATCGTGGGGATTTTCAACTGGTTTCTTGCGCTAGTTGATTTTTAAAGGAAATTCCCCCTGACGAACCCCTTTTTTAGATGTTGATATTTATGGGCTTTACCCTGATGCCCGTTTTAGTTCTGAATCCAGTTCTTATTCTTATTCATCTAGTTCTGAATCTGTCGTTTATGATCACGGGATACCTCTTCGATCGAGGATTGAGAAACATCAAAGTTAAAGTGAAGTCCATAAGCACAACTCAGGCAACGTCCGGATCAAGGAACAGATTATTAATGAGAAGGACGTTGAAAAGGAGTTCAGAAAATCTCGTCTCTCTTTTTCTGTTGATCGCCCGAGTGGGTATGAAGCCGAACCAAATGTTGTCTGGGAAGATGAGATCGGTAAATATCGTGCTCGATTCGATTTGGACAATTCAGTCATTCTGATTCCTACCTATGATAGAGCCGTGTGGAACCCTCCCCCGGGCATGGTGGCAATCTATGGTTCCATGCTTTGTTGTAGCATTACTCTTCCTCTTCAGCCGTTTATTGTCTGGTTTATGGATGAACAGGGATCGCTCTAGCCCGATTGGACCCGAATAGCTACAAGATCTTGATGTGCATGTGTCATATGTGAAGCCGAATGAATCTGTCGCTGCCTTCCCTGAGTGAAATCAGGTACTTCTACACGCTAAGACAGTCTGGTCGGAAAGGGACTTATTTTCTCATGTCTAACCCGCCAGATTGATGGGTCCCCGAGGGGACAAAAGTGAATCGGGGAGTTGATACCTCAGATGATGCCAAAAAGAGAGGCTTTGTATGGGGATTTCCTTCGTCCAACAAGTACTAGAAGAATAGCTGGTTTTTCGTCGGAGGAAACCTGGACTTGAAGTAACTCTTTCGGCTGGGGAAACTCAGACGGTGCTGAAAATTCCCTATTTTTTCTGTTCTCTTAAGGCGTGGAACAAGAAAAAACTTGAATTTTGCGATACTCAGCTGACCAGACTTGCTCGGGCTGCAGTTCACACTCTAGAAAAAAGGAGCAGGATTTATCTTTTTAATGAGAAGAAGATGATAGATCTCGGCTTCTTTAGCCAGATTTCAAGCTATCGCAGACGATATAAGTGGTCTTCCCCACCTTCTATCATTTTTTTATATTTATTATGCTTTCTATACTGACTTGATTCCCTTTATCGTTTGAAGTGTATGACTCGAACATTGGCTGCGACGTCCAGACTCCGCCAAGTGAAGTCAATCCTTCAGGCAAGCCAAAAAGAAGCTTCTCGTCAAGGCAAAGATGGCATTGTCCCGCCTGAGACAGAAGAGGACCCTGATGAGGCTGATAAGCAAATCTCTAAATATGTTCCCGAGGAAGTCATTCGGCCGACCGTAGGGGAGTCTAGTGGTTCGAGTGGCCCAACGGACCACACTCAGGAATTACCTGAAGACGGGGAGAGGCAAAGTGAAGGTCTTGGTGAAGGGCCTTGTGAATTGAGATCCTCGGTTATGGTTCCTATCGAGCGGATGGATGCTGGTGGAGGTAAAACCTCTGAAGAACTAGTAAATACAAATCTCAACTTTTTTGAATCCTTCCGGGATGATGTTCAGGAAGATACCTCAGCTGATCTCGGCTTTCATCGCTTTCGGGCTGAGAAATGGAAGGCGGTTGAATCTCTCGTTCGTCCATACAAGGTCGGGTGGTTTCATTCATTGACTCCAGTGATGAAGATGCCAGGGTCGAGATTCCCCCGAGGGTTGATGTTGAAGCATTGGCGGGTGCAGAGACTTCTAACCCGAAAAGAGCCTCCCCCCCCCTTCCCCTAAGGTTGAAGATCTAAAGGCTGATTCTTCGGGAGGTCCTTCCTATCCTTCTCCCTAGGATATGCTCAGGACGATGTCATCTGGTCAGGCTTTCATAGGGAATGATCATTGGAGCCAACTCAGAGACACTTCTTTGACGAGTCGTCTTCAGAATATCTTTAACGGCGCATCTTATGTAAGTTTTATTCCTAACTCTCATCGTCTTGGTTGCTTGCTTACTAGATTTTAAATTTCTTTTTCTTGTAGATGGTGGCCGATTTTGCTGAGCTGGTTCAGACACAGCAACATCAAGCTGATCGAATAAGGCGTCTTGAAGCTCAGCTGAAAGAGAGTGAGGATAGCCATACTCCGGTTGAATCAGCTTATCAAAAGGAGGTAGGCTCTGCCCAAGTGTTTGTTGACCATTATTTGGCGAAGCAAGCGAAGGTCGAATAAAGAGCTTCTTTGGCAGAGGAGAAGGCTATGTCATTTCAAAACTTGTTGTCTTCTGTATATGAATCAATGCTTAAAGTCGAACAGGAAGCGGAGCAGTCCAAGTCAGCTAATGAACAAAAAATCAAGGACTTGGAACTCTAAGCTTTGACAGCCAAATCCCTATCCAAAAGGGCCATGCTAGAACTCGAAGTCCAAGGGGTTGACCATTTTAAAAGATCTCCTGCTTATGATGCCTTTCTCCTTCGGGAATTTCAAGGAGGGCTAGTTTCAGCTGGTGAATTTTTTAAGGTCAAGAATCGGGCAACTGAAAAAGCCCGAACCAACTGGGAGCTATCGATCAAAAATCATGTGGATCGGTTCCTGGAATGTCTTCGGACTCAGATGAAAAAGTGGAGAGCTTATTGTCGTAGTCGGGGCAAAGAGCCCCATCCCATGCATTTGGAGTTTCCATCAGAGTACTCCCTTTTTACCTTTTATGCCAGCCAGGAGTCATGCGTGGAAGGTTTGGTACTTGATGTCAGACCGATCCTTAGAGAAGATTACAGTAAATAGATGGATGATTCTGTCGATACGATTTCTTGGCCTTCAAATGAAAGTCTCCTCCACGATTACGTAATGGTGCCCGACCCGAGCATCGGCAAGAGTTCTAAACCCCCCTAACCTTGATTTTTTTTGTAGAAATTTCATTTTTGTAAAGATTCTTTGTAACGATTCTTTGTAAAGATTATCAATGAAATTTCGAGTTAACTGTAATTCTGAAAACCGAGGGGTTTGATCCGATTCATTGCTCAAGACGAGTATCTTTTTCTTTTTCTTTTTTTTTTCTTTTTTTTTGGGTGCTTTTAACGCCAAATCATTCTGAACTGGCTACCGCAATCTTTTGTGTCAAGTGTCTTATTAAACTGGCTAATACAATCTTTATGTCATGTATCTTATTAAACTGGCCATTGCAATCTTTATGCCAAGCATCTTATTAAACTGGTTGTTTTTGTCCGAGTAACTTCACCGAGTATCTTATTAAACTTGGTTTGTTACCCAGTTATTTTCAATGCCAAGTATCTTATTAAACTGACCTATATTTACCTAATCATCTTGAAACAAATAAGTGAATTTACTCGTTTCATACTCAGATTATTACCCAAAAGTTACATCAATGCTCACCATGATCATATGTTTGAATCCTTACACATTACCGAGGACGTCTCCCCAGTTTTTATGTGCAAGGGTTTGCCTAATCGTTAAGCTTTTCCAACCGCTTAATACAGCTATGCATTTCACCGGAATTTTTTTCGATAACACCCCGAGCCTTTCTTCAGAATCTGGTGCATCGGATTTTCCTTTTTGCTAAGGTCAATTGACTTGCTCGGATGGCATGCTCCTTCGAGCTTCTCTGCCCATTCGGGAATCAATGGTCCCGAGTATTCTATTTGCATGTTCTTATTATCATGCTTGTCATTCATATGTTATCATGTTTTATTTTTCAGAAATCCTGAGTTTGATTTTTATTTATAACTGTAAAACAAACAAAAATTTAAATTCCAAAGCTAAAATTGTCCTAACTAAAAGGAAACAAAAAATAATTTAAGGACAGAAAATCTTCAGATATTGGGCATTGCATGGTCGGGGTAAGACCCTTCTATTGGGTCGTGCAATTCAATATGCTCCATGGCCAGCTATTCCTTCAATTTTATACGGGTCTTCCCACTTATCAACCAGAGAATCTGCAACTTTGTTTTTTGTATTCAATGACACCTTTCTGAGTACCAGGTCTCCTAGTTGGAATTTCCTGATCCGAACATGAGAATTGTAGTGGCGAGCTACTCTTTGCTGAGATGCAATATTTCGTACTCGGGACTTCTCCCTTTTTTCTTCTAGCTCATCTAGACTTTGTAACAGCATGTCAACATTCTGATCATCATTATATAGCCTAACCCGGGGTGATGCATATGATGTTTCTACGGGGATAACAGCTTCTGTTCCAAACGCTAAAGTGAATGGAGTTTCTTCGGTTGAAGTTCTTGTTGTTGTCCGATATGCCCATAATACTTCTGGAAGTTTTTTAACCCACCTTCTTTTCTTGGCATCTAGCTTTGCTTTGAGTGTGTGTTTGATTATTTTGTTCACTACTTCAGCCTGTCCATTTGTTTAAGGGTGGGAAAGTGTGGCATATTAATTGGCAATCCGAAACTCCTTGCACAGCTGTTTGAATTTCAGGTCATCGAACTGGGTGCCGTTATTAGTGATGATAGTGTTTGGGACTCCAAACCTGTAGAGTATATTCTTTTTCACGAAATTTGTGGTATTTGCTTCTGTGATATGCACTATTGCTTCAGCTTTTGCCAACTTCGTGAAATATTCAACGGCTACTATGGCATGCTTCGCTCCACCCCCTGCCCAGCTGGCATTGGGCCAATTAAATCAAAACCCCACATGACAAATGGCCATGGGGACATGAGGTTTCTGAGTTGTTCAGGGGGTTGTCAGATATCATTAGCAATCCTTTGACAAGAATTACAGCTCTCTGAACATCGTTGTGCATCTGAGAATAAAGTAGGCCAATAATAACCCTCATAAGTACCTTGTGTGCTAAACTTTTACCCCAGTATGATTTTCGCAAACTCCCCTATGGATTTCCTGTAGTATCCGACATGCATCCTCTTCTGATACACATCTTTGGAGTGTTCGGGAAAACCCCCTCCTGATAGTTCTCCTCCGACCAACGTGCACCTTGTTGATCGATACCTGATACATTTTGCTTGTAAGGGATCTTCCAGGAGCATGCCTTCTTCCAGGAACCTTGTCAACTAAGTCATCAAACCGTCTATCGGTGCTCGGATTTCCAACATTTCAATTTTTTTTGGCTCAGCTGTCCTCAGTTTGAGGAGATGTGCAACCAAAATAGTTTTTTGCCTGATTGTGGTTGTTGTTGTTGCTAGTTTGGACAAAGCGTCTGCCTTTTCATTCTCCTCCCTAGGGATCTAGGCAATCCTATATTCTTTGAATTTCTGGAGGAGCTGTTTCGCAATGTCATGATAGGCTATCATGCCTTCATCTCTGGCTTGGTATTTATCTAGGACTTGGTTGACAACTACCTGTGAATCGCTAAATATCTCGACTTCATCTGCCCCGAGAGCTATGCAGACTCCGAGTCCAGCTAGTAACACCTCGTACTCTGCTTGATTATTGGTTGCTTTGAAGTCAAACCTCATGGCACACTCGGCATCATCTCCTTTCGGGGTGCATACTATGATCCCTGCCCCGTTTCCATGAGAGTTTAAAGAATCATCAACATATAATTTCCATGGGAAGTTTTTGTCAAACATCCTTTTTGCTTCTAAGTTTGGTTATGTGAACTCTGCTATGAAATCTGCCACTGCTTGGCCTTTAAGAGATGTTCTGGGGACGTACTGGATATCGAATTCACATAGCTCGATTGCCTATTTGGTTAGTCTTTCTGAAATTTCTACTTCTATAAAATTTTCTTAAGTGGGCAGTCGTTGAGAACTTGAATTGTATGAGCCTAAAAGTATGGCATTGACTTCCTTGCCGCTAAGACCAATGCTAGGGATATTTTTTCTGTCTGTGAATGCCTGGTTTATGCTGGTAAAAGTGCCTTACTAGTATAATACACTGGCTTCTATGCTCCATCTTCTTTTCTGACTAGGATTGAGCTTGATGCTAGTTCTGTAATTGATAAGTATAAGTGGAGTGTCTCTCCTATTTATGGTTTCGAAAGGATGGGAGTCTGCCCTAGGTACTCTTTGATTTTTAAGAATGCCTACTCACATTCTTATTCCATTCGAGTCCTTTTCCTTTTTTAATTACTCTAAAAAATGGGGCACATCTGTTTGTGGCCTTTGAGATTAATCTACCCAAGGAAGCTAAACATCCTGTTAAGCGTTGTACTTCTTTTAATGTCCTTGGTGAGGTCATTTTCTGCAGGGCTTTGATCTTTTTAGGATTAACTTTGATTCCCCGTTGGTGAACTTGGAAACCCAGGAACCTCCCTAAAAGAACTCCGAATAAACACTTGTTCGGATTCAGCTTCATTTGGTATCTTCTCAAAACATCGAATTTCTCTCGCAGGTCTGAGGTATGCTTGTCTGCCGAGATGCTTTTGGTTAGCATGTCATTTATGTAGACTTTCATGTATCTTTCTATTTGTCGTGCGAAGATTTTGCTGACCAGCCTTTGGTATATTGCCCCTGCATTTTTTAATCCGAAGGACACTACTGTGTAACAGTATAATCCCTAATCGGTTGTGAACACTGTTTTTCTTCATCAGCCTTGTTCATCAGTATTTGGTTATATCCCGAATAGGCATCCATTAAACTGAGTAATTTGTGACCTGATGTAGCGTCCACCTGTTGGTGTATCCTCGGGAGTGGAAAACTGTCTTTTGGGCATGCTTTGTTCAAATCTGTGAAATCTACGCACACTCTCCATTGTCCATTTTTCTTTTGGACGAGCACTACATTAGCTACCCAATGAGGGTAGTTGATCTCTCTTATTGACCCTACAGCTAGTAACTTTTTTACTTCCTGCTTGATTGCCTGACTTCTATCGAGATTGAATGACCTTCTCTTTTGTATCACTGGTTTTGCATTCGGGTCTACTGTGAGATGATGAGATATTATTCGGTCATCTATCCCGTCCATGTCTTCATTACTCCAAGCGAACACATCCTTGTACTCTTTAAGCAGATCAGTGAGGCTTTGTTTGACTTTTCCTTCCAAATTGGCCTCAATCTTGATCTTCTTATCTGGTTCATCTTCTTTCAAGATTATTTCTTTGACCGGTTCATTTTTTGACTCCTTCGATTCTTCCCTTGGGTCAAACTCAAACGACATTGACTCTTTGTTCTGACTCAGGCTGTGTTATAATGCATACTTGTTCACTGTCGATTTTGTCTTTGTAAACTGACAAGTTTCCTCTTCGGGCCATTTCCTGGACCCCTTGACTACTCCAACACCCCTGTTCGGTCGGGAATTTGATCATCAATGCAGAAGTAGCTGTTACGGCCTTAGTTTTATTCAAGAATGACCGACCAAACAGTGCGTTATAAGGCCAATTGTCTAAATCTACTACTACGAAATCGAGCAATACTGTTCTCTGGCAAGGTGCTACTCCATTTTTTACTGGTAGCTTTACTGTCCCGAGGGGCCTAACCTCAACTCCCTCGAATCCTGTGAGTGGGGTATGAAAATGTTGTAGATCCTTTCGGTCCAACCTGAGTTGATCGTAGACAGCTACATTGCGAATGTTTGTCGAACTTCCATTGTCCATTAAAATTCTCCTGATTTACTTGTGTCCAATTCGGGCACTTATGACCAGGGCGTCGTTTGGTCGAATGTCGACCCCATGCGAGTCAGCTTCGGTGAACATTATTGGGTCTCATCCTTTCTTTACCCTCTTTGGGTCTGATTCGACCGAGTTCACTGCTTCTCTGATTTCCTGTGTTTGCTCTCGGTTACTTCTCCTAGTGGACGATCCTCCAAAGCTTGTTTGTATTACTTTATTGGCCTCGGGGCTGGCCCTTTGATTTCGACCTGAGCTGTGATCGGCCCTGGTCTCTTTCTTTGTTTCTGACCCCTCATCCCTTTTCAAGATTATATCTTATAAGTGTCCTTCCCAAATGAGGGTTTCTATGTAATCTCTGGGCAGGTAACACTTTGAAGTCTCGTGACTGGTTTCTTTATGGAATATGCAGTATTTGGTTGTATCTCGCCGAGCAAACTGAGATTGTCGGCATGGCTTTTTTACCAGATTTTTCTCTTCCAGTATGCCAGGATTTCTTCCTTCTTTTCCCAAAGAGAGGTATAGTTGGCATATCTACCTCGGAATTTCTCCTTGGTCTGGTCGGCATTAAGTCTATTTCCTCCGTCATTGCTTTTTTCTTTGTCGTTTCCTTTATGTTTTCCCTTTTTCTTCTTTACCTTTGACTCGGCATCCTTTTCGGGTTTTCCTCCGTGCATGTAACATCCTCCCATGGCTAACTCTTCTTCGGCTAGTGCATATCCTCCTGCCATGTCCATCATATCTGAATATCTGGTTAGACCGGCTCTTTTTAGGTCAAAAGATAGTCGTCAATTCCGTAAATTGTTGATGAATGCAGCTATTATCGCTTCATCATTTGCACTGTCGATTTCAGATACCGCCTGGCCAAATCTCCCCATGTATTTTCTCAACGACTCATTTTTCCCTTGTTTCAGCTGAAAAAGGTAAGCCACTGATTTTTTCCTATGAACGTTACCCAGAAATTGTCTTGAGAAACTTCTGCTCAGTTCACTGAAGCTTCCGATACTCACCGGGGGCAATCTCCCAAACCATCTTGAGCCTGTGTCTCCTAGAGTTTATGGAAAGTTGAGGCATAGTAAGGGGTCGCTGTGGGCATACTGAGCCATATCAGTTTTATACCGTCTGACGTGTTCTTTATTATCTGTATCTTTCTTGAATTGTTCCACGTGCAGCATCCTGAATCTTTCTAGGAATGGGGTTCGCAGGATGTCTCTAGTGAATGGACTATCAGAGTCGTCGTCAGACAAATCATTGTACCCATAGCGTTTAACAAGTGCGTCCATTTGACACCTATTTTTTTCAGCTTCTCGAGTTAGGCTCTGAATCATGACGTCCCTATCTCCCACCGATTTCCATGATGGTTAAACCGTCGAGTGACTGTCATGCCTTTTTCAAGCTCCTTTTTGCTTTGTTATCGAGTCTCTCGGGTTGGTCCTTGCAGGCGTATGGTTCCGTGACGACGCTTACGATGGTGCCGATCACTATCCTCTGATGACGATCAATCCTTGTGTCGGTCATGTTTACGGTGTCTAATATAGGCTATCTGATTGTGGCTCTGCCTCTGGCGTGGTTGCTCCTCTTCGGGTGTTCCACGTGCAATCTGATTAATTGGAACAGAGTTCCTTTCTACTTCTGGTGCATCCAGTTCTTGCCTAACTATAACCAAACGAAGCCTTGGATGACCAATACAAGGTCACCCCGAAGAAATAATGCGATAGAAGCCAAAGGAACCCTAGAAGAAATTCAGACAGTAAGGCAATCAACACCATCTTTGGTGGGCCATATACTGGGGGTAGCAATCAGGAGAGAATGACCGAAGTTATAGAAGCCATAGACAGTCAGAGGAATCTGGAAGTAAATTTATTAGACCTCGATCAAAAAAAGTTCAAGCATGGATGAGGCCTGATAGTCTTCACCGAGGTAAACACACATGGGTCAGAGGTATGGCCGAATGATACGATTGTTGTGTCGGTTCACATGGGTAAAAGAAAAGTGAGAAGAGTGATGATCGACAACGGAAGCTCAACAGAGATCTTGAGTGTAGAAGTATTCGACCAGCTGGGACTACATAGAAAAGACCTTCAACCGTTCAAGGCCCTAATGAGAGGCTTTGAAAGAGCGAAAGTAAGATTATTGAGAATAGTGAAACTATATGTGGAGATCGGGATCTTTCCCTGCACGAAAACAGTTATATTGGATTTTCTAGTGGTAAATGTGGAAAATTGGCCATACAACGCCTTACTAGGCTGACCATTCCCGAATAAGTCAAAAGTTGTGACTCCCACCTACGACCTAACAGTGTATTTCCCAATAAAAGTTTGGGTAGACATCATGAAAAGCTCTCAAGAATGTGCAAGAAAGGTGAATCTGGCTATGTACAGTGAGAAAGCAGAACTAGAGGTAATACGAATAGATGTCCAAGGGGAAGAGAGGGACCCAAAGATGGATGAAAGAGAAATTGGAGCAGAAACACCTACCCGATTCGACCTGGCCCTAATGGAGGTATCTCCGAAAGAAGGGAAGGCCAAATAAGAAAAGCGGACTATGGAAGTCATGATTAACGATGGCAATCCCGATCAGACCATAACTCTTGAGGTCCGATTGACGGAGAAAGTTCATAATGGAATGGTCAGTCTATTGAAGGAGTACAAGGATGTGTTCACGAGGAAACATGAAGATATGCCCGGAATCGACGTGGAAGTAATCTCCTAACTTTTAACAGTCGATCCCGACTTAAAACCGATCATCCAAAAGAGGAGGCGGTTTAACCCTGAGAGAAGTAGGATGATAAAAAAAAGAGATAGAGAAGCTGTTTGTGGCAGGATCGATAAGGGAAGTGCGGTGCCCCGAGTGGGTTTCCAACGTGGTGTTAGTAAAAAAGAAGAATGGTTAGTGTAGGATGTGTGTAGATTTCATCGACTTGAACAAAGCATGCACGGAGGATAGCTTCTCGTGTACCCAGATCTGTCAGCTGATAGATGTAACGTCCTACAATGAACTTCTAAGTTTTCTGGATTCCTACTCAGACTATAACCAGATCTGAATGTTTGAGTCAGATGAAGAAAAAACTTCCTTCAGAACTGACAAGGGGTTATATTGTTATGAAGTAATGCCCTTTGGTATCAAGAATGTCGATGCAACCTACCAAAGACTAGTAAACAAAATGTTCACCTAACATATCAAAAGAAATTTGGAGATATAGGTTGACGACATGTTGACAAAGAGCACAACATCCAGAAAACATGCAGAAGATCTTACAGAGACGTTCGGGGTACTAAGAAAGTTCGGCATGGAACTTAACCTAAGGAAAAGTGTTTTTGGAGTGCCTTTGGGAAGATTCCTTGATTTCCAGGTTCATGATAGGGTAATTGAAGTAAACACTGAGAAGTTAAAAGCATTGGTAAAGATGAGGTCCCTAAGGACCCTGAAAGAAATACAAAGGCTAACAGGCTGTTTAGCATCCCTGAGTTGATTCATTAGGAAGTCGATGGATAAATGATTGCCTTTTTTTCAAAGTAATCAAGAAGGGCAAGAGGGTAGAATGGAAAGATGAATATGAACAGGCCTTCCAGAAGATCAAGGCGTATCTGGGAATAGCATCAATCCTATCCAAGCCCTAGAAGGGGAAGTGCTTTACTCATACTTGTCAGTCACGATAGTAGAAACCGGGTCGGTGTTGGTTAGGATGAATGAAGGAGTACAACAGCCAGTTTATTACACAAGACAGGCTTTACTACCAGTAGAAATAAGGTGCTCAATGGCCGGGCAGATGGCACTAGCACTAGTAATGACAACAAGAAAGTTGAGACCTTATTTTCAAGCTCACAAGATTGAGGTTTACACAGATTGCCCGCTGAAGCAGGTTCTATCAAAACCAGAGGTGTTTGGGAGGTTAACCAAATGAGTAGAAGAGTTGAGTGAATTCGATATAACATAAGTGCCAAGGGCCGTAATAAAAGGGCAAGTTATAGCCGACCTAATCACCGAGTTTGTCAAGCCAAACGGTGGGGTGATCAAGATGCTTAGGGAAAAGGAAAACGAAGAATTTTCAAACAAACTACATGTTGATGGATCATCAAACATGTACGGCAGTGGGGCAGACATAGTGATATCCACTCTGAAAGGTGATCTGGTAGATTGTACCATACGGTTTGACTTCAAAGCCACTAATAACATTGTCAAATATTAGGTAATTTTGGCAGTACTTAGGGTCTGTACGGCGCTAAGGACGGATGATCTAGAGATATTCAACGACTCACAGGTAGTGTTGAACCAAATCTTGAATGAATGTCAGGCCAAAGACAGCAACATGCCCACTTATCTTAGGAGATTCAAGACTTACATGATTACTCAAATCACGAGGGAAAAGAATGAAAAGTTTGACGCTCTATCAAAGTTAGCATCAACAATTATTGGTGTACGGTCAAAGACTATTCCAGTTGCTCACCTAAAAAGGCTAAGCATCGAAGATGGAGAAGGGGTGCAAGAGATATGAGTGATCAAAGAAAGACAGGCCACCTAGATGACCCCGATTAGGGAAAACCTAGAAGATGGAATGCTCCCAACAGAGGTAACTGAAGCAAAGTGCCTCAAAAACAAAGCCACTAGATATTCAATCGTTAGAGGAGAATTGTACTGGAGAGGATTTTCAAAGGCTTCATAAAGGTGCGTCTGCCCAACAGAAAGTAGAAAGATTTTACAAAGCATTAATGGAGGGGTGTACGGGAGTCACTCTAGGGGTAAAAGTTTGGAACACAAGATCCTCAGACAGGGCTTCTTCTGGCTGACCTTATTCCATGACGCTTAGGCGGTCGTAAAATAGTATAAAAATTGTCAGAGGATAGCCAATGACATCAAATGGCCACCTGAGCAATTGTTAAACTTGACATCGCCCTAGCCGTTTGCCATGTGGGGATTAGATCTGATTGGCCCAATGCCAGTGGCAACCAAAGAAGGAGCAACCAACGCCATCATGGGTATAGACTACTTCACAAAATGGGTCGAGGCAAAAGCATAGGTGCATATAACTGAGGCTAACACAACCACTGATTTGGAATCCTAGACACTAATCACAGACAATGGGACCCAATTCGACAATGACAACTTCAAGAACATGTGTCAAGATTCCTGTACAAAGAATTATTATGTCACACCGGTCCATCCGCAGACCAATAGCTAGACGGAAGCAGTAAACATGATAATTAAGTGTATCTGAAAGAAAAGTTGGATGCTAAAAAGGAAATTAGGCAAACAAGTTACACAAAATCTTGTGGGTATATCAGACCACAGAGATCACTTTGATAGGAGAGACCCTCTATTCACTAGCATTCGGAATAGAGGCAGTAATCCCGGTTGAAGTAATTCATAATTCAACAAGGATACAACTCTTTCACCCTGAGGTGAATGTTGAAATATTAGAATAGAATCTAGACAAGTTGGAGAAAAAAAGAGACCTATCGAGGATAAAGAACGCTGCCTATCAACAAAAGGTAGCTAAATACTATAACTCACATGTCCGAGTCAGTAGATTCCATCTCATAGATTTGGTTCTTAGAAGAGAATCACCCAGTACAATGGAGAAACTAGTTGGATTGTTGGTAGATAAATAGAAAGGACTGTATCATGTGGTCATATTGGTCAGCCATGAAGTGTACCGCCTTGCCCGACCAGAAGGGGGCGAGCTGCATAGGCAATGCAAAGTCCAGTACCTGTAGATGTTTTACCCCTAGGGATTTCTCATTTTAAAATATTTCTTTTTTGCTTAAAAATTTGTTTGCTTTATTAGCTAATCTTTTGATGTCTTTTTTTAGCATTCAATAAAAGTCCCTTTGAGGGAACAATTTCAGGAAGTTAAGACAAGTGTTTTAAATTTGCTTTTATTTACAAAAGCTATCTCGAGGCACCCAGAAATTGCTCAATGGCAATATGTACACCAGAGAGGCCTAGTGAGGGGGCTAAAAACACACGCCGCAAAGGCAGTGTACACTCGCTGAAACTAACTATGTGTAATAAAACATTATTATGACGTCTTCAGACCATAACCACTTAATGGGATGAGCCAAGAGTTGAATTGGGGACGAAATATCTATGCTTGAAACAGCTGCTAATAAAATTTAAGCATTTGTAAAGTTAGTGTAATATTGGTTAGTCCATTGTAATGAATCTTGATCAACATACTATTGGGAGACGTCTCAATAACTTAGTTGACAGATAAAAGACAAGCGTCTATAAACCTGATACCATGTAAATGGTCTATAAAAGAACACTACTTGATAGAATTATAAAATCAATGAAGTAGTTGGGGAATAAAGTAATCGATTGAGCCATTATAAATGGTCTACCAAGGCTGCCTAAAAACGAGTCATGACAGACCCTACCACGTACAGTTGCTTGGTCAAAGTTAAGACGATTAACTTGATGCATATAGTTTAAGTTAACAAACAGCCATGGCCATGCTAAGATACTTGGTTAAAGATGATCTATACAAGTCAAGCATGACTAAAAAAACAACTAATAAAGAAACGGTCACAACTAAACGCATTACTATAGCCTCAGTTGAGTCAGTCGACTCGGTGTAAGGCAACATTTATCGTTCGAGTCAGTACAAGACTCCGACGATTAACAAAAATGCTCAGTCAAAAGTATATCAATCGACTTAAGCATGATAACCAACATACAATTTATGATTTGTAACATAAGAAAAAAATAACAGTCAAGGCCAAAAAGAATGGTATTACTCAAGTTAAAAGGCTGAAAGTTACAAAAGCAATTTTTCAGAAAAAATACAAAAATAGTGGTCAAAGAACTACAAAATCAAGGCAGGGCAAAAAAATCATGTATCTGGAGTGCGCGGGGGACCTTCGGGCCTGGATACGCTAGAAGGAAGGTCATCATTCCCATAACCCTTAGTCAAGTCTCCAAAGTATAATCAACTAGTATCATCCTCCGGGTCACTAGCCATAACAGGAAATTAATATGTGTTGAGCAAGGGGCCAACATCAGTTCCCTTATTTAGTGTGCCACTCTTTTCCCCAGTAATAAAGGCCACTAGGGAGGACTTAAATGAAGGCTCCAAATGCATGGAGTGGGGGTCTTTCCCGATTGATCTACAATAGGCCCTCCACCTGATCCTTTGGTTCTTTATGGCTTCTAGGGAATCATCTTTATGCTTTTTGATAGTCATGTCCCGTTTTCGACGAGACTCCGCCGAAGACCACTTTTTGCCACCAACAAAAATCCGAGCAGTGGCTAGCCCTTCCTCAAACTCCCCTAGCATGAGAGCCTCGAAAGTTGGAGACCTCTTGTAACTATCAACATTTTGAACTTCGAGGGCTGATCTGCCTTCTTACGAGAGCACCTTCATGCTAACCTGTTGTTGCTCATAATCATTTACCAGATACTCACATTGGATCCGAGCATTCTCAAATGTCTTTCGCATCTTAAGCATGACTTGCTGAGTAGAGGTAAGGGTGTCTCGGGCAATCTGGATCTCCTCTTTGAGTTTATTCACAATTGTTTCAGCCAGGATAGCCCTCGACTCGAGCTCAGCACTTTTTAACTCTACCCTTGCGACCCTCTTCTCTAGCTCAGCATTCCTTGTGGTGAACTCTTTAAGAGTTTTATTGGCTATAAAGGCCCTGCTCTGAACATTGGAAATGGTCTTCCTCAAGGTAACCTCAGTCACAGCATGATTATTCAGCTTTTAATTATATTGTCCGACTTTGGATACAGTGGCCAAGAAAGACTTGAGAGCATTATCCTTTTTAGTAAAAGCCTTCTTCAACCGAGAAATCTCTGCAGCCTGCTTCTTTTGATCGGCTAGAGCCCGAGTCAGCTCCTACACTGCTTGGAAGGGAAATAGAAAGAAAACTAAGAATATTGATGCACATAAGCGAATGGTAAAACTAGAAGGCACTTACAAAAACTCCGCTATTGAAAATCATGCAGATTCACTTAGAGGTACTACCAGTACTGGCCTCCCTCTAGTATCCGTCATAAATATACTCCTCGCCAGTTGAAATGATGCAAAGCTTGGAAAGGGGGTTGATGTGAGTGCTACCCTAAATGGGAGGCCAGAGAAGATCCAAAAAAATAAGCAACAGCGGAAGCCGATGGAGTAGACACATCACAACAGAAAGAAAAGGTGGTCGAAGATACTGCTAGAATGGTCGAGCCCATAACACTCTGCATCCAAAATGTTTCACAACCTTCTCCAGACTGAAGGATAGTTGTAGGGGCCCTAAGTTCCTGCCTTTCAAGAACTTGACCTTCACTCACACCGTTCCGATGATAGGGCACAGGAGACGAGCTAACAGAGGCACTAAGGTCCTAGCAACCCTGACCAAATTGACAGCCGCAGTAGGAACCCCAGTTTCATCAGACTGAAAAAAAATTGTGCTCTTCAGTGCCATCAAGCACTCGTCGTCAACGAAAAAAATCCTCTGAGTTAGGCCCATCGTGGTTGGAGTCAGAGTCGGTGAAAACTATATGACGTTTGACAGAACATTACATAGAGGCCTTCCTATGATGCTGAGCGGGCATATCGACAAAAGCCCGGTCAATTGAAGGATCAGATGTTGGGATTATGCTCGATAGCAAGAGTGTAATAAGGTAATTGACCATCTTTTCATATTAATAAAGTGATTTCTATTTTAACAAATCTTATAGCATTTATAGTTTAATTATTATAATTGTCAAAAGTAAATAATCATAAGGTCAAAAGACTATGAGAAAAGAAGAATTGTTCATACATCTAGATATGTATGAAGTAGACACAATTCTTTAAGTAGTCTTGGAATAATATTCACAACTTAAGATAAAAGGTTGGGCACCTTTATCTTGTCAAAGTTGTAGATTCTTTTGCTAGCATTTGACTGGAATCAAATGTGTTATGATGAGTCTAAAATCATCAAAGTGTGGTGTTTTTGGGCTAAAGAATCTATTGCACTGGGTGGGTGCATTGAATAGGATCACAATGAAATACTTTATCTAGAACCGTCAATGGATAAAAGTTTTCATTTGAAGACAATTGGAGAGTCTATCTCAATCTTGAGATAAATGATGGACTTATGGTTGCAAGTGTAATCATTTGAGCTATCAATGAGTACGATTATATAGCATAGTCTATCCTCGATAGTTTGGTGGTATTCATTTGTTAATCGATAGAGGACTACATTTATAGATATGGACATTGTGGCTCCATTTATTAAATGAGAGTAGAATATCATCATATGGATGTTTTGAGGTATTAGATATTAATTCTTAACGTTAAATTTTCAATAGTGTCTATTGAAACATGGCTTCTGGACAAGTCAAAATATTCAAGTTCAAAATGTGGTCATATGAGTAAATATGGTAACTTGGAGAGCTATAGGCGGTCTATGAGCTCGTGGCGATTACAAGTATTCTTCACGAGGATACACTTTCTCCAATATGGTTGTCTTGGGTATGAATGAGTAACATCAACTTATTCTATCTATATTTAAGAGTTCAATTTTAGTTCTTTAGTGGAATGAACTAAAATTAAATAGATTGGACCTAAGTGAAGGCTATTTAGAATAACGTAATTATATTATTTTATTTAATCATTTAATTAAACGGAAATTAATTAATTTTTTGATTAATTAATTATTTAATTAAAAGTCAAAATCATTTTCCTAGTAGGAGAAGGACTCCTAATATAATACTATTGTTGGTAGTATAATTAAAATTAAAGACTATATTTGAAATCAATTTAGGAAGTCTTTAATATGGTTATAAATACACTATTGAGTTGGATTAGGAGTCTTGGTGTATGATAGAATTCATTTAGAAAAGGATTCTTAACCACCAAGTAAATCTACCTAAGGAAAGGATTCTTAACTACCAAATAAATCCTTCTTAGGAAAGGATTTGTGATCCTAATATATTTCCGATGAAATTTCGGCCAGCCCATATATATATATATATATATATATATATATATATATATAATAGGATAGAATTATTTTTATATAAGGATTCTTAACTACCAAATAAATCCACCTAAGGAAATGATTCTTGCCAACCAAGTAAATCCTTCTTAGGAGAGGATTTATGATCTTATATATATATATTAGTTTCGGCCAGCCTAAGTTTTTATATGAGAGGAATTTCGGCCATGCTAAGTAATTTTCAAGAAGAGAATTTGGCCTAGCATGAGAGAATTTTGTGGGAGAAAAATTTGTTTTTAACTCTAGACAAAATTCGACCAATTCATAGAGATAGTGTGAATTCGGCCAAGAAGAGAAAAAAGGGAAAGCTTTTGTTTTCGATAGTACACTAGTATCCTTTGCATCAAAAGGGCTTTGTGTACAACATCGAATAAAGGTTCACGCGAGTTTCAATTAAATTAATTGATAATTCAAAAGTGACCGGACGTTCATGGTTTTTCTCTTGGAGGACTATTGTGACTAACAAAGAAGAAGATTTTGTTTGTTTCCATCCTTAGTTATACAATTTAAAGAAAGGGAGTCCACACTCCTAGGTGATTCATGTTCGTGACTGGATTGGAAGATCTTGCGGATTCAATTCGACGCTAGTTCAATCGTCACAAAAAAAAGATATGATACTTTTTATATACATCAATTAATCTAGGGTTAAGGTTCTTGTTATTAAAAGGGAAAATTTTTATTTACACGCAAACCCTAATTTTATAAATTTTCTCACGCTTCTGTTACGCGTGGTTTTATTTTCCCTACAATTGGTATCAGAGCCAGGTTGTACCCTTGATTAATTGATGTATGTGTTCGTGAATCTTTTTATTTTTATTGTATATATGCATGTTTTAGAAAGAGATGGCACTCTAGGTATTCGCATATATATATATATATATTTACGTTGGAATGTATGGATATATATATATATATATATATATATATATATATATATGTTTTATATGTGGTTTGTTATTGCACAATTTTTTGTCCTAGAATTTGAATGTATTTTGTTTTGAGATTATAACAAGAAGGGTAGTCTATCATCGCCATAATTTTTGTTCTTGGTAGTTGCTAAGTTTTTTTTTTATTATTTTGTTGTTGTAATAAAAAAAACAGCACTACTGTAATAAAAAAAATTGCAGTATTTTATTATTTAAATTCTTCTGCAATACACTCAAGTTTTGAAGACTCGAAGGTTTTAAGAATTAGGAGCAACCGGAACAAGTTTGGGATCGTGCAAGCCATAACATCGAACGTGCGTGCGAAGAGCGCTCAGCCACGTTTGTTGTGGCATGGGCTGCACACTGCAGCCCTTTGGTAGCCATGGGCTGCGCATGGCAGTCCTTTACGGGTTTGTTGCATGAGCACGCCCATGTGTAAGGGCGAAGGGTGCATACGCCCGTGGGAGGTAGCCGAGGGAGTCCGAACGACGAAGGTCGCGTGAAGACTTGTTCGCCAAGAAAAGAGTTCTTGTATTCCAAGATATATGTAATTTACTTGTTTTTCTATGATGGACCAAAATTGTAGCTATTTATATTTTTGTAAATATTACAATGTTTGTCATTGTTTGATAACATTTCATATAGAATAGGAGTGCCACTCATATATCTCTTTTGGTATGAACATACATTGAATGATTTAAGTATCTAAATTGGCATCTAGATAACTTGGTAAATCATTCTTTGGAATTCGATCACATGCCTTAAACAACTGAGTGGAAGAAGGTGTTTTGGAACACCTACGGCCTCCAAGTTTAGTTGAGCTAATAACCTCCCAAGAGGTATACATGAATGGAATTTAGCAAGATACTTCTTTACAAAGATAGACTAGACAATTAGCCCAACCGATATCTACTCCCAAATGAGGGATATTCGTGAGGGATTATATTGAAGGTCGATAACTTGGTAACACACTCAATGTAATTTTATTAATATCCTCCCAAGAGTTTTTGTTAATAAAATTGTAAGGCTAAAATGGAAAACGTTGGTTGTTATATTAACAATTAGGTGGGACCTAGTCCAACTAGTAAATGGTGCGTACTTCCAAAGGAGGCTTGAGATTTATGGGTGTTGGATCACCGTTGAATTTTTACGATTGAATTATTTTATTTTATTCAAGAAAAATATTCAAAAGTATTTTATCATGATTATTTACATATATAATTTTTGTTATTAAAAAGAAATCATGACCCCATCCCTAATCAACTTCCTAAAAGATAATGCTTTATATGATGATAATTATGTCACATGGAAAAGGAAAATTGGGTTGTTAACGCAAATTGAAAAAGATAAAATTCATTATGTCTATTCCTTAACAACTAAACTAATGAATCTACTCAGGAGCAAACAGATGAGTATCATTAGTGGAAGTCTTCAAATGAGATGGCTAAATGTACGTTACATTATGGCCACCATCTCTGACATGTTGCAACAACAAAATGAAGGAATGGAGACTGCTGCCGATATAATGATGTATCTAGAGGAGATGTTTGCTATGAGGTCTATGACGACTAAGAGAGAGGCAGTAACTGCGTTTATAAATCTTTAGGTGAAACCTGGACAAGGTGTGAAAGATCACATGATGAAAGTCATAGCACATCTCAACATTGCTGAACTGAATGGTGCTGAGATAGATGGTGAGACCAAAATTGACATGATTTTCAACTCACTATCAGATTCCTTTGATCAATTCAAGTTGGACTACACCTTGAATAATAAGGAATACACCTTGCAAGGCCTGATGCAAGATGTTCAAAGCGCGGAAAAAAATCCTTGTGAAAGGCAAGGGTCTAGAGATTCATATGCTTGGTAAGTTGCTACTGTTAAAGACCCGTAAGAAGGTCAAGAGACAACAGAAGAAAAAGCAACTTGAGCCTTCTTAGAAGGAGATCAAGAAAGTAACCAAGATCAAAGGAAAGTGTTTCTTTTGTGGTGAAAAGGGTCAAAGGAATAGACTGAATAAGAATGAATTCAACTTGCATTTAGGCAATGGAGTGTTGGTGGCTACTAGTGTAGTGGGAGATATTAGAATCAGTTTAGATTCTTATAGGCATTTAGATTTAATAAATGTTTATTATGTACCACAATTCAAGAGTAATTTAATTTCGATATCTTGTCTAAATAAATTTGGATAGTCGGTTACTTTTAATAAAGGTTTTATTATTAGTAAGAATAACAAATTTTTTTGTAAAGGTACATTGGAAAACAGTTTATTCTACTTGCCTAGAAATATCTGTCACTTGTTAGACACGGAATCAAAGGAACCTAATCATAAAAGAGTAAAATTATCAAAAGATGAAACCTACCTATGGTATTTGCGCCTAGGTCATATTAACCTTAATAGGATTAAAAGATTGGTAAGTGAAGGACCTCTAAGTGACTTAAAGGTTGATGATCTACCAACTTGTGAATCTTGTTTGGAAGGTAAAATGACCAAAAGGTCGTTTACGACCAAAGGCACAAGAGCCATCAAATGTTTAGGATTGATACACACTGTTGTGTGTGGACCTATGAGCATTCAAGCTAGAGATGGATATGAGTACTTAATCACTTTCATGGATGATCACTCAAGATTTGGCTATGTGTATCTCATGAGACATAAGTCGGATGCTTTTGACATGTTCAAAGCATTTCAAGCTGAAGTAGAAAATCAGCTTGAGAAACGCATAAAAATCTTAAGGTCTGATCATGGTGGAGAGTATCTATCTGGTGAGTTTCAACAATATCTTATTGATAATGAGATAATTTCTCAGTTTTCTGCACCAAGCACACCTCAACAGAATGGGGTGACAGAAAAGAGAAATAAGAACTCTTTTGGATATGGTTAGGTCTATCTTGAGTTATTCAACACTTCTTAATTCATTTTGGGGATTTGCTTTACAAACCGCAATGTACATTTTAAACGATGTACCATCTAAGTCGGTTCCTAAAACACCGCATGAGTTGTGGACCGGGTGAAAGCCTAGTTTACAACAGTTAAGGATATTTTAATATCCTGCGCACGTGTTAAAAGGAAAGACAAAAAAGATAGAGTCCCGTTCAGAAACATGCATATTTGTAGGGTATCCAAAAGGAACAAAAGGATATTATTTATATTTTTCTTCAGATCTTAAAGTATTTGTTTTGACAAATGCTAAATTTCTAGAAAAGGACTATATGTATTCAAAAGGATTAAAGGCGACAAGTTGGTTTTCCTAGTTCTTTACGTTGATGATATACTACTCATCGGAAACGATGTAGGTGTATTGATATCAATAAAGGAATGGATTGCAAAACAATTTGAAATTAAGGACTTAGGAGAAACAAGTTATATTCTTGGTATCCAAGTCATAAGGGATAGAAAGAATAGAACAATTGCATTATCCCAAGCTTCATACATAGATAAAATATTGTCTAGGTTTCCCATGCAAGATTCCAAGAAAGGTATGTTACCTTTCAGACATGGAATCAAACATTCAAAGGAACACGTTCCTAAGAATGAGCATAAACAGCAATTCATGAGTAGGGTTCCAGATGCATCGACAATTGGAAGTCTCATGTATGCAATGCTTTGTACTAGACCAGATATTTGTTTTGTTGTGGGCATAGCTAGAAGGTTTCAATCGATGTCTGGTCCTGATCACTGAACGGCAGTCAAGCATATTTTCAAGTATCTAAGGATAACAAGATATTATATGCTTGTATACTCTTGAAGGGATTTAATTCCCGTTGGGTATACAGATTCTGACTCCAGGAGATCAACAACAGGATCTGTGTTTACTATTGGAGGAGTGGCAGTCATATTGAGAAGTATCAAGCAATCTTGTATTGCCAATTCCACCATGGAAGCCGAGTATGTTGTCGTATGCGAGGTTGCTAGAGAGGCTGTCTGGCTCCGCCAATTCTTGATTGACTTGGAAGTGATTTCTGATGTGAATAAGCAGATCATGAGCAGTGGCTAATTTGAGAAAACCAAGAAGTCATAAAAGAGGGAAACACATTGAAAGAAAGTTTCACCTTCTAAGGGAAATTGTGTATAGGGGTGACGTGACGATTACCAAGATCGCGTCAGCAGAAAATCTAGCGGATCCATTTACAAAGGCTCTTCCACAAAAGAGATTTTATAAGCATCCGGAGGACATGAGGATGAGAGATATGACACATTTGCTATAGAGCAAGTGGGAGATTGTCGGGATTATGCTCGATAGCAAGAGTGTAATAATGTAATTGACAATCTTTTCATATTAATAAAGTGATTTCTATTTTAACAAATCTTATAGCATTTATAGTTTAATTATTATAATTGTCAAAAGTAAATAATCATAAGGTCAAAAGACTATGAGAAAAGAAGAATTGTTTATACATCTAGATATGTATGAGGTAGACACAATTCTTTAGTTAGTCTTGAATAACATTCATAACTTAAGATAAAAGGTTGGGCGCCTTTATCTTTTCAAAGTTGTAGATTATTTTACTAGCATTTGAGTGGGATCAAATGTGTTACGATGAGTCTAAAATCTTCAAAGTGTGGTGTCTTTAGGCAAAAGAATCTAGTTCACTGGGTGCATTGAATAGGATCACAATGAAATACTTTATCTAGAACCGTCAATGGATAAAAGTTTTCATTTGAAGACAATTGGAGAGTCTATCTCAATCCTAAGATAAATGATGGACTTATGGTTGTAAGTGTTATCATTTGAGCTATCAATGATTACGATTATATAGCATAGTCTATCCTCGAAAGTTTGGTGGTATTCATTTGTTAATCGATAGAGGACTTCATTTATAGATATGGACATCGTGGCTAAATTTATTAAATGAGAGTAGAATATCATCATATGGATATTTTGAGGTATTGGATATTAAATTTTAATGTTAAGTTTTCAATAGTGTCTAATGAAACATGGCTTCTAGACAAGTCAAAATATCCAAGTTCAAAATATGGTCATATGAGTAAATATGGTAACTTGGAGAGCTATAGGCGGTCTATGAGCTCTTGGCGATTACTAGTATTCTTCACGAGGATACACTTTCTCCAATAAGGTTGTCTAGGGTATGAATGAGTAACATCAACTTATTCTATCTTTATTTAAGAGTTCAATTTTAGTTATTTATTGGAATGAACTAAATTAAATAGATCGGACCTAAGTGAATCATTTGTTGATTGTGATTGGGTTGTGCCTATTGGAGCTTAAATTTAGATAGCCCGCCAAGATCCCCAATCCACACGAACTTGCATGGATCACTTGATATATTCTACCGGGCCAATTTAGGGGTCCATCTAGAATTGTATTGAGGCCTGTGGACTTGTTTTTTTTTGTAAGAATGGGTCTAGTTCACATGTGGACTTATTATAAAAATCAAATGGATTTAATAAAATTAGAAATTAATATATTGGCCCATATATACGGTTTGGGGGGCAAGGCTATTTAGAATAACTCAATTATATTATTTTATTTTATTATTTAATTAAATAGAAATTAATTAATTTGTTGATTAATTAATTATTTAATTAAAAGTCAAAATCTTTTTCCTAGTAGGAGAAGGACTCCTAATATTATACTATTGTTTGTAGTATAATTAAAATTAAAGACTATATTTGATAAATAGATAAATAAAGGGAATTATTTATCTAATCAATTTAGGAAGTCTTTAATATGGTTGCAAATACACTATTGAGTTGGATTAGGAGTCTTGGTGTAGGATATAATTCATTTAGAAAAGGATTCTTAACTACCAAGTAAATCTACCTAAGGAAATGATTCTTAACTGCCAAGTAAATCCATCTTAGGAAAGGATTTGTGATTCTAATATATATCTAATGAAATTTCAGCCATCCCATATATATATAATATGATAGAATTCCTTTTAGATAAGGATTCTTAATTACCAAATAAATCCACCTATGGAAAGGATTTTTGCCAACTAAGTAAATCCTTCTAAGGAGAGGATTTATGATCCTATATATATATATATATATATATATATATATATATATATATATGTATGTAAATTTCGGCCCGCCTAATGTTTTCTATGAGAGGGATTTTGGCCATGCTAAGCAATTTTCAAGAAGAGAATTTGGCCTAGCTAGAGAGAATTTTGAGGGAGAAAAATTTGTTTTTTACTCTGAACAAAATTCGACCAACTCATAGAGATAGTGTGAATTCGGCCAAGAAGAGAAAAAGGGGAACGTTATTGTTTTCGATAGTACACAAATATCCTTTTCATCAAAAGGGTTTTGTGTACAACATCGAATCAAGGTTCACGCGAGTTTCAATTAAATTGATTGATAATTCAAAAGTGACCGGACGTTCTTGGTTTTTCTCTTGGAGGATTATTGTGACTAACAAAGAAGAAGATTTTGTTTGTTTCCATCCTCAGGTATATAATTTAAAGAAAGGGAGCCCACACTACTAGGTGATTCACGTTCATGATTGGATTGGAAGATCTTGCGGATTCAATTCGACGCTAGTTCAATCGTCACAAAAAAAAAGGTATGATACTTTTTATATACATCAATTAATCTAGGGTTAAGGTTCTTGTTATTAAAACGGAAATTTTTTATTTATACGCAAACCCTAATTTTATAAATTTTCTCATGCTTTCGCTGCGCGTGGTTTCATTTTCCCTGCATCAGCATGGTCACGTGATGGCTCATGATGTATAGAAAGAGCTATTTACTGTGATGTGGCCATATCACTAGCGATGGTCGTGGCCGGCTTAGTTGTCACGGTTGGAACAGATGAAAGGAGAACATATGTCATGGATTAACGGTCACCCCTTCTCCTTGATCATTGCTCTCATGAAATTAAGTCAGTCAGGGTCTCCAGATCATCATCGTCATCCTCGTCATCCTCATCAACCGGGGACCCATTAGACCAGCAGCAGATGGATCCTCCTTTCGTTTACGAATAGCCTCAGGGGGAGGGGTGGATCCCTCTATGGTCTTGGCCACTTTGCCACCAGGAACCTCTCCACCAGATTCCTCTCTATTGGACCTCTCTATGATAGGCCTATCTATGCTAGACCTCTCCTTACTAGACCTATCTCTATCAGATCTCTCTTGGGTAGACCTTGCCCAAATGGACCAATCCTTTACTGACCCTCTTCAACCAACACTAGGAGGAGCATCGTGACCACTCCCTTCAACCTGCCCAGCAGGAACCCCCAAAGTTCTACTGTCAGGCTCATATATATGTTCCATTAAGTCATACTCGGGGGGCACGATTCCTTGAGCCATCTAATCGTGGTCGCTTTCTTGCTAACTCGGTCGAGGTTTTTAGCTTTCTCGGCTTACTCACCAGCAATAACATCCACCTCGTACACTGACAAGAAAATCCAATGAGAAACAAAAAGGACAAATGCGCACAAGGCAGAGATAGTTGGGGAAAACCCCAACTCAATCACTTCCTTCTCTGCATACAGATTACGCTGATCCCTAACCTTCCCGGAAGTCTGGGCCGCCTTAACGACCATGTTAGACTGGCTTTGATTCATCACAGGTGTAGTCTTGCTCCATAGTTTGGGGCTGTAGAAGTGCCTCGACACATAATTCTTAGCCATCTGTTGGTTGGGTCGGCTACCACGATCTTGCCCCAGTCACCACTAACAAATAACCATCTGTTCTTCCTGTACTTGTTTGAGGAGGGGAAACCCCAGATAAAGCCTTTGTGATCCTAAAGAGTAGGAGGGGCAGGCTCATCATCAAAAACATAAGGAACCTAGTTGTTTGAGAAGGCTGATTGTAAATAGAAGGTGCCTTCAACATCTGAGCGACCAAAGGTATAAAAGTTACTTATCTCTAAGGGTCGGGGGTCTTGGCCCTGATCTTTTTCCACAGGTGCCACAAGTTGATCATCACCCGATATAAGTTGGGGATAAGTTATGTAGGAGCAATGCTCGTATCAGTCAGAAATCGAACAATGAAAGGTTAAATAGGGATAGTGACCTCAGAAGACAACATACCCCCATAAAAAGCAACAACATCATGAGAAAGGTTCCATATAGCACGCTCGCCGCTAGTGGTTAGTTGTACCGAATGAGGGATTTCAAGCCGATCCTTGAATTTCTCAAGATCATCATTAGTCACCAAGTTTATTTCATAGTCGAAGGAACACATGTTATCGGTAGAAAAATTTAGCATATAAGCTTGTCGTTCCCTTAGAACTTCCACCATCTTCAGCAGTTGCGAGATTATCTTCAAGTTACTCGTGAGACGGGTGGTTTCATTAGGTGAGGCTCAGGCAGCTTGCCTCGAACTGGTTGTCCTCAATATATCTAGATATGAACCAACGGAATTAGAAGCATTAGGGTTAGCAGATAGAGGAAAAAACTCAGAATGAGCAACGTAGAAATCTATATTTAAAGCAATGGGTTGAGACGAAGAAGTGTACATGTGAAAGAGGCCCCAAAGTATAGACTCAAGCTAGCAATATTTTCTTTATCGCCAGCCTCAATGGAACGCATAAGAAGTTCAAAATATCGAAAATGGAGAGTAAGATCCATAACTGAGAGATTGGTGAGAGCAACTGTTAGGTTTTGGATTTTTGTTGGCTTGATTTCATAACAAAACTCTCTTTCCATGTATTGCTTACTTGCTTAGGTGGTAAGTGATTTATTTGGGCTTCAAAGAAGAAAATCAATTTCGCATGCAAAATTCATCTTTAAGAGGATTGGTGCTTACTTGGATGCTAAGGTAACAAGATTCATCTTCCTCTTGCAAGGCGTAGACACACACACACATTGTATCCATATGTGTCCCTACATCGTTGTGCTCATTTTGTATAACACATTCACACACTTTATTTAGAATGCTCATGCATTGGTGTGAAATTGACAGGTTTAGAAAAATGCATGTTTGTGGACTATGTCTTTGAAATAAGCATTCTTGTGTGATATGTGTTTGTATGTTTATATGTTTGTATAACATGGACCACTGGACTTGAATTAGGTCATATACTATTCCTTATTGAGTTCTGGTTATTTTGGATACTCATACATTTGATTTCAAGTTCCGAGTCAAGAGTTACGAAACTTTCTGGTTATTTTGCATGTATTGTATTCACCATCGTATATTGAGTCAAATTTTTATTTTTTGGGAAGAGTTTCATAGACGTTTATGTGCATGAGAGAATCATAATTCATAATCCAAAAATGGATTCAAATTCGGTGTTTGAAGGCCAGAGAACGGTTGAAGAAAGCATTGGGAGTGCAAATGGGAAGTGGCGATGGCTAAAGCCACCAAGCCACACCTCCCAGAGATGACGCGTGGCCATCTCGGGAGGGACAATCCTCTACCCCAAGATAGCCACACACCATCTCGGGGTGGTTATGCCCTTTCCTTTTTATTTTAATTGGTTTCCCTCTCTTTTCTCTCAAAGGTTCACGAGTTGAGGTTGTTGAAGTTAAAGAACACTTGTGTGCAGAAATTTCTCTCAACTTTTGATTTTTTGTTTTAGTGATATCTTCTTCAATTCTACTCCGATTTACTTGACACAAAAACTGAAATTTAGTGTCTTGAGAAGATATACAAACTCTAAGAATTTTTAGAACCAAAGGATGTCTTGATTATTCACAGTGATCAGATTTCTACTTGAGATATCATCTTTTGGTAGTAAATCATCTTCTTCTTAGTTTTCTTCTTTGATCCCCTTTATGATTGTTCTTATTTGATTAAGTAGAATGAATATAATTATTTTGATTTAATTTTGTGGTTTGTTTGATTGATTTCCAATTTTAGCTTGTGTTGTGTTCATTTGAGAAATTTTAAGCTAAACTTGATTAACATGAACTTGTTTCTAGAAATACTTTTGTATTCTTGTGATTGATTGCTAGTTTCAAGATTTGATTTCACGTTCTAAGAACTATATCATATTCAATTGATATTTCCATTTCTCCTAACTAGTTCTTAGTCGATAACATGCTTAGGTTTCTAGATATATTTGTGATTGATCTTTAAGAGTCTTATCTAGTTATCTTGTTGCATGTTCATAGAGTTTTGTTTGATCAACATTCTCTATTTGCCTGTGATTGCATCATGACTACATGTGTGCACATCACTTAGATCATTGTCTTGTAAAAGCTTGAAGTTTCTTGTTAGAGTGTGTGATGCTTTAACTTAAGCACGGAGTCTTGGCTAGGACACGTGGTCCGAATAGCCAATCAAAGATACTTGTCTAGGATTGGTTGATCTGGATAGGTAAGCAATGAATCTTCCTAGAGGCAAGGGTGCCTTGGATAGATAGTTGCTTCCTAGAGGTGTGTTTGTCACATCTTGGATAGGAAGTTGGCAAGTAATTCACTAGGCCCGAGGGTAGAGTAGGAGTGATAGCTTGGAGAGCATTTCATGTGTTTATTGCTTGGGTATGTAACTCTTATTCTATATAGTGGATTATAGTTTGCCAGTGGTTATGGTATCAACCTGTGGATGTTTCCTCTTTGGAGGTTTTACCATGTAAATATCTTGTGTTGATTTTTAGCATTTTAATTCCTTTGCTTAGTTGATTTGGATTGCTTTAACATTTGCTATATTGTCATTCATATCGTACTGTTACAGTTATCATATTGATAATTACTCTAAGTGTGAATTAAAATTGTTTGTGTTTTAAAGAAGTTTAAAATTTAAGCCTATACCTATTCACACACCCCCTCCCCCCCCCCCCCCCCCCCCCCCCCTCTAGTTATATTTTCACTATAAAGGCCAGGGAATTTTCAATTGGTATCAGAGCGGGTGTCTAGGCACACTTAGATAGATCTTCTTTATAGTGTTTGTTGTCTTGTTTTTGTGATTGATCATGATTAAGGAACTGTATTCCTTTGTGGCTTCTTTTGTTGAAGGTGAGTCTATTGACTTTGAAGATCAAAAGTTCAAGGATCCTATTCAAGAAGATGAAAGAATCTCTTGGATCAATAGGTCTCTCAGTAAAAAGCTAGAAAATCATGAACTTTGCTCAAAAGAGATTAATGATCTTAAAAGAAAAATTCTTAATCTTGAGAAAAACTTGAATGATAGTTTTGTTAGATTAAGAATTTTGAAACAGGAGATTAAGCAAAGAGATGATTCTCTTGATTATGCTAAGAGACTTGAAAATGAACTTAGAACCAAAGTTAGCAAGCACGAAAGTCAAGAGAAAATCCTTACTGACAAACTTGGTGAATTCAATAAGCCGATGAGTAAGATGTCATCTAGTGCTAACAAAGTAGAAAATCTCATCAAGAGTGGCAAACATCCTAGTGATAAAAAGAGGTTTAGGATATGTAAATGAAAAGATTGCATCTTCTTCTAACAAACCTACTTTTGTCAAAGCTAGTGGTAAAGTTTATGTAGGTACACTCTCTAACGGTAAAGCTGTGAATGCTACCGAAGGTGCCTCAACATCAACAATGCAGGTTAAGGAAAAGACTCAACAAGGCCAAAGACGAAGTGAATCTTCATCAAATACAAAAAGCAAGGCATCAAGTGTTGCACAACAAAAGAGGTAAAAGTGTGAGAGAACAAAATGATTTGAATGATCAAGCCAAAGGTAAATCTCTTAAATTTGTACCTATTTATCATTATTACAATATGGTTGGGCATATAAGACCTAGATGTTTTGCTTATAATGGTAAATGTAAACTTGAAAATGATTTGCATGATAAGTCTTTGCTAAATGGTCATAGATAATCATCAATGTATGGATTTAGACCTAGACCTAAAAGATCTTTGAAAAGCATGTTGAGAATAAAGTTGTTGATAATTTGCTTGTGAAACCTTGTGTTGTATCTCACACTACTATGCATAAAAAGATTGATAATGCTTTGTTTGACTTGTTTGAAAAAATGACTAATAAAGTCAATGTGCATGTTGATGAGTCAAATGTCAAGTCAAAGCATGTTGTTAAAAATAGTAAGAAGTATGGTGTCAAGAAAATATGGGTTAGAAAAAACTCATCTTAAAGTTTTGGTTGCACCATATGCACTTAGAGCCAATAGTAAAAACAAAGGCAAGGTATCTTTTCAAACTCCTACTAGTGTTTCTTCTCATCCTAAAGGTGTTATCTCTACATTTATTCCTATTTGTCATCTTTGCAATATTGTTGGTCATATTAAGCCAAAATGTTATAAGTATATTGAGTATTGCAAAATAGGAAATGCATCTAGAGATAAAGAGGCTAACCTTAAATTGAAGCATGCTAGGGTGTTAGAAGTTGATAAGAATGATGTTGTTTCAAAGCATGTTAAAAATAATTGGGTGAAGAAGAATGTTAATCTTGTGAAACTTGACAAAGCATGTTTTACTAGCAATGTTAGGGAGATAAGTATCAATGATTTTTGTGTTAATGCATCCAAGACCAAATTGGTCAAGGGTGAGTGCTATTACCTTTAGTGTAAGGTGCACATGTGAGTTAGCATTAAGACTAGTGTCAAGTTGTTAAGAAATTAGGCTAGTAAGCTTTGTTTCTCTATAACTTGACATGAACTTAGTTATCTCACATATTCATTATAATAGTCAAAATTCGTTGATTAACTTTAGAGAAGTTGAATTCTTGAAATCTATATGGTGACGAATTTTATTAAGACTTTTAGAGAAAGTCATTTTTATATGTGTTTGAGTTGAAGTGTTTAGTTTTTATTCTCTTGGGATGACACACCAACAACTTATTGTTATGAAGACAAACAAGCCAAGAGAGCTCATTAAAAGGGTGAAGACATCACATTTGATGAAAAGCTTGCTAAGGTATTTCTATATCCTAAGGCTTGCTTTCTAGCTTTTCATCTTTCGACTATATGTTTACATTACATCATGTAGCAAGTCATATTAAGTGAACTAGTTTAGCATTCATATGGTTCTCATTGACATTTGCTCTTTTAAGATCTTTTAGTGATATTATTCACATTGATTTCAATCATGATGTGTGAATTATTTGAATGTTGAATGGCATACTTTTTAAAAAATATGAGCTTCATATTCAATGAAAGCTACTCTCTTGAGAAGTAATGATCTTGAGTAAATCTCTTTGTATTACTTTTAGATCATGTGCTTGTAAGCCATAAAAAAAATGGTTTTCAAAAATGCATTTTGCTTCTTTTTTATGTTTTGTTGAGTAAGTTGAGTTTGCTAATATATAAGTTGATGATACATCTTGAAGTCTTTTGACTAGTACATTTAAGATGACCTATGTTTAGTATCCATTTTTCTTTTACAACTACATAGAACTCAACGAGCACCTTCATGGAAAGGGCTACACATAGTGGTTGTGAAGCAGCCCAATGCAGGAAAGGGCTACACCATTATGATGAGTGAAAGCCATGATGAAGTGTATATGTTTATGTTATAAAATAATTAAAGAAGTGTTGAAAAGAATCAATAAAAAAAATTCTTTGATTCAAATCCTATAAAGAAAATAAAGAAGGCTTATGCTCTGGTTGAAAAACAGAAATAGGATGATGAGCCACATGCACACACATGCTCAAATGTTGAGTTCTATTCTCATAAAAGCAAACATTTCACATGATAATCGGTTTGACCTTTTATGAAAAAGTTTAAGATGAATAGATGTGGATTTGATTTGCATGTTGATTATCAAATTACTCCTCTACATATATTTGAAACAAAATTCACACACACACACACACATACACACACACACACACACACTTTGTTTATAAGTATTTGATATTCTAGTTATTTTAGAAGAATTATGATAGAGGTTGAAAATCATGGTGTATCTCTTATAGTTTGTGAAGCTTATTTTGTTGGATTTATTTAAAATTTCTTTAGTGTGTGATTATGTGAATTTCATTGTGAACATTATTATATCTTGATCTTATAAAGAGCACTTACAATGGGAAGCATAGTATGCTAAACTTTGTTCTGTTTCATGATATGTTCATATGTTTCAAGTTGATAAATGTTGGTATACTGTTGGCTTGTAATGGTGAATCTTGAAGATGCAATTTTATATTCCTTGTTATGCATGACGATTCTTTATAATATTATATGCCTTTGTATTTTTGGTCACAGTAATGCATGAAACTTTGTGTAATAATTGTATGATTGTTAATACAATTGTAGAACTTTTTAGAAATGATCTATGTGCCTAAGAGTATTTTTATGCATTTGTGATCCATTATACCTTGATGAGTTTATTGTGTTGTATATATTTGAATAACCTTTGCTATGTTAACATGGAGAACAAACAAGAATCAAGGGAAAAGATAAAAGAGCTAAAGATAAAGATGGTTGAACAAGAAGTGAAGATCAAGAATTCGGAAGAAAGCATTTCTCCAAGCAAAGTGTTCACCTCATAACTTTTTGTGAGATCAGCAAATCATTCAACATTCTTTGGTAGCACAAGTGGATAGAAAAGCTTAATTGTGATCTCAAGTTATCATTTATTTTTTTCCTTTTGGCTTCATTTTATGCAAATAAAAATAGGGAGAGGGTATTGTTTTAGACTATCTTCTTTGTGTATTTGTCCAAGTATTGAACTTCATATGATATGTAGTATCTTTGATGAGATATCTTTGATGGATATGCATGTATTTAGGGGGAGCATACTTGTAACCATTTAAACTAATTGCCATATTCTTGCCAAGTATATTTCCATATTTTCTCTTGAATATTCTTGTGCTTCAAATTTATTTTAGGTGATATCAAGAGAAGCTAGAAGCATTCCACACACGTATTTTGCTTAATGTACAAGATAGAAGCATTTCACACACACACACACACACACACACACACACACATATTTTCCTTAATTTGCTTTATTCATTAGCAATGAGAAATTATTTTTGAGAGGTTGATAAAAATCTAAGATTCTCTCTTTGACTTTGAAATGTAATGATATAATTTCTCTTATTGCTTGAAATGTGTGATTGTGTGATTCACTTGTGAACAAGTCTACAAGTTGGTCATATGTGTGGCATAGTTAAGAGGGAGCTTAGTCTGTTTAACTTAGTTCTCTAAATGACTTATTTACTTAATATCTCATAATGTTTTACATATTTTCCTTGTGGATAAATTGTTTTCCTTACAATTTATTCATATATTTTTGTCTAAGGGGAAAATTCTTGTCTTAAAGGGGAGTATTTCCTTAAAAGGAAGAAATATTTTCATTATATGGGATAAGGGAGTTGTGTATATTTTTGTGTATGTTTATCTCACCAACAATCTTCATTGTAGAAGATTTCTTCTTTGTTTTGTTTGGTTGTGTTTGTCTCACAGGAGCTTTGATGTTTAAAGAAGAGGTTCATGAAGACTCATGAAAACATGAAGACATTTTAGTCTAGGGATATCTTTGTATTGTGAGGATGTGAGAATGCAATCAACCATGAGTCTATTTTGAGTGATCATTGTATGGTGAGGTTGAGGTTTTGTCATGGAACAACCAAAGGAACAGATTGATAGGTTTTAGATTTGTGTTGGCTTGATTCCATAACAAAACTATATTTCTTTGTATTGTTTAGTTGCTTAGGTGGTTCGTGATTGATTTGGGCTTCAAAGAAGAAAAGCAAATTCGCATGCAAAGTTCGTCTTCAAGAAGATTGGTGCTTACTTGGATAATAAGGTAACAGGATTCTTCTTCAACTTGCAAGGAGTAGGCACACACACATTGCATCCATATGTGTCCCTATATCGTTGTGCTCATTTTGTATAACACATTCACACACTTGATTTAGAATGCTCATGCATTGGTGTGAAATTGATAGGTTTAGAAAAATGCATGTTTGCGGACTATGTCTTTGAAATAAGCATTCTTGTATGATATGTATTTGTATGTTTATATGTTTGTATAACATGGACCATTGGACTTGAATTAGGTCTTATATTGTTTCTTATTGAGTTACGGTCATTTCAGTTACTCATACATTTGATTTCAAGTTCTGAGTCAAGAGTTACGAAACTTTCCGGTTATGTTGCATGCATTGTCTTTGTCTTCATATATCAAGTCAAATTTTTATTTTCTGGGTAGAGTTTCATAGACTTCCATGTTCATGAGAGAGTCCCGATTCATAATCCGAAAACATATTCAAATTCGGAGTTCGGAAGCCGGAGAACGGTCGAAGAAAACATAGGGAGCGCAAAGGGGAAGTGGTGATGGCCGAAGCCACCAAGCCACACCTCCCCAAGATGGAGCGTGGCCATCTCGGGAGAGACATCCCTCTGCCCCCAAGATGGCCACGTGCCATCTCGGGGTTTTATTCCCTTTCATTTGTCTTTTAATTGGTTTCCCTCTCTTTTCTCTCATAGTTTCAAGAGTTGAGGTTGTTGAAGTTAAAGAACACTTGTGTGCAGAAATTTTTCTCTCAACTTTAATCTTTTTTGTTTTTGTGATATATTCTTCAATTCTACTCCGATTTATTTGATTCAAAAACCGAAATTGAGTGTATTGAGGAGATCTACAAACTCCAAATATTTTTATAACCAAAGGATGTCTTAAATTTTCACAGTGATCAGATTTCTACTCTAGATATCATATTTTGGTAGTAAATCATCTTCTTCTTAGTTTTCTTCTTTGATCCCCTTTATGATTGTTCTTATTTGATTAATTAGAATGAATAGATTGATTTTGATTTAATTTTGTGGTTTGTTTAATTGATTTCCAATTTTAGATTGTGTTGTGTTCATTTGAGAAATTTTAAGCTAAACTTGATTAACATGAACTTGTTTCTAGAAATACTTTTGTATTCTTGTGATTGATTGCTAGTTTCTAGATTTGATTTCACGTTCTAAAAACTATATCATATTCAATTGATATTTCCATTTCTCCTAACTAGTTCTTAGTCGATAACATGCTTAGGTTTCTAGATATATTTGTGATTGATATTTAAGAGTCTTATCTAGTTATCTTGTTGCATGTTCATAGAGTTTTGTTTGATCAACATTCTCTATTTGCTTGTGATTGCATCATGACTACATGTGTGCACATCACTTAGATCATTGTCTTGTAAAAGCTTGAAGTTTCTTGTTAGAGTGTGTGATGCTTTAACTTAAACAAGGAGTCTTGGCTAGGACACTTGGTTCAGATAGCCAAGCAAGGAGACTTGTCTAGGATTGGTGGATCAAGATAGGCAATAAAGAAATCTTCCTAGAGGCAAGGGTGCCTTGGATAGGAAGCTGCTTTCTAGAGGTGTGTTTGTCACATCCTGGATAGGAAGTAGGCAAGTAATTCACTACGCCCGAGGGTAGAGTAGGAGTGATAGCTTGGAGAGCATTTCGTGTGTTAATTTCTTGAGTGTGTAACTCTTATTCGACATAGTGGATTATAGTTTACCGGTGGTTGTGGTATCAACCCGTGGATGTTTCCTCTTTTGAGGTTTTACCACGTAAATATCTTTTGTTGATTAGTAGCATTTTAATTCCTTTCCTTAGTTGATTTGGATTGCTTTAACATTTGCTATATTTCCATTCATATCATAGTGTTGAAGTGATCATAATGAAAATTGCTCTAATTGTGAATTAAAATTTCTTGTGTTTTAAAGAATATTAAAATTTGAGCCTATACTTATTCACCCCTACGTATATTTGCACTATAAAGGCTAGGGAATTAAAATTGGCTCAGATACCAATTGTTGGAAACCCGTTCACTGGTAACGCAATGGAAATCGGTTTTTAAAATTTTTAATAAAGATCGTAAACGATCTTGGACCAAAGAACTTGGGATCGTAATTATTTTCGGAACAAATAAATATAATATGTAAATATAAGAAATTGTAATCAATATAAAGAAGAAGAAAATAGAAGCTTACCAACGTTTGGAGGCTCCTTCACTTTACGATATGCTCATGGTCTGTACAATTGATCTTCCTTACAATATACTAGGACTAATAACTACGTGTGGGCGCGTCACGAACTCAGGATCTTAGAATGGAGGGTGTAGAGAAAAGAATAAGAAGAAACTCTTTCTTTGATGTTAGTGCACAACACTTGCACGCAAAATCTTTTCTCTCTTTTTGGTGTTATTTTATGTACACACTTGCACAAAAATAACTTACGCACACATAACACTTGCAATGATGCGTTTTTTTTTTTCAAAAAGTTCACGATGCACAAACACAAATATATTGGTTGTGCAACTCCAATCACACACTTAAAAAAAAAAACAAAACCTCTCTCTTTTGATGTCTCTTTTCACGACACACGCACAAATAAAGAGCAAAATCAACTGATGCGTTTTTCTTCCCTTTTTTTATTGCATTTATTGTGTCGTTATTTTTTTTTTCAAAATTAATATATATCACATATATATATTTAACTTAAAAAAAAACTGATCAAATCTTTGTTTGATTTTTAAATCTTTCAAATAAAAAATATCTCATATATTTTATTTAAGAAATAATTAAAAATTAATTTTGAATTTAAACATTTTAAATTCAATTTTAAATATTTAATAAAATAAAATAATCATATTATCTTATTCTATCAAAAATCAACTAACACCCTCCATTTAGTGATTACTAACATAATTAAATAATCGTATTATTTAATTTATTTAATCACCATTATTCATTAATTAAATATTCTCATTATTCAATTAATTTCCAAATAAATACTTGTCACTTTCGTAACACATTTAATTGGACAATCCAATTAATTAACCGTGACCCTTGTTACCTAAATCAATCGGGCTAGCAAGGGGACATAATGGACCCACGGTATTTTGAGCTCCAATAATACTCGGAATCATTAATTAAACTTTTTAGTTAATATTCCTTGACTATTAACTCCGGTGTTATTCCACTAAAAACCCGAATTGGCACACTCTCAACTGCAGACGCTTTTACACAGACCGATACAACTCGGTGTCTATCGATATAGTGGTTATATATGGTGTGATCATCCACATTAGTTCATAATTAGAGCTAGGTCATAATGCCCCGTTATACCCTTCTAATTACATATATCCTTTAAGTACCGTTGATTCTCTAATGGACAATAAATCCTATTTCCTCACGGAATTAGGAGAGCGCTCATACTGTCCAAGCCCCGAATCAACCCTTAAGGGAATTACCATCTACTTCTCACAAGAAGAAGTGGATTCCACTATTGTATATAAAGCTTCTCAGCAACAAGCCAAACCGCAATCCCAACATACGGAGCATATTGATCTGGAACAGCATCCGACCTCACCCATGTTATATGAAAGACCACGATCTACCCTGAAGAAGTCGATAAGACACTCAGGATTAAGATCACCCGCATATAGCCATCATTAGCTGATATATATGAATCTCATCGATAAACAGATCTTGGTGAGAGATTCATATAGAACATGACCCAGTCATATATGATCACATCATACAAGGTGTCTACATTCCCATATCTAATATGAATGATTCAGGATAGAATCACTAATTGCAGTATTTTTGATATTAATCAATTTAAAAGAAAAGTTTGTTCACTAGGATCGGTGATTCTACTAGTTGAACACTAATTTGTCTAATTTAATCCTAATCTAAGTGCATGAAAACTAAATGGCATAATGCTTGTCTTTGGTTGGTAATTTAACTCACTAATATGTAAAAATTGCAATAAACTTAATAACACAAAAGCTCACACGAAAATATGAATATAAGGGAAATACTAGGGAATCAATGCAACCAAATTAAACTACTAGATGTAATCCACAAGTCTCATTAAAACACTTAAATCCAATTTATAGGGTTTGTTTCATGAAACACCTAATCTTTCCTATTACTCACACACGGTCATGTAATGAGCAATGGTTAGAATTAGCTTTTAATTAAAACTCTGAACCAAATAACACATAGCATGGTCATGCATATAGAAATTTTCTCAATTATTAAGCTTGAAGTTAAGGAATAAATGGGATGATCACCCACATCTAACCCTCAATATCATAGATAAACTAATCCTAACACAAACATTCATTAAGGTCTCATTTGAATATAAGTGAAGGAATTAGAGCAAGTATTTCAATAAAAGAGACTACCAAGGTATTTAATTAAAAACCATTAGACTTAGGATTACAAAGAGTTGTTCAACCGGTTTACATTAATCCCCTAACATAGAAATTAGTTACACATCAAGGAAAAGAAATAAAACAAAGAAGAGTTAAAGAAGAAACCGAAGTTGGTCATTTGAGGTTTCTTGAATTGCAAGCTTTCTCTTCTTGCCTTCCAAGTTCCAAGATGGATGGAGGAATGAAAGTGTCTAAGGATGGTGATGAAGGGGTGGAAGTGTCAAAATGTTCGTGTGGCTGATGATACTTTCCCAAAAACTTATATGGGAATTTATATAGGTCCAAAACTAGGTTAGGAATCTATCTAAGGACGCGTACTATCGTACTGTCGCGTCGTTGATTGTCACGGTTGTCCAAGACCGAAACCCAACCGCGACACCTCGCTTCTTCACTCAGCATCTTTTCTTTAGGCGTCACCTCTAGCGACAATGGCTAAGGAAGTTGTTGTCGCCCAGTATGTCGCAGTCACCAATGATGAAATCCGTGACCGTGACATGTCGCTTCCTTGTCTGTTCGCACATGTTCTCCAGGTGACATTTTGGTCGACAATTAAAACAAGTTGTTGTCGCTCAAGTTGTCGCGGTCACCCATGATGACTTTTCATGACCGCGACAGCTCGCCCCTTTTTCCCAAGTTTCCAATTTTCAGCACTTTTGGGTCCCTTACTTCACTCAAATCACCCATATGATACCCTTAATACGAAATCTTGCAAAAACACTCAATCGAGCTATTAAACACTTGATTTTACCCGAGAATTGAGCAATAAGCATAGGAAGGGGGACTTAGAATCTAGTGTTATCATGGCTCGATCAACACCCCAAACCTAGCCTTTTGCTCATCCTCGAGCAAAATCAAGAGAAAACAACAATAAAGCAAACAAGCAAACAACACGTAGACTCGATATAAACAAAAGAAACTCAAACAACAGTAATTCAAAAGCTGTATTTTCAACTGATGATGAGATGCAAAGAGGTGTGGATAAGAAGAGTAGACACATGCAAAACATTCTCAAGCAACTCGAAGGCGTTCACGGGACACTCAAACAACACGAATCCCACACCTAGAGTGCTCTCATGTTGGGAACTACTCACTCTCACACCTCGAGCGTAATTCGCTTCGACTCTACGTCTCACGTGGACATTCTCTTTTCTTTCCTCTCGGAGTCCTAAGTTCACACTCATGCAAAGTATGCAAGGATAGAGTTATGCATGAGAATAAAATACTTGCATACAATAAGAAAGAAACGTTATTATTTTGGTGAACTAGACTAGGAAATGAATCAAATGCCATGGACGTAGAAGAACATGCTACAACAAACATTCCCAATCTGGATTTCATAGTAGATCATTTAGGTCTTCCCTTTGGTTGTAATGGGGCTATTGAGTGAAATATGGTGAACAAAGAATAGGAAATGGAATTCAAAAGTCACCAATCATGCTAAGACACTACATAATACACCCAAAACTAAAGCTCTATTCATATCACTCGTGGCACTAGTGATTAGGCATGACTTTTCATTACACTTGTGCTATACATAACTACTCTACTAGTGACTTTATAATTACATACAAGACTCTTATTCCCTTTTTCTCTTTTTCTCTTTTTTTATCATCAATTTTTTTTTTTTACACTTTAAGCTCATAAGTGCACATTTTCGCACTTTTACATTTTTGAGCCTTTTGTCTTGCATATATACAAATATAGCCTAAATACAAGCTAACTTTTCATATTTAGAACTTTTCCACTGTTCACCATAATACGACACATCCTAGCAAGTTTGGCAACAAGGGTAGGCATGTGTTTAGGTTTAAGCTATATGGTGTAATGTGGTTCCAAAAGAATGGTAAGTGTTTGGCCTCAAAATTGGCTTGGGAGCACACAAATAGGGACATGGAATGTGTTTAGGCTAATATGAGTAGTTAAGCACACACATTGCATAAAATCATTTCCACCATTTTATCTATCAAAGGAATGTAAGTATCCATCAAGCAATCCACAAAGATAATGCAATATGATGTCCTATGGCTAATGATGTGTGTGACGAGATAAATGTTTAGGATGAAACAATGACAACACTCAAATGCGCTTTTAAGGCTATGTTTGTGAACCCACTAGGTGGTCTCCACTATTAGAACAAGGTGCTTGAGCACCAAGTCCCTTCAACTTGAACACAAAAGGATGGGATAAGCCCATGAAGTGCAAGTGAGACCTAGAGTGACAACAAGATGCTCAATCGAGGACATTATGCATAAATAAACTCTCACACAAACACACACTCAAAGCATCACACCCAAGCTACTTGAAGCTCGAAAATTTTGGCCATGCGACTATTTTTGAAAAGTTTGACTTAAAATGACGTCAAAATTTGACTCAAAAATAAAATTAAGGACTCAATAAAACCAAAACGACCGAAACCGGTATCGACACCCCCAAACCTAAACTCAACATTGTCCCTAATGTTGACAATGAGAGCCCGGCGAGAAAGGAGCCTAAACCACAACCAACACAACACAATTCAACAACATAAAATAAAATAAAATAAACAAAGGCTCGATAAAGATGGCATATAAAGCATCCAATGACAGTTAAACATCTACCATAACACAATACAGTGCACAACGCTTATTCTAATTACAACTAAAAATAAGACAAAAGTAAAGATGTAAAAGTACCATTACGATAAAATCAAAGAACAAGAGTAATTAAAACAAGTACGAAATGCAACTGAAAACAGGAAATAGAGCAACCCAAACAAGTCTAGCTAAACAAATACAACACAAAGCTAATAATGAGGTGGTGGTGGTGGCATGAGGATCAGGGCATCAATTCATTCCCCTTCCAACCGGTTGCAGTTGCTGTTATGTCCTCTACTTCCTTTCTTCATATCTACATAACATACTGGACAATAGCCTCCTACTCTAAAACTACCGGTCTGTCGGTCGGGTGAACTGGGAAATGGGGCTGGAATCCTAATCCTGAAACTGAGCTTGTACTCTGTGTCCATGGGTATGGAGGTCTATATCCTGGAAATGAATACGGAGGCTGGTAACCAGGAGATGGATACGAATGCCAAGGATATGGAACTGGCTTCATTTCTCTCTCATATGGCCGTAGATGGAGCTCCTACCTTAAATCTATAATATCCTGTCTAAATCCTGCATCCACTATATCTATTTTAGCCATCATCTACTGTTCCATCCACTGCATATGCTGAAGGATTGAGTGCTGGGCATCTCCAATGGCATTTAAATTTACTGTAGCTGCATCAGTCTGCTGTCCTCTGGAGAGTTTGGAAACTGCTAGCAACCGCTCCAATGTAGGGAGGGAATCATCATCCTTAGGCAGCCGCTCATCATCAACATCACCTACATGCTCATTCTGATCGGACTCCATGTCCTCATCTGATTGAGTCTGAACTACTCTCCATCTCTTTTTTTTAGCCTGTTGTCCTCACCTCTATCGAGTCTCTCTAAACCTCGTCCTGGAAATAGTGAATACCATGTTCGAATCCCAAAATCAGGCCCGAGGAACCCCTTTAAACATGGCTAGGTCAATGTCCATTCTGGAGAAAATGTCAAACCGTGGAACCCCCTTAAACATGGCAACTGTGTGTGAAAGTTTGGTCATGTAATAACTGTTAATGTCCCCAGAGTTGATGCAGACTTCCCTACCATGAACCAAAACCCGACTTCCTAAACTGTAGGTCCTCTCATTACCCCTGCATAAAATTCCTTAACTATCAGAGGGCATTACTCTATAGGCCTCTGAACAAAAGTGCCCTAACCTTGAGTTTCAGCCATCCCAAGAATCGGAGTCTCATGCAATTCGCTCAAGTTGATTCCCCTCTTAGGTATAAACTTCTTTCTACTTAATTTTACTATCCTTGCTGGGAAATCAGGATTTTCTACACAAGGTGGAATCTGCCTCTTTCCTTTGTCTTGGCTCCTTCTTGGCCTTTACATACGGCTGGAATCCCCGGTCTCAGTATGGCTGGAATCTACCCTAGTTTTCTGCTTGGTTCTAGCCATTTCTCACCTCAAAACAACAACTGTGTCGCTTCAATTCGGATCACTCAATAACTCCGGCTAAACACAACAACTCGAGTAATCCGATACACCATGGATACCGTAAACCACCACCACACAATCACAAAATATGTAGAATAACACCAACAAACATCCAATTCAAAGTAATCCCAAAATTTCCCCCAAATATGCCCTAATTTCACTAAAATCAACCAATTTTCACTCACAACTCCTCCAAAAATACTAAATCAATACAACATATACGTCAATACACTCCGCAAACCAAAACCCACCCGTCAATTCACACAATTATGCATAGAATTTTGTCATCCCCCAACAATCCAAAAATTACCCAAATCAACCCTAGAACATGTAAGTAATCATAGAACTAGGATGTGGGAGAATCAAGGGTCTAAAATGAGTGAAAATAAGAAGAAAATACTGATTGCGTGGGTTGGAAGTCTTCAACGTCGCATGGAGGGTGAATTGGTCGCTGTTGGAAATTGAAAAATTTGGTGAGAACTGCCCTGCCACGCACTGTTGTTTTTGTACTGAGTGAATGTCGTGGTCGACTTGTCACGGTCTTCCATGATGGAATCCGTGAGTGTAACACACTGCCTTCTTGATTTGCTCTAGAATTTTTGATGTCGCGGTTGTCAACCACTCGACAGGTGGGGCGACACGTCGAGCGACAGTAACCCCTTGAATTTGTCACATGGTTAGTGTCGCAGTCATCCAAGATGAAAATCATGACCGTGACATACAGCATCTTCCTCGTTGAATTATCGCGTTTGGAATAGAAGCGATGCACCAGAGACACCTTAGACGATAGTAACTCCTTGACTTTATCGCATAGAAAAAGTCTCTGTCATCCATGACGACATCATGACCGCGACATTCCAGGAAAATTTCTTCTTAATGCCATTAAGTGGTCCACAGTGCCTAATCTGCACACATACTCAACAACCAATATATCAAAGGCATTTGCTTGAACAATATGGGTCGGTAAAGCTTATACTGAGCTACTAGACTTGTATGCAAAATGAAAAATCACCCCCAAACCTATGTTTTTCCACACCTTTATGCTTATAATCACAATTTGTTGCTGAAAATTAAGGTGTGGATCAACTTAGATTTGGAGGTGAAGTAGAATCACTACCATTCACAATTATTAGGCAAAATTAAAAGTTTATTGAAATCAAAGATACCTAGGTGGGTTGCCTCCCACTAAGTGCACTATTTAACGTCTAGGCATGACGTGGTGAGAGCACTAAGGCTCTTAGATCTCTATCTCTTCCAACAAAGCAAGGTTCCCTAATTCCTTCACATACAGTTTCACCATTTGCCCGTTGACGACAAACTTTTCTCCATTCTTCTCATCTTTCACTTCCACAGCCCTATTTGAGAACACTTGAGTCAACTGGAACGGTCCAAATCATCTAGACTTCAATTTTTCAGGAAACAACTTCAGACAGGAATTGAACAAGAGGACTAACACTCCCGGGTGAAGATCCTTGTGAACTATCATCTTGTTATGGATCCTCTTGGTTTTCTCCTTGTACAACCTTGAGTTTTCATAAGCATCTAACCGGAACTCCTCAAGCACATTAAGTTGCAATTTCCTTTCTTCACCGACCTTATCATAGTCTAAATTTAACTTTCTAACTACCCAAAAGGCCCGGTGTTCAAGTTCCACAGAAAGATGGCATGCCTTCCCAAAGACCAACCTATACGGGCTCATCCCAATAGGTGTCTTGAAGACTGTTTCATATGCCCACAAGGCTTCATCTAAGTTTGAGGCCCAAGCCTTTCTAGTTGAGTTGATAGTCTTCTCGAGGATATTCTTGATTTTCCAATTGCAAACCTCAACTTGGCCTAATGTTTGTGGGTGGTAAGGGGTGGCTATCTTATGCCTCACACCATATTTCTTCATAAGGACAACAAATGACTTGTTGCAAAAGTATTTTCCCCTATCACTAATTATAGCCCTATGAGCAAATATGGCCTTCTTCACAAATTTTACCACCGTTTTTCCATCATTGGTTCTTGTAGCTCGTGCTTCTACCCTTTTTAACACATAATCAACCGCAGCAAGGATGTATCTAAACCCATAAAAGGATGGGAATGGTCCCATGAAATCGATGCCCCATACATCAAATAACTCGACCACCATGGCACTAGTTAGAGGCATCTCGTTCCTCTAAACAATGTTCCCCGTCCGTTGACATCTATCACATGTCGAGCAAAATTGGACTACATCCTTCATCAATGATTCCCAATAGAAACCCGATTGCAACACCTTCAAAGCTATCTTTTGGGCTCCAGAATACCCCCCACAATGTAGCTCATGACAAAACCTAAGTATGTCCTCTTGATCGGCTTCAGGTACACATCTCCTAATAACTGCATCGGACCCATGTATGTATAAGAACAGATCATACCAAAAGAACCTTCTAGCCCTAAATATGAACCTCTTCTATCCTTGGGGATTCAACTCTATAGGAATGACTCCACTAACCAAGTAATTCACTATATCGGTAAACCAAGGCTCCGTACCCAACACACTCCATAACTGCTTATCTGGAAAGTTCTCTCTTAATAATAATTCATCCCCTTCCTCCAGTTTTTCCCGCACTAACCTGCTCAAATGGTCGGCTACCACATTCTCTACACCCTTCTTATCTCGTATCTCCAAATCAAACTCTTGTAATAGTAGGATCCACCGAATCAACCTTGGCTTGGCATCCTTTTTCTGAAGAAGATACCTAAGGGCTACATGATCTGAGAATACCACTGCCTTGGCTCCTACCAAATATGCTCTGAACTTTTCTAAGGCAAAAACCATTGCTAGGAGTTCCTTCTCAGTTGTTGAGTAGCTAAGTTGGGCATCATTTAGGGTTCTGGAAGCATAATAAATAACATGTAGGACCTTATCCACCTGCTGCCCTAAAACTCCCCTAATAGCATAATCTGAAGCATCACACATTAGCTCAAAGGGCAACTCCCAATTCGGAGGCATCATAATATGTGCAGTTGTCAAGGCATCCTTCAAGGTATCAAAAGCATGCAAACACTCCTTGATCATCTCGAATTCTGTCTCATTTTAGAGGAGTGCACACAAAGGACATGTTATCTTAGAAAAGTTTCGAATGAACCTCTGGTAGAACCCTGCATGCCCAAGGAAAGACCTCACTTCCTTTAAAAATTTAAGAGGTTGTAAACTTTGTATCACTTCCACCTTCGCCTTATCAACCTCAATTACTGGTTCAGAAATGTCTTTTGGCTTCTCTTGATCTTTCCAATCCCATTCTGATAATTCTTCTAAGTCTTTATCTTTGAACACATCATCGATCCCCAGATCTAAAACATCAATAAATGAACAATCATCAGCCTCAGATGGGTAAGATAATGCATCAAATAGCTTGAACTCCACTGTTTCATCTAGAACTATCATGGTAAACTTCCCGTTCTGTACATCAATGATAGTCTTGGTTGTAGCCATAAATGGTCTTCCTAGTAGAATTGGTCTCATGTTAGTCTCTTCACTAACATCATCCATGTCTAACACTACAAAGTCCACCGGAATGATCAACCTATCAACTTGTACCAACATATCTTCCACGATCCCCCTCGGATATCTAGTCGATCCATCCGCCAGAAATAATGACATAGTTGTTGGCTTGATCTCATTTAACCCCAACTGCTTGTAAAGGGAAAACGACATCAAGTTGATACTAGCACCTAAGTCCAACATTGTCCATTCCAATCTATAGTCCCTAATTGTAATGTTAATAAAAAAAATGCATGGATCCTTGAGTTTGGGTGGAAGTGTCTTTTGAAAAATTGCACTAGCACCACTTGCTATGTACTCTTGGTGGTTTGGCCTAAACTTTAACCGGTTGGTGTGAAGACTCTTGAAAAACTTAGCATAGGCCGGCATCTTCTCTATCATGTCAAGCAAGAGGGGGTTGACTTGTACCTTGGAGAGGACATCAAAAATCTCCTTAAATGCCTTGTCCATCTTACCCTTTTTTAACCTTCCTGGGAATGGAACTGGTGGAACGTACAGGTTGGGCGACTTGTGTAGGAGTGATTTCTTCTCGGGCATATTTTCCATTACTACTTCTTCCTCCTCTTCTAAAGTTTTCCCCCCCACTCTCTTCTTCTGACTCTTTGACCTTTTTCCTCTTTGGTTCTCCTACATCATCGGTGTCTAAAACTCTACCACTCCTCAAAATGATCATGGCCTTAGCCTACTCTGACAGGCTAGGAAGTCTACCCAGCTCACTCCTATGAACCGTGTAAGCCACTTGACCCAGTTGTGTCTCCAACTTCTTCATTGATGCCTCCAAGTTGGCAAGCCTTTGCACGGTTTCTTGGATGAAATTGTTCAAATTCTGATCTGTCTGCTGTGAACTCTGAGCAAGACTAGTAACTAGATCTTCCAAAGAAGGCTTATTTGGTTGATAAGAAATCATTTCCCTGTTTTTGACATTGTTCCATGGCTGCCCACTTGATCCTTGACCTTGATAACTTCCCCGACTGTAATCGCCTTGATGATCTCCTTGAGCATTCGATTGATTGTTCAAAGTATTGTTAGGATTGGACCATGAGAAGTTGGGGTGATTACGCCAGCCCGGATTGTTAGAGTTCGAATATGATTCGTTTCTTCCTCTTTTATAATTCAAGGCTCAGACATCCTGCGTCTCATATAACACCATCTCTCAACCTTGATGGTGTTCTTCATACCATGCCTGCCCTTCCTTGTTATTGACCCATGTTTCTTGCCATTGTCTCCACTTGCTTGGTTAGTTTAGCCATTTGAAATGCCATCTTTGTGTCTTGACTCACCCCATGCTTTACGCCCCTTCTTGAAATTGAAATTCTATGTTTAGAGTTGAGAGCCAATGTCTCATATATCTTAAAAATTTCAGCAGCTGATTTGTTTGTGATCAAACTGTAGGGAAAAACGGTTTAGAAAACGCAACGGAAGTGTGAGAAAAACGAATTAAAAAAAACGAAATTAGGGTTTGTGTATAAATAAAAAAAATTCCCTTTTATGCAACGAGAACCTTAACCCTAGATTAAATGATGTATATAAAAGTATCATACCTTTATCGCATGAAGATTGAACAAGAACAGAATTAATTCCGTAAGATCTTCCAATCCAATCACGAAAGTGAATCACCTAGGAGTGTGGGCTCCCTTTCTATAAATTGTATTCCTGAGGATGGAGACAAAGCAAATATCTTTTCTTTGTTAGTTACAAATATCCTCCAAGAGAAAAATCCAAGAACATCCGGTCACTTGTGAATTATCAATCAATTTGATTGTAGCTCGCATGAACCTTGATTCGATGTTGTATACAAAACCCTTTTGATATAAAGGATATTAGTAAACTATTGAATACAAAAACGTTCCCCTTTTTTCTCTACTTGGCCGAATTCACACACTATTGATTAGAGATGATTGAATTTTGTATAGAGTAAAATTTGATTTTTCTCCCTCAAAATTCTACACTAAGAAAAATATAGCTTGGCCGAAATTCACCTCTAATGCCTTAGGGCTGCCCGAAATCATCATGCTCATATATATAGGATCATAAATCCTTTCCTAAAAAGGATTCACTTGGTTGGCAAGAATCCTTTCCTTAGGTGGATTTATTTGGTAGTTAGAATCCTTATCTAAAAAGAAATCTATCCTATCCTATATAACACAAATGGTGGTCGAATTTCCCTTCTTTGATGTAGATTAGGAGAGTTTAATCTTTCCTAATAAAGATTACTAGATGGACAAGAATCCTATCCTTAGGTAGATTAACTTGGTGGTCATGAATCGTTTTCAAAAAAGAATTCTACCACTAAGTAGTTTTACTTGGTGACCAAGAATCCTTTTCTAAAAAGAATTCTTTCTTGCACCAAGACTCCTAATCCAACTCAATAGTGTATTTGTAACGATATTAAAGACTTCCTAATTTGATTAGATAAATAACTCCTTTTATTTATCTACTTATCAAATATAGTTTTTAACATTAACTATACTACCAACAATAGTATAGTTTTAGGAGACCATCTCCTAATAGGAAAAGATTTTGACTTTTAATTAAATATTTAATTAATCAACAAATTAATTAAATTCCATTTAATTAAATAATAATAAAATAAAAATAATATTTTTAAGCTATTTACCATAGCCATTGCCGTACATACCTAGTATATAAAGGTCATATATTATTTTTCTTATTTTATTAAATCCATTGGACCTTAATAAAAAGTCCACATGTGAACTAGACTTATTCTTTCAAAAAGAAACAAGTTCACATGCCTTATTACAATTCTAGATGGACCCCTATTGGTCCGGTAGAATATATTAAGTGATCCATGCAAGTTCGTGTGGATTGGGGGTCTTGGCAGGCTATCTAAATTTAAGCTCCAATAGACACAACCCGATCACAATCAACAAATGATTCACTTAGGTTCAATCTATTTGATTTTAGTTCATTCCACTAAAGAACTAAAATTGAACTCTTAAATAAAGATAGAATAAGTTGATGTTACTCATTCGTACCCTAGACAACCTTATTGGAGAAAGTGTATCCTCGTGAAAAATACCAATAATCGCCAAGAGCTCATAGACCGCCTATAGCTCTCCAAGTTACCATATTTACTAATATGACCACATTTTGATCTTGGATATTTTGACTTTTCCAGAAATCATGTTTCAATAGACACTATTGAAAACTTAACGTTAAGATTTAATATCCAATACCTCAAAACATCCATATGATGGTATTCTACTCTCATTCAATAAATAGAGCCATGATGTCCATGTCTATAAATGAAGTCCTCTATCGATTAACAAATGAATACCACCAAACTATTGAGGATAGACTATGCTAAATAATCGTACTCATTGATAACTCAAATGATACTACTTGCAACCATAAGTTCATCATTTATATCAGGATTAAGATAGACTCTCCGATTGTCTTCAAATGAAAAACTTTCATCCATTGACGGTTCTAGATAAAGTATTTCATTTTGATCTTATTCAATGCACCTAGTACACTAGATTTTTTTTCCCAAAGACACAACACTTTGATGATTTTAGACTCATCATAACACATTTGATCCCACTCAAATGCTAGCAAAAGAATCTACAACTTTGACAAGATAAAGGCGCCCAACCTGCTATCTTAAGTTGTGAATATTATTCAAGACTAACTAAAGAATTGTGTCTACCTCATACATATCTAGATGTATGAACAATTCTTATTTTCTCATAGTCTTTTGACCTTATGATTATTTATTTTTGACAATTATAATAATTAAACTATAAATGCTATGAGTTTTGTTAAACTATAAATCACTTTATTCATATGAAACGATTGTTAATTACAACATTACTCTCTTGCTATCGAGAATAATCCTAACAATCTCCCACTTGCTCTATAGCAAATGTGTCATATCTCTCATCCACATGTTCTCTAGATGCCCATCAAAACTCTTTTGAGGAAGAGCCTTTGTAAAGGGATCCGCTAGATTTTCTGCTGACGCGACCTTGGTAATCGTCAAGTCACCCCTATGCAAAATTTCTCTTAGAAGGTGATACTTTCTTTCAACGTGTTTCTCTCTCTTATGACTTCTTGGTTCTCTCGAATTATTCACTGCTCCACTATTGTCATAATAGATAGTGATCTGCTTATTCGCATCAGGAACCACTTCCAAGTCAATCAAGAATTGGCGGAGCCAAACAGCCTCTTTAGCAGCCTCGCATGCGACAATATACTCAGCTTCCATGGTGGAATCAGTAATACAAGATTGCTTGATACTCCTCCATATGACTGCCCCTCCTCTAATGGTAAACACAGATGCTGATATAGATCTCCTGGAGTCAAAATCTGACTGAAAATCAGAATCTGTATACCCAACGGGAATTAAATCCCCTCCAGAGTATACAAGCATATAATCTCTCGTTCTCTTAAGATACTTGAAAATAGTCTTGACTGCCGTCCAGTGATCATGTCCAGGCTTCGATTGAAACCTTCTAACTATGCCCACAGCAAAACAAATATCTGGTCTAGTGCAGAGCATTGCATACATGAGACTTCCAATTGCCGAAGCATACGGAATCCTTCTCATAAATTGCTCTTCATGCTCATTCTTAGGAACTTGTTCCTTCGAAAGTTTGACTCCATGCCTGAAAGGTAACATACCTTTCTTGGAATCTTGCATGGAAAACCTAGACAAGATTTTGTCTATGTATGAAGCTTGGGATAATGCAATCGTTCTATTCTTTCTATCCCTTATGACTTGGATACCAAGAATATAACTTGCTTCTCCTAAGTCCTTCATATCAAATTGTTTTGCTAACCATTCTTTTCTTGATATCAATACACCTACATCGTTTCCGATGAGTAGTATATCATCAACGTAAAGAAACAGGAAAACCAATTAGTCGCCTTTAATCCTTTTGTATACACAAGGTTCATTAAGGTTTTGAATAAATCCAAAACCTTTAACAGCTTGATCGAACCTTATGTTCCAGGATCTGGATGCTTGCTTCAATCCATATATGGATCTTTGCAACTTGCATACCCTTTCCTCTTGGCCCTTTTCAGTGAATCCTTCTGGTTGCATCATGTAGATGCTTTCGTCAAGACTTCAATTAAGGAAAGTTGTCTTGACGTCCATTTTCCAAATCTCTAGGTCTAGAGATGCCGCAATGGATAAGATTATCCTAATGGATTTAAGCATGGCCACAGAAGATAAGGTTTTTTCATAATCGATACCTTTCTTCTGTGTGTAACCTTTAGCTACCAATCTTGCCTTAAAGTTTTCCACATTTCCATCCATTCCTCTTTTCCTCTTGTATACCTACTTGCACCCGATGGGTTTTATCCCTTTAGGCAAGTCTACAAGAGACCAGACTTTGTTTTTGAACATAGATTCAATTACGGATTGCATTGCCTTTTGCCAATGGCGACAATCAACATCTTCCATTGCTTCCTTGTACGTATAGGGATCATCGTCGTCCGGAAGATTCTCTACAGATTCTTCTAGACCGATGTATCTCTCGAGTTGTCTAACAACCCTCCCACTACGATGAGGTATGGTAGAATGTTGATCTTGTGTTGGTACGAAACTTACAATTGGGCTTGGTTGTGAAACCTTTTGTGGAATTGTATCTCCTAAAAGCTTATTAAGGACAATTCTACTTTTATGCACAAAATTATTCATATAGTCCTCTTCTAGCAATTTGGCATTTGTCGAAACAAATACATTAAGATCTGAAGGACTATAAAAATAATATCCTTTTGTTCATTTTGGATACTCTACAAATATGCATGTTTTTGAATGGGACTCCATCATTTCTGTCTTTCCTTTAAACACGTGTGCAGGACATCCAAATATCCTTAAGTGTTGTAAACTAGGCTTTCGCCCAGTCCACAACTCATGCGGTGTTTTAGAAACCGACTTAGATGGTACATCGTTTAGAATATACATGGCAATTTGTAAAGCATATCCCCAAAAAGAACTAGAGAGCGTTGAATAACTCAACATAGACCTAACCATATCCAAAAGAGTTCTATTTCTCCTTTCTGCCACCCCATTTTGTTGAGGTGTGCCTGGTGCAGAAAACTGAGAAATTATTCCATTATCAATAAGATATTGCTGAAACTCACCAGATAGATATTCTCCACCACGATCGGACCTCAAGATTTTAATGCGTTTCTCAAGCTGATTTTCTACTTCAGCTTTAAATGCTTTGAAAATATCAAAAGCATCCGACTTATGTCTCATGAGATACACATAGCCAAATCTTGAGTGATCATCCGTGAAAGTGATGAAGTACTCATATCCACCTCTAGCTTGAATTGTCATAGGTCCACACACATGTACATCAATCCTAAACATTCAATAGCTCTTGCGCCTTTGGTCGTAAACGACCTTTGGTCATTTTACCTTCCAAACAAGTTTCACAAGTTGGTAGATCATCAACCTTTAAGTCACTTAGAGGTCCGTCACATACCAATCTTTTAATCCTATTAAGGTTGATATGACCTAAGCGCAAATGCCATAGGTAGGTTTCATCTTTTGATAATTTTACTCTTTTATGATTAGGTTCCGTTGATTCCGTGTCTAACAAGTGAGAGATATTTCCATACAAATAGAATAAACCATTTTTCCAATGTACCTTTACAAACAAATTTGTTATTCTTACTAATAATAAAACTTTAATTAAAAGTAACCGAATATTCAAATTTATTTAGGCAAGAGACCGAAATTAAATTCCTCTTGAATTATGGTACATAATAAACGTTTATTAAAACCAAATGCCTATAAGAATCAAAATTGATTCTAATATATCCCACTACACTAGTAGACGCCAACGCTCCATTGTCCTAAATGCAAGTTGAATTCATTCTTATTCAGTCTATTCTTTTGACCCTATTCACCACAAAAGAAACACTTTCCTTTGATCTTGGTTACTTTCTTGGTCTCTTTCTAAGAAGTTCAAGTTGCTTTTTCATCTGTTGTTTCTTGACTTTCTAACGGGTCTTAACAGTAGCAACTTTACCAACCATATGAATCCCTGTCTAGAGACATCTTAATATCGGTAGCAGTCTCCATTCACTCATGTTGCTGTTGCAACACGTTGAAGATGATGGCCATAATGTAACGTACATTTAACCATCTCATCTAAAGACTTTCACTACTGATACTCATCTCTTTGTTTTTGAGAAGATTCATTAGTTTGGTCGTTAAGTAATATACATAATGAACTTATATTTTTCAGCTTGCAACAACAGCCTAATATTCCTTTTCCATGTTACATAATTATCATCAATTAAAGTATTATCTTTTAGGATATTGATTAGGGATGGGGTTATGATTTCTTTATATTAACAAAAAATATATAAGTAAATAATCATGATAAAGCACTTTTGAATATTTATCTTGAATTAAATAAAATAATTCAATCATAAAAATTCAACGGTGATCCAACACCCATAAATGTCACGCCTCCTTTGGGAGTTCGCAATATTTACTAGTTGGACTAGGTCCCACCTAATTGTTAACATAACAACCAACGTTTTCAATTTTAGCCTTGTGATTTTATTAACAAGAACTCTTGGGAGGATATTAATAAACTCACATTGAGTGTGTTACCAAGTTATCGACCTTCAATATAATCCCTCACGAATATCCTCCTTTGGAAGTAGATATCGTTTGGGCTAATTGTCTAGTTTACCCTTGTAAGGAAGTATCTTGCTAAATTCCATTCATGAGTACCTCTTGGGAGGTTATTACACGAAACATAAAGATCAACTAAACTTGGAGGCCGTAAGTGTTCCAAAACACCTTCTCCCACTCAATTATTTAAGGTGTGTGATCGAATTCCAAATAATGATTTACCAAGTTATCTAGATGCCAATTTAGATACCTAAACCATTCTATGCATGTTCATACCAAAAGAGATATATGAGTGGCACTCCTATTCTAAATGACATGTTATCAAACAATGACAAACATTGCAATATTTACAAAAAATATAAATAGCTACAATTTTGGTACATCCTAGAAAAGTAAGTAAATTAGATGTCTTGGAATACAAAAAACTCCTTTCTTGGCGAACAAGTCTTCACGTGACCTTCGTCGATTGGACTCTCTCGGTTGCCTCCCATGTGCATGCGCACCCTTGGCTCCTACCCATGGGCGTGCGCATGCGACCACCCCATAAAGGCCTCCCATTCGCAGCCCATGGCTAGAGTAAAATATGATTTTTCTCCCTCAAAATTCTATAATGGCCGAATTCTTCAGTAAGAAAAATATAACTTGGCCGAAATTCACCTCTAATGCCTTAGGGCTGCCCGAAATCATCATGCTCATATATATAGGATCATAAATCCTTTCCTAAAAAGGATTCACTTGGTTGGCAAGAATCCTTTCCTTAGGTGGATTTATTTGGTAGTTAGAATCCTTATCTAAAAAGAAATTTATCCTATCCTATATAACACATATGGTGGCCGAATTTCCCTTCTTTGATGTAGATTAGGAGAGTTTAATCTTTCCTAATAAAGATTACTTTATGGATAAGAATCGTATCCTTAGGTAGATTAACTTGGTGGTTATGAATCCTTTTCAAATAAGAATTCTATCACTAAGTAGTTTTACTTGGTGACCAAGAATCCTTTTCTAAAAAGAATTCTTTCCTACATCAAGACTTCTAATCCAACTCAATAGTGTATTTATAACCATATTAAAGACTTTCTTATTTGATTAGATAAATAACTCCTTTTATTTATCTACTTATCAAATATAGTCTTTAACATTAACTATACTACCAACAATAGTATAGTTTTAGGAGACCATCTCCTAATAGGAAAAGATTTGACTTTTCATTAAATAATTAATTAATCAACAAATTAATTAATTTCTATTTAATTAAATAATAATAAAATAAAAATAATATTTTTAAGCTATTTACCATAGCCATTGCCACCCATACCTAGTATAAAGGCCATATATTATTTTTCTTATTTTATTAAATCCATTAGACCTTAATAAAAAGTCCACATGTGAACTAGACTTATTCTTACAAAAAGAAACAAGTTCACATGCCTTATTACAATTATAGATGGACCCCTATTGGTCCGGTAGAATATATTAAGTGATCCATGCAAGTTCGTGTGGATTGGGGATCTTGGCGGGCTATATAAATTTAAGCTCCAATAGACACAACCCAATCACAATCAACAAATGATTCACTTAGGTTCAATCTATTTGATTTTAGTTCATTCCACTAAAGAACTAAAACTGAACTCTTAAATAAAGATAGAATAAGTTACTGTTACTCATTCGTACCCTAGACAACCTTATTGGAGAAAGTGTATCCTCGTGAAGAATACCAATAATCGCCAAGAGCTCATAGACCGCCTGTAGCTCTCCAAGTTACCATATTTACTCATATGACCACATTTTGATCTTGGATATTTTGACTTGTCCAGAAGCCAGTTTCAATAGACACTATTGAAAACTTAACATTAAGATTTAATATCCAATACCTCAAAACATCCATTTAATGGTATTCTACTCTCATTCAATAAATGGAGCCACGATGTCCATGTCTATAAATGAAGTCCTCTATCGATTAACAAATGAATACCACCAAACTATCGAGGATAGACTATGCTATATGATCGTACTCATTGATAGCTCAAATGATAATACTTGCAACCATAAGTCTATCATTTATCTCAGGATTAAGATAGACTCTCCGATTGTCTTCAAATGAAAAACTTTTATCCATTGACGGTTCTAGATAAAGTAGTTCATTTTGATCCTATTTAATGCACCTAGTGCACTAGATTCTTTTGCCCAAAGACACCACACTTTGATGATTTTAGACTCATCATAACATATTTGATCCCACTCAAATGCTAGAAAAAAAAACCTACAACTTTGACAAGATAAAGGCATACAACCTTCTATCTTAAGTTTTTAATATTATTCAAGACTAACTAAAGAATTGTGTCTACCTCATACATATCTAGATGTATGAACAATTCTTCTTTTCTCAAAGTCTTTTGACCTTATGATTATTTACTTTTGACAATTATAATAATTAAACTATAAATGCTATAAGATTTGTTAAACTAGAAATCAATTTAATCATATGAAACGATTGTTAATTACAATATTACACTCTTATTATCGAGCATAATCCTAACACAAACCCCCAACACACATTGTCCACTGAAGCTTGTGTGAAGGTTGTCAACCCATCATAGAAGGTACGGACCTTGTGTTCATTGGTCACCATGTGTAGAGGGATTTATTCCAAAAGTTGCCTATATCTTCCCCATGCCTCATGAAAAGGCTCATCATCTTCCTCGGTGAAGCTTGCAATTTGGATCCTAATATCTTTAATCTTCATGGTCGGAAAAAACCTATTGAAGAAAACTTGAACACTTCATCCCATATAGTTAAAGATCCCGCCCTAAAAGAACCAGACCCCACTTTGGCACTATCCTTTAGGCAATACCTAAAACAACTCATCTTCAATTCTCGGTGAGCCAGCCTATCGGGAAGGTCTCCAATATGGAATGATAATCCGTCATGAATTGCAAACAATCTTCGATCAGATGGACATTGAAAGAAGGAAGCATGGCAATAGGAAGTCCTTTGAGCCCATAACTTCTAGCTACCGGACTCAACACTATGGGAGATGGTTGATTCTCCATCATCGGTTGACCGGATTCCCTCATAGCTGCGACACCTTGGTTTTCCTCATGTGTAGGTGCTCATGGTGGGTCCACATTCACATTCTCCTTGTGATCTCCCAATTCCAGAATAGATGCACCCTCTAGTTCAACAAAAATATCTATACCCTACAACTGCCTTGCAAGCTGATCTACTCAGTTTATGTTGTCAATGACTTGAAACAAATTCCTTCTAAGAGAACAGCGATCGTGCATACACCTGCGGTCCTGAGACTCCAAAAACAAAAAATACCAACGAAGTAAAAAGAAACTAAAAAGAAATAAAACTATCCTAATAAAACAGATGACACACACACTACCTAATTCGGCTAACTAGATTCAACTAATAAATCTACGCCGATCCCCAGCAGCGGTGCCAAAATTGATTGCAGTATTTTTGATCTTAATCAATTTAAAAGAAAAGTTCGTTCACTGGGATCGGTGATTCTACTAGTTGAACACTAATTAGTCTAATTTAATCCTAATCTAAGTGCATGTAAACTAAATGGCATAATGCTTGTCTTTGGTTGGTAATTTAACTCACTAATATGTAAAAATTGCAATAAACTTAATAACACAAAAGCTCACACGAAGATATGAATATGAGGAAAATACTAGGGATCATTACAACCTAACAAAAAAACTACTCAATGTAATCCACAAGTCTCATTAAAACACTTAAACCCAATTGATAGGGTTTGTGTCATGAAGCACCTAATCTTTCCTATTACTCACACACGGTCATGTAATGAACAATGGTTAGAATTAGTTTTTAATTAAAACTCTAAACCAAATAACACCTAGCATGGTCATGCATATGGAAATTTTCTCAATTATTAAGCTTAAAGTTAAGGAATAAATGGGATGGTCACCCACATCTAACCCTCAACATCATAGATAAACTAATCCTAACACAAACATTTATTGAGGTCTCATTTGAATATAAGTGAAGGAATTAGAGCAAGTATTTTAATAAAAGAGACTACCAAGGTATTTAATTAAAAACCGTTAGACTTATGATTACAAAGAGTTGTTCAACCGTTTTACATTAATCCTCAAACATAGAAATTAGTTACACATCAAGGAAAAGAAATAAAACAAAGAAGAGTGCCCAAGTTGGTCATTTGAGGTTCCTTGAATTGTAAGCTTCCTCTTCTTGCCTTCCAAGTTCCAAGATGGATGGAGGAATGAAAGTGTCTAAAGATGGTGATGGAGGGGTGGAAGTGTCAAAATGTTTGTGTGGCTGGTGATACATTCCCAAAAACTTATATGGGTATTTATATGGGTCCAAAATAGGTCAGGAATCAGTCTAGGGATGTGTACCATCGTACTATCGCATCGTTGATTGTCGTGATTATCCAAGACGAAAACCCAACCGTGACACCTCGCTTCTTTGCTCTGTGCCTTTTCTTCAGGCGACACCACGAGCGATAATGGCTAAGGAAGTTGTGTTTCGCCCAGTATGTCTCGGTCACCCATGACGAAATCCGTGACCGTGACATGTCGCTTCCTTGTTTGTTCGTGCATGTTCTCCAGGCGACATTTTTGGCAACAATTAAAACAAGTTATTGTCGCTCAAGTTACCGTGGTCACCCATGACGACTCTTCATGACTGCGACAGCTATCCCCTTTTTCCCAAGTTTCCAATTTTCAGCAATTTTAGGTCCCCAACTTCACTCAAATCACCCATATGATACCCTTAATACGAAATCCTGTAAAAACACTCAGTCGAGCCATTAAACACTTGATTTTACCCGAGAATTGAGCAATAAGCATAGGAAGAGGGACTCGGAATCTAGTGTTATCATGGCTCGAACAATCACCGTACAATACGGAATGGACCGCAGCTATAGATTAACCATAAATAAAGTACCCAGCTTTATTTGTTATCTATGGAATCTTTAGATTGCACGTCTCTTACTATATCCATCTGTATATAACACTCATATACACAGTTCGAGATTACATCCGGCAATCTTTAATGTTAAAGATATGCATAACTTATAAAATAAACAATACAACAATAATGAATTGAACTTTTCTTTTATTTATTTCATAAATCCATTTACAAATTACATCTTTAGGGCATCCCAACAGTCTAGAATTGGTGGATCCGAATAGACATGCAAGAAATTTTCCTAGAGGCAAGGGTACCTTGGATAAGAAGTTGTTTTCTAGAGGTGTGTTTGTCACATCCTGGATATGAAGTAGGCAAGTAATTCACTAGGCCTGAGGGTAGAGTTGGAGTGATAGCTTAGAGAGCATTTCGTGTGTTAATTGCTTAAGTGTGTAACTCTTATTCGACATAGTGGATTATAGTTTACCGGTGGTTGGTATCAACCCGTGGATGTTTCCTCTTCGAAGATTTTACCACTTAAATATCTTGTGTTGATTTTTAGCATTTTAATTCCTTTCCTTAGTTTATTTGGATTGCTTTAACATTTGCTATATTGTCATTCATATCATATTGTTAAAGTGATCATATTGAAAATTGCTTGTGTTTTAAAGAAGATTAAAATTTGAGTCTAGCTTGGAGTCTAGCTTTCCACTTATGTTCTTCAGCACGTGTGCTGGACACCCCCATATATGGAAATATTGTGAACTAGCTTTACGACCATTCCACAACTCTAGAGGAGTCTTAGGAACATATTTGGATGGCACTACATTCAAAATGTATGCCGTTGTTTGTAACGCATATCCCCATACGTAATTTGGTAATTATGAGAAACTAATTATAGATCTCACCATTTCCATCAGGGTTCTATTTCTCTTCTTCGCTACACCATTTTGTTTAGGTGTACCAGGAGCTGTGAGTTGGGAAACTATCTCATGCTCGACCATGAAGTCTTCAAACTCTTAATCAAGGTACTCACATCCATGATCCGATCATAGTAACTTGATAGTCCTACCTAATTGATTTTCAACTTCAGCTCAGAATTATTTAAACTTTTCAAATGTTTCTGACTTCTGTTGCATTAGGTAGATGTATTCGTATCTTGAGTAGTCATCTATAAAGGTGACATTATACTCATAACCACCCTTATCTTTAACATTCATCGGTCCACAGACGTTTGTATATATAAGCTCTAGTTGTTCTTCAGCTCTAAACCATTTTCCAGTAAAAGGTCTCTTAGTCATCTTACCTTCCAAACAAGATTCGCAGATAGGTAAAGGCGTAAGGTGCCAACCTTTAACTCACTTAAATGTCTGCTTTTTACTAGTCTATCTATCCGGTCAAGGTTGATATGACCAAGCCTTTAATGCTAAAGATAAGTGTCATTATCTGGAGAAATCTTATGCCGTTTAGTTTTTGGTTTTTCAACCTTAAACATTTTGGTGTTGAGCCGTGTAGTATGCATTAACGGTTTTAACACATACAAATTGTTTTCATTAATTCATGAACAACTATTCAAACCATTCTTTCCAATAATAACGGACTTATTATTGAAAGAAATAGAATATTTTTATTCTAACAACTTAGAAATGGAGATCAAATTTCATGTAAATCCAGGAATATAAAATACATTTTCCAACAATATATGATTATTACAAAAACGTAATCTAATTACGCCAACTGCTCATGTCAGCACGATATCCTCTGATCCCACACGCATTGAGAAAGCTCCCTCCTCTAGCTGTTTCCAAGAATCAGTCCATTGCAAAGAAGAACAAACATGGTTAGGAATCAACTACCCAGGGTGAAGAATCATCTTCCATTAAACATGACTCAAGAACAAGTAAATCATATTTACCTTTCTTGGACTTCTTATTTTAGGCTTTCTCGGGTTTGGGGTTACCCTTTACCTTCCCAACATACTTCTTCCGTTTCTTATTATTATAGGAGGAAGATGGCTCGGCAACATTTACCTCACCGGTCTTACCCTTATTGCCCTTAGTCAATGACTCAAAGGTAGCGAGCTCATTGAGCAATTGTGTGAGACTGAACCTTAACTTGTTTATCCCGTAGTTGCTTTTAAACTGATTGAAACTCTTCGAAAAAGTAGTCAGTATTATGCTCATTTGACTGGGTTCATCAATGGCCCCGCCATTGACTTCTACCGTGTTGAAGTAGGACATCTTGCTCAGGACATGTTCCCAAATTGATGTACCTTTCTTCATACGAGCGAGCATAGCGGAACAAACAGCTTCATATCGCTTTTACTCGGAGGGCTACCCGAACATAACTTGCAATGACTCTATGATTTTGAACGCTGAATTCATTGCTTCGTGCTTTGTGACAAGCACTTTTGTCATTGAAGCCAATAGATCTATTCAGGCATTCTCATATGAGACTTATCGTTGGTATGCCTCACGAACAGTTCGTGTGGCATTGGCCGCAGGCGTTGGAGGACATTCCTCCGTAAGCACAAACTAGAGGTCTTTGGTGACCAATATTTCATTAATGTAAAGTTTCCACTTAGTGTAGTTATCACCAGTTAATTTATCGTGTGCGAGAATTCGAAGTAATGCAGAAGATATTATTGCTGAAATAAATAAAATATTCACTCAGTCATTTATTTAAAACAAGTGCGAGTGCTTTGGTACAAATTTAAACATGATACATAAACATGTTTAATGAACTAGAACTACCCTAAAACTAGTTAATATATCACGACAATCCAATATACTACAAAGAAGTGTTGCCTGAGGATCGATCAAGTCTTTGCATGTTGGACCGAGACATTCTCAATCAAATGATATTCTAGAATAACTCTTATTCCATATCATTCAACCATTGTTTATTCAGTCGGATTTTTAATTGACAAACTTAATCAAAACCTTCATGAATGTAACCCACCATTTCAGATATCGCAATCTTAACTCAAGAATTGCCGCCTTAGGGTCGGTCAATCACGAAATACCCTCAGAAATCCTATTCGTTAGGAAGTCAATCTTGGTATTGATCTTTGTGGAAACCCTCCTTAGGGAGGACGAAAGCAAAGCCGTCACGAGGCGCCACTCGGATCTCACAGTGTTGAACTAATGATGGAGACTGCGGGATAAATATGTCATATATCCCTCTCCCTCTCACTATTTTATAAATAGGGTTTTCTATTATCCGTTAATGCACCTAGACTCTACAAGATCAAATGGCTAACTTTAATCAAGTTATCTAGTGCATTAACTGATTCATTATTGAAATCATATTCTAATTAACTAATAAATTATTAATGATTTTTAACAATTAAAAATCAAATCTATTAGTGAATAATCTAAGCTTTTATAAACTATTTACTAAGGTCAGATTATTATGATAGTTTTTACCAAGTTTTAACTAATAAAACTCTAACACTTTATTCGGTTCATTTATTATTAGGTAATTAATCATATTAATCTTAACTATAATAAATGACCCCATTAATCTAACTTATTAAACTCTTTAATAACTAGATTAATATTTAATGAGAATTACCAAGTTTTTTTAACTATTAAAATATTAATCTCATTTTCATAACCTATTATGTATTTACCCATTTTAATCACATTAAAAATATACATAAATTATCAGGCAATAATGCATGTATGACATATCAAATATGTTAGTGTAGAGATATCTATTCTAAATGACATACGTATGCATAACAATACTTTTATCATCACATAATATAAAGCATACATGAATTGACCGAGTACTATGAATTATTTAACCAAAAAAAATTGGAATCTAAAATTACAAAAATACCCCCAAGGCATTCCTTGGTCTTCTTGTAATTTCCGAGTCTTCCAGTCTGTTCAGGTCACTCTGATTCATCTCATGGATCAGTTTTTGCAATCTTTCCAGGTCTTCAATATAAGTTATATTTTTTTAATTTATAAATAATAACAGTAAAAATAATAAATAATAATAATAACTAATAAAAAAAATATACAACCCAGAAACCCTAAATTCACAATACCATATAATTAACGATCAATCATGTTTTTGTAAATTAAAAAAATTAATATACATACAAAAACATCATATAGTCAATTTAAATCGTGTCTACACAATCATACATATAGGATCATCAAAAACAATTTCCTATTCCGGAAAAAAAATTTGGCTCTGATACCAATTGTTGGAACCTCGTTCACAGGTAACACAGCGAAAATCTGTTTTTAAATTTTTAATTAAGATCGTAAACGATCTGGGGCCAGTGAACTTGAGATCGTAATTATTTTCAGAACAAATAAATATGATATATAAATACAAGAAATTGTAATCAATATAAAGAAGAAGAAAATATAAGCTTACCAATGTTTGGAGGCTCCTTCACTTTACGATATGCTCCTAGTCTGTACCATTGATCTTCCTCACTATATCCCAAGATTAGTAACTGCGTGTGGGCGCGTCACGGACTCAGGATCTTAAAATGGATGATGTAGAGAAAAGAATAAGAAGAAACACTTTCTTTGATATTAGTACACAACACTTACACACAGAATCTTTTTTCTCTTTTTGGTGTTATTTTATGTACAAACTTGCACAAAAATAACTTACGCACACATAACACTTGCAATGATGCGTTTTTTTTTTCAAAAAGTTCACGATGCACAAACACAAATATAATTGCTATGCAACTCCAATCACTCTTAAAAAAAAAAAAAAACTCTTTTGATATCTCTTTTCACGACACACACTAGCACAAATAAAGAGCAAAAACAACCAATGCGTTTTCTTCCCTTTTTTAACGGGTTTACTGTGTCGTTATTTTTTATTTTTAAAAATTAATATATACCACATATATATTTATATAACTTTAAAAAATAAACTGATCAAAATTTTTAAAATCTTTCAAATAAAAAATCTCAAATTTTTTATTTAAAAAATAATTAAAAATTAATTTTGAATTTAAACATTTTAAATTCAATTTTATATATTTAATAAAATATCACCTAATACCCTCTATTTAGTGATTAATAACATAATTAAATAATCTTATTATTTAATTAATTTAATCACCATTATTCACTAATTAAATAATCTCATTATTCAATTAATTTCCGAATAAATATGTGTCATTTTCTTAACACAATTAATTGGACAATCCAATTAATTAACCTTGACCCTTATTACCTAAATCGATTGGGCTAGCAAGGGGACCTAATGGACCCACAGTCCTCAAGTAATTTGAGCTCTGATAATCCTCAAAATCATTAATTAAACTCTTTATTTAATATTCCTTGATTATTAAATCCGGTGTTATTCCACTAAAAACCTAAAGTTGCACTCTCTCAACAGCAGATGCTTTTACAAAGACCGATACAACTCGGTGTCCATCGATATAACTATTACATATGGTGTGATCCTCTAAATAGTTCATAATTAGAGTTGGGTCATAATGTCTGTTATACCCCTCTAATTACATATATCCCTTAAGTACCGTTGATTCTCTAATGGAGAATAAATCCTATTTCCTCATGGAATTAGGAGAGCGCTTATATTGTCCAAACCTCGAATCAACCCTTAAGGGAACTACCATCTACTTCTCACAAAAAGGAGTGGATTCCACTATTATGTACAAACCTTTCCAGCCACAAGCCAAACCCCAATCTCAATATACGAAGCATATTGATCGGGAACTGCATTCGACCTCACCCATGGTATATCAAAGACAACCATCTAACCTAAAAAAGTTGATAAGATACTTAGGATTATGATCACCCACATATAGCCATCATTAGTTGATATATATGAATCTCATCAGAAAACGGATCTTAGTGAGAGATTCATATAGATCATGGCCCAGTCTTATTTAATCACATCATACAAGGTGTCTCCATTTCAATATCTCATATGAATGATTCAGGATAGAATCACCGTACATTACTGAATGGACCGCATCTATAGATTAACCACAAATAAAGTACCCAGCTTTATTTTCTATCTATAGACTCTTTAGATTGCACATCTCTTACTATATTCATCTGTATATGACACTCATATACACAGTTCGAGATTACATCCGGCAATCTTGGATGTTAAATATATGCATAAGTTATAAAATAAACAACACAACAATAATGAATATAACTTTTCTTTTATTTATTTCATAAATCCATTTACAAATTACATATTTAGAGCATAAACCCCCAACAGTCTAGGATTGGTGGATCCGGATAGGCAAGCAAGAAATCTTTCTAAAGGCAAGGGTGCCTTGGATAGGAAGTTGCTTTCTAGAGGTGTGTTTGTCACATCTTAGATAGGAAGTAGGCAAGTAATTCACTAGGCCCGATGGTAGAGTCGGAGTGATAGCTTAGAGAGCATTTTGTGTGTTAATTGCTTGAGTGTGTAACTCTTATTCAACATAGTGGAATATAGTTTGCCGGTGGTTGTGGTATCAACCCGTGAATGTTTCCTCTTCGGAGGTTATACAACTTAAATATCTTGTGTTGATTTTTAGCATTTTAATTCCTTTCCTTATTCGATTTGGATTGCTTTAACATTTGCTATATTGTCATTCATATCATATTATTAAAGTGATCATATAGAAAATTGCTCTAATTGTGAATTAAAATTGATTGTGTTTTAAAAAGATTAAAATTTGAGCCAATACCTATTCACCCCCCCCCCCCCCCTAGGTATATTGGCACTATAAAGGCTAGGGAATTTTCAGCAACTAAACGCGAACCATTGGTAAAGAAGAGGTGGAACGAAGAAAAAAGCTCGAGATTTGAAGAAGAAGATAACTTTAAGGTTTTCTTTTACGGAAGAAAATATGGAGCCGTGAGAGGGAAATGGAAAGGTTTCGAATTATATATAAGAGCGGATGATGTCATGAGAATAAGTAAACGTCACCAAGCATAACGTGCGAGAGTGAGTGTAGGTGTACAATCCCCAAAAATCTCACGTCATTCGAAATTCAAAAAGTTTCTATTGGTTGCAACAGCTGAAACAGATGTGGATGTGATTAACTCTTAGTTGTTACGCATTAATGAGCTACGAGACAAAAGAGAAGAATAAATTAAACATACTTTACCGAGCGAGTTCCCTTTTGGAATGAGATACTCGGTCTTGTATGTTTAAAGGGGTATTGTTATTGGTGAAATTCAGATAGCATGACACGTCAGCAAGAGAAAAGGGTCGGAGGTTCCACTTCACCTAAAGTCAAACAAACTGAACCAACCTAAGTTGACCATAGAAGGCTCATAAACCCCCCGACTAAGATGACCTAGAGATCGGATAAGAAGACTCAATCGGGACCATGAAGGTGGTCTGGGTGAAGCCTGTGAACGGGGAAAACCACCGGTCGGGAAAGGGACTTTGGTTAGGACTGGTAGATGATCAGCCGACTAACATATGGATAATATTCGGAATTAATAAAGTTAAGACTCTGATACACAAGAAGAATCCAACCTAAACAAAACATCTTGAAGAACACTTTGATTAGGAAACAAACTTCTATATAGATATCAAGATATAGATTAGGCAAGAGATCTGAGGCAGCTAAAATGCAATCAACATAAAATGAGAGCGAGAATAAAACGACGTCAATAAGTTAGAATTTCTTTCCATTACGGAAACTTACCTTACTTGTACCCTAAGAATTAGGATTATATATATATATATATATATATATATATATATATATATATATATATATATATATATATATATATATATATATATATAAACCCTGATAACACCAACAGAGTGGTGAACGCAACAATTTTGTTTAAAACAGGTGCAAGAGAGATTGAGGGCCGTAATTATCTTTTGCATAGTGAATTTTTCTCACCGTCGACGGCAACCAAAGATGTTTCCCCAGCTTGGGGTTTTACCACGTAAAATATTTTCTTATTATTGCCAACTTACTTTTGCAATTTATTATTCATACTTACTTACATACATCTTCTGTGACGTGTGGTGAATCGTAATCGATCCAAAAACCACCGTCAACACATGTTTTATGGGCTGTCGTGCTTTGGTTGTGGTAAGAGCTTCTTGCCCTTTTCTGAAAGAAATGCAGCTAACTGAGGGATGGACTTTCATGACTTCATGCTCATTTGTTTAAAGATTCTCAACCCCTTTGACTTAGAGCTCCTTTGTGTTTTTCTTTGGAGAGTATGGTTCTGCAGAAACCAGTGGTTCACAATTTGGGTACTTTGGATATTGGTGAGGTGGTTGATTGGGCTATTTCTTTTATGGAGGAGTGGCATGGGGCACATAAGGTGGAGTCTGGTCCTACTAAGAGAACTGCTATTATTGAATCCAAATGGACGCCTCATGTGGATGGTTGTTGGAAAATTAACATTGATGCGGCCTCCTACTATGGGGAATGCCTGATTGGTCTGGGTGTGATTCGTGATAGGTTTAGCAAGGTCACAACTGTTACTGCTCAGAAGATGGATGCCATGTTCTCTCCTCTTATGGCAGAGGTATTGGCAGTCAAGAATGGTTTCCAGCTGGCATTGGAGGCAGGTTATGTTCCTTTCCATATTGAAATTGATTCGCCCCAAGCAGTAGAGCAGGAAAGTGCTCACACATTTGCAGATGTTGGTCCTATTATTGAGGAAATTTCAGGGACTATGCAGTCTTTCTCGAGTTGTTCTATCGGCCATGTCCCTAGGAAGAGCAATGCAGCGGCTCACCGCTTAGCTAAGAAGGCCCTTTCTTTAGATTCAGATTGTCATTGGTTTAACGTTTTCCCTCCCTGCGTGAAGCGTATTGTTCTGTTGGATGCTTCTGCTTTGTTTTTTTATCTATTTTCCTGTCAATATATATATTATATATAGTTTCTTCTCGTGAGAAAGCAATACGTGTCTTCTATTTAATGTTTTTAATATTTTTAAAAATTTTCATCTACTTAATATTATCATATATCTATATCTAAAATGGAACCCAAGGCGACAATTAATATTATTACAATTTATTAATTATAATTATATATAGTAATATACTTTTATTTTCTAAGGAGATAGAGAACCATTTATATTCATGAGTAAATAATATTTATTAAGAGGCCGTTTGGTATGGAGTAATCACAATTTTATGATTCCTGAAAAAGTTAAAAACAGTAATGTAAAACCTACATACTTGTGTTTGATTATGCATTGGAACATTATATCAGATTCTCATACATTTCAAATAATTGTATTTGATTGCACATGAGAATCTTTATATTTTCTTTTGAATAAATTTTTAATTTTTAATAATCAGTTTTTTTCATAATTACGTAAAAATATATATATATATATATATAATTATTATTTTAATTCATTACCTCAAAAGCCACTCCCATGTCTCAACAAATCCCTATGTTGGCATCTCCTTTCTCACCAAACCCTACCCTTCTCACATCCCTCGTATTCTCCTCAACTACCTCCCCTCTCACCACTTCTTCACCCTTGCGTCTGCCCTCGCCACCACCTCCCTCCGTTTTGGTCTTCGACCGTTTGGCGGAATCATATCATATTATATAATATAAAAATCGTTAATTTTAACGAGGGAACGACATGTGGCATCTATTTATTGTTAGTAATAAATTGTTTATTTTTTCATTTGTTTAATATTTATATCATATAATGTATAATGTATAATAATATAAAAATAGCTTCTTCTCATGAGGAAGCGACATTTGTCTCTTATTTAAAGTTTTTAATATGTTTTTTATTTTTTCATCTACTTAATATTATCATATATCTACATCTAAAATTGAGCTCAAATACGACAATTAATATTATTATTGTTTATCAATTATAATCATATATAATAATATTATTATTTTTCTTCTAAAGAGATAGATAACCATTTATATTCCTGAGTTAATAACATTCCTTTAAAGGCCGTTTGGTATGTGATATCAAAGTTTTATGATTTTTTGGAAAGTTAAACCAAAGATGTAATTCATAGGAAACATATTTGTGTTTGGTTGTACATTGGAATATTGTGTCAGATTTCTAAGAATGTCAAATAATTGTGTTTTGTTGCATATAGAAATCTTTTTTTTTCTTTTGAATGAACTTTTAATCATTAATAAAAAAAATTACATAATTACATAAAAAAATGTAATTATAATATTTATATTTTTTTAATTCATCCTCTTCGAAGCCACTCTCAACAAACCCTTCTGTCAAGGGGAAATATCGCATTTTGTCAAAACAATGGCGTTTAGGCACCTCCTTTCTCACCCCTACCATTCTCATCGCCCTATGATTTTCCTCAATCGCTCCCATCTCGCCATCGCACCCGCTCTCATCACCGCCTCCCTCTATCATGACCAATAAGCGTCTGGCGAACTCCGTCAAAGCAAATCTCAAGGTTCATGAGAACCCTGACCTACACATTCTCAAATATGGATCCCCACACCCGACCATGACCTCGCTCACCCATATCCGCTCCTCTTCGGAGACCAAGATTACCACCCTCTCCAACAGCCACCACATCGTACAGAGTCAAACCTCGCTACCAACACCGTGACTTTGGGGTGTGGATCGATGCCTAATTGAGGTTCGATACAGAGGAGAGCAACAGGATGGCTCATTTCTTGGAACAAAGCTCTTGCAGAACTCAACCATCGATAAGTTGTGTGACAGAGATAGAAAACAATAATTTGGGTTTCGGAGCATAATTTATTTTTTTTAATTGAATATGGGTCCCACAATAGGAATCAGATAGTGGGTAATGTGAAACCCACCTATTAGGATGAGTTTCACATTACCCCTATAGAGGGTATAATGATTACCGTGGGTTTCATTTTCCTAAGTTCAAAAAAACTCAAAATCGGTAACAAACAAGAGAATGTTATTATATTCTCATTCCCATACAAAGATTACCCTATACCAAATCGTCCATTAATCTATACAATTTTTATAAATATAATTTCAATAACCATTCTTTTTCTAACCATTCAATTTTCAGTTTCTATAAAATAATAATGAAAATCTTTGGCATTAAATTATTAAAATTATTTATTAATTGTAATTATATAGTTTTTTTCCTAAAGAGATAGAGAGTCATTCATATTCCTACAATAAATAACATTCCTTTAATGTATATAATTTATATAAATTTAAATTAAATAACCTGAAAATAAACTTAAACGTGTCTAAACTAACCTAGACAGATGAGGTGGGTGAATAAGCTTTAATCGATTAGTTACCAACATTTGCAATTAATCAATGTTAACAATTTTACCCCATAATAGCAAGCAATCTATGAATAATAAACATGTGGAAAACAATAAAACACAATAGTTGTTTTACGACAAAACCCTCCAACTAGGCAAAATTCATGGGTTATCCATCTAGCCACACACGGTCCTCAAATCCACTACATTTAATGATGTTTACAACCTAGATTGACCTCTAGTCATACCATTCTCGATCACTAACACACCACTACTACACCGCGAGCGTTTTATAGTGAATCTAGACTAATTTGCATGTGCATTAAACCACTTAGTCACAAGACTAAACTCAATAATAAAATCAAAAATAGTCAAAATGAATATATAAATATTCTAGACGCAATAGAGTGCAAGACAAGACACTAGATGCTTAATTAGATGTTGAGAAGGAAATCTAACAACCTAATTATAAAACAAAGCCCAACCAACACAAGTTGTCACAAATTATAACAAGGGCAATAAATATGTAGTCAATAAGAGCAAAACATCAATGTCCATATGCAAAGCCAAAAACTTAGCTCAAAGGGCAAAAGTGTCCTAAATACAAACTATCACAAAACAAACTCAATCATATTATCAAGACTCATAAATATACGCAATAAAAAGGGTCAAGGTATTTAATCAAGTAAAAAATGCCAAATCTAGAGTACGAACAACAATAATTGAGATTTAATGTAGTTGTAACTTACTTAGTCATGAAACCAAGGAGACCCATGAAAGATTAATCCATGAAAGATGGCATGGATGCATGGGTTTTGGGTTTGGAGAGTTAAAGAGGCCTTCTTAGTGCTTTCTCTCACTGGGGAACTCTTTCTCTCACTAGGATATGGAAAGCTGAGCTCTAGGTCTTTAAATGGGGAGGAAGATTTTGAATAGTTTGCAATTTAAAAGAGCAAAAACAACGCAGTGCACAAGTTTACTGTGCGGCAAGGAACCCACGCATCACCCACGAACATGGCCCTTATTAGAGATTACAGGGGTAGGGACACGTGAATCACCCGCGTACTAAAACACGAAAAACCAACAGATGAACCTCACTTGTAAGTGCACGGGTACATACCCACACACTAGAAGAAGAAGAACCAGTAGGGGAATTTTACTGGTTAGTGCGCACGTCCCTACCAATGCACATGGACCTGTGCACTAGACCCTCCAAATAGGTAACTTATTGCGGTACAAAAATCATACCAGCGTGCAGGCGTTGACATTTCCAATCAAACACCGGGGAACGACTTACAATGTATAAAGCCACAATTAGAACTAACAACATGGTGCATGTGTGAGAAGTGTAAAGAAAGCACACATATAAAAATTGAAACACAAATGCAAGATGACTAAGGCATGCATGAGTACTAAGTGTGTGCAAACTAAATCTCTTAAAGAGTCAAGTCAAGTGATATACCTTTTGCTCTTTCTTTTGAAGTCATGAAGATGCTTGGAACCTTGTTATCGAGAACCTAAGCTACCTTTTACAAGATCATCTCCAATATGGTTTGTTATGAAATAAGTCAATCATAAAATAAGGGTTCTTACAATCTTCCTCTTTGGCTATTTCATGACATAACAACTACTCACAAAATAATCCTCACAAAGAAAGAAAACAAAGTTAGTCGTACACAAAACTATACTCTACGTTACAATAAGAGAAACCTAAGATACTAAGTCTTCAAGGTCTTCAATCCCTTTGTAGATCATCATATCTACGCACAATAGCAAGAAAGCACTTTCCGAGAACAAGTGCATATGAGGTGATCAAACATAAAAAGCATTTTCACTCAAAAACAATAAACCAATACAAGGTAATGTAAAGGTTACTCTCTCTCAAGACCTCTCCCCCAAAGCATGAATAATATTCCCTCTAAATTTCTCATGACTTCTCCCCTTTTTGTCATGAGATAGGTAAAAGAGCTCTCACTATCGGGTTGCTTTAGCAAAGAGAGATATTCACACAAAAGATGATTGTATGGTCATATACATAAACTTTATACAACTAAAATAATTGAGAGAGAATCAAAGAGTTTTATTTTAAGAAAAAAGTGTGAAATTGTTGTTTTGCATGCAAGACATATAACATCAAAGTTCAAGCAATGATATTTCACAAAGTAGAGATCATAACAGTTTCCATAATAATTCAAACCAATTTGCACCTTTTTGTCATGAACAAACAAGATATAATTTTTCAAAAGTATATGTAACACACAAGTAACTATATCAATCCTTAACGACCAAACAAGACATGGATATTGCATTCTTATTAATTGAATGGATATGAAATCCTTATTGATTTTTGTCTTGTTTAGGTCATTAAGAAGGGAGAGAAGACTGATTTGGATTTAAAATCCTTACTGATTATTGTCTTGTTCAAATCATTAAAAAGAGAGAGAATACCAATTTGGATATAAAATCCTTACTGATTGAATGGATACAAGATCCTTATTGATATTTATCTTCTCATTTGCTTTCACACATGTGCATTCAAGTTAGTACAATCAAGAAACATTACATGCATATCATTTAAGCATGTCATGAAAATCAAGTTTACATGTCATAGAGAGAAATTGTAGGTCATTCAAGTGTACTTCCCGATCAATTCTCATAGTCCAAAAATGCATGTTTGAATATAAAAGTGACATGGATTAAAAACTAAGCTAGGTTACACACTTATTGAACAAAAATGCCATATAAGCATAATAGTATGAGCCCCAATAGACCTACTAGGTCCATTGAACCTAGTTGTATCTATAGGTGACATGTTAGCACAATAACATGTGGGTTTATCTTTTCTAATCCACATAGGTGACACATTTTTACACCTAGTAGTCACGGTCAACATGGTACTTGATTTCCTAGCATCATTTACTCTAGATTTCCTAGGCACATGCATATTGGCTCTTCTAAGCCTATTCATTTCCATCATCTTCTCAACCCTACATTTTTTATTGTACCTATGGAAAATTGGCATAATATGCCCATGAACACCACAATAATGATAAGTAGGTGTAAAATTAAGAGTCATACCATATCCTTGTGAGGTCATTGGAAACTTCTCATGCATTTGATGTAGCCTTTGGTGTTTAATCGGTTCTCTCTTTCTTTGTTGTCGGATAGGGTTGGGATGCCTTCTTGGCTGAGGATTCATGGCTTGCCTTCTTGTTTAGTGAAACCTTGGTTTATGAATGCATGGATGTAGACCTCTTAGATGTTGAAGTTGAGCTTCACTCTTTGTTGGCGTCTTCATTGACACTCTTGGATGACTCTCCAAGTTCAATCATCCACCTGATGTTATAAAGGTAAAGCTTTCTTGTTGAAATTTCCCTTGACAAGCACCATTTTTTCCGAGGGGGGGATTTCCATGTTATCAACATACCCAAGACCCCTTTTGTCATTTGGCTTCTTTCCATGCTTAATACCATGTCAAGTTTTTCGATGCCAGAGGTCATTTTGGCAAGCACCTCTATAGCATCCATATGCTCCTTCTTCATATTGTTTTCACGCTCTTTGACTCTTCCCGCTTCATCATTTAAGTGAGTCACTTCGGTTGTAAGCTTGAGATTCTTCTCCTCCATTTTTTATATCTCTCTTTTATTCTTTAACCTAGAGTCTTCCAAGTACTTATTGAAGTCTTCAAGGTTCATACCTTCACCAATTCCTTCATTGGAGTGGGATGAAGAGTTCTCATCACTAGAGTCATCAGTAGTGTCATTTGATCTCATATTAACAACATCCCCATAAGTAGCATCATCAATCACACTTTTAACTATTTTTTTCATCTTTTTCTTCTTCAGGGTCATAATTCAAGGCAAGTTTGCCTGCATCTTCAACTTCCACATAAGAGGCTTCAAAGGTCGTGTAGTTAAGTGAAAGCTCTTCATCACCTGAAGAATCTTCTTCACTCTCACTATCACTCCATGAGGCAGTTATCGCCTTTCCTTTTCTCTTGTCATTCAAGTTGCCACAATCCACAGAGAAATGCCCGAAACCTCCACAACCAAAGCATTAAATGCCATTTCTTGAAGTCCTATATTGTTTTGGCTCTTCCTTCTTGAACATGGTCTTCTTATTGAAGTCAATTCCCTTAATGCTATAGCCACTCTTTTGTAGCTTCATAAGTTTGTTAAATCTCTTTACCATTAAAGCCATGTCTTCATCCAAGTTATCATCCATCTTGTCATTCTTGGAGGTTTTCAAAGCAATCCCTTTTTGCTTTTTGGGAAGTGAGGTTTTAGATGCCCATCTAGACTCATAAGCAAGAAGCCTTCCAATCACTTCACTTGGCTTCATCTTCTTAAAATCACTATTTTCTTCAAGTTCCATCATTTTGCATTCAAATCTAAAGGAAATTGACCTTATAATCTTTTCCTTGATTCTTCTATTCGAGTATGGGCCACCTTGTTGATGGCTTTGATTTACGATATCCATCAACTTCACTTAAAAGTCATTAAAGCACGTATTCTCCTTCATCATAATTGCCTCAAATTATGTTTGGAAGACTTAGAGCTTAAAGTCTTTCACCACTTCTGTTCCCTCATGTACAGTCTCTAAGATCTCCCACAGTTCATGTTTATTTTTGGTGATTTGGATGAGTTTGTACTGGTTCTCATCCATTGCACAAAACAAGGCATGCATTGCCTTGTTGTTCCACTTTGAAGCTTCAAACTCTTGGGCACTCCATTGAGCCTTAGGCTTAGGCAAAATGCTTCCATCTTTGGTGGTCATGGTAGGTTATGCGTATCCATCCTCAATCACCATCCAAACCTTATCATCTATCGTTGATAGATAGGACTCCATCTTACCCTTCTATGAGGAGTAATTTTCACCCTTAAGGAAAGGTGGTCTGATGTTCAACGCTTCCTTTTTACTCATCTCAAAATCACTCATTGTGTTTAGGTTAATGTGTAAGATGAATGCAAATGATTGCAACAATCAAAATGCACACAAATGCAAGACACACTAAAAGAGAGCAAGGATCACCTAAGTATGTCTAGGATCCTGCTCTGATCACCTAACCTAGACATGGGTGAGTTTTAATCGATTAGTTAGCAACTGTTTCGATTAATCAATGTTAACAATTTCACCACATAATAGCAAGCAATCAATTATCAATAAACTAGCGAAAAACAATAAAAGACAATAGTTGTTTTACGTGAGAAAGCTTCCAAATGGACAAAATTCACGGGTTATCCATCTAGCCACAAACGGTATTCAAATCCACTATATGTAATGATGTTTACAACCTAAGTTGGCCTCTAATCACATCATTCTCGGTCACTAACACACCACCACTACCCTACGGGAAACCACTTAGTCACAAAACTTCACTCGATGAAAAGATAAAAATAGTCTAAGTAAATATATGAATATTCTAGATCCAATAGAGTGCAAGACAAGACACTGAATGCTTAATTAGATGTTGAGATGCAAATTTAACAACCTAATTATCAAAGAAAGCCCAACCAACACAAGTTGTCACAAATTCTAACAAGGGCTATAAATATGCAATCAATGAGGGCAAAACATCAATGTCTACATGCAAGGTAAAAAGACTTAGCTAAAACGGCATAAATGTCCTAAATGCAACCTATTACCAAAAAAACTCAATCATGTTATCAAGACTTAGAAATATATGCAATATAGTGTCAAGGTTTTTATTCAAACAATAAATGCCTAATCTAGAGTAAGAACATCAATAAATGAGATTTAATGTAGTTGTAACTTGCCTAGTCATGAAACCAAGAAGACCCTTGAAAGATTGATGCATGAACTCTAGGTCCAATGGGGAGGAAGATGATGTATATGAAAGGTCTAAGTAAAACTATGTCATTTTGAAAGGTTTGCAATTTAAAAGAGCAAAAACAAAATAGTACGCGGGTAGAAACCCGTGCACATAGCCTTCACTAGAGATTACGTAGGTAGGGACCTATGCATATACCAGAATATGAAAAACCAGCAGATGAAACTCATTGGTAAGTGCACGGGTACGGACCCTCACAATACCCGCACATTAGAGAAGAAGAACCAGTAGGGGAACTTCGCTGGTCAGTGTGGGTATAAACCTTCGTACATGGACCTGTGCACTGGAACCCTCACAAGAGGTCACTCATCTTGCTAAAAAAAAGCACACCAATTTGTTGGCACAGACGTTTTCGATCAAAAATCGGAAAACGAATTAGAATTCACAAAGCCACACTTAGAACTAATAACATGGTGCATATGTGAGAAGTGTAAAGAAAGTACACATAAGAATTGAAACACAAATACAATATGACTAAGGCATGCATGAGTAGTGAGTGTGTGCAACTAAGTCTCTTTGAGAGTCAAGTCAAGTGATATATCTTTTGTTCTTGCTCTTGAAGTCGCGAAGATGTTTGGAAACTTGTCATCAAGAACCTAAGCTACCCTTTACAAGATAATCACCAATGTGGTTTATCATGAAATAAGTCAATCAAAAAATAGAGGTCCTTACATAACCTTCCATTTTCTAACCATTTATTTTTCGGTTTCTATAAATTATAAATGAAAATCTCTAGCATTAAATTATTATTAATTGTAACAATATCTATATATTTTTTTTATATTTAGCATCTATCTATCCACCTATATAGAGTAGGAATCTTTTTGAAGTTCTTACCATTAGAAGAATTTAAACCGCTAACTTGAGAGTTATTTGCACAACCCCCCAAATTCAGCCATCTTCCGGTTGAGCTACTCGCCTATGGGCTATAGCTTTCTTTAAAAAAAGAGAAAGAGATCTAGTCATTTATACTCTTGCAATAAATAACATTCTTTTCTTTATAAAATTGGATTGACCTAAGGGCAAAAATCATCACAAGCGATCATATGCTGAAAAACTCATAGGAAGTATCTATTTATAAAAAAAATAAAGAAAAAATAAAGAGTAACAACAACCAAATAAGCATAAAAACTAGAGGGAAATAGCCCCAAACCAAAGGTGGCATGCACACCATACCAAAAAGAAACATAAAATATCATGAAAACTGAAAAGACTATCGACCCATGCAGTCATTATCAACCAACAAGGAATAGAACGACGGAGTGGTGAACCACCAAGAATTTGCCTCTAACTCCAAAGCATGTTTAAACAGCGCATCCACAACCTGATTCCCCTCCCAAAAAATATGGGATACCTGAAAGTCTATCTACGAAATCAAGAAGACACAACGTTGCCACGCCTAACGAACCAGTTAAAGAACATGCTAAGAGCGAGAAGAGAGTAGTTGAACTACATTAAGAAGAATCACTCTCAAGTCAAATCTGACACCACCCATACTCCCCAATATAATCAATACATATAACATTTTATTAATCAAATCATTTTTTCAGTCCACTTCCTATAAAAACAATAATCAAAATCTCTAAAATTTCATTCTTAGATAAAGCATCCGAACTCGAAAGATGGAGAGAAAATCGAGAACATCAACACAATCTACAAGAATAAGAAAAACATATAGTAATCAAAATCTCTAGTATTAAATTATTATTTAATCTATGCATCTACCCTTTTTCCAGTATTTGTTTTTATATTATATATATGTATTGAAGATTGATAAAAAAAATCCTTATAATGTTTTATTTCTAGAATTTTATTCTTGCTTTCATAATTATATCTTTTACCGGTATTTTTGTTTTTATTGTAGATAAAAACATTTAAACTTATGAATAACATATGAATATGGAAAAGAAACTGGTCTATGATAGGGAAATTTTTGGACAATGAGGTGTTTTAAGATAAAAATGATAATTTTGTAATAAGTTGGAGTATTTTTAGAATATTTTTAAAATTTAATTTATGATGATTGAGTGTCTTTACTCTTTAGAAAAGGATTGTGAAAAGAAGAAAATAGGATTATAAGGAGAAAATCTCGTTTAAAATCCAAAAATAAATAAATAAACTTAACGTTTGTAATATTTTTGGATTATACACGCAAAAGAAAAAAATTGTAAGACCACCATTCTCGATACATGTTTTTATGCTTAAACATGTTCACTTTTCAATTTATTATTACAAATTATACTAACCAATGTATTTAAAATAAATATATATAACAAAGCCCATGTATCGTATTGATTGATACACGAGTAAATATTAAAACTTAAAGTTTAACACACTTAAAATTCATACATAAACTTAAATTTAATATAATATAACATCTGATTTATATAAACCTTTAATTCAAACGTATAATACAATTAGATAAAGGGATAAAAAGATTAGAGTTTTGCTTTTTCCTTTTATATTTTAAAAATTAATTAAATACATGATCAACTAGGGCGGAGCGGGGCATAATGGTTTGACTTATACCCGACCCGGTTACAAATCAGGTAAACAATGTAAGACCTATAACAAACCTAATCGAGTCATGTTTTAAGTGCTTCAAACCCGTCCCAAACGGATTGGATCCCGGTCGGTTTGGGCCGGGCCAAGGATTTTTGTCATTCATAGTCCCGTCATTTACAGTTTACAAGAATGTATGGGAATTTTCTCTCTAGTGTTGTGGGAGTAGAAGGGTGCAACTTCTTAACCGCCACAGTCTCCACTCCTACTAATAGTTTAGCACATTCGTTGTTGTTACTATGGGGTCCTAAAGCATAAGGAAATTTTACTCGTTGATATTAATTAGGCGGTCTTTGGACTTTTGTTGCTCTCCACGGCGCTTCCGAACTAATAGGTTTCATATTACGTCAATTTGAACTTGCTCGATCTATTCAATTAACTGTGACCTTATAATACAATAGCATTTTCTAGTATGATTGTTGTTTTTGTTTCTGTATTTCTAATTTATCCACCGGGTTAAAAAGTAAGTCTTGACAGATCCTTAAATTTATTGTAGTATTTAAAAAATATTTTCTTTTTTAAGAAATAAAGTCGTATCGGTTGATTATTTTCTATATTTGCGAATTATTTGATTGGAAACAAGAAGTCAAGATTGGTTTATTCTTGCACAAATAGAAAGACCAAACACTACTCAACAATCAACTAATTAGCAATAATATTCCAGTTTGATCATTTCTTACCAACCACCAATTGCCGACACTTCCAAGTTCCAAACAATTAACCTAATTTGTAGGTCTTTAATTATTACCTGGCCCAACCCATGAACCACTATATATAATTACAATAACATTAATTGCTTGTAGTTAATTAGAGAATAATCAATTAGAAAATTATTATGTTATCAGGCTTTGCTTTGTGGTTTCGTAACTAATTAGAGAATAATCAATGACAAAATTATTATGTTATTAGGTTTTGCTTTTTGGTTTCGTGAATCGTGACATGAACCAAAGGTATACATAGACTTATTAATATTAACTACACATATTCACATGTAATTCTATGTCATTAATTTGTTATTCTCAAGTGGAGAGTAACTCTCCTTCCAAGTTTGTGGTGGCCTAGCAAGAGGTTCGAGTTAACTACTTGCGCTTTAAAAGCATATGTGAATAGTTATCTCATTGATATCGTGGGAGTAAATATTCAAATTGTATATGTAGTGTTTGATCTCAATAGTTTTTCACAATCTCCTAACCCGTTCAGTGTTTTTTTTTTTCAAAATAAATAAAAAATAAACGTGACTGTAACAAAACTTTATATATTTTTAAATTATTTAATCATACGTATATACATACATTATTACTTCTCTTGTGCAAACCACCTTATATCCAAAAGTATCCATATTTTGATGAAATTTTTATAAATTTTGATTAGATTATTTGTACGGATGTCAAGATAAATGTGACATAGTTGGGGAAATTTTTAGAAAAAATTTCGGATGCAAGGACTATTTGCATTTTCATTTTTCATATCTTTTCCCACTTTTATATGTTTTAACTTGGGAAATTTAGAAGGAAAACAAAAAAGTGGTTCCAAACTTGCTACAAGTATATTCCATCTTTCTAATAATGCATACAAAAAATCTCACCATGGGACTCTCTCTCTCTCTCTCTCTCTCTCTCTCTCTCTCTCTCTACATATATATATATTTATATATATATTGGTTTTCCAATTAGTTCGCACTGATATAAGTTATATCAGTGCGTTGCATGTGCACCATTGATTATGGATAAGTTTTGACAAGTGTATACACTTTGAGTCAAAGTATGTAAATATAATGGTCAACATTCAACGCACTGACGAATTTATATCAGTACACACTGACTTGAAAATTTCTATATATATATATATATATATATATATATATATATATATATATATATATAATTCTAATGAAATATTTTACAATGTACACTTTAAGCACCTTTGATGAAATTTAATGGAATATATTGAATATTTAAGTGATTTTTTGCTTGGATGATAAAAATATTGAAATACATTTGTGGAAAAAAACTGAAAAAATTTCGAGTACAAAAACTATTTTTTTCCAACTTTTTAGAAGATAAAAATTTAAAAATAGAGAAATATAAGAAAAAATAGTTCTCAAATCCAAAAAATTTTCAAATTTTTAATTTTCTTAGGATGCATACAAAAAATCTCATCGAAAAACATTCAATTGCATGCAATTTCATCAAAGGTGTTCATTGTATTAAAATTAGAGGGTGCTGATAGGAAAAGTTCTCTCTCTCTCTCTCTCTCTCTCTATATATATATATATATATAATTTTTCTCTCTACATGACTGAACTGAACTTTTAAGATTATGACGAGACTTAAGAGTCATTTATTAAGTTTAAAAAGACTTTAATTAAGTTGAAGTATACAAATCTAATGGTTGATAGTTGTAGAACTGATATAAATAAAATCAGTTCGTCATGAGGAGTGAAAAAGTGTATATATATATATATATATATATATATATATATATAAGTGTGTATGTGTATACGCGTATGCGTTCAAATACACGAAGCATTGTGCATTGCACCGATGGCTGGTGCATTCATGTACCATTGTGAATATAAATTGTTTTATTATGATCATATATAACTCACATAGGTCGTACAATCATATAATTAAAATTTTATCCTACTTTAATATTATCGTATGCAATTCCCATATGATCACATATAACTCTCATACTGGTGCAGGGATGCACTAGTGGCCGGTATGCGTAAATATATATATAGTTTTTCTCTTTTCGGAATGAACTGATTTTATTTATATGAGTTTCACAACTATCAACCACTGGATTCATATATTTCAGCTTAGTCAATTTCTTCTTAAAATTAATCAATAATTAAGTTTTAAGGAGAGAAAAAACTATATATATACCATTCAAATTTCAAATTTCAAATTTTACTAACTCACATAGAGGCACATGAGCTCTATCTGATAATCTGAACATGATAAAATAAGACAACCTAACCCAGTGGATGGTTTTGAGAATGTAGTACCTTTCTGGTATGTTTAGGCCCACAATATTCTAATAGAGATTTGGTTAGGAGATTGCTTAATCTTTGTTAAAAAAAAAAAAAAAAAAAAGTAGATTGCTTAATCTTTCAAAAGCCTCCACTTAGAGACCCACCAGGGCACCACTGATGGATTGGTGACAAATTGATCATTATTAGATGATGTAAATTGCAATTAACGGGTGGAGATAATAAAATAAGGATAGTGTTAGAATGTACCTTAAAACACATGTTAATAACTGTTTATTTACTATAAATGAAAATTAGACATTATATTTGTTGTGATAAGATAATAAATACATTTATGTATATGTGCTATTATTTCTATTAATCTTAAAAAAGTAGTTGTTAACATCCAAAAAATAAAATAATTATTGAATCAAAGATGACCGAGTGTAGAGGTGACCAGGGTTTGGTTAAACTGACAGTTAAAAATTGAAACGGATTTTGAAAACCGGAATTGAAACCAACGGTTCGAAATCTGGTCGGAAACCGGTTTAAACCGGTTCGGTTACAGTTTGACCCTCTCCAAAACCGAGTTAAACCTTATTTAAAAAAATATATATAACCAATGACAAGACAACACGTGGTAGGATCGGTTGAAAAAAATTACCGTTACTACATTGTTCCATTCGTGACATGTTTTTAATGGTGTATTTAATTTATTTTTTTTAAAATGTTACAACCAATTCGAAACTGCCACATGGTAGCCTTTTTTTTTAAATGGATGAAACAGAACCGGACAGTTTTAAAACCGAAACCTAAATCCAAACCGACGGTTCCGTCCAAATTGTGTGAGACGATTTCGGTAATGGTTTCTCCCATATAAGGAATCAAAACCGATTGTTTCGAACCAAAACCGAAACATAGCAATCCCTCTAACCGGGTGTTCAGATCTGACACCGACAATGTCTCTTAGAACCGTCTCGGGACATGTGTACGGTAGGCATTTGAGGGTGCAAACAATGCATGGCCCACGATTGCGCTTGAAGAAAACCATGTACTTTGGAATGTGAGAGGTGTGTCAATCATTCAAAGCCAGCACATGCAAATGCTTCCATGGAAAAAGATTGAAGAGTCAGCAATCATCGATCAAAGCTAAACGACAATCTTGATGATGATCATGATCACCGTGGATTTCAACTTCTATATCCACGTGTCAATATCTCATTGGACACACTGTACGGAAATCATAACTTGAATACGACTTCATCTTATTATCACGTTGATATATAACCAAGAAGGGCTCATCTTTTTTCGAGATTAAAATTAAATAAAGTTTTGGAACCGAATTTATAATATTATATATTTTCGGTTTTGAACTAAATAGAAAATTATTATCTTTAAACATCTAAATTTTATTAAATTTCCTAAATTTTATTAAATTATTACAAGATGAGACAATCATGATTCATGACTGATCCCATAATTTAATTATCCATCTTGTGAGGTGGTCACGTCTTCTTAAGCATTGCAATTTGGCTTAATTTACAAGACTCTGCTTGTTAATGTCTCTCCTTTCTGCCTCCCTTGCTCTCCTTAGTCCTTTGTTTTAATAACAAATACCCGTCTCACTTTTGGAGGGAGGTTGTAGATCTCATCTTAGAGAGGAGGCTGTAGATCTCATCTGATCTCTAAGACACAGCTATGGCAGAAAAGGTTTGAGAATCCTACTTTGTTGTTTTTTTTCTTAATTGCCCGTTTGGTTCTCTTTTATGTATCTTAAATAGCATGATTCTTTACAGAAAAAGGTTACACTAATGTTGCTGAAGGTTGACCTTGAGTGCTCAAAGTGCTACAAGAAAGTGAAGAAAATCCTTTGTAAATTCCCTCGTAAGTCTGTGTTTGTTTTTTGTTTAGCGTTTCTAATTATGAGGATGTATTGGAAATGGAGTGAATTAAGAATTAAGATGTGTATGTGTTTGGTGTTTTTGTGAACAAAACAAAAGAAATACAAGACCAGGCGTATGATGAGAAGAACAACACAGTGATGATCAAAGTGGTGTGTTGCAGTCCGGAGAAGATCAGGGACAAGATATGTTGCAAAGGTAGAGGAACCATCAAGAGTATAGAGATTCTCAAACCACCTGAAAAGCCCAAACCGGCAGAGAAGCCTAAAGCAGACCCTCCCAAACCGGCAGAGAAGCCTAAAGCAGACCCTCCCAAACCGGCAGAGAAGCCTAAAGCAGATCCTCCCAAACCGGCAGACAAGCCTAAAGCAGATCCTCCCAAACCGGCAGACAAGCCTAAAGCCGATCCTCCTAAAGAGAAGCCAGCAGACAAGCCTACTAAAGTCGTCACTTTTGTTGATGAACCAAAACCACCGGCACCGGCGCCGTCGCCGGCACCTGGGCCAGTACAGGTTGGATTTTGTTGCACTGAATGCTCAGAGGGGCGTGGTGGGGGACCATGTTATGGACAACCAGTAAGATACTATGATGGGTATTGTGGAAGGCCGGTGTATGACAGTTGGGGCGGCGGTGGATATAGAGGCAACTATGGAAGTCGTTGCAGTGAGTACTACTTCAATGAAGACAATTCACAAGGTTGTACAATCATGTAATTATGTAAATGGCGGTGTGGCACTGTGGGTGCATCGTGCATGGTCAATTTCATCTTATCTCATGAATCATCTTCTACTTGCCTCCTTTCTTCAAAGTTTGATATAATCATCCAATATATATGAAGAAATAATAAGTTGGTGGTCTCTAGACTCTGGTGTTGGTTGTTTTCTTGCTACAAATTTTCATTTTAATAAAAAGTTTAATTTCTTTAATTGCCTTTTTCATTGTGTATTTCCTTTTCCATTTGATTCTCATCATATCATTCTCTTTATGTTTATTATAATAATATTAATATGGCGTCGGCTACCCAATTTCTTATTCCAACTCATTATTATTATTTAAATCTTATCTATAAATTTAATTTATCGGGATTTATTGTCTCAACTTTACTAGGTATCAACTATCAAGAGTTCGTGGTATCAAACGAAATATATATACACACACGTGATATCACTACAACAGATTCAGTCATTTACGGTTTGAAATTAAATTTAAGACATACATAAATGGTGTGTTATAAATGTTATTATTTATGACCTGTATTCAGTGCAAGTCGTAATAGTGATACATAATTTTCTAAAGATGGTGCACATTTAAAAAACACCGTAAAAGGAAATTATGTATAACTTACTTGTTGCATGTCTTATTTAAGAGTATTTCAAGACATACAATTCACGTCATATATACATTTTTCAGAAAGAAGCTCTTTGGCTCCTAAAAGGAAAACTAAGGTTGAAACTTAATTTTTTACTAATCGAGTGCTTTGGGATAAAAATAATATTTGTTGATGATATTGATTTTAGGGACTTTATTTTTCCTTTTTTATCTTGATTTTTATTTTAAGTTTTACCAAAGAGACCGATTAATAATTAAATTTTCTACAATTTTTATATTAATTACAATAGATTAATCCAAAAAATTATGAAAAAATATATTATTTTCATTTATAAATATAATATTATGAATCTAAAATGCAAAACCACTTCTTAGAAAAGAATATTTACATTTATTTATTAAATTGTAAAATATAGAAAAATATCTCTCTATCTCAGGTATGATTAACGAATATCCTTTGATCTCACAATATATGATTTAAAAAAAAATAGTTTAGTTAAACGTTAAGATAAATGTTAATTTGCTTTTCATATAAAACAAAATTTATATTATTGGAAATAAAATTTTGATTTAAAAATAATCAATAAAAATTTATAACATCTATAGTTTATATAAAAACCTTATGCAAATGTTAACAAATTGAAATGGATAGCAGAATTGGTCAAGGCTTTGCTTAAACATAATGAGGTCGCATATATGATATAATATAATATAATATATTTTTAAAAGATAATCACGACATACAGATATAGGCCGTGAATATAACACGACATTCGAAATGGGGGATGTTTCTGTTGCAGTGTGTATTTGTATATATATATATATATATATATGTTCAAATCAGTGTGCATGGATAAAACTTCATCAGTGTAGTGAATGTGGATCATTAGATTTATATATTTTGACTCAAATTGTATACATTTGTCAAAGTGTCTCCATAATCAATAGTTCACATACAAGGTACTGATATAAGTTAAATCAGTGTTCACTTACCAGAACGGGACTATATATATAAGAATGTATGTCTCTTAAACTTTTACGTTGAACATTAAGTTAAAATTAATTAATGAAAATAATATTGCCACAAAAAATACTATTCATATAAATAAATAAATAACCAAAAATGTTGAAGGACACCTCTACCAAAATGATATATCAGAATGAAATAAGGGTCAATAAATTATTGGCACCATTTGGAGGGTGTGTTGTGCAAATATCACAATTTTACTAATGTATATTTAAAAGGCATCATTTAGTGTGATCGGACAAAAATACCCGAACTGTTGTAAAAGATAGCAAGTTGTCGTTTTGTTAGTGTGAAAAAAGCTAGAGTAAGAAAGAGACCGACAACAACAGAATCGACGACGAAGTGACCCGAACGTGAACGAGAATACACCAGATTTGTTACGATTGACAGAGGTAATTTCTGTTCGTTTTTTTCTAGATTTTCTAGTTGATAACTTGTCATTGCATGTTAGACTTGTGTTTTGTAGATTGAATTCGTAGATTAGGGGTGAAAACGAGATCTGAGAATGGTTATGGTTTAAGTTAAGGTTTGAAATTAGGTTAAATATGTGATGAGGAAGATGAAATTCTGGGTATCGATGAATTGTAATTTTGAGAAATTTTGAAATTGAGAATTTTTTTTAGTGAAATCGAGATTTTTTGGAACTAGATCGAGGATTTTTAAGTAAGAATCGAGAAGATTTTTTAAAGAATCGAGCATATTTTTCAAACGATTGAGATTATTTTTAAAAGATCGAGAATATTTTTTAAAAGATCGAGATTATTTTCAAAAGATCGAGACTATTTTCAAACGATCGAGATTATTTTTCAAAAGATCGAGAATATTTTCAAACGATGGAGAATATTTTTCAAACGATCAATAATATTTTTAAAATATGGAGAATATTTTTCAAACGATGGAGAATATTTTTGAAAAGATCGAGAATATTTTTCATAAGATCGAGAATATTTTCTAAACGATCGAGATCATTTTCAAAAGATCGAGATTATTTTTCAAACGATCGAGATTATTTTTCAAAAGATCGAGAATATTTTTCAAACGATCGAGATTATTTTTCAAACGATCGAGAATAATTTTCAAACAATCGATAATATTTTCTAAAAGATTGAGATTATTTTTCAAAAGATCGAGAATATTTTTCAAACGATCGAGAATATTTTTCAAAAGATTGAGAATATTTTCCAAACGATCGAGATTATTTTCAAAAGATCGAGAATATTTTTCAAACGTTCGAGATTATTTTTTAAAAGATCGAGAATATTTTTCAAACGATCGAGATTATTTTCAAACGATTGAGAATATTATCAAAGGATCGAGAATATATTTCATAGATCCGGGGTTTTTCCGGTTTACTTATGTATCGTTTGTGACATTGTAGATGAGAAGTAGGTTAAAGGATTTCCTTAAAACTCCAAAGGAGATTGGTTCAAGGGAAAATTGACTCGACACTACCATTTTGAAGCCCTCGCCTGTATAGATGATGCATTGAACCGGGTCCCAGAAGATTTTGCTGTTGAGGATCGGTGTCGGCTCATGGCGTCATGTTTCTGGCATTTCATGTCGATGCACCAGGAGATGAAGTTTTCTGGTGGTGTTATCCATCAGTTGTTGTTGCGGGAGTTGGAACATGGCGGGCCAATAGATGAGATGTGGTTCCTGTTAGTGAACCATGTGGTAAAGTTTTCGAAGGTGGAATTTTACCTCATCACCGGATTACTTTTTAGAGTCGTACAGGACACTGGTCTGTATGCTGTAGTGGAGAATGGCATACATCAACTGTACTTTCCTAGAGCCGATGAGGTATCGTTGGAAGAGTTGAGGGTTGTTCTTACCCTGGAGAGTTTCAGGAGGCGTATGATGCTGTGAAGTTGTGCCTCATATACATGCTGAACTAGATATTGATGGGGGTGGACGAGAGATTCAAGATTCCAGTTTGACAGTTTCAGTTGGTGGAGGACTTCACTGCCTTCGATGCTTTCCCATTAGGTGCCCATGTATATAGGCATTCTATTTTGTCATTCAAGCATGCGTTACCCTGATGACGTGAGGAGAGAGGCCAGCAGTTACAAGGTGTTGTTATACATACCGTTGAGGGGTACAACATTTACGGTCTGTCGTATGCCCTCTTGGTAAGAACTTTGAATTACAAAATGGACTTTATAGTTAGTTGCCTATTTTTTTTGGATTCTAACTGTACTTATCTTAGATGCAAATATTTGCTTTCAATGTGATCCCCCAGCTAGGCGTCGATTTCGACTCCCGAAGGGTTACGGAGTTTTCTCCTCGTATGTTGAAGTGAGAGTTGACAAAACAACCTAGAGGGAAAAGTTGGCCAAGATTTTCAGTGTTAGATTATGTATTTAATTTGTTAATCGTTATATTAGTTACTATGTTTACAATGACATTCCTCTAACTAAGTTTTTAGATGTTTGCGAGGGAGGAAATCGTTCCCACTACAGCTGAGGAGGGAGCATCCTAAGCAATGGGGGAGCCTGTATGTAGAGAATGATAGGGTTCACCTTTCGTCTGTCTCTGATCAAACTATTGCTAGCGGGAGCCATAGAAATGGTTCAGAAGAGGAGGTTGGGGGAGGGAGACGTAGTGATACGGAGGCTTCTGACCCATCGGGCCTGATTTTCAGTGCCATGGACACTAACGGATTTGAGCCATCTCCTCGGTGAGTGAGGCATAGAAAGGTTCAGTTTACCAACCCTGGACCTGGTGCATCTAGAGGGGATTCCCTTGTAGGTGTTGGACATGATGTGGAGGTAAGTTGAGATGATAGTTCCATTTTTATTAACGCGACCTGTAGAGTGTTTTAGTACTAACAATGTTGACATGAACTCAGGCCCCATAAGAACATCATTTCAATGAGTTACGTAAAGCCCTCTGAAGAGTGAGGATGATTGACAGTTGTAGCACGGGGAAGTTGCTAGATATGTTCTAGAAGAGCTAATAGGACCGACAGGAGCAACATCTGGAGTTGTTCGCATTGATCGGGAGGCTTCAAGGCATCAACACACATACGCACCGGGATGGTCCATCTAGTCTTGATCCTGACTTTACTCTCGAAGACAAGACAAGTGGATGTACCAGGGGGATAGATAACACTGGCGGTCACCGGGAGGATCCACATACCGGAGGGGCAGTTCTGGAGAGTGAGGCTCACCAGCGTACCGGAGATACATGCCTGACAGTCGGCCCATCCGATCGAGAAACAGACTTTCCCTCCACCTCCCCTATCGATCGAGCAACAACCTCCCCCTCCACCGCCCCCATAGGTCGAGCAGCAGCCTCTCCCTCAACCTCTCTCTTCATCACCCCCATCAATCGATCGACAACCGTCCCTCTACCCCCTACATCAATCTAACCTCAGAGGGGACAGACCTCCTCATCACACCATACCTCAACGAGGGGAGTTCGATTGGAGAGACGCGTACTGAAGCGCGGTTGGCAGTTGCTCAACCCGTATATAGATCCCTGTCGACCGAAGAGGGCGAGGGTAATACTTCAGCCTTCGGACCACGTTTTCGATCCCTACAGACTGGTGGACGGTGACCAGTTGAAGGCTTACCGAGCCTTTAAGAAGAACATAAACGGGGAAAGGTAAGTAATTTTTTTCTATTAAGGTGGCAGGTTTTCTTCTGTTCAATTAAATATTTGTATTACTAATGGGAAATTAATGCGGACGTGATGTGGACGTGTTGGAGCCAATTGATGCTGCATGGTTCCATCGGATGCAGACCAACTTCATGGAGTTGGAGGATGAGATACGACGAACCGAACATTTTCTATATAATGTTTGTTTTAGATATGATACACTTCTAACACTTTATTACGTGTATATACTCACAACATATGGACGCGTACCTCCATATTCTTTAGAAGTGTCAGCAAGCATTCCCGACCACATACAACCAGATGATCAACATATTGGATACGTAATTTTTTGTAGTTATTCCACAAAAGTCATGATTACCTATGCTTTAAAATTAGTTTGTAAAACATTACTAATTTTTTGTTGATGAAATGTTTGTACAGTCTTATCTGGAGGTCCAATACAGAAGAATGATGCCTCATGATGCTCGCGGGGAGATCACCACGGCACAGTGTAATGTGCTAGGGTCCTAGTGGACCAATGAGGACATTACGACAGTGTGTGGTGGTGCCCCGATTGGAAGTCGTCCGTGGCACAAGGTTGATACGGTAAGTGTGGAATGTTTTGTAATTTTTTGTTATAAATGGATTTGTACATCCTAACACCTTCTTTTTACGTTTACAGGTCCTGATACCGTGCAACATTGGTTATTGGTGATTGTCGACCTCACCCGCGGGTAGGGATGCACGTTTGGGGAATAGGGATGGATATAGGTACCCCCATCCCCATCCCCATCCCCATCCCCATCCCCATCCCCATCCCCACTTCCTAGGCCCTTCCCCCATCCCCCCCATTTCCCATTTGGGGAAAATAGGGATTTGGATGTTTAGGGGGAGGTCCCCCCATCCCCAGTTCCCCATTTTCCCAGTTTTTCCCTGTTTTCTCGTATCATCGGTCCCTAATTTTCCCATTTCCCTATTTAACTGAAAATTATAAATTAAATTAAAAAAAAACAAATTTCATTACAAAAAAAAAAATAACAATACATTACAAATTCAACATAAAATGTTTCAAATAATTCAAATATATATTATAATTAAATTTATATACTTTTAGGGGAAATGGGGAAATGGGGATCTCCATCCCCATCCCCATTTCAATTTTATTATGGGGGAAATGGGGAAATGAGGATGGGGAGGGGTCCCCCCATTCCCATCCCCATCCCCCCCCCCCCTCCATTTCCCCATTTTTCCCTAAAAACAAATCCCCAAATGGGGATGGGGGTGCTGGGATTTGGGCCCCCGGGGATTAATGTGCATCCCTACCCGTGGGATGATGTTCATTGTTGATAGAGATGGTAATGGGTCGGGTCCTACTAGACCCAGACCCTGACCCATAAAAAAAAAATTAAACCCAGACCTCAGACCCATGAAAATTTTCAGGTTCGGGTTCAGGTCTGGACCCGCAGGTCTTAGGCGGACCCAGACCAGCCCGAGGACCCATGAAAATTCATGGGTCTGGGTTTGGACCCTTGAATCCACGGACCCGCGGACCCGTAAAACCTTTAATAAAACTCATTTTTTTCAGTTTTCCTTTCTATTTTTAATTTTACCTATTCAATTTTTAACCGGTAAAATTTGTTCAATAAATGAATAATTAACTTGAATTAAAATAAAATAAAATAACAAAGATGATTGATTATTAGGTTGAGAATTGAAATAACCACACAAAGTGAAATAACAATTATGTTTTGTACTAATCGGGTCCATGGGTCCGGGTCCGGGTCCGGGTCCTGGTCTTTGACTCAGACCCAGACCTGACCTGACCCGACCCGACCGGAACCCGAATCGGGTCTATTATTTTAGACCCAGACCCGACCCGTGACCTAAATGTGAGGACCCAGACCCGACCCATACGGTTCGGGTTCGGTTCGGTACTCACGGGTCCGGATATAATTGCCATCCCTAATTGTTGACCCTTGCAGACAGGATGTCGCAATGAATATCCGGAAGCAGCAGGTAGCCCCCTTGCATTGGTTTTTGCCCTCAATGTCGTAGCAGGCCGATTTTCATATTGCGCGATCACCTGACCGTGGGACGTTCCCCAAGAAGAATAGGCCCTTCTTAGTCAGTGTGGTGTCCACAACCCGTGTCCCCCAGCAGAAGAAATCGTACGACATTTTGTTTTCTTTTACTTTGAGATCGAGTTATTAAAATATTATTGTTTTATTAACGCATGTTAATGTGTCCAATTGTAGGGGTAACTGTGGTCCCAACACGTTGAGATTGATCGAGTACATTCTGGTGGATAGGAAGGATTTTGATTGGTCGAAAGACGATATGGAGATCATTCGAGAGAAGATGGCAGTTGTGATTTTTTCAAACTCCCGACCCGTTTAGTTTTATGTAGTAATTCTTCTGTATATGTATCATTTTTTATGTATAAAAATGTTTACATTGAAATAAAATTTTATTTTAATTTTTGTTTCCTTTTCAACTATTATAAATCACAAGTGTAACACTAATTGGAAATCCTGTTTAATTAAAATTGAATTTTAGTTATTGAACAAGTCATATGAGTACAAAATATCACAATGTTATCATCATAACGCCTAAAATCATTCCACGGTGGAGTCTCTAGTAAGGCACGTTTGTCTGTTGTGGCCAACTGTATGACAAATGCTACACTTGCATCTGTATTCCTCTGGAACAACTCTGCTTGGACCTTCATTAATCAAAGTTGGGTTAGAACATCTCCTGGAATTATGCTCTGGTTGTCCACATCTTCTACAGCTTTGTGTAGTTGTCCTTTCCGAAGACAATATATGTCGACCCGCCCTCAAGCGGCCTGCTTGTCTCCTGGAGATTGGATTCAAAACCACCCTCTCATCGATGTCAAATGGCACAACCTAAGTGGAAGGATGTCCAACCGGCATAATAGGAACCGAGTACAAGTCAATAAGTGTTTGTCTCTTGTAGAAGTCCGCACACAGAGATGTGAAATCCATGTTTCGGTCTCTGTAAAAACAGTGAAAACAATGAGATTCACGTTGCATTAATATTAACTGTATACTAAAACGTATGATGTACCTTGCGGCAGCGAGCGCGTGAGAACATGGAAGCTGTTCCATTTGGAATTTGTTGCATGTGCAGGTCTTTCGGGCTAGGTCAACGGTCCACTGTTTTTTAGACCGCTTTATAGAGAATATGTTCCAGTCAACTGGATTTACGGTCATAAAATTGCACTTCTCCACGCGTTTTAGGATCACAAGATGTGATGCGTCGATCAACTGATGACGCATGGACTGTGCAGCGCTATGACGATCGTGAAACCAATGTTGTAGCATATTCCTAATGAACTCTGCCATAGTCAACATAGGTATATGCATTCTGTAGCATTTGTTGTCATCATTCTGTACCTTCTGTTGGGGCAGTGTACACGGGACCACTTGCGTGGATCGGCATCAATTACATAATCATATGCATTCGGGTGTAAGTTTCATAACTCTTTCATGTGCCGGTTATATTCCAACTTGGTGTACGTTCGGGCTGCTTCGTCCATTATTGTGGCAACATCCTTTCTGTGATACCGTTTTTTAATATTTTCATAAAAGTGCCAACAACATATGGTATGGGTGGCATAAGGAAACACTTTAGAAATCCCTGCTTCAATGATTGCATGACGATTAGAAATGAATGCCAAATCATCTATATGGCCAAGGGCACCTTTCAAGAAATCTAAAAACCACTCCAATGATAGGTTGTTCTTTGAGTCACCGTAGCCAAAAGCAATGGGATAAACCTGTTCATTCCTATCTTGTGCAGTTGCAACAAACATTGTACCCCCGAATCTTCCATTTAAATGGGTACCATCATCGGCAATAATTGGACGCAGACACCTCCGGAATCCTCTAAGTGAGGCACCCAACGACATAAAAAAGTAGAGGAATTTACCGTCTTTGTCGCACTGTAAGTCAATGATTGTTCTGAGATTTTTTCTTCCTACACGTAACCGAATGATGGCAGTAGTTGGAATGTTTCCTTATGCATTCCATAGGTCAGTGACAACGTATAATCGAGAGCTTGATATGCCTTACTGTACATGATTTGAATGCCATACATTGTTCTCATGTCGGCTATTATGTCCTTAGGAAGCATTCGTCGACCATCATGTTGTTGCAATCTAGGTGCAACCACTTCTCTAATTATGACTGCACTAGCTTGTCGATGGCGGCGGTGAATCTCCTCTAACGGACAAGTGTGTTTGTTGACAAAACTTCTTACTTGGAAGTATGTCGCTTCATCTCTCATCACCACTCTTAACTTCCACGTACAGTTGTCCATCAAACAAACCAGATGTAACGTTGTCTTGTTCGACATTTTCACCTTCCACTCGAAGTTATGCCGTATTGCAAAATGCCCAACCAATCTCTTCAAATCCTATTTACTAGGAAAAAATGCCCTTTATATATCATGCTTTTTGGTTCATTTTCTACCAAGTTCCTGCTTCCACCTATACCAAAAGAGTACGATTCTGCCCCTAGAATTATCCACGTTATGGCATTTTCAGAATCAGCTTCAGTTACATTAGGCCGGACCATATCTACTACACTATAACTACATCTGTGTACACGTCTTGCACGTCTTTCTGTTTGGAGAGGTTCTTCATCTTCCTTATTGTTTGCTACATTATTTACCGGATGCAAATTTGCCTCATTAGCCACTTCATGAATTGGCCCAAAATTCGGTTCATTGTTCTGCTCATTATTCATGTCATTGTACATCTCATTGTATTGGTGGTTGTACTACCCATCAACCATTTAAATTTGACAACCAAAGAACTCTTCCAATTGAGGTCCAGCTATATAACCATGGTCTGCTACTTCTGATGGGACACCACACATGTTTTGCTGATCTTCGTTCTCACTTCTTTCTGTGAACAATTAGTTGCTTCCGCTTGACGATCGAAATTGTTGGGTGTTTCCACGACTAGGGGTATCTTCAGCTATCACATTTGTTATTGCCCTCTCAATTAGACTAACACATACTTGAGGGATCACCCTATCTTCCCCTAGCATAAACAAAACATCATCGTCGTTTCATATAAATGTGCGACATGTTGTCCTGGGAACGATTGATATAGATTGTAGATCAGCAATTTATTTGTTCACATCGTACTTCACAATGGTTTGCACGATCGACACCAGCTCTTCATAAGTCATATTCTTTGACACATACATTCCTTAGTTGTCGAAACCGAAAAACCTCTGACTTCCATCAGGTAATTGCTCATATCGACAGTTGTAAGATATGACTATTCTCCCCCGATCCATTGTCCTGTGAAAATCATCATCACAATTATTATTAACAAATTAAAAAATTAAATTAAGTTTACAATTATTAAGAATTAAAAATATTTATTAAGTGTATGGGATCGAGAACATTATCAAAGGGATCGAGCTTTTTGGAAACGGACCGAGAACTTATTGTAAGGGGTCGAGCTTTTTCCAAATGGATCGGGGCCTTTTTCAAGGGATCGAGACCCTTTTCAAGGGATCGATAACTTTTTCAATGTATCGAGAACTTTTTCAATGGATCGAGAATATTCTTCAAATTATCGAGCATTTTTTCGAAATAATCGAGTATTTTTTCCACATAATCGAGTTTTTTTCAAAATATATAAAACCTCGATCCATTAACAAATATGCTCGATTCTTCTTTAAATATTATCGGTCATACATGAAAAACACTCGAATCTATTAAATGTTCATACATGTTCTTACAACACATAAATGTATGCAAAAAATCGGAAATGCATGAAAACAGAAAAGATAATACACGAGATCATAAATATTAGTTATCTTCTTGTGCAGTTTCTGGAACGAGACAACTTTTTTGGAGAGAGATACAAGTTTTCAGACAACTTTTTTGGGGAGATACAGAGGAGTTCAGAAACTTACCTTTTGCAAATAAAAGTTTAGGGATAACTTCAGTAGTTCACCATAATAGGTGTCTTTTGAACTTAATTTATTTAATTGGTGACATCATCACAAAAAACAATAAAAAATTTGATATATCTCATGACTTCCACGAATAAAATATGTGACTAATAAACACTTTAAGGGGAGGGGGGACAGGAAAATTAAGGTGCAATGGTGCATCGTAAAATGATATGATAATGATGTGTTTGGTTAGAGATGAGGCTCGATCGGTCAAGCTCTTCAGTGCAATACAGCCAACGACTATTTATCTCTTATTATTGAAACAAACAATTGTGGAAAACATAACTAACAAAATAACACAATCATGATCTCATATTTTATGCAATTATAGTGTATTTTTGGCAGGGACCCTACTATCTCTATATCTACCTATTGAATTTGAATGTCAAGCTTGTAATGTAATAGTTTGTTCGGTGGGACAGTTGCCATGCCTGTTCTCATAGTCAATGAAATTAATATTCATCTCCATGTGAAATTCTCAATTGTTGACGCATTCAACCATTTGAGATCTGTTTTACATCCATCTTATATTCATTTTGATGCATAAACTTCTATAATTCTATGTTTTATCAAAGTAAAACAGATCATAATCGTTGTGTGTATTTTATTATTTAGTTTTAACATCATGAAGATAAAAAAAAATTATTTTTTTAGAAATGGATATATTCGATTATGCTTATGTAACGATTCAACAAAGTACTAATTAGGGGTTTAAGATGAGTCAGGTGTTTGGAATTTGAACCGATGAACGTGGAAGCGACATACCTAATATTCATCTATAACTCATATAAATTAACATCTATAGTAGAAAAATAAAATAAGAGAGAAAAATAATAAACAATGATACAACACAAGATATACGTGGAAAACCCTAAATCAGAGATAAAACCACGGGCCATCAGGACACTAGAGAAAGTTACACTATATGATAAATTGTTAAGACCATCTACTCCGGGATTCTCTCTCACACCTCAAACCCAAACCACAAAGCCCTACCAAGTCCCTAAGCTCACAACCAAGTTTTACATCAAGACTCTCAGCACACAACGCTCACAAGATCCTCACCAAGAAACCCCCAATATCCCCTAAGTCTCCCCTGAATATCACCCACAGATCTCTAACTTGACCCACTTATATTCCCTGGATTCCTCCCCGAATATACCCTGGGATCTCTCCCAGATCTCACCACTATTTGATGTTACCGGTGTTCTTTTCTCCACATACATAATCTAATAACATAGATATTATGTCTATTTATACTAGTTACAGGAAGTTTAAGATGAAAGGAAATCTGACTCTTAAACGTACAAGATTTATTATTTCACAAAAGACTATTTCCCTTTATGCACAAGTCTTTTTATTCCACGCAAAGAAGATTCCTTTTCCTTCAAACACAAGAACTTTCATAAGAAAAAATTTCCTTTTCCACGCAACATTCCCGATCTTAACAAAATACATTGTCTCCACGGTTTAGGTCGCGGTGTGCACCCCCACTTCCTATACCACGGAATACGTCTGGAAACGACAGCTCAGTAAACCTCAGTCTACGCTGTAAGGACCTCTATTTTGTGATTGATTTATTTCTTGACAAACCACACCACATTGAGGATAATTGTGTAATGGGTAGCTTAGATGCTCTTAATGATTATCAAGACAAGCTTCCAAGCATCTCTATAACTTCAAGAGCGAAAGGTATATTCACTTGACTTTGTCTCTTAAAGAGTTTAGGTACACACACACTTCATGCATGCTTTCTTCACCTTGCATTTGTGCTCTTTATTGCTTATATGTGTGCATCATTTACACATTACACACACACTTACATGCATTTGTATTGATAAGCATTTATTCCTTATTGCTCACATGTGCATTCTTTCACAATCACATTTGCACTTCATTTCTAGATTTAAGTGTGGTTTTGAATGGTGTAATTCGTTTCCCGATGTTTGATCAAAAACATCCGTGCTTGCACATTAGTGTGCCTGAGTTTTTAGCTCGATGTTTGACCGCTCTAGAAGTTGTCCTTTCCAGGTGTCGATCGATGATCATTATCTATGGTTATGTGTTTGAAACATAATGGAGCACTGTTTCAAAAGAGAAGTCCAAGTTTGTGATCGATGGTTGGTGATTGGAGGTTAGGAGACCGCCGAATTGGGCACCGTTTGAATCTAGTGGGATTCGACGGTTTGATTTGACCGCTAGATGCGTCCAGAATATCTGGTGCAAAACGGCGGTTGGATCGGTGGCCACACTGACAGTTGAATGTGAACACTGAATTGCACCTGACAAGATAAAATGGTCTTTTCACGTCAACTCGTTTTTGGTCACTATAAAAAACCCCTCTTTCTCTTCTTCTTCTTCTTCCCTAACTCTCCTGTATTTACAGAAACTCTAGAGAGATAGAGGGATTCTAGAGAGATAAAGCTTACTTTAAGCTTCATTAACTCTTCAAACCAAAAACCCATGTACATCTTACATAATTCATCATCATTTGAGCATGAGTTTTCTTGGTTTCATGACTAGGTAAGTTACAACTACATTAAAGCTCATTATTATTTTTCTTACTCTGGATTAGGTATTTATTGCTTAATTAAATACCCAGACTCAATTTATTGCATATTTTTATGAGTCTTGAAAACATGATTGGGTTTGTTTGTTCATAGCTAGAATTTAGGATCATACTGCCCTTATAGCCAAGTCTTTATGCCTTATATCTAGACTTTGATATTTATGCCTCATTAATTGTATTTCTTGATTGCAAATTTATTACCCTTGTGATATGTTGTGACAGCTTGTGTGGTTGTACTTTATTTGACAATTAGGTTGCTAGAACCCCTTAGCATCTAATTGAGTCCTTATGTATGGGTATGTAGGCATTGTGATAGCTAGGTTGGTAAATTCTATTTTAACATCTAGTTAAGTTTTTTGTGTGTGGTTTTGCACATTATTACATTTGAGCATATTGTCATATATACACTTAGACCGTATACTCTTTATAGAGTCAAAGTCTTGTGCTTCTAAGTGAAGTTGCACAAGTGAAGTCTTGTAACCAAAGGTTGGTTGGCAAGCATTGGTTGCCAAGAGACACTGTAAAAGGCTCGTTGGGTAGATTAGGAGGTGCTCACGCCAAGATTAGTGGTTTGGGAGATATCACTTGGGATTGAACCAAGAGTAACGAGTGGTAGTGTCCATAGTCTGAGGTTATCGAGAGTGAGAGTTAGTGTATCATTTGAGGAGTGTAATATTCTTTTCATATAGTTGATTTATATGGCTCAAGTGGCTAGCTTAGCTAGTCCCGTGGTTTTTCTGTTTGGAGTGTTTCCACGTAAAAATAAAGTGTTCTTTAATTTTCACACTTTCCTTGATTTTTATTATTGTTTGAATTGGGTTTAGCTTGACTAATCAAAAAAATTGGTAATAATCGATTAACATCTCATTCACCCCTCCCCCCTCTAGGTTAGTTAAGACACAATTAAGTTATTTTCATACGCCTCTTGCCTATGTCACGGTTTGCACAACGCTTGATCTCCTAGAATCGATCGCTCTGTGCGCCTTGTCTACACCGAGGTCCATGATGCGATTTCTCTCAAAATCTGTTTCTTCAATTCTTCTTTGGTCTTTAAACCTCCCTCAAACACCATCTTCAATTTCCAAACATTATCCCACATCTCCAAGAAGTCTCATTTTAGTTGAGTTTTGCTTGGTTAATATTGGATTCACTTGAGAATACGAGCTAAAATCTAACATCAGGATGACACTACCCAATACGGTTTTTGTATGATACAGCATTACAATACACGATATATGGTTTGGATTGGCCACTATGTTGAGAACGACTTAACTTTTTATTAATATATTGATGAGAAAGGTCATTTCTACTCTTATTTTAAAGAATTTGTATCCTCCGCTAAAAGGATCTTTGTCATGACCTATGTATATACAATTATAATCAATGGATGTAATAATTTATTTCATTTATTTATTTCAATGTCATTATTTTTTAAATACAAGTCTTATTCTCAAGCACTTTAGATCATAAAAAGGATCAACACAGCAGATGATCTTGAATCCCTGATCCTATTTTAAATTTAAAAAATTAAAGTTTTAAAGGTAAAATAGTAATTTACTTTATGTAAGAAATTAAAAATTAATTAAAAAAATTATTTTTGACTTTCGAGTTGGGTCGGGTCTTGCCGTGGGTTTTGCTCGACAGTAGTTCTAAAAATCGGACTGTAGGTCGACAATACCCACAGTGCACCCTAGGGATGGACATTTATCCCCAGATAGCCAAATCCTCATTTAGAGAATTTTTTTGGAGAAAAATAGAGAAATGGACGGTGATGTAGATGATTGTCATCCAGTGATGGAGAGAGGTATCATAATATCCTTTTCCCCATTTTCTCCACAAATGTATTGAAATGAGGATGTGGATGTCCATTTCTCCATTTTCGACAAACCTTATATATATTCTTAATAGAATTTATAATTTATAGTAAAACGGTGAAAACATGGAAACAAGGGAACGAAAAATCGGGAAAATGGGAAAAAAAATATATAATTCCTGAATGTCCATCCCTAGTCCACCCATGGTACATCATTTCATATATAACAACCCAATCTACACCTCTTGCATTAACTTGTAATATAATGATCATATAGAATCAGGTGGGTAGGGTTTCAACATCAATTAAAGACGAAACATATAAAATTAAATAATTATGTGAACTAGAGAGACAAAGGAATTATTGGAAATATCTTTGTTTGTTAGCAAGATATATATATATATATATATATATATATATATATATATATATATATAGGGATGGCAGCGGGTCGGGGTCGGGTTCGGGTGGGTTTTGTAAAATCCAAACCCTCACCCGCGAAAATTTTCCTCATCCACGCCCGCCCTCGAACCAGCGTAGGTAAACGGGTTCGCGGGCTGGTTTTAACCCGCGGGTTATGGCTGCACCCATACCCTCACCTGCGAACCCGCGAAACAATATTGGTTCATGGGTGGATGGTTCACCCACGGGATACCCACAAACCCGTAACCTACGAACCCGTGAACCCGCGAACCCGCTATTTGTCATTTGTAATTTTCCACATGTAATCACCTATTGAATACTTAATTGAATTAAATTTTCATTTCTAATTCCCTACTTGATACATTACAAAACAATAATAACTATAAAAATAAAACGACTAAAAATAATTCAAATGTCTATGTATATTTATATACAAGTATTTTATTTATACGGGTTCACGGGTCCAACCCGCGGGTTCGTTTTTTCAACTCGCACCCGCCCTCGAACCCACTGGTTTTTCATTAAACGGGTTCGCGGGTCCGCCGGTCCGCGGATCGTAAATTCACCATCCACACCCGACCCTACAGGGTCGGGTTCTGGCGGGTGCCCGCGGGTGCGGGTCAAATTGCCATCCCTATATATATATATACATACATACTAAGATAACTTATATCATTGCGTTATACGTGGATCATTAATTATAGAGAAGCTTTAACAAATGCATACACTTTGAGTCAAAATATAAAATCTAATGGTCCACATCCAATACATTAACGAATTTATATCTGTACGTACTGATTTTAAGATTTATATGTATATATATATATATATATGAGTAATGTTTAGCTTCCTAAAATTGTCCTAACTTTTTTTCTAAATGGTTTTGGCACGTGAGGTGTCAACATCGCATCACTCACCATATAATCTCATAATTTACAAGATTTTGACACCCTTCGTGGTAACACTATTTGGAAAAAAAAATTGATAAAAAAGTAAGGCTCCGCAACTGTATTTCATTCTGTTTTATTTTTTATTTTTTTTAAAACGCGTTTGTTAACCGTTTTTCATTTATTTTCGAAAAACAAAAAAATGAAAAACAAAACCAGTGTTAAAAGTGAAAGATTTGAAAAACACAAAATACTTGTTTTTTTTTCATTTTATTTTTCACTTTTTTTATATAAAAAAAATATTTATTTTAAACTATTAATTGTACTGTCATGCGTTTGATATGGTTAGGACAAGATGAGACAAGATTTTCAAATGACTAAAGTGCCCCGATTATATATATATTCTAGAATAATTTATTTCCAACTAGAAATAAAAGCATTCATACAAATATATATATATATATATATATATATATATATTATTATATAATAAAAAATATAATATTAATATATCATATATATATATATAACATTATAATATAGTTTATATATATTATACCATAGGGGTGAGCAAAAAAACAATGAACCGAACCGAACCGAACCGAACCGAACCAGTGGATCAAACCGGTCCAATTGGTTTTTTACTTGTTTTGATTGAGTGATCGGTTCGGTTCGGTTCTAATTTTAAAAAAACCGGTTGGATCGGTTTTTATCCGATTTAGTTCTAAAAACCGGATAACCGAACCGGTACCCGACTATAAATATATATATAAAAAAACTAATTCTAACTTCCACTCTTCACTCTTCAATTATTAGTTATATTTTATTGGATTTTAAAATGTAATTTGACTTTGTTTGGTATTGACTATTGTATTAGTTATCAACAAAAAAATGGCTGACATGTATTTTGAAATATGTTTACTATTTTGTATTAGATTTTGTAGTTTTTAATATGTTTTTATTGTGATGTAAATAAATTTGGCTCAATAGGTTCAAAAAAATAAACTAACTATGTAATAAATGAAATTTAGAATTTTACCCATCAGATCCAAAACCAAAAAAACCGAACCGAACCGAACCGATTCAATTCGGTTGGTTTTTTATCGGTCGGCAAATGTCGATTTGATTGGATCGAATCACTTTTTTTAAAACCAAATTTTATCGGTTTTTTATCGGTTCTATAAAAAATCGAACCGGTCCAATCAACGCTCACCCCTACATATAATATTATAGAATATTATTATATAATATATATATATATATTATAATATCAAATATTTATTATTATATAATATATTATATATAATATAATATAATACAAAAAATATAATAATATTTAAATTATAATATATGTAATAATATTTAATATATATATATATATATATACACATATATATTTATTGTAATTATTTATTTATAATTTAAGAGTTTAGTTTTGATTAATTCATTTTTTGATATGTTTGTTTGAATTAATTTTTGATGTGTTACTTTGTTTAATTTAAAAATTACAATACAAAAATTATATTGGTTAATTATGTAATCAATTTGTTTGTAGTTGTAATAATATTAAACAAAATGCCAAAATTGATATTTCAATTTTTGAAAGTTTTCGGTTAACCTACCAGACGTGTTTTTTATGTTTTTATTTTGAAAATACAATTTTCAGTATATATTACCAAACTTGTTTTCAAAATTCGAAATTGAAACAAAAAAGACTGTTTTCATTTTCATTTTTATTTTCGAAAAATAGCAACTAAAAAACACTTACAGGACTGGCCCTAAGGATATTGAATTCATTGATTTTAATGAATTTTGCTATGATTTTTTTTTCTAGGTATGTCCAATGCAATGTACTTGAAAATAAAGTTTTAAGTTTTTTTTTTCAAAAATTACAAGTTTTTTTTTTCAAAAATTACAAGTTTTTTTTCTAATGTTTTATATTTGTCATAATCGGAAAAAATAGTTATAACGCTTGAATAAATTTTAAATTTTGTTTATAAGTAGGTTTTATTGAACTTAACATTTTAAAAAAAAAAAGATCAAAATTCATTAAAATCAATGAATTTTTGAGAGATTCTTGCTTTATGTTAAAAATAAGTGATCCAAAAATCAAAATCCTCTCTAATTAGCTACCAGTGGAGTATAATTGCATGCCTCACTCAAGTCCAGTTCATGCCCGTGTGATAACTTAAAAATGAATTAAATGGTGACTGAAGTCACTATCGATGATTTGAATAATATTCCAAGACTAGGGTTTATGGTTCATTTGCCAACTTTTTTGTCTACTAACAAAATAAAATAAATCATAAAAAAGAAAAAAAAAATAGCCACCGATATTTTAATTAGCTTTTAGGATAATAAATCATGGAAGGACCACTAGGCTCTAGTGTTTCAAAGTTATGATTCAAGCAGCCTTTATTGAATTTGAAGTTATTATTATAATTATTAAATTTTATTATTATTATTATTATTATTAAATTTTTATTTATTTATTTCAATGATATGAGAATATATATTAATCAGAATAAAGAAAGATATATGTTTAATGAGGAGAACATTAACTCTAATGTAAGTTCCTTATATTTTTTATTGGTTTATTTAATTGACAAACCATATTAGAGTTTAATTTATAAAAGTAGATTAGGTTATTCATTGTAGTTTAATATGTAGTAATCAAGCTTCAATGACATCTTCAATCCAAATCCTCAAACTTAAGAGCACTTCAAAGATATACCACTTGTTCTTGATTCTTTAAAGAGGTCCAGTTAAACACACACCCTTCATAAAAGTACTTGTGGTCGGGGGATCCACATTAAGATCAAGTGGAGCCTGTGCCATACCTCAACTTTTTTTTTTTAATTCTGATATACATATATACATAAATTAAACTACATTGCGTAAACGAATTGATAGTACAACGGGTAGAGAACATACGTTTTCGTTAGATGTTGATGGATCAAATCTTAACTGTTGCTTTTCTTATATATAATATTTACCATCTTTTATAAATAATTCAATTTTATTATATATTAAATATTATATTATTATTTTTAAACTTTTATTATTTTTAATAGTTTTAATTTGACATAGCTAACATATCATATCATATCAATAAACCTTAAAATCTCAAATTTTAATTTATTGTATTAAAATAATCCATATATTATTATGATTTATTTTATTTTATCCTTAATATTTTTCTTTATTTTATAACTTTAATTTATTTAGAATCAGCAAATCAAAAAATTTACCAATAATTAGAAGAATAATAAATTCAAATACATGTCTAGTAATATTTATTAATTAATTATTTTATATAAATTTCAACTAAATTCATTATAAATACAAAACCAAATTTCTTATTATAAAATTAGATTGTGATTTATGTTGTTTTACTTGTTATTATTTATTTATTAATATTATGTTTCTTGTTACACATCATCTCTTAGTTAATCTAGTAGTGCACATCCCTTCCACATACGTGGTGAGGGTTTAAATCTCATCACATGCATATTACTCCAAAAAAAAATGTTTATTGTTTTTTATTTCTTTTTAAATATAAGAATAAAAAATAATTTTGTTTTTTAAAAAAACTCATTTTACTATGATCTCAATTTTTCAAAATTTCAATATTTTTTTAACAGAATTGTTATTTTGTTTAAGTGTCCCACCTGGTTAAAATTTCTGAATCCGCCATTACTTGTGGTCTAATTATTCAAATGTGTACATCAATTACATATATCAAACTTGCACTTCATTGTTAGATCTAAGTATAGTTTTGCTTCCTGTTCCACGAAATGTCTTGCGGAACTTTATCACTGTTTTTAGCGAGATAGGTTCTGCGATTCATGAACCGTGATAGGAACAACGACATCTCTATCAGTGATTTTCGTGAGACAAGTTCCGTTGTTCATGAACAACGAATGGAACAACGAAACTTTTATTAGTGGTTTTCATAAGACAAGTTCCGATTTTCATGAACAACAAAACCTTTATTAGTGTGTTTCACAAGGCATGTTCTACGGTTCATGAACCACGAAAAGGAACAACGATTTTGTCCATATTTTGTTTTGTTTTTCAAAACGACGTATTTTCACTTAGGGCACCTATTTAAACCTCTCTCTCCCATCTTCTTGTTTCACCCATGAAAATTATCCTTAGAAGAGAAAGTGAGTTGTTTTAGAGAGAGAAAGCTTTAAGTCTTCATCTTTACTCAATCAATCTCAAAACTCATGTACATCTAGCATCTTCATTCATCATCCAAGCATGGTTCTTCAATGTTTTTATAATTAGGTAAGTTGAACATGTCTTAGATTTCATTATTTCCATTATTTTTCATCTTTACCTAAGTTTAGCATTTATTGTGTGATTAAATGCATGACACCTTTTCTTAAACTTATTTTTGAATATGTTTAAATCATTGTTTGTTGATTGAGATTGTTCATCGTTATAACTTCTAGGTCATTCTTGCCCATTATAGCTAAGTCTTTATTACTACAAGAAATTTGGCATTTCGTAACGCGTAAAATGTGTTGCGAAAGGCTTTGGCAATGCACACTTACGTGTTATTGATACACCTGTTGCCAAAAGTTTGGAGATGCCACACGCAACATGTGTTGTCCTAGAACAATCGCAATAGGTAAAATGAGTTGCGAAAGGTTTTGACAATGCGCGCTTGCACATTTTTGATACACATGTTTTCAAGTCTGAAGACATTTCGCAACGCACAACGTGTGTTGTCTTATAACAATAACAACGTACTAAGTGCGATGCGGTAGATAAAATGTGTTGTTGTAAATAAAGGCAACATGCATAGATCTATGTTGTCATAGCCTTATAGACATTTTGCAACGCGTGGTAGACATCGCGTTAAACAATAACGCAACACATATCGTATGTCGTCTTAAATTGGAATATATATATATATATATATATATATATATATATATATATATATATATGGGTGGGCATAAAAGTGTGAACCGAACCGAACCGATCCAAACCGAACCGATTTTGGGTGTTTGGTTCGGTTTTATACTTGAATTCGGTTCAATTCGATTCGAACCATATTGAATTCATGTCAGTTTCGGTTTTGAGTCTTCAAAACTGAACCGACCCATATAAACCGACATATACATTAAATAAAAAACTAATTTTTTAAACTCTTTCAGACTTATCTGTTCTATCAGCCACATATCTCGTTTTTTCTCTCAACTCACAGTCTCTCTCTCTTTCTCTTCCGTCTGCAATCGTCTCTCTTCCACGGTTCCGACTTTCGACTTCTGCATGCAATCGTTTCTCTTCAAGGTATTTTTCTTCTTCTTTCGCCATTCCGATCTATAATTTTCTCTTAACTTTTTCCCTTTTTTTTTTGTTATCTACTTGTTTCGATATGGTGAGTGGTGACTTAGATTTATTTGAATATATTTCGTTTTATGTTGGATTTCTATTTATTTGATTTTTCTCTAATTTTGACTTTGATTTTGATTTATGTTGGTTTTTCTAACTTGATTTAATTGAATATATTTTGTATTTGAATTTATTTGATTTATGTTGTTCATTGCTTACTGAGTAACAACTTTCTTTGATTTCGTTTTATGTTGGTTTCTCTATTGTTCATTGTCAGCTTTGATTTCATTTTCTACAAAAGTGATTACTGACTTTGATTTCGTTTTGTATACAGGCATACAACTTAATTTTGTTGATTTGGGGTCATCAGAGGCTAAGGATTAAATTGTGGATTGTATTTGAAGTTTAATTTTATTATGGATTTTATGTTGGATTGTGTGTGATCATATTTTATTTTGGATTGCATTCTAGACTTCTATTATTCTATGTAATTGAAGTTATTTGGATTCAATTTCTGAACTGAATTTGGTAGCTTTTTAAAAGCTACTTTTGATTGATTTTGATTGTTTTTATACTTATATGTTGATTATGTGGACATATAATTTAGTCTAAATTTGGACTGAATCAGTTGCCTAAAGGTCCGATTACAATCCTAGTTGTTAAAAAGGTAAAAAACGAAATGAAAAAAAATATATGAGCATAATAGGCTCAAAACCGACTTGAACCGAACCGAGATAAGGGTGTTTAGTTCAATTCGGTTCGAACCGATTCATAATTTTAAAAAATAAATATAACTCGATTCAATACGGTTTTGACCAAAATCGAACCGAACTGAACCGCGCCCACCCATATATGTATATATAATTGATGCTCCATACCTCCCATTGGGCTCCCCTTACTAAGGGCCCCAACACTAACCGGCCTTAGTCATGTTTATTAAATATGACTTTATATTTGCTCATGTAAGGAATTGAACCTGAGTCATTGAACACCTGATAAGTGACTTTACCATTCTACTGCAAGTTTAACTTCAACAATTAATTTCTACCATTATATGTTGATAATATAATTTCATTTTAGTAATTTTTATAATTGTTTTCTATAGTAGACAAATACATATTAAAAAAAATAGTGTAGCATTTAATTAAACCATTTTTTATTTGAATTAGTATACAATCAAGTTAGGGTCTATTTGAATTTGATGATGACAGTCGTTACAAACTCATGACTCGAAATACAACTCCCACCATAGGAGAAGCGTCTCCCCCACATTTTATGATCTAATGGATAAATGCATGACTTGAATCATTATCATAATACAGAAGAGGATATGTCCAATTACTTCGCTAACGGTGAAAGTTTATTTTGATATTTATGAATACATCCATGATGTTTGAGTTTCCAAATATTAGTTTTTTCATAAAGCACAAGTAGTAATGGATAAAAAAACTGCTACGACAACATGCATATAAGATGTGTGTTGCAGAACATTAGACTATTCGGTAAAGTACAATCCAATAATTGCTGAAAATGCTTTTACGACAACGTGCAAGATATGTGTGTCCTAGAATATTAGCCTTTTGAAATATGCATATCAACCGTTGCTAAAAATTCTCTTGCAACATTGTACATGATATATATGTTATGAAATATTAGACTTTTACGCAATGCGGAGGTCAATACTTGCTAAAAAGACTCCTATGAAAATGTCTGTACTGTATGTGTTGCCAAATAATTGCTTCCTAACAACATGCACGTCTCATAGGTGCTCAATTATTGGCAACATTCACTATGTTGCCATCGGTTGTTTTAACCACAGGCATTTTGTACGTGTTGCAATATATGGCTTTATTATTGGCAACATTCTTCTGTGTTGCCATATGTGGTTTTACACATTTTATACGTGTTGTGATAGATGACTTTATTATTGACAGCATTAATCTGTGTGTTGCTAAAGGTAATTTTAACAACACACATTTTGTGCGCGTTGTGATAAATAACGTTGTTGTTGCATTTGTGTTGCCATAGGTGGTTTTAACAGCACACATTTTGTGTGTGTCGTGATAGATGACTCTATATTGGCAGCATTCATTTGTACGTTGACAAAGGTGATTTTAACAACACACATTTTGCGCACATTGTGATAGACGATTTTATTATTGACAACATTCATCTGTGTGTTGCCATAGGATATTTTAACAACACATATTTTGTGTATGTTGCAATAGATAACATTATTACCGGTAACATTCATCTATACGTTGCCATAGGTAGTATTAACAATACACATTTTGTAGGCGTTGTGATAGATAACGTTATTATTAGCAACATTCATATGTGTGTTGTCGTAAGTTGGTTTAACAATATACATTTTATGTGCTTTACGGTAGATGACTTTTGACAAGGTACATTACCTGCATGTTGCGATAAATGCCTTTTAGCAACGTACGCAGTCCGCACGTTGTCTTTTGAATGTTGCTTAAACTCAAATTTCTTTTAGTGTATGTTTTGTATCTAGACTTTGATAATTAGGAATTATTCTTGCATATTTAATTTTCTAATTAAACATTTAGTGTTTGACTAACATTAATTACAGTTAGAATATTTTCATATATTCACTTAGGTTGCTTAATCTCTTCTTCTTGAGTAAAATCTTGTGACTAAGAGTATCAGTACAAAATCAATTGGTATAGGATCACCACTAAAGACTCGTGGGTGGAATTAAATGTGTTAGTGAACAATGATGGTTTGATTAGAGGTCAACCTTGGTTGTAAACTAGGGATGACAACAAACCGGGTCCGAGTCGGATATACCCTGATACCCGACCCGACCCAGGTCGGGTACCTGAGTTTTGTGAGGTCGGGTTTCCACCCGGGAAAAACCCGGATGTTGCAATCCTAGTACTCGGCCCAGAAAGACTTGGCCGAGTATCCAGGTATCTATACCTGGATTTTACCCGAGTTTTTTTTTTAAATTTTAAATTTTTTAATTTTAAATTTTGCTCAATTTTTTTTATTTGATTTTCAATTTTTTTTTTTTAAAAAAAAAATGAAATCTATTTTTGAACTTCCAAATATATTATTTTCATTTTTGAATTTCCAAGTATATTATTTTCAAGTAAAAAAATGGATCCATTTTTATTAAATTGAAAATTTACTGCCACTGTCCAGTAAAATATCATATATATATATATATATATATATATATATATATATATATATATATATATATATACTGCTCTCTAGGCGTTTATTAAATTGCCTGTTAGAAGTTAGAACAATAACACAATGGTGTCAAATGATGAAGGCCTTGTAATTACTGAAAGTAAAAGTTCAATGCTTATTGTTCCATCTTTTAAAGTTTATGGATTGTTTATCCTTCCTGTTAAATTTCAAAGCCTTGAAGATGGTCTACGCAGTGCATTTGCTATAGATTAACAAATAATCACTTCTTTCATATATTTAGGTAAAATACCTACATTCTACAAAAAAAAAATCCCTTATAAAAAAAAACCCCACCAAAAGATTAAAACAATCACTTGATAACCACTTTTTTAGTTCATGGCGATCCATCATCAAAATAGACAGTAAACTAGGAACACAACATAAATGAATGGTGATGAAAATGTTAACGCTGTTCTTGATTGGAAAGCGTTCCGGGACTCAAAAGAGATGTACACCAATTGTGAGAAGCAGGGGACAAACTCAATCCAATTGAATTCGACATCATAGACCAATCCAACACCATCATTTTCTGGGTCGATTTCGTATCTGATGTAATTCCGACATCATCAACTCCTTGTACAAAGCAGAAAATGGTATTGTTACTGTCGGTCAAGTACTAGTAAATGAAGAGGTCGGTGTTGCTCTAATGCTGAGAGGTAGCGGCACCACACTTCTCGGACGATGAGGCTGTTGTAGGAACTCTGGTTTCGATAAATAAATATCTGTAGAATTATAGTTACCGCTTGCGTTGAATCTGAAACAGAGAGAGAATTCACATACGATAACTAGTTTTTAATCCATGAATTTGAATATTAATCATGGAAACCAACTTCAATCTGGATTTGCACAAAAGAAAGCTAAATAGCATAAATAAATATGTGGAAATTCTTTAAAGTACATATTAACATACACAAAAAAAAAAAAAAAAAACTTACCATAGTGTTGGTGACAGCTGATATGATCAAAAACTGAAACCAAACAGACAGAAGAAAGACTTGAATTCTCAAACCCATCATCTCTCACTCAACAAACAAATATGCTTCAAAGTTCAAAAAACTTCACAAACTTTTTGGCTCTTTTAAGTTTCAAATCTTGTATAAACTGAAAACCCATTTGATATCATCACCACAAACACGTACAAAACATCTCACAACTAGACATTTCTTAGAAATATGCAATGAAATCATTGCATGTTGGTAGTTGAAACTTGAAAGTGCTAAAGTCATCGAACAATAAAAAACAATCAAATGCATAAATTACAAAAACAATCAAATGCAAAACTTGTAAAACTTCGACTCTCACTGTTATTTCATGGAGCACGTTGTATCTATATATAAATCCATTAAATCCCAAAACATAAATTCAAATTTTCAGAGCAAAAAGTAGATGAAATACCAGATATACATCAACTATACTTGATCTAATAACCAAAAACTGAAAAGGGTAATAGAAATTTCAAAAAAAAAATCGAAATTTCAACTATACTTGATATTCTTAATAAATCGAAATTTCATAAAAAAAGAAAGAAAGAAAGAAGACAAAATACCAGGAAGAGGTTTGGTGGTGGCAGACAGAAGAGGGTATCGTCGATAGTGGTCCGATGGAAAAGGGTAGCGGTGGAGATTTGGCGGAGAGAGAGAATTGGGAGATTTGGCGGTGGAGTTTGAAAATAAAATTAGGGTTTGTTTTGTTTTATTATTTAATTTAAAAGATTTATAAAATATTTAAAAAAATAATAAAAAAATTGGGTACTCGACCGGATAAACCAGGCCGAAACACAACTGACATCGGTACCTGGACAACCCCTACCCAGTGCCGAGTAAGAAGCGTCTAGATTTTACCCAGAATGTCAGGCCCAAGTAAGGTCGGGTACCTGACCCGCCCGGGTTGAACTATCATCCCTATTGTAAACTTTCATTCAAATAGTGGATTTGAGGGCTGTAAGTCGCTATATGGATAGCATGTGAGTTTTGTTTAGTTGGAAGTTTCTCACGTAAATCAATCAACGTGTTTTTATTGTTTTCTGCACTTAAATATGTATTGTTGATTGCTTGCTTGTTATTATTGGGTGATTTGATAAAATTTATTAATCGAAAGTTGGTAATTAATTTTGATTAAAACCTATTCACCTCACTCCTCTCCACTCTAGGTTGAATTAGACACACTTTGTGAATTTTCATCTAAAATGATTCTAACCTCTTTTTTGCTAAGTTACCGGTTATTATTGTATGAAAAAATAAATTTAAAATGCGATGGAAGCGTAAAATTAGGGTTTGGTATATTTTAAAAAATTTCCTTTTAAAAGAAAGAACCTTAACTCTAGATTAATCAAAGTATATTAAAAGTATTGTACCTTTTTCTCGTAACGATTGAACTAGCATCGAATTGAATCCGTAAGATCTTCTAATCAAATCAATAACGTGAATCACCTAAAAGTGTTGACTCTTTTTCTTTAAATTGTATACTTGAGGATGGGAAAAACAAAATCTCTTTCTTTTGTTAGTCACAATAATCCTCCAAGAAGAAAAATAAAGAATGTCAGGTCACTTGTGAATTATCAATCAATTTGATTGAAACTCGCGTGAACCTTGATTCGATGTTGTATACAAAATCTTTTGATGTAAAGGCTACTAGTGCACTACCTCTTTACCGAATTTTCACACACCAAATCTATGAGTTGACCGAATTTTATCTAGAGCAAAAACTAAAAATTTTTCTCTCTCAAAATTCTCTCTCTAAGCTGAAATCTCTATTAGAAAATTAGCCTACGCCGAATTCTACATTACTATATATATAGTGGACGAAATCTACATGCATTTAATTTAAGAGACCAAATCGTCTCCTAAAGATGATTTACTTGGTGACCAAGAATCCTTTTCAAAGAATATTTATTTTCCACACCAAGACTCCTAATTCAACTCAAATAGTGTATTTATTCAATAACCAATTATTGAATATAATTAAATTGTGACTATATTAAAACTTCATAATTTGACCAATTGTCAATTAAAGTTTTAATAGAAATCAAATACATCCTAATTTGACTAAACAAATAATTTCTTTTTATTTATCTACTTATCAAATATAGTATTTGATACTTATCATATTATCAACAATAATATGACTCTAGGAGACCTTCTCCAACTAGGAAAAAGATTTTTATATTTAATTAAATAATTAATTAATTAATTAATTAATTAGTTTCCATTTAATTAAATAATAAAATAAAAAACAATATATTAAGCTATTTTATAAGCCCTAGCCCCCCAAGCCTATAAATGGGCCAATATATTGTTTTTTCTATTTTATTAAATCCATTGGATTTTAATAAAAAATCCACATGTGAACTAGATTCATTCTTACTAAAAATGAAATAAGTCCACATGCGGACCCAATTGGTCCGGTAGAATATATCAAGTGATCTATACAAGTTCGTGTGGATTAAAGATCTTGGCAGACTGTCTAAATTTACGCTCCAATAGACATAACCTAATAACAATCAACAAATGATTCATTTAGGTCCGATCTATTAATTTTAGTTCATTCCACTAAAAAACTAAAATTGAACTCTTTAATAAATATAGAATAAGTTAATATTCCTCATTCATACCATATACAATCTGAATATAGATAGTGTATCTCCGTGAAGAATATCAGTAATCGCCAAGAACTCATAGACCGTCAATAGCTCTCAAAGTTACCATATATTAATCATATGACTATATTTTGAGCTTAGATATTTTGACTTGTCCATAAGCCATATTTCAATAGAAACTATTGAAAACTTAACGTTAAGATTTAATATCCAATATCTCAAAATATCTATATGATGATATTCTACTCTCATGTAATAAATGGAGCCACGATGTCCATATCTATAAATGAAGTCCTTTATCGATTAACAAATGAATACCACCAAACTTTCGAGGATAGACTATACTATATAATCGTACTTATTGATAGTTCAAATGATAACACTTGCAACCATAAGTCTATCATTTATCTCAGGATTGAGATAGACTCTCCGATTGTCTTCAAGTGAAAACTTTTATTCATTGATGGTTCCGGATAAAGTATTTCATTATGATCCTATTCAATACATCCAGTGCACTAGATTCTTTTACCTAAAGACACCACACTTTGATGATTTTAAACTCATCATAACCCATTTGATCCCACTCAAATGCTAGCAAAAGAATCTACAACTTTGACAAGATAAAGGCGTCCAACCTTTATCTTAAGTTGTGAATATTATTCAAGACTAACTAAAGAATTGTGTCTACCTCATACATATCCAGATGTACGAACAATTCTTCTTTTCCAATTAGTTTTTTGACCCTATGATTATTTACTTTTGACATTTATAACAATTAAACTATAAATGCTATAAGATTTGTTAAACTAGAGATCTCTTTATTAATATGAAAGGATTGTCAAATACACTATTACACTCTTGATATCGAGCATAATCCCAACAATTACAATAGCAAAACTAAATAAGAAATACTTGAAAATAAATGATAACAAAAACTAGAATATAAAAAGAAGGAATCTCAATTCATGCTTGTAAACTAAGCATAGTGTGTAAGCATTATATAAAAATAAAGTCCGTATTGTTTACATAATTATGAATAAACACGTACCTGGAAATACAGTGGAAACCATCGAAGTTATAAGAGAGTCTTCTACTCTCTTCTCACCTTACTTCAGATCACCTAATGAATAAGCTACTTTATTCTGAATCACATATGTTGTTAGGATTATGCTCTATAGCAAGAGTGTAATATTGTAATTAACAATCGTCTCATATAAATAAAGTGATTTCTAGTTTAACAAATCTTATAGCATTTATAGTTTAATTATTATAATTGTCAAAAGTAAATAATCATAAGGTCAAAAGACTATGAGAAAAGAAGAATTGTTCATACATCTAGATATGTATGAGGTAGACACAATTCTTTAGTTAGTCTTAAATAATATTCACAACTTAAGATAGAAGGTTGGACGCCTTTATCTTGTCAAAGTTGTAGATTCTTTTGCTAGCATTTGAGTGGGATCAAATGTGTTATGATGAGTCTAAAATCATCAAAGTGTGGTTTCTTTGGGCAAAAGAATCTAGTGCACCGGGTGCATTGAATATGATCAAAATGAAATACTTTATCTAGAACCGTCAATAAATAAAAGTTTTCATTTGAAGACAATCGGAGAGTCTATCTCAATCCTGAGATAAATGATGGACTTATGGTTGCAAGTGTTATCATTTGAGCAATCAATGAGTATGATTATATAGCATAGTCTATCCTCGATAGTTTGGTGGTATTCATTTGTTAATCGATAGAGGACTTCATTTATAGATATGGATATCGTGGCTACATTTATCGAATGACAATAGAATACCATCATATGGATGTTTTGAGGTATTGAATATTAAATCTTAACGTTAAGTTTTCAATAGTGTCTATTGAAACATGGCTTCTGGACAAGTCAAAATATCCAAGTTCAAAATGTGGTCATATGAGTAAATATGGTAACTTGGAGAGCTATAGGTGGTCTATGAGCTCTAGGCGATTACTGGTATTCTTCACGAGGATATACTTTCTCCAATAAGGTTGTCTAAGGTACGAATGAGTAACATCAACTTATTCTATCTTAATTTAAGAGTTCAATTTTAGTTCTTTAGTGAAATAAACTAAAATTAAATAGATTGGACCTAAGTGAATCATTTGTTGATTGTGATTAGGTTGTGTCGATTGAAGCTTAAATTTAGATAGCCCGCCAAGATCCCCAATCCATACGAACTTGCATGGATCACTTGATATATTCTACCGGACCAATTTAGGGGTCCATCTAGAATTGTAATAAGGCATGTGAACTTGTTTCTTTATGTAAGAATATGTCCATTTCACATGTGGACTTTTTATTAAGGTCCAGTGGATTTAATAAAATAAGAAAAATAATATATGGCCTTTATACTAGGTATGGGCGGCATAGGCTATGGTTAATAGCTTTAATATATTATTTTATTTTATTATTTAATTAAATGGGAATTAATTAATTTGTTTAATTATTTAATTAAAAGTCAAAATCTTTTCCTATTAGGAGATGGTCTCCTAAAACTATACTATTGTTGGTAGTATAGTTAATGTTAAAGACTATATTTGATAAGTTTATAAATAAAAGGAGTTATTTATCTAATCAAATTAGGAAGTCTTTAATATGGTTACAAACACACTATTGAGTAGGATTAGGAGTCTTGGTGTAGGAAAGAATTCTTTTTGGAAAAGGATTATTGGTTACCAAGTAAAACTACTTAGTGGTAAAAATTTTATTTGAAAAGGATTCATAACAACCAAGTTAATCTACCTAAAGATAGGATTCTTGTCCATCAAGTAATCTTTATTAGGTAAGATTAAACTCTCCTAAACTACATCAAAGAAGGGAATTTCGTTCATCACATGTATTATATAGGATAGGATAGATTTCTTTTTAGATAAGGATTCTAACTACCAAATAAATCCACCTGAGGAAAGGATTCTTGCCAACCAAGTGAATCCTTCTTAGGAAAGGATTTATGAACCTATATATATGTGGATGATGAATTCGGCCAGCCCTAAGGCATTAGAGAGGAATTTCGGCCAAGCCATATTTTTCTTAGTGAAGAGTTTGGCTATCATAGAATTTTGAGAGAGAAAAATCTGATTTTACTCTAGACAAAATTCAATCTTCTCTAAGCAGTAGTGTGTGAATTCGGCCAAGTAGAGAAAAAAGGGGAACGTTTTTGTATTCGATAGTATACTAATATCCTTTACATCAAAAGAGTTTTGTGTACAACATCGAATCAAGGTTCACGCGAGTTACAATCAAATTGATTGATAATTCACAAGTGACCGGACGTTCTTGGATTTTTTCTCTTGGAGGATATTTGTAACTAACAAAGAAAATATATTTGATTTGTCTCCATCCTCAGGACTACAATTTAAAGAAAGGGAGCCCACACTCCTAGGTGATTCACGTTCGTGATTGGATTGGAAGATCTTACGGGATTGATTCAGCGGCTTTTCAATCGTCATGCGAAAAAGGTACGATACTTTTATATACATCAATTAATCTAGGGTTAAGGTTCTCGTTGCATAAAAGGGAAATTTTTTATTTATACGCAAACCCTAATCTTTTTTTTCTCACGCTTCCGTTGCGTTTCTAAACCGTTTTTTCCCTACAATTGGTATCAGAGCCAGGTTGTACCCTTGATTAATTGATGTATGTGTTCGTGAATCTTTTTCTTTTATTATATATATGCATGTTCTAGAAAGAGATGACACTCTAGGTATTCACATATATATTTACATTGGAATGTATGGATATATATATATATATATGTTTTATATGTGGATTGTTATTACTCAATTTTGGTCCTAGAATTTCAATGTAATTTTTTTTTGGATTGTAACAAGAAGGGTGGTCTATTATCGCCATAATTTCCTTCGTGGTAGTTGCTAAGTTTTTTTTTTCTTTTGTTGTTGTAATAATAAAAAAAACTGCAGTATTTTGTTATGTAAATTCTTCTATAATACATTCAAGTTTCGAAGACTCGAAGGTTTGAAGAATTAGGAGTAACCGGAACAAGTTTGGGACAGTACGAGCACAACGAACGTGCGTGCGAAGAGCTTGCAACCACGTTTGTTGTGGCATGGGCTGCGGACGGCACCCCTTGTTGTAGCCATGGGCTGTGCATGGCAGCCCTTTATGGGCTTGTGACATGCCCACACCCATTGGTAACGGCAAGGGGTGCGCACGCCCATGGGAGGTAGCCGAGGGAGTCCGAACGACGAAGGTCGCGTGAAGACTTATTCGCCAAGAAAGAAGTTCTTGTATTCCAAAATATATGTAATTTACTTGTTTTTCTAGGATGGACCAAAATTGTAGCTATTTATATTTTTGTAAATATTTCAATGTTTGTCATTGTTTGATAACATGTCATATAGAATATGAGTGCCACTCATATATCTCTTTTGGTATGAACATGCATTAAATGGTTTTTTGTATCTAAATTGGCATCTAGACAACTTGGTAAATCATTATTTGGAATTCGATCACACGCCTTAAACAATTGAGTGGGAGAATGTGTTTTGGAACACCTACGGCCTCCAAGTTTAGTTAAGCTTTATGTTTCGTGAATAACCTCCCAAGAGGTATTCATGAATGGAATTTAGCAAGATACTTCCTTACAAGGATAGACTAGACAATTAGCCTAAACGATATCTACTCCGAAAGGAGGGATATTCGTGAGGGATTCTATTGAAGGTCGATAACTTGGTAACACACTCAATGTGAATTTATTAATATCCTCCTAAGAGTTCTTGTTAATAAAATCACAAGGCTAAAATTGAAAAACGTTGGTTGTTATGTTAACAATTAGGTGGGACCTAATCCAACTAGTAAATATTGCGAACTCCCAAAGGAGGCTTGACCTTTATGGGTGTTGGATCACCGTTGAATTTTTACGATTGAATTATTTTATTTAATTCAAGATAAATATTCAAAAGTGCTTTATCATGATTATTTACATATATAATTTTTGTTAATATAAAGAAATCATGACCCCATCCATAACCAATATCCTAAAAGATAATACTTTAACTGATGATAATTATGTCACATGGAAAAGGAATATTGGGTTGTTGTTGCAAATTGAAAAGTTTAAGTTCATTCTGTATATTCCTTAACCACCAAAACTAATGAATCTACCCAGAAGCAAAGAGATGAGTATCAATAGTGGAAGTCTTTTAGATGAGATGTCTAAATGTACGTTACATCGGTCTAGGAGAATCTGTAGAGAATCTTCCGGATGACGATGATCCCTATACGTATAAGGAAGTAATGGAAGATGTTGATTGTCGCCATTGGTAAAAGGAAATGCAATCCGAAATTGAATCTATGTTCAAAAACAAAGTATGGTCTCTTGTAGACTTACCTAAAGGGATAAAACCCATCGGGTGCAAGTGGGTATACAAGAGGAAAAGAGGAATGGATGGAAATGTGGAAACCTATAAAGCTAGATTGGTAGTTAAAGGTTATACACAGAAGAAAGGTATCGATTATGAGGAAACCTTCTCTCATGTGGCTATGCTTAAATCCATTAGTATACTAATATCCTTTACATCAAAAGGGTTTTGTGTACAACATCGAATCAAGGTTCACGCGAGTTACAATCAAATTGATTGATAATTCACAAGTGACCGGACGTTCTTGGATTTTTTCTCTTGGAGGATATTTGTAACTAACAACGAAAAGACATTTGCTTTGTCTCCATCCTCAGGAATACAATTTAAAGAAAGGGAGCCCACACTCATAGGTGATTCACGTTCGTGATTGGATTGGAAGATCTTGCGGAATTGATTCAGCGCTTGTTCAATCGTCATGCGAAAAAGGTACTATACTTTCATATACATCAATTAATCTAGGGTTAAGGTTCTCGTTGCATAAAAGGGAAAATTTTTATTTATACGCAAACCCTAATCTTTTTTTTTCTCACGCTTCCGTTGCGTTTCTAAACGGTTTTTTCCCTACATATGTGACATATGAGTCAGAGTTGGGACCCCCTATATATATTATTATTTAAGTGAATACTAACTCATAGAGGATTCACATTCCTAAAGGGAGACAAACCCCAAAAGGAACCATCAGACCCACACATATATAATAGCTTATCATATACCATATCATATATAAATAAAGTAGTTAAGGTGTACCAAACCCAACAATATGGATCACATCAGTAATAGGCTCAATTTGGTCAACTCTCTCTTACTTAAACATTCCAATCTAAAAATAAAATTAAAACATATGTCTAAACAACCTAGAAGGGGGGTGAATGAGTTGTTAATCGATTATTATCAACTTTTTAAATTAGTCATTATTAACAATAAAACCCAATTCAAGCAAGCAACAAAAATCAAGTAAAGTACAAAAAGTAAAGAACACTTGATTTTTACGTAGAAACCTTCAATAAGGAAAAACCACGGACTAGCCAAGCTAGCCACCTAAGTCACAACAATCCACTATATGAAAAGACGGTTATACCCTCAAGTGATACATGGACTCTCACTCATGACAACCCCAGGCTATGGACACTACCACTCGTTACTCTTGGTTCAATCTTACTGATATCCCCTGATCAACTACTCTTGGCGTGAGCACCACCTAATATACCCCATGAGGTTTTTATAGCGATGCTTCTGCAACTACGACTTTAGCCATAAGACTTATATTCAAGAAGAGATATGGTCTAAGTGAATGTGACAATATCAAATGCAACAATATATAAGACCACACATAAAATGCTCAACTAGAAGATTGATGAACAATCAATAAATCCAAGTTGTCAATGTCTAAATGCAAAGCATAAAGACTTAGGTAGATTTTATCAAAGCCAAAACAATCATAGCTATCAAACAAATCTTACATGCCCATACAAGTAATCTCAATTTAGTTGTGTAGAGAATTTTCAACAAACTAATTGTTAAACAAACATGCATAAATATTCATAAACCCTGACTAGATGATTAAAAAGACAATCTATCAATATAGTCATCAATAAATGTGTAAAGAATATTTATGACCTAGCCTTTTAGGTAAAAATGACCTAATCAATTAAGCTATCGAAATACAAACCCAATCATGTTATCAATTAACAAAATAATGCATTCAAAAACGATTTATACAAATCCTATGTGAAGGGAAAATCGTACAACGGAAGTGTGAAAAATTAGGAATTAAGGTTTCGGTATAAATAAAAAATTTTCCTTTTAAATAACAAGAACCTTAACCCTAGATTAATTGATGTATATAAAATGTGTTGTACATTTTTCTCGTGATGATTGAACAAGCGTCGAATTGAATCCGCAAGATCTTCCAATCCAATCACGAACGTGAATCACCTATGAGTGTGGGCTCCCTTTCTTTAAATTGTATACTTGAGGATGAAAACAAACAAAATCTTTTTCTTTGTTAGTCACAATTATCCTCCAAGAGAAAAATCCAAGAATGTCCGGTCACTTTTGAATTATCAATCTAATTGATTGAAACTCGTGTGAACCCGATTTGATTTTTGTACACAAAACCCTTTCGATTTAAAGGATACTAGTGTACTATCAAAAATAAAAACGTTCTCTTTTTCTCTTTTCTCCTTTGCCGAATTCTACACCCTATATCTATGAGTTGAAATTTTATCTAGAGCAAAAACTAAATTTTTCTCCCTCAAAATTCTCTCTTACTAGGCTGAATTCTCTCTTGAAAAATACCTAGCTTGGCCGAAATTTAACTCATAGAAACATAGGGATGACCGAATTTATCAAGGTGGTATATATGGGATCACAAATCCTTTACTAAGAATGATTTACTTGGTTGTTAAGAATCCTTTTCTTATGTGGATTTACTTGGTGGTTAAGAATAATTTTCAAATAAGAATTCTACCCTTAGGTAGATTTACTTGGAGATCAAGAATTCTTTCCTACACTAAGTCTCCTAATCCAACTCAATAGTGTATTTGTAACCATATTAAAGATTTTCTAATTTGACTAGATAAATAATTGTTATTATTTATCTACTTATCAAATATAATCTTTAATATTAATTATACTACCAACAATAGTATAATATTAGGAGATCATCTCCTACTAGAAAAAAGATTTTGACTTTTAATTAAATAATTAATTAATTATCAAATTAATTAATTTCCATTTAATTAAATAAAAAAATAAAAAATAGTATAATTAACCTAAACTTTATAGCTTTGCCGCCAAACTCAATATATTGACCATTATATATATATATATATATATATATATATATATATATATATATTATTAAATCCATAATACTTTAATAAAAACTCCACATGTGAACAAGACCCATTCTTACAAAAAGAAACAAGTCTACATGCCTTAATACAATTCTAGATGGACCCCTAAATTGGTCCGGTAGAATATGTCAAGTGATCCATGCAAGTTTGTGTGGACTGAGGATCTTGACGGGTTATCTAAATTCAAGCTCCAATAGACACAACCCAATCACAATCAACAAATGATTCACTTAGGTTCGATCTATTAATTTTAGTTCATTCCACTAAAGAACTAAAATTGCACTCTTAAATAAAAATAGAATAATTTAATATTTCACATGCATACCCTATACAATCTTAATGGAGAAAGTGTATCCTCGTGAAGAATACCAGTAATCGCCAAGAGCTCATAGACCGCCTATAACTCTCTAAGTTACCATATTTACTACTCATATGACCACATTTTGAACTTGGATATTTTGACTTGTCCAGAAGCCATATTTCAATAGACACTATTGAAAACTTAACGTTAAGATTTAATATCCAATACCTCAAAACATCCATATGATGATATTCAACTCTCATTTAACAAAATGGAGCCACGATGTACATATCTATAAATGAAGTCCTCTATCGATTAACAAATGAATACCACCAAACTATCTAGGATAGACTGTGCTATATAATCATACTCATTGATAGCTCAAATGATAACAATTGCAACCATAAGTCCATCATTTATCTCAGGATTAAGATACACTCTCCGATTGTCTTCAAGTGAAAACTTTTATCCATTGACGGTTCTAGATAAAGTAATTTACTGTGATCCTATTCAATGCACCTAGTGCACTAGATTCTTTTGCCCAAAGACACCACACTTTGATGATTTTAGACTCATCATAACACTTTTGATCACACTCAAATGCTAGCAAAAGAATCTACAACTTTGACAAGATAAAGGCGCCCAACCTTTATCTTAAGTTGTGAATATTATTCAAGACTAACTAAAGAATTGTGTCTACCTTATACATATCTAGAAGTATGAACAATTCTTCTTTTCTCATAGTCTTTTGACCTTATGATTATTTACTTTTAACAATTATTATAATTAAACTATAAATACTATAAGATTTGTTAAATTATAAATCACTTTATTAATATGAAAAGATTGTCAAATACATTATTATACTCTTGCTATCGAGCATAATCCCAACACTATGCATTTTGGACTTAAAGAACAATAAACAAAGATGACATGTTTGTTCTTACTTACCAAGTCAAGAATGGTGAAAACCCATGAATGATTGATGCAATGGATGCATGGGTTTTAGTTTGGAGAGTTAAAACATCAATCTTAGTGCTTTCTCTCACTAGGGAGCTCTTTCTCTCACTGGGATATGAATTTGTGAGTTGTAGTTCTAAATGATAAAGAAGATGAAGTATATTTAAGGTCCAAGAGAACTACGTCATTTTGAGAAAGTTAAAACACAATATTTTGGGACAAAACGACACAGTGCACGGGTATATTGTGTTGGTAGGTACCTGAGCAGTACCCGCACACTGGCAAATCAGCATAACAACATGATTTTCAAATGGCTAAAAACATGACCAAATGACATCGAAATTTATAAAATATTATACCGTTGAAAAGGTATGGATGCATACTTTCTACTCCAATTTATGAAATAAAGTTTCTATTTCTATGGAAAGAGTTATGGTCATTTGAGTGACACAAGATCAGATTTGGATAAAAGTAGAGATGCCCTATTTTAGTTGTCACTTTAGAAATTTCAAAACCAATCCAAACGGTCATAAAATATTACTTATAATATACCGTTGGAAAAGTATGGGCTTCTAGTTAGTCCATAAATTTTTAAAACTCAATTTGAATCTCTATAAAAAACGTTATGGTTGCAAGACCATACAAAGATCAGTTTTGAAAAACTTTTAAATCATTCAAAACCAATCTTTTGAAACTTGATACATTACTCAAAATAACCTAATCAAATCTTATTCAAGTATCCAAAATGCACACAACAATATATCACATGATGAAACGCAATGCATGATCATGGAAACACAAATGCAAGATGAACAAAGCATGCATAAAGTGTATGTGTGTGTGTGTGTGCACCTAAACTCTTTAAGTGACAAAGTCAAGTGAATATACTTTTCGCTCTTAAATTCATGGAGATGCTTAGAAGCTTGCCAATTAGAACCTAAGCTACCCATAACAAAAACATCCCCAATGTGGTTTGTCATGAAATAAGCCAATCATAATATGTAGGTCCTTACAATCTCTCCCTTTGGCTATTTCATGACAAAATTACCACTCAGAAAAAATCCTCACAAACACAAAAATAAGGCTATTGGTTAACAAATTTCAATCTATGATACAATAAGAGATATGCAAGAAACTAAGTCTTCAAGGTTTTCAATCACTTTGTAGATCATCATACCTACACACAATAGCAAGAAAAATACTTTCCAAGAACAAGTGCATGTGAGGTGAACAAATATAAAACAAGAATTTGCATTAAGAAGACAATACAATCAGTATAATGTACTGCAATGCAATGCTCCCTCCCCCTAAATAGTTACTCTCTCCCAATACTTCTCCCCAAAGCATATAAAAATGCTCTCCTGATATCTCTTAAGACTTCTCTTCATTTTTGTCATGAGATAGGCAAATGAGCTCCCACTATCAGGTTGCTTTAGCAAAGAGCACGTTTTGCACAAAAGATGATTGCATAATCGTATACGTAAACTTTATACAACTTGAAAATTTGAGAGAGATTCAAGGAGTTTTATTTTAAAGAAAATGTGTGAAACTGTTGTTTTGCATGCAAGACATATAACATCAAAGTTCAAGTAATGGTATTTGGCAAAAAAAACATCAAAAGAGTTTCTATAAAAATTCAAATAAATTCGTACTCTTTTGTCATAAGCAAATATGATATAGTTTTTTAAAAGTATTTTCAACACACAGCAACTATATCAATCCTTAACGACCAAACAAGACATGGATATTGCATCCTTATTGATTGAATGGATATGAAATCCTTATTTATTGTTGCCTTGTTCAAGTCATTAAGAAGAGAGAGAAGACTAAATTGGATGAAACATCCTTATTGATTTAATGGATACGAGATCTTTATTGAGTTTAGTCTTCTCATTTTCTTTCACACACATTTTACATATCAAGCAATCAAACATATTCCATGCATGTCATTTTAAGCATGTTATATTCAAGTTCACATGTCATGGAGATAAATTATAGTTCATTCAAAAGTACTTCCCAATCAATTCTCCTAGTCTAAAAATGCGTGTTTGAACATAGAAGTAACATCGATTACAAACAAAGCAAGGTTACACACTTATTGAACAAAAATACCATATAAGCATATATGTGCACCCTAATATCTTAAGAAATTAATAAAGTGGCATAAAGTAGATCAAATTTTTGCACATTTCAAGAATGCAAGTTCTCTCTCTTTGCCAATCAATTCAATGGGAGGCATGAGCCCCTATAGACTTACCAAGTCCATTGAACCTAGTTGCATCTACGGGTATCACATTGGAACAATGGCAAGCGGGTTCATTCATTCTAACTCATATAGGTTCCATTTTATCATTTCTAGTGGTCATAAACATGTTTTTAGATTCTCTAGGTTCATGCAAAATTGCCTTATTTTTCAACCATTTTTCTCTCATGCTCTCTAACCTACATCTTCTAATGTAATTCATGCAATTTGGTCTTAAGTGACCAATCATATCATAAAAGTGACAAGTAGGTACAAATGAAGAATTTTTACCATTGCATTGAGATCTCATCAAGGCTTTGTCATGTTGATGTGGTTGTCTTTGATGATGCACCGGTTGGCTTGTCTTTGGAACTTGAGCCGATTGGTGGTGCCTTTATGGTTGAGCTTGTTGAGGTGGTTAAGCCGGTTGAACTTGCCTCATTGGTTAAGGTTGTTTCTTGTGATCACCTATTTTCTTCATGGTTGACTTGTTAGAGAAGATGATTGACTTCTCAAGAACTTGTACTTTCTTCTTGGATTGCCTAGGCTTTGGTTGAGCTGTCAAGGGTTGTGTGGACTTTCCTTGAGTGAAAGGTTGCTTGGATGCCCCTGTCTTGAGCTTGAGCTTGCATGACCTTGGCCTTCTTCAATTCTTCAAGCTACCTCATCTTTTTATCCAGATAATCTTCAAGGTATTGTCTTTGTTGGCATGTTCATCTTTCATTGCTTTCATCCTTTGGTGGCAATCTTCAATTTTCTTCTTATATTTGTACATATCTATCATGCCCGTCTTCAAAGAGTCATCAATGAAAGTCTCCTTCTCCATGGTCTTCAATTTAGAGGTAAGCAAGTAGATTTTTCATTTGCTCATATATGATCTCTCCATACTCATGAAGTTGGTCTTGACAATTTTGCTTACTTTCTTCAAGAGTACAAATATTTTCTTCTAAGGAAATATTCCACTTTCCCAAAATCTCATTCTTCTTAGAGAGCTCTTCATTTTTCTTTAAGGCCTTGAGAAATATCACATCACTTGGATTCTCATTAATTGAGACAACTTACTCGTCAAGGCCGTTGCCTTGGTCATTTGTTGCCACACCAACACCTTTCTCTTATTTAGGGTCAATATTAACAGCCTTGTTGCCTTATTCACTTTCCACATATGAGCCTCAAAAGCTATGAAATTAGGAACATGCTCTTCTTTTTTAGAAGAGTTTTCTTCACCCTTCTTGAACAAGGTCTTCTTGTTTACCTCCTTCATTTTGGCGTTCATTCCCTTCTTTTGAGATATCTTAAATCTCTCTACCATGAGAGTTATCTCCATTATAGTCATTTTCCTCCTTCTCAACTTTGAGGTCATCAAAGTAATATTTGCTCTAAGTGTTTCACTCTCACACATGGTGTTTGGTGAAATGAATGCAAATGAATGCAATGAACAAAATGCACACAAATGCAAGACACATAAAAATAGCAATGATCTCTAAAGTATGTCTAGGAACCCTCGCTGATACCAATTGAAAATACAATTAAAACATGTGTCTAAACAATCTAAAAGATAGGTGAATGAGTTATTAATTGATTATTACCAACTTTTTTGAAAAGTTAATATTAACAATAAAACCCAAATCGAACAAGCAACAAAAATCAAATAAAGTGCGGAAAGTAAAGAACACTTGGTTTTTATGTGGAAACCTTCAACAAGGAAAACCACGGATACACCCTCAAGTGATACATGGATTTTCACTCACGACAATCTCAGTTTATGGACACTACCACTCGACAATCTTGGTTCAATCCTAGTGATATCCCCCGATCCACTACTCTTGGAGTGAGCACCAAATCCACCCCACGGGCCTTTTATAGCGATGCTTGACAAATGCTTGTGCAACTGTCACTCATAGTCATAAGACTTATTTTCAAGAAGAGATATGGTCTAAGTGAATGTGATAATATCAAATGCAACAATGTGTAAGACCACACACAAAATGCTCAGCTAGGAGATTGGTAAACAATTAATAAATCTAAGTTGCCATTGTCTAAATGCAAAGCATTAAGACTTAGGTAGATTTTATCAATGACAAAACAATCAAAGCTATCAAACAAATCATACATGCCCATACATGTAATCTCAATTTGTTGTGTAGAGAATTTTCAACAAACTAATTGTTAAACAAACGTGCATAAATATTTATAAACCTTGACTAGATTATTAATAAGACAATCCATCAGCATAGTCATCAATAAATGTGAAGAGAATATTTATGACCTAGCTTTTTAGGAAAAAAAGGCTTAATCAATTAAGCTATCAAAATACAAACCCAATCATGTTATCAATCAACAAAATAATGCATTCAAAAATGATTTCTACAAATCCTATGCATTTTGGTCTTAAAGAACAATAAGCAAAGATGAGATGTTTGGGATGAGATGTTTGTTCTTACTTACCAAGTCAAGAACGATGAAGACCCATGAATGATTGATGCAATGGATGCATGGGTTTTGAGTTTGGAGAGTTAAAGATGCAATCTTGGTGCTTTCTCTCACTAAGTGAGCTCTTTCTCTCACTAGGATCTGAATTTGTGAGCTCTGGGTCTAAATGGGGGAGAAAATGAAGTATATATAAGGTCCATGAGCAACTATGTCATTTTGAGAAAGTTAAAACACAATTTTCTAGGTAAAACGACACAGTGCGCGACCCGCACACTTGCAAATCAACACAACAACCTGATTTTCAAATGGCTCAAAACATGACGGACAACATCGAAATTTATCAAATAATATACAGTTGGAAAGGTATAGATGTCTACTTTCTACTCCAATTTATGAAATGAATTATCTCTGTCTGTAGTAAGAGTAATGGTCATTTGAGTGACACAAGGTCAGATTTGGATAACAATAAAGATTCCCTATTTTAGTGGTCACTTTGGAGATTTGAAAACTAATTCAAACGGTCATGAAATATTACTAATAATATACCATTGAAAAGGTATGGTGTCTAGTTTGTCCAAAAAAAATTAAGACTCAATTTGAATCTCTATATAAAACGTTATGGTTGCAAGACCATACAAAGGAAAGTTTTGAAAAACTTTTAAATCATTGAAAACCAATCATTTGAAACTAGACACATTACTCCAAATAACCAAACCAAATCTAACTCAAGTAACCAACATGCACACAACAATATATCACATGATGAAATGCAATGCATGATCATGGAAACACAAATGCAAGTTGAAAAAAGCATGCATGAAGTGTGTGCCTGTACGTGCACTTAAACTCTTCATGAAACAAAGTCAAGTGAATATACCTTTCGCTCTTGAAGTCATGAAGATGCTTGGAAACTTGCCAATGAGGGCCTAAACTACCCATTATAAATCATAGCTAATGTGGTTTTTCATGAAATAAACAAATCATAAAATAGAGGTCCTTACACAATCAATTTGGTTTTTATAAACTCAAATTATAATGTCATATGTTGCTCACAATTTTATCAAAAACTTACATAGTGAGACTCGAAACCCCACCACCAGTATCAAAGGGGAGTTGCACACCACATTTGCTAAAGGGGACATGCTAGTAATTAGTTGTTAATGAAAACATAATATTGAATGACAAAATAAGGTTGGTCTAATGAATTTTCCCTCACACCTACAACAAGAGGTTGTGGATTCGAGTCTACCTCTATTCTCAAATCCTGAATGAATGTATTTTTTTTTTAAAAAAAACATAACATTGAAAACTAAATCATGTAAAGATCACATATGGAACTTTCGAAAAAGGTGCTTTTGGAAGTATATTAAATGCATGCAATAATGCTAGGCATCTCAATTTGTGATTTGATCTTTTAGTTGGATTTAACTATCATATGAATCGATAAATAATACACACATCAAATGAATCCAACTGCCAATTTACAAGTTTGGAATCAAGTGCGCATTTGAGTTAGGATGCCTAACTTTACTATTGTTGGAATTAAATATGAGTAATACTACTTTATCTAAATTTTGTGTCTAAATCTAATACTTAAATGATATGGCAACACTTTAATCCATTCATTTAAATCATATATATTAATGACATATTAATATTTTCAAAATCCATCGACCAACATTGGAAACATTTAGAGATTTTTTATAAAACTGTTAAATACCATGGGTTAGTCATTTCTGCCCCTAAAGTCACTCTTTTTCATACCAACATTAGATTCCTAGGTCACAATATCAAAAGAGGAACAATTATTCCTATTCATAGGAGCCTAGAATTTGCTGACAAATTTCCAGACGAAATAAAAGACAAAAAACAGTTACAAAGAAAACAGATAGTTACAATAAAACAAAATATTTTCAAAACACCAAACCCTATTATCCCAAACCAACCCCACCAGATTTACAATACGAAGAAATTGTACCTTATAAAGCATATACTGGTAATGCATGTTATCAATTTAATATTGACGGATTATCAGAATACCAAACCATCACTGTACTAAGACAAATGCATACTATTGGATATATATATATTAAAAAACAAAACATGACTCATTCTGATGCAGTAACATCGCTTACTACAGGATTTGAAGGACAACTCTTTGGCTGGTGTACTCATACCCTTAGTAACCTTGCTAAACAATCTATTATAGGACATACTAAAACTATAACCACATCCATACCAACCCAGACCACTGACCCAACTACTTTTGAATCCACTTCCACCCAAACCCAGACCACAACTACTACATCTGAACCTGATGGTATTGATGTCCTATGTTACACCATTTTAATGCATTTTGTAGGAAACCCTAATATTAACCAAGGAAAATAATTTTCGAAAATACAAAATCTAAAATGCAAAAAACTAAATGATTTTAAATGGTATAAAGACATTTTCCTAACAAGAGTTTTCCAGAGACCTGACAATGCAAATTCTTATTGGAAAGAAAAATTTATCTCAGGATTACCAAAATTATTCTCTAATAAGGTTAGAGATGAAATGGTTAGACAAATGGGCTAGGCCGATTGGTCCCAAATTGATTTAAACACATGGACTTATGGGGAAATAATAGCTTCTATAAATGTTGTGGCCCTCCAACTTTGTAATGACCTTAGACTCAAAAGCCAACTTAAACAACAAAAATTAACAACTATGAAAGAATTAGGCTCTTGGTGTGAACAGTTTGGATTTGACAAACTACCCACTCACAAAAAGAAAACACATCCAAAACGCCCTTATATTAATTACAATTGGGCCAAAAAATATAAATACAGAGTCGACAAAAATCGAAAAGCTGACAAGAAGGGAGACATAATATGGTCCCCCAAAAAGAAATCATCTAAACACTTTAAGTATAATAAGAAAAATTCCTATAAAAAATCAAACAAGTGTTTCAAATGTGGTAAAGAAGGACACTATGCTAACAAATGTCCTGACCAGAAAAAGAAGATTAATAGCTTAGATTTAGATGACTAGGTCAAATAAAAGATTTTACAAGTTTTATATATGGATTCTGAACCCCATAGTTCATCTACATCCTCCCCTGACAATGAAATTCTTATCATTAATGAGTCTTCTTCAGACTCAGAAACTTCGGAGTTCATTATCGCGTATTAACTTCAGGACTTATACCTAGCTATATACCTCCATCTGTTCCTGCCGGACATACCATATGTTTTAATGCTTCACCTTCGATGAATGTCCTTGTTCTTGTACCCGTCAAATGGGAAATTATCAAGTTTCCAGATGATTGGGTCAAGGAAAAGGTTGACCAACCTTCTTATAAACCACCAATGAGAAACCTGCATGATTGTGTTACTGAACAGGATGGAACATTAAAAATATCTTTAAGAAGAAGTTTATCCATTAGGGATAATGATAGTAACCATTCTAGATCTTTAAATAATTTCCAATCAGCCAGAAATTCCCTTTCTAGCCTCTCCAGACAAAATATTGTCAGACAAATCCCTAGCCTAGCTCCTAGACAAACCAGACAAACAACCAACCTATTTCCTACTCCAAACTATGATCCAGAAGACGATTCTAGCGAGCCTATTAACCTTATACAAAGAAGAAGGAGACCTAAACAACCTACACATGTGACACATGTCCAAAAAACCCAGGAACAGATAGCCCAACCTATTCACTCATATGACCAAGGTCAAACCTCACCAACTCCATCTCAGGTTTTGACAGAGATTTTAGAGCCTGAACCTCCTGTTAGAACTATCAACGTCATAAGTAAAGATAATTTAGATTTTCTTATTGCAGATTACCATTATGTCCAAAACAAATCACTAAGAGAAAAATATGAGAAAAACTATTCCCAAAATAAAAGGAAACAGTTCCATGAAAGATGGATTAAAAGCCTTAACCACCTTAACCAAGACATTTCATTTTTTGACTGGTATGAAGATAGAAAGAATTTTGAACAGAATTGTTCTGTAATCAACCGACAAAATCTTAGAACCTACAAAACTAAGAAAGGAGATGAAAGACAATTACACCCCCCTCCAAGAGATTTTGAAATCTTTATGCCTAATGATGACAATCCAGCAGGAACTAATATGACAAAATGCACTCTTTTTATGATATTTGACGAACCTATGTCCCAGACCATACCTTCATCCTCACACCAAATTGGTTTGGTTATAAGACAATTAAATTACACAAATTTCTTTCTTAATTCAATAAGAGAACAATTAGAAAAGATCGATCTTAATTTAACTCAGACCAGTATTTCACCTACTAAAGAAGATCTACCCCCACAGGTTTTTGTTCCTTACAACATCCCTTCATCATCTAAGGGAAATGAGAAAATTATAAAATCAGAACCCATTTTATTTCCAGACCATACATTGAAAAATATTTTGATAATTTGATAGATGAAGCAGAACTCCTAAGAACCTTAGAGGAAAGACTAGAAAGATTACCAAGTGTTAATATACAAACAATTGACAAAAACATTCCATCTTCAGACTCCTCTGATTCTAACAGTGAAATCCCTGATTTTATCCAAAGAATCACGACTAATGAGAAAACAGATAGTTACAATAAAACAAAATATTTTCAAAACACCAAACCCTATTATCCAAAACCAACCCCACCAGATTTACAATATGAATAAACTGTACCCTATAGAGCATATACTGGTAATGCATGTTATCAATTTAATATTGATGGATTATCAGAATACCAAACCATCACTGTACTAAGACAAATGCATACTATTGGATATATATATATATATTAAAAAACAAAACATGACTCATTCTGATGCAGTAACATCGCTTACTACAGGATTTGAGGGACAGCTCTTTGACTGGTGGACTCATACCCTTAGTAACCTTGCTAAACAATAAAAAAACAAAACATGACTCATTCTGATGCAGTAACATCGCTTACTACAGGATTTGAGGGACAGCTCTTTGGCTGGTGGACTCATACCCTTAGTAACCTTGCTAAACAATCTATTAGTATGCATTTGTCTTAGTACAGTGATGGTTTGGTATTGTGATAATCCGTCAATATTAAATTGATAACATGCATTACCAGTATATGCTCTATAAGGTACAGTTTCTTCGTGTTGTAAATCTGGTGGGGTTGGTTTTTGATAATAGGGTTTGGTGTTTTGAAAATATTTTGTTTTATTGTAACTATCTGTTTTCTCATTAGTCGTGATTCTTTGGATAAAATCAGGGATTTCACTGTTAGAATCAGAGGAGTCTGAAGATGGAATGAGAAAATAGTGAAATCCTCTGATTCTAACAGTGAAATCCCTGATTTTATCCAAAGAATCACGACTAATGAGAAAACAGATAGTTACAATAAAACAAAATATTTTCAAAACACCAAACCCTATTATCAAAAACCAACCCCACAAGATTTACAATACGAAGAAACTGTACCTTATAGAGCATATACTGGTAATGCATGTTATCAATTTAATATTGACGGATTATCAGAATACCAAACCATCATTGTACTAAGACAAATGCATACAAATAGATTGTTTAGCAAGGTTACTAAGGGTATGAGTCCACCAGCCAAAGAGTTGTCCCTCAAATCCTGTAGTAAGCGATGTTACTGCATCAGAATGAGTCATGTTTTGTTTTTTAATATATATATATATATATATCCAATAGTATGCATTTGTCTTAGTACAGTGATGGTTTGGTATTCTGATAATCCATCTATATTAAATTGATAACATGCATTACCAGTATATGCTCTATAGGGTACAGTTTCTTCATATTGTAAATCTGGTGGGGTTGGTTTTGGATAATAGGGTTTGGTGTTTTGAAAATATTTTGTTTTATTGTAACTATCTGTTTTCTCATTAGTCGTGATTCTTTGGATAAAATCAGGGATTTCACAGTTAGAATCAGAGGAGTCTGAAGATGGAATGTTTTTGTCAATTGTTTGTATATTAACACTTGGTAATCTTCCTAGTCTTTCCTCTAAGGTTCTTAGGAGTTCTGCTTCATCTATCAAATTATCAAAATATTTTTCAATACCAGTATGGTTTGGAAATAAAATGGGTTCTGATTTTATAATTTTCTCCTTTCCCTTAGATGATGAAGGGATGTTGTAAGGAACAAAAACCTGTGGGGGTAGATCTTCTTTAGTAGGTGAAATACTGGTCTGAGTTAAATTAAGATCGATCTTTTCTAATTGTTCTCTTATTGAATTAAGAAAGAAATTGGTGTAATTTCATTGTCTTATAACCAAACCAATTTGGTGTGAGGATGAAGGTATGGTCTGGGACATAGGTTCGTCAAATATCATAAAAAGAGTGCATTTTGTTATATTAGTTCCTGCTGGATTGTCATCATTAGGCATAAAGATTTCAAAATCTCTTGGAGGGGGGTGTAATTATCTTTAATCTCCTTTCTTAGTTTTGTAGGTTCTAAGATTTTGTCAGTTGATTACAGAACAATTCTGTTCAAAATTCTTTCTATCTACATACCAATCAAAAAATGAAATATCTTGGTTAAGGTGGTTAAGGCTTTTAATCCATCTTTCATGGAACTGTTTCCTTTTATTTTGGGAATAGTTTTTCTCATATTTTTCTCTTAGTGATTTGTTTTGGACAGAATGGTAATCTGCAATAAGAAAATCTAAATTATCTTTACTTATGACGTTGATAGTTCTAACAGGAGGTTCAGGCTCTAAAATCTCTGTCAAAACCTGAGATGGAGTTGGTGAGGTTTGACCTTGGTCATATGAGTGAATAGGTTGGGCTATCTGTTCCTGGGTTTTTTGGTCATGTGTCACATGTGTAGGTTGTTTAGGTCTCCTTCTTCTTTGTATAAGGTTAATAGGCTCGCTAGATTCATCTTCTGGATCATAGTTTGGAGTAGGAAATAGGTTGGTTGTTTGACTGGTTTGTCTAGGATCCAGGCTAGGGATTTGTCTGGCAATATTTTGTCTGGAGAGGCTAGAAAGGGAATTTCTGACTGATTGGAAATCATTTAAAGATCTAGAATGGTTACTATCATTATCCCTAATGGATAAACTTCTTCTTAAAGATATTTTTAATGTTCCATCCTGTTCAGTAACACAATTATGCAGGTTTCTTTTTGGTGGTTTATAAGAAGGTAGGTCAACCTTTTCCTTGATCCAATCATCTGGAAACTTGATATTTTCCCATTTGACGGGTACAGGAACAAGGACATTCACCGAAGGTGAAGCATTAAAACATATGGTTTGTCCGGCAGGAACAGATGGAGGTATATAGCTAGGTATAAGTCCTGAAGTTAATACACGATAATGAACTCTATAAACCAGTTTATAAGGACTGAATTTTTCTAGAAATTATGAGTCTGAATGTCAATGACTAGACATTTCTCTTTGTGTTCATCAGTGTTCAAAGCTATAATAAAATTGGGGTATACTTGAAAATAAATTGGTCCATAAGTTAAAAAAGTCTCGACCATACCAAGAATTGATTCTTTATAGTCAGTAATCCTTTTGTCTCTTAATACTATTAAAAGGGAATTGTTTAAACCAATTTTTGAAAGGGGTTTTACACCAACTTGGACACTGCCAATGTGTAAATCATTGAAACCAATTTTATTGTAATGAGTCAAACTATTTTTGTTTAAAAGATTTGTCGAAGAAGTATTATTTTGAAATTTAACATTAATTTCTTTAGTTTTTTGGCCTAATAAAGTCCTGAAATCCAAAAGTTTCTTTTTATAAATACTATTTTGTTGAATATTTGGCAATTGCCAATTTATCAAATCTTTGTCATCCCAGTTTGTCTCAAAGTTAGCCACAGATTGTTCAGTGCAACTATTTACATCATCAGGCTCAATCCCAGGTCTGGAACTACTCGCAGACATGATAAAGAAAATAAATAGTCATAAACCCTAGGTTTTGACTCACAGCTTGGTCAACGGGAAACAGCCTACATCACTCTAGCAAATGGTAAACATCCTTAGACCTACTGACTTTTGCACCTAGAAATTTAAAACTATATGTCTTCTTCAACAAGTCTCAAGGCTCTGATACCAAAACGGAGCAAGATAATATAAGTAAGAATACAAAGGATAAAATACAGCTCAACAAGAAACATGTGGGAAAACAGAGATAAAATAAATAAGCAAATTACTGTTTAATAATACAACAATACAGTATAATACAATGGTCCTTATAAGTACGTGGCGTTGTTCTACTCGAGTTAATCCTCAACAAAGCTGTAATAAGCAGAGTTGATAGGGATATGTCCTGGTTTTCAGCCTATATACTCAGACTAGATAACAGTAATAGTTTATAAAATTGAAGATGAAATGATAGTGTCTTACAGTGATAAAATTGTCTGACAGCAAAGTGATTATACAGAAATGAGTCAAGCTTTATTTATGTAATTGGGAAATTTTACAAAACAGAAGAAGAGAAAATAGCAAGCTTCGCAGAACTTATGATAGGAAAATTGAAAAACTGAACCTGGTTCTGAAAGAAATGAAACAACATATATATAGAGATTATTTAACTCTGGTTTGGGAAAAGTAACTCTGGTTATGTGTCGGCAAACTGTGGTTGAGTTGTCTTTTCAGCTGGAGGATAGAAGATGCTTCATGTCTGTTGATAATGAATATAGCTGGAAGGTAAGATGTCATTGTCACATTGTCACCTACCAGCTGGAGGATAGAAGATGCTTCATGTCTGTTGATAATGAATACAGCTGGAAGGTAAGATAAGATTCCTTGTCTGTCCACCTTGTCTGTCGAATGGTTATCTGTCAATCTTTTTGCTTTTGTCGGTTTTTATCGTATCAGGCTACTTTAAGGATCATGGCCAAAATAGGTTGATGGGTCTTCACTGTCGAATGCATAGTTGTCTAATTCCTCATCATTGCTATTGTCAGATCCTGCTTGTGACATACTGGCCATAGTATTCTTCATTTCTTCAGCGATTCTCATGAGCTCATCAGGAGAGGAAGCTGCTGCAATTCTGGCTTGATTTTGTGATTTAGCCATCAAAAAACTGGATTGGTAATTTGTTACCTTAGTACAAAAAGTAGGATTATCTGCGAGGCATTTGGAGACTCTCTCTTTTCCTAAGTTGCTAAGATTCATGCCACTCCACCATTTAATCTTAACTTGTCTCCCAAAATAAGGGGCATTAACATTCCCAATAAGTCTATCTTGAATAGAGTATTCTAACATGAGGATCTATGTTAGATTGAATTGTACAAAAAATAGAAATAGATCTGGGTAGAATTCCCAGGAGTCTGGTCTGTTTACATTTGTGATCCAGAGGGAAAAACTTTCCTTGACTGAAGGAGGGAGAAAATCAATGATAGGCCCAAACTTGTCCCACCATTCAAGGAACCAGAATGACAAATTTATGAGGAAGTTTTTGTCAAAATAGATAAACCAGGAAAGGGAATTTCCAGGGTTTTTTCCATAAAAGAATTCGGTCCATGCATCTTTGTAGTCCCAATAAGAAAAATCTGAAACATGAAAAATTAGGCTAAAATTTCTTTTTGAATTTGGGTCGCCACCCCATTGTTCCAAAGTGATGATTTTGCAAATCTTTACTATTCTAAAAATTAATTTTTCTTTGTCAATTTTGTCAAAAACATCTGAAATAAATATTGAGTCTGTATCTACGAGAATGAACTCATAGAAAATATGTCTTTTTGTTAAGCCCTCAGGGATCCTGCCAAACAGGGCGTTGATAATATCATCTGCCAGTTTCTTAGGTTCCCTAAAGTAATGGTCATGCAGGAAATGTTCTTCCATGGCAAAAAACCTGTCAAATAAAGGTTTATTGATATAGGAGTATGTTGGGTGATTGATTTTGGGTAAGGCTGTCATTGAAGACTGGGTCAACAATTTTTCTTGTTGGGTTTGGATTTTGTCCTGTTTGTTTGAATGTGGGCTTATGTTGGAGGATACAACTGTCTTAAAAGGGGTACTATCAATTGCTAATGGTGAAAAGGTATTTGTCGTATGAATTCGGCTTTGGCTTGGGCTTCAGTTAGAAGAAGGCCCAGAAGGGGGTAAAGGTGGAAATTGGATAGGTAAATGATGTGGGGATCTAGGTTCAGATATAAGTGAAATTGCATATTTGTCCTTGTGGCTTCCTCTAGGGGAAGTATGATAAGTTGATAAGTCAGAATTGTCTGATATGTCAGATCTCGTGGAGCCCCTGCCACTAGGGTTGCGGCCCCCACCGCGACCTCGGTTTGTGCTGGTCATTTTTCTCCCTGTAAAAATTCTCTGGTCAGAAAATCTGGGAGGCTATTTTCTGATCCTTTAATATATTCAATTTCAAAATCGAAAGCAGATAAAAGTGCTTGCCATCTAGCAAAGATTTGCTTTGAGGCAAGGTTTTTCACATCTTTTTTTAAAATAAATTTCGCTGACTGACAGTCAACTCTTAATAGGAATTTTTGGTTTATTAAATCATCTTGCAGTTTTTGAATAGTCAAAACAATAGCTAATATTTCCTTTTTTATAGTTGAATATTTCTTTTGTGTGTCATTCCATGATCACGAAACATATCTGACTAACCTATCTTGGTTATTGATCTTTTATTTTAATATACCACCATAGCCAATTTCTGATGCATCTGTTTCAACTGTTTTAGGGGCATTAGGGTGACAAATTGTCAAACATGGTAATCTTTTAACATAATTTTTAATATGTAAAACAACTTTAGTATACTCTTCTGTCCAAGGAAGGGGATTGGTTTTTAATCTTTGAAAGAGTGGTTTACAGATAATACTTAATTCTTTATAAAAATTTGAAATATAATTTAAACATCCCAAAAATCTTTGTAACTGTTTTTTGTCTTTTATTTCGTCTGGAAATTTATCAGCAAATTCTAGGCTCCTATGAATAGGAATAATTGTTCCTCTTTTGATATTGTGACCTAGGAATCTAATGTTGGTCTGAAAAAGAGTGATTTTAGGGGCAGAAATGACTAACCCATGGTATTTAACAGTTTTATAAAAAGTCTCTAAATGTTTCCAATGTTGGTCGATGGATTTTGAAAATATTAATATGTCATCAATATACACAATGGAAAACTCAGAATAAGGATTAAAAATATTGTTCATAATGCATTGAAATTCACTAGGTGCATTTTTTAAACCAAAAGGCATAACATTCCACTCATATTGCCCAAATGGGACTGTAAAGGCTGTCTTATAGCGATCTGCTTCAACAATTTGGATCTGCCAAAATCCTGATTTCATGTCAAATCATCTTGCAGTTTTTGAATAGTTAAAACAATAGCTAATATTTCCTTTTTTACAGTTGAATATTTCTTTTGTGTGTCATTCCATGATCTTTAAATGAATGGATTACAATGATAACACATCATATTGACACCAGACTTGGACATCAAATTTGGATAAAGTAACATTATTGATTAAATATGGTTAAAGAACTTTTACATGTTGTTGGTTCCAATTTAGACCTAAATACGAGTAATTACCTAATCAAAAGATAGTGTGAGGAAACCTCTCTCCCCCCACCCCTTCTTAGTAGTGAGAGTTATATTTCGAACGGTATTTATAGAGGTTGATTCTTGTTTAGTTCCAACATATCCTTTACTTGATTGGTGTCAAATTTCCAAAAAGGAAGAAGATTGTGTGGGTGGGGTCATTGAGGCCTTCAATGTTGTTGGTTATAATTTAGACCCAAGAACTAATAATTGGGCCACCTATGGCCTTCAATTACCTGAACTTCCTTGAATTACAAGGGCCCGGAGTGATATTGGAAACTCAAAAGCCTATGGACGTATTTGCCCTCAATGAAACTTCGCAATCTTGTTATCTTTAAAGGGTCAAAATGGCAAAGAATGAAATATCTTCGATTTGATGTCTACGTTTTGTGTCGATAAGGCTCTCTGACTCTCTCTTTTCGTTCTCCGTAACTCGAAGCAGAGCCTGAAAGAGAAGAAATGGCTTTCAATCTCTGTCATTCGACGTCGTTTCTCTTCCACGATCACCAGTCTCTCCATGACTCTCTTGTTTCTACGACGCCGAGACCGAATACAAGAGCATTGTCTCTTTCTTTCAAGCTAATCTCTCTGTCGTTTCCCTCCAAAACCTTTATCCAAAAATGCTCTGTTTCTGTACAGAAAACTCAGAGCACAGACCCAGCAAAGGATTCGAAGAATCTTCAAGACCCAGATGCGAAAGCCCGTTCTTCGAAGAAGAGTTACATCTGGGTCAATCCCAAGAGTCCCAGAGCTTCGCAATTGAAGAAGAAATCTTACGATTCCAGGTACAATTCTCTCGTTAAAGTAGCCCAAGCTTTGAACTTGTGTAGCGCAACTGAGGACGGAATTTCTAGTGTTTTGAGCGGTTTAGGTGATAATTTGTTTGAGCAGGATTGCGTGGTTATTCTCAATAACATGTCGAATTCGGAAACTGCATTGCTTGCTTTGAATTATTTTCTGGGGAAGTTGAAATCGAAAAGAGAGGTGATACTTTATAATGTGACCATAAAAGTGTGCAGAAAAAGTAGGGATTTGGAAAGAGCCGAGAAGTTGTTTGACGAAATGCTTGTGAGAGGTGTGAAGCCTGATAACGTCACATTTTCGACTTTGATAAGTTGTGGTAGGATGTGTTCTTCGCCTGGTAAGTCTGTTGAGTGGTTCGAGAAGATGCCTGATTTCGGGTGTGATCCCGATAATGTTACGTATGCATCTATGATTGATGCCTACGGACGGGCTGGTAATGTAGATATCGCTTTGAGTTTGTATGATCGTGCTAGGAACGAAAAATGGAGTCTTGATGCTATGACATTTGCTACATTGATTAGAATGTATGCAGCGAGCGCGAATTTTGATGGGTGCTTGAATGTTTATGAAGAAATGAAGATTTTGGGTGTTAAGCCGAATATGTTCGTGTATAACAATTTGTTGGATTCTATGGGAAGAGCTAAGAGGCCTTGGCAGGCCAAGACTATTTACAAAGAGATGACTGACAATGGGTTTACACCAAATTGGAACACGTATGCGTCTCTCTTAAGGGCTTATGGAAGAGCTCGATACGGTGAGGATGCTCTAGCTGTTTACAGAGAGATGAAGGAGAAGGGGATGGAGTTGAATGTGATTCTTTACAATACAATCTTGTCCATGTGTGCAGACATTGGCTTCGCTGATGAAGCGTTTGAAATATTTGAAAACATGAAGAGTTCAGGAACTTGCAAGCCTGATAGCTGGACATTTTCGTCTTTGATTACCATAAATTCATGCAGTGGGAAGGTTTCCGAGGCAGAGGCCTTGTTAAGTGAGATGTTGGCAGCGGGATTTGAACCTAATCTCTTTGTTTTAACATCGCTTATCCAATGCTATGGAAAAGCCCAGCGCACTGATGATGTTGTCAGGACGTTTAACCGACTGCCAGAATCAGGCATAACTCCTGATGACCGATTCTGCGGCTGTCTTCTGAATGTGATGACTCAAACCCCAAAGGAAGAGGTTGGTAAGCTTGTTGAATGCGTTGAGAAGTCCAATTCAAAGCTTGGTACTGTTGTAAGGCTTCTGTTGGAGGAGCCAGGCATTGAGGGACACTTTAAAAATGAAGCATCTGAGCTCTTTAATTCTATTAGCGAGGATGTGAAAAAGGCTTATTGCAATTGCTTAATTGATCTCTGTGTCAACCTTAATCTGTTGGAGAAAGCTTGTGAGCTGCTAGACCTTGGGCTTACACTGCAGATTTACAGAGATATTCAGGCCAGGTCTCCAACTCAATGGTCTTTACATCTGAAGAGTCTCTCACTTGGGGCAGCTCTGACTGCATTGCATGTTTGGATAAATGACCTAGCAAAGGCACTGGGATCTGGAGAAGAGTTTCCGCCATTACTTGGAATCAATACTGGGCATGGAAAACACAAGTATTCAGACAAAGGCTTGGCGGGTGTGTTCGAAACACATTTAAAGGAATTAAACGCTCCTTTCCATGAGGCCGCCCCAGATAAAGTTGGCTGGTTTTTAACTACAGATACTGCTGCCAAGTCATGGTTGGAGTCTAGAAGTTGACCCGAACTAGCTGCTGTCTAGGTGCTGTACTGACGATGGATTGGTACTCCATTATCGAGTCTTTACATGAGCAGGTAAACTTTGGCGACAATGATTGCACCCCTATCGAACCTCCTGTTTCCTATGTTTTCAGCTTGTAACTCTCTTGATTGAGGGAAAATTTTTGTAACTTTGGTTATATATTAATTTGTTACATAGTTAATGAAATTAGAAGAATCATGAGTCACATATGGTGGTGATTTCATTCTTGAGTATAGATCCATTGATCTTTTATTGAATTAAGCAACCAGACTTATTTCTGCTTGTTTTATTTTTTATTTACCACCTGCGACAGCTGATAGGGCGACTCAAAGACATTTTGAGGTTGAATGAGCCTTTTTTTTACCACCAAACCAAATTTGACGGTTCAAACTTTTCTTAGTTGCATCTTGAATGAGTGGGAAACTGGGATTCAAAGACTCATTTAGGTGTCTTTTTGTAAAAATAAAGTCAAATAAACTAGTTTTTAAAATTGGTTTCCCAGTCTCAACAGCCTGGCAAGAAGTGTTGTGAAGCCAAATACATACAATGCAAAGTGCGGCATTAATAAATCGTTAAGAAATTGAATTGTAGAGCAAAAAGTACAATGAACATAGCATGTTTGACTTATTTTTTTTTTAATTAAGTTATCAAAAATGTTCTTCATGATTGCATGCTCAGAGAAACCGACCCACCAAGCCACCATTGACTTGCTAAAACAAACCCATTAATAACAAAACCATAATTAATTAGTAATTGAAAATCAGTGTGATGGTCTGCACGTTAAATTGTCTTCACCGTGACAATGATTGGAACATATTATCACTATAAATTGACGAGGGCATCAGGACTGCTACTGCACAAACAAAATGGGAAACTGCATACATGTTGTGTCTGATGAATCCCACCAGAAAGTTAGAGTTGTCACTTTGGATGGAAAAGAAAAAGAGTTCAAAGCCTCAACACCAATCAAGAGAATCACTTCTGGTCGTTACAGTGGCTACAAGTTGGTGCACCAATCCGAGGCACAGTTGCTACTGCCTCATGACACCAAGCTTGAACCTGGAGAGGCTTACTATCTTGTGCCTGATCGTCCAGTTTTTCGAAAAACCAAGCTTAAACAGCCAAACCTAGTTCGTGTTTGTAATTATCGTCAGAATTTTATGATTTTATCTTTTTCTTTGGTTCTAACTAGATTAAAATTCTACTTATATAGTTCAATTAAAGCTTATCTTTTGTAATTGAAATCAGCCAATCCAAGTATTGGGTGGTTTCGGTTGCCAGCCGAAACCGACAAACCTAGTACGATTTTATCATCTTGTTTGGTTTTAATTAAATTAAACTTCTAATTTTATTTCAATTATGTTTAATACTTTTGTCACTCTTAAGAAAATAAATACACTAGAGAACAAAATTAGTCTTAAAATAAAACACCAATACAATTGGCTTTAAGTCACGATATTTTGTCACTCTCTTTGATGTAAGTTATTCGTCTCCACCAATTCGGTAATACACTGAATTTGTGAATACACATCCATATTTCAATGAAGCCTTTATTTGTCTGTGTTGTTCACTTGTGAAAACTATCATAGTAATTATTTTTTTGCTTCCACACATGATAAGCGACCCTCCAAATTTGATGCCAAGCAACCCGTTGTGTATTTATTGGTCAAAAAGGTTAATATCGATTGTATGATATTTCAAAAAAATAAAAAATCTTTACTTCTCTTGAAATGCTCTTCTATGAAAATATATTTCTATATTCTTTTACTTCCGCTATTGAAACTCATCCAATCATTTGGAATTTCACTACTTTATATGACATGCTTGATGATGAGCTAATCCTTTCATCCGTGGTTGATACAACACCACCATCTAATACATAATCATCTGATGTGCCACCCATTCCTTCACCATTGGCATCACCAAAGCTTAATACTTATCCTATAGAAGCATCACCAGAACGACGGCTTTCACGTGTCACCCAAGTTCCTGTGCACCTTCCAGACTTCCAAGTTACAGGCTCTCTTCCTTCACGTGGTCAACCCTCCTTATCGTCCTTAGTTTTGGTTGGACATATTGAAAAATAAACTTTGACTTCCCACCACCCTTCTAGAAACCGGTCATCACATGGCTCCAACCACAATCCAAAATTTTCAACAAAACAACCCCAACAACCATCAACCAGCTGTTTTGCATTTATTTTGTTTGTTTTTAGCTCATCTTATTTTCCTATATAAAGGAATGAAGTCTGTGTTGTAAATGTGTGGAGTGGTGTGAGAAATCAAGAGAGATAAATATAAGAAAAGCTTCTCCTTTCATAGTGTTTGTGCTCTGAATTCTCTCTTAGAGGTGCACCACAAGTGACCTCAACAATATCATTCCACCAACAGTGGTATCAAAGCTCAGGAGAACCAGAAACTCGAAGAACAGAGGTCGAAAACGAATTCACCCATAAATCAAAGTGCTCAAAATCCATTTTTGATAACACCAGAGTGTTCTACTCATCGTCAGGAATTTAACGGTGAAAAAGCCATTCAAATCGGAGCACCAGAGAGGTCGCATGTGCCGCAAGAAGTTGGAGAGTGATCTCACGCACCGTCCACGGGTTGTTATTCACGGGTTGTTGACGTCACTAACGGCGTTATAACGGCTGGAATATTCCGTCAATCAAGGGAATATTTCGTTATCTTTGGTTGACTTTTTCAAAAAGTTTGACCACTCGTTACGGACGCTTTCGAACTCATTTTTTGACAAACTCGGACTGGTTTCCAAGGTTTTGGACCATTCTGGACGCAACCGTGCACTCTGATTTTGCAAATTCTGACTCCAGATTTGTGATCTACTCATTTCAAGTCTCGATGGCTAACGGTAACGCACATGTTGTCATCCTGAAGCTCACCAAAGACAACTATGACAATTGGTGCATACAAATGAGAGCTTTACTAGCCTCTCAAGATGTTATGGATATTGTGGAAGATGGATATACAAAAGCTGAATCCAAAGAAGCCTAAGGAACCATGACAGAAGCTCAAATATCGACTCTTAAAGCCGATCGAAAGAGGGATTGTAAATCAAAGTCTATAATCTATCAAGGGCTAGACGAAGCAACGTTCGAGATCATAGCATCCGATAAGTCGTCAAAAGATGTCTGGGACACCCTTCTCAAAACCTACAAAGGTGTTGACAAAGTGAAAAGGATCCGTCTTCAAACTCTACGAGGTGAGTTCGAATCCCTACGAATGAAATCTAGTGAATCTATTGCTGAGTTCTACACACGAGTTATGGTCGTTGCGAATCAGCTAAGAAGAAATGGAGAAACTCTCACAGACATGAGAATTTCAGAGAAAATTTTACGATCATTAGATCCAAAGTTTGACTTCATAGTTGTGGCTCTGGAAGAGACAAAAGATCTGGAGACGATGTCTGTCGAATAACTTATGGGATCATTGCAAGCCCATGAGCAGAAAGTCACAAGAAGAAGTGACGACAGAGTATTGGAGCAAGCTTTCCAGTCAAAGCTCTCCCTCAATGAAAAAGATATGAGCAAGGGGGGACCTCACAACAAGGAAGAGAACGATGTAGAGGATCTCGTGGAAGAGGTTCAGGAAATGCTGAAACCAGGAGTAGAGGCATAGGAGGAAGAGACGCAAACAAAGGAGGACGTGGACAACAAAACTATGTCCCACGAGGAAGAGGAAGAGGAAGAAAAGAAGGGTACAACAATCGTCCGAACATTGACAAAAGAAATGTTCGATGCTATAACTGCCACAAATACGGCCACTATAGCAACAAGTGCAGAAGCCTACCAAATGTGGTGAATGAAAATTCCAACTTTGCAGAGAAAGAGCAAGTTGAAGGAGAATCGTTGATGTTGATGGCACACAACTCAACATATCAAAACCAAAATGTTTGGTTTCTTGATTCTGGATCCAGTAACCATATGACAGGCAGAAAAGACTTATTCACTGAACTTGATGAGAAAGTTCACGGAGAAATCTCATTTGGCGACCTATCTAAAATCACTGTCCAAGGAAGAGGAGATGTGATGATTAAGCAGAAGAATGGAGATCATGTTTTCATCTCAAATGTCTATTATGTTCCAGACATGAAGACAAACATCCTAAGTCTCGGACAACTGTTGGAGAAAGGCTACCACATTAGCCTTCAAAATATGCAACTCACCATCACAGATGCTCGAGGAAAGCTGGTTACCCGAGTTCAGATGACGAAGAATAGGATGTTCTCTCTCGTAATTCATCATGGTACGCCAAGATGTTTGACAGCCATCATCGATGACAAAGATTGGTTGTGGCATCTAAGGTATGGACATCTTAATTTTGAAAGGTTAAAGCAGCTTGGAAGTAAGGAGATGGTGAAAGGATTGCCAAACATCCATCACCCAAATAAGATGTGTGAAAGCTGTGTTCTCAGTAAACAACACAGAAATAGCTTCGAAAAGGAGGCAAATTGGAAAGCAGCCATGCCACTTGAGCTCGTTCACACAGATGTGTGTGGTCCATTGACTCCAGTATCAAATGGACAGAATCAATACTTCCTCACCTTCATTGACGACTACAGCAGAAAGACTTGGATTTATTTCCTGAAAAGGAAGTCTGAAGTATTTGATTACTTTAAAGAGTTCAAAACTTTTGTGGAGAAGCAAAGTGGCTACTACATCAAAACACTAAGATCAGATCAATGTGGAGAATACACTGCAGGTGCTTTCTAGGAATTCCTTAAGCAACAAGGAATTAGACATCAGTTTACACCAGCTTATACTCCTCAGTTAAACGGTGTAGCTGAAAGGAAGAATCGAACAATCCTTAACATGGTCAGAATCATGTTAAAGAATAAAAACATGCCTAAGAGTTTTTGGGCTGAAGCAGTCTTGTGTGCGGTATATCTACAAAACAGATGTCCTACGAAGAGTCTTAATACAAAGATGCCATAAGAAGTATGGAGCACTCACAAACCAAGTGTGAGTCACCTTAGAGTTTTTGGCTCCATTGCCTATATCAAGGTCCCAGAAGCAAGAAGAACGAAGCTTGAAGATAAAGGAGAAAAATGTATCCTGGTTGGATACGGTGATAGAACTATGGGTTCCCGGCTATACAACCCATCACCAAGAAAGTGATCTTCAACAGGAATGTCATTTTTGAAGAAAATGAATCCTGAAATTGGGATTAGAACAAAGCTTCCAGAAGTGCAGAGTTGATATCTGAAGAAGAGACAAGAGAAGTGGATACAGAGCCATAAACACCCAGAAACCAGCAGACTCCTCAACGTGGTTACCCTTCACCACAAATGTATGATTCTCCATCACCGATTAAACGTGATTTTTCAGATATGATGCCTAGAGGGACACGTAGCCTAGAAGATTTGTATGAAAATACAGAACAGGTGGAAAAAGACATTACTTTGTATTGTCTGCTGATGACAAGTGATCCAGTTAGTTTTGAAGAGGCTAACCAAGAAGGAAAATGGAGAAGTGCAATGAATGAAGAGATTCGATCCATTGAAAAGAACAAGACATGAGAGTTGACTAATCTCCTAAAAGGCCGAAAAACCATCGGAGTAAAATGGGTCTACAAGACCAAAAGGAATGCGAAAGGATAAGTCCAGAGATACAAGGCAAGACTTGTAGCAAAAAGCTACAAACAGAAAGAAGGAGTTGATTACGGAGAATTCTTTGCCCCGATTGCCAGACTAGAGACCATCAGATTGCTAATATCATTAGCAGCCTAGAAGAGTTGGAAAATTTACCAACTTGACGTAAAGTCAGCATTCCTGAATGGCTTTCTTGAAGAAGAAATCTATGTGGAACAACCACCTGGATATGTGTAGAAAGACAATGAAGATAAAGTTTGCAGATTGAAGAAAGCTCTATATGGTTTGAAGCAAGCACCCCGTGCATGGAACATGAGGATTGACGATTACTTTCAAGAGAATGGATTCGAGAAATGTCTGTATGAGCATGCACTATATTTGAGGAAGGAAACCGATGGAAGCCTGTTATATGCATGCTTATATGTTGATGACTTGATCTTCACCGGTAACAATCCAGCCATGTTTGAAAATTTCAAACGGAGAATGGTGAAAGAATTTGAGATGACTGACATTGGTCTAATGGCTCATTTTCTTGGTATTGAAGTTGTGCAAAGCGAAAAAGGTATCTTCATCTCCCAGAGTATCTATGCAAAAGAAATTCTAAAGAGATTTGGTATGGAAAAATGCAATCCTGTCACAACTCCAGTAGAAATAAGATTAGAGATAAGAAAGAATGAAAGAGGAGATGTTGATCCAACCTATTTCAAGAGCTTTGTTGGAAGTCTAAGATACTTGACGTGTACCAGTCCAGATATACTTTATGAAGTTGGACTAGTCAGCAGATACATGGAGACTCCTGACCAGTCTCACCTAAATGCTGCAAAGAGGATACTTCGCTACATAAAAGGTACAATTGATGATGGTATATTTTATACCAAATGTGAAGATTGCAGGTTGATTGGCTATTCAGACAGTGATTGGGGAAAAGATCTAGATGAACGTAAAAGCATGACAGGCTTTACGTTTTTTATGGGAGATACAACGTTCACATGGTCATCCAAAAAGCAAGCCATTGTGACACTGTCATCATGTGAAGCTGAGTACGTTACTGCATGCTCAGCTGTTTGTCATGGTATCTGGATCAGGAATGTGTTGCAGTACTTGGGATTTCCACAAGATAATCCCACAGAGGTTTACATTGACAATCGATCAGCGATTGTGCTAGCAAAGAATCCAGTATTCCATGAAAGAAGCAAACATATTGATACGCGGTATCATTTCATTAGAGAGCATGTGAAGAATAAGGAGGTGGAATTAGTCTCTTGCAGGACATATGATCAAGTTGCTGATATTTTCACCAAGCCACTCAAACATGATGTGCTTTCAAGACTAAAGACAATGCTTGGTATGACAAAGCACGGAAAGTCAAGTTTAATGAGGGATGTTGAAAAATAAACTTTGACTTCCCACCACCCTTCTAGAAACCGGCCATCACATGGCTCCAACCACAATCCAAAATTTTCAACAAAACAACCCCAACAACCATCAACCAGCTGTTTTGCATTATTTTGTTTGTTTTTAGCTCATCTTATTTTCCTATATAAAGGAATGAAGTCTGTGTTGTAAATGTGTGGAGTGGTGTGAGAAATCAAGAGAGATAAATATAAGAAAAGCTTCTCCTTTCATTGTGTTTGTGCTCAGAATTCTCTCTCAGAGGTGCACCACAAGTGACCTCAACAATACCATTCCACCAACAGGACACACATGTAGCTCTCACCCTTTGTCCAAATTTTTATCTTATGATAAGTTGTTTAATTTTCTTTGTGCTTTCACCTCCGTTGTTTCTATGGCTATATAACCGTGTTCTTATTCTCAAGTTGTCACGGATCCTGAATGGCATCTTGCAATGTAGAATGGATTGAACTCATTGCTCTTGAGGCAAATCATACTTGGTCTCTTCAACCGTTGCCTCCCGGTTAAAACCTATCGGCTGTAAATGAGTTTATAAAATCAAGCTCAAATCCGATGGTACCATTAAGAGATACAAAGCCAGGTTGGGGGCCAATAACAGTCAAATTGAAAGGTTTGACTACCAAGACACATTTGCACTTGTTGTAAAATTGGTGGCAGCCATTCAAAATTGGCATCCCTATCAATTAGATGTCAACACTGCATTCATTCACGGTGATCTTGAAAAAGATGTTGTTTTTACCTCACAGGTTCGGGCGTAAGTGGGAGAGAAAAGTGTGCAAACTTCATAAATCTTTATACAAGCTTAAGCAAACAAGCTGACAATGGTTTCTCAAGCTCTCCCAAGCTCTTAAATCAACCAGATATACACAGTCTGATTATTCATTATTCGTCCAATCATAAGGTACTAAGTTTACTGCAATTCTAATTTATTTGGATGATGTGATCCTAGCAGGCAACGATTTATAAGAAATCAAGACTCTCAAGGAATTCTTAAATTAGTTGTTTAAATTAAAAGACCTTGGACAGTTAAAATATTTCTTGGACAAAGAGGTCACTCAATCCACCAAAGGATATCATCACAAAGAAAATATGCATTGACAATTATTGAAGATTCTGGGTACCTCAGTGCAAAACCAGCTACTTTTCCTATGGAACAAACTTGACGCCCTGTAAAACCGAGGGATATGAAATTGAAGATCCTTCTTCATATAGATGACTTGTTGGGCGTTTAATATGTATCACTATCACTGGAGCAGACTTAGTTTATGCGGTTCACATCTTAATTCATTATATGGACAAGCCTAGATTACCACATCCGGAAGCAGCCCACAGAGTCTTGAGATATATTAAAGGGACACCAGGGCAAGGTATATTTCTTTAAGCCTCGAGTTCAACCCAACTCGGAACTGTAAGAATTATATATTAAAACAATAATTAAATATCGTATTGTATGCATAAGTATGAATAAATGTGTACCTGGAAACGCAGCGGAAACAATCTAAGTTATGGAGGATCTTGATCCCGAATCGATAATAACGCAATAACCTGAAAATAAAACAAGAAAAATAATTAAAACAATATAAAGTCTTATACTATCTTCTTACTTTCCTCAGATTGCCTAATGGGGAGACAATTTTGTTATAACAATCGTTGTGAGTGAGAGTAGGGACCCCCTATATATAGTATAACTTCCTAGAATCCTAACACATAAAGGATTCTCAAAACGCTAATAGGATGACTAGTCCTAAAAGGAATACTAGGCACACACATATACAATAGTCCATACCATATCTTACATATATTTAATGTAGCTAAGGTGCACTGAACCCAACAATATTGATCACATTAATAACGGGCTTTATCCGGTCAACTCTCACTTACTTAGACATTCCAATCAATTCGGTTTTTTATAAACTCAAAATATAATGTCATATGTTGCTCACAATTTTATAAAAATCTTACATTCTCTCACTTGAGCTACATAGACATTATTATTTTAGATTTGAAAATTCTTTTTAGAAAACGACTCTCCGAATTGTCAAGCAATTATATGTGGCCACAAAGAATGCTTAAGAGAGTAACACATTTCTTCCCCTTAGTCCAATAGAACCTCAAGTATCCAACTACAAAGATCATTACATCTTTAATCGACATAAGACCATATGTAATCAAAATACCCTTAGCTCTACCTACCCTAGTAAAATGATATGCATGTGTGGTATGGAAATTACATGCAGATGTGATCATCATGCCTATTTCCATATAGGTCCAACTTTACATTATAAGAAGTGGCTTAAGATGAGCAAACTCAATGTCTTAAGCATTTTACTCTCACTGGCCAAACACTTTGACCGTGAGCTAAACCTCCCTTAAGACGGGCAAATCCTTCTGTCTTAAGTAATGTTCATTCATCGGTGGAAACTTTATACCTTATGAGTGAATTGCCCCCTCAAGCTAAAAGTTTGAGATTTCTTACCATAACCAATCATCCGTGTGCACACAATAACAGATATGACAAATATCTTAACATGCATATACAATATATTCTCGATAATATAAAACAAACATACATAGAATAAATGCAGTTAATCTAATAAAAGACAACTCCCACTAACTAAACACATCAAAAAATTCAATCCTTCAATGCAGGTAACAACATGCTCTACAAAATCTCCGGAGTCAAATATTTTGGTTAGTGTATCAAGAGTTACTTATGGCTATTAGAAGCTCGTAACTCTTAAATCTACTCTCACTATAATATCCATATGGTTAAACCTTCGAGATTTCTTAGCATTATATAACGAAGATAAATACAGTGAAATTATCACAATCTACCTCAAAATATGATTTCACAATCAAAATTCTTTAGAATTGTAATATATAAATCCACATGTGAGCATGAAACAATTAACCTCTACAAATACTATAAAACCTCCCCTTTATTATTATTATTATTATTATTATTCAATAATACATGAAATCCGCAAAGTCTACTAATGTAATAATATAATTAATACATATATATTAAGCTTACATCAAACTATCAATTGCGGATACATACATGATTTTTTTCTTATGAGAATGCTTCAATTTACTTGAGGAATTAAAAAATTATGTAAGTTTATCAATTTTACTAATAGGTACCTCAAACAAGTAAACTTGTAATCATATTTAACCCTTTTAAGTGCTCTATTAATATGTTTTCTCAATAGCATTATCAAAATAAGCTTGTTTAAGATTTTTCACCTCGACATACTAGAGATAAAATTCTTAATGTCACATAAATGACAACACAGAGCACATGGAAAATAAACTTACTCCCACTGACCCTCGATTATGTCTAAAGATATAATAAAACTCTTAACAAAGTTATTAAATGCCAATACTTTATTAAACTAAACACTATTGTTTGGAAACTTAATTAACTATGTCAATGAAGCTTAAAAGTATGCAAACTTAATACTCATTCTCAAGTAAAATCTTTTAGCCATAAATCTAACCACATAACTTTCAGCCAATTAGTTTGCAACTAGTTGACAACTAAGTCAAAACCCTAACTCCACAATTCAACAAATATGACATTTATTCAACATAAATATCCTAAACATAAGTTTTCTTCCTTAAACGCAAGTCTTTGAAATTAAACATTCATCCAAAATTTCAATTCAACAAACATAACATTTATTCAACATAAATATCCTAAACATAAGCTTTCTTCCTTAAACTAAATATCCTAAACATAAGCTTTCTTCCTTAAACACAAGTATTTGAAATTATACATTCCTACCCCCCCAGAATGTATAATGCATAGATGTAATTATTCTTATAAATAAAACAGAACCGGTTTTATGAACTATTACCAATAGTTTTTAATATTTTGCAGTCATATCCTTAAATTTTATGAGATCACTTTTAATTCAATTAATCAAAAGACTTAAAAATGAGAATTTAAAATAATCAAAATGTCCTACGAATCAATTATCTCAATTCTACATTTGGTCATATGATTAAAAAGATTATATCTAGAATTTAGAATACGAGAAGAGTTCGAAGACCCATAAAGATTATTATTTGGAAAATCACCATATAACAAACTAGGTGAAACTTATAAGCAAGAATCTATTATCTTGAGTAAACTTCAAGATATTAATTCTCAGTTCTATTATGAAAATTGTACTACGCATTACATGACCAAAATCGGAAATATCATCCAATAAAACTTTTAGAATTTAAAGATAACCTATATGTTACCATGAATTCATAAGAATTCAAATAAAACTTCTTAACCAATTGGTCCCTATTAAATACTGAGTTCATTAGAACAATTTATAATATAAAATGTATCACAAGAAATAACCCACTAAAAGCTTAATTGATAATTAATCAAATAATTCAAAACATAAATCAAGGGGTGCATTTTCTTACGATAACAAATTATTCTATGTTCTCAGTATTTTCTTTGACTTATTATGTTGAATTGTCAAAATTTTCAGACTACTTCCTATGGTGTATGTATCCTATCATTTTTATCAAATGACAAACAAAAGGCTTAACTTCATAGAATATATTAATCTAAGGCAATAAACCCTAGCAAAACTTCCAACAGTGGGTTCATTAAACTTTATTTATCCTTTAATCCTTATTAAGGTAAAAACCAATTTGAGCGTCTCATTAAATCCATCAAAAAGGTCCATCAACCAATATCTTAATGACATGTATTTAGAAATAGTAGAGGCGTTTAAAAAGAATTAAATGACAGTTTACTCATACTCACATCGATTTTCATAATCATTATAAATAATGATTTAATCTTTATGGAAATCCAACACAACATCATGATCTGTCTTTTGGACAAAGACCACAACGCACATGTTAAAACTTTCCTACAAGTGATTAACCACTTTGGGAGATGAACATCACTCTTTATTCTTCAATGCTCACAAAACTTACACAAGTGATAACTCTTTTAGGCAGATGATCAACACATGTATAACTTTACTTCAATGAAGTTCAAAACCTTAATCATTGATAATCCAATGAATGTTATGGAATCTTAACAACTAGTTCACTACGTGAATACATAGCCATACCAACTCCATAATATTCCAAACACAATTGATTATATAATTTTAAAAAACGATCATTATAAAATCTTAATGGTCAGTCCACTACGTAGAAACATAACCATCCAACTTTATAATAATTTTGAATATAATCAATTAATGTCCTCAATGAAATAAATAAATCATAATGAAATATTAATAGTTAGTCTACTATGTGAAAACGTAACCATACAATTCCATAACAATTTCATAGGTTATACATTTGTAAAACATGAAGTACAAATCCAATATCAATACACCCAATATAAATTTATATATTTATCTTAATCAATCTAACAGAGTCACGCATTAATTTTATTTCAATTTATACAAAATAATGAGAAATATATAACCTTCTTAAATTCAAGTTGAGTAGATATTATTTGTGAGCATATAGAATATGTAGGCATCATTAAGTGTTGGACACTTTCATTCAATGAAAATATATTAGAGGTAATTTCCAAAATTTCTAGCATTTATATCACCTTATATAAATGAATACTCCAAGATGATGAATCTCCTACAGAGAAGAACATCACCCATCACATGTGTCTAACATTAGTGAATACCTCGAGATAATGAACCTCCCACGAAGAAGAACATCACTCATCACATGCATATAATTCCATCATTACAGTTCTAGAGATGAATACCTTAAGATGATGAACATTCTAAGGAGAAGAACATCATATATCACATGTGATAACCCTCCAACGGAGATGATTAACACATACATTTCCGTCTTTATAGTTCAAATTTAATAATTGATAACCAACGAACATCTCAAAATCTTAATGATTAGTTACTACATGAAACATAATTATTCAATTCACGAGAATATTCTATCAATTATTAAAACTTATCCAATTTATAATCGTTAGCCAGCGAAATTCTCAAAATCGAAATAATTAGTCACTACGTGAAACATAATCACTCAATTCATGAGATTATTCAAAACAGATTATTGATTTTAATCTTATCAATAATCGATAGCCGATGAATTTCTCAAAATCATAATGATTAGTCACTACGTGAAATATAATCATCCGATTCACGAAAAAATTCTATCAATTATTGAATCAAAATCATTAATATTCGATAACCGACGAATTTATCAAAATCTTAATGACTAGTTCACTACGTGAAAACATAGTCATCCGATTCATGAGAAAATTCTATCAATTATTAATTTTAAACAAACTAACAATTATTATGAAAACTAACTGATTAATCATTACGTGAAACATAATCATTAGAAATCATAATAATTATTTATGAACTATAAATATTTGTTATAAAAGTTTTTGAAAAATTTTAAAATTGCCTCTTGATTTTAGTAAATTTCAAATTGGCCTCTATATTTATCAAAATATTAAATTGGCCTTAAATATCTTTTAAAATTATAAATCAGCTCCAACACATGAATAATTACACATATATACCTCAAAGTTATATTAATTCTAACAGACCCAGAAAAAATTGTATAACACCCCAATATTCTATCTTATTTAAAAGGGAAACCTAGGAAAATTTCAAAACAGTCCAAAACTTTATTTAATTTACAAAAGGTGGCCCAAAACCAAAATCAAACCAAAACCCTAGGTTTCATGGGCCGCCGCCAGCCTTGATTCGTCGGCCACCATCACGGCAGCATCACCGATCGAAAAAGCGACGGCCGACAGAGACCACACCATCGTCGACCCGAATCATTCGATCCGTGAACAATCGTGGATCTACAAAACCCAAAAACAGATCAACTTTGTGCGGATCTGTGGCTCGCCGGTGAAACACGATGTCGCCAGAAAATCGAAGGCCCGAGCAACCTAAACAAAGCCGCGCCGGAGCGTGAGCGTGGTAGGTCTGGTTGGGATCCATCGACCCGAGACTGACGCGGGTCTGGTGTAAGATCCTTTGACCTGCTCGGATCTGGTGCCACAAGGCACAAATCCATCGACTTGCACTTGAACCCAGATCTGGTGTGATCCGATCATCACATATGATCAGACCATATGAGCCCCTCTGTCTAGACAACCTCATCCATTAATGGTTTCATACCAACGAATATGTCTGTGAAGCAACTGAGACCCGTGGGTCTTCATTCAAATTCAAGGATGCCCAAAATTGCACCATCTTAATTACCAAATAATAGATAATAGATAATGCGTAAAAGCTAACACATGTCAAAGCCAAACAATATAGAATACAAGTATGGATTTCAATTTGTTATAATAACATGCCAGATTGCGAGTGCGCATACTATGATTGACACACTCAAATAACTGATCCATGTTATCTAATCAAAACAAAATCAATACCGTAAATAATATAATTCAATCCAACTTGTTCAAATACAAATATATTCAATTTCTGCTATGATACCACTATCAGAATTATATATTAATACAATAATTAAATCTTGTATCGTACGTATAATTATGAACAAATACGTACCTGGAAATACAGCGGAAACAATCTAAGTTACGGAGGATCTTAATCCCCGAATCGATAATAACACAATAACCTGAAAATAAAATAGGGAAAATAATTAAAACAATAGAGATTCTTGCACTCTCTTCTCACCTTCCTCAGATTGTCTAATGGGGAAACAATTCTATTATAACATTCGTTGTGAGTGAGAGTAGGGACCCCTATATATAGTATAACTTTCTAGAATCCTAACCCATAAAGGATTCTCAAAACCCTTTAATATGATGACTAGTCCTAAAAGGAATACTAGGCTCACACATATACAATAGCCCATACCATATCCTATATATATTTAATGTAGCTAAGGTACACCGAACTCAACAATATTGATCACATTAATAACGGATTTTATCTGGTCAACTCTCATTTAAACATTTCAATCAATTCGGTTTTTCATAAACTCAAAATATAATATCCTCTGATTAGGTATGTTGCAAAGACACTTGAAAATCTGTTGCAAGGTATTGTTTCTTACTTGGCCAATCATCTGTTTCCTGTAAAACCAAAAAGCAAACTACTGTGGCTCGAACTTCTACAAAAGCCGAATATCAATCTACGGACACAACTTCTTGTGAAATTACTTGGTTAAGGTATATTCTAGATGATTTGCGCATAGAGCATGCATATTTTGTTCAATTATGTACTTTCATGAATGAACTAAACTCATTGAAATAGATTGTCATTTAGTTCGTGAGAAAATAAAATAAGGTTTGATCAAGACCTCTCATATATCAACACATGTTCAGCCAGCTAATCTCTTCACAAAGGCATTGAGTTTTTCACAGTTCCAATTAAGGGTTGGCAATTTAAGGGCTTGGGCCCTCACAATATTTTTTACTTGTAATATGACCCTGTACTACTACGCATATTGTAACCCGAATTTGGATGTCATATTTCACTTCTAATTAATTTTTTTAGGTTTTTTATCCCTTAAATTAGTATTTTTAATATTTAAAAAAACTCATCAATTCATCATCCTCATCTCTCCCGTCTCCACGCGGCCATCATCACTCATCAGTCCTCTTTCTCTCCACCATAATCATCAGCCTCTAATCTAGAAAAATTCCAGAATTTTTTCTTTCAATTTTTTTTCACAAAGAATTTGATAAAAAAAAATCCGCATACAGTGCATCCATCCAGAACAACTCGTCATCAAAAAAATCTCAAACACTCAAAAAAATAATTAAAAAAAAGTTAAAGATTTGGAAATTTGAAGATCTTCAACCTTCCATCTGGAAAGTTGAAGATTTGTTCCGATGTAGAAACAATAAGCGATTCCCAGATGATGAAAACTCTAAAGATGACCGGAAGCGATTGGTGGCAACTGGTGGCGACCTGAAGAGACTAGCAACGAAAGTCGTGATGCATCAGCGGTGGCACGACAACAAGAGATTCGTTTTGTTGAAGAGAAGTGTTGAATAGCGTTGGTGTTGTTTTTGGAAGGGAAGTGTAGAACAACTGGTATTCTTATTTAAAATGTTTAGGATGAAGTGGGCTTTCTGAGCCCTAGTTAAAACCTTCAACTAACCCGCAATTTGTTTGGGTTTACAATAAAAAGCTTATTATGGGCTTTTTAATGATAAGATCCATGTTTAAAAGTAAGGGCCAGACCCTCTAAACCCAGTTCATTTTGCCATGCCTAGTTCCAAACTTTACTTAGCAAGTAGGTGTCATCAATATCCATTCAAACTTGAGGAGGAGTGCTAAGGAAAGAAAAGTTAAATAACATATATTGAGGAGATCCCAATTGATTTTATATACAGTAACTGTATTTGTTTCCTTCCTTTGTTAGCTATGTAATTTAGTAACTGTATTTTAGGCAAACTTGAAGGGTATAATTCTGTTGGGTGGCTCTCTTAACACCCACAAAATATCTTCTTACACCCATGTTTTAATGATTTTTTTTTTATTTTTAAAATACCCTTACATTTGATTAATTAAAATTGGCTTTATAACTAGAAATTAAATTTTCTTCCTACACCCATAAGTTTTAAAACCCAATCTATCATAAACCCTAGTAATATATACTTAATCAAACCCAACATCAATAGGGAAATATAATATTTCTTTTGCACATATAGTCAACGAATGGATGAACAAAGAATTGATTTTATGGATTTAAATGCAGTAAGGAATGTTTACTTTCATTTCTATTATTGTTTTGCGATTGAATTATAAATTGTTGCGGTGTAGTCTTGTAGAACTCTTTATTTATAAAGCAGTCATAGGACTCGATCAAATATATACGGTTCTCAAACACAACTCACTTTACTATAATTTAACTATAAATTCTTATTAATTTTTTTGGTTTGTAAAGCAAAAAAACTTAGTGGATGGAAAAAAAAAACTAAATTTTTAAATGAAAAAAATTTGATTTGTTTGGTGATTGAAAAAATTGTTTTTTTTTTTAAGACAAAAGAAGCATATTATTGTTTGTTTAATTATTATTATTGTTGTGACAATGATTATGTGTGTAAATCATCATGATTTTATGGGTTTTTATATAATTCAATACATTAATTCGGCAAGTAACAATGAAATTTCATTAATAATGATTACTTTTAGAGTTGAATTTATATTTTATTTTTACCCAAATAAAATCTTAGTTGGAGAATTTTATTTGAATATGATATTTTTTATCTAAGGAAATTCTATAATATTTATTAAACGGAACGAAGAAAGTGTAAGTAGTAACTTTTTTTTTTTAAAAGAACCCGTATGTACCGGAATTTTATTTTATTTTATTTTTTTACGGTGATGGAAGTAAACGAAGAGAAGTTGGTGTAATGAGAAAAAATATATATTTAAAAAAAATTCTTAAATGATAGTTTTGGTATTTTAAAGCGTGTAGAGAGTGAAATTAATAATTTTAATTTTTAATATAGACATAGGAAGAAAAATGAGTGTAGAAAGATATTTTGTCCAAATTATTTACTTATAAAAACCGCTGTACAAACATGAATATGAATATATCATAAATCATAACAATTCTGCAACTTTCTCACATTACATTTTATAAACCGTTCTGGATAATTTCAGTAATAATTCTAATTCTTAGTTTTAAAAAATATAATACTTTCTAGCTTAAAAGAATAATTAAACTGCTAAAATCTGTTAATTCATAAATTAATCTAAAAGACTATATCAATTTATTAACTCCTCATAAAATTCAATACTATATTTATTCATATTAAACAAATAATCTAATTCTCTAGTATTACCTTCTTAAATAACATAGATACTTAATCTTATGAAATTAAAATCCACTCACATAACTGTTGGCTCATGTATGTATTAATCTAATAAATCTACTGTATTAATTTTTTTTTTATCAATTTAACATCACTTATCTAAATAATAATACTATACAAACCAAAAAAATAGCATAAATCAATTTAAATGAACATATCATTTACCATGCCATCCTATATTTCCGTTTTTAGTGAGATACTTGTCTTAAAACTCTAAAAAACTAAAAAGACTAAAAAGCAATTAAAGCCCAAATGTAAAACAATGAAACAAACCATAAAATAATTTTTTGAAGTCAAAAAGAGAAACCAGAACAGTGAACAGGTAGTGAGAGGAGGAAATAGAGAGAGCGAGTGATGTGTTAGCATTATATATATGAATATAATTCGATCTCGTATTATATGCATAAGTATGAATAGACGCGTACCTTGAAGCGCAGCGGAAAACATCTAACTCGTAGTGGCTTAATCTCGAATCCATAATAACGCAATAACCTGAAAATGACACAAGAAAAATAATTAAAACAATAGAGAGTCTTCTACTCTCTTCTCACCTTCCTCAGATTGCCTAATGGGAAGACAATTCTGTAATACATTTATTGTAAGTGAGAGTAGGGACCCCCTATATATAGTATAACTTCCTAGAATCCTAACTCATAAAGGATTCTCAAAACCCTAATAGGATGACTAATCCTAATAAGAATACTAGGCTCACGCATATATAATAGCCTATATCATATCATACATATATTTAATGTAGCTAAGGTGCACCAAGCCCAACAAATATTGATCACATTAATAACGGGCTTTATCCGGTCAACTCTCATTTACTTAAACATTCCAATCAATTCGGTTTTCATAAAATCAAAATATAATGTCATATGTTGTTCACAATTTCTTATAAAAATCTTACATTCTCCCACTAGAGCTATATAGACATTATATTTTAGATTTAAAATTCATTTTAGAAAACGACTCTCCAAATTGACAAACAATTATATGTGGCCACAAATAATGTTTAAGAGAGTAACACCTTCCTTCCCCTTAATCCAATAGAACCTTAAGTATCCAACTACATAGATCATTACATCTTTAATCGACATAAGACCATATGTAATCAAAATACCCTTAGCTCTACCTACTCGGGTAAAATGATATGTATGTGTGGTATGGAAATTACATGCAGATGTGATCATCATGTCTATTTCCCTATAGGTCCAACTTCGCATAATGCGAAGCAGCTTAAGACGAGCAACTTAATGTCTTAAGCATCTTACACTCATTGGCCAAACATTTTGACTATGAGTTAAACCTCCCTTAAGAAGGAAAAATCCTTCTGTCTTAAGTAATATTCATTCATCGGTGGAAACTTTATACCTTATGAGTGAATTGCCCCCTCAAGCAAAAAGCTTGAGATTTCTCGCCATAACCAACCATCTGTGTGCACACAATAACAAGTATGACAAACATCTTAACATGCATATACAATACATTCTCGAGAATATGAAACAAACATGCATAGAATAAATGCAGTTATCTAATAAAAGACAACTCCAACTAACCAAACATATCAAAAATTTCAATCCAATGCAGGATACAATTTGCTCTACAAAACTTCCGGAGTCAAATATCCTGGTTAGTGTATCAATAGTTATTTTACTTGTGGCTATTAGAAACTTGCAACTCTTAAATCCTTCTCTCACCACAATATCCATATGATTAAGCCTCCGACATCTCTTAGCATTACATAGAGAAGATAAATACAGTGAAAATATCATAATCTTCCTCAAAATATGATTTCACAATCTAAATTGTTTAGAGTTGCAATATATAAAGCCACATGCTTATTTATTCATACATACATATGAGCATGAAACAATTAACATCTACAAATACTATGAAACCTCCCATTTGTTTTATGACAATCCAACAATACATGCCAAATTGGTTTGAAATCCACAAAATTTACTAATGTAATAATAGAATCTATACATATATATTAAGCTTACATCAAACAATCATTTACGGAAATATACATGACCTTTTTCTTATGAGAATGCTCCAATTTACTTTGAGAAATTAAAACTATGCAAGTTTATCACTTTTACCAATAGGTACCTCAAACAAGTAAACTTGTAATCATACTAACCCTTTAAGTGCTCTATTAACATATTTTCTCAATAACATTATCAAAATATGCTTGTTCGAGATTTTTCACCTCGAAATACTGGAGAAAAGATTCTTAATTTCACACACAAATGACAACATAGAGCACATAGAAAATAAACTTACTCCCACTGACCCTTAGTTATGTCTAATGGCAAAATAAAACTTTTAACAAAGTCTAAAATTGTTACAACATTATTAAACTAAACACCATTATCTGGAAACTTGATTAACTATGTCAACGAAGTTTGAAAGTATACAAACTTAATACCTGTTTTCCAAGTAAAACCTTTAAGCTATAAATCTGACCATATGACTTTCAACCAATTAGTTTGCAGCTATTTGACAACTAAGTCAAAACCCTAACTCCAATGACATCCAAAATTACAATTCAACAAACTTGACATTTATTCAACATAGATATCCCAAACACAAGCATTCTTCCTCAAACGCAAGTTTTGAAATTATACATTCTTAACAACATCACTCCCCCCCTAAGAATGTATAATCCTAGATACAATTATTCTTATAAATAAAATAAGACAAGTTCTATGAACTATTCTCAATAGTTTCTAATCTTTGCAGTCCTATCCATATATTTTATGAGATTACTTTTAATTCATTTAATCAAAAGATTTAAAACTGAGAATTGAAAATAATCAAAATGTCTTACGAATCAATTATCTCAATTCTATCTTTGGTCATGTGATTAAAAAGATTATATCTAAACTATAAGAACAATCTTCAATCTAATTCTAAAACCTAAAAGTAGAATTTAAAATTCGAGAAAAGTTCGAAGACCCATAAAGATTATTATTTACAGAAATCACCATATAACTCGCTAGATGAAATCATAAGCAAGAATATATTATCTTGAATAAGCTTCAAGATATTAATTTAAATTCTCAGTCTTATTATGAAAATTCTACTTTGCTATACATGACCCAAATCGGAAATATCATCCAATACAACTTTTAGAGGTTAAAGATAATATAAATATGATCATGAATTCATATGAATTCAAATAAAACCTCTTAACCAATTGACCCCTATTAAATACTGAGTTTATTAGAAGAATTTATAATATAAAATGTATCACAAGAAATAACCCATTAAGAGCTTAACTGAAAATTAATCAACTAATTCAAAACATAAATTAAGGGGTACCTTTTCTTGTGATAGCAAATTATTTTATTTCCTCAGTATTTATTTTCTTTGACTTGCTATATTGAACCCTATCACTTTTATCAAAATGATAAACAAAAGACATAACTTTACAGAATAGATTATTCTCCATCTATATATAAGGCACTAAACCTTAACAAACTTTCGACAGTGGGTTCACTAAACTTCATTTATCCTTTAATCCTCGCTAAGGAAAAAAAAAACAATTGGAGCGTCTCATCTAATCCATCAAAAAGGTCCGTTAACCAATATCTTAATGACATGTATTTAAAACTAGTAGAGGTGTTTAAAATGAATTAAATCACAGTATATTCATGCTCACACCGATTTCTATAATCATTATAAATAATAATTTAACCTTCATAGAAATCCAACACAACATGGACAAAGACCACGACGCACGTGTTAAAACTTTCCTACAAGTGATTAACTTCTTTGGGAGATGAGTATCACTCTTTATTCTTCAATGCTCACAAAACTTACACAAGTGATGACTCCCTTAGGCAGATGATCAACACATATATAGGTTTACCTCAATGCAGTTCAAAACCTTAATCATTAATAATCCAACGAATATTATGGAATCTTAACAACTAGTTCACTACGTGAATACATAGCCATCCAACTCCACACATATTCCAAACACAATTGATTATATAATTTCTATCAAAAGATCATTATAAAATCCTAATGGTTAGTTTACTATGTAGAAACATAACCATCCAACTTTATAATAATTTCGAATATAATCAATTAATGTCTTCAATGAAATAAATAAATCATAATGAAATATTAATAGTTAGTCTACTACTTAGAAACGTAACCATACAATTCCATAATAATTTCATAGGTTATACATTTGTAAAACATGAACTACAAATCCAATATCATTACACCCAACATAAATTTATATATTTCTCTTAATCAATCCGACACGGTCACACATAATTTTTATTTTAAATTATGCAAAATAATGAGAAATATATAACCTTCTTAAATTTATGTTGAATAGATATTATTTGTGAGCATATAGAATATGTAGGTATCATTAAGTGTTGGGCAATTTCATTCAATTAAATGAAAATATATTAGAGGCAATTTCCAAATGTTCAAATATTTATATCACATTATATAAATGAATACCTTAAGATGATGAACCTCCTACGGAGAAGAACATCACCCATCACATGTGTCTAACATTCACAACGTATTGTATAAGTGAATACCTCGAGATAATGAACCTCCTACGGAGAAGAACATCACTCATCACATTCATATAATTCCATCATTGCAGTTCTATAGATGAATACCTCAAGATGATGAATCTCATACGGAGATGAACAACACCTATCACATGTGATAACCCTCCTACGGAGATGATTAAAACATTCATTTCCATCTTTGCATTTCAAATTTAATAATTGATAACCAACAAACATCTCAAAATCTTAATAATTAGTCACTACGTGAAACATAATCATCAAATTCATGAGAATATTCTATCAATTATTAAAACTTACAAAATTAATAATCGTTAACCAACTATATTCTTAAACATGAAATGACTAGTCACTACGTGAAATATAATCACTCGATTCACGAGAATATTAAAATCAAATTATTAATTTTAACCTCATCAATAATCGATAACTGACGAATTTCTTAAAATCTTAATGATTAGTCACTACGTGAAATATAATCATCCAATTTACGAGGAAATTCTATCAATTATTGAATCAAAATCATTAATAATTGATAACTGATGAATTTTTCAAAATCTTAAAGATTAGTCACTATGTGAAACATAATCATCCGATTCATGAGAAAATTATATTAATTATTAATTTTAACAAGCTAATAATTATTATGAAAACTAAATGATTATTCACTACGTGAAATATAATCATCTGAAATCATAATAATTATTTATGAACTGCAATTATTCTCATAAAAAAATTGGAAAATTTTATAATTGCCTCATATTTTGGTAAATTTCAAATTGGCCCATATATTTATCAAAATATTAAATTGGCCCCAAATATCTTTTGAAATTATAAATCTGCCCTAACACGTACCCAATTACATATGGACACCTTAATGTTTTAATTAATTCAAACAGGCCCATGAAAAATTGCCTAATAGACCAACATTCTAACTAATTTAGAAGGGGACCTAGGAAAATAACAAAACAGTCCTCATATTTTATCTAATTCTCAACAAGTGGCCTAAACCAAAATCAACCAAAAACTCTAGATCTTCATGGCCGCCGTCCATCCCTACTCGTTCGGTCACCAGAACCGGCGATAACCGTTTCCAGACGACGGCCAACCGCTACCACGCCATCACCGAAAAACGACGACCCATAGCCACCAAATAAAGCCGCGCCGGAGCGTGACAGGTCTGGTTCGTTCGACCCGATCGCGTCCGGGCATGGGTCTTCAATGAAAGATTGATGCCGCAGTGAGGATCTTGAATATCGACCGGCGCACAAGCTAGATCTGGTGCGAAAAGGCATCGACCTTAGTTTGACAAGGGGTCTGGTGTGAGGCCCGCAAAACCAGTCGACCTGGTGTGACCCGGGTGTGACCGGCTCCGATCCAACAACGATCAGCCTTCAACATTGGTTTGGCACAACCAGGATCTAAACACTTGTTAAACAAATCCACATATGTGATAGCACACAATCTCTTACCACACCAGATCAAAACAATCACAAAATAAAACATAAACTTTAATTATTATTATTTTGTTGTCAACATGTCTGATCTTTGATATAATAACATACAATAGTGCCATACACATCCTAGAAGGCTAGAATGCTAACATAGATTAATTAAGGCATCGATAATTAATACAATCCAGCGTGTAAAAATAAACACAGATACAATATCATAAAAACATTCAACCTATGCGACAATACGAGCGGCTTTGATACCACTGTTAGCATTATATATATGAATATAATTCGATCTCGTATTGTATGCATAAATATGAATAGACGCTTACCATGAAACGCATCGGAAAACATCCAATTCGTAGTGACTTAATCCCGAGTCCATAATAACGCAATAACCTGAAATAAAACAAGAAAAATAATTAAAATAATAGAGAGTCTTCTACTCTCTTCTCACCTTCCTCAGATTGCCTAATGGGGAGACAATTCTGTAATATATTCATTGTAAGTGAGAGTAGGGACCCTCTATATATAGTATAACTTCCTAGAATTTTAACCCATAAAGGATTCTCAAAACTCTATTAGGATGGCTAGTCCTAATAGGAATACTAGGCCCACACATATATAATAGCGCATACCATATCATACATATATTTAATATAGCTAATGTGCACCGAACCCAACAAATATTGATCACATTAATAACGGGCATTATCCGGTCAACTCTCATTTATTTAAACATTCCAATCAATTCGGTTTTCATAAACTCAAAATTTAATGTTATATGTTGCTCATATATTTTTATAAAAATCTTACATGATGGGGAAGAAGAAGAAAAGACAAAACATAAAGAAACATAAAGGAAAACGGTACCAACCCCATATTTTTTATTTTATCACATTTTTATGAAGTTTCTCTCTTTAAGAATAAACCTTCATGCATGTAAAGGATTTTGGTTTATAATTTGGGTTAGCAATTTTGAAAGAATTTAAGGTTAATATATGTTTTCTATGGGTTTTGGATTTGTTTTGTTTTTCATTAATATTTTTGGAGGAATTATTCCTGGGATGTTATTGATTAAGAATAAGTATTTTTTCCAATGTCCAAGAACCATACTTAATTGGGTTTTCGAGTAGGATATCTCAAAGATTGAGATTAAAGTCATGGAGGAGGAAATTCGTTCAAGGGCTGTCCTGAAATCCCTATGTGTTGGAAAAATTAAGAAAATTTTATGCTTTGAATATATTTTAAATTTCGAAATAATTTTTGTAGGTGGTTCAAGAAACTACAGAGGGGTGGATCCCGTGGGACATGCAAAAAATCTCAATACTAAGTGATGCAGGTAGGGGGGAATTCTAAACTCTAATTAAGTTACGTAATTAACTTGATGTGTTTATAGTTTTGTTAATAAGTTATTTAATGTATGGTTGTTTAAATAAGAAAAGAAAACAAGAATGATATTGATAATATAAAGCAATGGTTATCATGAAAGATATGATTTTTTTTTTCGCATGTACATTTATGAATCACTTGTGTATGAAACCATGATTCCGATACTATGGAAATTGGAAATCGGGATATTAAGATTTTAGTCCCTCTAGTTTACGTTTATCTGGGTTTGGTTTACTAGTTTTTTAAATTATTAACTGTAATCCACTAGTTCTTTGACAATACATAATCCAGTCTCTACCGTCCAATTCCGTTTGTTTTTCATTGACTTCCGTTAGGTCAACAAATGTATTATGGAAAATTTGACTAATTCTTCTAGAAACCAGTCAAGAAGAAGGGTAATTCTAGAATTTCATAATTAAAAAAATAAAAAAAATTGGACAGTTGTGATTGGGACACGTAACCGTTCACCAAAATCAATTTCAATTCTAACCAAAATCCACCAACATCATAAACCGAACCAGATCTATAAATCACCAACACAAACTCAGAACCAACACCAGCACCATTGACCCCATCATCATCAAACCTAGAACCAACACCACAACAAAACCAAACCAAAATCCACCAACATCATCAACCAAACGGTCCAAACCATATCAGTACATCACCAACACAAACCCACAACTAACACCACCAACACAAACGCAGAACCAACGCCACCACCACAAACCCTATCATCATCAAACCTAGACCAACACCACCACAAAGCCCAGAATATACAGTCATCGTTACCACCACCAAACCACTATCTCTCTCACTCTCTCTCATGCAAGCACACGAAGTGACTAGAGATAGGTGGTTGACTACCGGAGATGAGCGATCACTAGAGACGAGGCAATGACCACTAGAGACAAGGTCATCAGTGTGGCTGAAGAGCGCTAGTAATGGATGCAGAGCGCGACTGAAGATTTGAAAATCTAGGTTTATTTGATTTCAAATTTTTGGATCTTCAAATTCATATTTGGGTTTGATTGAGAGTTGAATGAATGGAATTCAAATTCATAGCTGAAGATCTATAAATCTAAGGATTCAAATGGGTTTTGATTTACAAAGAGAGGGATTGCACAAGGAGATAGAGGGATTCGAGAGAGTGAGATTTGTGGTGGTGTTGGGGATTTATTTATGTGGTTATGGGTTTGTGTTTGGGGAATATTTTTTTTATATTTTTTTTAAAAAAAAACGAACAGTGGTCAGGTGGAGAAGAAGATTTGAAGAAGGTTCTGGGTTCGTGTTTGGGGATTTATTGATGTGTTTGGGGAATTTTGTGTTTTTAATTTTTTTTAAAGAAAAATGAACGGTTGTCAGGTGGAGAAGATGAAGAATTGAATATGATGTGGTCGTGGTGGAGAAAAAGAGAGTTGAAGATTTTTTTTTAAAAGGGGTAAAATGGTCAATACACAGTTTTAAATTGTTTCCATATGAGACAAAATTTAGTGTATATATCTTTTTACACAAACGACTATTTATAAGGGTATTTTGGTCATTATAACATCTGACAACGTCATTCCGTGTATTATAATGGAATTTCTAACGGAAGGACTAAATTTAGTAATTCCAAAAATAGTGGACCAAACCCAGATAAACGCAAGTTAGATGGACTAAAATCTTATTATCCCTTGGTAATATTGATAAAATGTAAATTTGGAAAATGTGACAGTGAACAATGTGTTAGTGTGCTACACGAGTTTTATTTATGAAATGTATGGAATAAATGGAATTGTGAAAATGCTATTGTGAGTTTGTCCTTAGATCATATGATTGTTAATTACATGCTTTGCATGTGCTAATGACAAGTGTCATTTTGTATATGAAAATGGTTTGTCCAGCAAAATCATAAACCTGATTTGCACTCAAAATTGATAAACAATATAGTGGTAGGTGAGTATCATCCACAAAGATCGTGTTTTAGCTATGTGATCAAATTGTTGCTCTAGACTAATTGTAAGAAAAGTAAATAGAAATGGTTGTTGTGTTGAATTAAACTAAGATGGAAACTAAAACTATACTAATTAAAATGCAACTTGTTAGTAGATGAAAAATATATGGTAAATGGACTAAGGAAATGATGGATCCAATTGGCAAACTATGGACAAGGTTTGAACTCTCAATTATGAACATAAACCAAATATAACCAATCTAGATGTATAGCATTGGTTGTATATCTCTCGTGAGTTTCCAATCAAAATGTATAGTACATAGTTTTAAAACTCAAAAGGCGATGCGAGGCGGGTGCCTCGAGGTGATCGAGGCGGGTCACTCAGCAGGAAAATGGGAAAAAATTAAAATTAAAAATAAAAATAAAAAGTAGAAAATATTCCATAAAAATCATAAATAAGTTATATTCAATCTCAAACAAATTAAACATTACAAAAAATAACGTCCTCATAACAAGAAATGACCACTATATATCCAATGAATCACATAAGCTATCATAAGTGTCAAGTGGCTTGAAATGTGGATCAAAAGGGTAATCTCCTCCATCATCATCATCTGAAGTATCTAGAGAGTCGTTCTGGTTTGAAATGTCCTTCCACCCACTAAAGGGGAAATCGCGCAACGAAAGTATCTAGAGATTCAGAACAAGTGTTGTAAACTAGGCTTTCACCCGATCCATAACTCATGGGTTTTTTTAGGAACCGACTTAAATGGTACGGCGTTTAGAATGTACATAACATTTTGTAAAGCATATCCCCAAAAAGAATTAGGAAGCGTTGAATAACTCAATATAGACCTAACTATGTCCAAAAGAGTTTTATTTCTCCTTTCTGCCACCCCATTTTGTTGAGGTGTACCTGGTGCAGAAAACTGAGAAATTTTCCCATTATCAATAAGATATAGCTGAAACTCACTATATAGATATTCTCCACCATAATCAGACCTCAAGATTTTTATGCGTTTCTCAAGCTGATTATCTACTTCATCTTTAAATGCTTTTAACATGTCAAAAGCATCCGACTTATGTCTCATGAGATACACATAACCAAGTCTTGAGTGATCATTCGTGAGAGTGATGAAGTACTCATATCCACCTCTAGCTTGAATGCTCATAGGACCACACACATTAGTGTGTATCAATCCTAAACATTCGATGGCTCTTATGCCTTTGGTCGTGAACGACCTTTTGGTCATTTTACCTTTCAAACAAGATTCACAAGTTGGTAGATCATCAACCTTTAAGTCACTTAGAGGTCCGTCACTAACCAATCTTTTAATCCTATTTAGGTTAATATGACCTAGGCGCAAATGCCATAGGTAGGTTTCATCTTTTGGTAATTTTACTCTTTTATGATTAGGTTCTGTTGATTCCGTATCTAACAAGTGAGAGATATTTCTATGCAAGTAGAGTAAACCGTTTTCCAGTGTACCTTTACAAACAAATTTGTTATTCTTACTAATAATAAAACCTTTATTAAAAGTAACCGAATATCCAAATTTATTTGGACAAAAGACAGAAATTAAATTCCTCTTGAATTGTGGTATATAATAAACTTTTATTAAAACTAAATGCCTATAAGAATCTAAATTGATTCTAATATTTCCCACTACGTAAACACCAACTCTCCATTGCCTAAATGCAAGTTGAATTCATTATTATTCAGTCTATTCCTTTGACCCTTTTCACCATAAAGGAAACACTTCCCTTTGATCTTGGTTACTTTCTTGGTCTCCTTCTAAGATTTTTTCTTCTGTTGTCTCTTGACCTTCTTACGGGTCTTTAACAGTAGAAACTTACCAAGCATATGAATCTCTTGACCCTTGCCTTTCACAAGGATTATCTTGGTGCTTTGAATATCTTGCATCAAGCCTTACAAGGTGTATTCCTTATTGTTCAAGGTGTAGTCCAACTTAAACTGATCAAAGGAATCTGACAGTGAATTGACGATCATGTCAATTTTCGTCTCATCATCTATCTCAGCACCATTCAGTTCAACAATGTTGAGATGTGCTATGACTTTCATCATGTGATCTTTCACAGCCTGTCCAGGTTTCATCCTAAGATTCATGAAAGTAGTCACTGCCTCTCTCTTAGTCGTCCTAGACCTCATAGCTAACATCTCCTATAGAGACATCATTATATCGGCAACAGTCTCCATTCCTTTATGTTGCTGTTGCAACACGTTAGAGATGATGGCCATAATGTAATGTACATTTAGCCATCTCATCTGAAGACTTCCACTACTGATACTCATCTCTTTGCTCCTGAGTAGATTCATTAGTTTGGTGGTTAAGGAATAGACATAATGAATTTATGTTTTTCAGCTTGCAATAACAACCTAATTTTCCTTTTCCATGTGACATAATTATTATCAGTTAAAGTATTATCTTTTAGGATGTTGATTAGGGATGGGGTCATGATTCTTTTTAATAACAAAAATTATATAAGTAAATAATCATGATAAAAAACTTTCGAATATTTATCTTGAATTGTAAATAAAATAATTCAATCATAAAATTCAACAGTGATCCAACACCTATAAATGTCACGCCTCCTTTGGGAGTTCACACCATTTACTAGTTGGACTAGGCCCCACCTAATTGTTAACATAACAACCAACGTTTTCAATTTTAGCCTTGCAATTTTATTAACAAGAACTCTTGGGAGGATATTAATAAAATTACATTGAGTGTGTTACCAAGTTATTGACCTTCAATATAATCCCTCACGAATATCCCTCCTTTCGGAGTAGTTATCGTTTGGGCTAATTGTCTAGTCTATCCTTGTAAGGAAGTATCTTGCTAAATTCCATTCATGAATACCTCTTGGGAGGTTATTACACGAAACATAAAGCTCAACTAAACTTGGAGGTCGTAGGTGTTCCAAAACACCTTCTCTCACTCAATTGTTTAAGGCGTATGATCGAATTACATAGAATGATTTACCAAGTTATCTAGATGCCAATTATATACCTAAATCATTCAATGCATGTTCATACCAAAAGAGATATATGAATGACACTCCTATTCTATATGACATGTTATCAAACAATGACAAACATTGCAATATTTACAAAAATATAAATAGCTACAATTTTGGTCCATCATAGAAAAGCAAGTAAATTACATGTCTTTGAATACAAAAAACTCCTTTCTTGGCGAACAAGTCTTCACGCGACCTTCGTCGTTTGGACTCCCTCGGCTGCCTCCCGGCGTTCACACCCTTTGCTTCCTCTTATGGATGTGCACACGCCACAACCCCATAAAGGGCTGCCATATGCAGCCCATGCCATAACAAACATGGCCGCGTGCTCTTTGCACGCACGTTTGTTGCTATGGCTCTCACGGTCCCAAACTTGTTCCGGTTGCTTCCAATTCTTCAAACCTTCGAGTCTTCGATACTTGAATGTATTTCAGAAGAATTTTAAATAAAAAAATTACTGCAGTTTTTATTTATTTATTACAACATAGTACAGTATTTTTATTACAATAGAAAAATAAATAAAAAAACTTAGCAACTACCAAGAAGAAAATTATAGCGATGATAGGCCACCCTTCTTGTTACAGTCCCAAAACAAAAGTACATTGAAATTCTAGGACCAAAATTGAGCCATAACAAACCACATATAAAACATATATATATATATATATATATATATATATATATATATATATATATATATATATATCCATACATTCAAATGTAAATATATATACGAATACCTAGAGTGTCATCTCTTTCTAAAACATGCATATATACAATAAAAAGAAAAAGATTCACGTACACATACATCAATTAATCAATGGTACCACCAGGCTCTGATACCAATTAAAGGGAGAATCGCGCAACGGAAGAGTGTAAAATAAAATTAGGGTTTCGGTATAAATAAAAAAAAATTCCTTTATAATAACAAGAACCTTAACCATAGATTAATTAATGAATATAAAAAGAATCGTAACTTTTTTTTTCGTGACGATTGAACTAGCGTCGAATTGAATCCGCAAGATCTTCTAATCCAATCACGAATGTGAATCACCTAGGAGTGCGGGCTCCCTTTATTTAAATTGTATACCTGAGGATGGAAACAAACAAAATCTTATTCTTTGTTAGTCGCAATAATCCTCCAAGAGAAAAACCAAGAACGTCCGGTCACTTGTGAATTATCAATCAATTTGATTGAAACTCGCGTGAACCTTGATTCAATGTTGTACACAAAACCCTTTTGATGCAAAGGATACTAGTGTACTATCGAAAACAAAAACGTTCCCTCTTTTCTCTATGCTTGGCCGAATTCTTCACACATTGAGTAGGACGAAGTTTTTTTTTTATAACAATAAAAAACAACTTCTCACACCAAAAATTAAGGTTTGGTCAAAATTTACAATCTATATTTATAGGTTCACAAATCCTCTCCTAAAGAGGATTTACTTGGTAGGCAAGAATCCTATTCTTAGGTGGATTTACTTAGTGACCAAGAATCATTTTCCAAAAAGAATTCTTTCCTACACCAAAACTCATAATCTAACTCATTAGTGTATTTGTGACCATATTAAAAACTTCCTAATTTGACTAGATAAATAATTTCTTTTATTTATCTATTTATCAAATATAGTCTCTAATATTAATTATACTACCAACAATAGTATAATATTAGGAGACCTTCTCCTATTGGGAAAAAGATTTTGACTTTTAATTAAATAATAAAATTAAAAATAATATATTAGGCTTTTATATATTAGCCCTGCCACCCATGACATTATATAGGCATATATATTATTTTTCTTATTTTATTAACTCCATTGGACCTTAATAAATGTTCACATATGAACTAGACCCATTCTTACAAAAAGAAACTAGTCCACATGCCTTAATACAATTCTAGATGGACCCCTAAATTGGTCCAGTAGAATATATCAAGTGATCCATGTAAGTTCGTGTGGATTGGGGATCTTGGCGGCCTATCTAAATTTAAGCTCCAATAAACACAACCCAATCACAATCAACAAATGATTCACTTAGATCCGATCTATTAATTTTAGTTCATTCCACTAAAGAACTAAAATTGCACTCTTAAATAAAGATAGAATAAGTTAATATTTCTCATTCATACCCTATAAAACCTTATTGGAGAAAGTGTATCCTCGTGAAGAATATCAATAATCGCCAAGAGCTCATAGACCGCCCATACCTCTCCTAGTTACCTTATTTACTCATATGACCACATTTAACTTGGATATTTTGACTTGTCCAGAAGCCATGTTTCAATAGACACTATTGAAAACTTAACGTTAAGTTTTAATATCCAATACCTCAAAACATCCATATGATGATATTATACTCTCACTTAATAAATGGAGCCACGATGTCCATATCTATAAATGAAGTCCTCTATCGATTAACAAGTGAATACCACCAAACTATCGAGGATAGACTATGCTATGTAATCGTACTCATTGATAGCTCAAATGATAACACTTGTAACCATAAGTCCATCATTTATCTCAAGATTGAGATAGAATCTCCTATTGTCTTCAAGTGAAAACTTTTATCCACTGACGGTTCTAGATAAAGTATTTCACTATGATCCAATTCAATGCACCCAGTGTACTAGATTCTTTTACCCAAAGACACCACACTTTGATGATTTTAGACTCATCATAACACATTTGATCTCACTCAAATGTTAGCAAAAGAATCTACAACTTTGACAAGTTAAAAATGCCCAACCTTTATCTTAAGTTGTGAATATTATTCTAGACTAACTAAAGAATTGTGTCTACCTCATACATATCTAGATGTATAAACAATTCTTCTTTTCTTATAGTCTTTTGACCTTATGATTATTTACTTTTGACAATTATAATAATCGAACTATAAATGCTATAAGATTTGTTAAACTAGAAATCACTTTATTAATATGAAAAGATTGTCAAATACATTATTATACTCTTGCTATCGAGCATAATCCCAACACCCACCTTCATCTACCCATTACAAAGCCTTTCCTTTATCTACCAAAAAATATAAAGTAATATTTTAATTAAATATATAATTTTATCTAAGTAAAAATTATTAAATTTAATTGGAGAATTACTTATATTTCTCTTTCTCTTTCCCGAAACTTGTTGGCTTTCACTTGGTTGACTCATGTCCACATCCGCGGATAGAACATCTTTCGTAACCAACCACTCATCATCTGATGGCACATCTTCACTAACCAATGGATCCTTATCATTCTTTAGTGTCTATCTCTTAATGAATTTGTGTTGCAACCTTCTATTGTACATTATGTACACTAAGGAATTCAACTTTGTTGTCTTCAATCGATTCCTCTACAAATTTTTTGTATGGAATTGTTAATTAAGTAATACTAAATTAAATTAAATATAATATTTAGAATTCTAAGTAAACACATACCAAATTAATTGTACTTCAATTCCTCTCACAAGTCGAGGATGAGCAAGTGAGACTTAAAACCTTCACAGCAAAACCCATAGGTTCTAGAGCATCGTCTACATATGTAGTCCACCAATCGGCTACAATGAGAATAAAGAAACATTGATTAGTTATGACATTACTATAAATTTCATATAGAAATTGATAAATGTAAACAATATCTTTACCCTTTACATACAACAATGACAATTTGTTGACGTCCATAGGCAAACAACCCTTTTTTATTCTGAAAGAGTTGAAGTTGGATATTAGCCTGTAATATGTCCTCCTCATTAGGTGAAAAATTATTTGAATATCGGAATCGGGGATTGAAGTAGTATACAGTTGCGTGTAAATGCTGGTGTAATTGAAACTCCTACTTATCATCAATGATTTTCCAAATCTCCTTGTATGCTCCGTCCTCATTTTCTAAATTTACGGCTATCTCTTTCTTAGCCTTGTACATTGAACCATAAATGAACCCCATACAGGGCATTTTTTCAGAATCTGTCATCCTCAACACATTTACAAGCGGTCTAGTTGTATTTAATGCATAAGACATGCTACTCCAAAAATTGTCGTCCCTCAAGATAATCTTTTTGATTTCCTTTCCCTCAGCCTTTTTTGCCCAACTACAATCATCTCATTCCTTAGAAGTAAACATTTGCTCCAAAGGTTGCTTCAGACTTAACATTCTATCTAATATCAAGTATGTAGTAGCAAATCGTGTAGGAGCGGCACGAACCAACTCTTTTTTAGTGTGCTTCCTCATCAAAGCTAACACTCATCCATGATTGTGTATGAAGTTACTCACCTATGACAACACAATCATAAAAACATTAAGTTATTAACAAAATTTAATGATTTATACTAAATAAGTAAATATTAGAGCATTTATGTTATTATTTATACCTTCTTCGCTTTTCTTAAATGCATTTTCGTGTTGAGGAAGAGATCTGATTTTCTCAAGGATTAGATCAATACAATGAGCAATGCATGGAGTCCACCATAGTCGTGTCCTCTTCTTCATCAACATTTCACCAGCTTTCTTGTAGTTTGATGCATTATCTGTCACCACTTGAATCACAAGGTCTTCACCAACTTCTTCAACCACTGAATCCAATAGTTCAAACAATAATGTAGCATCTTTAACTACATCACTAGCATCAACTAACTTTAAGAACACCGTGCCATACGGAAGAGGAAGTTTAACAACTGCATTCCACTCATATCCTTCGACCCATCCGACATAATGGACACCCCTGTTTGAATCCATGTTTTCTTTACTTCGTCAACAATTGATTGTGTATTTGCTTATTCTGCAATCAAGAATGTTGTGCTCAACTCATGTGCGGTAGGCCCTTTCAAACCATGCCCGTAATTCCCAATCGAACGCAACATATTGGTGAATGATGGACTATTAGCAACATTGAAGGTTAGTCCATTCTCGTAGAAGAATCTGGCTATGTCCATACACATGTTTTCACCTGCATCCTTGTCAAGTCCTTATTTGTTTCCCTCCACATCGTCCACCGTATCCTTTTCAAGGAATATATCCATTGGTCCTCTGATTCCTATTTGAGTAATGCTACCCAAGCTTGAACCTTTTTGACTGTTGAGGGTGACACACTTGTCGATCATTTCTTCACGCGTCAATTGTGCCCTCTTTTTCTTACTATCATTTTTTTTTCCAAATATGTTTTTGTTTCATCTCTCACTTCCGGGGTGACTTTTGCACATGGGGCAACATTACCGTGAATACCCGCAAGGCGTTCTTTCATCCGATACATACCTCCCTTCAAAACTTTATCATAAAATTTGTTTTGGAGGTACTTATATCCCTTTTGTCCATCCATTTTAACCTCAACTCAATACTTCATTGCCGGATCTTTTCGATTCGACATCTCCAACACAAGTCTATAACAAAATAACAAATAAAAAATTCAGCAATATTGTCATACAAAACAATGATATATAAGGCAAAATGTCCAAATATTTAAGGCAAAAACACACACACACACACACACACACATATATATATATATATATATATATATATATATATATACATATACATATACATGTATGTATGTATATATATAGAGGGAATTGCAGGAAATGATCCAAAAATTTATTGAGTTATTGTTTTTAGCCAAAACTTTATTTTTGTTTATAATTATCATCTTTAACCCTGAACTTCCAAATATGCCCTCATTTTTGTTTTATGTGTCCCAATTTTTCCCACCCAAAGTTTTCACTTATCAGTGTTTCACCTCTAATTTTTCCCACCCAAAGATTTCTCAAGCTCTCTCTCTCTCTCGCTCTCTCTGTTTATTCTCTAATTTTTTTGCTTCTTCTCTTTCAAACCGTGATCTCTCTTAAAATCGATTTGCTTCTTCTCACTGAAACCGTGTTCTCTTTTGCTTTTTCTCTCTGAAATCGTGTTGTCTCTCTGAAAAATCAAGCTTCTTCTGTCTGAAAACCGAGCCTGCAAATCTGGTCTGAAACTCATGGGTCTTCGTCTCTGTAGGTAAATAGTGTCTCTGAACTGATTTCAGTCACCACATTCTTGAAGGTAGATCCAGATCTGAAACTTAGTATTCAGCTCTGTCTTGAAGTAGTTGACGGTATGTATCCCTTTCCTGCTTGTTTTTTTTATAAGGATGAATAAGTTTAATCTGAAGAAAAATATGATGGTTTCGATTTTGAGTGAAACTCATTTACTGTCAATTTTTGTTCCCAAGTTACATGATAGGCCATTTAAATGTTACATGCCAGTTCAATTTAATGTTACATGTCAGTTTATTTGTAAGTTCATGTGTCTGTAATTTCGATTTGGAGTGAAAACCAACTATTGTAAGTTTTTGTACCCAAGTTACATGGGAGTATTTTTTAAAGTTACATGCTAGGTTATTTTTTGTACCCAAGTTACATGTTAGGTTATTCTTAAGTTACATGCTAGGTTATTTTTGAAGTAACATGCTAGGTTATTTTTGAAGTTACATGCTAGGTTATTTATTAAGTTAAATGCTAGGTTAATTACATGCTAGGTTAATTTTGAAGTTACATGCTATGTTATTTTTTAAGTCACATGCTTGGTTATTTATGAAGTTACATGGTCTGCTATTTATGAAGTTACATGCTAGGTGATTTGTGAAGTTACATTCCATCCAAGTCCTATTTTGTTACATGTAAATTCATTTTAAAGTTACATGTGAAATACTTTAAATGTCAATTACTTGACTTGTAGGAATATGAATGAAACCAAATTGGTCATCCATCATGGTGGAAGTTGGGTGGGTAATTGTTACAAGGGTGGTATGACAAATTGGGTCAATGTTCCTAGATGTGTAAATTTTGATGGCTTGGTGAAGTTGGTAGAAGATGTTGCCAAAGTTGATGTTGCTAGGTACAACTTACAATTATGGTCATTGGCGTTTACAATTAGCGGTACTGCTCGTCCGAGAATTGAGAATGACAATGATGTGTCATGTATGATGAATGTAGATAAGCTATTACCTGAGGTTTTTGTCTCTGTTTCTGTGAAGGAAATAACAAATTGCGTGCAAGATAACAACCTATGTAACCTACCTACTTCTCACCCTGTGTATGGCTGGTTTCTTCGGCAACTGGCAAGATGTGGGTCCATTCCAATTGTAAACCCAAGGTTATGTAACGATGAAACCATTGACGATGAAGAGAACAATCAGTGGCCGGACACCGATAACAGTGATGATAGCTCGATACCTTACGTTGACAGAGGTAGTCACGATGATGAAGATTGGCATGATGGAGTGGGTTGTGGTTCTGGAAGTGTTGGAGGACATGGATGTGCCGGTCCTTCGGGGTTTGCTACATTTAGCGGTGTTTCCTTTTGAGAGGATGGTTTGTATGACGATGTTGATAAAAATTCTGAACATGCTTCCCCACGAGCTTGGATTATTCCTGGAGCTGAAAGGTATTCTTTTGAACCCATTAGCACAGAGGAAGCTTGTTCAGATGAAGGCTGATTATACAAGGGTAGAATATTTCAATGCAAGAAAGATCTGAAGCAAACATTGAATATGTATGCATTGAAGGAGGGATTTGAAGTCCGAATTAGAAGGTCTAACAAGACACGTTATGAGGTTGGATGTAAGGATGGCGAGTGTGAATTCCATTTACGTGGAATTAAGATGCAAAAAGGAGAATATTGGGTGGTTCGAATGTTCGTAAAGGATCATACGTGCAATATCGATGGTTTCCACGCACGTCTTCGACAAGCAAATTCCTGGACTGTAAGTGAACTATAAGCACCAAAGTTGTAAGTGCACGGACACTCTCTAAAACCCAAAGATATCATGGTCAAAATGCAAGTGGAACATGGACTACATTTGTTGTATTCAAAGGCTTGGAGGGCAAATGATCATGTAGAGGCATCTATTGCCTGCTTACTGTCATCGATTGGAAGAAGTAAATCCAGGAACTATTATGGCGTTGAAAACAAATGTTGCAAATTAGTTTGAATATATGTCCATCGTTCATGCCGCATCACTTCATGGATTTCATACCGTGATTCGACCAGTTATTGCCATTGACGGTACTCATTTGAAGGGCAAATTTTCTAGTATTATGTTTGTAGCTATATGTTTGGATGCAAACAACTAGGTTTTTCCTTTGGCATATGGCTTTGGCAACGTTGAAGATGAAATGTCATGGACATGGTTTTTAAATGAGCTTAAAATTGCTATTGGTAGTCCTGAGGATTGTATGATCATATCCGACCGCCACTTCGGTATCAAGGTTGCAATGGAGAAAGTGTACCCTAACGTACCATATGGATATTGTGTGTTTCACATGGCTCAAAACATTAAAAAAAGATTACAAAAGGAAATATGTGAGCCTTCTTTTCAAACAAGCATGGAAGGCATACTGGAAATCTGAATTCAAGGAAGTGATGTTGGAGATGATGAAGGTTAATAGGGTAGCATTCGAAGAATTAATGAATGTTGGTCCCGAAAGGTGGCCTCATGCTTACTCTCTTGTTAGGTGTTATAGGTTGATGACCTCTAGCATTGCAGAGTTGATAAATTCATGTTTGGTACATGCTCACCAAATGCAAATAACAACCATGATTGAGTTTATTAGAGACATGCTTCAGAAATGGTTTTATAAGCATCGGACCAAGGCTGAAAAAACTCAGACACAATTGACTCCTTGGGCTACTGAATTAATAAAACAAAGAAACATTGATTCAGAAAAGTATACGGTTTGTCCAATTGATTCTGTTAACTTCAATGTTAAGGATGGAAATAAAGATGGTCTGGTGAACCTTTCTGAAAAGACTTGTAGCTGTGCAAAATTTGAAGTTGATAAACTCCCATGTCGACATGCATTAGCTGCAATAAGGTTAATATCCTCTTCTTCAACTGTCATTTACCTTCTTACCTATGTAGATTCAATTAATTACTCATAATCTTTTCCTTTGTAGGTATGCGAAGAAACCTTTATCCAATTATTATAGGGATTACTACAAAACCACAATTTGGGTTGAAGCATATGCACAGACCATTTTCCCTGTTGGGCATCCTAATGATTGGAGTATTCCTGAAGATGTGTGATCAAAGGTTGTTCTTCTGCCTCCTAATGATCCGACCCAAAAACCTCCATTACAAGGGTTGCATCACCACCCCCTCCCCCCCTCCCCCCCTCAGAGCATCTTCTTTACCATCCCCCTTACCAGAAGTAACCTTACCCCTACCATGGCTACCATTACCCTCAGCATTAGGACTGCCCACGTTTCCCCTTGCACTTCGTGAGAATTCTCTGGTCTAAGTGATTCAAAATGTTGATGAATTGGCGTTGAGTAGTTAGGGTCAAACCGATGTGGCTCAGAATGAGACGTCCTATCAGGGGTAGTCTGTGTTTTTTTTAATATAAAAAAGAGCACAAATTAAAGTTGCATGTCAGTAAGTTCAAGTTATATGCTAGTACAATACAAAGTTACATGCGTACAAAACCAAGTTACATGCTAGTGCAAAACCAAGTTACATGCTAGTGCAAAACCAAGTTACATGCTAGTACAAAACCAAGTTACATGCTAGTACAAAACTAAGTAACATGGTACTACAATACCAAGTTACATGCTAGTACAAAACCAAGTTACATGCTAGAACAAAACCAAGTTACATGCTAGTACAAAACCAAGTTACATGCTAGTACAAAACCAAGTTACATGCTAGTACAAAACCAAGGTAGGGAATTGAAAACCAAGTTACATGCCAGTAAGTTGAAGTTACCTGATTACATGGCTGAATAAGATCATCCAACCTTTTGTCCACCCGGTCAACCAGTTTGTTTAGGCACCTCCTTATTACCGAAACCTCCTTTTGTATCTCCTTCTTCACAATGTCTTCAAAGCGCTTTGACATTGCATTCATTTGTTCCGTCATTGTTCTCAAAGAGTCTGTCGAGTCATCACCCACCCAAAGTTTACAAAGAAAAAAAGCTTGAGTATCGGTTTCTAGTTTACTTAACCAAATGATTTTATCGGCTAGTAATCAAATTACTGATGACATGACTGGAGATGTAGGCGTCTTTTTTGTCCTTCATCCATTTTTTGCTTTCTGAGGAGACATCTTCTTCTTCATCTGTTTAGGTCTTGATTGACCTTCATCATTAGCATCATCAACATCATTACCATTATCATTAGCATCATCATTAGGTCATTGCTCACAATCATCATAATTGAATGGAACAAACTGTGGACCTTCAGACAAATTCGTGTCCACACCAACCAAGTAAGTCTGTATCTTCTCATCGTCAGTTGGATTTAATACCTTCAACACAACATGTTGTATAGTTAACAGAAGTGTCATGATTTTCTTAGTTACTAATATAAAGAAAACTGAATTTTAGGTTAGGAAAGATAAAAACATATCTTTTCCTCCTTCACTTCTTGTTCATACTTTGCAAATTTGGCAAAGAAATTGTGAGGCCTCTTAAAAATACTCCAGTTCTTCAAACAGGAATGGTTGTGCCATAAGTTGTTCCCCACCAATTCAACTAATGAGTTGCAGGCTTCCATTGCCCAGAACTGGTATTTCATAAATTTTTAACAATTTAACTACACGAGTTCCAGTAATGTTGTTGGGATTATGCTCGTTAGCAAGAGTGTAATAATGTAATAGACAATCTTTTCATATTAATAAAGTGATTTCTAGTTTAACAAATCTTATAGCATTTATAGTTTAATTATTATAATTGTCAAAAGAAAATAATCATAAGGTCAAAAGACTATGAGAAAAGAAGAATTGTTCATACATCTAGATATGTATGAGGTAGACACAATTCTTTAGTTAGTCTTGAATAATATTCACAACTTAAGATAAAAGGTTGGGTGCCTTTATCTTGTCAAAGTTGTAGATTTTTTTGCTAGCATTTGAATGGGATCAAATGTGTTATGATGAGTCTAAAATCATCAAAGTGAGGTGTCTTTGGGCAAAAGAATCTAGTGCACTGGGTGCATTGAATAGGATCACAATGAAATAATTTATCTAGAACTGTCAATTGATAAAAGTTTTCATTTGAAGACAATCGGAGAGTCTATCTTAATCCTGAGATAAATGAAGGACTAATGGTTACAAGTGCTATCATTTGAGCTATCATGAGTACGATTATATAACATAGTCTATCCTCGATAGTTTGGTGGTATTCATTTGTTAATCGATAGAGGACTTCATTTATAGATATGGACATCCTAGCTCCAATTATTAAATGAGAGTAGAATATCATCATATGAATGTTTTGAGGTATTGGACATTAAATCTTAACGTTAAGTTTTCAATAGCGTCTATTGAAACATGGCTTCTAGACAAGTCAAAATATCCAAGTTAAAAATGTGGTCATATGAGTAAATATGGTAACTTGGAGAGCTATATGCGGTCTATGAGCTCTTGGTGATTACTTATATTCTTCACGAGGATACACTTTCTCTAATAAGGTAGTCTAAGGTATGAATGAGTAACATCAACTTATTCTATATTTATTTAAGAGTTCAATTTTAGTTTTTTAGTGGAATAAACTAAAATTAAATAGATCGGACCTAAGTGAATCATTTTTTGATTGTGATTGGGTTGTGTCTATTGGAGCTTAAATTTAGATAGCCCGCCAAGACCCTCAATCCACACGAACTTGTATGGATCACTTGATATATTCTACCGAACCAATTTAGGGGTTCATCTAGAATTGTATTGAGGCATGTTGACTTGTTTCTTTTTGTAAGAATGGGTCTAGTTCATATGTGGACTTTTTATAGAGGTCAAATGGATTTAATAAAATAAGAAAATAATATTGGCCCATATATATGGTTCAGGCGGCAAGGCTATTTAGAATAGCTTAATTATATTATTTATTTTATTATTTAATTAAATGGAAATTAATTAATTTTTTAATTAATTAATTATTTAATTAAAAGTCAAAATCCTTTTCCTAGTAGGAGATGGTCTCCTAAAATTATACTATTGTTAGTAGTATAATTAATATTAAAGATTATATTTGATAAGTAGATAAATAAAATGAGTTATATATCTAATCAAATTAGGAAGTCTTTAATATGGTTACAAATACACTATTGAATTGGATTAGGAGTCTTGGTGTAAGATAGAATTTCTTTTTCAAAAGGATTCTTAATCACCAAGTAAATCTACCTAAGGAAAGGATTCTTAACTACCAAGTAAATCCATCTTAGGAAATGAATTAAGTCTCCTAATTATATTCTATAAAATTTCGGCCAGCTATGTATATATAAGAGGATGACAGAATCCCTTTTAGATAAGGATTCTTAATTACCCAATAAATCCACCTAAGGAAATGATTCTTGTCAACCAAGTAAATCCTTCTTAGGAGAGGATTCATCATATATATATATATGTGTGTGTGTGTGTGTGTGTTTGTGTGTTTGAAATTCGGCCAACCCATAATTGCAGTTGCAAGAATTATTTTCGGTCAAGCTTGGGATTTTCTAAAGTGAGAATTAGGCCAAGCAAGAGAGAATTTTGAGGGAGAAAAAAATTGGTTTTTACTCTGGACAAAATTCGACCAAGTCATAGAGATAGTGTGAATTCGGCCAAAAAGAAAAAAAAAGGGGAACGTTTTTGTTTTCGATAGTACACTAGTATCCTTTACATCAAAAGGGTTTTGTGTACAACATATAATCAAGGTTCACGCGAGTTTCAATCAAATTGATTGATAATTCACAAGTGGCCGGACGTTCTTGATTTTTTCTCTTGGAGGATTATTGTGACTAACAAGGAAAAAGATTTTTTTTGTTTCCTTTCTCATGTATACAAGATAAAGAAAAGGAGCCTACACTTCTAGGTGATTCAAGTTCGTGATTGGATTGGAAGATCTTGCTGAATCAATTCGGCGCTTGTTCAATCATCACGAGAAAAAGGTACGACACTTTTTATATACATAAATTAATCTAGGGCTAAGGTTCTCGTTGCGTAAAAGGGAAAAAAAATTATTTATACCGTAACCCTAATTTTATAAATTTTCTCACGCTTCCGCTGCGTGGGGTTTTATTTTCCCTACAATTGGTATCAGAGCCTGGTTGTACCCTTGATTAATTGATGTATGTGTTCGTGAATCTTTTTCTTTTTATTGTATATATGCATGTTTTAGAAAGAGATGGCACTCTAGGTATTCACACACACACACACACACACACATATATATATATATATATATATATATATATATATTTACATTGGAATGTATGGATGTATATATGTTTTATATGTTGTTTGTTATTGCTCAATTTTGGTCGTAGAATTTTAATGCATTTTTGTTTTAGGATTGTAAAAAGAAGGGTGGTCTATCATCGCCATAATTTCCTTCTTGGTAGTTTCTAAGTTTTTATTTTTATTTTTTTGTTGTAATAATAATAAAAAAACTACAGTATTTTTATTTATAATTCTTCTGTAATACACTCAAGCTTCGAAGACTCGAAGGTTTGAAGAATTGGAAGCAACCGTAACACGTTTGGGACCGTCTGAGCCGTAGCAACGAACGTGCATGCAAAGAGCACGCAGCCACGTTTGTTGTGGCATGGGCTGCGCACGGCAGCACTATGGAAGCCATGGGCTGCACATGGCAGCCCTTTATGGGTTTGTGGCATGCACACGCTCATGAGTAAGGGCCAAGGTTGTGCACGCCCATGGGAGGCAGCCGAGATAGTCCGAACGACAAAGGTCGCGTGAAGACTTGTTCACCAAAAAGGAGTTTTTTGTTTTCCATGACATGTAATTTACTTGCTTTTCTAGGATGGACCAAAATTGAAGCTATTTATATTTGCTGTAAATATTGTAATGTTTGTCATTCTTTGATAACATGTCTTATAGAATAGGAGTGCCACTCATATATCTCATTTGGTATAAACATGCATTGAATGGTTTAAGTATCTAAATTGGCATCCAGATAACTTGGTAAATCATCTTTAGAATTCGATTGCACGCCTTAAACAATTGAGTGGGAGAAGATGTTTTGGAACACCTACGGCCTCCAAGTTTAGTTGAGCTTTATATTTTGTAAATAATCCCCAAAGGGGTATTCATGAATGGAATTTAGCAAGATACTTTCTTACAAGGATAGACTAGACAATTAGCCCAAACGATATCTACTCCCAAAGGAAGGATATTCGTGAGGGTTTATATTAAAGGCTGAAAACTTGGTATTACACTCAATGTAATTTTATTAATATCCTCCCAAGAGTTCTTGTTAATAAAAATTACAAGGTTAAAATTGAAAATGTTGGTTGTTATGTTAACAATTAGGTTGGACCTAGTCTAACTAGTAAATATTGCGAACTTCTAAAGGAGGCGTGACATTTATGGGTGTTGGATCACCGTTGAATTTTTATGATTGAATTATTTTATTTAATTCAAGGTAAATATTCGAAAGTGTTTTATCATGATTATTTACTTATATAATTTTTGTTATTGTTTAGAAATCATGACCCCATCCCTAATCAACATCCATAAAGACAATACTTTAACTAGTGATAATTATGCCACAAGGAAAAGGAAAATTGGGCTTTTATTGCAATTCAAAAAGCATAAGTTCATTCTGTGCACTCCTAAACCACCTACTCCTACTAATAAATCTACTCAAGAGCAAGGAGATGAGTATCAACAGTGGGAGTCTTCTGATGAGATGGCTAAATGTTACATTATGGCCACCATCTCCGACGTGTTGCAACAACAACATAAAGGAATGGAGACTGCTGCCGATATAATGATGTCTCTAGAGGAGATGTTTGCTATGAGGTCTCTAATGACTAAGAGAGAGGCAGTGATTGCTGTTATGAATCTTAGGACGAAACATGGACAGGGTGTGAAAGATCACATGATGAAAGTCATAGCACATCTCAACATTGCTGAACTGAATGGTGTTGAGATAGATGGTGAGGCCAAAATTGACATGATTGTCAACTCATTTTCGGATTCCTTTGATCAATTCAAGTTGGACTACACCTTGAATAATAAGGAATACACCTTGCAAGGCCTGATGCAAGATGTTCAAAGCGCCGAAAAACTCCTTTTGAAAGGCTAGGGTCAAGAGATTCATACCGGAGGTAAAGTTGCTACTGTTAAGACTCGGAAGAAGGTTAAGAAACAACAGAAGAAAAAGCAACTAGGACCTACTTAGTAAGAATGACAAAGTTACTTGCAAGGGTACATTAGAAAATGGTTTATTCTATTTGCATGGAAATATCTATCACTTGTTAGACACAAAATCAACGGAATCTAATCATAAAAGAGTAAAATTATCAAAAGATGAGACCTACCTATGGCATTTGCGCTTAGGTCATATTAACCTTAATAGGATTAAAAGATTGGTAAGTGACGGACCTCTAAGTGACGTAAAGGTTGATGATCTACCAACTTGTCAATCTTGTTTGGAAGGTAAAATGACCAAAATGCCATTTACGACCAAAGGCACAAGAGCCATCGAATGTTTAGGATTGATACATACTGATGTGTGTGGACCTATAAGCATTCAAGCTAGAGATGGATATGAGTACTTCATCCCTTTCACGGATGATCACTCAAGATTTGGCTATGTGTATCTCATGAAACATAAGTCGGATGCTTTTGATATGATCAAAGCATTTAAAGCTGAAGTAGAAAATCAGCTTGAGAAACACATAAAAATCTTGAGGTCCGATCGTGGTGGAGAATATCTATCTGGTGAGTTACAGCAATATCTTATTGATAATGAGATAATTTCTCAATTTTATGCACCAGGCACACCTCAACAAAATGGGGTGGTAGAAAGGAGAAATAGAACTCTTTTGGATATGGTTAGGTCTATGTTGAGTTATTCAACGCTCCCTAATTCTTTTTGGGGATATGCTTTACAAACTACAATGTACATTCTAAACAATGTACAATCTAAGTCGGTTCCTAAAACACCGCATGAGTTGTGGACCGGGCAAAAGCCTAGTTTACAACACTTAAGGATATTTTGATGTCCTGCACACGTGTTAAAAGGAAAGACAAAAAAGATGGAGTCCCGTTCAGAAACATGCATAATTGTAAGGTATCCAAAAGGAACAAAAGAATATTATTTTTATTGTCCTTCAGATCTTAAAGTATTTATTTCGAAAAATGCTAAATTTTTGGAAAATGACTATATGAATAATTTTGTGCCTAAAGTTAGAATTGTCCTAAATGAGCTTTTAGGAGATACAATTCCACAAGAGGTTTCGCAACCAAGCCTAATTGTGAGTTTCGTACCAACACAAGATCAACAATCTACCATACCTTGTCGTAGTGGAAGGGTTGTTAGACAACCCGAGAGATACATTGGTCTAGGAGAATCTGTAGAGAATCTTCAGAACGACGATGATCCCTATAAGTACAAGGAAGAAATGGAAGATGTTGATTGTCGCCATTGGCAAAAGACAATGCAATCCAAAATTGAATATATGTTCAAAAACAAAGTCTGGTCTCTTGTAGACTTGCCTAAAGGGATAAAACCCATCGGGTGCAAGTGGGTACACAAGAGGAAAAAAAGAATGGATGGAAAGGTGGAAACCTTTAAAGCTAGATTGACAGCTAAAGGTTATACACAGAAGAAATGTATCGATTATGAAAAAACCTTCTCTCATGTGGCCTTGCTTAAATCCATTAGAATACTCTTATCCATTGTGGCATCTCTAGACCTAGAGATTTGGCAAATGGATGTCAAGACAGCTTTCCTTATCGGAAGTCTTGACGAAAGCATCTACATGATGCAACCAGAAGGATTCATTGAAAAAGGCAAAGAAGAAAGAGTATGCAAGTTGCAAAGATCCATATATGGATTGAAGCAAGCATCCAGATCCTGGAAAATAAGGTTAGATCAAGTTGTTAAAAGATTTGGATTTATTCAAAACCTTGATGAACCTTGTGTATACAAAAGGATTAAAGATGACAAGTTGGTTTTTCTAGTTCTTTATGTTGATGATATACTACTCATCGAAACGATGTAGGTGTATTGACATAAATAAAAGAATGGTTAGCAAAACAATTTGATATGAAGTAGTTAAGAGAAGCAAGTTATATTCTTGGTATCCAAGTCATAAGGGATAGAAAGAATAGAACGATTGCATTATCCCAAGCTTCATACATAGATAAAATCTTGTTTAGGTTTTCCATGCAAGATTCCAAGAAAGGTATGTTACCTTTCAGATATGGAATCAAATTTTCTAAAGAACAAGTTCCTAAGAATGAGCATGAAGAGTAGTTCACTTCATGTATGCAATGCTCTGCACTAGACCAGATATTTGTTTTGCTGTGGGCATATATAACAGGTTTCAATCGAAATCTGGTCCTGATCACTGGACGGCAGTCAAGCATATTTTCAAATATCTTAGGAGAACGAGAGATTATATGTTTGTATACTCTGGAGGGGATTTAATTCCCGTTGGGTATACAGATTCTGATTTTCAGTCATATTCTAACTCCAGGAGATCAATATCAGGATTTGTGTTTACTATCGGGGGAGGGGTAGTCATATAGAGGAGTATCAAGCAATCTTGTATTATCTATTCCACCATGGAAGCCGAGTATGCTGCCGTATGCAAGGATGTCTGGCTTCACCAATTCTTGATTGACTTGGAAGTAGTTCCTGATGCGAATAAGCAGATCACTATCTATAGTGACAATAGTGGAGCAATAGCTAATTCGAGAGAACCAAGAAGTCATAAGAGAGGGAAACACAATGAATGAAAGTATCACCTTCTAAGGGAAATTGTGCATAAGGGTGACATGACGATTACCAAGATCGCGTCAGCAGAAAATCTAGCGGATCCCTTTACAAAGGATCTTCTATAAAAGTGTTTTGATGGGCATCTAGAGAACATGGGGATGAGAGATATGACACATTTGCTATAGAGCAAGTGGGAGATTGTTGGAACTATGCTCGATAGTAAGAGTGTAATAATGTAATTGACAATCTTTTCATATTAATAAAGTGATTTCTAGTTTAACAAATCTTATAGCATTTATAGTTTAATTATTATAATTGTCAAAAGTAAATAATCATAAGGTCAAAAGACTATGAGAAAAGAAGAATTGTTCATACATATAGATATGTATGAGGTAGACACAATTCTTTAGTTAGTCTTGAATAATATTCACAATTTAAGATAAAATGTTGGGCGCCTTTATCTTGTCAAAGTTGTAGATTCTTTTGCTAGCATTTGAATGAGATCAAATGTGTTATGATGAGTCTAAAATCATCAAAGTGAGGTGTCTTTGGGCAAAAGAATCTAGTGCATTGGGTGCATTGATTAGGATCACAATGAAATACTTTATCTAGAACCGTCAATGGATAAAGATTTCATTTGAATACAATCAGAGAGCCTATCTTATTCCTAAGATAAATGATGGACTTATGGTTGCAAGTGTTATCATTTGAGCTATCAATGAGTACGATTATATAGCATAGTCTATCCTTGATAGTTTGGTGATATTCATTTGTTAATCGATAGAGGACTTCATTTATAGATATGGACATCGTGGCTCCATTTTTTAATTGAGAATAGAATATCATTATATGGATGTTTGTGGTATTGGATATTAAATCTTAACGTTAAGTTTTCAATAGTGTCTATTGAAACATGGCTTCTAGACAAGTCAAAATATCCAAGTTCAAAATGTGGTCATATGAGTAAATATGGTAACTTGGATAGCTATAGGCGGTCTATGAGCTCTTGGCGATTACTGATATTCTTCACGAGGATACTCTTTCTCCAATAAGGTTGTCTAGGGTATGAATAAGTAACATCAACTTATTCTATCATTAATTAAGAGTTCAATTTTAGTTCTTTAGTAGAATGAACTAAAATTAAATAGATCGGACCTAAGTGAATCATTTTTTGATTGTGATTGAGTTGTGTCTATTAGAGTTTAAATTTAGATAGCCCGCCAAGATCCTCAATCCACATGAACTAGCATGGATCACTTGATATATTCTATCGGACCAATTTAGGGGTCCATCTAGAATTGTATTGAGGCATGTGAACTTGTTTCTTTTTGTAAGAATGGATCTAGTTCATATGTGGACTTTTTTTAAAGGTCAAATGGATTTAATAAAATAAGAAAATAATATATTGGTCCATATATATGGTTTGGGCGGCAAAGCTATTTAGAATAGCATAATTATATTATATTATTTTATAATTTAATTAAATAAAAATTAATTAATTATTTAATTAAAAGTCAAAATCTTTTTCTTAGTAGAAGATGGTCTCCTAAAATTATACTATTGTTAGTAGTATAATTAATATTAAAGACTATATTTGATAAGTAGATAAATAAAAAGAGTTATTTATCTAATCAAATTAGGAAGTCTTTAATATGGTTATAAATACACTATTGAGTTGGATTAAGAGTCTTGGTGTAGGATAGAATTCCTTTTTGAAAAGGATTCTTAACCACCAAGTAAATCTACCTAAGGAAAGGATTCTTAACTACCAAGTAAGTCCTTCTTAGGAAAAGAATTAAGTCTCCAAATTATATTTTATGAAATTTCGGCCAGATATGTATATATAAGAGGTTAATAGAATTCCTTTTAGATAATTATTCTTAACTACCAAATAAATCCACCTAAGGAAAGGATTCTTGCCAACCAAGTAAATCATTTTTAGGAGAGGATTAATCATATATATATATATATATATGTGTGTGTGTGTGTGTATGTGTGTGTTTGAAATTCGGCCAGCCCATAATTGCAATTGCAAGAATTATTTTCTGCCAAGCTTGGGATTTTCTAAAGTGAGAATTCGGCCAAGCAAGAGAGAATTTTGAGGGAGAAAAAATTTGGTTTTTACTCTGGACAAAATTCGACCAACTCACAGAGATAGTGTGAATTCGGTCAAGAAAAAAAATTAAACGTTTTTGTTTTCGATAGTACACTAGTATCCTTTACATCAAAAGGGTTTTGTGTACAACACCGAATCAAGGTTCACGTGAGTTTCAATCAAATTGATTGATAATTCACAAGTGACCGGACGTTCTTGATTTTTTCTCTTGGAGGATTGTTGTGACTAACAAGGAACAAGATTTTGTTTGTTTTCATCCTCAGGTATACAAGATAAAGAAAGGGAGTCCACACTTCTAGGTGATTCAAGTTCGTGATTGGATTGGAAGATCTTGCAGAATCAATTCGGCGCTTGTTCAATCATCACGAGAAAAAGGTACGACACTTTTTATATACATCAATTAATCTAGAGTTAAGGTTCTCGTTGCGTAAAAGGGAAAAAAATTATTTATACCGTGACCCTAATTTTATAAATTTTCTCACGCTTCCTCCGTGCGGGGTTTTATTTTCCCTACAATTGGTATCAGAGCCTGGTTGTACCCTTTATTAATTGATGTATGTGTTCGAGAATCTTTTTCTTTTTATTGTATATATGCATGTTTTAGCAAGAGATGACACTCTAGGTATTCGCATATATATTTACATTGGAATGTATGGATGTATATATGTTTTATATGTGGTCTGTTATTGCTCAATTTTGATCCTAGAATTTCAGTGTATTTTTGTTTTAGGATTGTAACAAGAAGGGTGGTCTACAAGTTACATGTCAGTTTAGAATGAAGTTACATGCTAGTTGAAAATGAAGTTACATACTAGTTCATTTAATCACAAAATATAAAGACTACTAATGCACAATTCCAGTAATGTTAAATGCTACAAGTTACATGCCAGTGCAAAATGAAGTTAAATGTTAGTTAATAATGAAGTTACATGACAATCTATATCTACAATTTGAACAAAATTATTAACAACTGAACTTCAAAAATAAAATTAAGGGCAAATGCTTAAAAATAAGATTTGAAAGCTCACCAATACTGTCCAAGGGAAGCCGTATAAGTTATAGTGTGCAACGACCTTCCTTAACGTATTTGTAGACCGGAAACCTTGGCGTAGGTAGTGTATTGTCATCATATACACATAACTTCCCCATGGAAAAAAATTGAAATATTCTGGATCCTCCACCAATGCAAACAACCATAATGACACTTTCCTCCTCAAATCTTGTCCAAACAAAACACTATTGGCAATCAATACCAGGACCATCTTCAAACCATCCTTTGGTTGTTCAAATTGACCACCCATAAACTTTTCCCATACATGTGTCAGTTGCACATTCTTACCCCCCCCGGATTATCTATCGTGGATCCCACCAGAAATTACATGATAAGTTTAAAAAAAAATGACAGACGTCACCCTAAATTTTAGTCCTGTGACCAAACAAAATTCTGTTTTCTTGAATTTGACCACTTTACCACCTACTAAGAAGTGGAATCATCCTCACGGGTCACTCCAGGTATACATATCTGCCTCAACAACAAGTTATGCATTACACCCGCAGAAAAAGTCACCTCTTTCGGGATGGCAAGTAGGTGCCCGAAACATATCTTCCGTAACACACCCAATTGGTTTACTTCTTTAAGAACCTTAGCAATCTCCGGCAGCCAATTCAAATTACTGTACAAATTTATGGTGGACTTTTTTAACCATAAATTCCTCGGTTTGATCAGCAAATCCTTTAAGTTCATATTCTCCATCTATAAAATCACAAAAATAAAAAATTGCATTATAATTTATTATATAATTATGAATTCCTCAGTTTTTGTTTTTGTATTATTCTAATTATAACAGTAATCTATGTATTCTGAAGTTGAACAATATCTATATATATCAAAGCATTGGAAAAAAGTGACTTACAAATTTGATAGACAATTTCTGGTCAAACGACACCAAGCATTGTAACTGACATAAAATTCAAAATATCTTTGTTCAAAATCAATATCAAAATCACCCCAAAGACACATATGAAAATTATAGTTTCAAAACTGTAAGTATCAATCATCATCAACTCTCCATTAATTCATTTTAATTTATAAGTACCAAAATTTCTCAAACGAACAAATTCCAAAAATTGGAATCGACAAAAACTACAGAAGAAAACACACAGAAATTAAGTAAGTCGAGAACCTGCCAAGATGAAGAAGAAGATTGTGTGACGAAGAAGAACAAGATTTGGGTATCAGATTTCAAGAAACTGGTCAGATGAAGAAAAAGCTTGTGACGACGACGGGAGAGAGCCACGACGAGGAGCGGCACCGATAATGACACGCGGCGGCGACTGGGACCGGTAGCGATGATGACTGGGAGCCTCAACGACGGCGATGGAGAACGACAATAAGAGCGACGACGACAATTCCTTTCTCTCTCTTTCTCTCTCTATCTCTCTCTTTCGTTTTTTTACTTCATGTAACTCTAATGTTTTTTACTTGATGTAAGAAAAGTTAAACTATTGGAATTGTATGTTTCACTGCCCATTTCAAATCTAAGGGTAATAATGTCCAAAAGTGGTCAATATTGATAAAAAAAAATAAAAAATATAATGGTGGCTAAAAACAATAACTCGATAAATTTTTAGGTTACTTATGAAGTCACCCCATATATATATATATATTACTGTTTGCTCAGTAAAATCAAAGCATATATGAAATATATAAGGCAAAACAAAATGTCAAAAAGTCAAACATTCAAAACAAAATGATATATATATATATATATATATATATATATATATATATATATATATATATATCTAAACAGTAGAGAAACATATGGTGTGACTGTGTCACAAGAAAAAAAAAAGAAAAAAAAAAGAAAAAAGTAGAGAAACAGAGATTGTGCGATGGAGAAGAAAAGAAAACAAAAAGAAGAGAAAAAAATGAAAAGAAGAGAGTTGAAAACTAAAAAGAACAGAGTCGAAGAAGAGAAAACATACTAGAATAAGTCGACGAGGAGGAGCTGGAGGAGACTAAAGAGTGAAGAGAACTGTCGAAGCTGAGGAGTCGTCACCGAAGAGGAGTCGTCGCCGTAGAGAAGTCATTGACGAGGAGGAGATATCGCCGAAGATGGAGGAGACTGAAGAGTGAAGGGTTGTATTGTGTAATTTAGAGCTTCAAAGTTAATTCGATCGACAATTTCGGTTGTTAAAATCAATTTCGGTTTTTTTATGGGTATCATGATACACACCATTTCAACCCTTAATTTGTTTTTTAAAAAAATTCAATTTCGCCTCTTTTCACAAATCGGCCGAACCGATTTGAGGAGGTCAGAGGCGGCAGCCTCAGTGTGGCGGAGGCAGGATTTAGTCCTAAAAATAATGGTGTTGTCGCCTTGGCTCAAAATTTGTGAGAGGCGGGGTGAGGTGGCCTCGAGGCACCGCCCCAATTCAAATTTTAAAACTATACTTGGCCACTCACAAGTTATTTTTCATGAATGAGCATCTATCAAAATAAGGGATTAATCTCTTTATAAAATCATCAACCTATATGTATAGAATTGATGCTTAACCTATCACAAGCAATCAACTTAGATGCATAGAATTGATTACCCACTCAAGATTAGATTAAAAATTGAGATTATAAAATCCGGGTCTCACTTGACTCTTGTTGACCCTTCCATTCAATTGAGCTAAAGAAGATCAAGTGGATGTATACCCAAACAAACACTCAAATAATTTTTCAAACAAATTGCTAAGAGAGGAATGTACAATCAAAGACAATTCATCATTGAAATCAACTAAAAACAATGAATAGAACATATTTGATAGATTGATATAAAAATATAGAGTTAATTACAAAGCCCACAATTCACCAAAGAATCACATCAATTCCTCTGGTTGGAGATTAGCTACTCATGTCTATTACAAGAAATAAGTAAAGAGAAGAGAATAGAAGAAAACCCATAGAAGAATCCTCATTCTTTAAGCTCCAAAATTGATCCCCTTGCTTCCTTTTGTTGAGTAAATGATGAAAGTGAAGTGAGAATTGAATGGATTTAGGAGAGAAACGAATTCCTAGATCTAGATATAGTATGGTTATGAATGGGTATGTGGGCGTATGTGTCATAATAGAATCAATCCTATAAATAGGTGTCTTGAAATGGGCTGATTTCACTAATGTGGCACTCCTATCTTGTGAAATTCACGGGCTGTGCATGGGTAGGGACCCTTGCAGTAACACACGTGCCCTGATTGTACTGATTTATTCTCTCGAGTTTAGTGAAATAAAAGAGTTGTGCACGGGTTGGGACACGCGCAGTGACCTGATGCTCATGCCTTTGCTTCCTGATCAGCTCCCTAGTTTCCTTAAGTGCGTGGGTTGTGCGTTATTGGTGAGCGGGTTGAGACCCGTACAATTTCCAGTCTCTAAATCATCTTCACGGTGTGCCGGGTTATGCACGGGTAAGTACCCGTGAACTTGGCTTATGTAATTCATCCATTATGGCTTTCATTTCTGCACAACTTCGTGTTTTCTGTCCATTCTTCTGAAATGTACCTAATGGCCTGTAAACATAACAAATGAGCCATAAGACACATAAAATCATGTGAAAATAAGATAAAGAAAATGGAATTGAGGGCCAAAATATATAACTATATTGGCACGATCAGCTAAGTTAAAGAAATGTGAAATAAATAGTTAAATAGATTTACTAATGTGAAAGATATGGATTCGTTATGTTTTTAGTGTTATGGTTAGGGTTTAACCCATGGTGCCCCAAAAATGACCTTTGTTAGAGGGAGTTGCAACACTCATGCCAAATAAGATGAGGATAGTACCGGTGTTTGAAAAAGCTGCCTAGGCGATAGGTAGCCATGGCCACTATAATTTGGGCCAAATCGGCCTTCCTAGGCGGCCTAACGCTTACACGACACCGAGCAGTTTCCTAGGTGGTATTTTTTTAAAAAATCATCCGTGCAAAACATTGTCGTTTTAGGATGTAAAAACGGCGTTTTTGACTTCAAGTTAATGAAGCCCAAAACTGAGAATAGTCATTCTCCAAAAACAAACTCTTTCTAGTCGACCAGGCCCTATCTCATCTTTATAGTTGCAGCTGTCGTCACCATTTGTTCCTATTGTCGCTAGTCTATCATTCGGTCTTTCTCGCCGCCCGCTCTAGCAACCGTCTTCTAGGGTTTTTAATCACTTTGTATTTTAGTTGTTTTATGGTTTGGATATTGATGGGCTTTTGATTTGTGTTTGATTTAATTTTGAATTTGGAAGGTTTATGATTGGATTTTGATTGATTTTCTTATATTTGAACTGGATTTTGTGAAATTTTAATTCAACTATTTTTGTATTTTCTGAATATGTATTTTTTACATAATGTTGATGCTAATTTATACTACCGAATAACAGATAAAAAAGAAAACTAAATCTCCTAAATTAAGCAATAGGATCACCTAATTTATGTTCCTAAATTAAGCCATAATAATATACAATTAATCCCCATAATTTATATAAACAAATCTCTTTCCCTAATTTATGCCCAAGAATCTCTCTAATAATACACAATAAGTCTTTTTGATAATTAGGGATTTCAACAATTTCCCTCAAGTTGGATCGTAAATATTGACCATGTCCAACTTGCATATGAAATCATTGAAATTTTGCCGAGGTAGCCATTTGGTGAAGATACTTGTCGTTTGCTCCTTTGTAGGAACATAAGTCATGCAAATGATTTCGTCTTCAACCTTTTCCTTTTTGAAATGTTTATCCACTTCTGCATGCTTGGTTCTATCATGTTGAACTGGATTGAGAGAAATGTTGATAGTTGCTTTGTTGTCGCAATAGATTTGATTGTAGACTTAAATGGGACCTGAAGTTCTTTTAAGAGTTTCTTTAGCCACAATGCTTCACATATCCCCTGTGCGACTGTCCTAAACTCAGCTTCAACACTGCTTCTGGCCACTACATTCTGTTTATTACTTCTCCAAGTTACTAAGTTCCCAAATACGAGGGTACAATACCCGGTAGTGAATCTTCTGCCTTTTGTTGAGCAGACCCAATCTGCATCAGTGAAGACTTCTTTATCATTGCTCTCACTTTTCTTGAAGAACAATCCTCTATCTGGAGATCCTTTAAGATATCTGAGAATCTTGTACACAGCTTTTAAATGAGCTTCTTTTGGAGAATGCATGTGTTGACTTACTGCAAATGCAATGTTAGGTCTAGTGTGGGATAAGTAATCAGCTTTCCTACTTATCTTTAATACATATCTCTGTCCAATGGTTTTTTAATATCTTCTGCTCTCTTCCATACTTCTATCGGAGTGTCACTTGGTTTGCACCAAAGCATGTTAGTCTCAGTTAGAAAATCGAGGACATACTTTCATTGAGAAACGCCAATACTACTTTTTGATTTAGCAACCTCTATCCCTAAGAAGTATCACATTTGTCCCAGATCCTTAACTTCAAACTCAGTGGCTAGAGTTTTCTTTAGTCTCTCCAATTCTTCCATATTATTCCCTGTTAGGATTATGTCATCGACATAAACAATTAAGATTGTCTTCTTTCCATCCCAGTTTGTCGGAAGATCAAAGTATGATCTGATTGTCACTGTCGGTATCCCCGTCACTTCATCACCTTCGTAAATCTATCAAACCATGATTTTAGTGATTGCTTGAGACCATAGAGAGAATTCTTGAGTTTATAAACTCGATTTTCTTCACCTTTTTTACAAAAACCTGGTGGTACGGTCATAATTACCGGTCTTCGAAGGAGACTCGTGAGTATTTGGATCTATCACTGGTTCTGACTCTCTCGGTGCTTCAAGTGTGAAGTGATCATTGTTCCTCAATTTTGACCTCCGTGAATAAACAATTGCCTCATTGTTATTTTGTTTTCCTATATCTCCCTCTGAGTTTAAATTTCCTTTTGTGGACGAAATTGTAGGATGAGGTGGTGTAACAGGCTCGGGTTCAGTTTTCAGGTTAGGCTTAATGCTTGAATTGGGTCCAGAAAGAGTGAGGTCAAAGTTCAAGTAATGACCTGAAAAACTATCTTCTCTCACATTCTCTCCCTAAAGAGAGGGCTTTTGGAAGTAGGAAGTGTTTTCAAAAAACGTGACATCAAGGCTAATAAATATCCTTTTTGTAGAGGGATCATAGCACTTGTAACCTTTTTGGGTAGGGAAATAACCAATGAAAACACATTTAATAGCTCTAGGATCTAGCTTAGACTGGCTATGAGAATGGACATAAACAAATTTAGTACAACCAAACACGAGTTGAGACGAGAGGTAGGAAATAAGGTCGGTAATTTTTGAAGTGGTGTTTCGAAAGAAAGAACATGACTAGGAATTCGATTGATGAGATAATTAGAGGTCAGAACGGCATACCCCATAATGTTTTGGCATGTTTGTAGTGAACATTAAAGCTCGAGGAACTTCAGAAAGATGTCTATTTTTTCGTCCAGTAACCCCATTTTTTTTAGGAGTGTCGACACATGAACTTTGGTGGATTATCCCATGTTTTAGAAGATAATTGACCAAGATAGTATTGAAATATTATGTGCCATTATCCATATGGAGGATATGGATTTGTGTTTGGAATTTTGTTTGAATCATCAAGTGAAAATTAATGAACACATTACTAACATCAACTTTTTCTTTCAACATGTAAACCCACCAAGCTCGAGTATGATCATCAATAAATGTAACAAACCATTTAGTATTGGTACGATTAGGAATAGGAATGACAATAGGTCGGGTTCGAGCGGGTTTAGGGAAAACCAAACCCAAACCCATAAAAGAAAACGACATCCAGACCCACCCACGAACCCACGAAATGTAGCAGGTTTGGGTTCAGGTTTCACCTATAGATTTTAACAACATCCAGACCCACCCACGAACCTGCACACTCCTGAGGATTTGTTGTTACAAAACGACTCACTCTTGTGTGCGTAACTCGGTCTGAGTCAAACCCAGTTGCCGGCAGCCATCAGATTAAAACTGAAAAGTGTATGTTTATTAAGGGATAATATCATCATTTTACACTTTCATTATGATTAATTCCCCAATTTAGACATAATTTCGTTCGCTCGCTTAAATAAATGTGTTGTGTAGTAATCATTGTATTTTTCTTTGTATTTCAGAGGTAATTCGATCAATTCAGAATTATGAAGAAGTCAGATTGCAAAACAAACATCGTTTTCAAGTTTAGAACGTCAAAAACCTTAGGGAGGCCACGAAGGGCATTTTTATAAATTTGACTATTCACTGTTCACAGTTGACTTTCACTGTTCACAGGTGACTTTCACTGTTCACAGGTGACTTTCACTGTTCCAGATGATGTGGCACATTCCTATTGGCCCAAACTGTGAGTGCACCGTACACGCGGCTGCAGAGAATAATATTCTAGAAGCGGGGGAACTGTTCACTTCACTTTCAAGGATACGTTTACTGTTCACTGTCACTGCTCACTTTCACGGATGCGTTTACTATTCACTATCACTATCACTGTTCACTGTTCACTGTTCACTGTTCACTGTTCACTGTTCACTATTCACTGATGATGTGGTGAAATCTGGACCCTCCATTCTAAATTCATCCGATGGTCAATTTCCATCCGTATTTTGTATAAATAGGGGGCCTCTCTCTCCTAATTTCCACATTCTGAATCCAAATATGATCTTAAATTTGTGAAATTATCTCTTTTGTTCTCAAATTCTCAGTTTAAATAAAATATCTATTTTCTAGTTAAATTATGTCTGGCTAATTTTATATAGCTGGGGCCAAAGGTGATACAGTTGGTATGGAAAATATGATCCAATTATGGTAAATTTATTATTTTTTTGCTTTCTCCCCTCTGATCTTTGTGGAGTTTTTAACTCACTGTAGTTAGACAGATATTGTCTAGCACAGTGAGTACTTTTACCCATATTTATCAGAGAGTGGTTTCTCCCACCTGATCTTTGTGGAGTTTTTGACTAACTGTAGATGAACAAATATTTGTCTAGCACAGTGAATACTTTTACCCATATTTATCAGAGAGTGGTTTATCCCCTCTGATCTTTGTGGAGTTTTGACTCACTGTAGACAGGCAGATGTTGTCTAGTACAATGAGTACTTTTATCCACATCTATCAGAGAGTGGTCAGTGGAGTGAAATACCCTCCCATTATTCTGGACTAAATATTAATTATTGGATCATATTCGAATTACCGACAGTGGATCCGTTAGCCCCAATTTTAATTTTATTTGATTTATATTTTTATAACAAGCTTATTAATTAATCTAGATAATTAATTCTACATAGACAAGTGAACAACCTCCCTGTGGTTCGATCCGGTCTTACCGGTTAATTTATTACTATGACACTCTTATACTTGAAAGTATGAACACTTCTTTAGGACGTATCAAATCTTTGTAGAGGTATTTTTTTTTTCGTTTGTTATTTTTTTTTGTTTCTCTCTAATCTTGATTGTTCTTATTTTGTATTTAATTTTGCATCACTCATCTCAATCATAAACTTCATCCACTTAAAAGAAAACACTTGTAATCATTAATCACATTTTTGCATTTTAGTCCTTCAACTTTTTTTTTGCCTTTTAGTTTAGATATAGTTTGTATTTGCATATAGGTCATTTTATTTTTTATTTTTGCACATCTATCCCTGTAATTTTCATATTTTCACTTTAGTCCCTATATTTATAATTATTTACACTTTTGTCCTAACACTTGTGTATATTTGCATTTACACCCCTATAATTTTGCATCTTTTTATTTTTATCACTTTTTATTTTATTTTCTTCATTTTTATGTATTTCACCTCCATGAACCCTCATTAAATTTTTATGAGATGTTGGTCTCGAACATCTAGTGGTAGATTAATTAGGAGATACCAATCACCCACATTCACTGACAACATGGCTGAAAACCCACTTAGACATCTAGCAGGAAATCAAGCCGAGAACCTTTTAGACAACCTTGACAACGTGCCTCAACACAGCAACCATACGCCTTAGGTTAACCATGACCAACACATTACCCCAAATCCACCTAGAACTCTTAGAGACTACATGAACCCCACACGTACTAGAGCACCTTCATGCATAGCTTTCCCACCAAATGCAACACATTTTAATTTTAAACCGGGAATCATTCAACTTTTACCCAATTTTCACGGTCTTGAATCTGAAAACCCATATTTGCATCTTAAGGAGTTTGAGAAAGTCTGTAACACTTACACTGACCAAAATGTTAGCATGGGTATAATCAGGCTTAAGTTATTCCCTTTTTCCTTAAAAGATAAAGCTAAAACTTGGTTACAAAACCTTAGGTCGGGATCAATCCAAACTTGGAATGATATGCAACAACAGTTCTTAAAGAAAATTTTCCCACCTCATAAAACAAACTCTCTTAAGAGGCAAATCACTTCATTTGCCCAAAAACCTGGGGAAACACTTTACAAATGTTGGGATAGGCTCAAAGAGTTGTTAAATGTCCGTCCACATCATGTTTTTGAAACACGGAGGATAGTGTCACATTTCTATTAGGGCCTCACACCCCAAAGTAGACAAGTCATTGAAATTGTGTGTAATGGGGAGTTCAATGACAAAAATCCTGAAGAAGCACTTGAATACCTTGACCATATCGCCGAAAGTGCTCAAAATTGGGACACCATTGGTTCCTATGAGTCCATAAGCAAACCACAACCATCTCCATCTAATGGAGGCATTTACAATCTTAGGGAAGATCATGACCTTCAAGCTAGATTCTCATCTCTAGCTAGGAAAGTTGAAGCTTTAGAAACTAAAAAGAGTGAAAATGTAAAATCTGTACAAGAAATTGCATGCCATGAATGTGATTCTGATGATCATATTACTCATAGTTTCCCAAATTTACCAGCCATAAAATATTGTCTTCATGAACAAGCCAATGTTTTACACACTTTCGACAAGCCAAATTCTAACCCATATTCACAAACCTACAATCATGGTTGTAGAAATCACCTAAATTTTAGTTGGAGACAATAATCAAGCCCAGTCTTCACAACCACCAGGTCCATCACATCCACAAACTCACCAGAATTTCTAAAACCCTCAAGGTTATGCGCCTTATGTCCCACCATCTAGGAAAAACCTTGAAGACACTTTGCACTCATTCATTGAGAAGCAAAAATCCATTAACAGCCAAACTGCACAAACCTTGATAGATGTTAAAGATACTTTGGCAAAGATTGCTTCTACACTCACCACACACGAAAAAGGTAAGTTTCCATCTCAACCACAACCAAATCCCAAGAGTCAGTCAAGTTCCTATGATAATAACCAATGCCTAGATCAAGTCAAATCAATTATAACTCTTCGTAGTGGTAAGGTCATTGAAAAACCTATTCTTGAATCTGGTAAAAATGATGATGAGTCATTTTCCAAGGGTAAGGAAGGGGTTGATGAAACCACTGTTGACGAAGAAATAATTGAATCCCCACCTACACTCCCATATCCTCAGGGTCTTAAAAATTCACAGAAATTGAAGCATACCCTAGAGATTTTTGAAAATTTCAAACAGGTAAAGATCAATATCCCTTTGTTGGACGCAATCAAACAAGTACCTTCCTATGCCAAATTTTTGAAGGATCTGTGCACTGTGAAAGGAAGCATCAGGTAAGAAAGAAATCATTTATGGCTGAACAGGTAAGTTCCATTCTTTCCAATAAAAATATTTTGAAATATAAAGATCCTGGTTGTCCCATTATTTCCTACACGATCGGTAACTGTGAAATTGAGCATGCTTTACTTGACCTAGGTGCTAGTGTAAATTTGCTCCCATACTCAGTTTATCAGCGACTTAAACTTGGTAAGTTACAGTCGACTTCAACCACACTTTGTCTTGCTGATAGGCCAATTAAAATACCAAAAGGAATAGTGGAAGATGTGTTAGTACAAGTGGATAAATTTATCTACCCAGTAGATTTTATTGTCTTGGAAACACAACATGTTAATGAGCACAAATCAATTCCTGTTATATTGGGCCGACCATTTTTAGCTACTGCTAATGCCTTGATTAATTGCATGAATGGAATAATGAGCATTACTTTTGGAAATATGGAAATTAAGCTTAATGTTTTCAACATGTCTAGAGAACAATTTGATGATGAAAATGAAGATGAAGATGTAGACATTATTGAAACCATTGTTGAAGATCATGTTCAAAAGGATTCTTTTAACTCATCTGAAATTTGTTTGATCAATTCACCTGAGTCAAGCATGCATTAACATCTTGATGATTGTTTGTAAGTTGTCGAAGAAGAAGGAGACACTTCAGATTTTGAAGAATTGGAACAAACAGATGACATGCCAGAAGAAAAAACACCTCAACTGGATTTGAAGCCCTTACCAGAAGGACTTAAATATGCTTACCTTAGAGACGACCAGACCTACCCCAGTGGTAATCTTTTCTAATCTCACAAAAGAGCAAGAAGGTAAGTTGTTACATGTTTTAAAGAAAAATAAGAATGCAATTGGTTGGACTTTGAAAGATTTGAAAGGTATTAACCCTTTGATTTGTTCACATCGAATAAATTTAGAGGAAAATGCTAAAACATATCGACAACCCCAAAGAAGACTTGACCCACACATGAAAGAAGTTGTCAAAATCAAAGTCCTTAAATTACTTGACGTGGGAATTATCTACCCTATCTCTGATAGTAAGTGGGTGAGTCCTACACAAGTTGTGCCAAAAAAATCTGGAATCACTGTTGTTAAAAATGAAAAGGGTGAGTTAATTCCAACTCGTGTTCCATCTAGTTAGCGCATGTGCATTGATTATAGAAAATTAAATGATACCATTAGAAAAGTTCAAATTCCCCTTCCATTCCTTGACCAAATTTTAGAAAGAGTAGCAGGACATCCCTACTACTGCTTTCTTGATGGGTATTCAGGATACTATCAAATTTCCATTGCATTAGAAGACCAAGAAAAAACCACATTCACATATCCTTTTAGAACCTTTGCATTTAGAAGAATGCCATTTGGTTTGTGTAATGCTCCAGCCACATTTCAACGATGCATGCTAAGCATTTTTAGTGACATGATTGAACATTGTTTAGAGGTCTTTATGGATGATTTAACTGTGTTTGGGAATTCTTTTGATGAATGTCTAAATAACTTGGAATGAGTCTTGAAACGTTGCATAGAAAAATGACTTGTGCTTAACTTGGAAAAGTGTCATTATATGACCACATCTGGAATTGTTTTGGGTCATGTTGTGTCATGTAAAGGAATCGAAGTTGATAAGGCAAAAATTGAAGTCATTTCGAAGTTACCATAACCACAAACAGCCAAAGATGTGCGGTCATTTTTAGGGCGTGCAAGATTTTATAGGAGGTTTATTAAAGATTTCAGTGTCATATCTAAACACTTTGTAACCTCTTATTAAAATATGCAAAGTTTGAATGGACATAAGAATGTCAAGAGTCCTTTAAAAAGATAATTGATCTTTTAACATCTGTTCCTATCATACAATCCCATGATTGGTCCTTGCCTTTTGAATTAATGTGTGATGCGAGTGAATTTGTTGTTGGAGCTGTCTTAGGACAAAAAAGAGATGGTAAGCCTTTTGTGATTTATTACACAAGTAAAACTTTGAATAGTGCACAAATGAATTACACCACCACTGAGAAAGAATTACTTGGTGTGATATTTGCATTGGATAAATTTCGGTCATACTTGATTGGTGCTTCAACCATTGTTTTTACTGATCATGTTGCTTTGAAGTATTTAATGTCTAAACAGGATGCAAAGCCAAGATTGATTCACTGGATTTTGTTGCTAGAAGAATTCAAACTCACAATCAAGGACAAAAGGGTGCTGAAAATGTCGTTGCGGACCATTTATCACGACTCACCACTGAGTCGTCATTTGATAAAGCACCAATCAATGATTATTTTCCTGATGATCTTTTATTCTCTATCACAACTTTGCCTTGGTATGCTGACATTGTTAATTATCTTGCAACAGGAATGATGCCACTCGATTGGAATGCACAGGACAAAAAGGAATTTTTGACCGAGGTAAAACGTTTTTACTGGGATGACCCATACTTATTCAAGTATTGTCCTGATCAAATTGTTCGACGGTGTATTCCAGGCAATGAGGTAAGTAGTGTCATTGAATTTTATCATTCTGAAGCATGTGGTGGTCATTTTTCGTCAAAGAAAACGGCTGCAAAAATCTTGCAGTATGGATTTTATTGGCCCACCTTGTTTAAAAACGCACATGCATTCTGTAAAACCTGTGAAAATTGTCAAAAGTAAGGATCCATTTCCAAACGAAACATGATGCTTTTAAACCCCATTCTTGTCATTGAAATATTTGATTGTTAGGGTGTTGATTTTATGGGTCCATTTCCACCGTCATTTGGATTTTTGTACATTTTGGTTGCCGTTGATTATGTGTCAAAATGGGTTGAGGCAATTCCTTATGGAAATAATGATCACAAAACAGTGATTAAGTTTTTAAAAGAAAATCTTTTGAGTCGATTTGGAATCCCTCGAGCTATTATCAGTGATGGAGGCAAACACTTTTGTAACAAACCTTTTGAGTCTTTAATGAAGAAATATGAAGTCACACACAAAATTGTCATACCATACCACCCTCAAACAAGTGGTCAAGTTGAGTTAGCAAATAGCGAGATAAAAAATATCTTGTAAAAAACGGTTAACCCTGATCAATAAGATTGGTCTCTTAGACTAAATGATGCAACTTGAGCATACCGTACTACATTCAAAACATCTTTGGGTATGTCTCCTTATCGTTTAGTTTATGGAAAACCTTGCCACTTACTTATTGAACTTGAGAAAAAAACATATTGGGTTATTAAAGCTTTCAATTCTAACCTAAATGATACTGGTGAATTGCGTAAGTTGCAAATAAATGAACTTGAAGAATTAAGAAATGATGCATATGAAAATGAAAAATTCTTAAAGAAAAATCTAAAACCTTTTATGACAGATGAATTTTAAGAAGATCATTTGAATTTGGTTAAAAGGTTTTGCTTTATAATTCTCGACTTAATTTATTTCCTGGCAAATTGAAATCAAAATGGAGTGGTCCATTTGTTGTGAAACACGTGTATCCATATGGTGCCATTGACATTGAGAATCCTAGGAATGGTAATGTGTTTAAAGAAAATGGACAACGTGTGAAACCATTCTTAGAAAATACAGATTTTCAAAAAGACTCTGCCGTCCTTTTTGACCCTTGTTACAAAGGTGAGTAAACAAATCTTTTGCTTTTGATTTTATTTGTATTTGTAATTATTATTTTTGTTTTTGTTTGCTTTTACGTTTTGAATTTTTGTAGAATTAATTTCTAGGTTCAATTTTTGCTTAGTGTGTTTTTCTATATAACCCGGTTAAATGGTTGATAAAGGTACTCCGTGACAATTCAAGTCGGTTTAATTCAGTTTCCCAAATAACTGATCCCCAAAACAAGGCATAGACGAAATTTTCACAAACCTATGAAAACATTTTCCATCGTTGCCCCAAAATGCTCAGAAAAAGATTTACAAAGCACATTCTGAAAGATTACGCTTACTGATGATAAACAAAATTCCTGTTGAAATTCGCTGGTTGATTGAAGCTAAGGTACGTCTAGCAAGTGAGTCTGTTGATTCATTTATATCTTACATGTCTGGTTTTGGAAGAAGTAACCTTGCAAAAAAATGAAGAGCTAAGAAGTTAAGGGTTACTTGTCACAAATGTGCACGTACAACTTGCAACACACGTTGTCGTTCTTTAGGAATGGTGTTTAATAATCGGGAAGATAAAATTTTATTCATTAGGCATGGTTTGCATAGGGAGTCATTGGATAATATCCTAACGACTCTTGGTGCACATCCAAATGGATATGTGCAAATGGAAATTGACCGATTATGGCCACAATTTCAAAAAGAACATGCACAATATAGTCTTGGGAATCTGACTTTAAAAGACCTTGTTTGCCAATTTATAAGAAAATTGGATAGGAAGCATATCCCCGACCCATAGAGGACGTTGAAGCCGTTTCTGGACGTAAAACCAGAGGAAGATGTGAGCCACAATCACAACTACCAATAAATATCATTTTGTTTTTATTATCTTTTTTCTTCTACATTTAATGTCTTTTGTAATTTTTGTTGTTTACTTTTGATTTTTGAACCATTTGGATCTAATATCATTGACAAATACGCCGCCCTATACATATAGGTGTATCATTGTATTACCTTTTCAGGATCTATAAATAAAAGCATTTGTTTTCCTTTTTGCTTCAAGCATTCATAAACATTCAAAAGAAAAATTCAGAGAGTGCATTAATGGCATCACCTTCAACTAAACGATTCACAAACATTTGTGTGTTTGGTGGCACTAACTATAGGAAATACAGAGAGTTTGTTGAGGCTGCAACTCATCTCGGTAAGGTTTTGGCTGAGTGAAAAATACACCTAGTGTATGGAGGAGGTAACTTGAGATTAATGGGGTGTGTTTCACGAGCTGCACGAGACGGAGGTAGTCAAGTTCTAGGTATTGTCCCAAAACCTATGGTCGCAGCAGACATCATCGAAAAGACAAACGGTGAAGAGCTAGTTGTTTCAGGTATGCCTGAAAGATTGACTGCTATGTTACATCATGTTGATGCGTTTATAGCTTTGCAAGGTGGTTTTGGAATCTTAGAAGAAATCTTTACAATGGCATCCCGAGCGCAACAACACATCCATAAGAAACCATCGGTTTGTTGAATGTTAATAAATTTTATGATGGTTTGCTTTCATTTCTTGATCATGCTCAGAAAAATTATTACATTCCACCTTCAATCCGAAAAATCTTTATCTCTGCTTCAAGTCCTCATTAGCGGATTGACCAGTTACAAGCTTTCAATTATAAGCCAGATCCTTCAACCTCCAAAATTGATTGGTCCATTGATGAAGAGAACAAGAAACACAGAATTGATCTGAATCTCAGTTTGTGATTGTCCCATGGTTTTTATGCATTTTATTTTCCTTTATTTTGTGATTCTTTTGTTGTTTTGCAGGATCTTGATGTCTTTCAAGTTGTTCAGATGATAGCTTCCAAACCTTACCTCTTTCTAATGACATTGGGGACAATGTCTCGTTCTGGTTGGGGGAAGGGATAGTTGATTCAATAACTTTTGTTTTTCAAAAAAAAAAAAACTAACTTCTGGCCATTTTTTTTGAAAAGATGGCTGAGTAAGGAAATCTTTAGATACTTCTGAGATGCATCTTTGTAGTTCTGATGCATTTTTTTCCTCTCTTTTGACTATTCAAATTTATAAACTCTTCATTGTGATATCATTGACTAATTCTTTGTTCATTAAGTCATCTTGAAAAAAATTTCGAACTATTCTTGACACACACGCACATTGACACATGATTATGTGCAGTAAGTTGAGATTTTACGATATTTAGTTTTGAAACATCATTCAAGGGTAACAACCGAAGGTAGTGATCTTGTTTAAATATATATATAGTAATATTAATAATAATAATTTTATGTGTTGTGACCAAAACTCTTACTTAATAGCCGGGCCTCATGCCTCAGTAAGCATAGAGTGTTCGCGTAAAACGGTGGAGTTAGGATAAGAATAAAGTGCAGTTCCGTAGTCTCTTTAACTCGAGCAATTAAGTCCGAGGGGTGCTTTAACACCTAATTCCCTAAGACCAACTGGTTTGGGAGTCATTGACCCAAAGCTCGTTACAAGGGTTAATGAGAAAGCTTAATGGAATTGTACTAAAAAAAACATTTGCAATCCGAGTAATTAAGCATGTATGAGTGTTTTAACACTTAACGCCCTAAAGCCAACTGGTTTGGGAGTCATTGGTCTAAAGCTCGCTACATGGATTAAAGATAAAATGTTTGTTTCCAACTTTGTTATATTAAAAAAAACAAAAAAAAAAGAAGGAGAAATAAAACTACTACCTAAGGAAGAAGCCCTGATGAGATTTCGGAATGAAAATATTGCTCGATTTCAATTGAATCTCATAGTTATTGTGTTGATCTTTATTGAGCACAAGAAAGTTTGATTGATAACTCAATTGATGATTGGTTGTCAAAGGATGAGAAAAGAGGTATGAGAGAGTTTGTCTATTGGGTAGTTTAGATAATTGAATTTGAGTTTTTACTATTTTCGCTTTAGCTGCTAGGGACTAGCAATAAGCTGGTTGGGGGGTGTGATTAACACTGAAAAGTGAATGTTTACAAAGGGATAATATCATCATTTTAAACTTCCATTATGATTAATTCCCCAATTTAGACATAATTTCGTTCGCTCACTTAAATTAATGTGTTGTGTAGTAATCAGTGTTTTTTTCTTTGTATTTCAGAGGTAATTCGATCAATTCAGAATTATGGAGAAGTCATATGGCAAAACAAACATCGTTTTCAAGTTTAGAACGTCAAAAACCTTAGGAAGGCCACGAAGGGCATTTTTATAATTTTGACTATTCACTTATCACAGATAACTTTTACTGTTCCTGATAACGTGGCACATTCCTATTGGCCCAAACTGCAAGTGCACTGTACACGCGGCTGCAGAGAATAATATTCTAGAAGCGGGGGCACTGTTCACTGTTCACAATCACTGTTCACAATCACTGTTCACTATTCACTGATAACGTGGCGAAATCTGGACGCTCAATTCTAAATTCATCTAATAGTCAATTTTCATCTGTATTTTGTATAAATAGGGGGCCTCTCCCACCTAATTTCCACATTCTGAATCCAAATATGATCTTAGATTTGTGAAATTCTCTCTCTCTTTTGTTCTCAAATTCTCAGTTTAAATAAAATAGCTATTTTCTAGATAAATTATGTCTGGCTAATTTTATATAACTGGGGTTAAAGGTGATACAGTAGGTATGGAAAATATGATTCAACTATGGTAAGTTTATTATTTTTTTGCTTTCTCCCCTCTGATATTTGTGTAGTTTTTAACTCACTGTAGTTAGACAGATATTGTCTAGCACAGTGAGTACTTTTACCCATATTTATCAGAGAGTGGTTTCTCCCATCTGATCTTTGTCGAGTTTTTGACTCACTGTAGATTGACAGATATTTGTCTAGCACAGTGAGTACTTTTACCCATATCAATCAGAGAGTGGTTTATCCCATCTGATCTTTGTGGAGTTTTGACTCACCGTAGACAGACAGATGTTATCTAGCACAGTGAATACTTTTACCCACATCTATCAGAGAGTAGTCAGTGGAGTGGAATACCCTCATATTAATTTGGACTAAATATTAATTATTGGATCATATTCGAATTACCAATAGTGGATCCCTTAGCCCTAGTTTTAATTTTAATTGATTTATATTTTTATAACAAGCTTATTAATTAATCTAGATAATTAATTCTACAAGGACAAGTGAACAACCTCCCTGTTGTTCGATCCAGTCTTACCAGTTAATTTATTACTATGACACTCTTATACTTGGGAATATTAAAACTTCTTTAGGACGTGTCACCATCCATGTTTGTTTTCTTCTTTTAGATTTCAGAGAAAATGAAAAAAAGTAAGACCAAAAAAATGCTTTAAAATATATGAGAAGATGTTAGGTTTTAGTTAGTGTTGGCATTAATTCCATATCAAAATGATGTTTACTTGTAATGATTTTGTTGTTTAGATTCATGATGATTCAAGCTTCAAGGAAGGATGAACAACAAGTCAAAGCAAGTTCTAAGTCTTCAAAAAGAAAGGATGCAATATGGTTCTACAAAGGTATACTAAGACCTTATCTTTCTCTTACAAGGCTTAAGCACACACACACACAATTCATACATTTGTGTCCCTGCATAGTTGTGCACCATTATAGGCACATACATACAATTCATTCATATGTGTCCCTGCATTGTTGTGCACCATGTATAACACATTCACACACTTGAAGATGAATGCTTATGCATTAGTATGGAAATAACATGTTTTGGAAAATGCATGATTGGAGACTATCTCTATGTAGTTTGCATTCTAGTGTGAATTGTGTTTGTGTGTGTATATGTTTGAATAACATGGATATTGAACTTGAATTTAGTCTTAAATCATTATTGATTGAGTTTCGTTCATTTCGGTTACTCATACTATAGATTTCAAGTTCTAAGTCAAAAGATACTACACTTTCAACTCATGTTGCATATATTGTCTTCGTCTTCGTATATTGAGTCGAATTATTATTTTCTGGGTTGAGTATCTTATATTTCCATGTTTGTGTGAGAGTTAAGGGTTGTAATCCACAAACGGATTCGAATTATGAATTTTGAGGCCGGAGAGCAATCAAAGAACGGGAGGGAAGCGCAAGGGGATTGCACCATGGCCGAAGGCCATGAAGAGGTGCAAGCCCGAGATGGCGCGTGGCCATCTCGGCTGCAACACCTTGCTTCCCCGAGATGTCCACGTGCCATCTAAGGGAAGCAATAACAAAAAAGGGCAAAAAAAATTTTGGCTTCTTTCATTCCCTCTCCTTTATATTATCTTTCCTTTTCACATATTTGAGATTGTATTGTGCTAGCTTTGATTCTAGGACTATTTGATGATCTTTGATTGATTGATTTTGTAAAAAATAGTTCCTCACATGTATTAGGCTCTCTTGGCCAAATTCTCACATAATACATGTTCTTATGTTCTTTTGAGCTATTCATGTGTTTTATTGAATCAATGAATAGGAATATGCTCTAGAACTTTAGCTTAAATCTAAATGACTTTGTCATATGATTTTAGCATGTTTTTGATTTGTGTCATTTAAACTTGATCTTGTGATTTATTGAACATATCTTGTGATTCAATTTTAGATCTATGCATGTATCTAGGTTGTGATTAATGTTGAACATATCTTACATGATCTAGATGATTTAAACATGCATGATTGACTATACTACATTTGATTTGTGCATTCATGCTCATGTCTAGTATTTTCCATAGGATGTGTTGATCATAGCATTCTATGTTGCGTGCTTGTTTGCGTTTTGCATTCATGATCACTTAGATGCCTTATGAGAAGGTAGTCTTGACAATAGGTGTAAGACCTATGTTGTTGAGGAAGAAGTCTTGGCAAGATGTGTGAGACCTTGGATTGTCAAGCAAGGAAGTCTTGGTTAGAGTCGGGAGGACTCGGATAGTCGAGCAAGAAGTCTTGCCTAAGGTCGTGAGGATCCGGATAGGTGAGCAAGGAAGTCTTGACTAGAGTCGGTAGGACTCGGATAGTTGAGAAAGAAGTCTTGCCTTGGGTCGTGAGGATCTGGTAAGGTGACCGAGGAAGTCTTGACAAGAGGTGTGAGGCCTCGGATTGTTGAGCATGAGGGTGACATCTTCATAAGCAGGATAGGAGGGTAGTTTCTAGGTGAAGGGGTCACTTGAGAAATTGTACTTGTCTTATCTATTAGTGGATTTTGTTTGCAAGTGGTTGCCAACCCATGGATGTTTCCTCTTCGGAGGTTTACCACGTTATATCTTGTGTCAACTTCTCTCTATCCCTATCTCTGTAGTATTTATATTTGTTATTTGAATACTATGGATAGAACTCTTTATGTAAGTTGACTTTCTTTCTATAATATAGATTGTGTATGTGTTATCATTACTTGTTTGTATCACACTTTACTTGTCTTTATATATTGATTAAGTGTCTTTAATATATATATATATATATATATATATATATATATATATTGTGATACAAGCAATCAAGAGGGATAAACTTTTGTTTGTCTTGAGCATTTAACTGTGTTTGTATTTTCAATTGGTATCAAAGCAGGACACTAGATTGCACTTAGTGTGAGTCTAGATAATACATTCACGGTTTTTGCAAAGCTTTTGAAGTCATGGGTTTACAAGATGATGTAATGGCGGAAGGAGCCTCAAATACTAGGCCATTATTACTTCGAGGCACTAACTATGGGTATTGGAAGTTGAGGATGAAAGCCTACATCCGCTCTATCGATGAAAGGGCTTGGATGGTAGTGAAAGAAGGTTATAGTCCTTCTACCAAGGTTCAAGAGGATGGAACCATGATACTAAAGCCAAAGAGTAAATGGACAACGAATGAGTTTGAGGTTGCTAAATGACACCATCGTGCTATGAATGCCATCTTTAGAGGAGTTGATGGGCATCAATTCTCCTACATTCAAAATCTTGAATCCGTAAAGGAAGCTTGGGATACTCTCCAAGTTACTAATGAAGGAACCTTGGCGGTGAAGAAATCGAGGCTTCAAATGTTGGCATCACAATTTAAAGGTTTAAGTATGAGTGAAGAAGAAAAGTTCGAAGACTTCCAATTCCGGCTTCTTAATATTGCTAACCAATGTCAAGCACATGGAGTACCTATCTCAAAAGAGCGTTTAAATTGGAAAATCCTTAGGTCCATTCCTAAAAGATTCAAATCAAAGGTGACGGCCATTGAGGAAATCAAAGATGTGGACAATATGAACATTGATGAGTTGCTTGGGTCTCTCCAAACTTATGAGATGTGCTTGAAGCCAAATATTAAAAGTAAGGGAATTGCTTTCAATGCTATTGAGGAGGAGAGTGATGATGAAAATGAAGAGATGGCTCTTTTGGTTAGAAGGTTCAAGAAGTTTCTAAAGAAGAATGCCAAGCCTAGAGGCAAGTCTTCTAAGGAAAAGGGAGTTAAGAAAAAATCATCTCCAAGGAATGAGAAGAATATTCAAGCCATGAACAAGAAAGAGGTTCAATGCTATAATTGTCATGGTGTCAGTCACTTTGCCAGTGAGTGCACCAAGAAGCCATCTAAGAAAGACAAGAAATGCAAAGTGTTGGCGGCTAATTGCAGTGATGATAATTCTAGTGACAATGAGAGCTCTAGTAGTGAGTCTTCAAGTGATGAAGAGTTGGTGAGCAACTTTGTAGCTCTAACGGCTTCTCATTCTCCATTAGATGTTGATGGTTCAATATCTTTGAACAAGAGCTTTGATGCAAATCATCCTCGAAGCTCTAGTTTCATTCCTACTAATCTTGAGTTGTTGGAAAAGATAGAAAAGCTTGAATAAGCTACAGATAATGCTCTAAGAGAGGTAGTTGAGAAGGATGATTTGATCAAGAAACAACTAGATGAGTTTGTGGTTGTCACTCGTAGACTTCTTGGTGAAAAGGTGATATTATGAAGAAGTTTAGAGAACTTGAAAAGATAAACCTTGAGAAGGATAATGCGATATCTTCTTTGAAGAAGAGAGAACAAGAATTGATGGAAGAGATAGACACGGCTAAGGAGGCCATCAAGGACTTAGTGAATGATTCGGTAAGTGTGTCTAGTGTTAGGAATCTTGTTAACTCTTATAGTGGTAAAGACGACTTGGTAGTTGAAGAGGAGCTCTTGAAAGCACCACTTCCTACTCACTTTGATGAAGTTGTGATTGATAAGAAACCACACAATAAGAGAAGATCAAAATAGAAGAATAAGTTGGTGAACAAGGTATCTTTGCAAACTCCTAGTGAAGCTAGTTCAACTCCAAAAGGTACAATCTCTTCTTTTATTCCAATTTTCCATTATTGCAACACAATAAGTCACATTAAGCCTAGGTGTTATAAATATATAGAAAAATACAAATTAGTAAATGAATCTAGAGATAAGGAGATTAAATTTCAATTTGAACATGCTAAGGTCTTGAAAGTTGAGAAACATGATAATATTGCTAAGCATGAGAAGAAGTTGTGGAGTATAAAGAATACTAATCTTGTTCAACTTGACAAAACTTGTGTTGATAATGTTAAGAAAGGGTGTGTTAATGATATTCTTGTTAATCAAGTCATTGAAGGACTTTACTCTAGATTTAAGATTGTTGTCAAGGATGATATTGGAAATGTTTGTGTAGGTACACCCAAGAACAAGTGGTTCAAGGGTAAGTGCTCTTATCACTAAAATAAGAAGCACATGTGAGATAGCTTTGAGGCTATATATCAATTGTGTTGAGAATTCTTGATTGCTAGCTTTGAATACTCCATGTATTGATATGAACTTGGTTATCTCACATCATGGTTGTTATGATGGTCAAAATTTATTGATTAACTTTAGAGAAGTTCTTTTGATATATGTGTTGATTGAGTTGAGATATTATGTTTTTTATACTCTTGTTGTGAAACATCGTCAACTTGGTGTCATGAGGACATTCAAGGCAAGAGTGCTCATAAAAAGGGAGGAAGTATGATATTTGGTGAATATAATGTTCAAAAAGGTATCTCTATACTCTAATGCATGTTCTCTTAGATATTCATCTTTTGACTCAATTTTTGATATACATCTCATAGCATGTCATATTAAAGAATTTTGTATAGCATATATATGGTTCTCATTGACATTTGTTATTTTAGGATCTAATAGTGATATTGTTCACATTGATCTTAACTTTGATGATTGTTTGTGTATGGTATATTGAATGGCATTACTTTTGAAAATATGGGCTTCATATTCTTTGAAAGCTACTCATTAGAGAAGTAATGATCTTGAATAAGTGTCTACTTATTGCTCTTAGATCATGTGCATATGAGCCATAAAATTTTGGTTTCTAAAAATTGCACCTTGTTTCTCTTATATGTTTTGCTAGTAGGTTGAGTTTACTAATATGTAAACATTTGATACATCTTGAAGTTTTTGTGCTTAAGTACATTTAAAATGACCTATGGTTAGTATCCATTTTGCTTCGGCAATTACAAAGAACTCAACGAGCACCTTCGTGAAAAGGGCTATACACATTGGTTGTGAAAGCTACCCAATGTTGAAAGAGCTACACCATTGTGATGAGTGAAAGCCGTCATGAAGTGAATTTTGTTTATGTAAAAAAATGGAAAAATCAAATAAATGTTGAAATGAAATCATAAAAAAAAAATCTTTGATTCAAAGCCTATAAAGAAAAGGAGTAAGGCTTAAACAGGTTGAAAAACATAAATGGGATGGCGAGCCACATGCACACACATGCTCATACGTTGAAATCTACTCCCTTAAAAGCAAAAAATTCCGGATGATAATCGGTTTGACTTTTTATGGAAAAAGCTTAAGATGAATAGTTGTTGGAAATTGTTTACATGTTGATTATCAAACTACTTCATGATATATATTTGAAGCATATCTCTCACACACACTCTTTGTTTATGAGTATGATGATATTTTAACAATTGTTGAAGAATTATGAGAGAACTTGAAAAATCATTGTGTATCTCTCTTACCATATGAAGCTTATTTTGTTGATATTTCTTCAAATTGCTTGAATGTGTGATTGTGTAAACATCTTTGTGAACTTTATGCTATCATTGATTTTAGTTATATCATTTATCAAGGGGGAACATTGTATGCTAGACATCGTTCTCTTTTTATGATATGTTCACATGATTCATTTTGTTACATGTTGGCATATTTTGACTTAATGATACTTGTAAGATATTACTCACTATCTTTGTCTTGCATGATGATTCATTCTTAAGTCATATGTCTTTGTGTTTATATATTTGTGACTAATATACTTGTTTTGTCTTTCACTCACTTTTGTTGTATGTATATAGCATCTTATATCACAAGAACAAATGGGAAGAACTAAGGTTAGCGGAATTGGAAATCAATCGAATCCCATTGTGAAAGCCAAGTCTACCTCAAAAGGATCCAAAGCTTCAAGGTCAAAGGATTTAGGAATCTTTGGAACTAAAAAGATATTTCAAGAGAGAGGCATTGACTTAGGTAAGTGTAAAGATTCTTATGTTCTTAAATGCATTAAGGATAGGAATTGGGAATCTTGGTTGAGCATGTTAGGAATAGTGAATGATACTCTTGTTAGAGAGTTTTATCTTGAATATAGAGAGAGTGCCACCTTATTGGATGCTTTGATGGAGATTAGGGGTGTTGTGTTTAGAGTTAACCCGAAAAGCATTAACAAGTTTCTTGGGTTATCTAATGATATAGATTCGAACTTTCTAGATGTAGATGTCATTTAGAATTTTAATATCATGGGTAGAACTCTTTGTGACAATGCTTCTTTTGAGTGGAAAGGTGGAGCATATATTAGTCAACATGAGTTAACTAAGGCTAGTGCATTTTGTCATCTATTCATTTGCACTAACATTATTAGATCTTAGAATTCAACCGAGTTGAATAAAGACAAGATCAAAATAATGTATGCATTGGTGACTAATCAACCTATAAACCTTGGGGGTCTACTCATGCTTTATATTGATAGTGTGGCTTTCTCAACTAGAGGAGATAAAAAGCTTGCATTACCGGGGTTTATAACTTCTTTGTGTTTAGCTTGTGGTGTTAGGAGTAGAGGAGATGATGTGTTGGTACAACCCTTGGAAAAGTATAGTGATAAACGTGTGTCATACATGTCATATAAGGATAAGGGTAGGACATGTGATAGTTTTGGACTATTTAGTAGTTCTCAAGTTGATTGTCAAGAGACTAGCACAAACATTCTTCCGGATTGGGCTTTACATTTGAAGAAGAGGGTTGATGAGCTTAGTGCTATAGTTGATAAACAATATGATAGAATAAAAGAGTTGGAGGAGTGTATTGCCTCAAGTTCAAGACCACCTCTCAAGCATTATGTTATATCAACTTCACGCACATCTTTCTTTGGTGGACCAAGTAACTAGTATTTGAATCGTATGGTATGTTTCTTACCTTTTGGCATCATTTCATGTCAAAAAGGGGGAGAAATAGTTGCTAGTTACTTAGTTTCTTTGTATGTTGTTTTTGTGAACTTTTGAACTTTCAATGGCATGTAATAATTAGTTTTAAGGTTTGGTTAATAATTCTTGTATTTTGGCATGTATTGAGGGGGAGATACATGTATTTGTGGACTTAATTGTATATTCTTATTCATATTATATGTTGTCATTTGTTAATTTTCTCTTGTATATGCATTGTGCTTTGAGATGATTTGTAGGTTGCTTCAAGGGAAGATCAAGATGAAGTTCAAGAGTTGGTGAAGATTAGTTATAAGAATTGTACTCATTGTAATGTGAGGGAGTGATTTTGTGACCTGTCTTCATTTTTATATTTACAGTAAATATATAGGTGTTTTGACATGGAATTTGCCAAAGGGGGAGATTGTTAGGTTTTAGTTTGTGTTGGCATTAATTCCATATCAAAATGATTTTTACTTGTAATGATTTAGTTGTTTAGATTCATGATGATTCAATCTTCAAAGAAGGATGAACAACAAGTCAAAGCAAGTTCTAAGTCTTCAAAGAGAAAGGATGCAATATGGTTCTATAAAGGTATACTAAGACCTTATCTTTATCTTACAAGGCTTAGGCACACACACACAATTCATACATTTGTGTCCCTGTATCGTTGTGCACCATTATAGGCACACACATACAATTTATTCATATGTGTCCTTGCATCGTTATGCACCGTGTATAACACATTCACACACTTGAAGATGAATGCTCATGCATTAGTATGGAAATAACATGTTTTGGAAAATGCATGATTGGAGACTATCTCTATGTAGTTTGCATTCTAGTGTGATTTGTGTTTGTGTGTGTATATGTTTGTATAACTTGGATATTGAACTTGAATTTAGTCTTAAATCATTCTTGATTGAGTTTCGATCATTTCGGCTACTCATACTATTGATTTCAAGTTCTAAGTCAAAAGATACTATACTTTCAATTCATGTTGCATACATTGACTTCGTCTTCATATATCGAGTCGAATTATTATTTTCTAGTTTGAGTATCTTATATGTCCATGTCCATGTGAGAGTTACGATTCGTAATCCGTAAACGGATTCAAATTCCGAGTTCGGAGGCCGGAGAATAGTCCAAGAACGCGAGGAAAGCGTAAGGGGATTGCACTATGGCCGAAGGCCATGAAGAAGTGCAAGCCTGAGATGGCGCGTGGCCATCTCGGCTGCAACACCTTGCTGCCCCAAGATGCCCACACGCCATCTCGGGGAAGCAATAACAAATAAGGGCAAAATTGTCTTTTGGCTTCTTTCATTCCCTTTCCTTTATATTCTTTTTCCCTCTCACATTTCATTATAAGAAGAAATTTAAACTTGTGTGTAGAAAATTTTCTCTCTATATTTTCTCACCTTCCAAACAACATAACTTTTTCATTTGAACTCCGATTTGAGTGATTCAAAGTTGAGAGTGTTTGTCTATTCATCCTCCATATTTTATCTGAAGGTTTGAGTAAGTTTTATTGCTGTGTTTGGAGTCTAAACACACAAAACCGGGACTGTACCAAAATCAACTAAGGTATTGATTTTCTCTCAAAGTTTTCTTTTAAACTTAGTCAATTGCCTTGGGTTTTCTTCTTCAACTTATATATGTGTATTGTGAGTGTTTTGATTTAAGTTTTTAACTCTTTTAAAGCTAGGTTGAGTTTCAATTGAAATCATACATGTTGAGTTAGGTTTTGATTTTACCTATGTTTTCACATATTTGGGATTGTATTGTGCTAGCTTTGATTCTAGGACTATTTGATTATCTTTGATTGATTGATTTTGTGAAAAATAGTTCCTCACATGTATTAGGCTCTCTTGGCCGAATTCTCACATAATACATGTGCTTATGTTCTTTTGTGCTATTCATGTGTTTTATTGAATCAATGAATAGGAATATGCTCTAGAACTTTAGCTTAAATCTAAATGATTTTGTCATATGATTTTAGCATATTTTTGGTTTGTTTCATTTAAACTTGATCTTGTGATTTATTGAACATACCTTGTGATTCAAGTTTAGATCTATGCATGTATCTAGGTTGTGATTAATGTTGAGCATATCTTACATTATCTAAATGATTTAAACATGCATGATTGACTAGACTACATTTGATTTGTGCATTCATGCTCATGTCTAGTATTTTCCATAGGATGTGTTGATCAGAGCATTCTATGTTGCGTGCTTGTTTGCGTTTTGCATTCGTGATCACTTAGATGCCTTGTGAGATGGAAGTCTTGACAATAGGTGTGAGACCTATGTTGTTGAGCAAGAATTATTGGCAAGAGGTGTGAAACCTTGGATTGCCAAACAAGGAAGTCTTGGCTAGAGTCGGGAGGACTCAGATAGTCGAGCAAGAAGTCTTACTTAGGGTCGTGAAGATCCGGATAGGTGAGCAAGGAAGCCTTGACTAGAGTCGGGAGAACTCAGATAGTTGAGCAAGAAGTCTTGCCTTGGGTCGTGAGGATCCGGTAAGGTGAGCGAGGAAGTGTTGACAAGAGGTGTGAGGCATCAGATTGTTGAGCATGAGTGCGACATCTTCATGAGTAGGATAGGAGGGTAGTTTCTAGGTGAATGGGCCACTTGAGAGATTATACTTGTCTTATCTACTAGTGGATTTTGTTTGCCGGTGGTTACTAACCCGTGGATGTTTCCTCTTCGGATGTTTACCACGTTATATCTTGTGTTAACTTCTCTCTATCCCTATCTCTCTAGTATTTGTATTTGTTATTTGTTATTTGAATACTATGGATAGAAGACTCTTTATGTAAGTTGACTTTCTTTCGATAATATAGATTGTGTATGTGTTACCATTACTTGTTTGTATCACACTTTACTTATCTTTATATATTGATTAAGTGTCTTTAATTAATATATATATTGTGATACAAACAATCTAGAGGGACAAACTTTAGTTTGTTTCTAAGGGTGTTGAAAAAGTTGTCTAACCTATTCACCCCCCTCTTCTAGGTTAACCTTGAGCATTTAACTGTATTTGTATTTTCAGAAGAAGAATATATGAAGAAGAAGAGTTTTAATTTTGAAGAGAAAAAGAAAAAGAAAATAAAATAAGTTGTAGTGAAAATAAATTGAGAAGATGAGTTTTCATTTTGAAGAGAGAGTGTGGGGGTTAAAGATCGAGAAAAAAAAATGAAGGCTAAAGATAAAAAGAAAAAGAAAAATAATAATAGAAGTTATTTTAAAATCTGAAAAGACAGATAATAGGGTCCAACTGTATGTGATGTAAGATAAAACCGAAATATAAAGTAATTATTATAATATTATTTGTTAAATAATTATTAAATCAAACGGGTTCGCAGGTTCAGGTTTGATTTTTTTTTTCCACACCCGAACCTGAACCCGAACCCGTGACAGGTTGAGATTTCAAATTCAAATCCAAATCCGTCCATGGGTTCTATTTTCATACACTAAACCCTCTTTAAACGGGTTGGATTCGGATGGATCCCATAAGTTCGGGTTTAATTGTCATCCCTAATTAGGAATACAAGAGGGACCCCACATGTCACTATGAATCATAGTAAAGGGTTTGTACGATTTGTACTGAGCTTTTGAAAATGAGGTACGTTGATTTTTCGAAAGCTAACAAATTTCACATTGAAAATTAAATGTCTTTTTATTCGAGAAAATGGAAGGAAATAAATGTGTCAATTACTAAAAATTGGGATGACCCATTCCAAAATGCCATAATAAAATTTCACTATCCCTAGACACAGATGCAGAATCACAAATTGTAATTTGGCATTGTTCACTCACACAAGCCTCATCAAAGTAATAGATTCCTTAACACTTTTTAGTATTGACAATCGTCTTCCCCAATGATAGGTCCTGAACAACACAATAAGAGTGAAGAAATTTAGCAGAGCAATTGGAACTTTTTGTCAACTGGCTAATAGATAACAGATTATAGGATTAGTATGGGACATGGAGGACAGATTCGAGGATTATAGAATCAGAGATTTGAATACACCAGTTTCCTGCAATAGATGAGATTCTAACCTTAACATTACCGGCAAAAGGTGAGTATGAGGTGAATAAATGATAGGTATCAGTCTTGTGATCAGATGTACCGGAATCAATAATCCAAGAAAATTTGGTACGAGAAGTGGTAACTAAGGCACTTAAAAAATTACCATTATAGGCTAACGAAGCAGAGGAAACATTTGTGGAGGACTGACCGAAATTCTGAAGACTGGAAAAAAAAAATATTGAGTTGGTCCAATTGATTAGGATTAAAAGATCCCCATGAAATTGAATTTTTCTGGTTCGTCTCCTTAGGTAGTTGATGATAACCTCGATTTCTGTTATTTTGCTTTGGTTTTCAATCCGTTGGATTTCCATGGATTTCCCAGCAAATATCCTTCTTGTGTCCGGGCTTGCGACAGTGCTCACAAAAGGGACGCTTTCGCTGTTGATTTTGGCCTGTTTCAAATTCATTTCCATGAGGCCCATGGGTTAAAAAGTAAGATTGAGGCTCAGACCCATGAACATCTAGACCCAACTGATCCACTTCCTTCCTTAAGCGTAACGTTGTGTTTGTTTTCCTCTCTCCTTCCGGGAAGACTCCGTACACAGACGACAGAGGCCTCCAGCCAATGATTCTCCCCCCTAGCGTCGTCCAAATCTCGATTGAGTCCGGCCAGAAATTCAGAAAACATCTAATTCTCCACTTTCTTCCTGAACCATGCACTTTCCCCTGGACATGCCCATACTATTTCAAAACATAGATCTAATTCCTGCCAAAGAGAAACCATTTCCATATAGTAATCCATTACCTCTTTCTCCCCTTGCTTCATCTGCCACAATCAGGTTTCGATTTCAAAGATCTGGGATGAATCTTCACCGTCAGAATAAGTCTCACGTACAGCTTCCCAGACATCCTTCGTTGTTGGCAAGAAGAGGTAAGCTTTTCCTATTGAGGGCTCCTTGGAGTTGACGAGCCACGTAGTCAACATCGAGTTCTTCGATATCCATTATTGCAGAGCACCGGCGTTGGTTGTGGCCGACTTTTTTTTCTCACTGGTCAGGTATCCAAGTTTCCCTTTGCCGTCAATTACCAACTTTATTGATTGAGCCCATTCATGAAAATTCCTCCCATTTAGTTTCTCCACCATGAGTTGGAAGGACAAATTGTCGAGTCCCCTTGAACTCGTGGTGGAGATTACCTCTGTCTCTCGTTGTCAAGAGTTTCAGAGGTCTCTGATTCTTTATTGACAGTTGGTTCCGCCATAGATTGCTAGGTCTAAAAAGAAACTTGTTCTGATACCGTGAAATTTGAATTCAACTTTTATGTATTTTCTGAATATGTATTTTGTACATAATATTGATGCTAATTTATACTACTGAATAGCAAATAAAAAGGAAACTATATCTCCTAATTAAGCACTAGGATCATCTAATTTATGTTCCTAAATTAGGCCATAATAATATACAATTAATTCGCATAATTTATGTACACAAATCCCTCTCCCTAATTTATGCACAAGAATATCTCTAATAATCCACAATAAGTCTTTCTGATAATTAGGGATTTCAACATTTTGATTCAATTTAGTCATAATATGACCCATAATGATTGATTTTTTATTCAGGAAAAAAACAGAAAAAAAAAAAAAATATCCGGCTGCCGGGGCCTGACTAACGCCCAACGTCTATTAGAACAATAGATAGTGCCCTTGTATTTGTGGTACTTGTTTATGGTTGAAATTTACTAATCCACAGCTGGAATATTATAAGAAATTCTAATTGTTGGCATACATGGTATATGTTAAGACTAAAAAGTAAAAACTCAAATTGTACAAAGTGCATGCATAGCATTGATTGTTTCAAATATTGTATGAAAATTGTGCTAAACCTTGAATATTTTTGTTCGTTTCATTTGTTGGTGATTGGTCATTGAAAACTTATACGCTTTGTTTATTATGTAAAAGATACCTTTATAATCCTCAACCTTTATGTTGTGTCATTGAAATGCAATAAAGTAGAGGAAATAATTTATTTTAAATTAATCTTTATTTAGAATTTAGAATACTTCCTAATGGGCTGGTAAAGCTCACCCTTTATCCCCCCCCCCCCCCCTAGGTTGCAGTAGTCGATAGTTCAAAAGGAGATATATGGGCTGAAAGTTTTGTTTAAAAGTTACATATTCGAATATAGCTTTAAATGTAACATTCTCTCTTTGATGTATTATAAGGAGAATAGTCGTTATGGTCGGTCCGTATGGATGTAATTATCTAACTAGTTATGTAACTGTTGTTAATTTTGGAACTATTTGTAGGTGTGATGGTAGTTGTGATGTGTAAAAGTTGTACCCAATGTTATGCGAGGAGACCGAGTCTCCATTTGTGATGGAAAATGTTTGTGGAGTTAAGATATTAAATATGTAGGTGAACTAATATTGGGGATCTCTAAAGACAAGAAACTCTCCCGAAATTTTGTAAAGATTTATGTCCTTGAGGTTATTAGTTAAAGTAGGACAATTTTTCACAAAGTTACTTGCTTATAATTTTAATTAAAATATGTGATAATCATGTACCTGGAATCTGAGGCATGACAGGTCGGTGGCCGACAAGTGGGCAGAATCGATCATCTTATCGTAGGAGGGCTCTATCATGGAGGGGACCTTCGCATCCAGCAGAGAGGGGTCCAACGGACGGATGCAGCAAATTCTGACCCCATTCCCTGGGAAGACATTAACAAGGTTGTTAAACCAATGAAACTTTTCCTAGATACTCTTTAGCTTATGGTTATGGAAATATAGTTTCAATTGTATTAGTTGAACTATTTAGTTCCTTTTTTAATTTGCTTAACTTGTTAGTTTAGCTTTAAATGGTAATGATGTTTTTTAGGTATGGTTGTGTCAGTTTCTTATTGTAATGGTTAAAGGCAGGATGTGCCAGATTATTGTAGCACATTGTCAATCAGATGACAGTGTTAAGTGCGACCAAGTGGTTACACATTGCCCATGTATTTTGTATATAAACTTTATGTCAGTGTATGGATGTATGGACATATGAATGAAATTTAACTGAAGTTTTCTTTAGAGAAATATTGAGTGAACTCTCTAGTTTTCTCCTCTCAACCGAGAGTATGGTGTTTTATGTTTATTGATGGTTATTGATGTTACTGATGGTATGTATGGATGTTTAATGAATTGATTGTCTAACAATGGTATCAGAGCATTGTTCTTGAGGGATTGTGAGGTTTTGCTTTCAGTTTATTGAATGCTTGTAAGGTCTCAAACACTAAGAGTGAGTGTTAAATACCCATGAATGCAAACATGGCTACTGAAAGCAGTGTTGCTTTTCCTGTTCGTTGATTTTCTAGAGAAAATTATCAAGTATGGACTGTTCAGATGAGATCGTATTTGAAGTCTTTTGCTCTATGGGAATTTGTAGATCAAGACAAGCAAACTCTACCACTTAGAGCTAATGCTATCATAGCTCAAATTAAGCAACATGATGGGGAGAAGATGAAAAAGGACAAGGTTGTTACTTGTATTCATTCATCATTGGCAGACTCTGTTTTCACTAGCACATAGAAATAGCAAAAGAAATATGGGAAGAGTTGAAGGAAAGGTACGAAGGCAGTGAAAGAGTAAGAAATGTCAAGATGTTAACTCTCAAAAGAGAGTTTGAAATGTTGAAAATGAAGGAGAGTGAATCTGTCAAAGATTACTCTTCTAAGTTGTCAGATTTAGTGAATCAAATGAGGCTATATGGTGAGACAGTGGAGATTACAAAGTTGTGGAGAAAATGTTGATTAGCTTACCTGAGAAGTTTGAAGCCAAAGTTACAGCTATTGAAGAGTCTTGTGACTTAAAACAGATGACCATTTTAGAGATGATCAGTAAGCTCCAGGCTCAAGAGCAAAGGATGTCTATGAGAAGTAATGATGCAACTAAGAGTGTCTTTCAAGCAAGACACAAAGGGAAGCAACCTGTCAAAAGGGATCAGCAGAAGCAAAGCGTTGACAGGAAAAATGGTGATCAAAAGGGAAAAGGCAAGATGGATGGGGACTCATCAGAATCTACAAGAAAGAGCAAGTTTCCTCCTTGTTCAACTTGTAAAAGGACAAATCACTTGTCAAAAGATTGTTGGTACAAAGGCAAGCCATAAGTCCAGTGCAATTATTGTAAGAAATGGGGATACCGAGAACAATATTGTCAGGCCAAGCAAAACCAATCTTAGTCACAGCCTATACAACAGGCCAACTTCACTGATGAACAACCTCATGCAGAGGATCACTTGTTCATGGCTACTTAAGCATGATATTCAACCTCGAAAGATGTTTGGTATGTGGATAGTGGATGCACAAGTCATATGGCAAGGGATTCAAGTCTCTTCACTTCTCTGGACAGAACTGACAGAACGAAAGTAAAGCTTGGAAATAGAGAAACGGTTCAAGCTATTGGAAAATGTATTGTTTCTGTTCACACTAGCAAAGGTCTAAAATTAATTCATGATCTATTATTGATTCCCGACTTGGATCAGAATTTGCTTAGTGTTGCTCAACTAATGAAGAAAGGATATTCATGTTCTTTTAAAGATAATTACTGCATTATAGTTGATTCATGTGATGTAGAAGTTGTTAAGGTAGGAATGCATGATAATAGTTTTCCTTTGAGCTTGGATCAAGTGAATCACTCAGCACTTGTTTCTAAGCATGATAATTCTATATTATGGCATAAAAGATATGGTCATTTCAATATGGATGCATTGAATTATTTGCAATCACATGATATGGTTAGAGACATGCACGCAACAAGTCGCACATATGATGTATGTGAAGCTTGTCGAATGGGAAAAATGCACAGAACATCTTTTTCATCAGATAATGTTACCAGGGCAAAGAACAACCTAGAACTTGTTCACACTGATTTGTGTGGCCCTATGAGTGTTTCCTCCTTAAGTGAAAACAAGTATTGTATCTTGTTCATTGATGACTTGACTAGAATGACATGGGTGTATTTTCTGTCAAAATAAGCTCAAACTTTAAGAAGTTTAGAGCTATGGTGGAGTAGAGTCGCTGCAAGATTAAGAAGCTACGATCGGACAATGGTAAGGAGTACAATTCAACTTGCTATATAGCAAATGTGTCATATTTCTCATCCTCATGTTCTCTAGATGTCCATCAAAACTCCTTTATGGAAGAGCCTTTATAAAGGGATCCGCTAGATTATTTGCTGACGTGATCTTGGTAATCGTCACATCACCCCTATGCAAGATTAAGAAGCTACGATCGGACAATGGTAAGGAGTACACTTCAATTGAGTTCAATACATTTTGTGAAGAGATGGGAATAAAACATCGATTGATAGTAAGCTATATTCCTCAGCAGAATGGTGTCTTTGAAAAGAAGAATATAACTGTCATGGAGATGGCTAGATGTTTGATGGCAGAGAAAAAGGTACCAAAGAGGTTCTGGGCAGAAGCAGTGTATACAGCAATATATGTCTTGAACAAACTTCTAACTAAAGTTGTTCAAGAGAAAACTTCATTTGAGGTCTGGTCTGGAATCAAGCCCTCTATCAAACACTTGAAGACCTTTGGATCAATCTGCTATACTCACATTACAGATGTTAAGAGATCCAAACTAGATGACAAGGCTGAAATGGCGATCTTCTTGGGTTATGCAGCAAACTCAAAAGGTTACAGGGTGTTTAATTTGCTGACAAATAAGCTTATCGTCAACAGGGTTGTTCAAGTAAATGAAGATGCTTGTTGGGACTGAGAGAATGAGTAGAATAAAAGAAGTGTAAAGTCTCATAATTGATAGCCAGTTTTACAGTAATTGATAATCAAAATCAAGTTGCAAATGGTATTGAAGATCAAGAAGATGAATCTGCCTCTCCAGTGCTAAAGACTAAGTCTTTGACCAAAATTTATGAAAAATGTAACTTTGTTGTGAAAGAGCCCTTTAGCTTTGAAGAAGCATCAATGTTGAAAGAATGGAATGATGCAATAAAGGAGGAGCTGTCTATGATTAATAAAAATGGCACATAGGAACTCACTTCAAGACCTGAAGACAGGAAAACAATTAGGGTGAAATGGGTTTACATGACGAAATTAAATCCTGATGGATCCATTCAAAAGCACAAGGGTAGGCTTGTGGTGAAGGGATATTCTCAAATGGCAGGAGTTGACTATATTGATACATTTGCACCAGTTGCAAGGCATGAAACAATAAGGTTAATTGTTGCCTTGGCAGCTCAACTTAAATGGAAAATTTTCCATCTTGATGTAAAGTCAGCTTTCTTGAATGGAATCCTGGAAGAAGAGATTTATGTTGAGCAACTTTGTAGTTTCTTGGTTGCTGGCCATGAAGACAAGGTGTACAAGCTTCATAAAGCCATGTATGGATTGAAGCAAGCTTCAAGAGCCTAGTATAGCATAATTGACAATCGTTTTCTATAAAATGGTTTCAGGAGGAGTCCGAATAAGCCAACTTTTTATGTGAAAGATTATGGTAATGGGAAGAAGCTTATAGTATCACTTTATGTAAATGATTTGCTGGTTATTGGTGATGATGTTTATGAAATTGACAAATTCAAGATGAGTATGTTGCAAGTCTTAGAGATGACAAACCTTTGAGTGATGAATTATTTTTTAGGGATGGAAGTGGACCAGTCCAAGGATGGAATTCTCCTCTCACAAAGAAAGTGTGCAATGGATATGCTAAGGAAGTTCAAAATGGAGAGTTACAATCCTATAGCAACTCCATTAGATGTAAATGAGAAGCTTTCAAAGGCAGACGGTGATGATAAAGCTGATATGACTCAGTATAGAAGTCTAGTAGGCAGTTTACTTTACTTGACAGGCACCAGACCTGACTTGATGTTTCCAACAAGTTTGCTTTCAAGATTCATACATTCACCAAGCTTGACTCATTTTGGTGTTGACAAAAGAGTATTGAGGTATCTAAAAGGGAACATTGATTTTGGAATATGGTATGGCAGTGGCAGTGGAAATGGAAGGCTGGAAGGGTATGTTGACAGTGATTGGGCAGACTCTATGGATGATTCGAAGAGCACAACCAGTTATGTTTTCTCACTTGGAAGTGGTGTGTTTTCATGGAATTCAAAGAAACAAGATATGGTGGCTCAATCCTCAACAGAAGCTGAGTACATTGTTGCAGCAACAGTATCAAACAAAGCCATATGGATCAGAAAAGTGTTGATAGATTTGGAATATACACAAGATGAACCTACTATGTATGGTACGACAATACGTCAGCAATTTCTATGGCAAAAAATCTTATCCAACATGGGAGAACAAAGCATATAAATGCCAAATTTCATGCAATCAGAGAAGCTGAGAAAAATGGTGATGTTCAATTGATGCATTGCAGGTTTGAAGAGCAATTGGCAGGCATATTCACGAAAACTCTTCCCTTAATGTTCAAAGAACGAATCTTGGAGTCTTTAAGAAAAGTTTGAAGGAGGAGTGTTCAACAAATGAAACTTTTCCTAGATACTCTCTAGCCTATGGTTATGGAAATTTAGTTTTGTTGACGTCTATTTCTCGATGGTCAAGAAAGTCAACAACGCTTGGTTTGATTATGACCTGTTAAAAAAGAAAAAGATAGAGAATGCAATTGATATGAGTCTGACACAAGTATACGTGGTAAAACTCCGAAGACTGGAGAAACATCCACGGGCGGTTGTGTGCACAACCAAGCCAAATCCACTATTGAATAACAAATTACACCTCTCGATCTCTTTTGCCTCTCTTTTGTCGTATATTTTGTGTTCTTTTTTGTATATCTCTCCCCATTTACAATGAGATTATGGGTCTCTTTATATGTGTATAGAACCCTAATCATTGTTACACGAATAAGGAAATGTGATAATATTTAATTTGAAATGGTTGCTTATTGGAGTCGTCTTTGTCTTTTTTCCCGTTTCAGAGATCTTGGGCATTGAATCAGAATCTTCATAGGATTCTAGTGGCATGGTCTGTTTAGAACTTATTTCATGTTTGGTGTTTATCCTTCTAGAAGCTATGAGTTTCTTCAAAATTATAATTCTGTGATACTGGAGAGGAAATAATGATATTTCCTTATTGAAATATGATTCTAGATTCCTTGTTTGAGTGAGACAATTCCTCTTCGTATTGAGTCGTGGTTGCGTGTACAAGACAGTTTGTGACATTACATGTGTCGAGTTGACTACTTGTTTATTCGGGCTTTACATGTTAACCCAAGTAAAGCTAAATCTACCGAGTATTAATATTCGGCCTTACTCGGACCCCTGTGACTGGGCGATGCCATCGATGGTGTTTGTTCAGATGCCAGCATGGATGATTATCTGGAAATTTCCCTAGGGGGTTGTCTTATCTGTCAGTGATGTGTACATTTGATAAAATATACATATAACAATACCCTAAAATACTTTTGCTAAGTAGAATTCATATTGGCGAAAGTATTTTAATCGTTATATCTCCGACTGGCTTTTTGTCATTTCCTTCATTCTTACCTCATTAATGTAGGAATAATAATTCTCAGTCAATTCACAGTATTAATGACGTGTCTTAATGACAACATGTATGTGCAACTTGTCTCTTCATGCGAAATCCCTATGATTGTGACGTTTTGAAATTTTGACGGCTTGATATGTTCTCTTCGCAACATATGTCTTTTTTTTGTTTAATATCTCTATTGACATTTATGAGATATGACCTGCTGATTATCTGATATGCCGCTTATGTCATTGAGCGTGCTTCTTTTTAATCTTCATGCCTTTTCAAACCCTAGGGTTTCGAACCTTTGATTATTAAGCGGTTTATTTAAACTAATTGGGCTATTTTATCGCTATCCTTACGAAAAAAAATCCAAGCTTGCTTCTGTCTTCCTATCCATTTGCGTACAGATCCATTATTCGCTCTTTGCTGAAGCTTTTCTCCAGTTCTATGTGTCTGCTTTTAAGGTCAGTTTCTATGGATCATGTTGCACGACATCGTCTTTTCGTTATAGCTTTTGATGTTTTTGAGCATGGTGATTGTTATTTAGCCTTTTGTGTTTACGAATTATTGGGGGAATCACCCCCTGACAAACCCTATTTTTTAAATGTTGATGTTTCTAGGCTTTATCCTAGTGTTCCTTCTAGCCCTAGCTCTGAGTCTTCCACCAATTCTGATCGTCACAAAGTTCCTTTACGATCTAGAATGGGAAAGCATCAAAGCGGTCACACAGTTCACAAACATATTTCAAGCGACATTCAGATTAGGAGACAGGTGGCTAATGAGAACGACGTTGAAAAAGAAAACCGTGCCTCTCGAATAACCTTTTCTCTTGATCGCCCGAGTGCTTACGATGCTGAACCGAACGTGGTTGGGGATACAAAAATCGGGAAATATGGTGCTCAGTTTGACCTGGATGACTCCATTTTCATGATACTTGCTGGTAATAGGGTTGCGTGGAACCCTCCTCCGGGTATGGTGGAAATTTATGGATCTATGCTTAGCTGTGGGGTGACTCATCCTTGCAACCTTTTATCGCCTGGTTCCTAGCTGAAGTAGGGACGCTCCGGCCCAGCTTGCCCCGAATAACTATAGGATTTTGATGTGCATGTGGCACATGTGGAGCAGAATGAAGTTATCGCCGCCTTCTCCTCATGAAATAAGGCAGTTCTACACTCTTAGGCAGTTCTACACTCTTAGGCAATCTGGTCATACTGGGACTTATTTTCTTTTGTCCAACCAACTGGATAGCTAGATTCTCAAGGGAGTGAAGGTGAATCGGGGAATCGAAACTTCCCTAGATGTCAAAAAAAAAGAGGTTTTATCTGGGGTTTTCCCACTTCAAACAAATACTGGAAAAATAGTTGGTTTGTCATATGAGGGAATTGGAGAGGCCAAATTGAGTTTTTGGTAGGTGAAGCTAGGGAAGTACTAAAGGTTCCTCGTTATTTTTACTCTCCTAATCGCTGGAACAAAACGTCGCCCGTATTCAATGATGTCGAGTTGTCTAACCTTGCTCGGGCGGCCGTGCGTACACTGGAAAAACAAAGTAGATCATATCTTTTTGATGAGGAAAAAATGAAGACCTTGGCTTCTTTTCTCAGATTTCTGCTCATCGCAGACACTATAAGTGATGGCTTTCCTACTTTGCTTGTATTTTGATGCTTTTACTGTATTTCTGCCTTTTAACCTGTTACCCGTTTTGAATTTTTAGTATACGATATGACGCATAGGCTCACCAAGTAAAGGTGATTATTCAGGCGAGCTGTGATGAAGCTTCTCATCAAAGGAAAAAGGGAATTGCTCTACCTGACGATGAATCGGATGAGAATTCTGAGGGGTCTAAAGAACAAGCTTCTGAATATGTTCCTGAAGTGGTCGTTCAGCCGACTGTGAGGGAATCAGAATGCCCGAGTGGTCCCATTGAACCTGATGACCAAAGACCGTCTGAGGATGAGGGCAGACAAGTAGAGCATTCTACTGGTGTAATGTCTTGGGGGGCTTAATTCCCCCGTTGATGGGGTATCGACTAAGCGGTTTGCCGATAAGGGTGAGGAAAGAGATAGGAAATCTTTTGTCGAACATACTAATCCATCTTATCCTGATTTTTTCGAGCCTTTTCAAGATATAATGGAGGATCAGGAATATCCCGCAGTTGATCTTGACTTCTGATGTACACAGGCCGAAAAAGAAAGATGACTCACTCCCTTGTTTAACCTCCTCCAAAATTTCCAAGAGTGGTGTTGTTCATTGAGTTGAACGACGAGGATGCTGACACTCGAGACTCCCCGAGTTCTCAAATGGAGAAGTCTTTGGGAGGAGAGAACCCTTGGGAAAGTCTGAACATAGAGAATTCCTTGCCCTTCAAGGTTGAGGCTACAGAAGCGGGATCCTCGGAACAGTCTGTGGGCCCTTTCCCCCCAAGATATGCTGAAAACCATGTCTTCTGGTCGAGCTTTTATTGGCGATGATCATTGGAGCCACTTCAGGTATGGTTCCCCAATGGAGCGCCTTCATAATATTTTCAATAATGTTACCTACGTAAGTCTTCCGAACTGTATTTTACATTAATGTTCCTTAATTTAGGCATCTTTAACCTACTTTTCTGTAGTTGGTTGCAGAGTTTACTAAGGTTGTTCAGACGCAACAGCACCAATCTGATCGGATAAGGCGTCTGGAAGCTCAATTAAAGACGAATGAGGATAACCATGTTAGGATTGAGGCTGCCTATCAAAAGGAGGCGAGTTCTGCCCAGGAGTTCACTGATCGCTGTTTTACGAGGCATATCGAGGCCGAGGAGAGGACCTCTACTGTGGATGAGAAGGCTAAATCTTTCCAAGACTTCCTCTCCGTCACTCAGAAGTCGATTCGGGAAGAACAAGAGGCCGAAGAAGCGAAGTCATCCTATTAGTGCAAAATTAAAGACATTAAGCGTCAGGCTCTGACGGTTAAGTCCCTCTTGAAGGAAGCTAGACTGGAACTTGAAGTTTAAAGGGTTGATCGCTTTAAAAGGTCCCCAGCTTATGATGCCTTACTTCTTAGGGAATTCCAACGGGGTTGGTTTTAGCTAGCGAGTTCTTCAAGGTAAAGAACCGGGCGATTGACAAGGCCCGAGCTAATTGAGAATTGTCAATCAAAAACCATATGGATCGGTCCTTGGAGTCTTTTCGGACTCAGATAAATGAGTGGGGAGCTTATTGTCGTAACCGAGGTAAATAACCTCATCCTATGCACATGAAGGTCGCAACCAAGCATTCTTTTTTGACTTTCTGTGCCAGTCAATAATCCGAGGTGGACGGGTCGGAGCTTGACGTTGGATCGATCTCCGGAACAGACTATAGTGCTCGAATGGATGATCTGGTTGACATAATCGTTTGGCCTTCGAACGAAAGTCTTCATGAATATGAAATGGTGTCTGATCTGAGTATTGGTATGAACTCGAAATCCTCGGTTCCGCCTTAGATGGACTTGTTAAAATTCATATAGTTAATAAAATTCCATATTTGCGCGATTGCTATTAGCCGGGTGAATTTGTTTTTATGAATATTCTGATCCGGGAAACTCGAAACGTAAAGTATCTTATTAACTGGCTAATGTCATTGTCCGTGTAACTTCGTTACAATTTTAAATGCCAAGTATCTTATTAACTGGCTAATATTATTAAGCGAGTAATCTTGAAACAAAGGCAAGCAGATTGGTTGCTACCCAAACGTATGATCGAGGCTCGCCACGATCATACGTTTGGGTCCTTAAGCATGTCACTGAGGATGTCTCCTAGTTTTGTCTGTGTAAGGGTTTGCCAAATCGTTAAGCTCTTAATTGCTTAACACAGCTGCGTAACTCACCTGGATTTACCCGGCGACGCCCCGAGCCATTTTCCAGAATCTGGTGCATCAGGTTAGCCTTTTGGCTAAGGTCTAGTTTGACCTTGCTCGGCTAACATGCTCTTTTGAGGTTCTCCGCCCGAGATCTTTTACCAAATTAATGGCCCCGAGCATTTTATTGTATGTGAGTGTCAATTCTTTTTATATAGCCTTTTCATATGTTCGTATTATCATATGTCCACATTTCTAGGAATCCTGTGTCGGGTTTTTCTTCATTCTGTAAAACTAACAATATGGAAAATCTCAAAGGGATTTCAAAGAAAAATAATTACTAATAAAAATATCCTGACTGAAAAGAAATAAAGCTTAAAACTAGGAGATTTTAGGGATAAAAGATCTTTAGGTAATAGGTGTTGCATGGTCGTGGTAAGACCCCTCCTTCCGGTCGGGCAATCCAATATGCTTCATGCCCGACCATTCCTTTAATTTTGTATGTGCCTTACCATTTATCAGTCAATGAGCCCGCGGCTTTATCTTTTGTGTTCAGCGATACTCTTCTGAGCACTAGGTCTCCCATTCGGAACTTCCTAACCCGGATATGCGAATTGTAATGCCCAACCACTCTTTACTGATATGCCGCATTTTGCACTTGGGATTTATCCCTTTTTTCTTCTAGCTTGTCCAAGCCTTGCAATAACATATCAACATTATGGTGCTCATCTTATAACCTGACTCTGGGTGACATAAATGATGTTTCCACCGGGATGACGGCTTATGTTCCGAATGCCAATGAAAACGATGTTTCCCCTTTAGGGTTCATTGCCGTCGTTCGGTAAGCTCATAATACTTCAGGAAGTTTTTCTGCCCAGCTACCCTTTTTTGCATCTAGCTTCGCTTTAAGCGTGTGCTTGATGACTTTGTTCACTGTTTCGGCTTGTCCATTCTTTTGAAAATAGGCAGGAGTGGCATAATAATTAGAAATCCGGTACTCTTTATACAGTTGTCTGAATTTTTGGTTGTTAAACTGGGTACCGTTGTCCGTGATAGTTGTGCTTCAGATTCCATCCACTTAATGAAATAATCGACAACCACAATTGCATGCTTTGCTCCACCCTTCGTTTCTGCCGGTATTAGGCCAAGTAGGTCCAAACCCCACATGAGGAACAACCATGGAGACGTGAGACTTCTGAGGTGCTTAGAGGGTTGCCAAATGTCATCGACAATCCTCTGGCAAGTGTTGCAACTTTCTGAACATCACTGGGCATTAGAGAACAAAAAAGGCCAATAAAAACCTTACCTGAGTACCTTGTATGCCATGCTTTTACGTCTTGTATGATTTCCACATACACCACCATGGATTTCCTTTAGTATCCAATGTGAGTCCTCCTCCGATATGCATCTCTAGAGTGTTCGGGAGAATCCTCTTCTATATAGTTCTCCCCCAATCACAGTATACCTGGCTGACAGGTACCTGATGCGTTTTGCCTACAAGGGGTGTTCTAGGAGTTCATCCTCTTCCAAATATCTTTTAAGTTGGGTTATCCAACCGTCTGGTGGTGTTTGGATTTCTGAAACACAAAATCTTTCGGCTCAGCTATAATTTGCCTAAAAAGATATGTGACTGGGATATTCTTTGGTCTGATTGTGGTTATTGTTGATGCTAGCTTGGACAAAGCATCTGCTTTTTCATTTTCTTCCCGTGGGATATAGACAATCCTATATTCTTTGAACCGTTGGAGAAGCTGTTTTGGTATGTCCAAGTAAGCCATCATACTTTTATCCTTGGCCTATTATTCGTCTAAGATTAGGTTAACGACTACCTAAGAGTCGCTGAATATTTCGACCTCATCTGCTCTGAGTGCGATGCAAACTCTAAGTCTTGCCAGCTGTGCCTCATACTCTACTTGGTTATTTGTCACTTTGAAGTCGAATCTCATGGCACATTCAACGTCGTCTTTTTCTGGGGTGTATACTACGATCCCTGCCTCGCTGCCATGAGTGTTCCAAGAGAGACTTCTACATAACATTTTCTTTGCATCCATATCAGGCTCTATAAAGTCTACTACAAAATCCGTAACTGCTTGGCCCTTAAGCGATGTCCTGGGTGCATACTTAATATCGAATTCGCTCAACTCGATTATCCATTTGGTCAGTCGGCCTGAGATTTTAGGTTTCTACAGAATTTGCTTGAGTGGGCAGTTAGTGAAAACCCTGATGGTGTGTGCCTGGAAGTACGGTCTCAACTTTCTTACCGTCGAAACTAATGTCAAGGCCATCTTAGCTGCCTGGGAGTATCTAGTTTCAGTTGAGAGTAGAGCCTTGCTGGTGTAGTATACTGTCTTTTGTATCTCATCCTTTGTCCTGACTAGGACCGAGCTTACCGCCAACCCTATAAGGGACAAGTATAGATAGAGTATTTCTCCTACCTTCAATTTTGAAAGGATATGTGCTTGACCCAAGTATTCTTTTATTTTTCGAAGTGCCTGTTCACATTCTAGTTTCCATCCGAGCCTCTTCCCTCTTTTGATTACTTTGAAAACTGGTGCGCACCTATCAGTTGGTTTTTAAATGAATCTGCCGAGTGAAGCTAGGCATCCCGTCAAGCGTTGTACCTCATTTAGGGTTCTTGGAGAAGTCATTTTTTAGAGGGCTTTAATCTTCTCGGGATTCACTTTGATTCCCCTCTAGTGCACTTGAAAACCGAGGAATCTTTCCAAAGGAACTCCGAACAGGCACTTGCTTGGATTTAACTTCATTTGATATCTCCTTAAGACATCAAATGTTTCTCGCAAATCTACAGGGTGCTCAGCCGCCTTGACATTTTTAGTTAACATGTCGTCTATGTAGACTTCCATGTTTTTCCCTATTTGGCGAGCAAAAATTTTATTGACCAGTCTCTAATTTATGTCCCCAGCATTTTTCAGTCCAAAGCGCATCACTGTATAACAGTATAGACCTTGGTCTGTTGTGAACGCCGTCTTAACCTCATTCGCTTTGTTCATCCGGATCTGGTTGTATCCTGAATAGGTGTCCATGAAACTGGGCAGCTCATGCCCCGATGTTGCATCAACCAACTGGTCTATTCTTGGAATTGGAAAACTATCTTTTAGGCAGGCTTTGTTCAAATCTGTAAAGTCTACGCACATTCTCCATTGGCCATTTTTCTTCTGAACTAGCACCACATTCGCCACCCACTAAGGATAATCGATTTCTCTGATTGACCCTATAGCGAGTAATTTATCCACTTCTTGTTTGATAGCCAGACTCCTTTCAAGTTTGAAAGACCTCATTTTTTTGTATTACAGGCATGACGCTCAGATCTATGACCAAGTGGTATGATATCACTCGCGTGTCTATCCCCGCCATGTCTTCATGACTCCATGCAAATACATCTTTGTACTCTTTGAGTAAGTTGATAAGATTTTTTTTGACCTTTTCTTCTAGATTAGCTCCGATTTTGACCTTTCTTGCTGGCTCGCCTTCTTTTAAGATCACTTCCTCTATCGGCTCATCCTTTGATGCCTTGAGTTCTTCCTTTAGGTCGAGTTCAAATGTTAATGATTCTCCTTGTTTAATCTGATCTAGTTGAGACAGAGTACACACTTGGTGTTCGTTGTTATCCTTGTCCTTGTAGACATAGATATTGGCTATTCTAGCCATTTCTTACGAACCCTTGACCATCCATACCCCCCATTCGGTCAGGAATTTGATTATCAGGGTATAAATAGTTGTTACCGCCTTTGTCTTGTTCAGGAAAGGTCGACCCAATAGAGCATTGTAAGGCCAGTTATCCATGTCTACCACTACAAAGTCGAGTAGCACTATTTTTTAGCAAGGTCCTCCGATTTTCACAGGTAACTTTACTGTTCCCAGTGACCTGACCTTGATTCCTCCAAATCCTCTGAGTAGGGTATGAAAAGGTTGCAAGTCCTTCCGATCTAATCTAAGTTGATCATAAATAGTTAGGCTAAGGATATCTGTTGAGCTAGCGTTGTCCACTAGTATCCTCCGGACATCCCTATAGCCGATCCAAACGCTTATTACAATAGCATCATTTGGTCGAACGTCGATTCTATACGAATCAGCTTCAGTAAACACTATTGGGTCTCATCCTTCCTTTATTCTCTTTGGGTTAGGCTCGATGGAATTAACGTAGAAATTTTACCTTGCTTCAACTGTTTCTCGGATTTCCTGAGTCCGTTCTCAGTTACCTTTACCGGTCGATAGTCCTTCAAAGATTGTTTGTATTGCTCCGCTCGCTTCAGGACTAGCCTTTTTATTCTGACCTGAACTATGATCTCCAGACTTGGCTTATTCCCGAGTTTTTGTCTACTCATCTTTCTTCAAGATAATATAGATGCCCTTCTCGGATAAGGGTTTTTATATGATCTCTAAGTTGGTAACATTTTGAGGTTTCATGCCCACTTTCTTTGTGAAATCTACAATACTTTGTCATGTCTCGTCGGGAAAATTACAAGTGTCGACGTGACTCATTAACCAGATTCTTTTCTTCTAGTATTGCCAGGATTTTCTCCTGTTTCTTTTGAAGCGGGGTGTAGTTTGTATACTTACCTTGAAACTTTTCGTTGGTCTGGTCTATAGTACTATGTCTGTTTCCCCCATCTTTGCTTCTTTCTTCTTTGGTAATTCCTTATTGTTTCCCTTTATGGTTGTTCGACTTGACATCTTTCTGCTCGGGTCTTCCCACATGCATATAACAACCTCCTATCGCCAACTCTTCTTATTCAGCTAATGCAAATCCACCTGCCATATCCATCATGTCCGCATATCTAGTTAGATGCGCTCTTCTCAAGTCAAAGGTTAACCGCCCATTCTGTAGGTTGTTTATGAATGCAACGATTATTACTTCATCATTTGCACTGGCGATTTCTAAGACTGTCTGGCCGAATCTTTCCAGATACTTTTTTAGCGACTCGTCTTTTCCTTATTTTAGTTGAGAGAGGTATACCACCGATTTTTTCCTATGTACACTCCTGAGCAATTGTCTTGAGAAGCTTCTGCTCAATTCCTTGAAACTATCAATACTTACCGGGGGTAATATCCCAAACCATATTAAGCCTACATCCCTAAGGGTCTATGGAAAATTAAGGCATAATAATGGATCACTGGATCACTGGATCACTGGATCACTATGGGCGTACTGAGCCATAGCACTCTTGTACCGTCTGACGTGCTCCTTGGGATTTGTATCCTTTTTGAACTGTTCCACGTGCGGCATTCTAAATCTCTCCGGTAATGGTGTTCACAGAATGTCTCTAGTGAAAGAGCTATCAGAATCATCATCAGACAAATCATTGTGTTCATAACACCTAATCAGCGCATCCATTTGACGCATATTATTCTCGACTTCTCAGGTCAGGCTCTGTGTCACGACATCTCTATCACCTACCAGCTCTACCTGACGGTTGAACTCTCACGTGATGGTCAAACCTGTATTTAGTCCATCTTCATCTTGCCTTCGAGTTTCACGAGCCAATCCTTGTAAATGTATAGTTCCACAATGACATTTTCAGTGATAACGGTCACTGTCTTCTGATGATGATGACCGATCATGTTTATGGTGTCTATCTCACTCCGATAAATCTTCACTTCGTTTTTGGCGAGGTCGTTCTTCTGTGGGCATCTCTAAGTCATTGTCCTGGTGCGATGTACCCCCAGTCTGGTTGATAGGGTCTGAGTTCCCAATAGCTGCTAGCGCGTCTGGTTTTGGCCCAATTATAATTGATCGGAGCCTGGGGTGAATGGTTCTGCTAGGGAGGTTGGTTTGAAGGATTCACCTTTCCTGCAGCCAACAGATCTATTCCTTCCTCAACCGCATCTGCCAATAATTGCTGCAATGCTTCCCTGAAACGCCTTGCTACGTCCTCGCTGGTCGGAGGGATTTGCTGGATGTCAGCTAAGGATCTCGGTTGGTTTCCTATAGTTGTTGCAGGATCCTGAGAGATCCCCCCTCTGTGAGCATTATCTGGCGACTTTCGAACATCCCTGGAGCCATTTTTGCTTTCGTCACCAAACATCATTTAAAATTGATAGGAGGTTCACCCCTTCTTCTAGCGCCAATTGTTGATATCTATTTCTCGATGGTCAAGAAAGTCAACAACGCTTTGTTTCATTATGACCTGTTAAAAGAGAAAAAGATAGAGAATGCAATTGATATGAGTGTGACACGAGTATACGTGATAAAACTCCGATGACCGGAGAAACATCCTCGGGTGGTTGTATGCACAACCAAGACAAATCCACTATTGAATAACAAATTACACCTCTCGATCTCTCTTGCCTCTCTTTTGTTGTATATTTTATGTGTTCTTTTTTGTATATCTCTCCCTCTTTACAATGAGATTATGGGTCTATTTATATGTGCATAGAACCCTAATCCTTGTTACTCGAATAAGGAAAGGTGATAGTGTTTAATTTGAAAAGGTTGCTTGTTGGAGTCGTCTTTGTCTTCTTTCCCATTTCCCGTTTGGTGTTTATCCTTCTGGAAGCTATGAGTTTCTTCCTAATTATAATTATGTGATACTGGAGAGGAAATATCATTATTTCCTTATTGGAATATGATTCTAGATTCCTTGTTTGAGTGAGACAATTCTTCTTCGTATTTGAGTCGTGGTTGCGTGTCCAAGACAGTTTGTGACATCACATGTCTCGAGTTGACTACTTGTTTATTCAGCCTTCACATGTTGACCCGAGTAAAGCTGAATGTGCTGAGTATTAATATTCGGCCTTACTTAGACCCTTGTGACTAGGCGATGCCACTGATGGTGTTTGTTCAGATGCCAGCCTGGATGCTTATCTGGCAATTTCCCTAGGGGGTTGTCTTATCTGTCAGTGGCGTGTACATTTGATAAAATATATATACAACAAGTTTCTTTTGTATTAGTTGTACTATTTAGTTCCTTTCCTAATTTGCTTAACGTGTTAGTTTAGCTTTAGATGGCAATGATGTTTTTTAGGTATGGTTGTGTCAGTTTCTTGTTGTGATGGTTAAAGTCATGATGTGTCAGATTATTGTAGCACATTGTCAATCAGATGGTAGTGTTAGGTGCGACCAAGTGGTTGCACATTGCTCCTATATTTTGTATATAAACTTTATGTCAGTGTATGGGTGTATAATCGTATGAATGAAATTTAATTGAAGTTTTTTTTTCAGAGAAATACTGAGTGAACTCTCTGGTTTTCTCCTCTCAACCGAGAGTATGGTGTTTTATGTTTATTGATGGTTATTGATGGTATTGATGGTATGTATAGAGTTTAATGGATTGATTGTCTAACAAAGGTATCGGGGGAGAGGGTTTAGCGTGAGACTCGATCAAAAATGGTAGTGGACTGACATGAATGCAGTGTCCCCAAAAATGGTAGTGGACCGACATGAATGCAGTGTCCCCTGGGTTGATGCTCAGTCCATTGATGACGATCCATTGGTTTAGGAAGGGGCATTGACGGTGGATCCGGCTCATGTTCCCTCACAGGGCCGGCTGGACCCGTAGGCCAATAAGGCAGTTGCCTATAGCCTCAAATTAAAAAGAGGCCTCAATTTTTTTTTATCAAAAAATGTATAGACTGCAGTGCCTAAAAAAAATGTATATAGACTTATAGAGTGTAGAGCCTATTTAATTACTTTCCCTTTCCCCACACCCAATCACCCATTCAATCATTTTATCCTTTTATATACCCTATGCCTAACAACAACTCATACCAACCAATCAGCTAATAACCCATTAACTACTTTCCCTTTCCCCACACCAATTCAGCCATTTTTTCCTTTTATATACCCTAGTACCTGACAACAACCCATACCAATGTACCAATCTTTTTTGGTCTTCCAAACAATAAATGATCACACTTATAAAACAATTAAAACGTTGATATAGCCAAATAAATCTCTTTAACATACTTGTCATGTTGATTACTTGATATGTTTCTTAGTTTCAACTTTCAAACACTCAAATCCACTATACCGTACCTATAGACTCCGTTACTTTTAAATTCATGCCAAAAATCGAATTGTTTTGTGTATGTAAAAAAGCTTTCAAACACTCAAATCCAGCAGCAAATTTCTTATAAAGTTGCTACTAGCCTGCTGCAAATTTTTATAATCTAGACTTTCAGGTTTTATTGTTCCAATTTTCATACTTTAATTTTTATTTTTGTCATTTTATTTATTTACATTTCATTTTACTGTTTTTTAAAAGCTTTGATTTTGAATTTATGATATAGTGATAAACTGATAATCAGTGATATAGTGATATTAGATATAAGAAATGTCTACTAGAAAATACGAATCCGGATACGAAAAAATGAAAAAGAAAAAAAGAATAGAAAATTAGTTGAATCACAAAAAGGGGCTCTTGATAAATTTGTCACAAGTAGCAAAAAAAATACAGACTTCAATGAAATTTTAATGGCTGAACAATCTATAAATCAATCTGAAATGATAAATGACATTGAACAAAATGATAACAGAACATGCAACATCACACTCTCTAATGAAGAACATGAAAAAATACAAAGGAAAATAAAACAAATGTAGCAACAGTTATCTCTAATAGTATCTATGATCCTGGAAATTGGGATAATATTGATTATAAGAGATTTAATAATAGAAAATGACCCAATAAGAGAGAACAATATAATGTTTCCAAAAGATGAAAATTGCAGGCATTTCTCTACCACACATTATATTAGAAAATTGCCCAATGGAAAAAAACATGATAGAAGATGGTTAGTATATTCCAAAGAATTTGATAAAGTCTATTGTTTCTACTGCAAATTGTTCAACACAAAGTATAACAAAAATCAACTAGGTAATGAAGGAACTAATGATTGGAAAAATCTTAGCAGTAAGATTAAAATTCATGAAACAAACAACGAACATATAACTAATATGAGTGCATGGATTGATCTACAAGTAAGACTGTTAAATAACAAAACAATCGATAAAGATATTCAGGAAAATATTAACAAGGAAAGAGAACATTGGAAAAAAAGTATTAATAAGGATTATTGTTGTGGTAAAAAATCTTGCTAAAAACAATTTAGCTTTTCGTGGAAAGAATGAGAAAATCTACCAAGAAAATAATGGAAACTTTTTAAGTCTAATTAAAATGATAGAGGAATTTGATCCAACAATGCAAGAACATGTTCGGCGAATTCAAAATGGTGAAATTCATAATCATTACCTTGGACACAATATACAAAATGAGTTGATACAAATGCTAACACTTGAAATTAAAAATTCAATTATTAAAAAAGTTAAAGACGCAAAATATTTTTCAGTTATACTATATTGTACTCCGGATGCAAGCCACCAAGAACAAATGACACTTATACTAAAATGTGTAGATATTTCAAAAATTCCAATAAAAATAGAAGAATATTTTTTAGAATTTTTAAAAGTAGTTGATACACCAGGAAAATGCCTTTTTAATGAACTTGTGAGTACAATAAAAAGTTTAGAACCTGATATCAATGATATACGAGGACAAAGATATGATAATGGGTCTAACATGAAAGGAAAGGAACAAGGTGTACAAAAAAGACTATTGGATATAAATTCTAGAGCATTTTATACTCCATGCGGTTGTCACAGTCTTAATTTAGTTCTTTGTGATATGGCAAACTCTTGTCCTAGAGCTATTTCATTTTTTGGTACTTTACAACGTATATATTCATTATTTTCTTCTTCAATAAAACGATGGAAAATTTTACAAGATAATATCCCCAATTTAACTGTCAAATCTTTGTTATAAACACGATGGGAGAGTCGCATAGAAAGTGTTAAAGCAATAAGATATCAAGCTCCACAAATTAGAGATACTTTAATTCAACTAGTGGAAACTAGTGAAGATCCTAAAACAAAGAGTGAAGCAACTTGTTTAGCAACATATGAATTAGAAAATTATGATTTTTTGTTAGGTATGATTATTTGGTATGATATATTATTTGCCTTTAACTCTGTTAGTAAGAACTTACAAAATGAAGATATGCATATTGATGTTGCCATAGATCAATTAAAATGTCTAATTTCTTTTTTCGAAAAATTTAGAGAAAATGGATTTGCAAATGCTATAATTTCAGCTATAGAGATTGCAAAAGAAATGGACATTGAACCAATTTTTCAAGAAAAACGTGTTATTAGAAGAAAAAAACAGTTTGATGAGAATGATAATGATGAGATAATTCTATCTATGGAAGATTCTTTTAGAATTGATTATTTTTTATACTTAGTAGATCAAGCTATTTCTTCAATTAGGAAAAGGTTTGAGCAATTTCAACTGTATGATAATATTTTTGGTTTTTTATTTAATTTTAAAAAATTAAAGTCATTAGATGATGACAATTTGAAAAACTTTTGTCAAAATCTTGAAAGTGTTTTGAAACATGACTTGCTTTCAGATATTAATGGTTTAGATTTATTTTCTGAATTAAAAGTTTTAAAAGAAATTTTACAAGATGACATAGATACTCCTCTAAAAGTACTTAACTATATAAAAAGAGTTGATTCTTTTCCAAATGTTTTCATTGCCTATAGAATATTATTAACCATACCAACAACTGTTGCTTGGAGAAAGAAGTTTCTCAAAATTAAAATTAATAAAATCTTACTTGAGATCAACAATATTGTAAGAAATATTGAATGGATTTAGCTATATTATCTATCGAAAAAATAAAATGTAATTTAATAAACAATTTTACATCTCAAAAAGTAAAAAAAATTAATTTTAAGTAAACTATTTTTACTGTATATTTAATATATTTTGATATATACATCTAAAATCTCGTTTTATAATTTCGTCTAACGTCTCGAATACCCTTATGCCGCCCCTGTTCCCTCACTTCATGCTCCCACACATGTGCCCCATAGGCTTCAGAGACATGTCCCGGGTACATGTTCGGTGGTTAATATTAAGTATAAATTATAATTTAAATACATGTAATACGAATATTAGACGCACTAACTAGTTGACTATTCCATTTGTTGCAGACAACTTTGTTGGACGATCTCAGAGCTTATATCAGAGACCTGTTCCAGGAGTTGAGAGAGGACTTGCAGAGCTGTTTAAGGAGACACGTGCACTGATCAATGAAGTGAGTGCACCTCAAGGTATGGATGCCTCAGAGGATGACACATGTTCCAACATCTCCTATAGTGAGGTCATGGAGGTAAACATTTGGTCTGTGTTTGGATGTTTTGACTCTGGTTTACTTTATAAGTAATGTCTATGGAATGTATAGTATTCATCCGCTACCCTGGACGTGGATTTATAATATGATTACCGACTGATGGGAAAGGTGGCAACCTACGAAGAACATATACTGAGGTTAACGAATTGTGTATCAGAGTCTGTCAGATACATCGGTACGTGTCAGATACACGTTTTTGAAATAGTCTGATGTTTTTTTTTTAATTTGGATATTTCCGATACTTTTCGGAAACGTGTCCTCCAACACGTTTCGATACGTATCTAATAAGAATTTTTTATCTTTTTTTTTGAAATTGTTATCTGACCCTGTAGACAATAAGCATTTAATTATTGATTTATTTAAGAATTTAAATTTAAATAAGATAAAATTTAATAAATATTTACACAAATTCAATTTTCAAATACTTAAACAATGCTTTGAAAGGAAAAAAAATACAGTCTGAGTTTCTAAATAATAAAAAAATTGAGTATCAAAAACAGAAAAGAAAATTGTTGTTGAGTCTAGTTTCAGTCCAACAAATGGCAAAGATTTGACTAAATCACTTTGAAGATATGTCACCGGAAGTGATGAAAAGACAACGGACGGTGGTGGTGGTGGAGGAAATATGTATTGGCTTTGTAATTTTTATATGAAAACTTATACATATCCATAAACCAGAGTCAGAGCTCATTTGCTTAAACAACAAGGTGCTGGAATTAGAGTATGCAAATGAACTCTGACTCTAGTTTATGGACCTGTATAAGTTTTCATACAAAAACTACAAAGCCAATGCATATTTTCACCACCACCATTGTCTGTTGTTAGAGATTGCAGCATTTGCCGTGGGGCCCTAGCCCGGGCCCGTTGGGACCCGTCCAGAATGGGACGGGGACGGGGAATAATATTTGGGGATGCGGATGGTGACAAAATCTTGTACCCGAAACGAAACGGGGAGGGGACGAGGGAAGCACTCTCCGCCCCATTTCAAATTAATTTTTAATATAAATAGCTAAACTTTAGAAATTGGTTTATTTTATAGAATATTTGATTTTGAACTAAATATGAATTTCTATTTTTCTTTTCTTTGTTTTAAGTTATAATTTTAAATGTATAGTTATATTAGATGGGGAATGGGGCGGGTATGGGCAAGGCTCCCCCAACGGGGAATCCCCGCCCTGGCCCCGCTACTCTTAGTGCGGGGACGGTGATAGGGATGGGGATGGGGATGAAAAAGCATTCTCCGACCCTGACCCGCCCTGTTGTCATCCCTATATGTTGTCTTCTCATCATTTCCGGTAACATATCTCCAAACTGACTTTGTTAAATCTTCACCATTTGTTGTACTAACATTAGAGACAACAGTCATTTTCTTTTCTGATTTTAATACTCTGTTTTTCATTTTTTAGAAATTTAAACTCTGTATTTTTTTTAATTTCAAAGTGTTGTTTAAGTGCATGAAAATTGAATTTGCTAATTTAATTGGCCATGTGTTGTTTCGAGAATGGGTAAACACAAGCTATTAATTGAGAAGTTACTGTCTCAATTTCCAGCAATTAATATTCTACACATGTAACACAAAGTCAAAGCATTTGTTTTTCTAGGTGTAAATATTTATTAATTCTTATCTTATTTAAATTTAAATTCTCAAATAAATCAATAATTGAATACTCAATATCCGCAGAGAGTTTAAAAAAAATCATATCAAACACTAGTCTGAGTGTATTCGACACATATCTAATAAGTATGGGAGATATAAAAATTACAAGAACATAATACCTCAAAAAAGTGTATCCAACACGTTCCGATTCACGATTCATTGGCCTTTTTGAAGTATCTATGGTTCATACGATGCTACAAGATGTAATGTTTACCGAATAAGAAGAATGAATTGAGACGCACTAACTATTTGGTGCAGATGACTCCGTTGGACAATCCGGGGGCCAGTATCAGAGAATTGTTTCGGGAGTTGCGGGAAGAGTTGAGGGATGAGTTTAAGGAGATTCGTACGGTGATCTATGATCTTAGGGACGATCTCCAAGTGGTCCTCGACAATGTACCGGGAGCAGCTCAAAGGCAGAGATGCCTCGACGTCCTCCGTAGTGAGGTCGCTGAGGTAAACATTTGGTCTATGTTTTGGTGTTTTGAAACTGGTTTACTTTGTAAGTAACGTCTGTGGAATGTACGGTCTTCCAGGAGACACAGGGCCAGACGTCGGGTAGCAATCTGGCTACGATTGTTTCAGTCGGCCGATTGAGTGTCCCACCTATTACAGATTCTGATATGCAAGTACATTATTAAATGAACTATTCTGTTTTTTTAAATTATCATATCCAATCCTATATACGTGATGCACTAACTAGTTGACCGTTCCATTTGGTGCAGATGACTTTGTCAGACGTGGGGGCCTATATCATAGACCTGCTCTGGGAGTTATGGGAGGAGTTCAGGGAGGAGATCAGGGAGATCCATATGCTGATCAATGATCTTCGGAATGATGTATGTGCAGTCCCCGACCTTGTAGTGGGAGCACCTCGAGGCATAGATGCCTCAGAGGGCGACACATGGTCTGACGTCTCTTCTAGTGAGGTCACTGAGGTAAACATTTGGTCTGTGTTTGGTTGTTTTCAATATAGTTTAATTTGTAAGTAACATATATGGAATGTACGGTACTCTAGGAGCCACAAAGCCATACGTCGGGTAGCATTCAGGTACGATTGTTCCAGTAGGCCGGTTGAGTATCCCACCGACAATGCCACATGTTGCAGATTCCGATATGCAGGTACATTATTAAATGAACTATTCTGTTTTTTCAAATTATCATATCCTATGTGTGATGCATTGTACTTGAGAAGCTGACATAACTAGAGATACCTAGGATCATTACATATAAAAATTGTAATCATTTTAGGCAATTCTCACTTATAAATTGAAAGTCTTGTTATGATCATTCCGGCTTATGGAAAAAAATGGTAATTTCAATGATTTTTTACGGGTCATTACATTTACAAGATGACCATTTTCTACCTTGGACGAGGAGTTATGAAATGGTTACCCACCAATGGAAAAATGGTGAATAAGAATGAAACGAGATATAGATCCAGTTTGGTATTGCTGTGCTGTGGGGGAATTGCTTTTGGATTTGCTGTGAGAAGAATCAGTTGGGTGTTTGGTAAACTGATTTTTAAAAGTACTGTGAAAACCAAAAGCAATTTCAATGTGTTTGGTAAAAAAGTGTTGTGACTGAACAAAATTACTAGAAAGAACAAAAATGAATATTTAAGATGATTTGAAAATAAATAATTTTTTTTTTGTATAACCATAAACATGTTATAAAATAAATAATTTATTTTATTTTTGTGTGACCATAAACTTGTTATAAAATAAATAAATAAATTTTGTTAAAAAATATATAATTTTACTTTAATATTTTTTTTTACCTATTGCCACATATATTGTGAATATATTAAGAAAACTAGCATAATTTGATTCAAGGATTCATAAGATTACACAATTGAAATAGATAACATGTAAATAGTAAAGTATATGTTATAGTAAATTGTAAATAAAATAATAAATACTAAGTACATGTTTTGTTATGTGGTAAATTTCATAAAAGGCAAGAGATAAAATAATAAGTTTGAAAAAAAAAATCATTATTAAGAGTGTTAAGTGTGTTTTCATTTTTGCTTCCTAGGAAGCTGATTTCTAAAAGCATCAATTTGTAGCTTCTCAATTTCTGATGTGGGGGAAGCCAAAAGAGACCAAAAGCACTTTCCAAAAATTTTACCAAACACCCCAGGCCAACTTCAGAAGCACTTTTAGCTCAAAAAACAGTCTGGGAAGCAATCCCAAACTGGGCCATAGTTGAACAAATCAAGAGTTTTTTTGTTTATTCTTCTCCATATGGAAGCAATTTATAGGAAAATACATGAGTGAGAATCATTTCCTTGAGCAATCAATCGGTCAACAATACAATCTAATTGACTTTATTATAGTGATCTCTTATAATCAAGCTAATTGTCAACTACACTAATCAAGCAATCAATTACACTAATTAAGCAATCAATCAGTCAACAATACAATCTAATTGATTTTATTCTAATACCCTCCCCCCTCCCTCCCCCCCCCCCTTTCAAAAAAAAAAAAGTTGGTGCATAGATGTCACTCATACCTAACTTGCTAATTGAGTCATAATTAATAGCCTTTTGGAAGATATCTGTAAGTTGATCTATACTTGGTACATACGGAAGCTCAATTATCTTTTTTTCAATCTTCTCTTTGATGAAGAATCGATCAATCTCCAAATATTTGGTACAATCGTCTTGGACATGATTATTGACAATCTGAACCGAAGCTATATTATCACAATATAGCTTCATGCTAACCTTTGGGTGAAATCCCAAATCGCCCAACAAGTTCTTCAACCACAACAATTCAGTAATTTCTTGGGCAATCCCTCAGAATTTTGCCTTAGCACTAGATCGTGATATCACATCCTGTTTCTACTCCAAGTGACTAAATTACCTCCTACAAAGGTGAAGTAACCAGAAGTAGATTTCTGATCACTAGCTTTCTAGCCCGATCAACATTCGTGTATCCTTCGATATCTAGGTGTCCATTTTTAGAAAACATTAATCATCTGTTAGGAGATCCTTTTAGGTACCTTAAAATCCGAAGGACTGCATCCATGTGATTCTCCGTGGGAGCATGCATAAATTGGCTTACCACACTAACTGCATATGCAATATCAGGACGAATATCCGATAAGTAGATGAGCTTACCAAAAAGCCTCTGATATCTTTCTTTGTTTACAGGGTTTGATAAAGGTGATATAAACATTCACATAACTTGTAGTTTTGATCCATAGGAGTTGTTAGGTTTTTGAATTGTGGTGGCATTATTCTATATCAAAACAACATCCACTTGTATTGATTAGTTGTCTTAGATTGATGATGATTCAAGCTTCAAAGAAGATTTGGCAACTCATCAAGCAAGTTCAAGTCTTCAAAGGGAAAAGTGCTTCATGATTCTACAAAGGTATATTAAGACCTCTCTTTTCTCTTTCAAGTCTTAGGCGTGCACACACACACATCATTCATATGTGTCCCTGTATAGTTGTGCACCATTTACGCACACACACCCATATCATACATTTTCATCCCTACATCATTGTGCATCAATTGGTATAACACATTCACACACTTGAATTTGAATGCTCATGCATTGGTTTGAAAGTAACATGTTTTGGAAAATACATGTATGAAGACTATGTCTATGTAGTTTGCATTCTTGTGTGAAATGTGTTTATATGTGTATATATTTGTATAATATGGATATTGAACTTGATTTTAGTTTTAAATCATTCTTGATTGAGTTCTGATCATTTCAGTTACTCATACTACTGATTTCAAGTTCCGAATCAAAAGTTATGATACTTTCTAGTCATGGTGTACATTGTCTTCATTTGCAAATATCGAGTTGAATTCTTATTTTCTGGGTTGAGCATCTTATATGTCCATATCCATAAGAGAGTTACGGTTCATAATCCATAAACGGATTTGAATTCGGAGTTCAAATGCCAAAGAACGGTTGAAGTACGTAAGAGGAGCACATGGGAGGAGCACCATGGCCGAAGGCCATCACATGGTGCAAGCCCGAGATGGCGCGTGGCCATCTCGGCCACAAAGCCTTGCTACCCCGAGATGCCCACAAACCATCTCGGAGAAGCATTATCAAAGGGGTCTTTTTGGTCATTTCACATATATCTCTTCCCTCTTCTTTATATATCTATTCCCTCTCTCATTCGAATCTAAGGAAGAAGACAATGTAGTGCAGAAATTTTTTTAAATTTTTTAGATTTTTCTCTCAACTTTGAATCACCATATCTCTCTCATTTCTTATCCGATTTGAGTGATTCAAGTTGGAGAAGTTTCATATTGAAGTCCTCTATCATCTCCAAGCAACCGTGAAGTCATTTGTTCAATATTTCTGATGGATTGCACCATTTTTGTGACTGTACTCGAAATTTACAAGGTATTTATTTATCTTTTGATTTCTTTGATTCTAATGCTCAAATACCTTGGGTCTTCTTCCTATGTGTGTGTATTTGAGTTGAAAAAATATTGATGAGTGATAGATCTTGAATTAAATGCTAGTTGTGATTAATTAGAAACTTGATTGTGAGTTAGGTTTCAATCAAACCTATGTTTTTCATATGATTGTGAGTTGTATTGTGCTAGCATCTTATCGAGGACTATTTGTGCTTTGATTGACTTTATTTTCATGATTAATAGTCTTATCATGTGCTTGAACTCATTTGTTGAATAAATCTAGGATTAGCACATTTGATATTTAGAGTTTATTAGAGTTTAATTGACTATTTTGTAAATATATGCTCTAAATGATTGTTAGAGACTTGATTGATCATATCTTGTGTTTCTAGCATTTTTGTTTTAGTTCTAAAGCCTTGAATATGTGCTTCATGAACATGTTTATTTCAAGCTTTAGTAACATGAATAAAATCTAGGTTTAAAGTGTGTGTTTGAAAATTTGGCATGCTCTAGATTTTTATTCATGTATAAGATCTAGACAATCTTGTTTTGTGAACTTTATTGTCTATGTCTAGATCTTCATGGAGTGTACCTAATCCATACATTTCATATTCTCATGCATCATCTTGTGTGGTGTCATTTTTAGATTATAAACTAGAAAATATACTTTGTGTGCTCATTGATTAATTCTAGTTTCCATAAAATTTGTTGATCAGCATTTTCTATGTGCGTGCTTGTTTATGTTTTGCCTTTATGATCACTCAGATGCCTTGTGAGAAGGAAGTCTTGACAATAGGCATGAGGCCTATGATTTGTTAAGCAAGTGGAATTCACATGTCTCAGAGGTAGTCTTTGACTTGTGCAAATGGAAGTCTCGACAAGAGGTGGGAGACCTCGGAATGTTGAGCAAGGAAGTCTCGACCAGAGGTGGGAGACCTCGGAATATTAAGCAAGGAAGTCTTGACAAGAGGTGCGAGGCCTCGGAATGTTGAGCAAGGAGGTGACATATTCATTGAGTAGGATACGAAGGTAGTTTCTAGGTGAAGGGATCACTTGAGAGATTGTACTTGTCTTATCTACTAGTGGATTATTTTTGTCAGTGATTGCTAACCCGTAGATGTTTCCTCTTCGGAGGTTTACCACGAAAAAATCTTGTGTCAACTTTCTCTATCTCTATCTCTCTCATATATATGTGTGTGTGTGTGTGTGTACAGAGGCGGACCCATAAATTATTTGTTACCCAGACTAAACTTTTATATATATATATATATATATGGATTCAACAAATATGAAAATTTACTTTTAAAACTTGTTTAATCTAACAATCTGAATAAAACTGAGTGAATATAGAATGTTTAGACTAACAATTAGAACAAAATTAAAGTGAATATTTTATATAAAACATGCATAAATTTACATATTTATAAAAACTACTTAATACATTCAATGTTTTGTATTGAGTTAGAATAGGCTATTGCTTTTGGTTTTTATTATTATCTTTTGATCTTGAGTTATATAGGTTAATCATTAAGCATTCAACGTACAAAAAACCTACAAATTAAGTAATCTATGGTTACAGCTTTATAAATCACGGCCTTAACAAATGAACAAATATCATAAATATATTACAAAATTTTAAAAGTAGAGGATGAAAATAATATTGATTAAAAGTAAAGTATGAAAATAATATTAGATGAAAATAAAAAGGCAATGTGAATAATGTTATGTTCAAGGGTATATTTAGTAATATTAGTTGAAATTAAAATTAATTTACTAATAGTAGAAGGTTAAAGGACATTTATGTAATAAACTAATAGTAATTTTAAAAAAAAATCAGAAGGTTGCCCGGCTATAGCCCGGGGCATCCCTTTCATGGGTTCGCCAATGTATGTGTGTGTGTGTGTGTGTAATTGATATTTTGTATATTGTCATATTTGTAATTGACTTCCTTACACAATATTGTTTGTATATGTTTGATAACTTTGTATCTTGTGATATTTCATTCAAGTTGTAAAGTCCCACATTGTAATACTCTAAGTATGACTTATGAAAGTTTGTTCTACATTGAATATAATTGTTCATAAGATGCATTGATTCTCGTTGTATGTTTTGTAGACTAAGAGTGGTGATTTGAGCATACTTGAATATATTGTTTTTCTCATAACAATCATATTGAATGTTAATTTGTATGCTTATCAAGGTTTTGTCACTAGTCTCGAAAGAATTCTAACCTTGTAGGTATTTTTTAGGAGTCTGCTGGTTTGCTAGTAAGCATCCTAGTTTCTGTAAATAGATCAAGAACATACTTTCTCTGACTGAGAAAAATCACATGTTTTGATCGGGCTAACTCAATTCCTAGAAAGTACCTAATACCCCTAGGTCTTTCATCCGAACTCTGTAGCCAAGTGACTTTGGAGATTAGTCATCTCCAGTAACAATCATATCGTCAACATAAACAATCAATATAGTGATCTTGTCACCCTTACTTTTGAAGAATAAGGTGTGATTCGAGTTACTCTAATGGTATCCGAATCTCCTCATAGACATACTGAATCGCCCAAACTAGGCTCTAGGTGAATGTTTCAGTTTGTAAAGAGCTTTTTTCAGCTTACATAATTTGCTAGTTTGAGACTCGAAACTGGGAGGGAGTTCCATATAGACTTCTTAACTAATTTTCTCATGTAGAAAAGCATTCTTCACATCGAACTATTTCAATGACCAATCCAAGTTCGTTGCTAGTGATAGAAGTACCCTGACCGTGTTTAACTTGGCTACTAGAGCAAACGTCATCTTGTAGTCAACCTCGTAAGTTTGAGTATACCCTTTGGTAACCAGCCTAGCCTTGTACCTTTCAATTGAACCATTTGATCCATGTTTAATGCTATATACCCATCAACACCTAACAACCACATTTTCATAAGGTAGATCCACTATCTCCCATGTACAGATTTTTTGTAACGCATTCATTTCTTCTTTCATGGCTTATAACCAATTCTGGTTTGTCAGTGCATCCTCCAATTTACTAGGAATAGATACATAGGATAATTGATGTGCAAATACCTTAAAGGAATCAAACAATCTGTGAGTTAATGTGTAATCAATAATAGAGTAGAGAGCCTTACTATCTATTAGAGGATGCTCAAAAATGAAACCAAAACGTATAGGTGGTTTGTGTTCTCCACTGTGATACCATCGAGTGGGTAAACTGGGGTCGGGATCTGTGTGATTTTCACTAGACAATTCGTTAGATAAAGTAGAGAGTTCAGGCATTACCTCAGAAGCATTTTTCACCTCAGAGTCTAATTGATGAACTAGTGTTAGAGAAGGGAAAGTAAAGGGTTATGCCACCTGTATGGGAACTAACTCCACATGTTTATCTTTCCTTTTATTTTGCCTTTCATACACTTTCCAAGTTGGTTCTGTCTTTTCAGGAATATCACTTTTTTTCTTCAAAAGATTGACTTTCTTCTTCAGGGGATAGATTTATGGGCAAACTAATAGTGTCTGTAGAAGACTCGATCAATCTAATGGGCAAACTAATAGATATACCATTGTCAATCGTAGAAGACTTCTCTACATGGTTCGAGTTCCCCATCTGAAGAGAAGTCTCCAAGGCAAAGTATGCCTCATTTTCCCAAAACGTAACATCCTACAAAACAAACACCCTACGAGACGGAAGATTGTAACATTTGTAACCCTTTTGTGAGTTAGAATACTCTATGAAGACACACTTAAGAGCGCGTGGGTATAACTTTCCTTGATGGGGCGTATGGATATGTACATATACTACACATCCAAATACTCAAGGAAGAATATATAAGGAAGAGTCAACATCACAGAAATGAGACAAGGATTGCAGTGGAGGTTGAAAAGGCAAAACATTAGACGGCATGCTATTAATAAGATATGTAGGAGATAATACAGCATCACCCCAAAAATATTTAAGCATATGCATTTCGAGTAGTAAAGATCGTGCAATCTTCATTTTGTTATGGAGTATGTGCACAAAATGTTTGGTGGAGAATACCGTTTCATAAACAAAAGGTTTTGAGATTATGATTAAGATATTCACCACCATTATCAAAGCATAAAACTTAAATTTTCTTATGAAACTGTGTGTAGATCATGTGATAAAATTTTTAAAAAACATCACATACATCATTTTTATTTTTTAAAAAGAAAATCCTAGTCATACGTGTGCATTCATCAATAAATGTAACAAACCAACGCATACCAAACACAGACAAAACATTATAGGGTCCCCATACATTAGAATGGATAATAGAAAATGGCATAGAGCTCATATTATTATTACTAGAAGGAAAAACAGTGCGATGATGTTTTGACAAAACACATGTTTCACATTGAAAATTATTTTGACCAGTAAACGAGGATGAAAATAAAAACTTAAGGTACCCAAATGAACAATACCCTAAACGTCTATTCCAGAGATAGATATTGGTTTCCTTATCAGAGTTGACTTGTTCTACTCTATGAGGTTGGCTAGATGAACGTGAAAAGCCCGAAGTACTATGTGTTGTAAAGTAGTACAACCACCCTCACCCTCACCCCCACCCCCCCTCTTTCCCTACCAGTGCCAATCGTCTCCATGGTGTGAATGTTCTGAAACACACAATGAGTAGGCCAGAAGGTGACAGTACAGTTAAGAAATTTAGTGATCTGACTGATAGAGAGTAAGTTATTAGATAAGGTAGGCACTTGTAAAACAGATGACAAGTGTAAAATTGGCATTAATGATACAGATCCAGCCCCATTAACCAGAGTGGGTGTACCATCAATATATGACACACTACTTGTTTCGGTTGAACTATGATGACTAAATTTTCGTGAATCAAAAGGCATGTGATCTGCTGCATCAGAATCAATTATTCAAGTATTATTACTAGAAATTGTTGAAGTACTGAAAGCAGAATGAAATGTACCTGAGCCGAACATAGTAGTAGTGAAAGCAAAATAACATAAAATACCTGAAGAATTTGACAACGGAATAGTAAATCTTGAGTTTGACAGCGGAATAGTAAATCTGACAGTCGAAACAATAAAACGGGCAGTCGAAACAGTAAAATGGGTAAAGTACCGTAGAAAAGACTGTTGACGAGTACTAAAGTAAAATACCGTAGACAAGTACTGTAGATGAGTATTGTAGCAAAGCACCGTAACAGTAGAAAGGAAAAAAAAACCTAAAAATTTGGTTGACTCGGATACCATGAACAAATTAAGAGTTTGTTGTCTATTCTTCTCTATATGGAGACAATTTATAGGAAAATATATGAGTGAGAATTAAGGAAATGATTCTCCTATAATCAATACAATGATCTCCTACAATCAAGCTAATTGTCAACTACACTAATCAAGCAATCAATTACACTAATTAAGCAATCAATCAGTCAACTATACAATCTAATTGACTATATTCTAATAATAATGTTTATGATTTTTGTAAGGATGCGACAATTTTGTTCAGATAGCAAATAAGAAGAATGAATTGAGATGTAAGATTTTTGCTTGGATGCTACAAGTTCATTCTAAAATTATTCTGATTTTTTACAGTTAAAATTGAAGGACATCTCCAATGGAGATAAGACCGATCTCCATGGAGGAGATGGATGTCCTTCGTGGAGATTAATGCCTGATTGGAATCTTCTTTAAAGACTGATTTGCATTCGAAAGTCGATTCATTACTATTGCTCATGGTTACTAATATAGAAGTCATTTTTTTGTGAGGTGGGCCATAGTATTTCTATCAATTTGTAGTTCTCACTTCCACACCATGCTTTGGGATCTCATGAAAGCAATAATAATGATTTTTTTAGGGTCACCAGTTTAATTTCAGATATTATTTTTGTGTAATTGAGTTGTCATTTTTTTAAAAGCTGAACCAAGTACTCTATTTTGTTTATTATACCTTCAAATAACTTAAGACTCATTTCTTGTAGTACTCAGCATGGTAGAAGGTGAGAATTAATACCCACAAGTTAGGTGTGTTGAAAATAATTGAGCTGATACTCAGAGAAGTTAGGGAGGAACTACATCATCTTTTTCTGAAAATCTTGGCCATAATTTGACTTGATGTGTAGAGAGATTTAGGAAAAAAGGGCAAGAAACGATGACATATGGTTTAAATTAGGTACAAATAAGTTTTAATTTATTTAAGTAGAATTTTGTTTAAAGAGGTTTAAGTTTGGTGGGCTGGCTAATAATTTTGATCAAAATCCCCTATATGACGTGGTTCCATTATGCATACTTCCATAATTGGAAAATTGTTGTTTCAGACATGATTAGCATGTTGAACAATATGATTTTCAGCAAGATGATGAAAAAGTCAGATGAGGAGAGAAAGATGAAGTCAAAATGTGAAGCCACAACAGGCACCATGATAACACAAAAATCAAAACGTAGAGTTTCAAAATTCTCAGGGATGCAGGTAAGGAAGAACAATGTTGTGCTATGTATATTCGCCTCATTAAACGTAGAATGTTGAAACATTTTCGTAAAAACGAATAACATATTATGTACAAGATTCAACTCACCTCAGTAAAGGTAGAATGTTAAAATAGATTCGTAAAAACGAATAACTCAATGTTAGAGAAATTTGCATTGTGCATTTAAACAGTATACTTGATGTTATTCATAAGATATTTAAAGGCTCTAGATGTGAGGATGGACTGCAGCAGCCTACAGGTCTTATTATTTATCATATATTCATATAAATCATTGTAGTTTACTCTTTCAGTTTTACCATATGTTTTATGACTCAAGAACTCATTAGCTCTCAATTAGAAGGTGTTGGACAGGATAAAAGCACACAAGACGCGGTAATCTTAGACAAGTTCAACCTCTAAAGTTAACTCAACCACAAAAGAAAACAAAACAAAAGTTGATGATACTCTATCAAATGACTCTACAGTGAAAATGGGTCTCTTGTCAAAAGGTCTCAAATTATCATCATTAAAATCTAGGGAAACAATCATTTCCCCAACCCCCCTAGTTTGTCATATCGGTAAATCTCTTCCCTCCAATTCTATTTATAGCTATTTCCCCTCTAAAAATAAAATTATTTTCCATATTCCCACTTTCAGTTAAAAAAAAAATAATTTTCATGTTAAAAGATATTTTTACCCTTGAATAATTGAGGTTAGTGAAAAAATACATTTATACCCTCAAACATTAATTGAGTTTGAGATCTCTATTGATGGAGATCTCAAAATCCATAGATGGAGATGGCGATGAAGACACCATTCAATACAATCTTTTTTTTTTCCTAGTTCAAATACAACCGGTGGCGGCGAAGACTTGAATGTGGGACTTTGTCACATTATGTGGTGGTTTCAACACAATCTCCTAGGAATATACCATGTTAGTTGTATTATGTGTTGGTTTCAATACAATCTCCTAGGAAGATACAGTGTTAGCTTACTATCTCTCACAAATCATAATTTTCATTTTATCATGAGTTTATTACAAAATGCTCTCACAAATAAAACATTCCATATTTACATTGAAAAATCGTAGACATGGGTAAAAAGATAAGGATCAATTGGGATGATGAATCAAACAAATTCCTGAAGCCAAGCAAGGAAATCTTTAAGGTGCTTTGTTTACCCTACTGAAATTCAAGACCAACCAGAATGTTAATGGAAGTTGGAGAGAATTAACAAAAGAAATATTTTTTTTATGGGTTTGTTACCTTCTTGGGGGGTTTGTGTTTTTGATCTTTTTGGTTTCCTCTGGTTTTACTGATATTAGAGCTTCTTTTTCTCTTGCAGCCGCTTCTCTCTTAGCTTTCTTGGACTCAACTTCAAAGGCTTTTGTCAGTACATCAACCTTCTTCATGAGGATCTGAAACAACATTTATCGATGATCATAATTATTACTCTCATATATGCTTTGAATACTTTACGATAGATGGAGAAATGAAATATTTCACCTTGATTTCTTGATCTTTAGCATTTAAGCCGCTGTCTTTAGTCTCACACAACTTTCTTAAACTTATGACTTCCTTTTGAAGTCTGTCGTACAGAAATCCTGAAACTATATCTTCACCACCATCAGGATTGACATTGAAACCACTTTTGTTTTTGGCTTCTATTGAGACGGTTGTTGTATCATCATCCATACACTTGTCGACATAGGTGGTGATGTTCATGTTTGCCTTCACTTCAGTGTTTTCCTTTCCAGTAGCGCCATCAGCAACCTTACTTCTAGATGCCCACATGCCCTTTCTCAGTAACTCTCCGGAAGCATATTTCTTTTTGAAGCTATCAGCCCGTTTTAGACCAGCAGTAGTAACAGCATTGATCGTTCCATTCTCTTCATTTGGTTGCTGCAATAGAGAGCTTATATTGATGATCGATCCCCGTGGTTGCGATGTAGACCTCTTCCTTAGCCCACTACCGGTTGTCAAGAATCCTAATATGTTGTTACTTGATTTTTCTGCTACTTTTAGAGACCCGCAAAACGCGTTAGAATTGGCTGAGAAACTCGATACATGCTTTAGGCCTTCTTCCAATGTCTGTAGCCTCACCTTAAGTTTATCCTGAAGTAAATTTCCATTAGCAAAGGATTCAATTGATTCAAGAAGATACAAAGGATAATATTTTACCTTGAGTTGTGCTTCTATTTTAGTTGTTCTCTCCGATATCGCCAACTTGTCTTTCAATCGTTGCATCTCTGCCTGCAGCAACCTTCTCTCTTCCAGCCATTGCTTGACAGGCATGACTTTATCGTTGTCATCTTTCCACTCATTAGCTATCACAGTTGCTACACGGTTAGCTGAAAATTTAACCCTGGCTAGCTCCCTCTCCAGGGTCCTCTTCTCCTCCTAAAAAGTCAAGGTCATTATGTAGATCAATGACTTAATTTCAAAGTTGAATCCTGAAAATCAGTAATGTAAGCCTGACCACTTCCACTCACCTGTAACTCAGAAATTTGTCTTCGATAGTCACGAATAGTGTTGGCTGCAGCCCCACCTGCTAGAATGGCCTCCTCGAGTTCATTAATGGTCTGACTAAGCTTTTCGACCTCTAAGACCTTTTGGCGATTTGTTTTCTCAAGGATTCTGTTCTCCTCCTGCATATATGGTATATTTTTGTATTAGCCAAGTTACTCAATTGTCACTATATAATACATCAAATGTGATATAGGTTCTTTTGCGAAATCATGCCTGGCAGATCTCAATCTGTCTCCTCAACTCAAAGTTTTGGTTTTGAACCTCCTCAACTATTAAAGCTCTCTCTAACGCACTTTGCAAAATCTTTTCTGCTTCAAGCAGAGCCAACTCTTTCGATTTAGTGATACGTTCCAAGGCCTTCTTATCCTCTTTTAGTGCTGCAATCTAAAAAGATCGGAAACAAATAAACTCTATTATGCATTTGATTTTTGAAAGCAAATATTTTTTCGTCCCTTATCCAATCCATACCTCATTTCTGTAAGTCTTAATTTCTGCCTCTAGAGGAGCAAGAACAGAGTTAATAGGAACAGAATCATCATCCTTTAGATTTGCATGAACCCTTCTAAGAGTTGCTTCTGCAGCATATTGCGCAGCCAATGCATCTTTCTTCTCGTTTGAAAGTTTCTTGATTTCAAGATTCTGCATTGATTCAGATATGGTATCATACATAAATGCATAGAATTCGAATAAATATCGGTAAAACCTTCACCAACCTTGTACTCAACAAGATTTTCATTGACTCTAAGTTTCTCATCCAATTTAAAAACTTCATTTCTGAGCTGCAAAATATGAAACAATAATTTTATTGTATTTATTGTCCCGTGACATTGAAACATCAGCATATAGTCCTCTTAATCCGGAATATATCAAACAAAAACACTCTTGGTACCTCTTCTATAGCTTTATCTTTAAGAACGTCAGTCGCTCTCAACGCCCTGATTTCACTGTGAGCAACCCCAAACTCTCCATCCTTTTCTGTAATAATGTTCAATAGTAACAATAATAATCATACACCTGCTTCAGGGTTGTATGCATGGTAAATATCAAGCGAAAACGTTACTGATGTAGAACCAACACAAGAGATAAGAAATAGATAGAAACTTAAGAGAGAAATAGAGATTGGAAACAGACAGAATTAAGGATTGGAAATAGAAAGGGGAGAAACTCAGAAGAAAAGGAGATTGGAAAACTAATCAGTCAATTTATTTTATTCATCAAGTCTGATTACAATAGGCTCTGAAGAGGCCTATTTAGAGCTGATAAAATGATAAACACATAACTCCTGATAAGGATAAAACAAAACCTAACTTATCTCTAAAAGAGATCATTATTCTCAAGATAAATATGATAACTAATAATATCATCTAATAGTTCATATCTTGTCCCCATCATTCTCCTCCACTAAGAAGAACTTGACTCCTATCGAGTCAAACAGGTTGCAGCCATCGAGCGAAAAAATACCACCACTAGTTCTTGTTGAGGCAGCCGTTTTATCCACCCAAGGGCCTCTCATCATAGTTATAGGAAAAGGAGTAATCATAGAACCCATTGGTATATCTATGAACCCTTTGTATAATGTTTCATCAAGCTGAATTGGTTTAGTGATAACCATGTTCAACTTTTCATAGGTGTGAACCACAAGTGAGGATAAGTGATTGGCCGTCTGAACTGCACAAACATGACCACTAGGGTTATATAATTTTGAAATGGGTGGCGATGGATCAACTGTCTTTGAAGCATCGTGCACTTTGCTGTTATTTCTTTCCTCAACTAGGTTGTTTCCTTGCTCAAAATATTTGGATAGAATATTTTGAAAAGCAGCTATGAGCTCTTGTTGTTGTTTACACTGGGGAGCATAATGCTCATCTTACCAGTATTGGATGTCCAACTGACAACAACTATCATAAATATTCCGACCTTGAAGAGAACTTTTCGCTAAAAAGGCACTCTAGTAAAACTAAAACTGGATCAAGACTTTAAAACAAGATTTTGATTTTTAACAACCGACAATCGTCTCCACATATCCATAAGGAGAAAATATTTGATATAGCACTTCCTCGGTAATAGGATAAAGTATATGATGGATCGTACCTTGGATAACTCGTTTCGGCTCGTCAATGGGACAAGAATCGAAATCTTCGTAACAGTAGGAGTGAATATATTCAGATTCATGATCAAAATAATCAAAGCCATAGTAATAATCTAGATATTTTGACATAGCTGCAAACAGTATGAAGCATATGGATTTTTTTTTTCTGTATCTGATTGAGTTGTAATTTTTTATTTTTTATTTTGTTTTTGGTGGTGTACACAGTAAAAAAAAATTAGGCTGTGAGTATGTAAGGAAAGAGATTGGCTCTGATACCAAACTGATGTAGAACCAACACAAGAGATAAGAAATAGATAGAAACTTTAAAGAGAAATAGAGATTGGAAACAGACAGAATTAAGGATTGGAAATAGAAAGGGGAAAAACTCAGAAGGAAAGGAGATTGGAAAACTAATCAGTCAATTTATTTCATTCATCAAGTCTGATTACAATAGGCTCTGAAGAGGCCTATTTAGAGCTGATAAAATGATAAACACCTAACTCCTGATAAAGATAAAACAAAACCTAATTTATCTCTAAAAGAGATCATTATTCTCAAGATAAATATGATAATCTCTAATAGAGATAATTATTCTCAAGATAAATATCATAACTAATAATATCATCTAATAGTGCTTATCTTGTTCCCCATCAGTTACTACATCTATGCACTTTATATTTTGTACTCTGCTTTAAACATATAATTTTCCTTTACTTTGTTTTCTGGATATATTGAAGTTCTAAATCAGAAGTTTAAACTTACAATTACAGGTCACTTGAAAACACAGTGCAACATTTTTCGTATGATCAGAAACAACTTCGTATTAACAGAACAACATATCATATAGGAAGATTTCAATTACATATTTGAAAGAATCCGATAGATATTTAGTTACTAAGAAACCATACATATCAATCTCATTGATCATATTAATGACAAAATGTTCTCAATACTGTTATAGTGCTTAAATACTATTGTTGAAGCATTTCTATCCCCTGATATTAACATATTATCATAGTATCACTATATCAGAGTTTTATCGTACCGGGGAGTCCTCAGTTCAAGTCGGACGTGTGACTGGATATATTGAACAACTAATCAATGCAAAAAACGAAACAAAAACTTACCTCTAAGTTGGTTTTGCAAACGATTGAGTTCCAAAACAAAAGGGTCAGGATGAGAAAGAGAGAGCTCTTCTGCTCCACCACCACCAAGCTTGAGCTCCTCGTGATAGCCCACCATCTTTTTTTTTATCCTTTCTGTTTTTGTTTTATGTTTGTGTTTGTGCTGGCTATATATATAACTCAGTAATGCAACCAACGATGAAGAGAAGTATAATTGATGTGCCACAAAGCGAGGGGGTTTAATAAGAGGGTTTTGTGTGATGACCAGAGTCCATTCCTTAAAGGAAGTGATCATGAGTCATGACTATGAACTAGATTGTTCCCTTCATTTCAAGCAATCCTAGAATCAGATATATCACCTAATGTATAATTAGTTTTATTGATACAAGTGTCTGCAAGTTTTTTCCATTTGTTGCAACCTTGAGGTATCATACTTAGAAGCCTAAGAATTAAAAACAAACCAACCAACCAAGCATTATAATAGTATATGGGTTTCTTTTTATCTTTTTAGAATGTTTATATTTAAGATTTGAGTTTATTACATTTGAGATTTGACATATAAGTTTTGTTGAAATATAGATATTTGCACCTTCAAATCAAAACATCACCTAAGAATATCCAAAATGTAAAATATTATTGCTTCATACCAATAGATATCTGATGTTTCAATTTAAAACGCAACTTATTTATTGAAAGTTCAATTCTTTTCTTTTGACCAAAATAATTTCCTTAATAGTTAATTTTATTTTATTTTTATATCCAATACTGATTCAGCTTTTAAAATAGTTATTCAATGAACACTTTAAAAGCATACGGTTATCTTGACCGTGTTTATAATGTATTAATTTTAAAGATACAAGTGTCATGAAGTTTATGTCATTTGTTGCAACCTTAAGGTATCATAATACCTATAAACTGACCAACCAAAGTAAAAGGAAAAAAAAAAAACTGGAAACTGTGGATAATTCTAAAAAACAAATACCCATTTGATAAACTATGATTTATGTAGACCTAGCAAAACGGGTTCATGGGTCGGAACCCGACCGTCAATCTGTTTATTAAACGGGTTGAACTTCTTAAACCCAACCCAATCCATTTAATAAACGTATACCAAACACGATCCGTTTAACCCGTTTATAATATGTTTGATTTTTTTTTCAATATTAATAATTAGAAAAAATATAATATAAATCTAAACAAAAGGTATTCTTAAAAAACCAACATAATAACCAACTAAACCATATTTCAATTTCAATGTGCCACAAAAAGATTATAAAGTTTATACAATCCACAAATGATAGAATATATATAAAAAAACCCGAACAATTAAAACTAATAAAAACGATAAATAAAGACGATAGTTCAACTGTTGAGGTCTTCAAACTTCGTATTCCATAAACTATTGGCAATTGAAAGATGAAAGTTAAAACAATATAAAAATTAGTTATTTATCATTGAACCATAATTGTTAATTATGTTGCAAGTATTCCTACAATTAATTTTAAATTAAACATTTTTTCCAAACAAATCGTGTCAACCCACCAACCCGTTTATGAAACCCGATCCAACCCGTTTATTAAACGGGTTAAACGGGTCAACCCGTTTACCAACCTAGACCCATTTAGCTCAACCCAACCCAATTCAACTAAAATTTGTTGGGTTCGTATCGACTCGTCATATCGTGACCTAAATTGTCATTCCTAGATTTATGGTTATAGTTTGTTTGATGAGGGTGATAGATGGTAGTAGGTACCATTCGATTCTCATAGATAGGTTTGAATACAAAACGAAAATAAGAAAAACAGTAATAAATGTAATTAATACCCTTGAAGATTTTTGGTCATGAATTTAAGATAAGATTGTCAAAAAGATTAGGTCAATGAAAGAAATGTATTTCTGCTTTTTTTCCTTAGGGTCCATTGAATTTAAATTGCGCATACATAAGCATTGAAAGATAAAAAGAGTGTGAAACAGAAACATTAGAGAATGAATTATTGTAGACTTCAATTATTATCTGGTTTTTGTTGATGAAAAGCTCTTTTGATTTTGGAGTAATCTTAATTGCTTAACCGCTAAATCTTGCTTAAACCAAGCCTAAAAGAAACTTGGTGGAAGTCATCACACAAGCATATTTTTGAACCATAACAAAGAAAGTGAGGTATTGATGACTCTAAAAGTGAAAATGACAAACTAAAAGTGGCTTATAAGAACAAACATATACCAAGTAATAAAAGATTTTGTGAGCCAGCCTTTTCTCATCTTTGCTTAAAAGTATTTGTAATGATTGGATACTAGAAAAATTTATGAAGTTCCAGTCACTTACAGCTGTTATATATGTTATTGTTATTATAATTAAACACTTATAAGGTTTACTAAAATTTTATTCAAATTTAATTTAATAAAATCCGTTGAACATCAAATTATATGGCCCTCCCAATTAAGGAATCAAATTCTTTCCCGATCCATTTTCTCATGAAATTTGGTTGCGTTTACTTATCAATAATGAAATGAAAAAGAATTAAGTTTCATAAAAGAGGAAGAATCATAAAAGGAAACTTGATCTTTTAGAGGTGGTGGGAGAATTAAGTTCCATTTTCTAAAAGAATTTAATTCTTTATTTATATGTGTGATCTATATCATTTGATTATCGTAATCACAAATAAAAAATTAAGTTTTTTTTTCTTATTAAAATTCTTGATTAGTGGCACCCTAGTGTTTACGTCAAGGTTTTCAACGGGTTCAAGAGTTAAATTCATCACAGAGCAACTATTTAATTGAGCCATTTGGCAAATTATAAATTCATTACATGGGGCTTTCAGTTTTGAGTAGAAGACAACAAGCAAAAGACTCTCCGCCACCTTCACCAACAACGTACAACAACCAATATATTCTTCAAATATAGAAATCAGAAGATTCTGACCCAACGTATCAATCCATCATAACAACAAAATAGTCAAAGGGGGTTTTAATTAATTAAAGCTAAGATTTTTGGGATTTTTTTTTTATTATTTAGTGTTAATCATAGTTTAATTGAACTCTTATTCCGTTCCTTGTATATGTGTAAGTAAATACTTATATCATATTATAATTATAAACTAAATACATTTCAACCTAACTTTATTATTTATTTCATTTTGTTGTTACTTGTTACCTGGTGAGGTCTGGCAAAACTTCATATGATCATATAATATGGTCCCTATAATTTAGAAATTAAGGAGACGGTCTAACTTTTATTATATTGAATAATTTGATAGGAATTTTCGATATCATATTTATATCCCTTAATTTGGATTCGTTAGCTATTTGATTTATTTATTTTTATTTAATTAGAATTATTTTTATGTTTTAGTCTTTTAAGTGAAATAGAATAGAACTTGGAAGATGTGGCTTTATTTCGTGTGAATACTTGAAGATTAAAGCTCAGGATCCAAGCCCAATTCAAAAAGTCTAAGCAAATCAAAGCCCAAAGTTAAAGTGTGCACGTGTGACGCATGAAGATATGGATCACAATTTTAAAGACATTCACGTTGAGAAGACCACGAAAGAAGAGGAGAAGGAGGGCATCTGAAGCAATATAAATCCCTCTTTGCGCCGGATTAAAGAGAGTTCTTGGAGGGGGCATTGGTGCGCGTGCAAGGCTGTGGAGAAGAGTTTCAACATTGAAGGTGGAGTTTTGATTAGCGGTGTCCACGGTTCGGTTAAACCGTTCGAAACCGGCCTCTGGAAACCGAAACCGAAATCGAAACCGTAACCGAAACCGTCGGTTACAAAACCGGTTGGAAACCGGATCCCGACGGTTCGGTTACGGTTATGGGATCTTAAAAACCGACAAAAAACCGACAAAAAACCGCTGGTTTAACCGGCGGTTAATTCGTCTGTTTAACCGGCGGTTAAACCGTCAGTTAAACTGCCGGTTAAACCGACGATTTCAAAATTTAAAAAAAAAAACCAATGAAATGCTGACACGTGGCAGCATTTCAGAAAAAAAAAAAAAAAAAAAACCGAACTTGCGGTTAAACCGACGATTTCAAATTTTTTTTAAAAAAAACCAATGAAATGCTGACACTTGGCAGCATTTCAGAAAAAAAAAACGAACGAACCGAAACCGAACCGAAAACCGTTGGTTCCGAAACCGCCCAAAACTGTCCTATTCCGGTTACGGTTCGGCCTTTCCATATAACCGAAACCAGCGGTTCGAAACTGAAACCGAACCCGAACCGTGGACACCATTAGTTTTGATGCATCTCTCGGGTCGTATTGCTATTTTAATTTTATTGCCTTTCTAATATTCTCTGTATTATAGAATACTTTTTAGATATATTTATGGATTTCCAAATATTATTCTTCAATGTTTATGGTTTTTTCCTCAATTGATTAGGAAATATCAAACCCTTTTATTTTTTATATCATGTATCATTAATAGATATATATATATATAAAAAAAAAAATTAAAACCAAATTGAGATTTTGATTAATGTGCTTATTGCTAAATTTATGGGTAGACAATGAATTGATTTTTAGTTGTCACTCTAATTCGGGGAATTAATAAATTATCAGGAAGTTATGAAATCATATAGTGGTGGGTTATGATACCTTAGTACTCTTTACTAATTGCCTTTGACTTTATATTCTTTTAGATTAATTTAATTTCAATTTTAATTCATCACATTCAATTAAGAGCCAGTTTGGTGAAATGAATAATCAGTTGTGAAATTAATCAACAGATGTTTGGTTAATTATATTTTTAAAATCACTATATAGCTCAAAAGCAATATATATGATTGGTAATTTTATTACAAAAGTACTGAGATTAGTCACAATGACTAAAATGTACATAGGTTTAGACCATATTTCATTTTTTTTTCATTAATTACATATATTAAATGAATATCTAAGTAGAATATTTAAATTGGAAAAAAAAATTCCATAAGAACAATAAAAATATTTTATAAATATTTTATAAATCAAATCAATATTTAAATAGAATAGTTAATTTTAAGATGAAATAAGGATTATAAATGATTTTAAATTGATTTCATAAGGATAATGACGATATTTTAAAAGAATCATTAAATGTTGAAATAGATTATTCCATAATCACTTTCAAAAAGTAACGCATCACCTACTTATCAAAATGAATGTTAAAACTTATTAGATTATCGATTAATCACTTTTTAAAGTTTTACCAAATATCACTTTATGTTAAATTTATAAAATAATCTGATTTTAACTTTTCAAAAGCAATACCAAATAGACCCTAACTAGGTTTGGATTAGATTAAATTTATATTCAATTAGTTTTTCACAATTCTCGTGGAATCGACCTCATGTTCGCAATAGCTATTTTACAATAGATTCGTATACTTACGAATATTTTAAAATTTAGGACGATAAGTTTTTGACACCACTTTCGATGAATGTTTGAAAAATTAGTTTACTCTAGATTAATTCAATTCTTCCACCAGTTGTAGTTTATATTTTTAAATAAATTAGGACCGTAACCTTGTCTTTGTTAGGTTGTTATTCTTAGTATTTTTAAGGTGTCAGGTCTTAGAGTCATTGTGTTTTAATATTAATTTTTAATTTTTAATTTTTAATTTTTATTATTTATTTATTTTTCTGTGTGCGTCAGGTCTGTTACTTATATTAGTTGGTCTAATATCTTTTTTCTAGTTGGCTTGTGTTTACTTGTTACTTTCTTTTTCGTATTTTTTATTATTATTTTATTAATCTTGAGTATTTGACAATATAATTCTTCTAAGCATTTGATTTGGTTTTCCGGTTAGTTTTACATGGTTGAGAATTTAGCACATTATGAGAAAACTCTAAGGGAATACTTTTCACCCGTTATAGATAATCATCTATCTTGCATCGTATAGTTGGATATTGTGGCTACACACTTTGAATTTAAGTCAGCTGTAATTCAACTTCTTCCATCTTTTTATGGGTTAGAAAGAGAGGATCCATATATGCATGTTAAGGAATTTCTTGACATTTGTTTTACATTTCGTTTCTCGAATTTTTCCGATGAGTCAGTTAGGTTTCATTTGTTTCTCTTATTTTTGAAAGATAAGAGAAAATCATGGTTGAACTCCCTAGATCCTAGATCTGTCTCTAGTTGGGACACATTAGTTAACAAGTTTTTAACTAAAATTTTCTCCATGGCCAAAACTAATACAATTAGGAGAGCAACTTCTGATTTTTATCAAAACGAGTGTTGGGAAAGATTTAAAGATTTGATTTTAAAATGTCTACAGCATAGTTTTGAGGTTTGGAGACTCAAGCAATATTTTTATAAGGGTTTGACCATGTCAAACCGACACATGATCGAGTCTATGAATGGCGGAGCATTTTTAAACGTTAGGGAGAGGGATTCATGAGAATTCCTAGAGACATTGTCTGAAAATTCCCAACAATGGGATTTTTCTACCTAAGGGGAGAGGTCAGGGAGGTTGTATGAGGTGAGTGATGATGTACATATGATGAGTGCTTTAGCTAGTCTCAATAGGAAGGTAGAAGCATTAGCTTTGAGTCAGAAGATGAATATTGCCAATAGTGTTAGAAGTGAGGTGTGTGCTTTGTGTGCCAACTCATCCTCCTGCCTATCCTGAGAGTTATGATGAGCAAGCAAATGCAATTAATTCTTAAAAAGACCTTACCGATTAAAGTGTTTTTAGGTCACTTAGATGGTTTAGGGTTACGAGACATACCTCACATGCTTTAGTGCAAGTGGAAGATTGTTGGGGTTTATGCCCTAAAGATTTAATTTGTAAATGGATTTATGAAATAAATAAAATGAAAAATTCAATTCATTCATGTTGTGTTGTTTATTTTATAACTTGTGCATTTATTTAACATCCAAGATTGCCGGATGTAATCTCGAACTGTGTATATGAGTGTCATATATGGATGGATAAAGTAAGAGAAGTGCAATCTAAAGAGTCCATAGATAACAAATAAAGCTGGGTACTTTATTTAAGGTTAATCTATAGCTGCGATCCATTCCATAATGTACGATGATTCTATCTTGAATAATTCAAATGAGATATGGGAATGGAGGCACCCTGTATGATGTGATCATATAAGACTGGGTCATGATCTATATGAATCTCTCACCAAGATCCGTTTACTGATGAGATTCATATATATCAACTAATGATGGCTATATGTTGGTGATCTTAATCCTGAGTGTCTTATCGACTCCTTCAGGTTAGATCGTGGTCTTTGATATACCATGGGTGAGGTCGGATGCAGTTTTCGATCAATATGCTCCGTATGTTGGGATTACGGTTTAACTTGTAGCTAGGAAGGTTTGTACACAATAGTGGAATACACTTCTTCTTGTGAGAAGTAGACGGTAGTTCCCTTAAGGGTTGATTCGGGGCTTGGACAATATGAGCGCTCTCCTAGTTCCGTAAGAAAATAGGATTTATTGTTCATTATAGAATCAACGGTACTTAAAGGATATATATAATTAGAGAGGTATAACGGACATTATGACCCATATCTAATTACGAACTACTGTGGAGGATCACACCATGTGTAATAGCTATATCAATGGACATCGAGTTGTATCGGTATGTGTAAAAACGTCTACAGTTGAGAAAGTACAACTTCGGATTTTTAGTGGAATAACACTAGAGTTAATAATCAAGGAATATTAATTAAAGAGTTTAATTAATGATTTCGAGGATTATTGGAGCTTAAAATACTGTGGGTCCATTAGATCCCCTTGCTAGCCCGATCGATTTAGGTAACAATGGTCACGGTTAATTAATTGGATTGTCCAATTAATTGTGTTATAAAAACGACAGGTATATATTCGGGAATTAATTATAATGAGATTATTTAATTAATGAATGTTAATAGTTAAATTAATTAAATAATTAGATTATTTAATTATATTGATAATTATGAATTATTAATTAATTATTAATTGGAGGGTGTTAGTTGATATATGGATTTAGGTTAAGATAAAATAATAGGATTATTTTATTTTACTAAATCATTTATCTAAGTATTTGAATTTAAGTTAAAATTTAAAATACTTATTATCACTTTTAATATATTAAATATATTTGAAAAGGATAATTAAAATATATATATATATATATATATATATATATATATATATCAATTATAACACAAGAGATTGCATTATATGTAAATTGGTGTATGCACATATATAAATGTTTGTATATGATACAAACAAGAAGATATATATATATTGCGCACATGCAGAGGGTGTAAAAAGGAGATATATATTGCTGCCTGAGCAGAGGCGTGAAAAAAGATAAATATATTGTGAAAAGATAGAAATCAGAGGCAATAGTTTTCTTTGGCGGCATGAAACAATATATATATATATATATATATATATATATCAAAAGCAATATTTTTTTTTGTATGAGATGCAATTTATGTGTGCGTGAAATCAATACACCAAATTGAGAAGAAATAGTTTCTTCAAGTATTTCTCTATATCCTCCATTCAAGTTTTTGAGACCGTGGCGCGCCCACACGCAGTTACCAGATCCGGGAGATAGCGAGGAAGATCAAGTGGTTCAGGTAGGAGCATACCATAAAGTGAAGGAGCTTCCAAACGTTGGTAAGAGTGGTTCATACAGAAGCACATCGTACAGTGAAGAAGCCTCCAAACGTTGATATGTTCTTCTACTGATTATATTGATTACAATTTCCCGTGATTACATATTATATGTATTTGTTTCGAAAAATAATTACGATCCCAAGTTTACTAGTCCCAGATACAGATTATGATCTGTATAAAAAAATTAAAACCTAGTTCTGTTGCGTATCCGATGAACAGGGTTCCTACAGTAAGTTTCATAATCCAAATGAAAATTCCTGTCAAGTTTAAGGATCTTGAATATCCAACTATTTCTTGTGTTATAGGTGATCATGTAATTGATAGGGTCTTACTTGATTTAGGGGCGAGTGTTAATTTATTGCAATATTCTGTGTATGTGCAATTAGGATTAGGGGAGCTAAAACCCACTCCTGTGAGACTCTAATTGGAGATAGGTCTATCAAAATTTCTAAGGGAATCATAGAGGATGTTCTCAATAAGGTTGATAAATTTTATTTTCCTATGGACTTCATTGAAACACTAGTGGGAAAATTCCTATGATTTTGGGTTGTTCTTTATTGGCTACATCTAATACGATAATTAATTGTCGTAATGGTGTGTTGAAGTTGTCTTTTGGGAATATGACTATCGAGCTTAATGTTTTTAATGTTAGTCAGCAACTTCAAGAGCAAGAAGAGGTAAATGAGATTAACATGGTTGATCATGCATATCATGATCCATTCTTAGAATATTTTGATGATGACCCAATGAAAAAGAAACTAACTCAATTCGGCATAGGAATTAAGGGAGATTGAGTGAGTGATAGACAAAATGTTGTGACTAAATCTTTTTCATCTGTTGGTCTACATCATTGTTATTTGTAGAGAAAACTTCACAGTTTTACTTTAAAGTTAAATAGATTCTTTTGGATGATTATGGTCGATCCATTTTGTTGCCATTTTTTTTAGTTTCTTAGGATTTTTTTTACTTTTATTGTTTGTGTCCTAAGTTATTAGATTTAAAGCAAAAAGCAAAAAGTAAAGATAAAAATTTAGGCCCGTCTTCAATTTCATATTTTTAAGTTTTTTTTTCATTGATTAGTATTTTTTTGTGTCTGTATCTTTGGTTTTTACCTATTTTGATTTCTATTTATATATATTTTTAATGCTATTTATTTTCTAATGTATGTTCTTGATTTCATATTCTTTTTGATAGAGTGCATTACGGAATTAACCAGGTGTGATCTCTCTCTTACCTTTGATATTGTTCTTATTTCCTATATATTTTGCTATGTGCATATGCATTTGTGTTTATTATGTTAAGGAAACATTGAAGACAATGTTTATAATTGGTTTGAGGGTAGGGACTTAAATTTTCAATAGAATTTGGTTAAAATAAGTTTTTTTTAGTCAGTCTTCTTCAAAATAACCAAGTTCAAGATGCTCTTAGGTTTGTCTTTACAGACCTAAGTGTATGTTTTAATCATTGAGTTTAGACTAACGTCTTACCACTTAGAATATTGTATTGCATTTTTATAAAATTATGACATGCTCTTGATGTGATAATGGATATGATGCTTAGTTGGATTGCCATGAGTAATAGTGAATGATTAATACTAAAAAGTGTATGTTTACTAAGGAATAATATCATCATTTTACACTTTCAATATGATTAATTCCCCAATTTAGACATAATTTCGTTCGCTCGCTTAAATATATGTGTTGTGTAGTAATCAATGTATTTTTCTTTGTATTTCAGAGGTAATTCGATCAATTCAAAATTATGGAGAAGTCAGATGGCAAAACAAACATCGTTTTCAAGTTTAGAACGTCAAAAACCTTAGGAAGATTACGAAGGGCATTTTTATAAATTTGACTATTCACTGTTCACAGTTGACTTTCACTGTTCCTGATGACGTGACACATTCCTGTTGACTCAAACTGCGAGTGCACCATACACGCGGATGTAGAGAATCATATTCTAGAAGCCGGTGCACTGTTCACTATTCACTTCATGGATGCGTTACTGTTCACTGTCACTGTTCACTATTCACTATTCACTTCGGATGTATTACTGTTCACTATCACTGTTCACTGATGATGTGGCAAAATTTGGACGCTCAATTCTAAATTCATCCGATGGTCAATTTTCATCCGTATTTTGTACGAATAGGGGGTCTCTCCCCCCTAATTTTGATATTCTGAATCCAAATACTGATATTAGATTTGTGAAATTCTCTCTCTTTTGTTCTCAAATTCTCAGTTTAAATAAAATAGCTATTTTCTAGTTAAATTATGTCTGGCTAATTTTATATAGCTGTGGTCAAAGGTGATACTATTGGTATGGAAAATATGATCTAATTTTGGTAAGTTTATTATTTTTATGCTTTATCCCCTCTGATCTTTGTGGAGTTTTTGACTCACTGTAGATAGACAGATATTGTCTAGCACAGTGAATACTTTTACCCATATTTATCCGAGAGTGGTTTCTCCTCTCTGATCTTTGTGGAGTTTTTGACTCACTGTAGACAGACAGATATTGTCTAGCACAGTGAGTACTTTTACCCATATCTATCAGAGAGTGGTTTATCCCATCTAATCTTTGTGGAGTTTTGACTCACTGTAGACAGACAGATATTGACTAGCGAAGTGAGTACTTTTACCCACATCTATTAGGGAGTGGTCAGTGGAGTTGAATATCATCCCATTAATCTGGACTAAATATTAATAATTGGATCATATTTAAATTGCCAACAGTGGATCTCTTAGCCCTAATATTAATTTTAATTTATTTTCATTTTATAACAAGCTTAGTAATTAATCTAGATAATTAATTCTATAAGGACAAGTGAACAACCTCCCTGTGGTTCGATCCGGTCTTACCGATTAACTTATTACCATGACACTCTTATACTTGGGAGTATGAACACTTCTTTAGGACGTGTCAAGTTTTTGGCGCCGCTGCCGGGGAGATAAGTCCGCCTTTTCTTTGTAGTAGTAATTTCTTTTTAATTTTATTTCAGTTTTGCTTTTTTTTTTCTATTTTTTTTTTCTAATTTTACATTCAATTTTGCATCACTCATCTCAATCATAAACTTCATCCACTTTAAAAAAAAAAACACTTGTAATCATTAATCACATTTTTGCATTTTAGTCATTCAACTTTTATTTTCATTTTACCTTAGATCTAGTTTGCATTTTCATATAGGTCATTTTAATTTTTATTTTTACATATCAGTCCCTGTAATTATCATAGCTTCACTTTAGTCCTTAGATTTATAATTATTTACACTTTTGCCCCAACACTTAGATTTATAATTATTTACACCCTTAGAATTTTTGCATGTTATTTTCATTATTTTTTCTTTTATTTTCTTCATTTTTGTGTATTTCACCTCCATGAACCCTTATTAAATTTGCATGAGACGTTGGTCTCGAACATCTAATGGTAGATTAGTTAGGAGATCCCAATCACCCACATTCAATAACAACATGGCTGAAAACTCACTTAGACATCCAACAGGAAACCAAGCCGAAGACATGCACAATATAGTCTTGGGAATCTAACTTTAAAAGACCATGTTTGCCAATTTATAAGAAAATTGAATGGGAAGCATATCCCCGACCCATAGAGGGCGTTGAAGCCGTTTCTGGATGTAAAACCAGATGAAGATGTGAGCTACAATCACAACTACCAGTAAATATCCTTTTCATTATCTTTTTCCTTCCACATTTAATATCTTTTGTAATTATTGTTGTTTACTTTTGATTTTTGAAGAGAACAAGTAATGTAGAATTGATATGAATCTCAGTTTGTGATTGTCCCATGGTTTTTATGCATTTTATTTTCCTATATTTTGTATTTCTTTTATTGTTTTGTAGGATTTTGTTGTCTTTCAAGTTGTTTAGGTGATATCTTCTAAACCTTACCTCTTTCTAAAGATAATGGGGATAATGTCTCGTTCTGGTTGGGGGGAGGGGATAGTTGATTCAATAACTTTTGTTTTTTTTTTTGAAAAAAAAAAAACTAACTTCTGACCATTTTTTTTTTGTAAAGATGGTCGAGTAAGGAGATCTTTTAGATACTTCTGAGACGCATCTTTGTAGTTCTGATGTATTTGTTTTTCCTCTCTTCTAACTATTCAAATTTATAAACTCTCCATTGTGACATCATTGACTAATCCTTTTGTTAATTAAGTCATCTTGAGAAATTTTTCGAACTATTCTAGACACACATGCACATTGACACGTGATTATACACAGTTAGTTGAGATTTTACGATATTTAGTTCTAAAACATCATTCAAGGGTAACAACCGAAGGCAATGGTCTTGTTTCAAAATATATTTAGTAATAATAAATATAATAATTTTGTGTGTTGTGACCAAAACTCTTACTTAGTAGCCGGGCCTCATGCCTCAGTAAGTATAGAGTGTTTGCGTAAAACGATGGAGTCTGGATAAGAATAAAGTGCAGTTTCGTAGCCTCTTTAACTAGAGCAATTAAGTCTGAGGGGTGCTTCAACACCTAATGCCCTAAGACCAATTGGTTTGGGAGTCATTGACTCAAAGCTCTTTACACGGGTTAAAGAGAAAGCTTAAGGGAATTGTACTAAAAAAAAACATCTGCAATTCGAGTAATTAAGCTTGTAGGAGTGTTTTAACACTTAATGCCCTAAAGCCAACTGGTTTGGGAGTCATTGGCCTAAAGCTCGCTACATGGATTAAAGATGGAATGTTTGTTTCCAATTTTGTTATATTAAAAAAAACCAAAAAAAAAAAAGAAAAAGAAATAAAAGAAATAAAACTACTGCCTAAGGAAGAAACCCTAATGAGATTTCGGAATGCAAATGTTACTTGATTTCAATTGAATCTCATAGTTATTGTGTTGATCTTTATTGAGCACAAGAAAGTTTGATTGATAACTCAATTGATGACTGACTGTCAAAGGGTGAGAAAAGATGTATGGGAGAGTTTGTCTATTTGGTAGTTTAGAGATTTGAATTTGAGTTTTTACTATTTTCGCTTTAATTGCTAGGGACTACCAATAAGCTGGTTGGGGGGTGTAATTAACACTGAAAAGTGTATGTTTACTAAGGGATAATATCATCTTTTTATACTTCCAACATGATTAATTCCCCAATTTAGATATAATTTTGTTCGCTCGCTTAAATAAATGTGTTGTGTAGCAATCAGTGTATTTTTCTTTGTATTTCAGAGGTAATTCGATCAATTCAGAATTATGAAGAAGTCAGATGGCAAAACAAACATCGTTTTCAAGCTTAGAACGTCAAAAACCTTAGGAAGACCACAAAGGGCATTTTTGTAATTTTGATTATTCACTGTTCATAGTTGACTTTTCACTGTTCATAGTTGACTTTTCACTGTTCATAGTTGATTTTTCACTGTTCACAGTTGACTTTCACTGTTCCTGATGATGTGGCACATTCTTATCGGTCCAAACTGCAAGTGCACCATACACGCGGATGTAGAGAATCATATTCTAGAAGCCTGTGAACTGTGAACTGTTACTGTTCACTATTCACTTCACGGATGTGTTACTGTTAACTGTCACTGTTCACTGATGATATGGTGAAATCTAGACGCTCCATTCTAAATTCATCTGATGATCAATTTTCATCCGTATTTTGTATAAATAGGGACCCTCTCCCCTCTCACCCTCTAATTTTGATATTCTGAATCCAAATCTGATATTAGATTTGTGAAATTTTCTCTTTTTTGTTCTCAAATTCTCAGTTTAAATAAAATAGTTATTTTCTAATTAAATTATGTCTGGCTAAATTTATATAGATGGGGCCAAAGGTGATACTGTTGATATGAAAAATATGCTCCAATTTTGGTAAGTTTATTATTTTTATGTTTTCTCCCCTTTGATCTTTGTGGAGTTTTTGACTCACTGTAGATAGACAGATATTGTCTAACACAGTGAGTACTTTTACCCATATTTATCAGAGAGTGGTTTCTCCCCTCTGATCTTTGTGGAGTTTTTGCCTCACTGTAGACAGACAGATATTGTCTGGCACAGTGAGTACTTTTAACCATATCTATCAGAGAATGGTTTATCCCCTCTAATCTTTATGGAGTTTTGACTCACTGTAGACAGACAGATATTGTCTAGCACAGTGAGTACTTTTACCCACATCTATTAGAGAGTGGTCAGTGGAGTGGAATATCATCCCTTTAATCTGGACTAAATATTAATAATTGAATCATATTTGAATTACCAATAGTGGATCCCTTAGCCCCAGTATTAATTTTAATTTATTTCCATTTTATAACAAGCTTAGTAATTAATCTAGATAATAAATTTTATAAGGACAAGTGAACAACCTCTCTGTGGTTCGACCCGGTCTTACCGGTTAACTTATTACCATGACACTCTTATACTTGCGAGTATGAACACTTCTTTAGAACGTGTCAATGAAGACTACCTTTGTGAGTTTACTAAGTCAAATAGCGTACAGATTAGAAGGTTTGTTTGTATCTACTCCTAAACACTTATCAGGTTCTTAGAATTATAAATTGATCTTAATAGGTTATGTATTGGATATTAAAGAACATTAATCATAAAAAGATATCATATGCTGAATTACTCTTGATTTTGTTGAACCAATAGAAGTGACATAGGCAATGTGTGCTTAAACTCACTTAAAAAGGCCTTAAATATTTCATATCTTGTGTGTGTGCTCCCTAGCAATTTTGAAGCCAAACACTATACGCATTTTTCTTTTATCACCCACATTAACTGAAAACCCAATAAGCATTAATGTTTAGCCATACCTTGAGATTATATTGAGAAGGTGATGAAGAAGAATGAAGAGGGTGAATTGCATAAAGAGGTGGATTGTGAATTGTACATACTACTGGAACCCCGTTCACTGGTTACGCAGCGGAACTAGGTTTTAAATTTTTTATACATATTGTAATCTGTATCTGGGACTAGTGAACTTAGGATCGTAATTATTTTTCGAAACTAATACATACAATATGTAAACACAGAAAATTGAAATCGATATAATCAAGAAGAAAATCTTACAAACGTTTGGAGGCTCCTTCACTTTTCGATATGCTCCTGTCTGAACCAATCTTATCAACGTTTGGAAGCTCCTTCACTTTACGATGTGTTCCTGTCTGAACCACTCGATCTTCCTCGCTATCTCCCGGATCTGGTAACTGCGTGTGGGCGCGTCACGGTCTCAGGAACTTAAATGGAGTATGTAGAGAGAATTGAAAAAACTCTTTATTCTATGTGTTTCAAAAACACACAAAACATGAAACAAGATATATATATATATATATATTGCGCCTTACTTTTCTCTTTTCTTTTTTGATATCTCAGGCACACATGGTGTTTTTTTTTTCAAATCTATATCTATATCACACACCTGCACTTCCGTTTATATATATATATATATATATATATAATGTGTGTATCAAGTATTTGTATCCTATGCAAATTCTTCTTTTGACTAATGTTTCATGTGCACACACCAATTTACATCCAATGCAATCTCTTGTGTTATTAATTGATATATATCTTTTAATTATCCTTTTCAAATATATCTAATATATTAAAAGTGATAATAAGTATTTTAAATTTAAACTTAAATTCAAATACTTAGATAAATGATTTAGTAAAAATAAAATAACCCTATTATTTTATCTTCACCTAAATCCATATATCAACTAACACCCTCCAATTAATAGTTAATTAATAATTAATAATTATCAATATAATTAAATAATATAATTATTTAATTAATTTAACTATTAACATTCATTATTTAAATAATATCATTATTCAATTAATTCCCGAATAAACACGTGTCACTTTCGTAACACAACTAATTGGATAATCCAGACCCTTGTTACCTAAATCGATCGGGCTAGCAAGGGGACCTAATGGACGTACAGTATTTTGAGCTCCAATAATCCTCAAAATCATTAATTAAACTCTTTAATTAATATTTCTTGATTATTAACTCCGGTGTTATTCCACTAAAAACCCGAAGCTACACTCTCTCAACAGTAGACGCTTTCACACACACCGATACAACTCAGTGTCCATCGATATAGCTATTACACATGGTGTGATCCTTCACAATAGCTCATAATTAGAGATGAGACATAATTTCCGTTACACCCCTCTAATTACATATATCCTTTAAGTACCATTGATTCTCTAATGGACAATAAATCTTATTTCCTCACGGAATTAGGAAAGCGCTCATATTGTCCAAACCCCGAATCAACCCTTAAGGGAACTATCGTCTACTTCTCACAAGAAGGAGTGGATTCCACTATTGTGTACAAAACTTCCCAGCCACAAGCCAAATTGCAATCCCAATATACAGAGCATATTGATCGGGAACTGCATCTGACCTCACCCATGGTATATCAAAGACCACGATCTAACCTGAAGGAGTCGATAAGACACTCAGGATTAAGATCACCCACATATAGCCAACATTAGTTGATATATATGAATCTCATCGGTAAACGGATCTTGGTGAGAGATTCATATAGATCATGGCCCAGTTCTATATAATCACATCATACAAAGTGTCTTCATTCCTATATCTTATATGAATGATTTAGGATAGAATCATCGTACATTACGGAATGGACCACAGCTATAGATTAACCACAAATAAAGTATCCAGCTTTATTTGCTATCTATGGACTCTTTAGATTACACGTCTCTTACTGTATCCATCTGTATATGACACTCATATACACAATTCGAGAATACATCCGGCAATTTTGGATGTTAAATATATGTATAAGTTAAAAAATAAACAACACAACATGAATGAATTGAACTTTTCCATTTATTTATTTCATAAATCCATTTACAAATTACATCTTTAAGGTATAAACCCCAACACATACAAGGTAGAAGAAATAATCCATACATAAGCAATGTATGAGGTGTTGGAAATTATGTAATTGATGTATAGAGTCTCATCTCATTCCAAAAAAAAAACTGAAAAAAAAAGAACATAAAATAAAAGAAAAAAAATCTGGATTGAAAAAAAAAAGAAAAAAAAATGAATGAATGAGATGATTAATCAAATGTAAGTGAAAAAAGGGAAAGAATATGTTCGTGAGAGTTTCATGAAGCCGAATACACGTTAAATGAAGACAAAGTTCAAAGAAATTCAATCGAGCATTGAAGACCACTAGAAAATTTCTCGATATAGTCCTAGATTTTGTTGCTTACCTTTTTCCCGCTCTTCCTATCCTTCACCCTATGACCCCATTACAACCCAATTAAAGCCCTAATTGATCTTTTGGGAATGCTGGATTAAGAGTAAAGGAAACATGTACTCTATCTTGTTCTTAATGCTTGTTTCCATTCATGAGATCCTTTGTATAAAATTCAAGCGTTTTTCTATATTATATATTCATATGCGATAATAATTTGAATTTTCTTGTGCATAAATCTGTTCGCGTATATGCTTGATGAGTGTATTTGCCTAGGTTCTGTGTGAAATATGAGTGACATCTTGTGATAATTAGTGTCGAGACGAATTACATCTATAGCATTTGACGACGGTGTTTTTGAAGCTAGAGCGTCTAGAGTGTGAGCTTTTTATCAAACTAGTGATGCATTCAACAAAGTGACATAATTTTAGTCTTTATCCAGTAGCTTTAGTCTGCATTTGTCTTTATTCACATCTTGAGTTACATCTCGATCTAATTGGTTTTTGCATAAATATGTTTATGGGTATTATAGCTGGTAAACCCTCAAGAGACTCCCTAGAAAGTTACTTAGCTTAGGTTTAGTTAGGATTTTAAATTTTAGTTTTCTTAGTTTTTATTTTTATTTTGCTCGAGGACTAGCAAAATCTAGGTTTAAGGGTATTTGATGGGCATATTTTATATCATATTTATATCCTTTAATTTGGATTTGTTAGCTACGTTATTTATTTATATTTAATTAGAGTTATTTTTGTTTTTTAGGTGAAATAGTATGGAACTTGGAAAATAATCATTTAGATGTGGCTTTATTTCAATTGTGTGAATATTTGAAGATTTAAGCTCAGGATCCAAGTCTTAATCAAAAAGTCCAAGAAAATCCAAGGCCCAAAGTCAAAGTGTGCACGTGTGAAGTGTGGACCACGTAAGGAAATTTTTAAGTCAAATTAAATCGGGCCGCATGAAGACATGGATCAGAATTTTAAAGACATTCACTTTGCCCTGGATCATTAACGGGGACCAACAATGTAATGGGTAACTTTACTAAAAAATATTAATTCGTTATGATCTGTTATTAAGAATACAAAGTCAATTTTCATATACAAGTGTGATTAATAATTAACATATCGTTACACATCATCTCTTAGTAGAAATGGTTGTACATCTCTATTCTATACCTACTATGTACATTTTACAAGTTTGTATGGAAAGTTTTCTCCCTGTTTGTGGGAGCAGCTCTCTCCCCGATTGTGAGAATTGTAGTCTATATGTAACCTCTCTCCAATAGTGGGACTGTGGGAGTAGTATTTCAAACCGTTCTTGTAGAGTTCGATTAATCTCACTGGGTCTCAGCAGTAGTTGTATTTAAAAAAAAATAAAAAAATAAAAAAATAGCATATTGTCATAATTTTTTAGGCATATTGTCATAATTTTTTAGGTGCTAACTTGTCTAAAATCATCAGTTGTTCACATACTTGTTATCATTTTTACAAAATAACTATTAAACAATTTTTTTGTTAACATTAGAAAAAATAAATGGAAAGAAAGTTGGGTTAAACAGATTGGTTTGGGTTTTCTAAAAAAATAACAAATGGGTTAAAATTTAATATGATTGTTAGAAACTGGTGGGCTCAGCCCAAACCATCTTACGTTCCATGGAATTGCCACTCCAAATCACAACTGATCTTGCAGTCCAGCCAATATCAAAATCCTTCAAATGTCACATACTCACATTACTTCCATCGATGCCTCTTCTTTATGTATATGTATATCTATACATATATACACTCTATATAAAAAAGGATAGTTGAACCATATTTTAAACCCTCCTATTTTGTTGTGATTTTTTTTCAATTGAAAAGACTTATATACCTTTACTCTTTTCAGTATTTACTACTTTTAATAATCCATGTAGTTATATAAAATCTCTAAAAAATAGAGGGTATATATGGTATTTTACTTTTAGTTTATTTACAATTATTAGCATAGTACAGTTAAAGGATTCTAAAATTACATAAAATATTTATTAAACAAGGGTATAAATGTCTTTATTGGAACCATTTAAAAAATTTACCTGTAATTAACCATATGTTTTTTTTAGACTCTTTGATTTCTATCTCTCGGCCACATCTCTCAATTTACTGTTTAAATATAAAACGTGCCACTCTGGTACACTGACTCTTCATTTCTTGCTTCTCTCCTCTTCTCATTTCGACCAGAGACTTTGTATCCGACTTGCTCGAAACTTCAAGAATGAAAAGGTAAGACTACCACCATGTTTCTTCGTCTCTTTCTCAGTTTGGTTCTCTACTTCTTCCCTAATTCTGTCCTGTGTCTAGAATTTTAGTGTGTAGATTTTACTGAGATATGGTCCTTTGTCTACCCAAGTGTTCATCAGATACAGAATTTCTCTTCTTTTTTTTTTATTGGAATTGATTGCTTTTTATAATAAATTAGTGTGCTTTCAATTAATTTGTTGGCTCAATCTCTTTGGAATTATACAAATATGGTTTCAAATAAGGTAAAATTGACATAGTTGGTGGTAGAGAGAAATGATTTCTAGGGTTTCCTTTTTGTTTTAGTTCATATGTGACGAAATTGAGTTTAGAGAGAGAGAGAGATAAAGCAAGGAAGAAGATATGGATTTCGCAGAGAGAGACTGAAATCTGAAAATATTTTATCATTCTGCTCTCGCAATGGACCGTCGACTTGCTACTCAGTTTCTTTCACACTAAAAGTCTTTTAAATTGTTTTCAATTTTGATTATACTAGAGAATCGCAGTGGTGATCAATTTTGAATAAGTAATTTTTATTTATTTCTAAATTAACTATGGGATTGAGTATTAATAGTGTAAAAATGACTTTGTGTTATGGCTGATTTTTGTTTTCTTATGCTTGCTATAGAGGTGGATATAAGATTTTTTTTTTTTGGTACCAAAATTGTTTATTGATGGTTGCACAGCTTGGGAAATTAATTAACTTGCAACAACTGTAAGGCATTTACAAAGCTTCTTTATGTCTTTTTTTTTTCACCTACAAGCAGTGATTTCATTGAAGTATTAATTTATTTTTAATTGCAGGAGGCTATCATCCAATATAACTCGTCAAGCTGAAAAATTTAACACAATTGTAAGTTTTTGTTAAAATTATTTTAAGATTCATATGAGTTTTGGCAGAAGTTTATACTGTGTTTCATTCTTGTTGTGTGATGCTGTAGGATTAATGACAACAACTTCAATGAGAGTATTCCAGATCTTATTCAAAACTGTAAGGGACTCAGGATATTGTAAGATCCTATATTTTCTTATGGTTTTTCAACTTATATTCTAGCGCTTGAATGATCTTGATTGGTTTATAAGAGTTAATGTAGAGAAATTCAAGGTAGTGGGGCGAAATGACCCATTCGATCATCCATCTCCGTTCTAAAAAACCTAGAACAATTGTAAGTGAATATATCTAAACTATTCTACTGCATAAATAGAATTATACATGAGATGACTTTTTCTGAAGGGATCAATTGAGAATGCATTGTTATATACAGGAGGATTAGTGACATGTTTCTATCTCATAGTCCTTCACTACTTGGCTAAGAAACACGTTTTGTGTATTTACTTCTTAACGAGAAAGAGTGAAATTGTAAATTTTAAGTGACTTTCTAAAGATAAGAGAGGTTCTTTGAGTATTAGCTTGTTATGATGGTATGGACCGAGGCAAGTTGCAAATAGCCAAAAGATCTTATTAAGGTCCTTCATTATCTGCCTTCTCTTAAGACATATAGGCATTGCGTTTTTACATCAATACAAAAACACTCCGTGTTCTATTCTAAGACGTAGAAGGTTTAGTCTTTGTTTTTTTTCTTCATATCTGATAAACCTTCTTAATTTTAATATGATGTATTAGTTTATGAGAAAATTTGCTATAAGGACATATTAAGGTTTTTGCTTTTATAGGAAATAAATACTGCACTGCGTGCTAAAGTTTACGGTTTGCAAATTCTTAATTATTATTTTAGTTATTGAGTGGCATCCTAATTTGTGCATGGAATAGAATCTGATCACTCGTGGGTAGACATGACCACGGTTCGGTTCGAACCGTGGAACCGAACCGTAACCGTGTGAAATGAATCGGAACCGTGGAACCGGTTTCGGAACCGTAACCGTAACCGTAACCGTAACCGTAACCGGAACCGGAACCGGAACCGGAACCTGAATCGAGGGGTCGGAGGTCCGGTTCCGGTTCCGGTTCCTTTTCTTGAAAAACCGGCCAGGAACCGGCGGTTCGGTCCCGGTTAGGAACCGCCGGTTCCTGGCCTTTATTTTAAAAAAAAAAAAAAATTAAAAAAAAAACAGTCGTTGGGCTCCAATTTTTTTTTTTTCTTTTCCCCTTTAATTCTTTATTTTCTATAAATACCCTTCTAATTCATTTCTTATCATACAATTGCTCTCTCAAGTCTCAACTCTCTCTTAAATCTCAATTCTCCTAATTCACTTCAATTATCTTCCAATTAGTCAATTATTTATTTGTTTATATTTAGTGTATTACAATTATTATTTTTTAAAATCATTTTAAAATCCTTGTCAACAATTTTTATCTTAATTTTTTTGAAGAGTTTATTTACAAATTATTTTTTTCGATGGGAAGTGGAAGTGGAAGTGGAAGTGGAAGTGGAAGTGGAGGTGGAGTAAGAGATATTCCACCAAGGCATTCCGTTTCCAGGACCGGTAAGGGTCGTATGTCGGAGCAAGATCCGGTCCAACCGGATAATATCGGTTTTGATGACATCGCTTACCATGAGTTACTACAACGGCAAGCCTATCTTGAATCTCTAAACTATCCAATCAATCCAAATCCCCCTTTAATAATTTCTGAACCCAATTCTAGCCAGCCTAGCGCCCCTAGCTCTAGCCCTGGTAATATGACAAGCCAATCAGAAAATATACCCGATTTTGCTGCAGATCCAAATTTTGAAGAGCCGGCAGAGAAGGATAAGAAGCATCTCAAATCTGATCTATTCGTTCTCAACGTGAAGAAAGTTACGAAACCGAATGGAACATGTTGGGCGGTGTGCAATTACTGTCCTAAAGAATACAAATGGACTAAATCTGGAAGATACGGCACATATAGGAAGCATATTACGACCAGTCATCCAGCAGAACTTGCCAAGGGGAATGCACAATCTCAAATTTTCAGGTTTTCTACCCCTGACACTCAATTATTTAAATATAGTGATCAAGCTAATAGAGAAGAATTAGCTAGGATGGTAGCTGTAGAACATTTACCTTTTAGTTTTGGTGAAAAAGTTGGTTTTATTAAATATTGTCATAAAGCATTAAATCCTGCTGCATGTCGTGTCCCTAGGACCACTCTCTCGCGTACAATGTATGATATTTATAAAAAAGAAAAAAAGATTTAAAAAAAATATTTTGCGAACTATATAGGTCGTGTTTCCGTATGTGCTGATATATGGACCGACCATTGGCGAATGCATTCATACTTAGGTGTAACTTGGCATTATATGGACAAAGCATGGACAATATAAAAAAGAATTCTTGCATTTAGAGTTTTTGATTATGCACATACTGCTGATAATATTTATAAAAATATGAAAATCTTTTTTGCAGATTATAAAATTGAAAGCAAAATTTTTTCAATTGGTTTTGATAATGCTTCTAATAATACAGCAGTTATTCCTGCTTTAATTGAATTATGCAAGCCTTATTTTAATAGTAAATTTTTTCATCAAAGATGTGCTTGCCATGTTTTAAATTTATGCGTTCAAAAATGTTTGGAAATTCTTCAAGCTTTTATTAAACCCATTAAAGATGCCCTCTCATATTTGTGGAAACATCCTAATGTTATGAAAGCATGGGTAAGATTTTGAAAACAGGCAGGTAGACATCCCATTAGATTTTCTTGTGATGTTCCAACACGTTGGAACTCTACTTATAAATTGTTTTGTGAAAGTTATGAATATAGGGATTTATTAGTTTCTTTTATGCAATATAATGTTAGTCAAATCAATCTTTATGCACACCATTGGGATGTTTGTACAAAAATTTGTAATTTGTTAAAAGTTTTTAATAGTGCTACTAACAATTTATCAGGTATTTATTATCCTACTACTCAATTATTTATTATTGAGGGTTGTAATATTGTTGGTGCATTTGCTGACTGTTCATCTGATATACAATTACAGGCATGCATTGAAGCTATGAAAAAAAAAAATGGTTAGACTATTATAGAGAGTTTCCAACTATTTACCTGCTTGCGTTGTGTTTTGACTCACGTTGTAAACTAGATGCATTGACAAATTATTTAACTTTTTATTAAAAATGTTTAGGTATACAATTAGAAATTAATACTTATTGTGCTGCAATTAAGTTATTATTTTATCAGTTATATGATGAATATCGTAGAATTTATGGTCCATCATTAAACATTAGTGTTTCACAAAATGAAAATGTCTCCCAAACTCGATCTTCAGGAGTGTTGAGGGCAGGGTCTGCACTTTTATCCTAAAAGATCAAAAGATTGCGAGGTTCTTCTTCTACTTCATCAAGTCCGATCTCGTATGATGAGATAGAAACTTATCATAGTACCAATTTTGAGTTTATAGGAGACGATAATGTGGATAAATTTGATATTCTACATTGGTGGAGAGAACATGAAAAGTAATTCCCAATCTTGTCTATAATAGCCAAACAGATTCTTGCAACACCGGTTTCTACAGTGGCTGTGGAACAAGAGTTTAGCGTGGGTGGAAATATTTTGGACGTAAGACGGTCGCTTTTGAGTCCAGAATCAATTCAAGTCCAAGTGTGTGTTGATTGGACAAAGGCTGGATATAGACAACAAGAAATGGAGCCAGAAGTTATTTATGATTTCTTCGATGATGATCACACCACCGGCACTGGAACGGATGGCAGCAATTAGTTACAGACTTACAAAATTATATATGTAAAAGACAATAAAATGTAAAAGAACTACGTGGTATTTGATTCCTCTAAACCCCGAGTCCGAGAGGATACATAGGCAACTTAATTTTGGTACAAATTAAGTGCAAGATCAATTTTTTTAATTTTTAGTTTTATACATTTATTTCAATTTATGTATTTAGTATTATTTTTTTAAATTTTAATTTCGGCTTACGGCCTTACACAATAAAATTCATTTACAAGTTCATATTATTACATGTCTTATGTTTTCGTATTTTTTTTAAAAATGAGTATAAATGTATAATAAGAAAAGAAAAAAAAAAAAAAAAAGGAACCGAACCGGCGGAACCGGAACCGCGGTTCTGCGGTTCCCCGGTTCCGGTTCCGGTTCCGGTTCCGGTTCCGGTTCCGGTTCCGGTTCCGGTTCCGGTTCCGGTTCCGGTTCCGGTTCCGTCGATTCCGTCGGTTCCGAATCGGAACCAGAACCAGAACCGGTCAGAACCGGGGTCATGTCTACTCGTGGGGACTTACCTCGTGTAATGGACTCGTGAAGAATGCCGGGGTCCACCAAGATTATTTCTTGTAGACAAGTATGATTACCTTAATATTCTAGAAATTTTCGCATGAAATTTAGAAGGCATTGGATTTAAAAACTGAATACTTTTTCTGAAACTTATTAGATTTGATGTGGTGTGGACCGGAGCATGTTTAAAGCGTTACACGGATCCATCAATCTTTAAGGTTGAATCGACATCCTCAAAAATACCATCCGTAGAAGGATATTTATATCCGTTACTTTCACAACATGTGATTATTTTTTTTCTTTAATCTACTGTGGTAATTATATATAATCCATCAATTTACCCAGCTTTAGGTTTAAACAGTCACTTCTAAATTGTGCCATTTCGATTTAATATATATTTATTTAACATATTATAAAATTACAAAATGTGTATTTAGGAAGTACGCATGTGTCTCAAAACCTAGTATATATAACAAATCTGACATTAAGCCAATCCATATCTAGACCAATGGAAATCAAATATTATATGTGCAATAGATATGTACATTCACAATTAAGAGACATTTACCCCACAAAACCATGAAAAATACTTCTCAAATATGGAATATTGTTTTGTGGTCTTGTTTAAGTACTGCATTTTTTTTTTTTTGGAATAACAATAGAGTGCCAAAAATGGAATAAGAAAAAGAAGAAGAAAATTACAGCAATTATTTTTCTCAACTAGTCAATCGTTAATATATAGATTTTTTTTCACCTTAACCATTGAAACCGATCGATAATTAGAAAATTACTTTAAAAAAATTATGTTGCACAAATCGATGTGCCATCAAATAAAATAAATATTGGATAATAGTGCCTAATTATTTTAAGTCCTGGAATCTTAAGTGGAAGACTATACTCCAAAATGGGGAGGGAACTTGTATCATGTTCGGATACGTTCTGGATACATTCAGATACATAATTTGACGTATCCGTTAATTTTTTCTTAAGTTTGACTGGGGATAGGTCGGTGATACGTTGAGGATACGTCAGGGATACTATAAAGATATAGCGAGGATAAGTTTGGGGTAAACATTTAAATATTTTAGTTAAAACTGGGGTCAAATTATGATTTTATAAAGTTGAAGATTAAAATATAATTGTTTAAAATAATTTTCAGACTAAGTTTTTACTTTTTAGGGTTTATTTATTATATCATAAATATATTTATATAGAAACTATTTTGAAAGAATTATTGGATTATGTTTTTTTAAATATAAAATATATATATATATATTATTTTAATTGACGTATCCTACCATATCTGTATCGTAATTTTTAAAGATTTACCATATTCATATCTTTATATTTGTATCCATGCAACATAGGTAGAAGAAAAATAGAATGAATTCTAGAGATCCTCCTACAAAGTTACCCCTTTCATCGAAAAACATTAGAGAATTATAATAATAAATTATTAATAATGAAAAGACTCATCTGGGGATGCATGTTTGGGAAATGGGGATGGATACCACTTCATAGACCCTACCCCCATCCCCTCCTATTTCTCCATTTGGGGAAAATAGGGATGGGGATGTTTGGGGGGAGGTCCCCCCATCCCCATCACCGTTTTTTCTTTTCTTTTTTTCTTCTGTTTTCTTGTATCCCCTGTTTTCCCATTTTCTAATTTTCCTATTTAACTAAAAATTATAAATTAAACTAAAAAAAAAAACCTTTTATTACAAATAAAAAATATCAATGCATTATAAAATCAATATAAAATGTTTCAAATAATTCAAATATATATTATAATTATATTTATATACTTTTTGGGGGAATTGGGAAATGGGGATCCCCATCCTCATCCCCATCCCCATCCCCATCCACATCCCCATTTCAATTTAATTGTGGGAAAAATGGGAAAATGGGAAAATGGGAAAATAGGGAGGGGTCTCCCCATCCCCATCCTCATCCCCATCCCCATCCCCATCCCCATCCCCATTTCCATTTTAATTTGGGGATGAAAATCATCCCCATCTCTCCCATTTTTCTATTTTTCCCTAAAAAAAATCCCCAAATAGGGATGAAGATGTGGGGATTTGGGGCCCCGGGGATAAATGTGCATCCCTACTCTCATCACCAACTCTCGTTATAAGATAAAGATCTCTCAACACTTTAAAATTTAATGCGTTAGGTTTCTTTTATTTTTAATTTTTTAATTAAGATAAATGTGTTAGCTTGTTTTTTCAATTTATATCTTATTTAAGGATATATATATATATATATATATCTGAAAAAGTTAAAAAAAATAATTAGGGGTTTAAAATTTAAATGACATTTTTAAAAGGTGTAATTTTAAGAGTATCAATGGTTTAATAACTTAAGTTTAAATAACACCTAAAGTGTGGATCTGATAACAATATCTTTAAAACACTCATAAAAATAAGTGTTGTGCCTTTTTTTTGTGTTTTCGATAGGGGTGAGCATAGTTCGGTTCGGTTTGGTTTTAGGCAAAATCGTATTGAATCGACATTTATTCGGTTTTTAAAAATATGAATCGGTTTGAATCTGAAAATCGAATTGAACTGAACTCCTTTATCTCGGTTCGGTTCAATTTGGTTTTGGGTTTATTGGGCTTTGAATGTTTTTTTATATGTTTTTTAAATTTTTAGGCCTTTAATTTGCATTTTTTACATTTATGCTTAAACTTTTTTAAGAAAACATAATATGTAAAAAACAATTTAAACAAAATGTAACTCAATTTTCAATCAAAATCTAAAATTTAATCATATTCAATTAAAATATAAAATCTTCACAACTTCTATAAAATAGAAGATTTTTTTTTAATTAAATATTGTAATCCAAAAATAAGCATCATCAATAACAAATCCATAATAACATTTGAACCTTATAAAATAATTAATTAAGACAATTCGGTTTATTCGGTTTATTCGGTTCGGTTCGGTTCGGTTTTGTATGTCCAAAGCCGAAACCAAACCAAATTCAATTCGGTTTTTAAATTTCAAATCGGTTTGAGCCGAATAGAAGCTATGAACCGAACCGAACCGAACCGAGGTTTGGTTTTGGTTCTGGTTCGGTTCGGTTCGATTCAATTCGGTTTCGGTTTTTATGTCCACCCCTAGTTTTCGAGACTTATTTTGATGCTTTCGAGACTTATTTTTTTTATTTCCAGGGACTTATTTTCTAATTTTCTAATTTTCTAGACTTTTCAGATAGTTTCTGAGACTTTTTGGTTGTTTTCGAGATTTTTTGGTAATTTCTAAACTTTTTAGTAATTTTCGAGACTAGGGGTGGATAAAAAAACCCATACACCGTAAACCGAATCAAACCGAATCAAACCGTTCGATTTGATCTGGTTTTGTATTTAAAAAATAAAAACGTATCTTCTTTTAGTAAAACCGTATAGTCCGGTCCAATCTATGGTCCAAGTATATCAAACCCATACCAGACTATAAACCGAATACTTTTAGGCCACGTTTGGCAGCTGGGATAGGATGGGAAATGGACTATTTTTAATCCCTTTCCTATGTTTGGCTTCGCAGCTGGATAGGATAAATTTATCCCATCAAACTTATTTTATCCCATTGCAATGGGATAAAATAATGCAGTCTCTTGACATGGGATTCATTTGTTTCCCATGTCTTAATTACACATATAGCCTCTGTCTTCTTCTTCGGATCATCTTCTGTCTTCTTCGGATCATCTTCTTCTAATCGGTTTCTATTTCCTCTTTTTCAGTTCAACTTCTTCTTCAAATTAGAAAAAAAAAACACACAATAAAAAAAAATCACAAATGAATCCTTTGTTATGCTGTCTTTGCTGTAGCTATTTGTTATTTCTCCTTACAGAGACCAACCAATTAACCGGATCTAGAGTTTTGTTTTGTTTTTTTTATTTTTTTTTGAGAGAATATGAAGAGAAGACCGGTTGAAATAGAAAGAGGGGTGAGAGTTGATGGATAGAGTTTCAATTGGTGGCTCTCAACGTAACAAATAGATCTGGATAAAAAAGAACAAGAAGAAATTTGTTTCAAAAAAAAATCCAGAAAGAAGAAGTTGAGAGAGAGGTGGACTTACACGTATTGCTGAGGACCGGTTTGGAAAGATCTGGATCTCAACATAACAAAGAGAACTAGATAACTTTTCAATTCTATTTTTTGAAAGAAAATATTAAAATATTGATTAAAATGACGAAAAAACCCTCATTTTGTTAAATTGGACAAACATAGGGGAGTTGTATGTAATTTCTACTCATATTTTTAATTCTATCCTATGTTGTACCAAACACATGTTTACTCTATTTTTAATCCAATCATATGTTGTACCAAACAAATGATAACATTAAAATTATTCTAATCATATCCAATCATATCATATAAAAATAATCCTATCATATCATATGCATCAAACGTGACCTTAGTATTACTATTATATGTCACATCCAAAAAAATTCAATAACATTTTTAAAATAAAAAGTTAAAGTCAAAAGCCTTATTTATTATTTCATAGTTGTTTTTTTCGACCACCAACATGACAAGTTCGTGTAATGTAAAAAGCTCTATTAACTTACAAAACTCCAAACATGGAATGATAAAAGATTTCAATATGTTTCCATTATTTTACGAAGTTGTCACTAATAATAAAAAATATTAATAATATTAAACTAAATTAGTGTTGTTGTCATGATTTAGTTGTATTTTTTTTTTACTTACATGCATTTAATTGCATTGACATGATTATAAGAATAGATTTACTAACCTTAAAAAATGATTTTATTTATTAATATTTCTTTTACTTCCAGATTTTAACACAACACTTTTATTTTTTATTTTTATTACTCTTTCAGCCTTTTTAAGTTTGATAAACCGTACGTAACAATAACTTGAATGTCTAGTTAATTGCCCACCTTATCATGCAATATATATTTTTAAATGGTCAAGCATTTGAATTTCAAGTCAAAAAACGTTAGACCGAACCAGACCAAACCGAATAAATATAATTTGGTCTGGTCTGGTCTTCTCTGAACAAAAAATAGTTCAAATTGGTCCAATTGTTTTAAAAGACCGAAATTTTTGGTTCGGTTCGGTTCGGTTCTAGTTGAAATCGGACCAAACCTGAACCGAACCGTGCCCAACCCTATTGAAGACTTTTTGATAGTTTTCGAGACTTTTTTATAGTTATCAAGATTTTTTACAATTTTTGAGACTTTTTAGACAAAAATGAAAATTTTCAATTTTTTTTTCATCTTCTTCCTTCAAACCTCCATTGAAGGTCGAATTGACCTCTAATGGACCGAGGTCTTCCATCAATGAAGGATTTTGAAAAAAAAAAGAAAGTAACTTAGGCCCCGTCCTGCAGCTGTTTTTCAGTCCGTTTTCCTTTTTATTTTTCAAAAACGATTTCGAAAACGTGTTCGTTAACCGTTTTTCATTTTATTTTCGAAAAAAAAAATGAAAAAAAAAATCAGTGTTAAAAGTGAAGGATTTGAAATACATAAAATACTTGTTTTTTGTTTTTTGTTTTTTGTTTTTGTTTTTGTTTTTCATTTTGTTTTTCACTTTATATATATCATTTTTTTAAACTATTAATTGTACTGTTATGTGTTTGATATGGTTAGGACAAGGCGGGACAAGATTTTCAAATGACCAAAGTGCCTCTCTTATATATATTCCAGAATAATATATTTTCAACTATAACTAAAAGCATTCATCCAATAATATATATATATATATAATATTATAATATAGTTTATATATATTATAATATATAATATTATAGAATGTTAATATATAATATATATTACTATATATAAATATTATATATTATAATATTTACATAATTAGTATATTAATATTCTATATTATATATAATATTATGATTATATATATTATAAAATATAATAATATATTATATACTATTATATATACTAATAAAATATTATAATATATATATATATATATATATATATATATATAATATGTAATAATATTCATAATATTATAATATATCAATATATATATATATATAATAAATATTATTAATATATATAGTTGTATTTTTATTATATATTTTATTTATAATTTAAGGGTTTAGTTTTGATTAATTCATTTTTTTATATGTATTTTTGAATTAATTTTTGATGTGTTACTTTTGTTTAATTTAAATATTATAATATAAAAATTATAATGGTTAATTGGTTAATTGGTTAATCAATTTGTTTATAGTTGTAATAATTTTAAACAAAATACCTTAAATTGATATTTCAATTTTTGATAGTTTTCGGTTAACCTACTAGACGTGTTTTTTCCGTTTTCATTTTCAAAATACAACTTTCAGTATATGCTACCAGACGCGTTTTTATAATTCAAAACTGAAACTAAAAATACTGTTTTCATTTTCATTTTTATTTTCGAAAAACAGTAACTGAAAAACACTTACAGGGCGGGCCCTTAGGGGTTGAGGAAGGACATTCTTGGAAATCAATTAAATAAGTGCAATTTAAACTCAAATTTATAACTTGATGTTATTCTCAAAACTCAACTTTAAAATGTTGCAATTTAGGCCCATTACCACAAATTTTGGCTTTTCTCTTAGGGTTATAAGCATTAATCTCACCGAACTTTTATGCAAGTTTGTATTTTATTCCCTGAACTTTTTTTTAGGCGTTAAACCTCCTGAACTCATGGAAATTGGCAACCGGTGACGGAAAGGGGATGGAACCCTTATTCCATCGTCTGACCTAGACACCTGCGCCTCACGTGTCAAACGATTAAAGGCAATTTAGTCATTTAAAAGGTTATCTTTTTTTTTTGTGTGTGTGGGGGGGGGGGGGGGGGGGGGGGGGGGGGGTGTTATGTTGCATATTTTGATCATTTGATCAAATTAATCCAAAAATTTCCCTAATTTTTTCTCGATTATTTTTCTTTTACACAGTTACAAATTTCTAGGGTTTGTTGATTTCCTGAGTATTTAGGAAGACATTAGGTGATTTTGCGTTAGAAATTCGGCCCGATTTAGAGAAAGGGTTGTCCGGTCTTGTCTTGGTGCTGTTCCATTGATGATTGTGGTGGAGAATTGGTTGGAGCAAGGTCAACTAGAGATGAACAACCGTGATATGGTAAGATCTTTGGTTAACTTTTTTCGGTTTTTGTTTTGTTGTTGTGTGATGCGTTTTTGGGTTATTTATTTGAGTGGGTATTAGATCAAAAGAACTAACCAATTTCTTCTACCACTATAACTATGAGGGTTTCGAATCATTCCTGCTGCTAAACTAACTTCTTCATCTACAATAACTGCAGTAGTATAGCTTGTGTCAATGTCTTTGAATCCATTTTCTTCCCTCAATCACATTTCTAGCTCATTGATTCTTCTAAGCAATCCAGATCCAGTAATAATTTTCTTAGACCTTGCACAATTGGATTGTCATACTATCTGAAGAAGCTGCAATTAACATCACCTTAACAAGCCAAAAAAAATAAAAAAAAATAAGGAACAATAAGAACAGTTTAAACACCCGCATACCCAATGTAGGGAAAATTATTAATTCATTGTAATCCTATTCAATGCACCTAGTGCATTATATTCTTCTGTCCAAAGACACCACACTTTGATGATTTTAGACTCATCATAACACATTTGATCTCACTCAAATGCTAGTAAAAGAATCTACAACTTTGACAAGATAAATGCGCCAAACCTTTTTCTTAAATTGTGAATATTGTTCAAGATTAACTAAAGAATTGTGTCTACCTCATACATATCCAGATGTATGAACAATTCTTCTTTTCTCATAGTCTTTTGACCTTATGATTATTTACTTTTGACAATTATAATAATTAAACTATAAATGCTATAAGATTTGTTAAACTAGTAATCACTTTATTAATATGAAAATATTGTCAAATACATTATTATACTCTTGCTATCGAGCATAATCCCAACAATCTCCCACTTGGTCTATAGCAAATGTGTTATATCTCTCATCCCCATGTTCTCTAGATGCCCATCAAAATTCTTTTATGGAAGAGCCTTTATGAAGGGATCCGCTAGATTTTTTGCTGACGCGATCTTGGTTATCGTCACGTCTCCCCCTATACACAATTTCCCTTAAAAGGTGATACTTTCTTTCAACGTGTTTCCCTCTCTTATGACTTCTTGGTTCACTCGAATTAGACACTACTCAACTATTATCACAATAGATAGTGATCTGCTTATTCGTATGAGGAACCACTTCCAACTTAATCAAGAATTGGCGGAGCCAGACAGTCTCTTTAGCAGCCTCGCATGCAGCAACATACTAGGCTTCCATGGTGGAATCAGCATACAAGATTGCTTGATACTCCTCCATATGACCGCCTCTCCTCTAATCGTAAACACAAATCCTGATGTTGATCTCCTAGAGTTAGAATCTGATTGGAAATCAGGATCTGTATACCCAACGAGAATCAAATCCCCTTCAGAGTATACAAACATATAATCTCTCGTTCCCCGGAGATACTTGAAAATATGCTTGACTGTCGTCCAGTGATCAGGACCAGGTTTTGGTTGAAACCTGCTAACTATGCCTACATCAAAACAAATATATGGTCTACTGAAGAGCATTGCATACATGAGACTTCCAATTGCCGATGTATATGGAACCTTGCTCATGAATTGCTCTTTATGCTCATTCTTAGGAACTTGTTCCTTAGAAAGTTTGATTCCATGTCTGAAAGGTAACATACCTTTCTTGGAATCTTGCATGGAATACCTAGACAAGATTTTATCTATGTATGAAGCTTAGGATAATGCAATTGTTCTATTCTTTCTATCCTTTATGACTTGGATACCAAGAATATAACTTGCTTCTCCTAAGTCCTTCATATCAAATTGTTTTGCTCACCATTCTTTTACTGATGTCAATACACCTACATCGTTTCCGATGAGTAGTATATAATCAACGTAAAGAACTAGAAATACTAACTTGTCACCTTTAATCCTTTCGTATACACATGTTCGTCAAGGTTTTGATTAAATCCAAAACGGCTTGATCAAACCTTATGTTCCAAGATATGGATGCTTGCTTCAATCCATATATGGATCTTTGTAATTTGCATAACATTTAGCTACAAAGGTTTCCACCTTTCCATCCATTCATCTTTTCCTCTTGTATCCACTTGCACCCGATGGGGTTTATCCTTTTAGGCAAGTCTACAAGAGACCGGACTTTGTTTTTGAACATAGATTCAATTTCGGATTGTATTGCCTTTTGCCAATGGCGACAATCAACATCTTCCATTGCTTCCTTGTACATATAGGGATCATCGTCGTCCAGGAGATTCTCTATAGATTCTCCTTGACCGATGTATCTCTCGGGTTGTCTACTAGCCCTCCCACTACGACGAGGTATGGTAGATTATTGATCTTGTGTTGGTATGGAACTTTCAATTGGGCTAGGTTGTGAAACTTTTTATAGAATTGTATCTTCTGAAAGCTCATTCAAGACAATTATACTTTTAGGCACAAAATTATTCATATAGTCTTCTTCCAAAAGTTTAGCATTTTTTGAAACAAGTACTTTAAGATCAGAAGGACTAGAAAAATAATATCCTTTTGTTCATTTTGGATACCCTACAAATATGCATGTTTCTGAACGAGACTCCATCTTTTCTGTCTTTCCTTTTAACACGTAGGCAGGACATCCAAATATCCTAAAGTGTTGTAAACTAGGCTTTTGCCCGGTCCACAACTCATGTAGTGTTTTAGGAACCGACTTAGATGGTACATCGTTTAGAATGTACATGGCAATTTGTAAGTCATATCCCCAAAAGGAATTAGGAAGCGTTGAATAACTCAACATAGACCTAACCGTGTCTAAAAGAGTTCTATTTCTCTTTTCTGCCACCCCATTTTGTTGAGGTGTATCTGGTGCAAAAAACTGAGAAATTATCCCATTATCAATAAGATATTGTTGAAACACACCAGATAGATATTCTCTACCACGATCAGACCTCAAGATTTTTATTTGTTTCTCAAGCTGATTTTCTACTTCAGCTTTAAATGCTTTAAACATGTCAAAAGCATCCGACTTATGTCTCATGAGATACATATAGTCAAATCTTGAGTAATCATCCTTGAAAGTGATGAAGTACTTGATTAATATTGAAAAGTGTATGTTTACTAAGAGATAATATCATCATTTTACACTTCCAATATGATTAATTCCCCAATTGAGACATAATTTCGGTCGCCCGTTTAAATAAATGTGTTGTGTAGTAATTAGTGTATTTTTCTTTGTATTTCAGAGGTAATTCGGTCAATTCAGAATTATGGAGAAGTCAGATGGCAAAACAAGTATCATTTTCAAGTTTAGAATGTCAAAAACCTTTGGAAGGCCGCGAAGGACATTTTTGTAATTTTGACTATTCACTGTTCACAGTTGACTTTTATTATTCACAGTTGACTTTCACTGTTCACAGTTCACTTTCACTGTTCCTGATGATGTGGCACATTCCTAATGGACTGAACTGCGAGTGCATCGTACGCGTGACTTTAAAGAATCACATTCTAGAAGTCGGTGCACTGTTCATAGTTGACTTTCTATAAGATTATTGACTGATGACGTGGTACATTTCTATTGGCCCGAATTGTGAGTGTACCGTACACGTGCTGTAGGGAATCATATTTTGGAAGCCAGTGCACTGTTCACTGTTCACTGTTCACTGTTGACTTTCATTGATACGGTTACTATTCACTATTCATTGTTCACTGTTCACTATTCACTGATGACATGGTGAAATCTGGACGCTCCATTCTAAATTCATCCGATGACCAATTTTCATCCGTATTTTGTATAAATAGGGGACTTCTCCCCCTTAATTTGTACATCTTGAATCCAAATATGATATTAGATTTGTGAAATTCTCTCTATTTTGTTCTCAAATTCTCAGTTTAAATAAAATAGCTATTTTCTAGTTAAATTATGTCTGGCTAATTATATATAGCTGGGGCCAAATGTGATACTGTTGGTATGGAAAATATGATCCAATTTTGGTAAGTTTATTATTTTTTTGCTTTCTCCCCTCTGATATTTGTGGAGTTTTTGACTCACTGTAGACAGACAGATATTGTCTAGCACAGTGGGTACTTTTACCCATATCCATCAGAGAATGGTTTCTCCCCTCTGATCTTTACAGAGTTTTGACTCACTGTAGACAGACAGATGTTGTTTAACACATTGGGTACTTTTACCCACATCTATCAGAGAGTGATCAGTAGAGTGGAATACCCTCTCATTAATCTGAACTAAATATTAATAATTGGATCATAATCGAATTACCAACAGTGGATCCCTTAGCCCCAGTTTTAATTTTAATTGATTTACGTTTTTATAACAAGCTTAGCAATTAATCTAGATAATTAATTCTACAAGGACAAGTGAACAACCTCCTGTGGTTCGATCCGGTCTTACCGATTAATTTATTACTTTGACACTCTTATACTTGAGAGTATGAACACTTCTTTAGGACGTGTCAATACTCATATCCACCTCTAGCTTGAATGCTCATAGGACCACACACATCAGTGTGTATCAATTCTAAACATTTGATGGCTCTTGTGCCTTTGGTCGTGAATGACTTTTTGGTCATTCTACCTTCCAAACAAGATTTACCTTCCAAACAAGATTCACAAGTTGGTAAATCATCAACCTTTAACTCACTTAGAGGTCCGTCACTAACCATTCTTTTAATCCGATTAAGGTTAATATGACCTAAACGCAAATACAAAAGGTAGGTTTTATCTTTTGATAATTTTACTCTTTTATGATTAGGTTCCGTTGATTCTGTGTTTAACAAGTGAGAGATATTTCTATGCAAATAGAATAAACCGTTTTCCAATGTACCTTTGCAAATAATTTTGTCATTCTTACTAATAATAAAAGCTTTATTAAAAGTAACCGATTAACCAAATTTACTTAAACAAGAAACTGAAATTAAATTCATCTTGAATTGAGGTACATAATAAACGTCTATTAAATCTAAATACCTATAAGAATCTAAATTGATTCTAATGTCTCCCACTACACTAGTAGACACCAACGCTCTGTTGTCTAAACGCAAGTTGAATTCATTCACATTCATTCTATTCCTTTATCCCTTTTCACCACACATGAAACACTTTCCTTTGATCTTGGTTACTATCTTGGTCTCATTCAAGGTGGACCCAAATTGCTTTTTCTTTTGTTGTTTCTTGACCTTCTGACGGGTCTTAACAGTAGCAACTTTACCAACCATACGAATCTCTTGACCCTTGCCTTTCACAAGAATATTTTCGGCGCTTTGAACATCTTGCATCAAGCCTTGCAAGGTGTATTCCTTATTGTTCAATGTGTAGTCCAACTTGAACTAATTAAAGGAATCCGATAGTGAGTTGACAATTGTGTCAATTTTCATCTCACCATCTATCTCAATACCATTGAGTTCAGTAGGTCATGATTTCTTTTTAATAACAAAAATTATATAAGTAAACAATCATGATAAAACACTTTCGAATATTTATCTTGAGTTAAATAAAATAATTCAATCGTAAAATTCAACGGTGATCCAACACCCATAACTGTTACGCCTCCTTTGGGAGTTCGCACCATCTACTAGTTAGACTAGGTCCCACCTAATTGTTAACATAACAACCATCGTTTTCAATTTTAGCCTTGTGATTTTATTAACAAGAACTCTTGGAAGGATATTAATAAACTCATAATGAGTATGTTACCAAGTTATCTACCTTCAATATATCCCTTCACGAATATCCCTCCTTTGAGAGTAGATATTGTTAGGATTATGCTCGATAACAAGAGTATAATAATGTATTTGACAATCTTTTCATATTAATAAAATGATTTCTAGTTTAACAAATCTTATAGCATTTATAGTTTAATTATTATAATTATCAAATGTAAATAATCATAAGATTAAAAGACTATGAGAAAAGAAGAATTGTTCATATATCTAGATATGTATGAGGTAGACACAATTCTTTAGTTAGTCTTGAATAATATTCACAACTTAAGATAAAAGGTTGGGCGCTTTTATCTTATCAAAGTTGTAGATATTTTTGCTAGAATTTGAGTGGGATCAAATGTGTTATGATGAGTCTAAAATCATCAAAGTGTGGTGTCTTTGGGCAAAAGACTCTAGTGCACTGGGTGCATTGAATATGATCAAAATGAAATACTTTATCTAGAACCGTCAATGGATAAAAGTTTTCATTTGAAGACAATCAGAGAGTCTATCTCAATTCTGAGATAAATGATGGACTTATGGTTACAAGTGTTATCATTTGAGCTATCAATGAGTACGATTATATAGCATAGTCTATCCTCGATAGTTTGGTGGTATTCATTTGTTAATCGATAGAGGACTTCATTTATAGATATGGACATCGTGGCTCCATTTATTGAATAAGAGTAGAATACCATCATATGGATGTTTTGAGGTATTGGATATTAAATCTTAACGTTAAGTTTTCAATAGTGTCTATTGAAACATGGCTTCTGGACAAGTCAAAATATCCAAGTTCAAAATGTGGTCGTATGAGTAAATATGGTAATCTGGAGAGCTACAGGTGGTCTATGAGTTCTTGGCGATTACTGGAATTCTTCACGAGGATACACTTTCTTCAATAAGGTTGCCTAGGATATGAATGAGTAACATCAACTTATTCTATCTTTATTTAAGAGTTCAATTTTAGTTATTTAGTGGAATGAACTAAAATTAAATAGATCAGACCTAAGTGAATCATTTGTTGATTGTGATTGGGTTGTGTCTATTAGAGCTTAAATTTAGATAGCCCGCTAAGATCCCCAATCCATAAGAACTTGTATGGATCACTTGCTATATTCTACTGGACCGGGGTCCATCTAGAATTATATTAATGCATGTGAACTTGTTTCTTTTTGAAAGAATAGGTATAGTTCACATGTGGATTTTTTATAAAGGTCAAATGGATTTAATAAAATAAGAAAATAATATATCGGCCCATATATACGATTTGGGCGGCAAGCCTATTTAGAATAGCTTAATTACATTATATTATTTTATTATTTAATTAAATGAAAATTAATTAATTATTTAATTAAAAGTCAAAATCTTTTTCCTAGTAGGAGATGGTCTCCTAAAATTTAACTATTGTTGGTAGTATAAATAGTATTAAAGACTATATTTGATAAGTAGATAAATAAAAAGAATTATTTATTTAATCAAATTAGGAAGTTTTTAATATGGTTACAAATACACTATTGAGTTTGATTAGTAGTTTTGGTGCATGATAGAATTCATTTTTGAAAAAGATTCTTAACCATCAAGTAAATCTACCTAAGGAAATGATTCTTAACTACCAAGTAAATACTTCTTAGGAAAATAATTAAGTCCCCTAATTGAATTCTATATGTATATATAAGAGGATAAGAATTCGTTTTAGAAAAGGATTCTTAACTACCATATAAATCCACCTAAGAAAATGATTTTTACCAACCAAGTAAATCCTTCTTAGAAAAGGATTTGTGATCCTATATATACCCCCTTGTGAATTTCTGCCCTCCCAATGATTTTAGAGTGAAAATTTCTGCTAACATAAGTATTTTCTAAGAGAGAATTTTGTTTGGCAAGAGAGAATTTTGAGAAAGAAAATTTAGTATTTTACTCTAGACAAAATTCAATCAACTCTAAGATATAGAGTGTAGAATTCGGCCAAGGGGAAAAGAGAAGAAGAGAATGTTTTTGTTTTTGATAGTACATTAGTATCCTTTACATCAAAAGGGATTGTGTACAAAATCAAATCGGGTTCACGCGAGTTTCAATCAAGTAGATTGATAATTCATAAGTGACCGGACGTTCTTGGATTTTTCTCTTGGAGGATATTTGTAACTAATAAAGAAAAGATTTTGTTTGTCTCCATCCTCAGGTATACAATTTAAAGAAAGGGAGCCCACACTCCTAGGTGATTCATGTTCGTGATTGGATTGGAAGATCTTGCAGAATCAATTCAGCGCTTGTTCAATCGTCACGAGAAAAAGGTACGACACTTTTTATATACATCAATTAATCTAGAGTTAAGGTTCTTGTTAGTCAAAAGGGAAAATTTTTATTTATACGCAAACCCTAATTTTCATTAAATTTTCTCACGCTTCCGCTGCGTGGGTTTTATTTTCCCTACAGATATCGTTTGGTTAATTGTCTAGTCTATCCTTGTAAGGAAGTATCTTGTTAAATTCCATTCATAAATACCCCTTGGGGGGTTATTACTCGAAACATAAAGCTCAACTAAACTTGGAGACCGTAGGTGTTCCATAACACATTCTCCCACTCAATTATTTAAAGCGTGTAATCGAATTTCATAGAATGATTTACTAAGTCATCTAGATGCCAATTAGATATCAAAACCATTCAATGCATGTTCATACAAAAAGAGATATATGAGTGACACTCCTATTCTATATGACATGTTATCAAACAATGACAAACATTGCAATATTTACAAAAATATAAATAGCTACAATTTTGGTCCATCATGGAAAAGCAAGTAAATTATATATGTCTTGAAATACAAAAAAACTCCTTTCTTGGCGAACAAGTCTTCACGCAACCTTCGTTGTTTGGACTCCCTCGGCTGCCTCCGATGGGTGTACGCAGTCCACAACCCCATAAAGAGCTGCCATGCGCAGCCCATGGTTTCCATAGGGCTGTCGTGCCCAACCAATGCCACAACAATCGTGGCCGCGTGCTTTTCGCACGCACGTTTGTTGCTATGGCTCGCACGGTCGCAAACTTGTTCCGGTTGCTTCCAATTTTTCAAACCTTCGAGTTTTCGATACTTGAATGTATTACAGAATAATTTTAAATAAAAAAAATACTGCAGTTTTTTTTATTACAATATAGTGCAGTTTTTTTTTATTACAACACAGTTTTTTTTATTACAACAACAAAATAAAAAAAAAAACTTAGCAATCTTGGTGATGATATGCCACCCTTCTTGTTACAATCCCAAAACAAAAATTAATTAAAATTCTAGGACCAAAATTGAGCAATAATAAAACACATATAAAACATATATATATGGATATATATATATATATATATATATATATATATATATATATATATATATATATATATATATATCCATACATTAAAACATGCATATATACAATAAAACATATATATAAAACATATAAACCACATATAAAACATACCTAGAGTGCAATCTTTTTTTAAAACATGTATATATACAATAAAAAGAAAAAGATTCACATATACAAACATCAATTAATCAAGGGTCAACCAGCTCTGATACCAATTGTAGGGAAAATCGCACAACGGAAGCATGAAAATTAGGGTTTGGTATAAATAAAAATTTCCCTTTTTTAATAACGAGAACATTAACCCTAGATTAATTGATGTATAAAAAAAGTGTCTACCTTTTTTTTTGTGACGATTGAACTGGCGTCAAATTGAATCTGCAAGATCTTCCAATCCAATCACGAAATTGAATCACCTAGAAGTGTGGGTTCTCTTTCTTTAAACTGTATACCTGATGATGGAAACAAACAAAATCTTCTTCTTTGTTAGTCACAATTAGGGGTGGACAAAAAACTAATGAAGCGAACCGAACCGAACCAGTGGATCAAACCAGTCCAATTGGTTTTTTACCGGTTTTGATTGGGTGATCGGTTCGATTCGGTTCTAATTTTAAAAAAACCGGTTGGATTGGGTTTTTTCCGATTTAGTTCCAAAAACCGGATAATCGAACCGGTACCCGATCATAAATTTAAAAAAAACTAACTCTAACTTCCACTCTTCACTCTTCAATTATTAGGTATATTTTATTGGATTTAAAAATGTAATTTGACTTTGTTTGGTATTGACTATTGTATTAGCTATCAACAAAAAATTTGGCTGACATGTATTTTGAAATGTGTTTACTGTTTTGTATTGGATTTTATAGTTTTTTTTTAATATGTTTTTATTGTGATGTAAATAAATTTGGCCCAATAGGTTCAAAAAAATGAACTAAATATGTAATAAATAAAATTTAGAATTTTGGCCCATCAGGCCCAAAACAAAAAAAAATCGAATCGAACCGAACCGAACCGGTCCAATTCGATTTGTTTTTTATCGGTTGGTAAATGTCAATTTGATTGGATCGGTTAACTTTTTTAAAAACCGGATTTTATCGGTTCTATGAACAACCGAACCGGTCCAATCAAGTCCCACCCCTAGTCACAATAATCCTTTAAGAGAAAAACCAAGAACATCCGGTCACTTGTGAATTATTAATCAATTTGATTGAAACTCGAGTGAACCTTGATTCGATGTTGTACACAAAACCCTTTTGATGCAAAGGATACTAATGTACTATCGAAAACAAAAACGTTCCCTCTTTTCTTTATGTTTGGTCGAATTCTTCACACAATGAGTTGAACAGAGTTTTTTTTTTTATCACAATAAAAAACAAATAAACAACAATTTCTCACACTAAAAATTATATCTTGGTCGAATTTAAAAGGTAGTATATATAGGAGACCAAATCCTCTCCTAAGAAGGATTTACTTGGTGGGCAAGAATCCTTTCCTTAGGTGGATTTACTTGGTGACCAAGTATCCTTTAAAAAAAAGTATCCTTTAAAAAAAAGAATCCTTTAAAAAAAAAATTCTTTTCTACATCAAGACTCATAATCCAACTCATTAGTGTATTTGTGACCATATTAAAGACTTCCTAATTTGACTAGATAAATAATTTCTTTTATTTATCTACTTATCAAATATAGTCTTTAATATTAATTATACTACCAACAATAGTATAATATTAAGAGACCTTCTCCTATTATGAAAAACATTTTGAATTTTATTTAAATAATTAATTAATTACCAAATTAATTAATTTCCATTTAATTAAATAATAAAATAAAAAACAATATAATAAGCTATTTTATATAGCCTTGCCGCCCAAGACCATACATGAGCATATATATTATTTTTTTTATTTTATTAAATCCATTGGACCTAAATAAAAAGTCCACATATGAACTAGACCCATTTTTACTAAAAGAAACAAGTCCACATATCTTAATACACTTCTAGATGGATCCATATATTGTTCGAGCAGAATATATCAAGTGATCCATGCAAGTTCATGTGGATTGAGGATTTTGGTGGGCTATCTAAATTTAAGTTTCAATAGACATAACCTAATCACAATCAATAAATGATTCACTTAGGTCCAATATATTAATTTTAGTTTCTTCCAATAAAGAACTAAAATTGAACTCTTAAATAAAGATAGAATATGTTAATATTTCTCATTCATACCCTAGACAATTTTAGTGGAGAAAGTGTATATCCGTGAAGAATACCAGTAATCGCCAAGAGCTCATAGACTGCCTATAGCTCTCCAAGTTACCATATTTACTCATATGACCACATTTTGAATTTGGATATTTTGACTTGTCTAGAAGCCATGTTTCAATAAACACTATTGAAAACTTAGCGTTAAGATTTAATATCCAATACCTCAAAATATCCATATGATGGTATTCTACTCACATTTAATAAATGTAGCCACGATATCCATATCTATGAATGAAGTCCTCTATCGATTAACAAATGAATACCACCAAACTATCGAGGATAGACTATGCTATATAATCCTCCTCATTGATAGCTCAAATGATAACACTTGCAACCATAAGTCCATCATTTATCTCAAGATTGAGATAAACTCTCTGATTGTCTTTAAGTGAAAAACTTTTATCCACTGACGGTTGTGGATAAATCAATTCACTGTGATCCTATTCAATGCACCTAGTGCACTAGATTCGTTTGTTATGGCATGGGTTACGCACGGCATCCCTATGAAATCCATGGGCTGCGCATGGCAGCCCGTTATAGGGTTGTATCGTGCGCACGCCCATAGGAGACAGCAGAGGGAGTCCAAACGACGAAGGTCGCGTGAAGACTTGTTCGCCAAGAAAGGAGTTTTTTTTTTGTATTCCAAGACATGTAATTTGCTTGCTTTTCTAGGATGGACCAAAATTGTAGCTATTTATATTTTTATAAATATTGCAATGTTTGTCATTGTTTGATAACATGTCATATAGAATAGGAGTGCCACTCATATATCTCTTTTGGTATGAACATACTGTAGAGAAAATCGCGCAACAGAAGCGTAAAAATAAATAAATTAGGGTTTCGATATAAATAAAATTTTTCCCTTTATAATAACAAGAACCTTAACCCTAGATTAATTGATGTATATAAAAAGTGTCGTACATTTTTTCTTATGACGATTGAACTAGCGTCGAATTGGTTCGCAAGATCTTCCAATCCAATCACGAACGTGAATCACCTATGAGTGTGGACTCCCTCTCTTTTTATTGTATACCTGAGGATGGAAACAGACAAAATCTTTCTCTTTGCTAGTTACAATAACCCTCCAAGAAGAAAACAAAGAATGTTAGGTCACTTGTGAATTATCAATCAATTGGATTGAAACTCGGTAAACCTTGATTCGATGTTGTACACAAAACCTTTTAATGTAAAGGCTACTAGTGTACTATCAAATACTAATCGTTCTTTCTTCTTTTTCTTCTTTGCCGAATCTCACACTATTTCTTAGAATTGATCGAATTTTGTCTAGAGCAAAAATAGATTTTTCTCCCTCAAAATTCTATGGTAGCATAAATCGTCTATAAAAAATACTAGGGTTAGCCGAAATTTCTCTCCAAGTTCAATTCTTATGGCTGGCCGAAATTTTACTTATATATATAGGCCTGACCGAATTTTCTCTTGGAAATATATTAAGATTCAAATCCTTTCTTAAGAAGGATTTACTTGGTTGTTAAGAATTCTTTCCTTAGGTGGATTTACTTGGTGGTTAAGAATCCTTTTCAAAAAAAAATTCTACTCTACACCAAGACTCCTAATTCTACTCAATAGTGTATTTGTAACTATATTAAAGATTTTCTAATTTGACTAGATAAATAATTCATTTTATTTATCTACTTATCAAATATAGTCTTTAATATTAATTATACTACCAACAATATTATAATATTATGAGACCAACTCCTACTAGGAAAAAGATTTTGACTTTTAATTAAATAATTAATTAATCAACAAATTAAATAATTTCATTTAATTAAATAATAAAATAAAAAACAATATATTAAGCTATTTTATATAGCCTTGCCGCCCAACACATATATATGGGACAATATATTATTTTTCTTATTTTATTAAATCCATTGGACCTTAACAAAAAGCTCATATGTGAACTAGACCCATTCTTACAAAAGAAACAAGTCCACATGCCTTAATACAATTCTATTAATACAATTCTAGATGGACTCCTAAATTGATCCGATAGAATATATCAAGTGATCCATTCAAGTTCGTATGGATTGAGGATCTTGGCGAACTATCTAAATTTAAGCTCCAATAGACACAACCCAATCACAATCAACAAATGATTCACTTAGGTCCTATCTATTAATTTTTGTTCATTCCACTAAAGAACTAAAATTGAACTCCTAAATAAAGATAGAATAAGTTAATATTTCTCATTCATATCCTAGACAATCTTAATGGAGATGGTGTATCCTCGTGAAGAATACCATTAATCGCCAAGAGCTCATAGACCGCCTATAACTCTCCAAGTTACCATATTTACTCATATGACCACATTTTGAACTTGGATAATTTGACTTGTCCATAAGCCATGTTTCAATAGACACTATTGAAAACTTAACGTTAAGATTTAATATCCAATACCTCAAAATATCCATATGATGGTATTCTACTCTCATTTAATAAATAAAGCCACGATGTCCATATCTATAAATGAAGTCCTCTATCGATTAACAAATGAATACCACCAAACTATCGAGGATAGACTATGCTATATAATCCTGCTAATTGATAGCTCAAATGATAACACTTGCAACCATAAGTCCATCATTTATCTCAGGATTGAGATAGACTCTCCGATTGTCTTCAAATGAAAACTTTTATCTTTTGACGGTTCTAGATAAAGTATTTCATTGTGATCCAATTCAATGCACCAAATGCATTAGATTCTTTTGCCCAAAGACACCACACTTTGATGATTTTAGACTCATCATCACACATTCGATCCCACTCAAATGCTAGCAAAAGAATCTACAACTTTGAACAGATAAAGACACCCAACCTTTATCTTAAGTTGTAAATATTATTCAAGACTAACTAAAGAATTGTATCTACCTCATACATATCTAGATGTATGAACAATTCTTCTTTTCTCATAGTCTTTTGACCTGATGATTATTTACTTTTGACAATTATAATAATTAAACTATAAATGTTATAAGATTTGTTAAACTAGAAATCACTTTATTAATATGAAAAGATTGTCAAATACATTATTATACTCTTGCTATCGAGCATAATCCCAACACTCAAAAATTAGAGTAACCAAAGAAATGTCTTTTTGGGTTTGAATCTGTCCAAGACATGCAACGCCCAGCTCTTATTCCATAGAAACAATTTGGGTAAAAATCCCCAACGTCAATCACTTTTGCCCTAGAAATTATGAAGAAGAAGAAGCCTTTGAAGAGCCACAAAACATTGTATTTTTCATTTGTTAAGGGCCTATATATATTTATAATAAGTTTGAGTTTTTTTTTTCCAATTTTAACCTTTTGATAACACACAAGTGAAAATCACGTGATGCGAAGCACATACGGAATAAAGGTTTTGTCCACATTCCGTCACCGGTCGCCAATTTTGATGAGTTTAGGGGGTTTAACGCCTAAATTTTTTTTCAAGGGGTAAAATACAAACTCACGTAAAGTTCGGGGGGACTAGTGCTCCTCTTCTCTTATTGAAAAAGTGTTGATGTAGACTATAAGATTATCTAGCATATTTCCATAAATGTCCTATAATAATTCATACGTTTATAATTTTATCTGAACATAATAAAAGTCTAAAAATCAATTTTCCAGCTAAAAAGATTCTTAATTTTAAAGAAACCGTAGCACAACCTATCCAACTCAACGGGAGGGGGGAGTGACGGCTGTGCCGCCCCCTTGGGATCAGAAGAGGCCAATCGACATCCTGTCATTTGATGGTAGGAGGTCGCACCTCTTCCCATTCCATTTTAGAGAGGAGGCTGCAACCCCCTCTGTTTTTGGAGGCTAATGGCGAATGGAGGAGGAAAATGAGATGGTTGGGTGTTCCGATAGAGGAGGAAGGAGATGGTCGTGTGATGCGACAACGGAGGAGGTGGAGAGAGACGATCGAGTGATGTGGTGACGAAGGTGGTGGAGGGAGAGAGATGATCTCAGATGAAGTAGTGCAAATGTGGTAGTGGAGGTAGAGACATAGACGGTGACTGGTGATTGTGTTATCGGAAGGCTTTTATTTGAGAGTGATTTTGGAGAGACGAAGTAGATGTGATTGTGAACCAGATCTAGTTATATATATATATATATATTGTTTTTTTGGTTTTCATTTTTTTTTATTAATTTTAAAAATAAAAATTATTTTGATTCAATATATCAAATGATATTGGAAGGTTAAAAATTCCACATTCGTAACAAGTCATCCAAAATGAGAAAACAAACATATCATAGTATCTTAATTTTTAAGACTTATCAATATTTTTAACAAATTAAAGTTATAAGACTTCATATGGACGAGATGAGGTTAATCCAATAGCGAACTCATCACACTTGTATCATAAAGTTACAAGTTCGAATTCTTTCCTCCTAAAAAATCTTAAATTAATGTAATATTTCAAAAAAAAAAACATATTTAAAAACAAACACTACCTTACTTTGCTAAGAGTGGACGACCGAACACTCCCATTTTCTTCACTGATTATCCATAGATTTTTTGTTTAACATTTTCATTAAAATCATAACCACATAGAAGAAAAAAGAAGTGATGCCTTTCTTTTAGTCTTGGTCTGAATTCCACATAAAAATTGAAAAGCGGCCACTTGAAAAGATACAAAGTAACCGACCAATTCCAGAAGTGGACAAAGAATATATACCAAAACATTCCATCTTGTTTTCTTGAAATGACTATCCTGCCATTGCCCTTTCCAATTTTAGTGTTCTTTGGTTAATTCGTATTATTTTTACCTTTTTCCTAAAAAAAGAAGAAGATTATTTTTACATTCTTAAAACACATTTAAATCAACCGAAATTGTAATTTTTGAAAGCGACAATAGTATTTCCAGAATACTAACTACATCATGTCTAGAAACAAAATTTCTCTGTTGTTGTGTTGGTCAAACGTACCTGCATTTTATTATGACTCAGAACAATAAAACAGTGATTCCCCATAAGAACAATAAAAACTTGTTCAAGGCCTGTTATTAGCCTACTGAATATTTCTGCGTTTCCAAAAGAAAGGTGAAACGAGTTACGGTCTTGAAATAAATTTTTTTTGGATCTCAATTCTGTAACGTTAAGTTCAGTAGTATCACAAAACTAGATGTTTAGTTTTGTAAAGTTACATAGTTGGTTCTCTAGCGTTACAAAACGAAGGTATTGTATTTTTTTTTTGTTTAAGACCATCCTAACTAGAGAATTTGTGAGACAACTTGGTCCAGTATTATTATAGAAAATGCAGTGAAACAGTGACTGCCTTCTAAATGAATGCTACGTTGGCATATTTGGCATGTTCTTCCTGAGGTGAGGAGGGTGTTTCAGTAATTAGAAAGAGATGGACAAGATCAGTGGTGGATTGTTTATCAAACAAGAAGAATCTCACCTTAAGAAACTTTTGAAGTAATTGAAAAATAACGACAAAGGCAAAGCTTGAACAGCCATTGAAACCAACATCATCCCACCATAAGATAGAGAGAGCTATATAAGCTAAACTTGCCTTTCTCTCTTGAGTTGTGATTCTCTAACATAACAGACCAGCCATGGATGTTTCACCAAAGCTTATGCAGTATAGATATCATTTCGGTGCAGTAATCATTGGCTCTCTAATTCTTGGCTTGCTGTCATATGCAGCCCCTCGGGTGCTCACCGTTCTGGCCTATTTTTGGCCTCTTTTCGCATCAACAGCAGTGTTCTTGGTGTTGATAATCACCTTTGGCGGGATTTCGCAGCTGGGAATCAAAGCACTTGGTGAAAAGACCGGCGAAGGATTGCTAGACTATGTTGCAGGGCAACCTGAACATGTTCAAAACTACGAAATAAAAGAGGTTCTCAGAAACATAGACTCAACAAAAGTGTTTCATTCTCCCATGTAACTATTTCACTGCATACAGATAAAGGTGTACCTCTTTCTTTCACTTACCTTTTGAAATGTCAAAACTCAAAAGATTTGAATGTGGAAATCAAAATGTAAAACTCAAGAATACTTAAATGTGAATGCAGCAAGGTTCTCTCTCTATATATTTTTTTCATGTTTTTCTTGTTATGAGAAGTTACAAATGATATAATAGCATAGAATGTAAAACCATTGCTCTCCTTACAAATATGGCATCATTAGGCTCGCCAAACGATTCTAGCTTTAGAAATCCAATAAAATCCTATCATAAATACAGTAGAATATCCGAATAAATGTCATCCGAATGGTGATACTAGATTTCCGATCTATTAAAGTTCCTTATTTGATCATAACAACACAAGAATATAGGGTTTCTTGATGCCTCAGGGACTCTGATGTAAGGCATGAACTATTTTTAAACAGGGTCTAGAAGCTTAGAGTTAGAACTTTAAAGAAGAGACAAATAGACAACGAAGATTGTAAATCGACTACATATCCTATCAGTTCACAATTTCTCATTTCGAACTTTCAGAAGAAATCCAAAATCTGAGTACATTTATTCCATTTTCTTTAACCAACCTCCTTAAAGTAGAGACTTGTCACAAGTGTCACCTAAATATGTCTCTTTTTTTTTTCCAATTGCTATCCAACACTTTCTCAACTTCCACTGATTTGGTTTCTGATTTAAGGCAGTAGATTCCTGTCCCATTAAGGATTTGTGGTTGGGACAATTTGCATCCGTTGTCTCCACATTAAAAGAAGCTCGAGAAAAAAAGGCACTTACCATGACTAAATGGCTTAGACTTTGCATCATATCACATTTCTTGAAAGTAATTAGACAGTTGCAAAAAGAAGAAAGAAAAAGAAAAACGATCATTCAGTTAGAATTGTATCACTCCCTTTCCAAACCCAAATGACTGCTTGTGAAAGTAGTCATATACTTATTATGAAATTAATCTTCTTCGAAAAGTTTGGAATTTTAGGCATATGCGTGTATGCCTAGCAAGCGTGAATAATATGTGCAACCATTCTCAACATGTTAGATAAATTACTAGTTTGCTTGCTTCAAGGGGTTTCACAATTGACTTTACCAAGATGTTTTTGATTAGCTTCTGTGCTTAAGATGCTCGAGAAAACATTATGTCTGCGGTTGTCAAAGCTCCCGAGTGATCAACTTCCAGTTTTTAAAACCTTTCCATCAAAGGTGAAATATCTTCCTTGCTGATCTTCCACATTTCCTTTAGCTTATATATAATGAATTCTGCTGCACTGCAATAAAAGATACAAACACAATACATTGGGAACATGGAAAGAGAACTCAATTTGTGTATAAAATCAGGCAAGCAACGTATACCTGACTGCTTTGTCATGATCAAGATCTGCAGCCTCAAGATCCGAGAATGTCAGTTTACGTGTAAGAACCCATTTTATTAATGATCTTTGTCTCTTTTCTATGTATAGTTCAGTTAGATAAAGAAAAAACTGAGCTAAGCATATGGTGCTACTCAGTATCCAAAAAACAGCAAAAACGCGGCCTGCTGTAGTTGAGAGACTCTTGTCTCCATAGCCTAGAGTAGTAACGGTGGAACAAACACAATAGAAGGCATCAATGAATTTCAGATTTTCAACATTAGTGGCCATGAGAAATTTGTACTTGACTTTGTGGGTTTCAACCTCCTTAAGAATATCAACCGGATTGACTTTTCCGTGCAGGTGCATTGCCTTAACCATTAGAATTTGCTGCTTGTCAACCAGGTAATCTGCTGCCTTACCAAGAATATGCCTACCAAGAGACATGCCGGTGAAGACAAAAATACAGGCAAGTACCTTTGCCAATGTGGTGTGGGGCACAAGGTCCCCATATCCAACGGTGGTCATTGTCACAACACAGAAGTAAAGAGCATCAAGGATCCCATTTGTTTTCACACCCTTAATCTGATTCCTGATGAGGAAGAAACAAAGGGTGCCTACACCTAGATAGACCACTAAGAAGAGAAGCACTTGCTTCATCCCTATTTCCTGTGGCACGAATGCGGATCCAAAATGTTGAAGAGATTGAATGTCATTTTGCTCAGGGCGGAGATACTCTGATGCAGGGCACTGCAGCAACGCAAAATCTTCTCCTCTGGAGGACACTTTTCTCATTGAAATTCGGCAATGGACATGACTTATCTTCAAGTAAAGACTGTCTAGGATCATCATCATGAGCCATCGGAACAAAATCGCCTGCACAATTGAAATTATTCAAGACTGTTTTGCTAAAAAGTTTACCCAACTTGTTTCTCAACTCATAACTTGCTTAATAAAAGTTAATACATTATACATAACCCATCCTAAAAATCCTGAAATGCGAATTCTCATACAAACTAGAATAGATCTGTTCTTGTTTGTAATCGAGTAGTTTATACTACTAATCATTTGAGTTGAGGTGATTTTTAGGTGGTAATTAATCCTTTCTTCCGTTGTCAAACACACCAGCACAGCCTATGAATGTACATTACACCAAAAATAAAAATAAAAATTGATCTCACTGTTCTTGATTGAAATTGCATCTTTTTTTTTTTTTGATATACCGTATTTTTTTTTTCTTTATATATACCTAAAACCTTGTCACTCAAGAAAGAAACTTACAGACATTGCATACATGTATAATGATCTTTTCATCTCCCTATTAAAAAAAAATCATAAATCAAAACAACTTAATTCGAACATGCATAATGTTGATGTACAACTATAATCAACGATACTGTCAAAACTATATATACATATATCATCTAAGTGTGTGTATATATTTATATAATTAACAATAATAATTGAAATATTAGATGTTGGCAACAAAACGATTACTAAATTGCTCTGCTCATACCTGAGGAAACTGGTTCCTGTAAAAAAAAAAAAAAGAAATAGAAAAAGAAAAAAAAACGGGGGTTCAAATCAATGAATAAAAGTTGTAATGTGTTTTGGATTCTTTGTGAGGCAAAAGAGTGTTACGATCAAAAATTTGTTACGATCATTGTTCATTGATTCATCATATAATCAAAAATGGGCCTCAAGCAGCAGATCCAACTTTACTAGCATCTCACTTGAACCCAATATAAAAAAACAAGCCCAATCCATAATATACAGAGAAACATAAATAATAATAATAATTAAAGAAAATAATCGGAGCTGAAGAAGAACAGACGAAGAATAAAGAACGGTCAAGGGTTCAAGCACCAACTCTCTGTTGCTCTCTCCCTCTCTGTTTCTCTGGTACGTAGTTTTTTTTCTTCTCTGCAGGTTATCTCATGTAATCTCCAGCTTATACAGCTTCAATTTATAAGCAGTTGACCACCTGTTTTAATTGTTTCATTTGTTTGTTTAGTTTTATTGTAACATCAATTTAAATACACTAAGATCATGAATTTTGGTACCATTTGCATGATATGATTGTAAGATTGTTAGCTCAAATGGGCATGCTCTTACTTGGTTGTTTTGTCTTGTTTTGTTAAGAATAATTCATTTTGATGTCGCCTGTGATTTTTTTAGAGGGTTTATGCTTCAAGCTAGTGGGTAGCCCAGAGATCTTAGTGGGGTTCAATTAAGTTTATTAATGACCACTATATCGTCGAAAAACATATGGATGAGAAGGCAACAATGTCCTTGTGGGGACTGGAAATGCTATGTTTCCTATGAAGGGGATGCGGAAGAGACATCAATGGCATCTCAATTGGTTAAAAGTGAGACCAATTCTTTGTCTGAAGCGATGGTTGCCCCATATGTAGGAATGGTGTTTAAGAGTGATGATGAAGCGTTCGAGTATTATAGCAATTTTGCGAGAAAAAATGGGTTCTCAATTAGGAAAGAGAGGTCTAGATTGAGCCCCCAGTTGGGTATTTATAAACGAGATTTTGTTTGTTATCGTTCGGGGTTTGCTCCCATGAGGAAGAAGCTTAGCGGAGAACACCACAGGGATAGGAAGTCCGTGCGATGTGGATGTGATGCAAAGATGCACTTGTCGAAGGAAGTAGTTCAAGATGTTACTCAATGGTTTGTTGTTCAATTTAGTAATGTTCATAATCATGAACTTTTGGAAGATGACCAAGTGAGGCTCTTGCCTGCATATAGGAAGATTCACGAGGCTGATCAAGAGAGAATTTTATTGCTTTCTAAAGCTGGGTTTCCGATACATCGTATAGTGAAGGTGCTGGAGTTGGAAAAGGGGATTCAAGGTGGGCAGTTGCCTTTTCTAGAGAGGGATGTCAGGAATTTTGTTCAAAACCGCAAAAAAATTGTTCAAGAAAATGATGCTTTACTTACCGAGAAAAGAGAGAATGACACAATGGAACTTCTAGACATCTGCAAGGTTACAAAGGAGGCAGATGAAGCGTTTGTTTATGATTTTACCATGGATGAAAACAATAAAGTTGAGAACATTGCTTGGTCCTATTCTGGTTCTGTTAATGCTTACAGCATGTTCAGTGATATCGTTTATTTTGACACTTCTTATCGGTCAATCACTTACAGTATGATTTTTGGAGCATGGCTTGGGATTGACAACAATGGCAGAATAATTTTATTTGGTTGTGCTCTGTTGCAGGATGAAACAGTCGGTTCCTTTGTTTGGGCTTTGCAGGTTTACTGCTAATAACCCTTTTAGCCAGGTTAAAAACTCTACGTACTTCTTTCATATTATGAATTCTATCTCTGTCTTTCGGATGCAGACCTTTGTTCGCTTTATGAAAGGAAGATGCCCACAGACAATTCTAACCGATCTTGACCCGGGGCTCAGGGATGCTATACAAAGTGAATTACCAAGCACTAAACATGTGATGTCGATATGCAATATTCTCTCCAAGCTATCAAGTTGGTTCTCACTTCCACTGGGATCTCAATTTTCAGAATTCAAATCCGAGTTTGATGCATTATATCATGCGGAGAGTGCAGAGGATTTTGAACTTCGTTGGAGTCAAATGGTGCCCATGTTTGGGCTTGGTTCAGATAAGCACATTGCTTTACTCTATTCTCTTCGGATGTCTTGGGCACTATCCTACACAAGAGGCTACTTTCTTGCTCGAATGGCTACAACTGCCTATTCAAAGTCCGTAGATGCTTTTTTGAAAGGAATCTTCAGTACACAAACATGTTTAAGAAGCTTTTTTGAGCAGGTATATTAGTTACTTTTATTGTCCTGATTTTTAATGTGTTGATTGTTTTATAGTTTTGCTTTGAATTCTTGTAGGTTGGTATCTCCAATAATTTACAAAATCAGCCACATCAACAGATGCCATATACGCATATCAAGACATTCATACCCATTGAAGAACATTCCCGCAAAATTCTTACACCTTTTGCCTTCAGTGCTTTTCAACATGAATTGGTGCTAGCTATGCAGTACGCTGCATCTGAAATGGCCAATGGATCATATCTTGTACGCCACTTCAAGAAGATGGATGGGGAACGCCTTGTTATATGGATACGAGAAGATGAGCAGATTCATTGTTCCTGTAAGGAATTTGAGTCTTCGGGAATACTTTGCAGACATGCTCTTCGCGTGTTCATCTTAAAGAACTACTTTCAACTTCCTGAAAGATATTTTCTAACTAGATGGCGACAAGAAAGCTCTTTTGTTTGTTTCTATGATCAAGCTCCTCAACAAAACCACGACGAATGGTTTCAAGAATTTCAATCCCTTACTAAAACTCTGTTCGCAGAATCATCAATTACGAAGGAGCGCTCTGATTATATTCGCAGAGAACTAACAAAAGAACTCACAAGGCTTCTTAATGAGGTTAGAGATATGCCGGAGAGTGATGAACTTGCAATGGATTTCACTCTTTCACCGAGTGATTGAGTGACCGGGCTATGGATGATAGCAAATGAAAATGAAACTGCCGGGATGTCATTAGATGAAAATTGATAGGCAGTTAATGGAAAATATGATCAGATGATGATGGAAGGCCATGATGCTGCTCAGTTGCCAACAAGTTATTGGGTTTCAGTCAAGATTGGATGGTTAGTAGAGGCTGCAAGGTTTTTTGGATTCGGATGAAATGAGCTTCTCTAAGGTAGTGTACTTTGTAAATGTTGGATGTTTTGTACATGTTTATGAAATAATTAAGTGATGAGTTCAGTTCATTATAATCTCTCCAATGGAACTGTAGATAGTTGTACAGCAGATATTTTAACCATCCATGTTGAGTTTTTAAGTTCTAATAGAATAAGCAGCATCTGGCTTGCATAAAGACTTAGATTTCAAGCAACTCATTTTTTAAGAGATCACTTCATTTAAAGTTGAAATCTTGAAATCATCTCTACTGCAATCATATGAAGAAAAAAAAAATTACAGAGTTGCTCATTCCTTGTAAACTCATTTGAATGGTGTCAAAAGACAAGTCAAAATATCGGGGACGCGTTTACTAATCATAAATTCTAACGAGAGAAAGAAAACTTAATTCATGATTTACGATTAGAGTGTTTATTAAAAACTATTGGGAATTAAGTTACGGTAACCGTTCATATAAATAAAGAATTAAGTTTATGCCGGAAAGAGAACTTAATTCACCTGGACATTGAGGGAATGAAGTTTAATTTTCTGATTCCCTTTCTAATAAAAGTCGATTCTTTTTTATTTTCATTTTCAATTAGTAAGCAAACTTTAATTGCTTAAAATTAATTTGCTTCAATTGAATCTCAAACATTTCTTGTCTTCTTGGATATGCTAGTTTGTTATTACAGGGAAACTTTAGACTGTTTTGAAAGATCAAGGCCGACGGTCCTTGGAATATGATTGTTGAAGTGTTGCTGAGTTGAATTATTGACAATAATTTAGCTCTCACAAAAGTTGTCACCACTTGCAGACAATATATGATGGAACTTGTATCTCCGAGTTCGTCTTTCTAAGATCTCTCTCTCCATAACTCTCTGAGTTTATCCAGAGAGTTATGGAGGTCAAAAAAATCCCCAAATTGCAAAGCTAGGTTAAATCTGTCTCAAAAGAAGGTAGATATCAATGATAGTTCTCTACAGACAGTGATTGAACTAGGAGGGAAAAGAATCGCAAAGGATTCAACGGATGACGCCAGAAGAATGATAACTCAGGTATATCTGAATTGGTATCGGCGGCACCTGGAATCCAGGGCCGCCGTGCATCATGAAAATCTTGAGTTGGAACGTGCGGTGGCTGGGGAATCCTCGCACGTTCATGGCACTCAGAAAATATTCCCCTAGCTTGGTGTGCTTATCAGAGACCAAGTTAAAAGGAAGAGAAGTGGATTCGTGTATGAGGAGCTTGGGTTCTGATGGGTGCTTGAAGGTTGACTGTGTAGGAAGGAGTGGAGGTTTATTTATGCTTTGGAAAGAGGATTGGAGAGTGTCGGTTCTATCATTTTCATGGGGCCATATAGATGCTATAATTTGTTGGGAAGGGGGTCCGATATGGAGGTTTACGGGGATTTACAGAAGTCCAATTTCTGGTCAGAGATGAAACACTTGGGAATTGCCCATGGCTTTTGGGAGGGGATTTTAACGAGCTATTAAGGGCAAATGAGAAAGTGGGGAGATCAGAGAAATCTATATTCGGTATGTGCAGTTTTAGAAGAATAGTAGACGATTGTAATCTAGTGGATCTTGGCTTTTCGGGATAATATCCAGGAAAGATTGGATAGGTTCTTAGCCACTTAGGGGATGGTCACTGGATGACACTGTTCCAAAATTTTAAAGTTTTAACTTCTCATACCATTGACCAATCTTGTTATCTTCGGGGGGCGTGGGAGAGGGAACCATCAGAAGTGGGGGACTGGTGAAAGACGGTTTATGTTTGAGCCTTTTTGGCTAAAAGACGATGACTGTTTTGGGGTGGTTGAAAAAGCTTGAGGAGAATATGGACCGGTGTTCGAAAAATCGGAAAAAATGGCCGTCTAGGTGCCGCCTATACGCTAGGCGTACGCCGGCTGTACCGTTTCTACTAGATCGGCCATATTAGGCGGTCGAAAGAAAATTGACGACTTTGACCGAAAAAATCGGTCGATTATGTATAAAAATCGGGCTAATCGGAGTCAAAGACGTCGACTCCGTCTAGTTGTTCCTAAACTCGCTGTCGACGAAGTCATTTGACCGGTCACACTGTCTCCGAAAGGTCGTCACCGCCGGCGAGTGGGTCGTCACTTCCCCCTACCAAAAGCTTCAGGAGGCATCAGAGAATAAAACCAAGTTACCCGGTGTCCAGATTTGACACCATTAACGACGAAACGAGAGGTCCCAATAGCGACAATCGTCACTGCATCCTCCGCCGTCGAGATTGACAAATCACGATGGCTTTATGGCCTTCTGTAAGCCTAGATTTGTAGGTGATGGCGGTGGAAATGAAGGTCCAGTTTGGCATTGCTTCCCTAGCTGTTTTTGGGGTCAAAAGTGATTCTGGACCTAAGACAGAGTGTTTGGTAAAATCGATGGGAAGTGCTTTTGGTCACTTTTAGCTTCTTACAACTGAGTTTTTGAGAAGCTACAAATACATGCTTTTGGATTTTGGCTTCTGCTTTTAGAAAACGCGCTACAGTGATATTAAATGAAATTTTACTAACTTTCCAATTTTGTCCTTACCTTTAATGAAATTTAACAAAAAAAAAGTTGGACTTATATTTTTATACAAAAAAAAATGTTGCCATAACTGTATAAAAAAGTTGGGATAATTAATTCAATAAAGTAAAATAAAAATGAAATTAAAAAATAAAGTAGAATAAAATAAAGAAATAAAGAAATAAAGAAATTGGACTAATTAATTAAATAAAGTATAATAAAAAATGGGGCTAATTAATTCAATAAAGTACCATAATTATATAACACTTAACACTAAACACAAATAAACAAGAAAAATATAAAGTATAGTACATTAATACCATTTAGATGTCTCTGTCCTTTTAGTAATTTTATATACTCACAACACTTTTTATTTCAGTTTACTAAACACATTGAAATTGCTTTTAGTTCTCACAACAATTTTGAAAATTAGTTTACCAAACACTCAGCTGATTCTTTCCACAGCAATTCCAAAAGCAATTCCCTCCACATTAATTTCAAAAACATTTTTCCCCACAGAACAACAATGCCAAACTGGACCGAAGTCACAAAGCTAGATTTCTGGTGTGGAGCAATTAAGTTGAAGAAACGAGAAGAATTAGGAAGGAGAACGTGAATGAGAGAGTGAGAATGAGAGAGATGAATTCTAAAAAAGACAAATAGACTTTGAAAACTGAAAAGAGATGTGGTTTGAAATCAGATCACCTTTGTGGCTTTGTGTACACCACATATTTATTTTATTATATTAAAATAAAATATAATTAATTAAAAGTGTATTGATTCTTTTGAAACCAGACATGCATAGTTAATTAGTCTTTAGTTTAGTGTGTATTGAATAATCACATCCCATTTTATAATTTAATTAATTTAAAAAAATTGAAAAAAAGAATAATCACACCCTACCCCATATTTTTAATTAATTATTTTTTTTGGAAAAAAAAATGTCAAATAAACGAAATAAAATAACAGTAAAAAATCAACTTAAAAAAAAATACCGTAAAAAATCGGCCGCCTAGAAATCCGCCTAGGTGCTGTCCAGGCCGCCTTGGCGCTAGGCGTTGATCTACCACCTGACTAGCGTCTAGCGTTTACTAGAACACTAATATGGACACACCGGGTCGGTGAACGACTTGAGAGGTAAATTGGCTTGGTGTGTGACTAAACTGGAAGCGTGGGGGTGGGGTAGAGAAAAATTTGGTTCTTTAAGTCGAGCTGTTGGGTTCAAACAACGGGAATTAGAAGAATTCTATAGTAGATCGCAAGAGTTTAGGGTGTAGAGGCTTATCAAGAAAACATAGAGTGAGTTCGAAGGCTTAATGGCGATAGGAGATGTACTGGAAGCAAAAATCCAGAGAGAAGTGGCTTCAGGCAGATGATAGAAATTCTAAATTCTTTCACGTGAAGGCCTCAACAAGAAAGAAAAAGAATACTATCTCAACGGCCTAATAAGGGTTCAGAGCTCTGAAGATGGGATCATCAATACTGTATGCAGTTATTTTGAGTCATTATTTCAGTTTAAGAACCCCTCTAAGGAAGACTTATCGCCGACTATGGGCGGATAAAACAGAAGCTTGATGAAGAAATGGTAGTGATTTTGTATAAAAGATTTGTGAGAAAAGAGATGGAAAAGGCAATTTCAGAGATGGGGTCAACGAAGGCTCCAGGCCTTGACGGGTTTCAAGCAATTTTTTTCCAAAAGTTCTGGCATGTTATCGGAGAGGACGTGGTTAGGGTCTGTCTGTCGATTTTAAATGAGAATGTTCCGATTAAAGACTTTAATAGGACGAATGTTGTGTTGATTCCTAAGAAGAAAAACCAGTAGGAGATGAAAGACGTCAAACCTGTGAGCCTTTGCTCGGTTGTTTACAAAATTTTGACTAAGTGTTTGGCCAATCGTTTGAAGTAAGTACTTCCGAGTATTATCGACCCAAGTCAAAGTGCTTTTGTCCTTGGTAAGCAGATTTTTGACAACGTGTTGGCATCTTTTGAAATGCTCCACTCAATCAACAAAAAGAAAAAAGGGAAAAGAGGATTGGCAGCCATCAAGCTTGATATGAGTAAGGCCTACAACCGGTTTGAATGGAGCTACTTGAAGGGTGTGGTGTCTAAAATGGGTTTTCCTCAGAGGTGGAGTCGACGGGTTTTGGAATGTATATCTTCTTCTACACTCTTTTGTGAATAATGGAAAAACAGTGGGAGAGGTTAGGCCTTCGAGGGGGTTGCGTCTGAAAATACAAACACGGTTAAATGCTCAAGGCTAACCTTATGGGGAGGGGGAGGAGGAGGGGGGGGGGGGGGGGGGGTGGGGGGGTGAATAGGTTAGACACCTTTTTCGACTCCCTTAGAAACAAACAAAAGTTTGTACCTCTAGATTGCTTGTATCACAATATATATATATATCATTTAAAGACACTTAATCAATATATAAAACAAGTAAAGTGTAATACAAACAAGTAATTGTAACACAAACAAGTAATTGTAACACAAACACACTCTATATTATAGAAAGAAAGTCAACTTACAGAAAGAGTTCTATCCATAGTATTTAAATAACAAATACAAATATAAGAGAGATAGGGATAGAGAAAAGTTGACACAATATAACGTGGTAAACCTCCGAAGAGGAAACATCCACGGGTTAGCAACCACCGGCAAACAAAATCCACTAGTAGATAAGACAAGTACAATCTCTCAAGTGACCCCTTCACCTAGAAACTACCCTCCTATCCTACTCATGAAGATGCCGCCCTCTTGCTCAACAATCTGAGGCCTCACACCTCTTATCAAGACTTCCTCGCTTACCCTTCAGGATCCTCACGACCCTAGGCAAGACTTCTTGCTCAACTATCCGAGTCCTCCCGACTCTAGTCAAGACTTCCTCGCTCACCCTTCCGGATCCTTACGACCTAGGCAAGACTTCCTTGCTTGACAATCCGAGGTCTCCCACCTCTTGCCAAGACTTTCTTTCTCAACACTATAGGTCTCACATCTATTGTCAAGACTTCCTTTTCACAAGGCATCTAGGTGATCATGAGTGCAAAACGTAAACAAGCACGCAACATAGAATGTTATGATCAACACATCTTATGTGAAATACTAGACATGAGCATGAATGCACAAATCAAATGTAGTCTAGTCAATCATGCATGTTTAATCCATCTAGATCATGTAAGATATATTCAACATTAATTACAACCTAGATACATACATAGATCTAAAACTTGAATTACAAGATATGTTAAATTAACACATAATCAAGTTTAAATCTCATAAAACAAAAACATGCTAAAATCATATGACAAAGTCATTTAGATTAAAGCTAAAGTTCTAAAGCATATTCCTATTCATAGATTCAACAAAACACATGAATAGCTCAAAAGAACACAAGCACATGTATCATTGTGAGATTTCGGCCAAAGAGAGCCTAATACATGTGAGGAGCTATTTTTCACAAAATCAATCAATCAAAGATCATCAAATAGTCCTAGAATCAAAGCTAGCACAATACCATCCTAAACATGTGAAAACATAGGCAAAATCAAAACCTAACTCAACATGTGAGATTTCAATTAAAACTCAATCTAGCTATAAATGAGTTCAAAACTCAAATCAAAATAATCACAAGACACATATATATGTTGAAGAAGAAAACCCAAGGCAATTGACCAAGTTTTAAAAGAAAACTTTGAGAGAAAATTAATACCTTAGTTGATTTTGGTGCAGTCCCGTTTTTGTGAGATTAGACTCAAAAAAAAAACAATAAAACTAACTCAAACCTTCAGAGAAAAGATGCAGGATGTATAGACAAACACTCTAAACTTTGAATCACTCAAATCAGAGTTCAAATGAAGAAGTTATGGTGTTTGGAAGGTGAGAAAATATGGAGAGAAAATTCTGCACTCAAGTTTTAAATTTCTTCTTAGAATGAAATGTGAGAGGGAAGGGAAATATAAAGGAGAGGGAAAAAATAGAAGCAAAAGGACAAAAATGCCCTTAAGTGCACCAAGCATGCTTGCTGCCCGAGATGGCGTGTGGGCATCTTGGGGCAGCAAGCCTTCTGCTCTGAGATGGCCACTCACCATCTCGGGAAAGAAGTGCTTTGCTGACTTCTTTCTCCTTCGATCTTCCTTTACGTTCTTCGACCGTTCTCCGTCCTCCAAACTTGGAATTCGAATCCGTTTATGGATTACGAACAGTAACTCTCACACGGACATGGACATATAAGATACTCAACCCAAAAAATAATAATTCGACTCGATATACGAAGACAAAGACAATGTATACAACATGAGTTGAAAGTGTAGTATCTTTTGACTTAGAACTTGAAATCAATAGTATAAGTAACCGAAATGACCGGAACTCAATCAAGAATGATTTAAGACTAAATTCAAGTTCAATATCCATGTTTTACAAACATATACAAATACAAACACAATTCACACTAGAATGCAAACTACATAGAGATAGTCTCCAATCATGCATTTTCCAAAATTTGTTATTTTCATACCAATGCATGAACATTCATCTTCAATATGTTATACATGGTGCACAACGATGCAGGGACACATATGAATGAATTGTATGTGTGTGCCTATAATGGTGCACAACGATGTAAGGACACAGATTTATGAATTGTGTGTGTGTGTGCCTAAGCCTTGTAAGAGAAAGATAAGGTCTTAGTATATCTTTGTAGAATTATATTACATCCTTTCTCTTTGAAGACTTTGAACTTGATTTGACTAGTTGTTCCTTCTTCTTTGAAGCTTGAGTAATCATGAATCTAAACAACTAATATCATTACAAGTAAACATAATTTTAATATGGAATTAATGCCAACACAAACTAAAACCTAACAGCGCCAAGGCTGCCCGCTCTCGCCTTACCTTTTTCTGCTATGCATAGAGGCCCTGTCGTTCTTAATAAGGGATCCGAGCAAAATGGGAAAATACTGGGTTTTAGATGTTGTAAAGGAGAACCGCTCATTAGTCATATTTTCTTCACCGACGACAACATTCTCTTATGTACAACTTCCCTACAGAGTGGGCAAGAGATCAAGAAATTACTGGGCATTTCGTTTAGCCCAAATGTGGATGAGACTACACGAAGAGGGTACCAAAATTTGCTTGAGGTTACTAATTCTCAAACACATGACAAAACTGCCTACTATAGTGGGGCAGAATAAGAAACGAACTTTCAATGAAATAAAAGAAAAAGTGTGGAGAAGATTAGATGTTGGAAAGGTGGTTTGTTTTCAACCGGAGGAAAGGAAATATTAATCAAAGCAGTGGCACATGCAATGCCCACTTATGTGATGAATACATTTCAATTGCTTGTAGGATTGTGTAATGAGCTGAAGTCTATGATATTGCAGTTTTGGAGGGGGTCCAGTGAAGGGAAAAAGAAAATTAATTGGGTGTCTGCTGATAAAGTCTGTCTACCAAAGGGCTGTGGAGGTCTTGGTTTTAAGATTTTGGTGTTTTTTAATCAAGCTCTCCTAGTCAAACAAGCATGGAGATTGCTACAAAATAAGGTGCTAAAAGCTAAATACTTCAAACAGGAAGATTTTTTGTATACTTGTTTGTGTCCTGGCAACTCTTCTACTTGGAGAAGTATATGCTGGGGCAGGGATCTCCTATGGAAAGGTCTTCGGTTGAGGGTGGGGAATGGGCAAACGATCAGAGCTTTTGTTGATCCATGGCTACCAAGACCGATAACTTTTCGACCTATTTCCAAAGATCCGACTGAGAATATCAGAGTAGAGTGGTTTACTGACAATGAGTGTCGTTGTTGGGATTTTCAAAAGCTTAATCATTTCTTTATGGATTTTGATAGGGAATTAATTTTGTCCATTCCAATCAGCATTAAGGATAGGCGAGATTTGATTGCATGGCACTTTGACAAAAAAATGATGTTATACATTCAAGAGCGGCTACAAGGTGGCAGTTTGAAGACTCGATAATGAGGGCTTGTTCTAATACTTCAGAGAATTTTAGATGGAGGGAGATGTAGAGCTTAAATATCCCCCCAAAGGTTAAATTTTTCATCTAGAGGATTTGTAAAGAGGCTGCTCTGTCGTTGGTTAATTTGAGTCGACGTCGTATTACTAATACGGTGACAAATCCTTACTAATATGAGTCGACGTCGGATTTTGACCTTATGATTATTTACTTTTGACAATTATAATAATTAAACTATAAATTTTAAAAGATTTGTTAAACTAGAAATCACTTTTATTAATATTAAAAGATTTTCAAACAAATTATTACACTCTTACAATCGAGCATAATCCCAACAATCTCCCACTTGCTTTATAGCAAATGTGTCATATCTCTTATCCCTATATTCTCCAGATGCCCATCAAAACTCTTTTGTAGAAGAGCCTTTGTGATGGGATCCGCTAGATTTTCTGCTGACGTGATCTTGGTTATCGTCACGTCTCCCCTATGCACAATTTTTCTTAAAAGGTGATACTTTCTTTCAATGTGTTCCCCTCTCTTATGACTTTTTGGTACTCTCGAATTAACCACTGGTCCACTATTGTCATAATAGATAGTGATCTGCTTATTCGCATTGGAACCACTTCCAAGTCAATCAAGAATTGGCAGAGTCAGATAGCCTCTTTAGCAGCCTCACATGCGGCAACATACTCAGCTTCTATGATGGAGTCAACAATATAAGATTGCTTGATACTCCTCCATATGACTGCCCCTCCTCTAAGTGTAAACATAGATCCTGATGTTGATCTTCTGGAGTCAGAATTCGATTGGAAATCAGAATCTGTATACCCAACGGAAATTAAATCCCCTCTGGAGTATACAAGCATATAATCTCTCGTTCTCCTGAGATACTTGAAAATATGCTTGACTGCCGTCCAGTGATCAAGATCAGGTTTCGATTGAAACCTGCTAACTATGACAACAACAAAATAAATATTTGGTCTAGTGTAGAGCATTACATACATGAGACTCCCAACTGCCGAGGCATATGGAACCCTACTCATGAATTGCTCTTCATGCTCATTCTTATGAACTTGTCTGAAAGGTAACATATCTTTCTTGGAATCTTGCATGGAAAATCTAGATAAGATTTTATCTATGTATAAAGCTTGGGATAATGCAATAGTTCTATTCTTTCTATCCCTTATGACTTGGATACCAAGAATATAACTTTCTTCTCCTAAGTCCTTCATATCATATTGTTTTGACAACCATTCTTTTACTGATGTCAATACACCTACATCGTTTCGGATGAGTAGTATATCATCAACGTAAAAAACTAGGAAAACCAACTTGTCACCTTTAATCCTTTTATATACACAGGGTTTGTTAAGGTTTTCAATAAATCTAAAACTTTTCATGACTTGATCGAACCTTATGTTCCTGGATTTGAATGCTTGCTTCAATCCATATATGGATCTTTGCAACTTGCATACCCTTTACTTTTGGCCTTTTTCAACAAATCCTTCTGGTTGCATCATATATATGCTTTCATCAAGACTTCCATTAAGGGAAGCTGTCTTGACGTCCATTTGTCAAATCTCAGGTCTAGAGATGCCGCAATGGATAAGAGTATCCTAATGGATTTAAGCATGACCACATGAGATAAGGTTTTCTCATAATCGATACCTTCCTTCTGTGTGTAACCTTTAGCTACCAATCTAGCTTTAAAGGTTTCCACATTTCCATCCATTCCTCTTTTCCTCTTGTATACCCATTTGCACCGATGTGTTTTATCCTTTTAGGCAAGTCTATAAGAGATCAGACTTTGTTTTTGAATATAGATTCAATTTCGGATTGCATTGCCTTTTACCAATGGTGACAATCAACATCTTCCGTTGTTACCTTGTACGTATAGAGATCATCGTCGTCCAGGAGATTCTCTATAGATTCTCTACAGATTCTCCTAGACCGATGTATCTCTCGGGTTGTCTACAAACCTCCCACTATGACGAGGAATGGTAGAATGTTGATCTTGTGTTGGTGCGGAACTTACAATTGGGCTAGGTTGTGAAACCTCTTGTGGAATTGTATTTCCTGAAAGCTCATTAAGGACATTTCTACTTTTAGGTAAAAAATTATTCATATAGCCATCTTCTAGAAATTTTGCATTGGTCGAAACAAATACTTTAAGATCTGAAGGACTATAAAAATAATATCCTTTGGTTTCTTTTGGATACCCTACAAATATGTCTGTTTCTGAACGAAACTCCATCTTTTCTATTTTTCCTTTTAACACGTGCACACTACATCCAAAAATCCTTAAGTGTTGTAGACTAGGCTTTCGCCCAGTCCACAACTCATGCGGTGTTTTAGGAACCGACTTAGATGGTACATCGTTTAGAATGTACATAGCAGTTTGTCAAACATATCCCCAAAAAGAATAACAAAACGTTGAATAACACAATATAGGCCTAACAATGTCTACAAGAGTTATATTTCTCCTTTCTACCACCCCATTTTGTTGAGGTGTGCCTGGCACAGAAAACTGAGATATTATCCCATTATCAATAAGATATTACTGAAACTCACTAGATAGATATTCTCTACCACGACCAGAACTTAAGATTTTTATGTATTTCTCAAGCTGATTTTCAACTTCAACTTTAAATGCTTTGAACTTGTCAAAAACATCCGACTTATGCCTCATGAGATACGCATAGCTAAATCTCGAGTAATCATTGATGAAAGTGATGAAGTACTCATGTCCATCTCTAGCTTGAATGCTTATAGGACCACATACATCAGTGTGTATCAATCCTAAACATTCAATGACTCTTGTGCATTTGGTCAAGAACGATCTTTTGGTCATCTTACCTTCCAAACAAGATTCACAAGTTGGTAGATCAGCAACCTTTAAGTAACTTAAAGGTCTCTCACTATCCAATATTTTGATCCTATCAAGGTGAATATGACCTAGGCATAAATGCCATATGTAGGTTTCATCTTTTGATAATTTTACTCTTTTATGTTTAGGTTTCGTTGATTATGTGTCTAACAAGTGGGAGATATTGCTATGCAAATAAAATAAACCATTTTCCAATGTACCTTTACAAACAAATTTGTTATTCCTGCTAATAATAAAACCTTTATTAAAAGTAACCAAATATCCAAATTTATTTAAATAAGAAACTAAAATTAAATCCTCTTGAATTGAGGTACTTAATAAACGTCTATTAAATCTAAATGCCTACAAGAACCTAAATTAATTCTAATATCTCCCACTGTACTGGCAAACACCAACGCTTCGTTGCCTAAGCACAAGTAGAATTCATTCGCATTAAGCCTTTCCTTTTCCTTGAACCCCTATAAAGAATAACAAACATGATTAGTGGCTCCAGAGTCTATGCTCCAAAAACTATAGAATCCATCAAAAAGCATGTTTTAAGATACTTAATATTACCTTCTTCCTTCTTGTTCTGAGACTTTGGGCAACTTCTTTTCCAATGTCCCTTTTCACCACAAAGGAAACTTTTTCCTATGATCTTGGTTACTTTATTTGTTTCCTTCTTAGTAGGTCCTAGTTGCCTTTTCTTCTGTTGTTTCTTGACCTTATTATGGGTCTTAACAGTAGCAACTTTACCTACGACATGAATCTCTTGACCCTTGCTCTTCACAAGGATTTTCTAGATGCTTTGAACATCTTGCATCAGGCATTGCAAGATGTATTCCTTATTGTTGAATTGATCAAAGGAATCTGATAGCGAGTTGATAATCATGTCAATATTTGTCTCACCATCTATCTCAACACCATTCAGTTCAGCAATGTTGAGATATGCTATGACTTTTATCAAGTGATCTTTCACAGCCTGTCCATGTTTCATCCTAAGATTCATGAAAGCAGTCACTGCCTCTCTCTTAGTTGCCCTGGACTTCATAGCAAACATCTCTTCCAAAGACATCATTATATCGACAGTAGTCTCCATTCATTCATGTTGTTGTTGCTACATGTCGAAGATGGTGGCCATAATGTAATATTTAGCATCTCATCAGAAGACTTCCACTGTTGACACTCATCTCTTTGCTCCTAAGTTGATTCATTAGCAGGAGTAGGTGGTTTATGAGTAGACAGAACGAACTTATGCTTTTCAGATTGCAACAAAAGCCCAATTTTTCTTTTCCATGTGACATAATTATCACCAGTTAAAGTGTTAACTTTTATGATGTTGATTAGGGATGAGGTCATGATTTCTATATAATAACAAAAATTATATAAGTAAACAATCCTAATAAAGCAATTTCGAATATTTATCTTGAATTATATAAAATAATTCAATCGTAAAATTCAACGGTGATCCAACACCCATAATTGTCATGCCTCCTTTGGGAGTTCGCACCATTTACTAGTTGGATTAGGTCCCACATAATTGTTAACATAGCAACCAACGTTTTCAATTTTAGCCTTGCGATTTTATTAACAAGAACTCTTAGGAGGATATTAATAAAATCACATTGAGTGTGTTACCAAGTATCGAGCTCCCTGAGGACAAAACTACCTCGTAACCTCCCTAGAAGCCCGCCATCTTCTCCAGATGTAAAACGAGACCTATAAAAATATTGAGCTCATGCTATAGCACCGCCCCACTTCGCCAAAGAAAGAAACAAATCCACCTAGGTAGATAAGAGGAAGCTCGTAGAAGTCCTGCCATCACTAACGAGCATTAGTAGGGTCATTTCAAGCTCCAAAAGGGACCTGAAAAGGTCAAATCGAGCTCCTAGCATCAAGACCAAGGTCTGGATCTACCTCGTTCTACGAAACAGTGAACACCATACTCGACGACCTCCATGAGACATCACGCCACGAAGCACACAGGATCATATCTACACTAAAATGAACATGGAAATATTACGTACGTGTAGGGCAAGAGATTGAGTCCAAAGAGAAAACAAACTTATCTCCACCTAAGATATTCTCATATCCGTTATTAATCCAAAGTCAATGACTTTTAAATAAAAGATCCCGCCCCGATAAGGAGGGAGAGGATTCTAAGAATCATGGCGGGAGAGGCATAAATTTAACCTATTTGGATTGTGTATAAATAGACCAAGCATGAACGAAGAAAAAGAGGATCAACTGATAGAACAAAAGAAAAAAATGAGAGAGAAAGAGTTTGTGTGTGTGTGTCTATTCCGGCCTAAATTCAGTCTTAGAACATGACCTTCATCGTAATCTACTTTTCGACAGGCACGAGGCTGCTACCCTACTATATCTAGAGAGATTGAGAGTATTTTAGAGATTCTTGTACCATATACATGATTGATGATAAATCCATTATATTCTGTTTCACCTCGTGTTAATACTTGTTTTAAACATTCACCATCATGAACAAACTAGGTACCAAAGGTATCAACCTCCGACCATCACCTCCGTGGTAGTGGTCTCGAGGGTGTTAACTGAAATTTCTCTCCCTGAGTAAATTTTCCGTTACAACTTTCTGGTGCCATATGTGGGAAAACCCATACCCAGTTAGTTAAATCGAAAATTACATGTTTGCTATTTTGTAGGAACTATGAGGCTCCGCTCCTCACAGGGACAGCCTGAGGCTTCGGAACAACCTTCGACTGCATCAACGCGAAAGGCCCCAAAGAAGGGAAAAAAATCTAGGCACCGTAATCAAGTTCCGGTCCAACCGACTACTGCGCAGGTTTCTAGCCCTCATATGATAAGCCATGTCGCGCTTGACCAACAAGCGGCGACCTTCGTGGAAAACGTCCGCCTTCTTCTGCTTGCTGAGGGCATTATGGTTCAACCAGCAAATCCCAACACTGAGGGAGAGTCGAGCAGGCCAGAAACCAGGCAACCCGCCTTCGATCAGTTGGGGCCTCATTCATTAGAGCCAGCCTACGATAGGGCCGGGCTTCAACCTTCGGTCCCGGATAGGCTAGGGCTTGTGCCCACAGTTCTTGACAGGTCATCACATTACCAGCCTATGTGAGTGAAATCTGCCGCATACTTCCTGCCCCGGGAGCAGCTAGAGGCTCTTCACCTGGTGGCCACAAGTAGGGAAGCTCGGGCTAAAGTAGGAGGTAGCCAGTAAAACCCCCAAGTAGATCCTAATCATAAAGAAGACTAAGTGGAGATCTCTAGTTCATCGGAGGGATCTGACAACGAGGAGTTTGAAGTCGACTCACAGAAACCCGGGAATAAGCGTCTGAGATATCAACTGGAAAATGTACAGAAAGGAGGATAAGAAGGATCATTTGAGCGAGATGAATGCTCCCTTCACCAGAAAGATCCCGTCGAAATTTAAAATGTAGATAGATAAATTCTTTTGAGCAGAAGACCTCTTGAATCATCTTGAAAGTTTATCCAGCAAATAGAAGTCCAGAATACTACCAGGGCTGCAGTGTGCAGGATGTTCCTTACCACCTTGACTGATTACGCCAAGACTTGGTTCAGGAAGCTACCTACTGGAAGCTTGGATTCTTTCACAAAGCTGTCAGCGGATTTCTAATCATAAAGAAGACTGAGTGGAGATCTCTAGTTCATCGGAGGGATCTGACAACGAGGAGTTCGAAGTCGACTCACAGAAACTCGGGAACAAGCATCTGAGAGATCAACTGGAAAAGGTAAAGAAAAGAGGACAATAAGGATCATTTGAGAGAGATGAATGCTCCCTTCACCAGAAGGATCCCACCAAAATTTAAAATGTAGACAGATAAATTCTTCAGAACAGAAGACCCCTTGAACCATCTTGAAAGCTTTATCCAGCAAATGGAAGTCCAGAATACTACCAGGGCTGCCATGTGCAGGATGTTCCTTACCACCTTGACTGATTACGCCAATACTTGGTTTAGGAAGCTACCTACTGGTAGCGTGGATTCTTTCACAAAGTTGTCAGCGGATTTCTGCTGACAGCTCCATGGGGTCAAACCATGTCCAAAGGATCCCATACACCTTTAGTATGTAATCTATGAGCGATGTGAGACACTCCGGTCCTACGTAGAATGCTTTCATAAGGAAGTCATCCAAATGGGAGTTTTCACCGAGAAAGAGACCTTTGCTAACTTCCGACGAAACATGTAGGTGGGTAAGATTTTTTGATCCTTTACCAAGCAACCTCTAGAGATCTATTAGGAGGCCTATGGTCGGGCTTTAGAGCAAGTCAAAATTGATGAACAACTCAAGGTCAAGATGGAGCATGACGATATGAGAACGGCGAAGCACTAGAAGAAGGAAGCTCCCAGACCTGAGCCAACTCAGAAAAACCAGAACAAACCTCCAAATATCTTAACATACTGCTTCCCGCTTCTCAATCCATGTAAGAAAGGTATCCAGCAAGGTGAACCCCTCCACGAGTTTCACTTCCTCCTATGATTGTAGCCCCTGTAACACGAGATAAGAGGGGGTATGATTACTACACCCCCTTAATTTCATCCCGTGAAACAATCTACCTCGCCATTCGGGATAAAGGGCTACTATAAAAGCCCGCACCCATGAAAGCCATAGTCAATATGAGGAACCGGTACAAGTAATGTGACTTCCATGAAGAAGTGGGTCACAACACTTCAGAGTTCTATAACCTGCGTAACCAGATCGAGTCTTTGATAAGAGGAGGATGTTTGATAGAATTCTTATACCAGGCCAGGGACAATATTCAGACTGGAAGGGAAGTATAAGCTGAGATCGCGAGCATCCTGAGAAGAGAAAGGGGGAGCATGCGGATCTGATGCAGCAAATCCAAGTGATACATACCATCAGCGGAGGGCCCACTCTAGTTGGCACCTCCAATAATATCAAAAAAAAAAACCATACGAGGAAGATTCCTCACGTAGATGAAGGTCTGGGTATCTTCAAGGTCGACCAGAGCCCGGTTGGCCCCTCCCAGTCAACATAGATTATTTTCTCCGAGGTAGATATCTACAACACCGTGCAACCTTATGACGATCCCATGGTGATCACGGTACAAAACCTTGATGAGCATACAAATTAACCTTTAACATAATTGTTATGAGAAAACAGCTAACACAAGTATGTTCAATTCTCCACCCTTAGTCTGCAAACATATAACAAGAAACAATGTATCTTATAAACATATGTATTCAATGCAAAGCAAATTATATAAGTTGTACTTTGAATATTACAATGTAAATTCATTAAGTGAAACTTTACAACTGAAAATGGAAATTCACAAGATACAAAGTTCAAACACTTACAAAGATACAATATTTAAATGTTGACTACAAAAAAAATATTGTTTACAAAGATGTGAAGCAATAAAGATCTTTAAACAAGATATATTAATCATACATACAAATATAAAGAGATATAGATAGAGACATTTGGCATATTATTTTCATATGGTAAAACCTCTGAAGAGGAAACATCCACGGGTTGAATACAACCATCTGGTACTTTTTATTATTGGAAGTAGACACGACATTCCTTAAAAGTGACCATTAAATGACACATTCTGTATTGGACATGACGTCTACCTAATGATCAACAAATGATCAACAATGATCAATAATGACTCACTCTCTATTGGAAATTCCTCAAAAATGATCAACAAATGACTCACTCTCTATTGGAGTCCACTCTAACCAACACTATTAGTAAGTTGGAAATTCCTCAAGAGTGATCAACAAATGACTCACTCTCTATTGGACTCCATCGCATCTCAATATCCTGGGTCTACCAATAAAAAGTTTACTTTCTATCCAAGGCACCCTTGCCTCTAAAAAGTCTCCCTTGCTTGATTATCCGGACCTCATGTCCTAACCAAGGCTCATTTCTTAGCTATCCAGACCACCATGTTCTAGCCAAGACTTCATACCTTTCACAAGGACTTCCTAAATATGATCAATGAATCAAAAAATGTAAGCACTCAACATAGAATATGATGATCAACACATCCTATGGGAACTAAACATATGCATGAAAGATCATTAAACAAATTGTTGACTAGTTACTAATCATGAAAAATAACCTAGAATCATATGAAACACCACAAACACAGTTAATTCCTAGAATCATTCATGTGAGTAAAACTTGAATCAAAATATATACACTAAGCACATATTTAAGGTTTTAGTAACTAACATAAAAACATGCTAGAATTATGAAATGATATCAATCAAAGTTCTAATAAAAACCTAGAGCATATTTTTCTCACAATATTCAATCAAAGTCAAAATAGCTCTCAGTACTCAATCAAATGTGTTAATCCAATGTGTTCAATTAAAAGAATCTAACACATGTATAGACTATTTATTAACAAAAATCATTCAATTAAATGAATCACAAATAGTCCTAAATCAAAAGCTAGCATAATACAATATCCAATCATGTGAAAACATAGACTTTAAAAAAAAATATAACTCAACATGAGAGATTCGAATCATGTTCAATCTAGCTTTAATAGAGTCTAATAATCTAATCAAAGTATACACATTAAACATACATAGATAGAAGAAGAAAACCCAAAGTAATTGAAATACTTTGAAGATCAACAACAAAAAAAATTCAATACCATAGAAGAAAATGTGCAGTCCCGTTTTTGATGGAAAACCACTAGAAAATCCTTCAATAAATGACCTCAACCTTCTTGGAAATGATAGAGGACTGATAGAGGAACAATCTACAACTTGAATAAATTCAATCGGAGTTCAAATGAGAAAGTTATGGTGTTTGGGAGATGAGAAAGTTGAGAGAAAATTTTCTGCTCAAGTTTTTCAAATTCTCTTCTTAGAATGAAAAGTGAGAGGAAAATGTGTATTCAAATGAGAGGGAAAGAGAAAGATTGGAGTAACCATTGGCCACAAGCCACCTCTCATCCCCGAGACGGTGCGTAGGTCTCTCGGGAGCAGGGAGGATTCGTCCCCAAGATGGCCACACGCCATCTCGGGGAAGGAAGGCTTGGTGGCCTTTGGCCACTCGTTTCCTCTCTCGCACACCTTTGTGTTCTTCGATCGTTCTTCAGTCTCTAGTCTCCGAACTTTGAATTCGAATCCGTTTACAGATTTCGAACCAGGAATCTCTCATGTACATGGAAGACTATGAAACTTAGACCGGCAATTATGATTTTGACTCGATAGGCGAAGACGAAGACGAAGATAAGACATGGTACGTGACCGGAAAGTTTCATAACTCTTTGCTCGGAACTCGAAATTAAATAAATGAGTAACCAAAATGACCAAAACTCAATAAGGAACAATGTGATACAAAATTAAAGTTCAAGAACATAAACATACAAACACATAACACACAAGAATTCTATTTCCTAGACATAGTCCAAATACATGCAATTTACAAAACTAGTCAATTTAGCACCAATGCATGAGCATTCAATATCAAGTGTGTGAATGTGTTATACACAATGAGAACAATGATGTAGGGACACATGTGGATGCAATGTGTGTGTGCCTAAGCCTTGTAAGAGAAATGAGGTCTAAAAATACCTTTGTTGAGCAATGAAGCTTATTTTTATTTGAAAACTCAGTCTTGTTTGATAAGTTACCAAATCTTCTTTTAAGCTTGAATCATCATCAATCTAAGACAACTAATCAATACAAGTGAAATGTCGTTTTGATATAGAATAATGCTAACACAACTCAAAATCCTAACATATAACTTTGGCTTAGGTTGAGCTCGAGTTTTCTTTGGTAGGCATATAACATGAGACGTACACTTATTGCTCACTTATTCACTTCATCACTTTATGCCATAAAAAAACAGTGCAATAGGGTCAATTAATGCTTACATAGCAAAAAGTGATGAGGTGGATAAGTGTGCTAGAAGTATACTTTTAGTTATATGCCTGCCAGAGAAAAATTCGGTGGAGCTCTCTCTCTCTCTCTCTCTTTCTCTCTCTCCCAATGGAAAACATGTTCACTTTTTATTTTTTGACACTCCTATTCTTAAAAACTTCATTTCAAAAAATTAAATTTCTACGGAAACTCAATTAAATTTAAACCATAAAAATTAATTTTGTATAAAATTTATAGTATAATGAGTGTATATAATATATTTGTCAAAATAATCTTGTACATGTACGATTGTCGACAAAATATTTTTAGTATAAATAATTAACTTATTGAACATACATACATTCTATCCATTGACAAGAAAATATAAACAAGAAAGAAAAGGAAAAAAGAGAGACCATAAACTGTAAATTGGAGCTCTAAATCCTGAATTAGATTGTAATAATCTATTTACACAGTCGAAAACTAATGAGTTTAAAAAATGATAGAGATAGCTCTAAAAATCAATTTGTTATATAATGGCAATTTATCCTTTAAGTTTTATGTTTCTGAAAATTATTTGCTATTATATGGATGCTATGAGTCATTCTTGTTAGGTTTTGGTTCGTATTCTCAAGTGAACCCAATTGAATCAAACAAGATGCAACTGATGTGGAGCTTTCTGGAGATGTGGAAAACATTTGGAAGTTGGAATGGTGTTGTTTGTGGGAGGTTGAAGACCAGAAAATTGAAGAAACGAAGAACGCGGTGCATTCCAAGAGACTTGAAATGGGTTAGGAAGTGAGTGCGCAATCGTGACCTGAATTGTAGTCAATAATTAGCATGCGTCAAACAGAAAATCTTTAACAGAAAAGGAAAGTGTTCTTTTAGGAAGTTCTTATACTTGAAGAAAAAGGATTTCTCCTTAACAAGAAGACTTGTCATAAATAGAAAATAGTATTTATATGGAAAAAATAATTATTGTACTTTTAGGAGTAGGATTCCTTTTATCTTAAACTCCATATAACTAGTATAAATAGACCTTGTAATTAAGTTAATTTGTGTGGAGAAAAAGAAACACCATGTAACACAGAGAGTAGAGAGATCAAGGTAAGAGACCCATGGGAATATTTGAGGAGGGATCTAAAGGAATATAAGTGGATCAAGTTAGAGATCTGTGGGTGATATTCAGGGGAGACCTAAAGGTTATTGGAGGGTTCTTGATGAGGATCTTGTGAGCGTTGTGAGTTGAGAGTCATGATGTAAAGCTCGATTATGAGCTTGGGGACTTGGTAAGGCTCTGTGGTTGGGGTTTTGGTGTGAGAGAGAATCTTAGAGTATATGGTTGTAATAATTTATCATGTAGTGGAACTTGCTCTGTCGTCCTGACGGTCCGTGGTTTTTTACCCGATCTGGGTTTTTCATGTAAATCTTGTGTTATGATTGGTTTATTTTTTTCTCATCTATTTTTCTATAATAGACATTATTAATTGCTATGAGTTATGAGCATATATTAGTCATGACAATTTCGCAATCATCGATTTCAAAATCCCCAACAATTGGTATCAGAGCCTTGGTCGGCGATGGTGGTTTCAAGTCTTTATGGGATGCTGTATGGAGGACTTGGTAGCTATGGTTTGGCAATGACATTTTTTCAAGTTTTTACGGGAGATTGTATGGAGGACTTGGCGGTATTAGGATGATGATGATGATGGTTGTCTAGTATGGTTTAGTAAAGAAGATACATCTTGAAAGCGGTTTTGAACTCGGTAGGGTTTGATGAAAAGAAGAATAGAGATGGAAGAGATTTTTTTTTGGCTTGTGGTGTTAGGTACTGAAAAGTCCTCACTTGTTGATTGGCTTATTTCATGAATAACCACATTGTTGTGGTTCATGTAAGGGTATCTTAGGCTCTCAAGACCTCAAGAGGAGAAGCATCAAAGGTAAAATTCTTGTGCTTACTTACTATGAAGAGATAGTTGCACACACTCACATATTCATGCATAACTCTTGATCTTATATGATGAGTGTTTTCTTGTGTGCATTTTAGTTTAAATGACTCTTGTTGACCTATTTGCATCTTGCTATGAAAGTTGTATGTCATGCTAGGCATTAAAATAGGATGCAATTTCATCACTCTTGAACTTATGGTTTTTTGCATTTGAGTGTTGAAAAATAGGCCTTGCGCTACTCGACCAGCGCACCTCACCAACGCACCTCACCAACGCAACATTCACAGTGGACCGCCGCTAGTCATGCGCCACTGATCTGCGCTGCTGCACGTGCGTAGTTGAAAAATATGGTCTTGCACTGGTGGTGCGCTACTCATCTAGCGCAGCTTCACCAGCGTAAACATTCCAGAGAATTTGCACTTGTGTTGCACTACTGGGATGCGCCACTCATCCAGTGCTTGTTTTAAAAATAGGCTGTGAGCTGGTGGTACGCTACTCGATTAGCACACATTACCAGCGCACACAGAGGAAGTTGGAACGTTTTTTCCAAAACGACCTCACTTTGTTTGGATCTTATATATATATAACTCAATGCCTTAAGGTCGTGTATGAGTTTAGAATATCACATTTCTTCCTTAGAACACATTTCAAAGGAAAAACACTTCCAAGAACTCATTTTTAATCACTCAAAGCATTCCTATAAGCATTAAATCTTCATCTTGCATCATTTAAGTTCATCTAGAGTGCATCTATGGATAGGGTTGCTTCATCACATCTTGTTTGGTAAGTTCTTCACTATCTTTTTACAATTTAAGTGTTTTGCTTACTAAACCATCTCTTTAATTATTTGTATGCTCTTAGAACATTCTTAGATACAAATTAGAGATTGTTGTGATGCCATGATTGAGTGTTGTATTGTGATAGCTTCATAGGATTGTTTGATCTATGTTTAGCTAAGCTTCTTGAACATGTCATTTAGCTTTTGATATCTAGGATTGTATTAATTGTCATCTCATTATCCTAGATAAGCATATAGGGTTTCCTAGCCTTGTTTGTTCATTGAATATCATTATATATTCACTTAGGACATTTTATCTCTTTATTGAGAAGTAAGACTTGTGTTGCTTCCGGGAGTAGGTAGCTTAAAGCAAAAGCATGATGAACTATGTTCACTTATACCGGGATTAGGTAGTTGTGGAGGATTAAACCGGGATTAGGTTGTAATTCCTTTATCATTAGTGGATTCGAGGTTCTAGTGTGGCGCACTCATCAGCCAGTGGTTTTTCCCATTTGGAGGGTTTCCACGTATATCTTAAGTGTTTTTACTATTTCCGCATTTATTATACTTGTGGTATCTTTGTAACTAGATAGAGGTTTTTTCATCAACTTGGCTCTTAACGAAAATCGGGTAAAAGTTAATTAAAATTTATTCACCCCCCCTCTAGATTAATATTACACACCATAATATTTGTTTCAATTGGTATCAGAGTAGGTTCCTAGACATACGTAGGTGATCCTTGCTTATTTTGGTGTGTTTCTTTTTGTTTGTTTGTGTTGACCATTCATACACTTGCATTCATATCATTCATTCATAAACACAATGAGTGGAAACGGTGGCAATGAGGGATCTTCCAGCACTAGACCTCCACTCTTCACCGGGTCGAATTATGCCTCTTGGAAAGGCAAGATGGAGTCGTACATATGCCAAATTCATGACAGGGCATGGATGGCAGTTGAAGATGGCTACACTCCACCCATGATAACTCCTGCAGATGGAGGAGATGATGTACTCAAACCAAAGGCTCAGTGGAATGCACAAGAGTTTGAGGCTTCAAAGTGGAACAGGAAGGCAATGCATGCCATCCTTTGTGTAATGGATGATAACCAATACAAGTTAGTTCAAAATACTAGGATAGCTAAGGAAGCATGGGACATCCTAGAAGTTACACATGAGGGAACCGAGGTGGTTAAGGAATCGAAGCTTCAAGTTCTCCAAACACAATTTGAATTGCTCAAGATGGATGAGAATGAGTGCTTCAACGACTTTGAAGTGAGGTTGATAGACACTGTGAATCAAAGTCATCAACTTGGTGATCCTTATTCTGATAGGAAGATCAAGCAGAAGATTATGAGATCTTTACCCGATAGATTTGAGTCTAAGGTGACAGCTTTGGAAGAGAATAGTGGGTATAAGGACATGAAGCCTAGTGAAGTGATTGGGAGGCTTCTAGCTTATGAATCTAGAAAATGTCCTAACCCCACACCATTAAAGAAGCAAAAAGATATTGCTTTGAAAGCCTCCAAAGTTGAGAAGGAGAAAGGTGATGACTCAAATGAAGAGATGGCCTTGCTAATGAGAAAGTTCAAGAAATTCTACAAGTCCGAGAAGAAAGGCATTGGATCCAAGGGTCAAGACTTGAAGAAGAAGGCTCCCTTCAAGAAGTTTGAGCCTAGGCAAGAGAAGACCGAGAAGAAAGGAGTCCAATGCTATGAATGTGGTGGAATATGTCACTTTGCCCCGGATGTGCAAATCACAAGAACAAGAAGAAGGGAAAAGTGATGGCTGCCACATGGAGTGAAAGTGATAACTCTAATGAAGTAGATGAGTCTTCGGATGATGAAGAACTCATGGCTAACTTCATAGCATTTACATCCTCTCTTAGGATCAAAGATGCTAGTGAAGAAGAGAATGATAGTCAAGAGGAAGAATACTCAAGTGATGATGGATCTTCATTACAATCCATAAATGGGAGGGTGGATAGGATGGATCTCAAGGACTACATGGCTAAGTTTGAGAGCTAAAGATTAAAGAACAAGAATGGGATCAAGAGATTAAAAGAAGAAAACCTAGACCTGTCAACTCAAGTTGACCAACTAAATAAAGTGTTGGAAAGATCTAAGAGGAGTGAATAAGGGTTGAAGAAAGAGCTTGAAGATGCTAGAGAGTTGTTGGCCAAGATAAACTCTAGCACCAAGAAACTTGACCACATGCTAGATGTTGGAAAGAGGCCAAGTGACAAGAAAAGGCTTGGGTTTGAAGATGACAAGATGCCTTCCACTCAAAGCAAGACCATTTTTATTAGAAGCATGAACTTTAATGGGTCCTCTTCTCATCAAACTCCTAGGAAGAAGCTTGATCTAGGAGAGTGTTCAAATAGTGCTCAAGTGAAGATGGTACCAAGAAGCCCACCTCAAGCTCATCCTATAAGGGCTCCTCAAGTTAACTTCCCTCAACCAAAAGCTCACAAAGGAAAGACACCTATCATGCAAGCTCAACCAAGGAAGCAATCAAGTCTTGCTCAATAACAAAGAAGGAAAGCTCCTCAACAACAAGCAAGACAACCACAAAGACATGGGAAGGCTCCAATGCATCCTCAAGGATATGGTATATTTCCTAACTCTTTACCTACATGTCATTTTTGTGGTATTGATGGTCACATTAGACCAAATTGCTTTAGGTATATCAAATTGTGTAGGATTGAAAGCATGATAGAGAAGAAAATGGCTAGAGCCTTGATGCATGTTCCTAGGACATCTAGAGCCATAGTGCATGATCCTAGGACATCTAGAGCCATGATGCATGTCACTAGGAAAAGTGGAACACCTTTGCATTATCCTAGGACATTTAGAGCCCATGTACCATTGACCAATAGGAAGGAAAATACTACACCTAGGTGGATTAGAAAGGATGAATACCTTTTCCATGTTGCACAAATTGCTTTGAAAGCTCATTCTTGTGATTTTTGGTATTTGGATAGTGGGTGCTCTAGGCACATGACTGAAAATAAGAGTTTCTTTGAGACTCTTGTGATGGAAGAGGGAGAAAATGTCACATTTGGTAATGGATCCAAAAAGAGAGTCAAAGGAAAGGGAACCATCTCCATTCCCGGATTACCTTCCTTGTCCAATGCTTTGTATGTTGATGGTCTAAAAGCCAATTGGATAAGCATTTCACATCTTAGTCTCCATCTTGTTTAGGAAAAATGATTGTTCTATCCTATTGCCTAATGGACAAACCTTGTTAAAAGGTATGAGGTCTAGTGATAATTGCTATTGTCTTGAGGCTAGAAGTGTGTCTTGTAATGTGTCCAAGGATGAAAAAATAGAGTTGTGGCATGAAAGACTTGGTCACATGAACTTTAGGGATTTAAGAATCTTAGATAAGTTCAATGTTGTGCGAGGCTTTCCCAAGCTTGGGAAAAAGGTTAATGGTGTTTGTGGGCCTTGCCAACAAGGGAAACAAACCAAAAGTATGCACAAAAAGGGCAAGTATATAACCACCCAAGAACCCCTAGAGCTTCTCCACATTGATCTTATGGGTCCTATGCAAACTGAGAGTTTAGGTTTAAAGAGATACATTTTTGTGTGTGTAGATGACTTCTCTAGGTACACATGGACTTATTTTCTTAGAGAAAAATCTAAAACTTTTGATAAGTTTAAAATGCTTTGCTCCAAACTTCAAAATGAAATGAACTCCAAGATTAAAAGCATTAAGAGAATTATGAGTGACCATGGGAAGGAATTTGAGAATGCCCATTTTGAAAACTTTTGCAATAGTCTAGGCATTTCTCATGACTTTTTGGCTCCTAAGACACCTCAACAAAATGGAGTTGTTGAGAGGAAGAATAGGGTTCTTCAAGAAATGGTCCGTGTGATGTTGCTTAGCAACAATGTCCCTAGGAATCTTTGGACTGAAGCCGTCAATACGGCATGCTACATAGGAAATAGAGTTTTTCTTAGGCCCTACACTAGGCAAACCTCCTATGAGTTATGGTAAGGTAAAAAGCCAAATGTTAGCTACTTCCACACCTTTGGAAGCAAATTCTACATTTTGAATGAATGTGATCAACTTGGCAAATTTGATGCTAAGAGTGATGAGGGTATCTTCATTGGCTATGCCTTGAATAGTAGAGCCTATAGAGTTTTCAATCTAAGGACTAGGACCGTAATGGAATCATCTAATGTTGTCATTGATGATACTAGGCTCGAAACTAATGACCATGAGGAGGAGGTAGATTTAGTTGATGACTCCCCTTTGGAGAAAGTAATTGATGTCTCTAACGTTGAAAAGGCTAATCTTGATGATGACATAGCACAACTTAGTGATAGGATTCCTCACTTTGACTTAAAAGAACCTGCTCCATGGGTTAGGAAACTTCATGACAAAGATGACATTATTGGTGAAGTTAGTAAGGGTGTTAGGACTAGGCATCAAATGGCTAATCTTATTAGCTACACTTGCTACACCTCTCAAATAGAACCCAAGAAAATTGATGAAGCCTTAAAAGATGAATTTTGGGTTCTTGTTATGCAAGAAGAGCTTAACCAATTTGAAAGGAATGAGGTTTGGACTCTAGTTCCTAGGCCTAAGAACACTAATGTGATAGGCACCAAATGGGTATATAGGAACAAATCCGATGAGGATGGCAACATTGTGAGAAACAAGACTAGGCTTGTAGCACAAGGATACTCTCAAATTGAGGGTATTGACTTTGAGGAGATATTTGCTCCCGTTGCTAGGATTGAGTCCATTAGGCTTCTTTTATCCATTTCTTGTTTGCACAAGTTTAAATTATATCAAATGGATGTTGAGAGTGCCTTCCTCAATGGTTTCTTGCAAGAGGAAGTATTTGTTGAGCAACCTAAAGGGTTTGTAAATCCTTACGACCCTAATCATGTTTATCATCTCAAGAAAGCTTTATATGGGTTGAAACAAGCACCAAGGGCTTGGTATAAGCGTCTCACCCAATATCTCATAGATAATGGCTACACTAGGGTTAGTGTTGACAAGACTCTATTCATCAAGAAAAACAAAGATGAGCACTTTATAGCTCAAATCTATGTTGATGATATAGTCTTTGGCTCCACCAATGACACCAAAGTCCAACAATTTGTTGATGTCATGTCTCATGAATTTGAGATGAGTCTTGTTGGTGAGTTAAGTTACTTTCTAGGTTTACAAATTAGCAAATGGATGATGGGATTTTTATATCTCAAGCTAAGTATGCCAAAAACCTAGTGAAGAAATTTGGCAATTAGCAAATGGATGATGGGATTTTTATATCTCAAGCTAAGTATGCCAAAAACCTAGTGAAGAAATTTGGCCTTGAAAGTGCCAAACATTGTGATACACCCATGAGACCACTTTGAAGCTAAGCAAGGATGCTAGTGGTAAAAGTGTGGACCAAACTTTATATCGTGGCATGATTGGTAGCTTGCTCTATTTGACCTCAAGTAGGCCCGATATCTTCTTTAGTGTGGGTGTGTGTGCTAGGTACCAAGCTGATCCTAAGGAGTCCCATCTCTCTTCTGTTAAGAGAATCATTAGATATGTGAGTGGGACATCCAACTATGGGATTTGGTACTCTTTTGACACTAATTCTAGTCTTGTAGGCTTTAGTGATGCAGATTGGGCAGGAAATTGTGATGATAGGAAAAGTACATCGGGCGGTTGCTTTTTCCTTGGGAAGAACCTTGTCTCTTGGTTTTGCAAGAAGAAAAATTCTATTTCTTTGTCCATGGCTGAGGCCGAATACATTGTTGTTGGGAGTGGATGCACACAGCTCCTTTGGATTAAGCAAATGCTAGTAGACTATGGATTCAATCAAGGTACTTTTTTTTTGTGATAACATGAGTGTAATTAATATTTCAAAGAATCCGGTTCAGCATTATAGGACTAAGCATATTGACATCCGTCAACATTTCATTAGAGAACTAGTTGAGAGCAAATGCATTGTACTTGAGCATGTAGGTACTAATGATCAACTAGAGGATCTATTTACTAAACCCTTAGATGCTACTAGATTCAAGACTCTTAGTAGATCTATTGGGATTTGTTTAATAGAGTGATGTGATGTGGTATTTGACCCCATATGGGGAACTCAAGCAAAGAGAGCTATTGTATACTTGTTGCATGCAATTTTTCTTATGAATATGTTTATGCCTCTTTATTGATTGCTTGAGTAGCTTGGTTGTACTTATGGTATATTGTATTTTCTTAAATAAGTTTGAACTTTCCTTTGACTACAATCTATGTCATATTTATGTTCAAACATGTATTTTTGGACTAGGAGATATACATTGGAAGTACATGTTAAATGACCTATAATTATCTCCATGACATGATGATTCTTAAATGACATGCTAATGAAAAATGATAAAGCATGATTTGTTGATTGCAATTGTTAAATGCAACACATTGTGTGAAACATACTAGTGAGACTAAAATGTTTAATCAATGTCTCTTATTCTTTATTAGTTGAACATGGCTATTATCATACGGGTATCCTTCCGAAAAAATCAAATAGGGTGCAAAGTTCATGCCATGTTTAGCTTTTAAAGTTGGATATAGTGTCTTTAAAACTTGATATCTATAAGAACCCTATATCCTTGCTTCTCTCATGACAAATGGTGAAATTGGTTTGAATTATATTGGAAACCTTTGTCATTTGCTTTGCCAAATACCATTGTTTTTGGACTTGAATGCAACATGTCTTGTATGCAAAGCATTTTTTGATTCACACATTGTCTTCAAATAAATCTCCTTGTGTCTCTTCTATCAATTGAGATTGCATAAATGTGGCTTATATAATTATACAACAATCTTGTATGCTCTTTTCTTTCTTTGCCTTGAGTGACCCGGTTAGAGACTTCTCCTTTGACTATATCATGACAAAAAGGGGGAGTAGTGTTGGCTAAAAGAGAGTAGCATGTGTTGGTTTGAAAAGGGAGTTTACATGTGAGGAGAGAGATTACATGTAGGGGGAGTAACCCGTTGAGGGGGAGCATTGCATGAGCATATCATGAGCATTTCATGGTATCATACTCATATTTCTAAATGCAAATGCTTTTGTTTTATATTCACTTGATCATCTCACATGCACTTGGTTTGGAAAGCGTATTTGTGCTTGCCTTGTGTGTAGGGTTGATAGTTCTACAAGAGATTGAAGACTTGAAGTTTTTTTTTTTATGTTTATCTCTTTGTAATTTAGAATATCTTCCCGGTGTTTTTCTATTTTGTTTTGTGAGGATCAATGTGAGTGGTGGTTTTTTCATGAAATAGCCAAAGGGGGAGATTGAAAAGTCCTCATTTGTTGATTGGTTTATTTCGTGAATAACCACATTGTTGGGGTTCATGTAAGGGTAGCTTAGGCTCTCAAGACCTCAAGAGGAGAAGCATCAAAGGTAAAATTCTTGTGTTTACTTACTATGAAGAGATAGTTGCACACACTCACATATTCATGCATAACTCTTTATCTTATATGATGAGTGTTTTCTTGTGTGCATTTTAGTTTAAATGACTCTTGTTGACCTATTTGCTGCTGCACCCGCGCTTAGTTGAAAAATGTGGACGTGCACTGGTGGTGCGCTACTCGTCTAGCGCAGCTTCACCAGCGTAAACATTTCAGAGAATCTGCGCTTGTGTTGCGCTACTGGGATGCGCCACTCGTCAAGCGTCTGTTTTAAAAATAGGTTGTGCGCTGGTGGTGCGCTACTCAACCAGCGCACGTCACCAGCGCACACAGAGGAAGCTGGAACGTTTTTTCCAAAATAACCTCACTTTGTTTGGATCTTATATATATATATATATATATATATATATATATATATATATATATATATATATATAACTCAATGCCTTAAGGTCGTGTATGAGTTTAGAATATCACATTTCTTCCTTAGAACACATTTCAAAGGAAAAACACTTTCAAGAATTCATTTTTAATCACTCAAAGCATTCCCATGAGCATTAAATCTTCATCTTGCATCATCTAAGTTCATCTAGAGTGCATCTATGGATATGGTTGCTTTATCACATCTTGTTTGGTAAGTTCTTCACTATCTTCTTACAAGTTAAGTGTTTTGCTTACTAAACCATCACTTTAATTATTTGTATGCTCTTAGAACATTCTTAGATACAAATTAGAGATTGTTGTGATGCCATGATTGAGTGTTGTATTGTGATAGCTTAATAGGATTGTTTGATCTATGTTTAGCTAAGCTTCTTGAACATTTCATTTAGCTTTTGATACCAAGGATTGTATTAATTGTCATCTTATTATCCTAGATAAGCATATAGGGTTTCCTAGCATTGTTTGTTCATTGAATATCATCATATATTCACTTACGACATTTTATCTCTTCATTGAGAAGAAAGACTTGTGTTGCTTCCGGGAGTAGGTAGCTTAAAGCACAAGCATGATGAACTAGGTTCACTTATACCGGGATTAGGTAGTGGTGAAGGATTAAACCGGGATTAGGTTGTAATTCCTTTATAATTAGTGGATTCAAGGTTCTAGTGTGGCGCACTCATCAGCCTGTGGTTTTTCCCATTTGGAGGGTTTCCACGTATATCTCAAGTGTTTTTACTATTTCCGCATTTATTACACTTGTGGTATCTTTGTAACTAGATAGGGGTTTTTTCGTCAACTTGACTCTTAACGAAAATCGGGTAAAAGTTAATTAAAATCTATTCACCCCCCTCTAGATTAATATTACACACCATAATATTTGTTTCAAGTACAAGTCATAGCGATCCAATCTGGGTTACACAAGGCGTTAATTGATTGTTAAAATAAAATTAAACATTCGAAGTCTATAGACTGGTATGGGGCTTATTCGGTAAAGCACTCCCGGTTTTAGTAGCAAGTCTTTCACTAGGTATCTGTTGCAAGGACAGAAGATTTTTCACAAGGTTGGGTGATGTAATGACATGTTTATCCTTTTGGCAATTTTCCCCACTGACCATGAGAAAGGATAAGTTGCTGCTAGTGGTCCATAATTTTGTACAAGGCATTGATCAGAAAGCAGTGCAAGGTGTATAGTGGATAAGGATGTCGATGGCTGATGAACTCCTTGGTAATCTGACGTGAAGAGTAACACCATAATTTCATCAGGTTATTTTCGACATGGTACCCGTACAATGAACACAAAGCAAAATGAAGAAAAACAAATCTTAGGATGGTTCGTTCCTAAGTGGTTATACCGTGTGGTGAGGTATGTTGATTCTCGGTGATGAATGTCGTGACTGTAGACAAAGGTCTTGAGAATTCAAACCAAATGGGAGAATTGTTAGGTTTTGGCTTGTATTCTCAAGTGAACCCAATTAAATCAAACAAGACGCAACTGATGTGAAGCTTCCTGGAGATGTGGGAAACGTTCGGAAGTTGGAATGGTGTTGTTTGTGAGAGGTTGAAGACTAGAAGAATTGGAGAAACGAAAAAGGTGGTGCATTCCAAGTGACTTGAAACCGATTAGGAAGTGGGTGCGCAACCGTGACCCGAATCGTAGTCAATCATAAGCATGCATCAAATAGGAAATCTTAGACGGAAAAGGAAAGTGTTCTTTTAGGAGTTCTTATACTTAAAGAAAAAGGATTTTGAAAATAAAAACACGGTTAAATACTCAAGGCTAACTAGAGATAGGGGGGGGGGGTGTGTGAATAGGTTAGACACCTTTTTCGACTCCCTTATAAACAAACAAAAGTTTGTCCCTCTAGATTGCTTGTATCACAATATATATATTAATTAAAGACACTTAATCAATATATAAAACAAGTAAAGTGTGATACAAACAAGTAATTGTAACACATACACAATCTATATTATAGAAAGGAAGTCAACTTATATAAAGAGTTCTATCCATAGTATTCAAATAACAAATACAAATACTAGAGAGAAGTTGCACAAGATATAACGTGGTAAACCTCCAAAGAGGAAACATCCACGGGTTAGCAACCACCGGCAAACAAAATCCACTAGTAGATAAGACAAGTACAATCTCTCAAGTGACCCCCTCACCTAGAAACTACCCTCCTATCCTACTCATGAAGATGTCGCCCTCATGCTAAACAATCTGAGGCCTCCACCTCTTGTCAAGACTTCCTCGCTCACCTTACCGGATCCTCACGACCCAAGGTAAGACTTCTTGCTTAACTATCCGAGTCCTCCCGACTCTAGTCAAGACTTCCTTGCTCACCTAGCCGGATCCTCACAACCCTAGGCAAGACTTCTTGCTCGACTATCCGAGTCCTCCCGACTCTAGCCAAGACTTCCTTGCTTGACAATCCAAGGTCTCACACATCTTGCCAAGACATCTTGCTCAACAACATAGGTCTCACACCTATTGTCAAGACTTCCTTCTCACTAGGCATCTAGGTGATCATCAATGCAAAACGCAAACAAGCACGCAACATAGAATGCTATGATCAACACATCCTATGGAAAATACTAGACATGAGCATGAATGCACAAATCACATGCAGTATAGTCAATCATGCATGTTTAATCCATCTAGATCATGTAAGATATGTTCAACATTAATCAGAACCTAGATACATGCATAGATCTAAACTTGAATCATAAGATATGTTCAATTAATCACAAAATCAAGTTTAAATCACATAAACCAAAAACATGCTAAAATCATATGACAAAGTCATTTAGATTTAAGCTAAAGTTTTAGAGCATATTCCTATTCATAGATTCAACAAAACACATGAATAGCTCAAAAGAACATAAGCACATGAATTAATGTGAGAATTCGGCCAAGAGAACCTAATACATGTGAGGAACTATTTTTCACAAAATCAATCCATCAAAGATCATCAAATAGTCCTAGAATCAAAGCTAGTACAATACAATCCCAAACATGTGGAAACATAGGCAAAATCAAAAACCTAACTCAACATGTAAGATTTCAATTGAAACTAAACCTAGCTTCAAAAGAGTTCAAAACTCAAATTAAAACACTCACAATACACATATATAAGTTGAAGAATAAAACCTAAGGCAATTGACCAAGTTTTAAAAGAAAACTTTGAGAGAAAATCAATACCTTAGTTGATTTAGGTGCAGTCCCGTTTTTGTATGTTTAGACTCCAAACAAAGCAGCAAAAGAGGATGAATATACAAACACTCAACTTTGAATCACTCAAATCGGAGTTCAAATGAAGAAGTTATGGTGTTTGGAAGGTGAGAAATGTAGAGAGAAAATTTTCTGCACACAAGTTTAAATTTCTTCTTAGAATGAAATGTGAGAGGGAAGAAGAATATAAAGAAGAGGGAAAATTGGGCATGTGAAATGACCAAGAGGGGCAAGAAGCAGCCAAGCATGCTTGCTGCCCGAGATGGCGCGTGGGCATCTCAAGGCAGCTTCTGCCTCGAGATGGCCACGCGCCATCTCTGGAAGAAGTGCTTTGCTGACTTCTTTCTCCTTCGACCTTCCTTCGCGTTCTTCGACCGTTCTCCGGCCTCTAAATGCGGAATTCAAATCCGTTTGTGGATTACGAACCGTAACTCTCACACGGAAATGGACATATAAGATACTCAACCCATAAAATAAAATTTCAACTCAATATTCGAAGACGAAGACAATGTATACAACATGAGTTAAGTATCTTTTGACTTAATACTTGAAATCAATAGTATGAGTAACCGAAATGACCGGAACACAATCAAGAATGATAAAAGACTAAAGTCAAGTTCAATATCCATGTTATACAAACATATGGACAAACAAACATGATTCAAAATAGAATGCAAACTACATAGAAATAGTCTCCAATCATGCATTTTCCAAAACATGTTATTTCCATACCATTGCATGAGCATTCATCTTTAAGTGTGTGAATGTGTTATACATGGTGCACAACGATGTAGGGACACATGTGAATAAATTGTATGTGTGTGCCTATAATGGTGCACAACGATGCAGGGACACAAATGTATTAATTGTGTGTGTGCCTAAGCCTTGTAAGAGAAAGATAAGGTCTTAGTATACCTTCGTAGAACCAAATTGCATCCTTTCTCTTTGAAGACTTAGAACTTGCTTTGACTTGTTGTTAATCCTTCTTTGAAGCTTGAATCATCATGAATCTAAACAACTAAATCATTACAAGTAAACATCATTTTGATATGGAATTAATGCCAATACAAACTAAAACTTAACAATCTCCCCATTTGGAAAATTCCATATCAAAACACCTATACATTTACTACAAATATAAAAATGAAGATAGGTCACAAAATCACTCCCTCGCATTACAATGAGTAAGATTCCTATAACTAATCTACACCAACTCTTGAACTTCATCTTGATCTTCTCTTGAAACAACCTACAAATAATCTCAAAGCATAATGCATATACAAGAGAACAAAAAACAAATGGCAACATATAATATGGATAAGAATATACAATTATGTCCACAAATACATGTATCTCCCCCTCAATACATGCCAAAATGCAAGAATTCTTAACCAAATCTTAAGACTAATTATTACATGCCATTGAAAGTTTAAAATTTCACAAAAACAACATAAAAGGAAACTAAGTAACTAGCAAATCTTTCTCCCCCTTTTTGAAATGAAATGATGCCAAAAGGTAAGAAGCATACCATAAGACTCAAATACTAGCTACTTGGTCCACAAAAGAAAGATGTGCGTGTAGTTAATCTAACATAATGCTTGAGATGTGGCCTTGAACTTGAGGCAATACACTTCTCCAACTCTATTATTCTAGCATCTTGTTTATCAACTATAGCACTAAGTTCATCAACCTTCTTCTTCAAATGTAAAGCCCGATCGGGAAGAATGTTTGTGCTAGTCTCTTGACAATCAACTTGAGAACTACTAAATAGTCCAAAGGTATCACATGTCTTACCCTTATCCTTATATGACATGTATGACACACGTTTATCACTATACTTTTCCAAGGGTTGTACCAACACATCATCTCCTCTACTCTTAACACCACGAGCTAAACACAAAGAAGTTATAAACCCTGGTAATGCAAGCTTTTTATCTTCTCCAGTAGAGAAAGTCGCACTATCAATATAAAGCATAAGTAGATCCCCAAGGTTTATAGGTTGATTAGTCACCAAGGCATACATTATTTTGATCTTGTCTTTATTCAACTCGGTTGAATTTGAAGATCCAATAATGTTAGTGCAAATGAATAGATGCCAAAATGCACCAGCCTTAGTTAACTCATGTTGACTAATATAGGCTCTACCTTTCCATTCAAAAGAAGCATTGTCACAAAGAGTTCTACCTATGATATTAAGATTTTCAATGACATCCACATCTAGAAAACTAGAATCTATATCATTAGATAGCCCAAGAAACTTGTTAATATTTTCTGAGTTAACTCTAAACACAACACCCCTAATCTCCATCAAAGCATCCAATAAGCTGGCACTTTCTCTATATTCAAGATAAAACTCTCTAACAAGAGTATCATTCACTATTCCTAACATGCTCACCCAAGATTCCCAATTTTTATCGTTAATGCACTTAAGAACATAAGAATCTTTACACTTACCTAAGTCAGTGCCTCTCTCTTGAAATGTCTTTTTAGTTCCAAAGATCCCTAAATCTTTTGACCTTGAAGCTTTGGATCCTTTTGAGGTAGACTTGGCTTTCACAATGGGATTCAATTGATTTCCACTTTCGGTAACCTCAGTTCTTCCCATTTGTTTTTGTGTTAAAAGATGCTATATACATACAACAAAAGTGAGTGAAAGACAAAACAAGCATATTAGTCACAAATATATAAAAACAAAGACATATGACTTAAGAATGAATCATCATGCAAGACAAAGATAGTGAGTAATATCTTACAAGTATCATAAAGTCAAAATATGCTAACATGTAACAAAATGAAGCATGTGAACATATCATAAAAGAGAACAATGTCTAGCATACAATGCTCCCCCTTGATAAATGCTATAACTAAAATCAATGATAGCATAAAGTTCACAAAGATTTTCACACGATCATATATTCAAGCAATTTGAAGAAATATCAAAAAAATAAGCTTCGTATGCTAAGAGAGATATACAAAGATTTTTCAAGTTCTCTCATAATTCTTCAATAATTGTTAAAATATCATCATACTCATAAACAAAGTTTGTGTGTGAGAGATATGCTTCAAATATATATCAAGATGCAGTTTGATAATCAACATGCAAATAATTTCCAACAACTATTTATCTTAAGCTTTTTCCATAAAAAGTCAAACCGATTATCATCCGGAATTTTTTGCTTTTAAGAGAATAGATTTCAACATATGAGTGTGTGTGTGCATGTGGCTCGTCATCCCATTTCTGTTTTTCAACCTGAGCTCATTTGATTTTAAACTAAACTCTTTTTTAAGCCTTCCTCCTTTTCTTTTTAGGCTTTAAATCAAAGAATTTTTTATGATGTCATTTCAACACTTCTTTGACTTTTTCCATTTTTTTACAAAAAAAAAATTCACTTCATGACGGCTTTCACTCATCACAATGGTGTAGCTCTTTCCAACATTGGGTAGCTTTCACAACCAATGTGTGTAGTCCTTTTCATGAAGGTGCTCGTTGAGTTCCATGTAATTGCCAAAACAAAATGGATACTAACCATAGGTCATTTTAAATGTACTTAAGCACAAAAAATTCAAGGTGTATCCAGTGTTTACATATTAGTAAACTCAACATACTAGCAAAACATATAAGAGAAGCAATGTGCAATTTTTTAGAAAACCAAGATTTTATGGCTCATAAGCACATGATCTAAGAGCAATAAGTAGAGACTTATTCAAGATTATTACTTCTCTAATGAGTAGCTTTCAAAGAATATGAAACTCATATTTTTCAAAAGAAATGCCACTCAATATCTATACAAAAACAATCATCAAAGTTAAGATTAATGTGAACAATATCACTATTAGATCCTAAAATAGCAAATGTCTATGAGAACCATATGTATGCTATACAAAATTCTCTAATATGACATGCTATGAGATGTATATAAAAAAATTGAGTCAAAAGATGAATATCTAAGAGAACATGCATTAGAGTATAAAGATACCTTTTTGCATATTATATTCACAAAATATCATACTTCCATCCTTTTTATGAGCACTCTTACCTTGAATGTCCTCATGACACCAAGTTGACGATGTTTCACAACAAGAGTATAAAAAGCATAATATCTCAACTCAATCAACACATATATCAAAAGAACTTCTCTAAAGTTAATCAATAAATTTTGACCATCATAACAATCATGATGTGAGATAACCAAGTTCATATCAATACATGGAGTATTCAAAGCTAGCAAGCAAGAATTCTCAACACAATTGATATATTGCCTTAAAGCTATCTCACATGTGCTTCTTATATTAGTGATAAGAGCACTCATCCTTGAACCACTTGTTCTTGGGTGTACCTACACAAACATTTCTAATATCATCCTTGACAACAATGTTAAATCTAGAGTAAAGTTCTTTAATGACTTCATTAACAAGAATATCATTAACACACTCTTCCTTAACATTTTCAACACAAGCTTTGTCAAGTTGAACAAGATTAGTATTCTTTCTACTCCACAACCTCTTCTCATGCATAGCAATATTATCATGTTTCTTAACTTTCAAGGCCTTAGCATGTTCAAGTTGAAGTTTAATCTCCTTATCTCTCGATTCATTTCCTAATTTGCATTTTTCTATATATTTATAACACCTAGGCTTAATGTGACTTATTGTGTTGCAATAATGGCAAATTGGAATAAAAGATGAGATTGTACCTTTTGGAGTTGAACTAGCTTCACTAAGAGTTTGCAAAGATACCTTGTTCACTAACTTCTTCTTGGCTTTTGATCTTCTATTCTTCTGTGGTTTCTTATCAATCACGACTCATCAAAGTGAGTAGGAAGTGGTGCTTTCAAGAGCTCCTCTTCAACTACCAAGTCGTCTTCACTACTATGAGAGTTAACAAGATTCCTAACACTAGACACACTTACCGAATCATTCACTAAGTCCTTGATGGCCTCCTTCGCCATGTCTATCTCTTCCATCAATTCTTGTTCTCTCTTCTTCAAAGAAGATATCTCATTATCCTTCTCAAGGTTTATCTTTTCAAGTTCTCTAAACTTCTTCATAATATCACCTTTCTCACCAAGAAGTCTACGAGTAACAACCATAAACCGATCTAGTTATTTCTTGATCAAATCATCCTTCTCAACTACTTCTCTTTGAGCATTATCTCTAGCTTCTTCAAGCTTTTCTATCTTTTTCAACAACTCAAGATTAGTAGGAATGGAACTAGAGCTTCCATGATGATTTGCATCAAAGTTCTTGTTCAAAGATATTGTACTATCAATATCTAATGGAGAATGAGAAGCCGTTAGAGCTACAAAGTTGCTCACCAACTCTTCATCACTTGAAGACTCACTACTAGAGCTTTCATTGTCACTAGAGTTATCATCACTCCAAGTAGCCTTCAACACTTTGCCTTTATTAGATGGCTTTTTGGTGCACTCACTGGCAAAGTGACCGAAACCATGACAATTATAGCATTGCACATCTTTTTTGTTCATGGCTTGACTATTTTTCTCATTCCTTGGAGATAATGTTTTCTTAACTCCCTTTTCCTTAGAAGACTTGCCTTTAGGCTTGATATTCTTCTTTAGAAACTTCTTGAACTTCCTAACCAAAAGAGCCATCTCTTCATTTTCATCATCACTCTCCTCCTCAATAGCATTGAGAGCGATTCCCTTACTCTTAATCTTTGGCTTCAAGCACATCTCATAAGTTTGGAGAGACCCAAGCAACTCATCAATGTTCTTACTATCCACATCCTTACTTTCCTCAATGGCCGTCACCTTTGAGTTGAATCGCTTAGGAAGAGACCTAAGGATTTTCCTGTAAGAAAAAAATGGTTTAGAAACGCAGCGGAAGCGTGAGAAAAAATGAAAATAGGGTTTGCGTATAAATAATTTTTTCCCCTTTTATGCAACGAGAACCTTAACCCTAGATTTATTAATGTGTATAAAAGTATCGTACCTTTTTCACGCGATGATTCAACAAGCGCCGAATTGATTCCGCAAGATCTTCCAATCCAATCACGAAGGTGAATCACCTAGGAGTGTGGGCTCCCTTTCTTTAATCTGTATTCCTGAGGATGGTGGCAAAGCAAATATCTTTTCTTTATTAGTTACAAATATCCTCCAAGAGAAAAATCCAAGAACGTCCGGTCACTTGTGAATTATCAATCAATTTGATTGTAACTCACATGAACCTTGATTCGATGTTGTACACAAAACCCTTTTGATGTAAATGATATTAGTATACTATCGAATACAAAAACGTTCCCTTTTTTTATCTACTTGGCCGAATTCACACACTATTGCTTAGAGATGATTGAATTTTGTTTAGAGTAAAATCAGATTGTTCTCTCTCAAAATTCTATGATGGCCGAATTCTTCACTAAGAAAAATAGAGCTTGGCCGAAATTCCTCTCTAATGCTACTTGGGCTGGCCGAAATTCACCTTCACATATATATAGGATCTTAAATCCTCTCCTAAGAAGGATTCACTTGGTTGGCAAGAATCCTTTCCTTATGTGGATTTATTTGGTAGTTAAGAGTCCTTATCTAAAAGCAAATCTAACTTCTCCTATAACCATATGTGGTATAGTGCAGAGCATTGCATACATGAGAAAAGTTTGATTCCATGGTAACATACCTTTCTTGGAATCTTGCATGGAAAACCTAGACAAGATTTTATCTATGTATGAAGCTCAGGATAATGCAATCGTTCTATTCTTTCTATCCCTTTTTACTTGGATACCAAGAATATAACTTGCTTCTCCCAAGTCTTTCATATCAAATTGTTTTGCTAACCATTCTTTTATTGATGTCAATACACCTACATCGTTCCGATGAGTAGTATATCATCAACGTAAAGAACTAGGAAAACCAACTTGTCACCTTTAATCCTTTTGTATACATAAGGTTCATCAAGGTTTTGAATAAATCCAAAACCTTTAACGGCTTGATCGAACCTTATGTTCTAGGATTTGGATGCTTGCTTCAATCCATATATGGATCTTTCCAACTTGCAAACCCTTTCCTCTTGGCTCTTTTTCAATGAATCCTTCTGGTTGCATCATGTTGATGCTTTCATCAAGACTTCCATTAAGGAAAGCTGTCTTGACGTCCATTTGCCAAATCTCTAGGTCTGGAGATGCCGTAATGGATAAGAGTATCCTAATGGATTTAAGCATGGCCACAAGAGAGAAGGTTTCTTCATAATCGATACCTTTCTTCTGTGTGTAACCTTTAGCTACCAATCTAGCCTTAAAGGTTTCCACCTTTCCATCCATTCCTCTTGTATACCCACTTGCACCCAATGGGTTTTATCCCTTTAGGCAAGTCTACAAGAGACCAGACTTTATTTTTAAACATAGATTCAATTTCGGATTGCATTGCCTTTTGCCAATGGCGACAATTAACTTCTTTCACTGCTTCCTTGTACGTATAGGGATCATCGTTGTCCGAAAGATTCTCTACAGATTCTCCTAGACCGATGTATCTCTCGGGTTGTCTAACAACCTTTCCACTTCGACGATGTATGGTAGATTGTCGATCTTGTATTGGTACGGAACTTACAATTGGGCTTGGTTACGAAACATCTTGTGGAATTGTATCTCCTAAAAGCTCATTTAGGACAATTCTACTTTTAGGCACAAAATTATTCATATAGTCCTCTTCTAGAAATTTGGCATTTGTCGAAACAAATACTTTAAGATTTGAAGGACTATAAAAATAATATCCTTTTGTTTCTTTTGGATACCCTACAAATATGCATGTTTCTGATTGGGACTCCAACTTATCTATCTTTCCTTTTAACACGTGCGCAGGACATCAAAATATCCTTAAGTGTTGTAAACTAGGCTTTCGCCCAGTCCACAACTCATACGGTGTTTTAGGAACCGACTTAGATGGTACATCGTTTAGAATATACATGGCAGTTTGTAAAGCATATCCCCAAAAATAACAAGGGAGCGTTGAATAACTCAACATAGACCTAACCATATCTAAAATAGTTCTATTTCTCTTTTCTGCCACCCCCTTTTGTTGAGGTGTGCCTGGTGCAGAAAATTGAGAAATTATTCCATTATCAATAAGATATTACTGAAACTCACCAGATAGATATTCTCAACCACGATCGGACCTCAAGATTTTTATACGTTTCTGAAGCTTATTTTCTACTTCAGTTTTAAATGCTTTGAACATATCAAAAGCATCCGACTTATGTCTCATGAGATACACATAGCCAAATCTTGAGTGATCATCCGTGAAAGTGATAAAGTACTCATATCCACCTCTAGCTTGAATGCTCATAGGTCCACACACATCAGTGTGTATCAATCCTAAACATTCGATGGCTCTTGTGCCTTTGGTCGTAAACGACCTTTTGGTCATTTTATATTCCAAACAAGATTCACAAGTTGGTAGATCATCAACCTTTAAGTCACTTAGAGGTCCGTCACATACCAATCTTTTAATCCTATTAAGGTTGATATGACCTAAGCGCAAATGCCATAGGCAAGTTTCATCTTTTGATAATTTTACTCTTTTATGATTGGGTTCCGTTGATTCCGTGTCTAACAAGTGAGAGATATTTCCATGCAATTGAAATAAACCGTTTTCCAATGTACCTTTACAAACAAATTTGTTATTCTTACTAATAATAAAACCTTTATTAAAAGTAACCGAATATCCAAATTTATTTAGACAAGAGACCGAAATTAAATTCCTCTTGAATATTGGTACATAATAAACGTTTATTAATACTAAATGCCTATAAGAATCAAAATTGATTCTAATATATCCCACTACACTAGTAGACACCAACGCTTCATTGCCTAAATGCAAGTTGAATTCATTCTTATCCAGTCTATTCCTTTGACCCTTTTCACCATAAAAGAAACACTTTTCTTTGATCTTGGTTACTTTTTTGGTCTCCTTCTAAGAAGGCTCAAGTTGCTTTTTCTTCTGTTATCTCTTAACCTTCTGACGGGTCTTAACAGTAGCAACTTTACAAACTATATGAATCCTTGTCTAGCGACATCATAATATCGGCAGCAGTCTCAATTCCTTCATGTTGTTGTTGCAACACGTTGGAGATGATGGCCATAATGTAACATACATTTAGCCATCTCTTCTAAAGACTTCCACTACTGATACTCATCTCTTTGATCCTAAGTAGATTCATTAGTTTGGTGGTTAAGGAATATACAAAATGAACTTATACTTTTCAGCTTGCAACAACAACCAATATTACTTTTCCATGTGACATAATTATCACCAGTTAAAGTATTATCTTTTAGGATATTGATTAGGGATGGGGTCATGATTTCTTTTTAATAACAAAAATTATATAAGTAAACAATCATGATATAGCACTTTTGAATATTTATCTTGAATAAAATAAAATAATTCAATCGTAAAAATTCAACAGTGATCCAACACCCATAAATATCACGCCTACTTTGGGAGTAATCACCATTTACTAGTTGGACTAGGTCCCACCTAATTGTTAACATAACAACCAACGTTTTCAATTTTAGCCTTGCAATTTTATTAACAAGAACTCTTGGGAGGATATAAATAAAAGTACATTGAGTGTGTTACCAAGTTATCGACCTTCAATATAATCCCTCACGAATATCCCTCCTTTGGGAGTAGATATCGTTTGGGCTAATTGTCTAGTCTATCCTTGTATGGAAGTATCTTGCTAAATTCCATTCATGAATACCTTTTGGGAGGTTATTTGCGAAACATAAAGCTCAACTAAACTTGGAGGCCGTAGGTGTTCCAGAACACCTTCTCCCACTCAATTGTTTAAGGCCTGTGATCGAATTCCAAAGAATGATTTACCAAGTTATCTAGTTGCCAATTTAGATACTTAAACCTTTAAATGCATGTTCATACCAAAAGAGATATATGAGTGGCACTCCTATTCTATATGACATGTTATCAAACAATGACAAACATTGCAATATTTGAAAAAAATATAAATAGCTACAATTTTGGTCCATCCTAGAAAAACAAGTAAATTACATATATCTTAGAATACAAGAACTCCTTTCTTGGCGAACAAGTCTTCACGCGACCTTCGTCTTTCGGACTCCCTTGGCTACCTCCCATGGGCGTGCGAACCCCTTGCCCTTACCCATGGGCGTGCGCATGTCACAAGCCCATAAAGGGCTGCCATGTGCAGCCCATGGCTACAACAAGGGCTGCCGTGCGCAGCCCATGCCACAACAAACGTGGCTGCGCGCTCTTCGTACGCACGTTCGTTGTTACGGCTCGCGCGATCCTTAACATGTTCTGGTTACTCCTAATTCTTCAAACATTCGAGTCTTCGAAACTGAATGTATTACAGAAGAATTTACGTAACAAAATACTGCAGTTTTTTTTTTATTATTACAACAACAAAATAATAAATAAAAAACTTAGCGACTACCAAAAAGGAAATTATGGCGATAATAGACCACCCTTCTTGTTACAATCCCAAAACAAAATTACATTGAAATTCTAGGACCAAAATTGAGCAATAACAATCTACATATAAAACATATATATATATATCCATGCATTCCAATGTAAATACATATGCGAATACCTAGAGTGCCATCTCTTTCTAAAACATGCATATATACAATAAAAAAAAAAGATTCATGAACACATACATCAATTAATCAAGGGTACAACCAGGCTCTGATACAATTGTAAGGAAAAAACTGTTTAGAAATGTAGCGGAAGCGTGAGAAAAAAGGAAAATAGGGTTTGAGTATAAATATTTTTTTTCCCTTTTATGCAACGAGAACCTTAACCCTAGATTAATTGATGTATATGAAAGTATAGCGCGACGATTGAACAAGCGCCAAATTGATTCCGCAAGATCATTCAATCCAATCACGAAGGTGAATCACCTAGGAGTGTGGGCTCCCTTTCTTTAAATTGTATTCTTGAGGATGGTGACAAAGCAAATATCTTTTATTTGTTAGTTACAAATATCCTCCAAGAGAAAAATCCAAGAACGTCCGGTCACTTGTCACTTGTGAATTATCAATCAATTGATTGTAACTCGCGTGAACCTTGATTCGATGTTATACACAAAACCCTTTTTATGTAAAGGATATTAGTATACTATCGAATACAAAAACGTTCCCTTTTTTTCTCTACTTGGCCGAATTCACACACTATTGCTTAGAGATGATTGAATTTTGTCTAAAGTAAAATCAGATTTTTCTCCCTCAAAATTCTATGATGGCCGAATTCTTCACTAAGAAAAATAGAGCTTGGCCGAAATTCCTCTCTAATGCTACTTGGGCTGGCTGAAATTCACCTTCACATATATATAGAATCTTAAATCCTCTCCTAAGAAGGATTCACTTGGTTGGAAAGAATCCTTTCCTTAGGTGGATTTATTTGGTAGTTAAGAGTCCTTATCTAAAAGCAAATCTAACTCAATAGTGTGTTTGTAACCATATTAAAGACTTCCTAATTTGATTAGATAAATAACTCCTTTTATTTATTTACTATCAAATATAGTCTTTAACATTAACTATACTACCAACAATAGTATAGTTTTAGGAGACCATCTCCTAATAGGAAAAGATTTTGACTTTTAATTAAATAATTAATTAATCAACAAATTAATTAATTTCCATTTAATTAAATAATAATAATAAAAAAATAATATATTTAAGCTATTCACCATAGCCATTGCCGCCCATACCTAGTATAAAGACCAAATATTATTTTTCTTATTTTATTAAATCCATTGGACCTTAATAAAAAGTCCACATGTGAACTAGACCTATTCTTACAAAAAGAAACAAGTTTACATGCCTTATTACTATTCTAGATGGACCCCTAAATTGGTCCGGTAGAATATATCAAGTGATCCATGCAAGTTCGTGTGGATTGGGGATCTTGACGGGCTATCTAAATTGAAGCTACAATTGACACAACCTAATCACAATCAACAAATGATTCACTTAGGTCCGATCTATTTAATTTTAGTTCATTCCACTAAAGAACTAAAATTGAACTCTTAAATAAAGATAGAATAAGTTGATGTTACTCTTTCATACACTAGACAATCTTAATGGAGAAAGTGTATCCTCGTGAAGAATACCAGTAATCGCCAAGAGCTCATATACCGCATATAGCTCTCCAAGTTACCATATTTACTCATATGACCACATTTTGAACTTGGATATTTTGACTTGTCTAGAAGCCATGTTTCAATAGACACTATTGAAAATTTAACGTTAAAATTTAATATCCAATACCTCAAAACATCCATATGATGGTATTTTACTCTCATTCAATAAAGAGAGCCACGATGTCCATATCTATAAATGAAGCCCTCTATCGATTAACAAATGAATACCACCAAACTATCGAGGATAGACTATGCTATATAATCGTACACATTGATAGCTCAAATGATAACACTTGCAACCATAAGTCCATCATTTATCTCGGAATTGAGATAGACTCTCCGATTGTCTTCAAATGAAAACTTTTATCTATTGACGGTTCTAGATAAAGTATTTTATTTTTGATCCTATTCAGTGCACCCAGTGCACTAGATTCTTTTGCCCAAAGACACCACACTTTGATGATTTTATACTCATCATAACACATTTGATCTCACTCAAATGCTAGTAAAAGAATCTACAACTTTGACAAGATAAAGGCGCCAAACCTTCTATCTTAAGTTGTGAATATTATTCAAGACTAACTAAAGAATCGTGTCTACCTCATACGTATCTAGATGTATGAACAATTCTTCTTTTCTCATAGTCTTTTGACCTTATTATTATTTACTTTTGACAATTATAATAATTAAACTATAAATGCTATAAGATTTGTTAAACTTGAAATTACTTTATTCATATGAAAAGATTGTTAATTACAATATTACACTCTTGCTATCGAGCAAAATCCTAACATTTCCAATTTAAACGCTCTATTGAGATAGGTACTCCAAGTGCTTGACATTGGTTAGTAATGTTAAGAAGCTGGAATTGGAAGTCTTTAAACTTTTCTTCTTCACCTATACTTTAACCTTCAAATTGTGATGCCAACATTTAAAGTCTTGATTTCTTCACCGCTAAGGTTCCTTCATTAGTAACTTGGAGAGTATCCCAAGCTTCCTTTGCAGATTCAAGATTTTGAATGTAGGAGAATTGATGCCCATCAACTCCTCCAAAGATGGCATTCATAGCACGATGGTGCCATTTAGCAACCTCAAATTCATTCGTTGTCCATTCACTCATTGGCTTGAGTATCATGGTTCCATCCTCTTGAACCTTGGTAGGAGAACTATAACCTTCTTCCACTACCATCCAAGCCCTTTCATCAATAGAGTGGATGCAGGTTTTCATCCTCAACTTCCAATACCTATAGTTAGTGCCTCAAAGTAATGATGGCCTAGTATTTGAGGCTCCTTCAGCCATTACATCATCTTGTAAACCCATGAATTCAATCACCTTGGGAAAAACCGTGAATGTATCACCCGGACTCTCACTAAGTGCAATCTAGTGTCCTGCTCTGATACCAATTGAAAATACAAACACAGTTAAATGCTCAAGGCTAACCTAGAGGGGGGGGGGGGGGGGGTGAATAGGTTAGACACCTTTTTCGACTCCTTTAGAAACAAACAAAAGTTTATCCCTCTAGATTGCTTGTATCACAATATATATATTAATTAAAGATACTTAATCAATATATAAAATAAGTAAAGTGTGATACAAACAAGTAATTGTAACACATACACAATCTATATTATAGAAAGGAAGTCAATTTACATAAAGAGTTCTATCCATAGTATTCAAATAACAAATACAAATACTAGAGAGATAGAGATAGAGAGAAGTTGCACAAGATATAACGTGGTAAACCTCCAAAGAGGAAACATCCACGGGTTAGCAACCACCGGCAAACAAACTCCACTAGTAGATAAGACAAGTATAATCTCTCAAGTGACCCCTTCACCTAGAAACTACCCTCATATCCTACTCATGAAGATGTCACCATCATGCTCAACTATCCGAGGCCTCACACCTTTTGCCAAGACTTGCTCGCTCACCTTACCGGATCCTCACGACCCAAGGCAAGACTTCTTGCTCAACTATCCGAGTCCTCCTGACTCTAGTCAAGACTTCCTAGCTCACCTATCTGGATCCTCACGACCCTAAGTAAGACTTCTTGCTCGACTATCCGAGTCCTCCTGACTCTAGGCAAGACTTCTTTGCTTGATAATCCAAGGTCTCACACCTCTTGCCAAGACTTCTTGCTCAACAACATAGGTCTCACACCTATTGTCAAGACTTCCTTCTCACAAGGCATCTAGGTGATCATCAATGCAAAATGCAAACAAGCACGCAACATAGAATGCTATGATCAACACATCCTATGGAAAATACTAGACATGAGCATGAATGCACAAATCACATGTAGTCTAGTCAATCATGCATGTTTAATCCATCTAGATCATGTAAGATATGTTCAACATTAATCAGAACCTAGATACATGCATAGATCTAAACGTGAATCACAAGATATGTTCAATTAATCACAAAATCAAGTTTAAATCACATAAACTAAAAACATGCTAAAATCATATGACAAAGTCATTTAGATTTAAGCTAAAGTTCTAGAGCATGTTCCTATTCATAGATTCAACAAAACACATGAATAGTTCAAAAAAACATAAGCACATGTATAAATGTGAGAATTCGGCCAAGACAGCCTAATACACGTGAGGAACTATTTTTCACAAAATCAATCAATCAAAGATCATCAAATAGTCCTAGAATCAAAGCTAGCACAATACAATCCCAAACATGTGAAAACATAGGCAAAATCAAAAACCTAACTCAACATGTAAGATTTCAATTGAAACTCAAACTAGCTTTAAAAGAGTTCAAAACTCAAATTAAAACACTCACAATGCACATATATAAGTTGAAGAAGAAAACTTAAGGCAATTGACCAAGTTTTAAAAGAAAACTTTGAGAGAAAATCAATACCTTAGTTGATTTAGGTGCAGTCCCGTTTTTGTGTTTTTAGACTCCAAAAACAGCAACAAAACTCACTTAAACCTTTAAAGAAAAGATGGACGATAAATAGAGAAACACTCTCAACTTTGAATCACTCAAATCAGAGTTCAAATGAAGAAGTTATGGTGTTTGGAAGGTGAGAAAATGTAGAGAGAAACTTTTCTGCACACAAGTTTAAATTTCTTCTTAGAATGAAATGTGAAAGGGAAGGAGAATATAAAGGAGAGGTAAAATTGGGCATGCGAAATGACCAAGAGGGGCTAGATGCAGCCAAGCATGCTTGCTGCCTGAGATGGCTCGTGGGAATCTCAAGGCAGCAAGCCTTCTGGCCCGAGATGGCCACGCGCCATCTCGGGAAAGAAGTACTTTGCTGACTTCTTTCTCCTTCGACCTTCCTTCGCGTTCTTCGGCAGTTCTCCGGCCTCTGAACGCGGAATTTGAATCTGTTTTTGGATTATGAACCGTAACTCTCACATGGACATGGTCATATGAGATACTCAACCCAGAAAATAATAATTCAACTCAATATACGAAGACGAAGACAATGTATACAACATGAGTTGAAAGTGTAGTATCTTTTGACTTAGAACTTGAAATCAATAGTACGAGTAACCGAAATGACTAGAACTCAATCAAGAATGATTTAAGACTAAAATCAAGTTCAATATCCATGTTATACAAACATATACACAAACAAACACAATTCACACTAGAATGCAAACTACATAGAAATAGTCTCCAATCATGCATTTTCCAAAACATGTTATTTCCATACCAATGTATGAGCATTCATCTTCAAGTGTGTGAATGTGTTGTACATAGTGCACAACGATGCAGGGACACATATGAATGAATTATATGTGTGTGCTTATAATGGTGCACAACGATGGAGGGACACAAATGTATGAATTGTATGTGTGTGCCTAAGCCTTGTAAGAGAAAGATAAGGTCTTAGTATAACTTTGTAGAACCAAATTGCATCCTTTCTCTTTGAAGACTTAGAACTTGATTTGACTTGTTGTTCATCCTTCTTTGAAGCTTGAATCATCATGAATCTAAACAACTAAATTATTACAAGTAAACATCATTTTGATATGGAATTAATGCCAACACAAACTAAAACCTAACAGATTTCTCTTTAACAAGAAGACTTGTCATAAATAGAAAATAGTATTTATATTGGACAAGTAATTCTTTTACGTTTAGGAGGAGGATTCCTTTTATCTCAAACTCCTTATAACTAGTATAAATAGACCTTGTAATTAGGTTATTTTGTGTGGAGAAAAAGAAACACCATGTAACATCAGAGAGTAGAGAGATCCGGGTAAGAGACCCATGAGAATATCCGATGAGGGATCTAAGGGAATAACAGTGGATCAAGTTAGAGATAAGTGGATGATATTCATGGGAGACCTAGGGGATATCGGGGGGGGGGGGGGGGGGGGTTCTTGGTGAGGATCTTGTGAACGTTGTGAGCTGAGAGTCATGATGTAAAGCTCGGTTGTGAGCTTGGGGACTTGGTAAGGCTCTGTAGTTTAAGGTTATTGTGTGAGAGAGAATCCTGATGTATATGGTTGTAACAATTTATCATATAGTGAAACTTTCTCTATCGGCCTGACGACCCGTGGTTTTTTTTACCCGATTTGGGTTTTCCACGTATATCTTGTGTTATGATCGGTTTCTTTTCTCTCTTCTATTTTTCTAAAATAGACGTTATTAATTGCTATGAGTTATGGGTATATATATGAGGTATGCCGATTCCACGATCATTGGTTTCAAAATCTCAATTTTTTTTATCCGAATCCCTAAATCCTTGGATGGGTTGTTTTTGAGTCAGATTATTTATGTAGGAAATATGTATCATCATCAATAACTTGAAAGTGATTAGCTTCAATGGAACAACATCTCCCTATTGGTTACCCGGTTCTCGAAGCTTTCATGGTATTCAAATAGAACATCATTGCCAGATTTTAGTCTCTCAAATGAAATTTAATTTAATGGAAAAAAGAAGAAGATATTTTAGGCTTTGTAAAATAGTAAAAGGAAAAAAAAAACACTAAAGATGGAAAAAACATTGATTTTTTCTTTATATAAAAAAAATTGGTTGGAGTGTCTTTAATTTTTTTTCCTTGTTTAGTAAGTTAAATTTAGTTTAAAATTGTCATTAATAAAAAAATAGAGTGTAAACAAATATTTTTTGGCTTGTTAACATCATCTCTCTTATAAAAAATATATATTACAAAATTTTCCCTAAATAAAATAATTTTAAGAAAAAATTAATTTAAGTAAGTTAACTCATGAATCAGGTTTATTTTTTTATTTTTAAATATCTTTACAGTTGTGTCGATGTCAAACTCAGATATTTTTTCATAGCAAAATCCCTTTTGAAAAACAAATGTATACATGGAAATATATATATATATATTAAAAAAAACCTCACCAGATTGTATTCTAAATATAATATAAATTGAATTAATTTAGACATTTCCTTTACAGTTTAGCTCCGCAAATATTTTACACTTAGCACAAGATTGAATCACCTAGGAGTGTGAGTTTTTTTTAACCAATGTGTAAATCCAACTACAAGATTTACAGAAAAAGATTAAAAGCTCAAATAAAATATGAAACTTAAAACTTACTTTAAGCTTGTGTCGACGCCAATTAGTATGACAAACTTGGTGTCTCTCTATTCTTTCTCTTAAGCCATCTATTTATATATTTAAGAAAGAATAATTTGTTTCTTATAGGACACAAGACTCGCAATCATATTGTGATTTTGTAAGCCTAATTTTATTATGAATATTTACCTTTTTCAATATTTTTTTTATCAAAATCCTATTTTTTTTTGTCTTTTATTCCTAATGGGCCCAAATCAAAGAAGCAAGTGGGATGTGAAGTTTTTGTGGTATATGCCACTTTTTGTGCAACTATGGTTCAGCCACCTTAATATTTAGGGTTGGCCGAACTCTTATTCTACCAATGATCCAATTTTGGATCCTTGGGTCTTGCCTTGAGACCCAATATTTTAGTCCAATAAGTTCCTTTTAGATGATCTAATTTAACTTGTGAAGTTTGAGGATCCATCGGTTATTTTAATTACAAGCTCTAATATAGTTGACCCAAGTACCAGTTAACTCATAATTAATTGGGTCCAAATATATTAATTTTAGATTAGTCAACCAAAAACTGAATTTGCACTCTATAATTAAAATAAAATATATTAAATATTTTTACCCTAAACAATTATGTGAAATATGTATTATCATGAAAAATACCAATAATTAAAATGCTTTTTGACCGTTGCATTTTTAGTTTTTTTATTCCTTAGCACTGTCCTTACATCTTTATGGATAATTTGATTTATCATAAATCGTGATTCAATAAATTCTTATTGAATACTTGGTACTAAGATTTACTATCCAAGCCCTCGTAAGACCCATAAAGTGGTATTTACTATTATTTAATTATAAGTGCCATGATTCCCATATCTATAAATATTTGTCCGCTATGACATATGAATTAATAACACCAAACTATATGAATTATAAGGTAAATGCACGTGTCAGGTATGACTCCTCACTTTATACCTTCTTGTCATTTTTGTGGTGTTGATGGGTATGTTATGCCAAATTGCCTTAATTACATTAAGAAATGTAGCGTTGAGAGCACGATGGAAAGTATAAACTTAGAAGAGCCAATATGCATGTGCCAAGGAAAACTAGAGTCAATGATCCTAGAAATTCATGTAACATGTTGACTAAGGCCACTAGGAATGAAAATGTGTCACCTAGGTGAATTAGAAAAGGTGAACTGTTAAGTTTATAAGTCATGTTGGTATAATTCCATATCAAAACTATATTTCATTAGTATTTGATTAGATGTATAGGTGTTGGGATTATGCTTAATAGCAAGAGTGTAATAATGTATTTGAAAATCTTTTCATATTAATAATGTGATTTATAGTTTAACAAATCTTATAGCATTTACACTTTAATTATTATAATTGTCAAAAGTAATTAATCATAAGGTCAAAAGACTATGAGAAAAGAAGAATTGTTCGCACATCTAGATATGTATGAGGTACACACAATTCTATAGTTAGTCTTGAACAATATTCACAACTTAAGATAAAGGTTGGACGTCTTTATCTTGTTAAAATTGTAAATTCTCTTGCTATCATTTAAGTGGGATCAAATATGTTATGATGAGTCTAAACTCATCAAAGTGTGGTGTATTTGGGAAAAAGAATCTAGTGCACTAGGTGCATTGAATAGGATCACAGTGAAATACTTTATCCAGAACCATCGATGGATAAAAGTTTTCACTTGAAGACAGTCAGAGGGTCTATCTTAATCCTAAGATAAATGATGGACTTATGGTTACACGTGTTACCATTTGAGCTATCAATGAGTACGATTATATATCATAGTCTATCCTCGATAGTTTGGTAGTATTCATTTGTTAATCGATTGTGGACTTCATTTATAGATATGGACATCGTGACTCAATTTATTAAATGTGAGTAAAATATCATCATATGCATGTTTTGAGGCACTGGTTATTAAATCTTAACGTTAAGTTTTCAGTAGTGTCTATTGAAATATGGCTTTTGGACAAGTCAAAATATCCAAGTTCAAAATGTGGTCATATGAGTAAATATTGTAATTAGGAGAGCTGTAGGCGGTCTATGAGCTCTTGGCAATTACTGATATTCTTCACGAGGATATACTATCTCCATTAATATTTTCTAGGGTATGAATAAGGAACATTAACTTATTCTATCTCTATTTAAGAGTTCAATTTTAGTTCTTTAGTGGAATGAACTAAAATTAATATATCAAACATGAGTGAATCATTTGTTGATTGTGATTAGATTATGTATATTCGAGCTTAAATTTAGATAGACCGCCAAGATCTCCAATTCACACAAACTTGCATGGATCACTTGATATATTCTACCAGACCAATTTCTAGGACCATCTAGAATTGTTTTTGGATTTTGGAATCCAAAAGCTTTGAAAAGGTTCGGTCATGTGTGATCAAAACACAAGGGAACTCTTTAAAATACCTGGATTGGGCGGCCAAGGATGTGGGATTCCTTGGACGACCCTAATGGGGTGCAATTAGCATTCCGTTAATACATTAAGGATGTAATTTGCAAATTTTAAATAAATGGGCTATGTAAATCATATTAATGTATTAATTTTAGGCATGTGGACTTGTTTCTTTTTTTTTTTTAGTAAGAATGAGTCTAATTCACATGTGGATTTTTTTTTTATTAAAGTCCAATGGATTTAATAAAATGGAAAAAACAATATTGGGCAGCAAGGCTATGGATATTATCCTATTACATTATTTTTATTTTATAATTTAATTACATGGAAATTAATTAATTAAACAATAAAATATTTTTCCGAGTAAGAAAAGGTCTTCTAGTGTCATACTATTGTTGGTAGTATTAGAAATATCAAATACTTTATTTGATAAGTAGATAAATAAAAGAAATTTATTTATCTAGTCAAATTAGGAAATTTTTTGATATCTATCGTAACTCCAATTGTCAATTGGTCAAATTAGGAAGTTTTTGGTAAAGTCACAATTTAACTTTTATTCAATAATTAGTTATTGGATAAATACACTAGTGAGTTGGAATAGAAGTCTTGGTGTGAAAAAGAATTCTTCTTTGAGTGAGGATTCTTGGCCATCAAGTAAATCTTCATAGAGAGAGGATTCTTGCCCACCAAGTTAATCCTCCTTAGGAGAGGATTTTGCCACCTATATATATGGCCTTGAAGATTTAAGCCAAGGGTTTGTGGAGACTTGTGAGAAGTTTTTTTTTATTTTTTATATTTGCTTATTAAAGTTAGAAAAAAACTTCATCCAACCCATTTTTTGTAGAATTTGGCCAAGCATAGAAAAAAGAGGGAATAGTTTTTTTTCGATAGTGCACTAGTATCCTTTATATTAAAAGGGTTTTGTGTACAAAAATCAAATCGGATTCACACGAGTTTCAATCAAATAGGTTGACAATTCACAAGTGACCAAACGATCTTAGGTTTTTTCTAGAAGGATTATTGTGACTAACAAAAGAAAAAGATTTTGTTTGTTTCCATCCTTAGGTATACAATTCAAAGAAAGGGAGCCCACACTCCTAGGTAATTCATGTTCGTGATTGGATTGAAAGATCTTGCAGATTCAATTTGGTGCAACTTCAATCGTCACGAGAAAAAGGTACGATATTTTATTATATGTTAATTAATCAAGGTTTAAGGTTCATTCTTTTAAAGAATTTTTTTAAAATATACTAAACCTATTTTTGTGCTTCCGCAGCACGATTTTTACTACAATTGGTATCAGAGGTTGGCTGTACCCTTGATTAATTGATGTATATATACATAAATCTATTTCTTTTTAATGTAAATATGCATGTTTTAGAAGGAGATGACACTCTAGGTATTCAGATATATATTTATAATGGAATGAATGGATATATATATATATATATATATATATATATATATGTTTTTATAATGTGATTTGTTATTGCTCAATTTTGGTCCTAGAATTTCAATGTATTTTTGTTTTGGAATTGTAACAAGAAGGGTGACCTATCATTGCCATAATTTCCTTCTTGGTAGTTGCTTAGTTTTTTTAATTTTATTATTGTAATAAAATTTTTGTTGTAATATATTTAATTTTTGAAGAATTGAATAATTGAAGAAATCGAAGCAGAAAAAGTAGCAACGGAGTAACCCGGAGTAGCTGCACAAGGGTTTGGAAGCAAGTGCCTGAACACAAAACCTTTGGACGGTGGCCGCTTGATGGCTTGCTCATCAAATTAGGTTCAGGGTTTTGTATTTCAAACAAATATAATTTACTTATTTTTTTAGGACGGCCAAAGTTGTGTCTATTTACTTTTCCATAAATATTGCAATGTTTGTCATTGTATAATAACATGTCATGTAGAATAGGAGTGCCACTCAAGTATCTCTTTGGTATGAACATGTTTTGAATTGTTTCGGTATCTAAATGGCATCTAGATAACTTGGTAAATCATTCTATGGAATTCGATCACACTCCTTAAATAATTGAGTGGGAGAAGGTGTTTGGAACACCTATGGCCTCCAAGTTTAGTTGAGCTTCATGTTTCAAGTAATAACCCCCCAAGGGGTATTCATGAATGGAATTTAGCAAGATACTTCCTTACAAGGATAAACTAGACAATTGATTCAAACGATATCTACTCTCAAGTGAGGGATATTCGTGAGAGAATATATTGAAGGTCGATAACTTGGTAACACACTTAATGTGATTTTGTTAAGATCCTTCCAAGAGTTCTTGTCAATAAAATCGTAAGTCTAAAATTGAAAATGTTGGTTGTGATGTTAACAATTAGATGAGACCTACTCCAACTAGTAAATGTTGCAAACTCCCAAAGGAGGCGTGACATTTATGGGTGTTGGATCACCATTGAATTTTATGATTGAATTATTTTATTTATTTCAAGATCAATATTCGAAAGTGCTTTATCATGATTGTTTACTTATATAATTTTTGTTATCATTCAGAAATCACGACCCCTATCCCTAATCAACATCCTAAAAGATAATACTTTAACTGGTGATAATTATGTCACATGAAAAAGGAAAATTAGGTTATTGTTGCAAGATGAAAAACATAAGTTTGTTATGTGTACCCCTAAACCACCAACTCCTACTAATGAATCTACTGAGGAGCAAAGAGATGAGTATCAATAGTGGAAGACTTTAGATGAGATGGCCAAATGTTACATTATGGCCACCATCTCCGACGAGTTACAACAACAACATGAAAGAATGGAGACTGTTGCTGATATAATGATCTCTTTGGAAGAGATGTTTGCTATGAAGTCCAGGATGACTAAGAGAGAGACTGACTGCTTTTATGAATCTTAGGATGAAACCTAGACAGGCTGTGAAAGATCACATGATGAAAGTCATAGTACATCTCAATATTGCTGAACTCAATGGTGCTGAGATAGATGGCGATACAAAAATTGACATGATTGTCAACTCACAGTTGAATCCCTTTGATCAGTTCAAGTTGGACTACACCTTGAACAATACGAAATATACCTTGCAGAGCCTGATGCAAGATGTTCAAAGCATCGAGAAAATCCTTGTGAAATGCAACGGTCATGAGATTCATACGGTAGATAAAATGGCTATTGTTAAGACCCGTAGGAAGGTCAAGAGACAACAAGAGAAAGAGAAAATTGGACATACTGAGAAGGAGACTAAGAAAGTAACAAAGATCAAAAGGAAGTGTTTCCTTTGTGGTGAAAAGGGACATTGGAAAAGAAATTGTCCAAAGTCACATGATAAGAAGGAAGAAGGTAATATTAATTATCTTGAAACATGTATTTTGGCAGATTCTATAGATTCTTGGATCATAGACTCTAGAGCCACTAATCATATTTTTAATCCTTACAGGGGTTCAAGGAAAAGAAAAGGCTTAATGTGAATGAATTCAACTTGAACTTAGGCAACGAAGCGTTGGTGTTTGCCAGTACAGTGGGATATATTAGAATTAATTTAGGTTCTCATACGCATTTAGATTTAATAGACGTGTATTATGTACCTCAATTCAATAGGAATTTAATTTTAGTTTCTTGTTTAAATAAATTTGGATATTTGATTACTTTCAATAAAGGTTTTACTATTAGTAGGAATAACAAACTTGTTTGCAAAGGTACATTGGAAAATAGTTTATTCTATTTGCATAGCAATGTCTCTCACTTGTTAGACATGAAATCAACGGAACCTAAACATAAAAAAATCAAATGATCAAAAGATGAAACCTACATATGGCATTTACGCCTAGGTCATATTAACCTTGATAGGATCAAAAGATTGGTTGGTGAGGGACCTTTAAGTGACTTAAACGTTGATGATCTGCCAACTTGTGAATCTTGTTTGGATGGTAAGATGACCAAAAGATCGCTTATGACCAAAGGCACCAGAGCCACTGAATGTTAAGGATTAATACTCACTGATGTATGTGGTCCTATAAGCATTTAAGCTAGAGGTAGACATAAGTACTTCATCACTTTCATAGATGATTACTCGAGATTTGGCCATGTGTATCTCATGAGGCATAAGTCGGATGCTTTTGACATGTTCAAAGCATTTAAAGTTGAAGTTAAAAATCAGCTTGAGAAATACATAAAAATCTTAAGTTCTGATCGTGGTATAGAATATCTATCTTGTGAGTTTTAATAATATCTTATTGATAATGAGATAATTTCACAGTTTTCTGTGCCAGGCACACCTCAACAAAATGGGGTGGCAGAAAGGAGAAATATATCTCTTTTAGACATGGTTAGGCCTATATTGTGTTATTCAACGTTTCGTTATTCTTTTTAGGGATATGTTTGACAAACTGTTATGTACATTCTAAACGATGTACAATCTAAGTCGGTTCCTAAAACACCGCATGAGTTGTGGACTGGGCGAAAGCCTAGTCTACAACACTTATGGATATTTGAATGTCCTGTGCACATGTTAAAAGGAAATATAGAAAAGATGGAGTTCTGTTCAGAAACATACATATTTGTAGGGTATCCAAAATGAACCAAAGGGTATTATTTCTATAGTCCTTCAAATCTTAAAGTATTTATTTAGAAAAATGCCAATTTTCTAGAAGAAGACTATATGAATAATTTTGTGCCTAAAAGTAGAATTATCCTGAATGAGCTATCATGAGATACAATTCCACAAGAGGTTTCATAACCTAGCCCAATTGTAAGTTTCACACCAACACAAGATAAACAACCTACCATTCCTCGTCGTAGTGGCAGGGTTAGTAGACAACCCGAGAGAAACATCGATCTAGGAGAATTAGTAGAGAATCTTCTGGACGACGATGATCCCTACACGTACAAGAAGCCATGAAAGATGTTGATTGTCCCCATTGGCAAAAGGCAATGCAATCCGAAATTGAATCTATGTTCAAAAATAAAGTCTTGTTTCTTGTGGACTTGCCTAAAGGGATAAAACCCATTGGGTGCAAGTGGGTATACAAAAGGAAGAGGGGAATGGATGGAAATATGGAAACCTTTAAAGCTTGATTAGTAGCTAAAGGTTACACATAGAAGGAAGGTATCGATTATGAGGAAACCTTTTCTTCTGTAGCCTTAAATCCATTAGGATACTCTTATCCATTGCAGCATATTTAGACCTAGAGATTTTGCAAATGGATGTCATGATAGCTTTCCTTAATGGAAGTCTTGACGAAAGAATCTATATGATGCAACCAGAAGGATTCATTGAAATTAGCCAAGAGGAAAAGGTTTGCACGTTGTAAAGATCCATATATGGATTGAAGCAAGCAACCAGTTTCTGGAACATAAGGTTCGATTAAGATGTGAAAAGTTTTGGATTTATTGAAAACCTTAACGAACCCTGTGTATATTCATCGGAAATGATGTTGGTGAATTGACATCAGTAAAAGAATGGTTAGCAAGATAATTTGATATGATGGACTTAGCAAAAGCAGGTTATATTCTTGGTATCTAAGTAATAAGGGATATAAAAAATAGAACGATTGCATTATCCCCTGCTTCATACATAGATATAATCTTGTCTAGGTTTTCCATACAAGATTCTAAGAATGGCATAATACTTTTCAGACATAGAATCAAACTTTCTAGGGAACATGCTACTAAGAATGATTATGAAGACCAATTCATGAGTAGGGTTCCATATGTCTTAGCAGTTGGAAGTCTCATGTATGCAATGCTCTATATTAGATCGGATTTTTATTTTGCTGTTGGTAGAGTTAGCAGATTTCAATCGAAATCTGGTATTAATCACTTGACAACAGTCAAGCATATTTTCAAGTATCTCATGAGAATGAGAGTTTATATGCTTTTATACTTTGGGAGGAATTTAATTTCCGTTAGGTATATAGATTCTGATTTCAAGTCAGATTCTAGCTCTATGAGATTAACTTTAGGATCTGTGCTTACTCATGGAGGAGGTGCAGTCATATGGAGAAGTATCAAGCAATCTTGTATTAGTTATTCCGCCACACAAGCTAAGTATGTTGCCACATGTGAAGCCGCTAAAGAGGTTATATGGCTCTACCAATTCTTGATTGACTTGAAAGTGGTTCCTGATGCGAATAAGCATATCACTATCTATTGTGACATTAGTGGAGTAGTGACTAATTTAAGAGAACCAAGAAGTCATTAGAGAGGGAAACACATTGAAAGAAATTATCATCTTCTGAGGGAAATTGTGCATAGGAGAGACGTGACGATTACCAAGATCGCGCCAGTAGAAAATCTAGCGGATCCCTTCATAAAGGCTCTACCACAAAATAGTTTTGATGAGTACTTAGAGATTAAGGGGTTAAGAGATATGACACATTTGCTATAGAGAAAGTGTGAGAATTTTTGGATTATGCCAAATTGTGAGAGTGTAATAATGTAATTTACAATCTTTTCGTGTTAATAAAGTGACTTCTTGCCTAACAAATCTTATAGCATTTATAGTTTAATTTTTTTAATTGTCAAAAGTAAATAAAAATAAGGTAAAAAGTCTATGAGAAAAGAAGAATTGTTCATACATCTGGATATGTTTGAGGTAGACACAATTCTTTAGTTAGTCTTGAACAATATTCACAACTTAAGATAAAGGTTGGGCACCTTTATCTTGTTAAAGTTGTAGATTCTTTTGCTAGCATTTAAATGGGATCAAATGTGTTATGATGAGTCTAAAATCATCAAAGTACGGTGTCTTTGGCAAAAGAATCTATTGCACCAGGTGCATTGAATAGGATCACAGTGAAATACTTTATCCAAAACTGTCAATGGATAAAATTTTTAACTTGAAGACAATCTTAGAGTCTATCTCAATCTTGAGATAAATAATGGACTTATGGTTACAAGTGTTATCGTTAAAGCAATCAATGAGTACAATTATATAGCGTAGTCTACCCTTGAAAGTTTGGTGGTATCCATTTGTTAATCGATTGTGGACTTCATTTATAGATATGGACATCGTGGCTCCATTTATTAAATGTGAGCAGAATATTGTCATATGAATATTTTGAGATATTAGATATTAAATCTTAACGTTAAATTTTTAATAGTGTCTATTGAAATATGGCTTCTAGACATGTCAAAATATCCAAGTTCAAAATGTGGTCATATGAGTAAATATGGTAACTAGGAGAGCTATAGTCGGTCTATGAGCTCTTGGCGATTACCGGTTCTTTTTTACGAGGATACACCATCTTCATTAAGATTTTCTAGGGTACGTATGAGGAACATTAACTTATTCTATCTTTATTTAAGAGTTCATTTTTAGTTCTTTAATGGAATGATCTAAAATTAATAGATCAGACCTAAGTGAATCATTTGTTGATTGTGATTAAGTTACTATTGGAGCTTAAATTTAGATAGCCCGCCAAGATCCCCAATTCACACGAAATTGCATGGATCACTTGATATATTATACTAGACCAATTTCTAGGTCCATCTAGAATTGTTTTCGGATTTTAGAATCCAAAAGTTTTGAAGAGGTGTTGTCATGTGTGATCAAGACATGCGGGAACTCTTCAAAATACTTGGATTGGGTGGCCAAGGATGTGGGATTCCTTGGGCGGCCCTAATGGGGTGCGATTACCATTCCATTAGTTCATTAAGAATATAATTTGCACATTTTAACTAAATAGGCTGTTTAAATTATATTGATGTATTAATTCAAGGCATGTGGACTTGTTTCTGTTGTTTTGTAAGAATGGGTCTAGTTCACATGTGGCCCATGTATATGGCTTGGGCAGCATAGCTATGGATATTAGTGTAATATATTGTTTTTATTTTATTATTTAATTAAATAGAAATTAATTGTTTAATTATTTAATTAAAGGAAAAATATTTTTTCCAAGTAAGAGAAGGTCTCCTAGTGTCATATTATTGTTGGTAGTATGATAAGTATCAAATACTTTATTTGATAAGTGGATAAATATAGGAATTTACTTATCTAGTCAAATTAGGAAGTATTTGATATCTATCAAAACTCTAATTGACAATTGGTCAAATTATGAGGTTTTTGATAAAGTCACATTTTTATTTTTATTCAATAATTAGTTATTGGATAAATACACTAATGAGTTGGAATAGGAGTCTTGGTGTGGAAAATAATTCTTACTTGAGTGAGGATTCTTGGCCACTAAGTAAATCCTCCAAGATAGAGGATTAAAGTCCACCAAGTAAATTCACCTTAGGAGAGGATTTGATCACCTATATATTTGGCCTTGGCCGAAATCATTGAGAGATTTTGGCCAAGGCTTGGTGGAGACTTGTGAGAAGTTTTTTTTATTTGCTTATTATAGTTAACCAAAAAATCATCCAACCCATTGTGTGTAGAATTCCGCCAAGCATAGAGAAAAGATGGAGCGTTTTTGTTTTCAATAGTGCACTAGTATCATTTACATCAAAAGGGTTTTATGTACAAAAATCGAATCGGGTTCACACGAGTTTCAATCAAATAGATTGATAATTCACAAGTGACCAAACGTTCTTGGGTTTTCTCTAGGAGGATTATTGTGACTAACAAAAAAAAAAGATTTTGTTTGTTTTCATCTTCAGGTGTACAATTAAAAGAAAGGGTGCCCACAGTTATAGGTGATTCACGTTCGTGATTGGATTGGAAAATCTTGCAGATTCAATTTGCTACAACTTCATTCGTCATGAGAAAATTGTACAATACTTTATTATATGTGAATTAATCAAGGGTTAAGGTTCCTTTAAAAAGGATTTTTTTTTTTAAATATACTAAACCTATTTTTGCGCTTTCGCCGATTGATTTTTCCTACAATAGGTCTACTATGATTAAAGCATCAAGGAAGATTTGACAACTTATCGAGCAAAGTGAAGTTTTCAAGAGGAGCAAGCTTTATTGCAAATCAAATGTATAATAGGACCTCATTCCTTTACAAGGCTTTTGAGGTGCATACGCACATTGCATCCATATGAGTCCCTGCATAGTTATGCTCAGTTGTTATAACACATACACAAATATATTAATGTATGCACACACATTACATTTAAATTAACAAATTGTGTAAAATTGCATGTTCTAGGATTATGCCCCATCAGCACTAAAAAATGCCAACACAATTAGAACAAGGTCTACTATAGATCCCGAAATGGTTAAATCAAGTCTCCAGTAGCAAGAGTAGTACTCGAGTGTACCTCTATACTAGATAGACCAAGCGTTACCTCAGATAAATTCCATAAAGTACCTTGCCAAAGTGACATAAAAAATTAGAGTTCTCCTCCAAACAACATAGGAATAGTGGGTGGACTTTCATGATATTTACGATACCATTAATGAGGTCAACCATATTAATGGAGGTAGTCAACCCTATTAATGATATAATCAACGCCATTAAATCAGTTAACTCCGTAATAACACCATTAATAAGTCAACTCAATCATTACCTCCTATGATTACGAATTGATTGGCTAAATTAATGAAGTGGGAAACAAGGAAGAGTCCAAAGAGGAAATAAGTTGATCAACTACATTAAATGAAGAATCGAGTTCAATAAGGAAAGAAGAACAATTCAAGAATCCTGGACTTGCACGCCAAGGTAGTTACACCATGTATAAATACACCTGTAATAGCAACGACGACATATCTTATATCAGATCTGATCTTGAATCCCAAAAACGACCAGCCCAAGGCAAGTCTACATATTGCATATAATTTCTCCCTACATCATCATTGTATGTGTACCTTTACCAGGAACATACTGGTATTAGTTAACACTCGATCACTATTGTAAGCTCTTCGAAGCACTATGGTTGTATTATTTCTCCATTGTTGTATGCTCCTAGGAGCACCACTAGATATATATATATATAAGAAAAAGTCTTTCTCCTTCCTATGGATATTGCCTCAGGGTTTTCAGCATGTGATCATTCGTAATGCTTTTTCCCCCTTGGTCAGTCCACCTCCTTCTATATAAGACTTGTCTTTCTCCTATTTATCTACTGTATTATGCATGTATGTAGGTGTATGAGCTAGATTCCTACCCTGCTGGACCTAGTGCATTTATCCTCTCATCTACACGCCAAAGTAGCATATTAAGATGGGAAGAAACTACCCAGACCCATCTAAAGGGAGTCATGAGTTATCATGTACCCTCCCTAAGGGAGTAGATAAGGATCTGACACAAAAGAAAGACAAGCCCTCTAATTTCTCGACGTACAGGTAGGGGAACTATAGGAAGAAACCGGGGTCCAAGATAGAGCTCCGGGTACCATGACCCCGATTAAAAGTACTTAGAGGCGGAGAATTGCTACCGGGTGGTCCAATCTTCCACGAACACATCTACATCATCGATAAACACCAATCCTACCTCCTTGTTCGCTATTTAGATCAAGGACACCTAGAGATGAGACAGGATACTAGGGACCAGGGACCAGAATCAACCCTTTACCCCAACAAAAGAACCTCAAAATCCATATATCTCCTCTGTATGCATGAAGGACAATGAGTGGGATGGCCCATTTCCCACCTATCATACCATCCTTCTTATTCATACAAGATTACTAAGGTACGAGGTACCTACCCCCCGTCACGTTCTAGGTAGCGGATTGAGGGTGTTAGATAAAATTCCTCACCTTGAGTGAATTTTTGGTTAATAGATATAATTACGAGTTTTAGAAATTATGGATGAGAGCTTACATCTGGTCTATAGATGAACGAGCATGGATGTCAGTTGAGGAAGGTTACCATTCTCCTAACAAAATGCTTGAAGAAGGTTCTATAGTTTCCAAGCCTAGAGGCGAATGGAATGCTACTGAATTTGAGTTAGTAAAATGGCATCATCGAGCGGTGAATGCCATTTTTGGTGGAGTGGATAGTAGTCAATTTTTCTATATCCAAAATTTAGAGACTGCTAAGGAGTAAAGTCACCAATAAGGTAACCAAGGCAGTGAGGAAGTATTGGCTCCAAATGCATGCATCGTAATTTGAAATGTTGCAAATGAGTAAGGAGGATGAGTTTGATGATTTTCAATTCAAGCTTTTGAACATAGCCAATCAATTTCAAGCGCTTGGTGTTCCTATCTCCGTTAAGAGGCTAAATTGGAAGATTTTAAGGTCTTCGCCCAAACGGTTCAAGGCTAAGGTTACGACTATCAAAGAGAGCAAGGATGTTGATAGCATGAGTGTCGATAGATTGCTAGGGTCTCTTTAAACATAAGAATCAAGCTTGAAACTTAAGGCTAAGAGTAAGGGAATAGCTCTTAAAGTCGTCAATGATGACAGTGAAAGTAATGATGATAAAGAGATGGCATTGTTCATTAGAAAGTTCAAGAAGTTTATGAGGAGAGGTACTAAGCCAAGTGGCAAGTTATCAAAAGAAAAGGAAGTCGAGAAGTCATCACCTCCTAGGAATGAGAAGGGTAGTCAAGCCAAGAACAATCAAAAGGTGAAATGATTTAAGTGCAAGAAAGTTGGCCATTATGCTTTGGAGTGTCTAAATGATAAGTCTAGTAAGGACAAGAATGGTAAGGCGATGGTCACTATATGGAGTGATGATGACTCTAGCGATGAAGAGAGCTCTAGAAGTGAGTCTTCTAGTGAAGAAGAGTTAGTTAGTAACTTTATGGCTATAACAACTTCTCACATTTTTCTATAGGAGAGTTCCCAAACATCTTTGAGTAAGATAGTTTATTCAAATCATCAAGAAAGCTCTAGTTCTAATTCAACCACTCTTGAGATTTTGGCTAAGGTAGAGAAGTTGAGAAGCTAGTCATTGATAAAGAAAAGATTATTCTACTTTGAAGAAGAAGGAGCAAGAGTTCATTAAAGAAATCGACATTACTAAGGGTGCCAATAAGAACTTAGTTAATGAGTTGATCAATGTTTCAACGGTTAAGAATCTTGATAATTCTTAAAGAGATACAAGTGATTTAGTAGATAAGGAGAAGCTCATAATAGCATAACTTCCTATAAGCACAGATGTTGTCATTTACAAGAAACCTCCATAGAAGAAAATATCTAAAGCCAAAACAAAGTTGAAGGACAAGGTATCTCTAAAAACTCCTACTAGTGCTATTTCTACTCCGGAAGGTACAACATCATCTTTTATTCCCATTTGTCATTATTGCAATACTGTAGGCCACATTAAGCCCATATGCTTTAAATACATAGAACATTGCGAGTTAGGCAATGCATTTAGAGATAATAAGATTGAACTTCTATTCAAGCATGCTAGGGTTTTAGACTTTAAGAAGCATGATATGATTGCAAAACATGGTAAGAATATGTGGAGTAAAAAGAAAGCAAATCTTGCTAAACTTTTCAAAACAAGTGTTGTTGATGTTGAAAAGAAGAGTATAAATGATTTAATTGTGGATCAAGTCATAAAAGGTCTTTTCTCTCATTACAATATTATTGTTAAGAAGGATGTTGATGACATTTGTGTTAGTGCACCCAAGAACAAATGGTTCAATGGTGAGTGCTCTTACCAATAAAGTAAGTTGCCCATGTGAATAGCTTTAAGATTAGTGTCATGTAGTAAAACTTTAGCTCACTTGCTTTGTTTTGTTACAACTTGAAATGAACTTAGCTATTTCACAAGACTTTTATGATAGTCAAAATTTATTGATTAACTTTGAAGAAGTTGCATTCATGAAATCATATATGGTGATTGTTTTTCTTAAGATTTTTAGAGAAAGTCATTTTTTTATTTGTTTTGAATTAAAATGTTATAATTTTTATTCTCTTGGGATGAAAAACCAACAACTTGTTGTCATGAGGACAAACAAGCCAAGTGAGCACATAAAAAGGGTGAATGTGTGACATTTGATGAAAAGGCTTGCAAAAGGTATATTTATATCCTAATGCTTGCTTACATGGATTTTCATCTCTCAACTCATTATTTGTTATATGCCATATAGCATGTCATATTAGAGAACTAGTGTAGCATGCTTATGGTTCTTATTGACATTTGCTCTTTTAAGATCTTTTAGTGGTGATGTTCACATTGATCTTAATCATGATGTATGTTTATATGTTTGATTTTATAGTTATGCTCGATAGCAAGAGTATAATAATGTATTTGACAATCTTTTCATAGTAATAAAGTGATTTCAAGTTTAACAAATCTTATAGCATTTATAGTTTAATTATTATAATTGTCAAAAGTAAATAATCATAAGGTCAAAAGACTATGAGAAAAGAAGAATTGTTCATATATCTAGATACGTATGAGGTAGACACAATTCTTTATTTAGTCTTGAATAATATTCACAACTTAATAAAAATGTTGGGCGCCTTTATCTTGTTAAAGTTGTAGATTCTTTTGCTAGCATTTGAGTGGGATCAAATGTGTTATAATGAGTCTAAAGTCATCAAAGTGTGGTGTCTTTGGGAAAAAGAATATAGTGCACTAGGTGCATTGAAAAGGATCACAGTGAATTAAGTTATCCACAACCGTCAGTGGATAAAGTTTTTCACTTGAAGACAATCAGAGAGTCTATCTCAACCCTGAATGATGGACTTATGGTTGAAAGTGTTATCATTTGAGCTATCAATGAGTACGATTATATAGCATAGTCTATCCTCGATAGTTTGGTGGTATTCAATTGTTAATCGATGGAGGACTTCATTTATAGATATGGACATCGTGGCTCTATTTATTAAATGTGAATAGAATACCATCATATAGATATTTTGAGGTATTGGATATTAAATCTTAACGTTAAGTTTTCAATAGTGTCTATTGAAACATGGCGATTACTGATATTGTTCACGAGGATATACTTTATCTATTAAGATTGTCTAGGGTATGAATGAGAAATATTAGCTTATTCTATATTTATATAAGAGTTCAATTTTAGTTCTTTAGTGGAATGAACTAAAATTAATAGATTGGATCTAAGTGAATCATTTGTTGATTGTGATTAGGTTATGTCTATTGAAGCTTAAATTTAGATAGCTTGCCAAGATCCCCAATCCACACGAACTTGTATGGATTACTTGATATATTCTGTCGAACCATTATAAGGGTCCATCTAGAATTGTATAATGGCATGTGGACTTGTTTCTTTTTGTAAGAATGGGTCTAGTTCACATGTGGACTTTTTATTAAGGTCCAATGGATTTAATAATATAAAAAACCAATATATTGGCTCATGTATATATGTTGGGCGGCAAGGCTATATAAAATAGCTTAATATATTGTTTTTTATTTTATTATTTAATTAAATGGAAATTAATTAATTTGGTAATTAATTAATTATTTAATTAAAAGTCAAAATCTTTTTCCTAGTAGAAGATGGTCTCCTAATATTATACTATTGTTGGTAGTATAATTAATATTAAAGACTATATTTGATAAGTAGATAAATAAAAGGAATTATTTATCTAGTCAAATTTGGAAATCTTTAATATGGTCACAAATACACTATTTGAGTTGGATTAGGATTCTTGGTGTAGAAAAGAATTCTTTTTGGAAGAGGATTCTTGGTCACCAAGTAAATCCACTTAAGGATAAGATTCTTGCTCACCAAGTAAATCCTTTTTAGGAAATGATTTGTATGCCTATTTACACTACCTCTAAATTTCTGCCAAGAGAGATTTTGAAGCTAAAAATTTCGTGCACGTCAAAGAAAATTTAGAGAGAGGAAAAATTCGGCCATTAGATAATTCTAAGAAGAAAAATTCGGCCAAGCCCTAATTTTTCTAAAAGAGTTTTCATCCACCATAGAATTTTGAGTATAGAGAATTCAATTCTTACTCTAGATAAATTCATTCGACTCTAAAGATTGGTGTGTGAAAATTTGGCAAAGTTGAAAAGGAAGAAAGAATGTTTTGTATTCGATAGTACACTAGTAGCCTTTACATTAAAGGGTTTTGTGTACAACATCGAAACTAGGTTCACGCAAGTTTCAATCAAATTGATTGATAATTCACAAGTGACCATATGTTCTTTGTTTTTCTTCTTGGAGGATTATTGTGACTAACAAAGAAAGATATTTTGTTTGTTTCCATCCTCAGGTATACAATTTAAAGAGAGAGAGCCTACACTCCTAGGTGATTCATGTTCGTGATTGGATTGGAAGATCTTGCGGATTCAATTCGGTGCTATTTCAATCGTCACGTTAAAAGTGTATGATACTTTTTATATACATAAATTAATCTAGGGTTAAGGTTCTTGTTATTAAAATGGAAAATTTTTATTTTTACTAAGCCCTAATTTTAATTTTTCATGCTTCCATTACACAATTTTCCCTACATGCTGAGTGGCGTATTTTTTTTGAAAAATATAAGCTTCATATTCTTTGAAAGCTACTCTCTTGAGAAGTAATGATGTTGAGTAAAACTCTTTATATTGCTCTTAGATGATGTGCTTGTAAGCCATAAAAAGTTGGTTTTAAAAAATACACTTTGCTTCTCTTGTATGTTTAGTCAAGTAAGTTGAGTTTGCTATTATGTGAGTTGTGGATACACCTTGAATTTTTTTTTACTAGTACATTTAAGTTGACCTATGGTTAGTGTCCATTTTGCTTCGACAAATACATAGAACTCAATGAGCAACTTCATTGAAATTCCATAGAAAGTGTGTGTCTATAACCTAGGGGGGGGGGGGGTGAATAGGCTTCAACTCGATAGATTACCAATTTTGCGAATTAATCAATATTATTGATTCTACCCCATTCTACTAAGTGTTCAAGCAAGAAATAACAAACATAAAACAGTAACAACATGCAATATATACGTGGAAACCCTCCAAATGGGAAAAACAACGGGCTGTTCAGTGCGCCACACTCGATCCTCAAAATCCACTATTGAGAGAAAGTGTACAACCTAAGTTGACCTCCCGTCTAACCCTCCAGTTACTAACTCTTTCACTCTAACCAACGGGCCTTAATAGTGATTTTGGATCACCAACCTTGTGCACAAATCACATAGCCACAAGCTTAACCAACAATGAAGAGATAATGGCAACCTAAGTGAATATGAAAGAATATTCTATGTGCAAAAATGCTAGGTCAAGACATTCATGCTTATCTAGGATTAATAATGACAATTAAAGCAAATCCTAGATATCAATGTTCTAAATGCAAAGGCAAGAAGAATTAGCTAGAAGGGTAAAACCATCCTAAATTCTAGCTATCACAAATTAGTGTATCTAAACCAGCAATCAATACACAAGCATGTAATAAAAGCAATTAACCATACAAGAAAGCATTTAATAAGCAATAGAGACTAAAACCTTAGGTATACATGTCTTTGTAATGAAACTATGAAGTCTAGAGCATGTAGAAGTTACCTAGTCAAGAAGAAGATGATACTCCATGCTTGAATGATCCTAGAATGAAGTTAGATGATCATGAGATGAAGTTGGGTTGAGTAAAAATGAGTGTTTCGGAGTCCCTCTCTCTCTAGAAAAGCTAGAACACAAAAAAATGGCTTCTTGGACTCTTGAGAAAAGAACATATATATGGTGCTCTACACAAAGTGGTGTCATTTTGAAAGAAAGGCAACCAAATTCCCTCAGGACCACTGGCTGTACCGCGGTACATGCAAGTGTCCAGACCGCGGTGCATCGCCTGAACAACGCCGCTCTATAAGCCGCTGTGCATGCAGGTGCACAGACCGCGGTCTCAACAGTATGCAATGTCTGTGAAACTCCGCTTGGGAGACCACAGTGCATGCAACATGCACAAGCCACGGTAGCCATAACATGTAGCCTCTGGTAAACACCGCTGTGCAGACCGCAGCGTAGGCACTGCACAGAGAGCGGTCTGAGTAGCGAAACAGAGGAAGGAACTCCTATTTTTAAGGCACAAAAATTCATTCAACACTCAAACAAAAATAAGACACACAACGCATATAAAATGGCAATTAAGCATGCAAGCAAGATAATTAAAAGAAAATGCATGAGTGTGTGTGTGCACTAATACCTCTTCAATAAAAGTTAAGCAAGTGATTCTACCTTTGATGCTTGAGCTGGTTACGAACAATGAATCACTAAACTACCCTTACATATTGATCCCCAAATGTGGTTGTCAATGAAATAACCCAATCAAACACCAAGGAACTTACAATCTCCCCGTTTGGCTATTTCGTGACGAAACCACTCACTCACAAAGTATCCCTATAACAAAACAACAAGAAACAACAAGAGGTCAACATATAAATTCTATATTACAAGAGATACCTAATGCTAAATCTTCAAATCTTCCATCTCTTGTAAAATGATCATCCCTACAAAACAAAGAACTACACTTTCCAAGACAAGTGTATGAGAGGGATCAAGAAAAATAAAATCACGTGCAATTTGCATGAATTTAGAAGCAAGTAACATGCAATCAACAGTGCATATAAGTTAACAACACAAAGTCAACTCCCCTTAAATCTCCTTCTATATGCAAAAATAACACAAACTCCTCCTAAATCCAACATTACTCCCCATTTTTGTCACAATATAGGCAAAAGAGTATTCCCCAATCGGGATGTTGTAGCAAAGAGAGATATTCGCAATGTAAATGCATAATCATATACAACAACTTTATGCAGTTTAATTAAGAGAGAGATAAATTCATGGAAGTTTTATTGATTGGAATACGTGCGAAAGATTGCCTTGAATGAAATACATACAACATTAACTTCCAAAAGCATGGTATTTGGCAAAGAAAATAGCACATGAGGTTCCAAGAGAAGTCAATCCAATTTGCACCAAATAGTCAATGGAAAATATGATATAGTTTAACAAAAAAAAAGAGCAACTGTCAAACTTTACAAGTTGAACAAGACATGAGCGACTATTGCGCCCTTTTAGATTTTTCTGGGCAAGATGCCCATATGATAGTAGCCTTGTTTAACAAGTAGAGAGAGAGAGACTATTGGATTGTGAAATCCTTGAAATGGATACAACATCCTTATTGAATGAAGGCTCAAAGTCACTTGCACACATATTTGCAATCATTTTTTTTAAGCATTCAACAAATTCATCATGCATAACACTTTAAGCATGTGAAGATAAAGTTTTCATAAATGTGGAGATAAACTTTGGGTCAATCAAATGTACTTCCCAATCAAAATTCCTAGTTTAAAAATACATGTTTGAACACAAATGAGACATGCATTTCGAATAAGGCAAAAACACACTTATTAAATAAAAAGTCATATAATAATATATGCATCCAAGATACAAGCAATTAATTAAAGAGCATAAAATTGAACAATTATTTGCTTATTAGAATGCAAGTTCGCTCTCTTTGCTTGAGCTCCCCTTATGGGTCAAACACCAAAACTCATCAATGCATATGACAAATCCCAGTAGACCTACTAAGAGATTTAAACTTAATTGAACCTAATGGTTTTGTAAATAAATCCGCTAGTTGATCATTTGTGCCCACATGTTCAAGTGCAATGCATTTGCTCTTAACTAGCTCTCTAATGAAATGATGTCTAATGCCAATATACTTAGTTCTAGAATGTTGGACAGGATTTTTTGAAATATTAATGGCACTCATGTTATCACAATAAAGGGTTAGAGTACCTTGCTCAAAGTCATAATCCACAAGCATTTGCTTCATCCAAATGAGTTGTGTGCAAGCACTCCCAACAACTATATACTCAACCTTAGCAGTGGATAATGATGTGGAATTTTGCTTCTTGCAAAACCATGAAACAAGATTGTTCCCTAGGAAGAAGTAACCGCTCGATGTACTATTCCTATCATCACAATTACCTGCCCAATCTGTATCACTAAAGCCAACTAAACTAGCATTAGTGTCAAAAGGGTACCATATCCCATATTTGGATGTCCCATTCACATATCAAATGATTCTCTTCACATAAGAGAGATGGGATTCCTTGAGATTGGCTTGATACCTAGCACACACACCAACACTAAAAGCTATATCGGGCCTACTAGCAGTCAAGCATAGCAAGCTCCCTATCATGCCACGATATAGACTTTGATCCACACTTTTTCCACTAGCATCCTGCTAAGTTTCAATGTGGTACTCATAGGTGTGTCACAATGATTGGCATTCTCAAGGACAAATTTCTTCACTAGGTTCTTGGCATATTTAGCTTGGGATATGAAAATATCATCATGCATTTGCTTGACTTGCAATCCTAGGAAGTAAATGAGTTCACCAACCATGCTGATTTCAAACTCATGAGTCATTACATAAACAAATTGTTTAACTTTCAAGTTGTTTATGGAACAAAAAATAATGTCATCAACATAAATTTGAGCTATGAATAGCTCATCTTTTGTACTCTTGATGAACAAGGTCTTGTCAACACTTCCTCTAGAATAACCATTGTTAACAAGATAAAGAGCGAGACACTCATACCAAGCCTTTGGTGCTTGTCCATATAGAGCCTTTTTGAGATGATAAACATGATTGGGGTGATATGGATCCACAAACCCCTTGGGTTGCTCAACAAACACTTCCTCTTGCAAGAACCCATTGAGGAAGGCACTCTTAACATCCATTTGATGCAATTTAAACTTGTGCACGCAAGAAATGGATAATATAAGCCTAATGGACTCTAGTCGGGCAACATGAGCAAAAGTCTCCTCAAAGTCGATGCCCTCAATTTGTGAGTACTACAAGTCTAGCTTTGTTCCGTACAATGTTTCCATCCTCATCGGATTTATTCCTATAGACCCACTTGGTGCCTATCACATTAGTATTCTTAGGCCTAGGAACAAGAATCCAAACCACTTGGTGCAATTTTAGAAGAATTGTGAGAGAGATCGAATATCTTAGTGTATTTCTCGTGGCATGTGAAGATTATTTTGTTGAATTTCTTCAAATTGCTTGAGTGTGTGATTGTGTGAGTTTCATTATAAGTAGTATGCTATCTTGATCTTGGTTATAGCATTTATTAAGGGGAATCATTATATACTAAACTTTGTTCTCTTTTATGATAAGTTAACATGTTTCAAGTAGATTTTTTTTGTTTGCATACACTTGGTTGATATGATGAATCATAAAGGTGCTATTTTATTTTTCATGATTTTCATGATGATTCTTTTTATTACAATAAGTCTATATATTTTTTTTTGTAACAAACGTGTTGTTTCCACTCATGTTTGTTTCTTGCGTTTAGTAAGTGTGTAAGATCTTATATCAATCAAAACTTAATTGATAGAAATTAGGGCTCATGGGTTAACATGCATGGAATGGTGAATGATAGTATAGTTAGGGAATTCTACCATAAGTACAAGGATAGCGCAACCTATTTAGATGTCGTGATGGATGTTATGAGTGTTATTCTTAGGGCAAACTCAGAGATCAATAATAAGTTCCTCGGGTTGCTCAATAATATTGAGTCGGATTTCCTTAATGTGGATGTAGTAGTGAATCTCAATATTATGGGTCAAACTCTTTGTGATGACAATAAATTTGAGTGGAGGAATCGAGCATACATTAGTCAAAGTGAGTTGACTAAGGTAAGTGCCTTTAGACATCTTTTTACATGTATCAATCTTGTAGGATCTTCGAATACTACATAGTTCAACAAAGAAAAGATTAAGATTGTGCATGCCTAAGTGACTAATCGACCCATAAACCTTGGAGAGATTCTCATGTCTTATATAGATTGTACGGCTTTGTCAACAAGGTTGGACAAGAAGTTGGCACCACCGAGGTTTATCACTCAATTTTGTATGGCTCGTGTTGGGATTATGCTCGATAGCAAGAGAGTAATAATGTAATTGATAAACTTTTCATATTAATAAAGTGATTTCTAGTTTAAATTTTTTTATAGCATTTATAGTTTAATTATTATAATTGTCAAAAGTAAATAATCATAAAGTCAAAAGACTATGAGAAATGAAGAATTGTTTGTACATCTGGATATGTATGAGGTAGACACAATTCTTTAGTTAGTCTTGAATAATATTCACAACTTAAGATAAAGGTTGGGCGCCTTTATCTTGTCAAAGTTGTAGATTCTTTTGCTAGCATTTGAGTGAGATCAAATATGTTAAGATGAGTAAAAAATCATCAAAGTGTGGTGTCTTTGGGCAAAAGAATCTATTGCACTAGGTGCATTGAATAGGATCAAAATAAAATACTTTATCCAAAACCATAAATGGATAAAAGGACATGAAAACAATCAGAAGTCTATCTCAATCTTGAGATAAATGATGGACTTATCGTTGCAAGTGTTATCATTTGAGCTATCAATGAGTACGATTATATAGCATAGTCTATCCTCGATAGTTTGTTGGTATTCATTTGTTTATCGATAGAGGACTTCATTTATAGATATGGACATCATGGCTCCATTTATTAAATGTGAGTAGAATATCATCATATGGATGTTTTGAGGTATTGTATATTAAATCTTAATATTAAGTTTTCAATATTGCCTATTGAAATATGGCTTATGGACAAGTCAAAATATCCAAGTTCAAAATGTGGTCATATGAGTAAATATGGTAACTTGGAGTGCGATAGGCGGTTTATGAGCTCTTGGCGATTAATGGTATTCTTCACGAGGATACACTATCTCCATTAAAATTGTCTAGAGTATGAATGAGGAATATTAACTTATTCTCTCTTTATTTAAGAGTATTTTAGTTCTTTTATGAATGAACAAAAATTAATTGATCGGACTTAAATGAATCATTTCTTGATTGTGATTAGATTATATCTATTGGAGCTTAAATTTAGATAGCCCGCCAAGATCCTCGATCCACACGAACTTGCATGGATCACTTGATATATTCTATCGGACAATTTTATGGGTCCATCTAGAATTGTATTAAGACATGTGGACTTGTTTTTTTATAGTAGGAATGGATCTAGTTCACATGTGGAATTTTTATTAAAGTCTAATGGATTAATTAAAATCGAAAAAACAATATATTGGCCCATGTATAGGCTTGGGCGGTTAGGGCTTGTAAAATAGCTTAATATTTTTATTTTATTTTATTATTTAAGTAAATCGAAATGTTAGGGCTTATAAAATAGCTTAATATTTTTTTTTATTATTTAAGTAAATCGAAATGTTAGGGCTTGTAAAATAGCTTAATATTTTTGTTATTATTATTTAAGTAAATCGAAATTTATTTATTTATTTATTGTTTAAATTAAAAGTCAAAATATTTTTCCTAGTTGGAGAAGGTCCACTAGAGTCATGTTATTGTTGGTAATCTGATAAGTATCAAAACTATATTTGATAAGTAGATAAATAAAATGAATTTATTTATCTTGTCAATTTAGGAAGTATTTGATTTCTATTAAAACTCTGCTGACAATTGGTCAAGTTAAGAAGTTTTAATATAGTCACAATTTAATTATAGTCAATAATTGATTGAATAAATACACTATTTGAGTTGGATTAGGAGTCTTGGTGTGGAAAATAATTCTTCTTTGAAAATGATTCTTTGTCACCAAGTAAATTCACCTAGAGATATGATTCTTGCCTACAAAGTAAATCCTCCTTAGGAGAGGATTTGAGAAACCTATATATATCTCTAGGTTGAATTCGGCCAAATTTTTATTTTTGCTAGAAAAAATTCAGCCAAGGCAAATTTTCTAGTAGAGATTTCGGCTTAGAGAGAGAATTTTTAGCGAGAAAAAAAATTAGTTTTTGCTCTAGACAAAACTCGGCCAACTCATAGATTTGGTGTGTGAAAATTCAGCAAAGAGAAAAAGGAAGTAAGAATGTTTTGTTTTCGATAGTGCACTAGTAGCCTTTACATCAAAAGGTTTTATGTACAATATCGAATCATGGTTCATGCGAGTTTCAATCAAATTGATTGATAATTCACAAGTGACCTAACGTTCTTTGTTTTTTCTTTTGGAGGATTATTGTGACTAACAAAAGAAAAAGATTTTGTTTGTTTCCATCCTCAGGTATACAATTTAATGAAAGGGAGCCCACACTTCTAGGTGATTCATGTTTGTGATTGGATTGGAAGATCTTGTATATTTAATTTGACGCTAGTTCAATCGTCACAAGGAAAAAGGTACAATACTTTAATTATATGTCAATTAATCTAGGGTTAAGGTTCTTTCTTTTAAAGGGAAATTTTTTAAAATATGCCAAACTCTAATTTTACGCTTCCACCACGTTTTGAATCGATTTTTCCTTACAGATCATGGTGTCAAGACACAAGAGGAAGATGTGATTTTATCTCCATTGGAAAGATTTAGTGATAAACGTGTGACATTTATGTCATATAAGAATAAGGGAAAGACTTGTGATACATTTGGACTCTTTAGTGGATCTTAAGATGCAAGCCATGTGATTGGCATAAGTTGTATTCCGGAATGGGAGAATCAATTGAAGGAAGAAGTTGAGAGGTAAAACTTGAAGATTGAAGAACTTAGTGCATGGGAAGCTCAACAAGATGCTAGAATTCAAGAGTTGAAGGATAGTATTTCTATAAGCAAAACACCATCTTCTAGGAATTATGTGAGGTCTACCAACCACTTAAAGTTTTTTCATGAAACAAGTGGCTAGTGGTATAACTAAGAAGTACATTTCTTTTCTTATCCTTTTGGCTTCATTTCATGTCAAAAAGAGAGAGAAATTAGGTGTGCTAGCTTTTTTAGTTTCTTTCAATCTTTTATGTATTTGGGGAGATGTATGTGTTTAGTCTCTCATTTTGTTTGTTTCATTTTAGTTTTATATGGAAACTTGAACTTTTATGGCATGTAATATTGTGTTTTTATTTTGGTTAGCATATTTTTGGATTGGCATATATTAAAGGGGAGATACATGATTCATTTGGGATTTAAATGTTGAATTCTTGTCAAATTATATGTTGCCATATGTGTTTTTCTCTTGGATGTGCATTGTGTTTTAAGTTGATTTTAGGTTGTTACAAGAGAAGATCAAGACAAAGTTCAAGGCTTGTTGAATATTAGTCTAAGAGTGTGTAATTCATTGTAAATAATTGTAACTCATATTGTATTCGTTTTAGTATATGTATAGCGGTTTTGACATGAAATTTGCAAAAGGGGGAGATTGTTAGGTTTTTGGTTTCTGTTGGCATTAATTCCTTATCAAAACAATGTTTCTCTTATCTTGATTTAGTTTTATTAGGTAGATGATGATTCAAGCCTCAAAGATGATATGACAACTACTCAAGCAAGTTCAAGTCTTCAAAGAGAAATGTGCTTCATTGTTCAACAAATGTATATTTAAGACCTCATTTCTCTTACAAGGAATAGGCACACACATACAATTTATCCACATGTGTCCCTGCATCATAGTGCTCATTATGTATAATACATTAACACACTTGATAATTAATGCTCATGTATTAGTGCTAATTGACAAGTTGTGTAGATTGCATGGTTGTGGACTATGTCCAAGTAATAGCATTCTTGTGTGTTAAGTTTTTGTATGTTTATGTAAAATGGACCTTGGACTTGAATTTGTTACTACATTGTTCCTTATTGACTTCCAATCATTTCGGTTACTCATACATTTGATTTCGAGTTCAAAGTCAAGAGTTACGAAACTTTCTGGTCACGTTACATGCATTGTCATTGTCTTCTTGTATCAAGTTGAATTCATAATTTTTGGTCTAAGTTTCATAGTCATCCATGTACATGAGAGAGTTTTAGTTCATAATCTGTAAACGGATTCGAATTTGGAGTTTGAAGGCCAGAGAATGGTCAAAGAACGTAAAGGTACGCGAAGGAGGGAGTAGTGGCTGAAAGGCCACCATGCCACTCCTTCCCGAGATGGTGCGTGGCCATCTCGGGGAGGAACCCTACCTGGCCCTGAGATGGCCACACGCCATCTCGGGAAGGGAGGTGGCTTGGGGGCTGTTTGGTATTTTCTCCTCTCTTTTTCCCTCTATCTTAAATACCTCATCCCTCTCTCATATGTCATAAGAAGAGTTTTGAATAACTATAATGCATAAACTTTTCTCTCAACTTTCCTATCTCACAAACACCATATCTTTTTTGTTTAAACTTCGATTCACTCGATTCAAATTGGAGATTGTTCATATTTCAATTCTCTATCATTTTCAAGAAAGTTAAATCACTTATCTAAGCTTTTCTGGTTGTTGTCCATAAAAAAATAGGGCTGTACTTTTTCATCTAAGGTATTGAAATTTTCTTATTATTTTATATTCAAAGTTTTTCAATTACCTTGGGCTTTCTTTTTCAATAAATTTATGTTGATTGAGTAAATTTTTTATTAGAGTTATAAGCTCAATTAAATCTAGGATGAGCATGATTTGATTCTCATATGTTTAGTTAGATTTTTGTAGAATCTATGTTTTTACATGTTTGGGAGTTGCTTTGTGCTAGCTCTTGATTTATGACTATTTGTGCCTCAGTTGAATGATTTGTGTTGATAAAAAGTCTATGCATGTGTTAGGATCATTTAATTTAATATATATTTGATTAACACATGTGATTGAGTACTTAGAGCTATTTTGACTTTCATTGAATATTGTAAGAAAAGTATGCTCTAGGTTTTTGCTAGGATTTTGATTAATATCATTTTATGATTCTAGCATGTTTTTGTGTTTGTTACTAAAGTATTTAATGTGTACTTAATGTATTACCTTTGATTCAAGTTTTAGTTTCATGAATGATTCTATGAACTAAATGTGTTTGTGGTGTTTCAAATTATTCTAGAATGTTATTCATGATTAGTAACTAGACTACATTTATTTTGAGAATATTCATGCATAGGTCTAGTTCCCATAGAATGTGTTGATTATCTTATTCTATTTTGAGTGCTTGTTTGCATATTTGCATTTATTGATCACATTTAGGAAGTCCTTGTAAAAGGCATGATGTCTTGGCTAGGACATGTGGTATGGATAGCTAAGAAAGGAGTCTTGGTTAGGACATGACGTCCAAAAAATCAAGCAAGGAGATACTTTCTAGAGGCAAGGGTGCCTTGGTTATAAAGTAGACTTTTTATTGGTAGACCCAAGATATTAAGATGCAAGGAGTCTATAGATTAAGTGTGTCATTTGTTGATCAATCTTGTAGATTTTCCAACTTCTTACTGGTATTGGTTAGAGTGGACTCCAATAAAGAGTGAGTCATATGTGGATCACTTTTAAGGAATGTCCAATCTACCAATAGGGATTGGACAGATGTCGAGTCCAATATAGAGTGTGTCATTTGTTGGTCACTTTTGAGGAATGTCTTGTCTATTTACCAGTAATCAAAGTACTCGATGGTTGTATTTAACCTGTGGATGTTTTATTTACGGAGGTTTTACCATGTAAACGTAGTGTGTCAAATATCTCTATCCTTCTCTCTTATATACTTGTATGTGTATGCTTGTATCTTGTTTCACAAGCTTCATTTTCATATATTCTTGTAAACAAGATTGTTGTAACATGTGATGTACAAGCATTTCTATTGATCAAACTTGTAAATACCTTTGCATGTATAATTGAATACATTTGTGTATAATTACATTAGATTGTATACTTGTATATCTTGAACGATATTTTGAATACAAATGTCTTTTATTCTTTGTTTCATTTTAATCCTTTTCTAGTAATGTGTAAGCTTGCTTAACAATGCTTGGCTGATGATACATATTGTTTGTGTTACATATACTTTATTATCTCAAGTACTGTTATTCAAGCTAGCTAGAGAGACAAACATATGTTTGTTTCAAGGGATTGAAAAAAGGTGTAAAAACCTATTCACACGCCCTCTAGGTTAGCTTAAGGCAATTTAACCGCGTTTGTACAATTTTATTTAGTATCAAAGCAGGTCGTTACATGAAACTTAATTAGATATAGGCCACACTCATGGTTGATTGATAGGTTTTTGGAGAAATGGTTCTTCAAGAAAAAGCCAAGTCTGAAGGAGCTTCAAATTCTAGACCACATCCGGTCTATAGTTGAACAAGCAAGGATATCGGTTGAGGAAGGTTACCATCTTCCTGACAAAATGCTTGAAGATGGTTCTATAGTTTCCAAGCCTAGAGGAGAATGGAATGCCAATGAATTTGCGTTAGCTAAATGGCATTATCGTGCGGTGAACACAATATTTGGTGGAGTGGATATTAGGTAATTTTTCTATTTACAAAATTCAAAGACCGCTAAGTAGTCTTTGGATGTTCTTTAAGTCACCGATAAGGGAACCAAGGCGATGAGGAAGTCTCGGCTCCAAATGCTTGTACAATTTCAATTAGTTCAAGTTTTGTGGTGGTTCTACACCAAATTTTGTGGCTCCACATTTTATCAAGGTAATTGATTTATCTTTTACATTTTGAGCTTTATGATCCTCAATTTCCTTTGGTTATCTTTTTTTTTATATGTATGTTACTTGAACAATTGCTATTAAGTGATATAGCTTCAATTTTAAGCTTAGTGTGCTTAATTAGAGACATGTATGTGAGTTTGGATTCTAGAAATCTATGCTTTCACATGCTTCTGAATTGTTGGGATTATGCTCGATAGCAAGAGTATAATAATGTATTTGACAATCTTTTCATATTAATAAAGTGTAGTTTAATTACTATAATTGTCAAAAGTAAATAATCATAAGGTCAAAGACTATGAGAAAAGAAGAATTGTTAATACATCTAGATATGTATGAGGTAGACACAATTCTTTAGTTAGTCTTGAATAATATTCACAACTTAAGAAAAAGGTTAGGCGCCTTTATCTTGTCAAAGTTGTAGATTCTTTTGCTAGCATATGAGTGGGATCAAATGTGTTATGATGAGTCTTAAATCATCAAAGTGTGGTGTCTTTGGGAAAAAGAATCTAGTGCACCGGGTGCATTGAATCGGATCACAATGAAATACTTTATCTAGAACCATTAATGGATAAAAGTTTTCATTTGAAGAAATTGGAGAGTCTATCTCAATCCTGAGATAAATGATGGATTTATGGTTGCAAGTGTTATCATTTGAGCTATCAATGAGTACGATTATATAGTATATTCTATCCTCCATAGTTTGGTGGTATTCATTTGTTAATCGATAGAGGACTTCACTTATAGATATGGACATCATGGCTCCATTTATTAAATGTGAGTATAATATCATCATATGGATGTTTTGAGGTATTGGATAATAAATCTTAACGTTAAGTTTTCAATAGTGTCTATTGAAACATGGCTTCTGGACAAGTCAAAATATCCAAGTTCAAAATGTGGTCATATGAGTAAATATGGTAACTTGAAGAGATATAAGCGGGCTATGAGCTCTTGGCGATTACTGGTATTCTTCACGAGGATACACTTTCTCCATTAAGATTGTCTAGGGTATGAATGAGAAATATTAGCTTATTCTATATTTATATAAGAGTTCAATTTTAGTTCTTTAGTGGAATGAACTAAAATTAATAGATTGGATCTGAGTGAATCATTTGTTGATTGTGATTAGGTTATGTCTATTGAAGCTTAAATTTAGATAGCTTGCCAAGATCCCCAATCCACACGAACTTGTATGGATTACTTGATATATTCTGTCGAACCATTATAAGGGTCCATCTAGAATTGTATAATGGCATGTGAACTTGTTTCTTTTTGTAAGAATGAGTCTAGTTCACATGTGGACTTTTTATTAAGGTCCAATAGATTTAATAAAATAAGAAAAATAATATATATGTCTATTCAATGTCATGGGCGGCAAGGCTAATATATAAAAGCCTAATATATTATTATTTTTTTATTATTTTATTAAATGGAAATTAATTAATTTGTTGATTAATTAATTATTTAATTAAAAGTCAAAATCTTTTTCCTAGTAGGAGAAGGTCTCCTAATATTATACTATTGTTGGTAGTATAATTAATATTAAAAGCTATATTTGATAAGTAGGTAAATAAAATGAATTATTTATCTAGTCAAATTACGAAGTCTTTAATATGGTCACAAATACATTAATGAGTGTGATTAGTAGTCCTGGTCAAGGAAAGAATTCTTTTTGGAAAATGATTATTGGTCACTAAGTAAATTCACCTAAGAATAGATTCTTGCCTACCAAGTAAATCCTTTTTATGAGAAGATTTGTGAATCTATAAATATAGGTTGAAAATTTCGACAAAGCCTTAGTTTTTTGTGTGAGAAGTTGTTGTTTTTTTATTGTTATAAAAAAAAACTTCGTCCAACTCATTGTGTGAAGAATTTGGCCAAGCATAGAGAAAAAAGGGAACATTTTTGTTTTCGATAGTACACTAGTATCCTTTGCATCAAAATGGTTTTGTATACAACATCAAATCAATGTTCACGAGAGTTACAATCAAATTAATTGATAATTCACAAGTGGCCGGACGTTCTTGGTTTTTCTCTTGGAGGATTATTGAGACTAACAAAGAAGAAGATTTTGTTTGTTTCCATCCTCAGTTATACAATTTAAAGAAAGGGAGCCCACACTCCTAGGTGATTCACGTTCGTGATAGGATTGGAAGATCTTGCGGATTCAATTCGACACTAGTTCAATCGTCACAAAAAAAGGTACGATACTTTTTATATACATCAATTAATCTAGGGTTAAGGTTCTTGTTATTAAAAGGGAATTTGTTTTAAATATATCAAACCCTAATATCTAATTTTCACACTTCCGTTGTGCGATTTTCCCTACAATTGGTATCAGAGGCAGGTTGTACCCTTGATTAATTGATGTATGTGTACGTGAATCTTTTTCTTTTTATTGTATATATGCATGTCCAAGAAATAGATGACACTCTAGGTATTCACATATATACTACATTGGAATGTAGGGATATATATGTTTTATAAGTGGATTGTTATTGCTCAATTTCGATCCTAGAATTTTAATGTATTTTTGTTTTAGGATTGTAACAAGAAGGGTGGCCTATCATCGCCATAATTTCCTTCTTGGTAGTTGCTATTTTTATTTATTTTGCTGTTGTAATATATGTAAAAAAACTGCACTATATTGTATTAAAAATACTGCAGTATTTTTTTATTTAAAATAATACATTCAAGTATCGAAGACTCGAAAGTTTGAAGAATTGGAAGCAACTGGAACAAGTTTGGGATCGTGCGAGCCATAACAGCAAACGTGCATGCAAAGAGCACGCGGCCACGTTTGTTGTGGCATGGGCTGCGCACGGCAGCCCTATGAAATCCATGGGCTGCGCATGGCAGCCCGTTATGGGGTTGTGGCGTGCACACGCCCATAGGAGGGAGCCAAGGGGAGGAGGCGACCTAGGGAGTCCGTACGACGAAGGTCGCTTGAAGACTTGTTCGCCAAGAAAGGAGTTTTTTTTTGTATTCCAAGACAAGTAATTTACTTGCTTTTCAAGGATGGACCAAAATTGTAGCTATTTATATTTTTGTAAATATTGCAATGTTGGTCATTGTTTGATAACATGCCATATAAAATATAAGTGACACTCATATATATCTTTTGGTATGAACACGCTGTAGGGAAAATCATGCAACGAAAGCGTAAAAATAAATAAATTAGGGTTTTAATATAAATAAAATTTTTCCCTTTATAATAACAAGAACCTTAACCCTAGATTAATTGATGTATATAAAAAGTGTCGTACTTTTTTCTCGTGACGATTGAACTAGCACCGAATTGAATCCGTAAGATCTTCCAATCCAATCATGAATGTGAATCACCTAGAAGTGTGGGCTCCCTCTCTTTAATTGTATACCTGATGATGGAAATAAACAAAATCTTTCTCTTGTTAGTTACAATAATCCTCCAAGAAAAAAAACAATTTTTTCTCCCTCAAAATTATATGGCAGCCAAAATCTTCTCTCAAAAATACTAGGGCTAGTGGAAATTTCTCTCCAAGATCAATTCTTATGGCCGGCCGAAATTTTACTTATATATATATAAGGCTAGTCGAATTTTCTCTTGGAAATATATTAGGATTTCAAATCCTTTTCTAAGAAGGATTTCAAATCCTTTCCTAAGAAGGATTTATTTGGTACTTAAGAATCCTTTCCTTAGGTGGATTTACTTGGTGGTTAAGAATCCTTTTCAAAGAAGAATTATACTCTACACCAAGACTCCTAATCCAACTCAATAGTGTATTTGTAACCAAATTAAAGATTTCCTAATTTGACAAGATAAATAACCCGCGCAGTGACCAACGCACTGACACTTCTACACTTTATTGATTCTGGCTTGTTTTCTGTATAACTTCGTATTTTCCATCCATTCTTCCAAAATGTACCTAATCGCCTGCAACATAACAAGCGAGCCATAAGACAAGTAAAAACATTCGAAAGGGCCAAAATATATGGTAATTTTGGCATGATCAAATACGCCCAAATCAAACCTTTGATCATCCTCGAGCAAACTCTAAAATGATATAAATATGACATAAATAAACATGAATCTATCTATGACTCTCCTAGACTCAAAAACAAATAATTTAATAAGTTGCATGTCCAACCGGTGATGAGATGCAAGGATATGTGATAGAGAGAAGTAAACATATGCAAAGTAATCTAAAAAAACTCGAAGGCACTTGAGAGAAACTCGCACTATCATGAATCCCACGCCTAAGAGCGCTCTCATATCGGGAACTACTCACTCCCACACCTTGAGCATAATTCGCTTCGACTCTAAACCTCACCAAGTTCACTCTTCTTGTACATAAAAATAGCTTGTAAAACAAAATTTATAAACCCGATTTGCACTCAAACTTGATAAACAATATAGTGGCAAGTATGGTTATCATCCACAGAGATCGTGTTATAGTTATGTGATCAAATTGTTCCTCTAGACTAAATGCAAGAAAAGTAAATTACAATGGTTGTTGTAAAAAATTTAACTAAGATGCAAACTAAGTTTAAACTAGTTTAAATGCAACAAGTTAGCAAATGAAATATATAGGGTAAATTGACTAAGGCACTGATGGATTCGACATGCAAATAATGGGTACTTATGAATTCTTATGAATTTTCATTAAACTAATGTAACCAATCTAGAGGGTATAGTAGCTACCCACAAACGATTGTTCATTAATGTGCATTTATTAAAATAAAGGACTAATCTCTTTATAAATTCACCAATCTAGAGGGTAGAGAATTGTTGCTTAATCTCTCATAAGCAACCAACCCATATGGTATAGAATTGGTCACCCATTTGAGATTAGATAGAGATAGAGATTGAGATTAATTGTTCGGATTTCACTTGAGGAGGGTACTCTTGTTCAATCCTTCTATTCAAATGAGCTTAAAAGAATTAAATAGATGATATACCCAATTCTTTACTCAAGTAATTTCTCAAACAATTTGCAAGACAGTAGGGTACAATCAAATACAAGTTATCATTGAAATCATTTAAACCAATGAATGAAATATACTTGATATATTAATTAAAAAAGATAGAATTCAATACAATAACTACAATAACTATAATCCAAAATAGAATCACATCAATCCCCTAAAGGAATAATTAGCTACTCATGTCTATTACAAAAAAATAGGAAATAGAAGAGAATAGAAGAAAACCCATAGAAGAATCCTTTTTCTTTAAGCTCCAAATTGATCTCCTTGCTTTCTTTTGTAGAGCAGATGATGTGAGAATTGAGTGGGTTTCTAAGAGAAGAGAATTCCTAGATTCAGGGAAAGAAAGTGGTTGTGAATGGGTGTGTGGGTGTGTGGGTGTCATAATAGAATCAATCCTATATATATATATATATATATATATATATATATATATATATATATATATATGTCTTTGAAATGGCTTGATTTCACTGATATGGCTTTCTAACGCGTGACATGCAAGGGTAAGAACCTATGCAATAACCTACATAATGCCCTAATACATAGATTTTCTTCTCCCGGGTTTAGTGAAATGCATGGGTTGTGACGGGTAAGGACCCGCGCAGTGTCCGTGTAATGAGGTGATGCACTTGTTCTTCTCCCTGGTCTACTCCCTGGTTTCCTCAAATGTGTGGGTTGTGTGATATTGGTGCATATTTGTCATCTTCACAATGAACGGGTTGTGCATGGGTAAGGACCTGCTCAGTGACCAGCGCTCTGACACTTTACACTACATCGATTCTGGCCTGTTTTCTACACAAATTTTCATTTTCTATCCATTCTTTCAAAATATACCTAATGACCTGCAAACATAACAAACGAGTCATATGACACACAAAAACATACGAAAATGAGATAAAAAGAAATGGAATTGAGGGCAAAAATATATGACAGTTTTGGCAAGATTAGTGCTTTAGATGATTGCTGGAGAATCTTATTTATAATATCTTATGATTCTTGTATTTTTTGTTTTAGTTCTAAAGTCTTGAATATGTGCTTTATGAATATGCTATGTTTTCAAGCGTTAGTAACATGAAAAAACTCTAGCATTTGGCATGTTTTTGATGTTTTTCATGTTTTGGGTTTTTGTTCATGTTTAAGAACTAGGAAATCTTATTTTTTGCACTTTAATGCCTAAGTCTAGTTCTTCATATAGTGTACTTAATCTATAAATTTCATATTTACATGCATCATTTGTATGATGTCACTTTTATTTGGATTGTATATTAGAAAAATTTACATTGTATGCTCGTGGATCATTTCTAGTTTCCATAGGATATATTGATTACATATTCTATGTTGCATGTGTTTGCATCATTTGCACTACACTTAGATCATTTACCTTGCAAAAGGTTGATGTCTCTTGTTGGAGTGTGAAGCTTCAATTTTAGCAAGAAGTCTTAACTAGAAATGTAAAGATCCAGATAGTTAAGCAAGAAAGTCTTGGCTATGATTGTGAAGATCCAAATAGTCAAGCAAGTATGCTTTGTAGAGACATGTGAATTGTATTGGATAGAAAGTTGGCAAGTCTTTCATTAGTAAAATGCCTGAGGATAGGATAGAAGGGATATCCAAGAGAGGATGTATTATGTGAAGTGGTCACTTTTAAGGGTGTACTTTTTCCAACTAGTGAAAGGTGGTGTTGCTGGTGGACGTGGAATGAACCCGAGGATGTTTCCTATTCAAAGGTTTTACCATGTAAACAAATGATGTGTCAAATGTCTTTATCCTTATCTCTTCCATATTTGAATATGTTTTTGGTTAAATCTTGTTTGGATCTTTGTTGATTGATATCTTTGCCAAACAAGATCTTTGGATTCAAGTTAGATGCAAACATATACTTGATCAAAGATGTACATATCATTTATTTTTGTAACTTGATTTATTTGTAAATAGTTATTGTTTGATTAGAACTTGTTTATATAAGATATATATATATATATAAATGAATACAAGAGCTTGTTGATTTATGTTTTAGTATGAACTTTTTACATGCAAATTATAGACTATATTTGACTGTATTAATTGAACAATCTTTTCAATAAACTATGTGTGCATGCATATGCTTAATGTGTCGTGATACAAGCTATCTAGAGGGAAAAACTTTTGTTTATTTCAAGGGATTGAAAAGAGGTGTGAAAACCTATTCACCCCTATAGATTAGCTTTGGGCAATCTAACAGTGTTTGTAATTTCAAACCCGCTTGCTATTGTTTTAACATGTCACACATAGATGAAACTAGGTCTAATGGACTTGGTAGGTCTACAGAGGCTCATGCCTTTCATTGATTTGGTTTGGTTTTGACCTTGTGAGGGGAATTCAAGCGAAGAGAGCGAACTTGCATGACTTGAAATGTGTAAATATTTGAGCACCTTTATGCTTCTTCATTAATTGCTTGAGTAACTTGGTTGCACATATATGCTTATATGATATTTTATTCAATAAGTGTTCAATGTTGCTTCATTTGTAATCCATCTCATTTTTTAGTTCAATAATGCATTTTTGGACTATAAAAATTATTTGGAAGTACACTTGAATGACCTATAATTTATCTCCATGACATGAAATTTTTATAATGACATGGTTGAATTGATATGCATGATATCTTTGATTTCTCAACTTTGAATGCAAATATGAGTGAAAGAAAATGACAAGACAACAATCAATAAGGATCTTGTTTCCATTCAATTAATAAGGATGGTACATCCAATGTAGTATAATCTCTCTTCTTAAGGTACAAAAGAGACTAATATCATACGGATGTCTCATCTGAAATAATCAAATGTGACTTTATATATCCGTGTCTTGGTTCGACTTTAAGGATTGATATAGTTGATATTTTCTCACAACTTTAATTTTTTTTTCAAAAAAAAACTATATCATGGTTGCTTATTACAAAAGGGTACAAATTGGTTTGAATTCTTTGGAAACCATTTTGATATTTGATGTGCCAAATACCATTGCTTGAGCTTTGATATTATATGCCTTGCATATAAAGCAACAACTTCACATATTCTTCTTAAATTAAATCTTCTCTAATCTCTCGCAATTATTTAAGTTGTATAAAGTTTGTGTATATGATTATGTAAATATCTTTTTTGCCAATAACTCTCTTTGTTAAAGCAACCTGATTAGGGTTACTCCTATGTCTATCTCATGACAAAAAAAAGGGATTAGTATTTATGAAAGATAGGAGAGCTTTTGCTATGTTGTTTGTTGTGGGAGAATTATGCTTAGCGGGGGAGTAACCCATTTAGGGGGAGTATTACATTACACTATATTTCATATTGCTTTTCTTTAATGCAAAAGCTTTTTTATTTGATCTTTCATTTATCACCTCACATACACTTGTCTTAGAAAGTGTTGTTGCTATGTTTTGTAGGGTTTGTTTATTCTACAAGAGATCGAAGACTTGAAAATCTAGATTTTAGGTATCACTATGTAATGTAGAAAAACATTTGCTGACCATTAGTTTTTTTTTTTAGGATTAATTGTGAGTGGTGGTTGTGTCATGAAATAGCCAAATAAGGAGATAGTCAATTCCTCATATTTTGATTGGATTATTTTATTGACAAACCACATTGGGTTTTATTATGCAAAGGTAGATTAGCTTCTTCATTGTTCATGATCAAGCTTTACTGGCCTCCCCAAAACCTCAAACTTTGATCCATAACACTTCAAAGGTATATCACTTGTTCTTGACTCCTTGAAGAGATCTAGTTGCACACATTCACACATTCTACCGTTTAGGATTTCTCATGCATTATGCTTTTTCATCTTAGTGTTGTTCACACATTACACAAACACACTTGCACTTCACTTTTAGCTCTAAATGTGGTGTAATTCGTTTCCATTTAAGTGATCGAAATCATCCTCACATGCACGATTGTGTACTTTTTTTGGAGCAATGATCAACCACTTGAGAAGGCATATTCTTCTCTTGTTTTTCCATGAATGATGGAATTCGGTGGTTCGGGGCAACTGATTGAACCTTCGATTTTCTATAGTGGTTTCAGCGGTTAGTGTTTGAAGGTTGGGGGTTGCCGATTTGAGCCACAGATTTTCTCAAGTGGAAATAGCAATTGGTGTTCAACGGTTGGGGGCTACCAATTTAAATTGCCGAATGATTCCAATGGATTTGTAGGTTCGTGTGTTCAGCGGCACGTGGCCGCCAATTTGCCCATTTTTGGGACATTTTGTGAATTTCATAGCTGCTCATTTTCTTGGCCTACAAATTCTTTCTTATGTTGTCTTGGCTGACTAGAACTCCCAAATACAAAAAACCTAGAGTGTCTCTTAGAGTTTCATTAAGAGAGAGGTTCAAAGATTGGATTTTTAACTCTCCAAATCCAAAACCATAGTGCATTCAAGCATCATCAAGCTTTAATTAGGCATGGGTCTTCATTTCATCTTGACTTGGTAAGTTAGATTCTTCACTTTTGTTATCTAGTGTCCTATCTACCAGATATCTCATTGATCGCATTTCTAGATTGCAAAGTTATTATTTTATTATATTTTATGACAACATGTGTTGATTGGGATTTTTATTGGGATTTTTTTTATATCTATGTTTTAGATTTATATATCTTTACCCAGTTAGGTCTTTATGAGCATTCATATAGACATATTGGCATCTAGGATTGTTTGATTATCATAATAAATCTCTAGATTAGCATTTAGTGTAGCCTAGCATTATTTGCTTATTAGAATATTTTTATATATTCACTTAGGTTACTTATATCTTCATTGAGTGTCAAGACTTGTGACTACGTGAGTGTAGTGCACGTACAAGATCTAGAATCACTACAGAAGGTCTGCAGGTAGTAGTGTTGTATTATGTTCCAAGAATGGTGTGACCAGAGGTCAACCTAGGTTGTAAGATTCATTACATATATTGGATTTGAGGACTAGAGTGGCTAGATAGATAGCCCATGAGTTTTTACCCGGTTGAGGTTTTCTCGTGTAAATCAAATCAATGTGTCATTTATCTTTCCTCATTTTATTTACTTTCATTGATTAATTTGTTTTAAATTGAATGAGTTATTTATGACTAATATTGACTAATTGAAAAAGGTTATAATTAATCGATTAACAACACATTCACCCTCCATTCTAGGTTAAGTCACTGTCTGTGTACTTTCAACGAGATTCGTTCAATACATCATATGTACTAGGTATTTTGTTTAAATTCTTTCACTTTGATGATTCTAGACTCATCACTTCCCAGCTAAAAACAAAAGACTTAAAACTTTAATCAAGACAAGGTGTCCTGTCTGTATCTTAAGTTGTGAATAATATTTTTTAGACTATATAAAGATCCATGTCCACCACACATAATTTTGTGTGTGTAAATAATTCTTTATTTTTCTTTTATTCTTGGAACTTTTGACTATTTTTCTTTCGATATATATATATAATAAACGATTTATACATACTATGTAATTTATTTGTAAACAAAAAACTTTTATTTATAACAAATGATTTGTTATGGAAAACCAAGCTTTAAGGCATACTTCCTTATAATCTCCTATTTGCACTAAAGTAGGTGGGTCATATCACTCGCCCCAAAACCTTCTAGGTGACAGTTAAAACTCTATTACGGCTGAGTCTTTGTGAATAGATCTACTAGATTATTTGCTTATGCTACCTACATTCCATCACATCCCTTTTGTTGTACGATTTCCATAAGTAAATGATATTTTATTTTTATGTGCTTTCCTCTCTTGTGACTCCTCAGCTCCTTTTCATTAGCAACATCCCTACTGTTATCACAATAATGTGTGATATGCTAACAACTCTAACAATGAAACATATATCCGGTCTCATATAAAGCATTGCATACATAGTAATTCCAACCACGGATGCATATGAAATCTTACTCATGTATTACTCTTCATGATCATTTGTAGGAGCTTGCTCCTTAGAGAGCTTGATTCCATGCCTAAAAGGTAAGAAACCTTTATTGGAATCTAGTAATGAGAACTTAGACAATATGTTGTCTATGTAGGAAGCTTGGAATAATGCAATCATTATATTCTTCCAATCTCGTATAACTTGTATGCCAAAAATAAAACTTGCTTCTTCTAAGTCTTTTATGCTAAACAGCTTTGCTAGCAATTCATTAATTATTGTCAACCTCTGACATCATTCCCAATGAGTAGGATTTCATTAACATGAAGAGTTAGGAATGCCATCTTGTTGCCATTTGTCCTCTTGTAAACACAAGGTTTGTCAACATTTTGATTAAAATCGTAACCTTTTTTAACTTGGTCGAACCTTATGTTCTAAGATCTGGATACTTACTTAAGTCCATAAATAGACCTTAGCAACTTGCAGACTTTCTGTTATTCACCATTTTCAATGAATCCTTATGTTTGCATTATATAGCAGCTTTCGTCAAGATTCCCATTGAAGAATGTTATCTTAACGTTCACTTGCCATATCTCTAGGACTAGAGATGTTCCTATAGACACGAGAATCCTTATGGACTTTAACATTGCCACATGAGAGAATGTTTCCTCATAATCGATACCTTCTATCTATGTGTAACCTTTAGCTATTAACCTAACCTTAAAAGGTTTCTACTTTTCCATCTATTCCTCTTTTTGTCTGGTATACCCACTTGCATCCTATGGGTTTGATCACATCAGGCAAGTTTGCAAGAGTCAAAACTTGATTAAAGTACGTAGACTCTATCTTTGATTCCATTACCTTTTTCCAGTGGCTAACATCAGCATCCTTCATTACTTCCTTATACATATAAAGATCAATATCATTAGAGATATTCTCACCTGATTCTTTACAACTCGCCCACTACGTCAAGGTAACATTGGTTCTTGATTTTCAAATAGTGCTTTATCATCCAATGACATTGTTTGTGTTTCATTATATGAAGCACTTTGTTGAGTTTTCTCCCCTGAAAGTTCATTTAAAAGAACTATAATATTGGGCAGAAAATTATTAATATTATCCTATTCTATAAAGGTTGTTGTTATCCAAAAAATCTTCTGCTGACTTCTAGACAACACTTAGATAGTATAGAGTGGTACTCTATGATCGGAGGGGCCAAAGTATGGACTGGCAAGCCGGGTCATGGTCGGAGGCAGGGTGTAAGGACTAGGCTTAGACGTCTATAGTAAGGTTGCCTGGCTATAGAGACTGGGTAGTGCCAATTGTCAACCAAAACCGGTTCTAAGTGTGTTTGAAAGAGTCATGACAGATCCAGTCATGACACAGGAAAAGGTTATTGGTAGTGTATCAAGTTGACAGTTTGATGGTGGTCAAGGATTGGTTATGTATTTACATAAATAAGAGCTAGTCATAATTCTAATTTACCAATTTCAATCGATTACACTTCTCCCAAATGGGTCTCTCTCTCTCTTGCGGTATTAAACTAATGAAACCAGTCATTCTACAGTAGAAAATTACATAGTAATGGTCTCTCACTCGAGAAAAGTCATTTTATATTATGACTATACTCTTCTTCACTCATAAAGTTTCAACTGTTAACTCTCCTTGAGTTGGGTATTTATCGGATGCCTTAGTTATGGTAAGTAAGAAGGATCCTTTTACGAGGGAGTCCTTGGCACGATCATCACCATTCTTTTACACCAGGCCCTTAGTGGCAAATTCCCTAGAGGGATGTGATTGCTCCAACTGTGTAATAGTGCTGACAAAGGGGTCAAATGGGTAGGTGAAAGACTTCTTTTAGGCGGGTAGCCAGTAGGGAATCTTTATCTCTCCTTTGTATCAGACACATGTGCAACACATGCCCCGAAAGGTCAAAATGGTGCCATTTCTACCCTAGTGTCCATGTAGGTGCCTCATAGGCAATTTTATAGCATTTTCCCCAATTCTTTCTAGCTAAAGGTGCTTGAGCTAGGTGGAGATATCGCTTTCATTAGTGGGGCGCATTGGGGGATAGTGCCAACGTCTGTTATGCTGCATCTGTCAAACGCTTTCTCCCACCATTTCCCTTCTCGACCTACGAGCTTTTTGCATCCATTCTGACTGGTGGAACTTAAGTTCCCCCTTTGTGATGGCTAGAGTTGACATCAAGTAGGGCTAAAATGGACCGCCATCGGGCCATCGGACCATCGGTGCTGTGCAATAAAGTGTGATCAATGTCGTTGTTCATTGCTCTTCTTTTCCTTTGATAATTGGGCAAATTTTATGTCTAACCACCAACTGCCTTCTGCTAAGGTTTCTTCTTTGGTCGAGTTTATTCAATTGTATCAGCACTTGACTGGTCCTCTAGTGATCTTGGTGCTGATTCTAGAATGTTCTTTAATATTTAGAGCGTCCTGGTTCCCTTGGAGTAGTTTAGGATCCTTAGGTAGTTCTTCCTTCATGGGGATTGCCCTCCACCTAGGTGGACCGCTTCGAGGGACATGACCGAAGAGGCCAGGTTATCATTGCACGGTGATCGGCCCCAGTCGTATCAAGCATCCCGATTTTGTTTGGGGACCAATATTGGATGAAGTGTTTCTTAGATTTCTTGACCATTTTCGATGGTTAACAGTTGTATTTATCAAAATGATAACTTATTATCTGAGGGACTATAGAAATAATATCCGTTAATTCTTTTTGCATATCCACCAAACAAATGTCTCTGAATGTGATTCCATATTTTCTGTCTTTTTCTTTAACACTTGTACAGGAAATTCAAATATCCTCATGTGTCATAGAATAGGCTTTCGCCCACTTCACAACTCATGTGGTATTTTAAGAACAAATTTAGACAGTACATTGTTCAAGATATATATAGTTGTTTGTAATTCATATCCCCAAAAAGACTTTGGTAGTGTTGAATAACAGAGCAAAGATCTAACCATATTCAAGAAAGTTCAATTTCTTCATTCTGCTATGCCATTTTGTTGAGGTATTTATCCTAAATCAAGACTCAATAACTTTTTATTGAATACTGGGTACCAAGATTTACTTTCCAAGCCCTCGTAAGAAACATAAGGTGATATTTACTCTTACTTAATTATAAGAGCCATGATGTTTATATTTATAAATATATAACTGCAATGAAATACAAATTAATAACGCCAAACTATCAGGATTAACCTGTTATTCCGTGGTTGTAACCAATGATAGAACAAATGTTATAATTCATAGTGCATATGGTACATTATTTATCGTAAGATTAAGATAGATATTTCAATTTCTCTATTGTGAATGTATTATTCCATTAAAGATAAAATGGAAATATATTATTCACGTGGTCTCTTTAATACATCATATGTACTAGGTCTTTTCTTTGAAGTCTTTCACTTTGGTGATTCTAGACTCATAACTTCCGAATTGAAAACAAAAGACCCATAACTTTAATCAAGATAAGGTATCCAACCTGTATATTAGGTTATGAACAATATTTTTTCTGAATAAAGATAGAATTATGTCTACCATACATAAACTTCTTTATATGAATAACTCTTTATTTTTCTTGTAGTCTTGGAACCTTAGAATTTTTTTATTTAACCGATTAATTTACCAACCTTTTTGGATTAGTCAAAATTAAATACAAATAACAATAAATCAAGTAAAAGGTGGGAATATAAATGACACTTGATTTTTTATGTGGGAAACCCTCTTACTAGGAAAAAGGCTATGGGACTAGCCTCGCTAGCCATTTAGTCATAGAAATCCACTATTTGAATTTTTGATTACATCCTAAGTTGACTTCTAGTCACCCTTCTAAAGGATCTTAACTACTCCTATTCTACGTGCAGACCTGCAGACTTTTAATACTCTTGACACTTGCTTGCCAACCAACACATTTGGTTGGAAGACTTCTCTTTGCTTGTGCTACTACCACATGTAGCCACAAGATTTGGACTCAATGAAAAAAATTAATATTTATGTGAACATGTATTAATGCTCAAATGTAAATGAGTTCTAGACAACACTAAATGCATAACTAGATGTAGAAAATGCAAATCTAACAACCTAGCTATAAGCTAACCCCAATCAATACCACAACTTTAAAAGATATGAAATAAAAAATGGAGCTTTCTAATAAATGTGCAATAAATGTGATGCCTTCGCAAGATGAACAAAAAATAAAGATTAATGTTTGTTCTTACTTACCGAGTGGTGAAACATACTTAGATGCTCGATGATGTTAAGATGCAAATGGTTTTGGGGAATGGAGAGTCACAAATTGGTTGCATGAACCTTTCTCTCTTCAAGAACTCAATAAAGCTTACTATCTCTGAAAAGTTAGAGTTCTCATAAAACAAGAAAGCCTATTGGCATATTTATAGGGATTTCTCAAAACTACATCATTTTGTAAAGATTTATTTTCACGGTCCCGATTTTACGATTGACCGTGACGAAAAACAACCGCGAAAATGGAAAACTAAACGTCATCGGAATATCATGGTCATATTTTTGTTGTGCTTCATGATGAAGGCCCGAGAATGAAAATCACTGGAGAAAACTTCACGCTTATTTTTTCACTATTCTCCAAGATGACACCATGGTAGTGAAAACAAAAGGATGGTTTTTCGCGGTGGTCCAAGACAACACTTGGACAATCCTCTACAAGGAATTTAATGCTCATTTTTCACGGTAGACCAAAACGACAGTTGGACCGTGAAATCCACTGGAATGGTTTTCACGGTTCACTACAACGATACCAAGACTTTGACAATGAGAAGAAAAAGACTTTTCAAGCAATCTAACACACGAACATATATGCTTTTTGTGCAAGTGTGAAAATGGTGTGATACACACTAAAGTGACATTAAAGCACAAGTGAATGAATATTGTGTGTGTGTGTGTGCACCTAAGTCTCTTCAAGAGTACAAGTCAATTGATATACCTTAGAAGCTCTTCTTCTTGAAGCTTTGAGATGGCGGGAAGATTGTCAATCAATTTTACATTGTTGAACATAAGAAGATCCTAATCTACCTACTACAAAGACATCCCAGTATGATTTGTCACAGAAATAAGTCAATTACAAAATAGAGAATCTTACACATACTACATAATTTATTTATAAACAAAAAACTTTTATTGATATCAAATGATTTGTTACGTAAAACCCTGCTTTAGGGCATATTTCCTAACAAATATTTCACAATACAACTATGTAAAATGGTCTTAATTGTTTCTCTTTGCCAGTATAATATGAAATCATTGATTTAAGTCTAAAAAATAAAGCAAGATTAATCTCAACCAAAATTGCCCTTATTTTTATTTAATTTAGCTAAAGTTCAAATTTTGGCTTCATATTAAAATAAAACAATAGTAAACTTATTTAATAAATCTTAAATAAATAAAAAATCATACAACAAACCAATTAACAAATTAAACAAAAATCCATAATCAAATACAAAAAAATAGCAGTTTTTTGAAGAACACAATATCATCTTCAACAACTAAACATAATATCCTGTAAGTACAACAAAAACAAATGAAAAAAATCCAAACATTAACAAAAAAAACTAAGATATCAAAGAAAAATATTAATATACAAAAGAAGAAAATATACGGATTTATAATGTAAAATAAATAATTTAAATTAGTACAAATATTTTAATAAGCTAATATGTTACTTTTTTTGAACAGGTCAGGTCTACTCCATGGACAAGACCATGACCTTTTCTTTTTGGAGGAAGTGACGGCATCCTCCAGAACAGCGGAGGAACCAGCAGTTCCTCAGCCGATCTAGAGGACGCCTACTCCCTCCAATTTCGATCAAGATGAAGTCACAGGGTGGTTTCCTTCGATAAATATTTTATTTTATTATTAAACATATCATTATTATTAATATTTTATTTTAACAAGTTTGTTTTTTGTGGAGATAACTTTTATTATTATTATTTTAATTTTTACACAATTTTATTACTATTATTTTATTAATACAATTATTTTTAAGGCTTTGTAAAATAAATATTATAAGGTATTTTTCCATTGGTCATGTGTTCATATTTTTACATGTCATATTTTTACAATTCGTCTTTTACAAGTGTCGGCATATTTGAGGATCTAATGCATGAAGATTAAAAGGTTGGGCCCCTATTTACCGATTGCACAGCGGAAGGAACTTTTAAAAGAAAATTCAAAGAAATACTACAATCAGTAAACCTTAGGATCTAGTTTTCGAAACAGTAAAAACAAGAAATCGAAATCGAAATATAAAAAAGAAGAGAATAGACAATTTCTTCATACCGTCGTTGGTGGATCCTTCTCTTTACGATCGGGTCCTGTGAACCACTTGATCTTCCTGACTATCTGTCGGGATTGATAATGGCGTGTGGGCACGTCATGGTACTTAGGAACAACAGGAGGACATAGAGAGAAGAAGAAGATTTTTTCTTCTTCTTTTGGTGGAACCCTAGAACACTTCTAGGTGAATTTTTTTCCTTCTCTCTGAACGCTCAAAACTCCTTTTGATCGTATGTTTTTTTAATGTTGTGTCATAGTTTCCAAGAACATATATCATAAATAATTTTAATAAAACTAATTAATTAAATCTTTTAAGACATCTACTATCTTTAGAGATATTAATTATGTTTTTGATTTGAATTCAAACTCTTTAAATTCAAAATTAAATAATTAATTTAATAAAATAAAATAATCATATCATCTTATTTTATTAAAAACCAAATATCAAAAAATGCCCTCCATTTAGTGTTTAATAACATAATTAGATAATATTATTATTTAATTTATTTAATCGCCGTTATTCATTCATTAAATAATCTCATTATTCAATTAATTCCAGAATAAATACATGTCACTTTCGTAATACAATTAATTGGACAATCCAATTAATTAACCGTGACTCTTGTTACCTAAATCGATCGGGCTAGCAAGGGGACTTAATGGACTCACAGTATTTTGAACTCCAATAATCCTTAGAATAATTAATTAAACTTTTTAATTAATATATCATGATTATTAACTTCGGTGTTATTCCACTAAAAACCTGAAGCTGCACTCTCTCAACTTTATATATTTTTTCACGAACCAATAGCTTTCGGTGTCCATTGATATATCTATTACATATGGTACAATCCTCCACAAGTTGTTCATAATTAGAGATGGGTCATAATATCCGTTATACCCCTCTAATTATATATTTCCATTAAGTACCATTGATTCTCTAATGACCAATAAATCTGATATTCATCACGGAATTTGGAAAGTGCTCATATTGTGCAAGCCTAAATCAACCCTTAAGGGAATTACAATCTACTTATCACAAGAAGGAGTGGATTCCACTATTGTGTACAAACCTTCCCAAACATAAGCCAAATTGCAATCCTAACATACAGAGCATAATGATCTGAAATGTAACTCCGACCTCACCCATGGTACATCGAAGATTACGATCTAACCTGAAGGAGTCGATAAGACACTCAGGATTAAGATCACCCACATATAACCATCATTAGTTGATATATATGAATCTTACCATTAAACGAATCTTGGTGAGAGATTCATATAGATTATGGCCCAGTCATATATGATCACATCATACAAGGTGCTTCCATTCTTATATCTCTGTCTAAATGATCCAGGATAGGATCACCTTACACTACGGAATGGACCGCAACTGTAGATTAACCATAAATAAAGTGTCCATCTTCATTTACTATATACGGACTCTTTAGATTGCACGTCTCTTATTATATCCATCTGCATATGGCATTCATATATATAATTCGAGATTATATCTGGCAATCTTAGATGTTAAATGCCCAAGTTATACACAGTATATGACATAAGAAGAATGAATTAAAGTAGTTTTTATTTATGTTAACATTCTAGTTACAAATTACATGCTTTAAGGCATAAACCCCAACAATCTCCCACTTGCACTAAAGCATGGGAGACATGTCTTGTAACCCTAGACTTTCTAGGTGACCCGCGAACATTATAGCCAGTAAGATCTTCGTAAATGGATCAGCATGATTATCCTGTTAGGCTATCTTGGTGACGATCACATCTCCACTTTGCACTATCTTTCTGTTGATATGATACATTCTGTTTACATGCTTACCTCTCTTGTGGTTTCTTGGTTCTTTGAAACTAGCCGCAACACCACTATTATCACAATAAAGTGTATTAGGCTTATCCATTTGTGGAGCAACGTCCATATCACTTAAGAACTTGCAGAGCCAAACAGCCTCTTTAGCAACTTTACAAGCGACTATATATTCGTCTTCCATGGTAGAGCCAACAATGCAAGATTACTTAATACTTCTCCACACAATGGTTACACCACCTGAGGTTAATATTGATCCAAACGTGGATTTCCTAAAATCCTTGTCTGACTAAAAATCAGAATCTGTGCATCCTAATGGGATCAAATCATGTCCGGAATACACTAGCATATAGTTTCTCGTTCTTTGAAAATACTTGAGATTAGTCTTTACAATAACCCATTGATCCAATCCTGGGTTGGAGTTGTACCTGCTGACTACTCCTATTTCATATCAGATATCCAGTCCCGTGCATAACATAACGTACATGAGACTACCTACTACCCTTATATCCTTAACTTTTTGAGGCATATTAGGACAATGTTCCTTAGACAAGTGAAATCCATGTCTGGAAGGTACATTACCTTCCTTGGAGTTTTGCATAAAAAATCACCCAAGAATCTTGTCGATGTATGATGCCTAAGACAATGCTATGAGTTTATTCTTACGATCCTTTATAAGTTGGATCCCTAGAACATAACCCGTCTCTCCTAAATCTTTCATTTGGAATTGACTAGCCAGGCAATGTTTTACATCAAAAACACTCTCATATTCTTCCTTATAGGTAGGATGTCATCTATGTATAGGACTAAGAAAACTACTTTCTTGTCAATGATACATTTATAGACACAAGGCTCATCGACATTCTACTCAAAGCCATAGGTTTTGATCACATCATCAAACCTAATGTTCCATGATCTAGATGCTTACTAAAGTCCATAGATGGACCTTTGAAGCTTGCAAACCTTTACCTCTTGATTTGGAGACACAAATCCCTCTTATTGCATCATATATATGCTCTCGCCAAGATTTCCATTTAAGAATGCAATCTTGACGTGCATTTGTCAAATTTCATAATCAAAATAGGCAGCAACAGATAAGAGAATCCTAATATACTTAAACATGGCTACTGGCGAGAATGTCTTTTCATAATCTACCCCTTCTTTCTAGGTATAACCCCTTTGCCACTAGCCTTTCCTTGATGGTCTCTACCTTCCATCTACTTCTCTCTTTCTGTTGTAAATCCACTAACACCCTATGGGTTTTACCCCATCCGGTAAGTCTACAAGATCCCAGACTAAGTTAGAGTATATTGAGTCCATCTCGAGGTTCATGGCTTTAAGCCATTCTTTTTTGTTAGAATCTTCAATTACATTTTTAAATGTCAATGGATCATCCACACTATCAGTAGAGATAATATTGTCATTTACTTACACCCAAATAACTTTCAGGTTGTCTCACAACCCTCTCACTATATCTAATTGGTATTGTATCCTGATTAGGAATCACCTGACTCTCAGATGTTAATGGATCAATAACTCTTATTGAATGAGCACTGGTCATACCAGGCTCCAACTCATAAGGTTTATGGTAATTAATATAGTTATCCTTAAGAAATGTTGCATTTGTCGATACAAATACTTTGTTGCCTTCAAGACAATAGAAATGTCCACCTCTAGCCTCCTTGGAGTATCTTACAAATAAGCATACCACAGACTTGGGGTCTAGCTTTTCACTTATATTCTTCAACACGTGTGCTGGATACCCCTATAAACGGAAATATCACAAATTAGCTTTATGTCAATTCCACAACTCTAGGAGATCTTAGAAATATATTTGGATGGCACTATATTTAAAATGTATACAGCTATTTTTATCGTATATCCCCAAAATATTTTTTGTAATTATGAGAAACTAATCATAGATCTCACTATTTCCATTAGGGTTCTATTTCTCCTCTCCGTGACACCATTTTGTTGAGGTTTACCAGAAGTTGTTAGTTAGAACATTATCTTATACTCGACCATGAAGTCTTTAAACTCTTGGTCAAGGTACTCACCTCCACGATTCATTCATGGAAACTTGATAGTCTTTCCTAACTGATTCTCAACTTCAGCTCGAAATTCTATAAACTTTTCAAATGTTTTCGAGTTCCGTTGCAATAGGTAGATGTACCTGTATCTTGAGCAATCATCTATAAAGGTGACATAATACTCAAAATCACCCCTAGCCTTAACATTCATCATTCCATAGATGTTTGTACGTATAAGATCTAGTGGTTCTTTTGCTATAAGATTTTTTCCAGTAAAAGGTCTCTTAGTCATCTTACCTTCTAGACAAGATTTACGAATAGGTAAGGTGTCAACCTTTAACTCACTTAAAAGTTTGTTTTTTACTAATCTATCTTATCCGATAAAGGTTAATATGACCAAGTCTTAGATGCCAGAGATATATTTCATTTTCTGGAGAAATCTTTTGTCGTTTGTTTTTTGTTTTTTCAATCTTAAACATTTCGGTGTTGAGCAGTGTTGTATGTACTAACGATCTTAACACATACAAATTGTTTTCATTAATTCCTAAACAAATATTCAGACAATTCTTTATAATAATAACAGATTTATTATCAAAAAATAGAATATAATTTTAAAAAAAACTTAGAGACGAAAATTAAATTCCGTAAAAATCCAAAAATGAAAAATACATTGTCCAACAATATAAAATTATTATTACAAAAACGCAATCTAATTACGCTCACTACTCGTGCCGACACGAGATACCCTAACCTCACACATATAGAGAAGGCTCCCTCCTCAAGATGTGTCCAAGAATCAGTCTGGTGCAAAAATGAACAAACATGGTAAGTGGCCCCCGAATCAACTATGTTGGGATTATGCTCAATAGCAAGATTGTAATAATGTGTTTGATAATCTTTTCATATTAATAAAGTGATTTTTAATTTAACAAATCCTATAGCATTTATAGTTTGATTATTATAATTGTCAAAAGTAAATAATCATAAGGTTAAAAGACTATGAGAAAAGAAGAAATGTTCGTACATCTAGATATGTATGAGGTAGACAAAAATTTTTAGTTAGTCTTGAATAATATTCACAACTTAAGATTAAGGTTGGGCATCTTTATCTAGTCAAAGTTGTATATTCTTTTGCTAGCATTTGAGTGGGATCAAATGTATTATGATGAGTCTAAAATTATCAAAGTGTGGTGTCTTTGGGCAAAAGAATCTAATGCATTGTGTGCATTGAATAGGATCACAGTGAAAAACTGTATCCAAAACCATCAATGGATAAAAGTTTTCACATAAGGACAATCAGAGAATCTATCTCAATCCTGAGATAAATGATGGACTTAAGGTTGCAAGTGTTGTCATTTGAGCTATCAATGAGTACGATTAAATAGCATATTCTATCCTCGATAATTTGGTGGTATTCATTTGTTAATCGATAGAGGACTTCGTTTATAGATATGGACATCATAGCTCCATTTATTAAATATGAGTAGAATATCATCATATGGATACTTTGAGGTATTGGATATTAAATTTTAACGTTAAGCTTTCAATAGTGTCTACTGAAATATGGCTTCTGGACAAGTCAAAATATCCAAGTTCAAAATGTGGTCATATGAGTAAATGTGGTAACTTGAGAGCTAAAGGTGGTTTATGAGCTCTTGGTGATTACTGATATTCTTCACGAAGATACACTATCACCATTAAGATTGTTTAGGGTATGCATGAACAATATTAACTTATTCTATCTTTATTTAATAGTTCAATTTTAGTTCTTTAGTGGAACGAACTAAAATTAATAGATCGGACCAAAGTGAATCATTTGTTGATTTTGATTAGGTTATGTCTATTGGAGCTTAAATTTAGATAGCCCGCCAAGATCCCCAATCCACACAAACTTGCATGGATCACTTGATATATTCTACCAGACCAATTTATGGGTCCATCTAGATCTGTATTAAGGCATGTGGACTTGTTTCTTTTTTAGTAAGAATGGGTATAGTTCACATGTGGACTTTTTATTAAAGTCCAATGGATTTAATAATAGAAAGAACAATATATTGGCCCATGTATAGGCTTGGGCGGCTAGGGCATGTAAAATAGCTTAATATACATTTTTTATTATTTAATTAAATGGAAATTTATTTATTAATTAATTATTTAATTAAAAGTCAAAACTTTTTTCCTAGTTGGAGAAGGTCTCCTAAAATCATATTATTGTTGGTAATATTATAAGTATCAATTACTATATTTGATAAGTAGATAATTAAAAAGAATTTATTTATCTAGTCAAATTAGGAAGAATTTGATATCTCTTAAAATTGTAATTGACAATTGGTCAAATTAGAAAGTTTTAATATAGTCACAATTTAATTTATATTCAGTAATTGGTTATTTAATAAATACACTATTGAGTTGGATTAGGAGTCTTGGTGTAGAAAATAATTCTTCTTTTAAAAGGATTCTGGGTCACCAAGTAAAACTTCTAAAGGAAAAGATTCTTGTCCGCTAAGTAAATCCTTCTTAGGAGAAGATTTGGTCTCCTATATATATGACATAAAGAATTCGGCCAAGCTTGATGTTTTCTCTAAGTGAGATTTCGACCAAGCCTTGTTTTTTCTTGAAAAAAGATTTCAGTGCCTAGAGAAAGAATTTTGAGAGAGAAAAAATTTAGTTTTTGCTCTAGATAAAATTCGGCCAACTCATAGATTTGGTGTGTGAAAATTCGATAAAGAGGAAAAGGAAGAAAGAACGTTTTGTTTTCCATAGTGCACTAGTATCCTTTACATCAAAAGGTTTTATGTAGAACATTGAATCATGGTTCACGCGAGTTTCAATCAAATTGATTGATAATTTACAATTGACCCAAAGTTCATTGTTTTTTATCTTGGATGATTATTGTGACAAACAAAATAAAAAGATTTTGTTTGTTTCCGTCCTCAGGTATACAATTAAAAGAAAGGGAGCCCACACTCCTAGGTGATTCATGTTCATGATTGGATAAGAAGATCTTATGGATTCAATTCGGCGCAACTTTAATCGGCACGAGAAAAATGTATGATACTCTTAATATACGTCAATTAATCTAGGGTTAAGGTTCTTTCTTTTAAAGGGAAAATTTGTAAAATATATCAAACCCAAATTTTATGTTTCCGCTGCGTTTTCAATCGATTTTTCACTACAAACTATCCATGATGAAGAATCATCTTCTACTAAACTTGACATAAGAACAAGTAATTCTAATTACCTTTCATTTTCTTCTTCTTGGCTACCTCATCTAGATACTAAGGACAATTCCTCTTCCAATGCCCGACCTTGATGAAATGAAAACATTTTCCCTTACGCTGGTAAGTGGAGGTGCCCTTATTTTTGATCTGGGCCTTCTTAGGTTTGGGCTTACCCTTCACCTTCCTAGCAGACCTCTTCCTTTTCTTATTATAAGTGGAAGATGGTTCAACAACATTTGCCTCATCGGTATTTCCCTCGTTGTCCTTAGTTAAGGACTCAAAGGTAGTGAGCTCATTGAGCAACTGTGTGACACTGAACCTAAGCTTGCTCATCCCATAGTTTCTTTTTAACTGATCAAAACTCTTTAAAAGAGTCATCAGTATGATGTTCACCTGATTGGGTTCATCAATGACCCTACCATTGATCTCTGTCGTGTTGAAGTAGGACATCAAGCTCAGGACATGTTCCCGAACTGTTGTACCCTCTTTCATATGAGCGAGCATAGCAGAACGAATAACTTCGTTCCGCTTTTCCTTAGAGGGCTGCCCGAACATAGCCTGCAATGACTCTATTATTTCAAATGCAGAAGTCATTACTTCGTACTTTGTGACAAGCACGTATGTCATACTAGCTAACAAATATGTTCTAGCATTCTCATCAAATGAGACCCATTTCTCGCCTGCCTCATAACCTCTTTGTGTGGCATGGATAGTCGGCACAGGAGGATATTCCTGCATAAGCACAAATGTAAGGTCTTTGGTGCAAAATTGCATTAATAATATGTTTCCATTTAGCGTAGTTATCACTAGTTAATTTATCATTTGCAAGTATTTGTAAGATTTCATATGACATGGTTAAGATAAACATAAAATAAGAAATTCATTCAGTCATACATTCATAACAAGTGCGAACGGTTTGACATAAAATTAAACATGATGCATGAACATGTATAATGAACACGAAAAACCCTAAAACAAAGTTACATGCCACAATAATCTAACATACCATAAGCAAGTGTCGTCTTATGGTCGGTCAAATCTTTCATGTTAGATTGAGACACTCTCATTCAAATGATATACCAGAATAAATCTTATTCTAATATCACTCAATCATCGTCTATTCAGTTAGGTTTTTGATTAACCAAGTTTAATCAAAACCTTGTGAGTGAAACACATCATTTCAGATATCATGAGATTAACTCGAGAATTGCTGCCTTAGGGTCGTTCAATTTTGAACTACACTCAAAAATCCTATCCGTTAGGTAGTCAACCTTGGTATTGATCTTTGTGGAAACCCTCATTAGGGAGAACGAAAGCAAAGCCGTCACGATGCCCTACTCAAATCTCACGGTGTTGAACTAATGATGGAGATTGTGGGATATAATGTCATATATCCCCATCTCACTCACTATTTTATAACTAGAGTTTTTCATAGTTGTTAATGCACCTAGATTTGTACAAGATTAAACGGCTAGCTTCAATCAAGCCGTCTAGCGCATTAACAGTTCTTTATTAGAATCTAATTCTAATTAACTAATAAATTATTACGATTTTTAACTCTTAAAAATCTAATCTATTAGTAATAATTATAATATTTGCAAACAATTTACTAAGGCTAGAAATATTCAACATGTGTTACCAAGTTTCAACTATTAAAACTAAACACATTGTTAGGTCCATTGTTTAGGGATTTAATCGAATTAATCCTAATATAATTAAAGAACCCTATTAATCTAACTAATTAAACACTTTAATAATTAGATTAATAATTAATAAGAATTGCCAAGTTCTTACACCTAAAAATTAATCTCATTAATAGAAAGTCTTTTATGTTAGGATTATGCCCGATAACAAGAGTATAATAATGTATTTGACAATATTTTCATATTAATAAAGTCATTTCTAGTTTAACAACTCTAATAGCATTTATATTATAATTATTATAATTATCAAAAGTAAATAATAATAAGGTCAAAAGACTATGAGAAAAGAAGAATTGTTCATACATCTAGATATGTATGAGGTAGACACAATTATTTAGTTAGTCTTGAATAAAATTCATAACTTAAGATAAATGTTGGGTGCCTTTATCTTGTCAAAGTTGTATATTCTTTTGCTAGCATTTGAGTGGATCAAATGTGTTATGATGAGTCTAAAATCATCAAAGTGTGGTGTCTTTGGGCAAAAGAATCTAATGCACTAGGTGCATTGAATTGGATCACAATGAAATAATTTATCTAGAACCGACAATAGATAAAAGTTTTTCATTTGAAGACAATCGGAGAGTCTATCTCAATCCTGAGATAAATGATAGACTTATGGTTGCAAGTGTTATCATTTGAGCTATCAATGAGTACGATTATATAGCATAGTCTATTCTCGATAGTTTGGTGGTATTCATTTTTTAATCGATAGAGGACTTCATTTATAGATATAGACATTGTAGCTCCATTTATTAAATATGAGTAGAATATCATCATATGGATATTTTGAGGTATTGGATATTAAATTTTAACATTATAGTGTCTACTGAAATATGGCTTCTAGGCAAGTCAAAATATCCAAGTTTAAAATGTGGTCATGTGAGTAAATATGGTAACTTGAGAGCTAAAGGTGGTCCATGAGCTCCTGGCGATTACTGATATTCTTTACGAAGATACACTATCTTCATTAAGATTGTCTAGGGTATGAATGAACAATAATAACTTATTCTATCTTTATTTAATAGTTCAACCTTAGTTCTTTAGTGGAATCAACTAAAATTAATAGATCGGACCTAAGTGAATCATTTGTTGATTGTGATTAGGTTATGTCTATTGAAGCTTAAATTTAGATAGCCCGCCAAGATCCCCAATCCACATAAACTTGCATGGATTACTTGATATATTCTACCAGACCAATTTAGGGGTCCATCTAGAATTGTATAAGGCATGTGAAGTTGTTTCTTTTTGTAAGAATAGGTCTAGTTCATATGTGGACTTTTTTATTAAGATCTAATGGATTTAATAAAATAAGAAAAAAAATACATGGCCCATATATATGGTATGGACGGCAAGGCTATTTAGAATAGCTTAAATATATTATTTTTAATTTTATTATTTAATTAAATGGAAATTAATTAATTTTTTGATTAATTAATTATTTAATTAAATGTAAAAATCTTTTTCCTAGTAGGAGATGGTCTCCTAAAATTATACTATTGTTGGTAGTATAATTAATATTAAAGACTATATTTGATAAGTAGATAAATAAAAAGAATTATTTATCTAATCAAATTAAGAAGTCTTTAATATGGTTACAAATACACTGTTGAGTTGGATTAGGAGTCTTGGTGTATGATAGAATTCATTTAGAAAAAGGATTCATTTAGAAAAAGGATTCTTAACCACCAAGTAAATCCACCTAAGGAAAGGATTCTTAACAACCAAGTAAATCCTTCTTAGAAAAGGATTTGTCATCCTAATATATATTCATATATGTATATATATATATATATATATATATATATATGAGGATAGAATTCCTTTGAGAAAAGGATTCTTAACTGCCAAATAAATCCACCTAAGGAAATGATTCTTGTCAACCAAATAAATCCTTCTTAGGAAAGGATTTGTGATCCTATATATATACCCCTGTGAATTTCGGCCAGCCCTATGATTTCTTTGAGTAAAATTTAGCCAACCTAAGGTTTTTCTAAGAGAGAATTTTGTGTGGCAAGAGAGAATTTTTAAATAGATAAATTTAGTATTTTACTCTAGACGAAATTCAATCAACTCTAAGTTATAGGGTGTGCAATTCGGCTAAGGAGAAAAGAGAAAAAGAGAACGTTTTTGTTTTCGATAGTACACCAGTATCCGTTACATCAAATGGGTTTTGTGTACAATATCGAATCAAGGTTCACGCGAGTTTCTATCAAATTGATTGAAAATTCAGAAGTGGTCGGACGTTCTTGATTTTTCTCTTGGAGGATATTTGTAACTAACAAAGAAATAGATTTTGTTTGTTTCCATCCTCATGTATACAATTTAAAGAAAGGGAGCCCACACTCCTAGGTGATTTACATTCGTGATTAGATTGGAAGATCTTGCGGAATCAATTTTGCGCTTGTTCTATCGTCACGAGAAAAATGTACGACACTTTTATATACATCAATTAATCTAGGGTTAAGTTTCTTGTTATTTAAAAGGGAAATTTTTTTATTTATACGCAAACCCTAATTTTATATTTTTTAAATTTTCTCATGCTTCCGCTGCACATGGTTTTTTCCCTTCAATTGGTGTCAAAGCTTGGTTGTACCATTGATTAATTGATGTATGTGTTCGTTAATCTTTTTCTTTTTATTGTATATATGCTTGTTTTAGAAAGAGATGACACTCTAGGTATTCGCATATATATTTACATTTCAATGTATGGATATATATGTTTCATATGTGTATTGTTATTGCTCAATTTTGGTCCTAGAATTTCAATGTATTTTGTTTTAGGATTGTAACAAGAAGGGTGGTCTATCATCGCCGTAATTTCCTTCTTGGTAGTTGCTAAGTTTTTTATTTTTATTTTGTTGTTGTAATAAAAAAAACTAAAGTATTTTATTCATAATTCTTCTGTAATACACTCAAGTTTTGAAGACTCGAAGGTTTGAAGAATTAGGAGCAACCGGAACAAGTTTGGGACCGTACAAGCCGTAGCAACGAGCTTGCGTTCGAAGCGCACGCATCCACATTTGTTGTGGCATGGGCTGTGCATGGCAGCCCTATGGAAGCCATGGGCTGCGCATGGCAGCCCTTTATGGGTTTGTGGCATGCGCATACCCATGGGTAAGGGCCAAGGGTGCACACTGTCATAGACCGCAAGCTTACAAGCCCAAGAGTCCAAAAAATGCCCTTACTCTGCCCAGCTCCTAGAAGATTCTAGAGACCTCTCCACAATTCCAACATTGGTCAAGCTTCTGAAAGTCTCTGGCAACTCAACCATCTCTACACCATTCTTGTACTTAGCTAGATAGGTGTAGAATAATCTAGAACCTTGTAAAGGCATGTAAATACATGTAGAGTATTCTAGTTAGGTGTAGAATAATCTGGAGACTTAATCTCCACTATTCGACTAGATTAGTCTAGAACATTCCTTAAGGAGGTGGCTCACCTATAAATAGCCAACCCCTCTTATTTGTATATCATCCTAGAATTCTTTCATTAATACAACTCTTCCTTTGAGAGTATTTGTGAGCATTCTAGCGATCCAGAGCATTATGGTCTTCCTTCGTAAGTCCCACTGATCCTCTGTCTCTGGGCTCCCCATTTCAACCCTCTCTCGACTGTCCACACTCTAAATCGCTTCCACATCTTCACACTCGGCAACCTTCTTTCAAGAACTTGCCCAAGTGTCCCTCTTACAAGGCTTACTTAGCAACATTCCCAAGGAAGTTTCCCAAGTGCCGCACGGGTGTGCCTAGATGAAATATCACCTCGTGACAAGTGGTATCAGAGCAGATCGGTTCCAAGCAGCAGGGTTCAGAGCTCGTTACTAGGCAATCTCAGCTTACACGAGTCATGCACTCCGATAGCGAAATTGCCACCATAGAGCAATCACAGCTAGCATGAGCCACGCCCTTCGATAGCGAAGTTGCTCGATTTGTAATCCAAACGCTTGTTCTTGGTGACCAACTCTCCCACAACAAGCATAGCAAGTCCAAGGCACTCTCCAAGGCAACGTTCATTCAAGAACTTGCCTGAGTGTCCCTCTTACAAGGCTTACTTAGCAACATTCCCACGGAAGTTGCCTAAATGCCGCACGGGTGTGCCTAGATGAAATCTCACCCCGTGACAACACGCCCATGGGAGGCAGCCGAGAGAGTCTGGATGACGAAGGTCACGTGAAGACTTGTTTGTCAAAAAAGGAGTTTTTGTATTCCAAGACATATGTAATTTCTTGTTGTTTCTAGGATGGACCAAAATTGTAGCTATTTATATTTTTGTAAATATTGCAATGTTTGTCATTGTTTGATAACATGTCATATAGAATAAGATTGCCACTTGTATATCTCTTTTGGTATGAAAATGCATTGAATGGTTTAAGTATCTAAATTGGCATCTAGATAACTTGGTAAATCATTCTTTGGAATTCGATCACACGCCTTAAACAATTGAGTGGGAGAATGTGTTTTAGAACACCTACGGCCTCCAAGTTTAGTTGAACTTTATGTTTCATGAATAACCTCTCAGGAGGTATTCATGAATGGAATTTAGCAAGATACTTTTTTACAATGTTAGACTAGCCAATTAGCCCAAAAGATATTTACTCCTAAAGGAGGGATATTCGTGAGAGATTATATTGAAGGTCGATAACTTGGTAATACACTCAATGTAATTTTATTAATATCCTCCCAAGAGTTCTCGTTAATAAAATTGCAAGGCTAAACTAGAAAACGTTGGTTGTTATGTTAACAATTAGGTGGGACCTAGTCTAACTATTTAATGGTGCTTACTCCTAAAAGAGGCGTGACATTTATGGGTGTTGGATCACCATTGAATTTTTATGATTGAATTATTTTATTTAATTCAAGATAAATATTCAAAAGTGCTTTATCATGATTATTTACTTATATAATTTTTGTTATTGTTCAAAAATCATGACCACATCCCTAATCAACATCCTAAAAGACAATACTTTAACTTGTGATAATTATGTCACAAGGGAAAGGAAAATTGGGTTATTATTGCAATCCGAAAAACATAAGTTCGTTCTGTACACTCCTAAACCACCTGCTCGTACTAATAAATCTACTCAGGAGCAAAGAGATAAGTATCAACAGTAGGAGTCTTCTAATGAGATGGCTAAATGTTACATTATGGCCACCATCTCTGACGTGCTGCAACAGCAACATGAAGGAATGGAGACTGCTGCCGATATAATGATGTCTCTAGAGGAGATGTTTGCTATGAGGTCTAGGATGACTAAGAGAGAGGCAGTGACTGCTTTTATGAATCTTAGGATGAAACCTAGACAGGCTGTGAAAGATCACATGATGAACGTCATAACATATCTCAACATTACTAAACTGAATGGTGCTGAGATAGATGGTGAGACCAAAATTGACATGGTTGTCAACTCACTATCGGATTCCTTTGATCAATTCAAGTTGGACTACACCTTGAATAAAAAGGAATACACCTTGCAAGGCCTAATGCAAGATGTTCAAAGCGCGGAACAAATCCTTGAAAGAGGCAAAGGTCAAGAGATTCATTCCATAGGTAAAGTTGCTTCTATTAAGACCCATAAGTATGTCAAGAAACAACAGAAGAAAAAGTAACTAGGACCTACTAAGAAGGAGACAAAGAAAGTAACCAAGATCAAAGAGAAATGTTTCCTTTCTGGTGAAAAGGGACATTGGAAAAGAAATTGCCCAAAGTCTCAAGGCAAGAAGGAAGAAGGTAATATTAATTATCTTGAAACATGTTTTTTGGCGGATTCTATGGATTCTTCGGTCATAGAATCTGGAGCCACTAATCATGTTTGTTTTTCCTTATAGGGTTCAAGGAAAGGAGAAGGCTTAATAAGAACGAATTCAACTTACGTTTAGGCAATGGAGCGTTGGTGTCTGCTAGTTCAGGGGGAGATATTAGAATTAGTTTAGATTCTTATAGGCATTTGGATTTAATAGACATTTATTATATACCTCAATTCAAGAGGAATTTAATTTTAATTTCTTGTTTCAATAAATTTGGTTATTCGATTACTTTTAATAAAGCTTTTATTATTAGTAAGAATGACAAAATTATTTGAAAAGGTACATTGGAAAACGGTTTTGCATGGAAATATCTCTCAATTGTTAGACAAGGAATCAACGGAACCTAATCATAAAAGAGTAAGGTTATCAAAAGATGAAACCTACCTATGGCATTTGCGCCTTGGTCATATTAACCTTAATAGGATTAAAAGATTGGTATGTGATGGACCTCTAAGTGACTTAAAGGTTGATGATCTACTAACTTGTGAATCTTGTTTGGAAGGTAAAATGACCAAAAGGTCGTTTACGTCCAAAGGCACAAGAGCCATTGAATGTTTAGGTTTGATACACACTGATGTGTGTGGACTTATGAGCATTCAAGCTATAGGTGGATATGAGTACTTCATCACTTTCACGGACGATCACTCAAGATTTGGCTATGTGTACCTCATGAGACATAAGTCGGATGCTTTTGACATGTTTAAAACATTTAAAGCTGAAGTTGAAAATCAGCTTGAGAAACGCATAAAAATCTTGAGATCTGATCGTGGTGGAGAATATCTGTCTGGTGAGTTTCAGCAATATCTTATTGATAATGGGATAATTTCTCAGTTTTCTGCACTAGGCACACCTCAACAAAATAGGGTTTTAAAAAGTAGAAATAGAACTCTTTTGGATATGGTTAGGTCTATGTTGAGTTATTCAACGCTCCCTAATTGTTTCTGGGGATATGTTTTACAAACTGCAATGTACATTCTAAACGATGTACCATCTAAGTCGGTTCTTAAAACACCGTATGAGTTGTGGACCAGGAGAAAGCCTAGTGTACAACACTTAAGGATATTTGGATATCCTACGCACGTGTTAAAAGGAAAGACAGAAAAGATGGAGTCCCGTTCAGAAACATGTATATTTGTAGGGTATCCAAAAGGAACAAAAGGATATTATTTTTATAGTCCTTCAGATCTTAAAGTATTTGTTTCGACAAATGCTAAATTTCTGGAAGAGGACTATATGAATAATTTTGTGCCTAAAAGTAGAATTGTCCTGAATGAGCTTTTAGGAGGTACAATTCCACAAGAGGTTTCACAACCAAGCCCAATTGTAAGTTCCTTACCCACACAAGATCAATAATCTACCATACCTCGTTGTAGTGGAAGGGTTGTTAGACAACCCGAGAGATACATCTGTCTAGGAGAATCTGTAGAGAATCTTCTGGACGACGATTATCCCTATACATATAAGGAAGCAATGGAAGATGTTGATAGTCGCAATTAGCAAAAGGCAATGCAATCCGAAATTGAATCTATGTTTAAAAACAAAGTCTGGTCTCTTGTAGATTTGTCTAAAGGGATAAAACCCATCGGGTGCAAGTGGGTATACAAGAGGAAAAGAGGAATGGATGGAAATGTGAAAATCTTTAAAGCTAGATTGGTAGCTAAAGGTTATACAAAGAAGAAAGGTATCGATTATGAAGAAACCTTATCTCCCTTGGCCATACTTAAATCCATTAGGATACTCTTATCCATTGAGGCATCTCTAGACCTAGAGATTTGGCAAATGGATGTTTAGACAACTTTCCTTAATGGAATTCTTGACAAAAGCATCTACATGATGTAACCAAAAGGATTCATTGAAAAGGGCCAAGAGGAAAGGGTATGCAAGTTGTACAGATCCATAAATGGATTAAAGCAAGCATCCAGATCCTGGAACATAAGGTTCGATCAAACCGTGAAAAGTTTTGGATTTATTCAAAAACTTGACGAACCTTGTGTATACAAAAGGATTAAAGGCGACAAGTTGGTTTTCCTAGTTCTTTACGTTGATGATATACTACTCATCGAAAATGATGTAGGTGTATTAACATCAATAAAAAATGATTAGCAAAACAATTTGATATGAAGAACTTAGGAGAAGCAAGTTATATTCTTGGTATCCAAGTCATAAGGGATAGAAAGAATAGAACAATTGCATTATCCCAAGCTTCATACATAAATAAAATCTTGTCGAGGTTTTCCATGCAGGATTCCAAGAAAGGTATGTTACCTTTCAGACATGGAATCAAACTTTATAAGGAACAAGTTCCTAAGAATGAGCATGAAAAGTAATTCATGAGTTGGATTCCATATGCTTCGGCAGTAGGAAGTCTCATGTATGCAATGTTCTATACTAGACCAGATATTTGTTTTGCTGTGGTCATAGTTAGCATGTTTCAATTGAAGCCTTGTCCTGATCACTGGACGGCAGTCAAGCATATTTTCAAGTATCTTAGGAGAACGAGAGATTATCTGCTTGTATACTCTGGAGGGGATTTAATTCCTGTTTGGTATACAGATTCTGATTTTCAGTCAGATTCTGACTCTAGGAGATCAACATCAGGATCTTTGTTTACTATTATAGGAGGGGCTGTCATATGGAGGAGTATCAAGTAATCTTGTATTGCTGATTTCACCATGGAAGCCGAGTATGTTACCGCATGCGAGGCTGCTAAAAAGGCTGTCTGGCTCTGCCAATTCTAGATTGACTTGGAAGTGGTTCCTGTAAAGTCCTTAATTGTTAATTGGCTTATTTCATGAACAAATCACATTTTTGGGTATTATGTAAGGGTACCTTAGGCTCTCAAGACCTCAAGAGGAGAAGCACCGAATGTAAAATTCTTGTGCTTACTCACTTTGAAGAAATAGTTGCACACACTCACATATCTATGCATAACTCTTATTCATATATGTTGAGTGGTTATACTTGTGTGCATTTTGATTTAAATGACTCTTGTTTGATATATTTGCATCTTGTAATTAAAGGTTCATGTCATGCTAGGCATTAGAATAGGATGCATGTTTCATCACTCTTGATCTTGTTGAAATTGTATGTTTGAGTGATTGAAAATAGGCTTTGCGCTGGTGGTGCGCTACTCGACCAACTCACCTCACCAGCGTAACATTCCAGTGGAACGCCGCTAGTCATGCGCCACTGAGCTGCGCTGCTGCACCTGCGCACATTTGAAAATTGTTGGCATGCAATGGTGATGCGCTACTCGTCTAGCAAAGCCTCACAAGCGCAAACATCCCAGAGAATCTACGCTTGTGTTGCGCCACTGGGATACGCCACTCGTCCAGCGACTTTTATAAAAAGAGGTTGTGCGTTGGTGGTGCGCTGGTGGTGCGCTACTCGACCAGCGCACGTCACCAGCGCATACAGAGAAAGCTAGAACGTTTTTTCCAAAACGACCTCACTTTGTTTGGATCTTATATATATATATATAACTCATTGCCTTAAAGTCGTGTAAGAGTTCAGAACATCAAATATTTTCCTTAGAACACATTTCAAAGGAAAAACACTTCCAAGAACTCATTTTCATCACTCAAAGCATTCCCATGTGCATCAAAACTTCATCTTGCATCATCTAAGTTCATTTAGAGTGCATCTATGGATAAGGTTGCTTCATCACATATTGTTTGGTAAGTTCTTCACATCTTCTTACAAGTTAAGTGTTTTACTTGCTAAACCTTCTCTTTAATTATTTGTATGCTCTTAGAAGATTTTCTAGATACAAATTAGAGATTGTTGTGATGCCATGATTGAGTGTTGTATTATGATAGCTTCGTAGGATTGTTTGATCTATGTTTTGCTAAGCTTTTTGAACATGTCATTTAGCTCTTGATATCTAGGATTGCATTAATTGTCATCTCATTATCCTAGATATGCACATAGGGTTTCCTAGCCTTGTTTGTTCATTGAATATCATCATATATACACTTAGGACACTTTATCTCTTCATTAAGAAGTAAGTCTTGTGTTGCTTCCGGGAGTAGGTAGCTTAAAGCACAAGCAAGATGAACTAGGTTCACTTATACCGGGATTAGGTAGTGGTGGAGGATTAAACCGGGATTAGGTTGTAATTCCTTTTTCATTAGTGTATTCGAGGTTCTAGTGTGGCGCACACATCAGCCCGTGGTTTTTCCCATTTTTAGAGGGTTTCCATGTATATCTTGAGTGTTTTTACTTTTTCCTCATTTATTACACTTGTGGTATCTTTGTAACTAGATAGGGGTATTTTCATCAACTTGACTCTTAACGAAAATTAGGTAAAACTTAATTAAAATCTATTCACCCCCCCTCTAGATTAATATTTCACACCATAATATTTGTTTCCATTGGTATCAAAGCAGGTTCCTAGACATGCATGTGTGATCCTTGCTCATTTTGGTGTGTGTTGCATTTTGTGTGTGTGTGTGTGTGTGTGTGTTGATCATTCATACATTTGCATTCATATTCATTCATCAAACACAATGAGTGGAAACGGTGGCAACGAGGGAGCTTCTAGCACTAGACCTCCACTTCTCACCGGGTTGAATTATGCCTCTTGGAAAGGAAAGATGGAGTCGTACATTTGCCAAATTCATGACAGGGCATGGATGGCAGTTGAAGATGGTTACACTTCACCCATGATGACTCCTACAGATGGAGGAGATGATGTACACAAACCAAAGGCACATTGGAATGCACAAGAGTTTGAGGCTTAAAAGTGGAATAGGAAGGCAATGCATGCCATCCTATGTGCAATGGATGATAACAAGTACAAGTTGGTTCAAAATACTAGGATAACTAAGGAAGCATGGGACATCCTAGAAGTTGCACATAAGGGAACCGATGTGGTTAAGGAATCGAAGGTTCAAGTTCTTCAAACGCAATTTGAATTGCTCAAGATGGATGAGAATGAGTGGAAACGGTGGCAACGAGGGAGCTTCTAGCACTAGACCACCACTTCTCACCAGGTTGAATTATGCCTCTTGGAAAGGCAAGATGGAGTCGTACATTTTCCAAATTCATGACAAGGCATGGATGGCAGTTGAAGATGGTTACACTTCACCCATGATGACTCTTGCAGATGGAGGAGATGATGTACTCAAACCAAAGGCACATTGGAATGCACAAGAGTTTGAGGCTTCAAAGTGGAATAGGAAGGCAATGCATGCCATCCTATGTGCAATGGATGATAACCAGTACAAGTTGGTTCAAAATACTAGGATAGCTAAGGAAGCATGGGACATCCTAGAAGTTGCACATAAGGGAACCGATGTGGTTAAGGAATCGAAGGTTCAAGTTCTTCAAACGCAATTTGAATTGCTCAAGATGGATGAGAATGAGTGCTTCAATGACTTCGAAGTGAGGTTGATGGACATTGTGAACCAAAGTCATCAACTTGGTGATCCTTATTCGGATAGTAAGATCAAGCAAAAGATTATGAGATCTCTACCCGATAGATTTGAGTCTAAGGTGATGGCTTTAGAAGAGATTAGTGGTTACAAGGACATGAAGCCGAGTGAAGTGATTGGGAGGCTTCTTGCTTACGAATATAGGAAATGTCCTAATCTCACACCACCAAAAAAGCAAAAAGATATTGCTTTGAAAGTCTCCAAGGTTGAGAAGGAGGAAAGTGATGACTCGGATGAAGAAATGGCTTTGCTAATGAGGAAGTTCAAGAAATTCTACAAGTCCGAGAATAATGGTTTTGGATCCAAGGGTCAAGACTTAAAGAAAAAGTTTCCCTTCAAAAAATTTGAGCCTAGGCAAGAAAAGACCGAGAAGAAAGGGATCCAACGTTATGAATGTGGTTGAATAGGACACTTTGCCCCGGAATGTGCAAATCACAAGGTAAAGAAGAAGGGAAAAGTGATGGCTGCCACATAGAGTGAAAGTGATAACTCTAATGAAATTGATGAGTCTTCGGATGATGAAGAACTCATGGCTAACTTCATAGCATTTACATCCTCTCTTAAGAGCAAAAATGCTAGTGAATAAGAGAATGAAAGTCAAGAGGAAGACTACTCAAGTGATGATGGATCTTCATCACAATCCATAAATGGAAGTGTGGATATGATGGATCTCAAGGACTACATGGCTAAGTTTGAGAGCTCAAGGTTAAAGAACAAGAATGAGATCAAGAGATTAAAAGAGGAAAACCTAGACCTCTTAACTTAAGTTGACCAACTAAATGAAGAGTTGGTGAGATCTAAGAGGAGTGAAGAAGAGTTGAAGAAGGAGCTTGAAGATGCTTAAGAGTTGTTGGCCAAGATGAACTCTAGCACTAAAAACCTTGACCATATGCTAGATGTTGGAAAGAGGCCGAGTGACAAGAAGGGGCTTGGATTTGAAGATGACAAGCTGTCCTCCACTCCAAGCAAGACCATCTTTGTAAGAAGCATGAACTTCAATGGGTCATCTTCTTATCAATCACCCAGGAAGAAACTTGACCTAGGAGAGTGTTCAAGTAATGCTCAAGTGAAGGTAGCACCAAGAAGCCCACCTCAAGCTCATCCTACAAGGGCTCCTCAAGCTAAATTCCCTCACCCAAAAGCTCACAAAGGGAAGATACCTATCATGCAAGCTCAACAAAGGAAGCAATCAAGTCTTGTTCAACAATAAAGAAGGAAAGACCCTCAACAACAAGCAAGACAACCACAAAGACATGAGAAGGCTCTAATGCATCCTCAAGGATATGGTATAATTCCTAACGTTTTACCTACATGTCATTTTTATGGTATTGATGGTCACGTTAGACCAAATTGCTTTAGTTATATCAAATTGTGTAGGATTGAAAGCATGATAGAGAAGAAAAAGGCTAGAGCCATGATGCATGATCCTAGGACCTCTAGAGCCATGATGCATGTCACTAGGAAAAGTGGAACACCTTTGCATGATCTTAGGACATTTAGAGCCCATGTACCATCGACCACTACGAAGGAAAATACTACACGTAGTTACAAAGGATGAACACCTTTGCCATGCTGCATAAATTGCTTTGAAAGCTCATTCTTGTGATTTTTGGTATTTGGATAGTGGGTGCTCTAGACACATGACTGGAAATAAGAGTTTTTTTGAGACTCTTGTGATGGAGGAGGGAGGAAATGTCACCTTTGGTGATGGATCCAAAAAGAATGTCAAAGGAAATGGAACTATTTCCATTCCCAGATTACCCTCATGGTCCAATGCTTTGTATGTTGATGGTCTAAAAGCCAATTTGATAAGCATTTCACATCTTAGTGATGATGGACTCTCCGTCTTGTCTAGGAAAAATGATTGTTCTATCCTATTGCCTAATGGACAAACCTTGTTAAAAGGTATGAGGTCAGTGATAATTGCTATTGTCTTGAAGCTAGAAGTGTGTCTTGTAATGTGTCCAATGATGAACAAATAGAGTTGTGGCATGAAAGACTTGGTCACTTGAACTTTAGGGATTTAAAAATCTTAGATAAGTTCAATGTTGTGCGAGGCCTTCCCAAGCTTGGGAAAAAGGTTAATGGAGTTTGTGGACCTTATCAACAAGGGAAGCAAACCAAAAGTATGCACAAAAAGGGCAAGTACTTATCCACTAAGAAACCTCTAGAGCTTCTCCATATGGATCTAATGGGTCCTATTCAAGCCGAGAGTTTAGGTGGAAAGAGGTACATTTTTGTGTGTGTAGATGACTTCTCTAGGTACACTTGGACTTATTTTCTTAGAGAAAAATTTGAAACTTTTGACAAGTTCAAGATGCTTTACTCCAAAATTCAAAATGAGATGAACTCTAAAATTAAAAGCATTAAAAGAATTAGGAGTGACCATGGGAAGGAGTTTGAGAATGCCCACTTTGAAAATTATTGCAATAGTCTAGGCATTTCTCATGAGTTTTCAACTCCTATGCTACCTCAACAAAATGGAGTTGTTGAAAGGAAAAATTAGGTTCTTCAAGAAATGGTCCGTGTGATGTTGCTTAGCAACAATGTCCCTAGGAATCTTTAGGCCTAGGCCGTCAATACGGCTTGCTACATAGGAAATAGAGTCTTCCTTAGGCCCCACTCTAGGCAAACCTCCTATGAGTTATGGAAAGGTAGAAAGCCAAATATTGGCTACTTCCACACCTTTGGAAGCAAATGCTACATTTTGAATGACCGTGATCAACTTGGTAAATTTGATGCTAAGAGTGAGGAGGGTATCTTCATTGGCTATGCCTTGAATAGTAGAGCCTATAGAGTTTTCAATCTAAGGACTAGGACCGTAATGAAATCATCTAATGTTGTCATTGATGATACTAGGCTCAAATCAAATAACCATGAGAAGGAGTTAGATTTAGTTGATGGCTCCCCTTTGGAAAAGGTTGTTGATGTCTCTAATGTTAAAAATACTAACCTTGATGATGACATAACACAACCTATTGATAGGATTCCTCCCTTGAACTCAAAAGAACCTGCTTCACGGGTTAGGAAACTCCATGACAAAGATGACATTATTGGAGAGGTTAGTGAAGGTGTTAGGACTAGGCATCAAATGGCTAATCTAATTAGCTACACTTGTTACACATCCCAAATAAAACCCAATAAAATTGATGAAGATTTAAAAGATGAATTTTGGGTTCTTGCCATGCAAGAAGAGCTTAACGAATTTGAAAGAAATGAGGTTTGGACTCTAGTTTCTAGGCCCAAGAACACCAATGTGATTGGCAACAAGTGGGTATATAGGAACAAATCTGATGAGGATGGCAACATTGTGCGAAACAAGGCTAGGCTTGTTGCACAAGGGTACTCTCAAATTGAGGGTATTGACTTTGAGGAGACATTTGCTCCTGATGCTAGGATTGAGTCCATTAGATTTCTTTTATCCATTTCTTGTTTGCACAAGTTTAAATTATACCAAATGAATGTTAAGATTGCCTTCCTAAATGGTTTCTTGCAAGAGGAAATATTTGTTGAGCAACCCAAAGGGTTTGTGGATCCTCACTACCCTAATCATGTCTATCACCTCAAGAAAGCTTGTATGGGTTGAAACAAGCACCTAGGGCTTGGTATGAGCGTCTCACTCAATTTCTCATAGATATTGGCCACACTAGGGGTAGTGTCAATAAGACTCTATTCATCAAGAAAGACAAAGATGAGCTCTTTATAGCTCAAATCTATATTTATGATATAGTCTTTGGTTCCACAAATGATACCAAAGTCCAACAATTTGTTGATGTGATGTCTCATGAGTTTGAAATGAGTCTAGTTGGTGAGTTGAGTTTCTTTCTAGGTTTACAAATTAAGCAAATGGATGATGGGATTTTCATATCTCAAGCTAAATATGCCAAAAACCTAGTGAAGAAATTTGGTCTTGAAAGTGCCAAACATTGTGATACACCCATGAGCACCACTTTGAACCTGAGCAAGGATGCTAGTGATAAGAGTGTGGACCAAACCTTATATCGTGGCATGATTGGTAGCTTGCTCTATTTGACAGCAAATAGGGCCCGATATCTCATTTAGTGTGGGTGTGTGTGCTAGGTACCAAGCGGATCCTAAGGAGTCTCATCTCTCTTCTGTTAAGAGAATCATTTGATATGTGAATGGGACATCCAACTATGGGAGTTGGTACTCTTTTGACACTAATGCTAGTCATGTAGGCTTTAGTGATGTAGATTGGGCAGGAAATTGTGATGATAGGAAAAGTATATCTGGCGGTTGCTTTTTTCTTGGGAACAACCTTGTCTCTTGGTTTTGCAAGAAGCAAAATTTGATTTCCTTGTCGACTGTTGAGGCCGAATACATTGCTGCTTGGAGTGGATGCACACAACTCCTTTGGATGAAGCAAATGCTAGTCGACTATGGATTCAATCAAGGTACTCTTACTCTCTTTTGTGATAACATGAGTGCAATTAATATTTCAAAGAATCCGGTTCAGCATTCTAGGACAAAGCATATTGACATTCATCATCATTTCATTAGAGAACTAGTTGAGAGCAAATGCATTGTACTTGAGCATTTAGGTACAAATGATCAACTAGCGGATCTATTTACTAAACCCTTAGATGCTACTCAATTCAAGACTCTTAGTAGATCTATTGGGATCTGTTTAATGGAGTGATGTGTTGTGGTTTTTGACTCCATAAGGGGAACTCAAGCAAAGAGAGCTATTGTATACTTGTTGCATCCTTTTTTTAAAATGTTTATGCTCCTTTATTGATTGATTGAGTAGCTTGGTTGCACTTATATATTATATTGTATTTTCTTCAATAAGTGTGAACTTTGCTTTGATTATAATCCATGTCATATTTATGTTCAAACATGCATTTTTGGACTAGGAGATCTACATAGGAAGTACATGTTGAATGACCTATAATTATCTCCATGACATGATGATTATTTAATGATATGCCAATGAAAAATGATAAATCATGAATTGTTGATTGTAATTGTTAAATGCAAAATATTGTGTGAAAAGAAGCTAGTGAGACTAAAATGTTGTATCAATGTCTCTATTTCTTTATTGGTTGAACATGTCTACTATCATACAGGTATCCTCTCGGAAAAATCAACTACGGTGCAAAGTTGCTCATGCCATGTTTAGCTTATAAAGTTGGATATAGTGCCATTTAAAACATGAATCTATAAAACTCTATATATTTGCTTCTCTCATGACAAATGGTGAAATTGGTTTGAATTATATTGGAAACCTTTTTCATTTGCTTTGCCAAATACCATTGTTTTTGGACTTGAATGCAACATGTCTTGTATGCAAAGTATTTTTTGATTCACACATTTTCGTTCAATTAAATCTCCTTGTTTCTTTCCAATTAATAAAGTTGCATAAATGTGGCTCATATAATTATGCAACAATCTTGTATGCTCTTTTCTTTTTTTGCCTTGAGTGACCCGGTTGCGAACTTCTCCTTTGCCTATATCATGACAAAAAGGGGGAGTAACATTGACATAGCATTGTGATGTTAGGGGAGTAGCATGTGTTGGCCTTGATGGGGAGCATTGCATAAGTAGTACTTGTTCTAGGGGGAGAATAAATTTAGGGGGAGTAACCCTTTTAGAGGGAGCATTGCATGTTGCATTACTCATATTCTTATATGCAAATGCTTTTGTTTTATATTCACTTCATCATCTCACATGCACTTGGTTTGGAAAGTGTATTTGTGCTTGCTTTGTGTGTAGGGTTGATAGTTCTACAAGAGATTGAAGATTTGAAGTTTTTTTTGTTTTTCTCTTTGTAATGTAGAATATCTTCCCGGTGTTTTTATTTTGTTTTGTGAGGATCAATGTGAGTGGTGGTTTTGTCACGAAAGAGCCAAAGGGGGAGATTGTAAAGTCCTCAATTGTTGATTGGCTTATTTCGTGAACAAATTACATTTTGGGTTATTATGTAAGGGTAGCTTAGGCTCTCAAGACCTCAAGAGGAGAAGCACCGAAGGTAAAATTCTTGTGCTTACTTACTTTAAAGAGATAGTTGCACACACTCAAATATCCATGTATAACTCTTATTCATATATGTTGAGTGGTTATACTTGTGTGCATTTTGATTTAAATGACTCTTGTTTGATATATTTGCATTTTGTAATTAAAGGTTCATGTCATGCTAGGCATTAGAATAGGATGCATATTTCATCACTCTTGAACTTGTTGAAATTATATGTTTGAGTGATTGAAAATAGGTTTTGCGCTACTCGACCAGCGCAACATTCCAGTGGAACGTCGCTAGTCATACGCCACTGAGCTATGCTGCTACACCTGCGCACAGTTGAAAATTGTGGGCGTGCGCTGGTGGTGCGCTACTCGTCTAGCGCAGCCTCACCAGCGTAAACATCCCAGAGAATCTACGCTTGTGTTGCACCACTGGGATGCGCCACTCGTCCAGCACCTTTTATAAAAATAGGTTGTGCGCTGGTGGTGCGCTACTTGACCAGCGTACGTCACCAACGCACACAGAGGAAGCTGGAACATTTTTTACCAAAACAACCTCACTTTGTTTGGATCTTATATATATATAACTCATTGCCTTAAGGTCGTGTAAGAGTTCAGAACATCAAATATTTTCCTTAGAACACATTTCAAAGGAAAAACACTTCCAAGAACTCATTTTCATCACTCAAAGCATTCCCATGTGCATCAAAACTTCATTTTACATCATCTAAGTTCATTTAGAGTGCCTCTATGGATAGGGTTGCTTCATCACATCTTGTTTGGTAAGTTCTTCACTATCTTCTTACAAGTTAAGTGTTTTACTTGCTAAACCTTCTATTTAATTATTTGTATGCTCTTAGAAGATTTTCTAGATACAAATTAGAGATTGTTGTGATGCCATGATTGAGTGTTGTATTGTGATAGCTTCATAGGATTGTTTGATCTATGTTTAGCTAAGCTTCTTAAACATGTCATTTAGCTCTTGATATCTAGGATTGCATTAATTGTCATCTCATTATCCTAGATATGCATATAGGGTTTCCTAGCCTTGTTTGTTCATTGAATTTCATCATATATTCACTTAGGACACTTTATCTCTTCATTGAGAAGTAAGTCTTGTGTTGCTTCCCGAAGTAGGTAGCTTAAAGCACATGCAAGATAAACTAGGTTCACTTATACCGGGATTAGGTAGTGATGGAGGATTAAACCGGGATTAGGTTGTAATTCCTTTATCATTAGTGGATTCGAGGTTCTAGAGTGGCGCACACATCAGCCCGTGGTTTTTCCCATTTGGAGGGTTTCCACATATATCTCGATTGTTTTTACTATTTCCACATTTATTACACTTGTGGTATCTTTGTAACTAGATAGGGGTATTTTTGTCAACTTGACTCTTAACGAAAATTTGGTAAAAGTTAATTAAAATCTATTCACCCCCCCTCTCTAGATTAATATTTCACACAATAATATTTGTTTCAGTTCCTGATGCGAATAAGCAGATCACTATCTATTGTGATAATAGTGGAGCAGTGACTAATTCGAGAGAACCTAGAAGTCATTAGAGAGGGAAACACATCGAAAGAAAGTATCACCTTCTGTGAAAAATTGTACATAGGGGTGACGTGATAATTACCAAGATCACGTCAGCAGAAAATCTAGCGGATCCCTTTACAAAGGCTCTTCCACAAAAGAGTTTTGACAGGCATCTAGAGAATGTGAGGATGAGAGATATGACACATTTACCGTAGAGCAAGTAGAAGATTGCTAAGATTATGGTCGATAGCAAGAGTATAATAATGTATTTGACAATCTTTTCATATTAATAAAATGATTTCTAGTTTAACAAATCTTATAGTATTTATAGTTACTTATTATAATTGTCAAAAGTAAATAATCATAAGGTTAAAAGACTATGAGAAAAGAAGAAATGTTCGTACATCTAGATATGTATGAGGTAGACACAATTCTTTAGTTAGTCTTGAATAATATTCACAGCTTAAGATAAAGGTTAGGCACCTTTATCTTGTTAAAGTTGTAGATTCTTTTGCTAGCATTTGAGTGGGATCGAATGTGTGATGATGAGTCAAAAATCATCAAAGTGTGGTGTCTTTGGGCAAAAGAATCTAGTGCACTGGGTGCATTAAATTGGATCACAATGAAATACTTTATCTAGAACCGTCAATAGATAATTTTTTTTCTTTTGAAGACAATCGGAGAGTCTATCTCAATCCTTAGATAAATGATGGACTTATGGTTGTAAGTGTTATCATTTGAGCTATCAATGAGTACGATTATATAGCATAGTCTATCCTCGATTATTTGGTGGTATTCATTTGTTAATCGATAGAGGACTTCATTTATAGATATGGACATCCGTGGCTCCATTTATTAAATGAGAGAGAATATCATCATATGGATGTTTTGAGGCATTGGATATTAAATCTTAACGTTAAGTTTAAAATAGTGTCTACGGAAACATGTCTTCTAGACAAGCCAAAATATCCAAGTTCAAAACGTGGTCATATCAGTAAATGTTGTAACTTGGAGAGCTACAGGTAGTCTATGAGCTCTTGGCGATTACTGGTATTCTTCATGAGGATACACTTTCTCCAATAAGGTTGTCTAGGGTATGAATGAGTAACAACAACTTATTCTATCTTTATTTAAGAGTTCAATTTTAGTTCTTTAGTGGAATGAACTAAAATTAAACAGATCAGACCTAAGTGAATCGTGTGTTGATTGTGATTGGGTTGTGTCTATTAGAGCTTAAATTTAGATAGCTTGCCAAGATCCCCAATCCCCAATCCCCACGAACTTACATGAATCACTTGATATATTCTACCGGACCAATTTAGGGGTCCATCTAGAATTGTATTATGGTATGTGAACTTGTTTCTTTTTGTAAGAATAGGTCTAGTTCACATGTGGACTTTTTTATTAAGGTCCAATGGATTTAATAAAATAAGAAAAATAATATATGGCTCATCTATATGGTATTGGCGGCAAGGCTATTTAGAATAGCTTAATTATATTATTTTTATTTTATTATTTAATTAAATGGAAATTAATTAATTTATTGATTAATTAATTATTTAATTAAATGTCAAAATCTTTTTCCTAGTAGGAGATGGTCACCTAAAATTGTACTATTGTTGGTAGTATAATTGATATTAAAAACTATATTTGATAAGTAGATAAATAAAATGAATTATTTATCTAATCAAATTAGGAAGTCTTTTATATGGTTACAAATACACTATTGAGTTGGATTAGGAGTTTTGGTGTAGGATAGAATTCATTTAGAAAACGGATTCTTATTCACCAAGTTAATCCACCTAAGGAAAGGATTCTTAACAACCAAGTAAATCGTTCATAGGAAAGGATTTGTGATCCTAATATATATTCTTGTGAATTTCGGCCAGCTCATATATATATATAAGAGGATAGAATTCCTTTAAGAAAAGGATTCTTAACTTCCATATAAATCCACATAAGGAAAGGATTCTTGCCAACAAAGTAAATCCTTCTTAGGAAAGAATTTGTGATCCTATATATATACCTCTGTGAATTTTGGCCAGCCCTAAGATTTTTTAGAGTAAAATTTCGGCAAACCTAAGGTTTTTCTAAGAGAGAATTTTGCTTGGCAAGAGAGAATTTTGAAAGAGAAAAATTTAGTATTTTACTCTAGACAAAATCCAATCAACTCTAAGTTATATGGTGTGGAATTCGGCTAAGGAGAAAAGAGAAAAAGAGAACGTTTTTGTTTTCGATAGTACACTAGTATCTTTTATATCAAAAGGGTTTTATGTACAACATCGAATCAAGGTTCTCGCTAGTTTCAATCAAATTGATTGATAATTCACAAGTGGCCAGACGTTCTTGATTTTTCTCTTGGAGGATATTTGTAACTAAAAAAGAAATAGATTTTTTTTGTTTCCATCCTCAAATATACAATTTGAAGAAAGGGAGCCCACACTCCTAGGTGATTCATGTTCGTGATTGGATTGGAAGATCTTGCGGAATCAATTCGGTGCTTGTTCAATCGTCACGAGAAATAGGTACGACACTTTTATATATATCAATTAATCTAGGGTTAAGGTTCTTGTTATTTAAAAGGGAAATTTTTTACGTATACGGAAATCCTAATTTTATATTATGTAAATTTTCTCACGCTTCCGCTGCGCGTGGTTTTTTTTCATCAATTTATGTGTATTGCCCATTATAATCCTATTAAAACAAAAACACATAATAAAAATGTCTAACATGCATGTGTGTGTGTGTGTGTGTGTGTAGGCATAACTAATCTAAATTACATGTGTATGTATGACAATGCTTAATCATCACATAATTAAAGCATACATGACTTGGTTGAGTGTTGTGGATTATTAAACCTAAAAAAATTGGAATCTAATTACAAAGAATATTCCCAAGGCATTCCTTGGTCTTCATGTAATTTTCGAGTCTTATAGTCTCTTCAAGTCACTCCGATTCATCTCATGAATCCATAACAGGAAATATGAATAGAACACACTATGCAACTCTTGCAAACAGAACCTTGCAATCGAGACACATTTCGCTCGCACACCAACCAGCAGTGTGGCGTAAAGCATCATGCACAGTCATGCAAGACGATGTGTGTGAGTATCATGCAAGTCAATTTTCACGGGTATGCAAGACCAGCGCAGCACCCACGTATCAAGTAGCGTAACACCCGTGCAGTAGGTAGCACACCTACCCATGAATTAACCTGTTCATCGACCACAAACACTGTTCTTCATGATTTTCTCCAGGTCTTCATAGGTTACACGTTTTTATAATACAATAAACAGTAATTAAAAAATGATAACATTATACAACCCAGAAACACTTTAAATCAACAACACCATAAAAAATAACGATCAAGCACGTTTTTAATTTAAAAAGTTTAATCAAAAACATCATACACCCATAAAAACTGTACCTACACATTCATACATATCAGGAGCATCGAAATTGATTCTTCTGTTCCAAAAAGTTTGCTCTGATACCAATTGTTGGATCCCCGGTTTATCGATCGTGCAGTAGAAAGAATTTTTAAAAAATTATTTAAAAGAAATATTGTACCAATAAACCCCAAGATCTATTTGTCGGAACAGTAAAAATATGAAATCTAAATCAAAATATAAAAGAGAAGAGAAGAAACAATTTCTTCATACCTTTATTGGTGGCTCATTCTCTTTACGATATGCTCCTGATTTGAACCACTTGATCTTCCTGGCTATCACCCAGGATTGATAACTGTGTGTGGGTCCATCACGGTACTCAGAAACAACATGAGAATATAAAGAGAAGAAGAAGGAATTTTTTTTCTTCTTTTGGTCGAACCCTAGAACACTTCCAAGTTAAATTTCATTTTCTTTTCTTTGAACGCTTAAAACTCCTTTTGATCTTATGTTTTTTTTAGTGTTATGTCTTAGTTTCCAAAAACACACACACATATATATATATATATATATATATATATATATATATATATATTATAAAACTAATTAATTAAATCTTTTAAGATATCTATGTTATTGATTTGAATTCAAACTCTTTAAATTCAAATTTAAATATTTAATTTAATAAAATAAATAATCATATTATCTCATTTTATTCAAAATCAAATATAAACAAACACCCTATATTTAGTGATTAATAACATAATTTAATAACCTTATTATTTAATTTATTTAATCTCCGTTATTCATTAATTAAATAATCTCATTATTTAATTAATTCTCAAAAAAAAAACATGTAACTTTTGTAACACAATTAATTGAAAAATCGAATTAATTAACCGTGACCCTTGTTATCTAAATCTATCGGGCTTGCAAGGGGACCTAAAGGACCCACAGTATTTTGAGCTCAAATAATCCTTAGAAATAATTAATTAAACTCTTTAATTAATATTTCATGATTATTAACTTTGATATTATTCCAATAAAAACCCGAAGCTGCACTCTCTCAATTGTAGAGGAATTTACACAATCCAATAACTTTTGGTGTCCATCGATATAGCTATTACATATGGTATAATCCTCCACAAGTAGTTCATAATTAGATTTGGGTCATAATGTCTTTTATACCCCATTAATTATATTTTTCCATTAAGTACTATTGATTCTCTAATGAACAATAAATCCTACATTCCTTACGGAATTAGGAGAGCGCTCATATTGTTCAAGCCCCGAATCAACCTTTAAGGGAACTACTATCTACTTCTCACAAAAAGAAGTGGATTCCACTATTGTGTATAAACCTTCCCAGCCACAAGCCAAACTACAATCCTAACACGGAGCATATTGATCAGGAATGCAACTCCGACCTCACCTATGATACATCAAAGATTACGATCTTACCTGAAGGAGTTGATAAGACACTCAGGATTAAGATCACCAATATATAGTCATCATTAGTTGGTATATATGAATCTCATCGTTAAAATGATCTTAGTGAGAGATTCATATAGATCATGGCCCAGTCCTATAAGATCACATCATAAAAGGTGTCTCAATTCTCATATCTCCATATGAATGATCCAGGATAGGATCACCGTACACTACAGAATGGACCGTAATTGTAGATTAACCACAAATAAAGTACCAAACTTTATTTTTTATCAATGAACTCTTTAGATTGCACATCTCTTATTGTATCCATCTGTATATGATATTCATATATACAGTTCAAGATTACATCCGAAAATCTTAGATGTTAAATGCACAAGTTATACACATTATATGTTATAAGAAGAATAAATTAAACTGTTCTTTTATTTATGTTAGCATTCCATTTATAAATTACAAGCTTTAGGGCATACACCCCAACATAAAAAGCCATAGATTTATCAACTTTGACTAATGGAAGGACTAAAGTGATGAATATGGTAAATACATTTGCAAATGTGATAAATTATGAAAAATGCAGGACTTGTGTAGTTTTGCCTATTTAATATGATTATTTATAAGTATATATTTGAGTTCTTTCCACCCACAATCGATAGCTAAAAATAAACAAAAAGTGTCTAATACAACTTAGAGGGGTAAGTGTGGGTGTGGGGGTGTGGGTGGGAAGGTGAATGAGTTGTTAATCTTTTTATTACCAGGTTTTTCGATTATTCAATATTAGTCACAAATCACATAAAGTAATTATAGTGTGGAAAGATAAATAATAATTTGATTTAAATTAAGTGAGAAAACCCCAACACGGTAAAAACTCACGGGGTAGTCATTCCAGTCCTCAAATTCATTATATGTAATGATGTTTACAACATAGGATGATCTCTAGTCATACCATTCTCGGACCATAACATACTACTACTACTCACATGCCTTTTACAGTGATTCTAGACTAAAAGCTTGTGTGCACTAACACTTTTATTCACAAGACTTGAATCATTAAAGAGATGAACAACCTACGTGAATATATAACAATATTTTAAATGCAAATAATGTTAGGCAACATTGAAAGCTTATCTAGAAATTTATGATGACAGTCAAACAATCTCGATATCAATATGTCTATATGAATGTTCATAAAAACCTAACTAGATAAAGATATGTGAGTCTAAAACCTAATCATCAAACACAAGAAATAATAAAAACAATAACTTTGCAATTAATAAATTCAATCAATTTGATATCTTGGTAGATAAGACACTAGATGACGGAAAATGAAAAATCTAACTTACCAAGTTAAGATGCAATGAAGACTCATGCCTAATTAAAGCTTAAAGATGCTTGAATGCATGAGGGTTTGGGATTTGGAGAGTTAAAATTCCAATCTTGTAACTTCTCTCTCAACGGAACTGTCGGAACTATTAGTGACACTCTAAAGTTTTTATATTTGGAGTTCTTGATAGCCAAGACAACATAAGGATGTATTTATAGGCTAAAAAGTGAGATGATATAAAATATCCAAGATGCCTAGTAAACGGGCAAATCTGCGGTTAGTGGCCACTAAACACATGAACTGCCAAATACCAGCCGCCAAATCCACTAGAGGAAAATGGTGGTTCAAAACAGCGACTCTCAACAGCCAAACACCAACCACTGAATCCATCTTTCATGGAGAAACATGAGAAGAATATGTTTTCTCAAGTTGTTGATCATCAAATAAAAGAAGTACACAATTGTGCACGAATGGATATTTCTGATCACATAAACGGAAATGAATTATACCACACTTAATGCTAGAAATGAAATGCAAGTGTGTTTATGAAATGAATACACAACACAAAAGAAAATGAGCATAATGCTAGAGCAAATTTGAATGTGTGCAGTTGATATCTTCAAGAAGTCAGGAACAAATGAACTACCTTTCTTAAAGCTCATTGGGATCTCGGAAGCTTGCTGATGAAGAATAATGATAAGAGACCTAAACTACCCATTACAAATAACTCCAATGTAGTTTGTTATAAAATAAGTCAATCATGGTCCTTACAAAAGAAAACACAAAAGTTAAAATAAAGAATTAAAAACTTTTTTTTGGATTTCAAAATTTGGTGATCTATAGAAAAATCTATTTAATTAAATAAATATATTAAATGAATCTATTTATCGATGGCAGCACTAGTTAATTGGGTGTATTAATTTATTTTATGGGTGGCACTATCTACACTTATGAAACTTTTTCTAATTTCTTAAACCATAGTTTATGTTTTAATTTTTTAATACTAATTTGAATGCCACTTTGTGATAATATTTCATACACATTCTACTTACATTATTACCTTCAAATAGGAAAAAACTAAGACACTACCTTACCTTAGTTAAGCTATTACTAGGGTCGTTTTCGAGCAAGTCCACAAAGTGCCACAGCACGGACCCAACATCAAAGGGACCCAATTTTGCTTTTTCTTTAATGGAAAAGTAAATATTTTGTACTGAAAAATTGGTTCATGGGCATACATTTGAGTCTTACGGTGACAATCCAACTTATGAAGAAAATATAATTAGTAGGCCCAATTCTTTCTATCTATCTATATATATATATATATATGGATATATCGTATTTTAGTCCTTATAGTTTGTTTTAATCTGTTTTAGTTCACGGTTTATTGGTATTGTAATTTTTAGTCCATTTTTTCTCTAACAATACATATTTAAGTCCCTACCGTCCAATTCTGTTAGAGTTCCGAAGTCAACGAGGGTCAACGGGGGTAAAAAGGGAAAATTACATTTGATGTTCTAGAATCTTATATAACCAAAGGGTATAATAGTAATTTATAAAAAAAAAATTAAAAAAATATTATTAACTTAAATAAATATTATTACATTATATTAAAAATTAAATAATAATTTTTAAATAGATCTCCGCCCTCCATCTTTCTTAAAAATCAAATATGGATGGTGGAGATCAAATAGAATATTTTCAAATAAAAAAAACATTAAAAAACCTCTTACCATAAAAAAAAACTTTTTTTAAAAAAAATGTCAATTATTTATTTTTTGAATAAAGAATTTAATTAATTTTTTTTTTACTTTTGAAACAAATTGTTCGTTGATCTGTAAAAAAGAAAATCCCTCAGATTAAACAATCACCAACCAATAGTTCATCGATCTCTCCACCGCCATCAGCAACCTCATCTCTCCACCGCCACCGGCAACCTTCAATCACAAAAATTTCCATAATTTTTTTTCCGCTCACATAGAATCTTAAAAAAAAAACAATCCACATACAATATTCATCCACCACCAACAAATTCACACCACAACCAAACCAATCGAACCCACACCCACACCCATACCCATACCCAATCAAACCCAGAAACCACCATTTCAACACCAGATCGAACCTAGAAACCACAACTTCAACACCCAATCGAACCTAGAAACCACTCACATCAACACCCAATCAAACCCAGAAACCAACCACAAATCAAACGAACCCATACCTATACCTAATCGAACCCAGAAACCACTCACATCAACACCCAATCGAAACCAGTTCCATCAACGCCCAATCGAATCTAGAAATCACCCCAAAATCAATCGAACCCACACTCACACCCAATCGAACCCGAAAACCACCCCAAACCAAACGAAGAAGAAAAAGAACAGAGAGAAAGAGATCGAGCAAGTTCGTTTCCTTGTCATCTCGTTTAGAGAGAGAGATTCGCAACATAGAGAGAGAGGGTGCGTGGATTCGCGAGAGAGAGGTGGAAGATACCAATAACAGAGAGAGGGTAGCGGTGACAACTAGGGTTTTAGTGTTTGTGTGGTGGTAGGGTTTGGGTGTTTGAGTTGTGGATAGGTTAGGTTTTGTATTAAGTTTGGTAAAGAAGACGAAGAAGATGATGAGAGAATGGTGAAGAAGAAGATGTTTAATCGAGTTGGATTTTTTGTTTGGTTAGTGGTGAACGATTTTTGTTTTGATTTTCTGTTTTGTTATTAGTTGTAATTTAGTTTTAGTTTTTAATTTAATTAATATTACTTTTAAATTATTTTTTATTTTAATATTACTTTTTAATTATTTTAATGGTTAAGGGTAAAATGTTATTTTCATTAGGATCAGAACACATAAGAGGCATTAAGGTCATTTCACACGTTTGACATTTCAAAAATTGTACTTTAACGGATTCCGTTACAGAATGACTAAAAGTTACAATTCCACATAACCATGGACTAAACGTAGATTAAGACAAACTACAGGGATTAAAATACGATTTGCACTGTATATATATAATAAAAATAATTAAATTTCACAAAAGTCTTTTCATTGTTGGAAACCAAATCTTCCAGAGAAAAAAAAAATCTAAGAACATCTCCAATGTAAAAATGGCTTGCATATGAATTATTATTAACATGACAACAATGTCAAGAGACTTGCTTCATATGTGGCATAAATATGGACTTGATAGACGATTAACTTAAAATTTGGTCTCCAATGCTTCCGTTTAAAATACATCTTGTTTTAATAACGTGTCTAATTTTATTTTTTATATTCTTTTTTATTTTCTTTCCTTACTAAAAATAGATGAAAAATTAATGTCAATCATAAATGTTTGCTGAGTCAACCTAATAAGGGTTGTGCAATAGGTCGTCTGAAAGTAGACATTCATGTTGATAATATCTAATATTTTTTTTGTCACGTTAGCTTGAGGTTGAATATGCACTGTTACATTGGAGAAAGATTTTTTAAAGGAATATCTATTAATCCTACGTAGTATCTTTTTTTTTCACAAGTCACACTTGCGTTGGAGATGCTAAAAAAAGGTTTTTATTGTATGCTGCCAAAGTATCAAATTTGTTGTTGTTTTTTCCTCTTTTGTTCTCAATTTTTTTTTCCTTTTTTTTCTCCACAACTCTATCTCATCATATTTGATGGTATCGTCATAAAGAAAAGAGGCAAAATAGAAGAAGGTAATTTTGTTTTGGAGGAATATATACTTAATTGATAGCTCCAATATTGTTAAGAATAATTAAAAGAGATATGCTTACAAGATAATTTTAAAACTGTTCAAATGCTTTTGTGATGTGATATTTTATAATTTTGTAAGTAATTAGAAATAATGAATTATGTCTAGAAAAATTTTACGCTTCGGTCATGATAATTTTTTTTGCCCATATATTGAATGTATTTGTCCCATGATATCATTTTATTTTTAATAAAATTATAATTTAAGCATGAAAAATGATATTTCTTATTTGAATAAACCTATGAATATTAAAAAAAGGGATCAATTTTGAAAATTTCACCCGGGCCTATAACATGTCAAGAGACTATGTACCGACCATGCCTATTACTTTTACTTGGTAACAAAATATTAATACATCAAGTATGTTTTCGCTACAACTAGATGGCAACTTTGTAAACTGCAATACTAAAATAAGGATAGAGCAAGTGGAAAGTTGTTAGTAATTTTTTTAAAAGTCTTTCCTCTAGTTCTCTCTAAACTACAGTGAAAGCATGCAATCGGCCTTGGTTTAGGTTTAACTAAGTGTGTTATTGTTTCTCTAAAAACCTCTAAGATGAGTTACGATGATATTGCTAAACTGTATGCTAGTATGTCCTTGTTGGAGAAAGATGGACCAGTCCAAAAGCTTCAGAAGAGAGGTATGGAGAGAATGGTGTTGAGTTTGGTGGGGAAGGTGATGACGCATAAGAAGGTGAGCCAAGCTACCTTTATGGGCCTCATTGGTAAGATTTGGAGGGTGGAGGAGGGAGTGGAGATTGAATTTGTTCAGAACAATGTCTTTACGTTTCAATTTAGGAGTGTAAAATATCGCAATCATGTCCTAACAGGGGGGCCATGGACCTTCGGCGGTGATTTATTAGTGCAAGAGAAACCTTTCGCAAAAGGTGATATTGGAAGTATGGATTTTAGTAGGTGTGAGTTCTGGGTACAAATTCACCGCGTACCATTATAATGCATGACAAAGGACATTAGACGGTTCCTTGGAAACTCAGTAGGTGTAGTATCAGATGTGGACGTGGGAATTAATGGGGATTGCTCGAGGAAATTCTTGAGGATCCGTGTGAAGATTGATGTCACGAAGTCACTTTGACGGTTTTTACGCCTTGATGTTTTTAGAGATGGGGAAGAGACAATCATGTTGCTTCGGCATGAATGGTTACCCAACCATTATTTTCAATGTGGGAGGATTGGTCATTCTATTCAAGAATGCTTGGAGATGCCATTTGGCCTTTGGATAAAGGCAATAATGCCAGAAAGGAAGAGGAGCTAGAGGACTGGTAGCTTTACGAATCCACAGTTATGAAATCCGAGGTGTACTACAGTAGGTGAGACTGTGGCAAGTGGGGGCATCGCCCTCGGGGGACAGTTACGACAGAATCTGATGATTTAATGAGAGTAATGAGATTGGAGAGTAGCAAAAATAATAACACTGATGAGCGTATTCATAGTGGAAAATTATTAGACAATAATGAGGGGGAGTTTCGTTTTTAATAGCTCACGTGAGCTTTGTGCTACAACTAGTAGGCCAGTCAAGGAGAGTTAAGGGGAAAAAAATGGGCTCACCCAAAAACTCAATTCAGTATGGCTTGTCTTATTGTGATCCACCCATAAAAGTCTCAAATGGCAATTGCGATTACTTAAAAATTAGAGATTTAAGGAAGTCAAAATTGGGAAATAGAGAAGGGAGCAGTGGTAAGCGGTGGAAGCGTGTTGCTCGGGTTGAAGATCAGGCCAACGTCTCATCGACCTTATGTGCTGGGTTGGGGAAACGAATGGTGGAAGAGTATTTGGGTGGTGATGAGAAGTAAAGTAGATGGGATGATGATGGTGGTTAAGTGTCTCAGGCGAGGGTCGACGCAAATGGTCATTTGACATTGATGTACTTTTATCCTACTTGCAATGCCATTTATGTGCGTGTACGGACACATCAGAGAAAGGTTTGGCGTTTGACATGTTTTTATGCTAATCAGGAAAGAAGTCAGCGGTACAATTCATGGACACTGCTACGTCGCTTAGCTGGTCTGTCTCCCTTACCGTGGTTGTGTATGGTGGATTTCAATAGGGTGTTGGATGCGTCAAAAAAAATAGGGGGGATTCCGAAGGATTGGACTAGCATTTCAAATTTTTGTGAGACTGTTGACGACTGTGGGTTGGACGATTTGTGTTTTACTGAACATGTGTTCACATGGTGTAATCATAGGAATGAGGGTGAATTGATTCAGGAAAGGTTAGATCATTTTTTTAGTACGGAATAATGGAAGACGTTAATTACGCAATTTAGGGTATGCCACTTGGATTTTCTGGTGGTCTGAACATAGACCAATCCTAATGGAAATAACAGTGGATTTTAACGAGTGGGGAGGAAATAGAGGGGGAGAAGGTGTGCATTTTTATTTTGAGGAATGTTGGATAGATAATCAGGAGTGTCAAGAACTGGTTTAGAAGGGGTGGGGGGACGTCAAATGGTGGAGCTATTGAGAATGTGTTAGATAGGATTCAATCTTGCACAACACATTTGGACAGGTGGAACAAAATGTCAAAAAGGCGGCTAAAGGAGGAAATATATAGTACAAAGAAAGAGCTCAATTTTTTGTCTAGGTATATTGTTCCTGGGGTTTGGATGAAGATTCAGGACCTAGAATCGCGTTTGGATAGTTGCATGGAGAGAGAGGAGAGGTATTGGCGGCAACGGTCTAAGATTGAATGGCTTCAGAGCGGTGACAAGAACACAATTTTTTTTTCTTATGAAGTCATCAGGCAGGAGGGCACAGAGCATGGTGAGATGGTTGGTTGATGAGAATGGTGCTTGGAAGACCTCTAAACAAGATGTGGAAAATGTGGTACTCGATTATTTTTTAAGGAATTAAACCATCCCAGATGTATATGGATAAGATTATAGGGTGTGTGCAACCAAAGTTATCTTCACAAATGTGTGCCTACATTGATTCTGGATTCACAGCTGAAGAGATTTGTTAAGTGGTGTTTGATATGAGCCCTATGAAGGCACCGAGATTGGATGGGCTATCAACGCTTTTCTACCAAAAGTTTTGGAGAATTGTGGGATCCAGTGTAACTACGGCTTGTCTGCGGTGCTTGAATGATGGTGACTCACTTGAGGCAATGAATAGTACATTAATATCTATGATTCCAAAAGTTAATGCTATGCAACATATGTCTGACTTTTGACCGATTAGCTTGTGCAATATCCTTTACAAAATCATATAAAAGGCTTTATTAAACAGGTTTCGAAAGGCTCTAGATGAGGTAATTTCAAAATCTCAGAGCTTTTTTTTCCCAGAACGTTTAATCTTGGATAATATCATAGTTGATTTTGAGTGTATTCACAGTTTGCAGCACAGAAAAAGGGAGGGTTCGATGGCAATTAAGCTTGATATGTCAAACGCTTTCGATCGGGTAGAGTGGTCCTTTATTGAACAAATGCTACTGAAGTTAGGCTTTTAGGGGCATGGGTTAGGCGAATAATGGGACATGTCAGGTTAATATAATACTCTTTTCTTCTTAAGGGTGAAAGGTTTGGTTTCTTAAAGCCTTCTAAGGGGCTTCGGCAAGGGGACCCTTGTCCCCGTACGTTTTTCTGGTTTTTGCAGAGAGGCTATCATGCTTGATAAATCAAGGACTTCGGAATGGTTCCATTACAGGTTTAAAGTGCAGTAGATTTGGCCCTGTGATATCTCATCTGTTCTTTGTGGATGATAGCCTATTATTTACAAGAGCTTCAACATCTGACTGTGCTGCCATTAAGGAAATTCTAAGCATTTACGTGAGGGCTTCAGGACAGCTAGTTAATTTTGACAAGTCCTCAATGTGTGTTAGTCCATATGTGGTGAGACAAGAGAGTGAGAGGCTTGCGGGTATTTAGGGTGTTCGGATTGTATAGGTCATGAGAGGTATCTTGGGTTACCAAGTTATCTAGGGAGAAATAAACGAAAACAATTCTCAAAAATTTCAACTACGGTGTGGAACAAGGTGAAGGGCTGGCGTGATAAACTTCTATCAAATAGGGGTAAGGAAATTCTAATTAAAGTGGCTTTTCAATATGTAGAGCTTATTTCGGTTGCCGCATGGGCTGTTTTTGGAAATTAAACGGATTTATGGTTGTTTCTGGTGGGGAAGCAACCTGGGGAATAAAAGGTTGCACTGGTATTCTTGGGATAAACTATGTAGCTCAAAGATTAAAGGTGGACTTGGTTTTAGAAACTTTGTAACATTCAATCGGGCTCTTGTTACAAAACAATGTGGGCGGATTCTAAAGACCAAAACGGTATAGCAGCTAAAGTCTTAAAGGGGAAATGTTTTTGAAACATAGACTTTCTATTATCGAATTGCAAGGCAGCTGATTCTTTCATGTAGAAAATTATAATATGGGGGAAAGAGCTACTAAAAGCCGATTTTCGATGGAGGGTGGGTAACGGTTATTTGATATGGATCTACAAGGATTGATGGATCTCGAGGCCATCTACATTCAGAGTTGTTTCGCCACTAGGACTAGAGGAAAACACAACGGTTAGTCACTTGAAGACTCACAACGGTAGATGGAATGTCGAGCTAATCAAGGATAACTTTTTAGATGATGATATAATTAGGTTCCTTAGCCTTCCAACTTCAATGAATGTGATTGAGAATTCTATCTTATGGCACTTTGATCAACATGGAAATTACTTAGTGAGAAGTGGTTATTAGGTAGGTAAGTGATGGAAGAGTTGCCAAATTAATCAGTCGTGAGTGTAACTGATGAGTGGTGGAATTTTATGTGGAAAATGAAGATTCCATCAAAAATTAAAATATTTATTTGAAATAACTGCAATGGTTGGATGCCCACGTTGGGAAATTTGGCACGTAGAGGTATTAACATTGAACCATTGTGTCCTTTATGCAAGAGAAGAGTGCAAAACAACCTGGCATGGAGTTTGAGGTTCTCGAGTTTTGAAGCTTGTTCAAAAGAACTGGCCAGCAGTGGAGGGCTTAGGTAGTAACTTTGATTCAAATTTTTTGGACTTCATGACAAAGAGTTTGGGTCTCTTGAATGGTGCTTTGATATGTCTCTTGTGTATTGTGTAATGGTGGAACTGGCACCACCGTAATGCAATAGAGCATGAGGGGATAGCTTGTTGTGTTGTAGATATTATGGATTGGTTCACAACATATTTTTTTGGTTTCTAGAGTTTGGGTCTGAAAGGTAGACATCTACACGACAATCAGGCTCCAACAATAGTGACGTGGAAACCACTTTTGTCCGTCTTTTATAAAATCAACACAAATACTGCTATAGATGGTGTGGGTCAAATGATTGGAATTAGGATCGTGATTCGGGACGATATTGGCTTTGTTATGGCATCGAGCTCTCAACGGATCATTGCAACTTTCACTTCTCAAAGGGCGGAGGCAATGGCCATCTTGAAGGGGCTTATGGTTTGTGCCTAACACAGCTTTGGAGCCTGTTGTTACTGAGACTGACGCGGAGGTGGTGGCAAAGTGGATAGTTGAGAGAACAAAGCTTGAATCTGATGTTGGCTTGGTAGTCGCTGACATTTTGTTATTGCTCAACAATATGAGTTGTAGGTCGGTAATTTATGTGCCTCGGAAAGCTAATCAGGTAGCTCATCTTTTTGCCAGGATGACATTGTCTAATTCTGAAGATCACTTTTGGATGGAGGAATACCCTCCATGTTTGAATCGGGTTGTCCAAATAGATAGTCCTGTGAGCTTGTTATTTCTTGTTCTTTTTTTGTTTTGTAAAAAAAAAAGGATGATAATGATATGGTACTTCATCTTTCATTCATCAACTCTATTATAAATCACTTAAACAATGAGAAAAGAGAAAAAGGGTCAAGTCGTAACATAAAAAAAAATCCTAACCATTCCAATATCTCGCGACAAACAAAAGAAAAACCAAATCTTATAGAGAAGACTTGCTAATAAAATATAACAATTTAAAAATGTTAACAGGGTGTATATAAAAAAAAAGGGTGTATGTACTGATGTTTAGAAGTGCCACTGTGTAAAAGGTTGAAATTTTAACTTAAATCTAAGTAAAATGTATTTTTTAACTAACTTCCAAGTTTATCATTTGAATTTTTAGAAATTTGTTGAGGAGGAAAGAGGGGGGAATATCACTATTTTTTGGTTGAGTTTTGAGAGGAGCACTAGTTTAATAAAATAGCACCAAAGTATCTGACTTCCAAAAAGGCCCTTACTTTACTCATTTAATATTGTTTTGAACTTTTACTTTATAACTGCTTTATTGACGGTGATTTTTGGATTACGTAGGATTAATCACTCGTCTAACAAGTTTTTGTAATTGACAACGATGTTATGAAGAAAATAGAAAAAAAATAGAAGAAAACATGCACACTTAAGTTTACGTGGTAAGACCCCAAGGTGGGGAAACATCCATGGTTGCCGGTGATAGGGAGAATAATTCACTACAATAGAATGATTACACACTCAATCTCTCCTTCTCTTTTGGCATCTCTCTCTTTCTTTCTATTTATCTTTTTTTTTTATCTCTTTTTTCCAATGAGATTATAGGTCTATTTATATCTGCATAGAACCTTAATCCTTGTTGTTCAAATAAGGAAAGGTGATAGTGTTTAATTAGGACTGATTACTTGTTGAAGTCGTCTTTGCCTTCTTTTCGGTTTTGGAGATCTTGTGTATTGAATTAGATTCTTTGTAGGATTCTATTTGAATAGTTCGTTTAGGAATTATTTCTTGATTGATGTGTGATCTTCTAGAACCTAGAGGGGGGAGGGGGGAAGGGGGGTGAGGTGAATAGGTTAGGCACCTTTTTCGACTCCCTTAGAAACAAACAAAAGTTTGTCCCTCTAGATTGCTTGTGTCACCATATATATATATATATATATATATATATATATATATATATATATATACATATATAAATATCAATTAAAGACACTTAATCAATATGTAAAACAAGTAAAATGTGATACAAACAAGTAATCATAACACATACACAATTTATATTATAAAAAGGAAGTCAACTTACAAATAAAGTTCTATTCATAGTATTCAAATAACAAATACAAATATAAGAGAGATAATGATAGAGAAAAGTTGACACAAGATATAACGTGGTAAACCTCCGAAGAGGAAACATCCATGGGTTAATAACCACCGGCAAACAAAATATATTAGTAGAAAAGACAAGTATAATCTCTCAAGTGACCGCCTAGAAACTACCCTCCTATCCTACTCATGAAGATGTCGCACTCTTGCTCAACAATCCAAGGCTTCACACCTTTTGTCAAGACTTTCTCACTCACCCTTCTGGATCCTCATGACCCTAGGCAAGACTTCTTGCTCAACTATCTGAGTCATCCCGACTCTAGTCAAGACTTCCTTGCTTGACAATCCATGGTCTCCCACCTCTTGCCAAGACTTCCTTGCACAACAACATAGGTCTCACACCTATTGTCAAGACTTCCTTCTCAAAAGGCATCTAGGTGATCATGAATGCAAAACGCAAACAAGCATGCAACATAGAATGTTATGATCAACACATCCTATGGAAAATACTAGACATGAGCATGAATGCACAAAACAAATGTAGTCTAGTCAATCATGCATGTTTAATCCATCTAGATCAGGTAAGATATGTTCAATATTAATTACAACCTAGATACATGCATAGATCTAAAACTTGAATCACAAGATATGTTCAATTAACGCATAATCAAGTTTAAATTTCATAAACCAAAAACATGTTAAAATCATATGAAAAAGTCATTTAGATTAAAGCTAAAGTTCTAGAGCATATTCCTATTCATAGATTCAACAAAACACATGAATAACTCAAAAAAACATAAGCACAAGTATCATTGTGAGATTTCGGCCAAAGAGAGCCTAATACATGTGAGGAACTAGTTTTTACAAAATCAGTCAATCAAAGATCATCAAATAGTCCTAGAATCAAAGCTAACACAATACAATCCCAAACATGTGAAAACATAGGCAAAATCAAAACCTAACTCAACATATCAGATTTCAATTGAAACTCAATCTAGCTTTAAATGAGTTCAAAACTCAAATAAAAACAATCACAAGACACACACACACACACACACACACACACACACACACACATATATATATATATATATATATATATATATTGAAGAAGAAAACCCAAGGCAATTGATCAAGTTTTAAAAGAAAACTTTGAGAGAAAATCAATACCTTAGTTGATTTGCTGTAGTCCCATTTTTGTGAGATTAGACTCCAAAAAAAAAAATAAAACTAACTCAAACCTTCAGAGAAAATATGGAGGATGAATAGACAAACACTTTTAACTTTGAATCACTCAAATCGGAGTTCAAATGAAGAAGTTATGGTGTTTGTAAGGTGAGAAAATTTAGGAGAAAATTCTGCACTCAAATTTTAAATCTCTTCTTAGAATGAAATGTGAGAGGGAATATAAAAGAGAGGGAAAATGGACATATGAAATGACCAAAAGGGACAAGAAGTATCCAAGCTTGCTTACTACTCGAGATGGCATGTGGGCATCTCAGGGCAGCAAGCCTTCTGCCCCGAGATGGCCACGCGCCATCTCGGGAAAGAAGAGCTTTGCTGTCTTCTTTTTCCCTCGACCTCCCTTCGCGTTCTTCGACCGTTCTCCGGCCTCCAAACTTGGAATTCAAGTCCGTTTTTGGATTATGAACTGTAACTCTCTCACGAACATGGACATATAAGATACTCAACCCAAAAAATAATAACTTGACTCTATATATGAAGACGAAGACAATGTATGCAACATGAGTTAGTATCTTTTGACTTAGAACTTGAAATCAATAGTATGAGCAACCGAAATAACCGGAACTCAATCAAGAATGATTTAAGAATAAATTCAAGTTCAATATCCATCTTATACAAACATATACACCTACAAATATAATTCACACTAGAATGCAAACTACATAGAGATAGTCTCCAATCATGCATTTTCCAAAACATGTTATTTTCTTACCAATGTATGAGCATTCATCTTCAAGTGTGTGAATGTGTTATACATGGTGCAAAACGATGTAGGGAAACATATGAATGAATTGTATATGTGTGCCTATAATGGTGCACAACGATATAGAGACACAAATGTATGAATTGTGTGTGTGTGCCTATAATGGTGCACAACGATGCGGGGACACATATGAATGAATTGAATGTGTCGGCCTAAGCCTTGTAAGTGAAAGATAAGATATTAGTATACCTTTGTAGAACCATATGGCATTCTTTCTCTTTGAAGCTTTTGAACTCGCTTTGACTAGTTGTTCCTTATTCTTTGAAGCTTGGATCATCATGAATCTAAACAACTAAATCATTACAAGTAAACATAATTTTGATATGGAATTAATGCCAACACAATTTAAAACCTAACAGCAAGAACTAAGTTATTGCATGATCGGGCCTCTCTGATATGTAGGAGGAAATAACAATATTTCTTTATTGGAATGTGGTTCTCGATTCCTTATTTAAGCAAGATCATTCTTCTTTGTATTTGAGTAGTAGTTGCCTTTAATGTCTCCCACGCATTGTTTAACTGACCAATCATCCAATCCCGATCAAACCTTTTATGTCCCGATCGGGTGGTCTTTACCTTAGCAGATTGTTTCTGTCCAATCGGGAAATTTCCAATACCAAGTTATTAATACCCGATCAGTTAGTTTTCCTGACCATCTTAGGTGATCTCGACTAGGCCCTAAGATCATCTATTAATTGCCTTGGGTTGGTCTTCTCTGACCTTTATGATGTGGCATATTTAATCAGCGTGTTTTCAGGTGATCATGCTGACTTGTCATGCTATCAAAAAATCCCTATAACAATACTCCCTCAAATTCACGGGATGAGCTTTTGACAGCTCAACGAAGGGGATTTGAATAGTTTTGAATTTTTGACTCTTCTGAACTTATCTCTTTAACCCGATCAAATATCTTATTAAAATGATCATTTTTTTTACTAAACTGATCAAGTATCTTATTAAACTGATCATTCTTGGAATCCTTTATTTTTCGCTCCCTTGTAGCTGGACCAGTTAGTGTCCTAGTTTTTTGACTAGAATAATTCCTGATCGTCTTAATTCGGTCAATGTCCCAATTTTTCACTTTGGATAATTTCTGACCGTTTTGATTATTCGGCCAAGATGTGTTCTAGGAACCTTGCCCCAATTTTTCCTGTTTTTCCCATGTAAACAAGTCACCAAGGACATTGTTGACTATAATTTCTTGATGGTCAAGAAGTCAACTACTTGCTTTTTCACCACAACCTACAAAAGATGATGCAAATAAGAGAATAGTAATCTAACACGAAAATACGTGGTAAAACTCTTATGGTCGGAGAAACGTCCACGAGTGGTTGCGCACATAACCAAGTCAATTCTAATAACGAATTGCTAGAATTACAACACTCGATCCCTCTTCATGCTCTTGTTGTTCTGTGTTTTACAATATACTTTTCAGGTGCATTTATACATGGTTTTACTGGGGCTTTGTATCTTGGCGTGCAAGCAAAAGATTATCAAATCTCTCTTTCCTATTTGGAGTCATCTTCTTAATTACATACATCTTCATTTGTAGCTATATCTTGGGGAGAATTTATTTGTTTCCCTTTAAAACTCTTTTTCTAGTGATTATGTACGCGTGTAGTATTGCTACATCCTCGGAAGTCTTATGTGATTTAAATTGGAGGGAATGAGACCCTAAATAAGACTTTTCCCTCTATTTACCTTGAGTAAGCCGGAATAGGAAAATGCATTTCATTTGTCCGTACTCGGCTCTACTCCGATTTCATTGAGCATTACATCTTCTAAAGCCAATTTGACAATTTTCCTTTGAGATGTCTTACTTACGTGGTTTGGCGATGTCGTGTACTTCTGGCGATAGTTATGTATAACAACACCCCATTAAATACTCGAGCAAAGTAACTTATCCTATTATTACTCGGTGAAAGTTTTTAAGTCAGTCTGTTCAAATGTGCCGACTCCAATTAATTTGTATTCTCCTTCAAAAATACCTTATAAATTCAGGAATTATCATTCCTCATTAATTCGAAGCATTAATGATGTGATTTAATGACGTCCATATACACATGATTTGTCTTTCACAAGAAATCCTTTTAATCTGACGTTTAGAAGTTTTGGTGGCCTGAAGCATTCTTCTCGTGCCACTTGTCTTTTTTTTTTTTTAATTTGGTATTCCTAACTGCATTTATGAGACATGATCCTCTGGTCATCTGATGTGTCACCCATCATGCTCCTTTTTCTTTTCTTACTTCTCGATGACCTTGACCCATGGTTTCGAATTTTGAAACCATTGCCTCACCTGTTTAAACTAATGTGAAGCATTTTCTCAATCACTTTCTCTTTCTTGCTTTTTTCTTTGCTCTAACCCAATGAAAAAACCTAAATTTGGTATTGGGTATGACTAGTGTGTTTAATTTGGTATGACTGGTGTGTTTAATTGGGTATGACTGGTGTGTTTAATTGGGTATGACCGATGTGTTTAATTGGATATGACTGGTGTGTTTAATTGGAATATGTGATTTTGATTTATATATATTTTGATTCCATATTTTGTTATGGTGTTTGTTTTCCATTCTATTGTGGCTTCATTTTTGTTCCTGTTTCAGTCTTTTTTTTTTTTTTTGCTTTGCTACTATTAAACTTCGTAACTGCTTTTTGTTTTGTTATGCTTCTGATTTGGCTGGTTGCTTTGTGCCTCATTTGCTTGGTCTTTTGGGAAGGGTGTTTTTCCCCTGATTGTTTTGCTATGTCTTAGTATTGATTTGTTTAGTATTCATTAAATGAAAACCCTTGTTAGGTAACAGACCAAGATGAGAATTAAGACATTAGCTTAAAGACAATGTTCAAGCTAAATTGAACAGCGAACTAAAAACAGAAGATAAATATGAGACCATAACTGAAACTCACTTTAAATTCCATCATCCAAACTGATTTTCTTAGTTATTCTGTTTTCTCCTTTGAACTGTTGTATTCAATTGTTATGAACTGTTAATTTCTTCTATATCATTTAAATTAATTTCTTCGAATTTCCAGACGAATTATATTTTAATTCGGGCTGAGAAATCTGACTATTTCTATATGCAACTTCAGGTGCCATTGAAGGGAAGGAAGTTAGAGAAGGTTAGGAGAAAGAGGAACAACAAGGGATTTAGAGTTTAAATCAAATTTAGTACTTAATTGTGTGGTCGATGGATGCCATTTTTGAGATGCAGTTTTATTACCTCCAATGTTATGAATGAATTAGTGTTTTATTTTAAGTATCTTTAGTCATTTTTATTATTATGAAGATGGACGAAACCTAATTTAAAAATCGTGTATGATAAATGAACGAGTCCCAAAATCCCCTCTTGAGAGTGGTATATTTGCTCAAAATTTTAATGTAAAAAATATTCTGTTGTGGTAACTGTAGATTCAAGAATTTCTTGTTCAAAATATTTTGTATGTACCAATTGGAAATTTTTATGAGATGTGTTCTAAAACCTATTTTCTTTCTACGGAGCGTCATGTAATTTTGCTCAAATTTTACTGACGGTGTACTTTGGATTTAGTTTCTTTGAAAAAAGAAAAAGAAAATATATTATGTTATTTTAAAAATGCTTATTTAAAGTATACATAAATTTGGCAAGATGTTATCATGTGACGAAAAATAATTACCAAATGTATTGGAAAAATGTGTGAAAACTTGGATGAGTCACAACCCTGATATCAATTAGAAAAAATTGTCCTAAAAACACCTTTTTGACATTTACCTAGGCATCTCATATTATATGACAGTAATTTACAAAATCAATTTTATGGCATCACCATAATTTATATCATCTAAAACATTCAAAGTTTGTGGGATAGAACTTTGACAATGTTTGTTTCACCACCCTCATAAACGTTCTTCATCCTTTTCCAATGGTTTTCATCAAATTCTTATTTTAATACCATATAGTTTATTTATAAAAAAACATATAGTTTCAGCAGGTATGAGATCCAACACATTTCTTCATGCGATATTCATTTTTGTAACGTTTAGAGTTGATTCTATTACGTTACAAAATCACTCAAAATTAACTCTATAACGTTACATAGTCGAGGTTCGATAAGAAAAAACATGCATGACTTACACTTGATAACTATTATATAGTTTCATGCAAAATATTTTTATTATTTTTGGCGTTGGATAAACTGTTATTGCTCCTAGTGACACTTTTGCTGGCATAAAATTAGGAAAAATTAAACACACCAGACATTGAAAATCTGATATCAATTAGGAAAAATTGACCTAAAAACACTTCTTTTTGGCATTTAATCAAACATCTCATGTTACATGACAATAATTTACAAAATCAATATAGCATTATCATGGCCTCACCATATTTTACATAATCCACAACATTCAAAGGTTGTGGGACAAAACTTTAACAAACTCTGTTTCACCACCTTATTAAAAGTTCCCTATCCATTTCTCACCATAAGTGATTATCAATTTCGTAGAGTCCACTCCTGCATGTCAAAAAAAAAAATCTCACAATTAAAACTAGTGTGTTTAATTGATGAGGAAGATAAATAGCTGCTGATTAAACACACCAAACCAACTCGATTATACACACCAAGGAAAATCAATTAAACACACTACGACAACCCATAATCAAACATACCAGAGCAACCCAATTCAACACACAAGAGCAACACCAAGTGTAAATCAATTAAATACACTATTAAAAATCATTTAAACATACCAAGGCATTAAACACACAATCGTAACCCAAATTAAATACACTAGGTGTAACCCAATTATACTTACCATGACAAACCAATTAAACACATCAGGGCAAATCAATTAAACACACCATGACAGTCCAATTAAACACACCAGGGTAAATCATTTAAACACACTAGTTCAACCCAATTAAACACACAAGTTCATCAATTAAACACAAACATATTTCGAACTGAATTAAACACATCAATTCAACTCAATTAAACACAAATCTATTTCGAAGACAATTAAACACACTAATCCATGTGAATGTGGTTTGGATAAGAAATTAAACGCACAATGTGGTCAACAATTAAACAGACAAGGTCCAAACAAGTAAACACACCATATGGTACCAACAATTAAACACACAAATTTCCAACCCAATTAAACACACCAATACTGTCCAATAAAACACACAACTATTTCTTACTCAATTAAACACATCAGTACTACCCAATAAACACACCTATTTCAAATCCAATTTAACATACCTATTTCAAATTCAATTAAACATAGTAGTACTATCCAATTAAACACACACCTATTTTCAACTCAATTAAACAATGCATGAAAGTCAAACAAATGCAAAGCAGACATAGATAGACAATAGTAATGATATAGTCACAATGAATAAAAAAAAATCATCAATAACAACACAAAATAGTAAAAACATTTATACAAAAAAAAAAAGAAACACAATCAAACAATGCATAAAAACAAACAAATATAAAGCAACCATAGATGGACAACAACTTGATGAATTAACGTCATCAAGAATATACGTTTCGAAAACGTTTAATAAGCTCCAAAAATCATCGACCTTCGATCAACATTGAATAAATATCAAGTTGTACAATAATCGATCTCGAAAAAACTTACAAGAATCACCCATCAGATTCTAATATAAAAATAATAATAAAGAAACCCTTTAATTAATAATGTGATTCTAATAACAAAAAAAATAATAAAACCCTAACTCAATCTCCATATACATTTCTAATCACAGTTCATGATCTCAAAAACATGTAAACCAAATTAACGACATCTCTAATGATTCAAAACAGAACAAAAACAAAAACAAAAACACAAAAGCATTGATCAGAAATGGAGGTTGAGAACAACATTCACAGTTTTGATGAGATCAACATTCATAAATGGAGGCTTAGATCAACATTCATTCAGACATTGATCATAATTGGTACGAATTTGAACAATCCTAACCTTAACACTTAAAAAACCGCAAATCGTAGGATTTGTAAAGGGATTTCATTCAAAATAATTGTATAAATTAGTTAAGTACATATACAATTTTCAATTATAATCAACAAAATCCATTTCACCCAAAAATCCAAACCAGGGTAAAGCAAATTAAACACACCAAACCAACTAAATTAAACACATCAGGCCAACCCAATTACACATGCCAAGACAAACCAAATTAAACACACCAGACCAACTAAATTAAACACACCAGACGAACCCAATTACACACACCACGACAAACCAATTAAATACACCAGGGAAACAACAATTAAATACGAAGGAAACAACAATTAAATGCCCAAGGGCAAATCAAATTAAACACACCAGGGTAAACCGATTAAACACCCCATGTCATACCAAATTAAACATAGCAATGCACACCACATTAAACACATAATGACAAACCAATTAAACACACCACAAAAACAAAATTAAACACACCAAGGCAAAGCAATTTACACACACCATGACAAAACAAATTACACACCACAGATAATAAATTAAACACACCGAACAGAATTAATTAAACACACCACTGGTTATCATTTAAACACACTAACGTAAACCATTTCCTTCAACCTTCATTCATCATTTCATCTGCATATGAAACAAAATAAAATAGGGTTTTAATACATACCTCTAGAAGAAGAACCTAGAGCATCTTGATTCATCATAACAACCTAAGCCAAATCGTGAAATATGAATTTCAATCCATTAAATTCAAAGCAAAATCTGAATCTCCCGAAGATCAAAATTGAAGATTGAAGATAAAAAAATCGAAAATCTAAATCCCAATCCATGAAATACATTTCTAATTCAAAGCAAAATCCATGATATTGAAGATCAAAATTGAAGATGCTTGTGATGTGATTTGAAGAAACTGAAGATGCTTGTGTTAGCAACCCAATTTTAGATAAAAAAAGAGAAAAGAACATGAAAGAGGATAGAGAGAAAGACAGTGAAAGAGCAAAGAGAGAAAGAGAAATTGTCCTAATGTCTTGATAAATAGAGAGAGAATAGAGATTTTTCTTATAAAAAGAAAAAAAAAACAATGAATAAATGAAGGGCATTTCAGTCCTCATAGCCAATTATTGGGTAAAAACAATAAAAATACTAATCATGGGTAAAAACAATAAACCTCCTAATTTTTGACTAAAAAGAGGTATTTCCTCTATATATTTATATATCACTAACTTCACAACCTATGTGAAATAAATGTATTTCTTCTTTAAAAAATATAAAAAAAAAACATTTTTTTTACCAAATAAAATGAGTAGATATAATATTTTATATTAGATAATTTCTTCAGCTCAAAAAAAACATATACAAATAGCTAAACCTATAAAACTATGTACTTTATCATATAATTCTATATATTCATACTTCATATCATTTATCCTTTTAATTTTCCCGGCCAATATCGACAACTACTTTCCATGAAAAATCTCTCACCAATCAAACCTGGAAAAAAAAACTGATTCCAAAACAAATAAATGCTTAAAACACTCTCATGTATTAGCAATGGAAACTTAAATACTTCATAGCCCATATAGCAACATTAACTCATAGTTCAAATGAAGAAGAAATTTAATAAATTTGAAGTAAATTAAATCATATCCATTATTGAAATCTATGTCAATAACTTTTGAACAAAAATTGAAAATGCAAATGAATCCATCTATACATAATTGAATAAGCGAACAAGATACTGATAACAAATCATGTACAAAAGCAGAATCACAAAAAAAAAATTATAATATAAGCAAACATAAAATTAAGATACCCATTCTTTGAGTATTTTCATCAAACATATGATACGTATTTCAAGTATTTCAGATACAAAAATAATATCACCCAAATAAAAACGAAATTCAATAGAAAACTAAACAAAAGTTGTTACCTCCTTTTTCCACTTGTTTAGTTCTACAACTGAAACAACGAAAACGACTTAACTCCGCAACAATGAAAAAGCCAAAGTTCTTTCATTTGTAAACAATTAAGAATATTGAGTTACTTTGATGAATCTAAGTAGACTTTGGCTTGAGAGGCAGAGAGAGTCAAAACAAGGCAAGGTAAGGAACCACCCGTAGAAACTTGGCAAAAATTGGGCATTTCATTAACAAACCATCATTTTCGTATGCAATAGCTAATATTGTATGACTGAGATAAAAACCCTAAATTTGGGAAAGAAAAAAAATTAGGGATGAAACAATACCTTCATGTGCAGCAGATGATTGTTGAGCGATTAGCAAAGTAGAAAACCATAGTCATAGAGAATGAGTTTTTTTTTTTGAAGACCATAGAGAGGTTTTAATGGAGGGAGCTAGATTTGTCAAAAAAATTGAGAGAGTGGGAGATTAGTGAGAATAAGCGGGAGAAAAATTTTCAAATGAAAAGTTAGATTTTTATTTTATAAGTTACCAAACTATTTTTATAATTTAATTAAGATAATAAAAACTTTAAATATTAAATGCATTGTCAGTTTAGTAAAAAACAGTCAATGACCTTTTGATAGTTTCTAAAAACAGTCAACTTTATGAGTTTATTGACAATTTTAAAGAGCTGTCAAGAAACAACTATCAAGAATGTTGATTTTTCGTGTAGTGATGTGTGGTGAAGTAATTAGAAATTTTGTACTCCCTGCAAAGTTGTCTAAACTTCTTACTGTCAAATTGAGTGTCATTGTCAGTGATAATGGTGCTTGAGACTCCGAATAAGTAGAGTATATTCTTTTTCACAAAGTTCGTGGTATTTGCTTCAGTGATATGTATTAGCACTTTCGCTTCCACCCACTTAGTGAAGTAGTCAACCGCTACAATGGCATGCTTTGTTCCTCATTTTTCTTCCGTTGACATAGGTCCGATCAAATATATACCCCACTTGGCAAATGGCTAGGGTGACGTGAGGCTTTTAAGGAGCTCAGGTGGTTGTCGGATGTTATTGGCAGCTCTTTGACATATGTCATAACTGTCTGAGAATCTTTGAGCATTGTAAAATAGAGTAGGCCAATACAACCCTTGCTTGAGTATCTTATGTACTAAACTCCTACCTCTAGAATGATTTCTGCACACACCACTATGGACATCTCTTAGAATCGGTTCAGCTTCCTCTTTTGCTACGCATCTTTAAAAATCCCTAGAGAATCTTCTGTTGTATAATTCTCCTCCAATAATGGTTTACCAGATTGATCTATATTTCATGCGCTTTGCTTCTAGGGGATACTCTAGGAGCTCATCCTCTTCCAAGTACTTCCTAAGTTGGGTCTTCCATCCACTTAGTTGTGATCAGATCTCTACTACATCAAGTTCCTTATTCTCAGATATACTCGATTTCAGTAGATATGCCACTGGGACAGTTTTAGATCTGATGCAAGTTGTGGATGATGCTAACTTGGACAGTGAGTCCGTCTTCTCACTCTCTTCCCGTGGGATCTGAGTGATCCTAAACTCTTTGAATCACTTGAGAAGTTGCTTAGTAGCGTCCAGATAAGCAAGCATGCATCCATCTCTGGCTTAGTATTCGTCTAAAACCTGATTGACTATAACCAATGAATCACTGAAGATCTCAACCTCATCTGCTCATAACACAATACATACCCTAAGGCCTGCCAACAACACCTTATACTCGACCTGATTGTTTTTTTCTTTGAAGTCAACTCTCATAGAACATTCTATATCATCATTTTCTAGAGTTAACATAACTATTCCTGCCTCACTGCCATGAGTATTTAATGATCCGTCAACATGCAACTTCCATAGAAAGTCCTTCTCTTCTAGCATTTTTCTGACCTCCAGATTGGGTTCGGTGAACTCAGCTACAAAGTCGACTATAGCTTGGGCTTTGATTTCTGCTCTGGGCACATACTTGATGTCAAACTCGCTTAGTTAGATCGCCCATTTAGTTAATCTCCTTGACAATTCCAGCTTTTGTAGGATTTGCTTGAGGGGACAGTCGGTGTATATTTCCACCGTGTGTGCCTGAAAGTAGGGCCTCAATTTTCTCACAGCTGAAACTAGCGCTAAAGCCAATTTTTCTGCTCGTGAGTATCTTGTTTTCGCTAGAAGAAGAGACTTGCTAGTATAATACACTAGTTTCTGTACCCCGTCTTCCAATCTGACTAAAATCGAACTCGTTGCCAATTTTGTGAGAGACAAGTACAAATACAAAGTTTCCCTGGTCTTAGGGTTAGAGAGCATTGGGGCTCGACCCAAGTACTCTTTCATCTTTTGAAATGCTTCCTCACAGTCTCTGGTCCACTCGAGTCCATTTCCTTTTTTTATTGCTTTGAAAAATGGCATACATTTGTCGATTGATTTAAAGATGAACCGGCTGAGTGAAGCAAGGCATCCTACTAGTCGTTGTACGTCTTTTAGAGTCTTAGGCGAAGCCATTTTAGCTAGGGCCTTAATATTATATGGGTTTACTTCAATCCCTCTTCGGTTGACCTGAAATCCCAAGAACCTTTCAGATGGCACACCGAACACGTACTTATTCGGGTTGAGCTTCATCCAGTATTGTCTTAACACATAGAGGGTTTCTCTCAGGTCTGCAGCGTGTCTCGACCCCCCAGATCAACAGCAAGGTAGTATGACATCACTTGTGCATCTATTACTGTCATGTGTCAAGGCTCCATACGAACACATCTTTGTACTCTCTCAGGAGATTTTAAGGTTTGTTTTAATAGTTTCATCTATGTTAGCCCCAACTTTGACACCTTTAGTCGGCTCGTCTTCATCCAAGACCATTTCCTTTATTGGTTCATCGTTCTATGTACCAGGCTCTTCCCTTGGATCCAGGTCAAATTCCATGGGTGCTTCTATCACTTCTTGATCAGGTAAAGAAAGAGTGCATAATCGATGTTTCCTGTAGACTAAGAGGTTTTTCCATTCTTGCCATCTCTTGCGACCCCTTGACCATTCCTACCCTCAATTCTGTTGGGAATTTTATTATCAAATAGTAGGTAACAGTTACCACTTTAGTTTTATTCAGGAATGGTCATCCTAACAAGATATTGGAAGGCCAATTCTCAACGTCTACCACACCAAAGTCGAGTAACACTATTTTCTGACAAGGGGGTTCTCTTATCCTTACTGGTAACTTCACTGTTTCCAGTGATCTGACTTCGATCCCACCAAATCCTCGAAGTGGGGTATGAAAGGGTTACAAATCCTTCTGATCCAACCAAATCTGGTTATACACCCTTGCACTTAGAATATCTGTTGAACTCCCATTGTCAATCAATACTGTGTAGACTTTTTTATGGCTAATCTGGGCACTTATAACTAAAGCATCGTTTGGCCGAACATCTACCCCATACAAGTCGGCTTTGGTGAACACTATCGGGTCCCATCCTTCCTCGATCCTTTTTAGGTCGGGCTCAATAGAGTTTACATCGAGGTTTTTTTGTGCCTCCATTGCTTCCCTAATTTCTTGAGTTCGTTCTCTAATGCTTTTTCTGGTCAAAGGTCCTCTGAAAGTGGTGTTTATTACTCATTCTTCAGTCTTTTCAGACTCTTTTTCCTATTCCGATCTTCTGACTTACCGTTCTACTCGGTATCTATCTTCTCACCCTTTTTAAAACAATATCTTGTAAATGCCCCTCTCGGATGAGAGTTTCGATGTGGTATTTGAGCAGGTAAATTTTGAAAGTTCCAGGCCCATTTTTTTTATGAAAATGGCAATACTTCATGGTGTCTCTTCAGGAAAACTGTTACTGTCTTCGGGTTTCTTTAGACAGATTCTTTTCTTCTAAAATAGCTAAGATTTCATCTTGTCTTTTTCTTAGGGGATTAAAGTTTGTATACTTACCTTGGAACTTGTCCTTTATAGGGTTAGTATTTCTATATCCGCCACTTCCACTCTTGTTCCTTTCCTCTTTGATGTTCTTTTTCTAATTACCTACTTTTTGGTTCTGTGACCTAGACTCAGCCTCCTTGGTCGTAGGTTCTTCAGAGCGCCCTCCATGTACCAAGTGTCCCCCTGTTGCAACTTTTTCTTCCTCTGCCAGTGCATATCCAACTGCCATGTCCGTTATATCTGTATACTTGGTCAGACAGGTTCTCATCAAATCGAAGGATAGTCGGCCACTTTGTAAGTTGTTTATAAATACGGCGATGATTGCTTCATCATTTACGCTTCTGATCTCTAAAACTGCCTGACTAAACCTCCCTATGTATTTTTTCATTGACTCATTTTTTCCTTGCTTTAATTGGGAGAGGTGAGCTACTGAATTCTTCCTATGCACATTCCCGAGGCACTGTCTCGAGAAAGCTCAACTTAATTTACCAAAGCTTCCAATGCTTGATGGAGGTAGTCTACCGAACCCAAATCTCCTCGGGTTTGGGGGAAATTGAGGCACAATAAGGCATCGCTTTGGGTATACTGGGCCATGGCACTCTTGTATCACCTAATGTGTTCTTCTGGGTCTGTATATTTCTTGAACTACTCCACATGCGGCATCCTAAATCTTTCTAGGAACGTTGTTCGAAGGTTGTCATCAGTAAAAAGGCTGTCAGAATCATGGTATGACAACTTATTACACCCATACCATCTAACTAATGCATCCATCTATTGCCAATTGTTTTAAACTTCTTAGGTCAATCTCTGTATTAGAACATCTCTTTCACTAATCGGGTCCCCTTCGCGGTTAAATCCTTGGGTCATCGTTAGGTTGGTCCTTTGTTCATCTTCATCCTGCCACTGAGTTTCTCAGGTTAAGCCATGCAAACAGATAGTTCTCTGATGGCACTTTCAATGATGATGGTCGCTGTCCTCCGATGACGACGATTGATCCCTTCATTAGGAGTATCTATGATGTCGGTCATGCCCCATTTGGTCACGTTTGAGCCCTCAATGACATCGATCTTCTTTGGATGCCTCTTAGAACCGAGTCTGTTCTTCCAGTGTAACTCCAAGTTGGGTGGTTGGCTTTAGATTTATGTTTGTTGTTGGTGTGGCTAGCACTGGTCTAACTACAATCAACCGTAGCCTTCTTGGTAGGTGATCCAAGAGAGGAGTTGGGCTAGGTAAAATCAATCCTCTCATGATGAGGAGGTCAACTTCTTCTTTAGCTGCGTCAGACACCAGCTATTGTAGCGTCTCCAGAAATCATCGTACGATGTCCTCATTGGTTGGAGGAGACAATTAGATACCTGCTATGGGTACCGACTGATTCTCAGTTGTAAGCAAAACGCTTGTGAGATCCTGAGAAGCATCAATTCTCTGTGTATCATATGGTGATTCCTAGATGTTCTTGGAATTGCCTTAATTTCCGTCGCTAGCCATTTTCTTAAGGGTTTTAGACTAATCTAACATACGAAGGTTTGGCCCCTCATTCTAGCGCCAATTGTTTATTACAATTTCTTGATGGTCAAGAAGTCAACTACTTGTTTGTTCACCATAACCTGCAAAAGATGATGAGAATAAAAGAATAGCAGTCTAACACGAAGATACATGGTAAAACTCCAATGTTCGGAGAAACGTCCATGGGCGGTTGAGCATGCAACCAAGTCTAATTCAATAATGAATTGCTAGAATTACAACACTTGATCTCTCTAGCCTCGCTCTTGATGTTTTGTGTTTTACAATATACTTTATAGGTGTGTTTATACATGGTTTTCCTAGGATTTTGTATCTTGACATGGACAATATACTTTCCTAGGTCTTCCTAAGATTATCAAATCTCTCTTTGCTATTTGGACTCATCTTCATGATTACATAAATCTTCGTTTGTAGCGTATATCTTGGGGAGAATTTATTTGTTTCCCTTTAAAACACTTTTTCTAGTTATTACGAACACGTGTAGTATTGGTACAGACTCGGAAGTCTTACGTGATTTAAATTGGAGGAAATGAGACCCTAAATAAGACATTTCCCTCTGTTTACCCTGAGTACGTCGGAACAGACAAATGCATTTTATTCGTCCGTAATCGGCTCTACTCGGATTTCACTGAGCGTTACTTCTTCTGATGACAATATGGCAATTTTCCTTTGAGATGTCTTGTTTACGTGGTTTGGCGATAACTTGTACTATTGGCGATTTTACGTATGAAAGAAGTCTCCTGATTTTGTCTATTTACAAGAGTTTGGTTGAATTGTTAGTGAAATACTAGCACAGTCGAACACATCTCACCAGGTTATTCCCGATAGCGTACCCAAATATTTTTTCCTGATAAAACCGACATCTTTAGAGGAAGGGATGAATTGCTGACAGTACTTTATACGCACCCAGTTAGTTTAGCAGGCACTTCAGATCTCTAACATCCGACTTCTTAGCCTCTCAGACACTTTCACCCACCATGGCAGGTGTCAGTGCTATGAGTTTATCTTTGGTAATAAAGATAATTATTATAAAAAATTCAAACATCAATCTTATCTTCTTTATTAATTGATCTGAAAATTAACAACATCAAAATAAAAATAATAATTAGAAAAAAAAAATATAAAACAAGCTAACAATATCTTAAAAATTGAAAGAAACTATGCTATCTCTCTCAAGAGAAGGTTCTTTTTTTAAGACTAAGTTTCGTCATTCATGAGCTTATGTAGGATTCTCAAAGTCCATTCGTTGTTGTCTCAACTTGGGCTACGCTTCTTTTCCTTATTTCCCATTGGCTGATTTCCTCACTAGGGATCCTTCTGCTGATCGTCTATTCTTTTAAGAATTAAATCTTTTAGCTGACTCTCCTTGATGAGTGTCTCGATGTGGTCTCTTAGTTGATAGAACTTTGATGTGTCGTGAGCACTTTCCTTGTGGTACCTGTAGTATTTTGTTGAGTCTCTTCGGGCGTAGGTTAACTGTCTAGGAGGATATTTGACTAGCTTCTGATCTTCTACGATTGCTCGAATTCCATCTTATATCTTGGTGAGAGGAGTATAGTTGGTGTACTAACCATAAAACTTTGTGTCATTCTGACTATTCTACGATTGTCGACTTAACGACAATCATGATACCTGTCACTCTCCTGGTGATCACTTTTATGGTTCTTTACATAGCCATCACTTGTTTTGGCATTTTCCCCAAGCCAACCACCATGCTCATAACTACCCCCTAAGCCAACTCCTATTCTTCAGCCATTGTGTAACTGTCTGCCACATCCATCAGGTTGACATATGTACTTGGGCATTTCCCCTTCAAACCGAAGGGAAGTCGACCTTTCTGTAGGTTATTGATGAAGATGGCCACTACAACCTCATCATTGGGATTATAGATTCTTGACAATTCCTAAAAAAAACCTTTTAAGGTAATATTTTAGTGATTCATTCCTTCCCTGTTTGAGGGTGGTGAGGTGAGCAATTGATTCCCTTCTTTGTATATTTCTCAAGAATTGTCATGAAAAAGCCTGGGTCAAGTCTTGAAAGTTCTTGATTATTCCCTGAGGGAGCCTTCTAAACCAAATAGACCTTAAGTCTCTAAGCGATTGCAGGAATGTCAAGCACAACAATGGGTTAATATAAGCGTATTGTGCCACCGTATTTCAAAAATTCCTCACATGTTCTTTTGGATCCGTGTTTGCTTTAAATTGCTCAACCTGAGGCATTCTGAATCTTTCTAGGATCTGGGTTAGGAGAATGCTATTCATGAAGGGGCTTTCGGAATCACCGTCCAATAAATCTTTAAGCCCTTAATGACGTTCTAATGCTTCTACCTTCTAGGTTAATTTATGTATCAGGATATTTCACTTATCTTTTAGCTCGTTATCCATTCCCGATCATTGATGGTCAATGGGCTCTTGTTGGAATATTAGTGGGGACTTGCCCATTCGGTGTGTTCTATAGGGTGGTTGGTCGCTGTCATCTGATGAGCTAGATCGATCCTGCCTATGAACATTTGTACGGATCTCTTCTGACTCAAATTTTGCTTGATATCGATCTTGCCTACCTCGTTCGTTAATTCTTTCATCTCCCATTTTGGGAACATTCCTTTTTTCTATGGTGATATGTTCATTCTCTACTAGTTTTACGGAGAACACCTGGGATCATGTTCACTATTTCAGAAAGCACCTTAGGGTCTCGGGCGACTATAGATGTAGACAATTGATATGGCGAGGTAAGATTAATAAGTTCCGTTATATTGATTCCCTATCTAGTGATGTCTTCATTGACTCTCCACAGGGACTCTTGGACCTTCTAGAATGCATCTAGGGTAATTTTTGAGAGAGTGTCTATGAAAGTTATCGCAGCTTGACCATTTGAGATTAGAGTCACTAAGGGAAGGCTTCCTCCAACAGTGTTGACATTTATTGGGCAGCTTGTAGGGTGCCAGCATCATTCGGAGTCTGACTTCCATATCTCTTGTTTGCCATGTTGCTGCTTCACGTCTTTTTTTTTAGAACTCTATTTGCGAATTTGCTCACTTACGAATATTCTAACATAGATAAAACAGATAATCCACCATCTACCCCATTTGTTTTACTACCTTTTGTTTTGGGGCTTGCTAGAGTATCCCAGTGTTTCGCTCGAAGTTGAGTTCTACCTCTCATTTTAGCGCCAGTTGTTGGCATTAATTTTTGGATTACGTAGGATTAATCACGCGTCTAACATAATTTGTAATTGACAACGATGTTATGAAGAAAATAGAAAAAAGAGAAGAAAATATGCACACATAAGTTTACGTGGTAAAATCCCAAAGTGGGAAAACATCCACGATTGCCGTTGATGGCGAGAAGAATTCATTATAATAGAATTATTACACACTCAATCTCTCTTTTTTTTTGGCGTCTCTATCTCTTTCTTTCTATTTATCTTTTTTTTATGTGTTGTTATCTCTATTTTACAATGATATTATGAGTCTATTTATATGTGCATAGAACCATAATCCTTGTTGTACAAATAAGGAAAGATGATGGTGTTTAAATAGGATTGGTTACTTGTTGAAGTCGTCTTTGTCTTCTTTCCTGTTTCGGAGATCTTGTGTATTGAATTAGAGTATTTGTAGGATTCTAGTTGAATAGTCCATTTGAGACTTATTTCTTTATTGGTGTGCGATCTTCTAGAAGAACTAAGTTATTGCTTGATCTGGACTCTCTGATATGTAGGAGGAAATAGTAATATTTCCTTATTGGAATGTGGTTCTAGATTTCTTGTTTGAGCAAGATCATTCTTCTTCGTATTTGAGTCGTAGTTGCCCTTAACTTCCATGCGTTGTTTATCTGACCAATCATCCAATCCTAACCAGACCTTTTGTGTCCCGGTCAGGTTGTCTCTACCTGATCGACTAATTTCCTCGACCAGGTTATTTGTCCCCGATCGGTTAGTTTTCTCGACCATCTTAGGTTATCTCAACTAGGTCTCGAGATCATCTATTAATTATCTTGGGTTGGTCTTCCCTGACCTTTGTGACATGGCATATCTAATCACCGTATTTTTAGGTGATCATATTGCCTTGTCATGCTATCAAAAGATCCCTACAACAACATTTCTCTTACTTTCTTCAACTTGTCGGAAAACGAATCCCTTTTCTCTGATAAAACTTCTCTCTTAAACTTCTCCAACTCATGGCCACTGAAATTTAAAGCTTAAGACTTATTATTTATGTTTCCGAGACTTATTGGTAATGGTTCATAGACTTAGCTTTTTGAGAGTTACTACTGTTTTTCTGAGACTTAACTATAATGATTTAGAGACATATATTTATGACTTGTTGCATATTTTCCGAGACATAATTGCTGTGATGCTGAGACTTATTGCATGTTTTTTTAGACTTATTTACTATGATTTTGAGACTTAATAACCTTGATTCCAAGACTTATTGTATGATATCGAGACTTATTCCATGAGTGTGAGACTTATTTTGTACTTTCGGGACTTATTTTGTATTTTCAAGACTTATTTTGATATATTTCGATACTTATTTGAATATTTCCGATACTTATTTAGGTTTTTCCAAGATCTGTTTTATATTTTTGAGAATTAGTTGGGATTATTGAGACTTAATTTCCGAGACTTATTTGTGCATTTTTGGGACTTATTTTGTAATTTTTGAGACTTATTGGATATTTTTTATAAATTTCGAGATTTATTGGGCAAAATATGAAATTTCCAATTTTTTTCATCTCTATCTCTATCGACCTCCATCAAGGTCTAACTAGACTCCCACGGAGGTTGAACGATTTTGACCTTCATTAGAGGTCGATTTTGACCTCCATTGGAAGCCAAACGAATTGACCTCCAATGGATATTGAACGAACAAACCTCCAGACCTCTATTAGAGGTCTATTCAACATTCGTTGTAATGGAGGCTTTGACCTCCAATCGTTGGCCATTTCAGCCGTTGGTTGTGGTTCACATACTCGTCGTCGATGTACGCATGTTCTTTGATTGGACTTCCTCCATAAAAACTAAAAAGTCAAATAAAAACATAATTAAATAGGTTTCTAACGTGGAACTACTGGGCAGGGGGTGGGCATTTTTGGAAGGAACCCATTTTATGTGCCATTTAAACTTAACTTATTAATTGTGTGCTACTATTAAAACTCACTCTTTAAAGAGTGATACTAAATTTAAAGGGTCTTTTTTTTCCAATTAAAACTTAAGTTGTTTGTTTGTTAATTTAAGTGGTCAAACAACTTAAAAATACTGAAAAACAACCTAAAATAAAAAGTAAAAATTCTTGACTTTTCACTTAATTGAAAATCACTGAATTGCATTAAATGCAATCCAAAATCTTTTCTTCCATTACTATCCCTATCTATAACTGTAAGAACCTCATTTTTATGATTGACTTATTTCATGACAAATCACATTGTGATTATTTGTAATGGGTAGCTTAGGTCTCCAATTGTAATTCATCATTAACAAGCTTCTAAGATCCCAAAATGCTTTAAGAGAGGTAGTTCACTTGTGCTTAAATCTTTGAGGAGATTTAGTTGCACACATTCACATCTCATGCAATATCGTATCTCATATAATTATTGTGAGTTTCGTGTTTGTGCACTTTAATTTTCTTATCTCCCTTCATGTATGCTCATCGCTTTTGCATCTTTGCTTGATTGGTTGAGGTATAGGAGTTCATGAATAGTTTCTCTCTTGCACCATTGTTAGACCGTTGTGAATTATCTTAGTGATAGGCAATCCAGTAAGTCACCGCTGTTGGAGCGTTGTACTTTATCACATCGGTTTATATTTTAGTGAGCTACCATTGTGACATCGTTGTAGGATCGTTGTCAATTTCTATAGCGGTGTGCATCTCAGTGTGTCACCGCAGTACTCACAGCGGATGTGCCCTATTTTTACTCAAAACGTTGTCATTTTATTTGACATCCCATATATATATATATATATGTGTGTGTGTGTGTGTGTGTGTGTGTGTGTGTGTGTGTGTGTAAATGTATATGTTCTCTTCTTTTCCAATTCGTTTTTTGTGAATCCAAGAAGCCATTTTTGAGATACCAAGATTTTCTTAAGAGAGAAAGAGATAGACTCCAATGTACTCACATTTACTCAACCAAATACACTTTCATGAACAACTAGCATCATACCTTCATGGATCTTTATTGGTTTCATAACTAGGTAACTTGAACATGCTCTAGAACCCTTTGCTTTATTTACATGTTTATATTTGCCTAGGATTAGCATTTAGGTTAGAGCGAAATGGTTTGTGATCGAGAACGAGGTCAACCTATATTGTAAACTTTCATTCAAGTAGTGGGTTTTGAAGACCATATGTGACTAGAACGATAGCAGTGAGTTTTACCCAGTTGGAGGGTTTCTCACGTAAAACAACTTTTGTCTTCCTAATGTTTTTCGAAATTTTATTGTTATTTGAATTCTTACTGATATGGGGTAGTTTTGTTAATATTGATTAATCGAAATTTGGTAAGCAATCGATTAAAATTTATGCATCACCCCTCTAGGTTAGCTTAGACACATTATGTATTTCCAATAACATATATTCAAGTTCATCATAATTATATATGTTCTAGAAATCTTAATTTTAATATATTGCATATTTTAATTAGCTTTAAAAATAAAAAGAAACCCTAATCACTTCTAACACTCGTGTTTATTATCAATACTTTATTATGATATTAGAGTGATGTATTTATATATATATTTTTAGAGTGTTTTGTGTGAGTTTTCTAACTACCCCTTTTATTTTATTATTTTTTTTTAAAAAATCTTTTCTTTGTAAAAATGAAGTTTGTTTGTAATCGAAGAAGAAAATTATGATCATATGTGTTCAAATATAATTATTATTTTTGGATTATTTTTATTCCATATTACATGTATAATTGTTTAATATGGGTATAATTATAAAATTATTTATTTTTAGAAAATTTTACTTTTAAATAAAAAACGTGTTGACAATACATTCAGATATAAGAAAAAAAATAAACATGTCATTCAAGTTCAGATTTCAGTCTCAATTTAATTTTTAGAAAAATTCAGGATTGTTGAGAATTTAGATAAAAAATAAACGACCCTTTTATTTGTGTGTAATAACAAATGTATTTGTCTAATAATATAATTTTATATTTAATGAAATTATCTTTTCAAGTCAAATAAATACAAATTAGGTTATATATATTGAGAAACTTTGAATATGAGCAAATTGGTCGGTGTTAGACTTTCATCCCGCAGGAAGGTTCAGTACCACATCCGATAAATGTTCAATTATTCTTGAATTTCTTGTCCAGGCCATATATATATATAAGTATTTTGATGATCTTGTAATTAATAAATAAATTATGGGGCCTACTTTTATAATATTATCGGTGAGCGATTGTTTTTTAGGTTAGCTAAAAGTAAACTCATTGCCAACAAGAGGTGTTCTCGTTGTTTTTAAAATAATATTATACTTAGACTTGTATTTATTTTGAGCTAATTGTACTAAATTCCCCTAAGTGTATCCTTTTACACTTAAAAGTAATTTATCCAAAATTGACATCCACGTCCCCCACTTTATGGTTTGACGAAGCTTGACTATTAAGTTTAATACTTTCAAGATCATCATTTTAGCTTTAATTTAATAAAACCATACCTTTTTAAAAACAAGATCTCCACCTTCCAACTCTGACCAAGATGGATGACTAAGATCAAATAACTTTTTTTAATAAAATTTTGAAAATTTTAAGAATAATAAAAATTACCTTTTTTAAAAGAATAATGGATCTCCACCACCCATTTCAACCATTCATCTGTTGAGATGGATGGTATAATTTTTCTTTACAACAAATAAAGCAAACAAATGAACAAAATACAAAAAACAAAAAACAAAAAGGTGGAGATCCATGGAGATCTCCATGATCCAAATCTCGGTTCTCCTCTCGATGATCCAGAGATGGAGATCGATCTCTACGATGGAAATCGATTTGTGATTGATCGATTTCCATCGATGGAGATCCCACGTCGTGATCTCCACCGGTGAGAGAGATGATGGAGATCCAAACCTTGGATTTCTTTTTGTTTCCTTTGTTTTTTTTTTCCAATTTTTGTTTTGTTTTTAATCTCTACCATCCATCTATGTGTGGAGATCCAAAAACATAATTTTTGTTTGTTTTTAAGTTTTAATTTTTAACTGATTTAATTTAGGGATCTTATGAGTAGTTATGTTATTTTAATAGTGTATGGTCAACAGTTAGTTTTGAAAGTCGTTGACTAATGACAAGGGAGATGAGTGTCAATTTTTGATAATGTTATTTTTGGTTGCAGTAAAAAAGCAAACCTAAGGGGAGTTTGATACAATTAGCTCTTTTATTTATAGGGTTAATAGCACCGATGCCCCTAAACTTATAGCGCAGTTATATAGTGTCCAATGAATTTTTTTTCTTGGCATTAAACCCCCATGAACTTTCATTTATTGGCAAAAGCTGACAGAAGGGAAACGAACGTTAAGGAAAAATTACATTTACACATCCTGGTTATATGAATAATTGCATTAAAACTGAAAATATATAATAATATCCCGCAAACACCCTTTGACCTGTTTGACTAATGTCAAAAAAATAAAATAAAAAATATTAATAATATTATCAATAAAATTTCAAAATTATATTATAAAAATTAATTATTAAATAAAAAACTAACTATAAAAAAATAAAAAATTCCAATTAAACAATTAAACTACCCATATTTCCAATTAAATATCAATAAAAATAATAATATACCAATGTTTTTTATTTTTATTTTTAATTAAAAAATTCCATATTTATAAATTCAATTAGGTAAATAATAAATAAATAACAAACAAATAAATAACACATATTTAATATATTAAAATAAAAATTGAAAATTTTCAACATAATTTTTTTTATCGGTTATCTACACCCTAGCCACCGATCCACCAACACCACATCAGACACATCTCCCACAGCTCATCATCATCAAACCCTTGCCATCCAAACTCGTCGTCGTCGTCTAACCACCATCGCCGCTGCGCAAACCCGCACCATTAATAGAGGATTCGAATCCGCTCTCTCTCTCTCTCATATTTATTTCTTCTTTAGTTCTCTCTCTGTTTGTTTTTGAGAAAAAATAAAATAAAATTTGTGGTGTTGTGGGAAGGGATTCGTTGTGGTGGTGTTCACGAGCTCACGGCACCGTTCGCAACCTTTACCCGCGAAGGAGGGAGGCCGCGTTTTGGGTGGTGGAATTTGAAAGCTTGGATTTGTATTTTGAGTTTATTTGTATATTGTTATTTTTTTTAAATCTTTTTTCCGATTTTAGGAGCAATCGTTTTGTAGTGATTTTTGTGTGTATTCTAGCATGTGGTAGTGGTGATTTCTGGTGAGGTTGTTTGTGGGTGTTGATTTTTGGAGATGGTCTAGAGATGAGTGTTGATTTTGGTGTGAGTGGGCATTGGTTTCTGCAGATGGGTGTTGATTTTGGGGTTTTGGGTTTGCAATTTAATTTTGGATTTGGTGATTTAGATACTGATGGTGGTGTGTTGATGATGATAGTGAAGTGATGAATTTAGGTTTCCATTTCCAAATCGTGTGTAAATTATTTTGTCCAGATTTGATTTTGTTCAAACTAATTCTTTTTTATTTTCTTTCTAAAACTAAAAAAAAAGTGAAGATGGGGTTTGATGGTGGTGATCGGTGAAGATGATGAAAGGAAATGATGATGGATTTTGATGATAGGATTTGATGATGTTGAAGATGGTGATGGTGTTTTATGTGAGCGATAGTGAGAGGAGAGAAAGAGATGGTGGTATTTGGGGTTTGATTCGAAATCTGGAATTTTTTTTTTCATTTTTTAATTACAAATAAAATAATAATAAAAAGTATTAGAAAAGGGTATAATATTATTTTGTAGGGATATTATTTTTATAGTTTATTATTATTATTATATTATTATTATTATTATTATTTATAAAAAATTGTCAATATATATATATATTGACATTAGTCAAACAGGTCAAAGGTTGTTTACGTGATATTATTATATATTTTCAGTTTTAATACAATTATTCATATCACCAGTGCGTGTAAGTGTAATTTTCCCTTAATGTCCGTTTCCTTCAGGGAGTTTAATACCAAGAAAAAAAATTCAGGGGGCACTATACAACTGCGCTATAAGTTTAGGGGATAACGGTGCTATTAACCCTTATTTATATGAATTTCTCTATTTGTCCTCAAATAATGCCACTATTTAAGCATTTTTTTTTGTTTCATTCTGTTTTTTGTTTTTTTGTTTTTGTTTTTTGTTTTCCTCCAGATTAGCTTTCATGTCAAGCAAATGTTCATCGGATACCAAATCTTTAATTAATCTTATTAAACTATAAGATAGCTAATTAGTTTATTGCAGCTCTTCTCCGGCCAATATTAGATGTGAATGTATATACAAATTGTTGTTTGATTAAGGTAATTTGGTATAGTAAAAAAATTAATGTAATTAGGTCATTATCATGAAAAAAGCAAACCATAATTAAAATAATAATAATAATAAATAAATAAACAAACTAACTAAATATCCCACCAAGTTCATGAATTTTAATTTGGTAAACTTTTTTGTGGTTGCCTTAGCAAATTTACTCAACTTGGAATCGAAAATTGGTGAAATAAATTTGTTTAAACGTATATCAATTGACTAACAGATCAATGTCATTTTCAAGCTCACATAGGCACATGACATGATATTAATAATTAATGAAAATGACATAAACTATACAAATTAAATCTTTGACATGAAAATTATTATTAAGAGATGATTATATACCTCATTTCGTAGTGATGATGAAGAGTTCGAGTCCTACCATACATAATTTACAAGTATATGTGGGAGTTTTCTCCATGTGAATAGTTAACCGGACAACAAATATATATATATATCGTAAGTAATTAGAAATTGAAAGTTACCAACCAGGTATGAATTCATGACATAATTTGAAAGAAACTTCTGCATTAATTGCGGCTGGTCGATCATTCTATTTTCTCTCTTTTTTTGGACAAAAAACTTAAAAAATTAAAATAAAAAATGGGACAAAGAACGGTGCAAGTTCTCCTTTGGAAAAGTAGATTAATTACTATATTCACAAACCGATTATCATATGACAAGTCCCCCTTATATGTTTGAAACTCGAACCCCCACCTCTAAATATGTAAAAGGAAAGGTGTACGGAAAAAAATGATTAATTAATTGGGCAATATTTCGAACGCCTATAATTTAATTTCAGATCATCACATTGTCCGTAAGGAATTTTTAGTTCATTAACAAAAGTGCTTGCAAACATAAAATAAAAACGGTAAAAAAGAAAAAAGAAAAAATCAAAATAAAGAAAGAAAATGGAGGCAATAATGTACAAAGAGTTATTCGATTGTATTAGATTTGGTGGAAATGGTGAGATATGTCATATTTTTATGTGTGTGTTGTAATGATGTCACCGTTTTAATAACTTAAGTTTAAAAGACACATATTATGGTGAACTATCCAAATTATCCTTAAATAATTTATTTTTATTCTCATTGTGCTTCTATCTACACTTTGAAAATGATAACTCCTCTCTCTCCAAAATAGTTGTCTGAAAATCGATCTACAACTCATCTCTCTCCAAAAAACTTGTCTCTCTCCAGATTCTGTTAAAAAAAAATAACATATGTTTGTGATCTTCTTTTATACATTATCATATATTTCTGTGTGGTTTAACAATGTATCCATTCGTTATAATTTGTTGTCCCAATCTTTGTATGAACATGTATGAACATTTAGTCTCCAGATTCTGTTCGAGATTTTTTTAAAATACTTCGAGCCTTTTTTATTAGTGTCCGAGCTATTTTGATATGATTCTGGGTTTTTTTATAGTATTCCAAGTTTTTTTGATTTGTCTTCGAGTTTTTTTGTCAGAAAAGCTCGAATCAAGTAAACAAAAGCTCGGACACTTGGCAAAAAAGCTTGGGCACTTGGTAAAAGAGTTTTTTTACCAAGTGCCCCAGCTTTTTTGCACTTGATTCGAGACTTTTGGTAAAAAAGCTCGAATCTTCAAGTAAAAAAATGCTCGGATACTTGGCAAAAAAGATCGAACCCTTACAAAAAAAGCTCGAGACTTTTACTGGGTTTGAGACTTTTACTAAAGGCTCTGAGCCTTTTTCTGCTTAGCGCCTGAGTTTCAATGAAACTTTCTCTCTGTATTTCATAACTCTCACTGTAAAAAAATGAATCAAATATTCTGATGAAACAACTATTGGGGGCATTTTTGTCCGTTCACCATAATAGGTGTCTTTTAAACATAAGTCATAAAAGCAGTGATAGTGTTGAAACGTCACCTCCAAAAAGTGCTATTTATTTTTTGAGCCCATTAAATTTGTTTGATTTTAATGAATGGATAAATGATGACATATTATTTGAACATAAGATTGGATATTAAATTTGAATAAAGTAGCATTATTTATATTTAAATTAAATTAATGAACCCATTACAACTTACAAACAAGTAGGACATGAATTTATGTGATTTGGGAAGAAAGTTCGGGAACTGAAATTTATATAAGAAAAAAGAAACATAATATTACATCTACATGACTACATCATATTTTTATTAATATATAGCATAAAATTAACTAGGTTACACAGGCCTCCTTTCAGAGAAAAAACATGCATCATGAAAATTACATAAACTTTATTAACTGACGATGATATAATTAGCAAAACTTTATGGCCACACACAAAATTAACAAGCCATAAAAGAAGTTTTTTGGATCAATATTGGTCTGGCCACAAGAAAGCTCCCATTGCATATGCTCTCTTCTCCTCAAGAGACAATCCATTGAAGCTGAAGCCGTATTCTCCGAGAAGCATGTCTATTTTCCACTCCTCCATGGTCTCACAATCTCCTTTCGATTAGCGAGGGTAATGCAGAGGAATCTGGAACCCGGAGGATAGGTAGGCTGCTTCTTGTGTCTGATCAGACAACCCTCCATTACTACTCTTCTTCATTGATTGAATATCAGTTTGGTCGTGGAAGCTGCCCCCCACAACACTTTAATTATTATTGTTGCACTTGATGGTATCATTGTCGTTTTGATACCCCAGAGCCCGACATGCAGTGTGCACTACCCATCTCACAGATGCCATGATCTCTCTCTCTCTCTCTATAGGGTTTTAAGCTCTTTAATGGAGAGAGCAGCAATTGCATGAAGCAACTTATATTGAAAACCCTAATGCATGTGAGACAAATCAGCATGCGTATTACATGCATATTATTAATCAACAATTAGAATGATTGATATCAAGAGTCCTATTTGATGCAAACATCTCGTGTTAAATCTTAACCATTGGATATATTGTATATCCAACGGTTAAGGATTTAAATATTTGAAAGATTTAATTAGACGTCGAGGGCGATTGGGGAATGGTATTTAATTATTTATTGCTTGTGTTAAGAGTTATCTTGAATATTTAATGGTGATTTTATATATGGTAAGGCCTGATATAAAGGCCACTCAATTTCTTAGGAGTAGTTATAAGTCTACTTTTTAATTGTATGTGACATCAACGTGGCATATAATTGAGTTGCATAACTAATAGAGTACGGCCCCTTTGAGGTAACGGGTCTCAATAGTGTTTAATTGTTTTTCTACACAAGAAATTACAGCTAACTAGGGCTCTAAATTTAATCAATATTTCTAAATGATGTCATAAACCAATGCATTTTTCTTGGCCGATCGAATAAATTAAAACTAGTATTATTAATGACACATCAAATTATGGTTGAGTAGATATATACATGCATCTTTTCTTCTGTGTTTGTGAAAAAAACTCGAGTCTTGTGTTCTTTTAGTTCAAATGTTAAGCTCCTCGATTTCTACATTGTGGTGAAAGGTTCAAACCCTAACCAGATGCAATCATCTACATGTATGACTAAGTTTTTACAGGCTGTGTTGGAGTTGATATCTTCCATTTATGAGAGTAAAATAAAGGGTTAATTGCACTAACCTTTAATTTATTGGATCTAACACAATTTTAAAAAGAAACCTTAAATTAACGTAAACAACCATTACCATCATAATGGATTGACTAATCTTGACCTATAAAAAACAAAATATACCCCTGCCACATCATCCTAGACATAAAATATGTTTAATTAAAATTTGATAAATAAAAAATAAAATATATAAATAATATATCGACCTCCTACGGAAACAGGCTCAATTCGCGGAAAAGCCTCCTCTGTGACTTGTAAGAGGTTGATCTCTAAGATCGGCGACGATCTCTTGTTTCCTTTTCCACCGTTGGCAGATTATCTTGTTTTTTATTTTTTGTTTATTTATTTATTTATTTATTTGTGTTTGAGGTGATGTGACAATGATATATTTGGCTATCTAAGGGTCCAAGTTAGTCAACTGTTAAAGTTAACAGGTTGACCTAATTTTAAGGGATGTTTGTGGTCATTTATGGCATCTTTTTTAATCATGCTAGTTCCAACAAAGCAAGGGTATGTTAGTGTAATTAACCCTAAAATAAATATATATCCTAACTGTTCATGTAACTTTTAGTCTCGATAGATTTTGATAGACCTCATACAAGGGGCAGAGCCAGAATTTCAAGTTTAGGGAGAAATCATTATTACAAAAAAAAAAAGGTGGGCGAACTGAAGGTTTAAAATTTTGTAATATATTAATATTTTTTATAATTTATAATAAAGTTCTTTTTAGGAAGGCCTCATCCTTTTGCTCCTTACACGTTCATTTCAGAAAGAAAAAAAAAACAATTGGGGGAATAAATCTCACTTTTGTTGTGAGAGTAGCATTCTAGATCATACCAATAGTGATTTTACTTCGACTGATCGACAAATTGTTGACCTCATATCAATTTCAAAATAATAATAATAACAATGTTGTAAATACAAAAGTAAATCAATTGATAAACTCATAGACGAAGAGAAAACGTAAAAAAAAAAGATTCTTTATTGCTTCTCTTTACACCATGTTTTCAACTAAATCACAACTCTATATAGGGTTGAGCACGGTCCAATTTGTTCATTTTCAACTAAAATTGAACAAACAAAATTTTGAGCTTTTAAATAACAAAACCGGTTTGGACCAATCTTTTTTTTTTCAAACTAGATCATACAAAATTATATTGGTTTGGTTCGGTCTAACATGTCTTGACTTGAACTTTGCTTTTGTAATTTTTATAATGTTAACTGAAATTTCACTTTAGTTGAGGAAACTCAATTATCACCCTTAGAACTGCCGCCTCGGAGGTCGTAGCCAAGGTAGGTACATTTAAGACCGGCTGAAACGTAAAGAATGGGGATGAGGGGAAGAAGATTGTAAAGTTGTATGAACACTAGTGGAAAGGTACTATTGTATTGAAACTTTGATATTTCTATTACAATGGGAAATAACTCTCAATCTCTCCTCTCTCTCAAACAAGTTGGAGGTGGCCGAATTCGTTCATGTCGGTGAGTGGAAAAAACCAATCATGGCGAGTATCAAACTTAATTCTGGGTACAGAACTAAGTACTAGCTCCTGGGTTCTTTTCAAAAAAAAATTGTATCCCTTTCTTCATGTTATTACCCATGTATTTATGCATGGTGTCATTAGGGTTTTTCCTTGACGTACAAGCCGAATATCACTAGATTGTTCTCATTTCCTTACTAAGTGTGATTTTCTGATTAATGTAGTTGACCTTGGAGAATCGGCTTGTGGTAAATATCTTGGGGAATATGTGTTTGTTTCCTCTTTGGACTCTTTCATTATTGTTGTGCGTACGAGTAGCTTGTTACAAATTGGAGAATGATTCTGATTTCATTTATCAATGGTGAGACAACTCAAGGTATCGACCCTGTGACACGACGCTTGATCGTCCTGAGAGCAAGGTACATTAAAGAACTAGCCTGCTGGTGAGGTACATTGAGGTACCATTTTAACTACGTGACACTTGATCAATCACATTGAGGCTTTATGATCATCTTAGAAGCTTTATGGGCATTCTTATTCCTGCTAGAGGAGTTAGATATGTACCACGACTGGGCAGCGAGATAACGTCGAGATATCTAGGTATCGGTTGGATAGTTTAAGGTGGTGTAAGAGCATTACCCTACTTCAACAATGATGGTGAGGTACATTGGTTATGTGAGACCCGATACTTCGAGGTAGATCGTAGCGTGCCATTCCTATATGATGTAATGAGACATTTCTTATCAGGTACCAGCTAAGTGGAAATTTTCTCTTTGATCCCTTGCCAAAAAGGCTATTAATAGAAGTCCTCTCTGACTTGAACAACGGTGATTAATTGAGGTTTCAGTCATATTTCCTTTTTCATTTGAAAAATAGTTTTGTTTTCAACCGGTTACCAGAATCTGGGAGTAAATCTTCCCATTTAGTGCAAAGTCCACGTGTGAAGCAGGAAACTCGTATCCATTTGAAAAACGACAAATCTTTGGTGGTATGCGTGTATCGAGGTAATCCTTGTTGAAAATCTAGCCTCATTTATCATGCTTCCATCATCGTTACTGTTCCATTACAATTATTTAAACTCGATAATCCCTTTGTCTTCCTCACGCTTACAAATTTCACCTTTTTCGAGTTTCAAAAAATCTCTAAGCTTTTTCTTTATCATCTTCAAATTTTGTCTCTTTTTTCTTTCGTTCTCAAACCAAAAGTCCATCGAGATCATGTCGCACTTCGGTAATGTCAGTGTTGATAGGCTGGTCGAGGGTGCCTCTTCAAGTCTCACCCATAGTAAATGAGCTTAAAAAGAGAACAACAAAGAGAGCAATGCCCCCTCCCCCCCCCCCCCCCCCCCCCCCTCCGCTTCATATGCACTGTTGTTCAAACCTGAACGTTCCCGTCTGGGCTGGCTTCTCAAACAACATAGACGCCCCACCAGAGATATTCGAAAGGGATTCAGGCAAAGAATCAGGTGAGGTCGAAGCTAGTGGAGGTCAAGTTGAGGTCGCTGCTATTGTATCAGGAGGGGTGCTCACCCTCCCTTATGATTTCAGGGTCATCCCTGATTCCATCATTACAGCTGAATCGATCAGACTTTTGAGGGAGAAATTTGGTATTTATGAAAGCATTACAATCGCCATTCCCCATAGGAGGTATGATGTGTACAGTCCTCCATCCAACGTGCTCCATTTTCACACCGCTGCTTTCGACAGCGGGGTAAGATTGGCTCTCCATCTATCTCCATAGGGCGCTTCACGCCCTACAGCTTGCTCCCCTCCAATTGACACTTTAGAGGCACCTAGTGGATTTTCTTGTACTGTTGAAGGAGCAGTGCGAGAAAAACAACATCAATAGGAAAATGGGACTAGACAAGTTTAGGTTTCTTTTCCAGGTTACTACTAACTCTCCCAGCCTAAAAAGACAGTTTTATGCCTAAACGAAGAACTACCTGTAGTTTATTGTACCAGACGCTACAAAGAAGGATGCTTTCTAGAAGGAGGAATGGGTGGTAGTTAGCGGAGACAGGGGGAGCTCCGTTCACATCTAGGGAGGGAGTTCAAGGTCCCTACCCGGTTCGGTGGTAAGCCAGTCTGAGAGAAGGCTTCTCTCTCCGTTAAATCTAGGGCGATCTTAGAGGCTATTGTCAAATGAAATTTTTTTAATCTGAAGTATCCTACCTCATATGCTTATGATCACTGTAGGGTAAACCGGTATCCGTGTATCTCTGCTGCTTCTTCAGGTATGATGAACCACTCTGATTACACTGATTTATATTTCCCGTTTGACATTGGTGTACTCTAATTCTTTGTTAATTTTCACAGTATTCGATCTCCATTTACTGATTCAAAGGGAGCATTTTCTACTAGAAGATCAACTCTCTCCATTGATTCCTACTCCACTGGAATCCTCTATTGTCCAAGCTACTATGACCCCTCCTCATTCTGCCTTAGTGAGGGGTGGTGGATGCATTCCTATTCTTGTTGTTATACCTAGAGTACCTCTCTCCTTTCCTCCTAGACCCATAACTCAAACTGATGCATTTGCATCCTGGTTGTCCAGGGTGAGAGATCAGAATTCTATCGTTCTTGTTGCCACTATCGTTGCTGTTACTGCTACTGCTATAACTACTACTGATGTTTCTAACTCTACCGCTGCTATTCCACCTCCCCAACCTACTTCAATACCTCATAGAATAGATGGAGGTCTTTAAACTTCCATTACCACTACTATTGTGGCTTCTCATGAGCAAACTCAATCCCGACCAAGGATTATTGGTCAAAACAAAATCGTGGACCAGTTCATTTCTTTTTGTCCAAGTAAGAGCTTAAGCCCTATGACATCGTTTCCTTCTGATATCATGCTTCTAAGGGTTCTACCCTTATAGCTGAGGTAAACGAGACACATTTTTCTTTATAACTGCTTAAATACATACATGATTGGTACATGGATGGTAGCTAACTTGCTTGCTATGACTTGCAGACTTTTAAATACAACGTCATTATGAGCCATCTGATGGCTTCAATGAGGAGACGCACTGAGAATGATAAGGCCAAGCTTGAAAAGGCCCAAAATGAGCTCTCTCAGTTACATACTGATAACCAGGGTTTGAGCCAAACCCTGGACAAGGCCATGAAATCCCTCGAGGAGACCCAATGTAGCATGAACCGAAAAAAATGCCCATTTGATATTGAGCTTCTAATGTCCAAATGTTATGCATTGGAGAAGAACATCGAGAAGGATAAAGTCCAGGAGCTTGAAGGGGATATCTAAGCTCTGCGTGATAAAGTGGCAAGCTTAAAGGATGTGGTTGATTCTACTTTTGCGGATGGCTATTTCTTTGCAACCTTTCATGTAGCCCGTGCTCTGCCTCCACTTTTTGATCTGAGGTGCATTGAGTCTGGTACCTCAAATCTTCTTAAAATAGGAATGCCTGGTACCTCGATTCTCCTAGAAAGGAAAATCAATGTGATAGAATATCCCATGAGGATCACCTAGACCAAGTACCTTGGTAAACTGGTACCGGTCATTTATTTACTCAAGTTATTCTTTCACCTATTTTAAGTTGTTTTATGTTTTCACAGTTCATTTAAATTAGGCATGCACTGCGGACTTAAGGTAATGGCAAGGAATATTTCAATAAAGGTATCATCTGAGTACCAGGGTACCACGATGAAGGGAGGTCCCTAGCACCCAAATACTTACTACACATAATTTCAACTCAGAGGTCCTGATCTAACAGGAAACGATACACTTACACTTAGGTCTAACTTTGGGGTGGTAGCCCGACTAAGGTATTAGGGCTGCCATTTTGGCTATCTTGGTTTTGTGATCTGGCTGGCAACTATGCACTTACGCTCAGACCCTTCCTAGGGGATCGTCCGACCAAGGGTATCAGGAATGCTATATAGCTATTCTGGTCTCAAGATCTAGCTGGGAGTTATACACTTATGCTCAAACCCTTCTTGGTAGAGGGTGGTGCCTGACTGAGGTGCAGGGGTAGCCATATGGTCGTTCCTAGTTCATGGCGATCATGGTGAAATTTTCAATTTTGAAAACATAAATAAATTGAGACAGGAAAACTAATGGAGGCTTTATTGATGATCAAATTATGATTACAATGCTTGAGGGGTCTCTATACCGGTAGTCATCATAGGTTGACTATGAGCCTTCATCCTTCTATGGGTAGAATCTTATGAGGTGGTCTACATTCCACGTATGGTCGATAGGACGTCTATCCATGTTTTCTAAATTATAGGCCTCACTTTGGACGACTACCTTCACCAGGTAAGGTCCCTTCCAGTTCGGGCCCAGTACCCCGTCTGACTAGATCCTAGTGTTCTAGGTCTTCTTCTGAAGTACTAAATCTCCTTCCATTAAACTGCGAGCCCTAACCTTCTTGTTGTAGTACCTAGCGCTTCAACTTTTATAGACTGTAACTCTTTCTTCCACCTTTTCTTACTTTTCCTCAAAGAGGTCCAGCTTAGCCCTTAGCTTGACCTTACTGATTTTTGGCTCGAAGTGTTAAACCTTGAATGAAGTCAGCTTGTGCTCGATATGTAAGACTGTTTCCACCCTAAAAGCTAAGAAGTAGGGCATTTCTCCGGTCGCAGTTCTCTTGGTAGTGCGGTATGCCTAGAGTACCTCAGGAAGCTCTTCTGACCATTTACCCTTATTTTGTTATAGCTTCTTATTCAGAAGCTTCTTGATTGTTTTGTTCATATCTTTTACCATGCCATTGGTTTGAGGATGGGCCATAGGAGCAAAGTAGAGGTCAACACCCAAGTTTTCACAAAAACCGTTGAATTGCATGTTATTGAATAACTTGCGAAGGTCAGTAATGATGATCATCAGAGTACCGAACCTGCAGACCATATTTTTCTTGATAAAGTTGGTAGTTTTTTCCTCTGTTATCTTAAGGAGCGGTTTCACTTCTACCCACTGGGTGAAGAAATCGATTGCGATGATGGCATTTATGCTTGACCAAAAGCAGTAAATAGTGGTCACTCCATAAATAGCAAAGGCTATGGTAAACAGATTGAAGAGAGACACTCCAAATGTAGATGGTCCAAGTTACAAAACCTCTGGCAAGGTCCACATGACTGGACAAACCTCCCGACATCATGGTGCAAGGTAGGCAAATAGTAACCCATTCGTAGTACATGATATGCCAATGCTTCTCCTCCGGTATGGTTCCAACACTCCTCTGAATGAACCTCCCTGAGTGCCCAACTAGCGTCATCAAGATGTAAGCATCAGAGCAAGGGCAGGGATTTTCCTCTGCAGTAAATGTGTTCATCTACCAGGTAGTAGCGGGCTGAGGTCTTTTTGAGCTTTTGAGCTTGATCTGGGTCCTCTTGAAGCTTTTCCTTTTGGTGGTACGTAACTATTTGGTCCATCCAGTGTGGGTGACGATTAACCAGGTTAACCTCCTTGCCTGCTATTTTGCTGAATTGAGAAATTACATGGAGAAGTACTCCTTTAGGTAGAGTCTGTCCCCCATTGGCAGTTATCTTGGCTAGGATATCTGCTACGTGATTTTATTGGCGAGGGATCTGCTCTATCCTGAATCCCTGGAATTGGGACTTAAGCTGCTGGACAAGTCAAAGGTAGGCTGCTATATTGTCACATTTAGCCTGATAAAGCTTTGTAACATGGTTGAAGATGAGCTAATAATCACTCTTGGTCCAGAGATAGTCAGCCCCGAGTTCAATAGCTGCTCTAAATCCTTTCAAGAAGGCTTCGTATTCTGCCTCATTATTGATGGCCTTGAAGTAAAACCATAAACAAATGCATCATTTTTTTTCTGGATAAGTCATGATGATACCCGTTGCACCGCCTACCTGGTCGGAGGCTCCATCAGTATAGAGGATCCAGACCTCTCGGGTAGCTAGCGATTCATCGAGCTCTTGATCCATCAAGGGGATCGGGTCCGGGTTTAAAGAGGTAGTGGGATCGGGAAAAGCTAAGAATTTGGCTAAAAAATCTGCTAATGCTTGGGCCTTGATAGTAGTCCTAGCCATGTAATTGATGTTGAACTAGGTAAGTTAAAGAGCCTAGAGTACTAGCCTCCCGGATATGTCATGCATTTGTAAGAACTGGCAAAGAGATTGATCGGTCAATACTACGATCGTATGAGCTTGGAAATAGGATTAAGCTTCCTTACCAAGGTCCCTAAGGTGAAAGCGAGCTTCTCTAGAAGAATGTAATTCTTCCCTGGCTAGGATAAAATGTGGCTCACGTAGTAGATAGGCCGTTGAGCCCCATCTTCACATTCTTTAACCAAGGCTTCACTAACTGTTGCCTCAGATATAGCTAGGTAGATATATAACTCCTCTCCAGGTACCAACTTAACTAGCAGTGGAGGACTTGCTAGGTAATTCTTTAATGACAGGAAGGTCTGCTCGCTGTCAAGATCCAATTTTATAATTTCTCTCTGATTTATAGCTTTAAAGAAGGGGAGTCACTTATCGGTTGACCGAGATATGAAGTTGTTGAGTGCTGCTACCCGACCGGTCAATACCTATACCAGGTTTAGTTAGCTAGAGGATTCTAGGTTTAGGATGTCTCTGATATTCTCTAGGTTCGCTTCTATGCCTCTCTCATGGACCATAAATCCAATGAATTTCCCTACAGTTACCCTAAATGCGCATTTGACAGAGTTCAACCTCATCTGATTTTTCCTAACGATTTAGAAAGTTCGGCAGAGGTGGTCCTAGTGATAGTTAGTCACTTGCGACTTTGTGATCATGTCATCTATATAAACGTCTATCGTTCTTCATATCTCATGCTCAAACAACCGATTGACTAGTCACTGGTAAGTGGCTCCTGCATTCTTGAGACCAAATGGCATGACCATGTAGCAGTAAAGACCCTGCCTATTAATAAAGTTGGTTTTGTCTTGCTCTGTAGGGTGCACATGATCTGATTATACCCCGAGAACGCATCCGTGAAGCTTAAGATTTCATTCCCTGCTGTGGAGTCTACTTGCTTATCGATCTTTGGTAGTGGGAAGCTATCTTCTGGATAGACGCGGTTGAGGTCAGTTTAGTCGACACACATACACCATTTTCCATTGGCTTTGGTGACCATGACCATGCTAGCGATCCACTCCGGGTATCGGGATTCCCAGATGAATCTGGCTTTTAGCAGTTTCTCGACCTCTTCCTGTACTGTAACATTTTTGTCAGGATTGAAATGCTACCTCTTCTGTTTGAGTGGCTTGAAGGTACAGGGGGGTTAACTGCTAGCCTATGAGCTGCCAAGGAAATCGAGATTTCTTGTATCTCTTCATGACTCCAAGTAAAGATACCATTATTCTCACGGAGTAGCTTGGTCAATCTTTCCTTTACTCTTACTTCTAGTGCGGCTACGATTTTGACTACATTGGTGGCATCTTCCTCCATGACCAGTAATTTTTCCAATGTATCAACTATGAGGCAACTTGCCCACCCTCTATCTTTCTTTATCACTTTTTCAGGCTAGATCTCTGACTCGGGCTCTTCCACTACTACTCTAGCCTCTCCTATGGTACTCGAGGTGTCGAGATCCTCCTTTGATGATGCATGTTTCTGTATAACTGCTATCAACAAATATTTTTTGGCTAAGGCCACTAGCTAATTAACACGGCGTAGCACTTGTGGGCTGCTTGTTGGTCACCACATATCTCACCTACCACGTTTCCCACCAAAAACTTCAGGACATTATGGTAGATTGATAACACCCCTTTGAGATAGGACAGGAAAGGCCTTCCGAGGATAGCATTGTAAACTTATAGGGTGTCCATTACAATGAAGTCGATCATTAGGTTTTGTTGGAGAGGTGCAGTCCCAATGATCACTGGTAAAATCTTAAACCTAACTAGTATGATTGAGTCCTTAGTGAAACCATATAGTAGGTTGGTGCAATTGTTGTAACACCTCTGTTTCAGATTGAATCTTTCCAGATAATCCTTGAAGAGGATGTCCATGCTTCTACCAGTATCTATCAACTGGCTGTGGGCAAAGTAGTTGGTAATCTGTACTGCAACCACTGTTAGATCATCATGCAGTAGCAAGGTGTTATATACATCCTCCTCAGTGAAAATAATATGGGTTGATATGGAGGTCCCTGTTGAGCTTCAGTTTAAATGAAGATATCTCACACTTATTCAGTTTTGGTACCTTCCTAGCATGGTTCTTTATAGAATTGTTGGAGTCCCAGCCAAGGTAGATCCCCTGGTGATGGTGTATATGACCTTGATTTGTTGCATCAGGTCATTCTCTTTTCCCTTTCTTTTCCTTGCATCTTCCTGGATTTTATCCTGTACCTCTTTTCCTATGTGGATGTTATCCCGGATCTGCTACATGAATTCTATAAAACAACCAACTCTCACTAGTGCTTCAATATGATTATGTAGACTGAAACACTTCGAAGTGTTATGCCCCACATCCTTAGGGAAGTCATAGTACTTGTACCGGTTCCTTGAATCTGCTAGTGCTTTCAAGAGAATGGGCTTCCTGAGCAGCCCCTTGTCACGGATGGCGAAGTAAATTTTCTCTCGGGATGCATTCAAAGGGGAGTAGTGGTCGTATCCCCTCTCATCTAGGGTTTTGGGGGCTACTACTTTAGGAGGACGTGAAGCTCATTGTGGGGTTCGCCTTGCTAGGTATCGCTCCCGTTATGGTTGGAAAGTTGAAGAGCGGTACATAGAACTCTTGGGAGGTCTTTTTTGACCCTTCTTGACCGGTGTAGACCTGAGTGGCTGTTTCTTTTGGCGTTTGCCAGTCATCATGTCATCATGTTCAATCTTGACTCTGTGCTGCTCATCTATCTCCACATGTTCCCGTGCCCGATTATAGGCCTTCTAGAAAGACTCTAGAGGATACTTGGCCAAAGACCGGAACAACATACCAGCCCATAGGTTTCTAAGGAAGTTGGCTAGGGTCTCATTCTCAGCAAATACCCCCATATGTATCACCTTCTTATGGAACCTCTCCACGTAAGACCTGAGTGTTTCATCGCACTCTTGGATCACGTACTGCAAGTGGATATGATCCTTCGAGCGTGGCTTGATTCCCTAAAGCTATGAACAAAAATCTTTAGACAAATTAGTAAAGTTGTCCACGCTACCTGCGAGTAACTTTCTCAACCACATCTTGGCATTGTCAATCAGTGTGGTTGGGAACTTCCTGCACATGGCTGGCCTGGTTGCATTATAGACCTCCATCTACTTGACAAAGCTCTCTAGGTGGCTTAGAGAATCTTAGGGTCAGAATACTTGTCAGTCGGGATTTTGAAATTCTGAGATAGTTTTGCTTCCCAGATCCTCCTGGAGAATGGGGCATCTATCTCGCCTAAGGGATCCTTCCGGTTCTCCATATGCTTGACCCTCTTTTACTCCCGGTGTTCTTAGATTCGACCTCGAAACCTTAATTGTCGAGCCCCTCTGATGAGATAGAGACCTTATCCCAGTTTGGGGAGGATTTTCTCTGACACATTTCTTGTCACGCCTAACATCGGATAAAGGTTCTCTTCTGGTGGCCGCTGGCTGGGCTGGGTGGTAGGGTCCCATTGGCAGGACGTCAATAGATGATTTCACCTGTCGAGGTTGGTAACAGGATGGCCTACGCAGATCCATGGGCATAGACCCTAACCTATCTCGAACTGGAGTCCCAACTTGTAGTAGACCGGTACCGATGGTGGTGGTCCTAACCTATCGAAGGCGATCATCCAAGCTCCTGATCTATTGGGATCCTTTAAGGTACTAAGTTCTACCGGCTTGGGGTGAAACCCTTTACAATGAACCAGAGGCGGACATTTTCTACGAAGGCTGCAGTCTGTTGCTCTTGAATGGTCTAGCCAATCACCAGGGGGATCGGACCCTGAGCGGTACTAGTCAGTACTAGAGCAGTATTCTGATGCTTTGAGATTTTAGCTTGCCCGTTTGCTTGCGGATGGTAAGGAATGGTCACTCTATGCCTTACACCATATTTTCTTAGCAATGCTTCAAATCATTTATTGTAGAAATGTGAGCCTTCATCGCTCACTATTGCCCTTGGCGTGCCGAGAAAATGTGCTTCTTCAGAAACTCAGTGACTGTTTTCGCATCACATGTTGGAGTGGCCACGACTTAAACCCATTTGGGCACATAGTCCACTGCTATCAAGATGTATTGATTCCCGTGTGAATTTGGGAAAGGGCCCATGAAGTCTAGACCCCACACATCAAATAACTCCACCTTCAACAAGAAATTCAATGGTGTTTCATCCATTTTACTGATTTTTTCTGTTCTTTGGCACCGGTCGCATGCTTCTACAAAGCTTCTAGCATCATGAAAAAGGGTAGGCCATCAGAAACCTGACTGAAGAATCTTTCATGTTGTTCAGATTCCACCAAAATGTCCCCCACACTCTTTGGAGTGACAATGGCCTAATATGTTATTCATCTCTTCTTTCAGTAAGCACATTCTTATCATTCCATCCGCGCAAGTTCACAATAACAAGGGTTCATCCTACAAATACCACTCTACTTCATGCAAAAACCTCTTACTCTGGATGTAGTTCATGTCAATTGGCATGATAACACTAGCTAGATAGCTCACAAAGTCTAAAAACCATGGAACCGTAAGATCTTTCAGAGCAAAGAGCTGCTCATCTGAAAATTGCTCATTGATTGGAATTACTATCTCTTCCTTCTCTTCTCTTTCTAACCTGGAAAGGTGGTTTGCTATAGGGTTCTCTATTCATTTCTTGTCATTGATTTTTAAGTCGAACTCTTGTAGGAGCAAAACCCATCTTATCAATCGAGGCTTTGCGTCTTTCTTGTTCAACAAATACTTAATGGCTGCAAGATCTGTGTACAAGATGACCTTTGAACCTATCAAGTACGATCTAAATTTATCTAATACAAACACTATAACCAAAAGCTCTTTTTTTGTTGTTTCATAATTGACTTGGGCATCATTCAAGGTTTGGCTTGCATAGTAGATCACATGAAGCCTCTTCTCTTTCTGTTGCCCCAACACTGCTCCCACCGTAAAATCATTGGCATCATACATCAATTCGAAAGGTAAACTCTAATATGGGGCAGAAATGATTGGAGCCGATGTAAGTTCTTTCTTCAAAAGGCCAAAAGTTGTATGACACCCTACATCAAATACGAAAGGTGAATCTTTCATCAAAAAAGTACACAAGGGCTTCAAAATTTTTGAAAAGTCTTTGATGAAGCGCCTGTATAAGCCGGCGTGCCCCAGAAAACTCCTAATGCCTTTAACTGACACCGGAGGTGGTAACTTCTCTATCACTTCAATCTTTGCTCTATCCACTTCTATTCCCTGGCTTGAAATTCGATGACCGGGCACTATCCCTTCTTTCACCATAAATAGACACTTCTCCCAATTGAGAATAAGATTCGTTTCTTCACATCTCTCCAACACAAATGTCAAGTTCTTTAAACAATTGTCAAAGGACGTCCAAAAAACTGAGAAGTCATCCATAAAGACTTTTATAAACTTCTCCACAATATCAGAGAATATTGCCATCATACATCTCTGAAACGTAGTCGGAGTATTACATAACCCAAACAACATTCTTCTGTAGGAAAATGTCCCATAAGGACATGTGAAGGTGGTCTTTTCCTGGTCTTTAGGGTCTATAGGGATTTGGTTATATCCTGATTAACCATCAAGGAAACAGCAGTATTCGTGTCCCGCCAATCTTTCTAGCATTTGATCAATAAAAGACAGCGGGAAATGATCTTTCCTTATATCACTATTCAGCTTCCGGTAGTCTATACACACTCTTCATCCTGAAATCTTTTGGGTGGGAATCAACTCATTGTTGGAATTTTATACTACGGTGATCCCACCCTTCTTTGGCACTACTTGAACCGGGCTCACCAACGGACTATCCAAAATTGGATATATAATTCGTACATCTAGAAGTTTTAAGATCTTTACCTTTACCACCTCCTTCATGTTTGGGTTCAATCTCCTTTGATGCTCCACTGATGGCTTGAGCTGCTCTTCCTTCAAGATCTTGTGCATACACAAGGATGGGCTAATTCCCCGAATGTCAAAAATAGACCACCTTATAGCCATCTTATGCTGTCTAAGAACTCTCAACAACTTTCCTTCTTCCACTTTGTTCAACAGAGATGTCAAAAGTAATGGTAAACTTGTTGGTTCTTCTAGGAAGGCATGCCTTAAGTGAAAAGGTAATTTTTTTAGCTCAAGTAGTGGAGGCCTTTCTATTGAGGGAGGAATTCTTGTCTTGCTTTTTCCAACTCCGTTATTACATCTAAACTTGCTGCAGATTCTGCTATTTCCTCATTATTGTCTTCAGTTGTTGCGCTTTTACTTATGTAAGCTAGCAAAGGCACATCCATTTCTTTCATTCTTAGAAGTTCATCCACACTTCTATCCATACTCTCCACTCTCAAACAATCGTCTATTGGGTCCGGTTTCTTTACAATTTTAACCATATCAAATACAACCTTTTCCTCACCAACTCTTAAAGTCATCTTGTCATCTCTTAGGTCTATCATAGCTCCTAAAGTCTTCAAGAATGGTCATTCTAAGAGTAGAGGTACTTCTACATCTTCCTCCATGTCTAAAATCACAAAGTCAACCGGGAAGTAAAACTTGTCTACCTTGACCAAAACATCTTCCATCACTCTTCTCGGATACTTGGTTGATGGATCCGCTAGTTGCAAGGTGACATTGGTTGGCATCACTTCTCCAACTCCCAACTTTTGAAAAATTGAGAATGAAAATAGATTAATGCTAGCGCCCGAGTCAATTAGAGCCTTACTGAATTCTGATGTACCTATGGTACAAGGGATGGTGAATTTTCCCCGATCCTTCAATTTGGGTGGAAGTTTGTTCTGTAGTATTGCACTACATTCTTCCGTCAATGTCAGCGTTTTGAACTCTTCTAGCTTCTTTTTGTTAGATAGAAGCTCCTTCAAGAACTTCACATAGGTCGGCATCCGTGCTAGAGCTTCAGCAAAATAGATGTTGATGTGCAGTTTCTTGAACATTTCTAAGAACTTTGCAAAGCTCTAAGCATCCTTACACTTTCTCAGCCTTTGTGGATATTGAATAGGTGGAACATATGTTTTGACTTGTGGAGATGTTGGTGGCTCACTTCCTTGATCCTTTTCCAAGATCACATCCTCATTTCTCAACTCTTCATTCTTTTCAACCTCTATTTCCTCTCTATCTTCAATCAAAACTTCCTCTCTTACCCGAAAGTCTTTATGGAACTCCACATTCTTTCCATTCCTCAGAGTGATTGCTTGACATTGATCTTTCGGATTGGTGATCATATCGCTGGGAAAAGTCCCTTGCTGTCTCACTTGGGCTCTCCTGGCTAACTGACCGACTTGCATCTCTAAATTTTTAATGGAGGCTTTGTTGTGCTGCGATATCTGATCCATCTTAGCATCTAGCTTCTTAAGTGTAGCATCTTAGGTGTCCATGCAGCCGTCTATCTTCACCAAGTACTTGGAAAGAAGATCTTCAATTGTTGGCTTCCTTTCTGCTTTAAAGGCTCGATTCTAGTTCTGATAACTAGGATTCTGTCGGTTGTAAACCTGAAGTTGTTGTTGGTTGTCAAAACCTGGAGGTTGTCTGTAGCTCAAATTCTATTGTGGTTGTGGTTGTTGTTGTTGTTGTTGGGTATCCTTCCATGAGAAATTTGGATGGTTCCTCCATCCTGGGTTATACGTGTTTGAATAGTGATTATTCTGAGGATTCTGAGTTACTTGTCGGTTGCTGAAGTTTCTATTATATCCAACGAAAGCTACTTGATCTGACGATTTTGAAGCAAAAGGATTCCCCTCATGACATTCGGAACTTATATGTGGTCCTGAACATAATTCACAGTAAACAACTGTAGCATGACTACTCCCTACACTCATCCTATTTATTTTCTTAGTAAGTGTTTCAAGCTGAGCCTTCACACTTGTCATTTCATTAACCTCGAGGACGCCAAGACCCTTTTTCAGCACCTATCTTTCTTCCCCCCAATGGCTATTATTACTGGTTATTCCTTCTATGAAATCATAGGCCAAATCTGCTGTCTTGGTCAGAAGCCACCCTCCTGAAGCTGCATCCACAAAATTCCTAGTTGATTCTGAGATCCCATTGTAAAAGGATTCCAAAATCTGCCATTTTTCCAATCCATTGTGTGGACACTTCCTAAGATGCTCCTTGAATCTCTTCCATGATTCATAGAGATTCTCTTTATCAAATGCTAAAAGAAAGTTATGTTGTTTCGAAGGCGGACATCTTTCCTGGAGGGAAATAGTTGTTCAGAAACTGCTGAGCCAACTGCTCGAATAATTCAATGGAATCCGGTGGAAATGATTGTAGCCTTGCTTTTGCTCGGTCCTTTAGAGAGAATGGAAACAACTTCGGCTTGATGAAGTTTTCTGTTACTCCATTGTAGTGGAAGGTCTCTCATATCTCGTTGTAGTTTTTGAGATGCTGGTTCGGGTCATCATGTGGATGGCAATAGAACTGAATCGTGTTCGAGATCATTTGAATCAAAGCTGGCTTGATCTCAAAGTTATTAGCTGCAACTGTTGGTCTTCTAATGGTCAAAACATTCTGGTCCACCCTTGGACTGATAATCTCGTGGAGACTCCTTTGGTCAACTCCCACGATATCTACTGCTCCTCGGACCAGTTCTGGTTGATCCGCAACTATGGGAGGATTTTGAACATCAATAGGGTTTTCCATTGCTTTGTTTCTTTGTCGATTTCGGCGATTTCTCCTTGCCGTTCCTTCAACATCTGGATCAAATTGCAAATCTTACGGACTGTTACTCCGTGTACGTTGGTTCATACAAGAGCAACTTGCCTGAAATGATACAATAAGAAATTTAAAAGTAAAATGTTCAAATTAGTTATAACAAAATATTTCCAATATCAAATACAACTAAATCCCCGACAGCGGTGCCAAAAACTGACGTGTCAAACTAGACTTGTTGACTCTCGCAATAGCACGAGGTCGGAATGATAATATAGTGACGATGTAGGGATCGTTCCCACAGGGATAAAGGCTATGATTACTGGAATTCAAAGGTTTGTTAACTATTTGAACAATCTAAAACATGAGTTTTCAGGAATTGCAATAAAGTAAATTAACTCAAATAAAAACAAAATTATCTAACTCAACACTTATAGAAATGTATGGAAAACATGTTAGAAATCGAATCCGTTTGACTTCTTTGACTCCTAATTCGTGCATGTACATTCTATAGATTCTTATTCCCTAAACAAATCTCTAACCCCTCTCGATGTATTTAGAGATAGTATCTATATATACCCGGAATCTTTCTCAAGCAATACAGACAATATATATAGATCCGTTAAGCAATTGGAATACAAATTGAATCCTATATGCTAGCCTAGTGATTCTAGCACTTTCTAGTCAAGCATAGTGAACATTTATCTAACATTTTTCAAATGCATCTCCTCTTGGTACTTAGCATCCAATCGCAGATCGATTACAAAATGATCAATTAAGCAAAAGTCTTAAGTATTCAAAACATCTATATAGCTTCACAAGCACAAAAATAGGGAAATCAAATAGTCTATCACAAATGAATAAAGGGTTAAGCATTATCTTGTTCTAACATAATAATAATTAGCTCATTCTATACAAAAATAAACAATAGATTAGCTAACATCAATACAAATCATGAATCAATATAAAGAAACAAGATAAGAGAAGAGTTGAAGAGATAAAATTAAGTTGTAGATTCAATCTCTTGTAGCTTGAGCTTCCCTAGCTTCATTGGATCAACCAAACCTTGCCCTAGCTTATCAAATCCTAAAGAACTCGGTCCAGAAATGAAGAGAGATCCTTCAAAACATTAAAAAGCAGAACTGGTCTGGTGTGTTGATGATTTCTTAGATCCCCTTTCTCTCACCTCTATCTCGTTACTTTATAGGCAACACGAAGCCCCCCCTACCCCCCACTTGTGTAGGAGAGTCCCAAAGACATCCTCTCAGCCTCTAGGAACATCCCCCATCAATGTTTAACCGAAGACAAGAGAGGGGGTCCCATAATAAAGCATCTCTTCTGTTCGCGAAATAGAGTATTCAAGATCTGACATTAAGTTCGGTTCGATGTACGGTTCACTTCAACACATTGTACCGCACATCAATTTAATTTAGGAGGCTGAATACATACGCAGTATGAAGTGCGGTACGCATACCACACTTGAAGCTTTCTATAATTTCTCCTGCCATCCTTCGCGGTACGAAGTGCGGTACACTTCGACTCAGCGTACCACACTGATTTCTGCTGCTCTTCCGCACGGTAAGACTTGCGGTACACTTCGACGCAGTGTACTACACTGACTTCAAGTTTTTCTATTGTCTTGATACGCAGTATGAAGTGTGGTACGCACTTCCTTATAGTGCGGTTTGAGTACCACACTTCTCGTTCCATACCAAGCTCAAATCTTCTTTTTCACTCCAAAAACTCCTTGTTCCGCACAATGATAACTCATGGCTAGAGAGGACCTGTTTAAGCATTAAGAACTTCAAAAGATAGAGTTTGCAAATAAAAAAAGAGCAAAACTATACAAAATGACAGGTACGTAAAGCATGAAAAATGAGTTTATTACTCCCTTGTTCAAACAAATGAAAGTAGTCTTCCTTTTTCATTTTTTCTTCTTGTATATGTTTGAACTCTATCTTGGTTGAATTTGCCTCACTTCATCTTCTATCTTGATCTAGAATCAAGTCCTTCATATACAACTGACTAAAATGGAATCTGGCAATGTAAGAAAATAAATTATACTAAGTACTAGAAATAACATAGTCCAGAGGACTGATACTAACTCCAGGTGCTTAGTGAAAAATTAGTCCCGCGAGTTGTAACTTGTAATACATAAGGTTATGTGTTTGAGTGGTCTCCTGTTTCCTTTTGGATGCTGCATTTGTTGCTTGGACCAACCTTGTTTCAGTACTTAGGAGAAATTACGTGTAACTAATGCTTGGGTCCGAGGGACCTCCATTTATCGTGGTATTCTGGTACTCTGATGGTACCTTGGCTGAAAAGTTCATTGTTATCACTTCAAGTCCCCAGTGCATGCCTGGTTTAACGGGACCTACCCTGACAACATAAAAAAACTTAAAAATAGGTGAGAGAATAAATGGATTAAATAAATAACTGGTACCAGGTTACCGAGGTACTTGGTTGGTGATTCTTATGGGACCTTCTACCACATTGATTTTCCTTTCTGAGAGAATCGAGCAGGCATTCCCAGTTTTAGGAATCTTGGTATTTAGACAAAATAGTTAGTCGAGTTAATCTAGGTATCCCTCCTCCTTATGTTAGGGAGGTCCGACACCATGTCGATCTTAATCTAGCGGGTAACTATGCACTTACACCTAGATCCTTCTTGAGGTGGTAGGCCGACAAAGGCATCAGGAACGCCATTGCAGCTATCCTGGCCTTGTGATCTTGCTGGTAACCATGCATCTACTCTCAGACCCCTCCTAAGAGGGTCACCCGACTAAGGGCATTAGGAGTGCTATCTGGCTATTCTGGTCTTGAGATCTAGCTGGCTACTATACACTTATGCTCAAACCCCTCTTGGCGGGGACGGTGCCCGACAGAGGCATCAGAGTAGCCATATGGATTTCCCTGTTCTTGGTGATCGTGGTGAATTACCGTTGTCGAAAACATAAATAAAGGGAGATGGAGAAACAATTAGAGACATTATTGATGTTCAAATTATGAGTACATTGCTTGCTGGGTACCTATCCTAGGTTGATTATGAGCCTTGATCATTCTACGGGTAGAACCTTTTGAGGTGGTATACATTCCAAGTATGGTCGATGGGACGTCCATTCATGTCTTCTAACTTATAGGCCCCACTTCGGGTAATTACCTTCACCAGGTAAGGGCCTTCCCAGTTTGGGGCTAGTATCCCGTTCGACCGGGTCATGGTGTTTTGGGTTACCTTTAAGAGAACTAGTTCCCCTTCCTTAACACTACAAACTTTAACTGTTTTGTTGAAGTACCTTGTCATCCGGCTTTGGTAATTTGTAACTTTTTCTGCCACCCTTTCTTATTTTTCCTACAGTAGGTCTAACGTGGCCCTTAGCTTGACCACGTTGCTTTCTAGCTCGAAATTCTGAAACCTAAATGAGCTTACCTTGTGCTCTATCAGTAGGCATCTACCCTAAAAGCTAGAGAGTAATGGGTTTCTCCAGTCGCGATTCTATTAGTGGTGCAGTATTCCCAGAGTACATCGGGGAGCTTCTCGACCTAGTTACCCTTTTTCTTTTGTAGCTTCTTTATTTTTTTATTGATAGCCTCTACCGGGCCATTGGTCTAGGGATGAGCTACCAACAAAAATAGTAGGTTAATGCCTAAGTCTTCATAGAAATCCCCCACTCGTGCATTGTCAAACTGCTTGCCTAGGTCAATAATAATGACCATAGGGATACTGAACCTGCAAACCACGTTTTTCTTATTGAAGCCGGTGTTGTTTTCCTTGGATATCTTGGAGAGCGGTTCCATTTCCACCCATCGTGTAGTGTAGTCGATCGTGACTATGACATGTTTGGCTTGACCATGAGTAGTAGGGAGAGGTCCGATCAAGTGAACTCCCAGATAGCAAAGGGATAAGGTTAACTGATTGAGGAGAGACGTCATGCCTTGATTATGAGCAGTAGGGAAAGGCTTTTCCTATCAGCACTCAAAGGGGTGTTATCCATTTACCAAAACATCCTAAAGTTCTTAGTGGGGAATGAAGTAGGCGAAATGCGTGGAGATCAAAAGGTCATCCATAAATGTTACACAGTATCCCACAACATTAGCAAAGCAGTTTATGCAGGTAGCTATGGTACAAGGACAAAGATCACTAGAGATGGATTCCGAGGTCTTAGGTGCTGCAAAAGAGTTAGTAAAATATTCAGAGAGCGACTTCCAAGTAAAGGACAAAGTAGAAGAAGACAGGGGTGGGCCAAATGCCACCTCGTTGATGAGTTAGAAGAAATTTCGATCAGAGAAAATAACCCATCCAAGGTAGTCAAGGTTGGGTCGACCTTAGAAATGAGAGTAAAAGAAGGCCTGATCAAGCTCCTCCTGGAATACAGTTACATATTCGTCTGGAGCCATAATGAAATACTATAGATCTTTATCTTTTTGGTCGCTCATAGGTTGGCAGTCAACCCGACTTTCAAACGATCAAGCAGAAGTGGAAACACTTTAATGCCAAAATGAACACTGCCATATAGGAGGAGGTCGACAAATTGATAAAGGTTGGATTCATTAGGGAATCTTAACACCCTGATTGGATCGCGAATGTGGTCATGGTAACCAAAGCAAACGGAAAATGGCGAATGTGAGTTGACTACATAGATCTTAATCGTGTCTACCCAAATGGTAGTTTCCCTCTGTCTAAAATCGATCAACCAGTGGACTCCACTGTAGGAAACAAGCTACTGAGCATTATGAATGCGTTTTAGGGGTATAATCGATCATGATGCACCAAGCTAACAGCGATAAAACCAGTTTCATCACCGGGCAGGGTCCCTACTGCTACCTGCCCAGTGATGTCATTCGGTTTTAAAAATACAGGTGCTACATATCAGCATATGGTTAATCGGTTGTTCAAGCCAGAGATAGGAAGTATGATGGAGGTGTACATCGATGACATGATCACCAAATCCCAGGAAGCGGAGGAGCATCAGGTCCATTTTTGCCAAACCTTTCAGATTGTAAGAAAGAACCAAATGCAGTTGAACCTCGCCAAATGTTCATTATGGGTAACCGTGGGGAAAATTCCTTAGGTTTATGGTTCACCAGAGAGGTATAGTGGCATCACTCAATCGTTTCATTTCACGGTCGATTGACGATTGCCTTTCCTTCTTCAAGGTGATCAAACAAGGAAGGAATATGAAGTGGGGCCAAGATAATGAGAAGGCTTTTTAAACTCTGAAGTAATGTCTAGCCAGCCTACGGCTGCTGGCCAAACCAGTTCTCAAAGAGGAACTACATATTTACCTAGCTATGTCTGAAATGGCGGTTAGTGGGGCTTTGGCTAAAGAGTGTGGAGATAGGGTTCAATGACTTGTTTACTACGTGAGCCATGCATTAACCAAGCCCAAAAAAAATTACGTCCTCCTATAGAAGATCGTCTTCACCTTGGTGAGCTCGACAAGAAAGCTTTGCCCTTACTTCCAAGCTTATACAGTTGTTGTTGTGATGGACTAGCCACTTCGATAGTTTTTGAAAAGACCAGATGTGCCATGAAGGATAGTTCTTTGGGCCCTTGAACTCACCCAGTTTGACATAAAATACAAGATAAGGAAGACCAACAAAGCTCATGCGCTAGCAGATTTCGTGGCTGAATTCTCAGCTCTTCCCAGTCCTGATACTTCAACAGAGTTGGAACCGGTTCCCTAGAAAATCCAAAACTTGGTAACTGGCTAGCCAACTGCATTTCTTGGATCCTCTACACTAATGAGGCATCTGAACAAGCAGGGCTAGGTGCTGGCATCATCTTGATAGACCCAAGAAAAGTAGAATACTTCCATAACTTTAGGTTCGAGTTCAAGTCTACAAACTATGAAGCTCTCTTAGTAGAAATAATGATAGCCATCGAGCTTGGGGTTGGCTACCTACATATAAAAAGCGACTCTTAACTCATCGTTAACTAGGTCATCGGTTTGTACCGGGAAAAAGGTGATAACATGAAAGCTTACCTCAAGTTTGTCCAGTAACTTATAGCCCGATTTAAAGGGTTCAAGATGGAACATATCCCTCGTTAGGGGAATCATCGATCATATACCCTCACCTAGATAGCTGCCAATTGGGGGGGGGGGGGGGGGGTAACTCTACCCAAATGAGTACCCCTCTAAGTGATCTCTCAATCTAGCATAACATAAGGAAAAATGGGTCAGTCCGGTTGATCGCCTCCCTTATTTGATAGACCCAATAGCTTCCTGTCTCCAGAATGAAAAACTTCCAAAGGATCCTGAGCAAGCTCGGAAGCTTAGAAGGACTTCTGTTCGACACTGCCTGATTGACATGTACCTCTTTCGTAGGGGAAATTCCATCCCCTACTCTGGTGCTTGCATTTGGACAATGCTGGTTAGGCACTGAAAGAAGTCCACTCAAGTGAATGCGGGAACCATACCGAAAGAAAAGAAATGGAATATCAAGTGCTTTGCATGGGTTACTATTGGGCCGACCATACACCAGAATGCAAGAACATTTGTACAATCATGTGGACCCTGCCAACGAACCTCAAACCTGAACCATCTACCTCCGGAATACCTATCTTTAATCAACTCAGCATACCCTTTCACTATCTAAGAAGTTGATTGATCGGGCCCCACCCTACTGCTTCAGGTCAAGCGAGGCACACTATTATTGTTATTGACTACTTCACTTTGTGGGTGGAACCAGGACCACTATCCTAGATCACAGAAGAGAACACTACCATGTTTATGAAGACTAAAAGTGGTGTATAGGTTTGATACCTTTATCGTTATCATCATCACCGACCTTGGTAGGCAGTTTGATAATGCTCGATTCATGGATTTCTATAAAGATTTGGTAATCGACCTCCGTTTTCTCTTGGTAGCCCAACCCTAAACCAATGGCCTGGAGAGGCTACCAATAAGACAATTAAAAAGGTCCTGAAGAAGAAACTCTAGCATAAAAAGGGCAAGTGGGCAGAAGAGCTACCCAAGGTACTTTAGACCTAAAGAGCGACCAAAATAATTACGACCGGGGAAAAACCATACTCCCTAACATTTAGAGAGGAGGCAATCCTGTCAACCGAGCATAAATTAACCTCATTCCGAGTCCAGCACTTCGAGCCATAAAATAATTAGGCCAAGCTGAGGGCCAATCTGGATATTCTAGAGGAAAAGCAAGACAGAGCGGCATAAAAGGTAGCAGTTTACCAAAGCCGGATTGCGAGGTACTTTAACAAAAAGGTGAAGACCCAGAGTTTCAAAGAAGAGTACTTAGTACTCCAGAAGGTGACTCAGAACACCAGGGTCAAATTAGATGGGGTCCTATGACCAAACTGGGAAGGCCCTCACTTGATAAAGGTAGTGGTATAGAGCGGGGCTTAGAACCTTGAAGACACGGATGGACAGCCCATCAACCATACATGAAACATTGATCATTTGAAAAGTTTTTTCCCTCTAGGTAGAGAACTCCGAGTAGATCGACCCAACCCAGATATCAACATTAGTAGTCCTAAAACATTTATGTACTTTCAGTTTGATCATCTATAAAATCTCTAGTTAATTTCTCCATTTCCAATTGTTTTCTTTTTCGCCAAGAGGAATTTTGCCACAATCGTCTTGAACTAAGGATAGCTAGATAGCATTCTTGATGCCTTGGCTGGGTACCCCCCATCCCTCAGCCAAGAAGAGTCTAAGTGTAAGATCATAGTTACCAACCAAATCTCGAGACCAAGATAGCTAGATAGCATTCCTGATGCCTCTGGTCGGGCGACCTCCCCAGGAAGGGTCTGAGAATAAGAGCATAGTTACTGAAATTCCCTAGAAAGTGTGTATCTATAACCTAGAGAGGGGGTGAATAGGTTTTAAATCGATGAATTATCAATTTTACGAATTAATCAATATTAACAATTCTACCCTATTCTATTTAAATGCTCAATTAAAAGGCAACAATCATAAAACAATAACAACACGGAAAATATACATGGAAACCCTCCAAATGGGAAAAACCACGGGCTATTTAAAGCGCCACCCTCGATCCTTAAAATCCACTATTGAGTAAAAGTTTACAACCTAAGTTGACCTCCCATCTTAACCCTTTCACTCTTCCCAACAGGCCTTAATAGCGATTTTGGATCACTAGCCTTGTGCACTAACCACTTTGCCACAAGCTAAAACAACAATGAAGAGATAAACCTAAGTAAATATGCAAGAATATTCAATATGCAAAAGATGCTAGGTCAATACATTCATGCTTATCTAGGATTAATAATGACAGTTAAAGCAAATTCTAGATATCACCGTTCTAAATGCAAAGACAAGAAGAATTAGCTAGAAGGACAAAATCGTCCTAAATGCTAGCTATCACAAATTAATGTATCTCAACCAACAATCAATTACACAAGCATGTCATAAAAGCAATTTAACACACAATCAAGCAATTTTTTAGCAATAAATACTTAAGCCCTAGGTATACATGTCTAAGAAATGAAACCATAAAGATTAGAACATGTAGAGAATACCTAGATGTGCACAAATAAGAAACCCATGCTTGAAAGATGCTTGAGTAAAAATAGCTTCTTGGAGCTTCTCTCACTAAAAACCTTTGTTTCTCTCTCAAAAATAGGTTAGGAAGCTCTAAAAAAACAAATTGGGAGAAGATGATATATTTATATAAAGCCCAAAGTGAAGCTACGTCATTTTGGCAAAAATAGGCCAAAGGACGCGATGTGCCCTGGTCGAGTAGCGCACAACCAGCGACAACTCACTGGACAAGTTGCGCTGGTGAGGTGTACATGACGACCAGCGCACCACCAGCGACAACTCTCTGGACAAGTTACGCTGGTGAGGTGCACATGACGACCAGCACACCACCAGTGACAGTTCTCTGGACAAGTTACGCTGGTGTTGGCGCTGGTCGAGTGGCGCACAACTCACCCCCCTTTCACACACACACACAAACACAGAAACACACAAACACACACAAGACATGCAAGAGACTTGAGGTGAAGGGAATGCATCCTAATACATATTATGACATGAAAATTTAATCACAAGATGCAATCAATTCAAACAAGCAAGAGATAACAACATTAGGCACACAATCAATACAAATAAGCACACATGCAAAGTGATCAAGAACATGCATGAGGGTGAGTGTGTGCACTAAATTTCTTCAATGAAGTTAAAGCAAGTGATTATACCTTTGAAGCTTGAACAAGGACTTGAGCAATGAAGACCTAAACAACCCTTACATATCCCCAAATGTGCTTGTCAACAAAATAAGCCAATTAAAACCCGAGAAACTTACAATCTCCTCATTTGGATATTTCATGACAAAACCACTCACTCACAAGGTATCCTCACAACAAATATCAAGAATCAACAAAAGGTCAACAAAAAGAAACATTCTACATTACAAGAGATGCCTAAAGCTAAATCTTCAAATCTTTCATCTCTTGTAGAATGATCATCCCTACAAAAACAGAGATCTACACTTTCCAAGACAAGTGTATGAGAGAGATCAAGATAAATAAGAATAAGCACAATTTACATGAAATAGAAACAAGTAACATGCAATCAACAATGCACAAATCAATAGCTCCCCCTAAATAGGTCAATCTCCCCTTCAAACATGCCAATATCAACTCCCCCTAAATCTAACACTACTCCCCCTTTTTGTCACAAGATAGGCAAAGGAGTATTCCCCAACCGGGATGCTATAGCAAAGAGAGATATTTGCAATGTAAATGCATAATCATATACAACAACTTTATGCAAGTTAATTAAGAGAAAGAGAAATTCATGGAAGTTTTATTGATTTGAACATGTGCGAAAGATTGTCTTGAATGAAGTACATGCAACATCAACTTCCAAAAAAAACATGGTATTTGGCAAAGGAAAAATAACACATGAGGTTCCAAGAGAAGTCAAACCAATTTGCACCAAATTGACAATGAAAAACAAGATATAGTTCAACCAAAAACATAAGAGCAACTATTAAACTTTACAAGTTGAACAAGACATGAGCGACTATTGCACCCTATTAGATTTTTCCGGGCAAGATGCTCGTATGATAGTAGCCTTGTTCAATAAGTAAAGAGAGAGACTATTGGATTGTGAAATCCTTGAAATGGATACAATATCCTTATTGAATCAAGTCTCAAAAACCACTTGCACACATATTTGCAATCATTTTGGAAGCTTTAAAAAAAAAATTCATCATGCATATCACTTTAAGTATGTCAAGATCAAGTTTTCACAACCAATGGAGATAAACTTTGGGTCAATCAAATGTACTTCCCAATAAAATTTCCTGGTCCAAAAATACATGTTCGAACACAAATGAGGCATGCATTTCAAATAAGGCAAAAAGACACTTATTGAATAAAAAGACATATGATAATATATGCAACCAAGATACTCAAGCAATTAATTAAAGAGTATAAAATTGAACAAATATTTGCTTATTAAAATGCAAGTTTGCTCTCTTTGCTTGAGCTCCCCATATGGGGTCAATCACCAAAACCCATCAATGCATATGGCAAATTCCAATAGACCTACTAAGAGATTTAAACTTAGTTGAATCTAATGGTTTAGTAAATAAATCTGCTAATTGATCATTTGTGCCTACATGTTCAAGTGCAATGCATTTGCTCTCAACTAGCTCCCTAATGAAATGATGTCTAGTGTCAATATGCTTGGTTCTAGAGTGTTGGATAGGAATTTTTGAAATATTGATGGAACTCATGTTATCACAATAAAGGGTTAGAGTACTTTGCTCAAAGCCATAATCCACAAGCATTTGCTTCATCCAAAGGAGTTGTGTGCAAGCACTCCCAGCTGCTATATACTCGGGCTCGGCTGTGGATAATGAGATGGAATTTTGCTTCTTGCAAAACCAAGACACAAGATTGTTCCCTAGGAAGAAGAAACCGCCCGATGTACTCTTCCTATCATCAAAATTACCTACCCAGTCTGCATTACTAAAGCCAACTAAACTAGCATTAGTGTCAAAAGAGTACCATATCCCATAGTTGGATGTCCCATTCACATATCGAATGATTCTCTTCACAGAGAAGAGATGGGATTCCTTGGGATTGGCTTGGTACCTAGCACATACACCAACACTAAAAGCTATATCAGGCCTCCTAGCAGTCAAGTATAGCAAGCTTCCTATAATGCCACGATATAGACTTTGATCCACACTTTTTCCATTAACATCCTTGCTAAGTTTCAAAGTGGTACTCATTGGTGTGTCACAATGTTTGACATTCTCAAGGCCAAACTTCTTCCCTAGGTTCTTGGCATACTTAGCTTGGGATATGAAGATCCCATCATGCATTTGCTTAATTTGTAAGCCTAGGAAGTAATTGAGCTCACCAACCATGCTCATTTCAAACTCATGAGTCATGACATCAACAAATTGTTAAACTTTCAAGTTGTTGGTGAAACCAAAAACAATGTCATCAACATAAATTTGAGCTATGAATAGCTCATCTTTAGTGCACTTGATGAACAAAGTATTGTCAACACTACCTCTAAAGTAGTCATTGTCAACAAGATAAAGAGTGAGGCGCTCATACTAAGCCCTTAGTGTTTGTTTCAACCCATATAGCGCATTCTTGAGGCGATAAACATGATTTGGAGTGGTGAGGATCCATAAACCCCTTAGGTTGCTCAACAAACACATCCTCTTGCAAGAAGCCATTGAGGAAGGCACTCTTAACATCCATTTGATACAATTTAAATTTGTGAACACATGATATGGATAAGAGAAGCCTAATGGACTCTAAACGGGCAACGGGAGCAAAAGTCTCCTCAAAGTCGATACCTCAATTTTAGAGTATCCTTGTGCGACAAGCCTAACTTTGTTCCACACAATGTTGCCATCCTCATCAGATTTGTTCCTATAGACCCACTTGGGGCCTATCACATTAGTGTTCTTAGGCCTAGGAACTAGAGTCCAAACCTCATTCCTTTCAAATTGATTTAGTTATTCTTGCATAGCAAGAACCCAAAATTCATCATTTAAATCTTCATCTACCTTTTTGGGTTCAAGTTGAGAGGTGTAGCAAGTGTAACTAATTTGATTTGCTAATTGATGTCTAGTTCTCACACCCTCATTCACATTTTCAAGGATGTCACTCTTGTTGTGAAGATGCCTAACCCAAGGAGTGGATTCCTTAGAGTCCAAAGTAGGATCTCTATCAAGAGATTGAGTGACCTCTTTGTCAAGCTTAGATTTTTAATAACTAGAAATCTCATCAATCACAATAATCTCCTCATCATGGTTACTAACCTTAAGCCTACAATCATCTATGACCACATTAGATGATTCCATAACACTTCTAGTTTTCAAATTAAAAACTCTATAGACCTTACTATTTAGGGCATAGCCAATGAAAATCCCCTCATCACTCTTGGCATCAAACTTTCCAAGTTGATCACGGTCATTTAGAATGTAGCACTTGCTTCCAAATGAGTGGAAGTAGCTCACATTTGGCATCCTGCCCTTCCACAATTCATAGGAGGTTTGCCTAGTCCCGGGCCTAAGAAAAACCCACCTGCCTATATAACAAGCCGTATTGATAGCTTCAGCCCAAAGGTTCCTAGGTGTTAGGATTATGCTCGATAGCAAGAGTGTAATATTGTAATTAACAATCTTTTTATATGAATAAAGTGATTTCTATTTTAACAAATATTATAGCATTTATAGTTTAATTATTATAATTGTCAAGAGTAAATAATCATAAGGTCAAAATACTATGAGAAAAGAAGAATTGTTCATACCTCTAGATATGTATGAGGTAGACAAAATTCTTTAGTTAGTCTTGAATAATATTCACAACTTAAGATAGAAGGTTTGGCGCCTTTATCTTGTCAAAGTTGTTGATTCTTTTGCTAGCATTTGAGTGGGATCAAATGTGTTATGATGAGTCTAAAATCATCAAAGTGTGGTGTCTTTGGGCAAAAGAATCTAGTACACTAGGTGCACTGAAAAGGATCACAGTCAATAAATTTATCCATAACTATCCGTGGATAGATCAAAATGAAATACTTTATCTAGAACCGTCAATAGATAAAAGTTTCCATTTGAAGACAATCGGAGAGTCTATCTCAATCCTGAGATAAATGATGGAATTATGGTTGCAAGTGTTATCATTTGAGCTATCAATGAGTACGATTATATGGTATAGTCTATCCTCGATAGTATGGTGGTATTCATTTGTTAATCGATAGAGGACTTCATTTATAGATATAGACATCGTGGCTCCATTTATTGAATGAGAGTAGAATACCATCATATGGATGTTTTGAGGTATTGGATATTAAATCTTAACGTTAAGTTTTCAATAGTGTCTATTGAAACATGGCTTCTGGATAAGTCAAAATATCCAAGTTCAAAATGTGGTCATATGAGTAAATATGGTAACTTGGAGAGCTCTTAGCGATTACTAGTATTCTTCACGAGGATACACTTTCTCCAATAAGGTTGTCTAGGGTATCAATGAGTAACATCAACTTATTCTATCTTTATTTAAGAGTTCAATTTTAGTTCTTTAATGGAATGAACTAAAATTAAATAGATTGGACCTAAGTGAATCATTTGTTGATTGTGATTGGGTTGTGTCTATTGGAGCTTAAATTTAGATAGCCCGCCAAGATCCCCAATCCACATGAACTTGCATGGATCACTTGATATATTCTACCAGACCAATTTAGGGGTCCATCTAGAATTGTAATAAGGCATGTGAACTTGTTTCTTTTTGTAAGAATAGGTCTAGTTCACATGTGGACTTTTTATTAATGTCCAATGGATTTAATAAATTAACAAAAATAATATATGGCCTTTATACTAGGTATGGGCGGCAATGGCTATGGTGAATAGCTTAAATATATTATTTTTATTTTATTATTATTTAATTAAATGGAAATTAATTAATTTGTTGATTAATTAATTATTTAATTAAAAGTCAAAATCTTTTCCTAATAGGAGATGGTCTCCTAAAACTATACTATTGTTGGTAGCATAGTAAATGTTAAAGACTATATTTGATAAGTACATAAATAAATGGAGTTATTTATCTAATCAAATTAGGAAGTCTTTAATATGGTTCCAAATACACTTTTGAGTTGGATTAGGAGTCTTGGTGTTAGGGTAGAATTCCTTTTTGAAAAGGATTCTTAACCACCAAGTAAATCTACCTAAGGAAATGATTCTTAACTACCAAGTAATCCTTCTTAGGAAAGGATTTGTGATCCTAATCTATATCATATAAAATGCGGCCAGCCCATATATATATATATAAAAAAGGATAGAATTTCTTTAAGATAAGGATTCTTAACTACCAAATAAATCCATCTAAGGAAAGGATTCTTGCCAACCAAGTAAATCCTTCTTAGGAAAGGATTTATAATCCTACATATATATGTGTGTGATTTTCAGCCTGCCCTATAAATTCTATGATGAAAATTTCGGCCATGTCTAGGTAATTTTCAAGAGAGAATTTGGCATAGCAAGAGAGAATTTTGAGGGAGAAAAATTAGTTTTTTCTCTAGACAAAATTCGATCAACTCATAGATAAAGGGTGTGTGTGATTTCGGCCTAGAAGAGAAAAGAGGGGAACGTTTTTGTATTCGATAGTATACAAATATCCTTTACATCAAAAGGGTTTTGTGTACAACATTGAATCAAGGTTCACGCGAGTTTCAATCAAATTGATTGATAATTCACAAGTGACCGGACGTTCTTAGATTTTTCTCTTGTAGGATATTTGTAACTAACAAAGAAAAGATTTTTGCTTTGTCTCCATCCTCAAGAATACAATTTAAAGAAAGGGAGCCCACACTCTTAGGTGATTCACGTTCGTGATTGGATTGGAAGATCTTGCGTAATCAATTTGGCGCTTGTTCAATCGTCGTGCGAAAAAGGTACGATACTTATATATACATCAATTAATCTAGGGTTAAAGTTCTCGTTGCATAAAAGGGAAATTTTTTATTTGTACGCAAACCCTAATTGTTTTTTCATTTTTTTTTCTCACGTCTCCGTTGCATTTCTAAACCGTTTTTCCCTACATTAGGCACATTGTTGCTATGCAACATCACACGGGTTATCTCTTGGAGGACTCTATTCTTCCTCTTTACTACCCTATTTTGTTGAGGAGTTCGAGGAGCCGAGAACTCATGGGAGATTCCAAGACTATCACAAAAAATTTCAAAGCAAACACTTTCAAATTCTCTCCCATGATCACTTCTAATTCTCTTAATGCATTTTATGTGAGAATCCTTCTCTTTTTTAATTTTAGTGCAAAGCATTTTAAAAGTTTCAAATGTTTCAGATTTCTCTCTAAGAAAGTAAGTCCAAGTAAATCTAGAAAAATCATCCACACACACAAAAATGTACCTCTTGCCACCGAGACTCTCGGTTTGCATGGGACCCATAAGGTCCATATGAAGAAGCTCTAATGGCTCCTTAGTGGCAAGGTACTTACACTTCTTATGCACACTCTTGGTTTGCTTTCCTTGTTGACAAGGTCCACAAACTCCCTCAATCCTTTTTCCAAACTTAGGAAGACCTCTCACAACTTTCAACTTCTCAAGACTTTTCAAGTCTTTGAAATTCGTATGACCTAACTTTTGATGCAATAATTCAACTTGATCACAACTAGACAAATTTCAAGAGATGCCATAAGAATCAAGACAATAACAATTGTCACTTAATCTTTTGCCTTTCAATAAAATATGTCCATCTTCTCTCAGAATAGAACAATCAACTTTACCAAACATGACCAAAAGCCCTTCATCACTTAAATGTGATATGCTAATGAGATTGGTTTGCAAGCCATCTACATAGAGAGCATTAGGAAAGGAGGGCAAACCGAGGATGGAGTTGTTTCCTTTTCCTAGAACCTTCTTACGTGAACCATCACCAAAGGAGACAAATCCATCATCCTCCATCACAAGAGTTTCAAAGAAACTCTTGTTTCCGGTCATGTGCCTAAAACATACACTATCAAGGTACCAAGTGTTAGAAGCTTTCGCCTTCAAAGCCACTTGGGCCACATGGCAAGCATACTCATTAGTTCTAGTCCACCTAGTAGCAACATTGTCATTCCTACGTGCCTTGGGTTCATTGGCTCTAAAATTCCTAGGTGCATGCATTTTGGCTCTTCTAAGCATATCTTCTCAGTCATGCTTTCAAAATAACACAACTTAATAAATTTAAAACAATTTGGCCTTATATGACGTTCAACACCACAATAATGACATATGGGAGTAAAGTAAGAATTCATACCATATCCTTATGCAAACATGGAAGACTTCCCTCTCCTTTGAGTTGTCCTTTGATGTTGAGCCACATCTCTTCTTTGAAACATCCTTTGCGGTTGAGCCATATTAGCTTCTCTTCTTGGTTGTGGGTGAAAACTTCTTTGTTGAATTTAAGAGCTCCTTGGAGGTTGTGGTCTTGTTTGATGAGCTCTAGCTTTTGGTGAATTTGTTTTAGCTTGAGACTTTGTTTGTGCTTGCTTTGATGATTCACCAACCTTATTTGATCTCACTTATTAGTGTGACTCTTGAACCTCTTTGTCCTTTAGACTATTGACAAAGATGTCCTTCTTCAAGGAAGTGGCATCCTTGCCTTCCATATATCCTAGACCCGTTTTATCACTAGGACTTTTCCCACATGATAGCATCTTGTCAAGTCTCTCGGTTCCGGATGTCATATTGGCAACCAATTCTTTAGCTTCCTTAAGCTCAATCTTCAAGTTTTCTTCACTCTTCTTAGTGATCACAAGCTCCAACTTTAAACTCTTTTATAACTCTTTTCCACTCTTTACCTTCTCACTCAAGTTGGTAATCTTGAAGGTCAACTCTAGATTCTTCTTTTTCAACTCTTGAACCTCCTTCTTCGTTTTCAATCTAGACTTTTAAAAAAACTTCATAAAGTCTACATAGTCCATTTCCTCATCAATATCAAATCTAGAGTTAGAATAGGTAGTCTCATCACTAGAGTCATCTACTTTTTCGTTGTCACTCACAACTTCCTTGCCATTATGAGATGTTGTGAAGGCAATGAAGTTTGCAACTCGATCTTCATCATCCGAAGACTTTTCTTCTCTTCTAAGTCTTCACTATCACTCCAAGTAGCCGTCATTACCTTCCCTTTTTTCTTTTTCTTCAAATTTGCACATTTTGGAGCAATGTGACCAAAGCAACTGCATTCATAGCATTGAATGCCCTTCTTGGAGTCACTTTCTTGAAACTTTTCAATCTTCTTGAAGGAAGATTTCTTTTTCACTTCTTTTCCCTTTGACCCAAAACCTTTCATCTCAAATTTCATGAATTTCTTGAATCTCTTAACCATGAGGGCCATTTCTTCATCTGAGTCCTCATCCTCTTCTTTAACCTTAGTGGTCTTCAAAGCAATGCTCTTTTGCTTCTTCGGAGGTGTAGGTGAGGTGTTCCATCTAGACTCATAAGCTAGAAGTCTTCCAATGACTTCACTCGGCTTTATATTCTTGTACTCACTATTTTCTTTAAGTGTTGTCACTTTTGATTCAAACCTTGATGGAAGTGACCTCATAATCTTTTGCTTGACTCTTCTATTTAAATAGGGATCACCAAGCTGATGACTTTGGTTAACAATATCCATCAACTTTACTTGGAAGTCATTGAATCATTCATGCTCCTCCATTCTAATCATCTCAAACTGCATTTGGAGGACTTGGAGCTTTGAGTCCTTGACTACCTCGGTTCCCTCATGTGCCGTTTGAAGAATGTCCTAAGCTACCTTAGCAATCCTAGTGTTTTGGACCAGCTTGTACTGGTTATCGGCACAGAGAATGGCATGCATAGCCTTGTTGTTCCACTTGGATGCTTCAAACTCTTGAGTACTCCAACTAGACTTGGGTTTAGAAGCTGTTACACCATCATCAGTGGTCATTGTTGGAGGAGTACAACCATCTTCAATAGCCATCCAAGCACGGTTATCTATTTGGCAAATATAGGCTTCCATCTTGCCCTTCCAAGTAGCATAATTCACCCCATTAAGCAAATGGGGTCTTGTGCTTGAGGCTCCCTCGGGACTTTTCCTGTTTCCACTCATAGTGTTTGGGGGTAATAAATGATATGAAGATGCAAATGTAATGCAACACACAAAATGCAAACAACCAAAATGCACATGGTAAGACACACACAATGCACTGATCACCTAAGTATATCTAGGCACCGGCTCTGATACCAATTGAAATTCACTAGAAAGTGTGTATCTATAACCTAGAGGGGGGGTGAATAGGTTTTAATTCGATGAATTACCAATTTTGTGAATTAATCAACATTAACAATTCTACCTCATTCTACTTAAATGCTCAATTAAAAGACAACAATCATAAAACAATAACAACACGGAAAATATACGTGGAAACCTTCCAAATGGGAAAAACCACGGGCTATTTAGAGCGCCACCCTCGATCCTCGAAATCCACTATTGAGTAAAAGTTTACAACCTAGGTTGACCTCCCGTCTAACCCTCCAGTTACTAACCCTTTCACTCTACCCAACGGGCCTTAATAGCGATTTTGGATCACTAGCCTTGTGCACTAACCACTTAGCCACAAGCTAAAACAAAAATGAAGAGATAATGGCAACCTAAGTGAATATGCAAGAATATTCAAAATGCAAAAAATGCTAGGTCAATATATTCATTCTTATCTAGGATTAATAATGACAATTATAGCAAATCCTAGATATCAATGTTCTAAATGCAAAGGCAATAAGAATTAGATAGAAGGACAAAATCGTCCTAAATGTTAGCTATCACAAATTAATGCATCTCAACCAACAATCAATTACACAAGCATGTCATAAAAGAAATTTAACACACAATCAAGCAATTTTTAAGCAATAAATACTAAAACCCTAGGTATACATGTCTAAGAAATGAAACCATAAAGATTAGAACATGTAGAGAATACCTAGATGTGCACAAATAAGAAACCCATGCTTGAAATATGCTTGATGCTTTGGATTTTAAGGATGGTTGAGTAAAAATAGATTCTTGGAGCTTCTCTCACTAAAAACCTTTGTTTCTCTCTCAAAAATAGGTTAGGAAGCTCTAAAAAAATGAATTGGGAGAAGTTGATATATTTATATGAAGCCCAAAGTGAAGCTACGTCGTTTTGGCAAAAACAGGCCAAAAGACGCGATGCGCGCTAGTCGAGTAGCGCACGATCAGCAACAACTCACTGGACAAGTTGTGATGGTGAGGTGCGCATGACGACCAGTGCAACACCAACGACAACTCTCTGGACAAGTTGCACTGGTGAGGTGAGCATGACGATCGGCGCACCACCAGCCATAATTTTTTGGACAAGTTGCGCTGGTCGAATGGCGCACAGCTCACCCCCCTTCACACATACACACAAAACATGCAAGAGACTTGAGGTGAAGGGAATGCATCCTAATGCCTAATATGACATGACAATTTAATCACAAGATGCAATCAATTTAAACAAGCAAGAGATAACAACATTAGGCACACAATCAATACAAATAAGCACTCATGCAAAGTGATCAAGAACATGCATGAGGGTGAGTGTGTGCACTAAATCTCTTCAATGAAGTTAAAGCAAGTGATTATACCTTTGAAGCTTGAACAAGGACTTGAGCAATGAAGACCTAAACAACCCTTACATATCCCCAAACGTGGTTGTCAATGAAATAAGCCAATCAAAATCCGAGGAACTGACAGTTATTAGCCAGATCACAAGACCAGGAGTACCAGCTAGAACCCCTGATGCCTTGGTCGGGCTATCACCCCCAAGAATAATCTAAGTGTGAGTGCATATTTACCTGTTAGATCGATATCACAGTAGCATGATACCTCCCTAATACAGGGACAAAGGTATCAACTGCCAATTCGACCAAGTACCAAATTCCAGTTGAATGGATGTGTGGTACCTCAATTATCCAAGAGAAGATAATTGACCTTGAAAAAAGATCCTGCTAGGACTGCTTGGCTAAGTGTCACGGTTACTTGACGCAAGTCACTTATCATTATAGTCTATTCTCCATTTATATTTTGAACTTTTTATGTTTTCAGGTTTCAATTGCACAGATATGTGCTAGGGACTTGAACAAAAAGCAACGAGCACCTCGATCAGGGAACTAGCAGTGTTACAGGGTATCAGGCCTAGGAAAGATCTTTGATATGCACGCACTTACTATAAGTAATCTCTCTAAAATCGACGAATAGAAATGTTACGAGCTATACCCGGAACCTCACTTAAATCCTACGGGACCATGCAGGCAGGAGTCCTAAATGCTAGAGTCAACGAGAACAAATTTTTGGGTAAGGTTTCACAGCTACAGCTCATTACCTACTCTACTTAGTTTATTATACATAACAGTTTTTCTTACCAGATCTAGTTAAGTCAAATGTTGCTGATTAACACTAAAAAGTGTATGTTTATAAAGGGATAATATCATTATTTTACACTTCCAATATGATTAATTCCCCAATTTATACATATTTTCGTTTGTTGGCTTAAATATAAGTGTTTTGTAGTAATCAGTGAATTTTTCTTTGTATTTCAAAGGTAATATGGCCAATTCAGAATTACGGAGAAGTCCTATGGCAAAATAAACATCATTTTCAAGTTCAGAACGTCAAAAACACTAGAAAGGCCACAAAGGACATTTTTGTAATTTTAACCATTCAATGTTCATAATTGACTTTAACTGTACACAATTGACTTTCAATGTTCACTGATGATGTGGCATATTCCTATTGGGCTGAATTGTGAGTGCATCGTACATGCGACTGTAGGGAATCATATTCTAGAAGCTGGTGCACTATTTACGGTTGACTTTCACTGAAATTGTTGCTATCACTATTCACTATTCACTGATGACGTGGTAAAATCTGGATGCTCCATTCTAAATTAAACCGATGGTCAATTTTCATCCGTATTATGTATAAATAGGGGACCTTCCCCTCTATTTTGGACATTCTGAATCCAAATCTGACCTTTGATTTGTGAAATTCTCTCTCTAATGTTCTTAAATTCTCAATTTAAATAAAATAGTTATTTCCTAGTTAAATTACGTCTGGCTAATTTAATATAGCTAAGGTCAAATGTGATACTGTTGGTATGGAGAATATGATCCAATTTTGGTAAGTTTATTACTTTTTGCTTTCTCCCCTCTGATTTTTGTGGAGTTTTTGACTCACTGGGGATAGACTGATGTTGTTTGGCACAGTGGGTACTTTACCCAAATCTATCAGAGAGTGGATATGGGAGTGGAAATCCCCCCCACCCCAACCATCAATCTTGACTAAATATTAGTAATTAGATCATATTTGAATTACCAACAGTGGATCCCTTAGCCCTAGCTCTAACTTTAATTGATTTACATTTGTATAACAAGTTAAATAATTAATCTAGATAATTAATTCTACAAGGACAAGTGAACAACCTCCCTGTGGTTCGATTCGGTCTCACCGGTTAATTTATTACTTTTACTCTCTTATAATTGGGAGTATGACACTTCTTTAAGATGTGTCAAGTTTTTGATGCCGTTGTGGGGGAGGTAAGTCCACATTTTCTTTGTAAAGGTAATTTCTTTTTAATTTTATTTTAGTTTTGTTATATTTTTTCTAATCTTCCTTATTCTCATTTTGTATTTAGTCTTGCATTTTAGCAAAGATTTAGTTTGTATCTGCATATATGTCATTTTACTTTTCACTTTTGCAGAACATTCCTCATATCTTTCATATTTTCACTTTAGTCCCTATATTTAAAGGTATTTGCTTTATCACCCTAACACTTGTGTATATTTGCATTTACACCCTAACACTTGTGTATATTTGCATTTACACCCTTAGAATTTTGCATCTCAGTTATTTTCACCATTTTTTCTTTTATTTTCCTCATTTTTGTGTATTTTACCTTCAAGAACCCTCATTAAACTTGCATGAGATGTTGGTCTCGAACATCTAACGGTAAATTAATTAAGAGATCATGATCACCCACATTCACCAACAACATGGCTGAGATCCCACTTAGACATCTATCTGGAAAAAAAGCAGAGAACCTTTTAGACAACCTTGACAACATGTCTCAACACAGCAATCATCCCTCTTATGTCGACCATGACCAACAGATTAACCCAAATCCACCTAGAACTCTTAGAGACTACATGAACCCCACACCCAATAGAGCACCTTCGTATAGCTTTCCCACCAAATGCAGAACAATTTAATTTTAAATCGGGAATCATTCAACTTTTACCCAATTTTCACGGTCTTGAATCTGAAAACCCATATTTTCATTTTAGGGAGTTTGAGGAAGTCTATAACACTTGCACTGACCAAAATGTTTGCATGGACATAATTAGGCTTAAGTTTTTCCCTTTTTCCTTAAAAGATAAAGCTAAAACCTGGTTACAAAACCTTAGGTCAGGATCAATCTAAACTTGGAATGATATGCAACATTAGTTCTTAAAGAATTCTTTCTCACCTCATAGAACAAACTCCCTTAAGAAGCAAATCACTTCATTTACCCAAAAACCTGGGGAAACACTTTACCAATGTTTGGATAGGTTCAAAAAGTTGTTAAATGTCTGTCCATATCACAGTTTTGAAACATGGAGGATAGTGTCATATTTCTACGAGGAACTCAAACCCCAAAGTAGACAAGCATTGAGAAGATGTGTAATAGGGAGTTCAGGGGTAAGAATCCTTAAGAGGCACTTGACTATCTTGATCACATCAGTGAAAATGCTCAAAATTGGGACACCATTGGTTCCTATGAGTCCATGAGCAAACCACAACCATCTTCATCTAGTGGAGGCATTTACAATCTTAGGTAAGACCATGACCTTCAAGCTAGATTTGCATCCCTTGTAGGAAAGTTAAAGCTTTAGAAACTAAAAAGAGTGCCACTGGAAAAGATCATTTTCCCCTTCCATTCCTTGACCAGATTTTAGAAAGAGTAGCGGGACATCCCTATTACTTCTTTCTTGATGGGTATTCAGGATACTATCAAATTCCCATTGCATTAGAAGACCAAGAAAAGACCACATTCACATGTCATTTTGAAACCTTTGTGTTAGGTTCTAGATTTGTATTGGCTTGATTCCATAACAAAACTTCATTTCTTTGTAATGCTTAGTTGCTTAAGTGGTTTGTGATGATAAGAGCTTCAAGGAAGAAAAGCAACTTCTCATGATGCAAAGTTCGTCTTCAAGAGGATTGATACTATTCTTGGATGCTAAGGTATCGAGATCCTTCTTCCTCTTGCAAGGCGTAAGTGCACACACACACAATTTATTCATATGTGTCCCTGCTTAGTTGTGAATCATTAAATGCACACACACACAATTAATACATTTGTGTCCCTGCATCGTAGTGCATCATTTGGTATAACACTTTCACTCACTTGAATTTGAATGCTCATGCATTGGTATAAAAGTAACATGTTTTGGAAAAATGCATGATTGGAGACTATCTCTATGTAGTTTGCCTTCTTGTGTGAAATGTTTTTATTTGTTTATATGTTTTTATAACATGGATATTGAACTTGATTTTAGCCTTAGATTAATCATGATTGAGTTTCGGTCATTTCGGTTACTCATACTATTGAATTCGAGTTCTAAGTCAAAAGATACTACACTTTCAACTCATGTTACATACATTGTCTTCGTCTTCATATATTGAGTTGAATTCTTATTTTCTGGGTTGAGTATCTTATATTTACATCTCTGTGAGGGAGTCCTGGTTCATAATCTTCAAAAGGATTCAAATTCGGAGTCCGGAGGCCAAAGAACGATCGAAGAACACGAGATGAGCGCAAGGGATGAGGTGCGATGGCTCAAGCCATCACCTTGCACCATCCAGAGATGGTGCGTGGCCATCTCGGCCCAAAAGGTGCTCTGCCCCGAGATGCCCATGTGCCATCTCAGGGAGGCACTAAAGAAAGGGGGAAATTTTGTCTTTTGGTTGTTCTCTCTTTAAAACCTCTCATTCCCTCTCATTCTTAACTTGTTGAGAAAATTGAATTTGAAGAACAAGTGCAGAATTTTTTCTCTCAACATTTTGATTTTTGTTTTTGTGATACTTTCTTCATTTCAACTCCGAATCACTTGATTCAAAAACCGATTTCGAGTGTCTTGAAGATTTCTAAAAACCCCAAGCATTTCCAGAACCAAAGGATGTCTAGATGTTTCGTTGTGATCAGATCTTCAGTTCGTGGTTTTCATCCTTGTTGGTAAAATCATCTTCTTCTTAGTTTTCTTCTTAGATCTTCTTATTGATTGATGCTATTTGATTAAGAAGCATGAATAGGATGATTTTGATATCATTTTGTGGTTTGTTGAATTGATTTTCAAGTTTAGCTAGATTTGTGATAAGTTGATTGATTTGTGCTAAACTTGATAAACATGAAATTGTTTCTAGAAATCTTTTGTTCTTATGCTTGATTGATTATTTCTAGATCTAATTTCATTTTCTAAGAACTAGGCTGTGTTTCAATTGGTGTCTATATCTTCATATCTATGTTCTTAGTTGATAACATGCTTAGGTTGCCTAGATACATTTGTGATTATTCTTTGAAAGCATAATCTAGCTATCTAGTTGCCTGTCCATAAAATTTGTTGATCATCATCTTCTATGTTGAGTGCTTGTTTTCATTTTGCATTCATGATCACTTAGATGCCTTGTGAAGAGGTATAAAGTCTCATATCTTAGGGTGATTTTTTGATTTGAGCAATTGGAAGTCTTAGCGAGAGTCGGGAGGACTTGGATAGCTAAGCAAGTGAAAGTCTCGACAAGAGGTGTGAGACCTCGGATTGCTGAGCAAGGAAGTCTTGACTAGAGTCGGGAGGATTCGGATAGTTGAGCAAGAAGTCTTGCCTAGGGTCGGGAGGATCCAGATAGGTGAGCAAGGAATCTTCCTAGAGATAGGGGGTCTTGGATAGGAAGTCGGCTTAGTAGATCACTAGGTTCAAGGATAGAGTAAGAGTGATAGCTTGGAGAGCATGTGTTGATTGTTTGAGTGTGTAACTCTTATTTGAAATAGTGGATTTGCTTTTGCCAGTGGTTGTGGTATCAACCCGTGGATGTTTCCTCTTCGGAGGTTTGCCACCTAAATATTATGTGTCATTGTTTGTAATTTTTCATTAAGCATTGTTAAAATTGCATTGTTTTAAAAGAAAACAAAAATCGAAGCATATATCTATTCACCCCATCCCTCTAGGTATATTTACACTACAAAGATAAAGGGAATTTCACTTTGCATTTAGAAGGATGTCATGGTTTGTGTAATGCATCATTCACCTTTCAACGATGCATGCTAAGCATTTTTAGTGCATGATTGAACATTGTTTAGAGGTCTTTATGGATGATTTTATTGTATTTGGGAATTCTTTTAATGATTTTCTTAATAACTTGGAAAGAGTCTTGAAACGTTGCATAGAAAAAGGACTTGTGCTTAACTGGGAAAAGTGTCATTATATGACCACTTATGGAATTTTTTTAGGTCATGTTGTGTCATCAAAAGGAATCGAGGTTGATAAGGCAAAATTGAAATCATTTCGAAGCTACCACCACCACAAACAGTCAAAGATGTATGGTCATTTTTAGGGGCATGCAAGATTTTATAGGAGGTTTATTAAAGATTTCAGTGTCATATCTAAACCACTTTGTAGCCTTTTATTAAAAGATGCAAAATTTAATAGACCCAAAAGTTTCAAGAGTCTTTTAAAAAGATAATTGACCTTTTAACATCTGCTCCTATCATGCAATCCCCTGATTGGTACTTTTCTTTTGAGTTAATGTGTAACGCGAGTGATTATGCTGTTGGAGATGTCTTGAGACAGAGAAAAGAAGGTAAGTCTTTTGTGATTTATTACGCAATTAAAACTTTGAATAGTGCACAAATGAATTACACCACCACTGAGAAAGAATTACTTGTTGTGATATTCGTATTGGATAAATTTCATCCATACTTGATTGCTGCGTCCACCATTATTTTTATTGATCACGCAGCTGTGAAATATTTAATGTCTAAACAGGATGCGAAGCCAAGACTGATTCGCTGGATTTTGTTGCTACAAGAATTCAATCTCACAATCAAGGATAAAAGGGGTACTGAAAATGTTGTTGTAGACCATTTATCATGACTCACCACTGAGTCGTCATTTGATAAAACACCTATCAATGATTCATTTCCTGTTGACCTTTTATTCTCTGTCACAACTATGCCTTGGTATGCTGACATTGTTAATTATCTTGCAATAAGAAGGATTCCACTTGATTGGAATACACAGGATAAAAAGAATTTTTGACTAAGGTAAAACATTTTTACTGGGATGACCCTTACTTATTCGAGTATTAACCTGATCAAATCGTTCGACGTTGTATTCCAGGCAATGAGGTAAGTAGCATCATTAAATTTTGTCTTTCTGAAGTATGTGGCGGCCTTTTTTTGTCAAAGAAAACGGCTGTAAAAATCTTACGGTGTGGATATTACTGGGCCACCTTGTTTAAAGATGCACATGTATTCTGTAAAACCTTAGAAAATTTTCAAAAATTAGGATCCATTTCCAAGCGAAATCTGATGCTTTTAAACCACATTCTTGTTATTGAAATATTTGTTTGTTGGGGAATTGATTTTATGGGTCCATTTCCACCGTCATTTGGATTTTTTGTACATTTTGGTTGCAGTTGATTATGTGTCAAAATGGGTTGAGGCAATTTCTTGTCGAAAAATTGATCACAAAACAGTGATTAAGTTTTTAAAGAAAAATCTTTTGAGTCGATTTGGAATCCCTCAAGCCATTATCAACGACGGAGGCAAACACTTTTGTAACAAACCTTTTGAGTCTTTAATGAAGAAATATGAAGTCACACATAAAATTGCCACACCATACCATAATCTAACAAATGGTCAGGTTGAGTTAGCAAATAGGGAAATAAAACAGATCTTGCAAAAACGGTTAACCCTAGTCGAAAAGATTGGTCTCTTATACTAAATGATGCACTTCGGGCTTACCGTACTGCATTCAAAACATCTTTGGGTATGTCTCCTTATCTTTTAGTTTATGGAAAATCTTGCCACTTACCTATTGAACTTGAGAAAAAAGCATATTGGGTCATTAAGTCTTTCAATCCTAAACTAAATGATGCTGGTGAATTGTGCAAGTTGCAAATAAATGAACTTGAAGAACTAAGAAATGATGCATATGAAAATGCAAAAATTCTTAAATAAAAATCTAAAACCCTTCATGACAAGTGAATTTTAAGAAGATCATCTAAAGTTGGTCAAAAGGTTTTTCTTTATAATGTTGGGGTTTATACCCTAAACATGTAACTTGTAAATGGATTTATGAAGTAAATAAAAAGAAAGGTTCAATTCATTCTGTTATGTTATTTATTTTATAAACTTATGTACATATTAACATCCTGGATTGCCGGATGTAATCTCGAACTGTGTATATGAGTGTCATATGCGGATGGATATAGTAAGAGACGTACAATCTAAAGAGTCCATAGATAGCAAATAAAGCTGGGTACTTTATTTGTGGTTAATCTATAGTTGCGGTCCATTCCGTAATGTACAGTGATTCTATCCTGAATCATTCATATGAGATAAAGGAATGGAGGCACCTTGTATGATGTGATTATATAGGACTGAGCCATGATCTATATGAATCTCACACCAAGATCCGTTTACCGATGAGATTCATATATATCAACTAATGATGGCTATATGTGGGTGATCTTAATTCTGAGTGTCTTATCGACTCCTTCAGGTTAGATCATGGTCTTTGATATACCATGGGTGAGGTTATATGCATTTCCTACTCAATATACTCTGTATGTTAGGATTGTTGTTTGGCTTGTGGCGGGGAAGGTTTGTACACAATAGTGGAATCCACTTCTTCTTGTGAGAAGTAGATGGTAATTCCCTTAAGGGTTGATTCAAGGCTTGGACAATATGAGCGCTCTCCTAATTCCGTGAGGAAATAGGATTTATTGTTCATTAGAGAATCAATGGTACTTAAAGGATATATGTAATTAGAGGTATAACGGACTTTATGACCCAGCTCTAATTCTAAACTACTATGGAGGATCACACCATATGTAATAGCTATATCGATGGACACCGAGTTGTATCAGTCTGTGTAAAAACGTCTACAATTGAGAGAGTGCAGTTTCGGGTTTTTAGTGGAATAACACCGGAGTTAATAATCAAGGAATATTAATTAAAGAGTTTAATTAATGATTCTGAGGATTATTGGAGCTCAAAATACTGTGGGTCCATTAGGTTCCCTTGATAGCCCGATCGATTTAGGTAACAAGGATCACGGTTAATTAATTGGATTGTCCAATTAATTGTGTTACGAAAGTGACACGTATTTATTCGGGAATAAATTAAAAAATGAGATTATTTAATGAATGAATAATGGTGATTTAATAAATTAAATAATAAGATTATTTAATTATGTTATTAATCACTAAATGGAAGGTGTATGTTGATATTTATTTTTGAATAAAATAAGATAATGTGATTATTTTATTTTATTTAATTAAATATTTTATTTTTTAATTTAAATAGTTTTAATTCAAAATTAAAATCAAATAAAAGATATGAGAGATTTTTTATTTGAAAGTTTTTAAAAATCAAATATAAATTTATCAAAATTTTGAATATTATATATAAGATATATATTATTTAAAAATAAAAACAAAAAAATATGCGTGAAAAGCACAACACATATATATGTATATTTACATTGGTAAAAAATGATGGTTAAATGCGTATAAGACAAAAAAGAGTTTTTTTGTTTTTTTTTTAAACAGTGCGTGAGATATAAAAACCACACACTTGATTATATGCAAGAGCTTTGATATATTCAAGTAAGTGTGTGTGAGTTATTGTGAGTTATTGTGTGCAAGTGTGTGCATGAAATACACCAAAAAAAGAGAAAAGTGTGCAAGTGTTGTATACTTATATCAAAAGAAAGAGTTTCTTCTTCTTCTCTCTTTTACATCCTCTATTCTTGTTCCTGAGTTCGTGACATGCCTACACGTAGTTACCAGTCCCGGGATATAGCGAGGAAGTTCAGTGGCACAGACCAGGAGCAAATCGAAAAGTGAAGGAGCCTCCAAACGTTAGTATGGTTCTATTTTTTTTTATTATTTATTACAATTTCCTATATTTGCATATATTTTTTATTAGTGTAATAATGTTTACATGTATTTGTTGCGAGAATTATTATGGTCAAAAGTTCACTGGTCCCAGATACAGATTACGATCTGTATAAAAATTTTAAAACCCATTTCCGTTGGGCGACCGGTGAACGGGGTTCCAACAATTGGTATCAGAGGAAAGGCAGTGGTGATTGGCCAATCCCTGGGAACTTTCACGTGTGATCATGTGACGAAGTGTGGCTCTCCACCCGGTGGCTTCTTAGAGGAGTGCTCTGATAGGTATCTGTGGGTGTCACCCCAATGAGTTGGGATCGTGCCCACACCCATGAGATGGGAATTGGTATCAACAATTGGTTTCAAAGCCAATTTTATTTTCGGAACATGAAATTGTTTTCGATGCTTCTATATGTATGATTGTGTAGGCACGATTTAAATTGACTGTATGATATTTCTGTATGTATATATATATATTTTTTAATTTACAAAAACATGATTGATCGTTAATTATATGGTACTTTAGATTTAGGGTTTATGGGTTGTATGATTTTTTTTATTATATTTTTTTTAACTATTATTGTATTGTAAAAAAGAAATTGTAACATATGTTGAAGACCTGGAAAAATCTTGAAGAAAGATTCATGAGATGAATCGAAGTGACCTGAAGAGACTGGAAGACTTGGAAATTACAAGAAGTCCAAAGAATGCCTTGGGGGTATTTTTGTAATTTTAGATTCCAATTTTTTTTAGGCTAAATAATCCACAGTACTCGGTCAATTCATTTATGTTTCATATTATGTGATGATAAAAAGCATTATCATGCATACGTATGTCATTTAGATTAGATGTGCCTACACAAATATATTTGATATGTCATACATGCATCATAGTCTGATATTTTATGTATTTTTTTTTAATGTGATTAAAATAGGTAAATACATAAATTGGCTATGAAAATGAGATTAGTTTTTTTAATTGTTAAAAAAATTGGTAATTCTCATTAATATTAATCTAGTTATTAAAGAGTTTAATAAGTTATTATGATTAATTTGATTAATTGCCTAATTATAAATGAACCAAATATTGTTTTAGAGTTTTAATAGTTAAAACTTGGTAAACACTTTCATAATAATCTGAGCTTAGTAAATAGTTTATAAATACTTAGATTATTCACTAATAGATTAGATTTGTAATTGTTAAAAATCATTAATAATTTATTAGTTAATTAGAACTTGTTTCTAATAATGAATTAGTTAATGCACTAGATAACCTTATTAAAGTTAGCCGTTTGATCCTGTAGAGTATAGGTGCATTAACGGATAATAAAAAAACCCTAGTTTTAAAATAGTGAGTGGGAGAGGGATATATGACATATATATCCCGCGGTCTCCATCATTAGTTCAACACTGTGAGATCCGAGTAGGGCCTCGTGACGCCTTTGCTTTTGTCCTCCCTAAGGAGGGTTTCCACAAGAGTCAATACCAAGGTTGACTTCCTAACGGATAGAATTTCTGAGGGTATTTTGGGATTGACCGACCCTAAGGCGGCAATTCTCGAGTTAAGCTCATGATATCTAAAATGGTGGGTTACACTCACGAAGGTTTTGATTAAGTTTGTTAATTAAAAACCTGACTGAATAAACGACGGTTGAATGATATGGAATAAGAGTTATTTTAGAATATCATTTGATTGAGAATGTCTCGGTCTAACATGCAAAGATTTGACCGACCCTAAAACGGTAAATCTTTGTGGTATGTTGGATTATCGTGGTATAGTAATTATTTTTAGGGTAATTTTAGTTTGTTAAACATGTTCATGCATCATGTTTAAATTTATACCAAAGCACTCACACTTGGTTTAAATAAATGACTGAATGAATGTTTTATTTATTTCAGCAATGTCTTCTGTATTACTTAAAATTCTCACAAATGACAAATTATCTGGTGATAACTACACTAAGTGGAAACTTAATATTAATGCAATTTTGGTCACCAAAGACCTCAAGTTTGTGCTTACTGAGGAATGTCCTCTAACGCCTACTGTCAATGCCACACGAACTATTCGTGAGACATACCAGTGATGGGTCTCATCTGATAAGAAGGCCCGAACATATCTGTTGGCTTCAATGACAGACATGCTTGTGACAAAGCACGAAGCAATGACTTCAGCATTCGAAATCATGGAGTCATTGCAAGCTATGTTTAGTCAGCCCTCCAAGCAAAAGCAACACGAAACTGTTCGTTCAGCTATGCTCACTCGCATGAAGGAAGGTACATCTGTTCGGGAACATGTCCTAAGCATGATATCATACTTCAACACGGCAGAAGTCAATGGTGGGGCAATTGACGAACCCAGTCAAGTGAGCATCATACTGATGACTCTTCCGAAGAGTTTTGATCAGTTTAAAAGCAACTACGGGATGAACAAGTTAAGGTTCAGTTTCACACAGTTGCTAAATGAGCTCGTAACCTTTGAGTCATTGATTAAGGACAACAAGGGTAAGACCGGTGAGGCAAATGTTGCCGAACCATCTTCCTCCAATAATAAGAAAAGGAAGAGGTCTGTTGGGAAGGTAAAGGGTAAGTCCAAATCCAAGAAAGCCCAAAACAAGAAGAAGTCCCAGAAAGGTAAATATAATTTACTTGTTTTTGAGTCATGTTTAGTGGAAGATGATTCTTCACCCTGGATAGTTGATTCGGAGGCCACTAACCATGTTTGTTCTTCTTTGAAATGGACTGATTCTTGGACACAGCTAGAGGAGGGATGTCGTGTCGGCACGAACAATGGGCGTAATTAGATTACGTTTTTGTAATAATTATATATTGTTGCACAATGTATTTTATATTTATGGATTTACACGGAATTTGATTTCCGTTTCTAAGTTGTTAGAACAAAAATATTCTGTTTCTTTTAATAATAAGTATGTTATTATTGGAAAGAATGGTCTGAATATTTATTCAGAAATTAATGAAAACAATTTGTATGTATTAAGACCATTAATACATACTACACTGCTCAACACCGAAATGTTTAAGGTTGAAAAACCAAAAACTAAACGACATAAGATTTCTCCAGATAATGACAAGTATCTCTGGCATCTATGGCTTGGTCATATCAACCTTGACCGGATAGACATATTAGTAAAAAGCGGACCTTTAAGTGAGTTAAAGGTTGGCACCTTACCTGTCTGCGAATCTTGTTTGGAAGGTAAGATGAATAAGAGACCTTTTACTGGAAAAGGGCTTAGAGCTAAAGAACCGCTAGAGCTTTTAAATACAGACGTCTGCGGACAGATAAATGTTAAAGCTAGGGGTGGTTATGAGTATTATGTCACCTTTATAGATGACTACTCAAGATACAGATACGTCTACATGATGCAACGAAAGTCGGAAGCATTTGAAAAGTTTAAAGAATTCTGAGCTGAAGTTGAGAATCAATTAGGTAGGACTATCAAGTCACTACGGTCGGATCGTGGAGGTGAGTGTTAGGATTATGCTCGATAGCAAGAGTATAATATTGTATTTGACAATATTTTTATATTAATAATGTGATTTATAGTTTAACAAATCTTATAGCATTTATAGTTTAATTATTATAATTGTCAAAATTAAATAATCATAAGGTCAAAAGACTTTGAGAAAATAAGAATTGTTCATACATCTAGATATGTATGAGGTAGACACAATTCTTTAGTTAGTCTTGAATAACATTCATAACTTAAGATAAAAGGTTGGGCGCATTTATCTTGTCAAAGTGTTAGATTCTTTTGCTTGCATTTGAGTGGGATCAAATGTGTTATGATGAGTCTAAAATCATCAAAGTGGGATGTCTTTGGGCAAAAGAATCTAGTGCACTGGGTGCATTGAATAGGATCAAAATGAAAAAATTTATCTAGAACCGTCAATGGATAAAAGTTTTTATTTGAAGACAATCAAAGAGTCTATCTCAATCCTGAGTTAAATGATGGACTTATGGTTGCAAGTGTTATCATTTGAGCTATCAATGAGTACGATTATATAGCATAGTCTATCCTCGATAGTTTGGTGGTATTCATTTGTTAATCGATAGAGGACTTCATTTATAGATATGGACATCGTGGCTCCATTTATTGAATGAGAGTAGAATACCATCATATGGATGTTTTGAGGTATTGGATATTAAATCTTAACGTTATGTTTTCAATAGTGTCTATTGAAACATGGCTTCTGGACAAGTCAAAATATCCAAGTTCAAAATGTGGTTATATGAGTAAATATGGTAACTTTGAGAGCTATAGGCGGTCTATGAGCTCTTGGCGATTACTGGTATTCTTCACGAGGATACACTTTCTCCAATAAGGTTGTCTAAGGTATGAATGAGTAACATCAACTTATTCTATCTTTATTTAAGAGTTCAATTTTAGTTCTTTAGTTGAATGAACTAAAATTAAATAGATTGGACCTAAGTGAATCATTTGTTGATTGTGATTGGGTTGTGTCTATTGGAGCTTAAATTTAGATAGCCCGCTAAGATGCCCATTCCACACGAACTTGTATGGATCACTTGAAATATTCTGCCAGACCAATTTAGGGGTCCATTTAGAATCATATTAAGGCATCTAAACTTGTTTCTTTTTGTAAGAATAGGTCTAGTTCACATGTGGACTTTTTATTAAGGTCCGATGGATTTAATAAAATAAGAAAAATAATATATGTCTCATATATATGTGTTGGGCGGCAAGGCTATTTAGAATAGCTTAATTATATTATTTTTATTTTATTATTTAATTAAATGAAAATTAATTAATTTGTTGATTAATTAATTATTTAATTAAAATTCAAAATATTTTTCTATTAGGAGATGGTCTCCTAAATATTATACTATTGTTGGTAGTATAATTAATATTAAAGACTATTTTTGATAAGTAAATAAATAAAAGGAATTATTTATCTAATTAAATTAGTAAGTCTTTAAGATGGTTACAAATACACTATTGAGTTGGATTAGGAGTCTTGGTGTAGGAAAGAATTCCTTTTGGAAAAGGATTCTTAACCACCAAGTAAATCCACCTAAGGATAAGATTCTTAACCACTAAGTAAATCCTTCTTAGGAGAGGATTTGGTCTCCTATATATATACTTGTAAATTTCAACCAAGTATGAGTTTTTGGTGTGACAAGTTGTTTTATATTTGTATTTTTTATTGTTATAAAAAAAAAACTTCGTCCAACTCATTGTGTGAAGAATTCGGCCAAGCATTGAGAAAAGAGGGAACGTTTTTGTTTTTGATAGTACACTATTATCCTTCGCATCAAAAGGGTATTGTGTACAACATCGAATCAAGGTTCACGCGAGTTTCAATCAAATTGATTGATAATTCAAAAGTGACCGGCCGTTCTTGGTTTTTCTCTTGGAGAATTATTGTGACTAACCAAGAAGAAGATTTTGTTTGTTTCCATCCTCAGGTATACAATTTACAGAAAGGGAGCCCACACTCCTAGGTGATTCACGTTTGTGATTGGATTGGAAGATCTTGTGGATTCAATTCGACGCTAGTTCAATCGTCACGAAAAAAAAGGTACGATACTTTTTATATACATCAATTAATTTAGGGTTAAGGTTCTTGTTATTAAAAGGGATTTTTTTTATATACGCAAACCCTAATTTTCATTTTTATCACGCTTTCGTTGCGTTTTGAAACATTCTTTTCCTTACAATGAGTACCTTGACGAAGAGTTTAACGACTTCATGGTCAAGCATGGGATAGTTTCCTAACTCACAGCTTCCGGTACACCTCAGCAAAATGGTGTAGCAGAGATGAGAAATAGAACCCTAATGGAAATGGTGAGATCTATGATTATTTTCTCATCATTACCAAATTCCTTCTAGGATATGCGTTACAAACAGCGGCATACATTTTGAATGTAGTGCCATCCAAATCTATTCCTAAGACTCCCCTAGAGTTGTGGAATGGTCGTAAAGCTAGTTTGTGATATTTCCGCATATGGGGGTGTTCAACACACGTGTTGAAGAACAAAACTGAAAAGCTAGACTTCAAGTCTGTTGTTTCCCTGTTTAAAGGATACTCCAAGGAGACCAAAGGTGGACACTTCTATAGTCCCGAAGATAACAAAGTATTTGTATCGACAAATGCAACGTTTCTTGAGGACAATTACATTAGTGACTATAAACCTCGTTCCAAGAATGTATTAAGTGAGTTGGAGCCTAGTGAGACTAGTGCTTCATCAACAAGAGTTGTTGATCCACAAACATCTGAGAGTTAGATGGTTCCTGATCAAGATACACTTCCACCTAGACGTAGTGAGAGAGTTGTGAGACAACCTAAACGCTATTTAGCTATAGGTGAGGGACATGGTGTTGTCTCTGCTGATAGTGTGGATGATCCATTGACATTTAATTAATGTCAATGGAAGATCCTGATAAAGAGGAATGACTTAAAGCCATGAATCTCGAGATGGAGTCCATATACTCTAACTCAGTCTGGGATCTTGTAGACTTACCAGATAGGGTAAAACCCATAGGGTGTAAGTGGATCTACAAAAGAAAGAGAGGAGTAGAAGGGAAGGTAGAGACCTTCTAGGCAAGGCTAGTGGCCAAGGGTTATACCCAGAAAGAGGGGGTCGATTATGAAGAGGCCTTCTTGCCAGTAGCCATGTTTAAGTCTATTAGGATTCTCTTATCCATTACTGCCTATTTCGATTATGAAATTTGGTAAATGGATGTCAAGACTGCATTCTTGAATGGCAATCCTGATGAGAGCATTTATATGATACAACCAGAGGGATTCGTGTCTCCAGATCAAGAGCAAAAGATTTGCAAGCTGAAAAGGTCCATATATGGACTTAAACAAGCATCTAGATCTTAGAACATTAGGTTTGATAATGTGATCAAAACCTATGGCTTCGAGTAGAATGTCGATGAGCATTGTGTCTACAAGCTCATCATTGATAGGAAATTAGTTTTCCTGGTTCTATATGTTGATGATATCTTACTCATTGGAAATGATGTGGGAGTGTTGTCTGATGTAAAGGGCTAGCTGGCTAGACAATTCCAAATGAAAGATTTGGGAGAGGCAAGTTATTTTCTAAGGATCCAACTTATAAGGGATCGTAAGAACAAACTTATAGCACTGTCTCAGGCATCATACATCGATAAGATTCTTATGTTATTTTTGATGTAGAACTCCAAGAAAGGTAATTTACCTTTTAGACATGGAGTTCACTTGTCTAAGAAACAGTGTCCTAAGACACCTCAAGAAGTTGAGGATATGAGACGTGTACCCTATGTATCAGCAATAGGTAGTCTCATGTATGCTATGTTATGCACGAGACTGGATATCTGCTATGCAGTGGGAGTAGTCAGTAGATACCAGTCCAACCCATGATTGGATCATTGGGTTGCTGTCAAGACTATTCTCAAGTATCTTCGAAGAACAAGAAATTATATATTAGTGTATTCCGGACAGGATTTGATCTCGTTAGGATACACAGATTCTTATTTTTAGTCAAACAGGGATTCTAGAAAATCCATGTCTGGATCATTATTCACCATGGGTGGTAGAGCCATTATGTGGAGAAGTATCAAGCAATATTACATTGCTGACTCCACCATGGAAGTCGAATATGTAGCTGCTTGTGAAGCTGCTAAAGAGGTTGTTTGGCTCTGTAAGTTCTTGAGTGATCTTGAAGTTGTTCCAGACCTGGATAAGCCCGTCACACTTTATTGTGATAATAGTGGTGTTGTGGCTAATTCCAAAGAACCAAGAAGCCACAAGAGAGGGAAGCATATAGAGAGAAAGTATCATCTCATCAGAGAGATCGTGCAGAGAGGAGATGTGACCGTCACCAAGTTTTCCTAACAAGACAATCATGTTGATCCATTTACGAAGATCTTACCGCTAAAGTGTTTTCGGGTCACCTAGATGGTTTAGGGTTACGAGACATGCCTCACATGCTTTAGTGCAAGTGGGAGATTGTTGGGGTTTATACCCTAAACATGTAACTTGTAAATGGATTTATGAAGTAAATAAAAAGAAAGGTTCAATTCATTATGTTATGTTATTTATTTTATAAACTTATGTACATATTAACATCCTGGATTACCGGATGTAATCTCGAACTGTATATATGAGTGTCATATACGGATGTATAAAGTAAAAGACGTGGAATCTAAAGAGTCCATAGATAGCAAATAAAGCTGGGTCTTTTTTTGTGGTAAATCTATAGTTGCAGTCCATTCCGTAATGTATAGTGATTCTATTCTGAATCATTCATATGAGATATGGGAATTGAGGCACCTTGTATGATGTGATCATATATAACTGGGCCATAATCTATATGAATCTCACACCAAGATCCGTTTACCGATGAGATTCATATATATCAACTAAATATGGCTATATATGGGTGATCTTAATCCTGGGTGTCTTATCGACTTCTTCAGGTTAGATCGTGGTCTTTGATATACCATGGGTGAGGTCATATGCATTTCCTGATCAATATACTCCGTATGTTGGGATTACGGTTTGGCTTGTGTCTGGGAAGGTTTGTACACAATAATAAAATCTACTCTTTCTTGTGGGAAGTAGATGGTAGTTCCCTTAAGGGTTGATTCGGGGCTTGGACAATATGAGTGCTCTTCTAATTCCTTGAGGAAATAGGATTTATTGTAAATTAGAGAATCAATAGAACTTAAAGGATATATGTAATTATAGGGGTATAATGTACTTTATGACCTAGCTCTAATTATGAACTACTGTGGAGGATCACGTCATATGTAATAGCTATATCGATCGACACCAAGTTGTATCGGTCTGTGTAAAAATGTCTGCAGTTGAGAGAGTGCAGCTTCGGGTTTTTAGTGGAATAACACCAGAGTTAATAATCAAGGAATATTAATTAAAGAGTTTAATTAATGATTCTGAGGATTATTGGAACTCAAAATACTGTGGGTCCATTAGGTCCATTTGCTAGCCAAATCGATTTAGGTAACAACGATCACAGTTAATTAATTGGATTGTCCAATTATTTATGTTACGAAAGTGACACGTATTTATTCAGGAATTAATTAAATAATGAGATTATTTAATTAATGTGTAATGATGATTTAATAAATTAAATAATAAGATTATTTAATTATGTTATTAATCACTAAATGGAGAGTGTATTTTGATATTTATTTTTGAATAAAATGTGATTATTTTATTTTGTTAAATTAAATATTTTATTTTTGAATTTAATTAGTTTGAATTCAAAATTAAAATCAAATAAAAGATATGGGATATTTTTTATTTGAAAGTTTTTAAAAATCAAATGTAGAATTGATCAAATTTTTGAATATTATATATAAGATATATATTATTTAAAAAAAACAAAAAAATATGCTTGAAAAGCACAACACGTATATGTATATTTACATTGGCAAAAAATGATGGTTAAATGCATATAAGACAAAAAAGAGTTTTTTTTTTTGTTTTTTTTAAGACAGTGCGTGAGATATAAAAACCACACACTTGATTATATGTAAGAGCTTTGATATATTCAAGTAAGTGTGTGTGAGTTATTGTTTGCAAGTGTGTACATTAAATACACCAAAAAGAGAGAAAAATATGCAAGTGTTGTACACTTATATCAAAAGAAGGAGTTTCTTCTTCTTCTCTCTTTTACATCCTCCATTCTAGTTCCTGAGTTCGTGACGCGCCCACATGCAGTTACTAGTCCCGGGATATAGCGAGGAAGATCAGTGGTACAGACCAGGAGCAAATCGAAAAGTGAAGAAGCCTCCAAACGTTGGTATGGTTCTATTTTTTTTATTTTTTATTATTGATTACAATTTCCTGTATTTATATATATTTTTATTAGTGTAATAATTTTTATATGTATTTGTTCCGAGAATAATTACACTCAAAAGTTCACTGGTCCCAGATATAGTTTACGATTAGCATAAAAAAATTTAAAACCCATTTCCGCTTCGCGACCGGTGAACGGGGTTCCAACATATAATTCTCTACTTCATTTTTTTCCTAGCAAATTGAAATCAAAGTGGAGTGGGTGGTCCATTTGTTATGAAACAAGTGTATCCATATGGTTCTTTTGACATTGAGAATTCTATGAATGGTAATGTGTTTAAGGTAAACGAACAACGTGTGAAACCATTCATAGAAAATACAGATTTTCAAAAAGACTCTGCCGCCTTTTCTAACCCTTGTTACAACGGTGAGTAAACAAATCTCTTTCTTTTAACTTTATTTGTGTTAGCAATTTTTTTTTTCACTTTTTCGTTTTGAATTTTCGTAGGATTAGTTTCTAGGTTTAATTTTTTTTCTTGGTGTGTTTTGCTATATAACCCTGGTTAAGTGGCGGATAACGGTACTCCGTGACAATTCAAGTTGGTTTAACTCAGTTTCCCAAAAAACTGATTCCCAAAAATAAGGCATGGACAAAAATTTCACAAACCTGTGAAAACATTTTCCATCGTTGCCTCAAAATACTCTGAAAAAGATTTACAAAGCATGGTCCGAAGGATTGCGCTTACTGGTGATGTACAACATTCTTGCTGATATTTGCTGGTTGATCGAAGCTAAGGTACGTCTACCAGGTGAGTCTTCTAATTCATTTCTATCTTACATGTCTGGTTTTGGAAGAAGTAACCTTGTAAGAAAATGAAGAGCTAAGAAGTTAGGCGTTACTTGTCACAAATGTGCATGTACAACTTGTAACACGCGTTGTCGTTCTTTGGGAATGGTGTCTAATAATCAGGAGGATAAAATTTTATTCATTAGGTATGGTTTGCATAAGGATTCATTGGATAATATCCTAACGACTCTTGATGCACGTCATAGTGGATATGTGCAAATGGCAATTGACCGATTATGACCACAATTTCAAAAAGAACATGCACAATATAGTCTTGTGAATCTGACTTTAAAAGACACTGTTTGCCAATTTATAAGAAAATTTGATGGAAAGCATATACCCTACCCATAGAGGGAGTTGAAGTCGTTACTACCAGTAAATATCCTTTTGTTTTTATTATCTTTTTACTTATGCATTTAATGTCTTGAGTTTTGAACCATTTGGATATAATATCATTGACAAATGCCCCACCCTATACATATAGATGTATCATTGTGTTGCCTTTTCAGGATCTATAAATACAAGTATTTGTTTTCCTTTTTTCTTCAAAGCACTCATTAGCATTCAAAAGAAAAATTCAGTGAGTGCATTAATGGTGTCACCTTCAGCTAAACGATTCACAAACATTCGTGTGTTTGATGACACTAATTATGGGAAATACAGAAAGTTTGTTGAGGCTGCAACTCATCTTGATAAGGTTTTGGCTGAACGGAAAATACACCTAGTGTATGGAGGAGGTAACTTGGGATTAATGCGGTGTGTTTCATGAGCTGCACAAGACGGAGACAGTTAAGTTCTGTGTATTGTCCCAAAACCTATGGTCGTAGCAGACATCATTGAAAAGACAAACGATGAAGAGCTAGTTGTTTCAGGTATGCAGGAAAGATTGACTACTATGTTACATCATGCTGATGCATTTATAGCTTTGCCAGGTGGTTTTGGAACCTTAGAAGGAATTTTTACAATGGCGTCCTAGGTGCAACTACACATCCATGAGAAACCCATCCATTCGTTGAATGTTAATAATTTTTTTGAGGGTTCGCTATCATTTCTTGACCATGCTCAGAAAAATTATTATATTCCACCTTCAATCCAAAAAATCTTTATCTCTGCTTCAAATCCTCATGAGCTGATTGACCAATTACAAGCTTTTAAATATGAACAAGATCCCTCATCCTCCAAAATAGATTGGTCCATTGATGAAGACAACAAGAAAGGCAGAATTGATTTGAATCTTAGTTCATAATTATCCAATGGTTTTTATGCATTTTATTTTCCTTTAGTTTGTATTACTTTTGCTGTTTTTGTAGGATTTTGTTGTCTTTCAAGTGGTTCAGGTGATATCTTCAAAACCTTACCTCTTTCTAAAGACATTAAGGACAATGTCTCATTCTAGTTGAGGGGAGGGGATAATTGACATTAATGTGGTTTTAATAACTTTTGTTTTTCGAAAAAAAAAGAACTAACTTCTGACCATTATTTTGTGTAAAGATGGCCGAGTAACGAGTTCCTTCAATTGCTCATGAGACGCATCTTTTAGATAATTTTTCAAATTATTCAAATTTATGAACTCTCCGTTGTGATATTTTTGACTAATCCTTTTGTTCATTTAATCATCTTGAGAGATTTTTTGAACTATTCGGGACACACATACATATTGACACGTGATTATGTGCAGTAAGTTGAGATTTTACGATATTTAGTTCTGAAACATCATTCAAGTGTAACAACTGAAGGCAGTAATTTTTAATATATATATAATAATAATAATAATAATTTTATATGTTTTGACCAAAACTCTTTCTTAGTAGCCCAGCCTTATGCCACAACTAGCATAGAGTGTTCGTGCAAAACGGTGGAGTCTTGGTAAGAATAAAGTGCAGTTTCATAGTCTCTTTAACTCGAGCAATTAAGTCTGAAGGGAGCTTCAACACTTAATGTCGTAAGATCAACTGGTCTGGGAGCCATTGATCCAAAGCTCGCTACACTTGTTAAAGAGAGAGCTTTAGGGAATTGTATTAATAAACATTTGTAATCCGAGTAAGTAAACCCTTAAGAGTGTTTCAACACTTAATGCCCTAAAGCCAACTTGTTTGGGAGTTATTGTCCTAAAACTCGTTACATGGAATAAAGATTGAATGTTTATTTCCAATTTTGATATATTTTCCAGACATATTTTCGTTTGCTCGTAAAAATAAATGTGTTGTGTAGTAATCTGTATATTTTTCTTTATATTTCAGAGGTAATATGGTCAATTAAGAATTATGGAGAAGTCAAATGGAAAAACAAACATCATTTTCAAGTTCAGAACGTCAAAAACTCTAGGAAGGCCACGAAGGGCATTTTTATAATTTTGACTATTTACTGTTCACAGTTGATTTTCACTGTTTACAGTTGACTTTCAATGTTCACTGATGATGTGGCACATTCCTATTGGACCGAATTATGAGTGTACCGTACACATGACTGTAGGGAATCATATTCTAGAAGCTGGTGCACTGTTTACTGTTGACTTTCACTGACGCGGTTACTATACACTATTCACTATTCACTATTTATTGATGACATGGCGAAATCTGGATGCTCCATTCTAAATTCATTCGATGGTCAATTTTCATTCGTATTTTGTATATATAGGGTACCTTCCCCACTAATTTGGACATCCTGAATCCAAATCTGACCTTCGATTTGTGAAATTCTCTCTCTTATGTTCTCAAATTCTCAGTTTAAATAAAATAGTTATTTTCTAGTTAAATTATGTCTGGCAAATTTAATATAGCTAATGTGAAAGGTGATATTGCTGGTATGACGAATATGATCAACTTTTAGTAGGTTTATTATTTTTTGCTTTCTACCTCCGATTTTGTGGAGTTTTTGACTCACTGCGGACATACAGATACTGTTTGGTACAGTGAGTACTTTACCCATATCTATCAGAGAGTGGATAGTGGAGTGGAAATCCCCCCCAATAATCTAGACTAAATATTAATAATTGGATCATATTCGAATTACCAACAGTGGATCCCTTAGCCCTATCTCTAATTTTAATTGATTTACATTTTTATAACAAGCCAAATAATTAATCTATAAAATTAATTCTACAAGGACAAATGAACAACCGCTTTGTGGTTCGAGCCGGTCATACCGGTTAATTTATTACTTTGACACTCTTATACTTGGGAGTAGGAACACTTCTGTTTGACATGTTACTGTTTTTAGAAGTAGGAACAAACCGAGATGCACTCGACCAAGACAAACGTTAGTTAAGTACAAAAATGGGAAAGAACAAAATATTTTCCATTAATGCAAAAAGAGAGAGCCCATCCCCTTAGTCGGGCTATATGGAATCAAGCAGGGAGCCCATTCCTCGTTTCGGAGCAACTTTAAAAGAAATAAAATGAATAATAAGCACTTGGCCATGATCTAGGAGGGTGCCCACCTCCTTTTCAAGGTAATAAAAACAAGCATCCAATTGTAAGGTCATACGTCAACATCCTCCTAGTGTCCCCCTCTTGCAGCTCTATCTTCTAGTGGCTGCCCATCAGCATGCTTTTCAATTAGCACTTAGGCTACCTCGATTAGAATCTTGGGAGAGACGGGCTCAATATGGGAGTCGTGGTGACCCCTGCCCCGACCTGCTCCTCCTTTGGCATTGCCTTAGATACTCCATACGCTTGAGTCAGACCAGTTTGGCTTTCCACCATCTCTTTAAAGGTAGGATGATCTTCCACAGCTCCTTAAGTAACAAGAATACCTTCTTCTACCTCTTTGGAAGCAGATGAAACCTCTGTAATCTTAGGATGTTGATCTTAATCGTTTGCGCCTTCATTAGCACCACTAGTTTCAGAGGGACCTGTCCCGTCACCAATTGGGGTAAATAGTTCCCTTGCCCTCTTCAGGATTTCATCCTGGTCCCAGACTGTGATGATGGATAGGTTGAATAGAGGAGGTAGAGCCTAGACCACCTGAAATACAGTATAAAAATAACCATCACTAAATGAGGAGTCAACTTCCACCTCCAAACTAAGTGCGTAGAGTTCGATTCTCCTCCACCTGTTCTCTGGTTTTCTTCCTCCAGAAATTTCTCTCCAAAGCTCGTTGCTTCGACCTGAGGGTTTCTTGAACGAGAGCACATTTCAACCTCTTAAGGTCACTGCAAGTATCCTCTAACGATTTATCGATAGCGTTCATGCTGAGATTCGATGCCCGCACCGTGCCCTGAGTTTGAGCAAGCTCCCCTCTAGGTACCTCACCATCAGACCCAACCTTCTTAGCACGATTCCTCAACAAAGTCATCTAATGGATCACAATGGCATTTTATTTGAAAGTCTACAAATCACAACAACTAAGTTAGCCAACACCTAAGTACTAATTATGTAAATACCATAACGATAATGAAATGGGATATGATTCCACACTTACCTCGGCGATAAGGGTAGAACCTTTGGTGAGCAAAACCTTAGAAAGCAGAAGGTCATTGGAGCTAAACTCCCACCAGGACAGGAGAGGAGGAATCGGTCCAAGACCTCATCTTGACAAGTAATTCTCGGTCGGGGTTTAGTACACACTCGAGAAGTGGTCGACATGGTGGCATCAGAGGTCTCAAGCCCGCCCCCCACTACCCGAGTAGGTACTGAAGTAGGAAAATTGGGTGGAATGGTAGAAACAATAGTAGAATTAGAGGCAATAGTAGTGGAGCTAGTAGTAGCAGCAGCAGTAGTAGCAGCAGGAGCAACAAAGCCCTGACCACTCACCTTAGTCAGCCGGGATATGAATACATCCATTTGAGATGTGGGTCTAGAGGTGAAAGGTGCCCTGGGAATCCCAACGGTAAGTGCCCACCACCCATTATCTACGACAGGAGGAGGAAGAGGAGATCTAGAAATTTGAGAAGCGGGGGAACCAGACGGAGAAGGAGATCTTGGAAGGATCTGGCTATCTAGCAGATCAGGCTCCCGCTGATACGGTAGTAAAATAGCCAAAACTACATAAATCAATAGAGAATTAGAGTAAACAATTGGCAAACAGGAAATTTGAGTCAACAGAAGCAGAAAGATCCAACACCTGGCTGGTATCATAAGCATCTGAGGTAGGATACTTCAAATTGACAAAGTTTTGTTCGACGATCACCTCCAAAATTGTCCTAGCTTCAATAGCAATGGAAACTTTTACCCAAGTTGGCTTACCATTGAACCGGGTGGGAACTTGGTATTTAGTACCCCCGATGAAGATCGAGCTCACCTATTCTCTACTTATCACAACCCATTCGTCCTTCCAAGGATTATCTTTCCTGATGGCATCAGGGACTACGAAATTCAGGTTGTTTTTTTCTTGGAGATATATCTATCCCTTCAGACTAGGGGAATTGGCAGTAACCATGTAAAAGAACCCTAACTCGTTCGGTCATGGCTCCCTGTCAACACTATCCTTCTCGCATTAATCCTTTCATAGCGCGAGAAAACCTATGAGGTGCCTCTAGAACCCAGGTGTCAGTTGAAGAGCGGTAAGTTGTAGGGCATGAAGGGCACTACGGATAGAGGGATAGAGAGGCAACCTAACCCTGCTCTCAAAGGCGGTGATATGGACAAGAAGCACACGGGATGAAAGGGTGAACACATCGTAATTCCTATAAGGGACGGTGATGGTGATGCTATCAGGAATCCCAAATCTTTCCCTTAGATGATTAATGAACTCAACAGTATCAATAGAATCGAGGATGATCCTAAAATCATATAGGAGGGCGAGTACCCCTCCTGCTGTGTCAGCGGTGGCCACGACCCGACTTTCTATAGATTTGTTCTCGCCTAATTCCCTTTCAGAATCTCATTCAACTATCTCAAGCGGGGCATCTGGGTTGTTCAAAAAACCAGGCCTAATGAAGAGGTTCCGATTAGAGCGGCGACGTTGCAATTGAGGGACATCATTTTCGCCGCTATCCTCTTCCTGAGCTCCTTTCCTATGAGCAAGAGTCAGAGAGTCACCTTCCATGAGACGATATACATTGTCGTGGATGGAATGAGACATTGTATCATTAGAAAGTTGACAGGAAGAAGACGAAGAGGTGAAGAAAACAGAGAAAGCCTAGGGATTTTTTGAATTTTGAAAATAGAAAGATTTGAAAGCTTGAAGAAGAATAATAAGGCTACCGTGTTCAAATAGGAGAGATGGAACAGTAACCGATAAGATTTTCGACCAGATACGCCTAAAAATTCATGCACCATTGAAAACATTTCATTGTTTTAAACGGGAACACATCCCTCACTTGACATGTAGGCTCTACATTTAATGAGAAGATTTCTTCCCAGATTCTGGTAATCAAGTTGGAAATGAAAAATTTCGAAAAAAAAAATCTAACCCCAACCCCAACTCAGCCACCATTGTTCAAGTCAGGGGGACTTCTATTAATAGCCAAATTTGGCAAGGGCCCAAAGGAAGATTTTTCACCTAGTGAAATACCCGATAGAAGGTACCTCTCGGTACATGCTAAAGCACGCTATAACCTACCTCGAAAGTGCCTGATCCCATATGATCGAGGCACCTCAGCATCATCATCAGAGTAAGGTAAGACCTTGTCTCCTCCATAAAGTACCCAGTTGAGACTCGAGCACCTCAAAACAATCTCGCCTATCCATCAGTGCACCTATCCTAACTACCTAGCAAGAAGGAGGAGAATCGTAAAGCTACAACAATATCGTTCAAGCGCTACGGTCCCAGGACACCCCGCTAGCAGACCGGTACCATGGGTACCTCGAAATTAAAATAATCAAGCTCCATACAACCAGATTAATACCTCCAGGTACCTCGCTACCAAATTTTTTCCTAGAGATATCTTGCCATCACCCCACCAAGTATCCATTAAATGACGAACAAAATCAGAATTATTCTCCAACACGTATCAAATTTCCACATGCATACAAATCGAGTCGAAGACTCCAAGAAGGGAACAAATACATCTCCCTATAAGATATCTTCAAAATGGCTAATTCTCTGAGGTCAACAACACTAAAGCATAAAATCCCATCTAAAAATAAGGGAAGATTAGTGCCGTGATTCGTGGCTTGACACCAATAATCAACCCAAATAGCTTATAATATAAATATATCGGTAAAGTCAGAGAGGAGGGGATCGACCGTTAGTGATCCAAATACCCCATCCTCCAGTGAAAATAAGGTTCAGAAAGTTGTTGCTTAGTTCTACCGTTGGAACAAAGCAAATTCATCTCCGCTGATTTTTTTGTCCACTTGTTGACAGATACGAGTTTGCCACCACTAATTAGTTAAGCAAATGAGATAGAGAGTGAGAGTTTCATACTACTGTATTATTTACTATTTCACCGTACTCATTGGATTGTTCAATAAAAGAATATTTCTTAATCCCCCATCATTCCTTCATTCATTCCGCCCATTTTTCACAGGTGTAATCGATACTGAAGGTACCTCCCTCAACCACGATCTACCGAGGTTGTGGTCCTAAGGGTGTTAGCTGAGATTCCTCACCTAAAGCGAATTTTTGGTTATCAATTCTATTATGTAAATAATGCTAGGCAATACTAATTGCTTATCTAGAGATTTATGACAGCAATCAAGCAACCCTAAATATAAAAAAATGTATATACGAATGCTCATAAAGACCTAACTTGACGGAGATATGCAAGTATAAAATCTAGTCATCATAAAAAAAAACTAACCAACATAAGTTGTCACAAAATAAGGCAAGGACTATAAATGCAATAATTAAGTCCTAATCAACAATGTCGAAATGCAAAGCATTGATACTTAGCTAGAGAGCAAAAATATCCTAAATTCTAGCTATCACAAAACAAACCTAATCAAGTTATTACTCATGTGAATGTGCAATTAAAGATTGATTTTTTAATAAATATGCAACAAAAGACTAAATCTTTGGTAGATAGAACATTTAATGAAGGATGAAGTCTGTTCTACTTACCAAGTCACTTAATGAAGATGACCCATGCCAAATGATGCTCAATGATACATGAAAGGATGATGGTTTTGGATTTGAAGAGTCAAAGAACAAAGCTTCAAGCTTTCTCTCTCTAGAACTACCTAATCTATCTCTCTAGGGTTTTAATTTTGTGGTCTTAATGAAGATGATGAAAAAGAGATGTACATATAGGTGCCCTAAGCAAAACTACGCCGTTTTGAAAAAAAGGACAAAAATTGAACACTGCGTGGGTCCGTTGCGCGAGTATGGACTCGCTTAATAGACACCCGAGAACCAACCAGGATTCAGTGCACGGTTATTACACAGGTAGGGACCCGTGCAACAGAGAATAGGAACCCACCAGGTTTCAGTGCACTGGTGACTATGCAGGTAGAGACTTACGCACCACCTGTGCAATAGAGACTGGGGGGGGGGGGGGGGGGAGATCTCCCAACATGCTAAGATAAGCACACCATCAAGCATTAGGAAATAAATTACACCACATAAAACCACACTTAAGACTAAAAATGAAGTGCAAGTACGATTGTGAAATAAATGCACACAAGGACAACAAAGAGCAAAAGCATAACAACTTAAATGTATGTAAGTGTATGTATGCAACAACAAGGGCATGCCAATACAAACATGTTAGTGTGTGTGTGTAACTAAATTTTTTCACGAGTTAAGAACAAGTGAACTACCTATTTTGAAGCTATTTGGGATGTTGAAAGCAAGTTGAGTAAGAATCACAATGAGACCTAAGCTATGAATTACAATAAATCCTTATGTGGTTTGTCACAAAATAAGTCAATCATAAAATAGAGATCCTTACAAACTCCACATTTGGCAATTTAATGATAAAACAACCACTCATAAAATAATCTTCACAAAGAAAGAAAACAAAGTTATTGGTCAACAAAATAATATTCTACATTACAATAAGAGAAACCTAAGATCTAAGTCTTCAAGATCTTTAATCTCTTCGTATATCAACATACCTATACACAATAGCAAGAAAGTACTTTCCAAGAGCAAGTGCATCAGAGGTAATCATGCATAAAAAATATTTACACTTTATAAAGCAAAACAAATTAATGCATATGCAATGCTCCCCATAAAAGGTTACTCTCTCTTAGGATCTCTCCCCCAAAGCATAAACTTTGCTCCCCCTATATTTCTCAAGACTTCTCCCTATTTTTGTCATGAGATAGGTATAGGAGCTCCCTCTAACGGGCTGCTTTAGCCAAGAGAGATATTCACATAAAAGATGACTGTATAATCATGTACATACATTTTATGTAACTTGAATAATTGAGAGAGATTCAATGAGTTTTATTTAAAAAAAATAAGTGAAGTTGTTGCATTGGATGCAAGATATATAACATCAAAGTTCAAGCAATGGTATATGGCAAAGCAAACATCAAAAGAGTTTACATAAGAATTCTAACCAATTTGTACCCCTTTGTTATAAGTAAACAAAATATAGTTGTTAAAGAAAAACTTTTGAAACACACGAGCAACTATATCATTCCTTAACAATCAAACAAGACATGGATATAACATCCTTAGTGACTGAATGGATATGAAATCTGCCAGCCGAAATTTCACTCTGGGTGAGGAATCTCAGTTAACACCCTTAGGACTGCTACCTAGGCAGATCGCTATCGGGGTAGGTACCTTCGATACTGGTCTCAGTGCAAAAGTGGATGAAATGAATGAAAGAATGATAGTGATGATGATAAACTGAACAATGTTATTTTATTCAATAATGAATATGTATAATTCGAGGTGGGGAATTTGCACATGTCGATAAATGGATACAACGATCAATGGCAATGGCTAGGTGTAATTCTGATCACAGAACTAAGTCATAGCTCTTATGGTTCTAAGGATCGATTTTTTCTCTCTCTCCTCTCCCTTTCTTCATTCTATTATCCCTGTATTTTTACGATGCAATTAGGGTTAATCTGTGGTATGCAATTTGAAGATCACTGGATTGATCTTCTTCCTTATTAGGTGATATTTTCTCTATAATGAAGTTGATCCTGGAAAAATGGTTTGTGTAGGATATCTTGTGTACAATCGTGTTTGTTTCCTTTTTGGACTCTGTAATTTTAGCCTCGCATACATGGAGCTCGTTATGGTTTGGAGAATGACTCTGATTTCATTTATTAGCGGCAGAACACCTCAAGGCATCGACCTGGTGATGTGGTGCTTGATCATCCCAATGGCGAGGTACTAGTCTGTTGGCGAAGTACCTCGGGGTACCGTTCCAATGGCGAGGTGCTTGGTCGATCATGTTGGAGCATTATGATCATCTAGGAGCTTTATAGGCACCTTCCTTCCTTCTAGTAGGGTAGGATATGTACCACGACTGAACAACGGAATGGTGTCAGGGTACTCAAGTACCAGTTGGGCAGTCTATGGTGGCGTGAGAACTTTATCTTGCTTCAATAATGATGTCGGGGTACTTTGGCTATTTTAAACCTGGTACTTTAAGGTAGATCATAGCATGTAACCCCTACTTGGTATAAGGAGATGTTCTCTACTACATGCCAACTAGGTGGAAAATTTCCTTTTGACCCCTTGCTAAAAATGACTATTAACAGAAGTATCCTCTAACCTGAACACTGGTGACTAATTTAGTGTTAGAGCCAGATTCCTTGTTTCGTTTGGCAAATTTTTTGTTTTCCACCAAAGTCCACGTGTCAAGCGAGGGTGAGGTTCCCATTTGAAAAAGGAGAGTTATTTGGCAGCAATCTCACTTCGAGGACAAAAATATCACCTTTTTGATCACGCTTTCATTACTAGTTACCGTTCCATTATGCCTATTTAAACCCAAACTCCTCTTTGTCTCTTTTGTGATTCCAAACAATCTACTTTCAAAATTCAAAAAATCCCTATGCTTTCTCTGTCCTCTTCACTCATTCCCAATCTTTTTTCCTCAATTTTCAATCCAATCTATGCCACAATTATGTCGAACTCTGATGGCAATAGCGTAAACAGATTGGTGGAAGGCGATGATTCTACTTGTTTTGCTAACAAGAAAAGATTTAGGAAGGACGACGGTGATGGAAGCGACCTTCCCACCCCTCATCGCTACCACACAAATAGGAATATATCAATTGGAGTAGGTTTTTCTAACAACCCTGATACCCCGCTTGAAATTGTCAATGGGGATTCAAACAAAGAATCAGGTGAGGTCAAAATGGGTGGAGGTCAAACTAAGGTTGCCACTATCGCACCATGGGCGGTGCTTACTCTTCCCTATGATTTTTGGGTCATCACTGACTCTACCGCTACTGTTGAATTGATCAACCATCTTAGGGAGAGATTCGGTAGTCCTGATAATATCACTGTTAACATTTCCCATAAGAACTATGATGTGTTAACCCCTCCACCAATTATGCTTCCCATTCACACCATTGCTTTTGAAAGCGGGGTTAGGTTGCCTCTTCATCCATCTCTCTGTAGGGTGCTTCATGCCTTACAGCTCGCACCCCTCTTGTTGACCCTCGGCTTCTGGAGGCATCTAGTCAGGTTTTTGGTTTTATGGAAGGAATAATGTGAAAAAGCCAACATCAATAGAGAACCAGGGCTAGACGAGATGAGGTTCATTTTTCAAGTTACTGCACTCTCTATCGGTCATAAGGGCCAATTCTACGCCCGAGCAAAGAACAACCTGAAGTTCATCGTGCCAAACGTGACCAAGAAGAACACCTCCTAAAAGGAGGAATGGGTGGTAATAGACGGAGACTCGGGGAGCTAGGTTTATATTGGAGGGAATGAGTTTCAAGTCCCTACCCGATTTAATAACAAGCCGGTCTGAGAGAAGGCTTCACTAGCTGCTGAATCCAGGGCTATCTTGAAGGCTATCATTGATCAGAATTACGTTAACCTTGAGTATCCCACCACGGTTGCTTTTGATGCCTTCAGGGTGAACCGGTACCTATATATCTCTGCTGATTCTCCAAGTACAATAAACTTGATACATTTTTCCTACTTGTCATTGGTTTATTCTAATCCTTTCATGATTTTTTAAGGTTTTGTTGTTCCATTATCGGTCTAGGGGGAGCCCGGTCTGCTTGAAAACAAGCTCCCTCCTTTGTTTCCTACCCTATCTGGGTCCCCATTATCCAAACTTCTAGCCCTCGTACTGCCTCAACGAGGGATGGTAGACAGATACCTATTATAGTTAGGATTCCCTAGGTACCTCTCTCCTTTCCTCCTAGACCCACATATCAGATAAATTTATCTCATCCCGTTTGACCAGGGTGAGAGGTTAGGATTTTACCGCTCATGTTGCCACTACCAATGTTGCTACAACTACTGTTGCTACTAGTACTGTTGCTTCCACTTCTACCACGGCTACTACCATTATTTCTCCTCCCCCTCCTGATTTAATACCTCACCGAGTAGAGAGAGGGTACAAAAACTGTTACTGCCACCACCATTGTGGCTTCCCAAGAGTGAACCCAGTTTTGACCATGGATTACTGGCAAAAACAAAGTCGTGGACCGGTTCATCACTTTTTACCCTGGTGGGAGTCTGACTCCTATGACCTCGATGCCTACAGATATTCTACTTAACAAGGGCTCTGCCTTTATAGCTAAGATTAAAAGGAAAAAGATATGCTTCACTCTACTGTAATACATACAAGATTGGTACTTAGTAGTAGCTAATTTAATTGTTGTGACTTGGAGACTTTTAAATACAACATTGTTGTGATCCATCTCAAGACTTCATTGAGTAGGCATGCTAAGAATTTTGAGTCCATGCTTGAAAAAACACAAAATGAGTAAGCTCGACTGCACATTGATAAATAGGGTTTGAGCCAGACCTTGGACCATACCATCAGATCCCTCAAGAATGCCCAAGGTTGCACAGAATAAAACAAACTGGCATTTGATACCGAGGTCCTCTGATCAAATCGTGGCGCACAGGAAATGGACTTTTCTAGGGATAGGGTCCAGGAGCTAGAAAGAGAGAACCAAGCTGAACGTGATAAAGTGTCCAGCTTGGGGGGCTGAGGTTGATTCTTCCTTTAGGGATGGCTACTTCTATGCTGTATTTCATGGGGCCCAGGCTCTACCTCTTTCTTTTGATTTGGCCATCATCATAAACTGGAATAGAGAAGATATCCTTGACAAGGCTAAGAAGATGTCAATTCTGACTACTGATGGAGCAGAACTTTCCCGAGCTACTGGAGCTGATGACGGTACTGATGATGTCGAGGATCAGCATATTTCCTCTTTTCTATCAGGTTTGGGAGCCACCGATACGGACCTTTCCTCGAAACATCTAATAGGTATCACATACTAAGCTAAGGAAGCAGCTTTAACCTTGCATGTCATAGTAGTAGAGGGAACACCGACTTCCAAAGAGATGACAGATTTCCTAGTAACTCTGTCCAATCTATTTAAGATGGCAGAAGACCAGTATACTTTTGTGGAGGTAACTGGTACCCAGCCTGCGATAAGGGAAGCAGTCGAGGGTCGAGTTGACAAAGCTCAAGTTTAGATCTCAACTGAAGATGCATATACTATGGTAGAGTGGCAAGTTGCTGATGAGTCTTCAAAGGGAGCAGTTAAGCCGGTACAAGGAGATGGAGCAAGAGAATGGAGGATTCGATGCATGAACCAACTGTATGATTCCTTTTCTATTTATGTTGCTCGGGAATGGGGGTGGGAACCCTGCTTGGTCATTAGAAAGAAAAAATATTCATGTTATTTTTCTATTTTTTATATGTGAATGTAAACTGATAGCAGGGGATGGGCTCCCTACTTCAAATGATTGAAAGTAGTCTTTCTTTTCTCCTTTTTGCTTATATCTGATTGATCACTAACTTGGTTGAATATGTCTTGCTTTATCTCTTTACTTGAGCTATAATCCAGTCCCTCACATATATCTGACTTATACAAAATCTAACAAGATATAGGAACAGATTAAAAATGTTGCTAAGTATGAAGGATCAAAATAGACCAGGCAACTAGTGCCAGTTTCAGGCACTTAATTAAATTTTAATCTTGCGAATTATAATTCGTAAAGTTCTCTGCTTGAGTGATCTTCTGGTCCCTTTAGGACACTACGCTCATGGCTTGGACCATCTCTGTATCAGAACTTTAGTGAAATGACATGAAACAAGTGCTTAGGTACTACGAACATCCCTTTATCGTGGTACCCTAGTACTCAAATGATATCTTGACTGAGATGTTTATTGCCATCACTTTAAGTCCCCAATGCATGCCTGGTTTAAATGGACCTTGATAACACAAAACAACTTAAAAATTGTTGAAAGAATAACCTAGAGTAAATAAATGATCGGTACCAGGTTACCGAGGTACTTGGTCAAGGTGATCCTCACGGGACCTTCTACCACTTTGATTTTCCTTTCTGGAGAATCGAGATATGAGGCATTCCTATTTTTGAGAATCTTGGTACTAAGGTAAAAAATATGGTCGAACTAATATAGGTATCCCTCTTCCTTATACCAGGGAGGTATCATACCACGATGATCTTGGTCTATTAGGCAACTTTACACTTATACCTAGATCTTTCTTGGGGGTGTTTGCCCCACCAAGGCATTAGCAATGCCATTTTGGCTATTCTGGTCGTGTGATCTGGCTGGCAACTATGCACTTACACCTAGATTCCTCATGAGGATGGTTGTTCGACCAAGGCATCAGGGACGCATTTATGGCTATCATGGTCATGCGATCTCGCTGACAACTATGCGCTTACACCTAGACCCTTCCAAGAGGGGGGGGGAGGGGGGAGGGGGGAGAGTCACCCGACCAAAGGTATAAGGAGAGCTATCTAGCTATCCTGGTCTTGAGATCTAATTAGCAACTATACACTTACGCTAAGACCCTTCTTGGGGAGGGATGGTGTCTGACTAAGGCATCGGGGTAACTATATGGTTTCCCCTATTCATGCCGATCATGGTGAATTACCATTGTTGAATACATAAATAAATAAAGATGGAGAAACAAATAGAGACTTTAATGATGATTAAATTAGGAGTACAATGCTTGTATGGTAACTATATCGGTTCCTATTCTAGGCCGACTATGAGACATCATCCTTTTACGGGTAAAACGTATTGAGGTGGTCTGCATTCCATGTATGGTCGATAAGACAACCATCCATGTCTTCTAACTTGTATGCCTCGCTTCGGACGACTACCTTCACCAGGTAGAAGTTTTCCCAGTTTAGGGCCAATACCCAGTCCAACTGGGTCCTGGTGTTCTGGATTACCATCCGGAGCACTAGGTCCCCTTCCTTAAAACTGCGGGCTTTAACCATTTTGTTGAAGTACCTTATGATCTGGCTCTGATAGATTGCAACCTTTTATGCCACTCTTTCCTATTTTTCCTCCAATAGGTCTAGCTTGGCCCTAAGCTTAACCTCGTTACTTTCTGGCTCAAAATATTGAACCCTGAACAATGTGAGCTTATACTCTATCAGTAGGACCGCCTCCACTCCAAAAGCTAAATAATAAGGGGTTTCTCAGATCACGGTCCTCTTGGTGGTGCAATACGCCTAGAGCACATCAGGGAACCTATTGGCCCATTTAACCTTCTTCTATTCTAACTTCTTCTTCAGAAGCTTCTTGATTATTTTATTGGTGGCCTCTACCAAGCTATTGGTCTAGGTGTGAGCTATTGATGCAAAGTGGAGGCCAATTCCTAGGTCTTTACAGAAATCCTTAAACCTCTCATTGTCAAACTGCTTGCTAAGGTCAGTAATAATGACCATTGGGGTACCGAATCTACAGACAACATTTTTTTTAAAGAAGTTGGTGATGTTTTCTTATAGTATCTTAGAGAGCGGTCCTGCTTCCACCCATCGGGTGAAGTAGTCGATCGCAAATATAGCATGCTTGGCTTGCCCGGGAGCAGTAAAGAATGGTCCGATCAAGTCGATACCTCCGGATGGCAAAAGGGTAGGGTGAACTGATTGAGAAGAGATGCTTCAGAGGTGAATGGTTCAGATTGGTTGTTCTCTAGCAAGGACCACAAGATTATACAAATAACCTCGCATCACGGTGCATGGTTGGCCAGTAATAGCCCATGTGAAACATCTGATATGCCAATACTTCCCCTCCGATATGGTTCCCGTATTCCCTTGAATGAAACATCTTGAGTGCCGAGCTAGCATTATCAGGATTAAAACATCAGAATAAGGGAGAGATCTTTCTCTACGGTAGAGGTGTCCATTAACCAAGCAATAATGGATTGAGGTCCTTTTGAGTTTTCGAGCATTATTCGGGTCCTCTGGAAGCTTTCCTTTCTAGAGGTAAGCAACTATTAGGTCCATCCAGTATGGGTGACGATCAACCGGGCTAATTTCTTTACCTAATTCTATATTGGATTAGGAAATTATATGGAGAGGTACACCTTTGGATATGATCTGCTCTCTATTAGCAATTATCTTAGCTAGGACATCTTCTCAATGGTTCTCTTGGCGAGGTATCTGCTCTATCTTAAACCTCTTAAATCGGGACTTGAATTGATAGACAAGTCTGAGGTAAGCTGTCATATTGTCACCCTTTGTCTAGTACAACCCGGTGACCTGGTTGACGACGAGTTGGGAATCACTCCTCACCTAAAGGTAATCAGCCCCCAACTCAACGGCTATTATCATCCTAGCTATGAGGGCATCATATTATGCTTCAATGGTAGTGGCTTTGAACTCAAGCCTGAAGCAATGGCAGCATTCCATTTTCTCTTGATCGATTAAGTCAATGCCCACTCCAATGCCAACTTATCCAGATGCTTCATCAGTAAAGATGATCTAGACCTCTTGGTTTACTGACTGATCCTAATCCATTTGGGCAATTGAATCTAGATCGACAGAGGTACTAGGATCAGAGAGGGCCTAGAATTCGGTAATAAAATCTACTAGCACTTGGGCCTTGATGGTAGTCCTAGCCTTGTACCTGATGTCGAACTAAGTGAGTTTTAGAGCCGAGAGTACTAGCCTCCTAGATATGTCAGGCCTTTGTAAGAACTGTCAGAGAGGTTTATCGGTCACCATCGCGACCATGTGAGCTTGGAAATAAGGACGAAACTTCCTTGCCGAGGTCATCAAGACGAAAACGAGCTTTTCCAAGAAAGTGCAATTTTTTCTAGCTTGGTTAAGGCGTAGCTCACATAGTGGACATGCCATTGTACCCAGTCTTCATATTTTTTAAACAAGACCTCACTCACTGTTGTCTCAAATACAGCGAGGTAGATCTGTAGCTCCTCTCTGGGTATTGGCTTAACTAGAACCGACAGGCTAGTTTGGTACTTTTTTAATGACTGGAAGGCCTGCTCACTGTCTTGGTCCCATTTCTTTTTCCTCCCCTACTAAACTACCTTAAAATAAGGGAGGCACTTGTCTGTTGAAGGTGATATGAAATGATTTAGTGCCACTACTCGACCCGTCAATATCTATACATGTTTGAGAGAACTAGGGGATTTTAGGTCCAAGATGGCTCAGATATTTTCTGAACTATGCCCCATTCATGGACCATGAATCCAAGGAACTTCCATACAGTTACCCTAAATGCACACTTAGTATGGTTCAACCTCATCTGATTCCTCTTGATAATTTGGAAAGTCTTACGGAGATGGTCCTGGTGTTGGTCAGCCACATATGACTTAGTGATCATGTCATCTATATAAACCTCCATCATTCTTCCTATCTCATGCTTAAACAACCGATTGACCAGTCGTTGGTAAGTGGCTCATACATTCTTGAGGCCAAAGGGCATAACCTTATAATAGTAAATCCTTTGCCCGGTGATGAAACAGGTCTTGTCTTTGTCTTGGTCTGCGGAGTACATCACGATTTGACTGTACCCCAAGAATGCATCCATGAAGCTTAAGTGTTTGTTCCCCACTGTGGAGTCTACCAATTGGTTGATCTTTGACAGTGGGAAGTTATCTTTTGGACAGGCACGGTTGAGGTCATTGTAGTTGATGCACATACGCCACTTTCCATTGGTTTTGGTGACCGTGACCACATTAGCGATCCACTCTGACTATCGGGATTCTCGGATGAATCAAGCATTCAACAGTTTGTCAACATGTTCTTGGACTACAACATTCCACTTGGGATTGGAATACCGAATTTTTTGTTTGACGGGCATGAAGGCTAGTCAACTGATAGCCTGTGACCCACCAAAGAAATCTGGATTCCTGGCATATCGTTATGACTCCATGTGAAGATACCATTGTACACGTGGAGTAGCTTGATCAATCCTTCATTCACAATTTCTTCTAATGGAGCTTCAATATTGACTACTATGGTGGGATCATCCTTCCTAATTGGTACTTCCTATAAAGCATTAACTAGGTTGCCACTGACCCACCCTCTATCTTCCTTTATCTCTTCCTCAGGCAAGATCTTTGACTTGGGCTCCTCTACTACTACTTCAGCTTCTTCCATTGTACCTGGGATATCAAGATCCTCCTTAATGGTACATATTCGTGTACAACTGCTACCTGTGAAAATTAGTTAGCTAAAGCCATTAGGTTGGTTAATCAGGCGTAGCATTTGCAGGCTGTCTGCTAGTGGCTGTGTACCTCGCCTACCTCGTTTCTCATCGTAAAGCTCAAGTCGTTATGGTAGACGGACAATACCCGTTTGAGAGTTGATAGGAAATGCCTCCAGAGGATAGCGTTATAGGCTGACGGGGTACCCACTACAATGATATCAGTCATCAAGTTCTGGTGAAAAGGTACAATCCCAATGATCACTGGTAGAATCTTGGACCCAACTGGTACGATTTAGTCCCTTGTGAATCCATACAATGGGGTGGTGCAACTATTGTAACACTACTACTTTAGATTAAACTTTTCTAGAGCGTCCTTGAACAGGATGTCCATGTTGCTACCTGTATCAATTAGCACTTGGAAGACTAGGCAATTGGCAATATGTACTGTGACCATCATGGCATCATAGTTTGGTTGCATAGTGTGGTTGCTTAGTGTTGTAACGGTCCTGCTTAGTGAAAATAATCTGGGCTGACTGAGAGGTCCCTATCGAGGTCCGATCGACCTTAAAGATATCTCATCTTTCTTTAAAGCCAAGTACCTTCTTGGCATGGTTCTTCCTAGAATTGTTGGAGGTCTTTCGCTAATGGTGTGTATGACCTTGATTTGTTCATCAGGTCTTTTTGTTCTCTTTTTTTTTTCTCTACATCCTTCCAAATCTCCGCTTGTACCTCCTTATGTGGATGTTAACCCAGACCTACTGTAAGAATTCTACCAAGTAGCCACCTCTCACTAGTTCTTCGATCTAGTTACATAAGTTGAAGCACTCTGCGGTGTTATGCCCTACGTCCTCATGGAAGTCAGTATTTATACTGGTTCCTCGTGTCAGTTAGCGCTTTCATAGAACTAGGTTTTCTGAGTGTAAGCTCCTCTGTTTCTTGATTGGCTTATTTTGATAGACAAACCATAACTGGGGATTAAAATGTAAGGGTAGTTTAGGTGATCTTTGTTCATGACCATGATCAAGCTTCTAAGGTATATCACTTTCTTAACTCTTTAAAGATATTTAGTTGCACACGCACACACACACACACACTTCATGCATGTTTTGTTCACCTTTAAATTTGTGTTCATTATTGCTTATATGTCTGCATTATTTACACATTGCATACACATACACTTACAAGAATTTGTATTAACATGCATTTATTCCTTGTTACTCATGTGTGCATTCCTTCACAATGATACGTGCACTTCATTTCTAGATTTAAGCGTGGTTTTTTATGTAGTGCTTATGTTGTGTCCACGCTTGGACGATGGTGTGCTTGTCTTGGCGTGTTGAGTGACCATATGAGAAGGTCTCATTCTTCTCTTGGTTTGGTTATTTAGAGTAATGTGTCTAGTTTCAAAAGAGTTTATTTCATTGATTTAAATGTTTTTCAAAACTGACCTTTGTATGGTATTGTGAAAATAACTTCTTATACAATGTTTTAAAAAGAGTTCTGAAAATTTATGTACAAACTAGACACCCATACCTTTCTAACGGTATATTATTCGTAATATTTCATAACTGTTTGAATTGGCTTTGAAATCTCCTAAGTGACCACTAAAATAGGGCAACTCTGTTGTTGTCCGTTTATGACCTTTGGTCACTCAAATGACCATAACTTTTTTCTACAGGCATCTAAATCATATTTTGTAAATTGAATTAGGAAGTAGACTTCCATAGCTTTCCAAAGATATATTATAAGAATGATTTTGTCGTCGTTTGGTCATGTATTGGGTTGCTCAAATATTGAGCAGATGTGTTGTCTTGTGCAATTCCAGTAGGTGACAATTGCCTTACGTAGAGCGACTTGTGCAATGACCAATTCGAGTAGGTAGGGGCTGTACAGTCGCTCTACGTAAAGTGACCGTATAGGGACTTTGCCCAGAAATGTTTTTTAACTTTTTTTCAAAACAGTGTAGTTTTGCTTTAGAGGTCATATATATATATATATATATATATATATATATATATATATATATATATATGTGTCTTCTTCTTTCTAACTCATTTTTAGAGCTTCAAAACCTTATTTTAGTGTGAGATAAGATTTCTTAGTAAGAGAAGCTCCAAGAACTTATCTTCACTCAACCAATCCTTCATTCATGATCATCTAGCATCATTTTGCATCATCCAAGCATAGGTCTTCTAGTTTTCTTTAACTAGGTAAACTTTACATTCCCTATACTTCATTGTTTCATTACTATGTCATGTATGTCTACGTTTTAGTTTTTATTGCAAATCAAATGCATGTTCTTTTGTTTAATAGCTTTTATAACTTGCTTTTGATATTGGTTGTTGGTTGAGAACATTAATTAGTGATAGCTAGCATTTATGATGATTTTACCCTTCTTGCTAAATCTCTATGCTCTGCTTTTAGATATTGTTTATGTCTTATTTTTTGAATTTGTTAATTGCAATGATTGTTCTTTGCCATGTTTCATGACAACTTTTGTTGATTGGCTTTTGTCTGATAACAAGATATTAGACTTTCATAGCTATATCTAGTTAGGTTTTCTTGCACTTGCATTTAGGCATTGATATCTAGGAATTACATTTATTGACATCCTTGAATTCCTAGATAAGCATTTTGTGTAGCCTAGCACTACTTGCATGTTTGAATATTTCATCATATTCACTTAGGTTGTTTTGACTCTTCATTGAGGTTGAGCTTTGTGACTAAGTGCTTAGTGCACAAGCTTGTTGATCAATAATCACTATTAAGGCCCGTTAGGTAATAGTGGTGGGTTAGTAACCTTGAAGTGTGACTGGGTTGTCAACTTAGGTTGTAAACATCATTACAATAATGGATTTGAGGATCGGGAGTGGCTAAATGGTTAGCCTATGGTTTTTCCGTTGTTAAGGGTTTCCACGTAAAAATCGTGTGTCATTTTTTATTTTCGCAATTTTTACTTGTTTTCCGTGTTTGTTAATGGGGTGAATTTATTAACATTGATTAATTCAAAAAGTTGGTAATCAATTGTTTTAAAACCTATTCACCCCCCCCTTTAGGTTTATAGACCTACACATTGTAGGGTATTTCAGTAAGTAATCCCTTGTCATGAATGACGAGGTAGATTGTCTCGTGGGACACATTCAGCAGGGTGTAATGATTGTACCCCCTCTCGTCCTGGTCTATGAAGGCTACCACTCTTGGTAGAGGTGAAGCTCTATGTGGAGTTTACCTTGTCGGATACTGCTCCCGCTAAGGTTGGAAAGGTGAGGGGCAGAACGTAGACCGATTGAAGGTGTGTTCTAAACCTTCTATACCTATGCAGGCTTAGGCGCCTCTTTCTTCTAGCACTTGGTGGTTCTCATGTCATCATGTTAGATCTTAACTTTGAGTTGTTCTTCTACTTCTACTAGCTCGAGGGCCTTATCGTAGACCTTCTGATAGGTCTCTAGCGAACGCATGGTGAAAGACCGAAATTATCTGCCTGCCCATATGTTTCTGCAGAAGCTAGCTAGGGTCTCCTTCTAATCAAAGACCCCATCTGGATCACTTCCTTGTAGAACCTCTCCACATAAGACTTGAGTGTCTCACCTAACTCTTGAATTACGTACTACAAGTGGATCGAGTCCTTTGGTCAAGGCTTGATCCCTTGAAACTGTGAATAAAAATCACTAGACAATTTAGTAAAGTTGTCCACGCTACCTACGGGTAACTTTCTTAACCACGTCATGACGTAGTGAGTCAGCGTGGTTAGGAACATCCCGCACATGGCTATTCTGGTCGCATTTTGGACCTCTATCTGCTGGATAAAGCTCTTTAGGCGGCTTAAAGGATCCTTAGTGCCAGAATACTTGTCATTCAACATTTTGAATTTTGGAGAGAGTTCTGCTTCCCTGATCCTCCAAGATAATGGGGCGTTCATCTTACCCAAGGGGTCCTTCTGGGTCTCTTTGTGCATGTCCCTCTTTAACTCTTGGATTTTTTTTTTGCATCCGAGATAGCTGATTTTACAGGCGCTTATTCCAGGTTTCTTAGACTCGACCTTAGAATCCTCATTGTCAGATCCCTCTAACGAGATAGGGACCTCGCTCCGTTTATCCTCTTGGGGAGGATTTTTCTAGGCACTTTTCCTGCTACCCCAACGTCGGATCGAGGTTCTCTTTTGGTGGTCGCTAGCTGGGCTAGGTGGCAGGGTCCCTTTGGTGAGATAGTAACAGTTGATTTTACCTATCGAGGTTGGTAACCAGCTGGCCTATACGGATACGGAGGCATGGGCCCTAACCGATCTCGAACAAAGGGTAGGGGCCCTAACCGATCTCGAACAAAGGGTAGGGGCCCCACCCTATCATAGACCGATACCGGTTATGGTGGCCCTAACCTATCGAAAGTATTTTTCATAGCTCCCGGTCTATGGGGATCCTCTCGGGTACTAGATTCTTCCAGCATAAAGGTAATACTTTCTGTAACCAACCGGAGACAGACACTTTCTACTGAAGCTGCGTCCTGCTACTCTAGAATGGCCTGGCCGATCACCAAGGAGATCAGAACCTAAGCAGTACCAGTTAGTGCTGGAGTGGGATTTTGATGCTTCAATATCTTACCCCTTCCTTTGAGCCTTCCGGGTAAAGGCTACGGATTGGTACCTGACTGCTTCGGGTTGCCCCTATGAGGATCATACTCTCATGACGTTGTTACACCAGTAAAAACCCAAACACGTGCTTTAAAAATGAGTATGGAATCTATTGTGCCAAAAACTGCTAGTCAAAAATTCGCTCTGAGTGAAAAATCTCAGTTAACACCCTCAGAACCGCTACCTAAAAAGATCGCGGTCGGGGTAGGTACATTCGGTACCGGTCATACGTTTAAAAGGAGATGAAATGAATGAAATAAGGATGGTGATGATAATGAATCGAATTATGTTATTTTATTTAATAATGAAGTAGGTATGATAACATGAACCAGCTTTCAATCTCACTTTTCACTCTAACTAATTGGAGGCGGCGAATTCGTACATGTCGATAAGTGGATACAACTATCAATGGCAATGGCTAGGCTTACTTCTGATCACATAACTAAGTGATAGCTCTTATGGTTCTAAGAGTCAATTTTTTTCTCTTTCCCTTCACTTTTTTCATGATATTATCCATGCTTTTATACACGGTACAATTAGGGTATCTTTGGCATGCAAGCAAAAGATCACTGGATTATTCTTCTTTCTTATTTAGCGGGATTTTCTATTCAATGTAGTTAATCCTGAAGAATCGGTTTATGGAGGATATCTTGGAGACAATCGTGTTTGTTTCCTTCCTAGACTCTGTCATTATGGCCATGCGTACGTGAAGCTTGTTATGGTTTGGAGAATGACTCTGATTCCTTTAATTAGCGGCGAGACACCTCAAGGTATCGACCTTGTGATGTGGCACTTGATCATCCCATTGGTAAGGTACCTCGAGGTACTAGTCTGCTGGCGAGGTACCTTGGGGTACTGTTCCTGTGGCAAGGTGCTTAGTCGATCATGTTGGAGCTTTATGATCATCTAGTAACTTTATGGGCACCTTCCTTCCTACTAGTAGGGTAAGATATGTGCCATGACTAAACAACAAAATTGTGTCATGGTACTCAAGTACCGGTTGGGTAGTCTATGGTGGCATGAGAGTTTATCTTGCTTCAACAATGATGTCGAAGTACTGCGGCTATGTTAGACCAGGTATTTCGAGGTAGATCATAGCATGCAACTCCTACCTGGTATAAGGAGATGTTCCCTACTACATGTCAGCTAGGTGGAAAATTTCCCTTTGACCTCTTTCCAAAAATGGCTATTAACAAAATTCTTAATGATTGTTGTCTTAGTCAAATCATTAAAAAGAGAGAGAATACTAATTTGGATATAAAATATTTATTGATTGAATGGATACAAGATCGTTATTGATATTAGTCTTCTCGTTTGCTTTCACACATTTGCTTTGAAGTAAGTGCAATCAAGAGAATTTCATGCGTATCATATTAAGCATGTCATAAAAAAAATCAAGTTCACATGTCATGGAGATAAATTGTAGGACATTAAAGTGTACTTCCTAAACAATTATTGTAGTTCAAAAATGATTGTTTGAACCCATAAATATGACATGGATTATAAACAAAGCAAAGTTACATACTTATTGAATAAAAATATCATATAATCATATATGTGCAACCAAGTATCTCATGCAAATAATAAAGAATCATAAAGTAGATCAAGTTCTTGCACATTTCAAATCATGCAAGTTAGCTCTCTTTGCTTGAGCTCATTGTAATGGGCCAATTCCAACCATGTCAATGAGAGGCATAAGCTCTAATAGAACTACCAAGTCCATTGGACCTTGTTGTATCTATAGGTGATATGTTAGCACAATAGCATACGGGTTCATCTTTTCTAATCCACCTAGGTTACACATTCTCATTTCTAGTGGTCATTAGTCAACATGTTACTAGATTTCCTAAGATTATTGACTCTAGATTTCCTAGGCACAAGCATATTGACTTTTATAAGTCTATTTCTTTCCATCATGCTTTCAACCTTACAATTATTAACATACTTATGGTAGCTTGGCCTAATATGCCCTACAAAAATGACAAGTATGTATTAAATTAGGAGTCATACCATATCCTTGTGAGGTCATTGGAGACTTGTCATGCATTTGATGTCGTGTTTAGTGTTGAACCGGTTCTCTCTTTTTATGTTGTTGAACTGGGTTAAGACGCCTTCTTGGTTGAGTTTGCATGGCTTGCCTTCTTGGTTGGTCACGATGTGTATGTTGAGCTTGCTTCAAAGGTTGGTGGCTCTTTGGTTGAGGCATCCTCACAGGTTGATGTTGAGCTTCACTTTTTGTTAGCATCTTCACTTGGCCACTCTTGGACGACTTTCCAAGTTCAATCTTCCTTTTAGGATGTTGAGATAAAGGAGGCAACTTAGGAACAAATTCCTTCACAAAAGTTGTCTTGTTCAAGGAAGGTGTGGACTCATCATTCACAAAGCCAAGTCCTCTCATGTCATTGGGATTCTTTCCAATGCTTAACATGTGGTCAAGCTTTTCCGAACTTGAAGTAACCTTAACAAGAGTATTTTTTCCCTCCTTAAGTTCCTTCTCCAACATCATTTCATTCACTTTACAAGTGTCATTTCCTCATTTGAATGAGTCACTCTAGTTCTTACTTGGATATTTTCTTTCATCAACCTTAGAACTTCATCCTTTTTCTTCTTCAAAAATGTTTGAAAATAGTCAATGAAATGTTGATAATTTACTAAATTATCACTTGAGTTTCGAGAGTATGAAGTTTCTTGATCAAAGCTTCTACCACTTGTGCTATCGTGTCTCATTAGTTTAAGGATAGCTTCTCTCAATGCTTCTCCTCTTTGGTCTTCAATTTTCAAATCACCCATCTTGAATCCTTCAAGTGACAAACACTTGGTCACCACTTGAGCATCTTCTTGGTAGGAGCCCAGAAAGGCAAAGTAGTTCTTCTTACAATCTCTCACACTTGAGAAACGTTCTTCAACAACTTCTACTTTGTTGTCCAGCTTGTGAAAAGTGGCAAGTGCAACCAATGTTAACAATGTCTTTAACATCCGAAGACTCATCCTTGTCTTCAAGGTCATCACTATCACTCCAAGTGGCGGCCAATGCCTTTCCTTTCTTCTTATTCTTCAAGTTGACGCGATCAGGTGAGATGTACCTAATTCCCCCGCACTCATAGCAATGAACACCCTTTCTAGAAGACTTGTCTTGGATATTTTAACCATTCTTGAACCTAGTTTTCTTTTTGAAGTCATTACCACTTGAGTTGAGGCCTTTTTTCTCAAGATTCAAAATCTACTTGAATCTCTTCATGGTGAGAGCCATCTTCTCATCGGAGTCACTATATCTCTTCTCTTGCTTGGATGTCCTTAAAGCAATCCCCTTTTGCTTCTTGGGTTGAGAATTAAGCTTCACTGCCTCATAGGCCAACAATTTCTCAAAGACTTCACTCGGTTTCATATTCTTGTACTTGTTATTCTCCTCTATAGCAATAACCTTTGATTCAAACCTTATTGAAAGAAATCTTATGATCTTTTGCGTGATGGCTTTGGTTGACAATATCCATCAACTTGATTTGGAAGTCATTGAAGCATCCATCTTCCTCCATCTTGATGGTCTCGAACTTGGCTTGCAACATTTGAAGCTTATAGTCCTTTTTCGAGTATGTGCCCTTATGCGCTGTCTCAAGAATCTTCCATGCTTCAATGGCATTCTTAGTAATTTTGATGAGCTTGTATTGGTAGTCAACCATGGCATAAAAAATGGTAGGTATCACCTTATTGTTCAATTTAGAGGCTTCGAAGTCTTGGGCACTCCTTTGAGCCTTGGGCTTGGCCACGGTTCTTCCATCAGAGCCTTGGGCTTGGCCATGGTGCTTCCATCTTCGGTGGTCATGGTGGGTGGTGTGTATCCATCCTCAATCACCATCTAAACCTTATCATCAATTGCCAAAAGATATGACTCCATGTTCCCCTTCCATGAGGAGTAATTGTCACCCTTGAGCAATGGTGGTCTTATGCTTGATGCTACTTCTTTTCTCCCAAAATCACTTATAATGTTTAGGTTATATGAATGCGCATGAGTGCAATGAATGAAAAGCACAAATGCTAGACAATCAAACAAGAGCTAGGATCTCCTAAGTATGTCTAAGAACAAGCTCTGATACCAACTGAAAATAAATAATACGAGTGTCTAAACTAACCTAGAGGGGGAGAATAGGTTTTAACCAATTAGTTACCAACTTTTTCGATTAATCAAAGTTAAAAACAAAAATCACCCAACATAAGGCAAAAACAACCAACGGAATTAAAGTACGGAAAACAATAAACAAAATGATGAGTTGTTTTACGTGAGAAACCCTCCAACTAGGCAAAACTCATGGACTATCCATCTAGCCATACACGGTCCTCAGATCCATTATATGTAATGATGTTTACAACCTAGGTTCATATCTAGTCGAACCATTCTTGGTCACTAATCCACCACTACTACCCAACAGGCCTTTTATAGTGATTCTTGACCATTGCTTGTGCTCTACACCACCGTAATCACAAGTCCTAACACTCAACGAAGAGATAAATAACCTATGCAAATATATGTCAATATTCTAATATACAAATAATGCTAGGCAACAATAAACACTTATCTAAAGTTTTATGATGGAAATCAAGTAATCTTAGATATCAAAAATGTTATATGAATGCTCATAAAAACCTAACTAGACGGAGATATGCAAGTCTAAAATCTAGTCATAAAAAAAAAACCAACCAACATAAGTTGGCACAATATAAGGCAAAAACTATAATTGCAAATAAGAAATGCAATCATTAAGTCCTAATCAACAATGTCTAAATTCAAATCATAGAGACTTAGCTAGAGGGCGAAAATGTCCTAAATGCTATTTATCACAAAGCAAATCCAATCAAGTCATAACTCATGTGAATGTGCAATTAAAGCATGAGTTTTGCAATAAATATGCAATAAAGATTAAATATTTAGTAGATAGAGCAATTAATGAAGGATGAAGTTTGTCCAAGTCACTAAATGAAGAAGACCCATGCCAAATGATGCTCAATGATGCACAAAAGATGATGGGTTTCGAGTTTAGAGAGTTAAAGAACAAAGCTTGAAGCTTTCTCTCTCTAGAACCACCCGATCTATCTCTCTAGGGTTTTAATTTTGTGGTCTTAATGAAGATGATGAAAAAGAGATGTATATATAGGTGCCCTAAGCGAAACTGCACCGTTTTGAAAAGAATGACAAAAACTATGTAAGTTTCTCGATTTTCGATTGGCTTATTTCGATTGAAAAACCACATTTGGGGATAATTATGTAAGGGGAGTTTAAGTCGATTTGCTAGTGATCAAGTTAAAGCTTCAAAGGTATATAAATTGTTTAACTCTTTGAAGAGATTTAGTTGCACACACACACTAACATGCATTTGTATTGACATGCATTTATTTCTTGTTTCTCATTGCTCATGTGTTCATTCCTTCACAATCACACTTGCACTTCATGTATTTTTTTATTGCATCTATGACTGCATTTACGTTTCCATGATCATGCATTGATTTTAATCATATGATTACTTATTGTGTGCATTGAGTTAGATTTGATTTGGTTATTTTAAGTATTGTGTCTAGTTTCAAAAGAATGGTTTTCAAGGATTTAAGTATTTTTAAAAACTAACCTTTGTATAGTCTTGTCACCATAATGTTTTCTGCATTACTTCAAAATGAGTTTTGAAATTTATGTACAAACTAGACACCCAAACCTTTCCAAAGGTATATTACTCGTAATTTTTTATGACTGTTTGGATTGGTTTTGAAATCTCCAAAGTGACCATAAAAATAGGGCATCTCCATTGTTGTCTATTTCTGACCTTTGGTCACTCATTTGACCATAACATTTTCTACAAGCATCCAAATCACATTTTATTACTTGGAGTAGAAATTAGACTTCCATACCTTTCCAACGGTATATTATACCAAAGGTTTCAAAGTCGTTCGGTAATGTTTTGATATGCTTGAATTTCAAGGTGGAGTGCTGAGAGCAGATTTCGCTCAACATTTTGCCCCCTCCTGGTGCGAAACAAGTAGCGAAAAATTGTGGTAGCCCTTTTCATCCCAAACTCTTTGGCCCCTCAAGGGGCAAAACTAGCAGCAAAAATTGTGGTAGCCCTTTTCCCTCCCAAACTTTTTGCCCCCTCAAGGGTCGAAACTAGTAGCGAAAAACCTGTTTGGGCAAAAACGTCTTTTCTTGTGCAGATCATTTTTACACCTTATATATATCATCTTCTTCCCAAATCAGACCTAGAGCTCTAGAATTAAATCCCAAAGAGAGATAAATTGACTCCTAGAGAGAGAGAGCTCCCAAGAACACTTTTTTACTCAACCAAATCCCCATCCATGAACATCTAGCATCATTCTTCATATTTCAAGCATTAGTCTTCATATGTTTCATGACTAGTAATCTCTACATGCCCTAGAACTTGGTGTTACATAACTAGGCTATGTTTATCTAGGAATAGCATTTATTGCTTATTGAATGTATGCTTTTATGTTTAATTGCAATTATAACATATTTGGGTTGTTGATTGTTGGTTGAGATGTTTGTTTATGATAGCTAGTGTTTAGGACGATTTTACCCTTCTAGGTAAATCTTTGTGCTTTGCATTTAGATATTGTTTAGGTCTATTTGATTGCATTTGTTAATAGCAATGATTGTTTTGTGCCATGTTTCATGACAAATTTTGTTGATTGGCTTTTGTTTGATAACTAGATAATAGACTCCCATAGCTATATCTAGTTAGATTTTCTTGCACTTGCATTTAGACATTGATATTTAGGAGTTGCATTTATTGACATCTTTGAATTCCTAGATAAGCATTTAGTGTAGCCTAGCACTACTTGCATGTTTGAATATTTCATCATATTCACTTAGGTTGTTTTGAATCTTCATTGAGGTTAAGCCTTGTGACTGTTTGGTTTGTGCACAAGCATATTGATCAAGAATCACTATTAAGACCTTCTGGGTAGAGAGAAAGGGTTAGTAACTTGAGGGTGTGATAGGAGTTCAACCAAGGTTGTAAACTTTCATTCAATAGTGGATTTGAGGATCGAATGTGTGGCGCACATATCAGCCCGTGGTTTTTCCCATTTAGAGGGTTTCCACGTAAAGATCAAGTGTTCATTTTATTTTCCGCACTTTACAGTTGATGTTGTATGTTTGTTTCATTGGGTGAATTTTGAATATTGACTAATCAAGAAAAATTTGTAATTGACTTGATTAAAATCTATTCCCCCCCACCCCCCACTCCCTCCTCCCCCTCCCTCTCCCCCTCTAGGTATAGACATATACACTTTCTAAGGAATTTCAATAGGTATCAAAGGAGGTGCCTAGACATACTTAGGTGATCCGTCTTTTGTGTGTGTCCTGCATTTTTCATTTTGCTTGTTTGTTTGTAGCATTTCATCTTCATCTCATTTATAACCCAAACACTATGAGTGAGATTGGGAGGAGTAAAGAGGGAGCTTCAAGCGTAAGACCACATTTGCTTAAGGGTGATAATTATGCCTCATGGAAAGGCAAGATGAAGCCTTATATTTGTCAAATAGATGAACGTGCATGGATGGAAATTGAATATGGCTACACACCTCCAACAATGACCACCGATGATGGAGATGAAGTCCTCAAGCCTAAGTCTCAATGGAGCACACAAGAATTTGAAGCTTCCAAGTGGAACAACAAGGAAATGCAAATGAGGCTTGAGAGATTCTACAAACGGCTCATGAAAGAACCAAAGTGGTCAACGACTCCAAGCTTCAAGTCATCTAAACACAATTTGAGATGATTATGATGATGGAGGAAGAGTGCTTTAATAACTTCCAAGTGAAGTTGATGGACATCATAATTCAAAGCCATCAACTAGGGGACCCATATTCGGATAGAAGGATCAAGCAAAAGATCATGAGGTCACTTCCTCTTAGATTCGAATCCAAGGTGACGGCTCTTGAAGAAAATAGTAATTACAAGTCAATGAAGTTGAGTGAAGTGATTGGATGGCTTCTCACCTATGAGTCTAGGTGGACCTCTATACCCACACATTCCACGAAGCAAGAGAGCATGGCTTTAAAGACCTCCAAAGTGGAGAAAGGGGAGGATGACTCAGATGTGGAAATGGCCTTTATGGTGAATAAATTCAAGAAGTTCATCAAAATTAACAAGAAGGGCTTTGGATCCAAAGGAAAGGAATTGAAGCACAAGAATCCCTTCAAGAAAGTGGAGAAATCTCACAAGATGGATTCCAAGAAGGTAATTCAATGCTATGAGTGTAGTGGGTTCGGTTACATAGCCACCAAGTGTGCTAATTCGAAGAATAAGAAGAAAGGAAAAGTGGTGGCTACCTCATTAAGTGATAGTGGATGTGAAGAAGATTCCTTAAGTGATGAAGAGGTTATTCTTAACTACATGGCTTTTGTAGCCTTCTTTGTGGAAGATGAAGAAAAAGGCTACAAAGCCTTAAGTAGTGACCTTGAAAAAGAAGTAGATGAAGAGGTAGCTAGAAATGATTTTTATGAAGCTACCAAGAGGGAAAGTGATGAGAGCATCACATCCTTAAGTGATGAAAATATGGAAATACAAAACGAAGATGACTCGAGTAATGAGAGTTCCTCATCTCACTCTACAATTGGAATTGTAGAGAGTATGAACCTTAAAGGGTTCATTAAGCATTTTCAAAGCTCAAGGTTGAAGATGATGAAAGAGGTGCGAAGGCTAAAGGAAGATAACCTCAAGCTATCAACCGAGGTGACTCACTTAAGTGGGAAAGTGAATAATGGATGAAAGATGGAAGAAAGCTTGAAGGAGAAGCTTAGAGAGGCTAGAGAGTTGATTGCTAAGATGACTTCGAGTATGGAGAAGCTTGACCATATGTTGGGAGTTGGGAGTTGGCAATTGGTATAGACATCAACCGAGGTGACTCATTATCAAGAAAAATTGGTAATTGACTAGATTAAAACCTATTCATCCCCTCTCTAGGTATAGACATACACACTTTCTAAGGAATTTCAAACTAGACACTATACGGTTCTGTTACATGGGTAGGGACCCACGTAACAGAGGCCCAAGAACTAACCAAGTTTAAATGCACGGGCACTGCGTGGATGGTGACCCGTGCAACAGAGACTAGGAACCCACCAAGTTTCAATGCACTGGTGACTGCACGGGTAGGGAATCGCGTACCACCTGAGTAACAGAGACAAAGAGGAGGTATCTCAACTTGCTATGTCAAGCACATCATCGTGCATGCATAGACGTTTCCGATCATCCATCAGAAAATGAATTACACCACACAAAACCACACTTAAGACTAAAATTGAAGTGCAAGTGTGATTATGAAATGAATGAACACAAGAGAAACTAGGAACCAAAGCATAACGACTTTAATTCATGTATGTGTATGTGTGCAACAACAAATGCATGTCAATACAAATGCTTGTAAGTGTCTGTGCAACTAAATCTCTTTACAAGTTAAGAACAAGTGAATTACCTCTCTTAAAGCTCTTTGGGATCATGGAAGCTATTGATGAAGAATCACAATGAGACCTATACTATCTATTACAAATAATCTCAAAGAAGTTTTTCACGAAATAAGCCAATAACCAAATAAATGTCCCTACACATTTTCATTCTTCCCAACCTCAGAATATGAGCTTGGTTGAAGACCTCATATGGATTTAGCTGTATATGCATTTTTCCTTTTATTAATGGGCTCCGTTTACATGCGATATACAAGACATTCGAGGTCGTTCCTTCTAGATTCGTGTTTCTGGTAATCTATAGTATGGCGTTGCACTAAGGGTTTCAACTAAATTTGGCTATGGGTCAAGTCAAAGCTAGTGAGGTCAAGTCTGTTAAATACGCATCGAGCTCCATAATGATATAAAACTTAAACAAATCTGACTCTTGCAGATTTGGGTTCCTTATGTATCTTAGCATGATGACTAACTAAGAGTCTTACTCGGATTTAACAAGTGATCAAAAATGTATAGCTAGGTCATATTTCCAAAATTCAGACAAAGACTCGGGTAAGAAGGAATTGATTAAGGTTCATATCTAAGAGAGTCTTCTTGATGAATCTAGACAACTTTAAGTCTAGATATGTGCCAAGCGTAGATTGGTTTACAGATGAGAGTTGGTTGAAAGTTTGAAGGGATGCGGACTACATTCACTCAGGGAGGGCGGTTGCAAGAGTCCTATATGCTAAATGTTAGAATTATGATATATTTCCTAGTTTTGTTAGGATTATATTTCTTGTAATATTTCCTAGTTATGATATTTTTCCTGTTTCTAGTTATATTAGGATTTATACTCCTATTAGGAATTAGATTAGTCTTTTATAGTTTTGCCTATATAAGCTCTCTTTATTAGTTATTTTTGCTATAACTTAGGATTCACGATGTAACATTATATTTTGCATTATGAAATAATAACAAACCTTAGTTTTCTTGTTAGCTTCTTCTCGATCTCTTCCATTCTTTGTTTTGCATGAGATTATTTAGTATGGTATCAGAGTTTAAGATTCTTTAACATGGTATTAAAGCCTGATTTCATAAAAAAAAAATCATTTGTGTGTCTACAAAAGTCTAGTTTCATAAAAAAAAAAGTTTTATTCACGTGTGTTCATTAGAGCCTAGTTTGCCCAGTGAGTGTCCGTACTGTTCTGATGAGTCTCGTTTGCATATTGTTTTTCTTCTACTTGATATTTTGATTGGTATTGGATTTCTCTCTCCTTTGTTCCTAGTTGGTATTTGGCTCTCTCTTCTTTGTTTCTGGTTGGTATTGCCTTTCTCTCTCCTTTATTTTCTATTAGTATTGGTTTTCTCTATCCTTTATTTTCCATTGGTATTTGGCTTTCTCTCTCCTTTGTTCCCGTTGGTAATTAGCTTCCTCTCTCCTTTTCTAGTGTTGCCGAGTGAGCACGCTGCGCGTGAGGAATGGTGTGAATCATAGTTCAAGATCACTTGGGCACTAAGTGGACGTGAAATTGGGTTTGGCACGATTTGCATGATTTCACAGTTTGGTACAATTTGCACGCACGAGTTCGTGTTGCAAGATTTTACAAGGTCTGGCACAATTCACAGGGTTTGGCACGATTTGCATAGTTTCGTAGGGTTTGGTGAAAATTGAACTGTTTGCATGATATGCATGATTTTGGAACAATTTTCACGATTTGAGGAGACTCAATTTGCATGGCTTTGCAAGTTTGCAAATTCGTTACCAAGTCGAGGGTTTCTACGTTTTCAGTTTTTGATTGGCAAACTCTCGATGCTTCTTGCAACCGCATCGCGAGTTTGAGAGAGGGTGTTAGAATTATGATATATTTCCTAGTTTTGTTAGGATTATATTTCTAGTAATATTTTATAGTTATGATATTTTTCCTGTTTCTGATTATATTAGGATTTATACTCCTATTAGGATTTAGATTAGCCTTTTATTGTTTTGCCTATATAAGCTCTCTTTATTAATTATTTTTGCTATAACTTAGGATTCACGGTGTAACATTATATTTTACATTATCCAGTAATAACTGATGAGAATCAAGAAGCGTCACCAAAGGATCCATTGCATATTCCAGTTGGGCCAATTACATGAAAGCAATAGGATCAAAGAAGCATTTATTGATGGGCTGATTCTGAGTTGTTAAAGTCCAAATTCGGCTCACATGAAGACCAAGCCTTAATTAATGTCATCAAGACAATGGATTGGGCCGAATAAGGAAGACTTGGACATGCGGTACAAGCTAGGAGAATAGTCAACTTTGGTTGATTTAATTCCTTTTAATTTCCAAAGAATAATAGTTGATTTGTTTCCCAAATTAAGGAGCTGATTTGTTTCCAGATTTAGCTTTCCAATTAGGAAGCAAGTCAATAGTTGCTAGTTTAGTATTTATTTATTTCCTAAATTTGTTTGCATTTATTTTCATGATTATAAGGCATTAATTGCCTAATATTTATTCCCTTTTAGGTCTTAGATATTTTTAGTATAAAAGGGACCAATTGATGTAATTTGAGAATAGATTTTGGAATTGAAATAAATTTATAGAGAGTTTTTCTCTTTGGTTCTTCATAGAACTATGAACTTATCAAGGTTCTACCTTGTTGCGTTCAAACCTTGACTTATCACTCACCTTCTTTCTTATTCTTGAGTGTGGCGTCTACAACCTTCTTGATACCGTTGGTTCTTATCTCCATATAGATAATGGGTCGCGGTCCTTTTTATTTTTTTTGTTTATAAACTTGAATTAGAAAACGATCCTTGCTACCATATATTGGTTCCGGGTCTCACTGCTCTTGGTGAGGTTCATATCAGTTGGTATCAGAGCTTAGGCTTCTAAATCAGGTTTAATCTATCATTGTTCTTCTTCTTCTATTTTTCTATTTTATAAAAAAAAATCAGATTTTTTACAAAAAAAAAAAAAAAGTTTGATTAGTTTCGTTATAAAAAAAAAATATCCAACAAAAAATAGTACATTTTTTTTAGGTTGTGTAGTTGAACTTATATCAACTATTTCTTTTTCTTTTCTTGATTCCGAGCATTGATATAACAAAAAATAATGTCTTTCAAAAGTGATTCATCAAACAAAGATAAAAGAGGGGAACCATATTTCATGGTTCAGACTATCGACAACATTATGGTGAAGATTCGAGGACGAATCCTTTTGAAGAGAGGGGGAATGATGAGAATCAAGAAGCGTCACCAAAGGATCCATTGCATATTCCAGTTGGGCCAATTACATGAAAGCAATAGGATCAAAGAAGCATTTATTGATGGGCTGATTCTGAGTTGTTAAAGTCCTAATTCGGCTCACATGAAGACCAAGCCTTAATTAATGTCATCAAGACAATGGATTGGGCCGAATAAGGAAGACTTGAACATGCGGTACAAGCTAGGAGAATAGTCAACTTTGGCTGATTTATTTCCTTTTAATTTCCAAAGATTAATAGTTTATTTGTTTCCCAAATTAAGGAGCTGATTTGTTTCCAGATTTAGCTTTCCAATTAGGAAGCAAGTCAATAGTTGCTAGTTTAGTATTTATTTATTTCCTAAATTTGTTTGCATTTATTTTCATGATTATAAGGCATTAATTGCCTAATATTTATTCCCTTTTAGGTCTTAGATATTTTTAGTATAAAAGGGACCAATTGATGTAATTTGAGAATAGATTTTGGAATTGAAATAAATTTATAGAGAGTTTTTCTCTTTGGTTCTTCATAGAACTATGAACTTATCAAGGTTCTACCTTGTGGCGTTCAAACCTTGACTTATCACTCACCTTCTTTCTTATTCTTGAGTGTGGCGTCTACAACCTTCTTGATACCGTTGGTTCTTATCTCCATATAGATAATGGGTCGCGGTCCTTTTTATTTTCTTTGTTTATAAACTTGAATTAGAAAACGATCCTTGCTACCATATATTGGTTCCGGGTCTCACTGCTCTTGGTGAGGTTCATATCAATAACCAACCTTAGTTTTCTCGTTAGCTTCTTCTCGATCTCTTCTATTCTTTGTTTTGCATGAGATTATTTAGTATGGTATCAGAGTTTAATATTCTTTAACACTAAAGACTTCTATTCTAATCAGATCTCTCCAAGTTATCAACTCATATACGTGTCCAAACTCAAAAAGGAAAATTATATTTTGGCTCTACTAAATGGCACTATAGACTACGATGTGGCAAGCCACATATAGGGACAACTAGGCTAGTGAAAGGTTGTATATAAGAGTCTCGCATGTTTGTCTAGATCATCAAAAAACAATCCCATGACCCATAAAAGCTCTTAAGGTTGGCAAATGAGTTACTATCAGTTATTGAATGATAAAGATGGAGTCAAGGCACTCCGGCCATGTTTCGATCGAAGAAGACGAGAATCTCCACCACTGAAAAAATGGGGAAATGGTTAAATGACAGTTTTTTTGACTCAAACAAGTATAAAATGAAGTCTGAAAGACTGTGTGCAACTATGATCAATATGAATAAAAGAATACTGATGAATATTTGACCTTTCTTTTGAGTTCCTCTCATTCATTGTTTTTTTATTTATCGACTAGGTGTTGAATGTGTATGTTTGGATCAATTATCATTCTAAAGTAGCAATTACATATGTCAATCCTTGTTATGAATGCAGTCCACACACCTTTCTATATAATGTTGTTGGGAAAAATTAGGGTTTTGATAAAAATTGAGCAGTTGAATATATATAGGTTTTAAAAATTTTCCTTTTGAAAACATATTTTATGAATCGATCTTTGTATATACTTGTATAAAAAAAAAATAAAGTATACCTAATTGTTCTCTTGAAACTTTGATTCCGTTTTCAGTACCATGCCTTCCGAGCTTTGACCCGGGATCTAATAACTTATGTGTGTGCACGTCACGGATAAGGCCATGACTAGACAGAGGTTACAGAGAACAAAAGGAAAACACCTTGCCCTTTCCTATTGTGTTCGGTCGGCTCCCAGAAGAAGAACAAAAAAAACTTATTTTTCATTTCTTATTGCCACATCCGCTTTCTCTCTCTATATGTTAGGTTTTTAGGTTTCTTCCTTTTTGTTTCATGATATGGATCTATTTATATGTATCAGGATCCTAGGGTTTTGTAGTTCAAGTCAAAATTGGATTCTCAACCTTAATTTAATTTGGTCACCACTAGGACTTGAACTTGTGACCTCTAGGATTAAAATAATCTTTATTTATTTTTTAATCCTTTTGTATTAGTCATGGTTCGAACTTGTAACCTCTTATTAATAATGAAATAATTATTAATTTTTACTTATTAATATAAATCAATTATTAATATATTAATCAAACAATCTTATTATTTAATTAGTTCCCTAAATTTATTCGTGTAACTTTTGTAACACAATTAATTGGACTATCTAATTAATTTAACCGTGACCCTTGATATCAGTATTCATAAAGGGGTAGCTAGGGGACCTAATGGACCCATAATTTTGAGCTCCAATAATACTTGGAAATATTAATTAAACTCTTCAATTAATATTCTATGATTATTAACATCGGAGTTACTCCACTAAAAACCAGAGGCTGTACTCTCAAAACTGCAGATGTATTACACTGACTGAAATCTTAGTTTCCATCGATATAGCTATTACATATGGTATGATCCTAAATGAGTAGTTCATAATTGTTGCCAAGTCATAAAGTGCGTTATACCCCTCTAATTATATCTTTCCTTTAAGTACCATTGATTCTCTAAGGAACAATTATATTTTGTCTTCCATTATGTAAGAAGGAGGGTGCTCTTAACTGTTCAAACCCCGAATCAACTATTAAGGGAACTACTCCTCTACTTCTCACAAGAATGAGTGGATTCCTCTATTATGTGTGAACCTTCCCAGCCACAATCTAAACTATGACTCCAAGATATGGAGCTGTTGATTAGGAATATTGCTCCGATCTCACCCATGGTATGTCAAAAGCCAAATTTCAACCTAAAGGAATCAGTAAGAGATTCAGGATTAAGATCACTCATATACAATCCTCATTTGTTGATATATATATGAGTCTCTTTATTTAACAGATCTTGGTGAGAGATTCATATATATCGTGGCCCTGTCCTATATTATTTCATCATATAAGGTGTCTCCATTCCTACTTCACTATATGATTAGTCTAGGATAAGACCACAAATGTAGATTAACCACAAACAAAGTACCCAGCTTTAATTGCTCTCTACAGGCCCTTTCAATTGCACGCTTCAATCCATCTTTACATTACACTCATTTACTTATATTGAGATTATATCCTGCAATCTTGGATGTTTTGCACAAATGATATAAGCATATAGATGTTAATAAATCGATATTCATAGAATGAAAAGCTTTCATCTTTTATTCATGTTTTATAACATTTATATATTACAAGCTTTAGGGCATAAACACCAACAATCTCACACTTGCATTAAAGCAGGTGAGACATCTCTCATAACTCTATACCCTTTAGGTGATTCAAACACTTTAGCTATTAAGGACTTTGTAAATGGATCAGCCAGGTTGTTCTGCAACACGATCTTCGTCACAATCACGTCTCCACTCTACACTATCTCCCTGATGAGATGATAATTCCTTTCTATATGCTTCCCTCTTTTGTGGCTTCTAGGTTCTTTGGAATTAGCCACAGCACCACTGTTATCACAATAAAGTGTGCTGGGCCAATCTGAATCTAGAAAAACTTCCAGATCATACAAAAACTTACGGAGCCATACAACCTCATTAGCTACTTCACAAGCTACTAATACTCAGCATATGTGGTGGAATCAGCAATACAAGATTGCTTGATACTCCTTTACACTATGGCTCTACCACCAAAGGTGAATACTGACCTAGACATTGATTTCTTAGAATCCTTGTCCGACTGAATGTCAAAATTCATATATTCTAATGGGATAAAATCTTGTCCTGAATATACAAGCATATAATTTCTCGTTCTCCGAAGATACTTAAGAATAACCTTCACATCACCCCAATGATCCAATGAACCCCGTTCACTAGTAACACAACGGAAATTGGTTTTAAATTTTTAATAAAGATCGTAAACGATCTGGAACCAGTGAACTTAGGATCATATTTTTTTCTCGGAACTCAAACGTATAAAATTATTACAATAATAAAATATACGTATATTCAGGAAATAGAAATCAATATAATAAGAAGAAGATATTAGAACCTTACCAATGTTTGGAGGCTTCTTCACTTCTAGTTATGCTTCTGGCCTGTACCACTCGATCTTCCTCGCTATATCCCGGGACTGGTAACTATGTGTGGGCACATCACGGTCACAAAAACTTGAATGGAGGATGTAGAGAAAAATCGAAGAAACACTTTCTTCTTAGAGAAAACAACTTAGAACAATTCTAGTTGTTATATATATATATCTTATATTTTATTTTTCTCCTTAGTTTCAAAGTGCACGAACATCAAAGCCAATCTCTTTGATGTGCAACTCTGATGACTCTTTTGACATCTCACACACACAATACACAAAAACTGAAAAATTAGCCAACCGTGATGCGTTTTTTCTCTTTTAATATATGTGCACTTGCTTGTTCTCAAGAGTCAGAAACAAAACAAATGCTTGGCTATCAATGTGTTATGTTTTATTCTCTTTTAACACACGTATTCACACATCAAATTTTTTTTTGAGATTCAACTGATGTGTTTCACTTTTTTAATTTGCATTCATGTGTTTTCAGTTTCAATATATCTTATGCGTTTTTTTTCAAAAGAGTAATATTTATCAAATAAATATTTTATCTTTTAAAAAACAAATGATATTTTTATTTGATTTTCAAATCTTTTGAAATATCTCATATCTTTAAAAGATAATTAAATATTTGTTTTTGAATTTAAACATTTTAAATTCAATTTCAAATATTTTATTTAATAAAATAAAATAATCATATTATCTTATTCTATTTAAAATCAAATATCAACTAACACTCTCTATTTAGTGATTAATAACATAATCAAATAATCTTATTATTTAATATATTTAATCACCATTATTCATTAATTAAATAATCTCATTATTCAATTAATTTCTAAATAAATACATGTCACTTTTGTAACACAGTTAATTAGATAATCCAATTAACTAACCGTGACCCTTGTGACCTAAATTTATATGGCTAGCAAGGGGACATAATGGACCCACAATATTTTGAGCTCCAATAATCCTCAGAATCATTAATTAAACTCTTTAATTGATATTTCTTGATTATTAACTCCGGTGTTAATTCACTGAAAACCCTAGGCTACACTCTCTCAACTGTAGACGCTTTTACACAGACCAATACAGCTCGGTGTCCATCGATATAGCTATTACATATGGTGTGATCCTCCACAACAGTTCATAATTAGAGATGGGTCATAATATCCGTTATACCCCTTTAATTATATATATCCTTTAAGTACCATTGATTCTCTAATAAACAATAAATCATATTTCCTCACGGAATTAGAAGAGCGCTCATATTGTCCAAGTCTCGAATAAACCCTTAAGGGAACTACCATCTACTTCTCATAAGAAGAACTGGATTCCACTATTATGTACAAACCTTCCCAGCTACAAGCCAAACCTCAATCCCAACATACGTAGTACATTGATCAGGAACTACATATGTCCTCACCCATGATTTATCAAAGACCACGATCTAACCTGAAAGAGTCGATATGAAACTCAGGATTAAGATCACCCACATATAGTTGTCTTTAGTTGATTTATATGAATCTCATTGGTAAACGGATCTTGGTGAAAGATTCATATAGATCATGACCCGGTTCTATATGATCACATCATACAACGTGTCTCCATTCTCATATCTCATATGAATGATTCATGATAGAATCATTGTACATTACGGAATGGACCGTAGCTATAGATTAACCACAAATAAAGTACCCAGCTTTATTTACTATCTATGCAATCTTTAGATGACACGTAACTTACTATATCCATCCGTAAATGACACTCATAAACACAGTTCGAGATTACATCCAGCAATCTTTGATGTAAAATATATGCACAAGTTATAAAATAAACAACACAATAAGAATGAATTGAATTTTTCCTTTATTTATTTCATAAATCAATTTACAAATTACATCTTTAGGGCATAAACCCCAACAATCTCCCACTTACACTAAAGCATGTGAGGCATGACCATCTAGGTGACCCGTAAACACTTTATCCGGTAAGGTCTTCATAAATGGATCATCTTGATTGTCTTATTAGACTATCACATCTCCTCTCTGCACTATCTCTCTAATGAGATGATACTTTCCCTCTATGTGATTCCCTCTCTTGTGGCTTCTTGGTTCTTTGGAATTAGCCACAACACCAATGTTATCATAATAAAGTGTGATGGACTTATTCAGATCTGGAACAACTTCTAGACCACTCAAGAATTTACGGAGCCAAACATCCTCTTTAGCAGCTTCACAAGCAGCTATAAATTCCGCTTCCATGGTGGAGTCAGTAATGCAAGATTGCTTGATACTTCTCAACATAATGGCTCCACCACAAAGGAAAAAAACTGATCTATACATGGATTTTCTAGAATCCCTATCTGACTGAAAATTAGAATATGTGTATCCTAATGGGATCAAACCCTTTCCGGAATATACTAGCATACAGTTTCTCATTCTCGAAGATACTTGAGAATAGTCTTGACTACAACCCAATGATCCAATCCTGGGTTGGATTGGTATCTGTTGATAACTTCCACTGCATAGCAGATGTCCGGTCTCATGCAGAACATAGCATAAATGAGACTACCTACTGCCGATGCATAGGGTACTCATCTTATATCCTCCATTTCTTGTGATGTCTTAGGACACTTTCCCTTAGACAAGTGAACTCCATACCAGGAAGGTAAATTACTTTTCTTGGGGTTCTGTATCGAAAATCGTACAGTAATCTTATCGATATACAATGCCTAAGACAATGCTATGAGTGTTTTCTTATGATCCCTTATAAGTTGGATCCCTAGAACATAACTCGCATCTTCTAAATCTTTCTTTTGGAATTGGCTAGTCAGCCAACCGTTTACATCAGACAACACTCCCACATCGTTCCCAATGAGTATGATATCATCTACATATAGGACCAAGAAAACTATTTTCTTATCAATGATGTGCTTATAGACACAAGGCTCTTCTACATTCTGCTCAAAGCCATAGGTTTTTATCACGTCATCAAACCTGATGTTCCAAGATCTAGATGCTTACTTAAGTTCATTGATGGACCTTTGCAGCTTGCAAACTTTTTCTCTTGATCTGGAAACACGAATCTCTCTAGTTGCATCATATAAATGCTTTTATCAAGATTGCCATTCAAGAATGCAGTATTGACGTCCATTTGCCAAATTTCATAATTGAAATAGGCAGCAATGGATAAGAGAATCTGAATAGACTTAAACATGGCTACTGGCAAGAAGGTCTTTTTATAATCGACCCCCTCTTTCTAGGTATAACCCACTAGCCTTGCTTTGAAGATCTCTACCTTCCCGTCTACTCCTCTCTTTCTCTTATAAATCCACTTACACCCTATGAGTTTTACCTCATCCGGTAAGTCTGTAAGATCCCAGACTGAGTTAGAGTACATGGACTCCATCTCAAGATTCATGGCTTTAAGTCATTTGCTTTATCAAGATCTTCCATTTCATTCTTAAATATCAATGGATCATCCACCCTATCAGCAGAGACAAAACCTTATCCCTCATCTACACCTAAATAGTGTTCAGGTTGTCTCACAACCCTCTCACTACGTCTAGGTGGTAGTATATCCTGATCAAGAACCATCTAACTCTCAGATGTTTGTGGATCAACAACTCTTGTTGATGAAGCAATAGTCTCACCAGGCTCCAACTCATTCAATACAATCTTAGAACGAGGTTTATGGTCACAAATATAATTATCCTCAAGAAGTATTGCATTTGAGGAAACAAATACTTTGTTATCTTCGGGACTATTGAAGTGTTCACTTCTGGTCTCCTTGGAGTATCCTACAAACAGACAGACCACAGACTCGGAGTCTAACTTTCCACTTATGCTTTTCAGCACTTGTACTGGACACCCTCATATGCAAAAATGTAATAAACTAGCTTTACAACCATTCCACAACTCTAAATGAGTCTTAGGAATAGATTTGGATGGCACTACATTCAAAATGTATACCGTTGTTTGTAACACATATCCCTAGAAGAAATTTGGTAATGATAAGAAACTAATCATAGATCGCACCATTTCCAACAGGGTTCTATTTCTCCTATCTGCTACACCATTTTGCTGAGGTGTACCGAGAGCTGTGAGTTGGGAAACTATTCCATGCTCGACCATGAAGTCTTCAAAATCTTGGTCAAGGTACTTACATACCACGATTCGATTATAGTGACTTGATAGTCCTACCTAATTGATTCTTCAAATGCTTCCGACTTCCGTTGCATTAGGTAGACATATCCGTATTTTGAGTATTCATCTATAAAGGTGACATAATACTCATAACCACCCCTAGCTTTAACATTCATCGGTCTTCAGACATCTGTATGTATAAGATCTAGCGGTTCTTTAGCTCTAAACCCTTTTCCAGTAAAAGGTCTCTTAGTCATCTTACCTTCCAGACAAGATTCGCAGACAGGTAAGGTGCTAACCTTTAACTCACTTAAAGGTTCGCTTTTTACTAGTCTGTCTATCCAGTCAAGGTTGATATGACCAAGCCTTAGATGCCACAGATACGTGTCATTATTGGAGAAATCTTATGTCGTTTAGTTTTTGGTTTTTCAACCTTAAACATTTCGGTGTTGAGCAGTGTTTATGTATTAACGATCTTAACACATACAAATTATTTTCATTAATTCCTGAATTAGTAATCAGACCATTCTTTCCAATAATAACAGACTTATTATTAAAAGAAACGGAATATTTTTGCTCTAACAACTTATAAACAGAAATCAAATTACATGTAAATCCAGGAATATAAAAAACATTGTTCAATAATAAAAAACTGTTATTATTACAAAATTGCAATCTTATTGCTCCAACTGCTTTAGCCGATAGGACATCCCTGACCCCACACGCATTGAGAAGAATCTCACCTCTAGCGTTGTCCAAGAATCAGTCTACTGCAAAGAAGAAAAAACATGGTTAGTGGCCTCCGAATCAACTATCCAGGATGAAGAATCATCTTCCACTAAATAAGATTCACGAACATGTTGGACCCTTGTTCATCGGTTATGGAGGGGAACTAGGTCTTAAAATTTTTATACATATCATAATCTTTATCCGAGACTAGTGAACTTGGGATCATAATTATTTTCGAAACTAATACATACAATATGTAAACACAGGAAATTGAAATCGATATAATAAGAAGGAGAAAATCTTACCAACGTTTGAAGGCTCCTTCAATTTACGATGTGCTCCTGTCTGAACTACTTAATCTTCCTCGCTATCTCTCAGGACTGGTAACTGCGTATAGGCGCATCACGGTCTCAGGAACTTGAATAGAGGATGTAGAGAAATACTCGAAGAAACTCTTTCTTCTCAATTTGGTGTATTGATTTCACGCACACATGAATTGCATCTCATGCAAAAAATACATTGACAGATGTGGTTCCGTATCTCCAAAAAATATAAATATAAAGTATATATGTATATATTATTACTCACACACCCTATTTGATAACAGAGCAAGCACTTTGTTTTAATAAAATTATGTCTCTCCTTCTCCTTGTGATCATGCGTTAATATATATATATATATATATCCTTTCTTCTTCTTCTTCTTACGCAGACACTTGCGTTCTATACATACATACATATATATATATATATATATATATCAATAATATGTGTGTATCAAGTAGTTACATCATTTGTAAATTCTTCTTTTCGACTTATGTTTCATGTGCACACACCCATTTTCATCCAATGCAATCTCTTGTGTTAATAATTGATATATATCTTTTAATTATCCTTTTCAAATATATCTAATATATTAAAAGTGATAATAAGTATTTTAAATTTAAACTTAAATTCAAATACTTAGATAAATGATTTAGTAAAAATAAAATAATCCTATTATCTTATCTTCATATAAATCCATATATCAACTAACACCCTCCATTTAATAGTTAAATAATAATTCTTAATTATCAATATAATTACATAATCCAATTATTTAATTAATTTAACTATTAACATTCATTAATTAAATAATCTCATTATTCAATTAATTCCCGAATAAACATGTGTCACTTTCGTAACACAACTAATTGGACAATCCAATTAGTTAACCGTGACCCTTGTTTCCTAAATCGATCGGGCTAGCAAGGGGACCTAATGGACCCACATTATTTTGAGCTCCAATAATCCTCAGAATCATTAACTAAACTCTTTAACAAATATTCCTTGATTATTAACTTCAGTGTTATTCCACTAAAAACCCGAAGCTGCACTCTCTTAACTGCAGACGTTTTTACATAGACCGATACAACTCGGTGTACATCAATATAGTTATTACACATGGTGTGATCCTCCACAATAGTTCATAATAAAAGCTGGGTTATAATGTTCGTTATACCCCTCTAATTACATATATCCTTTAAGTACCATTGATTCTCTAATGGACAATAAATCCTATTTCCTTACGAAATTAGGAGAGCGCTCATATTGTCCAAGCCTCGAATCAACTCTTAAGGGAACTACCATCTACTTCTCACAAGAAGGAGTGGATTCCACTATTGTGTACAAACCTTTCCAGCCACAAGCCAAACCGTAATCCCAACATACGGAGCATATTGATCAGGAAATACATCTGACCTCACCCATGGTATATCAAAGACCACGATTTAACCTGAAGGAGTCGATAAGACACTCAGGATTAAGATCACCCACATATAGCCATCATTAGTTGATATATATGAATCTCATCGGTAAACGGATGTTGGTGAGTGATTCATATAGATCATGGCCCAGTCCTATATGATCACATCATACAAGATTTCTCCATTTCTATACCTCATACGAATGATTCAGGATAGAATTACCGTACATTACGGAATGGACCGCAGCTATAGATTCACCACAAACAAAGTACCCACATTTATTTGCTATCAATGGACTCTTTAGATTGCACGTCTTTTACTCTATCCATCTGTATATGACACTCATATACACAGTTCGAGATTACATCTGGTAATCCAAGATGTTAATGTATGCATAAGTTTATATAATAAATAACATAACAGGAGTGAATTGAACTTTTCCTTTTATTTATTTCATAAATCCATTTACAAATTACATCTTTAGGACATAAACCTTAACAATCTCCTACTTGCACTAAAGCATGTGAGGCATGTCTCGTAACCCTAGACCATCTAGGTGACCTAAAAACACTTTAGCCGGTAAGGTCTTCATAAATGGATCAACATGATTGTCTTTTAAGACTATCTTGGTAACGATCACATCTTCTCTATGCACTATCTCTCTATTAAGATGATATTTTCTCTTTATATGCTTCCATCTCTTGTGGCTTCTTGGTTCTTTGAAATTAGCCACAGCACCACTGTTATCACAAAACAATGTGATAGGCCTATCCAGATCAGGAACAAATTCTAGATCACTTAAGAACTTACGGAGCCAAATAGCATCTTTAGCAGCTTCACAAGCGGCTACATATTCGGCTTCCATGGTGGAGTCAGCAATGCAAGATTGCTTGATACTTCTCAACACAATGGCTCCACCACCCAGTGTGAATACTGATCCAGATGTGGATTTCCTAGAATCCCTATCTGACTGAAAATTAGAATCAGTGTATCCTAACGGGATCAAATTCTGCCCCGGAATACACTAGCATATAGTCTCTCGTTCTCTTAATATATTTAAGAATTGTCTTGACAGCAACCCAATGATCCAATCATGGGTTGGACTGGTTTCTGTTGACTACTCCCACTGCATAGCAGATGTCGGGTCTCGTGCATAACATATCATACATGAGACTACCTACTGCCGATGCATAGGGTACATGTCTCATATCCTCAACTTCTTGAGGTGTCTGAGGACAATGTTCCTTAGACAAGTGAACTCCATGCTTAGAAGTTAAATTACCTTTCTTGGAGTTCTGTATCAAAAATCGCATAAGAATCTTATCGATATATAATGCTTGAGACAGTGCTAAAAGTTTTTTCTTAAGACCCCTTATAAGCTGGATCCCAAGAACATAACTCGCCTCTCCCAAATCTTTCATTTGGAATTGGCTAGCCAGCCAGCCCTTTACATCAGACAACACTATCACGTCATTCTCAATGAGTAGGATATCATCTACGTATATGACCAAGAAAACTACTTTCTAGTCAATGATGCGCTTGTAGACACAAGGCTCATCGATGTTCTGTTCGAAGCCATAGGTTTTGATCATATCATCAAACCTGATATTCCAAGATCTAGATGCTTGCTTAAGCCCATAGATGGACCTTTGCAGCTTGCAAACCTTTTGCTCTTACTCTGGAGACATGGATCCCTCTGGTTGCATCATATAGATGCTCTCGTCAAGATTGCCATTCAAGAATGCAGTCTTGACGTCCATCTGCCAAATTTCATAATCGAAATAGGCAGCAATGGATAAGAGAATCCTAATAGAATTAAACATGGCTACTGGCAAAAAGGTCTCTTCATAATCAACTCCTTCTTTCTGGGTATAACTCTTGGCCACTAGCCTTGTTTTGAAGGTCTCTACCTTCCCATATACTCCTCTGTTTCTCTTATAGATCTACTTACACCCTATGGGTTTTACCCCATCCTATAAGTCTACAAGATCCCAGACTGAGTTTGAGTACATAGACTCTATCTCGAGATTCATGGCCTTAAGCCATCCTCTTTATCAAGATCTTCCATTGCATTCTTAAATATCAATGGATCATCCACACTATCAGCAGCGACAACACATTGTCCCTCACTTATACCTAAATAGCGTTCAGGTTGTCTCACAAACCTCTCACTACATCAAGGTGGTAGTGTATCCTGATCAGAAACCATCTGACTCTCAGATGTTTGTGGATCAACAACTCTTGTTTATAAAGCACTAGTCTCACCAGGCTCCAACTCATTCAATACAATCTTAGAATGAGGTTTGTGGTCACTAATATAATTGTCCTCAAGAAATATTGCATTTGTCGATACAAATATTTTGTTATCTTCGGGACTATAGAAGTGTCCACCTCTGGTATCCTTGGAGTATCCTACAAACAAGCAGACCACGGACTTGGAATCTAGCTTTCCACTTCTGTTCTTTAGCATGTGTAATGGATACCCCCATATACGGAACTATCGTAAACTATCTTTACGACCATTCCACAACTCTAGGGGAGTATTAGGAACATATTTGGATGGCACCACATTCGAAATGTATGCCGCTGTTTGTAACGTATATATCTAGAAGAAAATTGTTAATTATGAAAAATGAATCATAGATCTCACCATTTCCATTAGGGTTCTATTTCTCCTCTCCGCTACACCATTTTACTAAGGTGTACCGGGAGCTATGAGTTGGGAAACTATCCCATGCTCGACCATAAAGTCTTCAAACTCTTGGTCAAGGTACTCACCTTCACGATCCGATCATAGTGACTTGATAGTCCTGCTTAATTGATTCTCAACTTCAGTTCAAAATTCTTTGAACATTTCAAATGTTTTCGACTTCCATTGCATTAGGTAGACATATCTGTATCTTGAGTAGCCATCTATGATGGTGACATAATACTCATAACCACCCCTAGCTTTAACATTCATCGGTCCGTAGACGTCTGTATGTATAAGATCTAGCGGTTCTTTAGCTCTAAGCCCTTTTTCTAGTAAAAGGTCTCTTACTCATCTTACCTTCCAGACAAGATTTGCAGACAGGTAAGGTGCCAACCTTTAAATCACTTAAAGGTCCGCTTTTTACTAGTCTGTCTATCCATTCAAGGTTGATATGACCAAGCCTTAGATGCCACAGATACGTGTCATTATTGGAGAAATCTTATGTCATTTAATTTTTGGGTTTTCAACCATAAACATTTCGGTGTTGAGCAGTGTAGTATGTATTAACGTTCTTAACACAAACAAATTATTTTCATTAATTCTTGAACAAATATTCAGACCATTCTTTCCAATAATAACAGACTTATTATTTAAAGAAACAAAATATTTTTGTTCTAACAAATTATAAACGGAAATCAAATTCTGTGTAAATTCAGGAATATAAAATAGATTGTCCAACAATATATAATTATTACAAAAACATAACGTATTACGCCCATTGCTCGTGCCGACACGACATCCCCTGACCCCACACACATTGAGAAGGCTTGCTCCTCTAGCTGTGTCCAAGAATTAGTCCACTGCAAAGAAGAACAAACACGGTTAGTGGCCCCCGAATCAACTATCCAGGATGAAGAATCATCTTCCACTAAACATGACTCAAGAACAAGTAAATCATATTTACCTTTCGTGGACTTCTTCTTTCATTAGGCTTTCTTAGGTTTGGGCTTACCTTTCACTTTCCCAGTAGACCTCTTTCTCTTATTATTATTAGAGTAAGTTGGTTCGGCAAGATTTGCCTCATCGGTCTTGCCCTTGTTATCCTTAGTCAAGGACTCAAAGGTAGTGAGCTTATTGATCAACTGTGTGAGATTGAACCTCAACTTATTCATCCTGTAGTTGCTCTTAAACTGATCGAAACTCTTCAGAAGAGTCGTCAGTATGATGCTCACTTGACTAAGTTCGTCAATGGCCTCGCCATTGACTTATACCGTGTTGAAGTAGAACATCATGCTCATGACATGTTCCCGAACTAACGTACTTTCCATCATGCGAGCGAGCATAACGGAAAGAACAACTTCGTGTCGATTTTGCTCAAAGGGCTGCCCGAACATAGCTTGTAATGACTCCATGATTTCGAATGTTGAAGTAAATGCTTTGTGTTTTGTGACAAGCATGTCTGTCATTGAAGCCAACAGATATGTTCGAGCCTTCTCATCTAATGAGACCCATCGCTAGTGTGCCTCACGAACAAATCGTGTGGCATTGGCAGCAGGCACTGATGGACATTCCTCCGTAAGCACAAACTTGAAACCTTTGGTGACCAACATTGCATTAATGTTAAGTTTCCACTTAGTGTAGTTATCACCAGTTAATATGTCGCTTGCGAGAATTTGAAGCAATGCAGAAGACATTATTGCTAAAATAAATAAAACATTCATTCAGTCATTTATTTAAAACAAGTACGAGTGCTTTGGTAAAAATTTAAACATGATGCATGCATATGTTTAACGAACTAGAACTACCCTAAAACTAGTCACTATAACAAGACAATCCAACATACCACAAAGAAGTGCCGTCTTAGGATCGATCAAGTCTTTGCATGTTAGACCGAGACATCCTCAATCAAATGATATTCTAGAATAACTCTTATTCCGTATCATTCAACCATTGTTTATTTAGTCAGGTTTTTAATTAACCAACTTGATCAAAATCTTCGTGAGTGTAACCCACCATTTCAGATCTCACGAGCTTAACTCGAGAATTGCCACCTGAAGGTCTGTCAACCCCGAAATGCCTTCAGAAATCCTATCTGTTAGGAAGTCAACCTTGGTATTGACCTTTGTGGAAACCCTCCTTAGAAAGGATTAAAGCAAAGCTGTCACGAGACCCCACTCGGATCTCACGGTGTTGAACTAATGATGGAGACCTCAGGATATATATGTCATATATCCCTTTTCCACACATTATTTTAAAATTAGGGTTTTCTATTAACCGTTAATGCACCTAGACTCTACAGGATTAAATGACTAACTTTAACCAGGTTATCTAGCGCATTAACTAATTAGAAACAAATTATAACTAATTGATACATTTTTAATAATTTTCAACAATCAAAAATCTAATCTATTAGTGAATAATCTATGCCTTTGTAAACTATTTGCTAATGTCAGATTATTATGTTAGTGTTTACTAAGTTTTAACTATTAAAACCCTAACACTTTATTCAGATCATTTATTATTAAGTAATTAATCATATTAATCTTAATTAAAATAAATGACCCTATTAATCTAACTTATTAAACTCTTTAATAACTAGATTAATATTAATGAGAATTATTAAGTTTTCCAACCATTAAAAAACTAATCTCATTATTCATAGCCATTTATGTATGCTGCCAATTTTAATCACATTAAAAAAAATACATAAAATATCAGGCTATGATGCATGTATGACATATCAAATATATTTGTGTATGCACATCTAATCTAAATGACATATGTATGCATGACAATGCTTTGTCATCACATAAAATAAAGCAAACATGAATTGACCGAGTACTATGGATTATTTAACCTAAAAAAAATTGAAATCTAAAATTACAAAAAAAATCCCCAAGGCATTCCTTGGTCTTTTAGTAAATTCAGATATCTTTTAGTCTCTTCAGGTCACTCTAATTTATCTAAAGAATCCAAAACAGGAAATATGCATAGAACGCACTAGGCAACACTTGTCAACGGAACTGTGCGTAAACAGTACCGCGTGAACAGTACCGCATGAAAGCGTTCGGTGTCGCACTTTTCCAGTTCTTCATTTATAGGTTACAATTATATTTATTTACAATACAATAACAATAAAAATAAATAAAATAAAAATTATACAACACATAAACCCTAAATCCACAGTACCATAAAAATTTATGATCAAAAATGTTTAAATTAAGCAATTTAATTATAAACATTCATACAATCATAAAGATGGTGCCTACATATTCATACATACAGGAGCATCGAAAACAATTTGCTGTTCCAAAAATAAATTGGGTCTAATACCAATTGTTGGAACCTCGTTCACCGGTTACGCAACGGAACTAGGTTTTAAAAATTTTATATAAATCATAATTTGTATCTAGGACAAGTGAACTTGGGATCATAATTATTTTCGAAACTAATACATACAATATGTAAACACAAGAAATTAAAATCGATATAGTAAGAAGGAGAAAATCTTACCAACGTTTGAAGGCTCCTTCACTTTACGATGTACTCCTGTCTGACCACTCGATCTTCCTCGCTATCTCTCGGGACTAGTAACTGCGTGTGGGAGCGTCACGGTCTCAGGAACTTGAAAGGAGGATGTAGAAAAATACTTAAAGAAACTCCTTCTTCTCAATTTGGTCTATTGATTTCATGCACACATGAATTGCATCTCATGCAAAAAATATATTGACAGATGTGGTTCCTTATCTCAAAAAAATATATATCAAATATATATGTATATATTATTACGCACTCACCCTAATTGATAACAGAGCAAGCACTTTGTTTTAATAAAAATATGCCTCTCCCTCTCCTTGTGATCACGCATTAATATATATATTTATATCCTTTTTTTTTCTTCTTCATACGCAGACACTTACGTTTTATATATATATATATATATATATTGATAATATGTGCATATCAAGTATTTGCATCATATGCAAATTCTTCTTTTGACTAATGTTTCATGTACACACACAAATTTTCATCCAATGCAATCTCTTGTGTTATTAATTGATATATATCTTTTAATTATCCTTTTCAAATATATCTAATATATTAAAAGTGAAAGTAAGTATTTTAAATTTAAACTTCAATTCAAATACTTAGATAAATGATATAGTAAAAAAAAATCCTATTATTTTATCTTCATCTAAGTCCATATATCAACTAACATCCTCCATTTAACAGTTAATTAATAATTCATAATTATCAATATAATTAAATAATGTAATTATTTAATTAATTTAACTATTAACATTCATTAATTAAATAATCTCATTATTCAATTAATTCTCGAATAAACATGGGTCACTTTCGTAACACAACTAATTGGACAATCCAAGTAGTTAATCGTGATCCTTGTTATCTAAATCGGTCGGGCTAGCAAGCTGACCTAGTGGACCCACAGTATTTTGAGATCCAATAATCCTCATAATCATTAACTAAACTCTTTAATTAATATTTCTTGATTATTAACTTCGGTGTTATTCAACTAAAAACCCGAAGCTGCACTCTCTCAACTGCAAACGCTTTTACATAGACTGATACAACTCGGTGTTCATCGATATAGCTATTAAACATGGTGTGATCCTCCACAATAGTTCATAATTAGAGTTGGGTCATAATGTCCGTTATACCCCTCTAATAACGTATATCTTTTATGTACAGTTGATTCTCTAATGGACAATAAATCCTATTTCCTTATGGAATTTGGAGAGCGCTCTTATTGTCTAAACCCTGAATCAACCCTTAAGGGAACTACCATCTAATTCTCACAAGAAGGAGTGGATTCCACTATTGTGTACAAACCATCCCAACCACAAGTCAAACCTCAATTCCAACATACGGAGAATATTGATTAGGAAATGCATTTGACTTCACCCATGGTATATCAAAGACCACGATTTAACCTGAAGGAGTTGATAAGACACTCAGAATTAAGATCACCCACATATAGCCATCATTAGTTGCTATATATGAATCTCATCTTTAAACGGATCTTGGTGAGAGATTCATATAGATCATGGCCCAATCCTATATGATCACAACATACAAGGTGCCTCCATTACCATATCTCATATGAGTGATTCAGGATAGAATCACCGTACATTACGGAATGGACCGCAGTTATAGATTAACCACAAATAAAGTACCCAGCTTCATTTACTATCAATGGACTTTTTAGATTGCACGTCTCTTACAGTATCCATCTGTATATGACACTCATATACACTGTTCAAGATTACATCTGGCAATCCAGGATGTTAATATATGCACAAGTTTATAAAATAAATAACATAACAAGAATGAATTGAACTTTTTCTTTTATTTATTTCATAATTCCATTTACAAATTATATCTTTAAGGCATAAACCGTAAAAGAACAAGTAAATCATATTTATCTTTCGTCATTTTCTTCTTGGCTACCTCCTCCAGGTACTGAAGTAATTTTCTCTTCTAGTGCCCGACCTTGTTAGAATGGAAGCATTTTCCTTTGCCTTGGTCGGTGGAGATGCCCTTCATTTTGCTTTGGGCCTTCTTGGGTTTTGGCTTACTCTTCGCCTTCCCAACAGACCTCTTCCTCTTTTTGCTATTAGAGGAAGATGGTTCGGTAAGATTTACCTCACCGGTCTTTCCCTTGCAGTTCTTAGTCAAGGACTCAAAGGTAACAAGCTCATTGAGCAATTGGGTAGAGGCTGAACTTTAACTTGTTCATCCCGTAGTTGCTTTTAAACTGAACAAAACTCTTTGAAAGAGTCGTCAATATGATGGAGGCCATGCCATTGACTTCTATTATGTTGAAGTAGGATATCATGCTCAGGACACGTTCTCGAACTAACGTACCCTCCTTTATACGAGCAAGCATAACGGAATGAATAGCTTCGTGTCACTTTTGCTCTGAGGGTTGCCCAAACATAGCTTGCAATGACTCCATAAGTTCAAATTATGAAGTCATTGCTTCGTGCTTTGTGACAAGCACGTCTGTCATTGAAGCCAACAGATATGTTTAAGCCTTCTCATCATATTAGACCCAACGTTGGTATGCCTCACGAATAGTTCGTGTGGCATTGGCAGTAGGCGCTAGAGGACATTCCTTCGTAAGCACAAACTTGTGGTCTTTGGTGATCAACATTGCATTATTGTTAAGTTTCCACTTAGTGTAGTTATCACCAGTTATTTTTTCGTTTGCGAGAATTTGAAGTAATGCAAAAGACATTATTGCAGAAATAATTAAAACATTCATTCAGTCATTTTTTTAAAACAAGTGAGAGTGCTTTGGTATAAATTTAAACATGATACATGAACATGTTTAACGAACTAGAACTACCCTAAAATTAGTTACTATACCACAACAATCCAACATACCACAAAGAAATGCCGCCTTATGATCGATCAAGTCTTTGCATGTTGGACCGAGACATTCTCAATCAAATGATATTCTAGAATAACTCTTAATCCATATCATTCAACCATCGTTTATTCAGTCAGGTTTTTAATTAACAAACTTAATCAAAACCTTCGTGAGTGTAACCCACCATTTCAGATCTCACGAGCTTAACTCTAGAATTGCCACCTTTGGGTCGGTTAATCCCGAAATACCCTCAAAAATCTTATCTGTTAGGAAGTCAACCTTGGTATTGATCTTTGTAGAAACCCACCTTAGGGAGGAAGAAAGCAAAGTCGTCACGAGGCCCCACTCTGATCTGACGGTGTTCAACAAATGATGGAGACTGTGGGATACTATATCCCTCTCCCACTCACTATTTTAAAACAGGGTTTTCTATTATCCGTTGCACCAAGACTCTATGGGATTAAACGACTAACTTTAATCAAGTTATCTAGTGCATTAACTAATTCATTATTAAAAATGAATTCAAATTAACCAATAAATTATTAATGATTTTTAACTATTAAAACTCTAATCTATTAGTCAATAATATAAGCCTTTGTAAACTATTTACTAAGGTTAGATTATTATGATAGCGTTTACCAAGTTTTAACTATTAAAACTTTAACACTTTATTTGGTTCATTAATTATTAGGTAATTAATCAAATTAATCCTAATTACAATAAATGATCATGTTAATCTAACTTATTAAACTCTTTAATAACTAGATTCATATTAATGAGAATTACCAAGTTTTCTTTTAACCATTAAAAAACTAATCTCATTTTCATAGCCAAGTATGTATTTATCCATTTTAATCACATTAAAGAAAATACATAAAATGTCAGGTTATGATGTATATATGACATATCAAATATATTTGTGTAGGCATATATAATCTTAATGAAATACATATGCATGCAATGCTTTTATCATCACATAATATAAAGCATACTTGAATTGACCGAGTACTGGGGATTATTTAACCTAAAAATTTAGAATCTAAAATTACAAAAATAACCCCAAGGCAGTCTTTGGTCTTCTTGTAATTTTCGAGTCTTCCAGTCACTTCAGGTCACTCCGATTCATCCCATAAATCCTTCTTCACGATTTTTCCAAATCTTCAATATAGGTTACAATTTTTTTATTTACAATACAATAACAGTAAAAATAAAATAAAATTATACAACGCATAAACCTTAAATCCACAGTATCATATAATTAACGATCAATCATGTTTTTATAAATTAAAAATTTAATATACATACAAAACATCATACAATCAATTTAATCTGTGTCTACACAATCATACATACAGGAGCACCGAAAACAATTTCCTGTTCCAAAAATAAAATTGGCTCTAATATCAATTGTTGGAACCCAGTTCACTAGTAACGCAACAAAAATTGGTTTAAAAAATTTAATATAGATCGCAACCGATTCGGAACCAGTGAACTTAGGATCATATTTTTTTTCCCGGAACTTACACATAAAATTGTTACAATAATAAAATATATGTATATTCAGGAAATTGAAATCAATATAATAATAAGTGTTGGGATTATGCTCGATAGCAAGAGTGTAATAATATATTTGACAATCTTTTCATATTAATAAAGTGATTTCCAGTTTAAAAAATCTTATAGCGTTTATAGTTTAATTATTATAACTGTCAAAAGTAAATAATCATAAGGTCAAAAGACTACGAGAAAAGAAGAATTGTTCAAACATCTGGATATGTTTGAGGTAGACACAATTCTTTAGTTAGTCTTGAATAATATTCACAACTTCAGATAAAGGTTGGGCACATTTATCTTGTCAAAGTTGTAGATTCTTTTGCTAGCATTTGAGTGGGATCAAATGTGTTATGATGAGTCTAAAATCAGCAAAGTGTGGTGTTTTTGGGCAAAAAAATCTAATGCACTGGGTGCATTGAATTGGATCACAGTGAAAAACTTTATCTAGAACCGTTAATGGATAAAAGGTTTCACTTGAAAACAAGTTCAAAATGTAGTCACATGATTGGATTGGAAGATCTTGTGAATTCAATTTGACGCTAGTTCAATCGTCACAAAAACAAAGGTACGATACTTTTAATATACAACAATTAATCTAGGGTTGAGGTTCTTTCTATTAAAAGGGAAAAAATTTAAAATATACCAAACCCTAATTTTACGCTTCTGTCACGTTCTGAACCGATTTTTCCCTACAATAAGAAGATATTAGAACCTTACCAACGTTTGAAGGCTCCTTCACTTCTTGCTATGCTCCTGGTGTGTACCACTCGTTCTTCCTCGCTGTATCCCGAGACTAGCAACTGAGTGTAGACACGTAACAGTCTCAAAATTTTGAACGGAGGATGTAGAGAAAAAGAAACTCTTTCTTATTAGAGAAAACAACTTAGAACAATTCTAGTTGTTAATATATATATATATATTCTATTTCTCTTTAGTTTAAAAACGTACGAACACCAAAGACAATCGCTTTATTGTGTAACTCTGATGTCTCTTTTCATATCTCATGCACACAATACACAAAAATTGAAAAATTAGCCAACCGTGATGCGCTTTGTCTCTTTTAATATATGCACACTTGCAAGTTCTCAATAGTCAAAAACAAAATGGATGCTTGGCTTTTAATGTGTTATGTTTTATTCTCTTTTAACACACGCATTCACACACATCAATTTTTTTTTTTGAGATTCAACTGATGTGTTTTGATTTTCTAATGTGCATTCACGTGTTTTCAATTTTAATATATCATACGCATTTTCTTAAAAGAGTAACATACCAAGCATATATATTATATTTTAAAAAACAATTGATATTTTTATTTGATTTTCAAATCTTTTAAATATCTCATATCTTTAAAAGATAATTAAATATTTGTTTTTGAAATTAAACATTTTAAATTCAATGTCTAATATTTAATTTAATAAAATAATATAATCATATTATCTTATTCTATTTTAAATCAAATATCAACTAACACCCTCAATTTAGTGATTAATAACATAATTAAATAATAATATTTTTTAATATATTTGATCACCATTACTCATTAATTAAATAATCTCATTATTCAATTAATTCCCAAATAAATACGTGTCACTTTCGTAACACAATTAATTGGACGATCCAATTAATTAACAGTAACCCTTATTACCTAAATCGATCGAGCTAGCAAGGGGACCTAATGGACCCACAGTATTTTGAGCTCCAATAATCGTTGGAATCATTAATTAAATTCTTTAATTAACATTCCTTGATTATTAACTCATGTGTTATTCCACTAAAAACCCGAAACTCCACTCTCTCAAATGTAGATGCTTTTACACGGACCGATACAACTCGGTGTCTATAGATATAGCTATTACATATGGTGTGATCCTCCACAATAGTTTATAATTAGAGCTGGGTTATACTATCCGCTATAACCCTCTAATTACATATATTCTTTAGTTACCGTTGATTATCTAATGGACAATAAATCTTATTTCCTCACGGAATTAGGAGAGCCCTTATATTGTCCACGTCCCGAATCAACCCTTAAGGGAACTACCATTTACTTCTCACAAGAAGGAGTGGATTCCACTATTGTGTACAAACTTTCCCAACCATAAGCCAAACCGTAATCCCAACATACGGAGTATATTGATCCGGAATGCAACTTCAACCTCACCCATGGTACATCAAGGATTACGATATAACCTGAAGGAGTCGATAAGACACTCAGGATTAAGTTCACCCATATATAGCCATCACTAGTTGATATATATGAATCTCATCGGTAAACAGATCTTGGTGAGAGATTAATATAGATCACGGCCCAGTCCATTTATGATCACATCACACAAGGTGCCTTCATTCCATATCTCATATGAATGATTCAGGATAGAATCACCGTACATTATGGAATGGACCGCAGCTATAGATTAACCACAATTTAAGTACCCAGATTTATTTACTATCTACGGACTCTTTAGATTGCACATCTCTTACTATATCCATCCATATATGACATTCAAATACACAGTTCGAGATTACATCCAGCAATCTTTAATGTTAAATATATGCACAAGTTAAAAAATAAACAACACAATAAGAATGAATTGAACTTTTCTTTTATTTATTTCGTAAATTCATTGACAAATTACATCTTTAGGGCATAAACCCCAACACAATCATGGGTTGGATTGTAATCTGCTGGCTACTCCCACTCTGAAGAGGATGTCAGGTCTCGTGCATGACATAGCATACATGAGACTGCCCACTGCTGACGTATAGAGAAACCATTCATATCCTTAATTTCTTGAGGTGTCTTATGACACTGTTCCTTAGACAAGTGAATTCCATGTCGATTTGACCTTTCTTGGAGCTCTCTTTCGATAATCGTACAAGTATCTTGTCGAGATATGATGCTGGAGACAGTGCTAACAATTTATTCTTGTGATCCCTAATTAATTGGATCCCTAGAACATAATTTACCTCTCCCAAATCTTTCATTTGGAATTGGCTACTGAGCCAGCCCTTTACTTATGATAATATTCCTACACCATTTCTAATGAGTAGGATCACGTAAAGGGCTAAGAAAACTACATTCTTGTCAACGATATACTTGTAGACATAAGGTTCATCAACGTTCTATTCAAAACCATAGGTTTTGATGACAATATCAAACCTAATCTTCAAAGATCTAGATGTTTGCTTCAGTCCATAAATATACCTCTAGGCCCCGTTTGGTGCGCGGGATTGGATTGGACTATTTTATGGGATTGGATTGGATTAATATGGGACTGGAATTATATGAGATTGGATTGGATTGGATTGGACTGGATTGGACTAAATTAATACTATACCGTGTTTGGAGAAACATGGGACTGTACTAAATTAATATCACGTTTTGTTTGGCAAAACATAGGATTGTATTAAATATTTGATCAAAGAGTATTTTCTGAAAAAAAAAGTTTTCATTTTATTTAATAATTTTATATATATATATATATATATAAAAAAATAGTCCTACAAACCCAACAATTTGTTGGGTTTATTTAGTCCCTTGTTTGTAGGACTAAAACACTAAATGATGGGTCCCACCGGATTGGCCAAGCTAGTCCGGTATGCTTCCAAACATGGGATTTGATTAAAATTAGTTCAATCCCAGTCCAAACCCAGGTGCCAAATAGGCCCCTATAGTTTGCAAACTTTTTTCTCGTGATCTTTTGACATGAACCCCTCCGGTTGCATCATATAGATGCTCTCATCAAGATTGTGATCGTGCCAAAATTATTATACACTTTGGCCATCAATTCCATATCCTCTAGCTTGTTCTCGAGTATATTTTGGTGTCTAATGGCTTGTTTCATAGTGATTGCAATCATTCAATGGATTTCAGGTGCTGGAGGTGGAAACTGGGGTTATCAGACTCAAACGAGCATAATTTAGCAACGAAATTGGCCTATTGTGCAGGTTAATACGTGGGTCCTTTCCCACGCATTACTCACGCACAACCATTACACCAACCACGCATATGAACAAACTAGAGAATAAGATTAAAGGCATCAAATCCATGCGCTGGTCACTACGCGGATCCTTACCCACAAGCCGCGTGTTCCATCTCAGCTCAAGACGGGTTTTCAACCAATTCAGGAAGGACAGAGTCAACCTTTCATGCCAATTTCATGCCCTAGCCTTTCAAACCTATAAATACATCACCTTTCCACAAGACCCAATATCTATCACTGATTCAATTAATCCATTCATTCCACACTTCATCTTCTCCAACTAATTAAAGGAAAGAGGAGCTTCCAAAGGCATCCATGGAGATTTTCCTCCATAGATGCCTCCTCAACATCACTATCTACTTGCAACCACCCATCTTTGGAGGAGATTCAAAAGGAAAGAGCATCCTACCTTATATATGAAGAGGAGGAGCTTCAATAGAGCTTTGAGATCCTAGATGACAATTGAACCCTTCTCTCAACCTAAAGATCCGAGAGTGACACTTTAGGTTTCTTCTATTTACTCTTCTCTTGTTATTTTCTTCTTTGATGTATATTCCCATTCGAGAATTATGTAAACCCTAATACAAGTTCCATTTATTTGATTGACCTATACTTGACTTCTACTTGTATTGTCCCATTCAATTGCACTTAATTGATTCTTGACTTGTATAAAGCAGGATTGACAACCCAACTCTTGATGGATGTTTATGGATAGCTCTTGTATTTACATTCATGGCATGTAGAGTAGAAATTGATATGTGTTAGTGATTGGGATTATGAGTAGATTAATGTAATTTAGGAGTAGATTAATTATGCATCCCATGATTTCTTATATGTCGATGGATTATTCAAAATGAATGTTTTGGATTGACTTGAGTACTTTTGTTCATTTTGGTGGAACTTAAGAAGAGCATACACTCTACATTTATGGGATTCGGTTCTAGAAACCTACATGCTTACGGGATCCTTGAGTGTTACTCGTACGATACATCTTGATGAGTAGCAATCAGGTCGTAACTCTTGCCCATTGGTCATACGATACACTCTCGGTGAGTAGTGGTCAATGGTCCATTAACGCTTAATGATTCCATTAGTTGTTGCTTACACGTAACAGGTGAGTAGCAATTAGTGGTCGATCTTACGTTTATCTCTTTATTATATGTGCTTAAATCGATCTCAATACATCTCGTTGAGTAGCGTTAGAGGACTAGTCGACTCTCCCATTGATATATCTAGAGGTCCTACTTAAGGTTAGGTTGAACCTAATATAGGAGTATCTTTACCGTTAGTTATTGATATGTCCTAAAGAAGTGCTCCTACTCCTAAGTATAAGAGTGTCATAGTAATATATTAACCGGTAAGACTGGGTCGAACCACGGGGAGGTTGTTCACTTGTCCTTGTAGAATTAATTATCAAGCTTAATTATTAAGCATGTTATAAAAATGTAAATCAATTAAAATTAAACTGGGGCTAAGGGATCCATTATTGGTAATCCGAATATGATCCAATTATTAATATTTAGTCCATATTAATGGAGGGAATTCCACTCTACTGACAACTCTCTGATAGGTGTGGGTAAAAGTATCCACTGTGTAGACAACTTTTGTCTGTCTACAGTGAGTCAAAACTCCACAAAGATCAGATGGGAGAAACCACTCTCTAATAGATATAGGTAAAAGTACCCATTGTGTTAGACAATATCTGTCTGTCTACAAGAAGGCAAAAACTCCACAAAGATCAAAGGGGAAAAAGTAAAAAAGTAATAAACTTACCAAAATTAGATCATACTTTCCTACAAACAGTATCACCTTTGACCCTAGCTGTATAAAATTAGCCAGATAAAATTTAACTAGAAAATAGTTATTTTATTTAAAATGAGAATTTGAGAACAATAGAGAGAGAATTTCACAAATCTAAGGTCAGATTTGGATTTAGGATGTCCAAATTAAGGGGAAAATACCTCATTAATAAAAATACATATAAAAATTGACAATCGAATGAATTTAGAATTTAGCGTCCAGATTTCGCCACATCATCAGTGAATAGTGAATAGTGAACAATGAAGAGTGAGTAACCACATCAGTGAAAGTCAACAATGAATAGTGCACCGGCTTCTAGAATACGATTCCCTACAGCATGTTTACGGTGAACTCACAATTCGGGCCAATAGAAATGTGACACGTCATCGGTCAACAGACAAAGTCAACAGTCTTCTACAATGTGATTCCCGCAATCGCGTGTACGGTGTACTCGTATTTCGGTCCAATAGGAATGTACAATGTCATCAGTGGACATTGAAAGTCAACTGCGAACAGTGAATAGTAAGAATTATAAAAATGCCCTTTGTGCCCTTTGTGCCCTTTTTGACGTTCTAAACTTGAAAATAATGTTTGTTTTGCTATCTGACTTCTCCATAATTCTGAATTGACCATATGACCTCTGAAAGCATTGAAAAAAACACTAATTACTACACAACACATTTATTAAGCAAGCGAACGAAAATATGTCGAAATTGGGGAATTAATCATATTGGAAGTGTAAAATGATGATATTATCCCTTAGTAAACATACACTTTTTAGAGTTAATCCCACCCCCCAACCAGGTTATTGCTAATCCCTAGCAACTAAAACGAAAATAGTAAAAACTCAAATTGAAATCTAAAAAAGCTACCAAATAGACAAACTCTCCCAAACCTCTTTTCTCACCCTCTAACAACCAGTCATCAATCGAGATATCAATAAAACTTTTTTGTTCTGAATAAAGATCAACACAATAACTATGAGATTCAATTGAAATCAAACGACATTTTCATTCTGAAATCTCATCAAGGCTTCTTCCTTAGGCAACAGTTTTATTCTCTTCTTCTACTTTTTTTTTTCTTTTTTTTTTTAAAAACTTGAAAATATAACAAAATTGAAAACAAACATTTCATCTTTAATCCATGTAGTGAGCTTTATGCCAATCACTCCTAAACCAGTTGGCTTCAGGGTATTAAGTGTTAAAACACTCCTACGGGCTTAATTACTCAGATTGCAGATGTTTTTTTTAAGTAGAATTCCCTTAAGCTTTCTCTTTAACCCATGTATCGAGCTTTGGATCAATGATTCCCAAACCAGTTGGTTTTAGGACATTTGGTATTGAAGTACCTCTCGGACTTAATTGCTCGAGTTAAATAGGCTATGAAACTGCATTTTATTCTTATCAAGACTCCACCGTTTTACGCGAACATTTTATGCTTACTAGGCATGAGGCCCGGCTACTAAGTAAGAGTTTTGGTCAAAACACACAAAATTATTATTATTATTATTACTATATATTTTTTATAACATGACCACTGCCTTCAGTTCTTACCCTTGAATGATGTTTCAGAACTAAATATCGTAAAATCTTAACTTACTGCACATAATCACGTGTCAATGTACGTTTGTGTCCAGAATAGTTCAAAAAAATTCTCAAGATGACTAAATGAACAAAAGGATTAGTCAATGACATCACAACAGAGAGTTCATAAATTTGAATAGTCTGAAGAGAGGAAAAACAATGCATCGGAACTACAAAGATACGTCTCAGAAGTATCTAAAAGATCTCCTTACTCGGCCGTCTTTACATAAAAAAAATGGTCAGAAGTTAGTTTTTTTTTATAAAAATAAAAATAAAAGTTATTAAATCAACTATCCCCTTCCCCCAACCAAAACGAGACATTGTCCCCAATGTCTTTAGAAATAGGTAAGGTTTAGAATATATCACCTGAACAACTTGAAAAACAACAAAATCCTGTAAAAACAACAAAATCCTGTAAAAACAACAAAAGTAATACAAAATAAAGGAAAATAAAATGCATAAAAAATATGGGACAATTACAGACTGAGATTCAGATAAATTCTGCGTTTCTTGTTGTCTTCATCAATGGACCAATCTATTTTGGAGGTTGAGGGATCTGGCTCATAATTAAAAGCTTGTAACTGGTTAATCAGCTCATGAGGACTTGAAGCAAAGATAAAGATTTTTCGATTGAAGGTTTTTTCTGAGCATGATCAAGAAATGAAAGCAAACCATCATAAAATTTACTAACATTCAACAAACCGATTGGTTTCTCATGGATGTGTAGTTGCTCCCAGGATGCCATTGTTAAGATTTCTTCTAAGGTTCCAAAACCACCTGGCAAAGCTATAAACGTATCAGCATGATGTAACATAGCAGCCAATCTTTCAGGCATACCTGAAACAACTAGCTCTTCACTGTTTGTCTTTCTGATAATGTTTATTGCAGTCATAGGTTTTAGGACAATACTAGAACTTGACTACCACCATCTCGAGCAGTTCGTGAAACACAACCCAATAATCCCAAATTACCTCCTCCAAACACTAGGTGTATTTTTCGATCAGTTAAAACCTACAGCCTCAACAAACTCTCTGTATTTCCCATTATCAGTGCCACCAAACGCACAAATATTTGTGAATCGTTTAGTTGAAGGTGACACCATTAATGTGTAGGAAAAAACCCATGCAATAAAAGCGTGAAAAATATTTAAAAAAATCCCTTTTAATAGCAAGAACCTTAACACTTGATTAATTGATGTATATAAAAAGTGTCGTACCTTTTTCTCATGACGATTGAACAAGCGCCGAATTGATTCCGCAAGATCTTCCAATCCATTCATGAACGTGAATCACCTACGAGTGTGGGATCCCTTTCTTTAAATTGTATACGTGAGGATGGAAACAAAGAAAATCTTTTTCTTTGTTAGTTACAATAATCTTCTAAGAAAAAAAAAACAAAGAACGTTAAGTCACTTGTGAATTATCAATCAATTTGATTGAAACTCGCATGAACCTCGATTCGATGTTGTACACAAAACCTTTTAATCTAAAGGCTACTAGTGTACTATCGAAAACTAAACGTTCTTTCTTTCTTTTCTTCTTTGTCGCATCTCACACTATTTCTTAGAGTTGATCGAATTTTGTCAAGAGCAAAAACATATTTTTCTCCCTCAAAATTCTATGGTAACCGAAATCTTCTCCCAAAAATACTAGGGCCAGCCGAAATATATCTCCAAATTCAATTCTTATGGATGGCCAAAATTTTACTTATATTAAAAATTTTCTCTTGGAAATTTATTAGGATTTCAAATCCTTTTATAAGAAGGATTTACTTGGTTGTTAAAAATCATTTCCTTATGTGGATATACTTGATGGTTAATAATCCTTTTCAAAGAAGAATTCTACTCTACACCAAGACTCCTAATCCAACTCAATAGTGTATTTGTAACTATGTTAAAGATTTCCTAACTTTACTAGATAAATAATTCCTTTAATTTATCTACTTATCAAATATAGTCTTTAATATTAATTATACTACCAACAATAGTATAATATTAGGAGACCAACTCCTACTAGGAAAAAAATTTTGACTTTTAAATAAATAATTAATTAATTTCCATTTAATTAAATAATAAAATAAAAAACAATATATTAAGCGATTTTATATAGCCTTGCCGCCCAACACATATATATGGGCCAATATATTATTTTTCTTATTTTAATAAATCCATTGGACATTAACAAAAAGTCCGAATGTGAACTACACTCATTCTTACAAAAGAAACAAGTCCACATGCCTTAACAATTCTAGATGGACTCCTAAATTGGTCCTGTAGAATATATCAAGTGATCCATTCAAGTTCGTGTGGATTGAGGATCTTGGCGGGCTATCTAAATTTAAGCTCCAATCGACACAACCTAATCACAATCAACAAATGATTCACTTAGGTTCGATCTATTAATTTTAGTTCATTCCACTAAAGAACTAAAATTGAACTCTTAAATAAAGATAAAATAAGTTAATATTTCTCATTCATACCCTAGACAACCTTGTTGGAGAAAGTGTATCCTCATGAATAATATCAGTAATCGCCAAGAGCTCATAGACCGCCTATAGCTCTCCAAGTTACCATGTTTACTCATATGACCACATTTTGAACTTGGATATTTTGACTTGTCCAGAAGCCATGTTTCAATAGACACTATTAAAAACTTAACGTTAAGATTTAATATCTAATACCTCAAAACATCCATATGATGATATTCTACTCCCATTTCATAATTGGAGCCACGATGTATATATCTAAAATGAAGTCCTCTATCGATTAACAAATGAATACCACCAAACTGTCGAGGATAAACTATGCTATATAATCGTACTCATTGATAGCTCAAATGATAAAAATTGCAACCATAAGTCCATAATTTATCTCAGGATTGAGATAATATCTCCGATTGTCTTCAAGTGAAAACTTTTATCCATTTACGGTTCTAGATAAAGTATTTCACTGTGACCCAATTTAATGCAACCAGTGCACTAGATTCCTTTGCCAAAAGACACCACACTTTCATGATTTTAGATTCATCATAACATATTTGATCCCACTCAAATGCTAGCAAAAGAATCTACAACTTTGACCAGATAAAGGCACCCAACCTTTATCTTAAGTGGTGAATATTATTCAAGTCTAACTAAAGAATCGTGTATACCTCATACATATCTAGATGTATGAACAATTATTCTTTTCTCTTAGTCTTTTAATTTTATGATTACTTACTTTTTCCAATTATAATAATTAAACTATAAATGCTATAAGATTAGTTAAACTAGAAATTACTTTATTAATATGAAAAGATTGTCAAATATATTATTATACTCTTGCTATCGAGCATAATCCCAACAATCTCCCACTTACTCTATAGCAAATGTGTCATATCTCTCATCCCCATGTTCTTTAGTTGCATATCAAAACTCTTTTGTGGAAGAGCCTTTGTAAAGGGACCCACTAGATTATCTGTTGACGGGTTCCTGGTAATCGTCACGTCACCCCTATGCACAATTTCCCTCAGAAGGTGATACTTTCTTTCAATGTGTTTCCCTCTCTTATTACTTCTTGGTTCTCTCGAATTAGCCACTGCTCCACTATTGTCACAATAGATAGTGATCTGCTTATTCATATCAGGAACCACTTCTAAGTCCAATCAAGAATTGGCGGAGCCAGACAGCCTCTTTAGCAGCCTCACATACAGCAACATACTAGGCTACCATGGTGGAGTCGGCAATACAAGATTGCTCGATACTCCTCCATATGACTGCCCCTCCTCTAATAGTAAACACAGATCCTGATGTTGATCTCCTAGAGTGAGAATCTGACTTAAAATCAGAGTATGTATACCCAACAGGAATTGAATCCCCTCCAGAGTATATAAACATATAATCTCTCATTGAAAATATGCTTGACAGACGTCCAATCGTCAGGACCAGGTTTCGATTGAAACATGCTAACTATGCCTACAACAAAACAAATATCTGGTATAGTGCAAAGCATTGCATACATGAGACTTCCAACTGTCGATGCATATGGAACCCTACTCATGAATTTCTCTTCATGCTCACTCTTAGGAACTTGTTCCTTAGAAAGTTTGATTCCATGTTTGAAAGGTAACATACCTTTCTTGGAATCTTGCATGGAAAACCTAGACTATATTTTATCTATGTATGAAGCTTGGGATAATGTAATCGTTCTATTCTTTCTATCCCTTATGACTTGGATACCAAGAATATAACTTACTTCTCATAAGTCCTTCATATCAAATTGTTTTGCTAACCATTCTTTTACTGATGTCAATACACCCACATCATTTCCGATGAGTAGTATATCATCAACGTAAAGAACTAGGAAAACCAATTTGTCACCTTTAATCCTTTTGTATACACATGGTTTATCAAGGTTTTGAATAAATCCAAAACTTTTCATGGCTTGATCGAACCTTATGTTCTAGGATATGGATGCTTACTTCAATCCACATATGGATATTTACAACTTGCATACTCTTTCCTCTTGGCCTTTTTCAATGAATCCTTCTGGTTGCATCATCTAGATGCTTTTGTCAAGACTTCCATTAAGGAAAGTTGTCTTGACGTCCATTTTCCAAATATCTAGGTCTAGAGATGCCGCAATGGATAAGAGTATCCTAATAGATTTAAGCATGGCCACAGGAGAGAAGGTTTCTTCATAATCAATACCTTCCTTCTGTGTATAACCTTTACCTACGAATCTAGCTTTAAAGGTTTCCACGTATCCATCCATTCCTCTTTTCTTCTTATATACCCACTTGCACCTGATGGGTTTTATCCCTTTAGACAATTCTACAAGAGACCAGACTTTGTTTTTGAACATAGATTCAATTTCGGATTGCATTGTCTTTTACCAATGGCGACAATCAACATCTTCCATTGTTTCCTTATACATATAGGGATCATCGTCGTCTAGAAGATTCTCTATAGATTCTCCTAGACCGTTGTATCTCTCGGGTTGTCTACTAACCCTCCCACTACGACGAGGTATGGTAGATTGTTGATCTTGTATTGGTACGAAACTTACAATTTGGCTTGGTTGTGAAACCTCTTGCGAAATTGTGTCTCCTGAAAGCTCATTCATGACAATTCTACTTTTAAGCACAAAATTATTCATATAGTCCTCTTCCAAAAATTTAGCATTTTTCAAAACAAATACTTTAAAATCTGAAGGACTATTTGAAATAATATCCTTTTGTTCCTTTTGGATACCCTACAAATATGCATGTTTCTGAACGGGGACTCCATCTTTTTTGTCTTTCCTTTTAACACGTACGTAGGACATCCAAATATCCTTAAGTGTTGTAAACTAGGCTTTTGGTCGATCCATAACTCATGCGGTGTTTTAGGAACTGACTTAGAAGGTACATCGTTTAGAATGTACATAGCGGTTTGTAAAGCATATCCTCAAAAGAATTAAGGAGCGTTAAATAACTCAACATAGACCTAAACATGTCCAAAAGAGTTCTATTTATCCTTTCTTCCACCCCATTTTGTTGAGGTGTACCGGATGCAGAAAACTGAGAAATTTTCCCATTATCAATAAGATATTGCTGAAACTCACCAGACTGATATTCTCCACCATGATCAGACCTCAAGATTTTTGTGCGTTTCTCATGTTGATTTTCTATTTCAGCTTTAAATGCTTTGAACATGTCAAAAGCATCCAACTTATGTCTCATGAGATACACATAGCCAAATCTTGAGTGAACATCCTTGAAAGTGATGAAGTACTCGTATCCATTCGATGGCTCTTGTGCCTTTGGTCGTAAACGACCTTTTGGTCATTTTACCGTCCAAACAAGATTCATAAGTTGATAGATCATCAACCTTTAAGTCACTTAGAGGTCCGTCAATTAATAATCTTTTAATCCTATTAAGGTTAATATGACATAGGTGCAAATGCCATAGGTAGGTTTCATCTTTTGATAATTTTACTGTTTTATGATTAGGTTCAGTTGATTCCGTGTCTAACAAGTGAGAGATATTTCCATGCAAATAGAATAAACTGTTTTCCAATGTATCTTTGCAAATAATTTTGTCATTTTTACTAATAATAAAAGCTTTATTAAAGTAATCGAATAACCAAATTTAATTAAACAAGAAACTGAAATTAAATTCCTCTTGAATTGAGGTACATAATAAACGTCTATTAAATCTAAATGACTATAAGAATCTAAACTAATTCTAATATCTCTCACTGAACTAGCAGACACCAACGCTCTATTGCCTAAACACAAGTTGAATTCATTCTCATTAAGCCTTCTCCTTTCCTTGAACCCCTGTAAGGAAAAACAAACATGATTAGTGCCTCTGGAGTCTATCATCCAAGAATCCATAGAATCCGCCAAAAAACATGTTTCAAGATAATTAATATTACCTTCTTCCGCCTTGTCTTGAGACTTTGGACAATTTCTTTTCCAATGTCCCTTGTCACCACAAAAGAAACACTTCCCTTTGATCTTGGTTACTTTCTTTGTCTCCTTCTTAGTAGGTCCCAGTTGTTTTTTCTTCTATTGTTTCTTAACCTTCTTACGGGTCTTAAAACTAGCAACTTTACCTAAGGTATGAATCTCTTAACCCTTGCCTTTCACAAGGATTTTTTCCGTGATTTGAACATCTTGCATCAGGCCTTGCAAGGTATATTACTTATTAATGAAGGTGTAGTACAACTTGAATTGATCAAAGGAATCTAACAGTGAGTTGACAATCATGTCAATTTTGGTCTCACCATCTATCTCAGTACCATTCAGTTCAGTAATGTAGAGATGTGCTATGACTTTCATCATGTGATCTTTCACACCCTGCCCAGGTTTCATCCTAAGATTCATAAAAGCAGTCATTGCCTCTTTTTAGTCTTCCTATACCTCATAGCAAACATCTCCTCTAGAGACATCATTATATCCGTAGCAGTCTCCATTCCTTCATGTTGTTGTTGCAACATGTCGGAGATGGTGGCCATAATGTAACATTTAGCCATCTCAACAGAAGACTCTCACTGCTGATACTCATCTCTTTGCTCCTGAGTAGATTCATTAGTAGGATTAGGTGGTTTAGGAGTGCACATAACAAACTTATGATTTTCGGATTGCAATAAAAGCCCAATTTTCCTTTTCCATAAGACATAATTATCACCAGTTAAAGTATTGTCTTTTAGGATGTTGATTAGGGATGGGGTCATGATTTCTGAGCAATAACAAAAATTATATAAGTAAATAATCATGATAAAGCACTTTCGAATATTTGTCTTGAATTAAACAAAATAATTCAATCGTAAAAATTCAACGGTGATCCAACACCCATAAATGTCACACCTCCTTTAGGAGTTCGCAACATTTACTAGTTGGACTAGGTCCCACCTAATTGTTAACATAACAACCAACGTTTTCAATTTTAGCCTTGCAATTTTGTTAACAAGAACTCTTGTGAGGATATTAATAAAATTACATTGAGTGTGTTACCAAGTTATCGACCTTCAATATAATCCCTCACGAATATCCCTCCTTTGGGAGTAAATATCGTTTGGGCAAATTGTCTAGTCTATCCTTAAAACGAAGTATCTTTCTAAATTCCATTCATGAATACCTCTTGGGAGGTTAATACACGAAACATAAAGCTCAACTAAACTTGGAGGCCGTAAATGTTCCAAAACACCTTCTCCCACTTATTTATTTAAGGCGTGTGATCGAATCCCATAGAATGATTTACCAAGTTATCTAGATGCCAATTTAGATACCTAAACCATTCTATGCATGTTCATACCAAAAGAGATATATGAGTGGAACTCCTATTCTATATGACATGTTATCAAACAATGACAAACATTGCAATATTTACAAAAAATATAAATAGCTACAATTTTGGCCCATCCTAGAAAAGCAAGTCAATTACATGTCTTGGAATACCAAAAACTCCGTTCTTGACGAAACAAGTCTTCACGCGACCTTCATCGTTTGGACTCCCTCGGCTGCCTCTCATGGGCGTGTGCACCCTTGGCTTCCTTCCTATGGACGTGCGCATGCCACAAACCCATAAAGGTCTGCCATGAGCAGCCCACGGCTTCCATAGGGCTGCTGTGCGCAGCCCATGCCACAACAAACGTGGTCACGTGCTCTTCGCACGCACGTTTGTTGCTACGGCTCGCACGGTCCCAAACTTGTTCCGGTTGCTTCCAATTCTTCAAACCTTCGAGTCTTCGATACTTGAATGTATTACAGAAGAATTTTAAATAAAAAAAAATACTGTATTTTTTTTATTACAATGTAATGCAGTATTTTTTATTACAACACCAAAATAAAAAAAAAATAGCAACTACCAAGAAGGAAATTATGGCGATGATAGACCACCCTTCTTGTTACAATCCCAAAAAAAAAAATACATTGAAATTCTATGACCAAAATTGAGCAACAACAAACTACATATAAAACAAATATATCCATACTTTCCAACGTAAATATATATGTGAATAACCAGAGTGTCATCTCTTTCTAAAACATGCATATACAATAAAAAGAAAAAGATTCACATACACATACATCAATTAATCAAGGGTATAACTAGGCTCTGATACCAAATGAAGGGAAAAACCCGTGCAACGAAAGCGTGAAAAATTTAAAAAAAATCCCTTTTAATAACAAGAACCTTAACCCTAGATTAATTGATGTATATAAAAAGTGTCGTACATTTTTCTTGTAACGATTGAACAAGTGCCGAATTGATTCCGTAAGATCTTCCAATCCAATCATGAACGTGAATCACCTAGGAGTGTGGGCTCCCTTTCTTTAAATTGTATACCTGAGGATGGAAACACAGAAAATCTTTCTCTTTGTTAGTTACAATAATCCTCCAAGAAGAAAACAAAGAATGTTAGGTCACTTGTGAAATATCAATCAATTTGATTGAAACTAGCATGAACCTCGATTCGATGTTGTACACAAAACCTTTTAATGTAAAAGGCTACTAGTATACTATCGAAAAATAAACGTTCCTTCTTCCTTTTCATCTTCGCCGAATCTCACACTATTTCTTAGAGTTGATCGAATTTTGTCGAGAGCAAAAACATATTTTTCTCCCTCAAAATTCTATGGCAGCCGAAATCTTCTCTCAAAAATACTAGGGCTAGCCAAAATTTCTCTCCAAACTCAATTCTTACGGCTGACCAAAATTTTACTTATATATATATATGGCTGGCCGAATTTTCTCTTGTAAATATATTAAAATTTCAAATCCTTTCTTAAGAAGGATTTACTTGGTTGTTAAGAATCATTTCCTTAGGTGGATTTACTTTGTGGTTAAGAATCCTTTTCAAAGAAGAATTCTACTCTACACCAAGACTCCTAATCCAACTCAATGGTGTATTTGTAACCGTATTAAAGATTTCCTAATTTGACTAGATAAATAATTCCTTTTATTTATCTACTTATCAAATATAGTCTTTAATATTAATTATACTACCAACAATAGTATAATATTAGGAGACCAACTCCTACTAGGAAAAAGATTTTGACTTTTAATTAAATAATTAGTTAATCAACAAATTAATTAGTTTCCTTTTAATTAAATAATAAAATAAAAAAACAATATATTAAGCTATTTTATATAGCATTGCCTCCCAACACATATATACCAGCCAATATATTATTTTTCTTATTTTATTAAATCCATTGGACCTTAACAAAAAGTCCACATGTGAACTAGACCCATTCTTACAAAAGAAACAAGTCCACATACCATAATACAATTGTAGATGGACCCCTAAATTGATCCGGTAGAATATATCAAGTTATCCATTCAAGTTGGTGTGGATTGGGGATCTTGGCGGGCTATCTAAATTTAATCTCCAAAAGACACATCCCAATCACAATCAACAAATGATTCACTTAGGTCCGATCTATTAATTTTAGTTCATTCCACTAAAGAACTAAAATTGAACTCTTAAATAAAGATAGAACAAGTTAATATTTCTCATTCATACCCTAGACAACCTTATTGGATAAAGTGTATCCTCGTGAAGAATATGAGTAATCGCCAAGAACTCATAGACCACCTATAGCTCTCCAAGTTACCATATTTACTCATATGACCACATTTTGAACTTGAATATTTTGACATGTCCAGAAGCCATGTTTCAATATACGCTATTAAAAACTTAACATTAAGATTTAATATCCAATACCTCAAAACATCCATATGATGATATTCTACTCTCATTTCATAAATGGAGCCATGTCCATATCTGTAAATGTAGTCATATATCGATTAACAAATGAATACCACCAAACTATCGAGGATAGACTATGCTATATAATCGTACTCATTGATAGCTCAAATGATAACACTTGCAACCAAAAGTCCATCATTTATCTAAGGATTGAGATAGACTCTCTGATTGTCTTCAAGTGAAAACTTTTATCCATTGACGGTTCTAGATAAAGTATTTCACTATGACCCAATTCAATGCACCCAGTGCACTAGATTCTTTTGCCCAAAGGCACCATACTCTGATGATTTTAGACTCATCATAACACATTTGATCCCACTCAAATGCTGGCAAAAGAATCTACAACTTCGACAAGATTAAGGCACCCAACCTTTATCTTAAGTTGTGAATATTATTCAGGACTAACTAAAGAATTTTGTCTACCTCATACATATCTAGATATATGAACAATTCTTCTTTTCTCATATTCTGTTGACCTTATGATTATTTACTTTTGACAATTATAATAATTAAACTATAAATGCTATAAGATTTGTTAAACTAGAAATCACTTTATTAATATGAAAGGATTGTCAAATACATTATTATACTCTTGCTATTGAGCATAATCTCAACATAATGCACTCTCTGAATTTTTCTTTTGAATGTTTATGAGTGCTTTGAATCAAAAAAAAAGAAAACAAATGCTTGTATTTATAGATCCCGAAAAGGTTACGCAATGATACACCTATATGTACAGGGCGGCATATTTGTCAATGATATTATGTCCACATGGTTCAAAAATAAAAAATAAACAGCGATAATTGCAAAAGACAATAAATGCGGAAGAAAAAAGATAATAAAAACAAAAGGATATTAACTAGTAGTTGTGATTGTGACTCACATCTTCCTCTGGTTTTATGTCCAGTAACGGCTTCAACGCCCTCTATGGGTTGGGGATATGCATCTCATCTAATTTTCTTATAAATTGGAAAATAGGATCTTTTAAAGTCAGATTCCCAAGACTATATTGTGGATGCTCTTTTTGAAATTGTAACCATAATCGGTCAATTGCCATTTGCACATATCCACTAGGATGTGCATCAAGAGTCGTTAGGATATTATCCAATGACTCCCTACGCAAACCATGCCTAATGAATAAAATTTTATCTTCCTGATTATTAAACACCATTCCTAAAGAACGACAATGTGTGTTACAAGTTGTACGTTGACATTTGTGACAAGTAACGCCTAACTTCTTAGCTCTTCATTTTCTTGCAAGGTTACTTCTTCCAAAACCAGCCATGTAAGATACAAATGAATCAATAGACTCACCAGACAGATGTACCTTAGCTTTGATCAACCAGCGAATATCAGCAAGAATGTTGTACATCATCAGTAAGCGTAATCTTTCGGACCGTGCTTTGTAAATCTTTTTCAGAGCATTTTAGGGCAACGATGGAAAATGTTTTTTTAGGCGTGTGAAAATTTTGTCCATGCCTTGTTTTGGGAATCAGTTATTTAGGAAAATGAATTACACCAACTTGAATTGTCACGGAGTACCGTTATCTGCCACTTAACTTGGGTTATATAGAAAAACACACCAAGCAAAAATTTAACCTAGAAATTAATCCTGCAAAAAATCAAAACTTAAAAGCGAACAAAAACAAAAATAATAATTGCAAACACAAATAAAGTCAAAAGCAAAAGATTTGTTTACTCACTGTTTCCTAGGATTCACAATGTCAAGGGCGCCATATGGATACACGTGTTTCACAACAAACAGACCACTCCACTTTGATTTCATTTTTCTAAAAAATAAATAAAGTCAAGAATTATAAAGCAAAACCTTTTGACTAACTTCAAATGATCTTCTTAAAATTCATTTGTCATGAAAGGTTTTAGATTTTTCTTTAACAATTTTTGCATTTTCATATGCATCACTTCTTAATTCCTCAAGTTCATTTATTTGCAACTTATGTAATTCACTAGCATCATTTAGGTTAGAATTAAAAGCTTTAAAAGCCCAATATGCTTTTTTCTCAAGTTCAACAGGTAAGTGGCAAGGTTTTCCATAAACTAAAAGATAAAGAGACATACCCAAAGATGTTTTGTATGCAGTACGGTAAGCCCAAAGTGCATCATTCAGTCTAAGAGACCAATCTTTTCGATTAGGGTTAACCGTTTTTTGTAAGATCTGTTTTATCTCCCTATTTGCTAACTCAACTTGACCACTTGTTTGAGGGCGGAGAGGGGGTATAGTGTGGCAGTTTTGTGTGTGACTCCATATTTCTTCATTAAAGACTCAAAAGGTTTGTTATAAAAGTGTTTGCCTTCATCACTGATAATGGCTCGAGGGATTCCAAATCGACTCAAAAGATTTTCCATTAAAAAGGTAATCACTATTTTGTGATCATTATTTCGATAAGAAATTGCCTCAATGCCTCAATCCCTTTTGACACATAATCAACAGCAACCAAAATGTACAAAAATCCAAATGACGGTGGAAATAACCCATAAAATCAATTCCCCAACAATCAAATATTTCAATGACAAGAATACGGTTTAAAGGCATCATGTTTCGATTGGAAATGGATCCTAATTTTTGACAATCTTTATAGGTTTTACAAAATGCATGTGCATCTTTGAACAAGAGGGGCCAATAAAATCCACACTGCAAGATTTTGCAGTCGTTTTCTTTGATGAAAAATGACCACCACATGCTTCAAAATGATAAAATTTAATGACACTACTTACCTTATTGCCTAGAATACACCGTCGAACGATTTGAGCAGGACAATACTTGAATAAGTATGGGTTATCTCAATAAAAATGTTTTACCTCGGTCAAAAATTTCTTCTTGTCTTGTGCATTCCAATCGAAAGGCATCATTCCTGTTGTAAGATAATTAACAATGTCAGCATGCCAATGTAAAGTTGTGATAGAGGATAAAAGATCATCAGGAAAAGAATCATTGATGGGTGCTTTATCAAATGACGACTCGGCGATGAGTCGTGATAAATGGTCTGCAATGACATTTTCAGTACCTTTTTTGTCATTGATTGTGAGATTGAATTCTTATAGCAACAAAATCCAGTGAATTAGTCTTGGCTTTACATCCTTTTAAACATTAAATACTTCAAAGCAGCATGATCAATAAAAATAATGGTTGAAGCGCCAATCAAGTATGACCGAAATTTATCCAATGCAAATATCACAGGAAGTAATTCTTTCTCAGTGGTGGTGTAATTCATTTGTTCATAATTCAAAGTTTTACGTGCTTAATAAATCACAAAAGGCTTACCTTTTGTTCTCTGTTCGAAGACAGTTCCAACAGCAAAATCACTCTCATCACACATCAATTCAAAAGGCAATGACCAATCAGGGGATTGCATGATAGGAGCAGATGTTAAAAGGTCAATTATCTTTTTAAAAGACTCTTGACACTCTTGAGTCCATTCAAACTTTGCATATTTTAATAAAAGGTTACAAAGTGGTTTAGATATGACACTAAAATCTTTAATAAACCTCATATAAAATCCTGCATGCTCTAAAAATGACTGCACATCTTTGACTATTTGTGGTGATGGTAACTTCGAAATGACTTCAATTTTTGCCTTATCAACCTCGATTCCTTTAGATTGCACAACAAGACCCAAAACGATTCCAGGTGTGGTCATATAATGACACTTTTCCCAGTTAAACACAAGTCTTTTTTCTATACAACATTTCAAGACTTTTTTCAAGTTATTCAGACAATCATCAAAAGAATTTTCAAACACAGTTAAATCATCCATAAAGACCTCTAAACAATGTTCAATCATGTCACTAAAAATGCTTAGCATGCATCGTTGAAATGTGGCTGGAGCATTACACAAACCAAACAGCATTCTTCTAAATGAAAAGGTTCCAAAAGGACATGTGAATGTGGTCTTTTCTTGGCCTTCTTGATTCAATGGGAATTTGATAGTATCCTGAATACCCACAAGAAAGCAGTAGTAGGGATGTCCTGCTAATCTTTCTAAAATCTGGTCATGGAATGGAAGGGGAAAATGATCTTTTCTAGTGGTATCACTTAATTTTCTATAATCAATGCAGATGTGCCAACTAGATGGAACATTAGTTGGAATTAACTCACTCTTTTCATTTTTAACAACAGTGATTCCAGAATTTTTTGGCACAACTTGTGAAGGACTCACCCACTTACTATCAGAGATAGGCTAGATAATTCCCACATCAAGTAATTTAAGGACTTCGGTCCTGATAACTTCTTCCATGTGTGGGTTTAAGTCTTCTTTGGGGTTATCAATATGTTTTAGCATTTTCCTCTAAATTTATTCGATGTGAACAAATCAATGGGTTAATACCTTTCAAATCTTTCAAAGTCCAACTGATTGTATTATTATTTTTCTTTAAAACATGTAGCAACTTACCTTCTTACTCTTCTGTGAGGTTGTAAGAGATTACCACTGGGTTGGTCTGCTCGTCTCCAAGGTACACATATTTGAGTCCTTCTGGTAAGGGCTTCAAATCCAGTTGAGGTGATTTTTCTTCTGGCTCGTCATCTTTATATTCCAATTCTTCAAAATCTGAAATGTCTCCTTCTTCTTTAGCAATCTATAAACAATTATCAATAAGTGAATGTGTGCATGACTCAGGTGAATTGATCAAACAAACTTCAGATGAGTTAAAAGAATCATTTTGAACATGATCTTCAACAATGGTTTCAATAATGTCTATATCTTCATCTTCATTTTCATCATCAAATGGTTCCTTAGACATGTTGAAAACATTAAGCTTAATTTCCGTATTTCCAAAAGACATGTTCATTATTCCATTCCTACAATTAATCAAGGCATTAGTAGTAGCTAAAAATGGACGACCTAATATAACAGGAATTAATTTGTGCTCATTAACAACAGGTTGTGTTTCTAAGACAATAAAATCTACTGGGTAGATAAATTTATCGACTTGTAGTAACACATCTTCCACTATTCCTTTTGAAATTTTAATTGACCTATCAGCAAGTCAAAGTGTGGTTGAAATCGGCTTTAACTCACCAAGTTTAAGTCACTGATAAAATGAGTATGGGAGCAAATTTACACTAGCACCTAAGTCAAGTAAAGCACGTTCAATTTTACAGTTACCAATTATGCAGGAAATAGTGGGATAGCCAAGATCTTTATATTTCAAAATATTTTTGTTGGAAAGAATGGAACTTACCTGTTCAGCCATAAAGGCTTTCTTTCTTACCTGATGCTTCATTTTCATAGTGCAAAGATCCTTCAAACATTTGGCATAAGAAGGTACCTGTTTGATCACGTCCAACAAAGGAATATTGATCTTTACCTATTTGAAAATTTTAAAAATCTCTAAGGGATGCTTTGATTGCTGTGAATTTTTAAAAGCTTAAGGAAATGGGAGTGTAGGTGGGGATTTAATTATTTCATCAACCCCTTCCTTACCCTTGAAAAATGACTCATCATCATTTTTACCAAATTCAAGAATAGGTTTTTCGATGACCTTACCACTACGAATAGTAATAATTGATTTGACTTGATCTGGGTGTTGGTTATTGTCATAGAAACTTGACTGACTCTTGGGATTTGGTTGTGGTTGAGATGGAAACTTACCTTTTTTATGTGTGGTGAGTGTAGAAGCAATCTTTGCCAAAGTATCTTTAACATCTGTCAAGGTTTGTGCAGTTTGGCTATTAATGGCTTCTTGTTTCTCAATGAATGAGTGCAAAATGTCTTCAAGGTTTTTCCTATATGGTAGGACATAAGGCGCATAACCTTGAGAGTTTTGGAAATTCTGGTATGTTTGTGGATGTGATGGACTTGGTGGTTGTGAAGATTGGGCTTGATTGTTGTTCCTCCAACTAAAGTTTGGATGATTTCTCCAACCAAGATTGTAGGTTTGTGAGTATGGGTTGGAATTTGGCTTATTGAAAATGTGCAAAGCATTGGCTTGTTCATGAAGGCAATCTTTTAAGGCTGGTAAAGTTGGGCAAATATGAGTGATAAGATTATCAGAATCACATACATGGCATACAATTTCTTGTATAGATTTTACATGTTCAATCTTTTTAGTTTCTAAAGCTTCAACTTTCCTAGCTAGGGATGCAAATCTAGCTTGAAGGTTGTGGTCTTCCCTAAGATTGTAAATGTCTCTATTAGATGGAGATGGTTGTGGTTTGCTCATGGACTCATAGGAACCAGTCGTGTCCTAATTTTGAGCATTTTCAGGGATGTGGTCAATATAGTCAAGTACTTTTTTGGGATTTTTATCCCTGGACTCCTCATTACACATCATCTCAATGACTTATCTACTTTAGGGTGTGAGTCCCTCGTAGAAATTTGACTCTATCCTCCATATTTCAAAACCGTGATGTGGACAGACATTTAACAACTCTTTGAACCTATCTCAACATTGGTAAAGTGTTTCCCCAGGTTTTTGGGTAAATGAAGTGATTTACCTCTTAAAAGAGTTTGTTCTATGAGGTGGGAAAAAAAATTAAGAACTGTTGTTGCATATCATTCCAAGTTTGGATTGATCCTGACCAAAAGTTTTGTAACCAAGTTTTAGCTTTATCTTTTAAGGGAAAAGGAAAAAACTTAAGTTTGATTATATCCATGCTAATATTTTGGTCAGTGCAAGTATTATAGACTTCCTCAAACTCCCTAAGAAACAAATATGGGTTTCCAGATTCAAGACCATGAAAATTAGGTAAAATTTGAATGATTCTCGGTTAAAAATTAAAGTGTGCTGCATTTGGCATGAAAGCTATGCATGAAGGTGCTCCAGTGCGTGTAGGGTTCATGTAGTCTCTAAGGATTCTAGGTGGATTTGGGTTAATGTGTTGGTTAAGGTCAACATAAGGTGGATGGTTGATGTGTTGAGATATGTTGTCAAGGTTGTCTAAAAGGTTCTCGGCTTGGTTTCCTACTGGATGTCTAAGTGGGATTTCAGCCATGTTGTTGGTGCATGTGGGTGATTGTGATCTCCAAATTAATCTACCACTAGATGTTCAAGACCAACGTCTCATGCAAATTTAATGAGGGTTCACGGAGGTGAAATACACAAAATTGAAGAAAATAAAAAAAACCTGATGGAAATAACATGCAAAAATTCTAAGGGTGTAAATGCAAACATACACAAATGTTGGGGTGAAAGTGCAAATGCCTATAAATCTAGGAATAAAGTGAAAATTTAAGAGATAAGGCACTGGTCCGCAAAAGTGAAAAGTAAAATGACCTATATGCAAATACAAACCAGAACTATGCTAAAATGCAAAACTGAATACAAAATGAGAACAAGGAAGATTAGAAGGAAAAAAATAGCAAAACTTAAATAAAATTAAAAAGAAAAGGCAGACGTACCTCCCTAGCAACGGCGCCAGAAACTTGACACGTCCTAAAAAAAATGTTCCTACTCCAAAGTATAAGAATATCATAGTAATAAATTAATTCGAACCACAAGGATGTTGTTCACTTGTCCTTGAAGAATTAATTATCAAGATTAATTATTAAGCTTGTTATAAAAATGTAAATCAATTAAAATTAAAACTAGGTAATCTAAATATGATCCAAATATAAATATTTAGTTCAGATTAATGGAAGGGTATTCCACTCCACTGACCACTCTCTGATAGATGTGGATAAAAGTACCTACTGTACTAGACAACTTCTATCTGTCTACAGTGAGTTAAAACTCCATAAAGATCAGAGGGGAGAAACCACTCTCTGATAGATATGGGTAAAGGTACTCACTGTGCTAGACAATATCTGTCTCTCTACAGTAAGTCAAAAACTCCACAAAGATCAGAGGGAAGAAAGCAAAAAAATAATAAACTTACCAAAATTGGATCACATTTTCCATACCAACTGTATCACCTTTGACTCTAGCTGTATAAAATTAGCCAGACATAATTTAACTAGAAAATAGCTATTTTATTTAAAATGCGAATCTGAGAACATTAGAGACAATTTTACAAATCTAAAGTCATATTTGGATTCAGGATGTCCAAATTAGGGGGAAGGTACCTTATTTATACAAAATACTTATGAAAATTGATCATTGGATGAATTTAGAATGGAGCGTCCAGATTTTACCACATCATCAGTGAATAGTGAATAGCAAATAGTACCTGAGTCAGTGAAAGTCAACAGTGAACAGTGCATCGGCTTTTAGAATATGATTCTCTACAGCACGTGTACGGTGCACTCACAATTTGGGCCAATATAAATGTGCCATGTCATCGATCAATAAACAAAGTCAACAGTCTTCCAGAATGTGATTTCCCACAGTCACGTGTCTGGAGCACTCACATTTCGGTCCAATAGGAATGTGTTATGTCATCAGTGGACACTGAAAGTAAACTGTGAACAGTGAAAGTCAACTGTGAACAGTGGGTAGTAAAACTTACAAAAATTCCCTTAATGGTATTCCTAGGGTTTTTTGACGTTTTGAACTTGAAAAGGATGTTTGTTTTGCCATATGACTTCTCCATAATTCTAAATTGACCATATGACCTCTGAAAAGCATTGAAAAATACACTGATTACTACACAACAGATTTACTTAAGCGAGCGAACGAAAATATGTCTAATATTAGGGAGTTAATCATATTGGAAGTGTAAAATGATGATATAATCCCTTAGTAAATATACATTTTTCAGTGTTAATCAGTTATTCTAGGTGTTGCAAATATTTAGGTGGTCATGAGTACTATATGTATCCATTCCCTTGCATCTCTTCTATCCATCGTATTTTTATTTATCATTTTAATTACCATTCTCACCCCTCTATATTCTCTTATGTTTTCTTTATTTGTTTCTTTTCAATGCTCTTATTTTCACACACACACACACACACACACAAACATGCCTACATTTCACACACACCATTCTAACCCTTGCCATATTCTTATTTATATTGCTTTCAATAATCAATAAAATGAGAGACAATCGATGGATGACACCTCCCTGTGGACAATACCCTCCCTTATCGCTTTACTAAAATTTCAAAACTTTAGAGCACATTGCTTAGAAACAACTTTATAAATATCTTTTGAATTCGTAATTTTTTAACGATAGAAAAAAAAAATTCAAAATGGCACTGCTACTGGGGAGTTGGCTTATTCGTTAATTATTTCTAGTTTTAGCAAATAATGTAGTAATGTAAATATTTCATTAGTTTGTTATATGTTTGTTTTCAATGTTTTTATGTGCTCATTTGTTATTTTTCTTTTGTATAAAGCAAATACATTTATCTTGTTTAAGTTGTGTTTGTGCAAGGAATGACAAATTTTCATAATGGAGAGCTATAAAATCAAAGTTGGAATTGTGATCAACAATCAAGAATGCCAAGACCAACTCAAGATAACAACGAGTGCAATATATGCACTCCAACAACCTCACTACGCAATACAGCAGCACCATGATGACCTATATGGTGAATGCAACCAAGAACACGAGTAGGACCACGAAGAGCATCAAGTGGAAACAAGGTCAGAGTGCAGCTAAGGGTAATGTCTCTGCAAGCTTCTTCCAAAAAAATGGATTTTCGGTATCGACTCTTCTCACTGATTCTATCTTTTCTATTATCCTACTTATGAGGGCATGGCTTAAACGATTATGGGTAATGTGTGTATTGTCGAAGCATGTGTGAGTGAGTTGATGAGGGTACACCGATGTTTGTGCTTAAATACTTTGGGAAGGGTTTGTTGTTTTCAATTGTGCTTGTGGAATGGTTACCGATTGTGTTTTATATTTCAAATGCTATGCTTGTTTTCATTTTTTTTATTCACTTTTGATGTTTTATGATTGTGCAATTTATTTTTCTCGTTAAACTAAGTTCTTATCCCTCAAATTATTAATATGTGCATGAATGTATGGGAAGAGCTAGGTTTGGGGGGGGGGGGGGGGGGGGGGAATCTATTATGGAATTGCTTAGTTTGTTTGAGTTTGCTTTACTTTAATAAATGGTATATTGAGCTTCGGTTTGGCACATTGCATGTACTGATTGATTCTTAGTTACATGAACTTTCTAAGGGTTTTATGAGTGTGCAGATTATCGTGCAGATTATCTATAGCTTCTTGAGGAACAGATTTTTGCAAATTTCGCTTAAAGCATGGTTTCTCTATCTCTTGGGAAGAAGCACTGACAACTTGTGAATCTTTGAGGGACAAGCAAGCCAAGAGTGCTCATAAAAAGAGTAAGAAACTCATCTCATGAAGGAAAGCTACAATTTGGAGTTCAAGAGTCGATGTGCCAAAACAATGTCTTGCTCAGACAATAAATAGAGCGATTGTGGAAGGCAACCCACCTAAGTTTGAATTTCTAATTTTCTTTCCCTCTTTTTTGTTTTTATTTGTTTTGGTTAAATAATTGGTGGAAAATTTTATGGGTATTGTGTGGAATGGCATTTTTTATAGATCACTTGTAAATGATGATATTGATTTTTGATATTATTGATTTATTCTTTTATTGATGAATGAGCCGAAGGCTTCTATGGATGATTGCATATGAGTTTACAGATTTTATTACCATATATAGCCCAATTCGGTTTGGGGTTTTTTTTTACATGCATTATTGTTGAAGAGGTCTTGATGCATATAGTTATATTCGATTTGGGGTTGTTATGCTCCCATTCTGTCAATTTTGGTAAATGTGTGATGTAGGTTTGAGCATGAGTTTATGTGCATTTGTTCTTAATTGCTAATTACATTGTTTGTCTTGTTTTATATGTTCAGTCATGTTTGAGTCATGTCAGGCGCACGCCGCTAGGCCAAGCTATCATGTCCAACATCGAGGACCATGTTGAGTTTAGGTTTAGGGGTGTATACTCCGTTGTGATTCTTCTTTTTGAGTCTTAAGTCTTTTAAGTGTCAATTTTTTTCAAATAGTCACATGGCCAAAAAATTTAAGCTTTAGTTAGCTTGGGTGTGATGCATTGTGCTTGTGATTGTGTTGAGTTTGTTTATGCTAGGTGTGCTTAATGTTATAGTTCTTAGTCATTCCAAGGTCTCACTTGCACTTCATTGCCTAGTCCTATCCTTTTAGTGTTTATTGGGGTTTATGCCCTAAACATGTAACTTGTAAGTGGATTTATGAAATAAATAAAAAGAAAAGTTTAATTCATTCTTGTTGTGTTGTTTATTTTATAACATATGCATATTAACATCCTAGATTACCGGATGTAATCTCAAACTGTGTGTTTGAGAGTCATATAAAGAATCCATAAATAGCAAATAAATTTGGGTACATTATTAGCGATTCATTCCGTAATACACGGTGATTCTATCCTGAATCATTCATAAGAGATGTGAAAATGGAAGCACCTTGTATAATGTGATCATATAAGACTCGACCATGATCTATATGAATCTATCACCAAGATCCGTTTACCGATAAGATTCACATATATCAACTAATGATGGCTATATGTGTGTGATCTTAATCCTGAGTGTCTTATCGACTCCTTCCGGTTAGATCGTGATCTTTGATATACCACGGGTGAGTTGGGATACAGTTCCTTATCAATATACTCTGTATGTTGGGATTGCAGTTTGGCTTGTGGCTGGGAAGGTTTGTACACAATAGTGGAATCCACTTTTTCTTGTGAGAAGTAGATAGTAGTTCCCTTAAGGGTTGACTCGGGGCTTGGACAATATGATCTCTCTCCTAATTTCGTGAGGAAAATGGATTTATTGTCCATTAGATAATCAACGGTACTTAAAGGATATATGTAATTAGAAGGGTATAACGGACATTATGACTCAGCTCTAATTATGAACTACTGTGGAGAATCACACCAAATGTATTAGCTATATCGATGAACACCGAGTTGTATCGGTCTGTGTAAAGTGTCTGCAGCTGAGAGAGTGCAGCTTTGGGTTTTTAGTGGAATAACACCGGATTTAATAATCAAAGAATATTAATTAATGAGTTTAATTAATATTTTCGAGGATTATGGGAGCTCAAAATACTGTGGGTCCATTGGGTTCCCTTGCTAGCCGATCGATTTAGGTAACAAGGGTCACAGTTAATTAATTGAATTGTCCAATTAATTGTGTTACGAAAGTGACACGTATTTATTCAAAAATTAATTTAATAATGAGATTATTTGATTAATGATTATTGGTGATTAAATAAAGTAAAAAATTAGATTATTTAATTATGTTATTAATCACTAAATGGAGGGTGTATGTTGATATTTGTTTTTTGAATAAAATAAGATAATATGATTATTTTATTTTATCAAATTAAATATTTAATTTTTATATTTAAATAGTTTGAATTCAAATCAAATCAAATAAACAAAATATTAATTAATATTTTTAAAGATATATGATATATTAAATGATTAGATTGATTGGTTTAATTGATTGGTTTTAATTAAATATTAATTTTGAATTTAAAATAGTTTAAATTCAAATTAGATGATATCTTTTTATTTAAAACAAAATAAAGATTTTGTTTTAAATAAAAAGATATCATGAGGATTTTAAAAGAGAAAATATATATCATATATATATATATATATATTTGATATATATAATCTTTAAAAGAGAAAGACAAACTTGCAAAACAAGGATTTGTATATGATGCAAATTGGTGTACATTAAAAGAAAAAAAAAGTGAAATTGTATAAGATGCAATTAGAATGTGCGTGCAACATGATTAAAAAAAAGGGATAGCGAAAATGGCAATTAAATTTGGCAAGTAACTGTGTGCGTGTATAACGCATAAGGTTATGCTCTGAAGTGTTCAAAGTAAGGGCTGCACAGTAATCAAGAAGAAAGAGTTTCTTTAAGCTTTTCTACATCCTCCATTTAAGTTCCTGAGACCGTGACGTGCCCACACGTAGTTACCAATACCGGGAGATAGTGAGGAAGATCTAATGGTTCAGACAGAAGCATATCGTAAAGTGAAGGAGCCTCAAAACGTTGGTAAGAATTTCTTCATCTAAATATATTGATTTCAATTCTTGTATATACGTATTTTTTATTATCGTAATAATTGTATATGTATAAGTTCCGAAAAAGAATTATGATCTCAAGTTCACTGATCCAAATTGTTTACGATCTGTTTAAAAAATTTAAAAACCTACTTCCGCTGGGTTCCAACAATTGGTATCATGTTAGGTTTGTGAGTTAAGTTGGCATTATTCTATATCAAAACAACATTTCATTTGTATTGTTTAGTTGTCTAGGATTCATGATGATTCAAGCTTCAAAGAAGAAATGACAACTATTCAAGCAAGTTCAAGTCTTCAAAGGGAAAAGTGCTTCATGATTCTACAAAGGTATATTAAGACCATTCTTTTCTCTTTTAAGGATAAGGCACACACACAAAATTCATACATTTGTGTCCCTGCATCGTTGTGCACCATTATAGGCACACACATACAATTCATTCATATATGTCCCTGCATCATTGTGCACCATGTATAACACATTCACACACTTGAAGATGAATGCTCATGCATTGGTATGGAAATAACATGTGTTGGAAAATGCATGATCGGAGACTATCTCTACGTAGTTTGCATTCTTGTGTTAAATGTGTTTGTTTGTTTATATGTTTGTATACCATGGATATTGAACTTGATTTTAGTCTTAAATCATTCTTGATTGAGTTCCGGTCATATCGGTTACTCATACTATTGATTTCAAGTTCCGAGTCAAAAGTTATGGTACTTTCCAGTCATGTTGCGTACATTGTCTTCGTCTTCATTTATCGAGTCGAATTATTATTTTTTGGGTTGAGTATCTTATATTAACATATCCGTGAGAGAGTTACGGTTCGTAATCCGTAAACGTATTCGAATTTCGAGTTTGGAGGCCGGAGAACGGTCAAAGAACGCGAGAGGAGTGCAAGGGAGTTGCACCTTGGCCAAAGGCCAACAAGAGGTGCAAGCCTGAGATGGCGCATGGCCATCTCGGCTGCAACACCTTGCTGCCCCGAGATGCCCACGTGCCATCTCGGGGAAGCATCTTGAAGGGGTAGCTTTGGTCTTTTCACATATATCTCTTCCCTCTCCTTTATATATCTCTTCTCTCTCTCATTTGAATTCAAGGAAGAAGAAAATGTAGTGCAGAAAATTTCCAGGTTTTTTCTCTCAACTTTGAATCACCAAATCTCTCTCATTTCTTATCCGATTTGAGTGATTCAAGTTGGAGAAGTTTTGTATTGAAGTCCTCTATCATCTCCAAGCAACCTTGAATATATTTGTTCAATTTTTCTGGTGGATCGCACCATTTTCGTGACTGTACTCGAAATTGTCAAGGTATTTGTTTATCTTTTGATTTCCTTGATTCTAATGTTCAAATACCTTGGGTCTTCTTCCTACTTGTGTGTATTTGACTTGAAAATATGTTGATGAGTGATAGGTATTCAATTAAATGCTAGTTGTGCTTAATTAGAAACTTGATTGTGAGTTAGGTTTCAATCAAACCTATGTTTTCACATGATTGTGAGTTGTATTGTGCTAGCATCTTATCTAGGACTATTTGTGCTTTGATTGACTTTATTTTCATGATTAACAGTCTTATCATGTAATTGAACTCATTTTTTGAATAAATTTAGGATTATCACATTTGATTATATATTTAGAGTCTATTAGAGTTTTACTGACTATTTTGTGAATATATGCTCTAAATGATTGCTAGAGATTTGATTGATCATATCTTGTGTTTTTAGCATTTTTGTGTTAGTACTAAAGTCTTGAATATGTACTTCATGAACATGTTTATTTCAAGCTTTAGTAACATGAATAAAATCTAGGTTTAAAGTGTGTGTTTGAAAATTTGACATGCTCTAGATTTTTATTCATGCATAAGATCTAGACAATCTTGTTTTGTGATCTTTATTGTCTATGTCTAGATCTTCATGGAGTGTACCTAATCTATACATTTCATATGCTCATGCATCATCTTGTGTGGTGTTATTTTTGGATTATGAACTAGAAAAATATACTTTGTGTGCTCATTGATTAATTCTAGTTTCCATAGAATTTGTTGATCATCTTATTCTATGTTGCGTGCTTGTTTGCGTTTTGCATTCATGATCACTTAGATGCCTTGTGAGAAGAAAGTCTTGACAATAGGTGTGAGACCTATGTTATTGAGCAAGTAATTCTTGGCAAGAGGTGTGAGACCTTGGATTTTCAAGCATGGAAGTCTTGGCTAAAGTCGGGAGGACTCGGATAGTCGAGCAAGAAGTCTTGCCTAGGGTCATGAGGATCTGGATAGGTGAGCAAGAAAGTCTTGACTAGAGTCGGGAGGAAACAAATAGTTGAGCAAGAAGTCATTTTTTGGGTCGTGAGGATCCGATAAGGTGAGCGAGGAAGTCTTGATAAAAGGTGTGAGGCCTCAGATTTTTGAGCATGAGGGTGACATCTTCATGAGTAGGATAAGATGGTAGTTTCTAGGTGAAGGGGTCACTTGAGAGATTGTACTTGTCTTATCTACTAGTGGATTTTGTTTGCCGGTGGTTGCTAACCCGTGGATGTTTCCTCTTCGGAGGTTTACCACGTTATATCTTGTGTTCACTTTTCTCTATCCCTATCTCTCTTATATTGGTAATTGTTTTTTGAATAATGTGGATAGAACTTTATATGTAAGTTGACTTCCTTACACAATATTGTTTGTGTATGTTAGATATCTTTGTATCTTGTGATATTCCATTCAAGTTGTAAAGTACCACATTGTAATACTCTAAGTACAACTTATGGAATTTTGTCTGCATTGAAAATATTTGTTCATAAGATACATTGATTCTTATTGTATGTTTGTAGACTAAGAGTGGAGATTTGAGCATACATGAATATATATTTTTCTCATAACAATCATGTTAAATGTTATTTTGTATGCTTATCAAGGTTTTGTCACTAGTCTTAAAAGATTTGTCAAAAGTGAGACAAACTATTCCCCCTCCCCCCCCCTCCCTCCCTCCCTCTAGGTTGTTTAGTATAACCTTGTACACATTATTTCATATCAAAGCAAAGGCAGTGGCGTTTGGCTGATCCCTGGAAACTCTCACGCGTGATCGTGTGACGAAGCAGGGCTCTCCATCCGAGGGCTTCTTAGAGGAGTGCTCTGATAGGTATATGTGAGTGTCACCCTAAAAAGTTTGGACTAGACCTACACCCATGAGATTGGGAATTGGTATCAACAATTGGAATCATAGCCAATTTTTTTTTCAGAACAAGAAATTATTTCAATGCTCATGTATGAATGATTGTGTAGGCACTATTTAAATTGATTCAATGATGTTTTTGTATGCATATAATTTTTTTAAAATTTACATAAATATGATTGATCTTTAAATATATGGTATTATGGATTTAGGTTTTATGGGTTGTATAATATTTTATTATTATTATTATTATTATTTTTGTTTTCACTGTTATTGTATTGTAAAAACAAATTGTAACCTATATTGAAGACCTGGACAAATAACAAAGAAGGATTCATGAGATGAATCGGAGTGACCTGAAGAAACTGGAAGACTCAAAAATTACAAGAAGACCAAGGAATTCCTTGGGGGTATTTTTTGTAATTTTAGATTCCTATTTTTTTAGGTTAAATAATCAACATTACTCAGTCAATTTATGCATGTTTTATATTACGTGAAGATAAAAGCATTGTCATGCACGCTATGTCATTTAGATTAGATGTGCCTACACATATATATTTGATATGTCATACATGAATCATGGCCTGTTAATTTATGTATTTTTTTTTTTAATGTGATTAAAATGGGAATTATACATAAGTTGGCTCTGAAAATGAGATTAGTTTTTCTAATGGTTAGAAAACTTGATAATTCTCATTAAAATTAATCTAGTTATTAAATTGTTTAATAAGTTAGATTAATAGGGTCATTTGTTGTAATTAGGATTAATATCATTAATAACCTAATAATAAATTAACCGAATAAAGTGTTAGAGTTTTAATAGTTAAAACTTGGTAAACACTAACATAATAATATGACATTAGTAAATAGTTTACAAAGGCTTAGATTATTCACTAATAGATTAATTTTAAATTTTGAAAAATTATTAATAATTTATTAGTTAATTAGAATTTGTTTCTAATAATGAATTGGTTAATGCACTAGATAACTAGATTAAAGTTAGCCATTTGATCCTGTAGAGTTTAGGTACATTAACGGATAATAGAAAACTCTAGTTTATAAAATAGTGAGTGGGAGAGGGCTATATCGCATATATATCCCGCAGTCTCCATCATTAGTTCAACACCGTGAAATCCAAGTGGGGCCTCGTGACGCTTTGCTTTCATCCTCCCTAAGGAGGGTTTCAAAAAAGGTCAATATCAAGGTTGACTTCCTAACAGATAGGATTTCTAAGGGTATTTCAAGATTGACAGACCCTAAGGTGGCAATTCTCAAGTTAAGCTAGTGAGATCTGAAATGGTAGGTTACACTCACGAAGGTTTTGATTAAGTTTTGGTAATTAAAACCTGACTGAATAAATGATGATTCAATGATATGGAATAAGAGTTATTCTAGAATATGATGTGATTGAGAATATCTTAATCCAACATGCAAAGACTTGGCAGACCCTAAGGCAGCACTTCTTTGTGAAATGTTGGATTGTCGTGGTATAGTAACTGGTTTTAGGGTGGTTCTAGTTCGTTAAATATGTTCGTGCATCAATTTTAAATTTATGTCAAAGCACTCGCATTTGTTTTAAATAAATGACTGAATGAATGTTTTATTTATATTAGCAATTATGTTTTCTGCACTACTAAAATTTCTCGTAAACGAAAAATTAACTGGTAATAACTACACTAAGTGGAAACTGAACATTAATGCAATATTGTTCACCAAAGACCTTAAGTTTGTGCTTACAAAGGAATGTCCTCTAGTGCCTGCTGCCAATGCCACATGAACTGTTCGTGAGGCATACCGATGATGGGTCTCATATGATCAGTTGCTCAATGAGCTAGCTACCTTTGAGTCCTTGACTATGGACAACAAGGGTAACACCGGTGAGGCAAATGTTATTGAATCATCTTCCTCTAATAATAATAAGAGGAAGAGGTATGTTGGGAGAGTGAAATGTAGGCCCAAATCCAAGAAAGCCAAAAGCAAGAAGAAGTCCACGAAAAGTAAAAATGAATTAGTTGTTCTTAAGTCGTGTTTAGTGGAAGATGATTCTTCACCCTAAATAGTTGATTCAGGGGCCACTAACCATGTTTGTTCTTCTTTGTAGTGGACTAATTCTTAGACACAGCTAGAAAAGGGAGCCTTCACAATACGGTGAGGTTAGGGGATGTCGTGTTGGCACGAGTAGTGGGCATAATCAGATTATGTTTTTGTAATAATTATATATTGTTGGACAATGTATTTTATATTCCTGAATTTACACGGAATTCGATTTCTATTTCTAAGTTGTTAAAACAAAAATATTATGTTTTGTATAATAATAAGTCAGTTATTATTGGAAAGAATGGTCTGAATATTTGTTCAAAAATTATTGAAAACTATTTGTATGTGTTAAGACGGTTAATACATACTACACTGCTCAACATCAAAAAGTTTAAGGTTGAAAAACCAAAAACTAAACGACATAAGATTTCTCCAGATAATGACACGTATCTCTGGCATCTAAGGCTTGGTCATATCAACCTTAACTGGATAAACAGACTAGTGAAAAGTGGACCTTTAAGTGAGTTAAAGGTTGACACATTACCTGTCTGTGAATCTTGCTTAGAATGTAAGATGACTAAGACACCTTTTACTGGAAAAAGGCTTAGAGCTATAGAGCCACTGGAGCTCATACATACAGACGTCTGCAAACCGATGAATGTTAGAGCTAGGGGCGGCTATGAGTATTATGTCACCTTTATAGATGACTACTCAAGATACGGATATGTCTACCTGATGCAACGAAAGTCGGAAACATTTGAAAAGTTTAAAGAATTTCAACCTGAAGTTGATAATCAATTAGGTAGGACTATCAAGTCACTACGATCAGATTATGGAGGTGAGCACCTTGACAAAGAGTTTGAAGACTTCATGGTCAAGCATGGGATAGTCTCCTAACCCACAGCTCCCGGTACACCTTAGTAAAATGTTGTAGTGGATAGAAGAAATAGAACCCTGATGGAAATGGTGAGACCTATGATTAGTTTCTCACCATTACCAAATTCCTTCTAGGGATATGCGTTATTAACAACGGTATACATTTTGAATGTAGTGCCACCCAAATTTGTCCCTAAGACTCCTCTGGAGTTGTGGAATGATTGTAAAGCCAGTTTGTGACATTTTCGCATATATGGATGTCCAACACATGTGTTGAAGCACAGAAGTGGAAAGCTAGACTCTAAGTCTATAGACTATAGTTTGCCTATTTGTAGGATACTCCATGGAGACCACAGGTAGACACTTATATAGTCCCGAAGATAACAAAGTATTTGTATCGACAAATGCAACGTTTCTTGAGGACAATTATATTAGTGACCATAAACCTCGTTTGAAGATTGTATTGAATGAGTTTTAGTCTGGTAAGACTAGTGCTTCATCAATAAGAGTTATTGATCCATAAACATTTGAGAGTCATATGATTCCTAATCAGGATACATTACCACCTAGACGTAGTGAGAGGGTTGTAAGACAACCTGAACGGTTTTTAGGTATAGGTGATGGACAAGGTGTTGTCTCTGCTGATAGTGTGGATGATCCATTGACATTTAAGAATGTAATGGAAAATTCTGATAAAGAGGAATGACTTAAAGCTATGAATCTCAAGATGGAGTCCATGTACTCTAACTCAGTCTGGGATATTATAGACTTACCGGATAGGGTAAAACCTATAGGGTGTAAATGGATCGAAAGAGAAAGAGAGAAATGGACAGGAAGGCAGAGACCTTCAAGGTAAGACTAGTGGCTAAGGGTTATACCCAGAAAGAGGGTCAGTAGCTATGTTTAAGTCTATTAGGATTCTTTTATCCATTGCTGCCTATTTCAATTAGAAATTTGGCAGATGGATGTCAAGACTGCATTCTTGAATGGAAATCTTGACGAGCATCTATATGATGCAATAAGAGGGATTCATGTCTCCAAATCAAGAGCAAAAGGTTAGCAAGCTACAAATGTCCATCTATGAACTTAAGCAATTATCAAGATCTTAGAACATTAGGTTTGATGATGTGATTAAAACTTATGGCTTCGAGCAAAATGTCGATGAGTCTTGTGTCTACAAGCTCATCATTGACAAGAAAGTAGTTTTCTTGGTCCTATACATAGATGATATCCAACTCATTGGGAATGATGTGGGAGTGTTGTGTGATGTAAATAGTTGGCTAGCTAGCCAATCCAAAAGAAAGATTTAGGAGAGGGGAGTTATATTCTAGGGATCCAACTTATAAGGGATCGTAAAAACAAAGTCATAGCATTGTCTCAGGCATCATATATCGATAAGATTCTTATACAATTTTCGATGCAAAACTCCAAGAAAGGTAATTTACCTTCCAGGCATAGAGTTCACTTGTCTAAGGAATATTGTCCTTAGACACCTCAAGAAGTTAAGGATATAAGAAGTGTACCTTATGCATCGGTAATAGGTCGTCTCATGTATGTTATGTTATACACGAAACCAGACATCTGCTATGCAGTGGGAGTAGTCAGTAAATACCAGTCCAACCCAGGATTGGATCATTGGGTTGCTATCAAGACTATTCTCAAGTATCTTCGGAGAATGAGAAACTATATGCTAGTGTATTCGGACAGGATTTGATCCCGTTAGGATACACGGATTCTGATTTTTAGTCAGACAGGGATTCTAGGACATCCACGTCTGGATCAATTTTCACCATGAGTGGTCGAGCCATTGTGTGGAGAAGTGTCAAAGAATCTTGTATTACTGACTCCACCATAGAAGCCGAATATGTAGCCATTTGTGAAGCAGCTAAAGAGGTTGTTTGGCTCCGCAAGTTCGAGAGTGATCTGGAAGTTGTTTCAGATCTGGGTAAGCCCATCACATTTTATTGTGATAATAGTGGTGGTGTGGCAAATTCCAAAGAACCAATAAGCCATAAGAGAGGAAAGCATATAGAGAGAAAGTATAATCTCATTAGAGAGATAGTACAGAGAGGAGATGTGATTGTTATCAAGATAGCCTCACAAGACAATCGTGATGATCCATTTATGAAGACCTTACCGGCTAATGTGTTTTCGGGTCACCTAGATGGTCTAGGGTTTCAAAACATGCCTCACATGCTTTAGTGCAAGTGGGAGATTGTTAGGGTTTATGCCCTAAACATGTAATTTGTAAATGGATTTATGAAATAAATAAAAAGAAAAGTTCAATTCATTCTTGTTGTGTTATTTATTTTATAACTTGTGCATATTAACATCCTAGAATGCCGGATGTAATCTCGAACTTTGTGTATGAGTATCATATATATATGAATACAGTAAGAGATGTGCAATCTAAAGAGTCCATAGATAGCAAATAAAGTTGGGTATTTTATTAGCGGTTAATCTATAGCTGCGGTCCATGCCGTAATATACAGTGATTCTATCATGAATCATTCATATGAGATATGTAATGAAGGCGCCTTTTATGATGTGATCATATAGGACTGGGTCATGATCTATATGAATAAATCACAAATATCCATTTACTTATGAGATTCGTATATATCAACTAATGATGGTTATATGTGGATGATCCTAATCCTGAGTGTCTTATCGACACCTTCATGTTAGATCGTGATCTTTGGTGTATCATGGGTGAGGTCGGATGCAGTTACTGATCAATATACTCTGTATGTTGGGATTACGGTTTGGCATGTGGGTAAGAAGGTTTGTACACAATAGTGGAATCCACTCCTTCTTATGAGGATGGTAGTTCCCTTAAGGGTTGATTTGAGGCTTGGAGAATATGAGCGCTCTCCTAATTTCTTGAGGAAATAGGATTTATTATCCATTATAGAATCAACGGTACTTAAAGGATATATATAATTAGAAGGGCATAACGGACATTATGACCCAGCTTTTATTATGAACTACTGTGGAGGATCACACTATATGTAATAGCTATATCGATGGACACCGAGTTGTATCGATCTGTGTAAAAGGGTCTACAGTTGAGATAGTGCAGCGTCAGGTTTTTAGTGGAATAACACCGGAGTTAATAATCAAGAAATATTAATTAAAGAGTTTAATTAATGTTTTCGATGATTATAGGAGCTCAAAATACTGTGGGTCCATTAGGTCCCCTTGCTAGCCCGATCGATTTAGGTAACAAGGGTCACAGTTAATTAATTGGATTGTCCAATTAATTATGTTACGAAAGTGACATGTATTTATTCGGGAATTAATTGAATAATGAGATTATTTAATTAATGAATAATAGTGATTAAGTAAATTAAACAATAATATTATTTAATTATGTTATTAATCACTAAATTGAGGGTGTTTGTTGATTTTTGTTTTTTGAATAAAATAAGATAATATGATTATCAAAATAAATATTTAATTTTTGAATATAAGTAGTTTGAATTTAAATCGAATCAAATAAACAAAATATTAATCAATATTTTTAAAGATTTATGATATGTTAAAAGATTAGATTGATTGGTTTTAATTAAATATTAATTTCGAATTTAAAATAGTGTAAATTCAATTTAGATGATATCTTTTAATAAAAATAAAATAAATATTTAGTTTAAAATAAAAAGATATCATGAGGTTTTTAAATGAGAGAATATATATATATTCTTTCAAAACCGATCAAAACAAGATATCAATTAACAAGGAAAACTATATATATATATTTGATATATATATTCTTTAAAAGAGAAAGACAAACGTTCAAAACAATGATTTGTATATGATGCAAACTGGTGCACATAAAAATAAGTATAAAAAATGAAATTGCATAAGATGCAATTAGAATGTGCATGCAACATGATTAAAAAAAGGGATAGCAAAAATGGCAATTAATTTTTGGCAAGCAACTATGTGCGTGTATCAACGCATAAGGTTATGCTCTGAAGTGTTCAAAGCAAGGGTTGCACAGTGATCAAAAGGAAAGTGTTTCTTTAAGTCTTTTCTCTACATCAGCCATTCAAGTTCTGAGACCGCCCACACGCAGTTACCAGTCTTGGGAGATAGCAAGAAAGATCGAGTGGTTCAGATAAGAGCATATCGTAAAGTGAAGGAGCCTCCAAATTTTGGTAAGAATTTCTTCATCTAAATATATTGATTTAAATTTCCTGCATATACATATATTTTAAGATCGTAATAATTTTATATGAATAAGTTCTGAAAAATAATTATGATCTCAAGTTCACTAGTCCTAGATCGTTTACGATACGTATAAAAAATTTAAAAACCTACTTCTGTTGCGTTACCAGTGAACGGAGTTCCAACAATTGGTATCAGAGTAATGGTAGTGGCGACTGGCCACTCCCTAGGAACTCCCATGCGTGATCGTGTAACGAAGTATGGCTCTCCGCCCGAGGGCTTCTTAGAGCAATGCTCTGATAGACATATGTGGGTGTCATGTAAGATTTTTATAAAATTGTGAGCAACATATTACATTATATTTTGAGTTTGTAACAAACAAAATTGATTAGAATGTTTAGGTAAGTGAGAGTTGACCGGATAAGGCCCGTTATTAATGTGATCAATATTTGTTGAGTTCGGTGCACCTTAACTACATTAAATATATGTAGGATATGGTATGGGCTATTGTATATGTGTGGCCTAGTATTCCTATTAGGACTAGCCATCCTATTAGGGTTTTGAGAATCCTTTATGGGTTAGGATTCTATGAAGTTATATTATATATAGGGGGTCCTTACTCTCACTCACAATGAACATATAACAGAATTGTCTCCCCATTAGGCAATATGAGGAAGGTGAGAAGAGAGTAGAAGACTCTCTGTTGTTTTAATTGTTTTCCTTGTTTTATTTTCAGGTTATCGTATTATTATAGATTCGGGATTAAGACTCTACGAATTGGATGTTTTCCGTTGCGCTTCCAGGTACACGTTTATTCATACTTGCATATAATATGAGATCGAATTATTTTCATATATATAATGCTTACAATGGTATCAGAGCCGCTCGTATTGTTGCATATGTTGAATGTTTTTATGATATTGTATATGTGTTTATTTTTACACACCGGATTGGATTAATTATCGTTGCCCTAATTAATCTATGTTAGCATTCTAGCCTTCTAGGATGTGTATGGCACTATGGTATGTTATTCTATCAAAGATCAGACATGTCGACAACAAATTAATAATAATTAAAGTTTATGTTTTATTTTGTGATTGTTTTGATCTGGTGTGGTAAGAGTTAGTGTTAAAAACCATGTATTTGTGAAGATGGTGAATCAGTTGTTGTTGGATTCTATCGGTTGATGAATAAATAATTATGTCTAAAAGATTTATGTTTAGAAATCAGTTGTTATGGTTGTGTATTTAGTGGGTAGATGAAATCAAATCATATGTGAGAACATGATACGCAATCAGACATGGATTAAACCCAGGTGTTGTTTGATCTACGCCTAGAAGCAGATTGTTAGTTGCAGACCCATACCATAAAGTGGGTCGAATGGTGACCCAGACCTTGCACACGGGTCGCTGATATGGATACGGGTCGATGGACCTGATCCACAACCAGGAACGTACCCATCGCCGGTTGACAGGTCTGCACCTTACCGTCGTCTTATCGACGATTGTGTGACTGCTGTTGGCCGTCAGACTTTCGACCACGCGGTGAGGCTTGCTGCCTTGGAAGAGATTTTGCTGTTGGCAAATGTTTCAATTTGATTCGCGATTGATTGCGAATTGAGTAATTAGAATAGTGGACGAGGTGGCTTTCCGCTGCTTTTTCTGCTGGTTACCGCCGTTCTGGTGGCCAGCTGGAGCAAGGTCGGATGGTGGCCATGAAGATCTAGGGTTTTTGGATATTTTGGTTTGGGCCACTTGTTGAGAATTAGATAAAATATGAGGACTGTTTTGTTATTTTCCAAGGTCCCTTTTTTAAATTAGTTAGAATGTTGGTCTGTTAGGCAATTTTTCTTAGGTCTTTCAGAATTAATAAAACATCGAGGTATCTATGTGTAATCGGGTATGTTTTAGGGCAGATTTATAATTTCAAAAGATATTTGGGGCCAATTTAATATTTTGATAAATATAGGGGGCCATTTGAAATTTACCAAAATATGATGCAATTTTAAAATTTTCCAAAAATTTTATGAAAAATAATTGCAGTTCATAAATAATTATTTTGATTTCGAATGATTATGTTTCACGTAGTGACTAATCATTTACTTTTCATAATAATTATTAGCTTGTTTAAAATTAATAATTGATAGAATTTTCTCATGAATCGGATGATTATGTTTCACGTTGTGACTAATCATTAAGATTTTAAAAAAATGATTTTGATTCAATAGTTGATAGAATTTTCTCGTGAATCGAATGATTGTGTTTCACGTAGTGACTAATCATTAATATTTTGAGAAATTCGTTGGTTATCAATTATTGATGAGGTTAAAATTAATAATTTGTTTTGAATATTCTCATGACTCGAGTGATTATGTTTCACGTAGTGACTAGTCATTTCGTTTTTGTGAATATAGTTGGTTAACGATTATTAATTTGGTAAGTTTTAATAATTGATAGAATATTCTTGTGAATTTGTTGATTATGTTTCACGTAGTGACTAATCATTAAGATTTTGAGATGTTCGTTGGTTATCAATTATTAAATTTGAAATGCAAAGATGGAAATGCATCTTTTCATCATCTCCATAGGAGGGTTATCACATGTGATAGGTGATGTTCATCTCCGTAGGAGGTTCATCATCTTGAGGTATTCATCTATAGAACTGCAATGATGGAATTATATGCATGTGACGAGTGATGCTCTTCTCCGTAGGAGGTTCATTATCTCAAGGTATTCACTTATACAATATGTTGTGAATGTTAGACACATGTGATGGGTGATGTTCTTCTCCGTAGGAGGTTCATCATCTTGAGGTGTTCATTTATATAATGTGATATAAATATTTGAAATTTTTGGAAATTCCCTATAATATATTTTCATTTAATTAAATGAAATTACCCAACACTTAATGATGCCTACATATTCTATATGCTTACAAATAATATCTATTCAACATAAATTTAAGAAGGTTATATATTTCTCATTATTTTACATAATTTAAAATAAAATTATGTGTGACTGTGTCGGATTGATTAAGAGAAATATATAAATTTATGTTGGGTGTAATGATATTGGATTTGTAGTTAATGTTTTACAAATGTATAACCTATGAAATTATTATGGAATTGTATGGTTACGGAATTGTATGGTTACGTTTCTACGTAGTAGACTAACTATTAATATTTCATTATGATTTATTTATTTTATTTAGGACATTAATCGATTATATTCGAAGTTATTATAAAGTTGGATGGTTATGTTTCTACGTAGTAGACTAACCATTAGAATTTTATAATGATCTTTTGATAGAAATTATATAATCAATTGTGTTTGGAATATTTGTGGAATTGGATGACTATGTATTCACGTAGTGAACTAGTTGTTAAGATTCCATAATATTCCTTGGATTATCAATGATTAAGGTTTTGAACTGCATTGGGGTAAAACTATATAAGTGTTGTGTTGATCATCTGCCTAAGAGAGTCATCACTTGTGTAAGTTTTGTGAGCATTGAAGAAAAAAGAGTGATAATCATCTCCCAAAGAAGTTAATCACTTGTAGGAAAGTTTTAACACGTGCATTGTGGTCTTTGTCCAAAAGACATATCATGATGTTATGTTGGATTTCTATAAAGGTTAAATCATTATTTGTAATGATTATGGAAATCGGTGTGAGCATGAATATACTGTGATTTAATTCATTTTAAACACTTCTACTAGTTTTAAATACATGTCATTAAGATATTGGTTGATGGACCTTTTTGGTGGATTAGATGAGACGCTCCAATTGGTTTTTACCTTAATGAAGATTAAATGATAAATAAAGTTTAGTGAACCCACTGTCGAAAGTTTGTTAAGGTCTAGTGCCTTATAAATAGATAGAGATTAATCTATTATGGAGTTATATCTTTTGTTTATCATTTTGATAAAGGTGATAGGGTACAAACACCATAGGAAGTAGTCTGGAAATTTTGACAATTCAACATAGCAAGTCAAAGAAAATAAATACTGAGGACATAAAATAATTTGCTATCTCAAGAAAATATACCCCTTAATTTATGTTTTGAATTATTTGATTAATTTTCAATTAATCTCTTAGTGAGTTATTTCTTGTGATACATTTTATATTATAAATTCTTGCAATGAACTCAGTATTTAATAGGGGCCAATTGGTTAAGAGGTTTTATTTGAATTCATATGAAATCATGATAAAATTTAGATTATCTTAACCTCTAAAAGTTTTATTGGATGACATTTCCGATTTTGGTCCTGTATAGCAAAGTACAATTTTCATAATAAGACTGAGAATTTAAATTAATTTATTGAAGCTTATTCAAGATAATATATTCTTGCTTATGATTTCACCTAGCGAGTTATATGGTGATTTCTGTAAATAATAATCTTTATGGGTCTTCGAACTCTTCTCGAATTCTAAATTCTACTTTTTGGTTTTAGAATAGATTGATTATTGTTCTTGTTGTTTAGATATAATTCTTTTCAATTGCATGACTAAATGTAGAATTGAGATAATTGATTCGTAGGACATTTTGATTATTTTAAATTCTCAGTTTTAAGTCTTTTGATTAATTGAATTAAAAGTGATCTCATAAAATATAAGGATAGAACTGCAAATATTATAAACTATTGGGAATAATTCATAGAACTTGTCTTATTTTATTTATGAGAATAATTGTATCTAGGCATTATACATTCTTAGGGGGAGAGAGTGATGTTGTTAAGAATGTATAATTTAAAAGACTTACGTTTAAGGAAGAAATCTTATGCTTTGTGATATTTATATTGAATAAATGTCATATTTGTTGAATTGCAATTTTAGATGTCATTGGAGTTAAGGTTTTGACTTAGTTGTCAAATAGTTGCAAACTAATTGGTTGGAACTCATATAGTCAGATTTATGGCTTGAAGGTTTTACTTGGAAAACGAGTATTAAGTTCGTATACTTTAAAACTTCGTTGACATAAAATAATCAAGTTTCCAGACAATGGTGTTTATTTTAATAATGTTGTAACAATTTAAGACTTTGTTAAAAGTTTTATTTTGCCATTAGACATAACTGAGGGTCAACGGGAGTAAGTTTATTTTCTATGTGCTCTAAGTTGTCATTTGTGTGTGACTTTAAGAATCTTTTCTCTAGTATTTCGAGCTGAAAAATCTCGAACAATCATATTTTGATAATGCTATTGAGAAAATATATTAATAGAGCACTTAAATGGTTAGCATGATTACAAGTTTACTTGTTTGAGATACCTCTTAGTAAAAGTGATAAACTTACATAATTTTTTTTTAATTCCTCAAGTAAATTGGAGCTTTCTCATATGAAAAAGGTCATGTATGTATCCACAAATGATAGTTTGATGTAAACTTAATATATATGTATTGATTATATTATTACATTAGTAGACTTTTCGGATTTCAAACCAATTTGACATGTATCAATAGATAGTTATAAAAAAAATGGTTTCATCGTATTTGTAGAGGTTAACTATTTCATGCTCACATATGTGTATGTATAAAGAAATATGTGACTTTATATATTACAACTCTAAAGAATTTTGATTGTGAAATCATATTTTGAGGTAGATTGTGATAATTTCAATGTATTTATCTTCTCTAAATATGCTAAGAGATCTCGGAGATTTAACCATATGAATATTGTGGTGAGAGAAGATTTAAGAGTTGCGAGTTTCTAATAGCCATATGTAAAATAACTCTTGATATGCTAACCAAGATATTTGACTCCAAAAGTTTTGTGGAGCATGTTGTATCCTGCATTGGATTGAAATTTTTGATGTGTTTGGTTAATGGGAGTGGTCTTTAATTAGATTGAGTGCATTTATTCTATGCATGTTTGTTTCATATTCTCGAGAATGTATTGTATATGCATGTTAAGATGTTTGTCATACTTGTTATTGTGTGCACACGGATGGTTGGTTATGGCAAGAAATCTCAAGCTTTTAGTTTGAGGGGGCAAGTCACTCATAAGGTATAAAGTTTCCACCGATGAGTGAACATTACTTAAGACATAAAGTTTTTGCCCGTCTTAAAGGAGGTTGAACTCATGGTCAAAGTGTTTGGTCAATGAGTGTAAAATGCTTAGGACATTTTCTTAAGCTGCTTCGTATAATGCGAAGTTGGACCTATATGGAAATGGACATGATGATCACATCTGCATGTAATTTCCATACCACACATACATACCATTTTACCCGGGTAGGTAGAGTTAAGGGTATTTTGATTACATATGGTCTTATGTTAACTAAAGATGTAATGATCTATGTAGTTGGATACTTAAGGTTCTATTGGACTAAGGGGAAGGAAGGTGTTACTCTCTTAAACATTCTTTGTGGCCACATATAATTGTTTCTCAGTTCGGAGAGTCGTTTTCTAAAATGAATTTTTAAAACTAAAACAATAATGTCTATGTAGCTCAAGTGGGAGAATGTAAGATTTTTATAAAATTGTGAGCAACATATTACATTATATTTTGAGTTTGTAAAAAACCGAATTGATTGGAATGTTTAGGTAAGTGAGAGTTGACCGGATAAAACCCGTTATTAATGTGATCAATATTTGTTGGGCTCGGTGCACCTTAACTACATTAAATATATGTAGGATATGGTATGGGCTATTGTATATGTGTGGCCTAGTATTCTTATTAGGACTAGCCATCCTATTAGGGTTTTGAGAATCCTTTATGGGTTAGGATTCTATGAAGTTATACTATATATAGGGGGTCCCTACCCTCACTCACAATGAACATATAACAGAATTGTCTCCCCATTAGGCAATATGAGGAAGGTGAAAAGAGAGTAGAAGACTCTCTATTGTTTTAATTGTTTTCCTTGTTTTATTTTCAGGTTATCGTATTATTATGGATTCGGGATTAAGACTCTACAAATTGGATGTTTTCCGATGCGCTTCTAGGTACACGTTTATTCATACTTATGCATACAATACGAGATCAAATTATTTTCATATATATAATGCTTACATGTCACCCCAAAGAGTTAGGATCGGGCCCACACCTATGAGATTGGGAATTGGTATCAATAGTTTTCAAGTTGAGGGGACTCGGTGCTCAAGCACCTTGTTCCAATAGTGGAGACTACCTAGAGAGCTCACAAACACAAGCTTTAAAAAGCGCATTTGAGTGTTCTCATTGTTCTATCTTAAACACTTTTCTTGTCATGCACATCATTTGCCATTGGACATTACATTTCATTATATTTATGTTGATTGCTTGATAGATGCTTACATTCCTTTTGATAAATGGACTTATTGACATGATTTTAGGCAATATGTGAGCGTTTAACTAGTCAAATTAGCCTAAATACATTCCATGTCCCTATTGTATGCTCCAATGCCAAATTTGAGGCCAAACACTTAACTTTCATTTGGAACCACATTATAACCATATCGCCAAAGCCTAAACACATGCCTACCTTGTTGCCAATATTGTTAGGATGTGTACTGTAGTGGTTGAAATGTGAAAAACACTAAAATGAAAATATAGCATGTACTTAAGTAATATTTGTAAATATGCAAGGTAAATGGCTCACAAATGTAAAAGTGACAAAAATGTGCACTTAGAGCCTAAATAGTCAAATGTGAAAAGTTTGCAAAAGTACAAAGAAAAAAAAAATAAGAAGAAAAAAAAAAGAAAAGAAAAGAAATGCACAAAAGAGCCGTGAATGTTAAATGTAATGTACTCACAAAAGTTGAGTACAATGTGAAACACAGGTGTAGGTGAAAGTTAAGCCTAGACGCTAGTGTTTTAAGTTGTTAAGTATAGCAATGCTTGGGTGTGTTGAGTAAATTGTTGGGGTTTATGCCCTAAAACTTGTAATTTGTAAATGGAAAGGTAAAATAAATAAAAGAATAGTTTAATTCACTCTTCTTATGTCATATATTGTGCATAACTTGTGTATTTAACATCCAAGATTGTCCGATGTAATCTCAAACTGTGTATATGAATGTCATATATATATGGATACAGTAAGAGATGTGCGATCTAAAGAGTCCGTAGATAGCAAATAAAGTTGGGTACTTTATTTGTGGTTAATCTACAGCTGCGGTCCATTCTATAGTGTACGGTGATCCTATCTTGGATCATTCATATGAAGATAAGATAGTGGTGGCACCTTGTATGATGTGATCATATAAGACTTGACCATAATCTATATGAATCTCTCACTAAGATTAGTTTAACGATGAGATTCATATATATCAACTAATAATGGCAATATATGGGTGATCTTAATCCTGAATGTCTTTTCGACTCCTTCAGGTTAGATCATGGCCTTTGATGTACCATAGGTGAGGTCAGAGTAGCATTCCCTATCAATATGCTTCGTATGTTGGGATCGCGGTCTGGCTTGTGACCAGGAAGGTTTGTACACAATAGTGGAATCCATTCATTCCTGCAATAAGTAGATAGTAATTATCTTAAGGGTTGATTCGGGACTTGAATAATATGATTGTTCTCCTAATTCCGTCAGAAATGTAGGATTTATTATTCATTAGAGAATTAATGGAACGTAATGGAAAGATATAGTTAGAGGGGTATAGCGGACATTATGACCCAGCTCTAATTATGAACTACTAGTGGAGGATCATATTATATGTAATAGCTATATCGATGGACACCAAAAGGTATAGGTTTGTGTAAAATCATCTACAGTTGAGAGAGTGCAACTTCGATTTTTTAGTAGAATAACACCGAATTTAATAATCATAAAATATTAATTAAAGAGTTTAATTATTTATTTCTAAGAATTGTTAGAGCTCAAAACATTGTGGATCTATTAGGTCCCCTTACTAGCCCAATCGATTTAGATAACAAGGGTCACGGTTAATTGGATTGTCCAAATAATTGTGTTACGAAAGTGACACGTATTTGTTCGGAATTAATTGAATATTGAGATTATATAATTAATGAATAATGGTGATTAAATAAATTAAATAATAAGATTATTTAATTATGTTATTAATCACTAAATGAAGGGTGTTTGTTGATATTTGATTTTGAATAAAATAAGATAATATGATTATTTTATGATATTAAATTAAATATTTTATTATAAATTTAAAGAGTTTGAATTCAAATCAAATCAAATAAACAAAATATTAATCAATATCTTTAAAGATATTTGACATCTTAAAAGATTAAATTGATTGGTTTTAATTAATTTTGAATTTAAATAGTTTAACTTCAAATTACATGATATCTTTTAACAAAAATAAAATAAGATTTTGTTTTAAATTAAAAGATATCATCCGTTGTTTTAAAAAGATATATATATAGATATGATATCTGTTTTTTGGAAACAATTTTATTTTAAGACAAACAACAAACAAGAGAAAACGATTAGGAGTTAATCGTACGTAAAACAAAAGAAGAAAAAGAACCCTATAAGTGTTCTAGGCATTCGGTCAAGAAAAAAAGTCCTTTTTCTTCTCTCTTCATTCTCCTACTGTTCCTAAGTAACGTGACGCGCCCACACGCAGTTACCAGTCCCGGAAGACAGCGAAGAAGATCAATGGGTTCAAATCAGGAGCATATCATAAGAAGGAGTCATCAATGAAGGTGTGAAAAAATTGTTTCTTCTATTCTCTGTATTGTCTATTTCGATTTCTTGTTCTATTACTATTCCGAAAAATAGATCCTAGAGTTTACAGGTCGTAGTATTTCTTTATGAAATTAAATTTTTAAAACTTGCTTTCGTTGCGCAATCGATAAACAAGGGACCCAACAATTGGTATCAGGGGCAATTTTCGGATCAGGAGAATTGATTTCGATGCTCCTATCATGAATGAATGTGTATGTACTATTTTTATGGGTGTATGATGTTTATAATTAAATTGTTTAATTTAAACATGTTTGATCATAATTTTTTACGGTACATGGGTTTTAGGGTTTTGGATTTTAATTGTAATATTTTTTTGTAATATTAATTTTGGGATGTAATAATTTTATTTTATTTTTTTCTTTCGACTGTAATCGTTCTATATAAATCATATTTTATAATATTATTTAAAAGATCGATTCTAGAAGACAAAGAAATTGGGTGTTGAACACACAAGCAGCAGCCGCACGCGCAACAGATACGCAGTGTTGCGTTATTGTAATGATTTACATACAATTGTTGTATGTTTACTGCAGCAATAGGTGTGCAAACGCACTCACATAGTCACATGTACAAAGCATTGCACACAATATAATATATGTGCAGTAGGGGATCACGCAAATGCATCATGGGATTGCACGGTTTTGCACATAACAACAATTGAATATATTGCAGTATTATATTTTATGCAGATGTCTTGCACGCAACATGGAACAGTTGTGTATGTTGTGCAAATGTCATGCATGCAACATGCAATTGTTGTATATTCTGTGTAGCAAACACGTGAATATGTGCGAATATGTTTGGACCATATATATATATATATATATATATATATATATATATTTTATAAAATCCTGAGCCTACAAAAATTGTTAGAGTAATATTTGGGCTTTAGGGATTTAATCCATGTAATGGATCCATTAAAAATAAATCAAATTTGACCTGACTTTGGGCCCGAAAGATTCGGAAGCCAAGACTTGAAGAAAAGATGGATTACAAGAAGATCAATGAATGCCTTGGATATTCTTTATAATTAGATTATCTTTTCAACTTATGTATGTTTTTAATTATGTGATGATTGAAACATTATCGATACACATGTTATTTAGATTATATGTGCCTACACACATACATATATATATGTTGATATGTCATACATGTATCATAGTCATTTTATTATGTGTTTTAGTTTTAATGTCTATTAATGAGATTAGTTTTCAGGTGTAAAAACTTGGTAATTCTCATTAATTATTAATCTAATTATTAAAGAGTTTAATTAGTTAGATTAATAGGGTCATTTAATCATATTGGGATTAATTCGATTAAATCCCTAATAAATGGACCTAAGAATGTGTTTAGTTTTAATAGTAAAAGCTTGGTAACACATGTTGAATAATTCTAGTCTTAGTAAATTGTTTACATAGATTCGAATTATTATTAATAAATTAGATTTTTAAGAGTTAAAAGTCGTAATAATTTATTAGTTAGTTAGAATTAGATTCTAATAAAGAAAAGTTAATGCGCTAGACAACTAGATTGAAATTAGCCATTTAATCTTGTAGAAATCTAAGTGCATTAACAAATATAGAAAACCCTAATTATAAAATAAAGAGTGGGAGAGGGATATATGTCATTATATCTCACGGTCTCCATCATTAGTTCAACACCGTGAGATCCAAGTGAGGCCTCGTGATGGCTTTGTTTTCATCCTCTCTAAGGAGGGTTTCCACAAAGGTCAATATCAAAGTTGACTTCCTAACTGATAAGATTTCTGAAGGTATTTCGTGATAAATCGACCCTAAAGCGGTAATTCTAGAGTTAAGCTCATGAGATCTGAAATGATGGGTTACACTCATAAGGTTTTAATTAAATTGGTTGATTAAAAATCTGACTAAATATATAATGGTTGGATGATATTGGAATAAGAGTTATTCTGGCATATCATTTGATTGAGAATGTCTCAATCTAACATGCAAGAATTTGACCAACCCTAAAACGACACTTGCTTGTGGTATGTTAGATTATCGTGACATAGTAACATTGTTTTTAGGGTTGTTTTTGTCCATTATCATGCATCATGTTTAATTTTATGTCAAACCATTCACACTTGTTATGAATGTATGACTGAATGGATTTCTTATTTTATATTTATCTCAGTAATGTCATCTGCACTATCACAAATTCTTGCCAATGGTAAATTAACTGGTGATAACTACACAAAATGGAAACATCATATCAACGTTATTTTGGTCACCAAGGACCTTAAGTTTATGCTTATGGAGGAATGTCCTCCAAAGCCTGCTGCCAATACTGCACGAACTGTTTGTGAGGCATACGAGAAATGGGTCTCATCTCATGAGAAGGCTCGAACATATCAGTTAGCAAGTATGACAGACGTGATTGTCACAAAGCACGAAGTAATGACATCTGCATTTGAAATAATGGAGTCATTACAAACTATGTTCGGAAAACCCTTTCGTTCCGCTATGTTCGCTTGTATGAAGAAGGGTTCATCAGTTCGGGAATATGTCCTGAGCATGATGTTCTACTTATACATGGAAAAAATCAATGGTGAGGCCATTGTTGAACCCTGTCAGGTGAGCATCATATTGATGACTCTTCCGAACAGTTTCTATCATTTCAAGAGTAACTATGGGATGAACAAGCTAAGGTTCAGTCTCACTCGGTTACTCAATGAGCTCACTACTTTTGAGTTCTTAACAAAGGATAACAAAAGTAAGACTGATGAGAAAAATGTTATCGAACCATCTTCTTCTGGAAATATGAAGAGGAAGAGGTTTGCTGGGAAGGCAAAGGGTAAACCCATGCACAAGCCTAAGAAAGCCCAAGGTAAGAAGAAGTCCAAGAAAGGTAAATAAGATTTACTTGTTCTTGAGTCGTGTTTAGTGGAAGATGATTCTTCACCCTAGATAGTTGATTCGGGGGCCACTAACTATGTTGTTCTTCGTTGCAGTGAACTGATTCTTAGACACGACTTGAGAAGAAAGCCTTCTCTATGTGTATGATATGGGTTACAAACAGCGGTATACATTTTGAATGTAATGTTATCCAAATCTATTCCTAAGACTCCTCTAGAGTTGTGGATAGAAGTGCAAAGCTAGACCCAAGTCTATGGCCTGCTTATTTGTAGGATACTCCAAGGAGACACGAGGAGGACACTTTTATAGTCCTCAAGATAACAAAGTATTTGTTTCGACAAATGCAACGTTTCTTTAGGATAGCTATATTAATGACCTTAAACCTCATTTTAAGATTGTAATAAATGAGTTGGAGCCTGGTGAGACCAGTACTCAGTTAATAAAATTTATTGATCCATTAACATCTAAGAGTCAAATGATTCCTAGTCGGGATACACAATAACCTAGACATAATAAGAGGGTAAGACGGTCTGAATGCTATTTGGGTGTAGTTTAGGGGAAAGATGTTTGTCTCTACTGATAGTGTGATTGATCCATTGACATCTAAAAATGCAATAAAAGATTCTAACAAAGAGGAATGGCTTAAAGCCATGAATCTCGAGATGAAGTTCATGCACTCTAACTCAGTTTGGGATCTTTTAGGCTTATCGGATGGGGTAAAACCTATAGAGTGTAAGTGGATCAACAAGAGAAAGAGATGAGTAGGTGGGAAGGTAAAGACCTTCAAGGCAAGGCTAGTGGCCAAGGGTTATACCCATAAAAAATGGGTCGATTTTGAAGAGACCTTCTCGCCAATAGCCATGTTTAAGTCTATTATGATTCTCATATCCATTGCTGCCTATTTCGATTATGAAATTTGGTAGATGGACGTCATGACTGCATTCTTGAATGGCAATGTTGACGAGAGCATGTATATGATACAACTAGAGGGATTCGTGTCTCCAAAGCAAGAGCAAAAGTTTGTAAGCTGTAAAGGTCCATATATAGACTTAAGTAAGCATCTAGATCTTGGAACATTATGTTTGATGATGTAATCAAAACTTATGGATTCGAGCAGAACATCGATGAGCTTTGTGTCTACAAACGTATCAATGACAAAAAAATAGCTTTCTTGGTCCTATACTTAGATGGCATCCTACTCATTAGGAATGATGTGGGAGTGTCGTCTAACTTAAAGGGCAGGCTGACTAGCCAATCCCAAATGAAAGATTTGGGAGATGCGAGTTATATTCAAGGGATCCAACTTATAATGAATCGTAAGAACAAACTCATAACACTGTCTCAAGCATCGTATATCGATAAGACTCTTATGCGATTTTTGATACAGAGCTCCAAGAAAGGTAATTTTCCTTCCAGGCTTTGAGTTCACTTGTCTAAGGAACAATGTCTTAACATACCTCAAGAAGTTAAGGATATGTGACGTGTACCCTAAGCATCAATAGTAGGTAGTCTCATGTATGCTATGCTATGCACGAGACCGGGCATCTGTTATGTATTAGAAGTAGTCAGCAGTTACCAGTTCAACCAAGGATTGGATCATCAGGTTACAGTCAAGACTATTCTCAAGTATATTTGATGAACGAGAAACTATATGCTAGTGTATTCTGGATAGGATTTTACCCCATTAAGATACACAGATTCTGATTTTCAATCAGACAGTGATTCTAAGAAATCCACGTCTGGATCAATATTCACACTTGGTGGTAGAGCCATTGTATGGAGAAGTATAAAGCAATCTTGCATTGTTGACTCCATCATGAAGCCAAATATGTCGTCGCTTGTGAAGCAGCTAAAGAGGTTGTTTGGTTTCGCAATTTCTTGAGTGATCTGGAAGTTATTCCAAATCTGGTTAAGCACACCACACTTTATTGAGATAACAGTGGTGTTATGGCTAATTCTAAAGAACCAAAAAGCCACAAGAGAGGGAAGCATATAGAGAGAAAGTATCATCTCATTAGAGAGATAGTGCAGAAAGGAGATATGATCGTCACAAAGATAGCCTCACAGGACAATCATGTTGATCCATTTATGAAGACCTTACCGGCTAAAGTGTTTGCAGGTCACCTCGAGGGTCTAGGGTTACAAGATATGTCTCACATGCTTTAGTGCAAATGAGAGATTGTCTGAGTTTATGCCCTAAAGCTTGTAATTCGTAAATGAAAAGGTAACAAAAATAAAAGAATAGTTTAACTCATTCTTCTTATGTCATATATTGTGTACAACTTGTGCATTTAACATCCAAGATTATCGGATGTAATCTCGAAATGTGTATATAAATGTCATATACAAATGAATACAGTAAGAAACGTGCGATCTAAAGAGTACATAGATAGTAAATAAATTTGGGTACTTAATTTGTGCTAAATCTACAGCTTCAGTCCATTCCGTAGTGTACGATGATCCTATCCTGGATCATTCATAAGAAAATATGAGAATGGAGGCACCTTGTATGATGTTATCATATAGGACTAGGCCATGATCTATATGAATCTCTCACTAAGACTCGTTTAACGATGAGATTCATATATATCAACTATTGATGGCTATATATGGGTTATCTTAATCCAGAATGTCTTATCGACTCCTTCAAGTTAGATCATGATCTTTGATATACCGTGGGTGAGGCCGGAGTAGCATTCCAGATCAATATGCTCCGTATGTTGGGATCGCGGTTTGGCTTTTGACTGGAAAGGTTTGTACACAATAGAGGAATCCACTCCTTCTTACGAGAAGTAGATAGTGGTTCCTTTAAGTGATGATTCAGGGCTTGAACAATATGAGTACTCTCCTAATTCCGTAAAGAATGTAGGATTTATTATTCATTAAAGAATCAATGGTACTTAATGGAAAGATATAGTTAGAGGGGTATAACGGACATTATGACCCAGCTCTAAGTATGAACTAAATGTGGAGGATCATACCATATGTAATAGTTATATCCATGGACATCGAAAGTTATTAGTTTGTGTATAAACATCTACAACTGAGAAAGTGTAACTTCGACTTTTTAGTGGAATAACACCGAAGTAAATAATCATGAAATATTAATTAAAGGGTTTAATTAATTATTTCTAAGGATTATTGGTGCTCAAAATATTGTGGGTCCATTAGGTCCCCCTGCTAGCCCGATCGATTTAGGTAACAAGGGTCACGGTTAATTAATTGGATTGCCCAATTAATTGTGTTACAAACATGACACATATTTGTTCAGGAATTAATTGAATAATGTGATTATTTAATTAATGAATAATTGTGATTAAATAAATTAAATAATAAGATTATTTAATTATATTATTAATCACTAAATGGAGGGTGTTTGTTGACATTTGATTTTGAATAAATTAAAATAATAAGATAAGATAATATGATTATTTTATTTTATTAAATTAATATTTAATTTTGAATTTAAAGAGTTTGAATTTAAATCAAATCAATTAAACAAAATATTAATCAATATCTTTAAAGATATTTTAAACTTAAAATATTAGATTGATTGGTTTAATTGATAGATTTTAATTAATTTTGAATTTAAATAGTTTAAATTCATATTACATGATATATTTGAATAAAAATAAAATAAAATAAAGATTTTGTTTTAAATTAAAAAGATTTATATATATATATATATATATATGATATATGTTTTTTGGAAACAATTTTTTTTTTGAAGACAAACAACAGACAAGAGAGAACGATTAAGAGTTAATCGTACATAAATAAATGAAAAAAAATGGAACCATATAAGTGTTCGAGGCGTTCGGTCAAGAAAAAAAATCTTCTTCTTCTCTCTTCATCCTCTTGTTGTTCCTAAGTAACGTGACGCACCCACACGCAGTTACTAGTCTCGGGAGATAGCGAGGAAGATCGAGTGGTTTAAATCAGGAGCAGATTGTAAAGAGAAAGAGCCATCAATAAAGGTATGAAGAAACTTTTTCTTCTATTCTATTTACTGTCAATTTCAATTTCTTGTTTTATTACTGTTCCGAAAAATATATCATATGGTTTACTAGTCGCAGTATTTATTTATGAAATAAAAATTTTAAAACTTGCTTCCGTTGCACGATCAGTAAACCAAGGACCCAACAATAATGTTTTAGCATGATTGGTAATTCTTGAATTCCATTTCCTATTCTTTCACTCACAACATTTCACCCAATGGCGTTTTACAAAGAGCTAATTGATCTTCCAAGAAGTCTTGATTGGGAATGTTTGTTGAAGCATTATCTTCCACGTCCATGGCATTTGATTCTTTTCCTTGGCTTGTTCACTAAAACATTAGCGGTCTTCAAAGATAAATGTATGTAATGCATTAGACTCCTATGCATAAATTCCATCATGCATACCTTGTATGAGTGTGAACATAGGACTCCAAGCGAAAAGAAAAGAGAGACTCCACATGAGGTTTAGAGTCAAAATGAATTACGTTCGAGGTGTGAAAGTGAGTAGTTCCTAATATAAGAGCACTTTTAAGTATGGGATTTGTGATTGTGTGATTTTTTCGTGAGTGACTTCGAGTTTCCTTAGAACATTTTGCATTTGTGTACTTCTCTCTTTCACACATCCTAGCATCTCATCATCGGTTAGACGTGCGACTTTTTGTTTGGTCATTTTGATTGAGCCTTTTGATATGTGTCTTTCTATTTGTCTTTTTGTTTGCTTGAGGACGAGCAAAGGTTTGGTTTGGGGGTATTTGATCATACCAAAATGTATTCATATCCTTTAGCTTGTTCTCGAGTATATTATGGTGTCTAATGGCTTGTTTCGTAGTGATTGCATGCATTCAATGGATTTCAGGTGTTGGCGGTGGAAACTGAGGTTTTCAGGTGCAAACTGAGGTTTTCAGGTGCAAAAGAGCATAATTTGTCAAGGAAATGGGCCTAGTGTGCGGGTCACTACGCGAGTCCATACTCACGCACAACCAGCACACCAACCACGTATATGAGCTGAAAAGTCCTCATTTGTTGATTGGCTTATTTCGTGAACAACCACATTGTTGGGGTTCATGTAAGGGTAGCTTAGGCTCTTAAAACCTCAAAAGGAGAAGCATCAAAGGTAAAATTCTTGTGCTTACTTACTTTGAAGAGATAGTTGCACACACTCACATATTAATGCATAACTCTTGATCTTATATGTTGAGTGTTTTTCTTGTGTGCATTTTAGTTTAAATGACTCTTGTTGATCTATTTACAACTTGATATGAAAGTTGTATGTAATGCTAGGCATTAAAATAGGATGCAATTTCATCACTCTTGAACTTATTGTTTTTTGTGCATTTGAGTGTTGAAAAAATAGGCCTTGCGCTGGTGGTGCGCTACTAGACCAGCGCACCTCACCAGCGTAACATTCACAGTGGACCACCACTAGTCATAAGCCACTGAGCTGTGCTGCTGCACCTGCGCGTAGTTGAAAATTGTGGGTGTGCGCTGGTGGTGCGCTACTCGTCTAGCGCAGCTTCACCAGCATAAACATCCCAGAGAATCTACGCTTGTGTTGCGCTGCTGGGATGCGCCACTCGTCCAGCGCCTGTTTTTAAAATAGGTTGTGTGCTAGTGGTACGCTACTCGACCAGCGCACGTCACCAGCTCACACAGAGGAAGCTGGAATGTTTTTTCCAAAACGTCCTCACTTTGTTTGGATCTTATATATATATATATAAATATATAACTCAATGCCTTAAGGTTGTGCATGAGTTCCGAATATCACATTTCTTCCTTAGAACACATTTCAAAGGAAAAACACTTCCAATAACTCATTTTTAATCACTCAAAGCATTCCCATGAGCATTAAATCTTCATATTGCATCATCTAAGTTCATCTAGAGTGCATCTATGGATAGGGTTGCTTCATCACATCTTGTTTGGTAAGTTCTTCACTATCTTCTTACAAGTTAAGTGTCTTGCTTACTAAACCATCTCTTCAAATATTTGTATGCTCATAGAACATTCTTAGATACAAATTAGAGATTGTTGTGATTGCATGATTGAGTGTTGTATTGTGATAGCTTCATAGGATTGTTTGATCTATGTTTAGCTAAACTTCTTGAACATGTCATTTAGCTTTTGATATCTAGGATTGTATTAATTGTCATCTCATTATCCTAGATAAGCATATAGGGTTTCCTAGCCTTGTTTGTTCTTTGAATATTATCACATGTTCACTTAGGACACTTTATCTCTTCATTGAGAAGTAAGACTTGTGTTGCTTCCATGAGTAGGTAGCTTAAAGCACAAGCATGAAGAACTAGGTTCACTTATACCGGGATTAGGTAATGGTGAAGGATTAAACCGGGATTAGGTTGTAATTCCTTTATCATTAGTGGATTCAAGGTTCTAGTGTGGCACACTCATCAGCCCGTGGTTTTTCCCATTTGGAGGGTTTGCACGTATATCTCAAGTGTTTTTACTATTTCCGCATTTATTACACTTATGGTATCTTTGTAACTAGATAGTGGTATTTTCGTCAACTTGACTCTTAACGAAAATTGGGTAAAAGTTAATTAAAATCTATTCACCCCCCCCCCCCCCCCCCCTCTCTAGATTAATATTACACACCATATTATTTGTTTCAATTGGTATCAGAGCAGGTTCCTAGACATACATAAGTGATCCTTGCTCATTTTGGTGTGTGTTGCATTTTGTGTGTTTTTGTTGACCATTCATACACTTGCATTCATATCATTCATTCATAAACACAATGAGTGGAAACAGTGGCAAGGAAGGAGCTTCCAGCACTAGACCTCCACTCCTCACCGGATTGAATTATGCCTCTTGGAAAGGCAAGATGGAGTCGTACATATGCCAAACTCATGACAGGGCATGGATAGCAGTTGAAGATGGCTACACTCCACCCATGATGACTCCTGCAAATAGAGAAGATGATGTACTCAAACCAAAGGCTCAGTGGAATGCACAAGAGTTTGAGGCTTCAAAGAGGAATGGGAAGGCAATGCATGCCATCCTTTACGCAATGGATGATAACCAATACAAGTTGGTTCAAAATACTAGGATAGCTAAGTAAGCATGGGACATCCTAGAAGTTGCACATGATGAAACCGAGGTGGTTAAGGAATCGAAGCTTCAAGTTCTCCAAACGCAATTTGAATTGCTCAAGATGGATGAGAATGAGTGCTTCAACGACTTTGAAGTGAGGTTGATGGACATTGTGAATCAAAGTCATCAACTTGGTGATCCTTATTTCGGATAGGAAGATCAAGTAGAAGATTATGAGATCTCTACCCCGATAGATTTGAGTCTAAGATGACGGCTTTGGAAGAGAATAGTGGGTATAAGGACATAAAGCCTAGTAAAGTGACTGGAAGGCTTCTAGCTTATGAATCTAGGAAATTTCCTAACCCCACACCAAGAAAGAAGCAAAAAGATATTGCTTTGAAAGCCTCCTAAGTTGAAAAGGAGGAAGGTGATGACTCGGATGAAGAGATGGCCTTGCTAATGAGGAAGTTCAAGAAATTCTATAAGTCCGAGAAGAAAGGCTTTGGATCCAAGGGTCAAGACTTGAAGAAGAAGGCTCCCTTCAAGAAGTTTGAGCCTAGGCAAGAGAATACCAAGAAGAAAGGAGTCTAATGCTATGAATGTGGTGGAATAGGTCACTTTGCCTCGGAATGTGCAAATCACAAGAACAAGAAGAAGGGAAAAGTGATAGCTGCTACATGGAGTGAAAGTGATAACTCTAATGAAAGAGATGAGTCTTCGGATGTTGAAGAACTCATGGCTAACTTCATAGCATTTACATCCTCTCTTAGGAGCAAAGATTCTAGTGAAGAAGAGAATAATAGTCAAAAGAAAGACTACTCAAGTGATGATGGATCTTTATCACAATCCACAAATGGAAGTGTGGATAGGATGGATCTCAAGGACTACATGGCTAAGTTTGAAAGCTCAAGATTAAAGAACAAGAATGAGATCAAGAGATTAAAAGAAGAAAACCTAGACCTCTCAACTCAAGTTTACCAACTAAATGAAGAGTTGGAAAGATCTAAGAGGAGTGAAGAAGGGTTGAAGAAAGAGCTTGAAGATGCTAGAGAGTTGTTGGCCAAGATGAACTCTAGCACCAAGAAACTTGACCACATGTTAGATGTTAGAAAGAGGCCAAGTGATAAGAAGGGGCTTGGGTTTGAAGATGACAAGATGTCCTCTACTCCAAGCAATACCATTTTTGTAAGAAGCATGAACTTCAATGGGTCATCTCCTCATCAAACTCCTAAGAAGAAGCTTGATCTAGGATAGTGTTCAAATAGTGCTCAAGTGAAGGTGGCACCAAGAAGCCCACCTCAAGCTCATCCTACAAGGGCTCCTTAAGTTAACTTCCCTCAGCCAAAAGCTCACAAAGGGAAGGCACCTATCATGCAAGCTCAACCAAGGAAGCAATCAAGTCTTGCTCAACAACAAAGAAGGAAAGGTCCTCAACAACAAGCAAGACAACCATAAAGACATGGTAAGGCTCCAATACATCCTCAAGGATATGGTATAATTCCTAACTTTTTACCTACATGTCATTTTTGTGGTATTGATGATCACATTAGACCAAATTGCTTTAGGTATATCAAATTGTGTTGGATTGATAGCATGATAGAAAAGAAAAAGGCTAGAGCCATGAAACATGATCCTAAGACATCTAGAGCCATGATGTATGATCTTAAGACACCTAAAGCCAGGATGCATGTCACTAGGAAAAGTGGAACACCTTTGCATGATCCTAGGACATTTAGAGCCCATGTACATTGACCACTAGGAAGAAAAATATTGCGTCTATGTGGATTAGAAAGGATGAACATCTTTGCCATGTTGCACAAATTGCGTTGAAAGCTTATTCTTGTGATTTTTGGTATTTGGATAGTGGGTGCTCTAGGCACATGACATGAAATAAGAGTTTCTTTGAGACTCTTGTGATGGAGGAGGTAGAAAATGTCACCTTTAGTGATGGATCCAAAAAGAAGGTCAAAGGAAAGGGAACCATTTCCATTCCTGGATTACCTTTTTTGTCAAATGCTTTGTATGTTGATGGTCTAAAAGCCAATTTGATAAGCATTTCACATCTTAGTGATAATGGACTCTCCGTCTTGTTTAGTAAAAATGATTGTTCTATACTATTGCCTAATGAACAAACCTTGTTAAAAGGTATGAGGTCTAGTAACAATTGTTATTGTCTTGAGGCTAGAAGTGTGTCTTGTAATGTGTCCAAGGATGAACAAATAGAGTTGTGGCATGAAAGACTTGGTTACATGAACTTTAGGGATCTAAAAATCTTAGATAAGTTCAATGTTGTGCGAGGCCTTCCCAAGCTTAGGAAAAAGGTTAATAGTGTTTGTGGACCTTGCCAACAAGAGAAGCAAACCAAAAGTATGCACAAAAAGGGCAAGTATATAACCACCAAAGAACCTCTTGAGCTTCTCCACATGGATCTTATGGATTCTATGCAAACCGAGAGTTTAGGTGGAAAGAGATACATTTTTGTGTGTGCAGATGACTTCTCTAGGTACACATGGACTTATTTTCTTAGAGAATAATCTGAAACTTTTGATAAGTTTAAAATGCTTTGCTCCAAACTTCAAAATGAAATGAACTCCAAGATTAAAAGCATTAAGAGAATCAGGGTGACCATGGGAAGGAATTTGAGAATTCCCATTTTGAAAACTTTTGCAATAGTCTAGGAGTTTCTCATGAGTTTTCAGCTCCTAGGACACCTCAACAAAATTGAGTTGTTGAGAGGAAGAATAGGGTGGCTCGTGTGATGTTGCTTAGCAACAATGTCTCTAGGAATCTTTGGGTCGAAGCTGTCAATACGGCATGCTACATAGGAAAGAGAGTTTTTCTTAGGCCTCACACTAGGCAAACCTCCTATGAGTTATGGAAAGGTAGAAAGCCAAATGTTAGCTACTTCCACACATTTGGAAGCAAATGCTACATTTTGAATTACCGTGATCAACTTGGCAAATTTGATGCTAAGAGTGATAAGGGTATCTTCATTGGCTATGCCTTGAATAGTAGAGCCTATAGAGTTTTCAATCTAAAGACTAGGACCGTAATGGAATCATCTAATGTTGTCATTGATGATACTAGGCTCAAAACTAATGACCATGAGGAGGAGGAGGTAGATTTAGTCGATGACTCCCCTTTGGAGAAAGTAGTTGATATCTCTAATGTTGAAAAGGCTAATCTTGATGATGACATAGCACAACTTAGTGATAGGATTCCTCATTTGGACTCAAAAGAACCTGCTCCATGGGTTAGTAAACTTCATGATAAAGATGACATTATTGGTAAAGTTAGTGAGGGTTTTAGGACTAGGCGTCAAATGGCTAATCTTATTAGCTACACTTGTTACACCTCTCAAATAGAACCTAAGAAAATTGATGAAGCCTTAAAAGATGAATTTTGGGTTCTTGCTATGCAAGAAGAGCTTAACCAATTTGAAAAGAATGAGGTTTGGACTCTAGCTCCTAGGCCTAAGAACACCAATGTGATAGGCACCAAGTGGGTATATAGGAACAAATTCGATGAGGATGGCAACATTGTGAGAAACAAGGCTAGGCTTGTAGCACAAGGATACTCTCAAATTGAGGGTATTGACTTTGAGGAGACATTTGCTCCCGTTGCTAGGATTGAGTCCATTAGGCTTCTTTTATCCATTTCTTGTTTGTACAAGTTCAAATTATATCAAATGGATGTTAAGAGTGCCTTCCTCAATGGTTTCTTGCAAGAGGAAGTATTTGTTGAGCAACCCAATGGGTTTGTAGATCCTCACCACCCTAATCATGTCTATCATCTTAAGAAAGCTTTATATGGGTTGAAACAAGCATCAAGAGCTTGGTATGAGCGTCTCACCCAATATCTCTTAGACAATGGTTACACCAGAGGTAGTGTTGACAAGACTCTATTCATCAAGAAAAACAAAGATGAGCTCTTTATAGCTCAAATCTATGTTAATGATATAGTCTTTGGCTCCACCAATGACACCAAAGTCCAACAATTTGTTGATGTCATATCTCATGAATTTGAGATGAGTCTTGTTGGTGAGCTAAGTTACTTTCTAGGTTTACAAATTAAGAAAATTGATGATGGGATTTTCATATCTCAAGCTAAATATGCCAAAAACCTAGTGAATAAATTTGGCCTTGAAAGTGCCAAACATTGTGATACACCCATGAGTACCACTTTGAAGCTAAGCAAGGATGCTAGTGGTAAAAGTGTGGACCAAACTTTATATCGTGGCATTATTGGTAGCTTGCTCTATTTAACCGTAAGTAGGCCCGATATCTCCTTTAGTATGGGTGTGTGTGCTAGGTACCAAGCGGATCCTAAGGAGTCCCATCTCTCTTCTGTTAAGAGAATCATTCGATATGTGAATGGGACATCCAACTATGGGATTTGGTACTCTTTTGACACTAATGCTAGTCTTGTAGGCTTTAGTGATGCAGATTAGGCAGGAAATTATGATGACAAAAGTACATCGGGCGGTTGCTTTTTTCTTGGGAACAACCTTGTCTCTTGGTTTTGCAAGAAGAAAAATTCGATTTCCTTATCCACGGCTGAGGCCGAATACATTAATGCTGGGAGTGGATGCACATAACTCCTTTGGAAGAAGCAAATGCTAGTCGACTATGGATTCAATCAAGGTACTCTTACTCTCTTTTGTGATATTATGAGTGCAATTAATATTTCAAAGAATCCAGTTCAGCATTCTAGGACTAAGCATATTGACATCAGTCATCATTTCATTAGAGAACTAGTTGAGAGCAAATGCATTGTACTTGAGCATGTAGGTACAAATGATCAACTAGCGGATCTATTTACAAAACCCGTAGATTCTACTAGATTCAAGACTCTTAGTAGATCTATTGGGATTTGTTTAATAGAGTGATGTGTTGTGGTCTTCCCATATGGGGAACTCAAGCAAAGAGAGCTATTGTATACTTGTTGCATGTAATTTTTCTTAAATATGTTTATGCCTCTTTATTGATTGCTTGAGTAGCTTGGTTGCACTTATAGTATATTGTATTTTCTTAAATAAGTGTGAACTTTGCTTTGACTACAATCCATGTACTATTTATGTTCAAACATGCATTTTTGGACTAGGAGATATACATTGGAAGTACATGTTAAATGACCTATAATTATCTCCATGACATGATGATTCTTAAATGACATGCTAATGGAAAATGATAAAGCATGATTTGATGATTGCAATTGTTAAATGCAACACATTGTGGTAAACATATTAGTTAGACTAAAATGTTTAATCAATGTCTCTCTTTCTTTATTAATTGAACATGGCTATTATCATACGGGTATCCTCCCGGAAAAATCAAATAGGGTGCAAAGTTGCTCATGCCATGTTTAGTTTATAAAGTTGGATATAGTGCCTTTAAAACTTGATATTTATGAGAACTCTATATCCTTGCTTCTCTCATGACAAATGGTGAAATTGGTTTGAATTATATTGGAAACCTTTGTCATTTGCTTTGACAAATACCATTGTTTTTGGACTTGAATGCAACATGTCTTGTATGCAAAGCACTTTTTGATTCACACATTGTCCTTCAATAAATGTCCTTGTGTCTCTTCTATCAATTGAGTTGCATAAATGTGGCTTATTTAATTATGCAACAATCTTGTATGCTCTTTTCTTTCTTTTCCTTGAGTGACCCGGTTGGAGACTTCTCCTTTGTCTATATCATGACAAAAAGGGGGAGTAGCATTGACCTAGCATTGTGATGTTAGAGGAGTAGCATGTTTTGCCTTTGAAGGGGAGATTACATGTAGGGGGAGTAACCCGTTGAGAGGGAGCATTGCATGAGCATTTCACGATGTCATACTCATATTATTGAATGCAATTGCTTTTGTTTTACACTCACTTGATCATCTCACATGCACTTGGTTTATAAAGAGTATTTGTGTTTGACTTGTGTGTAGGGTTGATAGTTGTACAAGAGATTGAAGACTTGAAGTTTTTTTTTATGTTTGTCTCTTTGTAATGTAGAATATCTTCCCGGTGTTTTTCTATTTTGTTTTGTGAGGATCAATGTGAGTGGTGGTTTTGTCACGAAATAGCCAAAGGGGGAGATTGAAAAGTCCTCATTTGTTGATTGGCTTATTTCGTGAACAACCACATTGTTAGGGTTCATGTAAGGGTAGCTTAGGCTCTCAAGACCTCAAAAGGAGAAGCATCAAAGGTAAAATTCTTGTGCTTACTTACTTTGAAGAGATAGTTGCACACACTCACATATTCATGCATAAATCTTGATCTTATATATTGGGTGTTTTTCTTGTGTGCATTTTAGTTTAAATGACTCTTGTTGACCTATTTGCATCTTGCTATGAAAGTTGTATGTCATGCTAGGCATTAAAATAGGATGCAATTTCATCACTCTTGAACTTATTATTTTTTGTGCATTTGAGTGTTGAAAAAATAGGTCTTGCGCCGGTGGTGTGCTACTCGACCAGCGCACCTCACCAGCACAACATTCACAGTGGACCGCCGCTAGTAATGCGCCACTGAGTTGCGCTGCTGCAACCGCGCATAGTGGAAAAATGTGGGCGTGCGTTGGTGGTGCGCTATTCGTCTAGCGCAGCCTCACCAGTGCAAACATCCCAGAGAATCTGCGCTTGTGTTGCGCTACTGGGATGCGTCACTCGTCCAGCGCCTATTTTAAAAATAGGTTGTGCGCTACGAGACCAGCACACGTCACCAGCGCACACAGAGGAAGCTGGAACGTTTTTTCTAAAACGACCTCATTTTGTTTGGATCTTATATATATATATATAACTCAATGCCTTAAGGTCGTGCATGAGTTCAGAATATCACATTTCTTCCTTAGAACACATTTCAAAGGAAAAACACTTCCAATAACTCATTTTTAATCACTCAAAGCATTCCCATGAGCATTAAATCTTCATCTTGCATCATCTAAGTTTATCTAGAGTGCATCTATGGATAGGGTTGCTTCATCACATCTTGTTTGGTAAGTTCTTCATTATCTTCTTACAAGTTAAGTGTTTTGCTTACTAAACCATCTCTTTAATTATTTGTATGCTCTTAAAACATTCTTAGATACAAATTAGAGATTGTTGTGATGTCGTGATTGAGTGTTGTATTGTGATAGCTTCATAGGATTGTTTGATATATGTTTAGCTAAGCTTCTTGAACATGTCATTTAGCTTTTGATATCTAGGATTGTATTAATTGTCATCTCATTATCCTAGATAAGCATATAGTTTCCTATCCTTGTTTGTTCTTTGAATATCATCACATATTCGCTTAGGACACTTTATCTCTTCATTGAGAAGTAAGACTTGTGTTGCTTCCGGGAGTAGGTAGCTTAAAGCACAAGCATGAAGAACTAGGTTCACTTATACCGGGATTAGGTAATGGTGAAGGATTAAACCGGGATTAGGTTGTAATTCCTTTATCATTAGTGGATTCGAGGTTTTAGTGTGGCGCACTCATCAGCCCTGTGGTTTTTCTTATTTGGAGGGTTTCCACGTATATCTCAAGTGTTTTTACTATTTCCGCATTTATTACACTTGTGGTATCTTTGTAACTAGATAGGGGTATTTTCGTCAACTTGACTCTTAACAAAAATTAGGTAAAAGTTAATTAAAATCTATTCACCTCCCTTCTATATTAATATTACACACCATATTATTTGTTTCATGAGCAAACCGGAGAACAAGATTAAAGGCATTAGGTCCATGCGCGGTTACTACATGGGTCTTTACCCATGCACTACCACTCACCGTGGGTTCTTTCTCAGCTCAAGGCGGGTTTTCAACCAATTCAAGAAGGGTAGAGTCAACCTTTCAAGCCTATTTCGTGCCCTAGCCTCTCAATCCTATAAATACATCACTTTCCCACAAGACCCAATATCTATCATTGATTTAATCAATCCATTCATTCCACACTTCATCTTCTCCACCTAATGAAGGGAGAGAGGAGCTTCCAAAGCATCCATAGAGGTTTTCCTCCATGGATTCCTCCCCACCATTACTGTCTACTTGCAGCCCCCCATCTTCGGAAGAGATTTAAGAGGAAAGGGCACCCTACCTTGTCTATGAGGAAGAATAGCTTCAATGGAGCTTTGAGAACCGAGAGGACAATTGGACCCATTTTCGAGCCTAGAGATTCAAGAGTTACACCTTAGATTTCTTCTATTTACTATTCTCTTGTTATTTTCTTCTTTGATGTATATCCCCATTTGAGACATATGTAAACCCTAACACTAGTTCCATTTATTTGAATGACTTGTATTTGATTTCTTCTTATTATCCCATTCAATTACACTTAATTGATTCTTGACTTGTATTATTGACAACCCAACTTTTGATGCATGTTCAGGGATAGCTCTTGTATTTACATTCATGGCATGTAGAGTAGAAATTGATATGTGTTTATGATTGGGATTAGGAGTAGATTAATTCAGCATTCCATGATTGCTCATATGTAGATGGATTATTCGAAATGTATATTTTGGATTGACTTGACTGCTTTTGTTCGTTTGGGTGGAACTCATGAAGAGCATACACTCAGCATTTGTGGGTTTTGGTTCTATAAAACTACACGCTTATGCGACCCTTGAATGTTTCTCGTACGATAGATCTCAGTGAGTACCAATTGGGGCGTAACTCTTGGACATTGCTCACACGATACACTATCGGCAAGTAGTGGTCGAGGGTCCATTTATGCTTAATGCTTCAAATGGTGGTTGCTTACACGTGATAGGTGAGTAGCGATCGGTGGTCGATCTTATGTTTATCTCTTTAATATATGTGCTTAAAAGCGGTCCTTAGTAATTGCTCGTACGATACATCTCGGTGAGTAGCAAGCCGACTCTCCCATTGCTATAACTAGAGGTCGTACTTAAGGCTAGGTTGAACCCAATATATGAGCTTCTTTGCGGTTAGTTATTCTAGGTGGTGCGAATGTTTTGGTGGTCATGAGTACCATATGTATCCATTCTCTTGCATCTCTTGTCCATCATATTTTTATTTGTCATTTGAATCACCATTCTCACCCCCTCCACGTTCTCTTATGTCTTCTTTTATTTGTTTTTTTTTCATTCTCTTATTTTCATACACACACACACACGAACATGCTTACACTTCACACACACACCATTCTCACCACCCTTGCCATTAACTTATTTTCATTGCTTTCAATAATCACTAAAACAAGAGACAATCGATGGATGGAACCTCTCTATGGATAATACCCTCGCTTACCACTTTACTAAGTTTTCAAAATTTTAGAGCACATTGTGTAGGAAACCCTTTATAAATATCTTTTGAATTCGTAATTTCTTAACGATAGAAAAAGCTTGTTCGAAATTTTTACAAGTGTCATTTTGTATATGAAAATAGCTTGTCTAACAAAATTTATAAACCCGATTGCACTCAAAATTGATAAACAACATAGTGGCAAGTACGGGTGTCATCCATAGGGAAAGGAAAATCAAATGGCTAAAACTAGTTAACAAATATTAAACTAAAGTAAAGCATGTAAAGGTAAATATAGTTGGTTTGAAAGTTAATAACCACATTGCAAACTACAATAATGTTAATTAATCTAGCATACAATTTGGCTAGTTAGAATGCAAATGATGAGATATGGTATGGGATGTGAATGTGGGAGCCGATGCAATTCATACACGAATAGTGGGCAATCAATTCTTTAATAACCGATTCGATTATTAAGGGCTAATCTATCCTTAAGGGTGACCTAGAGTCAATAACTTTCACTCGCGACCACTTGGTCGGATTTGGAGAGATAGAGACTCTTGTCACATAAATTTGCTACTACACAACTACTTGGTTGGATTATGAGAGAATCCCTCTTAAAGCATAGATAGATTCTAATGGCTAGGGGAGGCTTGGAATGGCATGTTCACAAATCACCCTTTTCCACTGAAGCCTAAATGCATAGGAATGGCAAATTCACTACACATCAATTCCATTCAATTTTGCTAGTTTTAATCATCTTGAAAGTGGGTATCTAACTTGGCTTAAGAGATGGCATTTCTACCCAATCCAAGAATATATAAATTTCTTTTAAAAACATAAAATAAATGACACTCATCATGAACCAAGAGATGGCATTTCTACTTAATTCAAGAGGTAATCAATTGCATCAAAATCCATTGAATGAAACTAAACAATCAAATACTAAGAATATGGTGGAAACCCACAATCTATGAATTATCACATCAACTCTCACAAAGGGGTTTAGCTACTCATGACAATTAACATAAAATAACAAGGAGAAAAGAGATAGAGAAGACCATGAAAAGATTCCTTCTTCCTTCTCCAAGTGTCTTTGAGTAGATGAGGATGAAGGATGGTTAGATTTGGTGGGGAATGATTTCTAGATCAAAGTAAGTGATTAGAGATGTGAAATGGGAGAAGATAGTGTTCTTGGAAGAGTGAAGTGTTGATTGATAGATCCCTTTCGTTTTTAGGGAAGAATATATTTACAGGGTCCAAGATTAGGTCTGAAAAAGCTGATATGGTGGTCCTGACACGCAAAATGGGTGGGTAGTGTACGAGTAAGGACTCGTGCAGTAACCCACGCAATGCCCTGATACTTCAACTTTTCTTCTCTGTTTTTGGCATATGTACGGGTTGTGCACAGGTACAGCGACCTGATTGATGTTTGATATGCTTCTCATATTTGCTCAGTTGCACGGTTTGTGCGCTGGTTGTGCGCAGGTAAGGATCTGCGCATGCACCTACTCACTGAAGCCTTTTTTCATTGATTTGGCATGTTTCCGCACAATATTCACTATTTTCATCCTTTCTTCCAACATGTACCTAATTGCATGCAAACACAACAAACAAGCCATAAGACACGTAAAAACATACGAAAACAAGAAGAAGAAAATGGAATTGAGGGCCAAAATATATGACAATTTTTGCACAGTCAAATACCCAAAAACCAAACATTTGCTCGCCCTCGAGCAAACTCTAAACTGACATAAACAGGACACAAAAAATAACTAGATCTAAGACACTTCTAAACTCAAAACCAATAATTCAATAAGTCGCATGTCCAACCGGTGATGAGATACATGGACGTGTGATAGAGTGAAGTAAGTATATGCAAAGAATCTAAAATAACTTGAAGGCACTAGAGGGAAAACTCTCACTATCATGAATTCCATGCATAAGAGTGCTCTCATATCAGGAACTACTCACTCCCATATCTTGAGAATAATTCACTTCGACTCTAAACCTCACCCGGTTTCACTCTTCTTTTTCAACTCAGAGACCTAAGTTCACACTCATTCAAGGTATACAATGATGGACTCAATGCATGGAATTCTAATGCATTGCATACAATGTAAATTCAAAAACCGATAATGTTTGTAAACTATCCTAGGAATGATTCACTATGCCATGAATGTGGAAGATCAAGCTTCAGCAAACATTCCCTTTCAATACATACTATTGATCAAATAAGACGTTCCCCTTGATTGTAATGAGGCCATGAGGTTAGATGTGGTGAATAAAGAAATGGGAAAATTTTGAGTTCAAAGATCACCAATCATGCTTAGTTATATGTTGGTCTCGGTTTATCGATCACGTAGCAGAAAGAACTTTTAAAAAAATATTTCATAAAGAAATTGCGATCAGTAAACCCTAGGAACTATTTTTCGGAACAGTAAAAACAAGAAATCGAAATTGAAATGTAAAAGAGATGAGAATAAACTATTTCTTCATACCTACGTAAGAGGCTCATTCTCCTTAATATGATCTGCTCCTAATTTGAACAATTTGATCTTCCTCGCTATCTTTTGGGACTGATAACTGTGTGTGGACGCGTCACGGTACTCAGGAACTTAAATGGAGGTAGAAGAAACTTAGAAAACAAGAGGAAAACAACTCTTTTTTTCTGTGTGGAAATCAGCCACCATAAATGGAAAAATAATCAAAAAAAAAACAAAAACTCCTTTTTTTTCTTTGTCTCTTGGTCGCACCACCCACTTTCTTGTTTCTTGAATTTTAGTTTAATGCACACACTAACACTTTGTGAATTGTATGTAGTTATCTCTCTTTTTTTTATTATCCTTTTCAAAAAATATCTAATATATTAAAAATGGGATAATAATAAGTATTTTAAAGTTAAACTTAAATTCAAATACTTAGATAATTGATTTAGTAAAAATAAAATAATCATATTATTTTGTCATCACCTAAATCCAAATATCAACTAACACCCTCCAATTAATAGCTAATTCATAATTCATAATTATTAATATAATTAAATAATCTAATTATTTAATTAATTTAACAATTAACATTCACTAATTAAATAATCTCATTATTCAATTAATTTCCGAATCAATATGTGTCACTTTTGTAACACAATTAATTGGATAATCCAATTAATTAACTGTGACCCTTGTTACCTAAATTAATCGGGCTAACAAGGGGACCTAATGGACCCACAGTATTTCGAGCTCCAATAATCCTTAGAAATAAGTAATTAAACTCTTTAATTAATATTTCATAATTATTATCTCCGGTGTCGTTCCATTAAAAAACGTGAAGATTCACTCTCTCAACTGTAAATGTTTTAACACTAACCAATAACTTTCGGTGTCCATCGATATATCTATTACATATGGTGTAATCCTCCACAAGCAGATTATAATTAGAGTTGGGTCATAATATCCATTATACCCCTCTAATTATATCTTCCCAATAAGAATCATTGATTCTCTAATAAACAATAAATCCTACATTTCTTACGTAATTAGGAGAGCGCTCATATTGTTCAAGCCCGAATCAACCTTTAAGGGAACTACTATCTATTTCTCACAAGAAGGAGTGGATTCCACTATTGTATACAAACCTTCCCAACCACAAGCCAAACCGTAATCCAAACATACGGAGCATATTGATCGGGAATGCAACTCCGACCTCACCTATGGTACATCAAAGATTACAATATAACCTGAAGAAGTTGATAAGACACTCAGGATTAAGATCACCTATATATAGTATATGAATCTCATCATTAAACAGATATCAGTGAGAGATTTATATAGATCATGGCCCAGTCATATATGATCACATCATACAAGGTGTCTCCGTTCTCATATCTCCATATGAATGATCCGGGGATAGGATCACCGTACACTACGGAATGGACTGCAGTTGTAGATTAACCATAAATAAAGTTTCCAGCTTTATTTGCTATCTATGGACTCTTTAGATTACACATCTCTTACTGTATCCATCTGTATATGATATTAATATACACAGTTTGAGATTACATCCTAAAATCTTGGATGTTTAATGCACTTGTTATGCACAATATATGACATAAGAAGAATGAATTAAACTATTATTTTATTTATGTTAACATTCCATTTACAAATTACAAACTTTAGGACATAAACCCCAACAATCTCCCACTTGCACTAAAGCAAAGGAGATATGTCTTGTAACCCTAGACCCTCTAGGTGGCTCGTAAACACATTAGCCGGTAAGGTCTTAGTAAATGGATCGGCATGATTATCATGTGAGGCTATCTTCATGACGATCACATCTCATCCATGCACTATCTCTTAGATAAGATGATACTTTCTCTCTATATATTTCCCTCTCTTATGGTTTCTTGGTTCTTTGGAATTAGCCACAGCACCACTGTTATCACAATAAAGTGTGATGAGCATATCCAGATCTGGAACAACTTCCAGATCATTCAAGAACTTTCAGAGCCAAACAGCCTCTTTAGCAGCTTAACAAGCTTCTACATATTCGGCTTCCATGTTAGGGTCAACAATGTAAGATTGCTTAAAACTTCTCCACACAATGGTTCCACCACATAGGGTGAATACTGATCCAGATGTGGATTTCCTTGAATCCCCGTCTGACTGAAAATCAAAATCCGTATATCCTAACTGAATCAATCCTATCCGGAATACACTTACATACAGTTTCTCATTCTCCGAAGATACTTGAGAATAGCCTTGACAACAACCCAATGATCCAATCATGGACTAGTATCTGTTGACTACTCCCACTCTAAAACAAATGTCTAGTCTCGTGCATAACATAACATACATGGACTACCTACAGCCGATGCATATGGTACACGTCTCATATCCTTAACTTCTTAAGGCGTCTTAGGAAACTGTTCCTTAGATAAGTGAACTCTGTGCCTAAAAGGTAAGTTACCTTTCTTGGAGTTCTGCATCAAAAATCGTACAAGAATCTTATCGATATACGATGTCTGAGATAGTGATATGAGTTTGTTCTAACAATCCCTTATAAGTTGGATCCTAAAAATAACTTACCTCTCCCAAATATTTCATTTGGAATTTGCTAGCCAGCCATTTACATCTGAAAACACTCTCACAACATTCCTAATACGTAGGATGTCATCTACGTACAGAACCAAGAAAACTACTTTCTTATCAACGATGCACTTATAAACACAAGGCTCATCGACATTCTGCTCGAAGCTATAGTTTTTTATCACATCCTCAAACCTAAAGTTCTAAGATTTAGATGCTTGCTTAAGTCCATAGATGGACCTTTACAGCTTGTAAACTTTTTTATCTAGATTTGGAGACACGAATCCCTCTGGTTGCTTCATATAGATGCTCTCGTCAAGATTGTCATTCAAGAATGCAGTCTTGATGTCCTTCTGTCAAATTTCATAATCAAAATAGGTAGCAATGGATAATAGAATCCTAATAGACTTAAACATGGCTACTAGCGAGAAGGTCTCTTCATAATCGACTTTCTCTTTTTGGATATAACCTTTGGCCACTAGCCTTGCCTTGAAGGTCTCTACCTTCCCGTCTACTTCTCTCTTTCTCTTGTAGATCCACTTTCACCCAATGGGTTTTACCCCATCCAGTAAGTCTTCTAGTTCCTAGACTGAGTTAGAGTATATGGACTCCATCTCGAGATTCATGGCTTTAAGTCATTCCTCTTTGCTAGGATCTTTCATTGCATTCTTAAATGTCAATGGATCATTCACACTATCAGCAGAGACAACACCTTATCCCTCACTTACACCTAAAAAGTGTTCAGGTTGTCTCACAACCCTCTCACTTTGTCTAGGGGGTTATTTATCCTGACTAGGAATCATATGACTCTCAGATATTAATGGATCAACAACTCTTGTTGACTGAGTAATTGTCTCACCCGGCTCTAACTCATTCAATACAATTTTAGAATAAGGTTTATGGTCACTAATATAGCTATCCTTAAGAAACATTGCATTTGTCGACACAAATACTGTGTTATCTTTAGAACTATAAAAGTATCCACCTCTAGTCTTCTTAGAGTATCCTACAAACTAGCAGACCATGGAATTGGGATCTAACTTTCCAGTTATGATCTTCAGCACGTGTGCTGGACACCCTTATACGCGAAAATATTGCAAACTAACTTTACGACCATTCCACAACTTTAGGGCAGTCTCAGGAACAGATTTGGATGGCACTACATTCAAAATGTATGCCGTAATTTGTAACGCACATCCTATAAAGGAATTTGGTAATGATGAGAAACTAATCTTAGATCTCACCATTTCCATTAGAGTTCTATTTCTCCTCTCCATGACACAATTTTGCTGAAGTGTACCAGGAGCTGTGAGTTGGGAGACTATCCCATACTCAACCATGAAGTCTTCAAACTCTTGGTCAATGTACTCACATCTACGATCCAATCGTAGAGACTTGATAGTCTTTCCTAACTGATTCTCAACTTCAACTTGGAATTCTTTAAACTTTTCTAATGTTTTCAACTTTCGTTGCATTAGGTAGACGTATCTGTATCTTGAGTAGTCATCAATAAGGAGACATAATACTTATAACTACTCTTAGCTTTAAAATTCATCGGTCCGCAGATGTCTGTATGTATAAGATCTAGCGGTTTTTTGGCTCTAAGCCCTTTTCTAGTAAAATGTCTCTTAGTTATCTTACTTTCCAGTCAAGATTCACAGACAGGTAAGGTGATGATCTTTCACTCACTTAAATGTCCATTTTTTATTAGTCTGTCTATCAGGTCAAGGTTAATATGATCAGGCCTTAGATGCTAGAGATACGTTTCGTTTTATGAAAAAATCTTATGTCGTTTGTTTTTTACCTTAAACATTTTGGTATTGAGCAGTGTTGTATGTATTAACAGTCTTAACACATACAAATTGTTTCATTAATTCCTTAACAAATATTCAGATCATTCTTTGCAATAATAAAGATTTTTAGTTTACTTAAAATAAAAATTAAGTGTATTTTAGACTTTTTACATTTTTAATCATTAACTAACGGATCCATTTAATGACAGGGGATGTTTGTGCAGCAATTTTCAAATGTTTAGGGGAATTTATGTGTATATAGTCAAAACTGTCATATCTGTGCAATTTCATTAAACCTTAAGGGATGTTTGTGCAATTCCCTCTAAGATCTATATTGTCTTCGTTGAAGATTTATTCATGTTTTTATTTTCAGTTGACATGATCGGAAAATCACTGAGGAAGCACGTTCAGCCTTGATAACAAGGCCTTTGCACGGTGTTTCTGGCAACGTTCATGGCTCTAATGCTGCTAACGGCTTGTTTTGGTACATCTCTCCCTCTAAATCAGTAAATAAATTTACTCTTTAGTATGCATGGTTTACAAAATCTTTGTAATTATTCTATAAGATTATCATAGCGTAATAGGTGCATTCTCACCCTTCGTGAGTCGTGACTAGGATATAGTAAAACCATGCATGTATGCGAGCAACCAGGGTTTGTTTTTTTTCAAAAGCTATGAAGTTTGAATTTTGAAATGAAGAATTGGTCTATGTTGATGCGGATGACCAATATTGGGATGCCATTTCGTATTATTTGACATGGGCTTCAAAGATCACAGCATTATGTAGGCTCAATTTTAAAAAATTCTTTTACAGGGTTTACAGATTTATAGCCTATAAATTTTGTCCATCCAATTCCAATCGATTCAAACCTGGCCTAGTTTCAAATTATAAGCATTTTAGGTTGGGGCAGCATTTACCCACTAAGGCCCAAGCATTATCTTGGAATTATATACTATATAAATGTAATATTGACAACAAGCCAAGTTGGGTAGTGCATTATCCCAGGAATTTTAGAATTGGAAAGACAGATTATCTATGTGTTAATCAAATCTTGAAATTTGTCATAACCAATTTATGAATTGAATCTTCTATATGTTAATTCAATCCCACAAATAAAGCACTTGATGATGATGAAGCGAATCGGATGGGAACAGCTTGCTCAAAAGATGAAATTGACATATTTCAAGGTTCAACAACTCCACTTCCTAATGGTATTCCAGATCCTGAACGCTTGTCTTAGGTTGTAGTTGCATCTCCAAAGGATGATGGTTCAGCTCCGCGGCCTCGTAAACCCCACTATGTTCAGAAGAGTATACTATGATGATTGCCTTGTCAACGATGGAGAGCCTCTTGGGCCTGGAGAAACTCTCTCCTTCCAGTTTGCTAATAGTTTTCGATACCCTTCATCTGTATCATCTGTACGTGGATTGCTGCTTATCAGGCCACAGAACTTGATCGGTTGTGTACTGGAATCTATATGTATAATAAGATTTATGATGATGTGTACCGTGTACGTTATGATCGTTACTATTATTATTTAATTAAGGTCAACTGGTCAAGATCTGTCATGGTTGATTGATAATATTGATAAGCTCCTTCCAATTAAGTAGTGACGAATAACAAGATAAGGTGCTCTACTGAGAATGAAAAGATATATAATCAAGTTCAATTATGGTAAAATAAACTCAAAATAGAAGCTTGATATGGAAATATCTAATATTGGTAATCATAACTAAATTCAGTGACACCAACCATGGCCGAGAGTACTTGGGAAATAATGAAGAAGCTGCCACCTAAGATGACCAAAAGCAGAACTGCAGAGATGGGGTTTTTCAGCAACTCAAAAATGGGGAGCAAAATGGAGTAGAGAGCACCAGTACTCACTGTGAGAGCATAAAGTCCATATCTCCTAACATTTTCCCAAAACTCTTCCACCATTGGACCTTCAGGACCAAAAGCCAGAGCCTTTTGGTCATCCACAAACCCCATCAACACCAACACAAATCCTATAGAAACAGCTCCAACAACCACAAACCTCCTGCCACACCCATCTGGAACAACTTGGAAAATGTCTCTTTTAGATTCTAATAGCACATTGAGGGGCCTATTCTTGATGATATCTCTGGCTTTTGGAGTTTGTCTAGCGATGACCGAAAGTCTTGCTGATTGTTGTGGTGGTAAGTGTTTTAGATATGATGTGATTGTGGTAGGGAGGATGAGAAATGAAGGGTTGGTGGTGATGATTCTTGTGAGGTGGAATTGGGATTTCATGAGTGAAGAAGAGGAGGTCTTCATTTTAACAGCTCAAAACCATTAAACTCTCACTAAAACCAGTACATGAGTGAGTAGTGGTTGGTGTGGCATTTTCAGGCTGATCCCCTACCTTATCTTCTTCTCATAAAACGATCAAAACGTGGTCAAGAGAGGCTCCAATTCTGTGTGGAAGCTATCATGCTATTACATTAAATAATTTAAAAAAAAAAACCATCTCCTATATGGCTATCTCCGACCCGAAAACCTATAGTTATCCATCTAGAAAACTCTCATTGACTGGTATGGCCTCAGCTTGTTCTTCTCCTCTTTCATCTTCCACCAGTCGAGACAGATGATCCACCACCACATTCTCGTTGCCCTTTTTTTCCCTGATTTTCAAATCAAATTCTTGTAACAAAAGGATCCACCGGAGTAATCTCGGTTTCGCTTCCTACTTGGTTAGTAAATATTTTAATCAGCATGATCAGAATAAACAATGACTTTAGACCCGATCAAATATGGCCGAAATTTCTCTAAGGCACTAACAACAGCAAGGAATTCTATTTCTATGGTGGAATAATTTAATTGTGCATCATTCAAAGTGCGACTAGTGTAGTAAATAACATTAGGCAATTTATCTACCCGATGTCCTAAAACAGTGTCTACAGCATAGTCAGATGCATCACACATTAATTCAAAAGGGAGAGACCTATCAGGGGGCATGATTATGAGAGTAGATGTCAATTTATTTTTTAGAGTTTCAAAAGTATGCAAACAATCATCATTGAAAACAAATGCAGTATCCTTGGCCAACAAGTTATATAGGGGACGACTAATTTTTTGAAAAATCTTTTATGAAACGCCTATAAAAACCTGCATGACCAAGAAAACTTCTCACACCTTTCACAGAAGTGGGAGGTGGAAGTTTTGCAATTACTTCAATTTTAGCACAATCTACTTCTATCCTTTTTTCAAAGATAACATGCCCTAAAATTATTCCAAATTTAACCATAAAATGCTTTTTCTCCCAACTAAGTGTCAAATCAGTCTCTGTACATCTTTTTAAAACAAGAGTTAAATTATCAAATCAATGGTCAAAAGAATTACTAAAAATAGAAAAATCATTCATAAATACCTTAATGAATTTCTCTACCATGTCAGAGGAGATTGACACCATACATCTCTGGAAAGTGGCATAAGCGTTGCACAACCCAAAAGGCATTATTCGATATGTAAAAGTGATGAAGGGGCAAGTGAATGTTGTCTTCTCTTGGTCCTCTAGAGCAATGGCAATCTGATTGTATCCTGAAAATCCATCTAGGAAGCAATAATAAGCATGTCCCGCCAAACGCTCGAGCATCTGATCAATGAACGACAAAGGAAAGTGATACTTTTTTGTTGCCACGTTGAGCTTGCAGTAATCTATGCACACTCTCCATCCCATTGTCTTTTTTGTATGGATCAACTCATTATTCTCATTAGCTACCACAGTGATTCCCGACTTTTTTAGAACAACATGTACCGGACTCACCCCTTTACAGTTGGATATTGGGTATATGATACCCACCTTTAGTAGATTTAGGACCTCTTCTCGAACAACTTCTTTCAAGTTTGGATTAAGCCTTCGTTAAGTTTCTCTCGAAGGCTTGGCATCTTCTTCTAACAAAATCTTGTCCATGCAAATGGTAGGGCTTATTCCCTTAATATCCGCTATGGATAATCCAATGGCGGCTTTATTTTCCTTTAGCACATTTATTAGCTTTTCTTCTTTCTCTTTATCTAAGTCTGGAGCTATAATTACCGGGAGTGTCTCACCCTCTCCTAGGAAAGCATATTTGAGAGTGGAATGGAGTGGTTTGAGCTCCAATGTAGGAGGAGAGCTCGTAGATGGAATTAAAGACTTGTTGGTCTCCTCTTCAATTGCCTCTCCTATTTCTTCAGCCTTGAACTCTTTTTCTACATTCTTATCTTGTTGAGCTTCTTTATCGTCCTCAAAGACATCCTTCACCCAATCAAGTAACTCATCAAGGCTTTCACTTGCTAGCTCCTCTTGGATTGCAGAATTAACCACTTTTACCGAGCAACAATCGGTCAAATAATAATCATCATCCGCCTCATGTAGTTTTAATGATTCAAAAACCTTGAACTCCACAGTCTCATCTAATACTATCATCGTGAGCTTTCCATTTTGTACATGAATGAAGGTTTTTACAGTCGCCATGAAAGATCTTCCTAGTAGAATTGGTTTGTTACCTCTTTCCTTGGCTCCTTCTTCCTTGCAAGTACTACAAAATCAGTAGGAATAATAAGATTATTTACCTGAACCAACACATTTTCAATATATCCTCTTGGGTATCTGACCGACCCATCCGCCAACAAAAGTGACATGGTTGTCTTCTTTAGATCATTCAATCCCAATTGCTCATAGATGTCATATGGCATCAAATTGATGTTGGCTCCTAGATCTAACATTGCCCTCTCCAAGGTAGTACCTCCAATAGTAATGTTGATGCAGAAATGTCCAGGATCTTGGAGCTTTGGTGCAAAGACTTTTGAAGGACTGCATTAGCACTTCCAGTTATGAACTCTTGATGATTTTCGAAAAACCTTAGCTTGTAAGTGTGAAGATTTTTGAAAAATTTTGCATAGGCTGGCATCTTCTGTATCATCTCTAATAGAGGAAAATTGACATTAACTTTTAACAGAATGTCATATATGTCTTTGTATGACTTCTCCAACTTGCTCTTTTGCAATCTTCCTGGGAATGGAACTAGAGGAATATATGGATTAGGAGATTTGTGTAGAAGTGGTAATTTGTTGGATTTTTCTACCACAATCTCTTCCTTTTTTTCTAATGACATGTTCTCTCCTGAAGGACCATTATGGAGGACTGTCATGGCCTTTGCTTGTTCAGTATGGCTGGGAAATTTTCCTGGTTCACTCATTTGCCTTGTTTCTGCCAGTTTCCCAATTTGTGTTTCCATCTTCCTTAATGAAGCATCAATATTTTGAAATCTCACATCAATGCCTTGGAGTCTTTTATCTTGTTGGTTCATTCTCTGGTTCATAGTTTGTATAAATTGCTTCATTGTATCTTCCAATGACTGGTTCATGGGTTGAGATACAAAATTCTGCTGGGTACCGGCATTATACTATCTCTGGCTATAATTGTTGTTATTTTCCTACTGGTTCCCGGTGCCTTAATTGTCTCTCCAAGAGAAATTTGGATGATTTCTCCACCCTGGATTGTATGTGGTTAAAAAAGGATCATTTTGAGGTCTAGAGTCGAAATTGTTCATAACTTGTACTTCTTCCTCATCATTAGGTCTAGGCACTCTTGCTTGAAAAAATTCTGCACCATACCCTGATTGTTCATATCCCTGGCGTCTTTCTTCTCTCAGTTGTCCCACCTGATTGACAGGTACTTCCATAGTCTTCTACATTTGTGACTTTTGAATTGAATTCCATGCACTAGTATCTACTTCATAAATTCCCTTCCTTCTCTTGGAAGTCTTCTCTCGGGAATTTCTAACAAGTTTTTCTAATATAGTTTGCAATTCCTCTGGAGTCTTGTTTGTCACGGATCCTCCACATGCATTATTCACTGATACAGTTGAAACGTCATTTAGTCCATCATAGAACCATTGCCAGAGTTGGTGCATTTGATATTCATGCTGAGGACAATCAAACGGAAGCATCTTGTAATGCTCCCATGCATCATAGAATGACTCTTGGTCCCCTTGAAAGAAATTAGTAATCTTGGATCTAACCTCACTGGTCTTCCTGGGAGAATAAAACTGTTCAACAAGTCTATCTACCACCTCTTCCCATGTTGTCAATGAAGCTAAAGGCAAAGTCAAAGCCATGTCTTCACCTCATACACAGCTAGTTTTCTGTCACCCTTATATGCAGTTGGTTTTGTCACCCTAGTGTTTGGAAAGCTTGAATTACTGCATAGAAATCTCTGAGAAATTTAAGCACATCTTCATTCGGAGTCCATAAAACGTGGGTAGGAGATTGTAGTGGAAACTTTTCAACTCATAGTTTCTAGCTGCCTCATCCAGTGCGATGTATAGAGGGTGATTATCAACTACAGGCATGCTGCAATCCTTCATTGTCTTGATAGGTACAACTGGTAGCTCCAGAACCTCTTGGATGTTATGATTTCCATCGTCTTCCATTGTTCTTTGTCCAATATGATGAATGTTGTCATTCAAAGATAGTAATTCTCCTTGCAGTGATCTTCTCCCTTACATTCATCGTTGAAACCTGAAACAAAAGATAAACACACAGTAAACTACGAAAATAAAATAAAATAAAAACTAAAAATCTAAAATTAATGACTGTACTACCTAACTAATTAAATGTATTAACTAAAACTAAGAATTAATCAATAAATTCAATTGTTCCTCGACAACGGTGCCAAAAACTTGATTTGTGAAATCGTAGTTATGAAAACAATACTCGCAAGTGCACGAATCGTAAAGATATAGTACAACGACATGTAAGGATCGTTCCCACGAGGAAAAAAGATTTAATGGTTGAAAACTAGTTCTAATTAAAGCTAAACTGAAAGTAACCAAAAGATTGATGTTGATTGACTTAAACTATAAACTAAATAAAATTAAACTAATGAATACAATTGAAAAGATTTGGTTTGTAATCAACGGAAAAAAAGCATTAGGTCATCAATGATTCCCAATTATGAACACTTAATGTTTGGAATTAATTTGTAAATAAGATTCAATCAATTCAAGGGTTCATTCTCTATCTTTAATATGACTATTACCGTATGATCGCAGGATGAGTCAAGTATTCCCAACCACTATTCACCCTTGGTCTATGGTGTGAACAACGATCATAAACCCGTTAAGCGTAAGAAATAAAAACCAAATTCTATACTTTGTTTGGTTCATGCTAAAGATAAAATTCATTCATTTAAAAGAACATTAATCAGTGTTAGGTTTGGTCTATACTCTAACCTTAATTCTCAGATAGTCTTAACCCTAAAATCATGCCAACTAATCATCCACCTTTGGTCTATAGTGTGAATAAATATTAAAACTAATGAGGATTAACCAATTAAGAACAATGAATAAATCATGAATTAAATTGATGAAATAATATTAATCCAAACATGAGCATTCACAAAAGGTTAATACTGATTCCCTAGTTATGAAATTAGTTACACATAGTGAAATTAGAAAGACATAAGAAATAAAAGATAAAACCCACTGATGTAAGGTCTTCAATTGAAATCTCTTTTTGTTTTCGAATCTTCGGATGTGTAAAGATAGTTGAAAGAATTGTTGTGTATTTTAAAAATATATGGAGGTGGTGTTGGCTGCTGTTCTCTTTAAAAAATAAAATAAGATATATATATATATATATATATATATATATATATATATATATTCTCTCCAACTAGGGCTTTAGAAATCCCTAGCAAATGTGGAAATGCACAACTGATCCCTAGACTGCGGCACAAACAGCTTGTCCAGGCTGTAGTACACCAAGCATGTGCTCTATAGACTCTTCCATTTGGTAGGTACGATCTGTACTGCGGTACAGACTGCGACTGCAAAAGTTGGAACACATGTACTGCTTCACTGGATACACTGTCATAGAGGCTTTGCTTGGGTAGCAACCTCCACCGCTATAAATGATTGATTTGTCCTCTTTTTGCCAATAATTCTCCAAACACAACACTTGGAACCAATGTCCTGAAGATGCTCAAACAAACAAACTAAATACCTAAAAAGGCTCAAGATACAAGCAATTGATTGGAGGAATGGGGATTAAAAACATATACAAATAATGACCGATCAGTCAACGCCACCAAATCTACGCTCATAAATATTAATAAACTTCAAACACCTTGTTTTGAATGTTAGTAACCTGGTCGGAATAATCTACAATCAAATTAGCACTGACAAAAACAAGCAAATTTTTCAAACCAGACAATTTAATCATAGGATCTACTATAACACCTAAGGCATAAAGGAAAGGCATTGTAGACCAGTATTTTTAAACTTGATCTCCATAGCAACAATTGCAGTGCCTAAGACGTTATTTTTCCTATAAGTGTTTAACATTTTATACATTCCACAATCTGATGGATTGCCTAGGAAGATGTGGAGTAATAGACCCTAAAAAGAGTTACAGTGGCATCGTAAAAAACCTTTAAAAAATCAATGAAAATCTTTGCCACCAATCGTCTAGGGCCAGTACTGGAAGTTGTAATTTGGTCATTTTCATGTTGTAAAACCTGAAATAGGTGTATCATAATCCAAACAATTTTACAACATTAAGTAAGTAGAGTTCCACCTTACCGGCATATTTGTTTGGAATCGTCGAGGTTGTGGACCATAAGTTGTACAGTTTCTGTTGAATTCTTGCAATCTTGGATTAGAGATGTCGATCCAAGAAAAGGCATCTCTGATGCGATCTATACGATCTCTTCCTTCATACCATACCGTACAACTAAATTTATGATATGACATGCACACCGTTGATGGAATAAATAACCCCCATCTTGCATGGTTTTTCTTTCAATAAACAATGTAATAGAGCTAGTATTTACAGATGCATTATCTAATGTGATAGAAAGAATGCAATGAGTTATTTCATAATTTTCTAAAACAGAAATAATGACATTAAAAATATTTTCTGCAATACGTGCAAAATCCATAAGACAAAAACCAAGAATTTTTTCTTAACCTCTAATTAAATTCTAAATAGTTTCCTGTGATACGTAAATAGTTATGTTTTGAACATGCATTTCAAATATCGGAAGTTAATGCAATAGAGACACTTAGATGTTGTAATTTGGCCATCAAGTCATCTCATTGGCTTTTAAAAAGTTTTAACAAATCGTTCCTAATGGTGTTTCAAGAAACATATTTAAATTGGGGGTTGTATGCATTTTGGATAAATTCTTCATAAAAAACAATGTCACCAAAATTAATCGGTTGATCAGTTTGTACAATGTAACATGTCATACATTCTCTAGCATATTCGGCGTCGTAACACCACGTTGTAACAGACCCCGTCTGGGTGCTGTTGTAGTTGTGTCTGGGTTGTAGTGTCTACATGTCGGCATGCAGACATGCATTTCAACATATGTCTTTTCAAATGATCGGTTCCCCCTAGTAGTGGTATAGTTCTTAGGACAAAACTTACATTTAGCTCGGCGCCCTACCGTACCGTCTGGGAGTGTCATTTGTACTACGTCAAAACACTGTCATACTTCTGATGTATACTTCTTAGATTTGGGACATGATATCGGTGTGATGCCAGAACCGGAAGGTCCCGCTGCAGTTTCCACTGGTCCGGAAAGGTCAAAATCATCATTGTTCATGTTAAGACCGTCCGAAAAAATACGATGATCATGATCCATTTCCTATAACACAAATATTAACTCATTAGTCATTAAAAACTAAGCGTAAAACTATAAAACCATAAAATGATAAAAGTACTAAACAAAAATATTAAAATTAGTAACTAAAGTGTAAGCATAAAATGATAATTTACTAACCAAAAATATTAAAATTAACTACTACACATAAAAATGATTATTTTACTAACAAAAAATATTTAAGTTAACTATTATACATGAAAATGCTTAATTTACTAACCAAAAAATTAAAATTAACTACTACACATAAAAATGCTTAATTTGCTAACCAAAAATATTAAAATTAACTACTAAACATAAAATGAAAAAATTACTAACCAAAATATTAAAAATAACTACTAAACATGAAAATGTTCAATTTACTAACCAAAAATATTAAAATTAATTACTAAAAATACAATGATTAATTTACTAACCAAAAATATTAAAATTAACTACTACACATAAAAATGATTACTTTACTAACCAAAGATATTAAAACTAACTATTACACATAAAAATGCTTAATTTACAAACCAAAAATATTAAAATTAACTACTACACATAAAAATACTTAATTTACTAACAATATATATTAAAATTAACTAATACATAAAAATGCTTAATTTACTAATCAAAAATATTAAAATTAACTACTATACATAAAAATACTTAATTTACTAACCAAAAATATTAAAATTAACTACTACACATAAAAAATGCTTAATTTACTAACCAAAATTATTAAAATTAGCTACTAAACATAAAATGATAAATTTAATATCCAAAAATTTTAAAATTAATTACTACTCATAAAAATGCTTAATTTACTAACCAAAAATATTAAAATTAATTACTAAGCATAAAATGATAAATTTACTAACTAAACAAAAATATACTAAGCATAAAGCCATAAATATCAAATATACATAAAACCTAAGAATATATATCAAAATTAATTACTAAGCATAAATATTTTAAGTATAAAAATAAATTTAAAACTAAAACATAAAATTAAATAATAACACTTAAAGAAAAAATGAACCTTTGAACGTTGGTGTCTTGTGGATAGATTAGAGAATAATAGTTCGATAATAGTAAATTAGTAATATAGTATTAAAATACTAGATTAGTAGTGTAGAGATTAGAGAATAGAGAGAGTGTGATAGTAGAAAGAGAGCAAGAATGAAATTAGGGAAATATAAAATTGTGTAGAGAATTAGAGAATGGAGAGATTGAGAGAATAAGATATTGAAAGAAAGTGAATGAAAACATGAAATGTTGGTAAAAGTATAAAATAGGAGAGTTGAGGGAGTAAAATATAATTTTTAGCCATTTTTAAAAATTCAACTGCTGGTTTTTGAAAAAATTAAAATTAAAATTAATTAATATGCCAACAGTTAGGCATTGCACGTCGGGTCGACACGGCGTGCCTCTAACCACGGCCTGGCACTGTCCACGCATAGGGGTCGTACCTGGCACAACACGCCCTACTAGGCACGACCTGCCATCCTTGGCAAGCTGACTGGGTCGGGCACACCAGGTCGGCCCATATTGACACCATTAGTTGCCCATATTAAAAATTCAATAGAGTAATAAATTATCCATATAAGAAGTCTATAGAAATTAACTTACCTTAAGCTTTGGTCCACAATTCATTGAATGCATGTAACAATTTATTTATTTATTTATTAATTAATCAATTAATTATTATTGTTTTACTATAACCTTATTAGTTTTTTTAATGTGTGATGTCATTGGCAATCCGTTAAATGTCTTTTTACACTCCAATTTATTTTTTTATATTAATGACAATTTTAACTTGAATTAATATAACTAAATAGTAAAAAAAAAAGTTATATAGAATTAAAGACACTAACTACAAACCATTGTTTTAGAATCCAACATTATTTGCATTTATCTTTAATGGTTTTCAAACCCTAAAACAACTCCTTCCCAATACTTTTTTTTTGTTTGTTTAGGTTAGTCAAAGGTTGTATTCAATGTTTTGTATGTTAGGTTTTGGCTCGTATTCTCAAATTAACCAAATATAAATCAAATAAGAATCAACTAATACGAAACTTTTTGAAAACGTGAGAAATGTTTAGAAGTTGGAGATGATGTTTGAGGGAGGTTTAAAGACCATGAAGAACTAAATAAGAGACGATCGTTGTGGATAGCGTTGTGGGTTTGACAGCAGTTCGGGTTCGTTTTAGCGTATGGATCGCTGTTTTTGAGCGATGAAATTTCAGGTGATTTGTAACGTTTAACGAAACATGTGCACAACCATGACCCGAATCGTAGTCAATTATAAGCATGCGTGGAACGGGAAATCCTCAACAGAAAAGGAAGTAATTTTCTTATGGAAGTTCTTGTGTTGGAAGGAAAACAATTTCACTTTACAAGAAGACTTGTCATAAAAAGAAATAGTATTTATGTGGAACAAGTAAGTCTTGTACGCATAGGAGATGGATTTCCTTGTTGGTCTAAGCTCCAAGTGACTAATATAAATAAAACCTTGTAACTAAGTTATTTAGTGTGGAGCAAAAAAGAACATATGTAACATCAGGGAGTTGGTGGATCCAGAGGGAAACCCCTTAGAATATCCATGTAACTAGGTTATTTAAGGCTCTAGTTTGAGATTTGGGTTTGAGAAAGAGAATCCTAGAGTATATGGTTGTTACAATTTATCATATATTAAAACTTTTTCTATCGTCTTGACAGTCTGAGGTTTTTTTTTTTTTTCTGATTTAGGGTTTTCCACGTAAATCTTATATTGTGTGAGTGGTTATTTTTTTTTTCTCACATCTTATTTTTATGCTATAGATTTTAATTGCAATGAATTATGAACGAATATTAAACATATCATTTTTGCGTTCATCTAGTCAAATTCCTAACATTGTATCGTATGTATACGGTGATAAAAATTCAAATTCAATTCAAGGTGACTAGCCTAACTTCCTTAAAAGTGATATCTTTAACTTGTTTGTCATAAGCTTTATCCGTAGCAAATACGGCAGAGAGTTCTAAATTTAGCCTTCCAAATCCCATCCATAGCCTCCCAAATTGATCGTCCAAGTCCAAAAGGACCAAAACTACAAAAACAATAACATTGTTAATAACATTAACGTTAACATTAAGCATGAAAACCTTTTCTATATTTATTTTCAATTCACCAAATAACAATAAACATTAAAACCAACCACAATAACATTAAAAATAACATTAAAAGTTAAAATTAATCACAAACGCATAAACAAAATACCACCTTATGTAATTGAAACAAAATGATTTGTTTTGTTTTTAAAAAAATGCTTTTATGATGGAATATTTTAAAAATAGGGTATCAAAAGATTAAAAAGATAATTTTTGACTAAAGTACAATGTTCTAAGAAAATTTTAAATTTAAGTTTTAAAATAAGTGTATTTAGAAAAAGAGTATGAAAAGATAAAATTGGATTGTAAAATCTCTTTCTTAGCTATCTATTTGTTTTTGGGATTTGATATTTGTTCACATCGATTTCTCTATGGATGAGAAAGTCAACAACATTGGATTTTATTATGACCTGTCAAAAGAGAAAGAGAATGTAATTGGAGCAATAATAACAAGAGTTTACATGGTAAAACTCCGGTGATCGGAGAAACGTCCACGGATGGTTGAATGCACAACCAAGCCAAATCCACTATTTAAATAAAGAATTATACCACTCGATCTCTCTTTTCTCTCTCTTTAATTTCTCTCTATTTTTTTCCTCTTCCTTTTACAATGAGATCATGGGCCTATTTATATGTACATAGAACCCTAGTCCTTGTTGTACAAGTAAGAAAAAGGAATTGTATTTTACTTAAGGCTGGTTACTTATTGAAGTCGTCTTTATCTTCCTTCCTGTTTCGGATGCCTTGTGAAGATCGAGTTTGAATCTTGGTGTGATTTTGGTGGCATGATCTCTTTAGGGCTTGTTGTACAAGTAAGAAAAAGGAATTGTATTTTACTTAAGGCTGGTTACTTATTGAAGTTGTCTTTATCTTCCTTCCTGTTTCGGAGGCCTTGTGAAGATCGAGTTTGAATCTTGGTGTGATTTTGGTGGCATGATCTCTTTAGGGCTTGTTTCCTTATCAGCGTGCAGTCTTCTTAAATACCCGAGTTGTTGCTTGATTTAGAATCTGTTTCTTGTTTGGCGTTTTATCCTTCTAGAAATTCTATTCGATACGGATGTCTTGCGTATTGGAGTATGATTCTTGGTTTACCCACGTGTGTGAATCTTTTGCTGGATTTCTTTATTCGGGTTTCCTGTATTGTCCCCGAGTAGAACATAATGTGCTAAGTACTATGTCTCGAGTAGGACACAACACGCCAAATACCCGCGTTCAGACTTACTCGGGTTTTTATTCCTTTGTGATGTCTTTGAATGGTATTCTCTAGATGCCAACTCGGATGCCCATATGGCAATCTTTCAAGGGATTGTCCTACCTGTCAGTGACGTGTACATTCAACAAAATATAAATAAAACAACATTAGAAATTTAGAACCAAGTTATTTGATCTAACCAAGTGATAATAAAATAATGAGTAATGCTAGACGTCCTAAATTTCTTTTCCAAATTCTATCCCAAATGATGTGGCACGTGAGGTGTCAGCATCTTATAAATCATGATATTATACGGCAAATGATGTGATGTTGACATCTCACATGCCACATCATTTGAGACAGAATTTGGGACGTCTAGCATTACCCTAAAATAATAGTATAATAGTATAAAAACAATCGACTATAGGTTACTCAAACTACTATGGAACATCCTCGAATTGTTGAGACAATAATAATCAGGCAATCATGTAGGTTTTTGATCAAAAATCAAAATCAAAATCAATCTTACCATTTTACCACAGACTATGTTGCATGGATACTCTAAATTTGGGGAAGGAGCTCGTATCGAACTCGTCTCCTGTCTGCATACGTCTTAGATACATCCGGATACGTATCAGATACACTATTTGGCATATCGATTGGTTTTTTCTTAAGTTTGACTAAGGATACGCCGATGATACATTGAGGATATGCCGGGGATACGATTAGGATACGCCGATTGTACGTTTTGGATAAAAATTTAATTATTTTAGTTAAAACCAGAGTCAAATTATGATTTCACAAAGTTAAAGGGTCAAAATATAATTGTTAAAATGAAGCTCAAACTAAGTTTCAATTTTATTGGGTTCATTTCTTATATTATAAATATATTTATATAGAATATGTTTTGAATAAATTATTGAATTATATTTTTTTTTAATATAAAATGTAGATATGTATTAGTTTAATTGACGTATCCTATATCTGTATTTTAATTTTTAGAGATTTATCGTATGTACGTATTGTACTGTATCCGTATTCGTATTCGTATTCGTTTTCACGTGAGCCAAGACGAATCATGAGAGTCCTCAACGATGGATGCAATCAAAGTACACACAACGTGCCACGTGTCCAATCAAACATTTTGAAAATTAACTAGGGTTCATTTCTTTTATTTTTTCCAAATAAAACAATATCCTAAATATAGAATTGCGAAATTCTACTTTTACCCTTTTGTTTGTCCTTCACTATTCTTCATGGCTCCTCTCCTGCGCAACCCCTCTCTCTCTCTCTCACCGATGACCGTGTATGGTGTCTGTTGGTTGGACTGTGATAGCTGACAGTGAAATAAGAGAAACAAAAAGTGAGCTTTCAAATCTTGACTCTTGACCAGGAAAAAACTGTGCTTTTTTATTTTTCTCTAAAGTTTGATGTTATTTTTCGTCAATCAATTGAGAGGACTTAGTAATTGCCTTCTCTTGTGTGCTTCAAAGGTGGGTCCTCGTGTTTTAATGCCATTTTGATTCTTTGTTGATATCGCCATCTGGGTCCTTCGTTTGTGCCCGTAACGGCCGGTCTCGGTCTCTTAGACTAAGCTAGACCAAGTTCTCCTTTTGACTTGGGAGTCCGGTTTCTTCAAAACCCTAGTAATTGGTGCTCTTTTGGGTTCGACAGAGTACTTGGCGGCGCTTTGTTATGTTGATAGAGGAGATAATCATGAACCAAGCCAAGGTAAGTCTTATTTGTTGGGTTTTGTTGAGAATTTTCAAGTGCTAAATTATGCTAGGGTTTGCTTTTGTGTGTGAGCAACTGATTTAGTTTAGAATCAAACACCTTATTGCTGGAATTGGGTTATTTTCAGCTGCCGTAACAAAAGTGGTTCTTTGAATTCTTTTGGGGGTCTCTTTGCTATCAAAATGTCTGCGAATAACCCTAGTTTTGTTTCGTGGGAAGAGCACATTATCCGCCATGAGCGTGGAAACCGTGTGGTTCACTTTTACTTGAAGGACTCATTTGGGGATTTAGTGCTAGCTGTTGTAGGCACTGAGAGGAGTATAAGGCACATGATGTATGTAGTTTCAGATGAGTTTATACATGCTTATGGCTATGGGTCAAGTAGATTCACTAACATGTCCATTAAATGGCGGGCAAGGCGAGAAGTAGTAGACTGGTTGACATCAGTGGTCTCAGACTGTCGTCCTGCAGGTGATTTGCCACTTTTGTAATTCATGCATTTGCAATTTTATATGTTCTTCGTTTAGAATATTCGATGTTAACGGTTTATATTGCACAAAACTAGTGGATACGAGTTCTCTTGTGGTAATTAAATTGAAACTTACAATGAAAAGTAAGCGGTTGACCCTCCATTGTAGAAGAGTGGCACTTGAGCCGCTGTCTTTAGAATTATAAATGCATGCACGGTTGTATGTCACAAATGTTTAATCTTGAAATTTTATCTTACTCGAGCATTATGTCATGTCTTGCTGCATTAGTCTGTTTTGTTGGATTAGGTCAAGCATTGTGAACTTGGATATAGATTTTCTGCATTCCTTATCCATATCAAAGCTTTTAGACTTTGTTGGGGAATCTTGGGTTATTTATGTTTCGTTAAATTAGGTCATGCATTGTAAACTTGGCTATATGTTTTCCACATCTTTTATCCATATCAAAGCTTTTAGACTTTGTTGGGGAATCTTGGATTATATATGTTTCGTTAGATTAGGTCAAGTACTGTGAACTTGGATATATATTTTCCACATTTCTTATCCTTCACCATATAACAGTTGAATCGGACTAGGCCGTCGCCTAATCGTTAGGTGGCCCCAGCTGCCGTGATTTAGGCCTAGTCGGCATTCCTAGGCAGCTAGAAGCCTAGTCGGCAACTAGCCTGTCAGAGTTAAAGTCGCTGACTCAGCATAGGCAATTTTTAAAAAAAAAAACCCTAATGAGCAAAATGTCAACGTTACGTTTTGGGGTGTTTTAACAACCCAAAAAACGGCCTCGTTTTTGGCTTCAGTTAATGCAGCCCAAAACGGTGAAGCCAAAAACAACACCCTCTTCATCGTGTGCGCGTCTTGACCAAACAGCCAGATCAGTAGCAGCCCGCTAGCCCCTCTCCGGTCTTCTCGTCCTCTCGTGGCCAGCCACTTGCCGTCGCCATCACCAGCCTGTCGTCCGATTGTTGCAGCCGCCCGCTCCAGCAGCCATTTTCTAGGGTTTGTATTTTTCAGTTGTTCAGTTTTTTAGTTGTTTAAGGGTTTGCATTTTGGCTATTGTGTCTCCGCCAAGTTGCCACCTAGGCTTTAGATGCCAAGCCATTGCCTGGCGCCTAGCGTACTAGAACACTGCTATATAATTGAAACTTATGTAAACAGTAATTGGTTATTGTTGATTCTATAGATTGTTCAGTTGATGTTTGTCTCAAATAAACATGTATTTTGTATTTGGGGCATATTTGTAATTTCGGGTTTTAGTGAGCTTTGTTGTAATTAGTTAAAAGTCTCTAACTATATAAGTGAGTTGTTAGAAGAGCTTTTAGGCTAAGTTGTTAAAAGGAGTGTAAAACACTTTGAGAGTGTGATCACAAGTTTCGTGGCATCTTATCACACTTGTAGAGACAACAAATAGAGGACCCTAGAACAAAGAGAGCTTGTGTGAGGTTTAAAGATTGAGACATAGAGGGAAGAGAAGGCCTGTGGGATAGAGGTAATCTCTTGTAGCTCTTGTCATTCTTATTATCTAGTGAAATTTGTGATCTCCATGAACGTAGCCAAATTGGTGAACCGGGTAAAATTGTTTGTGTTGTGCTGTGGTTTGTTTGCTCTTGATTGAATGTGTTTACTTGTTGCTAGTATTACCTTCTTGTGCTTGTAAGTCCATTCAAACAAGGTCTTGGAAAGTGTTTGTGGTAGACGGAGGAAGTGCCTACAAGGAGTTTGACAAAATTACCAAGTTAACACTAGTAAGGTGTTGTCGAGCTCAACATGTTTAGGATACATTTTTGAAATGAGGGAAGACCAATTTTCAGATGACAAGAGTAGGAAATTAGTTGTACATTATCCAAGAATGAAAATTTGACCTTTTTGTTAATTTTCTTGGAATCAGTGAGTGCTGCATTGATTTTTTCTTTTTATGGTGAATTTGATAATTTGATCGGCATATCATTTACAGGCTTTTAATTTGATTTAGCTATGGAGTTTACTAGATTTCAGTTTCAGTTTGAAAGAATGTCCTAAATTCATTCTTTTACTTTTTCAATAATTTTTATTAAATCTTAACTTATTTAGAAAAATATTCTCAGAAATTATGTCCAACCTTCAGTGTTATGGAAGAAATCTTACTTACATTCTAGTTGTAGCAATTACCTATTGCTATTATCAAATTCATTGAATTTATCCTTTCACTCAATCCTTATATATTAAATCTCACCCTTCTTTCAAATTCAGGATAGTTAGATGTTATTTTTTTACCTCTTTTCTTATATAAGAAAATTATCTCTTTCTCTAAAACATGCACCTGTACTCATGCATTCCGTCTCTTTATATTTGGCACGGTCTGTGTTATGAGAGTACTTAAATATTATTTATGATTTCTAGATTAGTTGTTCTTTCCTTCTAGTGAGTATTTAAGAATAAATACAACTGTCTTGAACGATACTTGAACCGGATGTCCGTCTCTAAATTATTAGTTTTAAATTTGTAGTGATAATGCATTTGTGCATGTATACATACTTACTAGTGCTTGGGTAACTAGTTGCATTTATGTTAAGGTATTTAAGTATTTTAGATTATTTATATTGGGTGTTTATGTATTGGGTTGAATGATTACTCTAGCTGAGCCTTATTTTAGAGATACATGTTCTTTTCATCATCTTGGAAGTTGGTTATTGTCGTTTACAAACCATTGGGTTTTAGGTTTGGTAATTATTGCTTCAAGTTTAGTTATAGTCACCAGCCGTAATATCATACATCAGCTTACAGGAGAAACATAAATATTCATTATTTGACCATGTGAATGAGTGAAATTTTTATCTTTCTGGGCACTATAACTTTAGGAGTTAGATGCATTTATATGTTTTCATAAGAATGTCTATAGTCTCTCTCTCTCTCTCTCTCTCTCTCTCTCTCTTTCTCTCTCTCTCTCTCCCTCTCGGATCTATAAATGGACTTTTTGCCGCATTTGTTAGGTTGACTTTATATTCCAGGTCATAGATGGAAGGCTCAATAATTTTTATCAATTAACTAATATGTTAAATCTTTCTGAGCAAAAATAGTATTTTGGAAATAGATTCACAGGTGAATGATTCAATGCAAGGAGTCGGATCTTCTGATGTGTTGATGGCTGGAGCCACTGCTCATCAAATTTTTGTACCAGATATAATGGTATTCATCTTCTGAAGTCTATGTCTATTTTATAAATTTTCAGACTGTTAGATTTTAATTTTCTTTGCAAATCCAGGTACCAAGGAAATTGAAAGCTCAAGATACGAGCATAGAGTGGTTTGGTGTTTCTTGGAGTTGTGCTAAACAGCTCAAGCACTACCAGTCTGTTTGCATGAATGGAACTATCATAGCTGTAAGAATCTGCATGTTAATCATTATTTCTACATATAGTGGCAAAATATATCCTTTTTTATGGTCTTTGTTATTGGCATCTAATCCCCTAGAATGTTTCCTCTTGTTATTTTTTTCCCTCCTTGTGTTCAGGTTCATTCTTTTGTATATCTTATTGGTGAAGAAGAAAATTACTACCTTGGATACTTGGAAGATATGTATGAAGACAAGAAGGGACAGAAAAAGGTGAAAGTGCGGTGGTTTCACCACAATCAGGAAGTCAAGAGTGTAATTACTGATCTGAATGCACATCCTAAAGAAGTTTTCATCACAGCTCATGTTCAAGTGATCAGTGCAGAATACATTGATGGTCTGGCCACAGTCTTGACTCCAAGGCATTATGAAAAATGTGCGGCTCTCATTCCTCAGACTTCACCTACCAGTATCCATATGTGCTTTAGGCAGATCAAACAGAACATGGTCAAACCCTTCACTCTTACTAAATTGCGAGGGTACTCTAATCAACCAATCCTCACTGCTTTAGATGACCCTCCTCTCTCCAAGCGAAAGGTCAAGTGCAGTAGATTGAATGAGGAAGATGAGGAATTGTTTACCCTCGATGACCCCATGAGGGTGACTGATAAGAGAAAAAAATGTTCTAAGGAGCAAGGACAACTTAAAGATGGCTTTGTTTTGAAAAATTCAATTTCTGCTAACCAGATCACAAATGCTGAACTGAAATACCCAAAGCTGAAATTGAAATTGTCAAGGAAGACAATGGGCATTAAGGTGGTTTCACTGCAGCCACAGTACCCTTTAACTTTCAAGGTGGACGAGAAGATAGAGCTGCTCTGTCAAGACAGTGGCATTCGAGGCTGCTGGTTTAGGTGTAAGGTCTTGCAAGTATCTCAGAAGCATCTAAAAGTCAAATATGATGATGTAGAGGATGCTGATGGTGTTGGAAATCTAGAGGTATGCAAATGCTTTATGAATCTAAGTTTTTTAAATTTGATGAGAATGTACTAAAATTTTGGTATTTGGGTTCATGGTGTGATTATATCAACAATATCTGTGATTGATAGGCTATGCAACTTCAAAGAGTTGGCCCATGATGCCATCACTTTAGCTAAACTTTGGTATTTGGGTGCATGATGTGATTATATCAACATTATCTGTGATTGATAGGCTATGCAACTTCAAAGAGTTGGCCCATGATGCCATCACTTTAGCTATGAATGAGTATTTGCTTGTGTAGACGGTCTTGGGAAAATCTTTGCCAGGGAAATAATTCATTTTTATTATTTTTTTTTTTACTTTTTATGTTTTTGTTTTGTTGCTTTATAGGAATGGGTTCCTGCATCTAGAGTGGCTGCTCCTGATAAATTGGGCATAAGATTCCCAGGTCGTCTGACAATCCGCCCTTGGCCTCTAAGTGATTCTACAAGCTTTAATTTTGGGGTTGGATCACCAGTTGATGCATGGTGGAGTGATGGCTGGTGGGAGGGTGTTGTCACTGGTGTTGACATTTCTGGAATGAATGGGGTGGAAATTTACCTCCCTGGTATGCTCTATGTTGATATTCGATGCATATTCTTATTGTGAACCACCACTTATTATGTTTAGATTACACTTACTACTTGTCATAATGGTAAATGATATGATTTCTTCTGTTATTGTTTAGGAGAAGACAAGTTTCTGACCGTCAAGAGAGAAGATGTCAGGGCTTCCAAAGATTGGGATGGCAACAAATGGGTTGATGTTGCAAATCCTAATAACAAGGATGCTGGTGATAACAAGGACGATGGTGACAGCAAGGATGCTGGTGACAGCAAGGATGCTGGCAAAAAGGCCAAGGCGGTCTCGGAAGATGGTAATGAATATGCAAACGATATATGAGCTGTACAATAGATGGTATAGGTCCCAATGGAGAAAGATTTTGATTTGAATAGTTAATTGTTGTTCCATGGTTTCCTGTATATAAAAGATAGAGCGGGGGGTCAGCGTAATGGCAGGAAGAGGATGATTATAAAGGTTTTTAACTAGAGGTGAAATGGGGTTCAGATGTATAGCAAAATAGGGGTTGGGATAACAAATTCATTGGAAAGTTTTTGGCGTCAGAAATTAGTGGGGACGTGTCAGGTGAAGAAGTAGCTCACTTCACTCATAGAATTTGGTTAACGTGTGCTCAAGCGCAATGATTTCTGCAGCTGTAGTTCGTTGGATCTCATAGGGGGGTATGTTTGTAGTATAGTTTCAGGTTTAACTGTAAAGTTCTATGGTGGTTTTTGTTTGTTAAAGAAATCAAATATTAATTTTTAATTTAAAATAATGCAATGTAATGCAATCCAGAATGATGAGTGCAATGCAATGAAATATCAAACGTAGGACATTGTTAATCACAATCCGGTAGGAGTGAGTTTGTATTTGGATCGATTCAGATAACAACAAATTGATGGACATAATCGCATCCATATTCAATCGATTCATTTGATATGAGATATTTATAATATTTTTTTCTTTTAAAATTTATACCTCTTTGGTCGTTTTATTTAATTTTAAAATGAATTTTTGGTATTTTTTTATTTCTCTCAATTTACACAATTTCTAATAATTTTAAATTATCTCACACATGTTAAAATTGTTATTAAAATATCATTCGGATAATCAAAAATTTATTTTATAAATCCTGAAACAACAAGAAGTTATTTGAAATATTGTTTAAAATCAATTTAGTCTAGTCTTAATTAATTCAAATTTCATGGACCGAACATAATATATCTTCATGTACATGGACAAGAAGAATTTCCCGAAAGGTGCTAATTTTTTTTTTTTTTTTTTATATGATCTTATAATATCAATATTTGACATTTCGTTCAAGTGGACCAAAAGGTTAAAAAAAGGAAAAGTTCCCTAGTTAGCATTGATAAGGGGTGGATATGGTTCGATTCGATTCGATTTTAGGTCAAACCTAATTGAACATAAAATATTTTGATTCATCCAAAATTAAACCGGTTTAAACCTAATAAGAAATGGAAACCGAATTGAATTGAACCTATTTTAATAGATTCGGTTCGGTTCGATTCAATTTGGTTTTGGACCTAATGGGCCGGCTAGTTTAATAGGTTTTTTGAATTTTTTTTAACATTAATGGGTTGTTAGATACTAATTTTGGACATTAGAATAGCCAAAAAACCAAATCAAACCTAACTTAATATATATATATATATATATATATATATATATATATATATATATATAATTAAATCAGTTAAAAACATATTACTCTTAAATATATTAAATATATTAGGTTTTGTTTTTACTTATATACTCGGTTTATTCGGTTCAATCCGGTTTTAAGAAAATCAAACCGGTTTAAACCGAATTACACTTACGAATCAAATTGAATACCCTTTTTTCGATTCGATTCGATTCGAATCGGTTCGAATCGCAACTTCATGTCCACCCTTATCTTTGATACACTTTCTCACCAAACACTACACTTCCCATAAGATATTTTGATCAGAAAAATAATTTGGAATTTTATGATTCATTGATTAGGTCATCAATAATAAAAAAATTTAATAAATGAAAAAAAGTTCACATATACTGTAAATATGATATCAAGTAAAATAAAAATAACAAAATATGGTAATAGGCGAGAAATAATGAAGAAAATTCACTAAAAAAACATTAAATATATTATTAAACTATCTACCGTTGCTTCTGATGAGGGGTTTTAGGTTCCCTGCAGTCATGCGTCAAAGATGGTATATCACCCAGTTTCTGTACCTCAACCGGAGGTTCCGATCTCCAATGTCTTCACTACTAATCATCAGGATATAGGGCCTTTGGATTCAGCTTTGGTTCATTCTTCGGTTGGTTCTGATCCGAGTTTGCCCCATTCTATAGGTTTAGTCGCTTCGTTGAACTCAACACCGGTGGTGCTTTCTGCTTCGATTTCCCTTTTTGCGGCGGTTCCTGTCCTTTCGGTTCCAGTTTCTCCAATAGTTTCCCGATCTCTGCAGACTGGGAAGGGTAGTGATGTTTCGGCATCTGAGGATGTGGTGGTTTCCTCCGCAGTGGGAGCTAACGTTACTCCAGTTCCCAACTCTTTGGTGTTTACTTCTGTGGATGATTATATTGTTTTGACTGAGGTGGATTTGCAAGATTCGATGAGTGTTATTCGGGTTCCTCCGGTGGCTCATCTTGTTCAGTCTTTGGCTTATTCTATTGTGTCGAGGCCACCTTCTCGTTTAGGTCCTTCGACTCGTTTGGAAATTAGAGCTCACCAGGTTTTAGTTGATAAGTTAGCTGTCAAGGTGGTTGAGCATTCGGTTCTGGTTGATTGTATTGCCCTAAGAAGCTTGGGGTGGGATCAGTTCTTCTCGTTTGATATGGATCCCGGTGTGTAGTTTCAAGGTTCAAAGCTTCTGATGTTGGATTCTCAATCTGAGCTTTTCCTTATTGTGAATTCCTCATAGATTGCTCAGGCTGAAGAGGAAAAGTTAGATGATACGAATGTCTCTCAGAGGCCCTTGATGGTTGAGCGTAGGCTGGCTTCTTATAAGTACGGATCCCGGACTCTTCCCACGGTCTTTGATGATTAGTGTCCTTTAATGGAATTATCATAGGATAAGGGGTAGGTCTACGAGGCGTGTTCTCAGTGAGTTGTGCCGTTTACATAGACATGTTTTGGTTTGTATCGCGGGACGTATAATGACTTTTTTCTTTTATCTCTTCTTGTTTTGGTATTCGCTTGGTCTTCACCGAATAGGTAAGAAGATAAGGGATGGGTTGATTCCAACTATTTGGGTTTTTCGCTTGTACTTCATTTCCTGATGCCTAGATAGTTCACTATCATGAACAACAGCTTACAGTTTCACTCTTGATCGGTTCTCGGGTGCATTGGTACACTTTTGTTTATGTGAGTACTTCTACGATGGTTCGTAGGTCGCTTCTGCAGTCTCTTCGAGACATGGTTAGTTAAGTTTTTTCTTCTTGGTTGGTTGTTAGGGATTTTAATGCAATTCTAGATGCTCATGAGGCTTTGGGTTCTCGATCTCTTGCTCGTGGTTCTTGTGAGGATTTTAGGTTGATGATTGAGGATTGTGACTTGGACGATATTCGTTCTCAGGGAGCTCAATTCACTTGGGTTAGAGGTCGCTGTTGGGGTTTATGTCCTAAATATGTAATTTGTAAATGGATTTATGAAATAAATAAAAGGAAAAGTTCAATTCATTCTTGTTGTGTTGTTTATTTTATAACTTGTACATATATTTAACATCCAAGATTACCGGATGTAATCTCGAACTGTGTATATGAATGTCATATCTGGATACAGTAAAAGACGTGCAATATAAAAAGTCCATAGATAACAAATAAAGCTGGGTACGTTATTTGTGGTTAATCTATAGTTGCGGTCCATTCTGTAATATACTGTGATTCTATCATGAATCATTCATATGTAGATATGAGAATGGAAACACCTTGTATGATGTGATCATATAGGACTATGTTATGATCTATATGAATCTCTCACCAAGATCCGATTACAGATGAGATTCAAATATATATATATATATATATATATATATATATATATGATAGCTATATGTGGGTGATCTTAATCCTGATTGTCTTATCGACTCCTGCAGGTTATATCATGGTCTTTGATATACCATGAGTGAGGTCGGATGCAGTTCCCGATCAATATGCTCCGTATGTTGGGATTGCGGTTTGGTTTGTGCCTGAAAAGGTTTGTACACAATAGTGGAATCCACTCATTCTTATAAGAAGTAGACGGTAGTTCCCTTAAGGGTTGATTCAGAGCTTGGACAATATGAGCGCTCTCCTAATTCCGTGAGGAAATAAGATTTATTTTCCATTAGAGAATCAATTGTACTTAAAGGATATATGTAATTAGAGGGGTATAACGGACATTATGATCCAACTCTAATTATGAACTATTGTGGAGGATCACACCATATGTAATAGCTATATCCATGGACACCGAGTTGTATCGGTCTGTGTAAAAGCGTCTGCAGTTGAGAGAGTGCAGCTTCAGATTTTTAGTTGAATAACACCGAAGTTAATAATCAAGGAATATTAATTAAAGAGTTTAGTTAATGATTTTGAGGATTACTGGAGCTCAAAATACTGTTGGTCCATTATGTCCCCTTGCTAGCCTGATCGATTTAGGTAACAAGGGTCACATTTAACTAATTGGATTGTCCAATTAGTTGTGTTACGAAAGTGACACATGTTTATTCGGGAATTAATTGAATAATGAGATTATTTAATTAATGAATGTTAATAGTTAAATTAATTGTAAAATTAGATTATTTAATTATATTGATAATTATGAATTATTAATTAACTATTAATTGGAGGGTGTTAGTTGATATATGGATTTAGGTGAAGAAAATAATATGATTATTTTATCTAAGTATTTGAATTTAAGTTTAAATTTAAAATACTTTTTATCACTTTTAATATATTTAATATATTTGAAAAGGATAATTAAAATATATATATATCAATTAATAACATAAGAGTTTGTATTGGATGTAAATTGGTGTGTACACATGAAACATTAGTCAAAAGAAGAATTTGCATATGATGCAAATACTTGATACATACATATTTTTAATATACATATTGTGTAAAGATAGAGGACGTATCAGTTGAAGAAAAAAAAAGGGTTTTTGTTTATTTTGTTTTACTTTGAAAAGACACGCATCTGTTGGCGATAAAAGTTTTTTTGTGTGTGCATTAAAACAACACCAAATATTGAAGAAAGAGTTTCTTCAATTCTCTGTACATCCTCCATTCAAGTTCTTGAGATTGTGATGCGCCCACACGCAGTTACCATTTCCGGGATATAGTGAGGAAGATCGAGTGATTCAGACATGAGCATATCATAAAGTGAAGGAGCCTCCGAACGTTGGTAAGATTTTCTTCTTCTCTTTATATTGATTACAATTTCATGTGTTTACATATTGTATGTATTAGTTCCGAAAAATACTTATGATCCCAAGTTCACTAGTCCTAGATACAGATTGTGATTTGTTTTAAAAAATTTAAAACCTTACTTCCGCTGCGTGACCGATGAACGAGGTTCCAACAGTTGCGGTACCCGAACTAAAGTTGAGAGACAATTAGATAGAGTTTTGACTTCGGATGGTTGTATTTTCTGTTGGCAAGTAATTTCATGTGTGGCTCTCCCCATATTTGTTCTTATCATTGTCCATTGTTAGTTCGGTTATCTGATTTTAAGGTTCTTGTCCTAGGCCGTTTCGTTTTCAGAGCCTATGGTTAGAGCATCCTGATTTTATAAATATTGTTAGTAGGATTTAGAGCTCTCCTATTTTGGGTGGGCCTCATCAGGTTGTTATCATTAAGTTGAGTAGCATGAAGAAGGCTCTCAAGACATGGAATTGAGATGCTTTCGGGGATCTTAATTCCGCGCATCTCAATTCCGCCATTGCTGGGATGTCTGTAGAGCTTCATTCTATTCAACTGGATTTGTCTAATTGGGGTTTTTCATATGATCTTTTTATGGCTAATACGAGTGTTCATTCTGAGTTGGATGTGTTATTACAGAGACAATAGTGTTTTTTTTTTAAAATCAGTTCAGAGTTAGATGGCATTACGATAGGGATCAGAACACATCTTTCTTTCATGCCTTTATCAGACGTAGGCAGTATCGTAACATTATATCAGCTCTCTCGATTAATGGGGTTTTCTCGGAGGAATGGCCTACCATTAGAGATCATATCATCAGTTATTATTCTGACTTTTTTTCCTAGGATGTTTCTCGAGTTAGGAGAGATTTATCTATTGTAGATAATGAGATTCCTTCCTTGCTGATTGTCGCAAAGAATGCTTTCTTGACTTGCGGCCTTTGCTATGGATGCTGCTTCTGCCCTTGAACCAGATGAATTTTTTGTTAGATTTTATCAGAGATGTTGATGTTAGGATTATGCTCAATAACAAGAGTGTAATAATGTATTTGACAATCTTTTTCATATTAATAAAGTGATTTCTAGTTTAACCAATCTTATAGCATTTATAGCTTAATTATTATAATTATCAAAAGTAAATAATCATAAGGTCAAAAGACTATAAGAAATGAAGAATTGTTCGTACATCTAGATATGTATAAGGTAGACATAATTCTTTAGGTAGTCTCGAACAATATTCATAACTTAAGATAAAGGCTGGGCACCTTTACCTTGTTAAAGTTGCAGATTCTTTTGCTAGCATTTGAGTGGGATCAAATGTGTTATGATGAGTCTAAATCATCAATGTGTACTAGATGCATTGAATAGGATCACAGTGAAATACTTTATCTAGAACCGTCAATGGATAAAAGTTTTCATTTAAGGACAATCAGAGAGTCTATCTCAATCCTGAGATAAATGATGGACTTATGGTTACAAGTGTTATCTTTTGAGCTGTCAATGAGTATAATTATATAGCATAGTCTATCCTCGATAGTTTTGTGGTATTTATTTTTTAATCGATAGAGAACTTCATTTATAGATATGTACATCGTGGCTCCATTTATTAAATGCGAGTAGAATATCATTATATGGATATTTTGAGGTATTGGATATTAAATCTTAACGCTAAGTTTTCAATAGTGTCTATTAAAATATGACTTCTGGACAAGTCAAAATATCCAAGTTCAAAATGTGATCATATGAGTAAATATGGTAACTAGGAGAGCTATAGGCGGTCTATGAGCTCTTGGTGATCACTGGTGTTTTTCACGAGGATACACTATCTCTAATAAGGTTGTCTAGGGTACGAATGAGAAATATTTACTTATTCTATCTTTGTTTAAGAGTTCGATTTTAGTTCATTAGTGGAATGAGCTAAAATTAATAGATCGAACCTAAATAAATCATTTGTTGATTGTGATTAGATTATGCTTATGTAAGCTTAAATTTAGATAGCTCGTCAAGATCCCCAATCCACACGAACTTGTATGGATCATTTGATATATTCTACCGGACTAATTTCTAGGTCCTTATAGAATTGTTTTTGGATTTCGGAATCCAAAAGTTTTGGAGAGGTGCGATCATGTGTGATCAAGAAATGGCGGTGTTGGGATTATGCTCGATAGTAAGAGTATAATAATGTATTTGATAATCTTTTTATATTAATAAAGTGATTTCTAGTTTAACAATTGTTATAGCATTTATAGTTTAATTATTATAATTGTCAAAAGTAAATAATCATAAGTTCAAAAGACAATGAGAAAATAAGAATTGTTCATATATCTAGATATGTATGAGGTAGACACAATTCTTTAGTTAGTCTTGAATAATATTCACAACTTAAGATAAAGGTTGGGTGCCTTTATCTTGTCAAAGTTGTAGATTCTTTTTCTAGCATTTGAGTGGGATCAAATGTGTTATGATGAGTCTAAAATCATCAAAGTGTGGTGTCTTTGGGTAAAAGAATCTAGTGCACTGGATGCATTGAATTGGATCATAGTGAAATAATTTATCTAGAGCCGTTAATGGATAAAAGTTTTCACTTGAAGACAATCGGAGAGTCTATCTCAATCCTGAGATAAATGATAGACTTATGGTTGCAAATGTTATCAATTGAGCTATCAATGAGTACGATTATATAGCATAGTCTATCCTCGATAGTTTGGTGGTATTCAATTGTTAATCAATAGAGGACTTCATTTATAGATATGGACATCGTGGCTCTATTTATTAAATATGAGTAGAATACCATCATATGAATATTTTGAGGTATTGGATATTAAATCTTAACGTTAAGTTTTCAATACTGTCTATTGAAACATGGCTTTTGGACAAGTCAAAATATCCAAGTTCAAAATGTGGTCATATAAGTAAATATGGTAACTTGAAAAGCTATATGCGGTCTATGAGCTCTTGGCGATTACTGGTATTCTTCACGAGGATACATTATCTTCAATAAAGTTGTCTTGGGTATGAAAGAGCATTATTAACTTATTCTATCTTTATATAAGAGTTCAATTTTAGTTATTTAGTGGAATGAACTAAAATTAATAGATCGGACCTAAGTGAATCATTTGTTGATTGTGATTAGGTTATGTCTATTGGAGCTTAAATTTAGATAGCCCGCCAAGATCCCCAATCCACACGAACTTGTATGGATCACTTGATATATTCTACCGGACCAATATATGGGTCCATCTAGAATTGTATTAAGGCATGTGGACTTGTTTCTTTTAGTTAGAACGGGTCTAATTCACATGTTGACTTTTTATTTAGGTCCAATGGATTTAATTAAATAAGAAAAATAATATATATACCCATGTATGGTCTTGGGCGGCAAGGCTATCTAAAATAGCTTATTATATTATTTTTTATTTTATTATTTAATAAAATGAAAATTAATTAATTTGGTAATTAATTTATTATTTAATTAAGTGTCTAAATCTTTTTCCTAATTGGAGAAGGTCTCCTAATATTATACTACTGTTGGTAGTATAATTAATATTAAAGACTATATTTGATAAGTAGATAAATAAAATGAATTATTTATCTAGTCAAATTAGGAAGTCTTTAATATGGTCACAAATACACTAATGAGTTGGATTAGGAGTCTTGGTGTAGAAAAGAATTATTTTTTGAAAATGATTATTGGTCACCAAGTAAATCCACCTAATGAAAGGATTCTTGCCCACCAAATAAATCCTTTTTAGGTGAGGATTTGGTCTCATATATATACTACCTATTAAATTCGACCAATATATAATTTTTGGTATGAGAAGTTGTTTTTTATTTGTTTTTTATTGTTATAAAAAAAACTTCGTCCAACTCATTGTGTGAAGAATTCGGCCAAGCATAGAGAAAAGAGGGAACATTTTTGTTTTCAATAGTACACTAGTATCCTTTGCATCAGAAGGGTTTTGTGTACAACATCGAATAAAGGTTCTCGAGTTTCAATCAAATTGATTGATAATTCACAAGTGACCGGACGTTCTTGGTTTTTCTCTTGGAGGATTATTGTGACTAACAAAGAAGAATATTTTGTTTGTTTCCATCCTCAGGTCTACAATTTAAAGAAAGAGAGCTCACACTCCTAGGTGATTCACGTTCGTGATTGGATTGTAAGATCTTACAGATTCAATTCAACGCTAGTTCAATCGTCATGAAAAAAAAAGTACGCCACTTTTAATATACATAAATTAATCTAGGGTTAAGGTTCTTTTTTTTTAAAGGGATTTTTTTAAAAATATACTAAACCCTAAATTTTTACGCTTCCAAGTAAATCCACATAATGAAAGGATTCTTGCCCATCAAGTAAATCCACCTAATGAAAGGATTCTTCCCCACCAAGTAAATCCTTTTTAGGTGAGGATTTGGTCTCATATATATACGACCTATTAAATTCGACCAATATATAATTTTTGGTATGAGAAGTTGTTTTTTATTGTTATAAAAAAAAACTTCGTCCAACTCATTGTGTGAAGAATCCGGCCAAGCATAGAGAAAAGAGGGAACGTTTTTGTTTTCAATAGTACACTAGTATCCTTTGCATCATAAGGGTTTTGTGTACAACATCGAATAAAGGTTCACGAGTTTCAATCAAATTGATTGATAATTCACAAGTGACCGGACGTTCTTGGTTTTTCTCTTGGAGGATTATTGTGACTAACAAAGAATAAGATTTTGTTTGTTTCCATCCTCAGGTATACAATTTAAAGAAAGGGAGATCACACTCCTAGGTGATTCACGTTCGTGATTGGATTGAAAGATCTTACAGATTCAATTCAACGCTAGTTCAATCGTCACGAAAAAAAAAGTACGCCACTTTTAATATACATAAATTAATCTAGGATTAAGGTTCTTTTTTTAAAGGGATTTTTTTTAAAATATACTAAACCCTAAATTTGTACGCTTCCGTTGTGCGATTTTCCCTACAGTAGGAACTCTTCAAATACCTGAAATGGGTGGCCAAGGATGTGGGAATCCTTTGGCGGCCCTAATGGGGGTGGAATTAGCAATCCATTAATACATCAAGAATATAATTTACATATTTTAATTAAATGGGCTATTAAATTATATTAATGTTTTAATTAAAAGCATGTGGACTTGTTTCTTTTTTTTAGTAAGAATGAGTCTAGTTCACATGTGGACTTTTTATTAAAATCCAATTGATTTGATAATATGGAAAAATAATATCTTGCCCATGGTATATGTTTGGGCGGCAAGGCTAAAATTATTTGCCTAATATATTGTTTTATTTTATTATTTGATTACAAGGAAGTTAACTAATTATTTTATTAATTAATTATTTAATTATTTAATTAAAAGTCAAAAAGAAAATTCTAAGTAGGAGGTCTCTTAATGTCATATTATTGTTGGTAGTATGATAAATATCAAAAACTTTATTTGATAAGTAGATAAGTAAAATAAATTTATTTATCTAGTCAAATTATGAAGTATTTGATATCTATCAAAACTCTGTTTAACAATTGGTTAAATTATGAAGTTTTTTATAACGTCACAATTTAATTTATGTTCAATAATTTGTTATTGAATAACACACTTATGAGTTAGAAAAGGATTGAGTCTGAAAGTTGATAGGAGTCTTGGTGAAATAGAAATTATCCTTGTGTGAGGATTTTGGCCACCTATATATACATCTATCATGCAATTCGGCCAACCCTACTTGTCTCTAGAGATAATTCAGTCAAGATTAAAGTCTTGAGAGAGAATTTGGCCAAGACCTTAGTCTTGAGAGAGAGTTTTTTATTTTGCTTAAAAGATTCGTCCAACTCTAAGAAGGTGTGTGAGAATTCGACTAAGAGGAAAAGAAGGAAAAAGTGTTTTATTTTTGATAGTGCACTAGTAGCTTTTATATCAAAATAATTTGTGCACAACATCGAATTAGGTTCACGCGAGTTTTCGATCAAAAGATTGAGAATTCAAAAGTGACCAAACGTTCTTTGTTTTTCTCTAGGAGAATTATTATGACTAGCAAAAGAAAAAGGTTTTGTTTTTCCATCCTTAGGTACATAATTCAAAGAGAGGGAGCATACACTCCTAGGTGATTCACGTTCGTGACTGGATTGAAAGATCTTATGGATTTCAATTCTACACAACTTCAATCGTCACGAGAAAAATGTACAATATTTTTATTATATGTTAATTAATCAAGGGTTAAGGTTCTTTCTTTTAAAGGATTTTTTTAAAATATACCAATCAAACTTTTCGCTTACGCCATGCGTTTTTCCTACAATTGGTATCAGAGAATGGTTGTACCCTTGATTAATTGATGTATATATACGTGGATCTATTTCTTTTTATTGTAAGTATGCATGCTTTAGAAAGGGATTGCACTCTAGGTATTCACTTATATAATTACATTGGAATGTATGGATTTATATATGTTTTATAATGTGATTTGTTATTGCTCAATTTTGGTCATAGAAATTCAATGTATTTTTATTTTGGAATTGTAACAAGAAGGGTGTCTTATCGTTGCCATAATTTTCTTCTTGGTAGTTACTAAGTTTATTATTTGATTTTATTGTTGTAATAATAATAATAAAAATCTGATGTAATATATTCAAGTTTCGAAGAATCAAAGAATTGAAGAATTGAAAGCAGAAAAAGTAGCAACGGAACAACCCGAGACAGCCAAGGTGCTGCGCACAGGGCCACCGTGCAAGGTCTTGGGCGTGCGAGTGCCCAGTCACGAGACCTTTGGTCGGACGACCACTTTATAACTTATTCACCAAGTTAGGATTAGGGTTTTTTTTTTCAAAACAAATGTAATTTGCTTGCTTTTCTAGGATTGACCACAATTGTGGCTATTTATTTTTCCGTAAATATTGCAATGTTTGTCATTGTTTGGTAACATGTCGTAAAAAATAGGAGTGCCACTCATATATCTCTTTTGGTATTAACATGCACTAAATGATTTAGGTATCTAATTGACATGTAGATAACTTGGTAAATCATTCTATGGAATTCTGTCACATGCCTTAAACAATTGAGTGGGAGAAGGCGTTTGGAACACCTATGGCCTCCAAGTTTAGTTGAGCTTTATGTTTAGTGAGATAACCCCCCAAGGGGTATTCATTTCTAAGGGGTATTCGTGAATGGAATTTAGCAAGATATTTCTTTACAGTTATAGACTAGACAATTAACTCAAACGATATCTTCTCTCAAATGAGGGATATTCGTGAGGGAATAAATTGAAGGTCGATAACTTGGTAACACACTCAATGTGGTTTTATTGATATCTGAACCAAGAGTTTTTGTCAATAAATTCACAAGGTTAAATTGAAAATGCTGGTTGTTATGTTAACAATTAGGTAGGATCTAGTCAAACTAGTATATGGTGCGAACTCCCAAAGGAGGCGTGACATTTATGGGTGTTGGATCACCGTTGAATATTACGATTGAATTGTTTTATTTAATTCAAGATAAATATTTGAAAGTGCTTTATCATGATTTTTTACTTATATAATTTTTGTTTTATTCAGAAATCAGGTAATACTTTAATTGGTGATAATTATATCACATGGAAAAGGAAAATTGGGTTGTTGTTGCAAGCTGAAAATCATAAGTTTGTTATGTGTACTCCTAAACCACCTGCTCCTACTAATGAATCTACTGATGAGCAAAGAGACGAGAATTAATAGGAATGCCTTATATGAGATGGACCAATGTTACACTATGGCCATCATCTCTGATGTGTTGCAACAGTAACATGAAGGAATGGAGATTGCTACTGATATAATGATGTCTCTAGAGGAGATGTTTTCTATGAAGTCCATGACGACTAATAGAGAGGCAATGACTGCTTTTAAGAATCTTGGGATGAAACCTAGGCAGACTGTGAAAGATCACATGATGAAAGTCATAGCACATATCAACATTGCTGAACTCAATGGTGTTGAGATATATGGTGAGATGAAAATTGACATGATTGTCAACTCACTGTTAGATTCCTTTGATCAGTTCAAGTTGGACTACACCTTGAACAATAAGGAATACATCTAGTAAGACCTGATGCAAGATGTTCAAAATGCTCAGAAGGTTCTTGTGAAAGGCAAGGTAAAGAGATTCATACGGTTGGTAAAGTTGCTACTGTTAAGACCCGTAAAAAGGCTAAGAAACAACAGAAGAAAAAGTAACTTGGGCCTACCAAGAAGGAGACCAAGAAAGTAACCAAGGTCAAAGGGAAATGTTTTATTTGTTGTGAAAAAAGGCATTGGAAAAAAAAATTGTTCAAAGTCTCAGAACAAGAAGGAAGAATGTAATATTAATTATCTTGAAACATGTTTTTTGGCGGGGATTTTATGGATTCTTGGATCATAGACTCTGGAGCCACTAATCATGTTTGTTTTTCCTTACCGGGGTTCAAGGAAAGGAGAAGGCTTAATGTGAATGAATTTAACTTGCGTTTAGGCAACAGAGCATTGGTGTCTACTAGTGCAGTGAGAGATATTAGAATTTGTTTATATTCATATAGACATTTAGATTTAATAGACGTTTATTATGTACCTCAATTCAAGAGGAATTAAATTTCAGTTGCTTGTTTAAATAAATTTGGATATTTAGTTACTCTTAATAAAGCTTTATTATTAATAGGAATGACAAATTTGTTTACAAAGGTACATTGGAAAACAGTTTATTTTATTTGTATGGAAATATCTCTCACTTGGATACACGAAATCAGTAGAACCTAATCATAAAAGAGTGAAATTATAAAAAGATGAAACCTACCTATGACATTTGCACCTAGGTCATATTAACCATGATAGGATTAAAAGATTGGTTAGTGATGGACCTTTAAGTGACTTAAAGGTTGATGATCTACCAACTTGTGAATCTTGTTTGAAAGGTAAGATGACCAAAAGATCGTTCATGACCAAAGACACAAGAGCCACTGAATGTTTAGTATTAAAACACACTGATGTTTGTGGTTCTATGAGAATTCAAGCTAGAGGTGGATATGATTACTTTATCACTTTCATGGATGATTACTCGAGATTTGGCTATATGTATCTCATGAGACATAAGTCAGATGCTTTTGACATGTTTAAAGCATTTAAAGATGAAGTAGAGAATCAGCTTGAGAAACACATAAAAATCTTAACGTCTGATCATGGTGGAGATGATCTACCAACTTGTGAATCTTGTTTGGAAGGTAAGATGACTGAAAGATCGTTCATGACCAAAGGCACAAAAGCCACTGAATGTTTAAGATTAATACACACTGATGTATATGGTTCTATGAGCATTTAAGCTAGAGGTGGATATGATTACTTCATCACTTTCGCAGATGATTACTCGAGATTTGGCTATGTATTTGACAATCTTTTCATATTAATAAAGTGATTTCTAGTTTAACAAATCTTATAGTAATTATAGTTTAATTATTATAACTGTCAAAAGTAAATAATCATAAGGTCAAAAGACTATGAGAAAAGAAGAATTGTTCATACATCGAGATATGTATGAGGTAGACGCAATTCTTTTGTTAGTCTTGAATAATATTCACAACTTAAGATAAAAGGTTCGACGCCTTTATCTTGTTAGAGTTGTAGATGCTTTTGCTAGGATTTGAGTGAGATCAAATGTGTTACGATGAGTCTAAAATCATCAAAGTGTGGCGTTTTTGGGCAAAAGAATCTAGTGCACTGGGTGCATTGAATAGGATCAAAATGAAATACTTTATCTAGAACTATCAATGGATAAAAGTGTTCATTTGAAGACAATCAAAAAGTCTATCTCAATCCTGAGATAAATGATGGACTTATGGTTGCAAGTGTTATCATTTGAGCTATCAATGAGTACGATTATAGAGCATAGTCTATCATCGATAGTTTGGTGGTATTCATTTGTTAATCGATAGAGGACTTCATTTATAGATATGAACATCGTGGCTCCATTTATTAAATGAGAGTAGAATACCATCATACGGATGTTTTGAGGTATTGAATATTAAATCTTAACGTTAAGTTTTCCATAGTGTCTATTGAAACATGGCTTTTGGACAAGTCAAAATATCCAAGTTCAAAATGTGGTCATATGAGTAAATATGGTAACTTGAAGAGCTATAGGCGGGTTATGAGCTCTTGGCGATTAATGGTATTCTTCACGAGGATACACTTTCTCCAATAAGGTTGTCTAGGGTATGAATAAGTAACATCAACTTATTCTATCTTTGTTTAAGAGTTCAATTTTGTTTTTTAGTGGAATGAACGAAAATTAATAGATCAAACCTAAGTGAATCATTTGCTGATTGAGATTGGGTTGTGTCTATTGGAGCTTAAATTTAGATAGCCCGCCAAGATCCCCAATCCACATGAACTTGCATGGATCACTTAATATATTCTACCAGACCAATTTAGAGGTCCATCTAGAATTGTATTGAGGCATGCATACTTGTTTCTTTTGTAAACATGGGTCTAGTTCACATGTTGACTTTTTATAAAGGTCAAATGGATTTAATAAAATGAGAAAATAATATATTGGCCCATATATATGTGTTGGGTGGCAAGGCTATTTAAAATAGCTTAATTATATTATTTTTATTTTATTATTTAATTAAATAAAAATTAATTAATTTGTTGATTAATTAAAAGTCAAAATCTTTTTCCTAGTAGGCGACGGTCTCCTAAAATTATACTATTGTCGGTAGTATAATTAATATTAAAGACTATATTTGATAATTGGATAAATAAAATGAATTATTTATCTAATCAAATTAGGAAGTCTTTAATATGGTTACAAATACACTATTGAGTTGGATTAGGAGTCTTGGTGTAGGATAGAATTCCTTTTTGAAATGGATTCTTAACCACCAAGTAAATCCACCTAAGGAAAGGATTCTTAACTACCAAGTAAATCCTTCTTAGGAAAGGATTTAAAATCCTAATATATATTCTATGAAGAATTCGGCCACCCATATATATGATAGGATAGAATTCCTTTTAGAAAAGGATTCTTAACTACCAAATAAATCCACCTAAGGAAAGGATTCCTGCCAACCAAGTAAATCCTTCTTAGGAGAGGATTTATGATCATATATATATATATGTGTGTGTGTGTGTGTGTGTGTGTGTGTGTGTGTGTTTGGAAATTTCGGCCAGCCCTAAGTTATTTCAAAGAGAGATTTCGACTAGCCTAGGTAATTTTTTGTGTAGAGAATTCGGCCACCATATAATTTTGTGGGATAAAAATCTGTTTTTACTCTAGACAAAATTCGATCAACTCTAAGAAATAGTGTGAGATTCGGGAAAGAATAAAAGGAAGAAAGAACGTTCAGTTTTCGATAGTACACTAGTAGCCCTTACATCAAAAGGTTTTGTGTACAACATCGAATCAAGGTTCACACGAGTTTCAATCAAATTGATTGATAATTCACAAGTGACCAACGTTCTTTGTTTTCTTCTTGGAGGATTATTGTAACTAACAAAGAGAAAGATTTTGTTTGTTTCTATCCTCAGGTATACTGTTTAAAGAAAGTGAGCTTACACTCCTAGGTGATTCACATTCGTGATTGGATTGGAAGATCTTACGGATTCAATTTGACGCTTGTTCAATCGTCACAAGAAAAAGGTATGAAACTTTTTATATACATCAATTAATCTAGGGTTAAGGTTCTTGTTAGTCAAAGGGGATTTTTATTTATTTATACGCAAACCGTAATTTCCATAAATTTTCTCACGCTTCCGCTGCGGCATGGTTTTTTCCCTACAATTGGTATCAGAGGCTGGTTGTACCCTTGATTAATTGATGTATGTGTTCGTGAATCTTTTTTCTTTTTATTGTGTATATGCATGTTTTAGAAAGAGATGACACTCTAGGTATTCGTATATATATATATATATTTACATTGGAATACAGGTTTGTTATTGTTCATTTTTGGTCCTATAATTTCAATGTATTTTTGTTTTGGGATTGTAAAAAGAAGGGTGATCTATCATCGCCATAATTTCCTTCTTGGTAGTTGCTAAGTTTTTTTTATTTTGTTGTTGTAATAAAAAAACTGCAGTATATATTTTTATAATTCTTCTATAATACACTCAAGTATCGAAGACTCAAAGGTTTAAAGAATTGGAAGCAACCGGAACAAGTTTGGGACCGTGCAAGCCGTAGCAACAAACGTGTGTGCGAAGAGCACGCGGCCACGTTTGTTGTGCCATGGGTTGTGCACGGCAGCCCTATGGAAGCCATGGGATGCGCATGGCAGCCCTTGATGGGGTTAAGGCATGCGTACGCCCATGGGTAGGAGCCAAGGGTGCGTACGCTCATGGGAGGCAGCCGAGGGAGTCCAAACGACGAAGGTCGTGTGAAGACTTGTTCGCCAAGAAAGGAGTTTTTTGTATTCCAAGACATGTAATTTACTTGCTTTTCTAGGATGGAACAAAATTGTAGCTATTTATTTTTTTGTAAATATTGCAATGTTTGTCGTTGTTTGATAACATGTCATGTAGAATAGGAGTACCACTCATATATCTCTTTTGGTATGAACATGCATTGAATGATTTAGGTATCTAATTTGGCATCTAGATAACTTGGTAAATCATTCTTTAGAATTCGATCACACGCCTTAAATAATTGAGTAGGAGAAGGTGTTTTGGAACACCTATGGCCTCCAAGTTTAGGTGAGCTTTATGTTTCGTGTAATAACCTCCCATGAGGTATTCATGAATGGAATTTAGCTCCTTATAAGGATAGACTAGACAATTAGCCCAAACGATATCTACTCCCAAAGGAGGGATATTCGTGAGGGATTATATTGAAGGTCGATAACTTGGTAACACAATCAATGTAATTTTATTAATAACCTCCCATGAGTTCTTGTTAATAAAATTCCAAGGCTAAAATTGAAAACGTTGGTTGTTATGTTAACAATTAGGTTGGACCTAGTCCAACTAGTAAGTGGTGCGAACTCCCAAATGAGGCGTGACATTTATGGGTGTTGAATCAACGTTGAATTTTATGATTGAATTATTTTATTTATAATTCAAGATAAATATTCAAAATTGCTATATCATGATTGTTTACTTATATAATTTTTGTTATTAACAAGAAATCATGACTCCATCCCTAATCAACATCCTAAAAGATAATACTTTAACTGATGATAATTATGTCACATGGAAAATGAATATTGGGTTGTTATTGCAAGCTGAAAAGCATAAGTTCATTATGTATACTCCTAAACCACCCACTCTTACTAATGAATTTACTCAGAAGCAAAGAGATGAGTATCATGAGTGGGAGTCTTCAGAGTAGATGGCTAAATGTAAGTTACATTATGACCACTATCTTCGACGTGTTGCAACAGCAACATGAAGGAATGGAGACTGTTGCCGATATAATGATGTCTCTAGAGGAGATGATTACTATGAAGTCTAGGACGAATAAGAGAGAGGCAGTGACTGCTTTCATGAATCTTAGGATGAAACCTGGACAGACTATGAAAGATCACATGATGAAAGTCATAGCATATTTCAATATTGCTGAGATAGATGGTGAGACGAAAATTGACATGATTGTCAATTCACTATCAGATTCCTTTGATCAATTCAAGTTGGACTACACCTTGAATAATAAGGAATACACCTTGCAAGGCCTGATGCAAGATGTTCAAAGCGTAAAAAAAAATCCTTGTGAAAGGCAAGGGTCACGAGATTTATACCGTAGGTAAAGTTGCTACTGTTAAGATCCGTAAGAAGGTCGAGAGACAACAGAAGAAAAAACAACTTGGACCTTCTTAGAAGGAAACCAAGAAAGTAACCAAGATCAAAGGGAAGTGTTTTCTTTATGGTGAAAATGGTCAAAGGAATACACTGAATAAGAAAGAATTCAACTTGCATTTAGGTAATGGAGCGTTGGTGTCTACCAGTGTAGTGAGAGATATTAGAATCAATTTAGATTCTAGTAGGCATTTAGATTTAATAAACGTTTATTATGTACCTGAATTCAAGTGGAATTTAATTTCAGTTTCTTGTTTGAATAAATTTGGTCATTCAGTTACTTTTAATAAAGATTTTATTATTAGTAAGAATGAAAAAATTATTTGTAAAGGTACATTGGAAAATGGTTTATTCTATTTGTATGGAAATATCTCTCACTTTTTAGACATGGAATCAACAGAACCTAATCATAAAAGAGTAAAATTATCAAAAGATGAAACCTACCAATGACATTTATGCCTAGGACATATTAACCTTAATAGAATTAAAAGATTGGTAAGTGACAGAGGTCTAAGTGACTTAAAGGTTAATGATATACCAACTTGTGAATCTTTTTTGGAAGGTAAAATGACCAAAAGGTCGTTTACGACCAAAGGCACAAGAGCCATCGAATGTTTAGGATTGATACACACTGATGTGTGTGGACCTATGAGCATTCAAGCTAGAGGTGGATATGAGTACTTCATTACTTTCACGGATGATCACTCAAGATATGGCTATGTATATCTCATGAGACATAAGTCAGATGCTTTTGACATGTTCAAAGCATTTAAAGCTAAAGTAGAAAATCGGCTTGAGAAACACATACAAATCTTGAGGTCTGATCGTGGTGGAGAATATCTATCTGGTGAGTTTCAGCAATATCTTAATGATAATAGAATAATTTCTCAGTTTTCTACACCAGGCACACCTCAACAAAATGGGTGGCAGAAAAAAGAAAGATAACTCTTTTGGATATGGTTAGGTCTATGTTGAGTTATTCAACGCCCCCTAATTCTTTTTAGGGATATGCTTTACAAACCGCAATGTACATTCTAAACGATGTGCCATCTAAGTCGTTTCCTAAAATACCGCATGAGTTGTGGACCGGGCGAAAGCCTAGTTTACAATCCTTAAGGATATTTGGATGTCCTAAGCACGTGTTAAAAGGAAAGACAGAAAAGATGGAGTCCCGTTCAAAAACATGCATATTTGTAGGGTATCCAAACGGAACAAAAGGATATTATTTTTATAGTCCTTTAGATCTTAAAGTATTTGTTTCGACAAATGCTAAATTTTTGGAAGAGGACTATATGAATAATTTTGTGCCTAAAAGTATAATTGTCCTGAATGAGCTTTTAGGAGATATAATTCCATAAGAGGTTTGGAGATATAATTCCATAAGAGGTTTCGCAACAAAGACCAATTGTAAGTTTCATACCAACATAAGATCAACAATCTACCATACCTCGTCATAGTGGGAGGGTTGTTAGACAACCCGAGAGATACATCGGTTTAGAAGAATCTGTAGAGAATCTTTCGGACGACGATGATCCCTATACGTACAAGGAAGCAATAGAAGATGTTGATTGTCGCCATTGGTAGAAGGCAATGCAATCCGAAATTGAATTTATGTTCAAAAACAAAGTCTGGTCTCTTGTAGACTTGCCTAAAGGGATAAAACCCATCTAGTGCAAGTGGGTATACAAGAGGAAAAGAGGAATGGATGGAAAGGTGGAAACCTTTAAAGCTAGATTGGTAGGTAAAGGTTATACATAGAAGGAAGGTATTGATTATGAAGAAACCTTCTCTCCTGTCCATGCTTAAATCCATTAGGATACTCTTATCCATTGCGGCATCTCTAGACCTAGAGATTTGGCAAATGGACTTCATGACAACTTTCCTTAATGGAAGTCTTGACGAAAGCATCTACATGATGCGACCAGAAGGATTCATTGAAAAAGGCAAAGAGGAAAGGGTATGTAAGTTGTAAAGATCCATACATGGATTGAAGCAAGCATCCAGATTCTGGAACATAAGGTTCGATCAAGCGGTGAAAAGTTTTGGATTTATTCAAAAATTTGACGAACCTTGTGTATACAAAAGGATTAAAGGCGACAAGATGGTTTTCCTAGATATACAACTCATCAGAAACGATATAGATGTATTGACATCAATAAAAGAATGGTTAGCGAAACAATCTGATACGAAAGACTTAGGAGAAGCAAGTTACATTCTTGGTATCCAAGTCATAAGGGATAGAAATAATAGAACGATTGCATTATCCCAAGCTTCATACATAGATAAAATCTTGTCTAGGTTTTCCATGCAATATTCCAAGAAAGATAAGTTACCTTTCAGATATGGAATCAAACTTTCTAGGAAACAAGTTCCTAAGAATGAGCATGAAGAGCAATTCATGAGTAGGGTTCCATATGCATCGACAGTTGGAAGTCTCATGTATGCAATGCTCTGTACTAGACCAGATATTTGTTTTGCTGTGGGCATAGTTAGCAGGTTTCAATCGAAGCCAAGCCTGGTCCTAATCACTGGATGAAAGTCAAGCATATTTTCAAGTATCTTAGAAGAACGAGAGATTATATGCTTGTATACTCTAGAGGGATTTAATTCCCGTTGGGTATACAGATTCTGATTTTTAGTCAGATTCTAACTTCAGGAGATCAACATCAGGATCTGTGTTTACTATTGAATGAGGGGCAGTCATATGGAGGAGTATCAAGCAATCTTGTATTGTTGATTCCATCATGGAAGTCGAGTATGTTGTCGCATGTGAGGCTGTTAAAGAGATTGTCTGGCTCTGCCAATTCTTGATTGACTTGAAAGTGGTTCCTGATGCGAATAAGCAGATCACTAACTATTGTGACAATAGTGGAGCAGTGACTAATTCGAGAGAACCAAGAAGTCATAAGAGAGGGAAACACATTGAAAGAAAGTATCACCTTCTGAGGGAAATTATGAATAGGGGTGACGTGACGATTACCAAGATCGCGTCAGCAGATAATCTAACGGGTCCCTTTATAAAGGTTATTCCATAAAAGAGTTTTGATGGACATCTAGAGAATATGGGGATGAGAGATATGACACATTTGCTATAGAGCAAGTGGGAGATTGTTGGGATAATGCTCGATAGCAAGAGTAAAATAATGTATTTTACAATCATTTCATATTAATAAAGTGATTTCTAGTTTAACAAATCTTATAACATTTATAGTTTAATTATTATAACTGTCAAAAGTAAATAATCATAAGGTCAAAAGACTATGAGAAAAGAAGAATTGTTCATATATCTAGATATGTATGAGGTAGACACAATTCTTTAGTTAGTCTTGAATAATATTCACAACATAAGATAAAAGGTTGGGCGCTTTTATCTTGTTAAAGTTATAGATTCTTTTGCTAGCATTTGAGTGGGATCAAATATGTTATGATGAGTCTAAAATCATCAAAGTGTGGCATCTTTGGGCAAAAGAGTATAGTGCACTGGGTGCATTGAATAGGATCAAAATGAAATACTTTATCTAGAACCGTCAATGGAAAAAAGTTTTCATTTGAAGACAATCGGAGAGTATATCTCATTCCAGAGATAAATGATGGACTTCTTCATTTGAGCTATCAATGAGTACGATTATATAGCATAGTCCATCCTCGATAGTTTGGTGGTATTCATTTGTTAATCGATAGAGGACTTTATTTATAGATATGGATATCGTGACTCCATTTATTAAATGAGAGTAGAATACCATCATATGGGTGTTTTGAGGTATTGGATATTAAATCTTAACGTTAAGTTTTCAATTGTGTTTCTATATGGATGTTTTGAGGTATTAGATATTAAATCTTAATGTTAAATTTTCAATAGTGTCTATTGAAACATGGCTTCTGGACAAGTCAAAATATCAAAGTTCAAAATGTGGTTATATGAGCAAATATGGTAACTTAGAGAGCTATAGACAGTCTTTGAGCTCTTGGCGATTACTGGTATTCTTCACGAGGATACACTTTCTCCAATAAGGTTGTCTAGGGTATGAATGAGTAACATCAACTTATTCTATCTTTATTTATGAGTTCAATTTTAGTTCTTTAGTGGAATGAACTAAAATTAATAGATCTGACCTAAATGAATCATTTGTTGATTGTAATTGGGTAGTGTCTATTGGAGCTTAAATTTAGATAGCTCGCCAAGACCCCTAATCCACATGAACTTGCATGGATCACTTGATATATTCTACCTGAAAAATTTAGGGGTCCATCTAGAATTGTATTGAGGCATGTGGACTTATTTCTTTTGTAAGAATGAGTTTAGTTCACATGTGGACTTTTTATAAAGGTCAAATGGATTTCATAAAATAAGAAAATAATATATTGGCCCATATATATATATATATATATATATATATATATATATATATATATATATATATTAGGCGGCAATGCTATTTAAAATAGCTTATTTTTATTTTATTATTTAATTAAATGGAAATTTATTAATTTGTTGATTAATTAATTATTTAATTAAAAAAAAATCCTAGTAGGTGACGGTCTCCTAAAATTATACTATTGTTGGTAGTATAATTAATATTAAAGAATATATTTGATAAGTAGATAAATAAAATGAATTATTTTTCTAATCAAATTAGGAAGTTTCTAAAATGGCTACAAATACACTATTGAGTTGGATTAGGAGTCTTGGTGTAGGATAGAATTCCTTTTTGAAAAGGATTCTTAACCACCAAGTAAATCCACCTAAGGAAAGGATTCTTAACTTTCAAGTAAATCCTTCTTAAGAAATGATTTAAACTCCTAATATATATTCTATGAAGAATTCGGTCAGCCATATATATATAAGAGGATATAATTCCTTTTAGAAAAGGATTCTTAACTACTAAATAAATCCACCTAAGGAAATGATTCTTGCCAACCAAGTAAATCCTTCTTAGAAGAGGATTTATGATCATATATATATATATATATATATATATATATATATATATATATATTTGGAAATTTCGACCAGCCCTAAGTTATTTCAAAGAGAGATTTCGGCTAGCCTAGGTAATTCTTTGTGGAGAGAATTCGGCCACCATAGAATTTTGAGGGAGAAAAATCTGTTTTTGCTCTTGACAAAATTCGATCAACTCTAAGAAATAGTTTGAGATTCGGGAAAGAAGAAAAGGAAGAAGGAACATTCAGTTTTCGATAATACACTAGTAGCCTTTACATTAAAAGGTTTTGTGTACAACATCGAATCAAGGTTCTCGCGAGTTTCAATCAAATTGATTGATAATTCACAAGTGACCTAACGTTCTTTGTTTTCTTCTTGAAGGATTATTGTAACTAACAAAGAGAAAGAATTTGTTTGTTTCCATCATCAGGTATACAGTTTAAAGAAAGGGTGCCCACACTCCTAGGAGATTCACGTTCGTGATTGGATTGGAAGATCTTACGGATTTAGTTCGACGCTTATTCAATCGTCACCAGAAAATGGTACGACAATTTTTATATTCATCAATTAATCTAGGGTTAAGGTTCTTGTTAGTCAAAGGGAAATTTTTTTATCTATACGAAAACCCTTATTTCCATAAATTTTCTCACGCTTCCGCTGCGCGTGGTTTTTTCCCTACGAGTGATGGTTTCCAACTCAGATTTCTGGAGACGGATTTAGGTATGGTTTCCATTGACGCTTTTAGAATAGATTCCAGTGACAGTCTCTGATGTAGATTCCAATGACGTTTTCCAGCGGTTTCCGGTCATTATGGAATTTTTCAACAAAAATTTCAACACAGTTTCTGACAGCTGTGAAATTTTTCGACAGCTGTAAAATTTTCCGACGTTATTTCTAGCGATATTTCGGCCATCATAAAATTTTCCAGTTAGAATTCCAACATTATTTTCTAACAGTCATGGAATTTTTCCTGTGACATTTTTGAGCACCTAAATTTAGCTTCAGTGAGAGCTATATAATTTAAAATGTCTTCTATTAGAATCACCTGTCTAATTAATTGTGCAATTGGGAATAAGAAATTTCATTAGAATATACATTGGAAATGTATAAGGTTATTAATAAACAAATGGATCCAAATGGCTTATAAAATTTTTAGGATAAATCTGCATCTTCTCATGTGTCTCAATGGAGAAGATTTCATAAATCTTATTGATGACATATAGTCGTAGTCAATTTGGACTCATGGTTTTATATGGGGAGATGTAGTGGATAGTCTTTTAATGAAATTTCCCAATGAGTTACTAGATCTTTAAGGTTGGAAAAGCTAGAGTAAGGTACCACAATATATTTTGGTCAGATAGAGTGTGAACTAGAAGTCGTTGAGGTGTGCCACATTCTAGGGAATGTGAGGCGACCTAATACATCCGCAATAAATAGTCATAGTGCTAGGCCCATGAGTTATTGCACATGTGAAAGAAGACCAATGTTCGAGAAAATGGTAGTTAGATGAGTTATGAAGCTTTAGAGAGTCTTTCTTAGTGGTGATCAATGTGAATCTAAGACGTAAGAATGAATAGCATGCAAAGTCCCATATTTTAGAAAGCATTATAGAAAATAAATAAACTCGTGTGTCTAAACAACCTAAAAGGGGGTGAATAGGTTTTTAATATAGTTAATTACCATATTTTCTTGATTAGTCACTATTAAAAAATTACCCAATTAAAACAAGCAAGCAATCAATTGACAATTTAAAGTGTAGAAAATAATAAATCAGACATAAATTGATTTACTTGAGAAACCCTCCAACTGGACAAAGCCCACAGGCTATCCATCTAGCCACATACAGTTCTCAAATCTACTATATGTAATGATGTTTATAACCTAACCTAAATTGACCTCTAGTCACACCATTCTCAGTCACTAACCCACCACTACTACCTAATAAGGCCTTTTATAGTGATTCTTGACCAATTTGCTTGTGCACTACACACCTGTAGTCACGAGATTTATCTCTCAAAGAAGAGACACAACAAAAAAATGGTATTTTCCGATGGCTAAATACTATCGGAAAAGACGGTTTTCCGTTGAAAATATTTCTTACGGGAAAAGACCGTCGGAGGCCGTCACAAATACGCTCATCGCAAATAACAATTTACCGATGAGCTGTCACAAATGTGACCATTTCCGACGGTCAAGGCCATCGGAAAAAATAAAAATGTCATCGGTAATAGTAATTAGAGGTGGTCAAAATTATTAGTATTTTCGACGGGGATTGGCCGTCAGAAAAAGTTTAATGAAAAAAAAATGTCACACGCCACATCACTCAATCGCCCAACTAATTCTATGCATTTGATGTGGCTTGAACCCGTGACCTCAATGATAGATAGTAAAAGTTATTGTTACCGTTTTGCTATAACTTTATATCTGATATTTTTTACATACTATTTATATATAAGCTATTGATATGTTAATTAAATTTATATTTTTGTACTATATTAAAATATAACTATTGATATTGTTTTAGAAAATATTATTTTTAAGAAAATATTTCCCGTATCTGATAGGAAATTACATTTTCCTACTTTATCGTGAAATGAGATACGTATATTATATCTTTGTTGATTTTATTTTTTTATAATCAACATTTTACTAAAAAAAGTAATAATTTAAACTTATTTCAGTAAAATTTATAATTAGTTTGTATGGTAAACAAATAAATATAAAATAAAATTATAAGAGTTTTTTTTTTTCAAAAAATATGATATAGTAGTGTCATTAAACATAATTATAAATAACTAAATATTCTTATAATTACTAATAATTTTGCTATATTTTATATTTATTTAATTTAGTTAGATATACACATAAAGTAGTCTTTTTATTAGTCTCATTGTTTTGTTTCTAAAGTTTGGTCCCTATTGTCTAATTTTCTTACAATGATCATCATATTTTTTTTTTACATTATCTATGACATATCTTTTGAAAAATTCAAAATTAAATCAAAATATTTGGAGAAAAAATTGGCAGAGTGATTTCGCTAAAAAATAGTGACAAATAAAAAATAACATATATAGTGCTACATTTAAAATATTGATCTACAAGTCACATTTTTTTTTTGTAGTGGATAAATTATCAAATACATTCCATTATAATTTATTAATTAATATTATAATAACAAATTAATTATTTTTTTCAATGACAATGCCATAACAAATAATATAGAAAATAGTACTACATTTTCGATAGCGTAATTGCCTTTAAAAATAATTTGAATTAAAATTTATCATTTTTTACGGCACAAAAAATACCGTCGGAAATGTGGACTATTTCCATATTTCCAACGACATAAAGCCTATTTTCGACGATTATTCGACCGTCAAAACATTGGTATTATATACTGACTCATTTCCGACGGCTCTAATATGGCCGCCGAAAAATGTACTATTTCTGACAACAATTAGCGCCATCGGAAATAGTTCGTCACTAATAGACATTTTTTTTGTAGTGAGATTAACAACCTACGTAAATATATAAATATATCCTAAATGCAATTAATTCTAGGTAACACTAAAAGATTATCTAGAGATTCAATGATGGCAATAGAACCAATCCTAAATATCAATGTCTATATGAAAGAATAAAGACTTAACTAGATGAAGATATGTAAATATAAAATCTAGTTATCAAAAAACGTCAATCAACAAGAGTTGTCACTAAACATGGCAAGAACAATAAATACAATCATTAAATGCAATCAATAAGTCATAATCAACAATGACTAAATGTTAGACATAGAGACTTAGCTCGAGGGCAAAATGGTCATAAATGCTAACTACCTATGAAAACTAAACTCAACTAAATTTCAATGTCTCAAACATGTTAGAAACAACATCAAGCAAAGATACACGTATTTAATCAACAAATAAATGTTAAAACTAGGCAAACATGTCATAAGAAAGAAACAAGAGAGTCTAGAACATGTAAAAATTACATAGTCAAAGAAAACAAGAAGACCCATGTTTGGAAGATGCTAAATGCTCATGGGAAAGTGTTTACTTGAGTAAATGTGAGTTCTTGGAGCTCTCTCTCTCTCTAGGAGTTAAAGTTCTCTCACTAAAAACTGGTTTTCTGAGCTCTTAGAAGAATTGAGGAAAAAGAAGATGTATTTATATGGGAAAACACGAGATGCTGGTGAATAGACAAAATGCCCTTAATTTGCAATTTGACGGTTAGATACGGCGATTAGGATGACCATCGTTCCAACTGCCGTTTGATCACAGTGCATCGGATGTGATTCGACGGTTAGGCTGACCGTCAATTCAACCGCGGAATGAAGACAAAATCTCTGTCTTCAAGCGGTCCTATTCAGCGGTTAAGGTGACCGCCGAATCAACCGCCGATTCCCAACATGGGGAATCCTCACTAGTTTATCAACGCGCTAAAACAAAGCACTCCATCTTGCATGCGCGAACATTTCTGATCAACAAACTGAAAATGAAATGCATAAAACACAACCACACTTAAAATTAATGCCAAGGTACATGTGTGAGAAGTGTAAAGAATAACACACATATAAAAGATTGAAACACAAATGCAAGATGTGTAAGGCATGCATGAGAGTGTGTGTGTGCAACTAGTCTCTTCAAAGAAAGTTAATTAAGTGATACACATTTGAAGTGCTCTTGAGCATGAAATAAAATGATATTTTTAATTGTAATTGTAGTATTTATTAATATTTAATATAATATAATATTATTCCAAGAACATTTCTATTTTTCTATATTTAAAAATAATATTATCATTTTTATTAATATTTAATATAGTATAATATTATTCTAATAATATTTTTTTAAAAATTTTAAATGTAATTTTATTATTGCCACCCACAAAATATCTCCCTATACCCATTTTTCTTCCTACACCCATATAAAAATATTAAAAATATTAATTTTACTCCCTACACTCTATAAAATACCAAAACTATCCTTTACGTATTATTTTTTAAATTTGAAACATATATGTTAAATTACTCTATAACTAAGATTTTATTTAGATAAAAATAAAATATATGTTAAATTCTACAAGTAATTATATTTTTCCGTTGTTGCTTGCGGAATCAATGTATTGAATTATCTAAAAAAATAGTGATATAATTGTTCACACACTTAATCCTCGTCAAATTAAATAACAACAATAATAATTAAACAAACAACAATACACAGCTTTTACAAATCATTTTTTTTTCATTTAAAAAAAAAAATATTAAATCCATCCACCAAGTTTTCGGTTTACAAACCAATTAAATTAATTAATTTGTAACTAAAGTAAAGTGAGTGAGTTGTGTTAGGGAACCGTGTAGGCTTGATCAAGTTCTACTTAATAAAAAGAGTTCTACATGACAATAACCGTAACATTTTTTTATTCAATCACATACTAATAATAAAAATAAAAGTAAACATACTTGAATGCATTTAGAATCCATGAAATTAATTCTTTGTTCATCCACACCTTGAATATATCTGGAAAAAAAAATCGTGATTGATGTTGAGTTTGATTAAGTATATATTATTAAGGTTATGATAGATTGGGTGTTCAAATTATAGGTGTAGGAAGTAAATCTAGGCTATGTTTTGGGATTGCTTTTGCATAAGAAATTATCAATTATTTATTAAATTTTGAGCAAATGAGTGTTTGGTAAACTTTACAAAAGTAACTTATTTTACAATTTGCTCCTTGTTGATATCAATTTCTCGATGGATAAGAAAGTCAACAATGTTGGGTCTGGTTATGACCTGTCAAAAGAGAAAGAGAAAATTAATGTAATTTAAACAACAGTGACATGAGTTTATGTGGTAAAACTCCGGTGATCGGAGAAACATCCACGGGTGGTTGAATGCACAACCAAGCCAAATCTATTATTTAAATAAAGAATTACACCACTCGATCTCTCTTGCCTCTCTCTTGTAGTGATTTCTTTTATCTCACTCTTTATGTTGTGTCCCTCCCTTTTGCAATGGGATTATATGCCTATTTATATGTACATAGAACCCTAATCCTTGTTGTACAAGTAAGAAAAATGAATTGTATTTTAATTAAGACTGGTTGCTTGTTGAAGTCATCTTTATCTTCTTTCCTATTTCAGAGACCTTGTGAAGATCGAGTTTGAATTTTAACGGGATTCTGGTGGCTTAGCCCCGTTTAGGACTTATTTCCTTATCGGCGTGTAGTCCTCTAGAATAGTAGAGTTGTTGCCTAATTTGGGATTTGTTTCCTATTTGGTGTTTTATTCTTCTAGAGACCCATTTGACACAGATGTTTTGCATATTGAAGCATGATTCTCGGGCTTATCCACGTATGTGAATCATATGCTGAACTTCTTTAGTCGGGTTTCTTGTGCTGTCCCGAGTAGAGCATAATGTGTCGAGTACTCGTGTTCGGACTTACTCAGATTCTTATTCCTTACTGATGTCTTGAATGGTGCCTTCTAATTGCTAGCTCGGATGCAGATTTGGCGATTCTTCAAGGGATTGTCTTACATGTTGGTGACGTGTTCATTCAATAAGATATACATATAACACTCCTCCAATATGTAACTTTTGAGAAGTTGGATGGGGTTTGCTTTTTTGAAGTAGAATCTAACTTATCGGTTATGCAATATCCATAATACCCTCACTATTTTATTAAAAGATAATAATACCCTTATATTTAGTAATAGACTTATTGGCACTTGACCCCAATGAATTTTACACAAATTTGCGATGTGCCCCATGAATGATTTTTTTATCGGCGTTAAACCCCCTAAACTCTCATTTTTTTTGACAAAATCTTTATGTAGATGCTCCCTCAAACAAGCGGCCAGGGGGCAATAAAACAAACTGTTTGCCAAAAAAAATAAAAGTTTAGAGGGTTTAACGCCTAAAAAAAATATATCCAGGTGACACATTGTAAATTCGCGTACAATTCAGGTCGTCTAGTGCCAATAAGTCTTAATAATAATATAATAAAAACATTAAAATTTCTTTTCAAGAAAAAATTTGAAAATTAAAAAGCAAAAAAATGGGAATGGTGGCCACTACCGGAAGTCGATGCCGAAAGAGGACTGACTTTCTCCGGTGACGAAGTTGTAGGTGAAAACTGGCTCCTTTGGTAATGGATGAGGTGTCTACCAAAATAGATGGATGAGGACTTTGGCACAAATCCAATCGTGGTTCTGCTTGATTATGTTGCGATTCCATTGTAAAAGTCAGTAATGCTCTGACGACTCTAACGAAATATTGAAAAGGTCATAAGCCTCTTCCATGATGCAACAAATAGGTGGAGAATCTCACGATTTCAAATACTTGTTTTGTTGCAGGCACAAAAAAGGTATCAACGGCACGTGAAGGATGCTGACGATGATCTCGGTGGAGCTGGAGACAGATGAGGAATTGGAGAGTCGACACCGAAGTTTACAAAGGTTGACTTTTAGTCAGGTTTTTTTTTGTTGTGTTTTAGATATAAACTGAGTTGACTCAGTTTTTTGAACGAGTTGTTGGAGAAGTTATCGTGTTGACTCGATGATATTTTTTTTCCTGTTTAAATTTGCTTTTTATTTCTATTTAAATGCTTTATATTTATAATATTTTTTGATGTCTATTTTAGTCATTTTGTTCAATACATTTTGCTTCATTTCAAAGTTAAGCAATTTTAAAATTTAGTTTACCAAACACCAATCTATATTTTTTTTCTTAAGTTAAGTTGTTAGCAGATTATAACGTAAACAAAGCATTGCCAAACATAGCCTTAATTTACTCAGTGCGCTGGTGAGCTATGCCAGTCCACAAGCGCCCTTACCAATGCCTATTGGACAGTAGGTGTGCGCTAGTGTGGCACCTGTCGACAAGCGCAACTCACCAACACAGTGAGTAAATTTCGGGCATTTTTCAAAACGACATAGTCTTGCTCTGGGGCTCATATTTATATATCATCTTCTTCCCCACTCGTTTTTTAGAGCTTCAAAACCATTTTTTAGAGTGAGAAAGTATTTTTTTTAAGAGAGAAGCTCCAAGAGTTATTCTTTAACTCTCCAAACCCAAAACCCATATTCTTCTTACATCATTCTTCATCATATGAGCATGGGTGTTCTTGGTTTCATGACCAGGTAAGTAAGAACTTCATTGAACATCATTTATTGTTCTTCTTACTCTAGATTATGTATTTATTGTTTGATTAAATACCTAGACTTATCTTTATTGCATATATTTATGAGTCTTGATAACATGATTGGGTTTGCTTGTTGATAGCTAGCATTTAGGACATATTTTCCATCTAGCTAATTAGGTCATGTTGATTGCATTTATTGACCATGCCATGTTTATTGATGACTTTGTTGAAGTGGCTTTGTTTGATAACTAGATTGTAATATTGCATATCCATATCTAGTTAAGTCTTTATGCATTGCATTTATACATTATTGTTTATGCCTCATTGATTGCATTTATTGATTGCAAAATATTGATTTTGGCATTGATTATATGTTGTGACAACTTGTGTTGGTTGAACTTTTATTGACAATTAGGTTGCTAGAATCCTTTTACATCTAATTGAGTCCTTATGTATAGGCAAGTAGGCATTGTTTGATAACTAGGTTGTTGTATTGCATTATCTACACCTAGTTAAGCATTATATGTTTGGTCTAACATATTTTGCATTGAGCATTCATTGATTATTTCACTTAGACTATATACTCTTCACAGAGTCAAAGTTTGTGGCTTCTAGGTGAAGTTACACAAGCAAGTCAAGTCTTGCAACCAAGGGTAGGTTGACAAGCAATTGGTCGGGTATCCACTGTAAAAGGCCTAAGGGGTAGAGTAGGAGGTGCTCACGCCAATAGTAGTGTGAAAAGTCCTCATTTATTGATTGGCTTATTTCATGAATAACCACATTGTTGGGGTTCTTGTAAGGGTAGCTTAGGCTCTCAAGACCTCAAGAGGAGAAGTATCAAAGGTAAAATTCTTGTGCTTACTTACTATGAAGAGATAGTTGCACACACTCACATATTCATGCATAACTCTTGATCTTATATGTTGAGTGTTTTCTTGTGTGCATTTTAGTTTAAATGACTCTTGTTGACCTATTTGCATCTTGCTATGAAAGTTGTATGTCATGCTAGGCATTAAAATAGGATGCAATTTCATCACTCTTGAACTTATTGTTTTTTGCATTTGAGTGTTGAAAAATAGGCCTTGCGCTGATGGTGCGCTACTCGACCAGCGCACCTCACCAGTGCAACATTCACAGTGGATCGCCGCTAGTCATGCGCCACTAAGCTGCGCTGCTGCACCCGCGCGTAGTTGAAAAATATGGGAGTGCGGTGGTGGTGCGCTACTCATCTAGCGCACTTCACCAGCGCAAACATTCTAGAGAATCTGCACTTGTGTTGCGCTACTGGGATGCGCCACTCGTCCAGGGCCTGTTTTAAAAATAGACTGTGCGTTGGTGGTGCGCTACTCGACCAACGCACGTCACCAGCGCACACAGAGGAAGCTGGAACGTTTTTTCCAAAATGACCTCACTTTGTTTGGATCTTATATATATATATATATATATATATATATATATATATATATATATATATATATATATATATATATATATATAACTCAATGCTTTAAGGTCGTGTATGAGTTCAAAATATCACATTTCTTCCTTAGAACACATTTCAAAGGAAAAACACTTCCAACTCATTTTTAATCACTCAAAGCATTCCCATGAGCATTAAATCTTCATCTTGCATAATCTAAGTTCATCTACAGTGCATCTATGGATAGGGTTGCTTCATCACATCTTGTTTGGTAAGTTCTTCGCTATCTTTTTACAAGTTAAGTGTTTTGCTTACTAAACCATCTCTTTTATTATTTGTATGCTCTTAGAACATTCTTAGATACAAATTAGAGATTGTTGTGATGCCATGATTGAGTGTTGTATTGTGCATAGTGTATCAGTGGATATCACTAGGGACTGAACCAATAGTGGTGAGTAGCAGTGTCCATAGCCTGAGGTTGTCGAGAGTGAGAGTCCGAGAATCACTTGAGGGTGTAACCTTTTTCTCATATAGTGGATTTCTGTGATCGTGTGTGGCTAGTAGAATAGACCGTGGTTTTTTTCATTTGGAGGGTTTCCACATAAACATCAAGTATTATTTATATTTCCGCATTTTATACTTGATGTTGTATGTTTGTTTTATTGGGTGAATTTTAAATATTGACTAATCAAGAAAAATTGGTAATTAACTTGATTAAAACCTATTCACCCCTCCTAGGTATAGACACACACGTTTTTTTAGGGAATTTTCAATGTCAATTATTACTGGTCTCTTTCAATATACTTTAGAATTGTTGAATAAAATAAATGTTAACAGCCTTGTTTGGCAGGGATCCAAAGAAGAATTTTCCTTCCCCACCAAAGCTGCTTGAAGTAGAAGAACGTTATAGAAAGAGAGAAAGCATCGGGTTGGCTCCTGATAGGACTAGGATCGGGACCATCCCGGTTCTCCAGTACTGAGAAATATTGATGCTATGATCTAGAGAGTCTCGATGCCACAATATACCATTTCCATGATATCAAAGAGTAACGGTATACCGTGACACCAATGACCTAATATCCAAATACCACGATACCTGTCCTGGACTGATCCAATAAGCATATCCCATCCATCCAGTGTGGAGAATGATAGAAAGAAGGCTCTAACACGCTAAAGAGAAATCCGTCCAAGCAAGAGCGGACCGGTACACCAGGAACCTAAAACAGTGCCACATACAAAAGAATGAAGCATGCGTTTGTCTCCAACCAAGCAGGAAAGAAAGCTGACCTCTTTAGCCATTTAAAAGTGCCATAAATGAAAATAGTTAACCTTATCAGAGTTTACTGATATGGAAGCTGCTACTTGATTCAAGGGATAATTTTTACACTTACACACAGCCTCTATCAACGCCAAAACGGGATTTCCAATGATTGCATATTAGTTGACCAAAATTTCAGGGATTGACATCATGAATCGGAACCCATAAATATGATGAAAAATGTCTAAGAAAAGGATCCAGAAATCCACTAATCGGCAAAAAAGAAATACAGACACCATCGCCTACTGTGGAAGTTCCATTTATCGACTTGCATGAGTTCACCATTACCTATTGTGTAGAGAGAGAAAATCCAACCTTCATTGTATCAAGAAAAGTTGTATTATCAATAAAACAATCTCCAAAGTCTTTTTTCTATCTATTGTACCTCATTTATATATATATAAAATCCCGACACCTAGAGGTACCAATTTTACTGTGATCTCCTAGTTTACAGTTTGAGGGTGTTGATTAGGAATCTACCCAACGATTTTTCGGTTAACAATAAAGTAGAAGACAATACTGGTTGGTGACTGAGCTAACAAGATGGCTATCCAACAGACTCTCTGAAATCAGAGAGTTTTGTTGACAGCTTTTAAAAAAAAGTTATCACCTCAAGTTGAAGTTGTACTAGAGAGGTTGAATTAAAGATGAATTTTTTTTAACAAAGTGGATGTTCATCCTACGTGGAATCTAATTTTTTCACAATCCACATTAACATTTGAGATGCTCTTACAAAGTGATGCTCATCTCACGTGATATCTAATTTTTTCACAACCCACATTAGTATCGTAGGTGGTCTAAAATTGTTGGTCTAAAATTGGTATCCCAATTTATATTTAACCAACCAAATTGAGACATATATCTACATTTAATTATTATTTTTTTAATTTTTTATATAAACATAAACACATATTTCAATTTAATTGGTTAAACACAAATTAGAAAACCAATTTTGATCGGATGATTTTACTCTTTTGTGGGTGGCAATGGAGTTACCTTTTATTATTTATTAATATAATAATATTTTAAAAAAAACAAAATTCCATTATCTGAGTTGCTCAATTTCAAACTTGAGTTGACTAATCAAATTTGGTGCTCAATTTCTAGCTATCGTAATTTCTTTTTAAAAACCCTAGCTAACTATCAGTTCACTTAATCTCTCCACCGTTCGCTTCGATTCTCTCCGCCGTTCCTCTCTTAAGAGTCAAGTTCCATCGGAGTTGAAGCTCTGTCATGAGCAGAACCTCCGTCATTGTCGTCGTTGTCCCAAAAGCCTTTCCTTCTAGGATTTTTATCGAGTAACGGTTTGACGTCGTTTTGCGCGACTAATAGCATCAATGCGAGTTTCCAGGCATGTTAATTTTTGACGCGAAAATGATATGAAACTTTATATTATTATTTTTTAATTTTTCAAACTTTGGTTCTCTCAATTCACAAGTCTGTTAGCAAACTTTGGTTCATGAAGAAATTAACGGTGCTGTTAATTTAATGTTATGAGAACTTGATGTGGGACAAATTTCAGTTTCAAGAAGCAAAAAACTGCTGAATGAGCTTTATTATTATTATTATTATTATTATCAACATCATCATCAAAGTTCATTAATAAGTTCGAACTTGTGAGAAATTTTAGTTTGACAATCTCTTTCATTCAATTGAATTGCTCAATGGGTAAGTGCAATTCACAGTTGCATGTTAAGTGTTTGATAAAATGTCTCCATTGAGTAGTCTTCACCTTGAATTAATGTATAAGTGCAATTCTTCACAGTTGCGTTGATTTCGCTTTAGCCTATCTGCAACGTGCTGCTGTTCTGTTTATTCTGTCGTTGTTTTCTTTTTTTGAGTGGCAGTGATTAATTTTTAGTTAATTTCTTGTTGAGGGTTCATTTCTTATTTACCCATTTTTCAGTGATTACACTTATAAGTTTCCATTTGTGGTGGTTGCCTGTAATTTTGTGTCAGTATCTAATCGATTATTTTGTTATCTGTTATATCATCTACTAGGTTTTCAATTTACTGGGAAGTCGTGTTGAAATCATGTTGATTTTATATTTTTATTGTATTTAGTTTATTAAATTTGGAGATGCTGTTGTGGTAGTATATTTCAAACGGCTTCTGCGTCTTGTAATGCATTGAATTTCATTGTATTGATGACTTATATTCTGCAGACAAGAATCTTGCCTATTCATTTGACATTAGAGTAATTCATGATTATTTTTATCCTTCTATTTTTAAAATTGAGAGCTTGTATTTGCATTTGCTAATGCTGGTGGACTTGGCATCCTAAGTGCTCTGATTATATCTTCAATTTCTTTGATTTTGTAGAATTTTCGAGGTAAATATCCATAATCATGTATGACAATATGACTGTTTCATATATATATATATATATATATATATATATATATATTAAATGTGACAAGTGAACTATAGTTTTACTGGCCTTAGACCAGACCATGCATGCATTTTGTTTGGCTCAGTTTCTGATTTAAAAGATATTTATTAGTTTTTTCTTTTTCTTGATTGACAAGAAAAGAAACAAAACATTAATTTGAACCAAACAAAATAGATGTTTCTTCAAGGCCCAAGCTGTTGAAGAGAAATGTAGCTTAGATGCTTGGAGAGGTACTGTTGAATGTTGATTTCAACAATTTTAATTTCTAAATCTTGGAAATCTCTAGCTTCGGGTATGTCTACGAGACACTGGATTATAATTCTTTCTTTTTGATGACGGATGTTTGGTATGCTATCTTAGTACTTTCTTTTTACAACTTTTTGGTTACGGATTCTAGGTTTTGAATAACAATTTGGATTTTTTTTTTCTTCTTAGAGGTGTTAATAGAGGTATTTAAAGATGCTTTTTATTAGTTTCTGTTAAAGGGTTTGGCCCGATAGAATATAGCAGAGACCATAATTAAACTTCTATCAAATGTTTAGTGTAGTACACTAGCATTCTTGTTAATTCAAACCTGTTTTCTTTAAAGGATGCATTAGTTTGTCAGATACTTTGGCCTATGAACTTATGGTAGATGATTATGTTCATGCGGCATGTGTGGTTTAATAATTTTCAAAACATAATGATAGATATTGTGTCATTTATTAAAAGTAATTGTTTACTATTTGTTAGGTGTTGCTGGTTGAAGATAGAGGGTGCTCATCAATGAAAGTAAGATTAACATTTTCTTTTGCTTGTAATGATATACTTTATGGTTTTTGTTTATGTTACAAGATTAGGTTTTAATAATGTATTATTTTCTTAAATATTGGTCCCGAGATTGCACATTTTATGGTTTAAAATTATATTGTATTATTTTGTTTGATGTTGAATTATTGGTAATGAGTTTGGACATGTCATAGTTGACATGATATCAAAAACTATAGGATTTATGAAAATGGAATACAAAAATAAATTATTTTGTTTTTAAAAATTAAAATTTATGATGGCTATTATGATTTAATAACTGTCAACAGTTTATGTTGGTTCTTCCACAGTGGTAATGAGGGGTTCGAGTCCCACCTTGCACATTTTACAAGCATGTGTGAGGAGTTTTCTCGTGGTTTATAGGAGTAGTTATCTGGCTGTGCATGTATTGTCTCTTATCTTGGCCAGTCCTGACAGTCATATTGTAATAGTTGTAACTTGTAATACTTTAAAAAACAGTTTGTGTTGGTTGGAAACCATCGTTTGTTTCAAACCTTTGTAACCCATTTATGATGCCCAAAGATAATACGGTTAAAAACTGTCATAAATGCACGTTTATAACGGTTTTTACCCATCATAAATTTTTGCTTTACTTGTAATGCCTATGAAGACCAGTTTGCAGATTTTTATTGCAATTTGAGCAAATTAGTACATTGCATACAATGTTAAACAGGTTTTCGTGAGCTCGTTCAACTTCAGAGGGATATGGGCCGTTCTCGTGGAAATTTTCACTCAAACGATGAGGACCCCACTCAAAGGTTTGATTTTTATTCTTTCATAGAATTGTTTTCTTTTAGTTTATGTTTTTCATTTGGGTTGCTTTTGTTTGTTTGTGTTTTGAATTGTTGCATTTTGTTTGGTTTTATAATCTGAATGTTGTTTTTTTTTTAATTTAAAGTTGAAATGCTTGTACTCAGGTTTCTACTGTGAGCACAGGATTTAGAATTTTGAGTGATGAGTTTAATTTGGAGTCATTTTAATTTTCCAATTGTGCCCAATTGTTTTGTTATAGTCAATCCCATTTATGGGATTTTGTTTCTTACTTTTTTTTTTTCTTTTCAAAAACCGCTGCTTCTGTAAGTGGTTTATATCTTAGGTTGAATATTTTGTGGAACAGTGAATTGAATTGTGAAGAGAAACAAATTTTATAAATTTTTATCTTAATGCCAATCTTTGTTTATGCAGATCAAGGAGAAAGAAAAACGTCTCCAGTGAAAATACAGAATCTTCGTCTGCAGGCATTTTACTATTATCTCTTAATTTGTTTGCAAACTTTAATAGCTTTTGTCTTTTCCTTTCTTTGAAAATATTTCTTCTGGAAACAAAGGTCAAGGAACAAGCGATGGAAAAAGGGCATTATACCACTGCAATTATTGCAACAAGGACATTACCGGGAAGATTCGTATCAAATGTGCGATATGTCCCGATTTTGACCTGTGTATAGAGTGCTTTACTGTTGGAGCTGAGGTGTCACCTCATAAAAGCAATCACCCTTACAGGGTTATGGTTAGTAATACTAATACATTTATTTATTCTTTTAATCTTTTATTGCTATAATTTTGTTTATGCAAGCCTTGTTATGTGCTTATGCATATATATATATATATATTTTCATTTCAACAGGACAATCTATCTTTTCCACTTATATGCCCTGACTGGAATGCTGATGATGAAATTCTGCTACTAGAGGTTTTTTAATTTGTCTTTTTTCTTTTCCAATCCATTGATGGGAGTTTTAAGTTTTAACCAATCTGTCCTTATGTTCTTAAATATATTTGGTTTGGGGAGAACCATGTGCTAAGTTTTACTTTTCTTAAAATCTGTGACTTTAGGGAATGGAAATGTATGGCTTCTGGAATTGGGCAGAAGTTGCTGAGCATGTTGGCACAAAGACCAAAGAACGTTGTGTTGATCACTACACAAATGTATACATGAAGTCCCCATTCTTTCCACTCCCGGTATTACATTTCAAACAAAATCAGTTGCTCGTTTTAGTTTGTGAGTTTTTTTTTGATAAAATATTTAATTTGTCAAATCTTTTTTTTTTCTCATAGGACATGTCTCATGTTGTTGGGAAAAATAAAAAGGACCTGCTTGCTATGGCTAAAGGCCTTGCTGATGACAAGAAAGGTTTTATCTTATTCTGTTCTATTACCACTTGCTCGGTCGAATGTTATCTATTATGCATCGGAATTTAGATATGCACTAGAGATGTTTAGTTCATTATATAACTACAAAAGCAAATAATGTAGTCTGTGCTGATCATAGCCAGGCCTAGGTGCTTTTCTATTGGTGGTAAACCTACTAGGTGGTAAGCTGGTGACTTCTTGTCGTTTTGCATCCTTAGTACTTGGTTCTTCTTGATTATATACATATTATCAACAGAACTTATCACCAATTGTTTGTGGCTGTCTCAGGGTCTTCTATGCTTGCAGAGCTATCTTTGAAGGAGGAGTCATGTTTTTCTCCTTCTAGAGTCAAGTATGGCCTCTATACATCTATTATCTAATTCACCTTAGTGCTTCTGTTGCATCCATCCAAAATATATAAATAAAAACTTATGTCAATTTTTTTATATATTCAGAATTGAAGAGCCACATAAAGGTGGACCCTCCGGCCGTTTAGTATCAGGTGAGCCTAACTAAGTTCTTGATTACCTGGTTGTTATTTGCATATCAATTTGAAATCCGTAGAATTTTTAAACTTCATCAGCATAATCTGGTTATAATGTCTTTTATCTTTTGGCAGATCCTCAACCGGAGAGGAGTTCTAAAGGGAAGAAACCAATCTCTTCTGAGACTGAGGGTCCATCTCTAGTGGAGCTGAGCGGTTATAACTCCAAAAGACAGGAGTTTGACCCTGAATATGACAATGATGCGGAGCAAATACTGTCTGAGATGGAATTTAAGGATACTGACGTTGAGGACGAGAGGGAGCTTAAGTTGAGGATGCTCCGTATCTACTCAAAAAGGTATGTGGTGATAATTTTTTGGAGGTTTTGTTTAGGTTATCGAAGGATTTTGTGGAAGATTGTTTGAAACCACAAATAGTTGTTGTAGTTGTTGATATTTTCTTTTTATGAAATTATCGAGACTAAATGAAACCATGAAACGATTCTAAAACCTATCTCTCTCAATGTTTCTCACTCCCTCTTTGTGCATGCTTTGTGGTTAAAATAGGCTTGATGAGAGGAAGCGTAGAAAAGATTTTATACTAGAAAGAAATTTGTTGCATCAAAATCCTTTCGAGAGAGACTTGTCTCCTGAAGAGAGGGCGTTATGTCGGTGTTACGATGTGTACATGCGCTTTCATTCCAAGGAAGATCATGAGGAGTTGCTTCGGACTGTTATTTCAGAGCACCGAACTCTGAAAAGAATTCAAGAACTCAAGGTATGATTCGTTCCTTTTATTTCATCTTTATGTATGCTAAGTTCTCTTACCGTACTCAACTGTTCTAATGTAATACTATCATCATTTCAATCAATTATGCAGGAAGCCCGAGCTGCTGGTTGCCGCACATCTGCCGAGGCAGATAAATATATGGAACTAAAAAGGAGAAGGGAAGCTGAAGAAGCTTCTCACAGGGCAAGAGAAAGTGCCCAAGTTGGACCAAGCAGTCAGGCTGGTTCAAATATTTTCATGGCTTCAGAGAGGCCTTTAGGACAACCTTCTTCAAGCCATCTAAACGATTTGGACATAATGGGATTTGATGAAGTTACATTACTGTCCGAAGCTGTAAGTACTATCCATGCTTTGTTGTTTTTGCCTTCCTGCGTTTTGTTGTTGTTTATCTAAACTGCATATTATGTGCCGGGTAGGAAAAACGCCTATGCGCCGAGGTAAGGTTACCTCCTCCTCTCTACCTGAAGATGCAAGAGGTGATATCGAGAGGGGTCTTCAGCGGCAATGTGACTAATAAGGCTGATGGTCATCAGTTTTTCAAGATTGATCCAAACATAGTTGATAGAGTTTATGATATGCTTGTGAAGAAAGGGCTTGCTCTACCATAAGTGACATCTCATGGCTATTCAAAATTGTAAATTATGATTTATGCTTCGTTGTACTAGTTTTCAAGATTAAGATTTTGTAAAGTTTTATTTGAGGCAACTAAACTTATCTCATATTTTGTTCGATCAGTGGTTGCTTGGTAGAATGTTTTCTATTATGCAGTAATAAATTTAGACATGCACTTGAGTTATTTATTTCATCATAGTATCATATAACTAGAAAAACAAATCATGTAGTCTGTGCTAGTCATAGCCTGACCTAAAGGCAATGCTTTTCTATTGGTGATAAACCTTTTGTAAGCCAGCGACTGGTCATTTTGCATTCCCAGTGCTTAGTTCTTGATTTTATATGTATTAGCAATTGAACTTCCTAATATCAATTGCTTGCAGCTGTCGCAGCCTCACATGTGCTTCTCTGCCAGTGGAGGCATGGAGGGACGATTCACGTTTTTCTCCTTCAACAGTCATGTATGGTCTACATACATTCATTATTGAAATTCCTTAGAGTGTGTCTGATAACCTAGAGGGGGTGAATAGGTTTTAATCAAGTCATTACTAATTTTTCTTGATTAGTCAGTATTTAAAAATTCATCCAATAAAAACTAACATATAATATCAAGTGTAAAGTGTGGAAAATAAAATGAACACTTGATCTTTATGTGGAAACCCTCCAAATGGAAAAAACCACGGGCTGATATGTGCGTCATATATCTGATTCTTAAATTCATTATTAAATGAAAGTTTACAACATAGGTTGATATTCCGTCATATCCTCCAGTTACTAACCTTTTCATTCTACTCAGAAGGTCTTAATAGTGATTCTTGATCAATATGCTTGTGCACTAACCAATTAGTCACAAGATTTAACTTCAATAAAGAGATAGAAACAACCTAAGTGAATATGGTGAAATATTCAAACATGCAAGTAGTGCTAGGCTACACTAAATGTTTATCTAGTTATCTAGAAATTCAAAGATGTCAATAAATGCAATTCCTAAATATCAATGTCTCTTTAACGGTGCATCTTTAGAATATTTTCAACGACATATCTTATATAAGTTATTCTTAACTCTTCAGTTGTCTTGCTTGTTCGCCAGATTTTTAATTAAACTCCTTTGTAGATGGTGGTCGATTTCACTGGGCTGGTTCAGACGCAGCAACATCAGGCTGATCGAATAAGGCATCTTGAGGCTCAACTGAAGGAAAGTGAGGACAGCCTTGCTCGAGTTGTGGCAGCTTATCAAAAGGAGGTGGGCTCTGCCCAAGTGTTTGCCGACCACTGTTTAGCGAAGCAAGTGGAGGTCGAGGAAAGGGCTTTTTTGGCAGAAGAGAAGGCTATGTCACTTCAAAACTTGTTGTCTTCTGCCCAAGAATCAATGCTTAAGGCCGAGCAGAAAGTAGAACAGTCTAAGTCGGCATATGAACAGAAGATCGAGGACTTGGAACGCCAAGCTTTGACAGTCGAGTCCCTATCCAAAGAGGCCAAGCTAGAACTTGAAGTCTAGGGGGTTGATCGTTTTAAAAGATCCCCCTGCTTACGACGCCCTTCTCCTTCGGGAATTTCAGCGAGGGCTAGTTTCAGCTGACGAGTTTTTTAAGGTCAAGAATCGGGCAATTGAAAAAGCCCAAACCAATTGGTAACTGTCAATCAAGAATCACGTAGATCGGTCCCTAAAATCTCTTCGGGCTCATATGAAGGAGTGGAGAGCTTATTGCCGTAGTCGAGGCAAAGAGCCCCATCCCATGCATTTGAAGGTTTCATCTGAGCACTCCCTCTCGACCTTTTATGCCAGTCAGGAATCAGTCGTGGAAGGTGTGGTGCCTGATGTCGGACCGATCCTGGGAGAAGATTACAGTAAATGGATAGATGATTCAATCGATACGATTGCTTGGCCTTTCAATGAAAGTCTGCTCCGCGAATACGAAATGGTGCCCGACCCGAGCATCAGCAAGAGTTCTTAATCCTCCTGACTGATTTATTTTGTAGAAATTCATTTTTGTAGAGATTATTTGTTACAATTCTTTGTAAAGATTATCAATGAAATTTCGAGTTAACTGTAATTCTGAAAACCGAGTGGTCTGATCTGATTCATTGCTCTAGGAATTTCACAGTCTTCTTTAACTTGATTTTATTGTTGCCGAGTATCTTATTAAACCAGCTATTGAAATTTATACCAAGTATCTTATTAACCCGGCTATTGCAATTTTTATGCCAAGTATCTTATTAAACTGACTATTGCAATCTTTATGCCAAATATCTTATTAAACTGACTAATATTATTAACCGAGTCATCTTAAAACAGGCAAGTAGATTTATACTTGTGTTTCATACTCGGTTGCTACCCGAACATTACATCAAGGCTCACCATGATCATATGTTCGAGTCCTTACACATTACCGAGGATGTCTCGCCAGTTTTTCCGTGCAACGGTTTTCCGAATCATTAAGCTTTTCGAACCGCTTAATACAGCTACACATTTCACTGGAATTTTTTCTGATTGCGTCCCGAGCTTTTCTCTAGAATCTGGTGCATCGGGTTTGCCTTTCTGCTAAGCTCGATTGGCATGCTCCTTCGAGCTTCTCCGCCCATTCGGGAATCAATGGTTCCGAGTATTCTATTTGTATGTTCTTATTATCATGCTCGTCTTTCATATGTTCTTATTATCATACGCTTTATTTTTCAGAAATCCCGAGTTTGATTTTTGTTTATAACTGTAAAACCAACAAAGATTCAAGTTCCAAAGCTAATATTTGACCTAACTAAAATTGTCCTGACTAGAAAGGAAAACAAAAAATAATTTAAGGATAGAAAATTTTCAGATATTGGGCATTGCATGGTCAGGGTAAAACCCCTCAATTGGGTCGTGCAATCCAATATGCCCCATGACCAGCTATTCCTTTGATTTTGTACGGGCCCTCCCACTTATCAGCCAGGGAACCTCCAGCTTTATTTTTTGTATTCAATGACACTTTCCTGAGTAACAGGTCTCTTAGTTGGAATTTCCTGACCCGAACATGAGAGTTGTAGTGGCGAGCTACTTTTTGCTGATATGCCATATTTCGTATTGGGGACTTCTCCATTTTCTCTTCTAGCTCATCTAAACTTTGTAATAGCATATCAACATTCTGTTCTTCATTATATAGCCTGACCCGGGGTGATGCATATGACGTTTCTATGGGGATAACAGCTTCTGTTCCAAACGCTAAAGTGAATGGAGTCTCTTCTGTTGACGTTCTTGTTGTCGTCTGATATGCCCATAATACTTCGGGAAGCTTTTCAACCCAACTTCCTTTCTTGGCATCCAGCTTTGCTTTGAGTGTATGCTTGATGATTTTGTTTACTGCTTCAGCCTGCCCATTCGTTTGAGGATGGGCAAGTGTGACATAGTAATTGGCAATTAAGTACTCCTTAGCTCGATTGCCCATTTGGTTACTGCTTCAGCGAATTCACTTAGCTCGATTGCCCATTTGGTTAGTCTTCCTGAAATCTCTGGCTTCTGTAAAATTTGTTTCAATGGGCAGTCGGTGAGAACCTGGAGTGTATGAGCCTGAAAGTATGGCCTTAGCTTCCTTACCACTGAAATCAATGCTAGGGCCATTTTTTCTGCTTGTGAATACCTGGTCTCGGTGGGTAAAAGCGCCTTGCTGGTATAATACACTGACTTCTCTACTCCATCTTCTGTTCTGACTAGAACTAAGCTTGCTGCTAGTTCTGTAATTGATAAGTATAAATAGAGTATCTCTCCCATTTATGGTTTCGAAAGGATGGGAGCCTGCCCTAAGTACTATTTGATTCTTAAGAATGCCTGTTCGCACTCTTCGTTCCATTCGAGTCCCTTTCCTTTTTTAATTACTTTGAAAAAGAGTGCGCATCTATTTGTGGCCTTTGAGATGAATCTACCCAAGGAAGCTAAGCATCCTGTTAGGCGCTGTACTTCTTTTAGTGTCCTTGGTGAAGTCATTTTCTGTAGGGCTTGGATTTTTTCAGGATTGACTTCGATTCCCCTTTCGTGAACTTGGAAACCCAGGAACCTTCAAAAAGAAACTCCGAATAAACACTTGTTCAAATTCAGCTTCATTTGGTATCTCCTCAAAACATCAAATGTCTCTCGCAGGTCTGAGGTATGCTTGTCTGCCGAGAGCATGTCATCAATGTATACTTCCATGTTTCTTCCTATTTGTCATGCAAAGATTCTGTTGTCCAGCCTTTGATATGTTGCCCCTGCATTTTTTAATCTGAAGGGCATTACTGTGTAACAGTACAAGCCCTGATCGGTTGTGAACACTGTTTTTTCTTCGTCCGCCTTGTTCATCCGGATTTGGTTATATCCCGAGTAGGCGTCCATGAAACTAAGCAACTCATGGCCTGATGTAGCATCCACCAGTTGGTCTATCCTTGGGAGTGGCAAACTGTCTTTTGGGCATGCTTTGTTCAAATTTGTGAAATCTATGCACATTCTCCATTGTCCATTTTTCGACGAGGACTACATTGGCTACCCATTGAGGGTAGTTGATCTCTCTAATCGACCTTACAACGAGTAGCTTTTTCACTTCCTGTTTGATTGCCTGACTTCTCTCTAGATTGAATGACCTTCTCTTTTGTATCATTGGTTTTGCTTTCTGGTCTACCGCGAGATGATGCTATATTATTCGGGCGTCTATCCCGACCATGTCCTCATGACTCTAGGCGAACACATCCTTGTATTCTTTAAGCAGATCAATGAGGTTTTGTTTGACTTTTCCTTCCAGATTGGCCCCGATCTTAATCTTCTTTCAAGATAATTTCTTCGACCGGTTCATTTTTGGACTCATTCGACTCTTCCCTTGGATAAAATTCGAATGATAGTGACTCTTTGTTCTGACTCGACTGCGTTATAGTGCATACCTATTCATCATTTTTGTTTTTGTATACTGACAGGTTAGCTATTCGGGCCATCTCTTGGGATCCCTTGACTACACCGACCCCCTGTTCGATCTGGAACTTAATCATCAATGCATAAGTGGCTGTTACGACCTTATTTTTATTTAAGAATGGACGACCCAACAATGCATTATATGGCCAATTGTCTAAGTCTACTACCACGAAGTCTACTACCACGAAGTCGAACAATACAATACTCTGACAAGGTGCCACTTCAATCTTTATGGGTAGCTTTACCTTCCCGAGTGGCCTGACCTCAATTCCTCCAAATTCTCTGAGTGGAGTATGGAAAGGCTGTAGATCCTTTCGGTCCAACCTGAGTTGATCGTAGACGGTTACATTGAGAATGTCTGCCGAACTTCCATTATCTATACGGATTCTCCTGACTTCCCGGTGACCAATCCTGGCACTTATGACTAGAGCGTCATTTGGCCGAACATCGACCCCATGTGAGTCTGCTTCTGTGAATATTATTGGGTCCCATCCTTCCTTTACCCTTTTAGGGTCTTGTTGGACTGAGTTCACGTCAAAGTTATGTCTTGCCTTCACTGCTTCTCTGATTTCTTGCATACATTCTCGGTTACTTCTCCCAGTGGATGGTCCTCCAAAGATTGTTTGTATTACTTCATTGGCCTCTGGGCTGGCCCTTTGATTTCGACCAGAGCTGTGATCGGCCCTGATCTCTTTCTTTGTTTCTGACTTCTAATCCCTTTTCAAGATTACATCCTGAAGATGTCCCTCCCAAATGAGGGTTTCTATGTAATCTCTGAGCTGGTAACATTTGGAAGTTTCATGACCGGTTTCCTTGTGGAATCTGCAGTATTTGGTTGTATTTCGTAGAGCAAACTGAGATTATCGACGTGACTCTTTTACCAGATTTTTCTCTTCCAGTATGGCTAGGATTTCCTCCTGCTTTTTCTGAAGAGGGGTGTAGTTGGTGTATCTACCTCAGAATTTCTCCGTGGTCTGTTCGGTATTACGCCCGTTTCCCCTGTCCTTGCTTTTTCCTTTGCTGTTTCCTTTCTGTTTTCCTTTTTGGTTATGCACCTTAGATTCAACGTTCTTTTCGGGTTTTCTTCATTGCATATAGCATCCTCCCGTGGCTAATTCTTCTTCTTCGGCTAGTGCATATCCTTCCGCCATGTCCATTATATCTGAATATATGGTTAGACGGGCTCTTCTTAAGTCAAAAGATAGTCGTCCATTATGTAGATTGTTAATGAATGCAGCAATTATCGCTTCATCGTTTGCACTGCCGATTTCTGATACCGCTTGGCCGAATCTCCTCAGGTATGTCTTCAACGACTCATCTTTTCCTTGTTTAATCTGAGAAAGGTAAGCCACTATTTTTTTCCTGTGAACGTTGCTAAAAAATTGCCTAGAGAAACTCCTGCTTAGTTCACTGAAGCTTCCGATGCTCTTTGGGGGCAATCTCTAGAACCATCTTGAGCCCGTGTCTCCTAGAGTTTGTGGAAAGTTTAGGCATAGTAAGGGATAACTGTGGGCATACTGGGCCATAACACTTTTATAGCATCTGACGTGTTCTTTAGGGTCTGTATCCTTCTTGAACTGCTTCACGTGCGGCATCCTGAACTTTTCTGGGAATAAAGTCCGTAAGATTTCTCTAGTGAATGGACTGTCAGAATCTTCGTCAGATAAATTGTTGTGCCCATAACGTCTGACCAGTACGACCATTTGATGCCTATTGTTTTCGACTTCTCGAGTTAGGCTCTGAATTATGACATCTCTGTCTCCCACCGGACTTCCATGATGGTTAAACCGCTGGGTGATTGTCATTCCTCTCTCTGGCTCTTCACTTTGATAACGAGTTTCACGGATTGATTCTTACAGGCGTATGGTTCCGTGATGACGCTTGTGATGGTACCGATCGCTATCTTCTGATGACGACCAATCCCTATGCCGGTCATGTTTGCGGTGTCTTGCACGGGATGTCTGATCAAGGTTCTGCTTCTGGAGTTTTCGTTCCTCTTCGGGTGTTTCATGTCCAGCCTGATTAATTAGAGCAGAGTTCTTTCCGGCTTTCGGTGCATTTAGTTCTGGCTCCACTACAACCGAACGAAGCCTTGCAGGTGGGAGGTTAGGAGGTTGCGCTTCTTCTACAACCAGTAGATCAACTCCTTCCTTTGCTGCTTTTGCCACCAACTGTTGCAGCGCCTCGAGGAAGAGTCGTGTTAGGTCTTCGCTGGTAGGAGGGTTTTGTTGAATCCCTGCCAGGGATGTTAGTTGGTCGGTTGTGGCGAGATCTCGTGAACTACTGCCAATATGGACATTATCTGGAGATTTTTAGACATCTCCAGGACCGTTTCTACTTCCCGCCATTAAATCGGAGGTTCGACACCCTCCTTCTAGTGCCAATTGTTGACGTCGATTTCTGGATATATGGAAAAAGTCAACAAGAATTGGATTTTAGCTGTGATTTCAAAGAGAGAAGGAGAGAGTAATCAGACGCAAGTTTTACTTGGTAAAACTCCGAAGACCGGAGAAACGTCCACGGGTGGCTGAATAATCAACCAAACAAAAATCCACTATTGAAAAGATTTACAACCCTCTATCTCTCTTTTTCTCTCTGTATTTGTCTATATTCTATGTATATTTTGTGACGAGATTATGGGTCTATTTATATGTTCATAGAACCCTAATCCTCTTTGTACAAGTAATAAAAGATCTTTGTATTTAACTATGATTGGTTACTTGTTTGAAGTAGTCTGTCTTCTTTCCTATTTCAGAGACTTGTATTGAGATCGAATGGGACTCTAGTGTTGTAGTCCTGTTAGGACTTACTTCTTTATAAAAGCGTAGTTTTTTTTGAAGAAATAAAATTGTTGCCTGATTTAGAACCCTTTCTGTTTGGTATTATATTCTTCTTGAAATTCCTCTTTGATATAGATATCTTCGCGTATTTTAACTACTTGACTCGTGTGAGCTACGCGCTGGGCTTTTTATTCGGTTTTCTTCATGTTTGTTCTGATTAGAACAAGATATTAGCTGGTCCTGAATGACATCATCTGACCCCTAGTAGAAAATGTCATCAACTAACCCCGAGCATCTTTAACTGACCCCGGGTAGTATATGACGTCAGTTGACCCCGAGTAGGTTTTGTTCAATACTTGTTTACTTGGGCTTCTCTTATTTGGTGATGTCTTGTAAGATATTTTCTGAATGCATATTCGGATATCCACCTGACAAATTTATCCTCCTTGTCAATGACGTGTACGTCTGATAAAATTTACATACGACAGATAGAATCATCATGTCATGGAGATCAATTCAGGGTTATTCAAAATGTACTTCCCAATCAATTCTCCTAGTCCAAAAATGCATGTTTGGTCATAAATAAGACATGGATTGCATGTAGAGCAATGTTGCACACTTATTAAAAAAATATGTACAACCAATCATCTCAAGCAATTAATAAAAGAGAATGAATATAATCAATGAGCACAATTCAATGCCAATTTGCTCTCTTTGCTTGAGCTCCCCATATGGGGTCAATCCAAAACAAGTCAAAAAGGGATATGAGTCCCTAAAGACTTGCCAAATCTATTGGACCTAGTTGAGCCTATAGGTGAACCCTTAGCACAATGGCATGTGGGTTCATCTTTTCTAAGGTGACACATTGTCATTCCTAGTGGTCAAGGTCATCATATATTCCTAGGATCATTGACACTAGATTTCCTAGGCACATGCATATTGGCTCTAGCCCTTTTTCTTTCAATCATGCTCTTAGTTCTACACATGTTAATGTACTTGAAGCAATTTGGTCTAATATGACCATCAACACCACAAAAATGACATGAAGGAATAAAATGAGTTTGTGAGGACAAAGGTGTTTTCCCATGTCTTTGAGCTTTCTTTTGGTGTTGTATTGGTTCACTTCTTCTTTATTGATAAATTGGAGGAGATTACTTCCTTGGTTGAACTTGCATTAATTGCTTCTTGGCTTGATAGTACTTGGGTTGAAGACGGCTTGCTCAATGTGCTCTCATTGGTTGAGCTTAAGATTGTGCCCTTGGTGGCACTTTGACTTGGACATTCTTAGAGCACTCTCCTAGTTCAATTTTCTTCCTAAGATCAAGTGAAGGAAGAGGCTATTTGAAATCCATGCTCTTGACATTTAGCTTTTTGCCAACTCTCAACATATGGTCAAGCTTCTTCGTACTTGAAGTCATTTTTGTAATAGTTTCTCTTGCTTCATCAAGCTTCTTTTCCATCGAGGATTCATTTCTCTTAGCTATCTTCGCTTCTCCATTCAAGTGAATCACCTTAGTTGATAGCTTGAGGTTCTCTTCCTTCAGTCTTCGAACCTCTTCCTTCATCTCCAACCTTAAGCCTTGAAAATGCTCAATGAACCTTTTAAGATCCATGTTCTCTATATTTCCATTTGTAGAGTGAGATGAAGAACTCTCATCACTAATGTCATTACTAGTGTCACTTGTTACCATAATGGCATCATCAACATAAGTAGCTTCACTAATCACTCTCTTAGCTATTTTTTCATCACATCCTTCTTCAAGGTCACTAGCTAAGACCTTGTTGCCTTTTTCTACATCTTCCATATAGAAGGCTCCAAAAGCCAAGCAGTAACTTGCAAGCTCCTCATCACTTGAGGAATCTTCTTTACTCCCACTTTCACTTGATGAGACGACCATCACCTTTTCTTTCTTCCTCTTCAAATTAGTGCACTTGGAAGCAATGTGACCGATCCCGCTACACATAGTATTGAACGTCTTTTCTTGTAGGCTTCTGTTGCCTTGGCTCAATCTTCTTCTTTGAGTCATTCTTGTGAAGATTTAAAAATTCCTTGAATCTCTTCACCATTAGATCCAAGTCTTCATCCAAGTCATCATCATTTTTCTCAACCTTTGAGGTCCTCAATGCTATGCCTTTTTGCTTCTTCGGCGATGTGGATGTAGGACTCCATCTAGATTTATAGACCAATAGCTTTCCAATCACTTCGGTTCCCTCATGTGTCTTCTCTAAAATATTCCAAGCTTCTTGTGCATTTTTGGTGATTTGGATGAGTTTATATTGATTCTCATCCACTGCAATAAGTAGGGCCCATATTGCCTCGTCGTTCCATTTCGATGCTTCAAGCTCTTGGGAACTCCGTTGTGACTTAGGCTTAAGCACACTGCTTCCATATTCGGCGGTCATGGTTGGTGGTGTGTATCCATCTTCAATCACCATCCAAACTCTATCATTTATTGCCGAAGGAAGGACTCTATCATTTTCTTCCATGAAAAGTAATTATCTCCATTGAGCAATGGTGGTCTCACATCCGACACACCTTCTTTACTCACCCCAAAGTCACTCATAGTGTTTTGGTTATAAATGAGATGCAAATGAAATGCAATAAACAAAATGCAAAAACAAACAATAAAAATGCAAGACACACAAAAAACAGGGATCACCGAAGTATGTCTAGGCACCGGCTTTGATACCAATTGAAATTCCCTAGAGTGTGTCTAATAACCTAGAGGGGGGTGGGTGGGGGGAGGTTAATAGGTTTTAATCAAGTCAATTACCAATTTTTCTTGATTAGTCAATATTTAAAAATTTATCCAATAAAACAAACATACAACATCAAGTGTAAAGTGCGAAAAAAAAATGAACACTTGATCTTTATGTGGAAACCCTCCAAATGGGAAAACCACGGGCTGATATGTGCACCACACATCCGATCCTCAAATCAACTATTGAATGAAAGTTTACAACCTAGGTTTACCTCCCGTCATATCCTCCAGGTACCAACCCTTTCACTCTACCAAGAAGGCCTTAATAGTGATTCTTGATCAATATGCTTGTGCATTAACCAATTAGTCAAAAGACTTAACCTCAACGAAAAGTCACAAACAACCTAAGTGAATATGGTGAAATATTCAAACATGCAAGTAGTACTAGGCTACACTAAATGCTTATATAGAAATTCAAAGATGTCAATAAATGCAATTCCTAGATATCAATGTCTAAATGCAAGTGTAAGAAGACATAACTAGATATAGCTATGAGAGACTAATATCTAGTTATCAAATAAAAGCCAATCAACAAAAGTTGTCATGAACATGGCAAGGAATAATCAATGCAATTAACAAATGCAATCAAATATACCTAAACAGTATCTAAATGCAAAGCATAAAGATTTAGCTAGAAGGATAAAATCGTCCTAATTGCTAGCTATCACAAAACAATATTCTCAACCAACAACCAATATCACAAGCATGTCATAAGAGCTTTTAAACACAAGAGCATGCATTTAATTTGTAATAAAAGCTAAACCTAGGCATACATGTCATAAGAATGTAAAGAAGTAATCTAGAACATGTAAAAGTTACCTAGCCAAGAAACGTATGAAGACCCATGCTTGGAAGATGAAGAATGATGCTAGATGTGCATGAATGAGAGTTTGGTTTAGTTAAAAAGTGTTCTTGGAGCTTCTTTCACTAAGAAAATCTTATCTCTCTCTTAAGATAGGCTTGGAAGCTCTAAAAAATGAGTTGAAAGAAGATGACATATATATAAGCCCCTAAATGAAACTACGTCGTTTTGAAAACATAGCAAAAAATGATGTAGTGCGTAGGTCTGTGCGCGTGTCCATACCCGTGCAGTGACCAGCGCATATCAGCATCTGATAGCGCATACTCGCGCAAATGTCCGTGCATGGCTGGAGACCGAGAGATAAAAAAATCATCACCCAGTGTAATTCACGGGTAACACACAGATAATACGCGGGTCCCAAACCGTGTAAGTGTCCGCTTATTGACATGACACCGAGAGGAAACATATTGTAACCCAGACTACTGCGCGGGTAGACACCTGCGTAGGTAGACACCTGCGCACAACCCACACACTTCCTTATTAACAAAGGGATCAAAGGGACACAAGCAAGACCAAACACAAAGCAATCCAAGCAAGCAAAAGATAGACAAATAAAGCACACACCAAGGAAAATAAGCACTAATGCAAGGTAATTAAGACATGCATGAGAGTGAGTGTGTGCACTAAAAACTCTTCAAAGTAATTAAGCAAGTGATATACCTTTGAAGCTTGAACTTGATCATGAGCAAATTTGGCCTAACCTACCCTTAAATAATTATCCCAAAATGTGGCTTGTCTATAAAAATAAGCAAATAAAAAACCGAGGAACTTACAATTTTCTAGTTCACCTTAGTGCTGCATTTGTATCCATCAATCCAAAATAAAAACTTGTCAATTTTCTTATATATTCAAAATTGAAGAACCATATAACTTTGGCCGTTTGGTATCCGGTGTAAATGCAAGTGGGCCTAACTATACTTTTGATTAGTTGGTTGTGATTTGCATATTTATTAACATTCCTTAGATTTTTTGCCTTGATTTCTAAATATCATTAGTAGAATCTGGTTATAGTATATTTATGTTTTGGAAGATCCTCAACCAGTGAGGAGTTATAAGGGAAGAAATCGATTTCTTATGAGACTGAGGTTCCATCACTAGTGGAGTTGAGCGGTTATAACTCCAAATGACAGGAGTTTAACCCAGAATATAGCAATGAAGTGGAGTAAATGCTGGTTGTATTGATGCAATTTAAGGTACCGACACCCAAGACGAGAAAAAGTTTAAGTTGTGGATGCTGTAACAATTTGTGTGAAGGTTATGGAGAGATGTTATGAAATTTAAGGTACCGACGCCCAAGACGAGAAAGAGCTTGTTTTGAGACCACAATTAATTATTGTTGTTAATAGCCAAATTTGGCTAAGGACCAAAAGTAAAATTTCCACTCTCCAAGCAAGGGTCTGAATTCAGCAGGGTACCGGGGTTCTTGGGGTCGGGCTGCCATACAACCTGTAGAAGCAAGACAAGGTCACCAGCACCCTAGACAAACTTTAGGTGAAGCCCGACGTGAGCATATCAAGGTCCTTACATCGAAATAACAGCTCAAAGCAAGATCAATATGGGAAGACCTAGGCTTCCCAAGGTCGAAATACCTCGTGACCTCTTTAGAAGCCCGACACATTCTCCAGATGCACAAAGAGACCTATAAGGGCATCGGGTTCGTCCTACAGTATCGCTTCATTTCACCAAGGAAGGAACTAAATCTACCTAAGCAGGTAGGAGGAAGCTCGCAGAAGCTCTGTTACCATTAAAGAGCGTTAACATGGTAGTTTCAAGCTCCAAAAGAGACATGGAAAGGTCAGATCAAGCTTCTAGTACCAAGATAGGAATATAGATGTACCTCGCCATTCAAGATAACGAATGTTATATTTGATGACCTCCATGATGCATCTCACCAGGGTAGTATACAAAATCGCCTTCACTCTACAACTTGCATTAAAACGCTACGTACGTACAGGGTAAGTGATTGAGTCCAAAGAGGAAATAAAATTATCTACTTCCAAGATATTCTCGAATCCGTCATCGAGCCAAAGTCAATGACATTTAAACAGAATATCCTACACAATAAAGAGGGATTCGATTTCAATAATTAATGACAGGAGAATCACAAGTGTAACCTAGTTGGACTGTGTATAAATATGCCCAAACATACAGAAGGAAAAGAAGGAGAATACATATAAAAAAGAGAGCTTTGCCTCGGCCTAAATTCTATTCACAGAACACGACCACCATTGTTATCTACTCCTTGACGGGCATGAAGCTGCCACACCCATTGTACCCAAGAGAGATTGTGAGTTTTCGAGTGATTTCTGTAAATGACGTGTGATTCATTTAACAGTATAGAGTAATGCCATTTTCCTGTATGTATCTTTAATACATTGTGTTATCACTCACCTTCATATCCATCATCACACGTATAAACTAGGTACCAAAGGTACCAACCCCAACCGCGACCTTCGAGGTAGTGGTCACGAGGGTGCTAGCTAAAATTCATCACCCCGAGTGAATTTTCAGTTAACACTTTCTGGTGCCGTTTGTGGGAACACCCACACCTAATTTACATAAAGTTTACATGTTTATTGTTTTCCAAGAACTATGAAGCTTTGATCCTCCTAGGGACAACCCGAGGCTTAGGGGCAACAATTTGTCGCATAACCCAGAAAAGTTTTGAAGGAGGGTAGAAAGTCTAGGCATCATAGTCAGGCTTCAATACAACCAAGCGCTGCGTGGGCTTTAGGCCCACTAGTGATAAGCCAGGCCGTGCTCGATCAACAGGCAGTGACCTTCGTGGAAAATATCCGCCTTCGTTTGCTAGCAGAAGGAAACATGACTCAACCGATAAAATCCTATATTCAAGGGGAAACAAGCAGACCTGGAACCCATCAACCTGCCTTCGACCTGTTAGAACCTCCCTCACCGGTACTGGTTGGTAACAGGATGGGACCTCAACCCTTGATTCGAGATAGATTAAGGTCCATGCCTCAAGTTCCTTATAGGCCATCGTGTTACCAATATCGGCGGGCCATATCTCCAACAGATGCATTGCCACGGGAGCAGCGTGAAGCCCTTTGCCCTATAGCTTGTAAGAGGGAAACCTAGGCTAGAAAAGAAGGTAGCCAACAAAGCCCCTGCGTAGATCCCCTTCGTGAAGAGGACAGGGTTAAGGTATTTAGTTCATCGGAGGGATCTGATAGCGAGGGGTCCGAGGTCGATTCAAATAAGCATGGGAACAAGCGCCTGAGGGATCAGTTGGTGAAGCTACAGAGAGAGATCCAGTAGATAAAGAAGGGGCAACACAAGGAAGCCAAGAAGGATCCTTTGAGTGAAATGAATGCCCTCTTCACTAGAAAGATCAGGGAAGCTAAGCTCCAGCCAAAATTCAAGATGCCGGTAGATAAGCTCTCCGGAACAGAGGACCCTCTGAGCCATCTGAAGAGTTTTATCCTACAAATGGAAGTCTAGAATACCATCAGGGTTGCCATGTGCAGGATTTTCCCTACCACCCTAAAAGCTGCCCGCTGGAAGCGTGGATTCTTTCACAAAGCTTTAACCAACTTTTGCTCGCAGTGAAACTACAAACACGGTTAAATGCTCATGGTTAACATAGAGGGGGGAAGGGGGTGAATAGATTAGACACCTTTTTCGACTTCCCTTAGAAACAAACAAAAGTTTGTCCCTCTAGATTGCTTGTATCACAATATATAGATCAATTAAAGACACTTAATCAATATATAAAACAAGTAAAGTGTGATACAAACAAGTAATTGTAACACATACACAATCTATATTATAGAAAGGAAGTCAACTTACATAAAGAGTTCTATCCATAGTATTCAAATAACAAATACAAATATAAGTGAGATAGGGATAGAGAAAAGTTGACACAAGATATAATGTGGTAAACCTTCAAAGAGGAAACATCCACGGGTTAGCAACCACCGGCAAACAAAATCCACTAGTAGATAAGACAAGTACAATCTCTCAAGTGACCTCTTCACCTAGAAACTACCCTCATGAAGATGTCGCCCTCTTGCTCACCAATCCGAGGCCTCACACCTCTTGTCATTACTTCCTCGCTCACCCTTCCGGATCCTCACGACCCTAGGCAAGACTTCTTGCTCAACTATCTGAATCAACCCAACTCTAGTCAAGACTTCCTCGCTCACCCTTTTGGATCCTCACGACCTTAGGCAAGACTTCTTGCTCAACTATCCGAGTCCTCCCGACTCTAGTCAAGATTTCCTTGCTTGACAATCCAAGGTCTCACACCTCTTGCCAAGACTTTCTTGCTCAACAACATAGGTGTCACACCTATTGTCAAGACTTCCTTCTCACAAGGCATCTAGGTGATCATGAATGCAAAACGCAAACAAGCATACAACATAGAATGTTATGATCAACACATCCTATGGAAAATACTAGACATGAGCATGAATGCACGAAACAAATGTAGTCTAGTCAATCATGCATGTTTAATCCATCTAGATCATATAAGATATGTTCAACATTAATTACAACCTAGATACATGTATAGATTTAAAACTTGAATCACAAGATATGTTCAATTAATCACATAATCAAGTTTAAATCTCATAAACCAAAAAACATGCTAAAATCATATGATAAAGTCATTTAGATTAAAGCTAAAGTTCTAGAGCATATTCTTATTCATAGATTCAACAAAAACACATGAATAGCTCAAAAGAACATAAGCACATGTATCATTGTGAGAAATTGGCTAAAGAGAGCCTAATACATGTGAGAAACTATTTTTCACAAAATCAATCAATCAAAGATCATCAAATAGTCCTAAAATCAAAGCTAGCACAATACAATCCCAAACATGTGAAAACATAGGCAAAATCAAAACCTAACTCAACATGTGAGATTTCAATCAAAACTTAAATCAAAACAATCACAAGACACATATATATGTTAAAGAAGAAAACCCAAGGCAATTGACCATGTTTTAAAAGAAAACTTTGAGAGAAAATCAATACCTTAGTTGATTTTGGTGCAATCCCGTTTTTGTGAGTTTAGACTCAAAAAACAGCGATAAAACTCACTCAAACCTTCAGAGAAAAGATGGAGGATGAATAGACAAACACTCTCAACTTTAAATCACTCAAATTGGAGTTCAAATAAAGAAGTTATCATTTTTGGAAGGTGAGAAAATGTAGAGAGAATTCTGCACTCAAGTTTTAAATTTCTTCTTAAAATGAAATGTGGGAGGGAAGGGAAATATAAAGGAGAGGGAAAGAATGAAGCAAAAAGATCAAAATGCCCTCCTTTGATAATGCTTCCCCAAGATGGTGCGTGGGCATCTCGGGGCAGCAAGGAGTTGCATCCGAGATGGCCACGCGCCATCTCGGGCTTGTACCAAATGATGGCCTTTGGCCATGGTGCAACTCTCTTGCACTTCTCTCGCGTTATTCGACCGTTCTCCGGCCTCCGAACTCGGAATTGGAATCCGTTTACGGATTATGAACCGTAACTCTCTCATGGACATGGAAATATAAGATACTCAACCCATAAAATAATAATTCGATTTGATATATGAAGACGAAGACAATGTATGCAACATGAGTTAAAAACGTAGTATCTTTTGACTTAGAACTTGAAATCAATAGTATGAGTAACCGAAATGACCGGAACTCAATCAAGAATGATTTAAGACTAAATTCAAGTTCAATATCCATGTTATACAAACATATACACATACAAACATAATTCACACTAGAATGCAAACTACATAGAGATAGTCTCCAATCATGCATTTTCCAAAACATGTTATTTCCATACCAATGCATGAGCATTCATCTTCAAGTGTGTGAATGTGTTATACATGGTGCACAACGATACAGGGACACAAATGTATGAATTGTGTGTGTGTGTGCCTAAAATGGTGCACAACGATGCAGGGAAACAAATGTATGAATTGTGTGTGTGTGCCTAAGCCTTGTAAGAGAAAGATAAGGTCTTAGTATACCTTTGTAGAACCATATTGCATCCTTTCTCTTTGAAGACTTTGAACTTGCTTTGACTAGTTGTTCCTTCTTCTTTGAAGCTTGAATCATCATGAATCTAAATAACTAAATCATTACAAGTAAACATCATTTTGATATGGAATTAATGCCAACACAATCTAAAACCTAACACGCAATTCCAAGGGGTCAAACCACGCCCAAAGGATCCCATACACCTTCAATATATATGTGTCCAAGAGTAAGGAGAAACTCTCTGGTCTTGCATGTAACGTTTTCATAAGGAGGTCATCCAGATGGGGGTCTTTATTGAGAAGGAGACCTTCGTCAACTTCCAACGAAACCTGTAGGCAGGTAAAATTTTCCGGTCTTTCTCTAAGCGACCTCTAGAGACCTACCAAGAGGCCTATGATCGGGCCCTCTAGCAGGTCGAGAATGATGAACAGTTCAAGGTCAAAATGGAGCATGACTATATGACAGTGACAAAACGCTAGAAGAAGAAGGTGCCCAGACCTGCGCCAGCTAAGAAAACTCAAAATAAACCTCCCAACAGGTCAACGTATCGTCTTCCCCATTCCTATTGTCGGTAATGGCAGTACTCGATAAGGCGAACCCCTCCGCAAGCTTCACCTCCTCCAAGGACTGTAACCCCAGTAACACACAATGAGAGAGGGTACAATCATTATACCATCTATAAATGCATCCTGTGAAACAATCTACCTTGCTATTCGGAACAAGGGGCTACTCCTGAAGCCATCATCCATGAAAGCTCCAGCAGATAAGAGGAACCGATACAAGTGTTGTGACTTCCATAAAGACGCGGGGCCCAACACGTCAGAGTGTTATAGCCTGTGTAACCAAATTGAAGCTCTGGTGATTTTAGGATGTTTGGTAAAATCTTGCAGCATGTCAGGGATAGCATCCAGACTAGAAAGGAGGTTCAAGGGGAGATCCGTGATCATGTTAAGGAGAAAAAAGGGGAACAGAAGGATTTGATGCAACAAATCCAGGTTATACATACCATTAGTGGAGGGCCCACCCTGGCTACCACCTCTAACAATTCTAGATAACCATGCAAGGAAGATTCCCCATGTTGATGAAGGCCGGGGTATCTTCAAGGTCGACTAAAGCCCGGCTAGCCCGTCCCAGTCTGCCCAGATTATTTTCACTGAGGCAGACGTCTACAATATTGTGTAGCCCTACGACAATCCCATGGTAATCATGGTACATATTGCCAACTGCATGGTCTACCGCATGCTCATCACACATGCAATAGTGTAAACATTTTTTTTAAAGACACCTTGTAGAAACTCAATTTGAAGCATTGGTGCTACAATAGCTACACAACCCCGCTGTATGGCTTCACTAGGATTCATTCATACCGGTAGGGGCAAAGATCCTTCCAGTGATTGTTGGAACCACACCCCTTTGATAAAATATTATGATAGACTTTGTTGTGGTTGACACTCTTTCGGCCTACAACGCGATACAAGGAAGACCATTCCTGTCATCCTTGAAGGTGGTCTTGTCCATCTACCATACTTTTTTAAAGTTTCTGGTGGGGAACAAGATGGGCGAGATACGCGGGGACTAGCAAACGGCCAGAAAAGGCTATGCAGTGTCCGCCAATCCGACAGCTTTGGTGAAATAGTTCACACAAGTCACATTGATCTAGGATATAGAAGCACTCGGGATAACCTGGAAAGATGCGGACCCTACTGATCATCTAAAGAATGACCCCCCGGTATTGGATGAGAAAGAGTAAACTAGAGATGCTTTTCAGTCTCAAGAACGCAGGCGCTACTGACCAGCGATTGGTCAACCAGCTATTCAAGCCGGAGATAGGAAGGAAAATGGAGGTGCACATGGATGATATGATCACCAAGTCTCATAAAGCAGAGGAACATCAAGACCATCTCCACAAGACTTTCCAGATAGTAAGGGAAAACCAAATGCGACTGAACCCGACCAAATGCGCCTTCGGGTTGACTGCGGGAAAGTTCTTAGATTTCAAAGTGAAAATGAGGGGAATTAAGGAAAACCTGGAAAAGATCCAAGCTATCTTGAACCTAGATTCCCCGATTGAAAATACAATCACGGTGAAATGCTCAAGGATAACCTAGAGGGGGGGGGGGGGGGGGGGGGTGAATAGGTTAGACACCTTTTTCGACTCCCTTAGAAACAAACAAAAGTTTGTCCCTCTAGATTGCTTGTATCACAATATATATATTAATTAAAGACAATTAATCAATATATAAACACAAGTAAAGTGTGATACAAAAAAGTAATTGTTGCACATACACAATCAATATTATAAAGAGGAAGTCAACATACATAAAGAGTTCTATCCGCACTACAAATATTAGAGAGATGGGGATAGAGAAAAGTTGACACAAGATATAATGTGGTAAACCTCCGAAGAGGAAACATCCACGGGCTAGCAGCCACCGGCAAACAAAATCCACTAGTAAATAAGACAAGTGCAATATCTCAAGTGACCTCTTCAACAAGAAAATACCCTCCTATCCTACTCTAGAAGTTGCCACCCTATGCTCAACAATCCGAGGCTTCACACCTCTTATCAAGACTTCCTTGCTCACCTTATTCGGATCTTAACAACCCAAGGCAATACTTCTTGCTCAACCATCCGAGTCTTCCCGACTCTAGTGAAGACTTCCTTGCTCACCTATCCGAGTTCTCCCCAACTCTAAGCAAGACTTCCTGCTCGACTATCCAAGGCTTCACACCTCTAGCCAAGACTTCCTTGCTCGACAATCCTATGATCAACACATCCTACGGAAAATACTAGACATGAGCATGAATGCACAAATCACAAATAGTCTAGTTAATCATGCATGTGTAATCAATCTAGATTATGTAAGATATGATCAACATTAATCACAACCTAGATACATGCATATGTTTAAACTTGAATCAAAAGATAAAATCAATAAATCACAAGATCAAGTTTAAATCACAAAAACCTAAAACATGCTAAAATCACATGACAATGTCAAATAGATTTAAGCAAAAGTTCTAGAGCATATTTCTAATCATAGATTCAACAAATAACATGAATAGCACAAAAGAACATAAGCACATGTATTATGTGAGAAATTCGGCCAAGAGATCCTAAACATTGTGAGGAACTGTTTTTCTCAAAATCAATCTATCAAAGATCACCAAATAGTCCTAGAATCAAAGCTAGCAAAATACATTCCCAAACATGTGATAACTTAGGCAAAATCAAAAACCTAACTTAACGTGTATGATTTCAATTGAAATTCAACCTAGCTTTGAAAGTGTTCAAAACACAAATCAAAGCACTCACAATATACAAATATATGTAGAAGAAGAAAACCCAAGGCAATTGATCAAGTTTTAAAAGAAAACTTTGAGAGAAAATCAATACCTTAGTTGATTTAGGTGCAGTCTAGTTTTTGTATGATTAGATACCAAAAAAAGCAGTAAAACTAACTCAAACCTTCAAAGAAAGGATGAAGGATGAATAGATGAACACTCTCAACTTCAAATCACTCAAATCGGAGTTAAAATGAAGAAGTTATGGTGTTTGGAAGGTGAGAAAATTTAGAGAGAAAATTTATGCACACTTGATTTGAATTTTTTCTTAGAATGAAATGTGAGAGGGAAAGAGTTTATAAAGGAGTGGGAAACTTGGACATGTGAAATGACCAAGAGGGGAAAAATGAAGCCAAGCAAGCTTGCTGCCCGAGATGGTGCGTGGGCATCTCGGGGCAGCAAGCCTTCTGCCCCAAGATGGCCACGCGCCATCTCGGGAAAGAAGACAATGCATTCTTCTTTCTCCTTCGACCCTCCTTCGCGTTCTTCGACCGTTCTCCGGTCTCCGAACTCGGAATTCGAATCCGTTTGCGGATTACGAACCATAACTCTCACATGGACATGGAAATATAAGATAATCAACCTATAAAATAATAATTTAACTCGATATATGAAGACGAAGACAATATATGAAACATGAGTTGAAAGTGTAGTATCTTTTGACTTAGAAACATATACAAACATATACACATACAAACATAATTCACACTAGAATGCAAACTACATAGAGATAGTTTCCAATCATGCATATTCCAAAACATGTTATTTCCAAACCAATGCATGAGCATTCATCTTAAAGTGTGTGAATGTGTTATACATGGTGCACAACGATGCAGGGACACATATGAATGAATTGTATGTGTGTGCCTATAAAGGTGCACAATGATGCAGAGACACAAATGTATGATATGTGTGTGTTCCTAAGCCTTGTAAGAGAAATATAAGGTCTTAGTATACCTTTGTAGAACCAAATTGCATCCTTTCTCTTTGAAGACTTAGAACTTGCTTTGACTTGTTGTTTCTTCTTCCTTGAAGCTTGAATCATCATGAACCTAAACAACTAAGTCATTACAAGTAAACATCATTTTGATATGGAATTCATGCCAACACAAACTAAAACCTAACAATCCCCCCCTTTGGCAAATTCCATGTCAAAAAACCTATACATTTACTACAAATATAAAAATGAAGATAAGTCACAAAATCACTCCCACACATTACAATGAGTAAGATTCCTATAACTAATCTTCACCAACTCTTGAACTTCATCTTGATCCTCTCTTGAAGCAACCTACAAATCATCTTAAAGCACAATGCATATACAAAAGAAAAAACAACAAATGGCAACATCTAATATGGATAAGAATATACAATTAAGTCCAGAAATACATGTATCTCCCCCTCAATACTCGCCAAATACAAGAAATCTTAACCAAATCTTAAGACTAATTATGACAAGCCATTGAAAGTTCAAAAGTTCACAAAAACAACATAAAAAGGAAACTAAGTAACTAGCAACTCTTAACTACTCTTTCTCCCCCTTTTTGACATGAAATGATGCCAAAAGGTAAGAAACATACCATGAGACTCAAATACTAGCTACTAGATCCACCAAACAAAAATGTGCATGTAGTTGACCTAACATAATGCTTGAGAGGTGGTCTTGAACTTGATGCAATAAACTACTCCAACTCTTTTATTCTAGCATTTTGTTTTTCAACTATAGCACTAAGCTCATCAACCTTCTTCTTCAAATGTAAAGCCCAATCCGGAAGAATGTTTATGCTAGTCTCTTGACAATCAACTTGTGAACTACTAAATAGTCCAAAAGTATCACATGTCTTACCCTTATCCTTATATGACATGTATGACACACATTTGTCACTATACTTTTCCAAGGGTTGTACCAACATATCATCTCCACTACTTTGAACACCACGAGCTAAACACAAAGAAGTTATAAACCCCGGTAGTGCAAGCTTCTTGTCTCCTCTAGTTGAGAAAGCTGCATTATCCAAATAAAACATAAGCAAATCCCCAAGGTTTATAGGTTGATTCGTCACTAAGGCATATACTATTTTGATCTTGTCTTTATTCAACTCGGTTGAATTCGAAGATCCAATAATATTTGTGCAAATAAAAAGATGCCAAAATGCACTTGCCTTAGTTAACTCATGTTGACTAATATATGCTCTACCTTTCCACTCAAAAGAAGCATTGTCACATAGAGTTCTACCCATGATATTAAGATTCTCAATGATATCAACATCTAGAAAGTTTGAATCAATATCACTAGATAGCCCAAGAAACTTGTTAATGTTTACCGGGTTAACTCTAAATACAACACCCCTAATATCTATCAAAGCATCCAATAAGGTGGCACTCTCTCTATATTCATGATAAAATTATCTAACAATAGTGTCATTCACTATTCCTAGCATGCTCCCCCAAAATTCCCAATTTCTATCCTTAATGCATTTAAGAACATAAGAATCTTTACATTTACCTAAGTCAATGCCTCTCTCTTGAAATATCTTCTTAGTTGCAAAGATCCCTAAATCCCTTGACCTTGAAGCTTTGGATCCCTTCGAGGTAGACTTGGCTTTCACAATGGGATTCGAATGATTTCCACTTCCGGTAACCTTAGTTCTTCCCGTTTGTTCTTATGAAATAAGATGCTATATACATACAACAAAAGTGAGTGAAAGACAAAACAGGCATATTAGTCACAAATGTATAAACACAAACACATATGACCTAAGAATGAATCATCATGCAAGACAAAGATAGTGAGTAATATCTTACAAGTATTATTAAGTCAAAATATACCAACATGTAACAAAATGAAGCATGTGAACATATCATAAAAGAGAAACAATGTCTAGTATACAATACTCCCCCTTGATAAATGCTATAACTAAAATTCATGATAGCATAAGGTTCATAAAGATATTCACACAATCACACATTCAAGCAATTTGAAGAAATATCAACAAAATAAGCTTCATATGCTAAGAGAGATACACAAAGATATTTCAAGTTCTCTCATAATTCTTCAACAATTGCAAAGATATCATCATACTCATAAACAAAGTGTGTGTGATAGATATGCTTCAAATATATATCAAGAAGTAGTTTGATAATCAACATGCAAACAATTTCCAACAACTATTCTGATGAGAACAAGGCAGCTGCATCAAATGATCCATTGCATGTTCCGGTTGGGCCAATAACAAGGGCAAGAGCTAAGAGATTCAAAGAAGCACTAAATGGCCTAATTCAAAACAATTGGGCTGATTTTGAATTGTTGAAGTCCAAGATAAGCCCACATGAAGACCAAGGCATAATTAATGTCATCAAGGCAATTGATTGGGCCGAATAAGAAAGACTTGGGTGTGTGTCACAAGCTAGGAGAAGAGTCAACTTTGGCTGATTTATTCCCTTTTAATTTCCAAAGAATAATAGTTGATTTGTTTCCCAAATTAAAAGGCTGATTTGTTTCCAGATTTAGCTTTCCAATTAGGGAGCAAGTCAATAGTTTCTCAAATTAGTTTTCTTCTGATTATAAGGCCTTAATGGCTGAATTATCTTGTTTCCTTTTAGGATGGCTTATAGTCTTTCTTTTCGTTTAGGGTTTTTGTATATAAAGGAACGAATTGGATGTAATTCGACAGACTTGAATTGAATAAAAATTGTGAAAGTTCATCTTTTTTTTTTTTTGGTTCTGAAAACTTGATTTATCACTCACATCTTCTTCTTGTTCTTGAGTGTGGCGTCTTCAAATTCTTGATACCGTTGGTTCTTACCTCCCTAAAGGTAACTGGTCAAAAATTTTTTTTTGGGTCGTGTAGTTGAACTTATATAAACTATTTCTATTCATTATCTTGATTCCGTGCATTGATATTCAAAAAAAAAAATTAATAGCTAAAGAATTCCGTCTTCATTATTTTTGTCCTTTTGCTTTGTTACTTCTTTTTTTCTTGTACTTCTTGTGAGTGTCCGTATAAGTCAAAAAAAAAAAAAGAAGGAAGAACTGAAAGAGTTAACAAATAGTGGAAAAAGGCAAGAGTGTGTGAGCTCATCAGAGGGTAAAAGCCAAAGAATTGAGTGAAAACACGAGTGTGAGTGCCACCATCTTTGAGAGTAAACACATGAGGGAGTGTTTGTGAGGCTTACTAATTTCTTTTGTTTTGCAGGTTTCGAATATGTAACGTGATAAAAGTAGAGACTTATCTGATGATGCACCAGAAATGATAGATCTTAATTTTTTGTATAAAGCCATACAAAAAAACATGGAGCGGATGGAGATTAAGATTGGTGAGGTGCATGATAGGATAGATAAGGTGGAGTCTAGTTCACAAAGGGTGCAACCAATTAGGGTTCCTAATGTGGAACGAAGAGAAAGAAACCCACCTAGAGATGATTATGAAGATGATTATGGGAATGACCTAGAGGAGGGTGATCGCATGTCCAATATGGGTACAGGTAGATTGAGGCGTGAAATGGGAGGTAGAGGAGTTAGGTATGGGAATAGAGAAGATAGGTATGGGTATAGAGGAGATAGGTATGGAGAGAGGGCTGATAATAATTTAGGTAGTATAAAGGTGAAAATCCAAACTTTCCAAGGTAAAACTGATCCCGAAGCTTATTTCGAGTAGGAGAAAAGAATAGAATTGGTATTTGACTGCCATGATTATTCTGAATTAAAGGAGGTAAAGTTGGCTGCCATAGAATTTACTGATTATGCTATCGTTTGGTGGGATCAATTGATTGTGAGTAGAAGACGAAATGGAGAAAGACCTATTGAGACTTAGGAGGAGAAGAAAGCTGTCATGAGGAAGCATTTCATTCCGAGTCACTATTATAGGGGTTTGTTTCAAAAATTACAAACCCTTACTCAAGGGTCTAAGTGTGTTGAAGATTACTACAAGAAGATGGAGATAGCCATGATTCGAGCTGATGTAGAGGAAGACCGAGAGGCTACTATGGCTAGGTTTTTAAGTGGACTAAACCGAGACATAGCAAATGTGGTGGAGTTGCAACATTATGTTGAATTGAGTGACATGGTACACATGGCAATTAAGGTGGAACAACAGTTGAAGAGAAAGAGTTCCACACGGGTTGGGCAAAATTCGGGTTCTTCATCATCATGGAAACCGAATTGGAGCAAGATGGATGACCAACCTAGTTTCAAGGCCAATGCCGAACCTTCCAGAGATCATAAAGTCGGAGGCACATTAAAACAAGGTACATCAGATTCTCAACCTTGTAGAAATTGTGACATTAAGTGCTTTAAGTGTCTGGGAGCAGGTCATATTGCATCTCAATGCCCAAACAAGAGAGTAATGGTTTTGAAGTATGATGGTGAGATCGAATCTGAGGGTGAATCTGATGATGAGTCCATGCCACCTTTGGAGGATGCAAGTGATATTGAATATCCGGTGGACGGAGAGCTCTTAGTGCTCAAGCCAAGAAAGATGATGAGGTACAACGTGACAACATTTTTCATACCCGCTGCCATGTTAATGATAAGGTATGTAGCATGATCATTGATGGGGGGAGTTGTACTAATGTGGCTAGCACTAATTTTGTGGAGAAATTGAATTTAGCCACTTTGAGGCATCCAAAACCATATAAGCTACAGTGGTTAAATGATAGTGGGGAAATCAAGGTGACTAAACAAGTGTTGGTGACGTTTTCAATTGGAAAGTACAAAGATGAAGTCCTTTGTGATGTGGTACCAATGAATGCGGGCCATATCCTTTTGGGGAGACCATGGCAGTTCGATAGGCATGTGACCCATGATGGGCATACCAATAGATACTCCTTTGTACTCAATAAAAAATCAATCACTCTTGTACCTTTAACCCCAAAACAAGTGTATGAAGATCAAGTAAGGTTAAGAAAAGAGAGAGATGTAAAAAAAGAAAGTGAGAGTGAGAGTTCAAAAGAAAGAGGGAGAAAAGAAAATGATTCTGAAATAGCAAAAAAAGAAAAAAATGATGAAAAAGAAAAAGTGGTTGTTGAGAAAAAGAGAGAGAGAAAACAAGTAAGCTTTTATGCAAGGGAGAGTGAGGTCAAAAAGGCTCTATTTTCAAATCAGCCAATGATTGTACTTTTGTACAAAGAGGCTTGCTTTAGTACTAATGAACTTAACCCTTCCTTGCCTAGTGTTGTTGTTTCTCTATTGCAGGACTTTGATGAAGTGTTTCCCGAAGAGATGCCTATTGGTTTACCACCAATAAGGGGGATTGAGCACCAAATTGACTTTGTACCCGGAGCACCTATTCCAAATAGACCAGCATATAGAAGTAATCCTGAGGAGACAAAGGAACTTCAAAGGCAGGTTAGTGAGCTCATGGAAAAGGGGTATGTACGTGAGAGCATGAGTCCTTGTGCGGTTCCCGTATTGCTTGTGCCAAAGAAGGATGAAACATGGAGGATGTGCATTGATTGTCGTGCCATCAACAATATCATTGTAAAGTATCGACATCCTATTCCTAGATTATATGATATGCTTGATGAATTAGATGGTTCTATTGTTTTTACTAAAATTGATCTTAAAAGTGGATATCATCAAATTAGGATGAAGGAAGGTGATGAGTGGAAAACTGCTTTCAAAACAAAATATGGATTATATGAGTGGTTAGTTATGCCTTTTGGATTAACTAATGCACCAAGTACTTTCATGAGGTTAATGAACCATGTTTTGCGTGCTTTTATTGGAAAGTTTGTGGTTGTTTATTTTGATGACATTCTGATTTATAGCAAAAACTTGGATGAGCATGTTGAACATTTAAAACTTGTTTCAGGAGTTTTAAGAACAGAAAAGTTGTTTGCTAATCTCAAAAAGTGCACCTTTTGCACCGATAAACTTGTATTTCTGGGCTTTGTTGTTAGTGCTAAGGGAATTGGGGTTGATGAAGAAAAGGTTATGGCAATTAAGGAGTGGCCGAAACCTACCAATGTGGGACAAGTGAGAAGTTTTCATGTGCTGGCTAGTTTTTATAGGAGGTTTGTGAAAGATTTTAGTAGTGTAGCTGCACCTTTAACCGAAGTTATAAAAAAGAATGTGGGTTTTAAGTGGGGTAATGAACAAGAAAAGGCATTTAACTTGATTAAGGAAAAATTAACTAATGCACCTTTGCTTGCTTTGCCTGACTTTGCTAAAACTTTTGAGATTGAGTGTGATGCTTCAGGAATAGGTATTGGAGCTGTTCTAATGCAAGAAGGTCGTCCCATTGCCTATTTTAGTGAGAAGATAAGTGGAGCAGCCTTGAATTATCCTACCTATGACAAGGAGATGTACGCTTTGATTAGAGCATTAAAAACTTGGCAACACTAACTTTGGCCAAAAGAATTTGTGATTCACAAGGATCATGAGTCCTTGAAGCATATAAAGGGGCAACACAAGCTAAATAAGTGGCATGCCAAGTGGGTGGAGTTCATTGAAACATTTCCAAATGTGATCAGGTACAAAAAGGGTAAGGAAAACATGGTCGCTGATGCTCTGTCAAGAAGGTACGTTCTACTTTCTACTTTGGATGCTAAATTGTTTGGTTTTGAATACATTAAACAGTTGTATGTGGAAGATTCTGATTTTGGTAATGTGTTCAATGCATGTGAAAAGGCTGCATTTGGTAAATTTTATAGGCATGATGGATTTTTGTTTAGAGAAACTAAATTATGTGTGCCTAAGAGTTCTTTGCGTGAATTGCTTGTTAGAGAAGCTCATGGGGGAGGTTTGATGGGGCATTTTGGTGTAGCTAAGACGCTAGATACTTTGCATGAACATTTTTTTTGGCCTCATATGAAACGTGATGTAGAAAGAATCTGTGAGAAATGCATTACTTGTAGACAAGCCAAGTCTAGGATTAAGCCTCATGGATTGTATACTCATTTGCCTATACCTAGTGGACCTTGGATTGATATTTATATGGATTTTGTGTTGGGTTTGCCTAGGTCAAAAAGGGGTAGGGACTCTATATATGTGGTTGTTGATAGGTTTTCTAAAATGACACATTTCATTCCTTGTCATAAAACCGATGATGCATCACATATTGCTGATTTGTTTTTTAAAGAAATTGTAAGATTGGATGGCATGCCTAAGACCATTGTTTCGGATAGAGATGCTAAGTTCTTAAGCTACTTTTGGAAGACTTTATGGGGTAAGTTAGGCACTAAACTTTTATTTTCTACTACTTGTCCTCCACAAACTGATGGTCAAACTGAAGTAGTTAATAGGACTTTATCTACCTTATTGCGTGCTATAATATAAAAGAACTTGAAAACATGGGAGGATTGTCTGCCGCATGTAGAGTTTGCTTATAATAGGAGCGTGCATTCTGCAACACATTTTTCGCCTTTTGAAATTGTGTATGGTTTTAACCCATTGACTCCTTTGGATTTAATTCCTTTACCTGTGAATGAGCATGTTAACTTGGATGGAAAGAAAAAGGCAGATTTTGTTAAGCAAATCCATGAAAAGACTCAGGAAAACGTAGAGAGACGAACTAAGCAATATGCCAATCAAGCAAATAAAGGGCGTAAGAAGGTTGTGTTTGAGCCCGGTGATTGGGTGTGGTTGCATATGAGGAAGGAACGATTCCCAGCCCAGCGGAGTTCTAAACTACTTCCTAGGGGAGATGACCCATTTCAAGTAATTGAAAGAATCAATGACAACGCATACAAGTTGGATCTTCCAGGTGAGTACAATGTTAGTGCAAGCTTCAATGTTTCTGATTTGTCTCCTTTTGATGTAGGTGACGATTTGAGGACAAATCCTTTTCAAGAGGGAGGGAATGATGAGAACAAGGCAGCTGCATCAAATGATCCATTGCATGTTTTGGTTGGGCCAATAACAAGGGCAAGAGCTAAGAGATTCAAAGAAGCACTAAATGGCCTAATTCAAGACACTTGGGCTGATTTTGAATTGTTGAAGTCCAAGATAAGCCCACATGAAGACCAAAGCATAATTAATATCATCAAGGCAATTGTTTGGGCCAAATAAGGAAGACTTGGGTGTGTGCCACAAGCTAGAAGAAGAGTCAACTTTGGTTGATTTATTCCCTTTTAATTTCCAAAGAATAATAGTTGATTTGTTTCCCAAATTAAGGGGCTGATTTGTTTCCAGATTTAGCTTTCCAATTAGGGAGCAAGTCAATAGTTTCTCAAATTAGTTTTCTTCTGATTATAAGGCCTTAATGGCCGAATTATTTTGTTTCCTTTTAGGATGGCTTATAGCCTTTCTTTTCGTTTAGGGTTTTAGTATATAAAGGAACGAATTGGATGTAATTTGACAGACTTGAATTGAATAAAAATTGTGAGAGTTCATCTTTTTTTTTTTTTGGTTCTGAAAACTTGACTTATCACTCACATATTTTTCTTGTTCTTGATTGTGGCGTCTTCAACTTCTTGATACCGTTGGTTCTTACCACCTTATAGGTAACGGGTCGCGGTCCGATAACGTTCTTGTTTATAAACTTGGTTAGAAAACGATCATTCGTTACCATATATTGGTTCCGGGTCTCACTGCTCTTGGTGAGGTTCATATCATATTCATCTTAAGCTTTTTCCATAAAAAGTCAACCGATTATCATCCGGAATTTTCGCTTTTAAGAGAATAGATTTCAACACATGAGCGTGTGTGTGCATGTGGCTCGTCATCCCATTTCTGTTTTTCAACCCGAGCTCATTTGATTTTCAACTAAACTTCTTTTTAAGCCTTCCTTCTTTTCTTTTTAGGCTTTGAATTAATTTTTTTTTTTATGATTTCATTTCAACACTTCTTTGATTTTTTCATTTTTTTTACATAACAAAAATTCACTTCATGGCGGCTTTCACTCATCACAATGGTGTAGCTCTTTCCAACATTGGGTAGCTTTCACAACCAAGGTGTGTAGCCCTTTTCATGAAGGTGCTCGTTGAGTTCTATGTAATTGCCGAAGCAAAATGGATACTAACCAAATGTCATTTTAAATGTACTTAATCACAAAAACTTCAAGGTGTATTCAATGTTAACATATTAGTAAACTCAACCTACTAGCAAAACATATAAGAGAAGCAAGGTGCAATTTTAGAAAATTAAGATTTTATGGTTCATAAGCACATGATCTAAGAGCAATAAGTAGAGACTTATTCAAGATCATTACTTCTCTAATGAGCACTCACCCTTGAACCACTTGTTCTTGGGTGTACCTACACAAACATTTCCAATATCATCCTTGACAACAATGTTAAATCTAGAGTAAAGTCCTTCAATGACTTGATTAACAAGAATATCATTAACACACTCTTCCTTAACATTTTCAACACATGCTTCGCAAGTTGAACAGGATTAGAATTCTTTCTACTCCATAACTTTTTCTCATGCTTAGCAAAATTATCATGTTTTTCACCTTTCAAGGCCTTAGCATCTTCAAGTTGAAGTTTAATCTCTTTATCCCTAGATTCATTTCCTAATTTGCATTTTTCAATATATTTATAACACCTAGGCTTAATGTGACCTATTGTGTTGCAATAATGGCAAATTGGAATAAAAGATGAGATTGTACCTTTTGGAGTTGAACTAGCTTTACTAGGAGTTTACAAAGATAGCTTGTTCACCAACTTCTTCTTGGCTTTTGATCTTCTCTTCTTGTGTGGTTTCTTATCAATCACGACTTTATCAAAGTGTGTAGGAAGTGGTGCTTCCAAGAGCTCCTCTTCAACTACCAAGTCGTCTTCACCACTATGAGAGTTAACAAGATTCCTAACACTAGACACATTAATCGAATCATTCACTAAATCCTTGATAGCCTCCTTAGTCGTGTTAATCTCTTCCATCAATTCTTGTTCTCTCTTCCTCAAAGAAGATATCACATTATCCTTCTCAAGGTTAATCATTTCAAGTTCTTTAAACTTCTTCATAATATCACCTTTTTCACCAAGAAGTCTACGAGTAACAACCACAAACTCATCTAGTTGCTTCTTGATCAAATCATCCTTTTCAACTACTTCTCGTTGAGCATTGTCTCTATCTTCTTCAAACTTTTCTATCTTTTTCAACAACTCAAGATTAGTAGGTATGAAACTAGAGCTTCCATCATGATTTGCATCAAGGTTCTTGTTCAAAGATATTGTACTACAAACATCTAGTGAAGAATGAGAAGCCGTTATAGCTACAAAGTTGCTCACCAACTCTTCATCACTTGAAGACTCACTACTAGAGCTCTCATTGTCACTAGAATTATCATCACTCCAAGTAGCCGCCAACACTTTACCTTTCTTGTCTTTCGTAGATGGCTTCTTGGTGCACTCACTAGCAAAGTGACCAAGACCTTGACAATTATAGCATTGAACCTCTTTCTTATTCATGGCTTGACTATTCTTCACAATCCTTGGAGATGATGTTCTCTTGACTCCTTTTTCCTTAGAAGACTTGCCTTTAGGCTTGGCATTCTTCTTTAGAAACTTCTTGAACCTTCTAACCAAGAGTGCAATTTCTTCATTTTCATCATCACTCTCTTCCTCTATAGCATTGAGAGCGATTCCCTTACTCTTGATCTTTGGCTTCAAGCACATCTCATAAGTTTGGAGAGACCCAAGCAACTAATCGATATTCATACTATCCACATCCTTGCTTTCCTCAATGGCCGTCACCTTTGATTTAAATCTCTTAGGAAGAGACCTAAGAATTTTCCAATTTAAACGCTCTTTTGAGATAGATACTCCAAGTGCTTGACATTGGTTAGCTATGTTAAGAAGCCGGAATTAGAAGTCTTCAAACTTTTCTTCCTCACCCATACTTAAACCTTCAAATTGTGATGCCAACATTTGAAGCCTCGATTTCTTCACCGCTAAGGTTCCTTTATTAGTAACTTGAAGAGTATCCCAAGCTTCCTTTACGGATTCAAGATTTTGAATGTAGGAGAATTGATGCCCATCAACTCCTCCAAAGATGGCATTCATAGCACGATGGTGCCATTTAGCAACCTCAAACTCATTCATTGTCCATTCACTCATTGGCTTGAGTATCATGGTTCCATCCTCTAAAACCTTGGTAGGAGGACTATAACCTTCTTCCACTACCATCAAAGTACTTTCATCAATAGAGTGGATGTATGCTTTCATCCTCAACTTCCAATATCCATAGTTAGTGCCACGAAGTAATGGTGGCCAAGTATTTGAGGCTTCTTCCGCCATTACATCATCTTGTAAACCCATGACTTCAAACGCATTGCAAAAAACATGAAAGTATCACCCTGGACTCACACTTAGTGCAATCTAGTGTCCTGCTCTGGTACCAATTAAAAATACAATCACGGTTAAATGCTCAAGGCTAACCTAGAGAGAGAGAGGGGGGGGGGGGGGGGGTGAATAGGTTAGACACCTTTTTCGACTCCCTTAGAAACAAACAAAAGTTTGTCCCTCTAGATTGCTTGTATCACAATATATATATTAATTAAAGACAATTAATCAATATATAAACACAAGTAAAGTGTGATACAAACAAGTAATTGTTATACATACACAATCAATATTATAAAGAGGAAGTCAACATACATAAAGAGTTCTATCCACAATACAAATATTAGAGAGATAGGGATAGAGAAAAGTTGACACAAGATATAACGTGGTAAACCTCCGAAGAGGAAACATCCATGGGCTAGTAGCCACCGGCAAACAAAATCCACTAGTAGATAAGACAAGTACAATCTCTCAAGTGACCTCTTCACCTAGAAACTACCCTCCTATCCTACTCTAGAAGTTGCCGCCCTATGCTCAACAATCCGAGGCTTCACGCCTCTTGTCAAGACTTCCTTGCTCACCTTAGATCTTCACAACCCAAGGCAAGACTTCTTGCTCAACTATCCGAGTCTTCCCGACTCTAGTGAAGACTTCCTTGCTCACCTATCCGAGTTCTCCCAACTCTAGGCAAGACTTCTTGCTCAAATATCCAAGGCTTCATACCTCTAGCCAAGACTTTCTTGCTCGATAATCTAAGGCTTCACACCTCTTGCCAAGACTTCTTGCTCAACACCGTAGGTCTCACACCTATTGTCAAGACTTCCTTCTCACAAGGCATATAGGTGATCATGAATGTAAAACACAAACAAGCACACAACATAGAATGCTATGATCAACACATCCTATGGAAAATACTAGACATGAGCATGAATGCACAAATCACAAATAGTCTAGTTAATCATGCATGTGTTATCTATATAGATTATGTAAGATATGATCAACATTAATCACAACCTAGAAACATGCATATGTTTAAAATTGAATCACAAGATAAAATCAATAAATCACAAGATCAAGTTTAAATCACAAAAACCTAAAACATGCTAAAATCATATGACAATGTCAAATAGATTTAAGCAAAAGTTCTAGAGCATATTCCTAATCATAGATTCAACAAATCACATGAATAGCTCAAAAGAACATAAGAACATGTATTATGGGAGAATTTTGGCCAAGAGAACCTAATACATGTGAGGAACTATCTTTCTCAAAATCAATCTATCAAAGATCATCAAATAGTCCTAGAATCAAAGCTAGCACACTACAATCCCAAAGATGTGATAACATAGGCAAAATCAAAACCTAACTCAACATGTATGATTTCAATTGAAATTCAACCTAGCTTTGAAAGTGTTTAAAACATAAATCAAAATACTCACAATATACAAATATATGTAGAAGAAGAAAACCCAAGGCAATTGATCAATTTTTAAAAGAAAACTTTGCGAGAAAATCAATACCTTAGTTGATTTAGGTGCAGTCTCGTTTTTGTATGATTAGACACCAAAAACAGCACAAAAATAACTTAAACCTTCAGAGAAAAGATGGAGGATGAATATATGAACACTCTCAACTTAAAATCACTCAAATCGGAGATCAAATTAAGAAGTTATGGTATTTGGAAGGTGAGAAAATTTAGAGAGAAAATTTCTGCACACTTGATTTGAATTTCTTTTTCGAATGAAATGTGAGAGGGAAAGAGTTTATAAAAGAGTGGGAAACTTGGACATGTGAAATGACCAAGAGGGGAAAAATGAAGCCAAGCAAGCTTGCTTCCCGAGATGGCTCGTGGGCATCTTGGGGCAGCAAGCCTTCTGCCCCGAGATGGTCACGCTCCATCTCAGGAAAGAAGACAATGCCTGCTTCTTTCTTCTTCGACCGTTCTCAGGACTCCGAACTCGGAATTCGTAATCCGTTTACGGATTACGAACCGTAAATATCACTTGGATATGGAAATATAAGATACTCAACCCAGAAAATAATAATTTGACTCGATATACGAAGATGAAGACAATGTATAAAACATGAGTTGAAAGTGTAGTATCTTTTGACTTACAACTTGAAATCAATAGTATGAGTAACCGAAATGATCGGAACTCAATCAAGAATGATTTAAGACTAAATCCAAGTTCAATATCCATGTTATACAAACATATACACACACAAGCACAATTCACAGTAGAATGCAAACTACATAGAGATAGTTTCCAATCATGCATATTCCAAAACATGTTATTTCCAAACCAATACATGAGCATTCATCTTAAAGTGTGTGAATGTGTTATACATGGTGTACAATGATGCATAGAAACATATGAATGAATTGTATGTGTGTGCCTATAAAGGTGCACAACGATGCAGGGACACAAATGTGTGATATGTGTGTGTGTGCCTAAGCCTTGTAAGAGAAATATAAGGTCTTAGTATACCTTTGTAGAACCAAATTGCATCCATTCTCTTTGAAGACTTAGAACTTGCTTTGACTTGTTGTTTCTTCTTCCTTGAAGCTTGAATCATCATGAACCTAAACAACTAAGTCATTACAAGTAAATATCATTTTGATATGGAATTCATGCCAACACAAACTAAAACCTAACACCAACCACTCTCAAACAAGTCCAAGTGTTGACATGGCGTATAACAGCTTTCAACAGGTTCATGTCGTGTTCCACGGATAAATGCCTTCCCTTCTTCAAAACCATCAAGCAGGGGAAGAACATGAAATGAGACCAAGACAACGAGAAAGTTTTCTAAGATTTAAAGAATTACCTCGCCAGCCCGCTGCTGCTAGTTAAGCCCATGCCGGGAAAGGAGTTATAGATCTACCTGGCAGTGTCAAAGTTGGCAGTAAGTGTGCTTTGGTCAAGGAGTGTGGGGATGGGGTTCAATGTCCTGTCTACTATGTCAATCACACACTATCCAAGCCCTCGAAGAGAAGCTCACTCTTACCCTGGTTACTTCAACCAGGAAGCTTCATCCCTATTTTCGAGCCCATACAGTGGCGGTGGTGACAGATCAATCCCTCTGCCAGTTCTTATAGAGGCTGGATGTATCTAGAAGACTAGTCTTGTAGGCCTTGGAGCTCACCCAGTTTGATCTAAAGTACAAATCATGAACAACAATCAAAGCTCAGGCCCTAGCAGACTTCCTAGCTGAATTCTCAATCCTTTTAAGTGAAGAGACCCTAGTAGCACTAGGTCTGGCTCTTAGAAAGCTTCTAGAGGACAACGATTGGTCGAAGGCTGTAAAGTCTTGATTATTTACACTGGTGGAGCATCTGGACAGGCAGAGGGATTAGCCAGGTTTGTCCTGATTGACCCTGAAAGGATGGAATGTTTCCACAGTTTTAGGTTCAAGTTCAAACCAACCAATAATGAAGCAGAGTATAAAGCTCTCATATCCGGAATTAAGGTCACCATTGAGGGGGCTGATTACTTACACGTAAAGAGTGTCTCGTTGCTTATTGTCAACTAGGTTACAGGACTTTATTAAGCCAAGGGTGACAACATGGCTGCCTACTTGAAGCTGGTCTAGCAACTCAAGGAAAGGTTCAAGGGATTCTGGATTAAGCAGATACCTCGACAACAAAACCATCGAACGAACTTCTTAGCAAAGATAGCTACGAATGGGGCTCAAGCCCTACCTAGGAGAGTACCTCTCTAGGTGATCTCCTAAGTAAGCATAACAGCGGGCACGAAAATCTTCCACATTGAGCGGTTACCTTGTTGGATGGATCCAATAGCTATCTACCTCCAGGAAGGAAAGCTTCCCAAAGATCCCGACCAAGCCTAAAAAATCAAGAGGTTACCCGTCCGGTAATGTCTGATAGACGGATACCTCTACAGGAGGGACAAATCCCTTTTTTTGCTTCGATGTCAGCATCTGGATGATGCCAGTTGGGCATTAAGAGAGGTTCATTCAGGGGACTACGAGAATCATATCAGTGCGGAGGCTTTAGCATATCAAGTACTTCACATGGGGTATTACTAGCCAACTATTCACCAAGACGCGAAGATGTTTGTTCAATCCCGTGAACCCGGCTAGAAGACCTTGAACTTGAGCCACCGACCACCAGAGCGACTATCATCAATCAGTTTATCCTACCCATTTTCCATGTATGGGGTCGACCTAATCGGTCCACTTCCTACCACTTCTGGACATGCTAAGTACGTTAACGTTGCAATTGATTATTTCACAAGATGGGTTGATGGAAGACCTCTCTTCTAGATTTCAAAAGAGAATATGACAGAGTTCATCAAAACCAATGTGGTTTGCAGGTTAGGAACCCCGTTCATCATAATAGCCGACCTAGGCAAACAGTTTGACAACGTCCGATTAGAAAACTTCTGTGAAGGCTCGGGAATCAACCTCATGCTAGCTTCAGTAGCTCACCCTCAGACTAATGGGCTGGTCGATTCTACCATAAAAACCATCAAGAAGTTCCTAAGAAATAAATTACAGCAGAAAAAAGGCAAGTGGGTCGAAGAGCCCCCTGAGGTTCTCTGGGAATATCGATCCATGAAAATAATAGCTACCGGAGAAACACCCTACTCTCTAGCCTTCGGGGTGGAAGTAGTTATTCCCATCGATTATAAATTGACCTTGTTCAGGGTGTAACACTTTGAACCAAAAAGCAACGAGGTTAAGCTCTGAGCCAGTCTAGACCTCCCAGAAGAGAAATAAGATCAGGTAGCTGAGAAAATAACAATTTACCAAAGTAAGATCACTAGGTATTTCAACATAATGGTTAGAGCTAGAAACTTTAAGGAAGGGGACTTGGTTATCAGGAAAGTGACCTAGAATACCCGGATAAGGTCGGATGGGGTTCAAGGAACCAATTAGGAGGGGCCGTACTTGGTAAATGTAGTGGTCAGCAATGGGGCATACAAGCTTGAAGACATGGATGGTCGATCACCATGAACCAAGGAAAGCTAGATAGCTTCATAGTTGCCTTAGTCGAGCACCACTCCCCGTCAAGAAGGGTATGAGTGTAAGAGCATAGTTGCATCTAGATCTCGAGACCAAGATAACAAGATAGCCTTCCTGATACCTTGGTCGATCTACCATCCTCAAGAGTGTAAGAGCATAATTACCATCCAGATCTCGAGACCAGGACAACTAGATAGCCTTCCTGATGCTTTGGTCGGGCTACCACCCCCAAGAAAGGTCTGAGTGTAAGAGTATAGTTACCATCCAGATCACGAGACCATGATAGCTAGATAGCCTTCATAATGCCTTGGAAAGGCTACCACCCATCATACGGGAATCAAAGCCTAGATACGCTCAAGCCCGCCAAACCAAGGTCTCTATAGAAGGGTCCCTCCTATCCCCGATACGAGGTAGAGAGGCACCCAAAATATTATAGTATGAATTTCGTCTAAAGTGTCAGATCTAGACATCTGACAAAGAAAGATCCTTCTAGGGTCCAACATATACCACAGTGGAAAACCGTTAATCTACTTGTTCTCCATTTTTCTTTTTCAACTTTGCAGGGACACAGTTACGATAGCCCACTGTGAAAGCTTGGTTGAAACACATCAAGTTTAAGGTGCGGACAAGGTCGAAAATAGTAAACCTAGACTCAACAGATTGAAGGTCATTAATTGTCAGGCTTAATTAAGTCAAGATTACGTTGAGGGCTTCGTTTTAGGTCGAGGTTAGAAGTAAAGCGAGGTGAACCCAACCTTGGTATAAATTCATGATTAACAATCAATCAAAGCAAGCAAGAGAAAAAAAAGGGAAGCCAATTCACATAGATGATGAGGGAGCCAATCCCCTCAATGGGTTACATTAGATACCTAAGGGAGCCTATCCCATTACAAGGCTTACATCTAGCAGGGTGCCCAACCCCTAGTTCTGGGCAATGACAAAAAAAATTAATGACAAAGAAATTGATGAAACTGGTCAAGAGTGAAGCAGGGTGCCCACCCTCTTTTCGGGGCAATCGAGGTAGATAGTTAAAGGGATTATATCAAATTTTGATCTCCTCATGGTTTTCTCCCTCAACTTCTCTATCCTGCTGATTTCTGTCTGCCCCCCCACCGTCTGACGATTGATCAACTTGACTGTTCCCTCTAGCTACTGCTTCTTTCTGATGTTGTTCATCTGCCTACTGCTCGGCTAGGTCTTCCTCCGGGACTTCACTTACCACAACCATAACTTCAGGAGGAATGATCACATATTGGGTGGAAGCGGCTGCCTCAGATCCCATCTGTTCAACCCCTGCATCTGCTCTGGTAAGCTCTTTAGAGCGATCTTCGGTGTTCTCCCAGGTTTCTGAATAAATCCCTTTGTGCTGTATAGGCTGAACCCCACCAGAAGACTCCTCTGGTCTAGAGTGTGAAAAGACTGGAGGAGGGAGAGGAAGATCTGTGTCAACCGATTGTTTCCCAGCTCCAACCGCACTCAAAGGACCGTTCCATCACTGACAGAAAGGGAAATCTCTGTGAGCTTGGCCATAATCTCCTCTCCATCTCAGTTAGCAATGACAGACAGATCAAAGAGAAGAGGGAGAGCTTCTGTGGCCTGGTAGGAGGCATAAAAATACCTATCAGTGAAGGAGGCATCCACCTCGCCCTGTAGGTTGGCCACCCGAGCATAGAGATTTTGGTTTTCGATATCCAACATCTTGGCTTTTACTTTCCAGGAATCCCTCTGCTTAGCCTGGCATTTAGATTAATGGGTCTCTTGGTTGAAGGACCGCTTCAACCTCTTGTGGTCATATTGAAGCTCGTCCAACCCTGTCTCCATCTTTTCTAGTTAGAGGTCATCTTCTACAACAGAGTTTAAGCCCACGTAAGTAATACCGCGGCCCTCTCAACTTCAGCCTTAGCTTTTATCGTAAGGTGGCGAAGAGAGGCCACTTGATGGCCTATGGCCACATTGAATTTGAAGGCCTATAGGATGTGAGGCTAAAGTTGGAAACTGATCAAGATGGCAATCACAAGTAAAGGTGAAAGAAGTTAATTACCTCAGCCAAGAGAGCAGATCCCTTGGTAAGCAGAATGTCAACGGGTATCGAAGCCATCCTAGAGAGACCACCACCTGGGCAAGATGCGGCAAACTGCTCCAAGACTTCATCTTACCTAGCAGAGCTCGACTGATGTTGAAAGTGAGCATGAGGAATGTCTGCAACATCAGCCTCAAGGTCCCCCAAAGCGCGAGGAGTCAGGGATACGGATGAAGGAGCAGAAACATCAGGGAGGCTGACCACAAGAATGGTAGAAGTAGTAACAACAATAGAAGGGGCAACCGAAGAAGGAGTGGTGGCAGTTGCAGCAGCTGTAAGAGGAACAGAGGTCCCTTCACCTTGTACCTTAGAAGCATGCGATGCTAGGATCGCCATCTTGGGCCTAGGTTGGAAAGAGGATGGAACATGAGGGGTGTGAGCTCGCTGGACTTCATGGGAAGCTAGAGCAACAATAGAAATTGTTAAAAAGACGAAGAAGAAAGAGGTCAAAATCAAGTTAACTAGCGTAAAAGAAACAAGCTAGTTCAAATTTCTTTGCATACTGGGAGAAGCAGCAAAGATGCGCAAGTATAGATTCATCCTACGGGGATCAAAGGAATCAACAGTGGGAAACTTCAGGTTCAGATAGTTGTGGGAGATGATAGTCGTTAAATTGTCTTAGACTCAGCGGACAGAGAGTCCCTATCCCACGAGGGCTTACAATTGAAAGCAGTAGGGACCATGAATTCGTGCCCCCCGATGAAGATCGAGCTTCCCCAGTCACCCCCACTAGAATCTATTCTTTCTTTCAGGAGAGATCTATCTTGGGAGTATCGGGAACGATGCTTGGCCATCGCGTAAAACTGACCTCTTGGGACGCAAGATAGACTGCCAATCTAATAGATGTAAGCCAGTTTCTCGGCTCCGGGCTTCATGGCGACCTTGCTCAACTTGCACTGCTCCCTCCATTGCACGAGGGAGCCAATTAGATGTCTTTAAAAGTCAGGGGTCAACTGGAGAGGAGCTAGTTGCAGGGCGTTGAGAGCCCGTCGGAGGGTAGGGTGAAGAAGAAGCCTGACCCCATTCTCAAGGGTTGGGACGTGGATCAGGAGCATGCCTTTAGAAGGGGAAAATACATTATGGTTCTTGTGAGGAACAGAGATAGAGACGCTATCAGGAATGTCGTACTTGGCCTTCAAGAGATTAATCGACTTCGGGTCAGTGGTAGAATCCGGGATAGCCTTAAAGTCGTAGGGAAGAATTTCCTCCAAAAGGGTACCACTGACCATAGGTTGACCCCCACCGGCCGTAGCATTCTCAGATTCTTTATCTGAATCCTCATCGACCAAGTTTAGAGGTTCCTCGAGTTTGTTCAAGAAACTGGACCTGATTGAAACATTACTACCCGAGCGGTGACGCTATCGGTTTGGAGGAGAATCCACACGGTTGAAATCTTTTTACGCTTGCTTCCCATGAGCAAGACTGGAGACTTCCTCACCCTCTACCATGTGGTCAACTGTATCATGACTGGACTTCGACAAAGTGATGAGAAATTTTTAATTTGATGAAAGAAAGATAGAGATGTTGCTCGAGAAGGTAAAGAAAGAAGGGATTTTTTGAACAATTTGAAATTTGAAAGAGTAAGATGCATGCCAAGGAAGACAACGTGACCGAGTTTAAAAAGGGATGAGTGGCACATTAACCAGTAACTTTGGTGATGAAAGCAAACGAGAAGGTGAGATCTTCTGTGAAGATTACCTCAATTCTTGGGGACTGCCGTAATGCAGCCTGATTATTTTAAAAAATGCACCGTTCCTTGCTCGTCACGTTTCACTTGCATTTAATGAAAGGATTCCTTCCTGGATTTTGGTAGCTAAAACAAGAGGTAAAATTTTCCAAATTAAAGTAGGAAATCTAACTCCAACCTCAACTCAATCACCAATGTTTAAGTCAGAGGGGACTTCTGTTAATAGCCAAATTTGGCTAAGGACCAAAGGTAAATTTTTCACTCTCCAAGCAAGGGTCTTAATTCTTCAGGGTATTGGGGTTCCTGGGGAAGAAAGGCAAAGTATTGGCGGCTACTTGGAATGATGATAACTCTAGTGACAATGAGAGCTGTAGTAGTGAGTCTTCAAGTGATGAAGAGTTGGTGAGCAACTTTGTAGATCTAACGGCTTCTCATTCTCCACTAGATGTTGATGGTACAATATCTTTGAACAAGAACTTTGATGCAAATCATCATGGAAGCTCTAGTTCCATTCCTACTAATCTTAAGTTGTTGGAAAAGTTAGAAAAGCTTGAAGAAGCTAGAAATAACGCTCAAAGAGAAGTAGTTGAGAAGGATGATTTGATTAAGAAGCAACCAGATAAGTTTGTGATTTTGTTACTCGTAGACTTCTTGGTGAGAAAGGTGATATTATGAAGAAGTTTAGAGAACTTGAAAAGATAAACCTTGAGAAGAATAATGTTATATCTTCTTTGAAGAAGAGAGAACAAGAACTGATAGAAGAAATAGACACGGCTAAGGAAGCTATCAAGGACTTAGTGAATGATTCGGTTAGTGTGTCTAGTGTTAGGAATCTTGTTAATTCTCATAGTGGTGAAGATGACTTAGTAGTTGAGGAGGAGCTCTTGGAAGCACCACTTCTTACACACTTTGATGAAGTTGTGAATAATAAGAAACCACATAAGAAGAGAAGATCAAAAGCCAAGAAGAAGTTGGCGAACAAGGTATCTTTGCAAACTCTTAGTGAAGCTAGTTTAACTCCAAAAGGTACAATCTCATCTTTTATTCCAATTTGCCATTATTGCAACACAATAGGATACAATAAGCCTTGGTGTTAAAAATACATTGAAAAATGCAAATTAGGAAATGAATCTTGGGATAAGGAGATTAAACTTCAACTTGAACATGCTAAGACCTTGAAGGTTGAGAAACATGATAATATTGCTAAGCAAGAGAAGAAGTTGTGGAGTAGAATGAATACTAATCTTGTTCAACTTGACAAAGCTTGTGTTGATAATGTTAAGGAAGAGTGTGTTAATGATATTCTTGTTAATCAAGTCATTGAAGTTCTTTACTCTAGATTTAACATTGTTGTCAAGGATGATAATGGAAATGTTTGTGTAGGTACACCCAAGAACAAGTGGTTCAAGGGTGAGTGCTCTTATCACTAAAATAAGAAGCACATGTGAGATAACTTTGAGGCTATATATCAATTGTGTCGAGAATTCTTGCTTGCTAGCTTTGAATACTCCATGTATTGATATGAACTTGGTTATCTCACATCATGATTGTTATGATGGTCAAAATTTGTTGATTAACTGTAGAGAAGTTCTTTTTTTATATGTGTTGATTGAGTTGAGATATTATGCTTTTTATACTCTTGTTGTGAAACATTGTCAACTTGATGTCATGAGGACATTCAAGGCAAGAGTGCTCATAAAAAGGGTGGATGTACGATATTTGGTAAATATAATGTGCAAAAAGGTATCTCTATACTCTAATGCATGTTTTCTTAGATATTCATCTTTTGACTCAATTTTTGATATACATTTCATAGCATGTCATATTAGAGAATTTTGTATAGCATACATGTTAGGATTATGCTCGATAGCAAGAGTGTAATATTGTAATTAACAATCTTTTCATATGAATAAAGTGATTTCTAGTTTAACAAATCTTATAACATTTATATTTTAATTATTATAATTGTCAAAAGTAAATAATCATAAGGTCAAAAGACTATGAGAAAAGAAGAATTGTTCATACATTATGTATGAGGTAGACACAATTCTTTAGTTAGTCTTAAATAGTATTCACAACTTAAGATAGAAGGTTGGGCGCCTTTATCTTGTCATAGTTGTAGATTCTTTTCCTAGCATTTGAGTGGGATCAAACGTGTTATGATGAGTCTAAAATCATCAAAGTATGGTGTTTTTGGGCAAAAGAATCTAGCGCACTGGGTACATTGAATAGGATCACAATGAAATACTTAATCTAGAACCGTCAAGATAAAAGTTTTTTTTTCATTTGAAGACAATCGGAGAGTCTATCTCAATCCTGAGATAAATGATGGACTTATGGTTGCAAGTGTTATCATTTGAGCTATCAATGAGTACGATTATATAGCATAGTCTATCCTCGATAGTTTGGTGGTATTCATCTGTTAATCGATAGAGGACTTCATTTATAGATATGAACATCGTGGCTCCATTTTTTGAATGAGAGTAGAATACCATCATATGGATGTTTTGAGGTATTGGATATTAAATCTTAACTTAAAGTTTTCAATAGTGTCTATTGAAACATGGCTTCTGTATAAGTAAGAATATCCAAGTTCAAAATGTGGTCATATGAGTAAATATGGTAACTTGGAGAGCTATAGGCGGTCTATGAGCTCTTGGCGATTACTGACATTCTTCATAAGGATACATTTTCTCCAATAAGGTTGTCTAGGGTACGAATGAGTAACATCAACTTATTCTATCTTTATTTAAGAGTTCAATTTTAGTTCTTTAATGGAATGAACTAAAATTAAATATATTGGACCTAAGTGAATCATTTGTTGATTGTGATTATGTTGTGTCTATTGGAGCTTAAATTTAGATAGCCCGTCAAGATCTCCAATCCACATAAACTTGCATGGATCACTTAATATATTCTTCTGGACAAATAGGGGTCCATCTAGAATTGTAATAAGGCATGTGAACTTGTTTCTTTTTGTAAGAATAGGTCTAGTTCACATGTTGACTTTTTATTAAGGTCCAATGGATTTAATAAAATAAGAAAAATAATATATGACCTTTACATATATGGTATGGGCGGCAAAGGCTATTAAGAATAGGATAAATATATTATTTTTATTTTATTATTTAATTAAATCGAAATTAATTAATTTGTTAATTAATTAATTATTCAATTAAAAGTACAAATCTTTTTCCTAGTAGTAGATGGTCTCCTAAAACTATACTATTGTTGGAAGTATAGTTAATGTTAAAGACTATATTTGATAAGTAGATAAATAAAAGGAATTAATTATCTAATCAAATTAGGAAGTCTTTAATATGGTTACAAATACATTATTGAGTTGGATTAGGTGTCTTGGTGTAGGAAATAATTCTTTTTGAAAAAGGATTCTTGGTCACCAAGTAAAACTACTTAGTGGTAGAATTCTTCTTTGAAAAGGATTCATAACCACCAAGTTAATCTACCTAAGGATAGGATTCTTGTCCATAAAGTAATCCTTCTTAGGAAAGAATAAACTCTCCTAATCTAAATCAAAGAATGAAATTCGGCCAATAACATATGGTTATAGGAGAAGTTAGATTTCCTTTTTGATAAGGACTCTTAACTACCAAATAAATCCACCTAAGGAAAGGATTCTTGACAACCAAGCAAATCCTTCTTAGGAAAGGATTTTCAATAGTGTCTAATGAAACATGGCTTCTGGAAAAGTCAAAATATCCAAGTTCAAAATGTGGTCATATGATTTAATATGGTAACTTGGAGAGCTATAGGCGGTCTATGAGCTCTTGGCCATTACTGGTATTCTTCACAAGGATACATTTTCTCCAATAAGTTTGTCTAGGGTACGAAAGAGTAACATAAACTTATTCTATCTTTATTTAAGAGTTCAATTTTAGTTCTTTAATGGAATGAACTAAAATTAAATAGACCGGACATAAGTGAATCATTTGTTGATTATGATTAGGTTGTGTCTATTGGAGCTTAAATTTAGATTGTCCGCCAAGATCCCCAATCCACACGAACTTGCATGGATCACTTAATATATTCTACCGGACCAATAGTGGTCCATCTAGAATTGTAATAAGGCATGTGAACTTGTTTGTTTTTGTAAGGATAAGTCTAGTTCACATGTGGACTTTTTATTAAGGTCCAATGGATTTAATAAAATAAGAAAAATAATATATGGCCCTTACATATATGGTATGGGCGGCAAAGGCTATTAAGAATAGAATAATTATATTATTTTTATTTTACTATTTAATTAAATAGAAATTAATTTATTTGTTAATTAATTAATTATTTAATTAAAAGTCAAAATCTTTTTCATAGTAGGAGATGGTCTCCCAAAACTATATTATTGTTGGTAGTATAGTTAATATTAAAGACTATATTTGATAAGTAGATAAATAAAAGGAATTAATTATCTAATCAAATTAGGAAGTCTTTAATATGGTTACAAATACATTATTGAGTTGGATTATGTGTCTTGGTGTAGGAAATAATTCTTTTTGAAAAAGGATTCTTGGTCACCAAGTAAAACTACTTAGTGGTAGAATTCTTCTTTGAAAAGGATTCATAACCACCAAGTTAATCTACCTAAGGATAGGATTCTTGTGCATAAAGTAATCCTTCTTAGGAAAGAATAAACTCTCCTAATCTAAATCAAAGAGTGAAATTTGGCCAATAACATATGGTTATAGGAGAAGTTAGATTTCCTTTTTGATAAGGACTCTTAACTACCAAATAAATCCACCTAAGGAAATGATTCTTGACAACCAAGCAAATCCTTCTTAGGAAAGGATTTATCATCCTATATATATGTGCAAGAGAATTTCGGTCATGACTAAGGGCAACTAGAGGTGAATTTCGGCCAAGCTAATTTTTCTAAGAGAAGAATTTGGTCATCATAGGAATTTTGAGGGAGAAAAATCTGATTTTACTCTACACAAAATTCGATCATCTCTAAGTATTAGTGTGGGAATTCGGCCAAGTAGAGAAAAAAGGGGAACGTTTTTGTATTCGATAGTATACTAATATCCTTTACATTAAAAGGGTTTTGTGTACAACATCGAATCAAGGTTCACGCGAGTTTCAATCAAATTGATTGATAATTCACAAGTGACCGGACTTTCTTGGATTTTTCTCTTGGAGGACATTTGTAACTAACAAAAAAAAGATTTTTGCTTTGTCTCCATCCTCAGGAATACAATTTAAAGAAAGGGAGCCCACACTTCTAGGTGATTCACGTTCGTGATTGGATTGGAAGATCTTGCGGAATCAATTCGGCGCTTGCTCAATCATCACGCGAAAAAGGTATGATACTTTTATATACATCAATTAATCTAGGGTTAAGGTTCTTGTTATTAAAAGGGAATTTTTTTTTTTTATACGCAAACCCTATTTTCGTTTTTATCATGCTTCCGTTGCGTTTTGAACCCGTTTTTCCCTACAATACATATGGTTCTCATTGACATTTACTATTTTAGGATCTAATAGTTATATTCTTCACATTTATCTTAACTTTGATGATTGTTTGTGTATAGTTTATTGAGTGGCATAACTTTTGAAAATATGAGCTTCATATTCTTTTAAAGCTACCCATTAGAGAAGTAATAATCTTGAATAAATCTCTACTTATTGCTTTTAGATCATGTGCTTATGAGCCATAAAATCTTGGTTTACTAAAATTGCACGTTGCTTCTCTTATATGTTTTGCTAGTAGCTTGAGTTTACTAATATGTAAACATTGGATACACCTTGTAATTTTTTTGCTTAAGTACATTTAAAATGATCTATGGTTAGTATCCATTTTTCTTTGGCAATTACATAGAACTCAACGAGCACCTTCACAGAAAGGGCTCCACACATTGGTTGTGGAAGCTACCCAATGTTGGAAAGCACTACACCATTGTGATGAGTGAAATCCATCATAAAGTGAATTTTTGTTCATGTACAAAAAATGGAAAAATCAAAGAAGTGTTGAAATGAAATCAAAAAAAAAACTTTGATTCAAGGCCTAAAAAGAAAAGGAGGAAGGCTTAAAAAGAAGTTTAGTTGAAAATCAAATGAGCTTAGGTTGAAAAACAGAAATGGGATAACGCTCATATGTTGAAATCTATTGTCTTAAAAGAAAAAAATTCTGGATGATAATCGGTTTGACTTTTTATGGAAAAAAGCTTAAGATGAATAGTTGTTTGAAATTGTTTGCATGTTGATTATCAAACTACTTCTTGATATATATTTGAAGCATATCTCTCACGCACACACTTTGTTTATGAGTATGATGATATTTTAGCAATTGTTGAAGAATTATGAGAGAACTTGAAAAATCTATGTGTATCTCTCTTAGCACATGAAGCTTATTTTGTTGATATTTCTTCAAATTTCTTGAATGTGTGATTGTGTGAACATCTTTGTGAACTTTATGCTATCATTAATTTTAGTTATAGAATTTATCAAGGGAGAGCATTGTATGCTAGACATTGTTCTCTTTTATGATATGTTCACATGCTTCATTTTGTTACATGTTGGCATATTTTGACTTAATGATACTTGTAAGATATTACTCACTATCTTTGTCTTGCATGATGATTCATTCTTAAGTCATATGTCATTGTGTTTATATATTTGTGACTAATATGCTTGTTTTGTCTTTCACTCACTTTTGTTGTATGTATATAACATCTTATATCGCAAGAACAAATGGGAATAACTAAGGTTACAGGTAGTGGAAATCAATCGAATCCCATTGTGAAAGCCAAGTCAACCTCAAAGGGATCCAAAGCTTCAAGGTTAAAGGATTTAGGGATCTTTGGAACTAAGAAGATATTTCAAGAGAGAGGCATTGACTTTGGTAAATGTAAAGATTCGTATGTTCTTAAATGCATTAAGGATAGGAATTGGGAATCTTGGGTGAGCATGTTAGGAATAGTGAATGATACTCTTGTTAGAGAGTTTTATCTTGAATATAGAAAGAGTGCCACCTTATTGGATGCTCTGATGAAGATTAGAGGTGTTGTGTTTAGAGTTAACCCGGAAAACATTAACAAGTTTCTTGGGCTATCTAATGATATAGATTCGAACTTTCTAGATGTAGATGTCATTGAGAATCTGAATATCATGGGTAGAACTCTTTGTAACAATGCTTCTTTTGAGTGGAAAGTAGAGCATATATAAGTCAACATGAGTTAACTAAGGCAAGTGCATTTTGGCATCTATTCATTTGCACTAATATTATTGGATCTTCGAATTCAACCGAACTGAATAAAGACAAGATCAAAATAGTATTTGCCTTGGTGACTAATCAACCTATAAACCTTGGGGATTTACTTATGTTTTATTTAGATAATACGGCTTTCTCAATTAGAGGAGATAAGAAGCTTGCATTACCGGGGTTTATAACTTCTTTGTGTTTAGCTGGTGGTGAAAAGAGTGAGGTAGATGATATGTTGGTACAACCCTTGGAAAAGTATAGTGATAAACTTGTGTAATACATGTCATATAAGGATAAGGGTAAGACATGTGATACTTTTGGACTTTTTAGTTCACAAGTTGATTGTCAAGAGACTAGCATAAACATTCTTCCGGATTGGGCTTTGCATTTGAAGAAGAAGGTTGATGAGCTTAGTGCTATAGTTGAAAAACAAGATGCTAGAATAAAAGAGTTGGAGGAGTGTATTGCATCAAGTTCAAGTCCACCTCTCAAGCATTATGTTAGGTCAGTTACACGCACATATTTCTTTGGTGGATCTAGTAGCTAGTATTTGAGTCTCATGGTATGTTTCTTACCTTTTAGCATCATTTCATGTCAAAAAGGGGGAGAAAGAGTTGATAGAGTTGCTAGTTACTTAGTTTCCTTTTTATGTTGTTTTTGTGAAATTTTGAACTTTCAATGGCATGTAATAATTAGTCTTAAGATTTGGTTAAGAATACTTGTATTTTGGAATGTATTGAGGAGGAGATACATGTATTTGTGGACTTAATTGTATATTCTTATCCATATTATATGTTGTCATTTGTTGTTTTTTCTCTTGTATATGCATTGTGCTTTGAGATGATTTGTAGGTTGTTTCAAGAGAAGATCAAGATGAAGTTCAAGAGTTGGTGAAGATTAGTTATAGGAATCTTACTCATTGTAATGTGAGGAGTGATTTTGTGACCTATCTTCATTTTTTTATTTGTAGTAAATGTATAGGTGTTTAGACATGGAATTTGCCAAAGGGGGAGATTGTTAGGTTTTAGTTTGTGTTGGCATTAATTCCATATCAAAATGATATTTACTTGTAATGATTTAGTTGGTTAGGTTCACGATGATTCAAGCTTCAAAGAAGGATAAATAACAAGTCAAAGCAAGTTCTAAGTCTTCAAAGAGAAATGATGCAATTTGGTTCTACAAAGGTATACTAAGACCTTATCTTTCTCTTACAAGGCTTAGGCATACACACACAGATCATATATTTGTGTCCCTACATCATTGTGCACCATTATAGGCACACATATACAATTCATTCATATGTGTCCCTGCATCGTTGTGCACCATGTATAACAGATTCACACACTTTAAGATGAATGCTCATACATTGGTATGGATATAACTTGTTTTCTAATATGCATGATTGGAAACTATCTCTATGTAGTTTGCATTCTAGTGTGAATTATGTTTGTGTATGTTTGTATAACATGGATATTGAACTTGAATTTAGTCTTAAATCATTCTTGATTGAGTTCCGGTCATTTCGGTTACTCATACTAATGATTTCAAGTTCTAAGTCAAAAGATACTACACTTTCAACTCATGTTGCATACATTGTCTTCGTATTCGTATATCGAGTCGAATTATTATTTTCTAGGTTGAGTATCTTATATGTCCATGTCTGTGTAAGAGTTATGGTTCGTAATCCGCAAACAGATTTGAATTTTGAGTTCGGAGACTAGAGAACGGTCTAAGAACGCTAGGGTAGCACGAGGAGATTGCACATGGCCGAAGGCCATGAAGGTGTTCAAGTCCGAGATGGCGCGTGTCCATCTCGGCCGCACAACCTTGCTGCCACGAGATGCCCACGTGCCATCTCGGGGAACCAATAACAAAGAAGGACTTTTTGGTCATTCTTGGTTCTTTCTTTCCCTCTCCTTTATAAACTCCTTCCCTCTCACATTTCTTTCTAAGAAGAAATTCAAACTAGTGTGCAGAATTTTTCTCTCTACATTTTTTCACATTTCAAACACCATAACTTCTTGATTTGAACTACGATTTGAGTGATTCGAAGTTAAGAGTGTTTGTATATTCATTCTCCATCTTTTCTATGAAGGTTTGAGTGAGTTTTGATGCTGTTTTTGGAGTATAAACACACAAAAACGGGACTGCACCTAAATCAACTTAGGTATTGATTTTCTCTCAAAGTTTTCTTTTAAAACTTGGTCAATTGCCTTGGGTTTTCTTCTTCAACATATATTTGTATATCGTGAGTGTTTTGATTTGAGTTTTGAACTCTTTCAAAGCTAGGTTGAGTTTCAATTGAAATCATACATGTCGAGTTAAGTTTTGATTTTTCCTATGTTTTCACATGTTTGAGATTGTATTGTGCTAGCTTTGATTCTATGACTATTTGATGATCTTTGATTGATTGATTTTGTGAAAATTATTTCCTTACATGTATTAGGCTCTCTTGGCCGAATTCTCACATAATACATGTGTTTATGCTCTTTTGAACTATTCATGTGTTTTGTTGAATCTATGATTAGGAATATGCTCTAGAACTTTTGCTTAAATCTAATTGACTTTGTCATACGATTTTAGCATGTTTTTGGTTTGTGTGATTTAAACTTGATCTTGTGATTTATTGAACATATCTTGTGATTCAAGTTTAGATCTATGCATGTATCTAGGTTGTGATTATTGTTGAACATATCTTACATGATCTAGATTGTTTATACATGCATGATTGACTCGACTATAAGTGATTTGTGCATTCATGCTCATGTATAGTATTTTTCAGAGGATGTGTTGATCATAGCCTTCTATGTTGCGTGCTTGTTTGCGTTTTGCATTCTTGATCACCTAGATGCCTTGTGAGAATGAAGTCTTGACAATAGGTGTGAGACCTATGGTGTTGAGCAAGAAGTCTTGGCAAGAGGTGTGAGACCTTGGATTGTCAAGCAAAGAAGTCTTGGCTAGAGTCGGGAGGACTTGGATAGTCGAGCAAGAAGTCTTGCTTATGGTCGTGAGGATCCGGATAGGTGACCGAGGTAGTCTTGACTAGAGTCTTGAGGACTTAGTTGAGCAAGAAGTATTGCCTTGGGTCGTGAGGATCCGGATAAGGTGAGCGAGGAAGTCTTAACAAGAGGTGTGAGGCCTCAGATTGTTGAGCATAGGGTGACAACTTCAAGAGTAGGATAAGAGGGTAGTTTCTAGGTGAAGGGGTCACTTGAGAGATTGTACCTGTCTTATCTACTAGTGTATTTTGTTTGCCGGTGGCTGCTAGCCCGTGGATGTTTCCTTTTCGGAGGTTTACCACGTTATATCTTGTGTCAACTTTTCTCTATCCCTATCTCTCTAGTATTTGTATTGTGGATAGAACTTTTTATGTAAGTTGACTTCCTTTCTATAATATAGATTGTGTATGCGTTACAATTACTTATTTGTATCACACTTTACTTGTTTTATATATTGATTAATTGTCTTTAATTAATATATATATTGTGATACAAGCAATCTAGAGGGACAAACTTTTGTTTGTTTCTAAGGGAGTCGAAAAAGGTGTCTAACCTATTCACCCCCCTCTAGGTATTTCCAGTCTATGCTTAAGCCCAAGTCCAAGTGGACTGATGACAAACTCGAGGCTGCTGAATGGAACTCAAAGGCCTCCGTTCCTTATATCGTGCAGTGGGTGAGAGTCAAGCAAAGCCTATCCAATCCACTAGAGATGTTCGAGAAGCTTGGGAGATTCTAAGAGTCACCCATGAAGGTACCACGAAAGAAGAAGAAAACAAGTTGGGTACCTTAAAGATAAAGCTTCAATGTTGTGATTGTGGTGGCTATGGACACATCTCTGCGGATTATGGAAAATCGAAGTGCAAGAGTCCAAGATTCAATCAAAGGCTTACTCTTGTAGTGAAACTGAAGAATGCTCTTCGGGATCTGAGGGATGTGAAAGGAATCATATAGTCATATACGCTTTACATGATGACAACTCTAAAGCGGCCACAAGACATCCATCACTCAAGGTCGACATTAAAGAAGCTAGCTTAGATGTTGATTGCCACAAGAGCACAAGTGGTAGAAGATTCAACGAAGAAAGTTCAAGATCTAAGAACTTGAGTGATGAAGGGTTTAATTATGAAGACTTCTTCAAAAGTCTTCAAAGATCCTTGAACAAGAAAAATGAAGAAATCAAGAAGTTGAATAAGGAAAACCTTCAACTAAGGACCAAGTTAGATGACTCCTTGAAGATGGACATAGTTGATGTGTTCAAGTATGAGAAGGAGATTGATGATTGCCATCAAAGGATGAAGGCAATGAAGGATGAACTTGCCAAAAAAGACAATTCCTTGATGATATTCAAGGATAAAGAGATGAGGTGTCTTGGAGAATTGAAGAAGGCCAAGGTCATGCAACCTCAAGCTCAAGGCAAGAGAATAGTTTCACCTTCACATCATTCTAGGAGGAAGATTGATCTTGGAGAAACATCCAAGAATGGCCAATTGAAGGTGCCAATGAAGAATGGAGCTAAACCTACACAATCAAAAGCTTCACTTCTAAGCATTCGACAACCAAGAAGGCATGATCAACCTGCTCATCAACCTCAACAAGCTAGACCATAAAGGTGTCATCAATTAGCTACAGCTCCAAGTGGAAGCCAACCGATGCATCACCAAAGACAACCTCATCAACATGGTGATGCCTCGATGAGATCACAATACAATGGTATAATTTCTTCCTTTATACCTTATTGTCTTTTTTATGGTATTATTAGTCATTATGACAAAATGCTATAAATACATTAATAGGTGTAGATTAGAGAGCTTGAAAGAAAAATGGTTGAAAAAAGGGCAATTATGCATGAACCTATGATTTTTAGAAATATATGTATGACCACTTGAAAAAAAAAGTGGAACCTAGGTGGGTTAGAAAGAATGAACCCACTTGCCTTAGTGCCCATGAGATACCTGTAGATACAACTAGGTACTTTGGACCTAGTAAGTCTATAGGAGCTCATGTCTCCAAATGACTTGGTTAGATTTGACCCCATGGGGTAACTCAAGCTAAGATAGCTATTCCATACTTGTCGCATGGAAAAATTTGGATATTTTTATGCTTTTTTATTAATTGCTTGAGTAGCTTGGTTGCACATACAATATATAACAATTTCTTAATAAGTGTGAAGTTTGCTTTAATAACAATCCATGTCATATTTATGTTCAAACATGAACTTTTGGACTAGGAGATCTACATAGGAAGTACATGTTGAATGACGTATAGTTATCTCCATGACTTGATGATTCTTTAATGAGATGCTAATGGAAAATGAAAAAACATGAATTGATAATTGCAATTGTTAAATGCAAAACAATGTGTGAAAATGCTAGTGAGACTCAAATGTTTAATCAATGTCTCTATTTCTTTATTAGTTGAACATCTACTATCATATGGGTATCTTACCCAGAAAATCAAATAGGGTGCAAAGTTGCTCATTCCATGTTTCGCTTATAAAGTTAGATATAATGCTCTTAAAATTTGACATCTATGAAAACTTTATATCCTTGCTTCTCTCATGAAAAATGGTGAAATTGGTTTGAATTCTATTGGAAACCTTTGTCATTTGCTTTGCCAAATACCATTTTTTTTGGACTTGAATGCAACATGCCTTGTATGCAAAGCATTTTTGATTCACATAATTTCTTTTAATAAATCTCCTTGTTTATCTCCTATTAATTGAGTTGTATGAATGTGGCTTATATGATTATACAAATATCTTGTATGCTTTTTTCTCTCTTTGCCTTGAGTGACCTGGTTGTGGACTACTCTTTTGCCTATTTCATGACAGAAAGAGGGAGTAGTACAGTATATGGAAAGGGGGAGTTGGGGAGTTGGCATGGTGGTGAGATGACATATTAAAGGGGAGTAACCCTTTGAGGGGGAACATTGCATTCACATACATTGCATGATGATTTTCTTAGTTTCTTAAATGCAAATGCTTCTTATTTTCACTTGATTATCTCACATACACTTGGTTTGGAAGGTGTATTTGTTTTTGTTTTGTTATATATTGTTGATAGTTCTACAAGAGATTGAAGATTGAAAAGTTTAAGTTTTTTTTATGTCTCTTTGTAATGTAGAATATCTTCTCGATGTTTTATTTGTTTTTTTTTTGTAAGGATCAATGTTAGTGGTGATTTTGTCATGAAATAGCCAAAAGAGGAGATTGTAAAGTTCTCATTTATTGATTGGCTTAATTCGTGAACAAACCACATTTTTGGGGTTTTATGTAAGGGTAGCTTAGGTCAAGTTCTCAAGAGAAGAAGCACCAAAAGTAAATTTCTATGTGCTTACTAACTTTGAAAAGATATAGTTGCACACACTCACAGCTCAGATATATCGCTTATTTGTATATGTTATGTGACTATATGAGTGTGCATTAATGTTTTGATAACTCTTCTTTCAAATTTCTATGTACTTACATGCTTTGAAGAGATATAGTTGTACACTCATAACTCATACATATCGCTTATTCGCACACACACTTGCATATGGTTGTTATGCATGTGTGCTTCATTGTTGTCTATATGCATTCATTGTGTGGTTTTGTGTGTTGTTCGTGCTTACACGATTGTGTGCTTGTCTTAGTGTATTGAGTGACCATTTGAGAAGGTCTCATTCTTTTCTTTGTTTTGGTCTTTGGTCACATGGTTGTTTCCATGAGTTTGGACAGTCTTGTAGTTATCCAAATCTGACCTTTGGCTACTCATTTGACCATAACTTTTTTTTTATAGTCATCCAAATCATGTTTTGTTAAATGGAATAAAAATTAGACTACCGTACCTTTCCAACAATATATTATATGAACGGTTTGGATGTTGTTTGGTCATGTTTTGAGCCTCTTGTAAATAAGGCTGGGATGATGAATTTCCAGTGCACGGGTTATGTGCGGGTCCGACCCGCGTAGTGACCCACACAATCATCTGACGGGTGCTTTTTTAGAGCCCCAGTGCATGGATATTTGTGCGGCTATAGCACGGGTATGAATGGGTTACTGTGCAAGTCCGAACCCGCGTACAGACCCACGCACTATGTGGTTTTCGGTAGAAATTTATCAAAACGATACAGTTTCGTTTATGCCTATATATATTCGTATCATCTTACCCATTTAGACCTAAAACCCAGAATTTCCAAATCTCAGTGAGAGAAAATGTTCCCCTAGTGAGAGAAAGCACTAAGCTTGCTTCTTTAACTCTCAAAACCTAAACACCCATCATTGTTGGATGAAACAAACATCATCTAGCTTCATCTAGGATGCTTCTAAGTATGGGTCTTCATCAACACATGTAATTTCGTATGTAGAATACCATTTTCATCTTTCTTGTGTTCTAGCTTAGCAAGATATCTCTTTTATGAGTTGTATAACTCTAGATCAGGATTTCTATTATGTAGAGATTATTATTGATGTTTAGGTTGTTGCATTATGATAGCTAACATATAGGTCATATTTGCCTCTAGCTAATTAGGTCATATTACTTGCATTTTGATGATTGCATTAATGACCATGCCATGCTTAATGAAAATATATGTTCAAATGGCTTTGTTTGATAACTTGGATATAATGTTGCATAACTATATCTAGTTAAGCCTTTATGAGCATTCTTATAGACATTGATATCTAGGAATTGTACTTAGTGACATTCTTAAATTCCTAGATAAACATTTAGTGTTTTGTCTAGAATTATTTGCATTTAGAATATTATTACATATTCACATTGGTTGTTGCTCTTATTATTGAGAATAAAGTCTTGTGTTGCTTTTGGGATTAGGTTACGTAAATCACAAGCAATTGGACTAGGTCCACTTAATACCGTGAGTAGGTAGTGGTTGTGGGTTATTTTCAGGGAGTAGGTTGTAACGCCTTTACCATCAGTGGATTCAATGTTTAAGTGTGGCACATTTAACAACCTGTGGTTTTTTCGATTTGGAGGGTTTCCACGTATATCTCAAGTGTCTTTTTTATTTCCGCATTTATTACACTTGTTTTATTATTGTGACTAGTTAGCGGTATTTTCGTCTAATTGGCCATTAACAAAAATTGGATAAAATTGAATAAAATCTATTCACCCCATTCTAGATTGTTATTAAACACACCATAATTTGTTTCAGTTGTTCTAGATTTATACTTTATGTCAAACTTGGTGAGCACCAAAGCCCACAAGACTAGCCTTCCGGATACGTCTGGCCCCTATAAAAGGGTTGATCAGTCACCACCGCCACTGTATGGGCTTGAAAATATGGTCAAAGCTTCCTTGATGAGGTAACCAGGGCAAGGGCGAGCTTCTCAAGAAGGAGGTAGTTCCTCTCGGGTTTGCATAGTGCGTGGCTGACTTAGTAGATAGGTCGTTAGACCCAATCCCTACACTCCTTGACCAAAGCCCTACTTACAGCCATTTCTAATACGGCCAGGAACATCTGTAACTCTTATCCCGGCAATGGCTTAACTAGCAGCGGTGGGCTAGTGAGGAACTCTTTTAAGTCTTGGAAAGCTCACTCGTTGTCTATGTCCCATTTCATGCTCTTCCCTTGATTGATGGCTTTGAAGAAGGGAAGACATTTATCCGTGGAACCTGAAATGAACCTGTTGTGCGCTGTTATATGCCCTGTCAACACTTGGACTTGCTTGAGAGTAGTAAAAGAATATAGGTTAAGGATAGCTTGGATCTTTTTTGGGCCTCGATTCCTCTCTCGTTCACCATGAAACCCAGGAATTTACCCACTGTAACCACAAAGGCACATTTAGCGGGATTCAACCACAATTGATTCTCCCTTACTATCTGGAAAGTCCTACGGAGATGGTACTGATGTTCTTCTACTTCTTGAGATTTGGTGATCATATCATCTACGTACATCTCCATTGTTTTTCCTATCTCCGGCTTGAATAAACGATTGACCAATTGTTGGTAGGTAGCTCTCACATTCTTGAGGCCGAAAGGCATCACCTTGTAGCAGTACAAACCTTGCCTCGTGATGAAACTAGTCTTGTCTTGATCGGTGGGGTCCCCAAGAAGGCGTGCATGAAGCTGAGGAGTTTATTTCCGAGCATAGAATCCAGCGGTTGATAAATCTTTGGTACAGGAAAGCTATCTTTTAGGTATGCCTGGTTGAGGTCGGTGTAGTCGACATACATATGCCACTTCCCATTTACCTATGTGACCATGACCACGTTTGCAATCCATTCGGGATACCGGGCTTCTCTGATGAAACCATTTTAATCAGTTTATCCACTTCTTCTTGGACCATATCATTCCTTTTAGCATTAAAGCGACACCTTTTCTACTTGATGAGCTTAAAGGTTAGATCTACTACTAGTCGGTGAGCTCCCAAAGATATCGAGATCCCCAGTATCTTATCGTGGCCCCAAGAAAAGATGTCATTGAATTCTCGGAGGAGCTCAATCAAGCCTTCCTTCACTCTTGGTTATAAGGTAGCTTCGACCCTAACAACCTTAGAGAGGTCATCACTTCTGATGGGTATCTTTTCTAGCATATCTACAGGGTACCCGCTAGCTCTTTCTCTGCTCTGCTCTGCTCTTCCTTATTCAATACCGGGGGGTCATTTTCTAGATGATCAATGGGCTCTGCATCTTCGAGGGGTGCTTCCATATCTTGAATCATCACGACTTGCATGAACTGATTGTCTAAAACTGTGTGATTGGCAGACACTGCATATCATTTTCTGGCAGCTAGCTGGTCCCTACTTACCTCTCCCACCTTATTCCCTACCAGGAACTTTAAGACATTATAGTAAGTGGATAAGACCCTTTTCAAGGATGATAGGAATGTTCTTCCTAGTATCATGTTGTTGGCCAATGATGTGTCAACCACAACGAAGTCTATCATAATATTTTGTTAGGGAGGTACGGTTCCGACAATCATTGGGAGGATCATTGATCACTTTGGTATGATCGAATCCCTAGTGAAACCATACAGTGGGGTTGTGCAACTATTGTAGCACCAATGCTTCAAATTGAGTTTCTCCAAGGTGTTTTTAAAGAGAATGTCTACACTGCTGCCTGTATCGATGAGTACGTGGTGAACCATATAGTTGGCAATCTGTATCGTGACCACCATGGGATCACCGTGAGGCCATACAGTATTGTAGACATCTGCCTCAGTGAAAATAATTTATGCTGATGAGGATAGACCTGCCAGGCTTTGGTCAACCTTAAAAATACCCTGGCTTTCATCAACACGGGGGATCTTCCTTGCATGGTTTTTGCTGGAATTATTGAAGGTGGAAACCAGGGTGGGCCCTTCGATGATGGTATGTAAAACCTGGATTTGTTGTTTCAAATCCTTCTAATTCTTCTTTCTCTTCTTAGTATGATCACGGATCTCCGTTTGTACCTCTCTTCCAGTCTGGATGGTGTCTCTAACCTGTTGTAAGAATTCTACCAAACATCCTCCCCTCAACAACGCTTTAATCTGGTTACACAGGCTATAACACTCTAAAGTGTTATTCCCTACGTCTTTATAGAAGTCAAAGTACTTGTAACTGTTCCTCCTTTCTGCTGGAGCTTTCATGGGTGCAGGTTTCTATAGTAGACTCTTGTCCTGAATGGCGAGGTAGATTGTCATACGGGATGCATTTATGGGGCATAGTGATCGTACCCTCTTTCATCTCATGTTACAGGGGTTATAGTCCTTGTAGGAGGCAAAGCTCGTAGAGGGGTTTGCCTTGCTGGGTACTGCTCTTATCAAGGTTGGGAAGAGAGAGAACGATACATTAATCTATTGGGAGTTTAATCTGGTTTTTTTTAGTTGATGCTGGTCTGGGCGCTTCCTTCTCCTGACGCTTGGCTGCTTTCATATCGTCATGCTCCCTTTTAACCTTAAGTTGTTCATCGATCTCGACCTGCTCGAGAACCCGATTATAGGCTTCTTGATAAATGTCTGATGGTCGCTTGGTGAAAGATCGAAAGTGCTTACCCACCCATAGGTTCCCTCGAAAGTTGGCAAGGATTTCCTTTTCAGTTAAAACCCATCTGGATAACTTCATTGTGAAAACGTTCCACATATGACCAGATTGTTTCACATTGCTCGTGAACCACATATTGAAGGTTTATGGGTCTTTTGGGCACGGTTTGACCCCCTAGAACTGCTAGCAGAAGTCAGTTGATAGCTTTGTGAATGAATCCACACTACCAGTGGTAACTACCTGAACCAAGTCTTTGCGTTGTCAATCAGGGTGGTAGAAAACATCCCGTACATGGCGTTGTAGGGAAAAAACGGGTTCAAAACACAACGGAAGTGTGAGAAAATTTAGAAAATTAGGGTTTGCAGATAAATAAAAAAGAAATTCCCTTTTATACAAAAAGAACCTTAACCTTAGATTAATTGTTGTATATAAAAAGTATCGTACCTTTTTTTTCGTGACGATTGAACTAGCGCCGAATTAAATCCGTAAGATCTTCCAATCCAATCACGAACGTGAATCACCTTGGAGTGTGGGCTCCCAAATAAAATCTTTTTCTTTGTTAGTTGCAAATATCCTCCAAGATAAAAATCAAGAACGTTCGGTCACTTGTGATTTATCAATCCATTTGATTGAAACTCGCGTGAACCTTGATTCAATGTTGTACACAAAACCCTTTTGATGTAAAGGATACTAGTGTACTATCGAAAACAAAAACGTTCTCTTTTTCTCTTTTCTCCTTGGCCGAATTCCACACCCTATGTCTTAGAGTTGATTGAATTTTGTCTAGAGTAAAATACCAAATTTTCTCTTTCAAAGTTGTCTCTTGCCAAGCAAAATTCTTTCTTCGAAAACTCTTAGGTTGGCCGAAATTTTCACTCTAAAAATCATAGAGCTGGCTGAAATTCACAAGGATATATATATAGGATCACAAATCCTTTCCTAAGAAGGATTTACTTGGTTGACAAGAATCCTTTCCTTAGATGGATTTAATTGATAGTTAAGAATCCTTTTCTAAAAGGAATTCTATCCTCTTATATATATTTATGAGCCGACCGAAATTCATATGAATATAATTAGGAGATTTAATTCTTTTCCTAAGAAGGATTACTTGGTAGTTAAGAATCCTTTCCTTAGGTAGATTTACTTGGTGGTTAAGAATCCTTTTCTAAAAGGAATTCTTTCCTAACACCAAGACTCCTAATCCAACTTAATAGTGTATTTGTAACCATATTAAAGACTTCCTAATTTTATTAGATAAATAATTCCTTTTATTTATCTACTTATCAAATATAGTATTTAACATTAACTATACTACCAACAATAGTATAGTTTCAGGAGACCATCTTCTACTAGGAAAAATATTTTGACTTTTAATTAAATAATTAATTAATCAACAAATTAATTAATTTCCAATAAAATAAATAATAAAATAAAAATAATATATTTAAGCTATTCTTAATAGCCTTGCCGCCCATACCATATATAAGGGTCATATATTATTTTTCTTATTTTATTAAATCCATTGGACCTTAAAAAAAAGTCCACATGTGAACTAGACCTATTCTTACAAAAAGAAACAAGTTCTCATGCCTTATTACAAATCTAGATGTACCCCTAAATTGGCCCGGTAGAATATATCAAGTGATCAATGCAAGTTCGTGTGGATTAAGGATCTTGGCGGGCTATCTAAATTTAAGCTCCAATAGACACAACCCAAACACAATCAACAAATGATTAACTTAGATCCGATCAATTTAATTCTAGTTCATTCCACTAAAGAACTAAGATTGAACTCTTAAATAAAGATAGAATAAGTTGAAGTTTACTCAGTCATACCCTAAACAACCTTATTGGAGAAAGTGTATCCTCGTGAAGAATACCAGTAATCCCCAAGAGCTCATAAACTGCCTATAGCTCTCCAAGTTACCATATTTACTCATATGACCACATTTTGAACTTGGATATTTTGACATGTCCAGAAGCCATGTTTCAATAGACAATATTGAAAACTTAACTTTAAGATTTAATATCCAATACCTTAAAACATCCATATAATGGTATTCTACTCTCATTCAATAAATGGAGCCACGATGTCCATATCTATAAATGAAGTCCTCTATCGATTAACAAATGAATACCACCAAACTATCGAGGATAGACTATGCTTTATAATCGTACTCATTGATAGCTCAAATGATAACACTTGCAACCATAAGTCCATCATTTATCTCAGGATTGAGATAGACTCTCTGATTGTCTTCAAATGAAAACTTTTATCCATTGACGATTCTAGATTAAAGTATTTTATTTTGATCCTATTCAATGCACCCAGTGCACTAGATTCTTTTGCCCAAAGACACCACACTTTGATGATTTTAGAATCATCATAACACATTTGATCCCACTCAAATGCTAGCAAAAGAATCTACAACTTTGACAAGATAAAGGTGCCCAACCTTTTATCTTAAGTTGTAAATATTATTCAAGACTAACTAAAGAATTGTGTTTACCTCATACATATCTAGATTTATGTACAATTCTTCTTTTTTCATAGTCTTTTGACCTTATGATTATTTACTTTTGACAATTATAATTATTAAACTATAAATGCTATAAGATTTTTTAGACTAGAAATCACTTTATTAATATGAAAAGATTTTTAATTACAATATTAGACTCTTGCTATCGAGTATAATCCTAACAGGCGGCCTTGGTGGTATTCTAGACTTCCATTTGCCGGATGAAGTTCTCCACGTGGCTTAGAGGGTCCTGTGTTCCACATAACTTATCCATCGGCATTTCAAATTTCAGCGAGAGCTCAGCTTCCCGAAATCTTCTTGTGAATGGGGCATTAATTTCACTCTAAGGATTCTTCTTGACCTCCGTTCTTTTTCTCTTATTTATCTGTTGGATCTCTCTATGTAGTTTCTCCAACTGATTTATCAGGCGCTTATTCCCATGCTTATTTGAATCAACCCAAACCCTTCGCTGTCGAATCCCTTCGATGAACTGAAGACCTAAACCTATCCTCTTCACGGGGGGATCTTCTCGGGGGTTTTACTGGTTACTTTATTCTCTAGCCCAGGTTTCCCTTCTAAACGATGCCGAGTTAGGGGCTTCACGATGCTCCTACGATAATGCATCTACTACAAATTTGACCCATTTGGGTTGGTAATACGATGGCCTGCAAGGGGCAAGGGGCATGGGCTCTAACCTATCTCGGATCGAGGGTTAAGGTCCTACCCTATTATAGGCTGGCTCTGGAAGGGGAGGTCCCAGCCAATCGAAGATGGGCTGCCTGGATCCGGGTCTGCTCGTTTCTCCTTGGGTATTGGGTTTCGTTGGCTTGGTTGTGATGCCCTCAGCGAGCAGGAGGAGATGGACATTCTACACAAAGGTCGTTGCCTGTTGGTTGAGCATGGCTTGACTTATCAAAGGGGGGCCAGAAGCTCGTGCAGTGTTTAGTTAGACCGATGCCTAGTTGTGGTGCCCAGATTTTCTACCTTTCTTTAGAGTCTTTCGTGTTGAAGCAGCAGACGGTTGTCCCGAAACCTCAGGCTACCCTTGAGAAGAGTGAAGCCTCATTGTTCCTGTAAAACAATAAACATGTAAGATTTACATAAATTGGGTATGGGTGTTTCCCAGAAGCAGCACCAGAAAGTGTTAACCTAAAATTCAGTCGGGGTAAGGAATTTCAGCTAACACCCTCGAGACCACTACCTCGGAGGTTGAGGTTGGGGTTGGTACCTTTGGTACCTAATTTATGCATGTGATGATGGATATGAAGGTGAGTGATAACATGATGTATTAGAGATACGGAAAGGAAAATTACATTGCTTTATTACTATTAAATGAATCGCATTTCCTTTACAGAAATCACTCGAAAACTCACAATCTCTCTTGGGTACAAGGAGTATGGCGATTGCCTGCCTGGCGAGATGTAGATAAAAATGGTGGTCGTGTTCTGTCCAAAGAATTTAGGCCAAACTAAAACTCTATCACTGTATGTCTCTTATGTTCTTTGTCTTCTTTACTCGTGCATGCTCGGGCCTCTTTGTACGAAGTCCAACTAGGTAAAACTCATGATTCTCCCACTGTTACTTTTTTTAATAGGATCCTCCCTTATCGAGTGGGATTGGCTTAGCAACGGATTAGATAAAATCTTAGATGGAGATGAGTTTGTTTCCTTTTTGGACTCAATCACATGCCTCACAAGTATGAAGCATTTCAACGCAAGTTGGAGAATAAAGGTGATCATGTGTACTACCCTGGTAAGATACATCATGGAGGTCACTGAATGTGGCGTTCACTATCTTGAAGGGAAAGGTACATCTATATTCTTGTCTTAGTGTTAGGAGCTAGGTTCGACCTTTCTAGGTCCTTTTTGGGGCTTGAAATGACCATGTCATCGTTCTTTAGTGATAACGCAACTTCTTTGAGCTTCCTCTAACCTGCTTGGATAGATTCGAGTCTTCTTTCAGCAAAATAGAGCAACACTATTGTACAAACTTGATGCCCTCAGAGGTCTCTTTATGTAACTGGAAAAGGTAGTGGGCTTCTAGGGAGGTCACGAGTCATTTTAACCCCGGGGAGCCTAGGTCTTCCCCTCTTGACCTTGCTTCTGGCTCTTATATTGGCTTAAGAAACTCGATCTGTTCACCTCGAGCTTTACCTGAAGTATGTCTAGGATTTGGGTGACCTCATCCTGCTTAGTCTGCTCGTACAATAGCCCTGCCCTAGGAACCCTGGTATCCTGTCGAATCCGAACTCCTGCTTGAGAATTGGAAAATTTACATTTGATCCTTTACCAAAAATTGCTATTAACACATTGTTTTAAAAGAAGACTAAATTTGAGCATATACCCCCCTCTTGATATATTTACACTATAAAGATAAAGTGAAATTCAATTGGTATCAGAGTGGGTGTCTAGACGCACTTAGATTGATCTTCTTTGTGGTGTTTGTCATCTTGTTTTGTTTGATTAATCATGATTAAAGAAATGTTTTATTTTGTGACTTCTTTTGTTGAAAGTGAGTCTATTGACTTAGATGATCAAAAGATCAAAGATCTTATTCATGAGAACGAAAGGATCTCTAAGATCAATAAGTCTCTCAATAAGAAGCTAGAAAATCATGATTGAAGCTCAAAATGTGTTAATGATCTTAATGAAAAAAAAAATCATGAGAAAAACTTGATTGATAACAATGATAGATTAAGTATTTTGAAGCATGAAATTAAGTAAAGAGATTAATCTCTTGATGTTGCTAGGAGAATTGAAAATGTGCTTAAAGCAAAACTTAATGAGCATGAGAATCAAGAGAAAGTGCTTAATAACAAACTTAATGAGGCTAAAAAGATGATAACAAGACATTATCTAGCTCTAACAAAGTGAAAGCTCTCATTAAGGTTGGAAAGCCTTCAAGCAACAAAAGAGGTTTAGTATATGTTAATTAAAATCAACTCCTTCATCTAACAAATCTACTTTTGTCAAAACTTGTAGCAATTTGAATGTAGGTTCACTCTCTAACGGTAAAGCCATGAATGCTACTGGAGGTGCCTCAACATCAACAATTAAGGTCAAGGAAAAGACTCAACAATTCCAAAGACAAGCTGTTAACGGGAAATTTACCCAAGATAATAAGTTTCCATTAACGCCCTCGAGACCACTACCACAGAAGTGGTGGCTAGGGTTGGTACCTATGATACCTAACCTGCTTAGATTAAAATGAATATTTGTATAACAATAACAAGTGGGGACCTTAGTATCAATTACTCATGGAATGCAGGATTCTCTCTCATATGCTCACTATCTCTCTAGAACGTAGGAAGGTGGTAGCTTGGTACTTGTCGAATAGCGGACGTCACGACGGCCGTGTTCTGATCACAAAATTGAGGTCCGACGTACTTCTCTCTCTCTTTTCCTCTGTCATTTATATCTCCTTTTAGGTATATTTATATATGACTGAATCAATTTGAATGGGTGTATCTCTCGCCTTGATTCTCTAAACTTACTCCCTCTTTATCGGGCGGGATCCTCTATTTTAAAGTCGTTGACTCTGAGTAAATAACGGAAACGATGATATTGTTGATGAAGATAAGTTTACTTCCTTTTTGAAATCAAACATTTGACTTGCATGTAAATTTTGGCTATTACGTAGATATGTTCCTGTTCATACTTACGCCATGATTCTTTATGAAGGTTGCTGAGCTAGCCATTCGTAGTTTTCGTAGAGCGAGGAAGATTTATGCCTTGGTTCCATTCTCGTAAGCTTGGAATAGACATCCTAGTAGGCATTCCTATGAGGTCAGATGGATCTGATTCACTTAGAGGCATTCTTACTCCTCGTATCGTGGAGGGGAAAGCAGGGTCCTGGAGAGGTTGGTGGGCTTCTCGTTCAGGCTATGAATTAAGTTTGACCTCTAAAAGCCTTAACCCCAGATGGGGCTTGCTTTGCTTGTCGGGCTTCTTTCGAAAGTTTCTTGAGCTTGACGACCCTCCCTAGCTTTCACGGGGTGGTTGAGGAGCCCGACCCCAGGAACTGAGGTTCCCAGGTAGGTGGCCTCGAGAAGCCCGGATTCTAGTGTTCGCGTGGGGGCTTGACCTGGTCGTGCCTAGCTTCTTCCTTGATAGTTCTGAAACCCGGCGATCCCTCTGTGCTTCTGCTGGGTAGTTTTATGGTACATCCGGGGTTTCATGAATATCGATAGAGTAGAAAGTTCCTCTTTGACCCTCGCCAAATTTTACTATTAACAGAAGCCCCCTTTGACTTGAACACCTGAGGTAGAGTTGGGGTTGGAGTCAGATTCTCTGTGTAATTGGGAAATTTTCCGTTATGAGATAATTACTGAGAATCTCGAATGAAATCTTCTCATTAATTGCTCAAATGATGTGTCGAACTTGAATTGGTATGTTCTTCGAGGAAAACCGACTGCGTTACGGCTCTCTCCGTAGCTTGAGGCGATCTTCTCTAGGATATCGCCGACGTCATTACACCCCTACAAACTTACTGCCCGTTTCTACACACATCCTCTCAATTTTGAATTTACAGATTTCTTCTCTCTTGCTACCTTCTATCGATTTCCCTTTCTTCTCAATCCCCAAAATCTGATCTACCATGTCGAAGGCCAGACGTGACTCGATTGACTCTCATGTTGAAGGCACAGAGGTCTCAAGTCTAGTCCATGGAAAATGGGCTCAACGAGACCTAGGCAGGGACGACTCTCCTCTGTCCCCACAATGTCGTCTATCGAACTGGAATGTAGCCATCAGGACTGGGTTTTCTAACTTACTTGACAATCCTCTGAACTTGGTTGACAAGGACTCCAGTAAAGAGAATATGGTCGATGTCGCTGGAGTGGACCGGGTCACAGTCGTAGCCCCTTTATAAGACTTCAGGGTCATTCCAGATTCTACCGTTGACCCAAAGTCGATCAACCACTTAAGGACCAAATATAACATCCCTGACATCGTCTCTCTCACAGTCCCCCACAGAAATTATGACATCTTTAACCCACCCGAAGGCGTACTCATCATCCATATTGCAGCCTTCGAGAGCGGGGTAATGCTCCCTCTTCATCCTACCCTTCGGCGGGCTCTCAACGCCCTTCAGCTGGCTCCCCTCCAACTAACACCCTGCTTCTGGAGGCACCTGGTGGGCTTCCTAGTGCTGTGAAGGGAGCAGTGCTAGCTAAGCAAGATAACCAGAGAACCCGAGGCAGAAGAGCTTGCTTTCCTTTTTCAAATTGGGAGCCTGGCCGGGGTCCCCTGAGGTCAGTTTTACGCAAAGGCTAAGAATAATTTCAATTTCATCATCCCTTGAGCTTCAATGAAGGACATTGTCTGGAAAGAAGAATAGGTATTGGCTGACAATGAGTGGGGGAGCTCATTTTATATAGGTGGGCATGAGTTCACGGTTCAGACAACCTTTAATGATAAGCCTTTGTGGGACCGAGATTCCTTACCCACCAAATCCGAGACGGTGCTGAAGGCCATCCTTGCCAGGAACTATATGAACCTGAAGTTCCCGACTACTGACTCTTTTGATCCTCGTCGGGTAAATCTCTATCTTCGGATATCCGATGCTACTCCTCAAAAGTATCTTGAACCATCAAGCTTTTTGGGTTGTTAAATGGTTCAGTTTTGATGGTTTTACCCTTTTTTTAGCAATTTTTGTTTTTGCTCCAGCTTCTCGCGAAGCCCCGCAAGGTCGGACTCCTCCCCCCTCCTTCCAGGTCATCCTTGGGAACCTTCCTGGCTACCTCTGAGAAAGAGGGGCCAATCCTTATGGCCGATGCTTCTTCTGCTCCTACTCCATCGCCTTCCCAGAAGAGATGTAAAATGGCTATTCTAGCATCTCGGGTAGCTAAAGCTCTAAATCGAGGAGGACCCACTCACTAGGCCATTGATACATCCACCTCCGCTCAGTTGCAGCTTCTTCAGTTACATTACCCACTCATTCTACTGATCCAGCTTTGTCCCAAGCAGTTTAGGCTCTAGGGGATCCCGAGGCTGGTGTTCCAGAGATTTCCCCTTCTCGCCCCAACCATCAGTAGAGCTCGGTTGGTCGGGATGAGGTTTTGAAGTAGTTCATTGCTTCTTGCACGGGTGGCGGGCTTTGTAGGATAGTTTCTATGCCCGTGGATATTTTGGTTACCAAGGGGTCTACCCTTCTGGCCGAGGTAGTCATTGCCTTTATTTTCTATGATTGTGAGCTTTGATTACTTTCTAACCTTTGTTTCATACTTTGCAGGCTTTCAAGTTCAATATAGCGATAGGCCATCAGGTATCCTTTCACCGAGATCGGGTAGCTAGAGCTGAACCTGAGGCTGAGCGGGCCATGGGATTGTTAGCACAGGCTCAATCCTTTGTCAAGGAGATGACTTCCAGCCATAGGGGAATGGAAACATAACTGGCTAAGCTTCAGTGCGAACATAAGAGGCTAAAGCGGTCTTTTGACCAAGAAACTCTTCGGTCTAAGAGATGAGCCAGCCAACGAAATGATTGGAAGGAAGAAGCGAATGCGTTAGATGTTAAGAATCATGCTCTGCAAGCCCTAGTTGCCAAGCTTCAGGTTGATATGGATTCCTCCTTTAGCGAGGGATACTTTTACGCCTCCTACCAAGTCGCTGAGGCCTTCCCTTCCCTCTTTGACCTGTCAATTATTGCTAACTGGGATAGGGAGGGGATATTTACTAAGGTCGCATAGATGTCTTGCCCTTTTGGTGATAACCTGGACTCCTCTAATGTGGACAAAGCCGGGAAGCAACCAGCCGGGTCAGACCTTCCTCCTCTTCCTCCTGTCTTCCCAACATTAGGTCCCAGAGAATCCTCGAGGGGGGTTTTACCCGTGGTACTGGAAGAAGATCTTACAGAAGCCCGAAGTCCTTCTAAGGTTCCTTTAAGGGAAGAGCTAGCAGCAGGAGAAATTATGCCAAAGTCAATGGCCAACCTTCTTGATGCAACCATATCTCATGAGGTCATGGCAGTGGTCAATGAGGTCTTGGAGGAGGATCTTGTTGAGCATTAGGCAATCGAGGGGCACCTTTAAGAAGTGGTGGTGGAGGAGGCTATCCGGGATGAGCGACCACTCAAAAGAGGAGCAGAGGGCGAGGTTCACCGGGAAGAAGGGGAAGCTGGAGGAGACCAGAAAGATGCTGAAGCTTGAATCCACCTTCCTGTAGCTTGCTCTGAATGCCCAGAAAGGGGGGTCGGCATCCCATCTTTACTCATGCTTGATGATCATTGTCACTTTTTTTTTTAGTTCTTTGTAGCCCAGAACCAGGGGTTAGACTCCTTATATGATTGTTGTAGCCTTACCAGGGGATAAACTCCCTAACTTATTAATGGAATTTTAACTTTAGGTCTGGTTCAAATTTTGATTTGCATGTACTTATTTGATTTTTTATTTCCATCTAGATTCGGCCCCTATAGCAACATGATTTAGCTTGGGAAAAGTACCAAGATAGGAAAACTGCTTATGTGTGAACGTAGATATCTGGCTCGAGCTTTCGACTATCAATAGAAACTTGCAGCTAAGTGACTTTATTCGATAATCCCCTTATTTGATCGTAGACCTGTCACAGTAAGCAACCTCGTGTACCCTGCGGATTAACAACCAGTAATAACTAGGACATTAGAGTTTAAGTAAATAGTTCTCAATCCTCGATCTTCTTTAGGGGGGTATAGCCTGAATGAGGTATCAAGGAGAACTATCTTGCCCTTTCTCAGGCTGGGATGGCTACAGTGTTCTTAACCTTAAGTCCTTTTTGGGGTGTTGTAACTCGACCAAGGCATTATGAGGGCTATCTAGCTATTTCCTGGTCTTGAGATCTGTATGGCAGCTATGCTCTTACACTCAAACCCTTCATGGGGGTGGTAGCCCGACCAAGGCATCAGCAGGGCTATCTAGCTATTTCCTGGTCTCGAGGTCTGGATGGCAACTATGCTCTTACACTCAGACCCTTCTTGGGAGTGGTAGCCCGACCAAGGCATCAGGAGGGCTATCTAGCTATTTCCTGGTCTTGAGATCTGGATGGCAACTATGCTCTTACACTCAGACTCTTCTTGGGGGTGGTAGCCCAACCAAGGCATCAAGAGGGCTATCTAGCTATTTTCTGGTCTCGAGATCTGGATGGCAACTATGCTCTTACACTCAAACCCTTCTTGGCCGGGGTAGTGCCCGGCCGAGGCATCGGGGCTAGCGAAGGGGCTTCCCTGGCTAATCCCTGGTCTTGAGGTGGAAATGTCGAATTTCCCATGTAGACCCAAATTTTTGTAGAACATAGCTGAAGATGGAGAAAAAACAGACTTTATTGATTAAAAGAAAGAAGTACATTTTTGTTAGAGATTAAGATCTAGGTGGAGGTAGCCTGCTCAAGAACCTCCTGTTCAGGGGTAGAATTTTCTCAAATGATTTGCGTTCCAGGTATGATCGATGAGTTGGCCATTCATGTCTTCGAGTTTGTATGCCCCATTAAGGGCCACCACCTTCACAAAGTATGTCCCTTCTCAGTTTGGCCCCAGGACCCCGTCAGACCTCTTCCTAGTATTTAATGTCAGTTTCTTGAGAACTAGGTCCCCCTCCTTAAAGTTTCAGGCTTTAACCTTCCGGTTAAAGTACCTAGCAATCCTGCTCTATTAAACTGCTACCTTCTCAGCTACTCGATCTTGTTTTTCTTCCAAGAGATCCAAACTAGCTCAGAGCTTGTCCTCATTGCTCCACTATTCAAAATGTTGTACTCTAAAGGAGGTCAGTTTGTGCTCAATGGGAAGCACTTCTTTAACCCCAAAGGCTAGTGAGTAGTGCGTTTCCCCGATAGCTATTCTCCTTGTAGTGCGGTAAGCTCACAGAACCTCGGGAAGCTCTTCAGCCCATCTAGCCTTTTTCTATTGTAGTTTCTTTTTCAATAGCTTCTTTATAGTCTTATTAGTGGATTCCACCTACCCATTAGTCTGGGGGTGGGCTACTGAAGGAAACCTAAGGTCTATTCCCAAGCCCTCGTAAAAGTCTTTAAAATAAACCATTATCAAACTGTTTGCCGAGGTCAGCTATAATGGCAAGAGGGGTTTTGAACCTGCAAACCACATTATTTTTGATGAATCTTGTTGTATTTTCTTCGATATCTAGGAGAGTGGTCTAGCTTCAACCCATCTTGTGAAATAGTCGATTGCCACGATAGCATGCTTGGCTTGACCAAGAGCAGTTAGAAGTGGTACGATCAAGTCGACTCCCTACTTAGCAAAGGAGTATGGTGAGCTAAGGGACGATAATCGCTCTAGTGGTAGGTGACTCAAGTTTGCGGTCTTCTGGCAAGCTTCGCATGATTGTAGCAAGATATTTACATCTTGATGGATGGATGGCCAGTAGTACCCCTTGCGGAGTACCTGATATGCCAGAGCCTCCCCACCAATATGGTTGCCGCATTCCCCTGAGTGAACCTCTTTCAATACCCATTTGGCATCTTCAATGTGTAAACATCAGAGAAAAGGAAGGGATCTGCCCCTTCTGTATAAGTACCCATCCACCAAGCAATACCACACTAAGAGCCTCTTGACTTTCCTCTCTTGATCTGGCTCCCCGGGAAGTCTCCCCTATTGTAGATAATCCACTATCGGGTCCATCCAACATGGTTGCCGATCCAGGGTATAAGTCTCCTTATCTGCCACTGTGCTAGATAGGGGGGTCACTTGGAGAGGGACCCCCTAGGGTAAGGTCTGGCCACCATTTGCAGCTATCTCGGCTAGGACTTCAGCTCGACGATTCTATTATCGAGGTATCTGCTCAATCCTAAAACTTTTGAATTTGCTCTTAAGCTGTTAAACTAGCTTCAGGTAGGCAATCATGTTATCCTCTTTTGCCTTATAATCCCCAGAAACTTGGTTGACTTTGAGTAATGAGTCACTCCTAACCTATAGGTGATCGACCCCGAGCTTTGCGGCTGCCCTTATTTCGGCTAAAAGAGCTTCATACTCTGCCTCATTGTTAGTGGCTTTAAATTCAAATCTGAAGCAGTGGCAGCACTCAGTTCCTTCTGGATCGATTAGAACTATACCCGTTCCCCCCCCCCAGTTTGTCCGGAATCTCCATCAATGTAGATGATCCACGACTTGCAACCCTCCGGCCATCTGTCAGATTCGGGAATCTTCTTAGGGGCTACGTCTATTGCTTGGGTGGTCACTTGGTCTGGGGGCATTGAGAGCTCTGATACAAAGTCTGCTAGAGTCTGGGCTTTAATTGCGGTCATAGGATTATACCTTAAATCAAACGGGGTAAGTTCTAGGGCCCATAAAACCAGTCTTCCGGAAACATCTGGCAGTTGCAAAAGTTGATGGAGGGGTTGATCCGTTACTACTGCTATCGAATGAGCTTGGAAGTAAGGATGGACCTTCCTTGCCGAGGTTACCAAGGTATAAGCGAGGTTTTCCAAAAGGGTATAGTTCTTCTCGGGCTTGGTCAAAGCGAGGCTCACGTAGGAGATAGGCCGCTGGACCCTATCTCTACATTCCTTGACCAAGGCCCCGCTTACCGCAGTTTCCAAAACGGCCAAGTAAATTTGTAGCTCGTCTCTATGGCTTGGTTTAACCAGTAGTGGAAGGCTTGACATGTATTTTTTCAAGGCTTGAAAAGCTTGTTCACTCTCCTTGTCTGATTTCATGTTTCTTCCCTGCTTAATGGCTTTGAAGAATGGGAGACACTTGTCGGTAGGCCGAGAAATGAACCTGTTGAGAGTCGTTACCTGGCCGGTCAAGACTTGAACCTGTTTAAGTAACGTGGGGGACTCCAGATCCAGGATGGCCTTAATCTTTTCCGGGTTATCCTCTATGCCTCTCTCATGGACCATGAAGCCCAGAAACTTTCCCGCGGTCACCCTAAAGGCACACATGGGGGGGTTCAATCTCATTTGGTTCTCCCTTAAGATCATGAAGGTTTCGCGGAGGTCAGCCAGATGCCCTTTGGAGGTTGATGACTTGGTGATCATATCATCGATGTACACCTCCATTGATCTTCCAATTTCGGGCTTGAACAACCGGTGTTAGGTTTCAGTTTGTGTTGGCATTAATTCCATATCAAAATGATGTTTAATTGCAATAATTTAGTTGTTTAGATTAATGATGATTCAAACTTCAACGAAGAAGAAACAACAAGTCAAAGAAAGTTCTAAGTCTTCAAGAGAAATGATGCAGTATGGTTCTACAAAGGTATACTAAGACCTTATTTTTCTCTTACAAGGCTAAGGCACACACACACAATTCATTCATTTGTGTCCCTGCATCGTTGGGCACCATTATAGGCACACACATACTATTAATTCATGTGTCTCTGCATCATTTTGCACCATGTATAACACATTTACACACTTGAAGATGAATGCTCATGCATTGATATGGAAATAACATGTTTTGGAATATGCATGATTGGAAACTATCTCTATGTAGTTTGCATTCTAGTGTGAATTGTGTTTGTATGTGTATATGTTTGTATAACATGGATATTGAACTTGGATTTAGTCTTAAATCATTCTTGATTGAGTTCCGGTCATTTCGGTTACGCATACTATTGATTTCAAGTTCTAAGTCAAAAGATACTACACTTTCAACTCACGTTGCATACATTATCATCGTATTCATATATCTAGTCGAATTATTACATTTTGGGTTGAGTATCTTATATTTCCATGTCCGTGTGAGAGTTACGGTTTGTAATCCGTAAACGGATTTGATTTCCGAGTTCGGAGGACGGAGAACGGTCAAAGAACGTGAAGGGAGCGCAAAAGGAAAAGAAGTGCATCCAAGCACTCTTTCCCTAGATGGTGCGTGGCCATATCGGGACAGAATGATTGCTGCCCCAAGATGCCCATGCACCATCTCGGACAGGAAGCATGCTTGGGCACTTAAGGGCAAAATGGTCATTTCATGCTTCATTCTTATCCCTCACCATTAAAATCTCTTTATCTCTCACATTTCATTCTAAGAAGAAATTTAAAACAAGTGTGCAGAAATTCTCTCTAAATTTTCTCACCTTCCAAACACCATAACCTCTTCATTTGAACTCTGATTTAAGTGAATCAAAGTAGAGAGTATTCATCTATTCATTCTCCATCTTTTCTCTGAAGGTTTGAGTAAGTTTTGCTACTGCTTTTGGTGTCTAATAATACAAAAACGGGACTGCACCAAAATCAACTATCGTATTGATTTTCTCTCAAAGTTTTCTTTTAAAACTTGGTCAATTTCCTTGGGTTTTCTTCTTCAACATATATTTGTATATTGTGAGTGTTATGATTTGAGTTTTGAACTCTTTCAATGCTAGGTTGAGTTTCAATTGAAATCATTCATGTTGAGTTAGGTTTTGATTTTGCCTTTTTTATCACATGTTTGGGATTGTATTGTGCTAGCTTTGATTCTAGGACTATTTGATGATCTTTGATTGATTGATTTTAAGAAAAATAGTTCCTCACATGTATTAGGGTCTCTTGGCCGAATTTCTCACATAATACATGTGCTTATGTTCTTTTGAGCTATTCATGTGATTTGATTGAACCTATGATAAGGAATATTCTCTAGAACTTTAGCTTAAATCTTATTGACTTTTTCATATGTTTTTAGCATTTTTTAGGTTTATGTGATTTAAACTTGATCTTGTGATTTATTGAACATATCTTGTGATTTTAGTTTAGATCTATGCATGTATCTAGGTTGTGATTAATATTGAACATATCTTACATAATCTAGATTAATTACACATGCATGATTAACTAGACTATAGGTTATTTGTGCATTCATGCTCATGTCTAGTAGTTTCCATAGGATGTGTTGATCATAGCATTCTATGTTGCATGCTTGTTTGCATTTTGCATTCATGATCACCTTGATGCCTTGTGAGAAGGATGTCTTGACAATAGGTGTGAGACCTATGGTGTTGAGCAAGAAGTCTTGGCAAGAGGCGTGAGGCCTTGGATTGTCTAGCAAGGAAGTCTTGGCTAGGGTCATGAGGATCCGAATAGTCGAGTAAAAAGTCTCATCTAGAGATGGGAGAACTCGGGTAGGTGATCAAGGAAGTCTTGACTAGAGTCGTGAGGACTTAGTTAAGCAAGAAGTCTTGCCTTGGGTTGTGAGGATCCGGATTAGGTGAGCGAGCAAGTCTTGACAAGAGGTGTGAGGCCTCAGATTGTTGAGTATAGGGCGACAACTTCTAGAGTAAGATATGAGGGTAATTTCTAGGTGAAGAGGTCACTTAAGAGATTGTACTTGTCTTATCTACTAGTGGATTTTGTTTGCCGGTGGTTTCTAGCTCGTGGATGTTTCCTCTTCGGAGGTTTACCACGTTATATCTTATGTCAACTTTTCTCTATCCCTAGTTATCTAATATTTGTATTGTGGATAGAAATCTTTATGTATGTTGACTTTCGTTTTATAATATAGATTGTGTATGTGTTACAATTACTTGTTTGTATCACTCTTGACTTGTGTTTATATATTGATTAATTGTCTCTAATTAATATATATATTGTGATACAAGCAATCTAGAGGGACAAACTTTTGTTTGTTTCTAAGGGAGTCAAAAAAGGTGTTTAACCTATTCAACCCCCCCCTCTAGGTTAGCCTTGAGCATTTAACCGTGATTGTATTTTCAATTGGTATCAGAGCAGGACATTAGATTGCACTTAGTGTGAGTCCGGGGTGATACTTTCACTGTTTTTGCAAGGTGTTTGAAGTCATGGGTTTACAAGATAATGTAATGGCGGAATGAGCCTCAAATACTAGGCAACCATTACTTCTTGGTACTAACTATGGGTATTGGAAGTTGAGGATGAAAGCCTACATCCGCTCTATTGATGAAAGGGCTTGGATGGTAGTGGAAGAAGGTTATAGTCCTTCTACCAAGGTTCAAGAGGATGGAACCATGATACTCAAGCCAAGAAGTGAATGGACTACGAATGAGTTTGAGGTTGCTAAATGGCACCATCGTGCTATGAATGCCATCTTTGGAAGAGTTGTTGGGCATCAATTCTCTTACATTCAAAATCTTGAATCAGAAAAGGAAGCTTGGGATACTCTCCAAGTTATTAATGAAGGAACCTTATCGTTGAAGAAATCAAGGCTTCAAATGTTGGCATCACAATTTGAAGGTTTAAGTATAAGTGAAGAAGAAAGGTTCAAAGACTTCCAATTCTGGCTTCTTAACATAGCTAACCAATGTCAAGCACTTGGAGTACCTATCTCAAAAGAGGGTTTAAATTGGAAAATCCTTAGGCCTCTTCCTAAGAGATTCAAATCAAAGGTTATGGCCATTGAGGAAAGCAAGGATATGGATAGTATGAATATCGATGAGTTGCTTGGGTCTCTCCAAACTCATGAGATGTTCTTGAAGCCAAAGATTAAAAGTAAGGGAATCGCTCTTAATGCAATTGAGGAGGAGAGTGATGATGAAAATGAAGAGATGACACTTTTGGTTAGAAGGTTCAAGAAGTTTCTAAAGAAGAATTGCCAAGCCTAGAGGCTTGTCTTCTAAGGAAAAATGAGTCAAGAAAACATCATCTCCAAGGATTGAGAAGAATATCAAGCCATTAACAAGAAAGAGGTTCAATGCTATAATTGTCATGGTTTTGGTCACTTTGCTAGTGAGTGCACCAAGAAGCCATCTAAGAAAGACAAGAAAGGCAAAGTGTTGGCGGCTACTTGGAGTGATGATAACTCTAGTGACAATGAGAGCTCTAGTAGTGATTCTTAAAGTGATGAAGAGTTGGTGAACAACTTTGTAGCTCTAACGACTTCTCATTCTTAACTAGATGTTAATGGTACAATATCTTTGAACAAGAACTTTGATGCAAATCATGTTGGAAGCTCTAGTTCCATTCCTACTAATCTTTCGTTGTTGAAAGATAGAAAAGCTTGAAGAAGATTGAGACAATGCTTAGAGAGAAGTAGTTGAGAAGGATGATTTGATCAAGAAGCAAGTAGATGAGTTTGTGGTTGTTACTCGTAGAATTCTTGGTGAGAAATCTGATATTATGAAGAAGTTTAGAGAACTTGAAATGATAAACCTTGAGAAGGATAATGTGATATCTTCTTTTGAAGAAGAGAGAACAAGAATTGATGGAAGAAATAGACACGGCTAATGAGGCTATCAAGGACTTAATGAATGATTCGGTTAGTGTGTCTAGTGTTAGGAATATTGTTGACTCTCATAGTGGTGAAGACGACTTGGTTGTTGAAGAGGAGCTCTTGGAAACACCATTTCCTACACACTTTGATGAAGTCGTGATTGATAAGAAACCACACAAGAAGAGAAGATCAAAAGCCAAGAAGAAGTTGGCGAACAAGGTATCTTTGCAAACTCCTAGTGAAGCTAGTTCAACTCCAAAAGGTACAATCTCATCTTTTATTCCAATTTGTCATTATTGCAACACAATAGGTCACATTAAGCCTATGTATTATAAATATATTGAAAAATGCAAATTAGGAAATGAATCTAGAGATAAGGAGACTAAACTTCAACTTGAACATGCTAAGGATTTGAAAGTTGAAAAACATGTTAAGTTTGCTAAGCATGAAAAGAAGTTCTGGAGTAAAAAGAATTCTAATCTTGTGCAACTTGACAAAGCTTGTGTTGATAATGTTTAGGAAGAGTGTGTTAATGATATTCTTGTTGATCAAGTCATTGAAGGATTTTACTCTAGATTTAACATCGTTGTCGAGGATGATATTGGAAATGTTTAAGTAGGTACACCCAAGAACAAGTGGTTCAAGGGTGAGTGCTCTTATCACTAAAATAAGAACCACATGGGGGATAGCTTTGAGGCTATATATCAATTGTGTCGAAAATTCTTGCTTACTAGCTTTGAATACTCCATGTATTGATATGAACTTGGTTATCTCACATCATGATTGTTATGATGGTCAAAATTTGTTGATTAACTTTAAAGAAGTTATTTTGATATATGTGTTGATTGAGTTGAGATATTATGCTTTTTATACTTTTGCTGTGAAACATTGTCAATTTGGTGTCATGAGGACATTCAAGGTAAGAGTGCTCATAAAAAGGGCGGAAGTATGATATTTGGTAAATATAATGTGCAAAAAGGTATCTCTATACTTTAATGCATGTTCTCTTAGATATTCAACTTTTGACTCAATGTTCGATACACATCTCATAGCATGTCATATTAGAGAATTTTGTATAGCATACATATGGTTCTCATTGACATTTGCTATTTTAGGATCTAATAGTGGTATTGTTCACATTGATCTTAACTTTGATGATTGTTTGCCTATAGTATATTGAGTGGCATTACTTTTTAAAATATGAGCTTCATATTCTTTGAAAGCTACTCATTAGAGAAGTAATGATCTTGAATAAGTCTCTACTTATTGCTCGAAGATCATGTGCTTATGAGCCATAAAATCTTGGTTTTCTAAAAATTGCACCTTGCTTCTCTTATATGTTTTGCTAGTAGGTTGAGTTTACTAATATGTAAACATTGGATACACCTTGAAGTATTTATGCTTAAGTACATTTAAAATGACCTATGGTTAGTATCCTTTTTGCTTCGGCAATTACATAGAACTCAACAAGCACCTTCATGAAAAGGGCTACACACCTTGGTTGTGAAAGCTACCCAATGTTGGAAAGAGCTACACCATTGTGATGAGTGAAAGCCGTCATGAAGTGAATTTTTTTAATGTAAAAAAAAAGGAAAAATCAAAAAAGTGTTGAAAGGAATTCATAAAAAAAAAATCTTTAGTTCAAAGCCTAAAAAGGAAAGGAGGAAGGCTTAAAAAGAAGTTTAGTTGAAAATCAAATGAGCTCGGGTTGAAAAACAGAAATGGGATGACGAGCCAAATGCACACACACTTATATGCTGAAATCTATTCTCTTAATAGCAAAAATTCCGGATGATAATCAGTTTGACTTTTTATGGAAAAAGCATAAGATGAATAGTTATTGGAAATTGTTTGCATGTTGATTATCAAACTACTTCTTGATATATATTTGAAGCATATCTCTCACACACACACTTTGTTTATGAGTATGATGATATCTTTGTAATTGTTAAAGAAGTATGAGAGAACTTGAAAAATCTTTGTGTATCTCTCTTAGCATATGAAGCTTATTTTGTTGATATTTCTTCAAATTGCTTGAATGTGTGATTGTGTGAACATCTTTGTGAACTATATGCTATCATTGATTTTAGTTATAGCATTTATCAGGGGGGAGCATTGTATGCTAGAGATTGTTCTCTTTATGATATGTTCACATGCTTCATTTTGTTACATGTTGGCATATTTTGACTTAATGATACTTGTAAGATATTACACACTATCTTTGTCTTGCATGATGATTCATTCTTAAGTCATATGTCATTGTTTTATATATTTGTGACTAATATGCTTGTTTTTGTCTTTCACTTTTGTTGTATGTATATAGCATGGTATTTTACAAGAACAAATGGGAAGAACTAAAGTTATCAGAAGTGGGAATCAATCGAATCCCATTTTGAAAGCCAAGTCTACCTCAAAGGGATCCAAAGCTTCAAGGTCAAAGGATTTAGGGATCTTTGAACTAAGAAGATATTTCAAGAGAGAGGCATTGACTTTGGTAAATGTAAAGATTCTTATGTTCTTAAATGCATTAAGGATATAAATTAGGAATATTGGGTGAGCATGCTTGGAATAGTGAATGATACTCTTGTTAAAGAGTTTTATCATGAATATAGAGAGAGTGCCACCTTATTGGATGATTTGATGAAGATTAGGGGTGTTGTGTTTGGAGTTAACCCGGAAAACATTAACAAGTTTCTTGGGCTATCTAGTGATATTGATTCAAACTTTCTAGATGTTGAGATCATTGAGAATTTTAATAGCATGGGCAGAAATCTATGTGACAATGCTTCTTTTGAGTGGAAAGGTAGAGCATATATTAGTCAACATGAGTTAACTAAGGCAAGTGCATTTTGGTATCTTTTTATTTGCACTAATATTATTGGATCTTCAAATTCAACCGAGTTGAATAAAGACAAGATCAAAATAGTATATGCCTTGGTGACTAATCAACCTATAAACCTTGGGGATTTGCTTATGTTTTACTTAGATAATGCGGCTTTCTCAACTAGAGGAGATAAGAAGCTTGCATTACCGGGTTTATAACTTCTTTGTGTTTATCTTGTGGTGTTAAAAGTAGTGGAGATGATGTGTTGGTACAACCCCTGGAAAAATATAGTGATAAACGTGTGTCATACATGTCATATAAGGATAAGGGTAAGACATGTGATACTTTTCGACTATTTAATAGTTCACAAGTTGATTGTCAAGAGACTAGCATAAACATTCTTCTGGATTGGGCTTTACATTTGAAGAAGAAGGTTAATGTGCTTAGTGCTATAGCTGATAAACAAGATGCTAGAATAAAAGAGTTGGAGGAGTGTATTGCCTCAAGTTCAAGACCACCTCTCAAGCATTATGTTAGGTCAACTACACGCACACCTTTCTTTGGTGGATCTAGTAGCTAGTATTTGAGTCTCATTGTATTTTTCTGACCTTTTGGCATCATCTCATGTCAAAAAGGGGGAGAAATAGTTGCTAAAGAGTTGCTAGTTACTTAGTTTCCTTTTTATGTTGTTTTTGTGAACTTTTGAACTTTCAATGGCATGTAATAATTAGTCTTAAGATTTGGTTAAGAATTCTTGTATTTGGCATGTATTGAGGGGGAGATACATGGTTTTGTGGACTTAATTGTATATTCTTATTCATATTATATGTTTCCATTTGTTGTTTTTCTCTTGTATATGCATTGTGCTTTGAGATTATTTGTAGGTTGCTTCAAGAGAAGATCAAGATGAAGTTCAAGATTTGATGAAGATTAGTTATAGGAATCTTACTCATTGTAAATTGAGGGAGTGATTTTGCGACCTATCTTCATTTTTATATTTGTAGTAAATGTATAGGTGTTTTGACATGGAATTTGCCAAAGGGGGAGATTGTTAGGTTTTAGTTTGTATTGGCATTAATTCCATATCAAAATGATGTTTACTTGTAATGATTTAGTTGTTTAGATTCATGATGATTCAAGCTTCAAGGAAGAAGAAACAACAAGTCAAAGCAAGTTCTAAGTCTTCAAGAGAAAGGATGCAATATGGTTCTACAAAGGTATACTAAGACCTTATCTTTCTCTTACAAGGCTAAGGCACACACACACAATTCATTCATTTGTGTCCCTGCATCATTGTGCACCATTATAGAAACACACATACGATTCATTCATATATGTCACTGCATCGTTGTGCACCATGTATAACACATCTACACACTTGAAGATGAATGCTCATGCATTGGTATGGAAATAACATGTTTTGGAATATGCATGATTGGAAACTATCTCTATGTAGTTAGCATTCTAGTATGAATTGTGTTTGTGTGTGTATAAGTTTGTATAACATGGATATTGAACTTGTATTTAGTCTTAAATCATTCTTGATTGAGTTCCAGTCATTTCGGTTACTCATACAATTGATTTCAAGTTCTAAGTCAAAAGATACTACACTTTCAATTCATGTTGCATACATTGTCTTCATATTCGTATATTGAGTCGAATTATTATTTTTGGGTTGAGTATCTTATATGTCCATGTCCATGTGAGAGTTATGGTTCGTAATCCACAAACAGATTCAAATTCCGAGTTCGAAGGCCAGAGAACAATCGAAGAAGGCGAAGGGAGCGCGAGAGAAAAAGAAGTGCATCCAAACACTCTTTCCCGAGATGACGTGTGGCCATATCGGGACAGAATGCTTGCTGCCCCGAGATGCCCACGTGCCATCTCGAGCAGCAAGCATGCTTGGGCACTTAAGGGCAAAATTTTCATTTCATGCTTCATTCTTATCCCTCTTCTTTATAATCTCTTTCCCTCTCACATTTCATTCTAAGAAGAAATTTAAAACAACTGTGCAGAAATTCTCTCTAAATTTTCTCACCTTCCAAACACCATAACTTCTTCATTTGAACTTCGATTTGAGTGATTTGAAGTTGGGAGTGTTGATCTATTCATCCTTCATCTTTTCTCTAAAGGTTCGAGTAAGTTTTTCTGCTTTTTTTGGTGTCTAATCATAAAACAACTGGACTGCACCTAAATCAACTAAGGTATTGATTTTCTCTCGAAGTTTTCTTTTAAAACTTGGTCAATTGACTTGGGTTTTCTTCTTCAACATATATTTGTATATTGTGAGTGTTTTGATTTGATTTTTGAACTCTTTCAAAGCTAGGTTGAGTTTCAATAGAAATCATTCATGTTCAGTTAGGTTTTGATTTTGCCTATGTTATCACATGTTTGGGATTGTATTGTGCTAGCTTTGATTCTAGGACTATTTGATGATCTTTGATTGATTGATTTTTAGAAAAATAGTTCCTCACATGCATTAGGGTCTCTTGGCCGAATTTTTCACATAATATCTGTGCTTATGTTCTTTTGAGCTATTCATGTGATTTGATTGAATCTATGTTTAGGATTATGCTCTAGAACTTTAGCTTAAATCTTATTGACTTTGTCATATGATTTTAGCATGTTTTAGGTTTATGTGATTTAAACTTGATCTTCTGATTTATTGAACATATCTGGTGATTCAAGTTTAGATCTACGCATGTATCAAGGTTTTGATTAATACTGAACATATCTTACATAATCTAGATTGATTACACATGCATGATTAACTAGAATATATGTGATTTGTGCATTCATGCTTATGTCTAGTATTTTCCATAGGATGTACTGATCATAGCATTCTATGTTGCGTGCTTGTTTGCATTTTGCATTCATGATCACCTAGATGCCTTGTGAGAAGGAAGTCTTGACAATAGGTGTGAGACCTATGGTGTTGAGCAAGAAGTCTTGGCAAGAGGCGTGAGGCCTTGGATTGTCGAGCAAGGAAGTCTTGGCTAGGGTCGTGAGGATCCAGATAGTTGAGCAAGAAGTCTTGCCTAGAGTTGGGAGAACTCGGATAGGTGAGCGAGGAAGTCTTGACTAGAGTCGTGAGGACTTAGTTGAGCAAGAAGTCTTGCCTTGGGTCGTGAGGATCCGGATAAGGTGAGCAAGGAAGTCTTGATAAGAGGTGTGAGGCATCGGATTGTTGAGCATAGGGCGACAACTTCTAGAGTAGGATAAGAGGGCAGTTTCTAGGTGAAGAGGTCACGTGAGAGATTGTACTTGTCTTATCTACAAGTGGATTTTGTTTACCGGTGGCTACTAGCCCGTGGTTGCTTCCTCTTCGGAGGTTTACCACGTTATATCTTTTGTCAACTTTTCTCTATCCCTATCTCTCTAATATTTGTATTGTGGATAGAACTCTTTATATATGTTGACTTCCTTTCTATAATATAGATTGTGTATGTGTTATAGTTACTTGTTTGTATCACACTTTCCTTGTGTTTATATATTGATCAATTGTCTTTAATTAATATATATATTGTGATACAAGTAATCTAGAGGTACAAACTTTTGTTTGTTTCTAAGGGAGTCGAAAAAGGTGTCTAACCTATTTACCCCCCTTCTAGGTTAGCCTTGAGCATTTAACCATGATTGTATTTTCAACCGGTTGACCAACAATTGGTACGTAGCTCCTGCATTTGTAAGCCCGAAAGGTATCACTTTGTAGCAATACAGACCCCGTCTGGTGATGAAAATGGTCTTTTCCTTGTAAGCGGAGTGCATCATAATTTGATTGTACCCTGAAAACACATCCATGAAGCTCAGGAGCTTGTTTCTGAGGGTGGAATCAACTAACTGAACAATTTTTGGTAGAGCGAAACTGTCTTTCGGGAATGCCCTTTTGAGATTGACACACATGCGCCACTTCCCATTTGCCTTTATGACTATTACCACGTTGGTGATCCATTTGGGGTAACGTGCCTCTCTAATAAAGCCCGCTTGGGTCAATTTGTCCACTTCTTCCTGGACCGCCGCATTTCTTTCAGCGTTGAAGTGCCTTCTTTTTTGTTTTATGGGTTTGAAGTTCGGATCCACTGCTAGTCGGTGAGCAGCCAAAGTAATCGGGATCCCAGACATCTCGTCTTGACTCCAAGCAAAAATGTCATTGAACTTTATGAGGAGCCCGATCAAACCCTCTTTCACCTCCGATTTTGATGACCTTCGAGGGATCGTCCTTTTGGATATGAATCTCTTCTAGCTTATCCACTGGATGGCCGCTGGCCCATTCTCTTCTCTAATCCTCTTTGTTGGGCACCACGGGGTTAACCTCGAGGTGATTTGTGGGTCCTACATCCTCTAGGGTCAATACAGGGGTTACCCCATCTAGGATCGTTGTCACCTGGGGAAGTTATTTTGCTTGATCTATTATGTTGGTTGACACTGCGTAGCATCTCTTGGTTGATTGTTGGTCACCCCGAACTTCCCCCACCTTGTTTCCTACTGGAACTTCAAGACATTGTGGTAAATGGATAGAACCTATTTCAAGGATGATAAAATGGCCTTCCTAATATTGCATTGTAGGCCGACGGGGCATCCACCACCACGAAGTCTGTCATGATATTCTGCTGGAGAAGTGTAGCTCCAACGATCACTAGTAGGATTTTTGATCCCACGGGTATGATTGAGTCCTCAGTGAACCCATATAGCGGGGTAATGCAACTGTTGTAACATCACTGTTTCAAGTTCAGTTTTTTCCAAGGTTTCTTTAAATAGGACGTCGACACTGCTACCTGTGTCGACGAGCACATGGTGTACCATGCAGTTGGCAATCTGTACCGTGATCACCATGGGATCATTATGATGTTGCACGGTGTTGTAGACATCTGCTTCGGTGAAAATGATCTGTGACAACTGAGAAGGGTTAGTCGACCTCTAGTCGACCTTGAAGATACCCCGCTCTTCGTCCAAACGAGGGACTTTTCTTACGAGGTTTTTCCTGGAATTATTGGAGGTCCCGGCCAGAGTAGGCCCTCCGCTGATGGTATGTATTATCTGGGCTTGTTGCATCAGATCTGCCTGCTCCTCTTTTCTTTTATCAGCATGCTCACGGATCTCAGCTTGTTCTTTCCGTCCAGTCTAAATGTTATCCCTGAGTTGCTGTAAGAATTCTACCAAACATCCTCCCCTTATCAAAGCCTCAATCTCATTTCCCAGGTTATAGCACTCTGAAGTGTTGTGTCCCACGTTATCGTGAAAGTCACAATATTTATAAAGATTCCTCTTATCAATAGGGGCTTTCATAGGTGTGGGCTTCTATAGCAACCCCTTTTCCCGAATGGTGAGATAGATTGTTTCACGAGATACATTTAAGGGGGTGTAACGATCATACCCTCTCTTATCTAGAGTTATTGGGGCCATTGTTCTGGAAGGAGGTGAAACTCGCAGAGGAGTTTGTTTTACAGGATATTTTTCCAATCTGGGTTGAGAAGTGGGGAAGCATACGTTGACTTATTTGGGGGTTTGTTCTCACTTTTTTAAACTTGCTCGGGTTTTGGAGCTTCCTTCTTCTGTCACTTTACAGCTCTCATATCGTCGTGATCAATCTTGACCTTGAGTTGTTCGTCGACTTCAATTTGCTCCAGAGCCCGGTCATAGGCTTCTTGTTAGGTCTTTGGAGGTCTCTTGGCAAAAAATCAGAAAAGCTTGCCTGCCCACAAGTTCCTTCTGAAGTTGGCGAGGGTTTCTTTCTAGGTGAAGACCCTCATTTGGATGACTTCTTTATGAAACGCTAGACAGAAGCTCGGAGGGTTTATCCTCTCTCCAGAATAACGTACTGTAGATGGATTGGGTCCTTCAATATGGGCTTAACTCCTAGAATAGTAAGCAGAATTTAGTCGACGGCTTCATTAAGGAATCCACGCTGCCAGTAGGTAGCTTTCTAAACCAGGTCTTAGCGTAATCCGTGAGTGTAGTTAGGAACATTCGACACATAGCGGACCTAGTTGTTTTCTGAACCTCCATCTGTTGAACAAAGCTCTCCTAGTGGCTCAAGGGATCCTCAGTCCCAGAGAATCTGTCAGTCGACATTTTGAATTTTATAAGGAGCTCCGCCTCCCGGATTCTTCTGGTGAAGGGAGCATTCATCTCACTTAGAGGATCTTTCTTGTCCTCCTTGTACTTCCCTTTCTTCATCAGTTGAACCTCTTTCTGAAGCTCTGCTAACTGGTCTCTCAGGAGTTTGCTCTCGGGTTTCCTTGAGTTGATCTCAGTCTCCTTACTATCGGAACCTTCTAACGAACTAGCGGTCTCTACCCGGTCCTTTCTTCAGAGGGGATCTGCTTGGAGGCTTTGCTGACTTTCTTCTTCCCTAACTTGGGCTTCCCTCCTTGAAGTCATTGGGTGGAGAAACTCTCCCCGCTCTTGGGGAAGGATATCTACCAAGGAATTGACTTTTCTGGGTTGGTAGCGTGGCAGCGCTTTGGGAACGGGGGGCATAGGTCATAACCTATCCCGGATGGAGGGTGGGAGTTTCATTTTGTTACGAGTTGGCTCCTGATGGTTAGGTCCCAGGTGATCAAATGCGGGTTGCTAGCCCCGGGCCTGCTAGACTCCGCTCGATTGTAGAGGTTTGCTTGCTGGATAGTAATACCCTCAGCAAACAGTCGAAGGAGGATGTTTTCCACGAAGGCCGCCGTTTGTTGGTCAAGCTTGACCTGGTTTTCCATAGGGGGATCCAAAGCCCGCACAATGGCTAGCTGGTCTGGGACCTAGCTAAGGAGCCCAAATTTTCTTTCTTTCTTTCTTTCTTTGGGACCTTTCGTGTCGACGTTGTGGAAGGTTGTCCCAATGTGCCTGGCTTTCCTTGGGAGGAGTGAAGCCTCACGACTTCTGGAAAATAATAAACTCGTGAATATAAAGATGGTGGTGTGGGAGTTCCCCACAGACGGTACCAGAAAGTGTTAACGGGAAATTTACTATAGATAATAAGTTCCCATTACCGCCCTCGATACCACTACCACGGAGGTGGTGGCCAGGGTTGGTACCTTTGATACCTAACCTGCTTAGATTAAAAAGAATGTTTGTATAACAATAACAAGTGGGGACCTTAGTATCAATTACTCATGGAATACAGGATTCTCTCTCATATGCTAACTATCTCTCTAGAATGTAGGAAGGTGGTAGATTCGTACTTATCGAATAGTGGACATCACGACGGCCGTGTTCTGATCACAAAATTTAGGTCTGACTTACTTCTCTCTCCTCTTTTCCCTATCGTTTATATCTGTTTTTAGGTATATTTATATATGACCGAATCAATTTGAATGGGTGTATCTCCCGCCTTGATTCTCTGAACTTACTCTCCCTTTATCGGGCGGGAGCCTCTATTTGAAAGTCGTTGACTCCGAGTAAATAACGAAAATGATGATATTATTGACGAAGACAAGTTTGCTTCCTTTTTGGAATCAAACTCTTGACTTGCATGTAAATGTTGGTTATTACGTAGATATGTTCATGTGCGTACTTACGGCATGATTCTTCATGGAGGTTGTTGAGCTAGCCATTCGTAGTTTTCTTAGAGCGAGGTAGATCTATGCTTTGGTTCTATTTCGGAAGCTTGGAATGGACATCCTAGTAGGCATTCCTATGAGGTAACATGGATCTGATTCACTTAGAGGCCTTCTTACTCCTTATATCGTGGAAGGGACAGCGGGCTCCTGGAGAGGTTGGTGGGTTTCTCTTTCAGGCTATGAATTAAGTTTGACCTCTAAAAGCCTTAACTCGGAGGGGGCTTGTTTTGCTTGCCGGACTTCTTTCGAATGTTTCTTGAGCTTGGCGACCCTTCCTGGCTTGCATAGGGTGGTTCAGGAGCCCGACCCCAGGAACCAAGGTTCCCAGGTAGGTGGCCTCGAGAAGCCGGATTCCAGTGTTCGAGTGGGGGCTCTACCTAGTCATGCCTAGGTTCTTCACTGATAGTTCTGAAGCCCGGCGATCCCTCCGTTGCTTCTGCGGGGTAGTTTTATGGTGCATCCGGGGTTTCATGAATGTCGATTTTGGGCTTTAATTTGGGCTGGGAGAGTGGAAAATTTCTCTTTGACCCATAGCAAAATTTTACTATTAACATAGCTACATCATCATCCAATGCAAAAGGAAAGACATCTAGTGTTGCATGTCAAAGAGGTAAAAATGTGAGTAGGTAAAATGAGTTGAATGCTCAAGCAAATGGTAAACTTCTCAAATTCATACCTATTTGTCATTATTGCAACATAGTAGGACACATAAGAGCTAGATGTTTTGAATACATTCGTTAATGTAGAATTGCCAATGATTTGCATGATATGTCTATGTATGGTCCTAGGCAATCATCCATGTATGGATCTATAATTAGACCTAGGAAGACCTTGGAAAAGCATGTTGAGAATAAATGTGTTGATGATTTGTTTGTTAAATCTTGTGTTGTGCCTCATTCTACTATGCATAGGAAAGTTGATAATTCTTTGCTTGATATGTTTGAAAATGTGACTAATGGAGTCAGTGTGCCTAAAAACAAGAAAAAACATGTCAATAAAAGTAGGAATGAGAAATTTGTCACGAAAGTTTGGGTTAAGAAAAACACAACACAATGTTTGGTAACAATATGCTTTAAGAGCTAACTCATCTTATTGTTTGTACCTAGATAGCGGTTGTTCTAGGAATATGACCGGTAATAAGGAATTCTTTACGAATCTTGTTATGAAAAATGGTGGATGGATTACATTTGGTGATGGCACCAAGAAACAAGTTTTAGGTAAAGGAACTATTTGCATCTTCGGGTTACCTAAACTTAAAGATACTTTGCCTGTTGATGATCTCCAAGATAATACTAATAAGCATTACACATTTGTGTGAGATTTTTCATGAGGTTAGCTTTAACAAGGATGTGTGTACCATAATTGATAAAAAGGGAAAAATGGCTTTGAAAGTCAAAAGATCTCTAGATAATTGTTATTGTCTTGAAGTAGATCCTCTAACTAGTAATATTGCACATGAGTGTAACAAGCTTGAGTTATGGCATGAAAGATTATGATATGAACCTCACCAAGAGCAGTGAGACCCGGAACCAATATATGGTAACGAAGGATCGTTTTCTAACCAAGTTTATAAACAAGAACGTTATCGGACCGCGACCCGTTACCTATAAAGAGGTAAGAACCAACGGTATCAAGAAGTTGAAGACGCCACACTCAAGAACAAGAAGAAGATGTGAGTGATAAGTCAAGTTTTCAGAACCAAAAAAGAGATGAACTCTCACAATTTTTATTCAATTCAAGTCTTCGCGAAATAAGATAGATGGCCAAATTTGGACTTTTTGTGATCTGTTTTGGAGGACAGGTTCTTCATATCATCTGTAGATCTTGTCTTGGGATTTCCGAAAACATATTATAATAGACGATCTGACTTCAGATGCTCTCTATAGAGGTCCACGAAGTTCAGCCCGGATTTGGTCTTCATGTGGGCAGAATTTGGACTTTAGCAACTCGGAATCACCCCATCATTTAATACTTCTTTGATCCTCCTGCTTCCTTTTAATTGGCCCAATTGGAATATGCAATAGTTCCTTTGGTGATGCTTCTTGATTCTCATCATTCCCCCTCTCTTCAAAAGGATTCGTCCTCGAATCTTCACCATAATGTTGTTGATAGCCTGCGACATTTCATCAAAGCCTTGCAAATTAGAAGCAACAACACTAGGCAATGAAGGGTTAATTCCATTAGTACTAAAACATGCCTCTTTGTACAAAAGTGCAATCATTGGCTGATTTGAAAACAAAGCCTTTTTAATCTCACTCTCTCTTGTAAAAAAACTCACTGGTTTTCTCTCTCTTTTTTTCTCATCAGCCTCTTTTTCATTTTCATCTTTTTTTTCTTTTTTTGCTATTTCGGACTCTTTTTCTTTTATCTCTCTTTCTTTTGAACTCTCACTCTCACTCTCTTTTTTTACATCTCTCTCTTTTCTTAACCTTACTTGATCTTCATACACTTGTTTTGGGGTTAAAGGTACAAGAGTGATTGATTTTTTATTGAGTACAAAGGAGTATCTATTGGTATACCCATCATGGGTCACATGCCTATCGAACTGCCATGGTCTCCCCAAAAGGATATGGCCCGCATTCATTGGTACCACATCACAAAGGACTTCATCTTTGTACTTTCCAATTGAAAACGTCACCAACACTTGTTTAGTCACCTTGATTTCCCCACTATCATTTAACCACTGTAGCTTATATGGTTTTGGATGCCTCAAAGTGGCTAAATTCAATTTCTCCACAAAATTAGTGCTAGCCACATTAGTACAACTCCCCCCATCAATGATCATGCTACATACCTTATCATTAACATGGCAGCGGGTATGAAAAATGTTGTCACGTTGTACCTCATCATCTTCCTTGGCTTGAGCACTAAGAGCTCTTCTCACCACCAAAAGCTCTCCGTCCACCGGATATTCAATATCACTTGCATCCTCCAAAGGTGGCATGGACTCATCATCAGATTCACCTTCAGATTCGATCTCACCATCATCCTTCAAAACCATTACTCTCTTGTTTGGGCATTGAGATGCAATATGACCTGCTCCCAGACACTTAAAGCACTTAATGTCACGATTTCTAGAAGGTTGAGAATCTGATGTACCTTGTTTTAATGTGCCTCCGACTTTATGATCTCTGGAAGGTTCGGCCTTGGCCTTGAAACTAGGTTGGTCATCCCTCTTGCTCCAATTCGATTTCCATGATGATGAAGAACCCGAATTTTGCCTAACCCGTGTTGAACTCTTTCTCTCCAACTATTGTTCCACCTTAATTGCCATGTGTACCATGTCACTCAATTCAACATAATGTTGCAACTCCACCACATTTGCTATGTCTCGGTTTAGTCCATTTAAAAACCTAGCCATAGTAGCCTCTCGGTCTTCCTCTACATCAGCTCGAATCATGGCTATCTCCATCTCCTTGTAGTAATCTTCAACACACTTAGACCCTTGAGTAAGGGTTTGTAATTTTTGAAACAAACCCCTATAATAGTGACTCGGAATCAAACGCTTCCTCATGACAGCTTTCATCTCCTCCCAAGTCTCAATAGGTCTTTCTCCATGTCGTCTTCTACTCACAATCAATTGATCCCACCAAACGATAGCATAATCAGTAAATTCTATGGCAACCAACTTTACCTTCTTTAATTCATAATAGTCATGGCAGTCAAATACCAATTCTATTCTTTTCTCCCACTCTAAATAAGCTTCGGGATCAGTTTTACCTTGGAACGTTGGGATTTTCACCTTTATACTACCCAAATTATTATCAGCCCTCTCTCTATACCTATCTCCTCTATACCCATACCTATCTTCTCTATTCCCATACCTAACTCCTCTACCTCCCATTTCACGCCTCAATCTACCTGTACCCATATTGGACATGCGATCACCCTCCTCTAGGTCATTCCCATAATCATCATCATAATCGTCTCTAGGTGGGTTTCTTTCTCTTCGTTCCACATTAGGAACCCTAATTTGTTGCACCCTTTGTGAACTAGACTCCACCTTATCTATCCTATCATGCACCTCACCAATCTTAATCTCCATCCGCTCCATGTTTTTTTGTATGGCTTTATACAAAAAATTAAGATCTATCGTTTCTGGTGCATCATCAGATAAGTCTTTACTTTTATCGCGTGACATATTTGAAACCTGCAAAGCAAAAGAAATTAGTAAGCCTCACAAACACTCCCTCACATGTTTACTCTCAAAGATGGTGGCACTCACACTCGTGTTTTCACTCAATTCTTTGGCTTTTACCCTTTGATGAGCTCACACACTCTTGCCTTTTTCCACTCTTTGTTAACTCTTTCAGTTCTTCCTTCTTTTTTTTTTGACTTATACGGACACTCACAAGAAGTCCAAGAAAAATAGAAGTAACTGAGCAAAAGGACAAGAATAATGAAGACGAAATTCTTTAGCTATTAATTTTTTTTTTTTTTTTAACCGACCTTGATCAAGTGGACACAAGCAAGCATTTGGTAATTTTTTTTTTTTTTTTTTTTTTTTGGTACCTGATTTGATCAAACTTTTTTTTTTTTTTTTTTTTTTTTTGGTACCTGGTTTGATCAAACTTTTTTTTTTTGTTGAAACAAATGAATACAGAAAAGAGAAAGAACAAGGATAGATTAAGCCTGATTTAGAAGCCTAAGCTTTGATACCAACTGATATGAACCTCACCAAGAGCAGTGAGACCCGGAACCAATATATGGTAACGAAGGATCGTTTTCTAACCAAGTTTATAAACAAGAACGTTATCGGACCGCGACCCGTTACCTATAAAGAGGTAAGAACCAACGGTATCAAGAAGTTGAAGACGCCACACTCAAGAACAAGAAGAAGATGTGAGTGATAAGTCAAGTTTTCAGAACCAAAAAAGAGATGAACTCTCACAATTTTTATTCAATTCAAGTCTTCGCGCAATAAGATAGATGGCCAAATTTGGACTTTTTGTGATCTGTTTTGGAGGACAGGTTCTTCATATCATCTGTAGATCTTGTCTTGGGCTTTCCGAAAACATATTATAATAGACGATCTGACTTCAGATGCTCTCTATAGAGGTCCACGAAGTTCAGCCCGGATTTGGTCTTCATGTGGGCAGAATTTGGACTTTAGCAACTCGGAATCACCCCATCATTTAATACTTCTTTGATCCTCTTGCTTCCTTTTAATTGGCCCAATTGGAATATGCAATAGTTCCTTTGGTGATGCTTCTTGATTCTCATCAGATTAGGCCACATGAACTTTAAAGATTTGAAGAAGCTTAAAAAATATAACATTGTTGGAGGTCTACCTAGTCTTTGTAAGAAACTTGATGGAGTTTATGAACCATGCCAATTTGGTAAATAAACTAGAGCGTCTCATAAAAAGAACACTAACTTTGCTACCAAGAAGCCCTTAGAACTTGTGCAAATGGACCTAATAGGACCAATTCAAACCGAAAGCATAAATGGCAAAAAATACATCATTGTGTGTGTTGATGATTTTTCTCGGTTTGCGGTTTTTTTTATTAGTGACAAGACCAAAACATTTTGTTACTTTAAGAGATTTTGTAATCAAGTTCAAAATGAAAAAGGTCTTGGAATTAAGAAAATATGTCGTATTAGGAGTGATCATGGGAGTGAGCTTGAAAATGCAAAGTTTAGTGAGTTTTGTGATGACTTAGGGATTTCTCATAAGTTCTCGGCTCCTAGAACTCCTCAACAAAATGGTGTTGTTGAGAGGAAGAATCGTGTCTTGCAAGAAATGGCTAGAGTCATGCTCAATAGCAAAAAGTCCCTAGGAATCTTTAGGCCGAAGCAGTTAATACCGCTTGCTATGTTTCTAATAGAGTCTTTAGAAAGCCCGAAACAAAACACACCTCCTATAAGCTTTGGAAGGGCAAGAAGCCCAATGTGAGTTACTTCCACACGTTTGAGAGTAATTGTTTTATTTTGAATGATAGAGATCACTTAGGAAAGTTGATGCTAAAAGTGATAATGGTCTTTTTCTTTGGTATGCTAATAATAGTCGTGCATATAGGGTGTTCAATTTGAAACTCAAAACTATTGTGGAATCTATTAATGTGAAAATAGATGATCTTAGCATGCTTGATTAGTGTGATGATAATGGCATCAATAAACCTAAAGAAACACCTATGATGTGACTAGTTGTGATGAAGCTGAATCTAGTCTTGATAATTATGATTATAGTGATGTCAAAGAAGAAAATCATGGGTTAGAGAATGCATTAAATGACAATCAACATAATGAACAAGATGTTGAAAATTCTATTTCTAGACTTAGAAACATGCACTATCAAGAAGACATCATAGGTGATTTAAATGAAGGGGTTAGAACTAAAAGGCAACTAGCTAAAAATATTTTTTATGCTTGCTACACTTCATAGATTGAACCCAAAAATATTAATGAAGCAACTGTTGATGAATATTGAGTTGGTGCCATGAAAGATGAACTAAATTAATTTGAGAGGAATGAAGTGTGGTCCTTAGTTCCTAGACCTCAAGATATCAATGTGATTGGTACAAAATGGGTGTTTAGGAATAAGACCAATGAATGTGGCAAGATAGTAAGAAATAAAGCATGACTGGTGGCTCAAGGATACACTCAAGATGAGGGTGTAGACTTGAATGAGACTTTTGTACCCATTGCATGTCTTGAGTCCATTAGACTTTTGTTGTCTATTGCATGTCTTGAAAAATTCAAATTGTTTCAAATGGATGTCAAAAGTGATTTTCTCAATGGATACCTTTAGGAAGAAGTGTATGTTGAACAACCTAAGGGTTCTGTAGACCCATACTCACTTAATCATGTGTTTAAGTTGAAAAGGGCTCTTTATGGCCTTAAGTAGGCCCCTAGAGCTTGGTATGATAGGTTGACTCAATATCTTATTGACAACTAATATATGAGAGGTGGCATTGATAGAACTTTATTTGTCAAACATTATGATAATGACATTTTTGTTGCACAAATATATGTTGATGACATTGTTTTTATGTCTACATGTAAAATCAAGGTTGATGATTTTGTGAATGTTATGTCAAGAGAATTTGAAATAAGTGTGGTATGTGAACTTAATTACTTTCTTGGTATGCAAGTGAAACAATCTAGCAATTGTATCATGTTGTCTCAATCTAAATATGCTAGAAACCTTGCTAAGAAAATTGGCCTTGAAAGTGGAAAGGAATTTTTGAAACACCTATGAGTACTACTCTAAAATTTGACAAAGATGAAAAAGGAAAGAGTGTTGATCAAAGTCTCTATATCAGCATGATAGGCAACCTTCTCTACCTAACAACTAGTGGCCGGTTATTTGTTTTAGTGTTTGTTTGTGTGCTAGGTTTCAAGATAATCCAAAAGAATATCACTTGAAAGTCGTTAAAAGTATCGTTAGATACATAAAAGGAACACATAATCTTGGTTTATTCTATTCCTTTGATACTAACGATATTCTTGTTGGCTATTGTGATGTGGATTGGACGGAAGACATTAACGATCGTAAGAGCACATCGGGCGGTTGCTTTTACTTGGGGAATAACTTGGTTGCTTGCCAAAGCAAGAAGCAAAATTCCATCTCTCTTTCTTCATTCGAAGCCGAGTACATTACGGCTGGAATTGCTTGCATACAACTTCTATGGATAAAGCAAATCCTCTAGGATTATGAGATTGAACAAGGTAAAATAATCTATATTGTGATAATATGAGTGCTATTAACATATCTAAAAATATGGTTCAACACTCACGCACAAAGCACATAGATATTAGGCATCATTTCATTAGAGAACTTGTTGAACATTCAATAGTAACTCTTGAGCATATGCCTACTAAAAATCAACTTGCAGATTTGTTCACAAAGCCCTTAGACAAAGAGAGATTTAAATCTCTTAGAAGATCCATTGGCACATTTGTGTTGATTCATGCTTGTCTGTTGTTGTGAGTGGCTTGATAAGCAAAACAATATTGTATATCTATTTCTTTGAGAGCTACTCATGTGAGAAGTAATGATCTTGATAAAATTGATTTTATTGCTTCTAGATCATGCACTTAAGTATTTGTAATTTTTTTTTTAAAAAGTTCTCAAATGCTTCTCTTATACGTTTTTGTAGTTTGAGTAGTTGAGTTTGACTATATGCTTAATATGGATACATCTTGAAGTCTTTTGACTAGTACTATTAAAATGACCAACGGTTAGTATCCATTTTACATCGGCATTACATAGAACTCAATGAGCACCTTCATGGAAAGGGCTACACTTTTTTGTTGTGAAGCCACCCAATACAGGAAAGGGCTACACCATTGTGATGAGTGAAAGCCGTCATGAAGTGAATTTTTATGTTTTACTTAAAGTAAAATCAAAGAAGTCTTGATATATAATCATCAAAACAAAAATCTTTGATTCAAAGCCTAAAAATAAATGGAGGAAGACTTAAAATGGAGTATAGTTGAAAAATATTGTGAATGTTCTGGTTGACAAACAGAAATGGGAAAACAAGCCACATGCACACACAACGCTCATATGTTGAAATCTATTCTTTTTAAAGCAAATTTCTGGATGATAATCGGTTTGACCTTAATAGGAAAAGCATTCGATGAATAGACGTTGAAATGATTTGCATGTTGATATCATAATTACTCCTTTTATATATACTAGAAGCATTTCACACACACACACACACACATTTTTGCTTAATGTGCTTGATTCATTAGCATTGAGAGAGTAATGAAAATCTTTGATTCTCTTATTAAATTTGAAAATTAATGGTTTAATATCTCTTCTTACTTGAAATGTGTGATTGTATGATTCCATTGTGAACAATTTTACTTGTTTAATAATATGTAGAGCATATGTTAAAGAGGAGCTTAGTTTGTTTAACTTAGTTCCCTATATAACTTGTTTCCATATCATCTCATGATTTTATCATGCATCCCTTGTGACTTGTAGATATTCACCTCTCTCTAGGTTGTGTAGTATGACCTTGTCTATTCCTTGTCAAAATGGGGGAGAATGTGTTTTCCCTCACCATGTTACTTTTGATAAAAAGGGGGAAATAAAAGGGGGAGATAATATATTAAGGGGGAGAAAGAATTCTTATTTTTGCAAGAGATAAGGGAACTTTTGTATTGTTTTGTATTTGTTTGTTTATCTCACCTATCTTCTTTGTGGAAGATTTCTTTTGGTTGTTCTTGTGTCGCGGGTGCTTTGAATATATGAAGATATTCTTGAAGACTTATGAAGACATTTTAGTCTAGCGATATCTCTTTGTAATGTGAGGATGTGAGAATGCAATCAACATTGATTATGGGTGATCATTGTACGGTAAGGTAGAGGTTTTGTCATGGAATAGCCAAAGGGGGAGATTGTTAGGTTTTAGATTTGTGTTGGCTTAATTCCGTAACAAAACTTCATTTCTTTGTAATGCCCTAAGCTTTGCCTCGTTATTTTCTGGCTCGAAGTGTTAGACCTGGAATGAGGTCAGCTTGTGCTCAATAGGCAGAACCGCCTCTACTCTAAATGCTAGGGAGTAGGTCGTTTCTTCGGCGCGGTTCTTCTGGTAGTCCTATAGGCCCAAACTACCTCGGGCAACTCTTCTGCCAACCTGACCTTTTTCTGTTAGAGTTTCTTCTTCAAGAGCTTTTTAATTGGCTTATTGGTGGCTTATACCAGGGTGTTGGTTTGGGGGTGAGCTACCGAGGCAAAGCGGAGGTCGATTCCTAAGTCTTCACAGAATTCCCTAAATTGGGCATTATCAAACTACTTACCGAGGTCGGTGATGATGACGATCGGTGTACCGAAGCTACATATAATGTTAGTCTTGATAAACCTAATGTTGTTTCTTCCTTGATTTGGGATAGTGGTTCTGCTTCCACCCACCAAGTGAAGTAATCAATTGCAACACTAGCGTGCTTAGCTTGAAATAGAGCAGTATGGAAGGGCCAGATCAAATCTACTCCTCAGATAGTGAAGAGGTAAGGTAAGCTGATTAAATATAGGCGTTCCGGAAGCAGAAGTTTCGAGTTCGAGGTCATTTGGCAAGGTCCACATGACCGCACAAATGATCTTGAATCCTGGTGTATGGTCGGCTAATAATAACCCATATGGAGCACTTGGTATACTAATGCTTCTCCCTCAATATGGTTTCCATATTCACCTAAGTGGATTTCTCTCAGTGCCTAAACAACATCGTCCGGATGCAAACAACAGAGTAGAGGGAAGGGCTTTACCCTATGGTTTAGGTACCCGTCAATCAGACAGTATCAAACTGAGGTCCAATTGAGCTTCCAAGCTTGCTCTAGATTCTCCGAAAGCTTTCTTTCCTGGTGATATGCAGCTATTGGGTCCATCCAACATGGAAGGCAATCAACCAGTCTAACCTCTTTACCTGGTGTTGTATTGGATTGAGAGATCATCCGGAGAGGTAATCCATTGTGTAGAGATTGTCCCTGTTGGCAGCTATCTTAGCGACGATATATGCTCTATGGTTCTACTGATGAGGAATCTGTTCAATCTTGAACCCTCTGAATCAGGCTTTAAGCTGCTAGACCAACTTGAGGTAAGCTATCATGTTGTCATCTTTTGGCTGGTACAAATCGAGGACCTAGTTAACAACGAGTTAAGAATCGCTCTTGACATGTAGATAGTTGGCCCCGAGCTTGATGGCTATACTTCTTCCTACTACGAGGGATTTATACTCCACTTCATTATTGGTAGCCTAGAACTTGAACCTAAAGCCATAGTAGCATTCTGTTTTTTCTTGGTCTGTCAAGACGATGTCAGCACCTCCCCCTGCTTGTCTGGATAATCCATTAATGTAGAAGATCTAAGAATTACAGTCGGTCGGCCAGTCACCAATTTTAGGATCCTTCTAGAGAACCGGCCCAACTCTTTAGTAGCATCAGGATTTATGGGAGCTAAGAATTCAACCATGAAATTTGCTAGCGCCTCGCTTGGGCTTTGATGGTCGTCATTGTCTTGTATTTTATGTCAAACTGGGTGAGTTCAAGGGCCCAAAGAACTAATCGTCCTGACACATCTAGCCTTTGTACAAACTGACGAAACAATTGATTCGTCACAACGGCAACTGCATGAGCTTGGAAGTAAGGGCGGAGCTTCCTTGTTGAGGTCACCAAGGTGAGTGCAAGCTTCTCCAAGAGGACGAAGTTCCTTTCAGGCTTGGTTAATGCATGGCTTACATAATAAAAAGGTCTTTGAACCCCGTCTCCACACTCTTTAACCAATGCCCCACTAACTACCGTTTTGGATACATCTAGGTAAATTTGTAGCTCCTCTCCGGGAACTGGCTTGACCAGCAGTGGTAGGCTGGCTAAATACTTCTTTAGAGCTTGGAAGGCTTGCTTGCTGTACTGGTCCCACTTCATATTCCTTCCTTAATTGATCGCCTTGAATAAAAGAAGGCACTTGTCGGTTGATTGTGAAATGAAACGATTGAGCGCTGCCACTCGCCTTGTTAACACCTATACTTGTTTGAGTGAGGTAGGAGATTCCTGGTCCAGGTTAGCTCAGATCTTCTCTGGGTTAGCCTTTATACATCTCTCGTGAACCATAAACCCAAGAAACTTTCTTGCAGTTACCCTGAATGCACATTTGGCGGGCTTTAACTGCATTTAGTTATTTCTTACAATCTGAAAGGTTCAGTGAAAATGGTCTTGATGCTCCTCCGTGAAATTCCCTTTATCTTTGTAGTGAAATATATCTAGAGGGGGGTGAATAGGTATATGCTCCAATTTTTATCTTCTTCTTAAAACAATGCAATTCTAAATGCTTAAAGAAAATTGCAAACAAAGACACACGATATTTACGTGGTAAAACCTCCAAAGAGGAAACATCCACGTGTTGCTTCCACAACCACCGGCAAAAGCAAATTCACTATTTCAAATAGAGTTACAAACTCAAGCAATCACACATGCTCTACAAGCTTTCACTCTCACTCTATCTTGAACCTAGTGATCTACTAAGCCGACTTCCTATCCAAAACCCCCTGTCTCTAGGAAGATTTCTTACTCACCTATCCGGATCCTCCTGACCCTAGGCAATAATTCTTGCTTGACTATCCAAGACTTCACACCTCTAGCCAAGACTTCTTTGATTGACAATCCGAGGCTTCACACCTCTTGCCAAGACTTCCTTGCTCAACAATCTGAGGTTTCACACCTCTTGTTGAGACTTCCACTTGCTTAGCTATCCAAGTCCTCCCGACTCTAGCTAAGACTTACAAATGCTCGAATCAAAGAATTACTCTAAGATATGAGACTTTCTACCTCTTCACAAGGCATCTAAGTGATCATGAATGCAAATCACAAACAAGCACTCAACATAGAAACTGATGATCAACAAATTCTATGGACATGCAACTAGATGACTAGATTATGCTTTCAAAGATCAATCACAAATGCATCTAGACAACTTAAGCATGTTATAAACTAAGAACCAAATCAATGAAATGAATATACCAATTTATGTAGATCTAGTTCTTAGGAAATGAAATTAAATCTAGAAATAGTCAATCAAGCATTAGAACAAAAGATTTCTAGAAACAATTTCATGTTTATCAAGTTTAGCACAAATCATTCAATATATCACAAATCTAGCTAAACTTGAAAATCAAATCAACAAACAACAAAATGATATCAAAATCATCCTTTTCATGCTTCTTAATCAAATAACATCAATCAATAAGAAGATCTAAGAAGAAAACTAAGAAGAAGATGATTTTACCAACAAAGATGCAATCACGAACTGAAGATCAGATCACAACGAAATATGTAGGCATTATTTGGTTCTATAAAGTTTGTATAACTCTTCAAGACACTCGAAATCGGTTTTTGAATCAAGTGATTCGGAGTAGAAATGAAGAAGTTATCACAAAAACAAAAAACAAAATGTTGATAGAAAAATTCTGCAATTGTTCTTCAATTTCTCAACTTGTTCTTATCTTTTGAAATGAGAGGGAATGAGAGGTTTTAAAGAGAGAAAAGCCAAGAGACCAATTTGCCCCTCCTTCATTAGTGTCTCCTCGAGATGGCACATGGACATCTCAGGGCAGAACACTCTTGGGGCCGAGATGGCCACGCACCATCTCGGGTTGGTGCATGTTGATGGCTTAAGCCATCGCACCTCACCCCATCCGCTCTCCTCGCGTTCTTTGACCGTTCTTTGGTATCCAAACTCTGAATTCGAATCCATTTGAAGATTACAGACCGGAACTCCATCACGGACATGGACATATAAGATACTCAACCCAAAAAATAAGAATTCGACTTGATATATGCAGACGAAGACAATGTATGCAACATGAGTTGAAACTGTAGTATCTTTTGACTTAGAACTCGAAATCAATAGTATGAGTAACCGAAATGACCGGAACTCAATCATGAATAATCTAAGACCAAAATCAAGTTCAAGATCCATGTTATACAAACATATAAACAAATAAACACATTTCACACGAGAATGCAAACTACATAGAGATAGTCTCCAATCATGCATTTTCCAAAACATGCTACTTTCAAACCAATGCATGAGCATTCAACTTCAAGTGTGTGAAAGTGTTATACCAAATGATGCGCTATAATATAGGGACACAAATTTATGAATTGTGTGTGTGTGTGAGCATTTAAAGATGCACAACAAAGCAGAGACACATGAATGAATTGTGTGTGTGTGCGCATTTAAAGATGCACAACTAAGCAGGGACACGTATGAATGAATTGTGTGTGTGCGCGCCTACACCTTGCAAGGGGAAGAAGGATCTCGATACCTTAGCATCCAAGAATAGTACCAACCCTCTTGAAGATGAACTTTGCATCATGAGAAGTTGCTTTTCTTCCTTGAATCTCTTATCATCACGAACCACTTAAGCAACTACGCAATACAAGGAAATGAAGTTTTGTTATGGAATCAAGCCAACACAAATCTAGGACCTAACAATCTCCCTTAGGACATAACAATCTCCCCCTTTGGCTATTCCATGACAAAACCTCTAACTCACCATACAATGATCTCTCATAATCAATGTTGATTGCATTCTCACATCCTCACATTACAAAGAGATATTCCTAGACTAAAATGTCTTCATGAGTCTTCAAGAATTTCTTCACACATTCAACACACCTGTGGGACAAGAACAACCAAAAGAAATCTTCTACAAAGAAGATAAGTGAGATAAACAAACAATATGCAAATACCAAACAAAAGATCCCTTAACACTTCTTATCTCATGCAAACACAAAAATTTTCTCCCCCTTAATGGATTGTCTCCCCTTTATATCAAAAGCAAGTAACATGATGAGGAAACACTTTCTCCCCCTTTTTGACAAGGAATAGACAAAAACATAGTACACAACCTAGAGAGATATATGCCAATTAAAAATGTCTTCAAGGGTATAAGGGATGCATAATGAAATGATGTGATAGTGAGCAAACAAGTTGTATAGAGAACTATACTTAACAAACTAAGCTCCCCCTTAACATATTAATAAGCAAGGTAAGTTGTTCATAAAGGACTCACACAATCACACATTTCAAGCATTAAAAGATAGTAAATCATTATTTTCCAACATTAAACAAGAGAATCATAGATTTTCATTATTCTCTAAAAATTAATCCCTCATTGCTAATGAATCAAGTACATTAAGCAAAAAAGTGTGTATGTGAAAATGCTTCAAGCATATATAAAAGGAGTTATTGTGATATCAACATGCAAACTATTTCAACACCTATCCATCTAAAGCTTTTCCAATCAAGGTCAAACCGATTATCATCCGGATTTTTTGCTTTAAAGAGAATAGATTTCAACATATGAGCGTGTGTGTGCATGTGGCTTGTCATTCCATTTCTGTTTTTCAATCTGAGCAATCACAATTTTCAACTATACTCCATTTTAAGCCTTCCTCCATTTCTTTTTAGGCTATGTATCAAAGAAATTTTTTTTTAATTGATTCTTTTTCAACACTTCTTTGATTTTATTTTTTAACATAAACATATACTCTTCATGATGGTTTTCACTCATCACAATGGTGTAGCCCTTTCCTACATTGGGCGGCTTCACAACCAAGGTGTGTAGCCCTTTTTATGAAGGTGCTCGTTGAGTTCTATGTAGATGCCGAAGCAAAATGGATACTAACCATAGGTCATCTATCATGTACTAGACAATGAAATTCAAAATGCATCCATAATCTACATACTTTCAAACTCAATTACTAAACTTAAACATATAAGAGAAGCATTTGTGCACTTTTTTTTTAATAACAAGATTTACAAAAACTTAAGTGCATGATCTAGAAGCAATAAAAACTATTTTATCAAGATCATTACTTCTCACATGAGTAGCTCTCAAAGAAATAGATATACAATATAGTTTTGCTTATCAAGCCACTCATAACCACACACACAAGCATTAATTAACCCAATTCATGCCAATGGATCTTCTAAGAGATATAAATCTCTCTTTGTACAAGGGCTTTGTGAACAAGTCCGCAAGTTGATTCTTAGTAGGCATATGTTCAAGAGTTACTATTGAATGTTTAACAAGTTCTCTAATGAAATGATGCCTAATGTCTATATGCTTTGTGCGTGAGTGTTGAACCAGATTTTTAGAGATGTTAATGGCACTCATATCATCACAATAGAGAGTCATTTTACCTTGATTTATCTCATAATCCTTGAGAATTTGTTTCATCCATAGAAGTTGTGTGCAAGCACTTCCGGTCGCAATGTACTCGGCTTCGGATGATGAAAGAGAGATGGAATTTTGTTTCTTGCTTAGCCAAGCAATCAAATTATTCCCCAAGTAAAAGCAACAGCCCGATGAGCTTTTACGATCTTTAAAGTTTCCCGCCCAATCCGCATCACAATAGCCAACAACAATATCATTAGTATCAAAGGAATAAAATAAACCAAGATTATGTATTCCTTTTATATACCTAATGATTCTTTTAACGGCTTTCAAGTGAGATTCTTTTAGATTAGCTTGAAACCTAGCACACAAACCTACACTAAAACAAATATCCGGCCTACTTGCCGTTAGGTAGAGAAGGCTACCTATCATGCTCCTATAGAGACTTTGATCAACATTTTTCCCATTTTCATCTTAGTCAAGTTTTAATGTTGTACTCATAGGTGTTTCAAATTCTTTTCCGTTTTCAAGGCCAAATTTCTTAACAAGATTTATAGCATACTTAGATTGTGACAACATGATACCATTGCTAGATTGTTTCACTTGCATGCCAAGAAAGTAATTGAGTTCACCTACCATACTCATTTCAAATTCTCTTGACATCACATTCACAAAATCATCAACCTTGGTTTTACATGTAGACCCAAACACTATATCATCAACATATATTTGTGCAACAAAAATGTCATTGTTATAATGCTTGACAAATAATGTTCTATCAATACCACATCTCCTATATTGGTTGTCAATAAGATATTGAGTCAACCTATCATACCAAGCTCTAAGAGCTTGCTTAAGGCCATAAAGAGCCTTTTTTCAACTTAAACATATAATTAGGAGAGTGTGGGTCTACAAAATCCTTAAGTTGTTCAACATACACTTCTTCTTGAAGGTATCCATTGAGAAAAGCACTTTTGACATCCATTTGAAACAATTTGAATTTCTTAAGACATGCAATGGACAACAAAAGCCTAATAGACTCAAGACGTGCAACGGGTGCAAAAGTCTCATCAAAGTCTACACCCTTAACTTGAGTGTATCCTTGAGTAACTAGTCTTGCTTTATTTCTCACAATCTTGCCACATTCATCGGTCTTATTCCTAAACACCCATTTTGTACCAATCATATTGATATCTTTTGGTCTAGGAACTAATGACCACACTTCATTCCTCTCAAATTGATTTAGTTCTTCTTGCATGGTATTAACCCAATATTCATCAATAATTGCTTCATTAATATTCTTGGGCTCTATTTGAGAAGTGTAGCAAGCATATGAAATTTGGTTAGCTAGTTGTCTTCTAGTTCTAACCCCTTCATTCAAATCACCTATGATGTCTTGTTGGTAATGCATGTTTCTAAGTCTAGAATTAGAATTTTCAACAACTTGTTGGTCATCATTCAAACCATTTTCTAACTCTTGACTTTCTTCTCTAGCAACACTACCATTATCATCATTATAACTAGATTCACTTTCATCACAACTAATCACATCTATAGGTGCTTTAGTGTCATTCAAAAAATATTCTTTAGGTTCATTGATACCATGATTATCACACAAATCAAGCATGCTAAGATCATCTATTTTCACATTAATAGACTCCATAATAGTCTTAGTTTTCAAGTTAAACACTCTATATGCACGACTATTATTAGCATACCCAAGAAAGAGACCAATATCACTTTTAGCATCAAACTTTCCTAAGTGATCTCTATCATTCAAAATAAAATACTTACTCCCAAAAGTGTGGAAGTAACTCACATTGGGCTTCTTGCCCTTCCCAAATTCATAGGAGGTTTGTTTTGTATCGGGCCTTCTAAATACTTTATTAGTGACATAGCATGCAGTATTGACCGCTTCGGCCCAAAGATTTCTAGGGACTTTCTTGCTATTGAGCATGACCCTAGCCATCTCTTGCAAGACACGATTCTTCCTCTCAACAATACCATTTTGTTGAGGAGTTCTAGGAGCTGAGAACTCATGTAAAATCCCATAATCATCACAAAACTCACTAAATCTAGCATTTTCAAATTCACTCCCATGATCACTCCTAATGTGACATATTTTCTTAATTACAAGACCTTTTTCATTTTGAACTTGATTACAAAAATTCTTAAAGTAACCAAAAGTTTCGGTCTTGTCCCTAAGAAAATATACCCAAGCAAACCGAAAAAAATCATCAACACATACAAAAATGTATTTCTTGCCATTTATGCTTTCGGTTTGAATTGGTCCCATTAGGTCCATATGCACAAGTTCTAAGGGCTTCTTGGTAGTAAAATTAATGTTCTTTTTATGAGATACTTTTGTTTGTTTGCCTAATTGACAAAGTTCACAAACACCATCAAGCTTTTTACCTAGACTAGGAAGGCCCTAACAATGTCATATTTCTCAAGCTTCTTTAAATCTTTATAATTCATGTGGCCCAATCTTTCATGCCATAATTCAAGCTTGTTGCACTCATGTGCCATATTACATGTTAGTGGATCAACCTCTAAACAATAGCAATTGTCCGAAGACCTTTTGACTTTCAAAACAATTTTGCCGTTTTTATCAATTATCGTGCACACATCCTTGTTAAAGCTAACTTCTTCAAAATTTTCACACAAGTGAGTGATGCTTATAAGATTATCTTGTAGACCATCTACATACAAGGTGTCACGAAGTTTAGGCAATCTGGGGATACAAATTATTCCCTTGCCTAGAACTTGCTTTTTGGTGCCATCACCAAATGTAACCCATCCACCATCATTCATAACAAGATTCTTAAATAATTCTTTGTTACCGGTCATATTCCTAGAGCAACCGCTATCTAGATACCAACAATAGGATGAATTAGCTCTTAAAGCATATTGTGCAACCAAACATTGTGTTGTGTTTTTATTGACCTAAACTTTCTTGACAAGTTTCTCATTCCTACTTTTATTAACATGCTTTGACTTGTTTTTAGGCACATTGACTCCATTAGTCACATTTTCAAACAAATCAAACAAAGCATTATCAACTTTCTTATGCATAGTAGAACGAGGCACAATACAAGATTTAATAAACAAATCATCAATACATTTATTCTCAACATGCTTTTCCAAGGTCTTCTTAGGTCTAATTCTAGATCCATACATAGATGATTGCCTAGGACCATTCAAAGACATATCATGCAAATCATTGGCAATTCTACATTTATGAATGTATTCATAACATCCAGGTCTTATGTGTCCTACCATGTTGCAATAATGACAAATAGGTATGAATTTGAGAAGTTTACCATTTGATTGAGCATTGAACTCATTTTGCCTTCTCACATTTTTACCTCTTTGGCGTGCAACACTAGATGTCTTGCCTTTTGCATTTGATGATGATGTAGCTTGTCTTTGGCATTGTTAAGTCTTTTCTTTGACTTTCATTGTTGATGTTGAGGCACCTCCAGTAGCATTCATGGCTTTACCGTTAGAGAGTGTACCTACACTTAAATTGCTACAAGCTTTGACAAAAGTAGATTTGTTAGATGAAGGAGTTGATTTTTCATTAACATATCCTAAACCTCTTTTGTCGCTTGAAAGCTTTCCAACCTTAATTAGAGCTTTCACTTTGTTAGAGCTAGATAACATCTTGTTAATCATCTCTTTAGCCTCATTAAGTTTGTCATTAAGCACTTTCTCTTGATTCTCATGCTTAATTAATTTTGCTCTAAGCACATTTTCAATTCTCTTAGCATGATCAAGAGATTAATCTCTTTGCTCAATTTCATGCTTCAAAATACTTAATCTATCATTGCTATCAATCAAGTTTTTCTCAAGATTAAGAATTTTGTCATTCAGATCAATAACACATTTTGAGCTACAATCATGATTTTCTAACTTCTTAGTGAGAGACTTATTGATCTTAGAGATCCTTTCATTTTCTTAAATAAGATCTTTGATCTTTTGATCATCTAAGTCAATAGACTCACCTTCAACAAAAGAAGCCACAAAAGAATACATTTCTTTAATCATGATGAAACAATAATGAAGATAACAAACACTACAAAGAAGATCTATCTAAGTGCGTCTAGACACCGGGATACCAATTGAAATTCCCTCTATCTTTGTAGTGAAATACACCTAGAGGGGGGGGGGGGGGGTGAATAGGTATATACTCCAATTTTTATCTTCTTTATAAAACAATGCAATTATAAATGCTTAATGAAAATTGCAAACAAAGACACACGATATTTACGTGGTAAAATCTCCAAAGAGGAAACATCCACGGGTTGATTACACAACCATCGGCAAAAGAAAATTCACTATTTCAAATATAGTTAAACACCCAAGCAATCACACATGCTCTACAAGCTTTCACTCTCACTCTATCTTGAACCTAGTGATCTACTAAGCCGATTTCGTATCCAAGAACCCTTTGTCTCTAGGAAGATTTCTTGCTCACCTATCCAGATCCTCTCCGACCCTAGGCAAGACTTCTTACTTGACTATCCAAGGCTTCAAACCTCTAGCCAAGACTTCCTTGCTGGAAAATCCGAGGCTTCACACCTCTTGCCAAGACTTCCTTGCTCAACAATCTGAGGTTTCAAACCTCTTGTCGAGACTTCCACTTGCTTAGCTATCCAAGTCCTCCCGACTCTAGCTAAGACTTACAAATGCTCAAATCAAAGAATCACTCTAAGATATGAGACTTTCTACCTCTTCACAAAGCATCTAAGTGATCATGAATGCAAATCACAGACAAGCACTCAACATAGAAAATGATGATCAACAAATGCATCTAGACAACTTAAGCATGTTATCAACTAAGAACTAAATCAATGAATTGAATATGCCAATTTATGTAGATCTAGTTCTTAGAAAATGAAATTAAATCTAGAAATAGTCAATCAAGCATAAGAACAAAAGATTTCTAGAAACAATTTCATGTTTATCAAGTTTAGCACAAATCATTCAATATATAACAAATCTAGCTAAGCTTGAAAATCAAATCAACAAACCACAAAATGATATCAAAATCATCCTAGTCATGCTTCTTAATCAAATAACATCAATCAATAAGAAGATCTAAGAAGAAAACTAAGAAGAAGATGATTTTACCAACAAGGATGCAATCACGAACTGAAGATCAGATCACAAAGAAAAATGTAGACATCAATTGGTTCTGAAAATGTTGGAGTTTGTAAAAATATTCAAGACACTCGAAATCGGTTTTTGAATCAAGTGATTCGGAGTAGAAATAAAGAAGTTATCACAAAAACAAAAATCAAAATGTTGAGAGAAAAATTCTGCAATTGTTCTTCAATTTCTCAACTTGTTCTTATCTTTTAAAATGAGAGGGAATGAGAGGTTTTAAAGAGAGAAAAGCCAAAAGACCAATTTGAACCTCCTTCATTAGTGTCTCCCCGAGATGGCACGTGGGCATCTTGGGGCAGAACACTCTTGGGGCCGAGATGGCCATGCACCATCTCCGGTTGGTGCATGTTGATGGCTTAAGCCATCACACCTCACCCCTTGCGCTCTCCTCGCGTTCTTTGACCGTTCTTTGGCCTCCGAAATCCGAATTTGATTCCGCTTGAAGATACAAACCAGGACTCCCTCACGGACATGGAAAAATAAGATACTCAACCTATAAAATAATAATTCGACTCAATATGTGAAGACGAAGACAATGTATGCAACATGAGTTGAAAGTGTAGTATCTTTTGACTTAGAACTCGAAATCAATAGTATGAGAAACCGAAATGAGCGGAACTCAATCATGAATAATCTAAGAACAAAATCAAGTTCAAGATCCATGTTATACAAAATTATAAACAAACAAACACATTTCACACAAGAATGAAACTACAAAGAGATAGTCTCCAATCATCCATTTTCCAAAACATGCTACATTCAAACCAATGCATGAGCATTCAACTTCAAGTGTGTGAAAGTGTTAAACCAAATGATGCGCTACGATACAAGAAGACAAATTTTTGAATTGCGTGTGTGTGCACATTTAAAGATGCACAACAAAGCAGGGACACATATGAATGAATTGTGTGTGTGTGCGCATTTAAAGATGCACAACTAAGCAGGGACACATATGAATGAATTGTGTGTGTACGCCTACAACTTGTAAGAGGAAGAAGGATCTCGATACCTTAGCATCCAAGAATAGTACCAATCCTCTTGAAGATAAACTTTGCATTATGAGAAGTTGCTTTTCTTCCTTGAAGCTCTTATCATCACGAACCACTTAAGCAACTAAGCAATACAAAGAAATGAAGTTTTGTTATGGAATCAAGCCAACACAAATCTAGGACCTAACAATCTCCCTTAGGACCTAACACTCCGCTACCTTGGTTTTGGTGATCATGTAATCGATGTACACCTCCATCGACATTCATATCTCTAGCTTTAACAAATGATTAACCAGACACTGATATGTAGCACCTATATTTTTTAGGCCGAATGGCATCACCTTGTAGAAGTAGAGACCCTGTCCATAGGTTGGTAGTCGACCCTAGAAGAGCTTGACCAGGCTTTTTTTTAGTCCCGGCTCCAAAGTCACCCTAACATTGACTACCATGGAAGGATCGTTTTCTCTGATCAAAATTTCTTCTAACTCATCAACGGGGTGGCCATTGGCCCACCCTCTATCTTCTTCTACTTCTTCCTCGACTTGGATGTCGTCTTCCGGATATTCTACGAGCTCTTTTGCATCTTCTAGGACCTCAAAACCCATCTCTAGCAATTCTTGTCTATAAACCATAGCTACCTGCGTATATTTCTTCACTAATGTTGTGGGATTGGGGGATACTGCATAACACTTACGGGTGGCCTGCTGATCTCCACATACCTCGCCTACCTTGTTTCCATTGGGAACTTTAGGATATTATGGTAGATGGATAGCACCCCCTCGAGCGCTGATAAAAAGGGCCTCTCTAAAATGGCATTTTAGGCCGACGGGGTGTCAACTACAATAAAGTCTGTCATAATGTTCTATTGTAGAGGCACAGTCCCAATGATGACCAGTATAAATTTTTATCCCACTTGTATAATTAAGGGGTCGTTTGGTATGTGGTAATCAAAATGAGGTGATTCCTGGGAAAATGAAACCCAGTAATGTGATTCCTAGGAAGCTTATACACATATGTTTGGTTATGCATGGGAATATTGTGTAGAATTCCTGTGAATTCAAGCAACAATGTTTGTTAGTACATGGGAATTTGTTGTTTTTATTATTGAAATCTAAAAAAAAAGTCAACTTAACTATAACCAGAGAAATGGATCTGGTCTCTCCAGATCTTTCAATCGCTCTCTCTCCCTTTTTTCATCTCTCTCTCTCTGTCTTTCTCTCTAGGTCATCTCCACGTCGTCATCATCACCGCCTCCATCAAAGCTCATCGTCTTCATCGAAGCTCGCCATCACCTTATTTATCGAAGCTCGTCGTCGCATCGTCATCGAAGTTCGTCATCATCGAAACTCATCATGGTTTTCGTCGAAGCTCACCGTTGTCGTCTCTGTTAGTCATTGTCTTCTTCGATCCTCACCGTCATCATCATCGAACCTCGTCGTTATCATCGTCATCATCGATTTATTTTATACTTGCTGCAGTAATTTTTTTTTTCCTTTTTGTGTTGGTGATGATGTTTGAGATGATGTTTGAGATGAGGATTTGATAATGGTTTAACACAAGATTATTTACGAGTTACGAATTTATGATTGTGTTTTGATTAGGGATTTTAGAAAGGAAATCGGGGATTTTTGGTATTATTGTTAAGAAGCAACATGAAGAACAGAGAACAAGAAAATAATAATAAAAAATTAACGGTGGTGGGTCCCACGATGGGAATCAGATGGAGGTAATCTGAAACCCACCTATTTTGATGGGAATCACTTTCCCAGATAACAAAAAACCCAAACCTGCTACCCAACAGGGGAATGCATTGAGATTCCCATTCCTATGCAAAGACGCCTCATTCCAAACGGCCCCTAAGTCCCTAGTGAATTAATTCAAGGGGTGGTGCAACTGTTATAACACCACTGCTTCAGGTTGAGATTTTCTAAAGTGTCTTTGAAAAAGATGTCCATGTTACTACTTGTGTCAATCAGGATACGGTGGACCAAGCAATTGGTGATCTAAACGTGATTACCATAGGGTTGCAGTGCAGCTGCACGGTGTTGTACACATCTGCTTCAACAAAATGATCTAAGTTGATTGAAGGGTTCCCGCCAAGCCTTGATCTACTTTGTAGATACTCTGCCCCTCTTCAATCCGGGGGATCTTCCTTGCATGGTTCTTTTTAGAATTATTGGAGATACCAGCTAGGGTTGGTCCTACATTAATGGTATGTATGGCCTGGATTTGTTGCATCAGGTCTTTTTGTTCCCCTTTCCTCTTCTCAACAAGATCTCGGATCTCGGCTTAAACCTTCTTACATGAATGGATGCTATCTCAAACCTGCTGCAAGAACCCCATCAAGCAGCCACCCCACACTAGTGCTTCGATCTAATTATGTAAACTAAAGCTCTCTGAGATGTTATGCCATACGTTCTCATGGAAGCCACCGTATTTATATTAGTTCCTTGTGTCAATTGGTGGCTTCATGGGACCTAGCTCTCTTAGTTGCCCCTTATCCCAGATGGCGAGGTAGATCGTCTCACGGGACGCGTTTAGATGATTATAATGGTCATATACTCTCTCATCTAAGGCTATGGGGGGCATCACTCTGGAAGAAGGTGAGACAAGAGGAAGGGTTCGTCTAGCACGAAACCGGTCCCATAACTTTGTACGTAAGTTGGCTAGGGTCTTCTTCCCATCAAAATCACTTCCTTGTGGAACCTCTTCATATAAGATCTAAGCATTTTACCCCGCTCTTGGATCACATAATGCAAGTGGATCAGATCTTTTGGACGTGGCTTGACTCCCTAGAACTGCAAGCATAAATCACTAGACAGCTTAGTGAAGCTATCCATGCTACCTGTCGGTAGCTTCCCGAACCATGTCTTGGCATAGTTGGTCAGCATGGTCAAAAACATCCTGTAGCTAGCTGGCCTGGTTGTATTCTGGATATAGCTCTCCAGGTAGATTAAGCGATCCTCAGTGCCAGAGAACTTGTTAGCTGGCATTTTAAATTTTGGTGAGAGCTTTGCTTCTCTAATCCTTTGAGAGAATGAGGCGTTCATCTCGCCCAAAGGGTCCTTACGGTCCTCATTGTGTTTGCCCATCCTCAATTCCTGGATCTCCCTTTGCATTTGAGCTAGCTGATCCCATAGATGCTTGTTCCCAATGTTCCTGGATTTGACCTCTGAGTTCTCATTGTTCGATCCCTCTGATGAGATAGGGAACTAGCTATAACTATTCCCTTGAGGTTGAATCAGGCGTTTCTCCTACTACCATTGATATCGGCTAGAGGATCTCTTCTGGTTGCCACTAGTTACGCTGGGTGGCTGGGCCTTTTTTATGAGATGTCGATAGCTAACTTCACCAGTCCGATTTGGTAGCTGTTTGGCCCACACGGATCAGGGGCATGGGTCCTAACTGATCTCAGACTGAGGGTTGTGGTCCTAACCTGTCATAAACCGGTATTGGTGGTGGAGGCCCCAACTGGTCGAAGGCGTTGGGCCTAGCTCCCAGTCTATTAGGATCTTTACGAGTGTCAGGTTCCACCAGTTGAGGGGTAATTCCCTCTGCGACCAAGCGTTGGTGAATACTTTCCACAAAAGTTACGGCTTGTTGTTCCAACATGGCCTGGCCTGGCCTATCACCGGGGGAGCCGGAGCTTACGCGGCATCGATCGTTCTAGGATTGGATTTCGGTGTTTTGACTTCTTTCCTTTCCTTTGAGCCTTCAGAATGAAGGCTACAGAATGATGTCTAGATGCTTCGGACTACCCTTGGGAAGATCGAAGCTTCATGATTCTATTAAAAATGATAAACACGTGACTTTATAATTGGTGTAGAGTTCTTTCCTATAGACGGTGCCAAAAAGTTTTAACCGAAATTTCACTCTAGGTGAGGAATCTCTGTTAACACCCTCAAGACCACAGCTATGGTTGATTACAATCGGGGTAGGTACCTTCGGTACCGATTTCACGTGTAAAGATAGGTGAGATGAATGAAAGAGACAACAAATAATACAGTACTGTGAAACTCTTGACACTTGCTAGAATTCCAAGCTAACTAGCTAGAATTCTCAACACGCTTGACACTTAGCCTTAAAGCTAACTCACATGTGCTACTTACACTAGAGGTAAAAGCACTCACCCTTGAACCATTTGTTCTTGGGTGAAATTTCACACAAAAATTATGATCATTTCTCATGGCAAAAACATATCTAGAAGATAAACCATCAAATATCTTCTCTATAAAGATATTACTCTTGTAAAACACATAATTATTGCCATCAACAAAGATATCATCAAGACTATACATATGATCATGTAAAACACTCATTTTCACTCAAATCTTCTCTATTATTTTCTTCACACGAGTATCATTATCACACACAAGATTCAAAGTATTATCATGCATGAAACATTCAAAGAAGATTTTCACATACCATTAGCATGCATCACATTCACTAGTTTGCATCATCTAATATACTCACGACAATATAGCAAAATTAGCAAACCGGAATAAATTTCAAGATGTGACTATTTAGGTGAGAGTGTACTGATGGTGAAGACTCCTTAATTTCCTTGATTTTTCACTTGACCTTAGAAGACATGGCCTTTGAAATCCTTTTGTTCCTTAGTGACTTGCCTTTAGTTGTAGGAGACTCCACTTGCTCATCTACAATGCTTAAGTCACTTGAGTCTCCATGAAGATTACCAAACTCTTTGGCCTTCATGATTGTCAACTCCTCTTCCTTGCCTTTGATCATACCTTCAAGAAATAAAAACAAATTATTAGCAAAATCATTCGTTAAACTATCTAACACACGAGCCTCTTCAACCATCTTCTTTTCTAGACATTTGATCACTTCATTCTTCACTTCAACTTCCTTTAACGCTTCATATCTTTCCTTGCAAAGAGTTTGAACTCTTGCCATCAAGTAGAAGTTGGTGGTCTTTGACATGCAATTCTCTTCATTGAGTTACAAAGACAAGTAATCATGTCTAGGTCGATCATCCTCTGGAAAAAGCTTCTTCATCTTTGCTTTTGTCACTAACTTTCTTTTCAAGCTTATCAACAAAATTGTTAGTAGATAAATGAAATATAAAACAAGAAGAACCTTTTTCACAACAACCGAAGGAGGACAACCAAAAATAAACAATTGGAGACTAAAGGTTGATATCCATGATTAGTAAATAACCTTGTAGATCCTGAATCACACTAACAACTTTAAGTGACACGCTCTGATACCAATTGAAATAAATATATGCAAGGTTATACTTAACAACCTAAAGAGGGGGGGGGGGGGGGGGGGGGGGGGGGGGGTGAATAGGTTGTCTCTCACTTTTGACAAATCTTTCGAGACTAGTGACAAAACCTTGATAAGCATACAAATTAACATTCAACATGAATGTTATGAGAAAAACAATATAACCATGTATGCTCAAATTTCCACTCTTAGTCTACAAAACATACAACAAGAATCAATGTATCTTATGAAAAAATATATTCAATGTAAACAAAATTCCATAAGTTGTACTTAGAGTATTACAATGTGATACTTTACAACTTGAATGAAATATCACAAGATACAAAGTTATCTAACATGCACAAACAATATTGTGTAAGGAAGTCAACTTACATATAAAGTTCTATCCACATTATTCAAATAACAATTATCAATATAAGAGAGATAGGGATAAAGAAAAGTTGACACAAGATATAACGTGGTAAACCTCCGAAGAGGAAACATCCACGGGGTTAGCAACCACCGGCAAACAAAATCCACTAGTAGATAAGAAAAGTACAATCTCTCAAGTGACCCCTTCACCTAGAAACGACCCTCTTATCCAACTCATGAAGATGTCACCCTCATGCTCAACAATCTGAGGCCTCACACCTCTTGTCAAGACTTTCCCGCTCACCCTTCTGGATCCTCATGACCCAAGGCAAGACTTATTGCTCAACTATCCGAGTCCTCCCGACTCTAGTCAAGACTTCCTCACTTACCCTTCCGGATCCTCACGACCCAAGACAAGACTTCCTTGCTTGTCAATCCAAGGTCTCCCACCTCTTGCCAAGACTTCCTTGCTCAAAAACATAGGTCTCATACCTATTGTCAAGACTTCCTTCTCACAAGGCATCTAAGTGATCATGAAAGAAAAACGCAAACAAGCATGCAACATAGAATAAGATGATCAACAAATTCTATGGAAACTAGAATTAATCAATGAGCACACAAAGTATATTTTTCTGGTTTATAATCCAAAACTGACACCACACAAGATGATGCATGAGCATATGAAATGTATGGATTAGGTACACTCCATGAAGATCTAGACATAGACAATAAAGTTCACAAAACAAGATTGTCTAGATCTTATGCATGAATAAAAATCTAAAGCATGCCAAATTTCCAAACACATACATTAAACCTAGATTTTATCCATGTTACTAAAGCTTGAAATAAACATGTTCATGAAGTACATATTCAAGACTTTAGTACTAACACAAAAATGCTAGAAACACAAGATATGATCAATCAAATCTATAGCAATCATTTAGAGCAAATATTCACAAAATAGTCAATTAAACTCTAATAGACTGTAAATATAAAATCAAATGTGCTAATCCTAGATCTATTCAACAAATGAGTTTTAGCACATGATAGGACTATTGATCACGAAAATAAAGTTAATCAAAGCACAAGTAGTCCTAGATAAGATGCTAGCATACAACTCACAATCATGTGAAAACATAGGTTTGATTGAAACCTAACTCACAATCAAGTTTATAATTAAGAACAACTAGAATTTAATTGAAGATCTATCACTCATCAACATATGTTAAAGTCAAATACACACAAGTAGGAAAAAGACCCAGGGTATTTGAACATTAGAATCAAGGAAATCAAAAGATAAACCAATACCTTGTCAATTTCGAGTACAGTCACGAAAATGGTGCGATCCACCAGAAACCTTGAACAAATGACTTCACGGTTGCCTGGTGATGATAGAGGACTTCAAAACAAAACCTCTCCAACTTGAATCACTCAAATCGAATAAGAAATGAGAGAGATATGGTGATTCAAAGTTGAGAGAAAAAACCTGGAATTTTTCTGCACTACATTTTCTTCTTCCTTGAATTCAAATGAGAGAGAGAAGAGATATATAAAGGAGAGGGAATGAAAGAGCATGAAAGGAAAAAAATACCCCCTTTGAGAATGCTCTCCCTAGATGGCGCGTGGGCATCTCGGGGCATCAAGGAGTTGTGGCCGAGATGGCCACGCTCCATCTCGGGCATGCACCATTTGATGGCCTTTGGCCATGGTGCACCTCCCTTGCACTCCTCTCTCGTTCTTCGACCGTTCTTTGGCCTTCGAACTTGGAATTTGAATCCATTTATGGATTACAAACCGTAACTCTCTCACGAACATGGACATATAAGATACTCAACCCAGAAAATAAGAATTTGACTCGATATATGAAGACGAAGACAATGTATGCAACATGACTAGAAAGTATCATAACTTTTGACTCGGAACTTGAAATTAATAGTATGAGTAACCGAAATGACCGAAACTCAATCAAGAATGTTTTAAGAGTAAAATCAAGTTCAATATCCATGTTATCCAAGCATATGCATAGACAAACATAATCCACACTAGAATACAAACTACATAGAGATAGTCTCCAATCATACATTTTCCAAAACTTGTTATTTTGATACCAATGCATGAGCATTCATCTTCAAGTGTGTGAATGTGTTATACATGGTGCACAATGATGCAGGGACACATATGAATGAATTGTATATGTGTGCCTAAACCTTAAAAGAGAAAAGAAAGGTCTTAATATACCTTTGTAGAAACATGAAACATTTTTCCCTTTGAAGACTTGAACTTGCTTGAGTAGTTATCATTTCTTCTTTGAAGCTTAAATCATCATGAATCCTAGACAACTAAACAATAAAAAGTAAATGATTTTTTGATATAGAATAATGCCAATAAAACTCAAAAACCTAACACCTGCAAGTTACAATAGACATGTTAGCTACCATCCAGACACCGAATGCACATACGAGGCAGTAAGGAGCAGGATAATTTACCTCGACTTTGAGGGTTGAACCCCTGGTAATCAGCATGTCCACTAGCATGGAAGTAATCACCCTCGGTTCCCCACTAAGGAATGAGACTATAAACAAATCAAAGACTTTATCATGGCCAGTAATCATATACCTGGATCGAGATTGATCACCGGAGCCGCGACAGTAATGAGCCAGATCAACACCTCTGCTTGTTCTTGTAAAAGTAGTGGCAGGTGGGGGAGGGGGAACAGTAGCAGTAAACGTAGTAATAATAGCAACAACAAGTAGCAGTAGCAGAAGCAGAAGCAAAAATAGTAGAGGTAGAGGTAGTGGCAGTAGTAGTAGCAAAAGCAGTAGTCGGGGCAGTGGAATCTTGACCTCTCACCCTCACCAACTTGGATGCAAACACATCTATCTAGGATTTGGGTATAGAAGGAGAAGGAAGAGGTGCCATTGGTACCCTGATTGAGATAGCTGAACGTCCGTTCTATCCAGTCGAGGTAGAAGGAGGAACGATTCTAGCGGTCCGAGCAATAAGAGACCCAGAGGAGTAGGATGGATAGAAAATGACAAACCATCAGAAGGTGAAAGCACTCGCTGGACTTGTAGAGGAACCACGAAAACTATAAGAAATGAGAAAAAGATTAGAATCTACCAAGATCAGTTAGAAAGCATAGTAAAGAAGAAACAAAGGATTTTATCTACCTATTGAAGAAATGAGATACGCAGGTAGCGGTCTACCCCGCTAGAATTAAAAGGGTCTGAGGTAGGGTATTATAAATTGACATTTGACCTGTAGATGATGGCCTTCAGGATTGACCTCGACTCTATAGAAAGGGTGGCCTTCTCTCATACTGGTTTGCCACTAAACTAGGTAGGAACCTATATTATGTATCCCCGATGTGAATCATGCTCCTCTAGTTGCCACCGACAACGACCCACTCTTTTTTTCTGGAAGGAGTCCTTCATAGTGTCACTAGGAACAATGAAATTCAAACTGTTTTTTCGCCTTGGCGTATAATTGTTCTTTTAGACCAAGAGAGTTGGTAGTAACCTGGAAGACATACTTCAATTCATCTGGTCCCAGTTCCCTGTTGATATCGTCCTTCTCATATTGCTCTTTCTACAACACGAGAAACTCTACCAGATGCCTCCAAAACCTGGGGTCAGTTAGAGATGAGCAAGTTGAAGGCATGAAACGACGTACAGAGAGTCGGGTGGAGAGGTAGCATGACTTCACTTTCAAAAGCAACAGTATGAATAGAGAGCACGCCTGAGGAGAGGGTGTAGACATCATAACCCATGTGTGGAATGGTAATCGTTAGGCTATAAGGAATAAGAAATTTTAGCCTCAAACGATTTATCGACTCTATTGTAACAGTAGAATCAGGGATGACGCGAAAGTTATAGGAAAGTGTAAGCGTCCCTTTTGATAAGTTTGAATAAACCCCATTGAGGCCTCCAACAGCCTCGACGTTATTGAATTCCTCACCCGAATCCCCTTCGACTATCTCTAATGGGGTATCAGGGTTGTTGGAGAAACCAGTCCTAATGACAACGTTCCGGGTTGAACATCGGCACTGTAGCTGAGGGACATTGCTCTCACCACTGTCTTTCTTCCGAACCCCCTTCCCACGTGCGAGGTTTAATAGGTCACCCTCCACAAGTTTGTACACATTATCGTAGTCAGAGTGTGAGACGGAAGAAGCAGAAGACTGGTTCAAAGATGGTAGAAAATCTGATAGTAGCGAGCAAGTAGGGATTTTGAATTTCAAAAGAAGAAGAAGTTTTGAATGTGTGGAGAGATAGAAAGAGGTCACTGTGCTTAAATAGGGAATGGAACAGTAACTGATGATGGATGCGTGATCTTGGAGAAGAGATTTTCTGCCAGAAATTTTAAGAAACGCATGAACCGTTTCATTTTTCAAACTGGTAGGCTCCATTAGCGTGACATGTGGACTATAACATTTAATGCAGAGATTTCCTCCCCGATCCTTGTAACCGACTGTGGAAGGAAACGATTCAAGAAATCTGACTCCAACCCCAACTAGTCATAGGTGCTTAGGGATGGGCATTTTTCCCTACAGGGCCCCACCCCATTTGAGGGCAAATGTTTCCCCCAAAAGGGGTTTAGGGGTGGTGGTGGTGGTGGGAACAAATTTTACCCCAAAAATCTAAATAGGGGTGGGGGTGGGGGAACCTACCCCCACTCTTGTAGGTAAAATTAAACCTTGTGCAGCGGAAGCGTCAGAAAATTTATAAAAAAATTAGGGTTTGTGTATAAATAAATATTTTCCCTTTTAATAACAAGAACTTTAACCCTAGATTAATTGATTTATATAAAAAGTATCGTACCTTTTTTTTTGTTTTTTTTTCATGACGATTAAACTAGCGTCGAATTGATTCCGTAAGATCTTCTAATCCAATCACGATTGTGAATCACCTAGAAGTGTGGGCTCCCTTTCTTTAAATTGTATACCTGAGGATGGAAACAAACAAAATCTTCTTCTTTGTTAGTCACAATAATCCTTCAAGAGAAAAAACCAAGAACGTCCGGTCACTTGTGAATTATCAATCAATTTAATTAAAACTCGCATGAACCTTGATTTGATGTTGTACACAAAACCCTTTTGATGCAAAGGATACTAGTGTACTATCGAAAACAAAAACGTTCCCTCTTTTCTCTATGCTTGGCCGAATTCTTCACAAGATGAGTTGGAAGAAGTTTTTTTTTATAACAAAAAAAAAATGAAAAAAAACTTCTCACACCAAAAATTCATCTTGGTCGAAATTTACAAGTATATATATAGGAGACCAAATCCTCTCCTAAGAAGGATTTACTTTATGGTTAAGAATCATATCCTTAGGTTGATTTACTTGGTGGTTAAGAATCCTTTTCCAAAAGGAATTCTTTCCTACACCAAGACTCATAATCCAACTCAATAGTGTATTTGTAACCATATTAAAGACTTCCTAATTGGATTATAAAAATAATTCCTTTTATTTATGTACTTATCAAATATAGTCTTTATTATTAATTATACTACCAACAATAGTATAATATTAAGAGACCAACTCCTAATCGAAAAAAAATTGACTTTTAAATTAATCAACAAATTAATTAATTTTTATTTAATTAAATAACAAAATAAAAATAATATAATTAAGTTATTCTAAATAGCCTTGCCGCCCAACACATATATATGGGTCATATATTATTTTTCATATTTTATTAAATCCATTCGACCATAATAAAAAGTCCACATGTGAACTAGACCTATTCTTACAAAAAGAAACAAGTTCACATGCCTTAATACAATTCTAAATGGATCTTGGCGGGCTATCTAAATTTAAGCTCCAATAGACACAACTCAATCACAATCAACAAATGATTCACTTAGGTCCGATCTATTTAAATTTAGTTCATTCCACTAAAGAAATAAAATAGAACTCTTAAATAAAGATAGAATAAGTTGATGTTACTCATTCATACCCTAGACAACCTTATTGGAGAAAGTGTATCCTCGTGAAGAATATCAGTAATCGCCAAGACCTCATAGACCGCCTATAGCTCTCCAAGTTACCATATTTACTCATATAACCATATTTTTAACTTGGATATTTTGACTTGTCCAGAACCCATGTTTCAATGGACACTATTGAAAACTTAACGTTAAGATTTAATATCCAATACCTCAAAACATCCATATGATGATATTCTACTCTCATTTAATAAATGGAGCCACGATGTTCATATCTATAAATGAAGTCCTCTATCGATTAACAAATGAATACCACCAAACTATCGAGGATAGATTATGCTATATAATTGTACTCATTGATAGCTCAAATGATAACACTTGCAACCATAAGTCCATCATTTATCTCAGGATAGAGAAAGGCTCTCTGATTGTCTTCAAATGAAAACTTTTATCCACTGACGGTTCTAGATAAAGTATTTCATTTTGATCATATTCAATGCATCCAGTGCACTAGATTCTTATGCCTAAAGACACCACACTTTCATGATTTTAGACTCATCATAACATATTTGATCCCACTCAAATGCTAGCAAAACAATCTATAACTTTGACCTGATAATTTTATCTTAAGTTGAGAATATTATTCAAGACTAACTAAAGAATTGTGTCTACCTCATACATATCTAGATGTATGAACAATTCTTCTATTCTCATAGTCTTTTGACCTTATGATTATTTACTTTTGACAATTATAATAATTAAACTATAAATGCTATAAGATTTGCTCAACTAGAAATCACTTTATTAATATGAAAAGATTGTCAAATACATTATTAGACTCTTGCTATCGAGCATAATTCTAACAATCTCCCACTTGCTCTATAGCAAATATGTCATATCTCTTATCCCCATGTTCTCTAGAGGCCTATCAAAACTCTTTTGTGGAAAAGCCTTTGTAAAGGGATCTGCTAGATTTTCTGCTGACGCGATCTTGACAATCGTCATGTCACCACAATACACAATTTCCCTCAGAAGGTGATACATTCTTTCAGTGTGTTTCCCTCTCTTATGACTTCTTGGTGTAAGGAAAAAAATTGTTAAAAACGCAACGGAAGCGTGAGAAAACGAAACAGAAATTAGGGTTTGCGTATAAATAAAACTTTTCCCTTTTATTAACAAGAACCTTAACAATAGATTAATTGATATATATAAAACGTATCATACCTTTTTTTTCGTGAAGATTGAACTAGCATCGAATTGAATCCGCAAGATCTTCCAATCCAATCACGAACGTGAATCACCTAGGAGTGTGGGCTCCCTTTCTTTAAATTGTAAACCTATGGATGGAAACAAACAAAATCTTCTTCTTTGTTAGTCACAATAATCCTCCAAGAGAATAACCAATAACGTTCGGTCACTTTTGAATTATCAATCAATTTCATTGAAACTCGCGTGAACCTTGATTTAATGTTGTACACAAAACCCTTTTGATGCAAAGGATACAAGTGAACTATCGAAAACAAAAAAGTTCCCCTTTTTCTCTTCTTGGCCGAATTCACACTATCTCTATGAGTTCGTCAAATTTTGTCCAGAGTAAAAAACAACTTTTTCTCCCTCAAAATTCCTTTTTTGCTAGGCTAAATTCTCTTCTTGAAAAATTGGTTAGCATGGCCGAAATTCATCTCATAGAAAAACTTAGGCTGGCCAAAATTAACATACTTATATATATAGGATCATAAATCCTCTCCTAAGAAGGATTTACTTGGTTGGCAAAAATATTTTCCTTAGGTGGATTTATTTGGTAGTTAAGAATCCTTATCTAAAAGGAATTTTATTATTTTATATATATATATATATATAGGTTGGCCAAAATTTCATTGGATATATATTAGGATCACAAATCCTTTCCTAAGAAGGATTTACTTGGTAGTTAAGAATCCTTCCTTAGGTAGACTTACTTGGTGGTTAAGAATCCTTTTCTAAATGAATTCTATCATACACCAAGACTCCTAATCCAACTCAATATTGTATTTGTAACCATATTAAAGACTTCCTAATTTGATTAGATAACTAATTACTTTTACTTATCTACTTATCAAATATAGTCTATAATATTAATTATACTATTTATAGTAAAATTTGGTCAGAGGTCAAAGAGAAATTTTCCACTTTCCCGCCACTAGTCGAAACCCACAATCAACATTTTTGGAACCCAGATAGACCATAAAGCCACCCCGCGGGAACAGGAAAGGTCAGCCCAGTTTTACAACTACCGGAAGGCAAGCTGGGCACGACCAGGACAAGCCCCAACACTAGTACTGGAGCCCAGGCTTCTCCAGGCCACCTATTGGGGAACCTAGGCTTTGAGGTCGAGTTCCACATCCACCACGTGATTGCCAGGAGAGGTCCCCAAGCTAGAGAGATATTCGAGAGAAGCCCGCCAACCTCTCCAAAAGCCCGCTGTCCCTGCTGGGCATAAAAGAGGAATCACGCTTAAACCTACACTATCCCGGCTACCTCCCAGGAAAGTCTACAGGGACACCTCGAAACCCTATGGGCCAAGGAAAAACCATCTCAAGTTTCTAAAGAACAGAGTCGAAGCAGGGATCTACCTCGATCTACGGGGTAACAGACAGCTAGCTGGGCGACCTCCACGACACCCCATGCCTTGATAACATACAAGATCATTTTCTAGAAGATAACCATCATTAATCCTGTATACGTGCGAACCAAGAGTTTGATTCCAAAATGGAAACAAACTCATTCAGGTTAATTGTTTTCGCTATTTATTCGGGGTCAACCACTTTTAAATATAGTATCCCGCCTGATAGGGACGAAACAGATTCAAAGTATCGTGGCAAGATATCAACAAATTCAAACCAACCTGGACCGTGTATAAATAGAGCCAAGTACGATAGTCACTGATATAGACAGAAAAACATATACAGAAACAGAGAGAATAGAGAACAGAGATAAGAGGGAAAGAAAAGAAGAGGAGAAGGCCTAAATTCTGTATTCATAACACGGCCACCTTCATTTCCACTATTCGACAGGCACAAAGTTGCCACCACCCTACATCTTAGAGAGACTGCGAGCATATAAGAGAGTGATTTGTATTTGAAGGTGATATCTCAATAATAAAACCTGTCATTTAATATTATTACGATCCACTCTCTCATCTATCGTTTAACAGGTCGGGAACCAACGGTACCGACCCTGGCCACCGCTTTTATGGCAGTGGTCTTGAGGGTGTTAATAGAAATTTCTCATCCCGAGAAAATTTCCTGTCAACACTTTTTGGCACCGTCTGTGGGAAACCTCTCACACCGCCATCTTTATTCATTCAAAAAGTTTGTTATTTCATAGTAATCATGAGGCTCCGCTTCTTAAAGGGCAGCAGGGCACTTCGGGACAACCTTCTGCTACATCGACACGAAAGGTCTCGAGGAAATGGAGAAAATCCAAGCTCCATAGCCAGGTTCCCACCAGCTAGCCACTGTGCGGGCTCTGGATCCCCCTCTCGAAAGTCAGGTCGAGTTTGACCAACAAGTAGTGGCCTTCGTAGAAAATGTCCACCTTCGACTACTCGCTGAGGGTATCACTATCCAACAAGCGGGTCTCTGCAATCAGGGGGAGTTAAGCAGGCCTGCGGTTAGGCAACCCGCCTTCAATCGCCTAAGACCTGCCCCTCGGGAATCAGTTCGTAATCAAGTGGGGCTCCCAACCTCAATCCGGGATAAGATAGTGCCCATGCCCCAAGTTCCTGAAGCACTGCCACGCTACCAACCAGGGCAAGTTACATCCGCGGTAGATGTCTATCCCAGGGGATGGGGAGAGCTTCTCCACCCAATGACTTCAAGGAGAGAAGCCTGAGGTAGAGAAGAAGAAAGTCAGTAAAGCCCCTGAGCGAACCCCATCTAAAGAAGGAACCAGGTAGAGATCGTCAGTTCATCAAAGGGATCCGATGGTGAGGAATCCGAGATCAACTCAAGTAAATCCGAAAGCAAGCGTCTAAGGGATCAGTTGGCAAAGCTTCAGAAAGAGGTCCAATTGATGAAGAAGGGAAAGTACAAGGAGGATAAGAAAGATCCTCTAAGTGAAATGAATGCTCCTTTCACCAGAAGGATCTAGGAGGCAGAGCTACCGCCAAAGTTCAAAATGCCAACTGACAGATTCTCTGGGACTTAAGATCTCCTGAGCCACTTAGAGAGCTTTGTTCAACAGATGGAGGTCCAGAACACAACCAAGACCGCTATGTGTCGAATGTTTCCCACTACACTAACGGATTATGCTAAATCCCGGTTTAGGAAACTACCAGCTAGTAGTGTGGATTCCTTTGCCAAGTTATCAACCAATTTCTACTCACAATTCTAGGGAGTTAAGCCCCGATTGAACGACCTGATACATCTTTAATACGTGATCTAGGAGAGAGGGGAAACCCTCCGGGCTTATGTCGAGCGCTTACACAAGGAATTTATCCAGATGGGGGTCTTCATTGAGATAAAAATGCTCTCCAACTTCAGAAGGAACCTGTGGACGGGAAAGATTTTTCGGTCTTTCGTTAAGAGATCTCTAGAAACTTACTAGGAAGCCTATGATCGGGCTTTCGAGCAGATTGAGGTCGACGAGCAGCTCAAGGTCAAGATGGAACTTGACGACATGAGAGTCGTAAAACGACAAAAGTAGGAAGCTTCCAGACCCGAGCAAGCACAGAAAACCTAAAACAAACCCCATAATAAATCAACATACGACTTCCCCCTTCCTCAACCAAGACCGGAAATGTATCCAGATAAACGAGCTCCTCCTCAAGCTTTACCACCTCCCAGGACAGTGGCCCCTATAGCTCGCGATGAGAGATGGTACGAGCATTGCACTCCTTTAAATGAATCCCGAGAAACAGTCTACCTCACCATTCGGGACAAGGGTTTGTTACAGAAGCCTGCTCCCATTAAAGCCCCGATCGATAAGAGAAATCATTATAAATATTGCGACTTTCATGAGGACATAGGACACAACACTTCAGAATACTACAACCTGCGGAACCAGATTGAGGCTTTCATAAGGGGAGGATGCTTAATAGAATTCTTACAACAAGTCAAGGAGAACATTCAGACTAGAAGGGAGATACAAGCCGAGATCCGAGAACATGCCGAGAAATGGAAGGGGGAACAGGCAGACCTGATGCAACAGATTCAGATAATACATACTATCAGCGGGGGGCCCACTCTGGCCGGCACCTCTAACAGTTCCAGGAAAAACCATGCGAGGAAAATCCCTAGTACGGACGAAGCTAGGGACGTCTTCAAGGTCGACCAGAGACAGACCAATCCCTCTCAGCTGTCACTGATCATCTTCACCGAAGCAGATGTCTATAACACCGTAAAGCCTAATAATGACCCCATGGTCATCACGGTACAAATTGCCAACTTCATGGTGCACCGCGTGCTCTTCGAAACAGGTAGCAGTGTCGACGTCCTGTTCAAAGATGCCTTTGAAAAGCTAAACTTGAAGCAATGGTGCTACAACAGTTGCACTACTCCATTATATGGATTCACTAGGGACTCCATTGCACCCATAGGATTAAAAATCCTACCAGTGATCATTGGAGCCGCACCTCTCCAGCAAAATATCATGACCGACTTCGTGGTGGTGGATACCCCATCGGCATACAATGCAATATTAAGGAGGCCAATTCTATCATCCTTGAAAGTGGCCTTTCTATTTACCACAATGTCCTGAAGTTCTCGACAAGAGTGGGGGAAGTTCGGGGTAATCAGCAAGCAGCTAGGAAATGCTACGCACTGTCAGCCAACCCAGCAGCTCTAGCTAAACAACTCGCCCAGGTGACGACAATCCAAGGTAGGATAACCTCTGCAATAAACCTGGAAGACACGGCTTCCAGGGGTTGCCTTGAAACGGCCTCGTGGTGCCCTACATGGAAGAACAGAGAAAGGAATGGGCCTGCGACCATCCAGTGGATAGGTTAGAGGAGATTCTTATCCGAATAAGTGACCCTTCGAAGGTCATCAAGTTCGGAGCTACCCTTGAGCGAGGAATGAAAGAAGGTTTGATTAGGCTCTTCATAGAGTTCAACGACATATTTGCTTGGAGTCATGTTGAGATACCAGGGATCACAATGACATTAGCTACACATCGACTGGTGGTGGATCCGACTTTCAAGCCCATCAAACATAAAAAGTTCCATTTCAACACAGAAAGAAATGTGGCAGTTCAAGAAGAGGTGGATAAAATAACCCAGACAGACTTCATTCGAGAAGCCCGTTACCCAGAATGGATTGCCAACGTGGTCATGGTCACAAAGGCAAATGGGAAGTGGCACATGTGTGTAGACTATACCAACCTCAACCGGGCATGCCCGAATGACAGTTTCCCTCTGCCAAAAATTGATCAGTTGGTTGATTGCAACTCCAGGAACAAGCTACTGAGCTTCATGGACACATTTTCTGGCTACAATCAGATTATGATACATCCCGTGGACCAAGAAAAAACCAGTTTCATCACAGCACAAGGCCTGTACTGCTACAAGGTTATACCTTTTGGGCTCAAAAATGCTGGAGCTACTTACCAGCGGTTAGTCAATCGTTTGTTCAAGCCTGAAATCGGAAGGTCGATGGAGGTGTATATCGACGACATGATCACTAAATCTTTAAATTTGGGAGGCCACCTGGATGACCTTCGTAGGACCTTCGTATGACCTTCGTAGGACCAGATGAGGTTGAACCCCTATAAATGCGCCTTTGGGGTAACTGCGAGGAAGTTTCTCGGCTTCTTGGTCCATGAGAGAGGTATTGAGGCTAACCCAAAAAAAATCATGGCTATCCTGGATCTAGAGTCCCCCACATCTCTTAAATAGGTTCAAGCCTTGATTGGACAGGTAGCAACACTCAACAGATTCATCTCCTGGTCTACCGATAAATGCCTACCATTCTTCAAAGCTATCAAGCAGGGAAGAAACATGAAATGGGATCAGGAGAGTGAACAAGCTTTCCAAGTTTTGAAAAGATACCTAACAAGCCCTCCACTGTTGGTCAAGCCAAACCCTAGAGAAGATCTCCAAATATACTTGGCCATTTCAGAGACCACAGTAAGTGGGGCTTTGGTCAAGGAATGCGGGGATAGGATCCAGTGACCTATTTACCATATGAGTCATGCCCTAACCAAGCCCGAGAGGAACTATACTCTATTGGAGAAGCTCGCTTACGCCTTGGTGACCTCAGTAATGAAACTCCGTCTCTACTTCCATGCCCATTCAATAATAGTGGTGACGGACCAACCTATCCGCCAGTTCTTACAAAGACCTGATGTTTCTGAAAGGCTGGTTCTATGGGCCCTAGAGCTTATCAAGTTTGATTTAAAATATAAGCCTAGGACCGCGATAAAAGCTCAGGCACTAGCAGACTTTGTAGCCGAGCTCTCAATACCTTCAGATCAGGCAACCTCAACGGTAACAGATATAACCCTTGAGAGGACTCCGGAATCTGACAACTGGTCGAAGAGCTGCGAGTCGTGGACTCTATACACTGACGAAGCTTCCGGGAAATTTGGGGGAGGAGCGGGCATAGTCCTTATCGATCTAGAAGGAACTGAGTGTTGCCACTGTTTTAGGTTTGAATTTAAAGCCACGAACAATGAGGAGGAGTACGAAGCCATGCTAGTTGGACTAAAGCCTGCCATAGAACTCGGGGTCGATTACCTAAGTATCAAGAGCGACTCTTCACTTGTGGTCAACCAAGTCTCTAGGGATTATCAGGCAAAGGGGGATAATATGATCGCATACCTGAGATTGGTTCAACAACTCAAAAGCAGATACCTCGACAACTGAATCGTCGTGCTAATGTCCTTGCTAAATAGCTACATATGGTGGCCAAACATTACCTCAGGAAGTCCCTCTTCAAGTAATCCCCCTACCTAGCATCATGACAGGTGAGAAAGCTTATACTTTGGACCGACATCCATAATGGATAGATCCAATAGCAGAGTACCTACAGGAAAGGAAACTCCCCATGGAGCCCAACCAAGCTAGGAGGGTTAAAAGGCTCTCGATCCGTTATTGTATGGTAGATAGGGATTTATACAGAAGAGGAAAATCCCTTCCCCTGCTTTGATGTCTACACCCTAGAGACGCCAAGTGGGCTTTTAGAGAGGTTCATTCCGGGGTATGCGGGAACCATATTGGTGGAGAGGCCTTAGCATATCAGGTTCTCCGCATGCGGTATTATTGGCCGACCATCCATCAAGAGACGAAAAACTTGGTGCAAACCTGTGAGGCATGCCATAAGGTCACAAACTTGAGTCACCTCCCTCCAGAGCGCTTGTCGTCCCTTAGCTCACCATACCCCTTTGCTATGTGGGGAGTCGATTTGATTGGACCGCTTCCTACAGCTCCGGGACAGGCCAAGCATGCTATCGTAGCGATTGACTATTTCACAATATGGGTTGAAGCCGGACCACTCCCCCAGATATAAGAAAAAAACACAACAAGGTTCATTGTAGTTTGCAAGTTCGGAACCCCCCTTGCCATTATAACCTGACTTCAAAAAACAGTTCGATAATGGCCGATTCGGAGATTTCTGTGAAGGCTTAGGTATCGACCTTCGGTTCGCTTCGGTAGCCCACCCTCAGACCAATGGTCTGGTGGAATCCACGAACAAAACAGTTAAGAAATTATTGAAGAAAAAGCTACAGCAGAAGAAAGGCAGAAGAGTAGAGGAGCTTTCCGAGGTCATCTGGGCTTACCACACTACAAGGAGAACAGCTACCGGGGAAACACCCTACTCCCTGGCCTTCGAGGTTAAAGCGGTCCTACCTATCGAGCATAAGTTAACCTCCTTTAAAGTCCAGCATTTCAAACTAGAGAGCAATAAAAGTAAGCTCCGAGCTAGCTTGGACCTCATGGAGGATAAGTAAGATCGAATACCTAAAAAGGTAGCGATCTACTAAAGCAGGATTGCCAGGTACTTCAACAGAAGGGTTAAAGCCCGAAGCTTCAAAGAAGAAGATCTAGTCCTCAGAAAAGTAATGTTGAACACCATGAAGAGATCAGACGGGGTCCTAAAGCCCAACTGGGAAGGACCATACCTCTTAAAGATGGTGATCCGTAATGGGGCGTACAAGCTCGAGGATATGAATGGCCGACTCATCGACCATACTTGGAATGCGGATCACCTAAGGAAATTTTACCCTTAAATAGAGGACTCAAGGACAGGCGGTCTCCGACTAGTTTCTTTTTCCCGACAATAATGTACTACATCCTCCATGTCAATAAAGCTTGCTTTTCTTGTTTACTCCTTCTTCAAATATGTCTTATAATGATTTGGGTCTACATGCAAAAATCGACATTATCACCTCAAAACCAGGGGTAAGCCGGGGAAGCCCCCCACTACTCCTGATGCCTTAGCTGGGCACTACCCCCCGCCAAGAAGGGTCTGAGTGTAAGAGCATAGCTGCTATCAAGATCTCGAGACCAGGAAATAGCTAGATAAGCCCTCCTGATGCCTTGGTCGGACTACCACCCCCAAGAAAGGTCTAAGTGTAAGAGCATAGTTTCCATCCAGATCTCGAGACCAGGAAATAACTAGATAAGCCCTCCTAATGCCTTGGTCGGGCTACCACCCTCAAGAAGGGTCTGAGTGTAAGAGCATAGTTGCCACCCAGATCTCGAGACCAGGAAATAGCTAGATAGCCATCCTAATGCCCTGCTCGGGCTACCACCCTTAAGAGAGATTCGAGCTTAAGGGATAAATCCTTCACTAAATACCTCACTCGGGTTTACAGCTCCGTAGAGGGACTCAAAGATAGAAGGCTCGACTTCATTAAATTCTTAATGTGCCAATAAGTTCAGGTTACTAGCTCTCCTTGATACGGGGTTACTTGCTATAACATACCTACAACCAAACAAGGGGACTGTCAGATAAAGAAGTTGAGCCTTGAGTTTCATTAGTATGAGGGCTCAATGCCAACAGTTTTCTTAACTTGTTTTTCCCCCAAAGATAGCTCATTTCGATATAAAAGCTGGACCTGGAGGGAGATCAAGCAAGTACATGCAAGCCGGAGTTAGATCTGAAATTAAAATTTTATTATCAAGTAAGGGAGCCTATCCCCCAACAAGGCTACAACAAGCAAGGGGGACCAATCCCTGGATCCTAACTCTAAAGGCAATAATAAAATGGCAAGGGTCAAACACGGTTAAAGATGGGATGCCCACCCCCCTTTCCTGGCATTCAAAATAAGTCATAAAAAAAGATTCAAACTTCTTCATCTTCCCGTTGGCTTTCAGCCTCCCCCTCCATAGAAGGAACCTCGCCCCCTGCTCCCCTCTCTAGCGGTAGCTCATCTTGAACAACTGCGTTTGCCACCTCAGCCACCTCCTCCTAGGGATATTCCTTGACTACTTCGGGTTCAACAGGATCCTCTTTCACAACTTTATTGATCACCGCCATAACTTTAGGCGAAACAGGTTTCATCAAGAAGGCTAGCCATAGAGTCAGGTATAATCCCACCTTCATTTGATTCCGCTCCTGAGAGCATTATGGGGGAATTTTGGGCTTCAGCAAGGCCTCTTTCTAGTTCCTCGGCCTGGACCCCCCTCGAGGATTCACTAGGACCAGATGCTGGGAAGGTCGAAACAGGGTGTGGCATATCTGGCACCTCCAACCATTTCCCAGCTCCCTCCCTAGAAGAACCTGCTCCATCAGTTCCAGGGCGAGACAGCTCTGTAGCCCATGAAATAACCTCCTCTCTATCCTAGCCGGCGATGCTAGAGAGATCAAACGGGGGAGGAAGGCCTTCTGTAACCTGATATGAGGCATATAAATACCCCTCATTAAAAAAGGCTTCCACCTTGGCCTCCAGTTAGGTAATCTGAGCCTGCAAAGCTTGGTTCTCGATGTCTAGAGCCTTCACCTCTCCCTTCCAGTCATCCCGCTGAATAGCTCTTCACTTCAACCGGAGAGTTTCCTTGTCAAAAGCCCACTCCAATCTCTCATGATCGCACTGGAGCTCTGCTAGTTGTGCCTCTATCCCCCTCTGGCTAGAGGTCATCTGCTGTACCAGAGTTCGAGCCTGCGCAAGCAACCCCATAGCTCGTTCTGCCTCAGCCTCGGCCTTTGTTGTCCTGTCACGGAGAGAAGCCACCTGATGTCTCATGGCTACTTGAAACTTAAAGGCCTGTAAAAGAAACTCGTGTTAGAAAGTGATAAATCAAGCTACTGAATGAGGAAGTAAAAACGACGATTACCTCGGCTAAAAGGGCAGACCCTTTGGTAATCATGATGTCCACGGGCATAAAGGTCATTCTAGTAAGCTCATCGCTTGGATAGGATGCAACGAATTGCTTCAGGACCTCGTCTTGACCCGTCGAGCTCGATTGCTGGTAGGGGCGAGAAGGGGTGACCTCAGAAGCATCGGCATCGGGCTCCTTGGGAACCTCGACTGCCCGGGATAAAACTGGATTAGTAGAGAGGGATAATATGACTCGGAGAGCTTCAGTTGAAGTAGAGACTACTGGTGAGGGGGCAGGAGCGGACTTATTGGCGACTTAGGAGGCAGACGCTCCTCGGCTTAGAGCCTTTGCCGCCCAAGATGCAAGAAGTGCCATCTTGGACTTCACTTGGGAAGGTGAGGGGGAAAGAACGAACGGGGTAGCTACCTTAATGGTTGACCCCCCTTCTTCGGAATAGCTAAGAGAGCTCCCGGGGATGATCAAGAAGTAGGATGAGGGGTACCAGCTTGCCGGGATTCGTGAGAAGCTAGAGCAACAATAAACACTGTTAAGAAAAGGATTAAAAATGTCAGAACTAGACCGTTAAACAATGCAAAAGCGTGATAAAGCCAGATACTTATGAGGAGTAGCATCAGAGATCCGCAGGTACTTATTCACCCTGCGGGGGTCGAAGGGGTTAGCTGTTGGGAACTTCAAATTGAGATAATTCCTAGCTAGGTTAGTCTTTAACACAGCTTCAGACTCAACAGGCAGGGAGTCTCGATCCCACGAGGATCACTGAAAGTGGTGGGGACCTCAAGGTCATGCCCGTCAACGAACACAGAGCTTCCCCAGTCTCCCTCTGCCAATACCTATTCCTCTTTCCAAGCGGGGTCCTTCTTCAAAGCCCCGGGGATGATTAAGTTGAGTATGTTCTTGGCCTTGGAGTAGAATTTTTCTCGGGGAACCCAAGCCAGGCTACCTATCTGGAAAAAGAAGGTGAGCTCCTTAGCCCTGGGGTCCCTGGTTACATTGCTCGATTCGCACTGATCCCTCCATAGTACGAGGAAGCCTACCAGATGCCTCCAAAAGCCAAGCATTAATTGGAGTGGAGCCAGCTGCAAGGCATTGAGGGCCCACCGGAGGGTAGAATTGAAAGGGAGCCTCACCCAGCTCTCGAAAGCTGCAACGTGGATAGGAAGTATGTTCTTGGGCGGGCTAAAAATTTCGTAATTCTTGTAGGGGACAGTGAGGGAAACGGTGTCAGGAATACCGTATTTGTCCTGGAGATGGCTGATTGACTGAGGATCGACGGTGGAATCAGGGATGACCCTGGGTTCGAGAGGAGAGGTCATCACTGAAGGAAGCTCTGCCACTGTAACCCTAGCCTTCCCTACAGCGCCGACTTTCTCCTCTACATCAGAATCCTCATCAACTATATTTAGAGGGTTGTCGGGCTGGTTGGAGAAACCAGAGCAGATAGAGACGTTCCTGTTAGAACGACGGCGATGGCGGACTGAGGAAGACTCTTCATCATTCTACATTCCTCGTACCCTCTTGCGAGGAACTAGGGTAGGGCCTCCAGTGCCCTCAACCAAGGAGTCGATACTGTTAGAAGAAGTCGACATTGATGGGTAAGGAAGACTTGAAAGTAAGCGGAAGGTAGAGGGAAAACGGCAGAGAAAGATGGGAGAGAAGAAATCAGAAAACATGAGATTTGAGAAAGAGTGAGGAAAGTGATGGTGAGCCCGGGTTTAAATAAAGGACTAAGTCGGTGATATCCTCGGGAAAATCACATGGAGCCGTATTACAACCATTTTTTCTTCTAATGAGACACTATTTCAAATTCAAATATTGGGTAATTAATGAGGAAACTTTGCTCTCATTAATTATCTTTATAACAGAAAAATTTCTTAAATAAACAAGGAATCTGACTCCAACCCAATTCTACCATCGTTGTTCAAGTCAGAGGGGACTTCTGTCAATAGTAAAACTTGGTCAGGGGTCAAAGAGAAATTTTCCACTTTCCCGCCACTAGTCGAAACCCATAATCAACGTTCGTGGAACCTAGATAGACCATAAAGCCACCCCGTAGGAGCAGGAAAGGTCAACCCAGTTTCACATTTACCGGAAGGCAAGCTAGGCACGACCAGGACAAGCCACACACGAGTACTAGAGCCCCGGCTTCTCCAGGCCACCTATTGGTGAACCTAGGCTTTGAGGTCGAGTTCCACATCTGCCCCGTGAATGCCAGGAGAGGTCCCCAAGCTCAAGAGATATTCGAGAGAAGCCCACCAACCTCTCTAGAAGCCCGCTGTCAATGATGGGCATAAAAGAGAAATCACGCCTAAACCTACACTACCCCGGCTAACTCCAAGGAATGTCTACAGGGGCACCATCTCAAGTTTCTAAAGAACAGAGTCGGAGTAGGGATCTACCTCGATCTACGTGGTAACAGACAACTAGCTGGGCGACCTCTACGACACCCCATGTCGCGATAACATACAAGATCATTTTCTAGAATATAACCATCATTAATCCCATATACATGCGAACCAAGAGTTTGATTCCAAAAAGGAAACAAACTCATTCACATTAATTGTTTTCGCTATTTATTCGGGTCAACCACTTTTAAATATATGATCCCGTCCGGTAAGTAGGAAAGAATTCAAGGGATCGTGGCGGGATATCAGCAAATTCAAACCAACCTGGACCTTGTATAAATAGAGCCAAGCATGATAGCCACTGAGATAGATAGAAAAACATACACAGAAACAGAGAGAACAGAGAACAGAGAGAATAAAGAAAGAAAAGAATAGGGGAAGGCCTAAATTCTGTATTCATAACACGGCCATCTTCGTTTCCACTATTCGACAGGCATAAAGTTGCCACTACCATACATCTTAGAGAGACTGCGAGCATATAAGAGAGTAATTTGTTTTTTAAGGCGATATCTCAATAATAAAACTCCCATTTACTGTTATTACGATTTAGCCTCTCGTCTATCTTTTAACAGGTCGAGAACCAATGGTACCAACCCCGGCCACCGCTTTCGTGGTAGTGGTCTTGAGGGTGTTAGTAGGAATTTCTCATCCCGAGCAAATTTTCCGTCAACATATACTACCAACAATAGTATAATTTTAGGAGACCAACTCCTATTAGGAAAAAGATTTTGACTTTTAATTAAATAATTAATTAATCAACAAATTAATTAATTTCCATTTAATTAAAAAATAAAACAAAAAATATATATAATTTAAGCTATTCTTAATAGCCTTGCCGCCCAACACATGTATATAGGCCATATATTATTTTTCATATTTTATTAAATACATTGGACCTTAATAAAAAAGTCCACATGTGAACTAGACCCATTCTTACAAAAAGAAACAATTTCACATGCCTTAATACAATTCTAGATGGACCCCTAAATTGGTTCGGTAGAATATATCAAGTGATCCATATCAAAACGATGTTTACTTGTAAGGATTTAGTTGTTTAGATTCATGATGATTCAAGCGTCAAAGAAGAAGGAACAACAAGTCAAAGCAAGTTCTAAGTCTTCAAAGAGAAAGGATGCAATATGGTTCGTATACTAAGACCTTATCTTTCTCTTGCAAGGCTTAGGCACACACACACAATTCATACATTTGTGTCCCTGTATCATTGTGCACCATTATAGGCACACACATACAATTCATTCATATGTGTCCCTAGATCATTGTGCACCATGTATAACACATTCACACACTTGAAGATGAATGCTCATGCATTGGTATGAAAATAACATGTTTTAGAAAATGCATGATTGGAGACTATCACTATGTAGTTCGCATTCTGGTGTGAATTGTGTTTGTATGTGTATATATTTGTATAACATGGATATTGAACTTGAATTTAGTCTATTATCATTCTTGATTGAGTTTCAATCATTTCGGTTACTCATACTATTGATTTCAAGTTCTAAGTCAAAAAATACTACATTTTCAACTCATGTTGCATTCATTGTCTTCGTCTTCATATATCGAATCGAATTATTATTTTCTGGGTTGAGTATCTTATATGTCCATGTCCCTGAGAGAGTTATGGTTAGTAATCCACAAACATATTTGAATTCTGAGTTTGGAGGCCGGAGAACGGTCGAAGAATGTGAGAGGAGTGCAAGGGAGGTGCAACATGGCCAAAGGCCATCAAATGGTGCAAGCCCAAGATGGCCACATGCCATCTCAGGGAACCGTTCTCAAAGGGGTATTTTGGTCCTTTTGTTTCTATTCTTTCCCTATCCTTTACATTTCCCTTCTCTCTCACATTTCATTCTAAGAAGAAATTTAAAACTTGAGTGCAGAATTTTCTCTCCATATTTTCTCAACTTCCAAACACCATATCTTATTCATTTAAACTCCGATTTGAGTGATTCAAAGTTGAGAGTGTTTTTCTATTCATCCTCCATCTTTTCTCTGAGGTTTGAGTTAGTTTTATTGCTGTCTTTGGAGTCTAATCTCACAAAAACGGGACATACCAAAATCAACTAAGGTATTGCTTTTCTTTCAAAGTTTTCTTTTAAAACTTGGTCAATTGCATTGGGTCTTCTTCTTCAACATATATATGTGTCTTGTGATTGTTTTGATTTGAGTTTTCAACTCATTTAAAGCTAGATTGAGTTTCAATTGAAATATAACATGTTGAGTTAGGTTTTGATTTTGCCTATGTTTTCACATTTTTGGGATTGTATTGTGCTAGCTTTGATTCTAGGACTATTTGATGATCTTTGATTGATTGATTTTATGAAAAATAGTTCCTTAAATGTATTAGGCTCTCTTTGGCTGAAATCTCACAATGATACATGTGCTTTGTTGAATCTATGAATAGGATATATGCTCTTGAACTTTAGCTTTAATCTAAATGACTTTGTCACATGATTTTAGCATGTTTTTGGTTTATGAGATTTGAACTTGATTAAGTGTTAATTTAACATATCTTGTGATTCAAGTTTTAGATCTGTGATTTTATCTAGGTTGTTATTAACATTGAACATATCTTACATAATCGAGATGGACTAAACATGCATGATTGACTAGACTACATTTGTCTTGTGCATTCATGCTCATGTCTAGTATTTTTCATAGGATGTGTTGATCATAACATTCTATGTTGCGTGCTTGTTTGCATTTTGCATTCATGATCACCTAGATGCCTTGTGAGAAGGAAATCTTGACAATAGGTGTGAGAACTATGTTGTTGAGCAAGGAAGTCTTGGAAAGAGGTGGGAAACCTTGGATTGTCAAGCAAAGAAGTCTTGCCTAGGGTCGTGAGGATTCAGAAGGGTAAGCGAGGAAGTCTTGAGAAGAGGTGCGAGGCCTCGGATTGTTGAGCAAGAGGGTGACATTTTCACGAGTAGGATAGAAGGGTAGTTTCTAAGTGAAGATGTCACTTGAGAGATTGTATTTGTCTTATCTACTAGTGGATTTTGTTTGCCGATGGTTGCTAACCCGTGGATGTTTCCTTTTCGGAGGTTTACAACGTTATATCTTGTGTCAACTTTTCTCTATCCCTATCTCTCTTATATTTGTATTTGTTATTTCAATACTATGGATAGAACTCTATATGTAAGTGTACTTCCTTTATATAATAGAGATTGTGTATGTGTTATGATTACTTGTTTGTATCACAATTTACTTGTTTTATATATTGATTAAGTGTCTTTAATTGATATATATATATATATATATATATATATATATTGTGATACAAGAAATCTAGAGGGACAAACTTTTGTTTGTTTCTAATGGAGTCAAAAAAGGTGCCTAACCTATTCCCCCCCCCCCCTCCTTTAGGTTAGCCTTAAGCATTTAATTGTGTTTGTATTTTCAATTCGTATCAGAGGAGGACACTAGATTGCACTTAGTGGGAGTCCAGGTGATACATTCACGGTTTTTGCAAAGCTTTTGAAGTCATGGGTTTACAAGATGATGTAATGGAGGAAGGAGCCTCAAATACTAGGTCACCATTACGTTGAGGCACTGACTATGGGTATTGGAAGTTGAGGATGAAAGCCTACATCCGCTCTATTGATGAGAGGGCTTGGATGGTAGTGGAAGAATGTTATAGTCCTCCTACCAAGGTTCAAGAGGATGGAACCTTGATACTCAAGCCAAGGAGTGAATGGCCAACGAATGAGTTTGAGGTTGCTAAGTGGCACCATCGTGCTATGAATGCCATCTTCGGAGGAGTTGATGGGCATCAATTCTCCTACATTCAAAATCTTGAATCCGTAAAGGAAGCTTGGGATACTCTCCAAATTACTAATAAAGGAACCTTAGCGGTGAAGAAATCAAGGCTTCAAATGTTGGCATCACAATTTAAAGGTTTAAGTATGGGTGAAGAAGAAAAGTTCGAAGACTTCCAATTCAGGCTTCTTAACATTGCTAACCAATGTCAAGCTGTTGGAGTACCTATCTCAAAAGAGCGTTTAAATTGAAAAATCCTTAGGTCTCTTTCTAAGAGATTTAAATCAAAGGTGACATCTATTGAGGAAAGCAAGGATGTGGATAGCATGAACATTGATGAGTTGCTTGGGTCTCTCCAAACTGATGAGATGTGTTTAAAGCCAAAGATTAAGAGTAAGGAAATCGCTCTCAATGCTATTGAGGATGAGAGTAATGATGAAAATGAAGAGATTACTCTTTTGGTTAGAAAGTTCAAGAAGTTTCTAAAGAAGAATGCCAAGCCTAGAGGCAAGTCTTCTAAGGAAAAAGGAGTTAATAAAACATCATTTCCAAGGAATGAGAAGAATAGTCAAGCCATGAACAAGAAAAATGTTAAATGCTATAATTGTCATGGTTTTAGTCACTTTGCTAGTGAGTGCACCAAGAAGCCATATAAGAAAGACAAGAAAGGCTAAGTGTTGGCGGCTACTTGGAGTGATGATAACTCTAGTGACAATGAGAGCTCTAGTAGTGAGTCTTCAAGTGATGAAGAGTTGGTGAGAAACTTTGTAGCTCTAACGGCTTCTTATTCTCCACTAGAAGTTGATGGTACAATATCTTTGAACAAGAACTTTGATGTAAATTATCATGAAAGCTCTAGTTCCATTCCTACTAATCTTGAGTTGTTAGTTAAGATATAAAATCTTGAAGAAGCTAGAGATAATGCTATAAGAGAGGTAGTTCAGAAGGATGATTTGATCAAGAAACAACTATATGAGTTTATGATTGTCACTCGTAGACTTCTTGGTGAGAAAGGTGGTATTATGAAGAAGTTTAGAGAACTTGAATAGATAAACCTTGAGAAAGATAATGTGATATCTTCTTTGAAGAAAAGAGAACAAAAATTAATGGAAGAGATAGACACGGCTACGGAGGCCATCAAGGACTTAGTGAATGATTCGGTAAGTGTGTCTAGTGTTAGGAATCTTGTTAACTCTCATAGTGGTGAAGACGACTTGGTAGTTGAAGAGGAGCTCTTGGAAGTACCACTTCTTACTCACTTGGGTGAAGTCATGATTGATAAGAAACCATACAAGAAGAGAAGATCAAAAGCCAAGAAGAAGTTGGCGAACAAGGTATCTTTGTAAACTCCTAGTGAAGCTAGTTCAACTCCAAAATGTACAATCTCATCTTTTATTCCAATTTGCCACTATTGCAACACAATAAGTCACATTAAGCCTAGGTGTTACAAGTATATTGAAAAATGCAAATTAGGAAATGAATCTAGAGATAAAGAGATTAAACTTCAACTTGAACATGCTAAGGATTTGAAAGTTGAAAAACATGATAATATTGCTAAGCATGAAAAGAAGTTTTAGAGTAGAAAGAAAACTAATCTTGTTTAACTTGACAAAGCTTGTGTTGAAAATGTTAAGGGAGAGTGTATTAATGATATTCTTGTTAATCAAGTCATTTAAGGACTTTACTCTAGATTTAACATTGTTGTCAAGGATGATATTGGAAATGTTTGTGTAGGTACACCCAAGAACAAGTGGTTCAAGGGTGAGTGCTCTTATCACTAATATAAGAACATGTGTGGTAGCTTAGGCAATATATCAATTGTGTTGAGAATTCTTGCTTGCTAGCTTTGAATGCTCCATGTATTGATATGAACTTGGTTATCTCACATCATGTTTGTTATGATGGTCAAAATTTGTTGGTTAACTTTAGAGAAGTTCTTTTGATATATGTGTTGATTGAGTTGAGATATTATGCTTTTTATACTCTTGTTGTGAAACATCGTCAACTTGGTGTCATGAGGACATTCAAGGCAAGAGTGCTCATAAAAAGAGCGGAAGTATGATATTTGGTGAATATAATGTGCAAAAGGTATCTCTATACTTTAATGCATGTTCTCTTAGATATTCATCTTTTGACTCAATTTTTGATATACATCTCATAGCATGTAATATTAGAGAATTTTGTATAGCATACATATGGTTCTCATTGACATTTGTTATTTTAGGATCTAATAGTGATATTGTTCACACTGATCTTAACTTTGATGATTGTTTGTGTTTGGTATATTGAGTGGCATTACTTTTGAAAATATGAGCTTCATATTCTTTGAAAGCTACTCATTAGAGAAGTAATGATCTTGAATAAGTCTTTACTTATTGCTCTTAGATCATGTGCTTATGAGCCATAAAATTTTGGTTTCTTAAAATTACACCTTGCTTCTCTTATATGTTTTGCTAGTAGGTTGAGTTTATTAATATGTAAACATTGGACACACCTTGAAGTTTTTGTACTTAAGTACATTAAAAATGACCTATGGTTAGTATCCATTTTGCTTCGGCAAATACATAGAACTTAACGAGCAGCTTCATGGAAACGGCTACACACATTGGTTGTGAAAGCTACCCAATGTTGGAAAGAGCTACACCATTGTGATAAATGAAAGCCACCATGAAGTGAATTTTGTTTATGTTTAAAAGAAATGGAAAAATCAAAGAAGTGTTGAAATGGAATCATAAAAAAAAAATCTTTGATTCAAAGCCTAAAAAGAAATGGAGGAAGGCTTAAAAAGGAGTATAGTTGAAAATCAAATGATTTCGGGTTGAAAAATAGAAATGGGTTGATGAGCCACATGCACACACATGCTTATATGTTGAAATCTATTCTCTTAAAAGTAAAAAATTCTGGATGATAATCGGTGACTTTTTATAAAAGCTTAAGATGAATATTTGTTGGAAATTGTTTGCATGTTGATTATCAAACTACTTCTTGATATATATTTGAAGCATATCTCTCACACACACACTTTGTTTATGAGTATGATGATATTTTAGCAATTGTTGAAGAATTATGAGAGAACTTGAAAATTCTTTTGTATCTCTATTAGCGTATGAAGCTTATTTTGGTTGATATTTCTTTAAATTGCTTGAATGTGTGATTGTGTGAACATCTTTATGAACTTTATGCTATCATTGATTTTAGTTATAGCATTTATCAAGGGGGGGGCATTGTAAGCTAGACATTGTTCTCTTTTATGATATGTTCACATGCTTCGTTTTGTTACATGTTGGCATATTTTGACTTAATGATACTTGTAAGATATTACTTACTATCTTTGTCTTGCATGATGATTCATTCTTAAGACATATGTATTTGTTTTTATATCTTTGTGACTAATATGCTTGTTTTGTCTTTCACTCACTTTTGTTGTATGTATATAGCATCTTATAACACAATAAAAATGGGAAGAACTAAGATTAGCAGAAGTGGAAATCAATTGAATCCCGTTGTGAAAGCCAAGTCTACCTCAAAAGGATCCAAAGCTTCAAGGACAAAAGATTTAGGGATCTTTGGAACAAATAAGATATTTCAAGAAAGAGGCATAGACTTTGGTAAGTGTAAAGATTCTTATGTTCTTAAGTGCTTAAAGGATAGAAAATGGGAATCTTGGGTGAGCATGTTAGGAGTTGTAAATGATACTCTTGTTAGAGAGTTTTATCTTGAATATAGGGAAAGTGCCACCTTATTAGATGCTTTGATGGAAATTAGGGGTGTTGTGTTTAGAGTTAACCCGGAAAACATTAACAAGTTTCTTGTGCTATCTAATGATATAGATTCTAGTTTTCTAGATGTAGATGTCATTGAGAATCTAAATATTAAGGGTAGAACTCTTTGTGACAATGCTTCTTTTGAGTGGAAAGGTAGAGCATATATTAGTCAACATGAGTTAACTAAGGCTAGTGTATTTTGGCATCTATTCATTTACACTAACATTATTGGATCTTTGAATTCAACCGAGTTGAATAAGGACGAGATCAAAATAGTGTATGCCTTGGTAACTAATCAACCTATAAACCTTAGAGATCTTCTTATGTATTACATTGATAGTGTGGCTTTCTCTACTAGAGGTGATAAAAACCTTGCATTACCGGGGTTTATTACTTCATTGTGTTTACCTCGAGGGATTAAAAGTAGAGAAGATGATGTGTTAGTTCAACCCTTAAAAAAGTATTGTGATAAATGTGTGTCATACATGTCCTATAAGAATAAGGGTAAGACTTGTGATACTTTTGAACTATTTAGTAGTTCTCAAGTTGATAGTCATGTGATTAGCACAAATATTCTTCCGGATTGGGCTATACAATTGAAAGATAAGGTTGATGAACTTAGTGCTATAGTTGTTCAACAAGATGCTAGGATAAAAGAGTTGGAGGAGTGCATTGCTTCAAGTTCAAGACCACCTCTCAAGCATTATGTTAGATCAACTACTCGTACGACTTTCCTTGGTGGAGCAAGTAGCTAGTATTTGAGTCTTGTGGTATATTTCTTAACTTTTGGCATCATTTCATGTCAAAAAGGGGGAGAAAGAGATGCTAGTTGCTTAGTTTCTTTTTATGTTGTTTTTGTGAACTTTTGAACCTTCAATGGCATGTAGTATTTAGTCTTAAGATTTGGTCAAGAGTTCTTGTGTTTTGGCTTGTATTGAGGGGGAGATACATGTATTTGTAAACTTAATTGTATATTCTTATCCATATTATATATTGCCATTTGTTGTTTTTCTCTTTTATATGCATTGTGCTTTGAGATGACTTGTAGGTTGCTTCTAGAGAAGATCAAGATGAAGTTCAAGAGATGATAAAGATTAGTTATAGGAATCTTACTCATTGTTATGTGAGGGAGTGATTTTGTGACCTATCTTCATTTTTATATTTGTAGTAAATGTATAGATGTTTTGACATGGAATTTGCCAAAGGGGGAGATTGTTAGGTTTTAGATTGTGTTGGAATTAATTCCATATCAAAATGATGTTTACTTATAATGATTTAGTTGTTTAGATTCATGATGATTCAAGCTTCAAAGAAGAAGGAACAACTAGTCAAAGCAAGTTCAAAGTCTTCAAAGAGAAAGGATTCAATATGGCTCTACAAAAGTATACTAAGACCTTGTCTTTCTCTTACAAGGCTTAGGCACACACACACAATTCATACATTTATGTCTCTGCATCATTGTGCACCATTATAGGCACACACATACAATTCATTCATATGTGTCCCTGCATCGTTGTGCACCATGTATTACACATTCACACACTTGAAGATGAATGCTCATGCATTGGTATGAAAATAACAAGTTTTAGAAAATGCATGATTGGAGACTATCTCTATGTAGTTTGCATTCTAGTGTCAATTGTGTTTATATGTGTATATATTTTTATAACATGGATATTGAACTTTAATTTAGTCTTAAATCATTCTTGATTGAGTTCCAGTTATTTTGGTTACTCATACTATTGATTTCAAGTTCTAAGTCAAAAGATACTACACTTTCAACTCAAGTTGCATACATTGTCTTCGTCTTCATATATCGAGTCGAATTATTATTTTTTAGGTTGAGTATCTTATATTTCCATGTCCATACGAGAGTAACAGTTCATAATTCGCAAACGGATTTGAGATCCGAGTTCGAAGATCGGAGAACGGTCAAAGAACGCGAGAGGAGTGCAAGGTAGGTGCACCATGGCCAAAGGCAATCAAATGGTGCAAGCCCGAGATGGCGCATGGCCATCTCTGCCTAAACTCCTTGCTGCCCTAAGATTCCCACATACCATCTCAGGGAAGCATTCTCAAAGGGGGTATTTTGGTCCTTTTGCTTCTATTCTTTTCATCTCCTTTATATTTCCCTTCCCCCTCACATTTCATTCTAAGCAGAAATTTAAAACTTGAGTGCAGAATTTTCTCTCCATATTTTCTCACCTTCCAAACACCATAACTTCTTTATTTAAACTTCGATTTGAGTGATTTAAAGTTGAGAGTGTTTGTCTATTCATCCTCCATCTTTCCTCTGAAGGTTTGAGTTAGTTTTGTTGCTGTTTTTGGAGTCTAATCTCACAAAAATGGGACTGCACCAAAATCAACTAAGGTATTGATTTTCTTAAAGTTTTCTTTTAAAACTTGGTCAATTGCCTTGGGTTTTCTTCTTCAACATATATATGTGTCTTGTGATTGTTTTGATTTGAGTTTTGAACTCATTTAAAGATAGATTGAGTTTCAATTGAAATCTCACATGCTGAGTTAGGTTTTGATTTTACCTATGTTTTCACATGTTTGGGATTGTATTGTGCTAGCTTTGGTTATAGGACTATTTGATGATCTTTGATTGATTGATTTTATGAAAAATAGTTCCTCACATGTATTAGCCTATCTTTGGCCGAAATCTCACAATGATACATGTGCGTGTGTTCTTTTGAGCTATTCATGTGCTTTGTTGAATCTATGAATAGGAAATATGCTCTAGAACTTTAGCTTTAATCTAAATGACTTTGTCACATGATTTTATCATGTTTTTGGTTTATGAAATTTAAACTTGATTCTGTGTTAATTGAACATATCTTGTGATTCAAGTTTTAGATCTATGCATGTATCTAGGTTGTAACTAACATTGAACATATCTTACATAATCTAGATGGATTAAACATGCATGATTGACTAGACTACATTTGTTTTGTGCATTCATGCTCATGTCTAGTATTTTCCTTCGGATGTGTTGATCATAACATTCTATGTTGCGTGCTTGTTTGCGTTTGGCATTCATGATCACCTAGATGCCTTGTGAGAAGGAAGTATTGACAATAGATGTGAGACCTATGTTGTTGAGCAAGGAAGTCTTGGCAAGAGGTGGGAGACCTCAGATTGTCAAGCAAGGAAGTCTTGCCTAGGGTCGTGAGGATCCAGAAGGGTGAGCGAGGAAGTCTTGACAAGAGGTGTGAGGCCTCGGATTGTTGAGCAAGAGGGCGACATCTTCATGAGTAGGATAAGAGTGTAGTTTCTAGGTGAAGGGGTCACTTGAGAGATTGTACTTGTCTTATCTACTAGTGGATTTTGCTTGCCGGTGGTTGCTAACCCGTGGATGTTTCCTCTTCTGAGGTTTACCACATTATATCTTGTGTTAACTTTTCTATATCCCTATCTCTCTTATATTTGTATTTGTTATTTGAATATTGTGAATAGAACTCTATTTGTAAGTTGACTTTATGGGAGAAAGTGTATCCTCGTGAAGAATACCAGTAATCGCCAAGAGCTCGTATACCGCCTATAGCTCTCCAAGTTACCATATTTACTCATATGACCATATTTTTAACTTGAATATTTTGACTTGTCCAGAAGCCATGTTTCAATAGACACTATTGAAAACTTAACGTTAAGATTTAATATCCAATACCTCAAAACATAAATATGATGGTATTCTACTCTCATTCAATAAATTAGCCACGATGTCTATATCCATAAATGAAGTCCTCTATCGATTAACAAATGAATACCACCAAATTATCGAGGATAGACTATGCTATATAATCGTACTCATTGATAGCTCAAATGATAACACTTGCAACCGTAAGTTCATCATTAATCTCAGGATTGAGATAGACTTTCCGATTGTCTTCAAATTTTTATCTATTGACAGTTCTAGATAAAGTATTTCATTTTGATCCTATTCAATGCACCCAATGCACTAGATTCTTTCACCCAAAGACACCACACTTTAATGATTTTAGACTCATCATAACACATTTGATCCCATTTAAATGCTAGCAAAAGAATCTACAACTTTGACAAGATAGAAGAACCCAACCTTTTATCTTAAGTTGTGAATATTATTCAAGACTAAGTAAAGAATTGTGTCTACCTCATACATATCTAGATGTATGAACAATTCTTCTATTCTCATAGTCTTTTGACCATACGATTATTTACTTTTAACAATTATAATAATTAAACTATAAATGTTATAAGATTTGTTAAACTAGAAATCACTTTATTAATATGAAAAGATTATCAAATACAATATTATAATCTTGCTATCGAGCATAATCCTAACAATCTCCCACTTGTGCTATAGCAAATGTGTCATATCTCTTATCCTCATGTTCTCTAGATGCCCATCAAAACTCTTTTATGGAAGAGCCTTTGTAAAGGGATTAGCTAGATTTTCTCCTGACGCGATCTTGGTAATCGTCACGTCACCCCTATGCATAATTTTCCTTAGAAGGTGATACTTTCTTTCGATGTGTTTCCCTCTCTTATGACTTCTTGGTTCTCTCAAATTAGCCACTGCTCAACTTTTGTCACAATAGATAGTGATCTGTTTATTCGCATCAGGAACCACTTTTAAGTCAATCAAGAACTGGAAGAGCCAGACAGCATCTTTAGCAGCCTCGCATGCGGCTACATACTCGGCTTCCATGGTGGAATAGGCAATACAAGATTGCTTCATAGTCCTCCATATGATTGCCCCTCCTCCAATAGTAAACACTGATCCTGATGTTGATCTCCTGGAGTCAGAATCTGACTGAAAATCAGAATCAGTATACCTAACGGGAATTAAATTCGCTACAGAGTATACTAGCATATAATCTCTCGTTCTCCTTAGATACTTGAAAATATGCTTGACTATAGTCCAGTGATCAGGACCAGGCTTCGATTGAAACCAGCTAACTATGCCCACAGCAAAACAAATATCTGGTCTAGTACAGAGCATTGCATATATGAGACTTCTAACTGCCGATGCATATGGAACCCTACTCATGAATTGCTCTTCATGCTCATTCTTAGAAACTTGTTCCTTAGAAAGTTTGATTCCATGTCTGAAAGGTAACATACCTTTCTTGGAATCTTACATGGAAAACTTAGACAAGATTTTATCTATGTATGAAGCCTGGGATAATGCAATCGTTCTATTCTTTCTATCTCTTATGATTTGGATACCAAGAATATAACTTGCTTCTCCTAAGTCCTTCATATCAAATTGTTTTGCTAACCATTATTTTATTGATGTCAATACACCTACACCTACATCATCAACGTAAAGAACTAGGAAAACCAACTTGTCGCCTTTAATCCTTTTGTATACATAAGGTTCATCAAGGTTTTGAATAAATCCAAAACTTTTAACGGATTGATCGAACCTTATGTTCCAGGATCTGGATGTTTGCTTCAATCCATATATGGATCTTTGTCACTTGCATACCCTTTCCTCTTGGCCCTTTTCAATGAATCCTTATGATTGTATCATGTAGATGCTTTTGTCAAGACTTCCAATAAGGAAAGTTGTCTTGACGTCCATTTGCCAAATCTCTAGGTCTAGAGATGCCGTAATTGATAAGAGTATCCTAATTGATTTAAGCATGGCCACAAGAGAGAGAGTTTCTTAATAATCGATACCTTTCTTCTTTGTCTAACCTTTAGTTACCAATCTAGCTTTAAAGGTTTCCACATTTTCATTCATTCCTCTTTTCATCTTGTATACCCACTTGCACCTGATGGGTTTTATCCCTTTAGGCAAGTCTACAAGAGACCAGACTTTGTTTTTTAGCATAGATTCAATTTCGGATTGCATTGCCTTTTGCCAATGGCGACAATCAACATCTTCCACTGCTTCCTTGTACGTATAGGGATCATCATCATCTGGGCGATTCTCTATAGATTCTCCTTGACTGATGTATCTCTCGGGTTGTCTACTAAACCTTTTACTATGATAAGGTATGGTTGATTGTTGATCTTGTGTTGGTACAGAACTTACAATTAGGCTTGGTCGTAAAACCTCTTATGGAATTGTATCTCCTGAAAGCTCATTCAGAAAAATTCTACTTTTAGGCACAAAATTATTCATATAGTCCTTTTCCAAAAATTTTGCATTTGTCGAAACAAATACTTTAAGATCTGAAGGACTATAAAAATAATATCCTTTTGTTCATTTTGGATACCTTACAAATATGCATGTTTCTGAATGGGACTTCATCTTTTTTGTCTTTCCTTTTAACACGTGTACATGACATCCAAATATCCTTAAGTGTTTTAAACTAGTCTTTCGCCCGATCCACAACTCATGCGGTGTTTTAGGAACAGACTTAGATGGTACATCGTTTAGAATGCACATGTTAGTTTGTAAAGCATATCCCCAAAAACAATTATGAAGCATTGAATAACTTAACATAAACCTAACCATGTCCAAAAGAGTTCTATTTCTCCTTTCTGTCACCCCATTTTGTTGAGGTGTGCCTGGTATAGAAATTTGAGAAATTATCCCATTATCAATAAGATATTGTTGAAACACACCAGATAGATATTATCCACCACGATCAGACCTCAAGATTTTTATGCCTTTCTCAAGTTGATTTTCTACTACATCTTTAAATGCTTTGAACATATCAAAAGCATCCGACTTATGTCTCATGAGATACATATAGCCAAATCTAAATTTATGCATGTTCATACCAAAAAGAGATATATGAGTGGCACTCCTATTCTATATGACATGTCATCAAACATTGCAATATTTACAATACATATAAATAGCTTCAGTTTTGGTCCATCCTAGAAAAGTAAGTAAATTACATGTCTTGGAATATAAAAAACACCTTCCTTGGCGAACAAGTCTTCACGTGACCTTCGTCGTCCGGACTCTCTCGGCTGCCTCCCATGGGCATGCACACCCTTGGCCCTTACCCATGTGCGTGCGCATGCCACAGACCCATAAAGGGCTGCCATGTGCAGCCCTCGGCTTCCATAAGACTGCCGTGCGCAGCCCATGCCACAACAAACGTGGGTACGTGCTCTTCGCATGCATGTTCGTTGTTACGGCTCGCACGGTTCTAAACTTGTTCTGGTTGCTCCTAATTCTTCAAACTTTCGAGTCTTCGATACTTGAATGTATTACAGAAGAATTTAAATAATAAAATAATGAAGTTTTTTTTATTACAACAACAAAAATAAAATAAAAACTTAGCAACTACCAAGAAGGAAATTATGGCGATGATAGACCACCCTTCTTGTTAAAATCCCAAAACAAAATACATTGAAATTCTAGGACCAAAATTGAGAAATAACAAACCACATATAAAACATATATATATATATATATATATATATATATATATATATATATATATCCACACATTAAAATGTAAATATATATGCGAATACCTAGTGTGTCATCTCTTTCTAAAACATGCATATATATAATAAAAAGAAAAAGATTCACGTACACATACATAAATTAATCAAGGGTACAACCTGGCTCTGATGCCAATTGTAGGGAAAAAAAGGGTTAAAAACGCAACGGAAGCATGAGAAAACGAAACGAAAATTAGGGTTTGCGTATAAATAAAACTTTTCCATTTTAATAACAAGAACATTAACCCTAGATTAATTGATGTATATAAAAAGTATTGTACCTTTTTTTCGTGATGATTGAACTAGCGTCGAATTGAATCTGCAAGACCTTCCAATCCAATCACAAATGTGAATCACCTAGGAGTGTTGGCTCCCTTTATTTAAATTGTATACCTAAGGATGGAAACAAACAAAATCTTTTTCTTTGTTAGTCACAATAATCCTCCAAGGGAAAAACCAAGAACGTCCGGTCACTTTTGAATTATCAATCAATTTAATTGAAACTTGCATGAACCTTGATTCGATGTTGTACACAAAACCCTTTTGATGCAAAGGATACTAGTGTACTATCGAAAACAAAAATGTTCCCTTTTTTCTCTTCTTGGCTGAATTCACACTATCTATATGAGTTGGTCGAATTTTGTACAGGGTAAAAAACAAATTTTTCTCCCTCAAAATTCTTTCTTGCTAGGCCAAATTCTCTTCTTGAAAAATTGCTTAGCATTGACGAAATTCATCTCATAGAAAAACATAGGCTGGCCGAAATTAACATACGTATATATATATAGGATCAAAAATCCTCTCCTAAAAAAGATTTACTTGGTTGGCAAGAATCATTTCCTTATGTGGATTTATTTAGTAGTTAAGAATCCTTATCTAAAAGGAATTCTATCCTATTATATATATATATATATATATATATATATATATATATATATATATATAGGTTGGCCTAAATTTCATTGGAAATATATTAGGATCACAAATCTTTTCCTAAGAAGGATTTACTTGGTAGTTAAGAATCAAATCCTTAGGTAGACTTACTTGGTGGTTAAGTATCCTTTTCTAAATGAATTCTATCCTACATCAAGATTCCTAATCTAACTCAATAGTGTATTTGTAACCATATTAAAGACTTCCTAATTTGATTAAATAAATAATTCATTTTATTTATCTACTTATCAAATATGGTCTTTAATATTAATTATACTACCAATAATAGTATAATTTTAGGAGACCAACTCTTATTAGGAAAAAGATTTTGACTTTTAATTAAATAATTAATAAATCAACAAATTAATTAATTTTCATTTAATTAAAAAAATAAAATAAAATAAAATAAATATAATTTAAGCTAATCTTAATAGCCTTGCCGCCCAACACATGTATATAGGCCAAATATTATTTTTCTTATTTTATTTAATCGATTGGACCTTAATAAAAAAATCCACATGTGAACTAGACCCATTCTTACAAAAAGAAACAAGTTCACATGCCTTAATACAATTCTAGATGGACCCCTAAATTGGTCCGGTAGAATATATCAAGTGATCCATGCAAGTTCGTGTGGATTGGGGATCTTGACGGGCTATCTAAATTTAAGATCAAATAGACACAACCCAATCACAATCAACAAATGATTCACTTAGGTCCAATATATTTAATTTTAGTTCATTCCACTAAAGAACTAAAATTGAACTCTTAAATAAAGATAGAATAGGTTGATGTTACTCATTCATACACTAGACAACCTTATTGGAGAAAGTGTATCCTCGTGAAGAATATAAGTAATCGCCAAGAGCTTATAGACCGCCTATATCTCTCTAAGTTACCATATTTACTCATATGACCACATTTTGAACTTGGATATTTTGAACTTGGATATTTTGACTTGTCCAGAAGCCATGTTTCAATAGACACTATTGAAAACTTAACGTTAAGATTTAATATTCAGTACCTCAAAACATCCATATGATGGTATTCTACTCTCATTCAATAAATAAAGCCACGATGTCTATATCCATAAATGAAGTCCTCTATCGATTAACAAATGAATACCACAAAACTATCGAGGATAGATAATCGTACTCATTGATAGCTCAAATGATAACACTTGCAACCGTAAGTCCATCATTTATCTTAGGATTGAGATAGGCTCTCCGATGGTCTTCAAATTTTTATCCATTGACAGTTCTAAATAAAGTATTTTATTTTGATCCTATTCAATGCACCCAATGCACTAGATTCTTTCGTCCAAAGAAACCACACTTTAATGATTTTAGACTCATCATGACACATTTGATCTCACTCTTACAAGATAAAAGCGCCCAACCTTTATCTTAAGTTGTGAATATTATTCAAGACTAACTAAAGAATTGTGTCTACCTTATACATATCTAGATGTATGAACAATTCTTCTTTTCTCATAGTCTTTTGACCTTACGATTATTTACTTTTGACAATTATAATGATTAAACTATAAATGATATAAGATTTGTTAAACTAGAAATCACTTTATTAATATGAAAAGATTGTCAAAAACAATATTATACTCTTGCTATCGAGCATAATCCAAAGACTTGGTTCCCTCGAATTAGCTACTGTTTCACTATTGTCACAATAGATAGTGATCTGTTTATTCGCATCAGGAACCACTTCCAAGTCAATCAAGAATTTGCGGAGCCAGACAACCTTTTTAGCAGCCTCACATGAGGCAACATACTCGGCTTCCATGGTTGAATCGGCATTACTAGATTGCTTGATACTCCTTCATATGACTGCCCATCCTCCAATAGTAAACACAGATCCTGATGTTGATCTTCTGGATTAAGAATCTGACTAAAAATCAGAATCTGTATACCCAACGGGACTTAAATCCCCTCCAGAGTATACAAGCTTATAATCTCTCGTTCTCCTAAGATACTTGATAATATGCTTGATTGTCGTCCAGTGATCAGGACTAGGCTTCGATTGAAACCTGCTAACTATGCCCACAGCAAAACAATTATCTGGTCTAGTATAGAGCATTGCATACATGAGACTTCCAACTTCCGAAGCATATGGAATCTTACTCATGAATTGCTCTTCATGCTCATTCTTAGGAACTTGTTCCTTAGAAAGTTTGATTCCATGTCTGAAAGGTAACATACCTTTCTTGGAATCTTGCATGGAAAACCTAGACAAGATTTTATCTATGTATGACGCTTGGGATAATACAATGGTTCTATTCTTTCTATCCCTTATGACTTGGATACCAAGAATATAACTTGCTTCTCCTAAGTCCTTCATATCAAATTGTTTTGCTAACAACTCTTTTATTGATGTCAATACACCTACATCATTTTCGATGAGTAGTATATCATCAACGTAAAGAACTAGGAAAACAAACTTGTCGCCTTTAATCCTTTTGTATACACAAGGTTTGTCAAGGTTTTAATTAAATCCCAAACTTGTCACGGCTTGATCAAACCTTATGTTCTAGGATCTGGATGCTTGCTTTAATCCATATGTGGATCTTTACAACTTGCATACCCTTTTCTCTTGGCCTTTTTCAATGAATCCTTCTGGTTGCATCATGTAGATGCTTTCGTCAAGACTTCTTTTAATGAAAGTTGTCTTGACGTCAATTTTCCAAATCTCTAGGTCTAGAGATGCATAGTGGATAAGAGTATCCTAATGGATTTAAGCATGGCCACATGAGAGAAGGTTTCTTCATAATCGATACCTTCCTTCTATGTGTAACCTTTAGCTACCAATCTAGTCTTAAAGGTTTCCACATTTCCATCCATTCCCGTTTTCCTCTTGTAAACCCGCTTGCACCCGATGTGTTTTATCCCTTTAGGCAAGTCTACAAGAGACCAGACTTTGTTTTTGAACATATATTCAATTTCGGATGCATTGCCTTTTGCCAATGGCGACAATCAACATCTTCTATTGCTTTCTTGTACGTATAGCATCATCGTCTGGAAGATTCTCTACAGATTCTTCTAGACCGATGTATCTCTTGGGTTGTCTAACAAGAGATACATCGGTCTGGTGGTTGTGTTACCTAGGTATCTATTCCATCTTCACCTCTTTAAATTAGGTCATAAGTTTCTAGACCTTTTCAAGGTATGCCACATGTTTTCACCTTTAGTCTAGTACTGCCTTGTCACTTGGTAAAGTACCAGTTGTGTGTCATGTTTAATGTGGAGGAAATCTGTGCCCAGTTCCATAGCTACCCTCATCACTACTAGTAAGGCTTCATACTCAGCTTCGTTGTTAGTAGCGCTGAATTCAAACCTGAAGCAATGGCAGCATTCAACTTTCTCTAGATCGATCAAGATTAACCCTGCTCCACTGCCTGCCTGGCTAGATGCTCCATTTGTGTGTAGAACCTAGACTGTATGTAAGATCCAGATCCTATAGTACCAATCTCTCTGGCATATCTAGTCTCTGAAGGAATTACCTCAACGGTTGATTGGTGACCACCGCAATAGAACGAGCTTGGAAGTGAGGACAAAGCTTTTTGGCTATGGTCATGAGTGCAAAATTGAGCTTCTCTAGGAATGTATAGTTCTTCTCTGGCTTGGTTAAGGCATGGCTCACATAGTATATGGGCCTCTAGACTCTATCTCCACACTCTTTAACCAGGGCTTCACTAACCGCGGTCTTTGATACTGCTAGATTTAATTGAAGCTCCTCTCCCCAGTATAGGCTTAACTAATAGTAGGGGGATAGGTAGATACTCCTTCAAAGATTGGAAGGCTAACTCGGTGTCCCGGTCACATTTCATATCTTTAACTTGTTATGTGGCCTTAAAAAAGGGAATGCACTTATCTGTCGATCGCGATATGAAACAGTTGAGGGTTGTTATTCAACCGGTTAGACCATGCACCTGCTTAAAAGAAGTGGGAGATTTGAGGTCTAGGATGACCTAGATCTTTTTCGTATAGGCTTTAATTCCTCTCTCACGTACCATGAATCTGAGCAACTTTCTTGTTGCTACCCTGAAGGTGCATTTTATGGGATTTAACCGTATTCGATTCCTTCTAATTGAAATTATAATCACGGTTAAATGCTCAAGGCTAACCTAGATGGGAGGTGAATAGGTTAGACACCTTTTTCGACTCCCTTAGAAACAAACAAAAGTTTGTCCCTCTAGATTGCTTGTATCACAATATATATATTAATTAAAGATAATTAATCAATATATAAACACAAGTAAAGTGTGATACAAACAAGTAATTGTAACATATACACAATCAATATTATAAAGAGGAAGTCAACAATAAAAAAAAAGTTCTATCCTAATACAAATATTAGAGAGATAGGGATAAAGAAAAGTTGACAAAAGATATAACGTGGTAAACCTCCGAAGAGGAAACATCCACGGGCTAGCAGCCACCGGTAAACAAAATCCACTAGTAGATAAGACAAGTACAATCTCTCAAGTGATCACTTCACCTAGAAACTACCCTCTTATCCTACTCTAGAAGTTGTCGCCCTATGCTCAAAAATCTGAAGCTTCACACCTCTTGTCAAGACTTCCTTGCTCACCTTATCTGGATCTTCACAACCCAAGGTAAGACTTCTTGCTCAACTATCCGAGTCTTCCCGACTCTAGTCAAGACTTACTTGCTCACCTATCCGAGTTCTCCCAACTCTAGGCAAGACTTCTTACTCGACTATCCAGGGCTTCACACCTCTAGCCAAGACTTCCTTGCTCGACAATCCAAGGATTCACACCTCTTGCCAAGACTTCTTGCTCAACACCATAGGTCTCACATCTATTGTCAAGACTTCCTTCTCGTAAGGCATCTAGGTGATCATGAATGCAAAATGCAAACAAGCACGCAACATAGAATGCTATGATCAACACATCCTATGGAAAATACTAGACATGAGCATGAATGCACAAATCACATATAGTCTAGTTAGTCATGCATGTGTAATTAAATCTAGATCATGTAAGATATGTTCAATATTAATCACATCCTAGATACATGTAGATATCTAAACTATAATCACAAGATATGTTCAACAAATAACAAGATCAAGTTTAAATCACAAAAACCTAAAACATGCTAAAATCATATGACAAAGTCAAATAGATCTAAGAAAAAGTTCTACAGCATATTCCTAATCATAGATTTAACAAATCACATGAATAGCTCAAAAGAACATAAGCACATGTATTATGTGAGAATTTCGACCAAGAGAGCCTAATACATGTGAGGAACTATTTTTCTCAAAATCAATCAATCAAAGATCATCAAATAGTCCTAGAATCAAAGCTAGAACAATACAATCCCAAACATGTGATAACATAGGCAAAATCAAAACCTAACTCAACATGAATGATTTCAATTGAAACTCAACCTAGCTTTGAAAGTGTTCAAAACACAAATCAAAACACTCACAATATACAAATATATGTAGAAGAAGAAAACCCAAGGCAATTGATCAAGTTTTAAAAGAAAACTTTGAGAGAAAATCAAAACCTTAGTTGATCTAGGTGCAGTCCCGTTTTTGTATGATTAGACACCAAACACAGCAGAAACATTAACTCAAACCTTCAAAGAAAAGATGGAGGATGAATAGATGAACACCTTCAACATCGAATCACTCAAATCGGAGTTCAAATGAAGAAGTTATGGTGTTTGGAAGGTGAGAAAATTTAGAGAAAATTTCTCCACACTCGATTTGAATTTCTTCTTAGAATGAAATGTGAGGGGGAAAGAGATTATAAAGAAGAGGGATAAGAATAAATTATGAAAAGACCAAAACACCTTTAAGAGCCCAAGAATTCATGTTGCCCAAGATGGCACGTGGGAATCTTGAGGAGGCAAGCATTCTGTCCCGAGATGGCCACGCGCCATCTCTGGAAAGATTGCTTGGAAGCAATCTTTTCCTCTCGCGCTCCCTTCGTTTTCTTTGACCGTTCTCCTGCCTCCGAACTCGGAATTCAAATCCATTTATTGATTACAAACCATGACTCTCACACTGACATGGACATATAAGATACTCAACCCAGAAAATAATAATTCAACTCGATATACGAAGACGAAGAAAATGTATGAAACATGAGTTGAAAGTGTAGTATCTTTTGACTTAGAACTTGAAATCAATAGTATGAGTAACCGAAATGACCGAAACTCAATCAAAAATGATTTAAGACTAAATCCAAGTTCAATATCCATGTTATACAAACATATACACACACAAACACAATTCATACTAGAATGCAAACTACATAGAGATAGTTTCCAATCATGCATATTCCAAAACATGTTATTTCAAAACCAATGCATGAGCATTCATCTCCAAGTGTGTGAATGAGTTATACATGATGCACAACGATGCAAGGACACATATGAATGAAATGAATGTGTGTGTCTATAATGGTGCACAAGGATGCAAGGACAAAAATGTATGATATGTGTGTGTGCCTAAGCCTTGTAAGAGAAAGATAAGGTCTTAGTTACCTTTGTAGAACCAAATTGCATCCTTTCTCTTTGAAGACTTAGAACTTGCTTTGACTTGTTGTTTCTTCTTCCTTGAAGCTTGAATCAACTTGAACCTAAACAACTATGTCATTACAAGGTAAACATCATTTTGATATTGAATTAATGCCAACAGAAACTAAAACCTAACAATCTCCCCCTTTGGCAAATTCCATGTCAAAACACCTATATATTTACTACAATATAAAAATGAAGATAGGTCACAAAATCACTCCCTCACATTACAATGAGTAAGATTCTTATAACTAATCTTCACCAACTCTTGAACTTCATCTTGATCTTCTCTTGAAGCAACCTATAAATCATCTCAAAGCACAATGCATATACAAGAGAAAAACAACAAATGGCAACATATAATATGGATAAGAATATATAATTAAGTCCACAAATACATGTATATCCCCCTCAATACATTCCAAATACAAGAATTCTTAACCAAATCTTAAGACTTATTATTACAAACCATTGAAAGTCCAAAAGTTCACAAAAACAACATAAAAATGAAACTAAGTAACTAGCAATTCATAACAACTCTTTCTCCCCCTTTTTGACATGAAATGATGCCAAAAGGTAAGAAACATACCATGAGACTCAAATACTAGCTACTAAATCCACCAAAGAAAGATGTGAGTGTAGTTGACCTAACATAATGCTTGAGAGGTGGTCTTGAACTTGATGCAATACACTCCTCCAACTCTTTTATTCTAGCATCTTGTTTTTCAACTATAGCACTCATCTCATCAACCTTCTTCCTAACTAAATAGTCCAAAAGTATCACATGTCTTACCCTTTTCCTTATATGACTTGTATGACACACGTTTATCACTATACTTTTCCAAGGGTTGTACCAACAAATCATCTCCACTACTTTGAACACCACGAGCTAAACAAAAAGAGGTTATAAACCCCGTAATGCAAAGTTCTTATCTCTTCTAGTTGAGAAAGCTGCAGTATCCAAATAAAATATAAGCAAATCCCCAAGGTTTATAGGTTGATTAGTCACTAAAGCATATACTATTTTGATCTTGTCTTTATTCAATTCGGTTGAATTCGAAGATCCAATAATATTTGTGCAAATGAAAAGATGCCAAAATGCACTTGCCTTAGTTAACTCATGTTGACTAATATATGCTCTACCTTTCCACTCAAAAGAAGCATTGTCAAATAGAGTTCTACCCATGATATTAAGATTCTCAATGATATCAACATCTAGAAAGGTTGAATCAAAATCACTAGATAGCCCAAGAAACTTGTTAATGTTTACCGGGTTAACTCTAAACACAACACCCCTAACATCCATCAAAGCATCCAATAAGGTGGCACTCTCTCTACATTCATGATAAAATTCTCGAACAATAGTGTCATTCACTATTCCTAGCATGCTCACCCAAGATTCCCAATTTCTATCCTTAAAGCACTTAAGAACATAAGAATCATTACATTTACCTAAGTCAATGCCTCTCTCTTGAAATATCTTCTTAGTTGCAAAGATCCCTAAATCCTTTGACCTTGAAGCTTTGGATCCATTTGAGGTTGACTTGGCTTTCACAATGGGATTCGATTGATTTCCACTTCTGGTAACTTTAGTTCTTCCCATTTGTTCTTATGAAATAAGATGCTATAAACATACAAAAGTGAGTGAAAGACAAAACAAGCTTATTAGTCACAAATATATAAAACAATGACATATGACTTAAGAATGAATCATCATGCAAGACAAAGATAGCGAGTAATATCTTACAAGTATCATTAAGTCAAAATATGCCAACATGTAACAAAATGAAGCATGTGAACATATCATAAAAGAGAACAATGTCTAGCATACAATACTCCCCCTTGAAAAATGCTATAACTAAAATCAATGATAGCATAGAGTTCACAAAGATATTCACACAATCACACATTCAGGCAATTTGAAGAAATATCAACAAAATAAGCTTCATATGCTAAGAAAGATACACAAAGATTTTTCAGGTTCTCTCATAATTCTTCAACAATTGCAAAGATATCATCATACTAATAAATAAAGTGTGTGTGTGAGAGATATGCTCAAAATATATATCAAGAAGTAGTTTGATAATCAACATGCTAACAATTTCCAACAACTATTCATCTTAAGCTTTTTCCATAAAAAGTCAAACCGATTATCATCCGGAATTTTTGCTATTAAGAGAATAGATTTCAACATATAAGCGTGTGTGTACATGTGGCTCGTCATTCCATTTCTGTTTTTCAACCCGAGCTCATTTGATTTTCAACTAAACTTCTTTTTAAGCCTTCCTCCTTTTCTGTTTAGGCTTTGAATCAAAGATTTTTTTTTATAATTTCATTTCAACACTTCTTAGATTTTTCCATTTTTTTTTTACATAAACAAAATTCACTTCATGGCGGCTTTCACTCATCACAATGGCGTAGCTCTTTCCAACATTGGGTAGCTTTCACAACCAATGTGTGTAGCCCTTTTCATGAAGGTGCTAGTTGAGTTCTATGTAATTTCCGAAGCAAATTGGATACTAACCATAGGTCATTTTAAATGTACATGAGCACAAAAACTTCAAGGTGTATCCAATGTTTACATATTAGTAAACTCAACCTACTAGCAAAACATATAAGAGAAGCAAGGTGCAATTTTAGAAAACCAAGATTTTATGGCTCATAAGCACATGATCTAAGAGCAATAAGTAGAGAATTATTCAAGATCATTACTTCTCTAATGAGTAGCTTTAATGAATATGAAGCTCATATTTTCAAAAGTAATGCCACTCAATATACTGTACACAAACAATCATCAAAGTTAAGATCAATGTGAACAATATCACTATTAGATCCTAAAATAGCAAATGTCAATGAGAACCATATGTATGCTATACAAAATTCTCTAATATGACATGCTATGAGATGTATGTCAAAAATTGAGTCAAAAGATGAATATCTAAGAGAACATGCAATAGAGTATAGAGATACCTTTTTGCACATTATATTCACCAAATATCATACTTTCTCCCTTTTTATGAGCACTCTTGCCTTGAATGTCCTCATGACACCAAGTTGACGATGTTTCACAACAAGAGTATAAAAAGCATAATATCTCAACTCAATCAACACATATAACAAAAGAACTTCTTCAAAGTTAATCAACAAATTTTGACCATCATAACAAACATGATGTGAGATAACCAAGTTTATATCAATACATGGAGTATTCTAAGCTAGCAAGCAAGAATTCTCAACACAATTGATATATAGCCTCAAAGCTATCTCACATGTGCTTCTTATGTTAGTGATAAGAGCACTTACCCTTGAACAACGTGTTCTTGGGTGTACCTACACAAACATTTCCAATATCATCCTTGACAACAATGTTAAATTTAGAGTAAAGTCCTTCAATGACTTGATTAACAAGAATATCATTAACACACTCTTCCTTAACATTTTCAACATAAGCTTTGTCAAGTTGAACAAGATTAGAATTCTTTCTACTCCACAACTTTTTCTCATGCTTAGCAAAATTATCATGTTTCTCAACTTTCAAGGCCTTAGCATGTTCAAGTTGAAGTTTAATCTCCTTATCCCTAGATTCATTTCCTAATTTGCATTTTTAATATATTTTTAACACCTAGGCTTAATGTGACATATTGTGTTGCAATAATGGCAAATTGGAATAAAATATGAGATTGTACCTTTTGGAGTTGAACTAGCTTCACTAGGAGTTTGCAAAGATACCTTGTTCGCCAACTTATTCTTGGCTTTTGATCTTCTCTTCTTGTGTGGTTTCTTATCATTCATGACTTCATCAAAGTGTGTAGGAAATGGTGCTTCCAAGAGCTCCTTTTCAACTACCAAGTCGTCTTCACCACTATGAGAGTTAACAAGATTCCTAACACTAGACACACTAACCGAATATTTTACTAAATCCTTGATAGCCTCCTTAGCCGTGTCTATTTCTTCAATCAATTCTTGTTCTCTCTTCCTCAAAGAAGATATCACATTATCCTTCTCAAGGTTAATCATTTCAAGTTCTCTAAACTTCTTCATAATATCACTTTTTTCACCAAGAAGTCTACCAGTAACAAACACAAACTCATCTAGTTGCTTCTTGATCAAATCATCCTTCTCAACTACTTCTCTTTGAGCATTGTCTCTAGCTTCTTCAAGCTTTTCTATCTTTTTCAACAACTCAAGATTAGTAGGAATGGAACTAGAGTTTCCATCATGATTTGCATCAAGGTTCTTATTCAAAGATATTGTACTACCAACATCTAGTGAAGAATGAGAAGCCGTTAGAGCTATAAAGTTGCTCACAAACTCTTCATCACTTAAAGACTCACTACTAGAGCTCTCATTATCACTAGAATTATCCTTACTCCAAGTAGCCGCCAACACTTTGCCTTTCTTGTCTTTCTTAGATGGATTCTTGGTACACTAACTAGCAAAGTGACCAAAACCTTGACAATTATAGCATTGAACCTCCTTTTTGTTCATGGCTTGACTATTCTTCACAATCCTTGGAGATGATATTCTCTTGACTCCTTTTTCCTTAGAATACTTTCTTTTAGGTTTGGCATTCTTCTTTAGAAACTTCTTGAACCTTCTAACCAAGAGTACTATTTCTTCATTTTCATCATCATTCTCCTCCTAAATAGCATTGAGAGCAATACCCTTACTCTTGATCTTTGGCTTCAAGCACATCTCATAAGTTTGGAGAGACCCAAGCAACTCATCGATGTTCATGCTATATACATCCTTGATTTCCTCAATGGCCATTACCTTTGATTTGAATCTCTTAGGAATAGACCTAAGGATTTTCCAATTTAAACGCTCTTTTGAGATAGGTATTCCAAATGCTTGACATTGGTTAGCTATGTTAAGAATCCGAAATTGGAAGTCTTCAAACTTTTCTTCCTCACGCATACTTAAACCTTTAAATTGTGATGCCAACATTTGAAGCCTTGATTTCTTCACCGCTAAGGTTCCTTCATTAGTAACTTGGACAGTATCCCAAGCTTCCTTTGCGGAATAAAGATTTTGAATGTAGAAGAATTGATGCCCATCAACTCCTCCAAAGATGGCATTCATAGCATGATGGTACCATTTAGCAACCTCAAACTCATTCGTTATCCATTCACTCCTTGGCTTGAGTATCATGGTCTCATCCTCTTGAACCTTGGTAGGAGGACTATAACCTTCTTCCACTACCATCCAAGCCCTTTCATCAATAGAGCGGATGTAGGCTTTCATCCTTAACTTCCAATACCCATAGTTAGTGCCACGAAGTAATGGTGGCCTAGTATTTGAGGCTCATTCCACCATTACATCATCTTGAAAACCCATGACTTCAAAAGCCTTACAAAAACCGTGAAAGTAACACCCCGGACTCACACTAAGTGCAATCTAGTGTCCTGCTTTGATACCAACTGAAAATAAAATCACGGTTAAATGCTAGAGCCTAACCTCGAGGGGGGTGAATAGGTTACACACCTTTTTCGACTCCCTTAGAAACAAACAAAAGTTTGTCCCTCTAGATTGCTTATATCACAATATATATATATATATATATATATATATTATAGATAATTAATCAATATATAAACACAAGTAAAGTGTGATACAAACAAGTAATTGTAACATATACACAATCAATATTATAAAGAGGAAGTCAACATACAAAGAAAGTTCTATCCACAATACAAATATTAAAGAGATAGGGATAGAGAAAAGTTGACACAAGATATAACGTGGTAAACCTCCGAAGAGGAAACATCCACGGGTTAGCGGCCACCGGTAAACAAAATCCACTAGTAGATAAGACAAGTACAATCTCTCAAGTGACCTCTTCACCTAGAAACTACCGTCTTATCCTACTCTAGAAGTTGTCGCCCTATGCTCAACAATCCGAGGCTTCACACCTCTTGTCAAGACTTCCTTGCTCACCTTTTTCGGATCTTCACAACCCAAGGCAAGACTTCTTGCTCAACTATCCAAGTCTTCCCAACTCTAGTCAAGACTTCCTTGCTCACCTATTAGAGTTATCCCAACTCTAGGCAAGACTTCTTGCTCCACTATCCAAGGCTTCACACCTCTAGCAAAGACTTCCTTGCTTGACAATCCGATGCTTCACACCTCTTGCCAAGACTTCTTGCTCAACACCATAGGTCTCACACCTATTGTCAAGACTTCCTTCTCACAAGGCTTTTAGGTGATCATAAATTCTAAACGCAATCAAGCACGCAACATAGAATGCTATGATTAACACATCCTGTAGAAAATACTAGACATGAGCACGAATGCACAAATCACATATAGTCTAGTTAGTCGTGCATGTGTAATTAAATCTAGATCATGTAAGATATGTTCAATATTAATCACATCCTAGATACATGCATATATCTTAACTTGAATCACAAGATATGTTCAACAAATCACAAGATCATGTTTAAATCGTAAAAACCTAAAACATGCTAAAATCATATGACAAAGTCAAATAGATCTAAGAAAAAGTTCTAGAGCATATTCCTAATCATAGATTCAACAAATAACATGAATAACTCAAAAAAACATAAGCACATGTATTATGTGAGAATTTCGGCCAAGAGAGCCTAATACATGTGAGGAACTATTTTTCTCATAATCAACCAATCAAAGATCATCAAATAGTCCTAGAATCACAGCTAGCACAATACAATCCCAACACATGTGATAACATAGGCAAAATCAAAACCTAACTCAATATGAATGATTTCAATTGAAAATCAACCTAGCATTGAAAGTGTTCAAAACACAAATCAAAACACTCACAATATATATATATATTTGTAGAAGAAGAAAACCCAAGGCAATTGATCACGTTTTAAAAGAAAACTTTGAGAGAAAATCAATACCTTAGTTGATCTAGGTGCAGTCCCGTTTTTGTATGATTAGACACCAAAAAAAGCCACCAAATTAACTCAAACCTTCAGAGAAAAGATGGAGGATGAATAGATGAACACTCTCAACTTCAAATCACTCAAATTAGAGTTAAATGAAGAAGTTATTGTGTTTGGAAGGTGAGACGATTTAGAGAGAAAATTTATGCACACTTTATTTGTATTTTTTCTTAGAATGAAATGTGAGAGGGAAAGAGATTATAAAGGAGAGGGATAAGAATGAATTATAAAAAGACCAAAACACCCTTAAGAGCCCAAGAATGCATGCTGCCCAAGATGGCACGTGGGCATCTCGGGGAGGCAAGCATTCTGTCCCGAGATGGCCACGCGCCATCTCGGGAAAGATTGCTTGGATGCAATCTTTTCCTCTCGCGCTCCCTTCGTATTCTTCGACCGTTCTCCGGCCTATAAACTCAGAATTTAAATCTGTTTCCGGATTACAAACCATAACTCTCATACGGACATGGACATATAAGATACTCAACCCAGAAAATAATAATTCGACTCGATATACGAAGACGAAGACAATGTATGAAACATGAGTTAAAAGTGTAGTATCTTTTGACTTAGAACTTGAAATCAATAGTATGAGTAACCGAAATGACCGAAACTCAATCAAAAATAAATTAAGACTAAATCCAAGTTCAATATCCATGTTATAAAAACATATACACACACAAACACAATTCACACTAGAATGCAAACTACATAGAGATAGTTTCCAATCATGCATATTCCAAAACATGTTATTTCCAAACCAATGCATGAGCATTCATCTTTAAGTGTGTGAATGTGTTATACATGGTACACAATGATGCAGGAACATATATGAATGAATTTTATGTGTGTGCCTAAGCCTTGTAAGAGAAAGATAAGGTCTTAGTATACCTTTGTAGAACCAAATTGCATCCTTTCTCTTTGAAGACTTAGAACTTGCTTTGACTTATTGTTTCTTCTTCCTTGAAGCTTGAATCATCATGAACCAAACAACTAAGTCATTACAAGGTAAACATCTTTTTGATATGGAATTAATGCCAACACAAACTAAAACCTAACATTAATCACCTGAAAGGTTTGTCACAGATGGTTCTGATGCTGATCAACTACCTAGGACTTGGTGATCATATCGTCTATGTATACCTCTAGAGTTTTCCTATATTCTCATTAAATAATCGGTTCACCAGCAACTGATAAATAACACCTATATTTTTTTGACCGAATGGCATTACCTTGTAGCAGTAAAGGCCATGTCCGGTGATAAAACTGGTCTTATTTTATTCTACGGGGTGCATCATGATCTAATTATTACATAAAATGACATCCATGAAGCTTATGAGCACGTTCCCGATGGTCAAATCTACCAATTGGTCTACCTTTGACAATGGGAAACTATCCTTCGAGCAGGCACGATAGAGATCCGTGTAATCAACACACATACACGACTTTCTGTTTGCCATAGTTACCATGACTACGTTCATGATCCACTCTGGATACTAGGATTCCCTGATGAATTTGGCCTTTAGGAGCTTGTCTATCTCCTCTTGTACCGTGGCATTTCTTCTCGGGTTTAAATAATACCACTTTTACTTGACCGGTTTACATGTAGCATCCACAGCCAACCTGTAAGCTGTCAAAGAAAGCAAGATTCCCGACATCTCATCGTGACTCCAGGAAAATATTATGCTAAACTCTCAAAAAAGTGTTATTAGTCCTTTCATCACTTCTTATTTCAGTATGGTTCCTATCTTCACCACCTTCGAGGGATTATCCCCCTTGATAGGTAAATCCTCTAGCTCTTCTACAGGGCACCCGCTGACCCACCCTCTCTTTTCTTCTTGTATTTCTTTCATAACTGAACCTCTTCCTCAGACTCCTCCCTGGTCACCCCTGACTCCCTTACCACAACTAGATTATCATGGCCTCCTCCTGGTAACTTCAAGGCTTGCATGACTGTCACATGTGGACACTGTTTGGTTAATGCCACTAGGTTGGTAGACACTGTATAGCACTTGTGCGCTGCTTGTTTGTCCCCTACCTCTCCTACCTTGTCACCTATCAGGATCTTTAAGACATTGTGGTAAATAGACAGCATTCCCTTGATTGTTGACAGGAAAGGCCTTCTTAGGATAGCAGTATAGGCGAATGGGGTATCGACCATAGCAAAATTTGTCATGTAATTTTGTTAGAGAGGCGCTTACCAAACTATCACCAGTAGGATCATTAACCCAGAAGGTACCAATGTGTCCCCGGTGAACCTATACAAAGGTGTAGTACAGCTATTGTAGCAAGGGTGTTTCAAGTTAAACTTCTCAACTGCATCCATGAAGAGGATTTCGACACTGTTCCTAGTATCAATAAGAACGTGGTAGACCAGGCAATTGGCTATCTGTACTGTAATGACCATGGGGTCAACATGGGATTGCACCATGCTATAAATGTCCTCTTCATTGAATACTATCTAGGTTGATCGAGAAGGTCCAGGTAACCCTTGGACGATCCTGAGAACATCCTGACCCGTGTCAAGTCGAGATACCTTCCTAGTGTGACTCTTTATAAAGTTAATGGAAGTTCCTGCTAGTGTGGGGCCTCTACTAATGGTGTGGACAATCTGGATCTGCTGTATCAAATATTTCCCTTTCTCTTCCTTCTTTCTTCTACTTCATAGATTTCTACCTGTACCTCAATCTCTACCCGGATGTTGTCTTGAACCTACTGTAGGAATTCAACCAAATAGCCTCATCTTACCAACCCTTTGATTTGGTTACGAAGGTTGTAACACTCTAACATGTTAAGTTCTATATCCTCATGGAAGTCATAGTACTTGTAGCAGTACATGTAGCACTTTCGTTGGTCAACTGTGCCACTATTGGATCGAGTTTCATGAGCAACCCCTTGTCACGGATGGAAAGGTATAAGTTTTCACGGGAAACGTTAAGAGGGGTGTAATGATTGTACCATTCCTTCTCCCTCGTTATGCATGCTACTTCCCTTCGTGGGGGTGTTGATCTATGTGAGATCCTTTTGGATAGGTCCGCTCCCGTTGTGGTGAGAATAGAGGTGGTCAATACGTAGATCGCTTAGGACATTGATTTTAAACCTTCTAAAGCAGTTCAGATTTAGGTACCACCTTCTTCGGGCGATTGGCAGAACTCAAGTCATCATGCTCCAACTTGATTCTTAGTTGATCATCTATTTCCACCAACTCCAGGGTACTATCATAGGCCTCTTAGTACGCCTCGGATGGGTGTTGTGCAAAGAATCAAAACAATCATCCAGCCCACAGGTTTCTTCTAAAGTTGGATAGGGTTTCTTTCACTGTAAAAACCCTCATCTGAACTACTTCTTTGTGGAACTTTTTTACATAGAATCTCAGTGACTCTCCCCGCTCTTATGCCACGCACTGGAGTAGGATGGGATCCATGGGGCGAGGCTTGATTCCCTAAAACTAAGCATAGAAATCAGTTGTTAAGCGTGTAAAAGAACCAACACTACTTGAAGGTTACTTTCTGAACCATGTCTTGGCACAATCAGTCAAAGTTGTTGGGAACATCCTACACACCACAGACTGGGTGGCATTCTAGACCTCCATCTGGTGTATAAGGCTTTCGAGGTGCCTCAAAGGATCCCCCATCAAAAGGAACTTTTCGACAGGCATCTTGAACTTAAGAGGCAACTCCGCCTCTTTGATCATTCTCGAGAAAGGCGTATTCATCTCACCTAAGGAATCATTTTGGTTCTCTTGGTGCTTGTTTTTCTTCAACTCTTGAATCTCCTTATCCATCTTGGCCACCTGGTCGTGAAGGCACTTGGATCTACCACTCTTGGACTCAAACTCTGATTCTTCATTGTCTGATCCCTCTGAAGCCACTGAAGCCTCATCCCGGTCCTCCCCTTGAGGTGGATTTCCTCGGTAGCTTCTTTTTGACCAGTGCTACTGCTAGTAGCGGTCTGCGGCTGCTTTTTATTTCTACCGATCTAGCTGAGGGGAAGACAATCTCTAGGTGGGATTTTGAATGCAGACCTCACCTACCAAAGTTAAAGTTTATAGGTCGATCTAGGACTGAAAGTGGTGGCCTAAGTCTGTCGAAGACCGGTATCCAAGTACATGGTCTAGGAGTATCACCCCAAGTATCGAGTATCATGAATTGAGGTGTGCTTTCTTCCACAATCATCTGAAGATGGACACTCTCAACGAATGTCGTAACCTGTTGTTCCAGGATGGCCTAGCCTGCTACTGGAGCAGCTGGGGTTTAAGGGTGGTCCACGCGTTCGATGGTGGGCTTGGTGCTGGATTATGGTGGTTCGATCTCATGCCTAGCTTTTGACCCTTTCGAGTTGAAATGACTGACCGGTGCCTTGATGGGTCGGATTGCCCTTGGGAGGATTTAACCTCATACTGGTACGCTGCAAAATAGAGCTTATGGGTTTTTTTATGGGTGGAGAAGTTTCCCACAGAAGACGCCAAATAGTGTTTACTGAAAATTCGTATGGAAATAGAATTTCGATCAACACCCTCAAGCTACCCGGTAAGTCGTAGTAGGAAAGGTACCGTGACTTTGATAAGAAATGAACACACCACGTATACAAGAGAGTAAATAAAGGAAAAAGGTTGTATATATTATTCAGTGGGTTTCTCGATACAATTATGGTAGCAGTTTTCACCTCAAAACTCTCTCTCTCTCTCTCTTACACAGTTGGCTATGGCCATCTTGGGCTAATCGATAAGTAGATATTTCTCTATAGAAGGTGGCGAATATACTCTGTCAGTTCATGGCAAATACTTTCTCTAAGTGACCTGTTTTTTTTAGTCGATTTCCCCTCCTCTTCCTTCAAAGATTGTCATTGTATCTATCAACCCCGATTCTTTTAGTCAATCCCTATAATTTGGGCTAATTGATCTGCAATCATCGGTGTTGATTGGCGTTGACTGACACTGTTAATTAACGTGGGAATTACTTCATTTGATTAGATAATAGTTTCCATTATATTTAAATTCTGATTGAGTTGATCATTTCATCCTATTTATGGCACTGTTAAGTGTGGAGGGGGTCAACCCTCTCTTTTGCCTTGCTGGAGATGAATGATGACTCTGTTCCTTTTGGCACGGTACTAGTCCATTGTCCCTGGTATATCGGTCAACCTTAGCTGGTGTGGTTCTCACTCTAGCATATCGACACCTTCTTGGTACCATTCTTCTTACTGTGCGGATAAGAATCACATACCAAATTAGTCTTGGATTGATATCATGGTGCTCGGGTATCAGGTAGGTGTCACAATATCTAGATACTTGATAGAAGGTATCGTGGTACCAGTTCTTCTTGAAACCAGGTAAAAGTATGATGTGGCATCAACCCTTCCCAGATTGTTTCCTAGGTTTCGATCCAAATCTACCAGGTATCAGCAAAATGAAAAAAATTTCTTTGGTCCCTAAAAGACTGTTAACATTGACTTATTTCTATACAGTCATTCTTAAATTAGTACTTGTTTATATTAGACATCTATATGAATACAAGTGCTTGATCATTTGTGTTTTAATGTAATTCCTTTACCTGCAAAAGGTAGACTATAGTTGACTATCCAAATGAATATACTTTTCAATAGTCTACACGTATTAGCTTATGCTTAATGTTGTGGTACAAGCTATCTAGAGGGACAAACTTTTTTTTGTTTCAGAGGTTTGAAAAGAGGTGTAAAAACTTATTCACCTCCCTCTCCCCCCCCCCCCCCCCCCCCCCTCTAGGTTATCTTGAGGTAATTTAATCGTGTTTGGCCTTAACTTTTTCCTCATTATTCTCATGTTCATAGTGTTGGATTCGAAAGGTTGGTAGTTTTAACTCGATGGGCAGAACTACTTCTACCCTGAATGATAAGGAAAAGTGGGTATCCCAGTAGTGCACCTCTCGGTGGTGTTGTTGGTCCAACAAAAATTATGTTACTCATCTTCACAACCTCTCTTCTTCTCCTGAAACTTCTTTTTCAGTAGCTTCTTGATTGTTTTGCTTGTGGATTCTACCAACCCGTTTGTGATATGAACCTCACTAAGAGCAGTGAGACCCGGAACCAATATATGGTAACGAAGGATCGTTTTCTAACCAAGTTTATAAACAAGAACGTTATCGGACCGCGACCTGTTACCTATAAAGAGGTAAGAACCAACGGTATCAAGAAGTTGAAGACGCCACACTCAAGAACAAGAAGAAGATGTGAGTGATAAGTCAAGTTTTCAGAACCAAAAAGAGATGAACTCTCACAATTTTTATTCAATTCAAGTCTGTCCAATTACATCCAATTCGTTCCTTTATATACTAAAACCCTAAACGAAAAGAAAGGCAATAAGCCATCCTAAAAGGAAACAAGATAATTCGGCCATTAAGGCCTTATAATCAGAAGAAAACTAATTTGAGAAACTATTGACTTGCTCCCTAATTGGAAAGCTAAATCTGGAAACAAATCAGCCCCTTAATTTGGGAAACAAATCAACTATTATTCTTTGGAAATTAAAAGGGAATAAATCAGCCAAAGTTGACTCTTCTCCTAGCTTGTGCCACACACCAAAGTCTTCCTTATTCGGCCCAATCAATTGCCTTGATGACATTAATTATGCCTTGGTCTTCATGTGGGCTTATCTTGGACTTCAACAATTCAAAATCAGCCCAAGTGTCTTGAATTAGGCCATTTAGTGCTTCTTTGAATCTCTTAGCTCTTGCCCTTGTTATTGGCCCAACCGGAACATGCAATGGATCATTTGATGCAGCTGCCTTGTTCTCATCATTCCCTCCCTCTTGAAAAGGATTTGTCCTCAAATCGTCGCCTACATCAAAAGGAGACAAATCAGAAACATTGAAGCTTGCACTAACATTGTACTCACCTGGAAGATCCTACTTGTATGCGTTATCATTGATTCTTTCAATCACTTGAAATGGGCTATCTCCCCTTGGAAGTAGTTTAGAACTCCGCTGGGCTGGGAATCGTTCCTTCCTCATATGCAACCACACCCAATCACCGGGCTCAAACACAACCTTCTTACGCCCTTTATTTGCTTGATTGGCATATTGCTTAGTTCATCTCTCTACGTTTTCCCGAGTCTTTTCATGGATTTGCTTAACAAAATCTGCCTTTTTCTTTCCATCCAAGTTAACATGCTCATTCACAGGTAAAGGAATTAAATCCAAAGGAGTCAATGGGTTAAAACCATACACAATTTCAAAAGGCGAAAAATGAGTTGCAGAATGCACGCTCCTATTATAAGCAAACTCTACATGCGGCAGACAATCCTCCCATGTTTTCAAGTTCTTTTGTATTATAGCACGCAACAAGGTAGATAAAGTCCTATTAACTACTTCAGTTTGACCATCAGTTTGTGGATGACAAGTGGTAGAAAATAAAAGTTTAGTGCCTAACTTACCCCACAAAGTCTTCCAAAAGTAGCTTAAGAACTTAGCATCTCTATCCGAAACAATGGTCTTAGGCATGCCATGCAATCTTACAATTTCTTTGAACAACAAATCAGCAATATGTGATACATCATCGGTTTTATGACAAGGAATGAAATGTGCCATTTTAGAAAACCTATCAACAACCACAAAAATAGAGTCCCTACCCCTTTTTGACCTAGGCAAACCCAACACAAAATCCATAGAAATATCAATCCAAGGTCCACTAGGTATAGGCAAAGGAGTATACAATCCATGAGGCTTAATCCTAGACTTGGCTTGTCTACAAGTAATGCATTTCTCACAGATTCTTTCTACATCATGTTTCATATGAGGCCAAAAAAAATGTTCATGCAAAGTATCTAGTGTCTTAGCTACACCAAAATGCCCCATCAAACCTCCCCCATGAGCTTCTCTAACAAGCAATTCACGCAAAGAACTCTTAGGCACACATAATTTAGTTTCTCTAAACAAAAATCCATCATGCCTATAAAATTTACCAAATGCAGCCTTTTCACATGCATTGAACACATTACCAAAATCAGAATCTTCCACATACAACTGTTTAATGTATTCAAAACCAAACAATTTAGCATCCAAAGTAGAAAGTAGAACGTACCTTCTTGACAGAGCATCAGCGACCACGTTTTCCTTACCCTTTTTGTACCTGATCACATATGGAAACGTTTCAATGAACTCCACCCACTTGGCATGCCGCTTATTTAGCTTGTGTTGCCCCTTTATATGCTTTAAGGACTCATGATCCGTGTGAATCACAAATTCTTTTGGCCAAAGGTAGTGTTGCCAAGTTTCCAATGCTCTAATCAAAGCATACATCTCCTTGTCATAGGTAGGATAATTCAAGGCTGCTCCACTTATCTTCTCACTAAAATATGCAATGGGACGACCTTCTTGCATTAGAACAGCTCCAATACCTATTCCTAAAGCATCACACTCAATCTCAAAAGTTTTAGCAAAGTCAGGCAAAGCAAGCAAAGGTGCATTAGTTAATTTTTCCTTAATCAAGTTAAATGCCTTTTCTTGTTCATTACCCCACTTAAAACCCACATTCTTTTTGATAACTTCGGTTAAAGGTGCAGCTACACTACTAAAATCTTTCACAAACCTCCTATAAAAACTAGCCAACCCATGAAAACTTCTCACTTGTCCCACATTGGTAGGTTTCGGCCACTCCCTAATTGCCTTAACCTTTTCTTCATCAACCCCAACTCCCTTAGCACTAACAACAAAGCCCAGAAATACAAGTTTATCGGTGCAAAAGGTGCACTTTTTGAGATTAGCAAACAACTTTTCTGTTCTTAAAACTCCTAAAACAAGTTTTAAATGTTCAACATGCTCATCCAAGTTTTTGCTATAAATCAGAATGTCATCAAAATAAACAACCACAAACTTTCCAATAAAAGCACGCAAAATATGGTTCATTAATCTCATGAAAGTACTTGGTGCATTAGTTAATCCAAAAGGCATAACTAACCACTCATATAATCCATATTTTGTTTTGAAAGCAGTTTTCCACTCATCACCTTCCTTCATCCTAATTTGATGATATCCACTTTTAAGATCAATTTTAGTAAAAATAATAGAACCATGTAATTCATCAAGCATATCATCCTCCATGATCCATCCTTCTTTGGCACAAGCAATACGGGAACCGTACAAGGACTCATGCTCTCACGTACATACCCTTTTTCCATGAGCTCACTAACCTGCCTTTGAAGTTCCTTTGTCTCCTCAGGATTACTTCTATATGCTGGTCTATTTGGGATGGGTGCTCCGGGTACAAAGTCAATTTGGTGCTCAATCCCCCTTATTGGTGGTAAACCAATAGGCATCTCTTCGGGAAACACTTCATCAAAGTCCTGCAATAGAGAAACAACAACACTAGGCAAAGAAGGGTTAAGTTCATTAGTACTAAAGCAAGCCTCTTTGTACAAAAGTACAATCATTGGCTGATTTGAAAATAGAGCCTTTTTGACCTCACTCTCCCTTGCATAAAATCTTACTTGTTTTCTCTCTCTCTTTTTCTCAACAACCACTTTTTCTTTTTTTTCTTTTTTGTTATTTCAGAATCTTTTTCTTTTCTCTCTCTTTCTTTTGAACTCTCACTCTCACTCTCTTTTTTTACATCTCTCTCTTTTCTTAACCTTACTTGATCTTCATACACTTGTTTTGGGGTTAAAGGTACAAGAGTGATTGATTTTTTATTGAGTACAAAGGAGTATCTATTGGTATACCCATCATGGGTCACATGCCTATCGAACTGCCATGGTCTCCCCAAAAGGATATGGCCTGCATTCATTGGTACCACATCACAAAGGACTTCATCTTTGTACTTTCCAATTGAAAACGTCACCAACACTTGTTTAGTCACCTTGATTTCCCCACTATCATTTAACCACTGTAGCTTATATGGTTTTGAAAGCCTCAAAGTGGTTAAATTCAATTTCTCCACAAAATTAGTGCTAGCCACATTAGTACAACTCCCCCCATCATTGATCATGCTACATACCTTATCATTAACATGGCAGCGGGTATGAAAAATGTTGTCACGTTGTACCTCATCATCTTCCTTGGCTTGAGCACTAAGAGCTCTTCTCGCCACCAAAAGCTCTCCGTCCACCGGATATTCAATATCACTTGCATCCTCCAAAGGTGGCATGGACTCATCATCAGATTCACCTTCAGATTCGATCTCACCATCATCCTTCAAAACCATTACTCTCTTGTTTGGGCATTGAGATGCAATATGACCTGCTCCCAGACACTTAAAGCACTTAATGTCACGATTTCTAGAAGGTTGAGAATCTGATGTACCTTGTTTTAATGTGCCTCCGACTTTATGATCTCTGGAAGATTCGGCCTTGGCCTTGAAACTAGGTTGGTCATCCCTCTTGCTCCAATTCGATTTCCATGATGATGAAGAACCCGAATTTTGCCCAACCCGTGTTGAACTCTTTCTCTTCAACTGTTGTTCCACCTTAATTGCCATGTGTACCATGTCACTCAATTCAACATAATATTGCAACTCCACCACATTTGCTATGTCTCGGTTTAGTCCATTTAAAAACCTAGCCATAGTAGCCTCTCGGTCTTCCTCTACATCAGCTCGAATCATGGCTATCTCCATCTCCTTGTAGTAATCTTCAACACACTTAGACCCTTGAGTAAGGGTTTGTAATTTTTGAAACAAACCCCTATAATAGTGACTCGAAATGAAACGCTTCCTCATGACAGCTTTCATCTCCTCCCAAGTCTCAATAGGTCTTTCTCCATGTCGTCTTCTACTCACAATCAATTGATCCCACCAAACGATAGCATAATCAGTAAATTCTATGGCAACCAACTTTACCTTCTTTAATTCAGAATAGTCATGGCAGTCAAATACCAATTCTATTCTTTTCTCCCACTCTAAATAAGCTTCGGGATCAGTTTTACCTTGGAACGTTGGGATTTTCACCTTTATACTACCCAAATTATTATCAGCCCTCTCTCCATACCTATCTCCTCTATACCCATACCTATCTTCTCTATTCCCATACCTAACTCCTCTACCTCCTATTTCACGCCTCAATCTACCTGTACCCACATTGGACATGCGATCACTCTCCTCTAGGTCATTCCCATAATCATCATCATAATCGTCTCTAGGTGGGTTTCGTTCTCTTCGTTCCACATTAGGAACCCTAATTTGTTGCACCCTTTGTGAACTAGACTCCACCTTATCTATCCTATCATGCACCTCACCAATCTTAATCTCCATCCGCTCCATGTTTTTTTGTATGGCTTTATACAAAAAATTAAGATCTATCGTTTCTGGTGCATCATCAGATAAGTCTCTACTTTTATCGCGTGACATATTTGAAACCTGCAAAGCAAAAGAAATTAGTAAGCCTCACAAACACTCCCTCACGTGTTTACTCTCAAAGATGGTGGCACTCACACTCGTGTTTTCACTCAATTCTTTGGCTTTTACCCTTTGATGAGCTCACACACTCTTGCCTTTTTCCACTCTTTGTTAACTCTTTCAGTTCTTCATTCTTCTTTTTTTTGACTTATACGGACACTCACAAGAAGTGCAAGAAAAATAGAAGTAACTGAGCAAAAGGACAAGAATAATGAAGACAAAATTCTTTAGCTATTAAATTTTTTTTTTTTTAATATCAATGCACGAAATCAAGATAATGAATAGAAATAGTTGATAAAGGTTCAACTACACGACCCAAAAAAAATATTGTTTTTTTTTTTTTTTTTTTGGTACCTGATTTGATCAAACTTTTTTTTTTTTTTTTTTTGGTACCTGGTTTGATCAAACCTTTTTTTTTTTTTGTTGAAACAAATGAATACAGAGAAGAGAAAGAACAAGGATAGATTAAACCTGATTTAGAAGCCTAAGCTCTGATACCAACTGATATGAACCTCACCAAGAGCAGTGAGACCCGGAACCAATATATGGTAACGAAGGATCGTTTTCTAACCAAGTTTATAAACAAGAACGTTATCGAACCGCGACCCGTTACCTATAAAGAGGTAAGAACCAACGGTATCAAGAAGTTGAAGACGCCACACTCAAGAACAAGAAGAAGATGTGAGTGATAAGTCAAGTTTTCAGAACCAAAAAGAGATGAACTCTCACAATTTTTATTCAATTCAAGTCTGTCCAATTACATCCAATTCGTTCCTTTATATACTAAAACCCTAAACGAAAAGAAAGGCAATAAGCCATCCTAAAAGGAAACAAGATAATTCGGCCATTAAGGCCTTATAATCAGAAGAAAACTAATTTGAGAAACTATTGACTTGCTCCCTAATTGGAAAGCTAAATCTGGAAACAAATCAGCCCCTTAATTTGGGAAACAAATCAACTATTATTCTTTGGAAATTAAAAGGGAATAAATCAGCCAAAGTTGACTCTTCTCCTAGCTTGTGCCACACACCCAAGTCTTCCTTATTCGGCCCAATCAATTGCATTGATGACATTAATTATGCATTGGTCTTCATGTGGGCTTATCTTGGACTTCAACAATTCAAAATCAGCCCAAGTGTCTTGAATTAGGCCATTTAGTGCTTCTTTGAATCTCTTAGCTCTTGCCCTTGTTATTGGCCCAACCGAAACATGCAATGGATCATTTGATGCAGCTGCCTTGTTCTCATCAGTTTGTCAGGGGATTGGCAAGAGCAATGAAAAGGTAATAACATTAATAATTTATGTTGACGACATGATAATCACATGAGATGATATGGAGGAGATTTCTAAACTTCAAATGTATTTGGCAACTGAATTTGAAATAAAAAACCTTATAGGACTAAAGTATTTTTTAGGTATTAAGGTGGCTCGATCAAAGCAAAGGCATATTTCTCTCTCAAAATAAGTTTGTGTTAGACTAGCTTTCTAAAATGGGTATGCTCGATTATAAGCCGGCAGACACTCCAATTATTCAAAATCATAGTTTATATGAGTTTCCTAATCTGGTACCTAATAATAAAGAAAGGTATCAAAGGTTAGTTGGGAATTTAATTTATTTGTCACATACACGGCCAATATATTGCTTATGATGTGAGCGTAGTATGTCAATTTATGCATTGTCCTAGTGAAGATCAGATGAATGTAGTTGTTCGAATTCTTCGCTACTTGAAATTTGTTCTCTGTAAGGGGCTTATGTTCTTAAAGAATAATCATCTAAATATTGGTGGTTATACCGATGCATATTGGGCATGAAATGTAACTGACATGAGATCAACATTACTTTACCTTTATCGGAGGTAACTAAGTCACTTGGAAGAATAAGAAGAAAAAAATAGTGGCACTATCTAGTGCAGAAGCTGAGTTTAAAGGAATGACTGAAGGACTTTTCAAACTTCTTTGGTTAAGGAAGTTACTTATAGAGATTTGTTGCACACATGATTATGTGATGAGTATATTTTGTTATAATAAGGCAGCCATAGACATCGCTCATAATCCAGTTCAACATGACCGCACAAAACATGTTGAGGTTGATCGACATTTCATCAAACAGAAACTCGAGGCCATGATAGTTCAATTCCCATTTGTTAAGTCTAAAGATCAGTTAGTAGATATACTAACCAAGGATATTTCCAGTAAAGTATTCTATAACTCACTCGAAAAGTTAGGCATTAGAGGCATCTATGCACCAAATTAAAGGGGAGTGTTGACATGAGTTGTCAATCAGGAATCAAATGTAGAGATTTTAGGGAATTAGGTTTATCATATTTGTATTAGAATCCACTAACTATGGGTCAACCTCAGTCATAGCCTTAATTGTCAATCAAGAATCAAATGTAGTCATTGTAGGGAATTACATTTACATTATTTGTATTAGACTCTACTGATTATGGGTCAACCTCAATCACAGCCTTAATTAGTAGCCTAGCATAACTCTTTGAATGAGTTATATATTTATACCTCATGTGTAAAATGAAAATATACAATGTGTAAGTTTCTCAGTGTTTGATTGGCTTATTGCGTTGACAACCACATTTAGGGATCAATATGTAATGGTAGTTTAGGGCATCATTGTTCGTAACCAAGCTCAAGCATTAAAGGTAAAAACACCTGCTTAACTTTCATTGAAGAGGTATTAATGCACACACACACTCATGCATTTTCTTTTAATTATCTTGCTTGCATGCTTATTTGCTATTTTGTGTGCCTTGTGTGTCTTATTTTTATTTGAGTATTGAATGTACGTTTGTGTCTTAAAAAGAGGATTTTTTTCCTCTATTCCGCCGTTCAGACTACTCTCTGTGCAGTGCCCTCGCCGCGGCCTGCACAACGGTGTTTACCAGAGGATGCACGTTGTGGCTACCGTGCTCTGTGCTTGTTGCATACGCTGCGGTCTCCCAAGCGGAGTTTCACAGGCATTGCATGTTGTCCAGACCGCAGTCTGTGCACATTGCATGCACAGCGACCTACAGAGCAGCGTTGTCCAAGCGATACACCGCTCTTTATGCCGCGGTCTGGACACTTACCTGGACCGCGGTATACCCAACAGTCCTGACGGGATTTGGTTGCCTTTCGATCAAAATGATGCCATTTTATATAGGGCACCATATATACATGTTCTCTTCTCTTCTCTTTGGGTTTAAGAGTCCAATAAGCCATTTTTTGTTTTATAGCTTTTCTAGAGAGAGAGGGACTCCCAAACACTCATCTTTACTCAATCCAACTTCATCTCATGATCATCTAACTTCATTCTAGAATCATTTAAGCATGGAGCATCATCTTCTTCTTGACTAGGTAACTTCTACATGTTCTAGATTCTATAGTTTTATTACTAAGACATGTATACCTAGGGTTTTTAGTTTTTATTGCATATTAAATGCTTTCTTGAATGTTTAATTCCTTTTATGACATGCTTGAGTATTGACTGTTGGTTGAGATGCATTAATTTGTTATAGCTAGAATTTAGGACGGTTTTACCCTTCTGGCTAATTCTTCTTGCCTTTGCATTTAGAACATTGATATCTAGGATTTGCTTTAATTGTCATTATTAATCCTAGATAAGCATGAATGTCTTGACCTAGAATTTTTACATATTGAATATTCTTGCATATTCACTTAGGTTGTCATTATCTCTTCATTGTTGATTAAGCTTGTGGCTATGTGATTAGTGCACAAGGTTGGTGATCCAAAATCACTATTAAGGCCCGTTGGGTAGAGTGAAAGGGTTAGTAACTGGAGGGTTAGACGGGAGGTCAACATAGGTTGTAAACTTTCTCTCAATAGTGGATTTTGAGGATCGTTTGTGGCGCACATATCAGCCCGTGGTTTTTCCCATTTGGAGGGTTTCCACATATATACTGTGTGTTGTTATTGTTTTATGTTTGTTGTCTTATATTTGAACACCTAGTAGAATGGGGTAGAATTGTTAATATTGATTAATTCGTAAAATTGGTAATCTATTGAATTAAAACCTGTTCACCCCCACCACCCTCTAGGTTATAGACACATACTTTCTAGGGAATTTCAATTGGTATCAGAGTCGGTTCCTAGATATACTTAGGTGATCCATGATCAGTGTGTGTCTTGCTTTGTGCATTTTGTTTATTGCTTGCTTTGTGTGTGTTACATTACACTTGTATCTCATTTCCGCGTTACCCTCAAACATTATGAGAGGAAACGGTGGTAGTCATGAGGGAACCTCAAGCACAAGACCCCCTTTGCTCAATGGGGTGAATTATGCTTCATGGAAGGGCAAGATGGAAGCCTATCTTTGCCAAATAGATGACCGTTCTTAGATGGCTATTGAAGATGGTTATGCTCCTCCAAAAATAACTATTGATGGTGTAGAAGCTCTCAAGCCCAAGTCTAGTTGGAGTACTCAAGAGTTTGAAGGGTCCAAGTGGAACAACAAGGCTATGCATGCCAGTTTTTATGCCATGGACGATAATCAATATAAGTTGGTTCAAAACACTATAATTGCAAAGGAAGCTTGGGACATTCTTCAAATGGCACATGAGGGAACCGAAGTATTCAAGGACACAAAGCTCCAAGTTCTCCAAATGCAATTTGAGATGATTAGGATGGAGGAGCATGAATGCTTCAATAAATTTCAAGTGAAGTTGATGGATATAGTCAACCAAAGCCATCAACTTGGTGACCCCTATTCGGATAGGAGAGTCAAGCAAAAAATTATGAGGTCACTTCAATCAAGGTTCGAATCAAAGGTGACGGCACTTGAAGAGAATGGTGGGCAAGAATATGAAGCCAAGTGAAGCCATTGGAAGACTTTTAGCTTATGAGTCAATGTTGGGGTTTATGCCCTAAAGATGTAATTTGTAAATGGATTTATTAAATAAATAAAAGGAAAAGTTCAATACATTCTAGTTTTGTTGTTTCTTATATAACTTGTGCATAAATTTAACATCCAATATTGCCGGATGTAATCTCGAACTGTGTATATGAGTGTCATATACGGATGGATACAGTAAGAGACGTGCAATCTAAAGAGTCCATAGATAGCAAATAAAGTTGGGTACTTTATTTGTGGTTAATCTATAGTTGCGGTCCATTCCGTAATGTACGGTGATTCTATCCTGAATCATTCATATGGAGATATGAGAATGGAGGCACCTTGTATGATGTGATTATATAGGACTGGGTCATGATCTATATGAATCTCTCACCAATATCCGTTTACCGATGAGATTCATATATATCAACTAATGATGGTTATATGTGGATGATCTTAATCCTAAGCGTCTTATCGACTCCTTCAGGTTAGATCGTGTTCTTTGATAAACCATGGGTGAGGTCAGATGCATTTCCTGATCAATATACTCCGTATGTTGGGATTACGGTCTAGCTTATGGCTGGGAAGGATTGTACACAATAGTGGAATCCACTCCTTCTTGTGAGAAGTAGATGGTAGTTCCCTTAAGGGTTGATTCGGGGCTTGGACAATATGAGCACTCTCCTAATTCCGTGAGGAAATAGGATTTATTGTTCATTATAGAATCAATGGTACTTAAAGGATATATGTAATTAGAGGGGTATAACGGACATTATGACCCAGCTCTAATTATGAACTACTGTGGAGGATCACACCATGTGTAATAGCTATATCGATGGACATCGAGTTGTATCGGTCTGTGTAAAAGCGTCTACAGTTGAGAGAGTGCAGCTTCGGGTTTTTAGTGGAATAACACCGGAGTTAATAATCAAGGAATAATAATTAAAGAGTTTAATTAATGATTTTGAGGATTATTGGAGCTCAAAATACTGTAGGTCCATTAGGTCCCCTTGCTAGCCCGATTGATTTAGGTAACAAGAGTCACGATTAATTAATTGGATTGTCCAATTAATTGTGTTACAAAAGTGACATGTATATATTCGGGAATTAATTGAATAATGAGATTATTTAATTAATGAATGTTAGTAGTTAAATTAATTAAATAATTGGATTATTTAATTATATTGATAATTATGAATTATTATTTAACTATTAATTAGAGGGTGTTAGTTGATAAATGGATTTAGGTGAAGATAAAATAATAAGATTATTTTATTTTACTAAATCATTTATCTAAATATTTGAATTTAAGTTTAAATTTAAAATACATACTATCACTTTTAATATATTAATATATTGAAAAGGATAATTAAAAGATATATATCAATTATAACACAAGAGATTGCATTGGATGCAAATTGGTGTGTGCACATATATAAACGTTTGTATAGGATACAAATATAATATATATATATATATATATATATATATATATATATATAAAAGACCCGTTGACTTTTTAATAAACACAAATCAAACATACATCACAAGTAGAATTGATATATATATATATATATATATATGTGTGTGTGTGTGTGTGTGTGTGATAGGTGTAGGCGTGTGTTTTTTTTTTAAAAAAGAAAAATATATATATATATATATATATATATATATATATATTTGTGAAAGTGCGGGCGTTAGAGATAGATGTGCATATGTCATATATAAATATATATTTGATATATATTGTTTTTGGAGAGACGAAACCACATCGGTCAATATATTTTTTGCATGAGATGCAATTCTTGTGTGCGTGAAATCAATACACCAAATTAAGAAGAAAGAGTTTTTTCAAGTATTTCGCTACATCCTCCATTTAAGTTCCTGAAACCGTGACGCGCCCACAAGCAGTTACCAAATCCGGGAGATAGCAAGGAAGATCGACTGGTTCAGACAGGAGCACATCATAAAGTGAAGGAGCCTCCAAACGTTGGTATGTTCTTCTAATTTTTGTTGATTACAATTTCCTGTATATAAATATTGTATGTATTGGTTCCGAAAAATAATGACGATCAAAAGTTCACTGGTCCCATATACAGATATGACCTGTATAAAAAATTTAAAACCTACTTCCGTTGCATGACCGGTGAACGGGGTTCTAACAATTGGTATCAGAGCAAAGGTGGTGGCGACTGGCCGATCCCCAGGAACTCTCAGGCGTGATAGTGTGACGAAGCGTGGCTCTCTGCCCGGGGGCTTCTTAGAGGAGTGCTCTGATAGGTATCTGTGGGTGTCACCCCAAGGAGTTAGGACCGTTCCCACACCCATGAGATGGGAATTGGTATCAACAATTGTATCAGAGCAAAGGCAGTGGCAACTGGCCGATCCCCGGGAACTCTCACTCGTGATCGTGTGACGAAGCGTGGCTCTCAGCCTGGGGGCTTCTTAGAGGAGTGCTCTGATAGGTATCTATGGGTGTCACCTCAAGGAGTTGGGACAGTGCCCACACCCATGAGATGGGAATTGGTATCCAACAATTGGTATCAGAGCCAATTTATTTTCGGAATAGGAAATTGTTTTCGATGCTCCTGTATGTATGAATTGTGTAGGCACAATTTAAATTGATTGCATGATGTTTTTGTATGCATATTTTTTTTTAATTTACAAAAACATGATTGATCGTTAATTATATGGTACTGTGGATTTAGGGTTTATGGGTTGTATTATTATTATTATTTTGTTTATATTTTTTTTTACTGTTATTGTATTGTAAAAAAAAATGTAACCTATATTGAAGACCTGGAATAATCGTGAAGATGGATTCATGGGATGAATCGGAGTGACCTGAAGAGATTGAAAGATATCTGAAGTTACTAGAATACCAAAGAATGCCTTGGGAATTTTTTGTAATTTTAGATTCCAATTTTTAGGTTAAATAATCCACAGTACTCGGTCAATTCATGTATGCTTTATATTATGTGATGATAAAAGCATTGTCATGCATACATATGTCATTTAGATTAGATGTGCCTACACAAATATATTTGATATGTCATACATGCATCATAGCCTGATATTTTATGTATTTTTTTAATGTGATTAAAATGGGCAATATACATAATTGACTATGAATAATGAGATTAGTTTTTTTAATGGTTAGAAAACTTGGTAATTCTCATTAATATTAATCTAGTTATTAAAGAGTTTAATAAGTTAGATTAATAGAGTCATTTATTATAATTAGGATTAATATGATTAATTACCTAATAATAAATGAACCGAATAAAGTGTTAGAGTTTAAATAGTTAAAATTTGGTAAACACTAACAAAATAATCTAACCCTAGTAAATAGTTTACAAAGGCTTAAATTATTCACTAATAGATTAGATTTTTAATTGTTAAAAATCATTAATAATTTATTAGTTAATTAGAATTTTGTTCTAATTAGTTAATGCGCTAGATAACTTGATTAAAGTTAGTCGTTTAATCCGGTAGAGTCTAGGTGCATTAACGGTTAAAAGAAAACCCTAATTTTAAAATAGTGAGTGGGAGAGGGATATATGACATATATATCCGGCAGTTTCCATCATTAGTTCAACACCGTGAGATCCGAGTGGGGCCTCGTGACGGCTTTGCTTTCGTCCTCCCTAATGAGGGTTTCCACAAAGGTCAATACCAAGGTTGACTTCCTAACGGATAGGATTTCTGAGGGTATTTCGGGATTGACCGACCCTAAGGCGGCAATTCTCGAGTTAAGCTCGTGAGATCTGAAATGGTGGGTTACACTCACGAAGGTTTTGATTAAGTTTGTTAATTAAAAACCTGGCTGAATGAACGATGGTTGAATGATATGGAATAAGAGTTATTCTAGAATATCATTTGATTGAGAATGTCTCGGCCCAACATGCAAAGACTTGACCGACCCTAAGGCGGCACTTCTTTGTGGTATGTTGGATTGTCGTGGTATAGTAACTAGTTTTAGGGTAGTTCTAGTTCATTAAACCTGTGCATACATCATGTTTAAATTTATAACAAAACACTCGCACTTGTTTTAAATAAATAACTGAATAAATGTTTTATTTATTTAAGCAATAATGTCTTCTGCATTATTTCAACTTCTCACAAACGAAAAATTAACTGGTGATAACTACACTAAGTGGAAACTTATCATTAATGCAATATTGGTCACCAAAGACCTCAAGTTTATGCTTACGGAGGAATGTCCTCCAGCGCCTGCTGCTAATGCCACACGAACTGTTTGTGAGGCATACTAGCAATGGGTCTCATCTGATGAGAATGCCCGAACATATCTATTGGCTTCTATGACAAACGTGCTTGTCACAAAGCATGAAGCAATGACTTCAGCATTCGAAATCATGGAGTCATTGCAAGCCATGTTCGGGCAGCCCTCCGAGCAAAAGTGACACGAAGCCATTCGTTCTGCTATGCTCGCTCGCATAAAGGAAGGAACGTCAGTTCGGGAACATGTCATGAGCATGATGTCCTACTTCAACACGGCAGAAGTCAACGGCGGGGCCATTGACGAACCCAGTCAAGTGAGCATCATACTAACAACTCTTTCGAAGAGTTTCGATCAGTTTAAGAGAAACTATGGGATGAACAAGTTAAAGTTTAGTCTTACACAATTGCTCAATAAGCTTGCTACCTTTGAGTCTTTAATTAAGGACAATATGGGAAAGATCGGTGAGGCAAATGTTGTTGAACCATCTTCCTCCTTAAATAATAAAAAGAGGAAGAGGTCTGCTGGGAAGGCGAAGGGTGCGACAAACCCAAGAAAGCCCAAAGCAAGAAGAAGTCCAAGAAAAGTAAATATGATTTACTTGTTCTTGAGTTGTGTTTAGTGGAAGGTGATTCTTCACCTTGGATAGTTGATTCGGGGGCCACTAACCATGTTTGTTCTTCTTTACAATGGACTGATTCTTGGACACAGCTAGAGGAGCAAGCCTTCTCAATGCGTGTGGGGTCAGAGGATGTCGTGTCGGCACGAGAAGTGGGCGTAATTAGATTACGTTTTTGTAATAATTATATATTGTTGGACAATGTATTTTATATTCCTGAATTTACACGGAATTTGATTTCCGTTTCTAAGTTGAAAGAACAAAAATATTCTATTTCTTTTAATAATAAGTCTGTTATTATTGAAAAGAATGGTCTGAATATTTGTTCAGGAATTAATGAAAACAATTCGTATGTGTTAAGACCGTTAATACATACTACATTGCTTAACACCGAAATGTTTAAGGTTGAAAAAACAAAAACTAATCAACATAAAATTTCTCTAGATAATGACACGTATCTCTGGCATCTAAGGCTTGGTCATATCAACCTTGACCGGATAGACAGACTAGTAAAAAGCGGACCTTTAAGTGAGTTAAAGGTTTGCACCTTACCAGTTTGTGAACCTTGTCTGGAAGGTAAGATGACTAAGAGACCTTTTATTGGAAAAGGGCTTAGAGCTAAAGAACCGCTAGAGCTTATACATACAAACGTCTGCAGACCAATGAATGTTAAAGCGAGGGGTGGTTATGAGTATTATGTCACCTTTATAGATGACTACTCAAGATACGGATACGTTTACCTAATGCAACGAAAGTTGGAAACATTTGAAAAGTTCAAAGAATTCTGAGATGAAGTTGAGAATCAATTAGGTAGGACTATCAAGTCACTACGATCGGATCATGGAGGTGAGTACCTTGACCAAGAGTTTGAAGACTTTATGGTCGAGCATAGGATAGTTTCCCAACTCACAGCCCCCAGTATACCTCAGCAAAATGGTGTAGCGGAGAGGAGAAATAGAACCCTAATGGAAATGGTGAGATCTATGATTAGTTTCTCATCATTACCAAATTCCTTCTAGGGATATGCGTTACAAACAGCAGCATACATTTTGAATGTAGAGCCATCCAAATCTGTTCCTAAGACTCCCCTAGAGTTGTGGAATGGTCGTAAAGCTAGTTTACGACATTTTCGCATATGGGGTGTCCAGCACACATGCTGCAGAATAGAACTGGAAAACTAGACTCCAAATCTATTTTCTGCCTATTTGTAGGATACTCTAACGAGACCAGAGGTGGACACTTCTATAGTCCTGAAGATAACAAAGTATTTGTATCGACAAATACAACGTTTCTTGAGGACAATTACATTAGTGACCATAAACCTCGTTCAAAGATTGTATTAAATGAGTTGGAGCCTGGTGAGACTAGTGGTTCATCAACAAGAGTTGTTGTTCCATAAACATCTGAGAGTCAGATAGTTCCTGATCAGGATACACTACCACCTAGACGTAGTGAGAGGGTTGTGAGACAACCTGAACGCTATTTAGCTATAGGTAAGGGACAAGGTGTTGTCTCTGCTGATAGTGTTAATGATCCATTGACATTTAAGAATGCAATGGAAGATCCTGATAAAGAGGAATGGCTTAAAGCCATGAATCTCGAGATGGAGTCCATGTACTCTAACTCAGTCTGGGATCTTGTAGACTTACCGGATGGGGTAAAACCCATAGGGTGTAAGTAGATCTACAAGAGAAATAGAGGAGTAGACGGGAAGGTAGAGACCTTCAAGGCAAGGCTAGTGGCCAAAGGTTATACCCAGAAAGAGAGGATCGATTATGAAGAGACCTTCTCACCAATAGTCATGTTTAAGTCTATTAGGATTCTCTTATCCATTACTGCCTATTTCGATTACAAAATTTGGCAAATGGAAGTCAAGACTGCATTCTTGAATGGAAATCTTGATGAGAGCATCTATATGATGCAACCAGAGGGATTCGTGTCTCCAGATCAAGAGCAAAAGGTTTGCAAGCTGCAAAGGTCCATCTATGGGCTTAAGCAAGCATCTAGATCTTGGAACATCAGGTTTGATGATGTGATCAAAACATATGGCTTCGAGCAGAATGTCGATGAGCCTTGTGTCTACAAGCGCATTATTGATAAGAAAGTAGTTTTCTTGGTCCTATACGTAGATGATATCCTACTCATTGGGAATGATGTGGGAGTATTGTCTAATGTAAAGGGCTAGCTGGCTGATGAAAGATTTGGGATAGGCGAGTTATGTTCTTGGAATCCAGCTTATAAGGAATCATAAGAACAAACTCATAGCACTGTCTCAAGCATCATATATCGATAAGATTCTTGTACGATTTTTGATGCAAAACTCCAAGAAAGGTAATTTACCTTCCAGACATGGAGTTTACTTGTCTAAGGAACATTGTCCTAAGACACCTCAAGAAGTTGAGGATATGAGATGTGTACCTTATGCATCGGCAGTAGAGAGTCTCATGTATGCTATGTTATACACGAGACCGGACATCTGATATACAGTGGGAGTAGTCAGCAGATACCAGCCCAACCTAGGATTGGATCATTGGGTTACTGTCAAGACAATTCTCAAGTATCTTCAGAGAACGAGAGACTATATGCTAGTGTATTTCGGGCAGGATTTGATCCCGTTAAGAGACACGGATTCTGATTTTCAATCAGACAGGGATTCTTGGAAATCCACGTTTGGATCAGTATTTACCCTGGGTGGTGGAGCCATTGTGTGGAGAAGTATCAAGCAATCTTGCATTGCTGACTCTACCATGGAAGCCGAATATGTAGCCGCTTGTGAAGCTGCTAAAGAGGCTGTTTGGCTCCGTAAGTTCTTGAGTGATTTAGAAGTTGTTCCAGACCTGGATAAGCCCATCACACTTTATTGTGATAACAGTAGTGCTGTGGCTAATTCCAAAGAACCAAGAAGCCACAAAATAGGGAAACATATAGAGAGAAAGTATCACCTCATTAGAGAGATAGTATAGAGAGGAGATGTGATCGTCACCACGATAGCCTCACAAGACAATCATGTTGATCCATTTACGAAGACCTTACCGGCTAAAGTGTTTTCGGGTCACCTAGATGGTCTAGGGTTACGAGACATGCCTCACATGCTTTAGTGCAAATGGGAGATTGTTGGGGTTTATGCCCTAAAGATGTAATTTGTAAATGGATTTATTAAATAAATAAAAGGAAAAGTTTAATACATTCTTGTTGTGTTGTTTATTATATAACTTGTGCATAAATTTAACATCCAAGATAGCCGAATGTAATCTCGAACTGTGTATATGAGTGTCATATACGGATGGATACAGTAAGAGACGTGCAATCTAAAGAGTCCATAGATATCAAATAAAACTGGATACTTTATTTGTGGTTAATCTATAGTTGCGGTCCATTCCGTAATGTACGGTGATTCTATCCTGAATCATTCATATGGAGATATGAGAATTGAGGCACCTTGTATGATGTGATCATATAGGACTGGGCCATGATCTATATGAATCTCTCACCAAGATCCGTTTACCGATGAGATTCATATATATCAACTAATGATGGCTATATGTGGATGATCTTAATCCTGAGTGTCTTATCGACTCCTTCAGGTTAGATCATGGTCTTTGATATACCATGGGTGAGGTCAGATGCATTTCCTAATCAATATACTCCGTATGTTGGGATTGTGGTTTAGCTTGTGGCTGGGAAGGTTTGTACACAATAGTGGAATCCACTCCTTCTTGTGAGAAGTAGATGGTAGTTCCCTTAAGGGTTGATTCGGGGCTAGGACAATAAGAACGCTCTCCTAATTCCTTGAGGAAATATGATTTATTGTTCATTATAGAATCAATGGTACTTAAAGGATATATGTAATTAGAGGGGTATAACGGACATTATGACCCAGCTCTAATTATGAACTACTGTGGAGGATCACTCCATGTGTAATAGCTATATCGATGGACACTGAGTTGTATCGGTCTGTGTAAAAGCGTCTACAGTTGAGAGAGTGCAGCTTCAGGTTTTTTTGTGTAATAACACCGGAGTTAATAATCAATGAATAATAATTAAAGAGTTTAAATAATGATTCCGACGATTATTGGAGCTCAAAATACTGTGGGTCCATTAGGTCCCCTTGCTAGCCCGATTGATTTTGGTAACAAAGGTCACGGTTAATTAATTGGATTTTCCAATTAATTGTGTTACAAAAGTGACATGTATATATTTGAGAATTAATTGAATAATGAGATTATTTAATTAATGAATGTTAATAGTTAAATTAATTAAATAATTAGATTATTTAATTATATTGATAATTATGAATTATTAATTAACTATTAATTAGAGGGTGTTAGTTGATATATGGATTTAAGTTAATATATGGATTTAGGTTAAGATAAAATAATAGGATTATTTTATCTTTGTAAATCATTTATCTAAGTATTTGAATTTAAGTTTAAATTTAAAATACTTATTATCACTTTTAATACATTAATATATTTGAAAAGGATAATTAAAAGATATATATCAATTATAACACAAAAGATTGCATTGGATGCAAATTGGTGTGTGCACATATATAAGTGTTTGTATAGGATACAATTAATATATATATATATATATAAAAAAGACGCGTTGACTTTTTAATAAACACAAATCAAACATACAGCACAAGTAGAATTGATATATAGGCGTGTGATAGGCGTGGTGTAGGCGTGTGTTTTTTTTTTTAAAGAAAAATATATATACATATATATATATATTTGTGAAAGTGCAGGCGTTAGAGATAGATATGCATATGTCATATATAAATATATATTTTATATATATTGTTTTTAGAGAGACGAAACCACATCGGTCAATATATTTTTTGCATGAGATGCAATTCATGTGTGCATGAAATCAATACACCAAATTAAGAAAAAAGAGTTTGTTCAAGTATTTCTCTACATCCTCCATCCAAGTTCCTGAGACCGTGACGTGCCCATACACAGTTACCAGATCCAGGAGATAGCAAGGAAGTTTGAGTGGTTCAGACAGGAGCACATCGTAAAGTGAAGGAGCCTCCAAACGTTGGTATGTTCTTCTGATTTTTGTTGATTACAATTTCCTGTATATACATATTGTATGTATTGGTTCCAAAAAATAATGACGATCAAAAGTTCACTGGTCCAATATACAGATATGATCTATATGAAAATTTTAAAACCTACTTCCGCTGCATGACCGGTGAACGGGGTTCCAACAGTCAAGATGGAACACCACACCCACACCTCCAAAGAAGCAAAAGATCATTGCCTTGAAGACCACCAAGGTTGAAGAAGAGGAGGAGGACTCGGATTAATTAATGGTCCTCATGGTTAAAAGATTCAAGAAATTCATGAAGTTTGAGAGGAAAGGATTTGGGTCCAAGGGAAAGGAAGTGACAAAGAAAACTCCTTTCAAGAAGATGGAAAAGTCTTAAGAAAGTGGCTCTAAGAAAGGTATGCAATGCTATGAATGCAGTGGTTTTAGTCACACTGCTCCAGAATGTGCAAATTTGAAGAAAAAGAAAAAGGGGAAAGCGATGGCGATCACTTGGAGTGATAGTGAAGACTTAGAAGAGGAAGAAAAATCTTCGAATTATGAAGATAGAGTTGCAAACTTCATTGCCTTCACAACATCTCACAATGGTAAGGAAGATGTGAGTGATAGGGAAGAAACAAGTGACTCTAGTGATGAGAGTACCTCCTCTAACTCCAAGTTTGATATTGATGAGGAAATGGACTACGTAGACTTCATGAGGTTTTTTGAAAAGTCTAGATTGAAGAAGAAGAAAAAGATTCAAGAGTTGACTTTCAAGATAACTAGCTTGAATGAGAAAGTGAAGAGTGGAAAAGAGTTAGAAGAGAGTTTGAAAAAATAGTGAAGAGAACTTAAAGGTTGAGCTTAGGGAAGCGAAAGAATTAGTTGCCTAGATGACATCCGAAACCGAGAGACTTGACAAGATGTTATCATGTGAGAAGAGTCCTAGTGATAAAACGGGGTTAGGATATATGGAAGGCAAGGATGCCACTTCCTTGAAGAATACCATCTTTGTCAAGAGTCAAGAGGATAAAGAGACTCAAGGTTCACACCAACAAATGAGATCGAATGAAGTTGGAGAATCATCAAAGCAAGCTTAAATGAAGGCTCAAACAAATTCTCAAGCTAAAGCTCATCCAACAAAAGCTAGAACTCATCAAACAAGACCTCAACTTCCAAGGAGCTCTCAAAGCCAACAAAGGAGTTTTCACTCATAACCAAGAAGAGAAGCTAATTTGGCTCAACCACAAAAGGTGTTTCAAAGAAAAGATTCAGCTCAACATAAAAGGACAACTCAAAGGAGAGGGAAGTCTTCCATGCTTGCACAAGGATATGGTATGAATTCTTCTTTACTCCCATTTGTCGTTATTATGGTGTTGAATGTCACATAAGGCCGAATTGTTTTAAATTTATTAAGTTGTGTCGTTTTGAAAGCATGATTGAGAAGAATATACTTAGAAGAGCCAAAATCCATGCACCTAGGAATTTTAGAGCCAATGAATCCAAGGCTCCTAGAAATAATAATGTTACTACTAGGTGGACTAGAACAAATGAGTATGCTTTCCATGTGGCCCAAGTGACCTTGAAGGCGAAAGCCTCTAACATTTGGTATCTTGATAGTGGGTGTTCTAGGCACATGATCAGAAATAAGAGTTTCTTTGAGACTCTTGTTATGGAGGATGGTGGATTTATCACCTTTGGTGATGGTTCACGTAAGATGGTTTAGGAAAAGGAAACATATCCATCCCCGGTTTTCCCTCCTTACCTAATGCTCTTTATATAGATGGCTTGCAAGCTAATCTTATTAGCATATCACATTTGAATGATAAAGGGCATTCGGTTATGTTATGGAAAGTTGATTGTTCTATTCTAAAAGAAGATGGACAAGTTTTATTGAAAGGCAAGAGATCAAGTGACAATTGTTATTGTCTTGATTCTAATGACATCTCTTGTAATTTGTCTAGTTGTGATCAAGTTGAATTGTGGCATCAAAGGTTAGGTCATATGAATTTCAAAGACATGAAAGTTCTTGAGAGGTTGAATGTTGTGAGATGCCTTCCTAAGTTTGGAAATAGGATTGAGGGAGTTTGTGGACCTTGCCAACAAGGAAAGCAAACTAAGAGTGTGCATCAAAAGGGTAAGTATCTTGCCACCAAAGAGCCATTAGAGCTTCTTCATATGGACCTTCTGGGTCCTATGTAAACCGAGAGTCTCAGTGGTAAGAGGTACATCTTTATGTGTGTTGATGATTTTTCTAGATTTACATAGACATATTTTCTTAAGGAAAAATTTGAAACCTTTGCAATCTTTAAAAAGATTTGCACTAAGATTCAAAATGAGAAGGATTCACACATAAAATGCATTAAGAGAATTAGGAGTGACCATGGGAGAGAATTTAAAATTGTGTGCTTTGAAATTTTTTGTGATAGTCTTGGAATCTCCCATCGGCTCCTCCAACTCCTCAACAAAATGGAGTTGTAGAGAGGAAGAATAGGGTTCTCCAAGAGATGGCTCGTGTGATGTTGCTTAGCAACAATATTCCTAGGAACCTTTAGGCATAGGCAGTGAATATAGCTTGTTATATAGGAAATAGAGTGTTTTTAAGGCCCGGTACTCGGCAAACCTCCTATGAATTGTGGAAGGGTAGGAAACCAAATGTTAGCTACTTCCACTCATTTGGAAGCAAGTGCTACATTCTAAATGACCGTGATCAACTTAGTAAGTTTGATGCTAAGAGTGATGAGGGGATTTTCATTGGCTATGCTCTAAATAGTAAGGCCTATAGAGTTTTTAATTTGAAGACACGAAGTGTTATGGAATCATCCAATGTGATCATAGATGATTGTAGGCCTAAGGTTAGTAACCATGATGAGGAGATTAGTATGGTTGATGATTCTCCCTTGAAGAAAATTGGTGAGACTTCAAGTGATGAAAAGTCAAATCTTGAAAAAGAGGTCTCTCAATTTCTTGATAAAGATTCTATCTTGGAATCTAAGGAACCTACTCCTTGGGTTAGACATATTCATAACAAGAGTGATATCATTGGAGATGTGAATGAAGGTGTTAGAACTAGACATCAATTAGCAAATCAAATTAGCTATACTTGCTACACCTCTAAAATTGAACCCCAAAAGGTTGATAAAGCTTTAAGTGATGAGTTTTAGGTTATTGTTATGCAAGAATAGCTAAATCAATTTGAAAGAAATGAAGTTTGGACTCTAGTTTCTAGGCCTAAGAACACTAATGTGATAGGCACCAAGTGAGTCTATAGGAATAAATACGATGAGGATGGCAACATTGTGCGGAACAAGGCTAGACTTGTAGCACAAGTGTAATCACAAATTGAGGGTATCGACTTTGAGGAGACTTTTGCTCATGTTACCCGATTAGAGTCCATTAGGCTTCTCTTATCCATTTATTGTGTGCACAAGTTTAAATTGCATCAAATGGATGTTAAAAGTGCCTTCCTCAATGGCTTCTTGCTAGAGGAAGTGTTTGTTGAGCAACCCAAGGGGTTTAATCATGCTTATCATCTCAAAAAGGCTCTATATGGGTTGAAACAAGCACGGGCTTGGTATGAGCGTCTCACTCTTTATCTTGTTGACAATGGCTATTCTAGAGGAAGTGTTGACAATACCTTGTTCATCAAGTGTACTGAATATGAGTTATTCATAGCTCAAATTTATGTTGATGACATAGTTTTTGGTTTCACAAACAACTAGAAAGTTAGACAATTTGTTGATGTCATGACTCATGAGTTTAAAATGAGCATGGTTGGTGAACTCAATTACTTCCTAGGCTTGCAAATCAAGCAAATGCATGATGGGATCTTCATATCCCATAAATATGCCAAGAACCTAGTGAAGAAATTTGGTCTTGATAATGCTAAGCATTATAACACACCTATGAGTACCACATTGAAACTTAGCAAGGATGCTAGTGGGAAAAGTGTGGATCAAAGTCTATATCGGGGCATGATAGGGAACTTGCTATACTTGACTGCTAGTAGGCCCGATATAGCCTTTAGTGTTGGTGTGTGTGCTAGGTATCAAGCCAATCCCAAGGAATCCCATCTCTCCTCCATGAAGAGAATCAGTTGATATGTGAATGGGACATCCAACTATGGGATATGGTACTATTTGACACTAATGCTAGTTTAGTTGGCTTCAGTGATACAGATTGGGCAAGTAATTGTGATGATAGAAAGAGTACATCGGGCGGTTGCTTCTTCCTAGGGAACAATCTTATGTCTTGGTTTTACAAGAAGTAAAATTCTATCTCATTATCCACAGCCGAGGCCGAGTATATAGCCGCTGGGAGTGCTTGCACACAACTCTTTTGGATGAAGTAAATGCTTGTGGATTATGGCTTTAAACAAGGTACTCTAACCCTTTATTGTGATAACATGAGCGCCATTAATATTTCAAAAAATCTTGTCCAACATTCTAGAACTAAGCATATTGACATTAGACATCATTTCATTCGAGAGCTAGTTGAGAGCAAATGCATTGCACTTGAACATGTAGGCACAAATGATCAACTAGCGGATTTGTTTACAAAAGCATTAGATTCAACTAAGTTTAAATCCCTTAGTAGATCTATTGGGATTTGTCATATGCATTAATGAGTTTTGGTGGTTGACCCCATATGGGGAGCTCAAGCAAAGAGAGCAAACTTGCATTCTAATAAGCAAATAGTTGTTCAATTTTATGCTCTTTAATTAATTGGTTGAGTATCTTGGATGCATATATTATTATATGACTTTTCCTTTAATAAGTGTGTTTTTGCCTTATTCGAAATGCATGTCTCATTTGTGTTCAAACATGTATTTTTGGACTAGGAAATTTGATTGGGAAGTACATTTGATTGACCCAAAGTTTATCTCCATGTTTATGAAAACTTGATCTTGACATGCTTAAAGTGTTATGCGTGATGAATTTATTGAATGCTTACAAAATGATTGCAAATATGTGTGCAAGTGACTTTTGAGACTTCATTCTATAAGGATATTGTATCCATTTCAAGGATTTCACAATCCAATAGTCTCTCTCTCTCTTTATTTATTGAACAATGCTACTATCATACGGGCATCTTGCCCGGAAAAATCTAAAAGGGTGCAATAGTCGCTCATGTCTTGTTCAACTTGTAAAGTTTGATAGTTGCTCTTATTTTTTTTTGTTAAACTATATCTTGTTTTCCATTGACAATTTGGTACAAATTGGTTTGACTTCTCTTGGAACCTCATGTGTTATTTTCCTTTGCCAAATACCATGCTTTTGGAAGTTGATGTTGCATGTATTTCATTCAAGGAAACCTTTCGCACATATTCCAATCTATAAAACTTTCATGAATTTCTCTCTCTCTTAATTAAACTGTATAAAGTTGTTGTATATGATTATGCATTTACATTGCAACTACCTCTCTTTGCTAAAGTGTCCCTGTTGGGGAATACTCCTTTGCCTATCTTGTGACAAAAAGGGGGAGTAGTATTGGATTTAGGGGGAGTTGATATTGGCATGATGATTTAAGGGGAGATTGACCTATTGAGAGGGATTTGATCTATGTAGGGGGAGCTTTTGCTATGTGCATTGTTGATTGCATGTTACTTGTTTTAATTCATGCAAATTGCGCTTGTTTTTATTTATCTTGATCCCTCTCATACACTTGTCTTGGAAAGTATAGTTCTTTATTTTGTAGGGATGATCATTCAACAAGAGATGAAAGATTTGAAGATTTAGCATTAGGTATCTCTTGTAATATAGAATGTTTTTTTGTTGACCTCTTGTTGTTTCTTTTTGTTGTGAGGATTCTTTGTGAGTGAGTGGTTTTATCACGAAATAGCCAAATGGGGAGATTGTAAGTTCCTCAGTGTTTGATTGGCTTATTTCGTTGACAACCACATTTGGGGATCAATATGTAAGGGTAGTTTAGGGCATCATTGTTCATAACCAAGCTTAAGCATCAAAGGTAAAAACACCTGCTTCATTGAAGAGGTATTAGTGCACACACACACACTTATGCATTTTCTTTTATTTATCTTGCTTGCATGCTTATTTTCCATTTTGTGTGCCTTGTGTGTCTTATTTTTATTTGTGTATTGAATGTATGTTTGTGCATTAAAAAGAGGACTTTTTTTCCTCTATTCTACGGTTCAGACCTCTCTCTGTGCAGTGCCCTCGCCGCAGCCTGCACAGCGGTGTTTACCAGAGGATGCACTCTGTGGCTACCATGGTCTGTGCTTGTTGCATACACCGCGGTCTCCCAAGCGGAGTTGCACAGGCGTTGCATGCTGTCCAGACCGCGGTCTATGCACATTGCATGCACAGCGGCCTAAAGAGATAGTCTACAATCATGCATTTTCCAAAAAATGTTATTTTCATACCAATGCATGAGCATTCATCATCAAGTGTGTGAATGTGTTATAAATGGTGCATAATGATGCAGGGACACACATGTATGATATATATGTGCGTGCCTATAATGGTGCATAACTATGCAGGGACACAAATATATGAATTGTGTGTGTGTGCCTATAATGGTGCACAACTATGTAGGGACACAAATGTATGAATTGTGTGTGTGTGCCTAAGCCTTGTAAGAGAAAGATAAGGTCTTAGTAAACCTTTACAGAACCATATGGCATCTTTTCTCTTTGAAGACTTTGAACTTCCTTTGACTAGTTGTTCCTTCTTCTTTGAAACTTGAATCATCATGAATCTAAACAACTAAATCATTACAAGTAAACATCATTTTGATATGGAATTAATGCCAACACAATCTAAAACCTAACAATTTTCAATAGTGTCTATTGAAATATGGCTTCTAGACAAGTCAAAAATATCCAAGTTTAAAATGTGGTCATATGAGTAAATATGGTAACTTGGATAGCTATAGGCGGTCTATGAGCTCTTGGCGATTACTGATATTCTTCACAAAGATACACTATCTCTATAAAGATTGTCTAGGGTATGAATGAGAAATATTAACTTATTCTATCTTTATTTATGAGTTCAATTTTAGTTCTTTGGTGGAATGAACTAAAATTAATAGATTGGACCTAAGTGAATCACTTTTTTATTGTGATTAGGTTATGTCTATTGAAGCTTAAATTTAGGTAGCCTGTCAAGATCCCCAATTCACACGAACTTGCATGGATCACTTGATATATTCTACTGGACCAACTTAGGGGTCCATCTAGAATTGTATTAAAGCATGTGGACTTGTTGCTTTTAGTAAGAATGGGTCTAGTTCACATGTGGACTTTTTATAAAAGTCCAATGGATTTAATAAATAAAAAAACAATATTTGGCCCATGTATGAAGTGTTGGGCGGCAAGGCTATAGCTTATTATATTGTTTTTTGTTTTATTATGTAATTAAATGAAAATTAATTAATTTGGTAATTAATAAATTATTTAATTAAAAGTCAAAATCTTTTTCCTAATAGGAGAAGGTCTCCTAATATTATACTATTGTTGGTAGTATAATTAATATTAAAGACTATATTTGATAAGTAGATAAATATGGTCACAAATACACTATTTGAGTTGGATTAGGAGTCTTGGTGTAGGAAAGAATTCTTTTTGGAAAATGATTCTTGGTCACTAAGTAAATCCACCTAAGGAAATGATTTTCGCCCACCAAGTAAATCCTTCTTAGGAGAGGATTAGGTCTCCTAAACTAAAGACATGAGGTATTAGGCCAACCCTAAAAATATTAGGGCAAGAATTTCGACCACTACAAATATTGGATGTAGAATTCGGCCAAGCCTAAGTTTTTAGTAGGAGAAATTTTTGGCCAAGGCAATTATTCTAAGGAGAAAATTCGGTCAAGGCAATTTTCCTAAGGAAAAAATTCACCCAAGAGAGAATTTTGAGTGTAGAGAATTTGGTTATTACTCTAGATAAATTAGTCCAACTTTAAAGATTAGTGTGTGAAAATTCGGCAAAGAGGAAAAGGAAGAAAGAACATTTTGTATTCGATAGTGCCCTAGTTGCCTTTACATTAAAAAATTTTGTTTACAACATCGAATCTAGGTTCATGCGAGTTTCAATCAAATTGATTGATAATTCACAAGTGACCTAACGTTCTTTGTTTTTCTTCTTGGAGGATTACTGTGACTAACAAAGAAAGAGGTTTTGTTTGTTTCCATCCTCAGATATACAATTTAAAGAAAGAGAGCCCACACTCTTAGTTGATTCATGTTCGTGATTGGATTGGAAGATCTTACAGGTTCAATTCGACACTAGTTCAATCGTCATGAGAAAAAGGTACGATACTTTTAATATACGTCAATTAATCTAGGGTTAAGGTTCTTTCTATTAAAGGGGAAAATTTAAATATATCAAACCCTAATTTTACGCTTTCCCCGTGTTTTGAACCGATTTTTCCCTACACTTATTAAAGCACTCACTTGGGTGCAAAATCAGTTCAAAAATGTGACATTTCGTACCATTTCAACATCAAAAGTGACCCTCAAAACTTAAACTTTCATTTTTAACAACAAATGAAAATTTAATTATTAATAACTATATTTTTGATAAATTACTTGAATATCCGTATATAAAAACCATCATCAAACTCTTTCTCTCTTCTTTTATCTCTCTCTCTTCTATTGTTGACTAAAAATTTGCTCTGGGTGAGGAATTTCAATCAACACCCTTAACTTGCTACCCGGTAGGCTGCGGGGGGTAGGTACCTCATACCTCGGTGATCTTGTATGAATATGGAGTATGGTGTAGCTAGGTAGGATACAAGTCCACCTACCAGTCGGACTTCGTGCATATGGAGGAAACATGGCGCTTGAGGTTCCTTTACTAGAATGGAGGGCAGGTCTTGGTCCCTGGTCCCAGTACCGTAGTCCTGACACTCAGTCTCCTCTCTAGGCGACCTCGATCCAAATAGCATGCAAGGAGGTAGGATCGCTACTCCTCAGTGGTTTCTCGACCGATATAGCAAGCAAGAAGGAATGATTGGTGCAAATGATTGATATAGTTGTGGTCATGAAAGATAGTACCACTCGTTAGCGACTCCTTGCTACTAGATACTTTCGGTCGGGGCTGAGACCTGTCTTGGATCTCCTAACTTCTTTAGAGCGATAACTGGACATGCAGATAGGTAGATAAGGTGGCTAGGACCAGTGGGGTCAAAATCTAGCTCGCACATATGCATATGTAATAAAGAGATAGATGAGAGAAAAAAATCTTTAGTAAAAGTGTACTGACCAAGGGGGAAAAAACATTACGAGTGTTCATATCCTGAAAAATTCCAAGGCAGTATCTAGAGGAAGGAGAAAGACCCTTCCTTGTATATATATATATATATATATATATATCAAAAAGTGCTCATGGGAGATTACAAGAATGGTGAAACAGTACAGCCATGGTGCTCCAGAGCTTACAATAATAATCAAGTGATAACCGATACCGGAATGTTCCTAGCAAAGGTAAATGTACATAAACAAGATGATACCATGGTGATGGTATACAGAGAATCAGGCAAGGTGTCTTTCACTCTATTGGTGATCTTATTCTGGTCGATTTATGGGTGCCATTTGGGCCTGTATATGAGCATTGAGATAGGTGGCGAATCAAGCATCGAATTCCCCTCTAATGTGCTTTTTCCAGTGTATTTATACACATTGTAATAAGGGTTAATTCTAGGCGAGCGAACCGAAGATTACTCAATTGGTCTCTCTTTCCTATTCAATGTGATTCTCTCTTTAATGTAATTGACCCTGAAGAATCTGTTTGTGGAAGATATCTTGGAGAAAATGTGTTTGTTTCCTCTTTGGACTCTTTCTTGTTGCCCACTCCATTAATTGACCCATTTAATTCGTAATCATAGAAATACTGATTTGGTATTGATTGAGTTGACTCATTAATGGCGTTGTGAATGGCTATTAAAGAGTTTACTGATCTTCCATTAATGGGGTTGATTGTACCCATTAATTAGTATTGACTTTCTCTATTAATGGCGTTGTAAATGACCGAAGAAGTCAACTTTCTTTTCTTCGTTGCTAGAGCAGAAATGATGGTTCTGGCTATGTATTCTGGTGGCAAGGTACCTTACTATACCAATATGCTTTTGTTAGACTTGTTCTGGTAGGTCGGTACCTCTCTAATACCATTCTTCTTACTAGGAAAGTAGGTTACGTACCTCGAATGGGTCCTAAAGTGGTATCACAGTACTCAGGTACCGAGATGGTGTCGTGGTTTCTAGGTTCCAAGCAAGAGGTACCGTTGTACTGGTTCGGCTTGATAATTGGTAGTATGTGGGAGGTGGTACTTATTTCTTATCGGTCCATGGTATCAGGTATCCCTGGTATATAGGTACCGGTTCCGATCTAGATTCTACCGGGTGGCCCTACCAAGTACCAGGCAGATGGAAAATTCTTCTTTCTACCAAAAAAGGTTGTTAACACCTACCTCTCTTCTCTCCTCTCTATCCAGTCAAACCCTTCACCAGACGGTATAACCTGGGCATGCACCGTTCGACGTACCACCAGGACCATGAGCCTCGGTGGTGCACTACCCAAATGAAGTCGTCTAGCTTCACGAACCAAGCAAATTGCTTAGGCATCGTGGAACCAAGTGACACCGTGCCTGGACTGTGCATGTAGACAACGCCACTAGGGAATTCCCTCCCCGACGATGATGTTCAACGAAGGAAAAAATAAAACTCTAGGTGATGAAAGAAAATTATCGAAACCTCCCTCAGTAATTTTACCGTAAAAAGGTTAAAAACATGATTTTAGAGGGGATGTTTCTGTTTCCGTAAATTTTTCTTTGAAAAAAAAATTATTGACATTTCATGTTTGTTTCAACATTTCAAGTTTTTCTCTAGATTTCACGTTTTTTTTCTCAAGATTTCAAGTTTTCAGCAACATTTCAAGTTTTCCTCCTAAATTTCAAGTTTTTTCTCCAAATTTCAAGATTTTCATAATATTTTTTTATAATAAAAAAAAAAAGCTAAGCTGCCAAGCTATTTCTATAAATTATGAGCATACCCCTAAATTTTTATAAAATATGCTTATTAACAATTAAACTTTCGTGTTATGTAAAAAACAAAATTTTCATATTGTATGTGGTCATTTTTAGAGATTTCCATTACGGAGAAAACCGATTAAAACAGAAAAGAATTCAATCAGTATGTTTCTTTTGTATATTTTGTTAGGAATACTTACCCAAACAACAACCTTGATGTCTTCATTAGTAATAGACTAATAGGTACCTAAACATGGCATTACTAATAATAATAAAATCATTTTCCTATATAAAAAAAATTGTTTTAATTTTTAAATGATTTTATTGCTTTGTTATAATATATTTTTATATATTTAATTTTTCATTAAAAGATTTTTTTTTTATATAACATATTTTTAGTATATTTTGTTTTTTTTACTTTATTTTTTAGTTCAATTATAGAAAAATCACTTAAATAATTATATTTCATTAGATTTAAATAAAGTCAACTCACAGTCAACTAATAGTAGGGTTTTTTGTTGATTTTTAAAACCATAAGATTTGATTTGACATTTGATCAAAAGTCAGAGAGTTATTTACGATTCTTCCATATTTAAATTTGTATCGCATTAAGTATTTGTATTTTTAAGGGGAAATTGCAATAAAATATCCGATGTTTGCAAAAAGTGCAACCAGATCGTACTTTTACTAAAATTACGGAAAAGTTCAATTTGATCGTTAGAGTTAACGGTTGCCAGTTAAATATTACGAAATGTCTAATTTCATCCTGAGTGTTAATAAAATAAAGAAACATTATCCAATGTATATATGCAACATCACTCAAGAATTTAAAAATCAAAATAAAATAAAATGCATCTTGAAAAGTGAAAAAAAATAAAAAAAAATAAAAACCAGATATCTTGGAAGAGATCTAGAGATATCTCCAAATGGAGTAAATCAACATATCTTATCCAAGGAGGCCAAGCTCAATCTCTCATCGGAGGAGATTAAGCTCTACATGTGAGTGGAGAACGACGGCGATGGCAAGTGTACGTAGCCGGAGATGGAGAGAACATGGTATCATCGGTGAAGGGGCATGGAGGGAGTGGGTGTTGGTGGTAAGGGTTTGGTGGGTGGAGATGTATATTTGAGTTTTGGTTTGAGGTTTTTTGTTGGTTTGGTGGGTATAGATCTCTAACGGGATTTTGAGTTTTTGTGTTTTTGTTTGAGAATGAAGAAGGAAAAAAATATTGATAATGATTGTAGAAAATGAGAAAATGAGATTTGGGCTCTCACAAAAAAAAGTTATAAAAAAATCTCCTCCAATGATAATGACGATGGAAATCCCAAACCCAGATCACCCTCAAAACGAATTCTTTTTTTTTTTAACTTCTCTGAAGTTTTATTTTTAGGTATGATATGACTAATTTTAGTCGTGTGTCCTATGTTTGTTGTTTGCATGGGATGAGATTATTTAATCTCAAGCAAACAACTTATCCCACCAATGTGGGACTAGTTATTCCTACCACCAATGGTAGGACTAAAATTAGTCCCACAACTTTATACTTTTTTTTGTCTTTTTAATTTATTTTATTTTTATATGATTTATATTTAATAGGTAATAAATATTTTATTTTAAAAATAATAATGTTCAATTTTAACAAATAAAATAAATTCTATTTTGTTTAAATTGGTTTTAAAGATTAAAATTAATTTTAAATATTTTTTAAAATTTAATTTAAATAATTATTTTTAATCAGTCCAATTATATACAACAATTTTATTCAGGAGAGGATGTGAGGTGGGGCTATTTAGTCCCATATTTAAAAAAATCTTCTTCTTTTATATTTTTTATTTAATTATAAAATTTTATTTTATTTTTCTTAAATGAAAATTAAATTATTTATTTATTTAAAAATAATTTAATTTAATTATATATTAATCAATTTCACACTATATTAAATATATCATAAATTTATGTTTTATTCAATCTCATACCTCACCAAACAATAAATAGAACTATTTTAATCTTATCTCATACAGCACCAAACACATCACAACAATAATTTTTATCCAATCTCATATCATCCAATCCAATCCAATCCAATCCAATGTAATGAAAATAATCATATCTTATCCCGCCCGCATCAAACAAGTCCTAATTGATTATTGTATCTAGCTAGAAATGTAGATCTTGACATCAACCCGGCCCCAAAATAAATTTATTTATTTTCTCTTCATTTTCTTTTTCTTCTATTCATGATGAGTATGGAGTTCCGTTCTCCCTCTGCATTGTTTTTCTTTTTAAGACAATTAATTTATTTATTTTTAAATATTTCATTTGATGATGTTATGATGAGATCTGGAATCTTCCCCACCCAAAAAAAAAAAATTATTTAACTTTTTCTTCATTAAAAAAAACAATTATGCATCAGAATTTTGTTTTCCAGTTTTCTTAAAATTTTAAAATTTTGTAAGTGAAATTGACATGATTACCCTTCTAACATTTTGACATCTGTGAACTCTAACGGTCAAAGGGTTTCTATGTAATTTTGGTAAAAGTACAATCTTGTTACATTTTAAGCAACATCGGTGTATTTTATTGCAATTTTCCTTTTTTAAAATTATATTGGTGGTGATTAGTAAAATTGATTTTAAATCAGGGTTGTGTAATTGTGTTCCATGAATAATCATTTTTTTTTATAGTGAAAACAAAATTTACTTTTAATGCTTTTATATAGATAAGAGAAATTATGATCATTATAGTACTTTCAAATTTTCAATCAAAGTCGACCGTTTGAATTAACGATCAAATGGACTAACTTGAGACACTTATTTAAAATTTAGGGATCAATTTGATCAAAAATGGAAAAGTTGTAAACTATTTGAAATTATAAAAACAGTACGGGACTTGAAATCCCAACCTTCAAATCCTTGCCCCTTCATTCAGTTTGACATGTCGAACATACGCTTTGATTATTCCATCTCATGTTTTAGTCAACTTTACATCTTATAATATGCCGATTTAATCGTCGGAGAGTCCCCCACCCTTTATAACTCGACAATCACTACTTTTCTCTTTGTTACGTAGGTTGCTAGTGCCTAAATTTACAATTTATATAATTATATATCCAATCGATTACACTTTTAAAGATGTAGATCTTATCCGAGATGGATCTATAGAAATCTCCCGCTTTCATTTTTGTTTCTTTTTTTTAATTAAAATATTTTTTAAGTAATAATTGTTTTTCAGTCTTTCTCAAAACAAAAAATAGTCAAAAATACCATGTTACCCCCATTCATTAAGAGCTAACGGTAGAAAATTAACGAGATAAAATACCACATGTCACATTTTCATCGGACAGTTTCATCGCCACGTCAATGAGACCTTCCTATGTAAGTTTTTCCCAGAAGTATGTGTATTGTACTCTTGTTATGATTATGTCTGTTACTTTTGGATTATATACACTGATATAACTTATATCAGTACGTTGCAAGTGAACCATTAATTATGGAGAAATTTTGACGAGGTCAAAGCATGTAAATCTAATGGTTCACATCCAACGCAATGACGAATTTATATCAGTGCGCAATGACTTGAAATTTTATATATATATATATATATATATATATATATATATATATAATCTCTGGTGGGCACACAACTTATAGCATACTTATTGTACAAGTGTCACCTCATCTCTTTTAAAATTATCAATCACAGTTGATTGTATGCACATGGCAAAAATTGATGATGTGGCACTTGTGCTATAAGTATGCTATAAGTTGTGTGCTTAATAGAGAAAAACTGATATATATATATATATATATATATATATATATATATATATATATAAAGTATTACATATTTACAACTATTACAATTGTACTGTCAGGACTTATCAAGATCAGACAATACTTGTGTGTCAGGGATAATTACTCCAAAAAATCAGAAGAAAAGTATTACATATTTATAACTATTACAATTGTACTGTTGAGACCTATCAAGATCAGACAATACTTGTGCACCATAGATAATTACTCAAATAAATCAGAAGAAAAATCTTCACACATATTTGTAAAATGTATATGGTATGACTCAAACCGTTAACCACCATTATGGAAGGTAGGGATTAAAAATATTATTATTATATTAAATAAAGAAAATTCAGTTATATATAATTTTAGGTGTTTCTCTTTAATATAGAAGAGAAAATATATTCCTTTTAGAATTTGGTTTCCTTATAATTTGAGGTAGGAGATTACAAATTAATAAATATTTTAGTTTTTTTTTTTGAATGTATAAACATTTTAGGTTGTTAATATGATTTTGCTACACTTATTATACTAGTTTGTTATTTAAATATTTTCAACTACAACTATTTAGAAGTCATTTTCAGCTATATGTATTGTCAATACAAGGATTCACAAGAAGATGAAAGATGATGTGTCTTACAAACTTTTTGATCATGTATATTAAAATGGAAATCACATAGCAACTTAGTATATATTCGATTATAGATGATTTTAGAGATTGAAAAGAGAGTATTGTTTCATTTTGATTCATAAAGCTTATATCTATTTTATTTGTTAATTTATCCATTGTACACGTGTACCATAACATTTGAGACTATACGCTAAAACATTTGGTTTTTTAATAATTTATATTTTAAATATTATTATTTTTATCGTTTGTTAACTTGAATATTTATTTTTATCTCCTATTAATACACTACTTGTAGTGACGGTGATTCAAACCTGTAATATTTTTCGGATTGACTAAACAATCTTTTTCATGCTTACGTTAAACTTTTCGACAATCAAGTCCAAAATTTGGCTAATCAATTTGTGGAGTCCAAAGATAGAGAATTGGCCCAACAATAACCCAAACACAACAAATGATTTTAAAAAAATGACAAAGATCAATAATGGTGAGAAGGCCACTTTATGTTTGTAAATGGTAGGAATCGGAGTTAATTCAAACATGATGGAACTGTAGAAAGAAAAAAGTCTTAGAGTTTGATTAACAACACAAGTCCGATAGTTTTTTTAATTTTAAAAAATAATATTAAATGACAATCTGTTAAATTAAAAAAGAAAAGCAATATAAGAAATTAATCGTTGTTTGCATCTAAATAAAATGAAATATGAGATAAGTTTAAGGGTTAAAAAATTAAATGGTATTTTTTGGAGGTGGCTTTCCAAGACTGTCATTCATTTAATAACTTATATTTAAAAGACACCTATTATAGTGAACGGAAAATGTCGTATGTAAATTTTACCAAGCATACTCGTCATTGACAGGAAGGAAAAAATAGTCAGGTGGACGCCCAAATGTACATTCGGGAAATATCCTATAAGGCATCATTAAAGAGAAGAAAGCCCGAGTAAGCATATATTGAATAAAACCTACTCGGGATCAGTTAACAGCACTCGGGACTGGTTAAACAATGCTTCCACTTGGGCTCAAACGGTGCTACTCGGGACCATCAGGTATTACTCTTACTCGGGAATAAATACGACTCGAGTAAGAACTTGGTGCTTATTTCATACGGATTAAGTCATTAAATACGCGACGATATCCATCAGGAAGGAATCCCAAATAAAATAGAGCATTAAATTAGAAGAGTCCCCAATTAGGAAATAACTTGATTTCCTTGCAAAGGCTACATTCTTATAAAGAAACAAGTCCAAATTGAACTGCACTACTAGAATCTCGCTCGATTTCCATAAGAGACTCCGAAACAGGAAAGAAGACAAATCGACCTCAAGAAAGTAGTTGAATCACAATTAAATACAAAGATCATGTATTACTTGTACAAGGCAGATTAGGGTTTTATAAACATATAAATAGACCCATAATCTCGTCCAGAAAAGGGATAGGCAATATAGCATACAACAATTATAGTAAATACAGAGAGAAAAAAGAGAGATCGAGAGCTTGTAAACATCTTATTCTCTTAGTGGATTTTGGCTTGGTTGATCCTTCAACCACCCGTGGATGTTTTTCCGGCCATCGGAGTTTTACCACGTAAAACTTGTCTTTGTTACTCTCTCTGCATCTCTTTCTCTTTAATTCATTAGCCGAAATTCAATAGCCGAAATCCAATTCTTGTTGGCTTTTTTGGCATAATCCATAAATCGACATCAACAATTGGCGCTAGAAGGAAGGGGTTGAACCTCCGAACTTGTTAAAAGCGATGGCAGGAAGCAAAAGTAGTTAAGGGAATGGCCAAAAATCATCAGGCGATTTCCATGTTGGCAATATGTCACAAGATCTTGCAGCAAACACAGAAAACCAGCCTGCGCACCTAGCAGGGATCCAGCAAGTTCCTCCAACCAACAGAGATCTTACGCTGAGTTTCCAAGAGGCCTTGCAGCAATTGGTGACGGACGAAGCAAGGGAAGGGATTGATCTACTGGCCGCTGGAGCACATACTCCCAATCCTCCACCCGCAAGGCTCCGTTCGATGGTGGTTGGGCCAGGAATAACTATGCCAGAAACCAGAAGGAACTCTTCCCCAATCAATTCAGCTGAATAGAAAACACTAGAAGAGGAAAATCACCAGAGGCTGGATTGCAATCAAACAATACGTGCTAGATATCGTAAATACGACCGATGCAGAGGACGGTCATCATCAGAAGACAGTGATCAACACCATCGCAAACGTCATCATGGAGTCACACGAGAGGTCCGGCATCAGAGTGAAGAGTCTGAGGAAAGAATGACAGTTACCCAACGGTTCAACCGTCGAGGAAGCCAGGTGAGGGACAGAGATGTCACAATCCAGAGCCTAACTCGAGAAGTAGAGAATAACAGGCGACAGATGGAGGCACTAGTCAAACGTTATGGCTGTAACGATCTATCTGACGATGACTCCGACAGTCCATTCACCAGGGAGATTTTGAGGACCCCTTTCCCAGAAAGATTCAGGATGCCGCATGTGAAGCAATTCAAAAAAGATACAGATCCAAAGGAGCACGTTAGACGCTATAAAAGTGCCATGGCTCAATATGCCCGCAGTGACCCCCTATTGTGTCTCAACTTTCCGCAAACACTGGGGGACACAGGCTTAAGATGGTTCGGAAGACTACCCCCGGCAAGCATCGAAAATTTCAGCGAGTTGAGTAGGAGCTTCTCAAGGCAATTCCTGAGCAATGTTCACAGGAAGAAGTCGGTGGCCTACCTCTCTCAAATAAAACAGGGAAAGAACGAGTCATTAAAAAAGTACTTGGGCCGGTTCGGCCAAGCAGTATCAGAAATTTGCAACGCTAATGATGAAGCAATTATTGCTGCCTTCACCAATAACTTACAGAATGGACGACTATCCTTTGATTTGAGAAGAGCATGACTGACTAGGTATGCCGACATGATGGATATGGCGGGAGGATACGCTCTGGCAGAGGAAGAAGAGTTAGCTACAGGAGGAAGCTATATGTATGGAGAAAAGCCCGAACAGAAGAATACCGAATAAAAGGGCAGAATCAAAAGGAAAAACGGAAAGGGAACGGTAAGGAGAAAAACAAGGATGGGGGTAATGTGCTCAACGCCAAACGGTCCACAGAGAATTACCAAGGCAGATATACCAATTACACCCCTCTTCGGAAGAAATAAGAAGAAAATCTAGCCATCTTGAAAGAAAAGAATATGGTGCAAGAACCGCAGCGACAATTACAGTTCGCCCGGAGCGATACAACAAAGTATTGCAGGTTTCATAAAGAAACTAGGCATGAGACTTCAAAGTGTTTTCAGCTCAGAGATTACATAGAGACTCTTATTCGGGAAGGGCACCTGCGGGATGTAATCTTGAAAAAAGATGAGAGACCAAAAACAACGAAAGTCAAGGTTGATCACAACCCTGGTCAAAACCAAAGAACCAGCCTTGAAGCCAATCAAGTAATACATATAATTTTCAGAGGACCTTCTACTGGGAGAAGCAACCGAGAACAAACTCAGGAAATCAGAGAAGCAATAGAAGCAAAGACTAACTTCGACGTAAACTCGGTTGAACCAGACCCAAAAAGGGTAAAGGAAGGATGGGGCCCAATAGTCTTTACAGAGGCAGATTCCCATGGCGTCGATGTTCGATCTAATGACGCTTTGGTTATAAGTCCCCGGATTGGCCATAGGGAAGTCCGGAGAATTTTAATAGATAATGAGAGTTCAGCAGACATCCTAAGCGTGGCCGAATAAGACCAGCTAAGACTAGACCGAAAAGATTTATAGCCTTTCCATACTCCATTAGGAGGATTTGGGGGAATAGAGGTCAGGTCACTCGGGACTGTAAAACTACCCGTGAAGATCGGAACGGCACCATGCTAGAGGACTGTCCTACTCGACTTCGGGGTAGTTGACTTGGATAATTGGCCGTATAATGCAATATTGGGCCGGCCATTCCTAAATAAAACAAGGGCCGTGACGGCCACTTATGCATTAATGATCAAGTTCCCAACAGAACAAGGGGTTGGGATAGTTGAGGGATCCCAAGAGATGGCCCGAAGAGCAAATCTGTCAGTATACAGAGACAAGCATGATGTTGAACAAGTGGGCACCATAATGCAGCCAAATCAGTGTAAAAAATCCTTGTCGTTCGAACTGGATCCAAGGGAGGGCTCGAATGAATACAAAACAGAATTGGTTGAAGTAGTACTTGAAGAAGGCACACCGGACAAGAAAATCAAGATCGGGGCCAACTTGGATGGAAAAGTCAAGCAAGACTTAACCAATCTGCTTAGAGAATACAAAGATGTATTCGCCTGGAGTCACGAAGATATGATCAGGATAGATGCCCGAGTAATATCCCACCACCTCGCATTAAGCCCGAATGCAAAACCGGTAATACAAAAGAGAAGATTGTTCAATCCTGAAAGAAGTCAAGCAATCAAACAAGAGGTGGAAAAGTTACTAGCGACTGGATCAATCAGAGAAGTCAGCTACCCTCAGTGGGTCGCCAACGTAGTCCTCGTCCAGAAAAAAAATGGACAATGGAGGATGTGCGTAGATTTCACGGATCTAAAAAAGGCATGTCCAAAGGATAGCTTCCCACTTCCAAAGATAGATCAGCTGGTGGATGCCACAACAGGTCGTGAATTGCTCAGCTTCATGGATGCTTACTCGGGATATAATCAGATCCGGATGAACAAAGCTGATGAAGAAAAAACAGCTTTCACAACGGATCAGGGCTACACAGTAATGCCCTTCGGTTTAAAAAATACAGGAGCTACGTACCAAAGGTTGGTCAACAAAATCTTCACTCGGCAAATAGGAAGGAACATGGAAGTGTACATTGATGACATGTTGACTAAAAGAGTCTCAGCATATGAGCATGCCCGTGACCTCCGAGAGACATTTGATGTTTTGAGAAGATACCAGATGAAATTAAACCCAAACAAATGTTTATTCGGAGTCCATTCGGGAAGATTCTTGGGTTTTCAAGACCATCAAAGAGGAATCGAAGTTAATCCCTAGAAGATCCAGGCTTTGCAAGAAATGACCTCACCTAAAACATTGAAAGAGGTACAGCGCTTAACAAGGTGTTTAGCTTCCTTAGGAAGATTCATCTCAAGGGCTACAGACAGGTGCGCACCTTTCTTCAAGATAATTAAAAAAGGGAAAGGCCTGGAGTGGAATAAAGAGTGTGAGCAGGCATTCTTAAAAATAAAAGAGTACTTGGTGCAAGCTCTCATCCTCTCAAAACCGTAAAAAGGGGAATACTTCAGCTGTATCTGTCAATAACCGAGCTTGCAGCAAGTTCAGTCTTAATCAGAACAGAAGATGGAGTGCATAAACCAGTGTATTATACTAGCAAGGCACTCGTACTGGCCGAGACCAGGTACTCACAGGCAGAGAAGATAGCCTTAGCATTGGTTTCAGCAGCAAAAAAGCTGAGACCATATTTTCAGGCCCATACGATCCAGGTTCTCACCAATTGCCCATTAAGACAAATCTTACAAAAGCCAGAGATATCAGGAAAATTTACTAAATGGGCAATCGAGTTAAGTGAATTCGATATTCATTATGTCCCCAGAACCTCTCTCAAAGGACAAGCGGTGGCGGACTTCATAGCCGAGTTCACAGAACCAAACCTGGAAGCAAAAAGACTGTTGGATAAAAGTTTCCCATGGAAACTATATGTTGATGGTTCTTCAAACACTCATGGAAGCGGGGCAGGGATCGTAGTTCGCACCCCAGAAGAAGATGATGTTGAATGTCCCATGAGATATGATTTCAAAGCAACCAATAATCAAGCCGAGTACGAGGCATTGTTAGCTGGACTCAGAGTCTGCATAGCTCTTAGGGCAGATGAAGTTGAGATATTCAGCGATTCACAGGTAGTTGTCAACTAGGTTATGGACGAGTACCAGGCCAAAGATGAAGGTATGATTGCCTACCGTGACATCGTAAAATAGCTCCTCCAAAAATTTAAAGAATACAAGATCGCTCAGATCCCCAGAGAAGAAAATGAAAAGGCAGACGCTTTATCTAAATTAGCATCAGCAACAATCTCAATCAAACCAAAGACCATTCCAGTTGCACACCTCCTTAAACCGAGTACAGCTAAGCATTTGGAAATTTTAGAAATCCGAACACCGTAAGACGGTTGGATGGTCCAGCTGATAAATTTCCTGGAAGAAAGCGTGCTCCCGAAAGATCCGGTATTAGCAAAGCGCATCAGGTATCGATCGGCTAGGTATACCATGATTAGACGAGAATTATACAGAAGGAGGTTTTCCCGAGCTCTCTAGAGATGTATACCTGAAGAAGATGCACATCGAATACTTCAAGAGATCCACGGAGGAGTTTACGGGAACCATACTGGGGGTAGGAGTCTGGCGCATAAGATACTCAGGCAAGGCTATTATTGGCCTACACTTTTCTCGGATGCACAGCAATGGTCGGAATGTTGCAACACCTGTTAAAGAATTGCCAACGATATCCGAAAACCCCCAGAAAAGCTTAGAAATCTCACTGCCCCATGGCCATTCGCCATGTGGGGCCTAGACCTAATCGGGCCAATGCCAGCTAGGACAGGGGGTGGAGCAAAGCACGCCATAGTAGCTGTCGATTATTTCACAAAATGGGCAGAAGCTGAAGTGCTGGTGCATATCACGGAAGCCAACACCATAAATTTTGTAAAGAAAAACATACTTTATAGATTTGGAGTTCCGGACACTATAATCACCGACAATGGCACCCAGTTTGATAACCAAAAGTTCAGACAGTTGTGCGAGAAGTATCATATTGCTAACTACTATGCGACATCAGCTCATCCACAAACAAACGGGCAAGTATAAGCAGTAAATAAAATTATCAAGCACACCATTAAAGCAAAGTTAGATGACAAAAAAGGAAGCTGGGTTGAAAAGCTTCCTGAAGTATTATGGGCATATCGGACGACAGCAAGGACTTCAACAGGAGAAACTCTGTTCACCCTAGCGTTCGAAACAAAAGTTGTCATCCCCATAGAAACATCGTATGTGTCCCCTCGGGTCAGGCTATACGATGAAGAACAAAATGTTGATACGCTACTACAAAGTTTGGATGAGCTAGAAGAAAAAAGGGAAAAGTCCCGAATAAGAAATACAGCATATCAACAAAGAGTGGCTCGCCACTACAAATCTCATGTTCGGATCAGAAAATTACAGTTAGGAGACCAGGTGCTCAGGAAGGTGTCATTGAACACAAAAAATAAAGCCGCAAGATCCCTGGCTGACAAATGGGAAGGTCCATACAAGATCGAGGGGATAGCTGGCCATGAAGCTTATTGGATTGCTCGACCCAATGGAGGGGTGTTACCCCGACCATACAATGCCCAATATCTGAAGATTTTCTATCCTTAATATATATATATATATATATATATATATTTATATTGAATATTTTATTCTTTTATTGGTAGGATAAATATTAAACTGTAATTTAAATCTGTCGATTTTTTACAGTAATAAATAAAATTACTCGGAATTTTCGAAAGGATAGCATCTAGTTCGGGATTTCAAAAAAAGGCATATGATAATAAGAACATATGGAAGCAGAGCATGATAATAAGAACATGCAAATAGAATTCTCGGGACCATCAAATCCCGAATGGGAGGAGAAGCTCGTAGGAGCATGCCAGCCGAGCAGGGTCAAAATGACCTTCGTAAAAAGGTAAACCTGATGCACCAGACTTTGGAAAAATGTTCAGGACGCTATAGGGAGAAATTCCGGTGAAATACGTAGCTGTGTTGAAGCAACTTTAAAAAAAAAAGAGCTCAACGATTCGGCAAACCCTTACGCATAAAAACTAGGGAGACGTCCTTGGTATTGCGTAAGGACTCGAACGTATGATCATGGTGAGCCTTGATGTAACATTCGGGTAGCAACCGGGTATGAAACACAAGTGAAAAACTTCTGTTTCAAGATGACTCGGTTAATAATAAAGAGTCAGTTTAATAAGATACTTGGCAATTGAAGTCATTCGAGTAACAACCGGTTTAATAAGATACTCAGTTAAGTGACCCGAACACTGAAGAAGCCAGTTTAATAAGATATTTCACAATTAAAGTCATTCGGGTAACAACCGGTTTAATAAGATACTCGGTTAAGTTACCTGAACATTAGCCAATTCAATACCACTCGACAACAATCAGCAATGAACAGATCAAGATCATTCAATTCAGAATAAAATAAGATTTTATTGCTCCTAAAAGAATGGTTACAGTTCAAAGAATGTTTCTGTACAAGCAAAAAATATTCAGAATTTTCTACAATTCTACAAAATCAAGGTTGCGAGGACTTCGAGCCTTTCCCAATACTCAGATCTGGCACCATCTCGTACTCACGAAGCAGGCTCTCATTAGATGGCCAAGTGATATCGACGACAGTATCATCCATCCACTGGCTGTAATTTACACCCATGACTGGCCCGACATCTGGGACTACACCCTCAACCGACTCTTGACTTGTGTAAAAGGCCGAGAGAGAATGCTCAGACTGAATCTCTAAATACATAGGATGGGGCTCTTTGCCTTGACTATGATAGTAGGCTCTCCATTCCTTCATCTGAATCCGAAGAGAATCCAAGGACCGATCCACATGGTGTTTGATCGATAGCTCCCAATTAGCACAAGCTTTCTCGGTCGCCCTATTCTTGACTTTGAAGAACTCACCGGCCAAAACTAGTCCACGTTGAAATTCCCGAAGAAGTAGGGCATCGTAAGCAGGGGATCTTTTAAAATGATCCACCCCTTGGACTTCCAGTCCCAACCTGGCCTCTCGGGAAAGGGATTTAACTGTCAGCACTTTACGCTCCAGATCTTCAATTTTTTGGTCATACGCCGACTTCGCCTGCTCCGCCTCCTGCTCGGCCTTAAGCATGGATTCTTCAGCAGAAGAAAGAAGATTTTAAAGCGATGCAACCTTCTCCGCTGCCAGAGATGCCTTGTCATAGGCTTCAACCTGCTTCGCCAGGCAGTGGTCGATAAATATCTATACAGAGTCGACCTCCTGCTGATAAGCCTGCTCAGCTCGAGCATGACCCTCCTCACTCGCCTTCAGCTGAGCCTTTAGATGCCTTATCCGATCGGTTTGACATTGCTGCGTCTGAATAAGCTCAGCAAATTCGGCCACCATCTGTAAAGGAATATACTTAGAAATCCGACAGAAACAAAACAATAAAGAAGTCAGATTTAACTTACATAAGATGCACCGTTGAAAACGTTTTGGGACGTTCGGTCAGTGAACCATCTCTAAAACCGCTGCAGCGGTCCTCCCCGATATAAGCCCGACCGAAGGACATCTCCTGTAGCATATCCTGGGGAGAAATGAATAAAGGAACCCCCGAGGGTTCAGCTCCCAGATTTCCAAACTTGGGGGCAGGAGAAGCCCTATTCGGCTCTAAGGATGGAGAAGGAACCCCTGAAGGTTCAGCCCACATATCTCCAACTTCAGGGGTAGAAGAAGCCCTACTCGGTTCTGAAGTGGCTGCATCTACTGATGCTCCAACACCAACACTCTAGGCAATCTCATCCGCAACATCTTTGTCACTGGAGTCAATGAATGAGACTACCCGAGGAACTTTGAGAGGACGAGACGGCGAACTAACTGCCTTTCTCTTCTCACCCCGAGAACAGTGGAAGTTAAGATCAGCAGTTGGATCTTCCTGCGGATCGTCCGTAAAGACTCAAAGAATTTGGCACCAGCAAGCAGTTGATCCGTCAAGACGTTACCACCATCGCCAGCTACAAACTGTCGAACAGGCTCTTCACCTGAATCCTCATACTGCATCTCCCTATTTTTAGGCAGTGTAGTGTCAATCGGCTCACATTGGCCACTTGGACCAGCAAAATCCTGAGTAGAAGGCTGAGCACCCCGATCAACACACTCAGGAATTTGCTCAGCAATATCAGTTTCCTCATCAGGCTCGGGTAGAGCAATACCCTCATCGCCCTGACAAGAAGCTTCCTTTCTACTCGCTTGTAGAATCACCTTCACCTGGCGAGCCTGAAGATCGCTGACAACGTCCGTATCAAACACTAAAAAAAAATTAAAAAAAAATTATTTATGTTAGAAAAGAAAATGAAAAGCAGAGAAATACAACAGAAAGGGCGCAGGGTTACTTACATCGCCTGCGATGGCCCGAAATCTGTCTGAAGAAGCCGAGCTTTATCAAATCATCCTCTTTGAAAAGATAGCTCTTGCTTCTCTTTTCCAGAGTACGAACTACTGCCTGAGTCAGCCTCTTCAGCTCTGAATCACTATAGTCAATTGTTTTCTTGTTCCACACTTCGGGGGAACTGAAGAAGCAGGGAACACTCAACACCATTTGGGAATCCCCAGATCGAACAGTGATATCAAGCCCGAGAGCCCCTCCAGCAAAAAACCAACTGTTTTTCCAAAATTTATTGGATGTAGAGAATCCTCATATGAAACCCTTCTTTTTGGGTCATCAGAAGCATCGACCCCTCGATTCACCTTTGCTTCTTTGGGGACCCAACCGTCTGAAGAAGTAGACACAAGAAAATAGGTCCCCGTTCTGCTAACCTGCCTCAGCGTAAAGAAATGCCTGATTTCATTCGGAGAAGGCAGTGAAAGGTTCATTCGACTGAACATATACCACATACACATCAAGGCTTTGTAACTATTCAGGGCCAACTGAGTTGGGGCTATCCCTGCTTCAGCCAAAAACCAGGCAATAAAAGGCTGAAGGGGAAGTGTGACTCCGCAGCAAAACATCGATCCATAAATCGCGACCATGCCCTCAGAAGGATTCCATACGGCTCTATCCCCCGCAGGAACCAAAGTGACTGAGTCGGGCAAGTCGAATCGGGAGCGGTATTTTTCTATCTCAGCTGGCCCGACCACATTCGGCTCAGTATCAAAGCCACTCGGGCGAGTATCAGAAAACAAAAGACGAGACGCCCTATACACTTCATCAACGTCACCCTCGTTAACAGTCTGTTCCCTGGTCTAAACGCTGCTCGAGCCGTGCTTGTATACCTTACTTCTGCTCTGATGTTTACCCATCCTTCGAAAAGATACCCTGTGATCAAAAATATCAGAATCAGAACTAGATGGAGAACTCGATACAGGGTTGAAAGTGACGTCAGGATGAAGCCCAGAAACATCAACCTCTAAGAATGGAGGTTCATCTATTGGGATATCCCCCAATAATCGTTTAACGCAAGATACTAACTGGAAATCCCCACGTTCTAATGCATCAAAAGCGATTTTAAAGAGACGATGGCGGGAAGATGGCCCCATTAAAACTAACCTTGAATTGAGATTGATGCAAGATCTTCAAGTGGAGAATTGTGAACTTATGGATAAAGAAATCTGAGTTTAAAGAAATTTATGTTGAGTTTTTGAGAATAAACCAACAATGTCTCTCAGCGAAGAATTTAAAGATGAGACGGCACGAAACCCTAGGATTTCAAAGCAGGAAAAAATTTATGACGAAATTCGATGACGTATGCGGCGCTAGAGGAAAGGCAAAAATCATTTTTCATAAATGATATTGAAAAACGAAGAGACGAGGGGCGCGTGTCAAAACAGAAAGTAACCCTCAACCGTCAGAACTTCAAAACATCGCTATCATTTAAGATCTCGCGTGATGAAGCGAATCGAAATTACAGAGTCACTATTAAGACGTGCCATTATGACAAAATGGCTATTCTGACGAGAGAAAATTAAGATGATTAAAATACTCTTGCCCGAAATGAAATTTTCTCGGTAAAAATATTTTAAGGGGGTATTGTCGTATGTAAATTTTACCAAGCATACACATCATTGACATGAAGGAAAAAATAGCCAGATGGACGCCCAAATATGCATTCGGAAAATATCCTATAAGGCATCATTAAAGAGAAAGAAGCTCGAGTAAGCATATATTGAATAAAACCTACTCGGGATCAGTTAACAGCACTCGGGACAGGTTAAACAACGCTTCCACTCTGGCTCAAACGGTGCTACTCCGGACCATCAGGTATTACTCTTACTCGGGAATAAATACGACTCGAGTAATAACTTGGTGCTTATTTCATACGGATTAAGTCATTAAATACGCGACGATATCCATCAGGAAGGAATCCCAAATAAAATAGAGCATTAAATTAGAAGAGTCCCCAATTAGGAAATAACTTGATTTCTTTGCAAAGGCTACATTCTTATAAGGAAACAAGTCCAAATTGAACTGCACTACTAGAATCTCGATCGATTTCCATAATAGACTCCGAAATAGGAAAGAAGACAAATCGACCTCAAGAAAGTAGCCGAATCACAATTAAATACAAAGATCTTGTATTACTTGTACAAGGCAGATTAGGGTTCTATAAACATATAAATAAACCCATAATCTCATCCAGAAAAGGGATAGGCAATATAGCATACAGCAATTATAGTAAATACAGAGAGAAAAAAGAGAGATCGAGAGCTTGTAAACATCTTATTCTCTTAGTGGATTTTGGCTTGGTTGATCCTTCAACCACCCGTGGATGTTTCTCCGGCCATCGGAGTTTTACCATGTAACACTTGTCTTTGTTACTCTCTCTACATCTCTTTCTCTTTAATTCAATAGCCGAAATCCAATTCTTGTTGGCTTTTTTGGCATAATCCAGAAATCGACATCAACAGAAAAAAAATACCCTTAATAGTTGCTCCACATCAAATTTTTTTCTTTCAATTTACAGTGACAGTTGTGAAGTAGAAAGAAAAAGTCTTGTTGAAACTCAGACGATCATTCGAATGGTGATGGAGTGGCACTACGCTGACGCACTCGGGAGTCAAGCTCGTAGAGGTTGAGCTGTTCGGTCAACTTGACGGGGGGGTAGGAGGCAGCGCCCCCAGAGCATTTTTTTTCACTTTAAAATTTCGGTTTTGAATCTTCCATTGTTAAAGTTGTTGAGGGTTGGGATTTTCAAGTGGGGAGGAGGATAAAAAGTACTATAAAATATTTTCATAAGGCACAAATTGTACTTATAAAGGCTCAAAAATACTTACAAAAAGCTCGGACAAACTTATAAAAGGTTCAGAAACACTTACAAAAGGCTCAGACGCACTTACAAAAGGCCGGACACACTTATAACAGACACAGACACAGACACAATTATAAAAGGTTCGGAAACACATACAAAAAGGCTTAAAATACTATTACAAAGGCTCAAAAACACTTACAAAAGGCTTAGACACACTTACAAAGGCTTGAACACACTTTTAAAAGGCTCGGACACTGATGTAAAAGGCTCGGACACTTAGCCATTGCAATTACATTTTGAGCCTTTTTGTAAATGTTTCTGAGCCTTTTGTAAGTGTTTCCGACCATTTTGTAATTTTGTCTAAGCCTTTTGTAAGTGAATTCGAGCCTTTGTAATTACATTTTGAGCATTTTTGTAAGTGTTTCTGAGCCTTTTGTAAGTGTTTCCTAACATTTGTAATTACATTTCGAGCCTTTTGAAAGTGCTTCCAAGCCTTTTGAAAATATTTTGTAGTACTGTTCATCCTCCTCCCCACTCAAAAATCTTAACCCTCAATAACTTTTGTTACATGTATATTTTATTGGATGTACACGCCACTGACAGGTAAGACAATCCCCTAAAGAGATTTCTAGATGAGCATCTGAGCTGGCATATAGAAGACACTATCCGTGACATTACCAAGGAAGAAAAACCTAGAGTAAGCCCGAATACGGGTACTCGGCAGATTATGTTCTACTCGGGACAACACAAGAATCCCGAATAAAGATGTTCGATACTTGATCGACATACGTGAATAAGCCCAAGAAAGAATCTAGAATCATACTTCGGTACATAAACATCTGCATTTCATCCCCCGTATCAAATGAGGAAAGAGTTTAGAAACTTTCTAGAAGGTTAAAACACCAAACAGAAAGCGAGTCCAAGTTAAGTAATAACTCTATTCTTCTAGAAGACTGCACACCGATAAGGAAATAAGTCTTAAACGGACTATGCCACTAGAATCCCTTGAAGATTCATATTCGATCCATAAGATCTCAGAAACAGGAAAGAAGACAAACGACTTCACCAAGCAACCAGTCTCAATTAAATACAGTTTCTTTTACTTGTAGAACATGGATTAGAGTTCTATGCATGTATAAATGGACCCATGATGTTACTATAAAGGAAAGAGATACAAAAAAAAAGATAGACAAGACAGTAAACAGAATAGAGAAGAAATCATTGTAAGAGAGGAAAAAGAGAGATCGAGTGGTGTAACTGATTATTCAATAGTGGATTTGGCTTGGTTGGTCATTCAACCACTTGTGGATGTTTCTCCGATCATCAGAGTTTTACCATGTAAACTCGTGTCACTAATATAGGAAGATTCGGCCAGGAGGTCTCAAAAATCGGCAGCGTAAATGATGAAGTAATAATCGATGCGTTCGTAAATAACTTACAGAATGGACGTTTGTTTTTTAACCTAAGAAGGGCTCGTCTAACTAGATATGCAGATATGATGGATATGGAAGGTAGATACACCTTGACGGAAGAAGAAGAGTTGGCGACATGACGTAGTTACATGCATTAGGGGAAACCTAAACAAAAAGATATCGAGTTAAAGTTGCAAAACCATAAAGGGAAACAAAAAGGAAATAGCAAAGAGAAGAGAAAAGATGGGGGAAATGGACGTAATACTGACCAAACCAGGGAAAATTTCCAAGGAAAATATACGAGCTACACCCCACTTCGAAAAAAATAGGAAGAGATTCTGGCAATACTAGAAGAGAAAAATCTGGTGAATGAGCCACGTCGGCAGTCGCAATTTTCTCGACGAGACATGACAAAATATTACAGGTTCCATAAAGAAACGGGTCGCGAGACCTCTAAATGTTACCAACTAAAAGATTATTTGGAAACCCTCATCCGAGAAGAACACCTACAAGATATAATTTTGAAGAAATATGAGAAGTCAGAATTCAGAATTCAGAAAGAAACGGGAGATCATAATTTTGGTCGGAATAAAAAGGCCAGTCCCGAGGTGAATAGAGCGATACAGAAAATCTTTGAAGGACCATCAACTAGGAGAAGTGACCGAGAGCAGACTCAGGAAATTTGAGAAGCAGTTAAAGCAAGACATAATTTCGACGTTAATTCTATCAAACCTGATCCGAAAAGAATAAAGGAAGTATGGAACCCGATAATATTCACTGAAGTTGACTCACATGGGGTCGATGTCTGACCAAACAATGCTCTCGTTATTAGTGCCAGAATTGGCCATAGGAAAGTCAGGAGAATTTTAGTGAACAATGGTAGCTCAGTATACATCCTCAATGTGGCTGTTTATGATTAGCTCAGATTGAATCGAAAGGTTAGAACAGCGAAGCTGCCCGTGAAGATTAGAGTAGGTCCTTGGGAAAAAACAGTGCTACTCGACTTTGTGGTGGTAGATCTAGACAACTGGCCTTATGATGCGTTAATAGGTCGACCTTTCCTAAACAAAACAAAAGCGGTAACAGCAACCTACGCCTTGATGATTAAATTTCCGACTGAATGGGGGGTAGGAATAATCAAGGAGTCGCAGAAGATGACCAAAAGAGGTAATCTCTCAGTTTACAAAGACAGAGATAATAGTGAACACCAAGTATGCACATTAACTCAACCAGATCGGATTAAGCAAGAAGAATCACTGTTGTTCGAGTTCGATCCAAGGGAGGAACCGGAAACATCAAAGAATGAACCAACATAGGAGGTGGTCTTAAAGAAAGATGAGTTGAATAAGAAGATCAAAATTGGAACCAACTTCGAAGAGAAGGTCAAACTAGATATTATCAATTTGCTCAGAGAATACAAAGATGTGTTTCCATGGAGTCATGAAGACATTGTAGGGATAGACGCACGAGTAATATCACATCACTTGGTGGTGGATCCAAATACGAGACCTGTGATACAAAAGAGAAGATCTTTCAACCTCGAAAGAAGTCGAGCGATCAAGCAGGAGGTGGAGAAGTTACTCACTATAGGGTCAATATGAGAAATCAACTATCCTCAGTGGGTAGAAAATGTGGTTTTGGTCCAAAATAATAATGGTCAATGGAGAATGTTCATGGATTTCACGGATCTGAACAAAGCCTGCCCAAAAGACAGTTTTCCACTCTTAAGAATAGACCAACTGGTCGATGCTACATCAGGTCATGAATTACTCTGTTTTATGAATACTTATTCGGGATACAATCATATCCGGATGAATAAAGTTGATGAAAAAAAAAACAGCATTCACGACCGATCAGGGTTTGTACTATTATACAGTGATGCCTTTTGGGCTAAAAATTGTTGGGGCCACATATCAAAGATTGGTCAACAGAATTTTCGCTCACCAAATGTGAAGAAACATGGAAGTTAACATAGATGACATGTTGACCAAAAGTATTTTGGCAGGCGAATATGCTTTGGACCTGCGCGAAACATTCGATGTCTTGAGAAGGTATCAGATGAAGTTAAATCCGAGCAAGTGCCTATTCGAAATTCCTTCAGAAAGGTTCATTGGGTTCCAAGTTCACCAGAGGGGGATCGAAGTGAATCCCAAGAAGATCCAAGCCCTTCAAAAAATGACTTAACCAAGGACGTTAAAAGAGGTACAACGTCTGACAAGATGCTTAACTTCCATAGGCAGGTTCATTTCGAAGGCCCAGATAGATGTGCTCCTTTTTTCAAAGTGATCAAAAAGGGGAAAGGACTTAAATGGAACAAGAATGTGAACAGACATCTCGGAAGATCAAAGAATACTTAGGTTAGACTCCAAACCTCTCAAAACTTAAGGTTGGCGAAATACTCTACTTGTACTTGTCCCTGTCCCTTACAGAGTTAGCAGTAAGCTCGGTTCTAGTCAAAACATAAGACAGGATACATAGGCCAATGTACTATACCAGCAAGGGTCTTCTGTTGGGATTATGCTCGATAGCAAGAGTATAATAATGTATTTGACAATCTTTTCACATTAATAAAGTGATTTCTAGTTTAACAAATCTTATAGCATTTATAGTTTAATTATTATAATTGTCAAAAGTAAATAATCATAAGGTCAAAAGACTATGAGAAAAGAAAAACTGTTCATATATCTAGATATGTATGAGGTAAACACAATTCTTTAGTTAGTCTTGAATAATATTCACAACTTAAGATAAAAGGTTGGGCGCATTTATCTTATCAAAGTTGTAGATTCTTTTGCTAGCATTTGAGTGGGATCAAATGTGTTATGATGAGTCTAAAATCATCAAAGTGTGATGTCTTTGAGAAAAATAATCTAGTGCACTAGGTGCATTGAATTGGATCACGGTGAAATACTTTATCTAGAACCGTCAATGGATAAAAATTTTCACTTGAAGACAATCGGAGAGTCTATCTCAATCCTGAGATAAATGATGGACTTATGGTTGCAAGTGTTATCATTTGAGCTATCAATGAGTACGATTATATAGCATAGTCTATCCTCGATAGTTTGATAGTATTCATTTGTTAATCGATAAAGGACTTCATTTATAGATATGGACATCGTGGCTCCATTTATTAAATGTGAGTAGAATACCATCGTATGGATATTTTGAGGTATTGGATATTAAATCTTAACGTTAAGTTTTCAATAGTGTCTATTGAAACATAGCTTCAGGACAAGTCAAAATATCCAAGTTCAAAATGTGATCATATGAGTAAATATGGTAACTTAGAGATCTATAGGCGGTCTATAAGCTCTTGGTGATTACTGATATTCTTCATGAGGATACACTTTCTCCAATAAGGTTGTCTAGGGTATAAGTAAGAAATATTAACTTATTCTATCTTTATTTAAGAGTGAAATTTTAGTTCTTTAGTGGAATGAACTAAAATTAATAGATCGGATCTAAGTGAATCATTTGTTGATTGTGATTGGGTTGTGTCTATCGGAGCTTAAATTTAAATAGTCCGTCAAGATCCCCAATCCACACGAACTTGCATGGATCACTCGATATATTCTACCGGACCAATTTAGGAGTCCATCTAGAATTGCATTAAGGCATGTGGACTTGTTTCGTTTTGTAAGAATGGGTCTTGTTCACATGTGGACTTTTTATAAAAGTCCAATGGATTTAATAAAATAAGAAAAATAATATATATGTCTATATATTGTCATGGGCGGCAAGGCTAATGTATAAAAGACTAAATATATTATTTGTTATTTTATTTTATTTTATTATTTAATTAAATAAAAAATAATTAATTTTTTGATTAATTAATTGTTTAATTAAAAGTCAAAATCTTTTCCTAATAGAAGAAGATCTCCTAATATTATACTATTTTTGGTAGTATAATTAGTATTAAAGACTATATTTGATAAGTAGATAAATAAAAGGAATTATTTATCTAGTCAAATTAGGAAGTCTTTAATATGGTCACAAATACACTAATGAGTTGGATTAGGAATCTTGGTGTAGGAAAGAATTCTTTTTGGAAAATGATTATTGGTCACCAAGTAAATCCACCTAAGGATAGGATTCTTACCCACCATGTAAATCCTTCTTAAGAAAGGATTTGTATGCCTATTTATACTACCTGTACATTTTGTGCAAGCCAAAGAAGGTTTAGAGAGAGGAAAAATTTGGCCATTAGATAATTCTAAGAAGACAAATTCGACCAAGCCCTAATTTTTATAAAAGAGTTTTCGGCCACCATAGAATTTGAGTATAGAGAATTTGGTTCTTGCTCTAGATAAATTCATCCAACTCTAGTGTGTGAAAATTCGGCAAAGAGGAAAAGGAAGAAAGAACGTTTTGTATTCGATAGTACATTAGTATCCTTTGCATTAAAAGGTTTTGTGTACAACATCGAATCTAAGTTCACGTGAGTTACAGTCAAATTGATTGATAATTCACAAGTGACCTAACGTTCTTTGTTTTTCTTCTTGGAGGATTATTGTGACTAACAAAGAAAGAGATTTTGTTTGTTTCCATCTTCAGGTATACAATTTAAAGAGAGGGAGCCCACACTCCTAGATGATTCACGTTCGTGATTGGATTAGAAGATCTTACGGATTCAATTCGGTGCTAGTTCAATCATCACGTGAAAAAGGTACGATGCTTTTTATATACATCAATTAATCTAGGGTTAAGGATCTTGTTATTTAAAAAGGAAAAAAATTTATTTATACTGAAACACTAATTTTGGTTTTTCATGCTTCCGCAGCATGATTTTCCCTTCATCTTCTTCCTGCTGAAACCAGATACTCACAGACAAAAAAATGGCTTTAGCATTGGTTTCGGCAGGAAGAAAGTTAAGGCCGTACTTTTAGGCACCTACAATCAGGGTTTTCACCGACTGCCTGCTTAAGCAAATTCTGCAGAAGCCTGAGATTTCAGGGAGATTGACTAAAAGGGCAATCGAGCTGAGTTAATTCGATATTCAGTACATGTCTAGGAAAACACTCAAAGGCCAAGCAGTGGCAGATTTCGTAGCAGAGTTCACATAACCAAATTTGGAAGCAAAAAGAATGTTGGATAGGAGTTTCTCATGGAGATTATATATCGATGGTTCCTCGAACACTCATAGCAACGGGGCAGGGATCGTAGTATCACCCCAGAGGAAGACGACGTTGAATATGCCATGAGATTCGATTTCAAAGCAACAAACAACGAAGCGGAATATGAGGCATTGCTAGCAGGGCTTAGAGTTTGCATAGCTCTCGGAACAGATGAGGTCGAGATATTCAGCGACTCACAGGTAGTCGTCAACCAAGTCTTAGACGAATATCAGGCCAGGGATGAAAGTATGATAGCTTATTTGGGCATATCAAAACGACTACTCCAAAAATTCAAAGAATATAAGTCCCCGTCCTGCAGTTGTTTTTTAGTCCGTTTTCGTTTTTAATTTTTAAAAATGATTTCAAAAACGCGTTCGTTAATCGTTTTTCATTTTATTTTCGAAAAACAAAAAAAAACGAAAAACAAAACCAGTATTAAAAGTAAAAGATTTGAAAAACACAAAATACTTGTTTTTTGTTTTTTGTTTTTGTTTTTGTTTTTCATTTTGTTTTTAATTTTTTTTATATTAATTTTTTAAAAAAAAAACTATTAATTGTATTGTTATGTGTTTGATATGGTTAGAAAAAGACGGAACATGAATTCAAATGAACAAAGTGCACCTCTTTTATATATATATATATATATATATATATATATATATATATATATATATATATATATATATATATATATATTATAATATTTACATAATTAATATTCTATAATATATATTATTATAATAATATATTATATATAATAATATTATATATATTATATACAATAATATATTATATAATGTTATATATATATATAATATAAAATATTATATATTTACATATAATATATCAAATATTATATATTTATACATAATATATCAAATATTATATATTTATATAGGATATAATGTAATGTATAATGTATTATTATGTATAAAAATATAATATAATATAATATAAAAATTATAATAATATTTAATATATAAAATAATATATATATATATAATATTATAATATATTATTATATTGTAGTTAAATATATTTTATATATTATTATAATTAGGGGTGGGCGTTGATTGGACAGGTTCGGTTTTTCATAAAACCGATAAAAAACCGATAAAATATGGTTTTTAAAAAAGTGATCTGATCTAATCAAATTGACATTTGCCAACCGATAAAAAACCAACTGAATTGGACCAGTTCGGTTTGGATCTGCTTTTTTGGTTTTGGGCATGATGGGCCAAAATTCTAAATTTTATTTATTACATATTTAGTTCATTTTTTTTAAACCTTTTGTGCCAAATTTATTTACATCACAATAAAAACATATTAAAAAACTACAAAATCCAATACAAAATAGTAAACACATTTCAAAATACTTGTCAGCCAAATTTTTTGTTGATAGCTAATACAATAGTCAATACCAAACAAAGTTAAATTACATTTTAAAATCCAATAAAATATACCTAATAATTGAAGAGTGAAGAGTGAAAAGTGGAAGTTAGAATTAGTTTTTTTTTTTTAATTTATAGTCGGGTACCGGTTCGGTTATCTGGTTTTTAGAACTAAACCGAACAAAAACCGATCCAACCGGTTTTTTTTAAATTAAAACCAAACCGAACCGAACCGATCAACCAATCAAAAGCGGTAAAAAATCAATTGGACCGGTTTGATCCACTAGTTCGGTTCGGTTCGGTTCGGTTCGGTTCATTGGTTTTTTGCCCACCCCTAATTATAAAATGTGTATATATATATATATATATATATATATAATAAAATAAAAATATAATTGTATATATATATATATTAATATAATATATACAATTATATTTTTATTTCATAATATATCTAAATATATATATATATATATATATATATATTATTTATTTGTAATTTAAGAGTTTAGTTTTAATTAATTCATTTTTTTATATGTTTTTTTGAATTAATTTTTTATGTGTTACTTTTGTTTAATTTAAAAACTACAATACAAAATTTATATTGGTTAATTATGTAATCAATTTGTTTATAGTTGTAATAATATTAAACAAAATACCAAAATTGATATTTCAATTTTTGATAGTTTTCGGTTAACCTATTAGACGGGTTTTTTTCGTTTTCATTTTCAAAATACAGCTTTCAGTATATACTACCAGACGCGTTTTCAAAATTCACATCAGCAACAACCACAATCAGGCCAAAGAATATCCCGGTTGCACATCTTCTCAAACCAAGTATAGTTTAGCCAAAAGACTTTGAAGTCTCAGAAATCCGAACACCGTCAGACGGTTAGATGACTCAGCTAAAAAGGTACCTGGAAGAAGATATACTCCTGAAAGATCCCTTATAAGTAAAACGCGTCAAGTATATGTCAACAAGATACACACTGATTGGAGAAGAACAATACAGAAGAGGGTTTTCCCGAACGCTCCAAAGATGTGTACCAGAAGAGGATGCACACCAGATACTACAGGAAATCCATGGTGGAGTATGTGGGAACCATACATGAGGCAAAAGCTTGGCACATAAGGTACTTAGGCAAGGTTTTACTGGCCTTCTTTATTCACTGATGCACATTCGGTAACCCCCAGAAAACCTTAGAAGCCTCAAATCCCCATAGTCGTTCGCCGTATGGGGTCTGGATTTAATCAGTCCGATGCCAGAAGGAACAGGGGGTGAAGCGAAGCATGCAATCGTGGTTGTTGATTATTTTACTAAGTGGGTGGAAGCTGAAGCACTAGTTCACATCACGGAAGCAAACACCACAAACTTTATAAATAGAAATATACTCTATAGGTTTGGAGTCCCGAATACTATTATCACTGACAACGACACCTAATTCAACAATCAACAATTCATGCAGCTGTGCAACGATTACCAAATTATAAATTAGTATGCCACACCTGCCCACCCTCAAACAAATGGAAAAGCTGGAGCAGTAAACAAAGTCATCAAGCACATACTCAAAGCAAAGTTAGATGTCAAAAAGGGCAGTTGGGTTGAAAAACTTTCTAAAGTATTATGGACTTATCGGACGACAGTAAAGACTTCTACTGGAGAAACACCGTTTTCTCTGGCATTTGGAACAGAGGCTGACATCCCAGTAGAAACATCATATATGTCGCCTAGATTCAGGCTGTATGATGAAGATCGAAATGTTGATAAATTGCTACAAAGCTTGGATGAGTTGGAAGAAAAAGGGAGAAATCTCGAGTACGAAATGTAACATATCAATAAAGAGTGGCCCGACACTATAATTCTCATGTTCGGATTAAGAAGTTCCAATTATGAGATCTGGTGCTCAGAAAAGTATCGTTGAACACAAAGAACACAGTTATAAGCTTGTTGGCTGACAAATGGGAAGGACCATACAAAATTGAAGGAACAGCTGGTTACGGAGCATATTGGATTGCCCGACAAAATGGAGGGATTTTACCCAGACCATGCAATGTCCAATATTTAAAGATCTTCTACCATTGAAATTTATTTTATAGTCAGGATGTTTTTTTATTTATTCTTAGCAATCATTTGGGATTTTCATATTGTTAGTTTTGCAGTTATGAATAAAATCCCGACACGGGATTCCAGAAATCTGAGCATATGATAATAAGAACATATGAAAAAGATTAAGCATATGATAATGACATTAAACTGCATGAAATAAAATGCTCAGGGCCATTAATTTTTCAAAAATCCCAAATGGGCGGAGAAGCTCAAAAGAGCATGTCAGCCGAGAAAGGTCAGCCAAGACCTTAGCCATAAGGCAAACCCGATGCACCAGATTCTGGAAAATGGTTCGGGGCGACGTCAGGAAAATCCCGGTGAGTTACGCCGCTGTGTTAAGCAATTCAGAGCATAATGATTCGGTAAACCCTTGCGCAGACAAAACTAGGAGATGTCCTCAGTGGCTTGTGTAAAGACTCAAACGTATGATCATGGTGAGCCTCGATGTAACGTTTGGGTAGCAACCAAGTGTAAAACACAAGTACAAATCTACTTGCCTGTTTCGAGATGACTTGGTTAATAATATTAGTCAGTTAATAAGATACTTCACACTTAAAATTGTGTTAGCCAGTTTAACAAGATACTTGGCGTTTAAGATTACAAAGAAGTTATTCGGTCCACGACCTTAGCCAATTCATAAGATACTTGGCATTTAAAAAGAGTTGCTCGGACAACGATATTGGCAAGTTAATAAGATACTTGGCATTTTAATTTTCGTAACAGGATTCGCAACAAAAAACAATCAAGCAAAATATGGAATTTTATTAATCCTGAAGATTTTTACAAATATGCCTAAGGTGGGGTTGAGAATTTGGAGCCCTTGCCGATGCTCGGATCAGGCACCATTTCTTATTCATGTAAGAGACTTTCATTAAAAGGCTAGGTGATTGTGTCAACCGAATCATCCATCCATTCACTGTAATCCATTCCAGAGACCGATCCAACGGCAGGCTCCGACCCATCCATATCAGTTTCTTGATTGGTATAAAAAGTTGAACGAGAATGCGACGGGATCTCCAGATGCATAGGATGGGGATCTTTCCCTTTGCTATGACAATAGGCTCTCCACTTCTTCATTTGAATCCGAAGAGCCTCCAACAAGCGATTCATGTGACTTTTGATTGATAGCTCCCAGTTGGCTCGAGCCTTTTTAGTCACCCGATTCTTGACCTTGAAGAATTAGCCAGCCGAGACCAACCCCCGTTGGAACTCCCTAAGAAGTAGGGAATCATAGGATGGGGACCTCTTAAAATGAACAACCCCTTACACTTCAAGTTCCAGCTTGGCTTCCTTCGAAAGGGATTCAACCATCAAAATCTGGCGCTCAAGATCTTCAATCTTGCGCTTATTAAAAGACTTTACTTTTTGAGCCTTTGCTCTGCCCGAAGCATTGACTCTTGGGCAGCGGAGAGCGAGTCTTCCAAAGATTTAGCTCTCTTCCGTAATAGAGGTCCACTCATCAGCCTCCATCTGTCTCGCCAAACAACGATCGGTAAACTCCTGGGCAAAACTCACCTTTTTTTGACATGCCGTCTCAATCCAAGCACATATATCCTTACTCTCCTTTAACTGAGCTTCAAGATGCCTAATCCTATCAGCTTGATGTTGTTGCGTCTGAATAAACTCAGCAAACTCAGCAACCACATACAGGGAAGTAAGTTAAAAATATGAATTAAGGCATATTAAGACGAAGTTCGGGACAGAAGACTTACATAAGTCGCACTATTAAAAATGTTGTGAAGAAGCTCCGTAGGAGAACCAATCCCGAAACGACTCCAATGGTCGTCACCAATAAAAGCCTGACTGGATGACATCGTTCTCAGCATATCCTAGGGGGTGGGACGCGTAGGGCATCATCAACCTCAGGAGGCAAAGAATCTCCTATGTTCAAATATCTAGAAGGTTCCTCTCTTCCCAAAGGTCTCTCTGCTTAAGCATTTGGGGAACCCCTAATGTCAACATCTTCATCACTCGACTCGATGAACTAAACCACTTGGGGAATTTTTGGAAGAGGTCGAACGGGAGAATCAACTGCCTTCCTCTTTTAGTTCGAGTACAGTGGAAACAGAGGTTAGCTGTAAGATCTGCCTGATCCTCCATGATATCTTTAAAAGATTTGAAAAGATTAGAGATAGGGCCAACCTGTTCAATAGGGGGGTTTCTACATCCTTCACCTATTGAACTAGGATCGTCAGATGTTACACCACCAGGATGTCTTCCCTGTCTGCCTTCATCCTTAGAAACCCTTTGATCACTATCAAGTCCCATAGGGTCACTCAGACCACGTGATTCCCCCGCGGTGGATTGAACGATCTCTTCAAGAATATATTCAGGAACCTGCTTATCTACCTCCTCAGAATCTTCATCTGATTCATCATCAGGCGAAGCAATCTCTTCTTCGTTTTGACGAGAAGTCTCTTTACAACTCATCTGAATAATTTTTTTCAGTTGGTGGGCTTGGGCACCAGAGACGACATCCATATCATACACTGAATTCAAAAAGGAAGAGTTAAAAAGGCACGGTGAAAAGCAACAAAGTAAAAGCAACGAGAAAAATCTCACTTACAATGTCTACGGTAAGCTAAAATCTGAGGAAAAAAGCCGATAGCTATCATCTTCTTCTAATCAAAAAGATAGGACATACTCCTCTTCTCTAGAGTACGCAAGGCCACCCGAGCAAGCTTACTCAACTCGGTATCATTGAAGACAGGCCTCGACTTGTTCCAGCGAGCAAGAGAGTAAAAAACTGAGGAACATTTAATACTTATCTGTTTTCCCCGACTGAGAGCTCGATCTCATGTCCCCTGTTTCTATGAGCAATAAACCAGCTATTTTTCCAGTACTTATTGGAGGTAGGAAAACCCCATACAAAACCTTTCTTGACGTCCGAGGAAATAGCGACTCCCCGGTTCACCTTTGTCCCTTCAGAAATTCAGCTATATGGCTGGATAGAAGAAAGTAAGTCTTAGTCTGACCAGATGAGCATCCGAGCTGTAAGTTCCTCAGTTTTTGAATGACTCATTTCGTTGACAACCATATTTAGGGATTAATGTGTAAGGGTAGTTTAGGCCTTCATTGTTTAAGACCTAGCTCAAGCTTCAAAAGGTAAATCACTTGCTTAACCTTATTTAAAGAGTTTTTAGTGCACATACACACTCTCATGCATGTCTTTAAACATCTTGCATAAATACTTAATTTCCTTAATTGTGTTCCTCTTTGCCATAAATCTTGCTTGGGTGTTTGATGCATTTAGTTTGCCCTTAGAAGAGGTTTTTTTCCTTTAAACCGTGGTTGGGATCGCTCCCTGTGCATTGCCTCCGCCGCGGTATGTACAGCGGTGTTCTCCAGGTGTTGCACATTGCTGCTACCGCAGCCCCTGCTTGTTGCATGCACAGCGGTCTCTCAAGTGAAGTTTCCCAAGCGATGCATCGCTCGCTCTACCGCGGTCTGGACACTGCTTGTACCGCGGTCCAGACAGCGGAGGTTCCCAGGCATTGCACCGCTCTCTGTACCGTGGTCTAGACACTTGCCTAAACCGCGGCATGTGGTCATGACGGAATTTAATTGCCCTTCACTTAAAACGATGTAGTTTCGTGTAGGGTACAATATATATATGTTCTCTTCTCTTCTTTTTGGCAAGGGAGTCCAAGAAACCATTTTTGATTAACCAAGATTTTCTTTGAGAGAGAAGTTGACTCTAAAAGAGATAGAGCTCCCAATAACTCATTTTGACTCAACCAAACTCCAATCCATGAGCATCTAGCATCTTCTTGCATCTTCCAAGCATGGATTTCTCTTGTTTTCATTGACTAGGTAATCTCTACATGACCTAGAATTTATTATTCTTAACTAGGCTATGTTTACCTAGAAAAGGCGTTAATTACTCATTGAATGTATGCTTTTATGTTATATTGCATTTATAACATGCTTGAGATGTTGTTTATTGGTTGAGATGTTTGTTTTCATGATAGCTAGCATTTAGAACGATTTTACCCTTCCAGTTAAATCTACTTGCACTTGCATTTAGATAATTGATATCTAGGATTTGCATTCATTGTCATCTTTAATCCTTAGATAAGCATTAAATGTCTTAACCTAGCATTTGTGCCTCTAGAATATTTTTATATATTCACTTAAGTTGTTTTGACTCTTCATTGAGGTTAAGTTTTGTGACTACGGTGTGTAGTGCTGAAGCAAGTGAAGTCTTGCAACCAAGGTTGGGTTGACAAGCATTGATCAAGAATTACTATTAAGGTCTTCTGGGTAGAGTGAAAGGGTTAGTAACTGGAGGGTATGACTTAAGGTCAACCTAGGTTGTAAACTTTCACTCAATAGTGGATTTGAGGATCGTGTGTGGGGCACATATCAGCCCGTGGTTTTTCCCATTTGGAGGGTTTCCACATAGATATTATGTGTTATTATTGTTTTAAGCATAATTAATTTTATTGAATGATTTTTCATTTGGGGTAATTGGTGTTAATACTGATTAATCGAAAAATTGGTAATTGATTCGATAAAAACCTATCCCCCCCCCCCCTCCTCCCCTTCTAGGTATATAAACACACTTTCTAGGGCACTTTCAATTGGTATCAGAGCCTGTGCCTAGATATACTTAGGTGATCTGTGCACTATGTGTGTCTTACCTTATGCATTTTGGTTATTTGCATTTTTTTTTTTGTGATTAACATTGAAAAGTGTAAGTTTACTAAGGGATAATATCATCATTTTACACTTCCTATATGATTAATTCCCCAATTTAGATATAATTTCGTTCGCTCGCTTAAATAAATTTGTTGTGTAGTAATCAGTGTATTTTTCTTTTTATTTCAGAGGTAATTCGATCAATTCGGAATTATGGAGAAGTCAGATGGCAAAACAAACATCGTTTTCAAGTTTAGAACGTCAAAAACCTTAAGAATGCCACGAAGGGCATTTTTGTAATTTTTACTATTCACTGTTCACATGTGACGTCACTGTTCACAGTTGACTTTCACTGTTCACATTTGACTTTCACTATTCCTGATGATGTGGCACATTCCTGTTGACCCAAACTGCGAGTGCACTGTACACACGGCTGTAGAGAATCACATTCTAGAAGTCGGTACACTATTTATAGTTGACTTTCTAGAAGATTATTGACTGATGATGTGGCATATTTCTATTGGCCTAAATTGTGAGTGCACCGTACACGTGCTGTAGAGAATAATATTCTAGAAGTCGGTGCACTGTTCACTATTCACTTTCACGGATGTGTTTATTGTTCATTGTCGCTGTTCACTGTTCACTGTTCACTGTTCACTATTCACTGATGATGTGGCGAAATCTGGACGCTCCATTCTAAATTCATCCGATAGTCAATTTTCATCCGTATTTTGTATAAATAAAGGGATTCTCCCCTCCTAATTTCCATATTCTGAATCCAAATCTGATATTAGATTTGTGAAATTCTTTCTCTTTTGTACTCAAATTCTCAGTTTAAATAAAATAGCTATTTTCTAGTTAAATTATTTCTGACTAATTTTATACAGCTGGGACCAAAGGTGATACTGTTGGTATGGAAAATATGATCAAATTATGGTAAGTTTATTATTTTTTTGCTTTCTTCCCTCTGATCTTTGTGGAGTTTATGACTCACTGTAGACAGACAGATGTTGTCTAGCACAGTGGGTACTTTTACCCACATCTATCAGAGAATGGTCAGTGGAGTGGAATACCCTCCCATTAATCTAGACTAAATATTAATAATTTGATCATATTCGAATTACCAATAGTGGATCCCTTAGCCTCAGTTTTAATTTTAATTGATTTACATTTTATAACAAGCATAGTAATTAATCTAGATAATTAATTCTACAAGGACAAGTGAACAACCTCCCTGTGGTTAGACCCGGTCTTACCGGTTAATTTATTACTATGACACTCTTATACTTGGGATTAGGAACACTTCTTTAGGACGTGTCATGTTGCATTACATTTGCATCTTCGTATCATTAATAACCCAAACACTATGAGTGATTTTGGGGTGATTAGAGAGGGTTTGTCGGATGTGAGACCACCTTTGCTCAAGGGAGATAATTATTGTTCATGGAAGAGAAAGATGGAGTCCTTTCTTTTGGCAATAGATGATAGAGTTTGGATGGTGATTGAAGATGGATACACACCACCACTCATGACCATGGAAGATGGAAGTAGTGTGCATAAGCCTAAGTCTTAATGGAGTTCCTAAGAGCTTGAAGCATCGAAGTGGAACAATGAGGCAATGTGTGCCCTACTTAGTGCAGTGGATGAGAATCAATATAAACTCATCCAAATATCCAAAAATGCACAAGAATCTTGGAATATTCTAGAGAAGGCTCATGAAAGAACCGAAGTGATTGGAAAGCTATTGGCCTATAAATCTAGATGGAGTCCTACATCCACATCGTCGAAGAATCAAAAAGGCATAGCATTGAATACCTCTAAGGTTGAGAAGGAGGATGATGACTCGAATGAAGACTTGGCTCTAATGGTGAAGAGATTTAAGAAATTTTTGAATCTTCACAAGAATGACTCGAAGAAGAAGATTGAGCCAAGGCAAGAGAAGCCTATAAGAAAAGGCATTCAATGCTATGTGTGTAACGGGATCGGTCACATTGCTTCCAAGTGCACTAATTTAAAGAGGAAGAAAGAAAAGGTGGTGGCCTCCTCATCAAGTGAAAGTGGGAGGAAAGACGATTCCTCAAGTGATGAGGAGCTTACAAGTAACTACTTGGCCTTTGGAGCCTCCCATGTGGAACATGTAGAAAAAGGCAACAAGACCTTAGCTTGTGACCTTAAAGAATGATGTGATGAAAAAGTAGTTAAGATAGTGATTAGTGAAGCTACTTATGTTGATGACGCCGTTACGGAAATAAGTGAAACTAATGATGACTTTAGTGTTGAGAGTTCTTTATCTTACTCTACAAATGGAAGTGTAGAGAGCTTGGACTTGAAGAGTTCATTTTGAAGATGAAGAAAGAGGTTCAAAGATTAAAGGAAGAGAACCTTAAGCTATCAATCGAGGTGACTTACTTAAGTGGAGAAGTGAAGATAGCTAAGAGAAATGAATCCTTGATGGAAAAGGAGATTGAAGAAGCAAGAGAAACTATTGCTAAAATGACTTCAAGCATGAAGAAACTTGACCATATGTTAGGAGTTGGCAAGAAGCCAAGTGACAAGAGAGGTCTAGGGTTTGAAGATGACAAGGAGACCTCAACTCTTAGCAAGACGGTGTTTGTCAAGAGCATAAACATCAAAGAGTCTCTTCCTTCACAACATCCTAGGAAGAAAATTGAACTAGGAGAGTACTCTAGAAATGTCCAAATCAAGATGGCACCAAGAAGTCAAGCTCAGGCTCAACCAATGAGAGCACATCAAGCAAGTCTTCCTCAACCTAAATGCCATCAAGCCAAGAAGCACTTTCTGCATGTTCAACCAAGAAAGCAATCTTCTCCAACTCAACAACAAGATGTTGGAACCTCGTTCACCGGTTACGTAACGGAACTAGATTTTAAATTTTTTAATACAGATCATAATCTGTATCTAGGACCAGTGAACTTGGGATCGTAATTATTTTTCAGAACTAATACATACTATATGTAAACACAGTAAATTGAAATCGATATAATCAGAAGAAGAAAATCTTACCAACGTGTGGAGGCTCATTCAATTTATGATATGCTCTTGTCAGAACCACTCTTACTAACGTTTGGAGACTCATTCACTTTATGATATACTCCTGTCTGAACCACTCGATCTTCCTCACTATCTCCCGAGATTGGTAACTGTGTGTGGACGCGTCATGATCTCAGGTACTTGAATGGAGGATGTAGAGAAATACTTGAAGAAACTCTTTCTTCTTAATTTGGTGTATTGATTTCACGCTCACATAAATTGCATCTCATGCAAAACTTATGCCCTTTATTTTTATTTTTTTTTGCATGTGTATCAGGTACCAAAAAAAAAATCAATTTTTTTTTTCTAAAACTGAAAATCACGCCTCCACTTGCGTTTTTGATTTATATATATTATCTCTTAAAACTTTTTCTAACGCCCTGCACTTGCATTTTATATATATCTATTAATGTATAAAACATATATATATATATATATATATATATATATATATATATATATACATATATCCTTGTCTATATCTTATACAAACACTTATATATATGCACACACCAATTTGCATCCAATGCAATCTCTTGTGATATAATTGATATATATCTCTTAATTATCCTTTTCAAATATATCTAATATATTAAAAGTGATAATAAGTATTTTAAATTTAAACTTAAATTCAAATACTTAGATAAATGATTTAGTAAAAATAAAATAATTAAATTATTTTTCTTCACCTAAATCCATATATCAACTAACACCCTCCAAATAATAGTAAATTCATAATTCATAATTATCAATATAATTAAATAATCTAATTATTTAATTAATTTCACTATTAACATTCATTAATTAAATAATCTCATTATTCAATTAATTCCCAAATAAACACATGTCGCTTTCGTAATAATTAATTGGACAATCCAATTAATTTATCGTGACCCTTGTTACCTAAATCGATCGGGGCTAGCAAGGGAACCTAATGGACCCACAGTATTTTGAGCTCCAATAATCCTCGGAATCATTAATTAAACTCTTTAATTAATATTCATTGATTATTTACTCTGGTTTTATTCCACTAAAAGCCCGAAGCTACACTCTCTCAACTGTAGACGCTTTTACACAGACCAACACAACTCGGTATCCATCGATATAGCTATTACATATGGTGTGATCCTCCACAATAGTTCATAAGTAGAGATGGATCATAATGTCCGTTATACCCCTTTAATTACATATATCCTTTAAGTACCGTTGATTCTATAATGAACAATAAATCCTATTTCCTCACGGAATTATGAGAGCGTTCATATTGTCTAATCCCCGAATCAACCCTTGAGGGAACTACCATCTACTTCTCACAAGAAGGAGTGTATTCCATTATTGTGTACAAACCTTCCCAGCCACAAGCCAAACCGTAATCCCAACATATGGAGTATATTGATCAGGAAATGCATCTGACCTCACCCATGGTATATCAAATACCATAATTTAACCTGAAAGAGTCGATAAGATACTCAGGATTAAGATCACCCATATATAGCCATCATTAGTTGATATATATATGAATATCATCGGTAAACGGATCATGATGAGAGATTTATATAAATCATGGCCCAGTCCTATATGATCACATCATACAAGGTGCCTCCATTCTCATATCTCCATATGAATGATTCATGATAGAATCACAGTACATTACGGAATGGACCGCAACTATAGATTAACCACAAATATAGTACCCAGCTTTATTTGGTATCTATGGACTCTTTAGATTGCACGTCTCCATCTGTATATGACACTCATATACACAGTTCGAGATTACATCCGGTAATCTTGGATGTTAAATATATGCACAAGTTATAAAATAAACAACACAACAAGAATGAATTGAACTTTTCCTTTTATTTATTTCATAAATTCATTTACAAATTACATCTTTAGGGCATAAACCCCAACACAAGGGAGAAGAGAACCAACACCACACAAAAGTAAAGCTTAAAGACATGGGAAAACACCTTTGTCCTCACAAAGGAATGGTATGACCCCTCATTTTATTCCTTCATCTCATTTTTGCGGTGTTGATCAGTTGATGGTCATATCAGACCAAATTGCTTCAAGTACATTAACATGTGCAGAACTAAGAGCATGATTGAAAGAAAAAGAGCTAAAGCCAATATGCATGTGCCTAGGCAATCTAGTGTCAATGACCCTAGGAGTAATATGATGACCTTGACCACTAGGAATGACAATGTGTCACCTAAGTGGATTAGAAAAGATGAACCCACATGCCATTGTGCTAAGGGTTCACCCATAGGCTCAACTAGGTCCAATGGACTTGGTACGTCTATAGGGGCTCATATCCCCTCTTGACTTGTTTTGATTGACCCTATATGGGGAGATCAAGCAAAGAGAGCAAATTTGCAATGCATTGTACTCATTGATAATATTTATGCTTCTTTATTAATTGCTTGAGATGATTAGGTGTACATTTTTTTTATAAGTGTGCAAATTTTCTTTACATGCAATCCATGTCCTATTTATGACCAAACATGCATTTTTTGAATAGGAGAATTGATTGGAAAGTACTTTTTGAATGACTTATAATTGATCTCCATGACATGTTGATTCTTTCTATAACATGCTTTAAAGTAAAATGCATGATGAAACTGTTGAATGCTCTAAAATGAATGCAAAAATGTGTGTGTGAAAGTAATTATAAGACTTCAATCAATAAGGATCTTGTATCCATTTCAAGGATTTTACAATCCAAAAGTCTCTCTCTTTACTTGTCGAACAAGACTGCTATCATACGGGCATTCCACCCGAAAAAAATAAAAAGGGCACAATAGTCGCTCATGTCTTGTTTTGCTTGTAAAGTTTGATTGTTCTTAAAATGAATTTATTTTACAATCTATATCTTGCTTATTCCATGACAAAGGGTGAAATTGGTTTGAATTCTCTTGGAAACCCTTGTTATTATGCTTTGTCAAATACCATGTTTTGATCTTGAATACAACTTGTCTTGTATGCAAAGCATTAGTTCACACATTTTTTTTATGTAATAAAAACTCCATGATTCTCCCTTCTTAATTGAGTTGCATAAATTTTTTTATATGATTATGCATATGTCTTGTGTCATAGGCTCTCATTGCTAATGCCTTCTTAAGGGGATACTCATTTGTCTATCTCATGATAAAAAGAGGGAATAGTGTGGATTTAAGGGGGAGTTGAGAGTTGCATATGAGGGGGATTTTGACTCGTTGAGGGGGAGTTAACCTATTTAGGGGGAGCATTTGCATTTGCATTGTTAGTGTTGTTGTATGCAAATTGCTTTTGTTATTTCTTTATCTTGATCACCTCACATACACTTGTCTTGGAAAGTGTAGTTACTTTGTTTTGTAGGGATGGTCATTCTACAAGAGATAGGAGATTTGAAGATTTAGACTTAGTTTTCTCTTTGTAATGTAGAATGTGTTTGTTGGAGATTGTAAGTTCCTCGGTTTTATATTGGCTCATTTCATTGACAACCATATTTGGAGATTAATTTGTAAGGGTAGTTTAGACCATCATTGCTCAAGACCTAGCTCAAGCTTCAAAAGGTAAATCACTTGCTTAACCTTGTTTGAAGAGTTTTTAGTGCACACACACACTCTCATGCATGTCTTTGATCATCTTGCATGAATACTTAATCGCCTTAATTGTGTGCCTCTTTGCCATAAATCTTGCTTGGGTGTTTGATGCATTTAGTTTGCCCTTAGAAGAGGTTTTTTTCCTCTTAACCGCGGTTGGGACCGCTCCCTGTGCATTGCCTCCACCGCGGTATGTACAACGGTGTTCTCCAGGCATTGCACGTTACTGCTACCGAGGCATGTGCTTGTTGTATGCACAACGGTCTCTCAAACAGAGGTTCCCAAGCGATGCACCGCTCGCTCTACCACGGTCTGGACATTGCCTGTACCGTGGTCCAGACAGTGGAGGTTCCCAAGCATTTCACCGCTCTCTGTACCGCGGTCTGGACACTTACCTAGGTCGCGGCACGCACAACGATCATGATAGAATTTAGTTGCCCTTCATCCAAAACGATGTAGTTTCATGTAAGGTACAATATATATGTTCTCTTCTCTTCTCTTTGGCAAGGGAGTCCAAGAAACCATTTTTTATTTACCAAGATTTTCTTTGAGAGAGAAATTGACTCCAAGAGAGAGAGAGCTCCCAAGAACTCATTTTGACTCAACCAAACTCCAATCCATGAGCATTTAGCATCTTCTTGCATCTTCCAAGCATGGATTTCTCTTGTTCTCATTTACTAGGTAATCTCTACATGACCTAGAATATATTATTCTTAACTAGGCTATGTTTACCTAGAAAAGGCATTAATTACTCATTGAATGTATGATTTTATGTTATATTGCATTTATAACATGCTTGAGTCGTTGTTTGTTGGTTGAGATGTTTGTTTTCATGATAGCTAGCATTTAGGATGATTTTACCATTCTAGCTAAATCTACTTGCACTTGCATTTAGATAATTGATATCTAGGATTTGCATTCATTGTCATCTACAATCCTTAGATAAGCATTAAATGTCTTAACCTAGCATTTGTGCATCTAGAATATTTTTATATATCCACTTAGGTTGTTTTGACTCTTCATTGAGGTTAAGTCTATCGACTATGGTGTGTAGTGCTGAAGCAAGTGAAGTCTTGCAACCAAGGTTGGGTTGACAAACATTGATCAAGAATCACTATTAAGGCCTTTTAGGTTGAGTGAAAAGGTTAGTAACTGAAGGGTATGACGGGAGGTCAACCTAGGTTGTAAACTTTCACTCAATAGTGGATTTGAGGATCGTGTGTGGCGCACATATCAGGCCGTGGTTTTTCCCATTTGGAGGGTTTCCACGTAGATATTATGTGTTGTTATTTTTTTAAGCATAATTAATTTTATTGAATGCTTGTTTATTTGGGGTAATTGGTGTTAATACTGATTAATCAAAAAATTGGTAATTGATTCAATAAAAACCTATTCACCCCCCTCCCCCCCCCCCCCCCCCCTCTCTAGGTATATAGACACACACTCTCTAGGGAATTTTCACGAGCTAGCATCTAGAAGACAATATCCATGACATTACTAAGGAACAAGAACCCGAGTAAGCCCGAATACGGTTACTCGGCAGATTATGTTCTACTCGAGAAAGCACAAGAAGCAAGAATAAAGATGTTCGATACTCTATCCATATACGTAAATAAGCCCAATAAAGAATCTAGAATCATACTCCGGTACCCAAACATCTATATTTCATCCCCCGTATCAAAGGAGGAAAGAGTTTAGAAAGTTTCTAGAAGGTTAAAACACCAAACAGGAAGCGAGTCCAAGTTAAGTAATAACTCTATTCTTCTAGAAGACTGTACACTGATAAAGAAATAAGTCATAAACCGACTGTGCCACTAGAATCCCATGAAGATTCATATTCGATCCATAAGATCTAAAAAACAGGAAAGAAGACAAACGATTTCACTATGCATGTATAAATGGACCCATAATTTTACTATAAAGGAGAGAGATACAAAAAAAAAAGATAGGCAAGACGGTAAACAGAATAGAGAAGAAATCACTGTAAGAGAGGAAAAAGAGAGATTGAGTGGTGTAATTGATTCTTCAATTGTGGATATGGCTTGGTTGGTCATTCAACCACCCGTGGACGTTTCTCCGATCATCGAAATTTTACCATGTAAACTCGTGTCACTAACTTATCAATTGCATTCTCTTTCTCTTTCTCTTTTAACTGGTCATAACCAAATCCAACACTGTTGACTTTCTTGACCATCAAGAAATTCAACAACTTTATAAAAGGCTCTAACACACTTACAAAAGGCTCGAACACTGATGTAAAAGGCTCAGACACTACTTTAAAAGGTTCAGACATTTATGTAAAGGTCTCGAACACTACTTCATTGACCAACCCAAAAGGTATGGACACAACTTCACAAAGGCTCGGACAGTATTTATAAAGGCTCGGACAGAGCTTAGAAAGGTTCGGAGATTCAAAATTCACACAATCAGTTTCAGATTTACAAAAGACTCGGAAAACAAATGAAATGGAAAGAATAAAGTGTTACAAGACTCAAACCATAGGTATATAGAAAAAAACATTTAAGATATATATTACATTATTGTACAGAAGAACATCGACATCTTTTTAAGTTGAAGAAGAAATGGTAGGTAACCTTGAATTTTTTGTTGTAGGGGATTTCAATTTTTAGACAACTTTATTATAGAGAGAGAGAGAGGGGAATTACTGAATTCAGTGTTGGAAGTGTGGAGATGGAAGTAAAAAAAGAATAAAAAAATGATTATTAAAGAGCAAATTTAGTAGTTCACCATAATAGATGTCTTTTAAAAATATCTTACTAAAGCACTCACTTGGATGTAAAATCAGTTCAAAAAGTAACACTTCCCACTAGACATAACCACAGTTCGGTTTGAATCGTCGAACCGAACTTAACCGTAATCTTGTGAAATGAACCGGAACTAGAACCGAAACCGAAACTGAAATTGAAACCGTGGAACCGGTTCCAGAATCATAACCGTAACCGTGGGGCTGAATGTTCGGTTTCGGTTCTCTTCTAAAAAAAATCGGCCTACAATCGGCGGTTCGGTTCCGGTTCTAGAACCATCGGTTTCAAAAAATATTTTTAAATTTTTTTTTTAAAAAAATTCTTAAACAAAAAAAAAAAAAAAACCACTGGAACCAACAGAACTAAAACCGCCAATCTACGATTTTGATTTCAATTCTAGCTCCGTCCGAAACCGAAACGGTGGTTCCAAACCGGACCGGGAACTGTGGTTTCGAACCGGACCGGAACCTTGGGCATATCTACTTCCCATCATTTCCACCAAGTTTTATTGTGAAAAAATTAAAGTTGTCCACGTGGTCACCGGTCATCACGATATCACGTGAACAAAGTGTGTAGAGAGAGTCTACACTCTACACTAGTGGTGTGAAAATGGGTCGGCCGGTGGTAGGCCGGTCCGGCCGGCCCAGGAAGTTCACGGGCCGTTCTGGGAACGGCCCGTGAAGGAAGAGGGCCAGGCCGCGTGCCGGGCAGCTGGGAGGAGGCCCGTCTGGCCGGCCCGCCTGGCACGCCAATCCGGCGTGCCAGGCATGTCGGACCGGCCCGGTAGACCGATCAGCCGGTCCGTTCGGCCCAATTTTTTTTATTTTTTTTTTCAAAAAACCTCCAACGGCTGGAATTGATTTCTAGCCGTTGGAGGAAATTAAATTTACCAAAACCGCCCCCTACAATCTTTTAAATTACATTTTGACCCACGAATCAAATTTTTCTATAAATACTTCCATCTATTTCATTTTCCATTAACTCTATCTATCATTCTTTCAATCTCTCATTCTCTCAAATCTCAATCTCTAATATATTCTCCAATTCTCTAAACTTTTTCATTCATTTTGGTTATTACTCTCTCTACAAAATTCTCTACGTTTTCCACCAACACACCAAATTTTAAAGGTACAATTTTGTTATTACTTTTGGTCTAACATATTCTCATAGTAAATTTATATGTTTATGTTTAGATTTAGATTTGAGTTACTTAATGAAAACATTATCTATTTAGTTAGTTAGTTTATCAATTTTTGGGCTTTAATGATAATATTATTTGTTTAGTTTATTAAGATTTTTAAGTTTAGTAGTAATTTTAATATTTGTTATTAATAAATTTAGAAAGTTAATTTGTATTACTGAAATTACTTTTTGTAATAAGTAAATGATGAATGTTAAGTGTAGTAATTATGTTTGATATTGTTTTTTTCATAAATTAAAATTTTTCATTTGTAGATTATGATAGTAAATTTAAGAGTAGTGGTTCAAATCATCAATTTTATGTTAGTATATTATGTTAGTATATTATGTTAGTAAATTTATTAATTTTATTTGTAGTAGTGAACTAGTGAATTTAAAATTTTATATTAGTAGATTATGATTTTTTTTTGTTTATTTAATTTGTTTTTTAAGTAAATAAATTATTGTAAGTGTCGTATTAGTTATAGTAATTATTGTTAGTAAATTAAGATTACTGTTAGTAAATATTGATTTTTAATTTGACTATTAACTACTATAGTGTTCATATTATTATTCAGATAATGGATCCTAACCAGCAGCCTTATTTTTCGGACGGTTTGAATATGCTCAACGATGAATTTGATATTTCAGAACCGACCCACACTCAAACGAAACCTTCTGATTCCGACGTTAAACCAACATCATATCCCAAAAAATTAACATCAGATGTATAACAATGTTTTAACATAGTTCAAATGACTCTCCAAAACGAAAACGAGAGAGAGCTCTTTTAGTCTACACTCTTCTAAAGCGCCCTTGACGCCAAGAAATGATTTTTTGAATTCGGAGAGAGAGAGAGAGAGCGCTTTTAACCAGACGTCACCCACCCAGTCCCAGCTTGGCTGTACTAAAACTTATCGTTTCAAACTCCGACAACACAAAAACACTTCGATAAAAAAACAAATCAAAATCTTCTTGAATAACTTCTTCACCTTCATTTCACTACTTGTGTTGTTGTTTTTTCAAATTACAAGAAAACCAAACTCAGAAACATCTCCGATGATGATGATGATGACGTTCATTTAGTCCATTTTACAAACACACACCTCTCAAACCCATCGAAGCAAACATCAACAGAACAATTTTGTGTCCTCAAAATGGCGACAAGGTACAATTCGTACGATTCGCGTTCTTCAACATCCTCATACTTGTCAGATCCATCGTCTTCAACAGAGCTCAAAATTACCACCCAGAAGCCCACTCCAACTTCACGTGCGATAATCAACTCGAAACTGCCCACTAAAAAGCCTAACAATAGCAAAAACTTGACTACAATGGTCAAGAAGTTCATGGAGAAGAAGCCATCTTCTTCATCTGGAGGAGGAGCAGGAGGGTCGTCGCTGCTGAGAAAAAAATGGTCGTCGCATCGGGGGCTGGTGATACCGGCGGATGTGATAGCGGAAGATCTGAAGAAATCGGCGAGGAAGGCCGGGAATTTCAGTGGGTTGCAGAGGAAGTTGTTTGGGAACAAAACGGAGACGAAAGCGCTGGTGGAACTGAAGGGATCCGGGAACAATGCAAATACGAGGACGCTGGCGATGGTGTTGAGGAGCGAGAGGGAGCTTTTGAATGCTAACAAGGACCAGGAAATGGAGATTTCTCAGCTCAAGTTGTTGCTCGAAGAAAAGAACAATGAAGTGAGCTCTTGTGCCTTTTTTTTTTTTTGTTGACTTGTTCTGTTTTCAGATCTTTTGATTCCTGTCTACAGTTAGTCAAATTAAGTTATAATTTTGTGGGTCTGAACTTGTTTCAATTTTCGATTAACCCATTTCACATTATAAGTATACTTGCTGAGTTCAATAAATCTTATGATTTCACATTAATTGCATGCTTAATTACTTTTAATGGATGTGAAAACAAGGTTTAAGATCTGTGCTGTTATGGGATTTGCAGGTTGAGAAGCTGAAAGATTTGTGCTTGAATCAGAGGGAAGAAATTAAGGCATTGAAGAGTGCTATATTGTTTCCAGATGTTATGAATTCTCAGCTTCAACAACATTTAGAGAAGCAGGGTTCAGAGTTGAAACAAGCCAAACTGGTAATTCCAACTCTCCAGAAGCAGGTCACTTCTCTCACTGGCCAGCTCCAGTACCTTGCAGAAGATCTTGCCGAGGTATATTAATTGTACAAGTCTCACTCTTTGTTATTTGGAATCGACTAATCACTGAGTGATTGGAGACTTGGTTGGATTTGTGTTGCTGATTATATTGCTTGAGCAGGTTAAAGCAGAAAAATATTCGGCTAGGAGAGGCTTACAGTCTCATGACAGCTGTCCGAGGACACCGACATATGATCATGAAGAGGCTGCTAATTCTTTGGTAAGGACGAATTTATATTGAATTCCCAGTTGAAATTGTTTGAGAACTAATACTAAATAGGAAATATAGCAGATATATTATCTATTGGGATCAGAATTTCCTTTTTTGTCGTTGTCGATATTTCTGTAACATAATCAGTAATTCTGTGATCAAAATTTGTTTAGGAATTCAGCTCTGAATATGCAACAACCCCTGGTAGTCCAGACGAGTTGTTTCTCAAGGATTTGAATCCCTGTTTAACACCCTTTTCAGCCAAGACAAAGTCCAAGGTAGCCAGAAAATCCTACTTTAAATTATATAAATCCCAAACATTTCATACCATGATAATAATCAACTGAGTGGGTGGATATCTTGTAGGAATTTGAGGCAATGAGCTACGATTCTCCAAATGATGGAAGCTTATCTCAAAACAGCATGCGAATGAGCAGTGAGTTTGGTTTTAATTCTCATAGCAGGAACCTATCTAAAAGCTCTGATTGTTGCCAGACTTCCAACCCACGAAGCAGAATGGCTCGAGCATCTCGAAAGTCAGATGAAAGCAAACGTACATATGGAAAGCAAACTCTCCATAAAATTTTCTGATCATTGCTTGTCATTATGTTTCTGAAATTTTTTCTTGTTTTTAGTCACCCTAGTTGTTTAGTTATTTTGAATATCTGATCAAACCAGTGTTTGATTATTTAGAGTCAGGGAAGTAGATCCTTGTCGTTGATGTACATTGTGCATTTTGAGCACATGAATAATGAGTGAAAAGTGATATATATAAGTTGAGTACTCTTATCTTATATATATATGGGATGAGCAATCAGCAATGAGCCATGATTTGCTGTTAATGAGAAGTTGCACCTTTCAGTTTGGAATTTATTGTTGTGAACTGGTTGGGTTAAAAGTTCCTTCCTTTCCTGCAAGCGCTTGAATTTGTTTCTAGATTTGGGTGGATGTCTGAATTTCTCCTTGTGATTTTATTATACACCTGTCTACATTTGGTTATATATGGCATTGAATACCCCTATCATTGCTTGTCATGCCAGTCTTGGTTGTACAACAAACAAGAAATTTGAAGGGCAATCATTCTTTAAAAAAGAAAAAGAAACCAATCAAACCATGTCCTAAAATGGCAATGTCAACATGTAACAGAACAAGCTTTATAATACACATTGATTGTTCAACTATTAAAGATTCAGAGAAGCCAAAACAATTCCTTCCCAAACTCTTCAATCCTCATGCCATGGATCCCACAAGTAGCTGCTCTCAAACACATGGAGGAAAAATATCCACATCCTAGGTACTTGTCATTTTTACTTTTGGCTTAATGTCTCAGGTTCATTTGTCTCAATCAGTCGGTGGTTGGCCTAGATAAAATGTCTAGGAATAAGTGATTATCTTTTGCGAAGCTTGCTAGCAAACACGACACGAAATCCCCAAATTTAGTGTTTGGATCAAATTTGTTAGAACACATTACACACCCATCTTTCCATGAATTTTGAATATGTAATGGGAATAACAATGTTTTGTAAGGAAGGGGGATACTTTTAATGAATGTGAAAACGGATTTTATGTCATGTCACTGCTGTTAAGGAATTGGCAGGTTGAGAAGCTGATAGATCTGTGCTTAAACAGAGAAGAAATTAAGGCACGAACATAGATTTGAAGGATACCATAACCAATCGTATGGTTTCGATTCATTCGAACCAACCAAAACCACCAAAACCTGGTTTGCTTAATTCGGTTACTATCTATAGCTCTCTAAAAGTTTTTAGAAGTGCTGTATGTCACTCGATGTCTTTAATCTTCGCAATTAGGATTAAAATTTAAGTGCTAACAGGTTGGATACGCAACTTGAATGTTGATTTTTGAGCTTAATTGTCTATCTTGAATGACTTACCCTTCTAATTAATAACCAAAAGCAAGAGTGATAACTGAAACCATGAAAATTTAAAGACCCATGTTTTCTGTACATAATATATTTTGTAACTGGTATTCCAAATATTCAAAGACAATGAAAAATTCAAGTCACAATTCAAAAGTCCAAAACAAAAATGCTGAAATTCAGTTCTAAAATAAAGTAGCCTAATATGCCAAAAAAATTCATCATAGTAGACACAATCAGAATCTTCAAACTCACTTTATTAAGTAAGAAGAATCAAACACATACAACTATACAGGGACTACAAATTGTGTATCAAAACACGAGTAGGTGCTACAAATCCCCAAAAACCTGTTCAATAATACAAAAATGAACATGACAGGTTTAGAAACATATGGCATGTACATGAATCAAGGGAGCTTTATTTAGGCTGTTTTATCCCCAGAAGAAAACGAAAAAGAAAAAGAAAAGAAAAATTCCAAGAAAAATAAAGGACACTACCATGAGGCATGCATGCCCAAATCAATTCTTTCTTCTGTGTATAACAAGATTGTGATACAGAGCATTTACATGAGCGAGGGAAAAAAAGGAAGAATAAATAAATAACATCTCTTTACTCTATCAAAATTGGACTCCGATCCGCAAAAACAGTCTCACGATAATGACGAGGGGATCAGCCGGTATGGATGATGTGTGGTGTCCAAGATTGCTACAATGTCTGTGAGACGGGCATGAGGCCAAAGGAGAGAGATTTCCATAGAAAAGCTGTATGGGATAGGAGACTTTTACCAATTATGCAACTGTGAGGTGATGCTTTTTACCACAGGGTGATATTCTGTATGCATGTGCCTTTTGGCCTTTTCTGAACCGGGTTGCTCAAGCCACTCGTCGTATAAACTTTTGACAAGAGGATTCTTGAAAGGATTGGCTACCAAGACCTATTATTCATCAAAGAACCACCGGTTAAAACATGAAGCACAACTACGATCAAATTACATATAGGCATATAGCAGTTGATATCTGGAGATGTTGGATAAAGATAAAGATGGATCGGATGAGCAAATACATTGAGATTATAGACTTTGCATTTGTCTGGTAAGCATATATGAGTATATTACTTTATTCACTGCAAATTTGAATGAATTTGTAAGTTGAATTTCATTGAATATATTCTGATTGCAATTAACTAACATCAAGTTGATGAATTAGGTAGAATAAACCAAAACATCATGTGTTTCTAAATTTTAAATCTAGCAGGCCTAAGAAAACCATAAGTCAAAGTAAAAGAAGACAAGAAAACCATAATTCAAAGTAAAAGAAGACAGTGACGACAGATAAAACACTAACATTTTCCATATAGATGGTTTCTAACAACTGAATCAATTCCTTCGGAGATTGTCCTGGCTTTGGCTTGATTTGTCCCCCACCATTTAAGCAACCTGTTTAATCAGTGTGTTTGCCTATTAATAACAGGTCCAATTTACACAAATTCAACACACATGACCAATCATGAGCAAATGAATTAAAAAAATTTATAAGTTAAAAGGAATGAGGAAAAGAAGGAATTCAACCTGAAGGACATGCCATGACCTCCACAAAATGATAATCACATTTTCGCATTTTCACTTTCCTGACAATGTTTTGCAGGTTCTGGAAGCCGTAACATAGGGCAAATTTCAACATTGTTTTCCCTTCAACCTATGTTATAAGATGGAACAAGATGTTAAAGCACCAACAACATGCATACATGCATACGCATAAGTACGCCCCAGAATTTTCAATGCTCTGTAATAAATAAAGTGCCCAAAGATGCAACATAAGGCAAATTTCAACACTGTTTTTCCTTCAACCTATTTACAAGATGGAACATGATGTTAAGGCACCGACAACATGCATAAGTACGCCCCAGAATTTTCAATGCTGTGTAATAAATAAAGTGCCCAAAGATGCAGTATAGGTAAACTGAGATCACAGATTTAGTTGATCTTATCTTTTAACATAATAGTGAGAAAGTGAAATTTCAGTCTGAGGACCTAGTGCCCCTCTCCATACTGTGATGTTTGCCTATTGTGTGAGGCTGCAAGCAGAGCCATGCCATGCAAGCGGTTGACTTAGTCAATTACTAGGTTGAATAAGTTGTTAGGAGGAATAAGTTTGCTTGTTAAGTTGTGTTAGTGGCATCAGCTGTGCCTTAGTGGTGTTGTTATTTTCTGATAAGTGGGTTGCAACAGTCAAGCACCACTTTTCCATTAATTCCTAGATTTACTGCATGATTGTTAGTGGGTTTTCAATTAAGTTGTGTAATTCGGCTGTGATGTATGGTCTATATATGACCTATATTGACAGAAATAAAGCTACAACGAATTATACACAGAAAACACTCCTCTCTAATTTCTTTCTCCCCTATTCTTACTCTGTTCTTCTGCTTCTCTCAAAATTAAACATATCATACTGTTATAACAATAATTAACAAACGTTATGCTTTGAAGAGAAAATTCTCACATGCCTACAGGATGTGACGACAATTTGAGAAGAAAACTTACTTCCAGAGTTATCTCCCGAAAATCAGAATTCCTTATGGTTTTTAAACTCAGTTGGCCTTCAATTACTCTTCCAAAGAGTGATTCAGCAGCATATCGGAAAGCTGTCTCTGCATAACCTCCTGAGCTCCCAGACACCCCATAAAGGTATCCTTCTTCATCAACATTTGTAAACCTGCACACCAAATTCTATTTCTTTTTAGTAACCAGAAATTTGTGGGCCATATGGAGGATCTATCTCTGGCCACATTAAAGGTAGTTCTTACATTTTATCTAGTGGTGACTCCTCTAAGGCTTTAAAATGAGTTTCTTTTAACTGCAAAACATATAAAAACAACATCAAGCAATTTTAAAAATCATAAAGCAAGGTGAACAACAAGAGTGCTCGTAGAAAATACAACAATGAAAGCCTGGTCTCACCTGTATCAAATCTAAGACTTCACCAGTTGTTAGGACTGAATCAACCTCTGTAATCTTTAGACCTTCATTCTGACAGTTTTCTTCATGAGTTTCCACTTGAAAGACAAAGTCGTCCCTGGAAGCCTCAAGCTTCTTATCATAACAAGGCATCACAGTCACATGGTAAATCTCGTCTGACCTATTAGAAATATTCACGATCAAATTCTCAACCTCCAGTAAGCTTTAGACATAATAACTACTTAAAGTTGCACATAAATTGAAGCTTAGCAAACAATATTTCTCATAAGTCATAAAATGAAGACACATTTATATACAACTATTAAAATAAAAATATGGTTCCAGGATGATAAGTAGAGTTTTGAGTGATAAATGTACCTGAAACCCAACCTGTGGCATAAATGATGTTTAATGGTAGCCCCAACTGTTTGCTGGGGGCTCTTCACAGATGATATATATGGCAGAATATATGATCCAAGTTGTTTTTCAGCATAGCAAATCCAACCTAAAATAAGAGAAAGATATTCATATAACGTTTTCACGAATGAGACAGACCTCATTCCACAGTCCTCCGGTTCTCTACATGACCACATCCTCATTCCCTCTCTCACTCTCTCTCGCTGTCATTCACATATATATGTAAGTCCATGCATCTCTGTGTTTATTGCTGTGTTTGTGCACTGCACATGCCAGGCATTCATGTATAGCGATTGTAGTTTATCTGTAAAACAACATTTGAAATGGGTACCTGGACATGCCGATGAGAGCATGGGCAGTGATGATTTAGACCTTTCATCATCAGACGCTTGGCTAAGTTTGTACCTAGTAATAAACTCGTTACAAGTTTCAATAAGCGTTATGTCTCGGCTGCAGCTTATATCAAATACAGCCTTAACGCCTAAAGACTTCAATAATGTCGTAAGTTTCTTAAAAACCTGAAAATTAGAAAACAAATTCCAATTATGACATGCACATACAAATCACACAGCTAAACTTAAACAATCAATCATTTGAAGTTTTCTAACTAATATGTACTATGTTGATATAACACATCATCCCTGGCATCATAATCACTAAGAAAAATATCCAATTGCTCAATCCTAAAACTCTATCACCCTCAACCATTAGAAGCTTGCCAAACTAGAATCCAAAAAAAAAAAAAAAAATGAAATTAGTTAAGAGTCAAGACCTGAAGCGGAGAGAGCCCAAAATGAACAGCAAGAGAAGCTCTTGACTGTGGGGAGAGCGAAACAATAACCGCCTTCCCCTGATCGATATTCGACAAAAACTCATCCAAACTCTGCTTCTCAAGCATCACAGTCTCTGCTGATGTTATGCATCCACTACACATCGAAAAACCAAAAACAACTTTAAATTCCAAACTTTCAATTTGAGCACTACAACAAATCAACAAACAAACTTGTTTAAATTATCAACCGACCTACAAGCTAGACAATCTTTGAGTGATATTTTAACTGGTTCAGTTTGCTTTTTATTGGAAATTGAAACCTGAATTCACCAAAAAAAAAACATTAAATCTTTAAAATTTACAACAATTAAATAAAGGGGTATTTATAAAAACTAAAAAACAAAAAACAAAAAACTAGAAACTTTATTTACCTGGGGTTTATCAAGGATCTTGGAGGTAGCTTTTTTGAGAGAAACGACGCAGTTTTGAGACGGGGCTATGAAGTCACTGAGATCTCCTATCCTTAGCGTCGGCGAAAACTTCTCCGACATCTCTCTCTTCAATACTCGACAGCTGAAACTGCTCGATTGTTCGATAATCGACGACTCAGAGCTCGATTTTAGGGTTTATATTTAATTCTGTAATTTTTACTTTTGGGAGTTTTATAGTTTAATGAGAGACAGAGACAGAGAAAGAGACAGGTTTGGTTTGGTGAGAGTCAAAGGCGGTGATTTTGGAGGGACAAATTCAGTGAGCGATGAGGAGGGTGACAGACCAATGATATTCGACTGTCATGTTGGTGCGTGGAGGTTTTTATTGGTTAAAAAATTATGGCACGTGTCGACCGCAGATCTAAACTCTAATTCTTTGTTTTGTAAAAGGGAGAAACGGAGGGAGTAAGAGGGGGAGAGCTCTAATCCTTTATTTGGTTGGAGGGCGAGAGAGAGAAGATGAAGAGGAAGAGATGATCCTTCCAGGTTCATCAAAAGGAATCCGTCTATCATTTAGTAGATGAGAAATGAGAGAGATAATCGGAAGAAAATGACTATAATATCTTTTAATTTTTTATTACCTTCCAATTTATTAAAGGTAATATAATAATTTTATAAATTATATATCAATTCACTAATTCAACTCTCTTTTCAATATCAAAAGATGTTTGATGTTATCAGTTTCATCCCACATACTCTTTTAATTCATCTATCCCACATACTCTCTCTCCTGCCAAACATCGCATACAATAGTTGGCTATGGATGGCCCTGATAAGCTAGTTGTTAGCAGTAGGGGTTGGCGTTGAATGGATCAGTTTGGTTTTCCATAGAACCGATAAAATTCGGTTTTTGAAAAAATGAACCGATCCAATCAAATTGACATTTGTCAACTGATAAAAAACCAACTGAATTGGATCGGTTTGGTTTTTTCGATTTTAAGGTCTAATGGGTCAAAATTATGAACTTCATTTAATACACACTTTGCTAATTTTTTTGAACCTATTGGACCAAATTTTTTTATATAAAAACATACTAAAAAAATGCAAAATCCAATGCAAAACAGTAAATACATTTGAGAATACATTTTGTTTATAGCTGATACAATGGTCAATACAAAACAAACACAACCATACATCATACACCAATTAACTAACCCCCCTGCCACGTCCAAACCCCTCTTAGCTAGGGCATCAGCGATTGCATTAGTAATTTAGTGAGATCAACCAATAACTAAAATAAATTTAAAGTCAAAAATGGTTCTACCAATTACTAACAATAACTCATAAGAATCAACATACATGATTCAATATCAACAACACAAGTACACAACAAACAAAACCCTAACTAAAAAAACAGAGGAATCGAATATACCTGGTGCGACTGAGAAGATGGATGCATCGGAGGAAGAGCCGGAAGACTTCACGAGTAGAGGACGAACGATCGGAAGATGTCGCGAGCAGAGGACGAACGGCTTTAGGACGTCCAATGAAACCCACGATCAATCGACCGGAGAAAAAAAAAAGAACAGCGATAAGAGAAAAAATAAAAAAGAAGAAACAAATTTGCTAAAAAATAAAAAAAAATAAGTGAAATCAGCCAACAAATAAGGGAAAATGAAATGAAAAGTTGAAATACATACCTGAAAATCTAAAATCGAAGAATGAGAAGCTTCTCAATCGGAAAGGAAGCCATCGTGACTTGCGAGTAAAAGACTAACGAGTGATGACTGATCGACGGCGAGCAGCGGAAGATGACGGATCGACCACGAGCGGCGGAAGACGACCGATCAACGATGAACGAAGGATGAGAAACTAACGAGTGACTGAGAGAAGCGTGTCTCACTTCTCTATGTGGCTGCGTAAGAGAGAACTTAAGAGTGAAACATAGAATTACGTTTTTTTAATAATTTATATTCGGTTATCCGGTTTTTGGAACAAAACCGGATAAAAATCGATCTAACCGGTTATTTAAAAAAGAGAACCGAACTGAACCGATCAACCAATTAAAATCGGAAAAAAACCGATTGGATCGGTTCAATCTACTGATTCGGTTCGGTTAATTGGTTTTTTGTCCACCCCTAGATAGCAGCACACGGTTTGTATCCTATATTATACGTAAAATGAAATGAAAATAATTAAAAATATTCCAAAAATGGAGCCTACTCATACGAATCACAATGAACAGAGCTGCGTACGACCCCTCAACTCCACATTTCCACATAAATTCAGGTCTACAATCCATTGAAAAACACATAAAAATCCACGTATTGTACCATCATATTATACCATTTGATGCTGGTGGAGGAGCCGTGCATTGGTAGGAGAGAGATGGAAGTTTGAGTCTTTGCCATCAAAGTATCAAACCCATAAAAATCTAATCTGTCATGTGAGGAGGCAAGTGCCGGCAGAAGATGCCGTTGAAGAAGGCCTGTGTCGGCGAAGCCGGCCGATGCCAGCGGAAGAGGCGACGGCGTTGTGTAAGACGTAAGAGAGGCGTGCGTTTGGACTTTGTTGAGATGTTGCGATTTTGTTAAAAAATGGTTTTGTTTTATTTATTACAAAACTAAAGATAAATTATTGGGGTTTTTCCAATTTAGTCCCTCCGTAAGTTGGAAACGTCAAATGTTCAGTTACTATTTGATTTTTCATCAAACTGGTCTCCATATATTTAAAAATAGCTCATTTCAGTCATAAAGTTTGTCAAACTATCGGTCAACCATCACAAAGTCAGAAAAAAGTCCTTTTTACCCCTGATAAATGATGGACGAATGGAAAGCCAAAATTTCCCTCTAATTAAAAGTTTTTTTTTTCAATAACTGATAATAAAAGTATTGACCGAGAATTCGCTCGAGGTGGGGAAATTCAATCAACACCCTTAAGACCGCTGCCTAGTAGGTTGCAGTCAGAGTAGATACTTCATATCTAAGCGACAAAACGGTCACGGAAAGGTAGATATATAGATGGCTCGTAAACAAGACAAATATGGCAAAACACAGGCTGAGAAAAGCCGTTTTATTGAAGGACTTATACAATAATCTCAAGAAATCACTCAAACTCTCTTGCTTACAAAGATTGGAGATGGCGAACTCGTACGTGTCGATAAGTGGTTAAATCCTCTGGAAAAAATGACGAAGAAGCTCTGCGCTTTTTCTCTCTATTTTTCGATACCCTGTCTGGATTCTGACGTCCCCTTTTAATCCCCCATCATCGTCAATCGAATACTTGTAATTTAGGCCAATTGATTGGTCGTGTTAGCATAAGTGATTGACGATAACTGTGGGATCAAATTTCACGGGAATTACTCTCGTTGATTATGTCAGGCTTCTATTTAGGTTTAAATTCGAATAAATGGCGAATCTGTTGACCTATATGTTCATATTATGGCACTTTAATGGCGAAGAAGTCAACTCTACAGCTTGGAGAAGAATCAAGATTCTGAGTACCAATGGCGAGGTACTAGTGGCATGGTGCTTGACGAATCATTCCGAAGCTTTTCAACTAACTTCCTTCTTACTTGATGGGCATGATACGTACCTGGAAGAGAATGCGAGACAACATTAAGGTATTTGTGTACCAATCGAACATCTTGGCGCCAAGGTGTGGGGTAGGAAGTATCATGGTACCTGCTCATTTAGGTATATGGTGCTTTCTGTAGATGTTGAAGTCTCCCAAGGGGATAGTATCGAGGTATTCGGTTACCAGGTTGAAAAAGGTGCCTAGATATCAGGCTGGAGGTACCCCGGTGCCTGGATAACATGTAGGAGATATCTTGGACTGGTCAAGAATTGGCGTCGAGGTACTCAGGTACTAGATTGACATCCTGGTTCTAAGCAGGAGGTACCAAGACGCTAGCTCGACTTGATAACTGAGCGTTCGGGAGAAGTGATGTTATTTTTTTTTCCAGATAGTGATATCGAGGTACCTAGGTGACGTAGGTTAAGGTATCTCGAGGTAGGTCGCAGCAGGTAGGCCTGACCCCGTATCGGGAGGTTCATCCTATCAGGTAAAACAAGTGAAAAATTTCTCTTTGACCCCTGTCAAAAATGGCTATTAACAAAAAAAACGATTTAAAAAAAATGATAAATAAGTTGATGGATATCCACCAAAAAATTAAGACATAATATATATGTATATGGATCTTCACCTTCCATCTTAGAGATGGACGGTGGTAATCAAATATAAAAAAAACTTATTAACATATTTAAAAAAACTAAAATTTATTTTGAAATAAGATCTTCGGATCAAACCTAGATTGGATGAGCCTGTCAAGCGCTACCCAGCGACATTGAGCCTGAACAACGTTTGCCCTAGTGGCATCTTCATCGAGCGTCGCACGGTCAAGCAAAGCTATCTCTGACGAAGGTTATGTGTCAATTTAAAAACCTCACAAATGCACAAATCAATGAGATTTGTATATCGGCAAATACAAGTTCGTATCTACGGGGATTTGTAAATTGATTAACTAATCTAATAAACTAAACTAAAAACTGAACTAAAGACAATAAAAGAAAGAATTGATGGAAATTATAAAGGAAAACAATGAAATTATCTAAGTAAATAGCAATAATCAAAGTGAGAAAATCAAGAAATGGAAATAATAGGTAATTGATATCACCGTAACATTCATACCCCTTATCATATATATATATATATATATAACAATAATAATAATAGCTTTTTTTTTCACTTTTGATGTAGTTGCGACACGTGGTAATCATAATTGTTATTTATTTTTTTTAATTTTAATTATATTATATATATATATATATATCATATATAATATAATTAAAATAAATTTTTTTTCTACTTTTGATATGGTTGTAACACGTGACAATCATAATTGTTATTAATTTTTTTTTTAATATATCATATCTTATTTCATATATATATATATATATATATATATATATATATATATATAACGATGACGACAACAACAACAACAACAATAATAATATTAATCTATTATTATGATTTTTTTTTATCATAAAAAAAAATTCTTTAAAAAAATGTTATTTTTATTTTTATTTTTTTTAATATATCATATCTTATTTCATATCATATATATAATAATAATTACAATTATAATTATCTGTTATTATTATTTTTGTATTTTTTATAATATAATTATTTTTTTATATATATATATATAGATTTTTTTTTTCTACTTTTGATGTTGTTGCGACACGTGTCCTTTATTAAATACTATTATTATTTTTATTATTTTTTGAAATAATTATTTTTATTATTTTTATCATAATATATATATATATATATATGGTTTATAATATAATATAATATAATATATTTGTTGATGTCGATTTCTCGATGTGTGAGAAAGTCAACAAGATTGGATTTTTAGCCGTGACTTCAAAGAGAGAGAAGGAGAATGTAATTTGAAACTAGTCAGACACAAGTTTTACGTGGTAAAACTCCGGTGATCGGAGAAACGTCCATGAGTAGTTGAACAAACAACCAAGCCAAAATCCACTATTGAAATAAAGATTAACAACTCTCGATCTCTTTTTTTTTTCTCTCTGTACTCTTATATATATCTTTATGACGAGATTATGGGTCTGTTTATATGTACATAGAACTCTAATCTTTTTTTGTACACGTAGTGAAAGATTTTTGTATTTAATTATGATTGGTTACTTGTTGGAGTAGTCTTTATCTTCTTTCCTATTTCGAAGATTTGTATAGAGATCGAATGGGACTCTATTGATATAGTCCATTTAGGACTTATTTCCTTACAAATGCGTAGTCTTTTTGAACAAATAAAGTTGTTGCCTGATTTGGAACCTTTTTCTTGTTTGATATTCTATTCTTCTTGGAATTCTTCTTCGACGTGGATATCTTTACATATTTTAATGACTCTTGGTTCGTACGCGAGTTATGTATTGGACTTCTTTATTCGGATTTCTTCATATTTATCCCGAGTAGAACATGACGTCAGCTGATCCCAAGCAGAACATGATGTAAGCTGATCCCGAGTAGAACATGACGTCAGTTGATCCCGATTAGGTCTTGCTCAATACTTGCATGTATACTTACTCGGGTTCTTGTTCTTTGGTGATTTCTTGCGGGATATTTTCTGAATGCCTATTAGGATATCTACCTGGCAATCTTATCCACCTTGTCGATGACATATACATCTGAGAAAATTTACATATGACAATACCCCCTTAAAATATGTTTTGCTGAATAGGAATTTGTTCCAGTCGAAAGTATTTTAATCAACCTTTTAATCTTTTACACCTCATTAACGCTGGAGTAAATGTCTTGTCATAATGATGTGTCTTAATGGTGACCATGTAAATTCAATTTGCCCCCTCACGCGAAATCTCAATGATTGCGACGTTTTGGAATTCTGACGGTCTTGGTCAGTTCTTCTCTTAACACGTGTCTTCCACCGCTTCATTTCTCGATACCATTTTTGAGAAACGACCTACGAGTCTCCTAGTGCGCCGTCTACGTCATCAAATCAGTCTTTGATTTTTCCCGCTTCTTGAGATCCTTGGATTTCATGTCATTGTCCCTTTAAATGCTCCACTGAACGGGGTTGCTCTGGTTTATTCTCACAAACTCAAACCAGAAATTTCCAACCCAGATTTCCTTACACATAAAACCTCTAGTCTCCGTTAAAGTTTTTACAACAGGTTTCTTTATCCCGAAGGTTAGTTTTAATAGATCCATATTCCCGTCATCGTCTTCTTACTATAGCCATCGAAGCACTTGAACGTGGAGATTTTCAACTGGTTTCTTACGTTCGTAGACTATTAGGGGAGATCCCTCCTGATGAACCTCCTTTTTTAGATGTTGATGTTTCTGGGCTTTGCCCTGACGTCCGTTTTAGTTATGAATCATCTAGTTCTGAATCTATCATTTCTGATCATAGGGTATCTCTTCGATCCAGGATGGGGAAACATCAAAGTAAAAGCGAGGTCCATAAGCACATCTCAGGCAGCGTTCGAATCAGGGAGCAAATTATTGATGAGAAGGACGTGGAAGAAGAGTTTAGAACATCTTGTATCTCTTTTTTTGTGGATCGTCCGAGTGGGTATGACGCCAAACCGAATGTGGTCGGGAAAGATGAGATCGAGAAGTATCGTGCTCGATTCGATTTGGATGACTCGGTTACATTGTCTCTTACTGGTGATAGAGCTGTATGGAATCCTCCCCCGGGTATGGTGGCGATCTATGGGTTCATGCTTTGTTGCGACGTCACTCTTCCTTTTCAGCCATTTATTGCCTGGTTTCTGGCTGAAGCAGGGATCGCTCCAGCCCAATTAGCCCCGAATAGTTATAAGATCTTGATGTGCATGTGGCATATGTAGAGCCGGATGAACCTGTCGCCGCCTTCCCCGAAAGAAATCAGACACTTCTATACACTAAGGCAATCTGGTCGGGTATGGACTTATTTCCTCATGTCCAATCCGCCAGATTGTTGGGTCCTTGAGGGGACAAAAGTGAACCGGGAAGTTGACACCTCTGATGATGCCAAAATGAGAGGCTTTGTGTGGGGATTCCCTTCGTTGAACAAGCACTGGAAGAACTATTTGTTTTTTGCCGGAGGGAACTTAGGACTACAAGTTACTCTTTCGACCGGGGAGAATCAGACAGTGCTAAAGGTTCCCCACTTTTTCTGCTCCCTGACATATGGAACAAGAAAAAACTTGAATTCTTCGATGTTGAGCTTACCAGACTTGCTCGGGCTACAGTGTGTACTTTGGAAAAAAATGAGCCGATCTTATCTTTTCAACGAGAAGAAAATGATAGAGCTTGGTTTTTTTAGCCATATTTCAGGCTATCGCAGGCGACGTAAGTGATCTTCCCACCCTTTTTTTTTATTTTGCTTTTTTATATTCTGACTTGGTTTTTTTTATCATTAAGTGTATGACTCGGACATCGTCTGCGACGTTCAAGCTCGCCAGGTGAAATCGATCCTCCAGGAGAGCCAAAAAGAAGTTTCTCGTTAAAGCAAGGAAGGTATTTCCCCGTCTTAATCGAATGAGGAATCTAATGAGGTTGACGAACAAATCCCTGAGTACATCCCCGAATAGGTCATTTGGTCGATGGTAGGGGAATCTAGTGGTCCGAGTGGCCCTACTGACCATGCTCAGAAATTGCCTGAAGATGATGAGAGGTAAAGTGATGGTCTTGGCGAGGAACCCGGTGAGTCGAGCTCTCCAGTTGAGGTTCCTGCCGGCGGTTGAATACCGGGGATGGAGATAAAACCTCTGATGGATAAGTAAATCTAGATCATGACTTTTTTGGGTTCCTCTGAGATGATGATCAGGAAGACCCTTCAGTTGATCTCAACTTCCATCGTACTCGGGTTGAGAAACGGAAATCGGTTGATTCTCCTGCTCGTCCTCATAAGGTCTCTTAGGTAGTTTCATTTATTGAATCAAGTAATGAATATACCGAGGTTGAGATTCCCCCAAGCGTTCATGTTGAAGAATCAGTAGGAGCGGAAACTTCTGATCCGAACAGGGGCTCATTACCTCCTGATACTGAAGATGTAAGAGTTGAATCCTCGGGAGGCCCTTCCTATCCTTCTTCCCAGGATATATTGAGGTCGATATCATCTAGTCAGGCTTTCATTGGGGCTGACCACTGGAGTTGTTTTAGGGATGGCTCTTTAACGGGCCGTCTTCAGAATATTTTCAATGGCGCATCTTATGTAAGTTCTACTCTCCCGACTTTTTTCAAATCTTTTGCTTGTCAGATTTTTAATTTAATCTTCCTTGTAGATGGTGACCGAGTTTGCTGAGTTGGTTTAGACATAACAATATCAAGCCGATCGAATAAGGCATCTCAAAGCTCACTTGAAGGAGAGTGAGGATAGCCATGCTCAGGTTGAATCGGATCAAAAGAAGGTGAGCTCTGCCCAGATGTTTGCCCACCACTATTTGGCTAAGAAAGTGGAAGCCGAGGAAAAAGCTTCTTTGGTAGAGGAGAAGGCTGTGTCGTTTCAAAACTTACTGTCTGCTGCCCAGGAATCGATGCTCAAAGCCGAACAGGAAGGGGAGCAGTCCAAGCCGTCCTGTGAGCAGAAGATTGAAGACTTGGAACGCCAAACTTTGATGGTCGAGTCCCTATCAAAGGAGCCAGATTGAAACTTGAGGTCCAGGGGGTAGATCGTCTCAAAAGGTCCCCAACTTATGATGCCATTCTCCTTTTGGAATTTCAGTGAGGGTTAGTTTCAGCTGGTGAATTTTTTAAAGTAAAAAATCGGGCAACTGATAAAGCCCGAACCAACTGGGAGCTGTAGATCAAGAACCACGTGGACCAGTCCCTGAAATCTCTTCTGGCTCAGATGAAAGAGTGGAGAGCTTACTTCCGCAACCGAGGTAAAGAGCCCCATCATATGCATTTAGAGGTTCCATCAGAGCATTCTCTCTTGACCTTCTATGCCAGTCAGAAATCTGGCATAGAAGGTTCGACGCCTGATGTTGGCCCGATCCCTGGAGTAGATTACAGCGAGTGGATGGATGATTCGATCGACACAATTGCTTGGCCTTTAAATGAAAGTCTTCTCCGTAAGTATGAAATGGTGTCTGACCGAGCATCGGCAAGTGTTCCAAATCCTCTTCTCAGCCTTAGTCATTTTTTGTAAAGATTTTCCATCTTTGTAAAGATTTTGATCAATGAAGTTTTATATTTTTGTGAACTGTTTAATTTAGAAAACAAGTATTGTTTAACCCGGTCGATTTATTGCTCAAGTAATTTCACCGAATACCGATTATCTTATCTAACTTGGTTTTTTTATTTGGAATAGCTTCTAACGGCAAGTATCTTATTGGCTGGCTAACGCAATTTCGTTGGCCAAGTATCTTATTAAACTGGCTAATTTTGTTCGAGTAATATTACCGAGTATCTTATTAAACTTGGTTTCGTTACCCGGAGCCATTTTTAACACCAAGTATCTTATTAAACTGGCTTATATTAACCAAGCCATCTTGAAACAAGCGAGTAGATTTACTCGCATTTCATACTCGGTTGTTACCCAAACATTACACCAAGGCTCACCATGATCATATGTTCGAGTCCTCGTATAAGTTACCAAGGACGTCTCCCTATTTTTGTCTGTGCAAGGGTTTACCGAATCGTTAAGTTTTTGATCTGCTTAACACAGCTGTGCATTTCACTGGGTTTTTCCCCCGACAGTGCCTCGAACCGTTTTTCAGAATCTGGTGCATCTGGTTTGCCTTTTTGCTAAGATCGACGAACCTTGCTCGGTTGGCATGCTCCTTCGAGCTTCTCCGCTCATTCGGGAATTTTACCAATTTAATGGTCCCGAGCATTCTATTTGCATATTCTTATTATCATGCTCGTCTTTCATATGTTCTTATTATCATATGCTTTATATTTCGAAAATCCCGAGTTTGATTTTTATTTATAACTGAAAAACCAACAATGATTTAAATTTCAAAGCTGATAATTGATCTGACTAAAATTGTCCTAACTAAAAGAGAAACAAAATTTTAAGGATATAAAATCTTCAAATATTGAGCGTTGCATGGTCGGGGTAAGACCCCTCCATCTGGTCGTGCAATCCAATATGCTCCATGACCAACTACTCCTTCAATCTTGTACGGGCCTTCCCACTTGTCAGTCAAGGAACCTGCAGCTTTTTTTTCTATATTCAGCGACACCTTTCTGAGTACCAAGTCTCCTAGTTGGAATTTCCTGATTTGAACATGAGAATTGTAGTGGCGAGCTACTCTTTTTTGATATGCCATATTTCGTATTCGGGACTTCTCCATTTTCTCTTCTAGCTCATCTAGACTTTGTAACAGCATATCAACATTCTGGTCTTCATTATATAGCCTAACCCTAGGTGATGCATACGATGTTTCTATGGGGATAACAACTCCTGTTCCAAACGCTAAAGTGAATGGAGTCTCTCCTGTTGAAGTTCTTGTTGTAGTCCGATATGCCCATAATACCTCGGGAAGTTTTTTAACCCAACTTACTTTTTTGGCATCTATCTTTGCTTTGAGTGTATGCTTGATGATTTTGTTTACTACTTCAGCTTGCCCATTTGTTTGAGGGTGGGCAGGTGTAGAGTAGTAATTAGCAATTTGGTACTATTTGCACATCTGTCTGAATTTCAGATTATCGAACTGGGTGCCGTTGTCAGTGATGATAGTGTTTGGGACTCCAAACCTGTAGAATATATTTTTCTTCATGAAATTTATGGTATTTTCTTCTGTGATATTCACTAATGCTTCAGCTTCTGCCCACTTTGTGAAATAGTCAACATTTATTATTTCATGCTTCGCTCCACCCCTTGTCCCTGCTGGCATTAGGCCAATTAAGTCCAAGCCTCACATGGCAAATGGCCACGGGGACGTAAGGTTTCTAAGTTGTTTAGGGGGTTGTCGGCTATCATTAGCAATCCTTTGACAAGTATTCCAGCTCTCCGAACATAGTTGTGCATCTAAAAATAAAGTGAGCCAATAATAACCTTACTTGAGTACCTTGTGTGCTAAACTTTTGCCTCCAGTATGGTTTCCGCATACTCCACAGTGGATTTCCTGTAGTATCTAATATCCATCTTCCTCTGATACACATCTTTGGAGTGTTCGGGAAAACCCACTTCTGTATAGTTCTCCTCCGATCAATGTGTATCTTGCTGACCGATACCTGATACGTTTGGCTTGTAGGGGATCTTTCGGGAGTATGCCTTCTTCCAGGAACCTTTTTAGCTGAGTCATCCAACCGTCTGTCGGTGTTTGAATTTCTGAGATTTCAAAGTTTTTTGGCTCAGTTGTGCTCGGTTTGAGGATATGTATGACCGGAATAGTTTTTGGCCTGATTGTGGTCATTGCTGATGCTAGCTTGGACAAGGCATCTGCCTTTTCATTCTCCTCCCTGGGGATCTGGGCAATCTTATATTCTTTGAATTTCTGAGGAGTTGTTTTGCTATGTCAAGAATAAGCTATCATACCTTCATATCTGGCTTGGTATTCAAATAGGACTTGGTTGACGACTACCTGTGAATCGCTAAATATCTCGACCTCATCAGCTCCAAGAGCTATACAGACTCTGAGTCCAGCTAGTAGCGCCTCATACTGGGCTTGATTATTCGTTGCTTTGAAGTCGAATCTCATGGCACACTCGACATCATCTCCTTCCGGGATACATACTACGATCCCTGCCCCGCTACCGTGAGTGTTAGAAGAGCCATCGACATATAATTTCCATGAAAAACTCTTGCCCAATATCTTTTTTGCTTCCAGGTTTGGTTCTGTGAATTCTGTTATGAAATCTGCCACTGTTTGGCCTTTGATAGATGTCTTGGGGACGTACTGGATATCGAATTCACTTAGCTCGATTGCCCATTTGGTTAATCTTCCTAAAATTTCTGGCTTTTGTAAAATTTGCTTAAGAGGGCAGTCGGTGAGAGCTTGGATTGTATGAGCCTGAAAGTATGGTCTTAGTTTCCTTGCTGCCGAAACCAATGCTATGGCCATTTTTTCTGCCTGTAAATACCTGGTTTCAGTTGGAAGAAGTGCCTTACTGGTATAGTATATTGGCCTCTGTACTTCATCTTCTATTCTGACTATAACTGAGTTTGTTGCTAATTCCGTAATTGATAAGTACAAGTGGAGTATCTCTCCCATTTTTGGTTTCGAAAGGATAGGAGCTTACCCTAGGTACTCTTTGATTTTTAAGAACGCCTGCTCGCATTCTTCGATCCATTCGAGTCCTTTTCATTTTCTAATTACTTTAAAAAAGGGAGCACATTTGTCTGTGGCCTTTGAAATAAATCTGCCAAAGGAAGCTAAGCATCCTGTTAAGCGCTGCACTTCTTTTAGCGTCCTTGGTGAGGTCATTTTTATAGGGCTTGGATCTTTTTCGGGTTTACTTCGATTCCTCTCTGGTGAACTTGGAAACCCAAGAACCTTCCTGAAGGAACTCCAAATAGGCACATGTTCGGATTTAGCTTTATTTGATATCTCTTTAAGACGTCGAATGTCTCTCGTAGGTCTGAGGTATGCCTGTCTGCCGAGATGCTCTTGGTCAACATGTCATCTATGTAAACTTCCATGTTTCTTCCTATTTTGGCGTGCGAAGATTCTTTTGACCAACCTTTGGTATGTTGCTCGTGCATTTTTTAGCCCGAAGGGCATTACTGTGTAACAGTATAAGCCCTGATCAGTTGTGAAAGCCGTTTTTCCTTTATCAGTCTTATTCATCCGGATTTGATTATATCCTGAGTAGGCGTCCATGAAACTGAGTAATTTGTGGCTTGATGTGGCATCAACCAGTTGGTCTATCCTTGGCAGTGGAAAATTGTCTGTTAGGCATGCTTTATTCAAGTCTGTGAAATCTACGCACATTCTCCACTAACCGTTTTTCTTCTGGACGAGGACCACATTAGCTACCCATTGAGGGTAGTTGATCTCTCTAATTGACCCTACAACGAGTAACTTCTCCACTTCCTGCTTGATTGCCTGACTTCTCTCGAGGTTGAATGACCTTCTCTTTTGTATTACTGGTTTACATTTGGGTCTACCGCGAGATGATGTGATATTATTCGGTCATCTATCCCGACCATGTCTTCATGGCTCCAGGCGAACAAATCCTTGTATTCTTTGAGCAGATCAGTGAGGCTTTGTTTAACTTTTCCTTTCAAATTGGCCCCAATTTGATCTTATTGTCTGGTTCATCTTCTTTCAAGATTAATTCTTCAACAGGTTCATTTTTGGACTCTTTCGGTTCTTCCATTGGGTCAAACTCGAATGATAGTGACTCTTTGTTCTTATTACCTATGTTATAGTGCATACTTGTCCACCATTGTCTCTATCTTTGTAAACTGACAGATTAGCTCTTCGGGCCATCTCCTAGGACCCCTTGACTACTTCGATCCCTCGTTCGGTCGAGAATTTGATCATTAGGGCGTAGGTAGCTGTTACGGCCTTAGTTTTATTCAAGAATGGTCGACCTAACAATGCGTTATAAGGCCAATTATCTAAGTCTACCACTACGAAATCGAGTAATACTGTTCTCTAACAAGATGCTACTCTAATTTTTACGGACAAATTTGCCGTCCCGAGAGACCAGACCTCAACTTCCCCGAATCCTTTGAGTGAGGTATGAAAAGGCTATAAATCCTTTCGGTCCAACCTGAGTTGATCGTAGACAACTATATTGAGAATATCAACCGAACTATCATTGTCTATTAAAATTTTCCTGACTTCCCTGTGTCCTTTGGGCACTTATGACCAGGGCGTCATTTGGTCGAACATCGACCCCATGTGAGTCAGCTTCTGTGAATATTATTGGGTCTCATCCTTCCTTTACCCCTTTCGGGTCTGGTTCGACAGAGTTGACATCAAAGTTCTGTCTTGCCTCTACCGCTTCTCTGATTTCATGAGTTCGCTCTCGGTTACTTCTTCTTGTTGATGGTCCTCCAAATATTTTTTGTATTACTTCATTGGCCTCAGGGCTGGCTCTTTGGTTTCGACCGAAGCTATGATCGGCCCTAGTCTCTTTCTTCGTTTCTGGCCTCTCATCTCTTTTCAAGATTATATCTTGTAAGTGTCCTTCCCGAATGAGGGTCTCTATGTACTCTCTAAGCTGGTAACATTTGGAAGTCTCGTGACCGGTTTCCTTATGGAATCTGCAGTACTTTGTTGTATCTCGCCGGGAAAACTAAGACTGTCGGCATGGCTCTTTTACCAGATTCTTCTCTTCCAATATGACAAGGATTTCTTCCTGCTTTTTTTGGAGAGGGGTGTAGTTTGTGTATTTTCCTTGAAATTTCTCCGTGGCTTGTCGGTATCACGCCCGTTTCCTCCTTCTTTGCTTCTTTCTTTACCGTTTCCTTTTTGTTTTCCCTTTTGGTTCTGTACCTTTGACTTGGCATCTTTTTGTTCGGGTTTTTCTCCGTGCATGTAACATCCTCCCGTGGCTAACTCCTCTTCTTTGGCTAGTGTATATCCTCTTGCCGTGTCCATCATATCTGCATATCTGGTTAGACGGACCCTTCTTAAGTCAAAAGATAGTCGTCCATTATGCAAGTTATTTATGAATGCAGCAATTATTGCTTCATCATTTTCATTGCCGATTTCTGATACCGCCTGGCCGAATCTCCCCAGGTATTTTTTTAACCACTCATCTTTTCCTTGTTTCAACATAGAAAGGTAAGCCACTGATTTTCTCCTGTGTACGTTGGCTAGAAATTGTCTTGAGAAACTTCTGCTTAATTCACCAAAACTTTTGATGCTTGCTGGGGGCAATCTTCTGAACCATCTTGAGCCTGTTTCTTCTAGAGTCTGTAGAAAGTTGAGACATAGTAAAGGATCACTGTGGGCATACTGAACCATAGCACTTTTATACCGTCTGACGTGTTCTTTAGGATCTGTATCCTTCTTAAACTGTTCTACGTGTGGCATCCTGAATCTTTCTAGAAATGGGGTTCGCGGGATGTCCTTAGTGAATGGACTATCAGAATCGCCGTCGGATAAGTCATTGTACCCATATCGCCTAACCAGTGCGTCCATTTGACGTCTATTGTTTTCAACTTCTCGGGTCAGACTCTGAATCATAACATCTCTGTCCCTCACCGGATCTTCATGGTTAAACCGTCGGGTGATCGCCATGCCTTTTTCCAGCTCCTCTTCACTTCGTTGTCGAGTCTCACTGGTCGATCCTTGCAGGCGTATGGTTCCGTGACGACGCTTGCGATGATGCCGATCACTATCCTCTGATGATGACGACCGATCCCTGTGCCGGTCATGCTTGCGGTGTCTAACATGGATTATCTGACCATTGCTCTGCCTCTGGCATGGTCACTCCTCTTCGGGTGTTTCACGTCCAGCTTGATTAATTGGAACAGAGTTCCTACCAGCTTCTGGTGCATCTGGTTCCGGCCCAACTATAACCGAGCACAGTCTTGTAAGTGGGGGATTAGGAGGTTGTGTTTCTTCTACAGCTAGTAGATCAACTCCTTCCTTTGCCGCATCCGTTACCAGCTGTTGTAGTGCCTCACGGAAACGTCGCGTCAGGTCTTCGCTGGTCGGAGGGATTTGTTGGATCCCCGCCAGAGATGTTGGTTAGTTCTCTGTGGTCGTGGCGAGATCTCGTGAACTACTGCGAATGTGAACATTATCTGGAGATTTTTGGATATCCCCAGAACTGTTTCTGCTTCCACTTCCCGCCATTACTTTTAATCAAATAGGAGGTTCAAGCCCCCTCATTCTAGCGCCAATTGTTGACGTCGATTTCTCGATGTGTGAGAAAGTCAACAAGATTGGATTTTTAGCTGTGACTTCAAAGAGAGAGAAAGAGAATGTAATTTGAAACTAGTCAGACACAAATTTTATGTGGTAAAACTCCGGTGATCGGAGAAATGTCCACGGGTGGTTGAACAAACAACCGAGTCAAAATCCACTATTGAAATAAAGATTTACAACTCTCGATCTTTTTTTCTCTCTCTGTACTCTTCTATATATCTTTATGATGAGATTATGGGTCTATTTATATGTACATTGAACCCTAATCCTTTTTGTACAAGTAATGAAAGATTTTTGTATTTAATTATGATTGGTTACTTGTTGAAGTAGTCTTTATCTTCTTTCCTATTTCGGATATTTGTATAGAGATCGAATGAGACTCTAATGATATAGTTCATTTAGGACTTATTTCCTTACAAATGCGTAGTCTTTTTGAAGAAATAAAGTTGTTGTCTGATTTAGAACCTTTTTCCTGTTTGGTATTCTATTCTTCTTGGAATTCTTCTTCGACGTGGATATCTTTGTGTATTTCAATGACGCTTGGTTCGTACGCGAGTTATGTATTAGACTTCTTTATTCGGATTTCTTCATATTTGTCCCAAGTAGAACATGACGTCAGTTGATCCCAAGTAGAACTTGATATCAACTGATCCCGAGTAGGTCTTGCTCAATACTTACATGTATATTTACTTGGATTCATTTTCTTTGGTGATATCTTACGGGATATTTTTTAAATACCTATTCGGATATCTACCTGACAATCTTATCCACCTTATCGATGACATATCCATTTGATAAAATTTACACATGAATATTAAAAATAGATACTTCTCATCGTGAGTCGTCACATGTCTTTCATAAATAACTTCTCACTGGGAGCTGTCATTAATACCTTTAAAAAATTTAAATATATCATATAATAATATAATATTGAATCCACCTTAAATACCATTTTAATAATATAATATTTAATGATAATATTGATACCTGATTCGTCAACTTCAGAATTATGAATTGGAATCAATGCATTGATTCTTCATCTCCTAATAATTACTAACAATTTTTGGTAACCAATTATATTCCTCTACTGAGTTTTTATATTATCTTTATATTTTTTATATATTATTAATATTTATTTATCTTTTGAAATTCTTATAATTAAACATATTTAATAAATAATTAAATAAATTTAAGAATATTATTAATAAATATTTATGTTTTAGTATTCTTGCTATTAAATTATATATTCAAATATTTAAAGTTCCTTTGGCATTCCTTCAAAACCATATACCAACTCTACATCTATTTATACATGTAAGTATGCAACTGTCGATCCAATCTCTCAAACCAAATCACTATAAACACATTTTGTGATGTTTTGTACGGTCTCTCCCTAATTTTTTTTTACATTTAATAATATATTATTTTCCAAAGTGGTCAGAACTCAGAAGTCATCATGCTTTCTTTAATAATCTGATCAAAAAGGAAGCCGGATTCTGTAGAGAGAAAACAGAATAGCTATTCAGATCAACAATTTGGCTTGGTAGTCTGTTCATCAGTAAAGCCTGAGGGATTATTTCAGATCCAAAAAATCAAAGGCCTACGATCGAAACAAAGGTTTATGCTTAATTATCATCATCATCTGCAAGTTTCTAATTTGTATGTAATTATTAGCAAGAATTATTAATAAAAGAAGCTACATTTAGAATATACTATCACAATATCTGCTCACTGCTGGCAACGAAGAATAACACTTTGAGTATTTAAAGTTGGTTATGAAGACTTCATTTTGAAACATTCATATATATATGCAGAATTCGGTCATACTCCGATTATTTTCTCATACATTATTTGGTTGCTCCTACTTCATCACAGGAAGTATTAGAAGACAACATACGAGATAAGGATCTGAACCAGTTGAGAACAGTGGCACCTGCTCTAATATGCAATTATAAAACATCTGATTTGTAGTGAATCGGGTCAACAAAGCTTTAACCGAATTTAGAGTAAATTATGGTCTCTTCTCAAATGTAATCTCACCTCTTCATTCCTTAATATAGTATGTTTGTTGGTTTTTTTTCTGTGTATATTTGATAACCCTGAATTAATAGATTAATTTAAGTGTGGACTTTTGTATAACAATTAACAAGAGATGTTTTTAAATCAATACACGAGAGATATTCATATTCATGTGAATAATATGATGATGAGAAGCATCAAAAGGGAGGATGAGAAATCATAAATGGTCTCCAGAAGTGTTGCTTTATTCATGTTTCTCTTTATCAAACCTCACGGGTCACTTCCTTTGGATGCCTTGCTGATTGATCAAATTTCGTTTTCTGTCTTTGTCAAATTTTTCTAATTTTATCTTGGATTAAAATGATTGTGGATGTGTTTGGTAAAATCTATTTTTAATTTAAAAATAAAAAAATCAAACATCTTTCTCTTTAAATATATATATATATATATATATATATATATATATATATATATATATATACTTTTCCTATTATTTTTTTGTCATCATAAATATGTTTAAGATTATGTGTGAAAATGAACCTATCTAAAATTCATTCAAGTTAAATTATTTATGAGTTTTTTTTTAGCTTTTATTATTATTATTTTTTTAATTCGACTATTGATTATGAATATATAGATATTATCATTAAAACAGAATGATGATAATAAAGAAGCCAACAGGCTTACAGTGGATATATATTCAGATCACAATTTGATGAGACATTCCGATCAATCTGTATAGGAAGTAAAGAAAAGCTCCATGGAGAGAGACCTAGCTATCTACTCATCAGCTAAAGTGCTAAACAGTCCCTTAAGGAGAGGCCTCCACAACTCCACATACCTCCATGGAAGACTCCAAATGATAATAATAACAACGTTAAATTAGCCTTGCCCCAACCCTTAATTGGTATACTATAATCATGAAATTTAATTCTCACTTTATTGTCATTTCGGATATACATGAGTTTGTGTGTAGTAGCAAAGTCTTTTATTAATTTTTTAACAATTATACGATTCGATAGTATTCTTGATAAGACTCATGCATGTAAGGATTAACACACTAGTATATATAATAATAATAATAATAATAATAATAACTGTTTTTTCTCCCACTTTCGAAGTAGTTGCGATATGTGGTAATCATAAATGTTATTCGTTTTTTAATTTTAATTATATTATATATATATATATATATATATATATTATATACAGAATTTTTCAAGTCAGTATGCACTAATATAATTATATAAGGACATTGAATGCGAGCCACTCATTTTACATATTTTGATTTGGTATGTATGCACTTGTCAAATCACTTTTATAAATGAGTGACTCGCATTCAATATCTTTCACGAATAGAAAAAAGACAATATATATATATATATAATAGCCTTTTAAAATAATATTATATCATATCGTAAAAGACAATATATATATATATATATAATAGCCTTTTAAAATAATATTATATCGTATCGTATCGTATATCGTATATAATTATATAATAATAGACTTTTTTTTCTACTTTTAATGTGGTTCCGACACATACAATCATAAATATTATTAATTTTTTTTATATATATATCGTAACGTATCATACGTATATAATCATATAATATATATATATATATATATATATATATTTATATTATACTTTTGATGTGGTTGCAACTCGTGCAATCATAAATTATATATATCTATATCATATATAATAATATAATAATAATAAAAATTCTACTTTTAGTATGGTTGCGATACGTGGTAATTATAAATGTTATTATTATTTTTTATTTTTAAAAATAAATAATATAATAATCATCATATATCATAATATAATTTTTTTTTCTACTTTTGATGTGGTTTGTGCTAATTATAAATGTTATTATTTTTTTAATATATAATATAGTAAAAATCATATTTTATGACATATATAATATAATAATAGATTTTTTTTCTACTTTTAATGTTATTACGACACGTGACAATAATTTATATATATATCACCTACCATATAATAAGAATAGGTACTTTTCATGTGGACGTGACATATGACATTATTTAATGTTAGTATTAAATATTTAATCTGAATAATCATATATATCAATTTCTTATGTGGGAGTGATATGTGTCATTTTTTAAGTAATTAATTTATTATATAATAATAATAATAATAATAATAATAATACTAATAAAAATGTTCTTTTCATCCCCTATAATCACCATCTATTTTTTTGTAAGATAATTATATCATAATTGTTTATTAATGATATTTTAAATTACACCATAAAATACTTTATATACATTTAATAAAAATAACTACATTTCATAAGGAGTGGTATTGGACTCTTAATGGTTATTATGTCTATTAATGGTTATAATTATCGTGATCAATATACCAAAAACCCATCATATTCTTTTTTAAATATACATGACCTATTGATCTCTTAGTGGTTATTATCATGATTAATAATAAAACACCATAATCTCATCGTATTCTCTTTTAAATCAAAATTTAAAATTAAAGTTAGATGATTAAACCATATAATCATAATATGTCAATCACAATTTTAATTGAAAAGCTCTCACTAATAAAAAATCTCATATTTTCTCCGTCTCATTTCATTGGCTCTTACTCACATATAAACTCAAAACACCTAAAAAGTGGGGGAATTGGACTGCATTGGGTGATGATAGATTTTTAGGTGGTGAGAAAATTATTTCTACTATTTTTTTATATTTTAATTTTATTATTTTGTTGAATAATTTTAATCTTAGTTTTTGTTTTTTTTTGTTTTTTGTTTAATTCATGAAGATTCAAGAAGTTGTAAACCATTCTCAAATATCATTTTTTTTTTATCAAAATGCAGCATCTCTATCTGTTTTTGAATTCAAACACTTTAGAAGTAAAAAAAAAAGAGTACTTTTGGATTGATTATTGTTATGGTGTATTTTAGTTTCTTTATTGTGTTTATTTTGATCGGAAAAACTTGAAACATGGAATTTAAACATAGTCAAAATTAGATTTTCAAGTAGATGTCCATTATGGTATTCCAGCTATAGCTTCGATTGCATTATAAGTTGAATTTGGAAATACTATGTTATTTTTTGATATTTTTTAAGCTTTTGCCTAAATTTGATTATTTACATACATATGCTAAATTCTTCTTCTTCTTTTTCAGAACGGCTAAATATTGGGTGTTAATCACATTGCAGGGATCGAAAACTTAAAGTTACTGGTGGTGATTAAATCGAAGGACTTCTCATATCTCCAAAGCAATTGTCTTTCAAAAACTTGGAGGTCCAATCAAAGTAGCACTTGGTGACTTTCAATTTCGATTTCAATGTTAAACATATAATTATTATTTTTATTTTAATGAGAAAAGTAGACTAATGAACTAGCATTTGAATGCTAAGTGTTATATAAAATAATTATATTATTTTATATTATAACAATAAACAACTAGTTAAAATATATTTTTTAGAATGAAACTAATTAATAGATATTATAAAGATGATGAAATATTATTTATCAATAAAATGAAAATAAATTGTTTGGGTAACGAGAAGATGCGGCTTTCAATCTTTTCAGTAAAAATAAAATAAAATTATTTAATTAGTTTTTTAATTAATTGTGGGATAGGAAATGTTAGTTGGGGATTGTTATCATATATAATTTAAATAATTATGGGATTGATTAAGTGAATTTATTCATTATCTCATTATTTATGGGCAATTATGGGATTGATTTATGATTTATTGCTCAAGGTTGAACCCAACTATTCATATTCAAATTCAAATTCTTATTAATTAGTTTTTTTTAGTATTATTAATTAGTTATATTTATATATAATAATAATAATAATAATAATAATAATAATAATAATAATAATAATAATAATAATATTTGGTATGTTCCAAAAACAAGTCATACATTCTTATTAATTAGTTATCTATATATAAATGTCTTTGATAAGTTCAAGAGAAAAAAACCATAAATTTTTATTAATTAGATTTTATTAATGTCTTATGAATGAATGAATATATATAACTTTTTATTTCGAGGTTAAAAATGTAAGTATTGCTATTATTTTAATGAAAAAAAAGAAAAAGTAAACTAATGAGCTAAGAGTTCTTTGATATATATATATATATATATACACAAATGATACTAATTATGGATGAATGATTATTTACTGATGAAATGAATATAAAATGTTTAGACGATGAGAAGGTGTGGCTTTCAATCTTTTCACTTTTTAGCAAAACTAAAATAAAATAATATAATTATTTTTTAAATTAATTACGGGATAGACAATGTTAGTTGAATAATATTATCATAATTTAATTAATTATGAGATATATTAAGTGAATTTAATCATTATTCCATTATTTATGGTTACCTCTTGAATTTTTACTTATGAGATTGATTAATGATTTATGGTCAAGGTTAAGCCCTAGTCCCTAGCTATTCATGTTAAAATTCTTATGAATTATTTTTTTAGTATTATTAATGTATTATATTATAAGGTTTGATATGTTATAAAGATAAACCATAAATTCTTATTATTATAATATTATAATATTTTATAATTACCAGAGAAAAGAAACATAAATTCTTACCAATTAGATTTTTTTAATGTGTAATGAATTAATTATCTATAATATATATATATTATAATAATTCGTAAGTCCTACCATAAGCTTTTTTTTATTAGTTTTATTTTAAGTATCGCTCATTAGTTATTTATAATTTTTTAAGGTCTATATAATGTAATCGGTATATGATATTTTTTGAAGGAGTTTCAATTGTTTAAAATTCAAAAAGAATCAAGATATAATATAAAAGATGGAAATATTTCAGATTTTAAGCAATAAATCCATTTGACAAAAATCCATATAAAGATCAATCATATCATATTAAATTTGGAATAGATTGTACATTTTTTTAGTACACAACTTATCTGTATAATATATAAAAATGGATCCTCGCGACACCACATATCGCTATAATATATAAAAACTGACCATCATTACCACGTGTCGTCATGATAGAACTTTAAATTTAAATACATTATTTTCTTTCTATATTAACAAATCAGGTCAATAGGCACTTTGCATTAATACACAAATTAAATAGGCACCCATGATGATAATTAATACAATAAATCAATTATTTAAATCGTTCGTATATCCTCTCTCTCTCTATAAACCATTTATGCTCTCTCATCTCCCTAAATTTTCTCTATAAAAATCATCCAAAATCTCACATTCTTTCTATCCCATTCCATTGACTTTCTCGGTAAACTCAAAACAAACTGTGAAGAATCAGATGTTTTTGAGTGGTGAGAGAAATTTCTACGAATTTGTTTTTTTTAATATGTGGTTGAATATATATATATATATATATATATATTTTTTAGTTTTTGTTTTAATCCCACGTTTTTTCCATCTCATCATATTGACTCTCCTTTACGAGAAAACTCAAAACAAACGGTGGGGAATTTGATGACGTTGGATGGTGCAAGTAATTTCTACTGATTTTATTTTAATATTTGGTTGAGTAATTTATTTATTTTTTTGTTGAGGAAACACTATATTAGTTTAAAAGGTAATTTTGGATTGATTCTGGAATTTTAGCTTTGGCGGTCTTTGATTTTCAATTAGTTGCCTCTAAAAAAAAAATATTGTATCGGTTTTTGGTTATCCAATACTCGATTTTTCCCAGGATTTTTTATAAATGGATTTTATACTTTTTTTTTTGTAGATTTTTTCTATATATTTTTGGGGTATTATCACTAAAGTCCATACATTTTAACGAATTATCACATTTTTAAACGTCTTTGCTATATTAGTCACTTTAATCCCTTGTTTTTTAAAAAATACATTACTTTAGTCAATTTGACCAAAAACTAATTCTTTTAGTACTTCTAGTTTCAATAATAAATGGTCAACCCTTGAAAAAATTAAAATGCCTCTATCAGGGTTTCAACCAAGGTTGTAAAAACAAAAAGACACAGCTCTAGTTAGCTGAGCTATATTAATTCATTGTTAAAGATTTGTTGATTTAAATGTGTGTGTGTATATATATATATATATATATATATATATATATATATATATATATATATAGTTGTATAATTTGTTTAAACTAATTTAAATCTATTTATATAATTAAAAATAAACTCATATTTAATAATAATACATAAAAACATATTTATGAAAATGAAAAGGAAATTAACAAAACAAAAGGAAGCGCAGAAAATCCAAAAAATCAAAGCCCTTAATTTTTATTCTTTCTTTTTTTTTGTTGATATTTTTCCTTTTCCAAAAGTTATATTATTTCAATTTGATAAAAAAAAAACCTAGAAAATCAATGTCCATAAATTGAAAAGGGAAAAAAATCAACAACAAAAAACAAGAAAAATAAAAATAATAATAAAATCATATTTATATAGTATAAAATAAGCTCATATATAATAATAATATATAAAAACATTTATGAAAATGAAAAAGAAAATGACAAAACAAAATAAAATAAATGAAACAAATGTAAAAAAATCATTTTTTTTATTGGTTTGTTTCCCTTTTCAATTTATGGGTTTTGATTTTTTGAGTTTTGATTTTATCAAATTAAAATAATATATTTTTTGAAAAGGAAAAAAATCCAAAAAAGAAAGAAAAAAAATTATGGCTTTGATTTTTTGGAATTTCTGAGTTTCCTTTTGTTATTTTATTTTAGTTTTAATTTTCATAAATTTGTTTTTAAATATATTATTAAATATGAGTTTATTTTAAATTATACATATGAGTATATATTAACTTATTTAAATATATTTAAATTAGGTTAAACAAATTATATATATATATATATATATATGTGTGTGTGTGTGTGTGTGTACATTTAAATCACCAAATCTTCAACATTGAGTTAATGTAGCTCAGCTGGCTAGAGCTTGTGTTTTTGTGTCTTTCAAACATTGATTGAACCATTTTAATTTTTTTCAAGGGTTGACTAGTTATTATTGAAACTAGAGGGACTAAAAGATTTTTTTTTAAAAAAATAACAGTAAGGGTTCTCATATGTAAATTTTATCAGATGTATAAGTCATTGACAATGAGGATAATATTGTCAGGTAGATATCCGAGTAAGCGTTCGGAAAATATCCCGCAAGATATCACCAAAGAACAGGAACCCGAGTAAGTATAAACGTAAGTATTGAGCATGACCTACTCGGGATCAGCTGATGTCATGTTTTACTCGGGGATCAGCTGACGTCATGTTCTACTCGGGATCAGCTGATGTCATGTTCTATTCGGGATTAGCTGACATCATGTTCTACTCGGGACAAATATGAAAAAATCCGAATAAAGAAGTCCATCACATAACTCGCATACGAACCAAGAGTCAGATTAAGATACGCAAAGATTTCCACATCGAAGAAGATTTCTACGAGAGATAGAATACCAAACAGGAAAAAGATTTCAAATCAGGCAAAAACTTTATTACTTCACGAAGATTACGCATTTGCAAGGAAACAAGTCCTAAATTGACTATATTGCTAGAGTCACATTCGATCTCCATACAAATCCCCGAAATAGGAAAAAAGATAAAGATTACTCCAACAAGTAATCAATTGTAATTAAATACAAAAATATTTTATTACTTGTACAAAAAGGATTAGGGTTCTATGTACATATAAATAGACCCATAATCTCGTCATAAGAAGAAGACAGAGAGAAAAAAGAGAGATCGAGAGTTGTAAATCTTTATTTCAATAGTGGATTTTGGCTCGGTTGTTTGTTCAACCACCCGTGGACGTTTCTTCGATCATCGGAGTTTTACCACGTAAAACTTGTGTCTAATTACATTCTCTTTCTCTTTCTCTTTCTCTTTGAGATTACGACTAAAATCCAATCTTGCTGGCTTTTTCACACGTCGAGAAATTGACGTCAACAATTAGCTTTAGAAGAAGGGGCAGATTAACCTTCGATTTGATTAAAAGTAATGGTGGGAAGTTGAAGCAAAAACAGTTTTGGGGATATCCAAAAATCTCCAGATAATGTTCATATTGGCAGTAGTTCACGAGATCTCGCCACAACCACCGAGAACCAACCAACATCTCTGGCGGGGATCCAACAAATCCCTCTGACCAGTAAAGATCTGACACGACGTTTCCGTGAGGCACTACAACAACTAGTAGAGGACGCGACAAATGAAGAAGTTGATCTACTAGCTGCAGAAGAAACAAAACCTCCTAGTCCTCCACTTACAAGGCTTCGTTCGGTTATAGTTGGGCCAGAACCAGATGCACCAGAAGCTGGTAGGAGCTCCGTTCCAATTAATCAGGCTGGACGTGAAACACCCAAAGATGAGCGACCACGCCAAAGGCAGAGCCATGGTCAAATAGCCCATGATAGACACCGCAAGCATGACCGACACAGGGATCGGTCGCCATCATCAGAGGATAGTGATCGGCACCATCGCAAGCGCAGTCACGGAACCATACGCCTATAAGGATCAACCCGTGAGACTCGGCAACGAAGTGAAGAGGAGCTGGAAAAAGGCATGGCGGTCACTCGACGGTTTAACCATCACGGAGATCCGGTGGGAGATAGAGATGTTATAATTCAGAGCCTGACCCGAGAAGTTGAAAACAATAGGCGTCAAATGGACGCACTGGTTTGACGATATGGGTACAACGAATTATCCGACGATGATTTTGATAGTCCATTCACTTGGGACATTCTGCGAACCTCATTTCAGAAAGATTTAGGATGCCACACGTGGAACAGTTCAAGAAGGATACAGATCCTAAAGAACACGTCAGACGGTATAAAAGTGCTATGGCTCATTATGCCCACAACGACCCCTTACTATGTCTCAACTTTCCACAGACTCTAGAAGACACAGGCTTAAGATGGTTCGGAAGATTGCCCCCGGCAAACATCGGAAATTTTGGTGAACTAAGCAGAAGTTTCTCAAGACAATTTCTAGGCAACATTCACAGAGAAAAATCAGTGGCTTACCTTTCTCAACTGAAACAAGGGAAAGATGAGTCGTTAAAAAAATACCTGGGGAGATTCGGCAGTGCAAATGACGAAGCGATAATTACTGCATTCATAAACAACTTACAGAATAGACGGCTATCTTTTGACTTAAGAAGGGCCCCGTCTAACCAGATATGCAGATATGATGGACACGGCAGGAGGATATGCACTAGCCGAAGAAGAGGAGTTAGCAATGGGAGGATGCTACATGCACGGAGGAAAACCGGAACAAAAAGATGCCGAGTCAAAGGTACATAACCAAAAGGGGAAAAAAAAAGAAAACTACAATAAAGAAGCAAGAACGGAGGAAACGTGCTTAATGCCGACCAGAACACGGATAAATTCTAAGGAAAATACACAAACTACACCCCTCTCAGAAAAACGTAGAAAGAAATCCTGACCATATTGGAAGAAAAGAATCTGGTAAAAGAGCCACGTCGACAGTCTGAGTTTGCCCCGCGAGATACAAAAAAGTACTGCAGATTCTATAATGAAACCGGTCATGAGACTTCCAAATGTTACCAGCTTAGAGACTACATAAAGACCCTCATTCGGGAAGGACACTTACAAGATATAATCTTGAAAAGAGATGAGAGGCCAGAAACAAAGAAAGAGACTAGAGCCGATCATAGCTCTGGTCGAAACCAAAGGGCTAGCCCCGAGGCCAATGAAGTAATACAAACAATCTTTGGAGGACCATCAACTGGAAGAAGTAACTGAGAGCGGACTTAGGAAATCAGAGAAGCGGTAGAGGCAAGACAAAACTTTGATGTCAACTCTGTTGAATCAGACTCGAAAAGGATAAAGAAAGGATGAGACCCAATAATAATCACAGAAGCTGACTCATATGGGGTCGATGTTCGACCAAATGAAGCCCTGGTCATAAGTGCCCGAATTGGACACAGGAAAGTCAAGAGAATTTTAATAGACATTGATAGTTTGGCTGATATTCTCAATGTAGCTCTACGATCAACTCAGGTTATACCGAAAGGATTTACAGCCTTTTCAAAACCCACTCAAAGGATTTGGGGGAGTTGAGGTCAGGTCTCTCGGGACGGTAAAGTTGCCTGTAAAAATTGGAGTAGCACCTTGTCAGAGAACAGTATTACTCAATTTCGTAGTGGTAGACTTAGAAAATTTTCCTTATAATGCATTGTTAGGTCGGCCATTCTTGAATAAAACTAAGGCCGTAACAGCTACTTACTCTCTAATGATCAAATTTCCAATCGAACGGGAAGTCAGAGTAGTCAATGGGTTCCAGGAGATGGCCCGAAGAGCTAAGCTGTCAGTCTACAAAGATAGAGACAATGGTGGACAAGTATGCACTATAACACAACTAAATCAGAACAAAGAGTCACTATCATTCGAGTTTGATCCAAGGGAAGAACCGAAGGAGGCCAAAAATGAACCGGTCGAAGAATTAATCTTGAAAGAAGATGAACCAGATAAGAAGATCAAGATCGGGGCTAATTTGGAAGGAAAAATTAAACAAAGCCTCACTGACTTGCTCAAAGAATACAAGGATGTGTTCGTCTGGAGCCATGAAGACATGGTCGGGATAGATGCCCAAATAATATCTCATCATCTCGTGGTAGACCCAAATGTAAAACCAGTAATACAAAAGAGAAGGTCATTCAATCTCGAAAGAAGTCAGGAAATCAAGAAGGAAGTGGAGAAGTTACTCGCTGTAGGGTCAATTAGAGAGAATAGCTACCCTTAATGGGTAGCTAATGTGGTCCTCGTCCAAAAGAGAAACGGTCAATGGAGAATGTGCGTAGATTTCAAAGATTTGAATAAGGCATGCCCAAAAGACAGTTTTCCAATGCCAAGGATAGACCAACTGGTTGATGCTACATCAGGCCACAAATTACTCAGTTTCATGGACGCCTACTCAGGATATAACCAAATCCGGATGAATAAGGTTGACGAAGAAAAAACGGCGTTCACAACCAATCAGGGCTTATACTGTTACACAGTAATGCCCTTCGGGCTAAAAAATGCCTAGGCAATATACCAAAGGCTGGTCAACAGAATCTTCGCACGCCAAATATGAAGAAACATGAAAGTTTACATAGATGACATGTTGACCAAGAGCATCTCGGCAGACAGGCATACCTCAGACCTGCTAGAGACATTTAACGTCTTGAGGAGATATCAAATGAAGCTGAATCCGAACAAGTGCCTATTTGGAGTTCCTTTAGGAAGATTCCTGGGTTTCCAAGTTCACCAGAGGGGAATCAAAGTAAACCCTAAAAAGATCCAAGCCATACAAAAAAATGACCTCACCAAGGACGCTAAAAGAAGGGTAGCGCTTAACAGGATGCTTAGCTTCCTTAGGTAGATTTATTTCAAAGGCCACAGACAAATGTGCTATATTTTTTAAAGTAATTAAAAAAGGAAAAGGACTCGAATGAAACGAAGAATGCTAGCAGGCGTTCTTAAAAATCAAAGAGTATATAGGGCAAGCTCTCATCCTTTCGAAACTGAAAATGGGAGAGATACTCCACATGTACTTATCAATTACAGAATTAACAGCAAGCTCAGTTCTAGTCAGAACAAAAGATGTAGTACAGAGGCCAGTGTACTATACTAGCAAGGCACTCCTTCCAGATGAAACCAGGTATTCACAGGTAGAAAAAATGGCCCTAGCATTGGTTTCGGCAGCAAGGAGCCTAAGGCTATACTTTCAGGCTCATACAATCTAGGTTCTCACCGACTGTCCACTTAAGCAAATTTTGCAAAAGCCAGAAATTTCAGGAAGACTAACCAAATGGGCAATCGAGCTAAGTGAATTTGATATCCAGTACGTCTCCAGGACATCTCTCAAAGGCCAAACAGTGACATATTTCATAGCAGAATTCACAGAACCAAACCTGGAAGCAAAAAAGATATTGGGCAAGAGTTTCTCATGGAAATTATAGGTCGATGACTCTTCTAACACTCACGGCAGCGGGGTAGGGATAATAGTATGCATCCCAAAAGGAGATGATGTCGAATGTGCCATGAGATTCGACCTCAAAGCAACGAATAATCAAGCCGAATACGAGATGCTACTAGCTGAACTCAGAGTCTGTATAGCCCTTGGAGCAGATGAGGTCGAGATATTTAGCGACTCACAGGTAGTCGTCAACCAAGTCCTAGACGAATACTAAGCCAGAGATAAAGGTATGATAGCTTATCGTGACATAGCAAAACAACTCCTTTAAAAATTCAAAGAATATAAGATTGCCCAGATCCCTAAGAAGGAGAATGAAAAGGCAGGTGCGTGGTCGAAGCTAGCATCAACAACAACCACAATCAGGCCAAAAACTATTCCGGTCGCACATCTCCTCAAACAGAACACAGTTGAGCCAAAAAACTTTGAAATCTCAGAAACCCGAACACCATCAGACGGTTGGATGACTGACCTAAAAATGTTCATAGAAAAAGGCGTACTCCTGTAAGATCCCCTACAAGCCAAACGTATAAGGTATCGGTCAACAAGATACATATTGATCGGAGGAGAACTGTACAAAAGGGGGTTTTCCCGAACACTCCAAAGATGTGTATTGGAGGAAGATGTGTATTGGATACTACAGGAAATCCACGGTGGAGTATGCGGAAACCATACTGGGGGTAAAAGTTTAGCACACAAGGTACTCAGGCAAGGTTATTATTGGCCCACTTTATTCTCGGATGCACAATGCTGTTCGGAAAGCTGCAATACATGCTAAAGGATTGCTAACGATATCCAATAACCTCCTGAACAACTTAGAAGCCTTACATCCCTATGGCCATTTGCCTTGTGGGGCTTGGAATTAATTGGCCCAATGCCAGTAGGGACAGAGGGTGGGGCGAAGCATGCAATAATAGCCGTTGACTATTTCACGGAGTGGGCAGAAGCTGAAGCATTAGTGCATATCACAGAGGCAAATACCATAAATTTCATGAAGAAAAATATACTCTACAGGTTTGGAGTCCCAAACACTATCGTCACCGATAACGGCACCCAGTTCAATAATCTGAAATTCAGACAGCTGTGCAAAGATTACCAAATTGCCAATTACTATGCCACACCTGCCCACCCTCAAACAAATAGGCAAGCTGAAGCAATAAGCGAAATCATCAAGCATACACTCAAAGCAAAGCTAGATGCCAAGAAAGGAAGTTTGTTAAAAACTTCTCGAGGTAGTATGGGCATATCGAACGACAACAAGAACTTCAACATGAGAGACTCCATTCATTTTAGCGTTTGGAACATAAGCTGTTATCCCCATAGAAACATCATATGCATCACACATGGTCAGGCTATATAATGAATACCAGAATGTTGATATGCTGTTACAAAGTCTAGATGAGCTAGAAGAGAAAAGAGAGAATTCCTGAATACGAAATATGGCATATCAACAAAGAGTAGCTCGCCACTACAATTCTCATGTCCGAGTCAGGAAATTCCAACTAGGAGACCTGGTACTCAGAAAGGTGTCGCTGAATACAAAAAATAAAGTTGTAGGTTCCGTGGCTGACAAGTGGGAAGGCTCGTACAAGATTGAAGGAGTAGTTGGCCATGAAGCATATTGGATCGCACGAACAGATGGAGGGGTCTTACCCCGACCATGCAACACCCAATATTTGAAGATTTTATATCCTTAAAACTTTGTTTCCTTTTTAGTTAGGACAATTTTAGTCAGGTCAATTATCAGCTTTGAAATTTAAATCTTTATTGGTTTTACAGCTATAAATAAAAATCAAACTCGGGATTTCCGAAATATAAAGCATATGATAATAAGAGCATATGAAAGACGAGCATGATAAGAAGAGCATGCAAATAGAATACTCGGGACCATTAATTCCCGAATGGGCAGAGAAAGCTCGAAGGAGCACGCCAGCTGAGCAAGGTTAGTTGACCTAAGCAAAAAGGCAAACCCGATGCACTAGATTTTGGAAAACGGCTATGGGCGCTGTCAGGGAAAAATCCAGGTGAAATGCGCAACTGTGTTAAGCGGTTCGAAAAGCTTAACGATTCGGTAAACCCTTGCACAGACAAAACTTGGGAGACGTCCTTGGTAACTTGTGCAAGGACTCGAACATATGATAAAGGTGAGCCTTGATGTAATGTTTGCATAATAACTGAGTATGAAATTCGAGTAAATCTACTCGCTTGTTTCAAGATGGCTCGGTTAATATAAGTCAGTTTAATAAGATACTTGTCATTAAAATTAGCTCCGGGTAACAAAACCAAGTTTAATAAGATACTCGGTGAAGTTACTCGGACAAAATTAGCCAGTTTAATAAGATACTTGGCACAGAGAGATTGCATGAGCCAGTTTAACAAGATTTGATAGAGATTGCATTAGCCAGTTCAATAAAATACTTGGCGTTAGAAGCAACTCCAAATAATAAAACCAAGTTAGATAAGATATTTGGTACTCGGTACTCGATACGCGGTACCGGTACTTGGTGAAATTTCTTGAGCAATGAGTCGGATTAAACCACTTGGTTTTCTGAATTAATCAGTTACACGAAATTTCATTGAAAAAAATCGTTACAAAGGTGAAAATCTTTACAAAGGTGAAAATCTTTACAAAAATGACTAAAGTTGGGAAGAGGATTTGGAACTCTTACCGGTGCTCGGGTTAGGCACCATTTCATACTCACGGAGGAGACTTTCGTTTGAAGGCCAAGCAATTGTGTCGACCGAATCATCCATCCACTCGCTGTAATCTACTATCAACATCAGGTGTCAAACCTTCTACACCGGATTCCTGACTGGTATAAAAGGTCGAGAGAGAATGCTCTGATGGAAACTCCAGATGCATAGGATGAGGTTCTTTACCTCGGCTGCGACAATAAGCTCTCCACTCTTTCATTTGAGTCTGAAGATATTTTAGGGACCGGTCCACGTGGTTCTTGATCGATAACTCCCAGTTGGTTCGGGCTTTATCAGTTGCCCGATTCTTGACCTTAAAAAATTCTCCAACTGCTGAAATTCTCGAAGGAGAAGAGCGTCACAAGACGGGGACCTTTTAAATTGATCGACTCCCTAGACCTCAAGTTCCAGCCTGGCCTCCTTTGATAGGGACTCGACCGTCAAAGCTTGGCGTTCCAAGTCTTCGATCTTCTGCTCATAGGACGACTTGGACTACTCCGCTTCCTGTTCGGCTTTGAGCATCGATTCCTGGGCAGCAGACAGTAAGTTTTGAAACGACTTAGCCTTATCTTCTGCCAAAAAATCTCTTTCCTCGGCTTTCACTTGCTTAGCCAAATAGTGGTCGACAAACATCTAAGCAGAGCTCACCTCCTTTTGATAAGCCGATTCAACTCGAGCACGGCTATCCTCACTCTCCTTCAGTTGAGCTTCAAGACGCCTTATTCAATCTGCTTGATGTTGTTGCATCTGAACCAACTCAGCAAACTCGGCCACCATCTACCAGGAAGTTAAATTAAAAATCTAGCAAGTAAAAGACTTAAAAAAGAGTTGGGAGTAGAACTCACATAAGATGCACCGTTGAAAATATTCTGAAGACTGCTCGTTAATGAAGCATGCCTGATACAGCTCCAGTGGTCATCCCTAATGAAAGCCTGACCAGACAACATCGCCCTCAGCATATCCTAGGGAGAAAGATAGGAAGGGCCTCCAGAGGATTCAACCCTTACATCTTCAGCCTCAGGAGGAAAGGAGCCCCTGTTCTGATCAGAAGTTTCTGCTCCTGTTGATGCTTCAACGTTAACGCTCAGGGGAATCTCAACCTCGGTATATTCATCACTCGATTGAATGAATGAAACTAACCGAGGGACCTTATAAGGATGAGCAGGAGAGTCCACCGCTTTCCATTTCTTAGCCCAAATACGATGGAAGCTGAGATCAGCCGAAGGGTCTTCCTGATCATCATCTCGGAAGGACCTAAAAAAGTCAGGATCGAGGTCTGCTCGTCATTAGAGGTTTTATCTCCATCCCTAGCATTCAACCACTCAGTAGGAACCTCAACCGGGGAGCTTGTCTCACCAGGGCCCTCACCAAAACCACCACTATACCTCTCCCTATCTTTAGGCAATTTCTGAGTGTGGTCAGCAGGGCCATTCAGACCACTAGATTCCTCTACGGTCGACCGAATGACCTCTTCGGGGATGTACTCAGGGATTCGCTCATCCGATTCAGACGGGACAATGCCTTTCTTGCTTTGACGAGAAGCTTCTTTTTGGCTAGCTTGAAGGATCGATTTCACCTGGCGAGCTTGAACGTCACAAATTATACCCGAGTCATACACTTAATGATAAAAAGAACCCAAGTCAGAATATAAAAAGTAAAATTTATAAAGGGGGGGGGGGGGATAGGAAGACCACTTACGTCGCTTGCGATAGCCTGAAATCTGGCTAAAAAAACCAAGCTCTATCATCTTTTTCTCGCTGAAAAGATAAGAACTGCTCTTTTTTTTCAAAGTACGCACTGCAGCCCGAGCAAGTTTGGTCAGTTCATCATTGGAAAATTCAAGTTTTTTCTTGTTCCAAATGTCAGGGGAACAGAAAAAGCGGGGAACCTTTAGCACCGTTCGATTCTCCCCGACCGATAGAGTAACTCGAAGTCTTAAGTTCCCTCCGGTAAAAAACTAACTGTTCTTTCAGTGCTTGTTTGACGAGGGGAATCCCCATATGAAGCCCCTTTTTTGGCATCTCAGAGGTGTCAACTCCTCGATTCACTTTTGTCCCCTCAAGGACCTAGTAATCTGGTGGATTGGACATGAGAAAATAAGTCTCTGTCCGACCAGATTGCCTTAGTGTATAGAAGTACTTGATTTCACTCGGGGAAGGTAGCGACAGGTTCATCCAGCTCCACATATGCCACATGCACATCAAGATCTTGTAGCTATTCGGGTCCACAGTTGGGCTGGAGCAATCCCTGCTTCAGCCAGAAACCAGGCAATAAACGGCTGAAGAGGAAGAGTGACGTCGCAACAAAGCATGGATCCATAAATCGCCACCGTACCCGGGGGAGGTTTCCATGCGGCTCTATCACTAGCAGGAGACATTGTAACCGAGTCATCCAAATCGAACTGAGCACGATACTTCTCGATCTCATTTTCCCCGACCACATTCGGCTCGGCGTCATACCCACTCGGGCAATCGATAGAAAAAGAGATACGAGAGGTTCTAAACTCCTCTTCAACATCCTTTTCATCAACAATTTGCTCCCTAATTCGAATGCTGCCTGGATCGAAGAGGTACCCTGTGATTAGAAACGATAGATTCAGAACTAGATGATTCAGAACTAAAACGAACGTTAAGGTAAAGCCCAAAAATGTCAACATCTAAAAAAGAAGGTTTGTTAGGAGGGATCTCCCCAAATAGTCTATGAGCGTAAGAAACCAGTTGAAAATCTCCACGTTCAAGCACTTCGAAGGCTATAGTAAAAAGACGACGACGACGAGAAGATGGATCCATTCAAACTAACCTTTGGAATAAAGAAACCTGCTGTAAAAAACTTCAACGGAGAATAGAGGTTTTCTAAGCAAAGAAATCTGTTTTGGAAATTTCTGGTTTGAGTCTGTGAGAATAAACCATAGCAACCCCGTTCAGTGGAGCATTTAAAGGGACAATGGCACGAAACCCTGGAATCTCAAGAGGCGGGAAAAATCAAAGACATATTTGATGAAGTAGGCGGTGCACTAGGAGACGCGTAGGTCGTTTCTCATAAATGGTATCGAGAAATGAAGCGGTAGAAGACACGTGTTAAGAGAAGAACTGACCAAGACGTCAGGATTCCAAGACGCCACAATTATTGAGAATTTACGTGAGGGGGCAAATTGAATTTATATGGTAACCATTAAGACACATCATTATGACAAGACATTTACTCTGGCATAAATGAGACGTAAAAGATTAATGGGTCGATTAAAATTCTTTCGCATGGAACAAATTCTTATTCGGTAAAAAATATTTTAAGGGGGTATTGTCATATGTAAATTTTATCAGATGTACACGTCATTGACAAGGAGGATAAGATTGCCAGGTAGATATCCGAGTAAGCGTTTGGAAAATATCCCGCAAGATATCACCAAAGAATAGAAACCCGAGTAAGTATAAATGTAAGTATTGAGCAAGACCTACTCAGGATTAACTGATGTCATGTTCTACTCGGGGATCAGCTGACGTCATGTTCTACTCGGGATCGGCTTACGTCATGTTATATTCGGGATCAGCTGATATCATGTTCTACTCGGGATAAATATTAAGAAATCCGAATAAAGAAGTCCAACACATAACTCGTATACGAACCAAGAGTTAGATTAAGATATGTAAAGATTTCCACATCGAAGAATAGTTTCAAGAGGGATAGAATACCAAACAGGAAAAAGATTCCAAATCAGGCAACAACTTTATTACTTCACGAAGACTACGCATTTGTAAGGAAAGAAGTCCTAAATTGACTATATTGCTAGAGTCTCATTCGATCTCCATACAAATCCCCGAAATAAGAAAAAAGATAAAGACTACTCCAACAAGTAACCAATTGTAATTAAATACAAAAATATTTTATTACTTGTACAAAAAGGATTAGGGTTCTATGTACATATAAATAGACCCATAATCTCATCATAAGAAGAAGACATAGAGAAAAAAAGAGATGGAGAGTTGTAAATATTTATTTCAATAGTGGATTTTGGCTCGGTTGTTTGTTCAACCACCCGTGGACGTTTCTCCAGTCATCGAAGTTTTACCGTGTAAAACTTGTGTCTAATTACATTTCCCTTCTCTTTCTCTTTGAGATCACAGCTAAAATCCAATCTTGTTGACTTTTTCACACATCGAGAAATCGACATCAACAAGGGTAAAATTGTATTTTTACTCATTATATTATAGTTGGCCGTTCGTTTTTGTTCAAATTGACTAAAGTGATGTATTTTGAAAAAACAAGGGACTAAAGTCACTGATATGGTAAAGACGTTTAAAAAGGTGACAATTCATTAAAAAGTAGGGACTTTAGTGATAATACCCCTTTATTTTTTTAACCTTTTTGTTCTATTTTCTTTTTGATTTTTTAGATTGTATTAATTATGGATTGAATATAAGATTGTTATTTCAAAAATAATTGTTTTTGAATTTTAATTATTCATATAAATGTTCATAATTAAATATTTTTCATAACATCAATTGTAATACCTAATTAATAGTAAATTCTAAAAACATATTAATTGTACTATATTAATGATATTATGACATCATATCAAAGAATTAAAATAATAGTTTTTGATCAATTATTAATGGTACACATTATAAATACTAATTATTGTATTCAATTTAATAGATTTTTTTCTAAATATATAATTCAGTCATAACTGTTTTTTATATATGGTAATAAATAATATTTTTTTAAGATAGTAAAAAATTAACTTCTACTACTATTTGCATCTTTATAATTAATTGAAATTTTGTATTAGGTGAGAAAGTTTTGATCATAAATCACAAATCAAAGTCAATTAAGAGACAATCCCATAAATCACAAATTCAGAAGTAATCACATAATTAAACCCTTTCATGTTGGGAGCTTTAGTTGAAATGCATTAATTTCAATCTATATTAACAAAACCAATAAATATGCACTCTAGCCTGATTGACTCATTGATTTAATATAAAATTAAAGATATTCTTTTTTATAAATGTTTTTCTTTTGGTATTCTTTCAATTAAACAAGCTTTAGCCATAATTGGTTTTTTTTTTTAAACTTAACCCATTAATGAGTTGTTTTGGGCTTTTGGCTTTTATCATCATCATCATCATCATCATCATCATCATCATATATAATGAACATGAACATTAACATTTTTATAGTCCTTAATTTAATATAAAATTAAATATATTATTATAAATAAATATTTCTTTAGTTTAATAATTGTTTTTCTTTTGGTATTCTTCCCAAATTAAGGGTAAGTAAAGAGACAATCTCATAAATCACAAATTAAGAAGCAATCCCATAAATAATGGAATAATGGTTAAATCTCTTAATCAATATTATATATAAAAAAACTTTTCCTATTATACTATTCCAAGCCATCATTTTTTACCAACAATCCATAAATTCGTGTTAATTTTTTAAAAAAATATTGGTAATTATTTAACTATTATATATATATATAATATTTAGTCAGTTATTTTATTTTATTTTTGGTTCATTAAGAAAATCTATTAATTATCTCTTTAGTTATGGAATTGACCCTTCATTTTATTCATTATCTCATTAATTATGGGTTTGACTCTTGATTTTTCTATACTATTAATTATTTTATCTTATTTTGGAGGCATTAAAATAAGGTTTGACCATTAATTAGTTATTTTTTTTAAATAAATTATATTCAATCCTTCAGTTTTATATTCTTCAATTTTTTTTTAATTAACAGTTGAATTTCTATATTTAATGAGAATTATTACAGCTATCAGATCATATATATTTTCCATTAATGCTTGATGAATAATATATTATCATAGAGTTTCAATATATCACATGAGAAGACTTGATCTAACAATTGATTAATTTTATGTAGGAAACATCAAAGAAATAAATTTAGAGAAATGTAATGTGATTGTTGTTCATCACCAATGCATCCAATATAGACCAATAAGTTAAACCATTAAATTATTGTTGTGTTACATTTATAATTCTCGCATATCGTGTGAAATGCAATCAAGTTTTAAATATTTTTTTAACAAAGCCCGTGCATCGCACGGGTTACCACATTAATAATAATTAATTATTCTATTAATAATGTATAACTCAAGTTCTAGGATTCGTGCAAAACTATTTATTATCACATCTGAAAAAATTTGCACTTGATATTCTGATAAGTAGGGGTGGGTGTTGATCGAATTGATTCACGTTTGGAATGAACCGATAAAAAACAGATAAAGAACCGATATTATTCGGTTTTGAAAAAAATGATCCTATCAGATCCGATATACAATTGTCAACCGATCAAAAACCGATTGAACTAAACTGGTTTTGTTCGGTTCGGCTAGATTTTTTCGGTTTTGGACCGATTGACCCAATTACAGATGGAACAGTCTTGAATGTAACAACTCTCGTAATATTACAAATTACAGAGGAAACAAATCTAAAGATATACAAAAAACCAATCAAAAATATCTTCTTTGTTTTTGAAAAATAGATTTATTAAGGATCCAAAAGGACCATACAAGCAGCAAAGAGAACCAACAACCACTCCTAGAAACAGGGAAGGCAAAACGAGCAACATATTTTTTTTTAAACCAAAACAACTTGCATTCATTCATATATAAAATTCTATCTAGAATAGTGAGAATTTACAACCATTTGAAACCAAAAATGAATCTCTCTTTTGCTATCTCTCTTCACCACCACAAAGAACACCCGTACTGATTTTGATTTTTTTTTTCATAAAACCAAAAACCAAAAACAGGAAAATTGAAATCCATAATCATAAACCCTAAGAAAAAACAACCTCATCTCAGATTCAGTCCACAATGACTCATACAAACAAAAAAACAACATAATAAAATACATATACTGAGAAATCGTAATCGAAGATCGAAATGGAAAATAAAAAATGATGAATTAGATAAGAAGGACAAAGAAGAGAATCACATGCTCACAACGTTGTAAAAGAAAATGGAGTGAGATGATTTGAGAGACAAGTCGTCGAGCAAGACCAAGACTCTTCGATCCAAGAAGTAGCAAAACGGTGGCTCACCAGAACGTCAGACGAGAGAGACGGCGGATGATGGACGAGAGAGATGGCAGACGAGAGACACGGCGGACGGGAGAGGTGAAGTTGAGGGATTTAGGGTTAGCTGAGGTCTGAGCCTGGTTTTCGATTTTATCCATCAAACCGGTAACCGAATCGGAAAATTCGATTTTCAATATTTTAAACCGAACTGAACTGGAACCTAAAGAAAAACTGAGAAAAAACCGATTGGATCGATTCGGTTCGATTTAATGGATTTTTTCCCACCTCTACTGATAAGGCTTTAGGAAAGAAAGTCATGAGAAATGGATATACAATGTCATTTATATAATGTATATCCTATTTTAAAAGTATGAACACAACATTTATATGTTGTATATGTTATTTTAAAAGTATAACTGGAGTTTTGTTGAAATCATTACAATAACTTTATCTAGATAATCCCTTGAAGCCAAATTATGATTTTTTTTTTAAATACAACTAGTGTTGAGACCTGACGAGATTAATAAGACTCTATAAGCATAGTCCAGAATACTACTCTCACTATCTGGGAGATGTTACATATGGACTACAACTCTCACAATCAAAGAGATGACTGCTCCCACAAATCGGGAGAAAACTCCCCACACATACTTATAAAATGCGTATGGTGGGACTCGAACCTCTGACCACTAGGTGTGGAAGGGAAGTGGACAACCATTTCTACTAAGAGATGATGTGCAATCATGACACTTTTCTTAAAGAGAGAATTATGGCAGTTTTCAAGGATTAAGTAGAAGCTCCTTTTATATTTTTCAAAGTAGGATTCATAACTGAAACGAAAGGAAAGTTGAAAAATAAAGGGGCTGCCGACAAACATTTTTATGGCCCATTTTTGTTTTAATTCAATTTTCAACCAGTGTTCCTTATCTAATTTTCATTTCATTTTCAATAATCAATGAAAAGATATATATATATATATATATATATATATATATATATATATATATATATATATGTTGGGATTATGGTCGATAGCAAGAGTGTAATAATGTATTTGACAATCTTTTCTTATTAATAAAGTCATTTACAGTTTAACAAATCTTATAACATTTATAGTTTAATTATTATAATTGTCAAAAGTAAATAATCATAAGGTCAAAAGACTATGAGAAAAGAAGAGTTGTTCGTACATCTAGATATGTTTGAGGTAGATACAATTCTTTAGTTAGTCTTGAATAATATTCACAACTTGAGATAAATGTTGGGCGTCTTTATCTTGTTAAAGTTGTAGATTCTTTTGCTAGCATTTGAATGAGATAAAATATGTTATGATGAGTCTAAAATTATCAAAGTGTGGTGTATTTGAACAAAGGAATCTAGTGCACTGGGTACATTGAATAGGACCACAATGAAATACTATATCCAAAACTGTCAATAGATACAAGTTTTCACTTGAAGATAATCGGAGAGTCTATCTCAATCCTGAGATAAATGATGGACATATGGTTGCAAGTGTTATCATTTGAGCTATCAATGAGTACGATTATATAACATAGTTTATCCTCGATAGTTTGGCGGTATTCATTTGTTCATCGAAAGAGGACTTCATTTATACATATGGACATCGTGGTCCATTTAATAAATGTGAGTAGAATATCATCATATGGATGTTTTGAGGTATTGGATATTAAATCTTAACGTTAAGTTTTCAATAGTGTCTATTGAAATATGGCTTATGGACAAGTCAAAATATCCAAGTTCAAAATGTGGTCATATGAGTAAATATGGTAACTTGAAGAGCTACAGGCGGACTATGAGCTCATGACGATTACTGATATTCTTCACGAGGATACACTGTCTTCATTAAGTTTGTTTAGGGTATGCATGAGGAATATTAACTCATTCTATTTTTATTTAAGAGTTCAATTTTAGTTCTTTAGTGGAATGAACTAAAATTAACCTAAGTGAATCATTTGTTGATTGTGATTAGGTTATGACTATTGGAGCTTAAATTTAGATAGCCCGTAAAGATCCTGAATTCACATGAACTTGCATGGATCACTTGATATATTCTACCGGATCAATTTATGGGTCCATTTATATCTAGTTCACATGTGGACCTGTTTCTTTTAGTAAGAATGAGTCTAGTTCACATGTGGACCTTTTATTAAAATCCAATGGATTTAATAAAATAAGAAAAACAATATTTGACCGATATTTATATAGCTTGGGCGGCAAGGGACTATATAATAGCTTTGTATATTGTTTTTTATTTTATTATTTAATTAAATGAAAAATAATTAATTATTTATTTAATTTAAAGTCAATTTTTTTCCCTAATAGGAGATGGTCTCTAGAGTCGTATTATTGTTGGTAATATGGTAAGTATCAAATACTATATTTGATAAGTAGACAATTAATATGAATTTATTTATCTAGTCAAATTATGAAGTATTTGATTTCTATTAAAACTCTAGTTGACAATTGGTCAAATTAAGAAGTTTTAATATAGTCACAATTTAATTATATTCAATAATTGGTTATTGAATAAATACACTATTTGAGTTGGATTACGAGTCTTGGTGTGGAAAAGAAATCTTTCTTTGAAAAGGATACTTTATCACCAAGTACATCCACCTAGAGATGAGATTCTTGCCCACAAAATAAATCCTCCTTAGGAGAGGATTAGAGAAACCAATATATACATCTAGATGAATTCGGCCAAGGCATATTTTTTACTACAGAAATTCGGCCAGGGCTAGGGTTTATATAGGAGTAAAATTTGGCCGATAGAGAATTTTGAGAGAGAGAATTTTGAGAGAGAGAATTTTAGTTTTTTCCTCTAGGCAAAATTCATCCAACTCTAAAGATTCGTGTGTGAAAAATCGGTAAAGAAGAAAAGGAAGAAATAACGTTTTATATTCGATAGTGCACTAGTAGCCTTTATATTAAAAGGTTTTGTGTACAACATCGAATCAAAGTTAACGTGAATTTCAATCAAATTGATTGATAATTCACAAGTGACTTAACATTCTTTGTTTTTCTTCTTGGAGGATTATTGTGACTAACAAAATAAAGAGATTTTGTTTGTTTCCATCCTCAAGTATACAATTTGAAGAAAGGGAGTTCACACTCCTAGGTGATTCACTATCATGATTGGATTGAAAGTTCTTGCAGATTCAATTCGATACTAGTTCAATCGTCATGGAAAAAAGTACGATACTTTTAATTATATATCAATTAATATAGGGTTAAGGTTCTTTCTTTTAAAGGGAATTTTTTTTAAATATACCAAACCCTAATTTTACGATTCCGCCGCGTTTTTGAATCGATTTTCCCTACAATTGGTATCAAGGCCTGGTTAGACCCTTGATTAATTGTTGTTTATATACGTGACTCTACTTCTTTTTATTGTTAATATGCATGTTTTAGAAAGAGACGACACTCTAGGTATTCACATATATATATATTTACATTGGAATGTATGGATATATATATATATATATATATATATATATATATATATATATATATATATATACATATATATAATGTGATTTGTCATTGCTCAATTTTGGTCCTAGAATTTCAATGTAATTTTGTTTTGGGATTGTAACAAGAAGGGTGATCTATCATCACCATAATTTCCCTCTTGGTAGTTGCTAAGTTTTTATTTTATTTTATTGTTGTAATAAAAAAAAATTGCAGTATTTTTTGTTTAAAATAATGTTGTATTATATTCAAGTATCGAATATTCAAAGATTTGAAGAATTGGGAGCAACCAGAACAAGTTTGGTACCATGCACGGCATAGCAATAATCATTCGTGTGAATGAGCGCGTGGCCACGATTGTTGTGGCGCAGCCCAATGATGCCATGGGCTGCGCACGCCAGCCTTATAGATGTCATGGTCTGCGCACGACAACCATTTATGGAGCCAAGGGGTGCTCACGCCCATCAGAGGCATCCAAGGACAATGGTTGCGTGAAGACTTGTTCGCCAAGAAAGTAGTTTTTGTATTATAAGACATGTAATTTACTTGCTTTTCTAGGATGAACCAAAATTGTAGCTATTTCGAATTTTGTAAATAATGCAATGTTTGTCATTGTTTGATAACATATCATATAGAATAGGAGTGCCACTTATATATCTCTTTTGGTATGAACATGCATTGAATGGTTTAGGTATCTAATTGGCATCTAGATAACTTGGTAAATCATTATATGAAATTTGATCACAAGCCTTAAATAATTGAGTGTGAAAAGGTGTTTTGGAACACCTATGGTCTCCAACTTTAGTTGAGCTTTATGCTTCATGTAATAACCCCCCAAGGGGTATTTATGAATGGAATTTAGCAAGATACTTCCTTACAAGGATAGACTAGACAATTGGCCCAAACAATATCTACTCCCAAAGGAGGGATATTCGCAAGGGAATATATTGAAGGTCGATAACTTGGTAACAAACTCAATGTAATTTTATAAATATCATTCCAAGAGTTCTTGTTGATAAAATTGCAAGGCTAAAATTGAAACGCTGGGTGTTATCTTAACAATTAGGTGGGACCTAGTCCAACTAGTAAATGGTGCGAACTCCCAAAGGAGGTGTGACATTTATGGGTGCTGGATCACCGTTGAATTTTACAATTGAATTATTTAATTTAATTCAAGATGATTATTCGAAAGTGCTTTGTCATGATTGTTTACTTATATAATTTTTGTTTTATAAAAAAAATCATGACCCCATCCCTAATCAACATCCTAAAAGATAATACTTTAATTGGTGATAATTATGTCACAAGGAAAAGTAAAATTGGGTTTTTATTGCAATTCGAAAAGCATAAGTTCATTTTGTGTACTCCTAAACCACCTACTCCTACTAATGAATATACTCAGGAGCAAAGAGATGAGTATCAACAGTGGAAGTCTTCAAATGAGATGGCTAAATGTTACATTATGGCCATCATTTCCGACGTGTTGCAGTAACAATATAAAAGAATGGAGATTGCTGCCAATATTATGTTAGGTTTTAGATTGTGTTGGCATTAATTCCATATCAAAATGATGTTTACTTGTAATGATTTAGTTGTTTAGATTCATGATGATTCAAGCTTCAAAGAAGAAGGAACAACTAGTCAAAGCAAGTTCAAAGTCTTCAAAGAGAAATGATGCAATATGGTCCTACAAAGGTATACTAAGACCTTATCATTCTCTTACAAGGCTTAGGCACACACACATAATTCATACATTTGTGTCCCTGCATCGTTATGCACTATGTATAACACATTCACACACTTAAAGATGAATGCCCATGCATTAGTATGGAAATAACATGTTTTGGAAAATGCATGATTGGAGACTATCTCTATGTAGTTTGCATTCTAGTGTGAATTGTGTTTGTATGTGTATATGTTTGTATAACATGGATATTGAACTTGAATTTAGTCTTAAATCATTCTTTATTGAGTTCCGGTCATTTCGGTTACTCATACCATTGATTTCAAGTTCTAAGTAAAAAGATACTACACTTTCAACTTCTGTTGCATACATTGTCTTCGTCTTCGTATATCAAGTCGAATTATTATTTTTTGGGTTGAGTATCTTTTATGTCCATATCCATTAGAGAGTTATGGTTTGTAATCCAAAAACGGATTGGAATTCTGACTTCGGAGGTCGGAGAACGGTCGAAGAATGCCAGAGAAGTGCAAGGGAGTTGCACCATGGCCAAAGGCCATCATTTGGTGCAAGCCCGAACTGGCGCGTGGCCATCTCGGCTGCAACTCCATGCTACCCCGAGATGCCCACACGCCATCTGGGGGAAGCATTATCAAAGGAGGGCATTTTGGTCTTTTTGCTTCATTCTTTTCCTCTCCTTTATATTTCCCTTCCCTCTCACATTTCATTATATGAATAAATTTAAAACTTGAGTGCAGAATTTTCTCTCTACTTTTTCTCACCTTTCAAACACCATAACTTCTTCATTTGAACTCCGATTTGAGTGAATTAAAGTTGAGAGTGTTTGTCTATTCATCCTCCATCTGTTCTCTAAACTTTTGAGTGAGTTTTATTGTTGTTTTTGGATTCTAAACTCACAAAAATAGGACAGCACCAAAATCAACTAAGGTATTGATTTTCTCTCAAAGTTTTCTTTTAAAACTTGGTCAATTACCTTGGGTTTTCTTTTTCAACATATATGTGTCTTGTGATTGTTTTGATTTAAGTTTTGAACTCATTTAAAGCTAGGTTAAGTTTCAATTGAAATCTCACATGTTGAGTTAGGTTTTGATTTTACCTATGTTTTCACATGTTTGGGATTGTATTGTGCTAGCTTTGATTCTAGGACTATTTGATGATCTTTGATTGATTGATTTTGTGAAAAAAAGTTCCTCACATGTATTAAGCTCTCTTTGGCCGATTTCTCACAATGATACATGTGCTTATGTTCTTTCGAGCTATTCATGTGTTTTGTTGAATCTATGAATAAGAATATGCTCTAGAACTTTAGCTTTAATCTAAATGACTTTGTCATATGATTTTAGCATGTTTTTTTTTTGGTTTATGAGATTTAAACTTGATTATGTGATTAATTGAACATATCTTGTGATTCAAGTTTTAGATCTGTGCATGTATCTAGGTTGTAATTAATGTTGAACATATCTTATATGATCAAGATGGATTAAACATGCATGATTTACTAGACTACATTTGTTTTGTGCATTCATGCTCATGTCTAGTATTTTCCATAGGATGTGTTGATCATAACATTCTATGTTGCATGCTTGTTTGCGTTTTGCATTCATGATCACCTAGATGCCTTGTAAGAAGGAAGTCTTGACAACAGGTGTGAGACCTATGTTGTTGAGCAGGAATGTCTTGGGAAGAGGTGTGAGACCTTGGATTGTCAAGCAAGGAAGTCTTGACTAGAGCCGGGAGGACTCGGATAGTTGAGCAAGAAGTCTTGCCTAGGTTCATGAGGATCCGAAAGGGTGAGCGAGAAAGTCTTGACTAGAGTCAGGAGGACTCGGATAGTTGAGCAAGAAGTCTTGCCTAAGGTCGTGAGGATCCGGAAGGTTGAGCGAGGAAGTCTTGACAAGAGGTGTGAGGCCTCGGATTGTTAAGCAAGAGGGCAACATCTTCATAAGTAGGATATGAGGGTAGTTTCTAGGTGAAGGGGTCACTTGAGAGATTGTACTTGTCTTATCTACTAGTGGATTTTGTTTGCCGGTGGTTGCTAACCCATGGATGTTTCCTCCTCGGAGGTTTACCACGTTATATCCTGTGTCAACTTTTCTCTATCCCTATCTCTCTTATATTTGTATTTGTTATTTGAATACTATCGATAGAACTCTTTATGGAAGTTGACTTCCTTTCTATAATATAGATTGTGTATGTGTTACAATTACTTGTTTGTATCACACTTTACTTGTTTTATATATTGATTAAGTGTCTTTAATTGATATATATATATATATATATATATATATATATATATATATATATTGTGATACAAGCAATCTAGAGGGATAAACTTTTGTTTGTTTCTAAGGGAGTCGAAAAAGGTGTCTAACCGATTCACCCCCCTCTAGGTTAGCTTTGAGCATTTAACCGTATTTGTATTTTCAATTGGTATCAGAGCAGGACACTAGATTGTACTTAGTGAGAGTCCAGGTGATACTTTCATGGTTTTTGCAAAGCTTTTGAAGTCATGGGTTTACAAGATGATGTAATGGTGGAAGGAGCCTCAAATACTAGGCCACCATTACTTCGAGGCTTTAACTATGGGTATTGGAAGTTGAGGATGAAAGCCTACATCCACTCTTTTGATGAAAGCACTTGGATGGTAGTGGAAGAAGGTTATAGTCATCCTACCAAGGTTCTAGAGTATGGAACCATGATACTCAAGCCAATGAGTGAATGGATAATGATTGAGTTTGAGGTTGCTAAATGGCACCATCGTGCGATGAATGCCATCTTTGAAGGAGTTGATGGGCATCATTTCTTCTACATTCAAAATCTTGAATCCGTAAAGGAAGCTTGGGATACTCTCCAAGTTGCTAATGAAGGAACCTTAATGGTGAAGAAATCGAGGCTTCAAATGTTGGCATCACAATTTGAAGGTTTAAGTATGGGTGAAGAAGAAAAGTTTGAAGACTTCCAATTCTGGCTTCTTAACATTGCTAACCAATGTCAAGCACTTGGAGTACCTATCTCAAAAGAGCATTTAAATTGAAAAATCCTTATGTCTCTTCCTAAGAGATTTAAATCATAGGTGATGGCCATTGAGGAAAGCAAGGATGTGGATAGTATGAACATTGATGAGTTGCTTGGGTCTCTCCAAACTTATGAGATGTGCATAAAGCCAAAGATTAAGAGTAAGGGAATCGCTCTCAATGCTATTGAGAAGGAGGGTGATGATGAAAATGAAGAGATGGCTCTTTTGGTTAGAAAGTTCAAGAAGTTTCTAAAGAAGAATGCCAAGCCTAGAGGCAAGTCTTCTAAGGAAAAGGGAGTTAAGAAAACATCATCTCCAAGGAATGAGAAGAATAGTCAAGCCATGAATAAGAAAGATGTTCAATACTATAATTGTCATGGTTTCAATCACTTTGCTAGTGAGTCCACCAAGAAGCCATCTAAGAAAGACAAGAAAGGCAAAATGTTGGTGGCTACTTGGAGTGTTGATAACTCTAGTGATAATGAGAGCTCTTGTATTGAGTCTTCAAGTGATGAAAAGTTGATGAGCAATTTTATAGCTCTAACGGCTTCTCATTCTCCACTAGATGTTGATGGTACAATATCTTTGAACAAAAACTTTGATACAAATCATCATGGAAGCTGTAGTTCCATTCCTACTAATCTTGAGTTGTTAGACAAGATAGAAAAGCTTGAAGAAGCTAAAGATAATGCTCTAAGAGAGGTAGTTGAGAAGGATGATTTGATCAAGAAACAACTAGATGAGTTTGTGATTGTCACTCGTAGACTTCTTGGTGAGAAATGTGATATTATGAAGAAGTTTAGAGAACTTGAAAAGATAAACCTTGAGAAGGATAATGTGATATCTTCTTTGAAGAAGAGAGAACAAGAATTAATGGAAGAGATGGACATGGCTAAGGAGGCCATCAAGGACTTAGTGAATGTTTCGATAAGTGTGTCTAGTGTTAGAAATCTTATTAACTCTCATAGTGGTGAAGATGACTTGGTAGTTGAAGATGAGCCCTTGGGAGCACCACTTCCTACTCACTTGGATGAAGTTGTGATTGATAAGAAACCACACAAGAAGAGAAGATCAAAAGCCAAGAAGAAGTTGGTGAACAAGGTATCTTTGAAAACTCCTAGTGAAGCTAGTTCAACTCCAAGAGGTATAATCTCATCTTTATTCCAATTTGCCACTATTGCAACACAATAGGTCATATTAAGCCTAGGTGTTATAAATATATTGAAAAATGCAAATTAGGAAATGAATCTAGAGATAAGGAGATTAAACTTCAACTTGAACATGCTAAGGATTTGAAAGTTGAAAAACATGATAATATTGCTAAGCATGAAAAGAAGTTTTGGAGTAGAAAGAAAAATAATCTTGTTCAACCTGACAAAGCTTGTATTAAAATTTTTAAGAAAGAGTGTGTTAATGATATTCTTGTTAATCAAGTCATTGAAGAACTTTACTCTAGATTTAACATTGTTGTCAAGGATGATATTGGAAATGTTTGTGTGGGTACACCCAAGAACAAGTGGTTCAAGGGTAAGTGCTCTTATCACTAATATAAGAAGCACATGTGAGATAGCTTTGAGGCAATATATCAATTGTGTTGAGAATTCTTGCTTGCTATCTTTGAATACTCCATGTATTGATATGAACTTGGTTATCTCACATCATGTTTGTTATGATGGTCAAAATTTGTTGATATACTTTAGAGAAGTTCTTTTGATATATGTCTTGATTGAGTTGAGATATTATGCTTTTTATACTCTTGTTGTGAAACATCGTCAACTTGGTGTCATGAGGACATTCAAGGCAAGAGTGCTCATAAAAAGGGCGGAAGTATGATATTTGGTGAATATAATGTGCAAAAAGGTATCTCTATACTCTAATGCCTGTTCTCTTAGATATTCATCTTTTGACTCAATTTTTGATGTACATCTCATAACATGTCATATTAGGGAATTTTGTATAGCATACATATGGTTCTCATTGACATTTGCTATTTTAGGATCTAATAGTGATATTGTTCACATTGATCTTAACTTTGATGATTGTTTGTGTATAGTATATTGAGTGGCATTACTTTTGAAAATATGAGCTTCATATTCTTTGAAAGCTACTCATTAGAGAAGTAATGATTTTGAATAAGTCTCTACTTATTGCTCTTAGATCATGTGCTTATGAGCCTTGGTTTTCTGAAATTGCACCTTGCTTCTCTTATATGTTTTGCTAGTAGGTTGAGTTTACTAATATGTAAACTTTGGATACACCTTGAAGTTTTTATGCTTAAGTACATTTAAAATGACATATGGTTAGTATTCATTTTGTTTCGGCAAATATATAGAACTCAACGAGCACCTTCATGGAAAGGGCTACACTTATTAGTTGTGAAAGCTACCCAATGTTGGAAAGAGCTGCACCATTGTGATGAGTGAAAGCCACCATGAAGTGAATTTTGTTTATGTTAAAAAAAATGGAAAAATAAAAGAAATGTTGAAATGGAATCATAAAAAAATAAATTCTTTGATTCAAAGCCTAAAATGAAAAGGAGGAAGGCTTAAAAAGAAGTATAGTTGAAAATCAAATGAGCTCAGATTGAAAAACAGAAATGGGATGACGAGCCACATGCACACACACACGCTCATATGTTGAAATCTATTCTCTTAAAAGAAAAAATTCCGGATGATAATCGGTTTGACTTTTTATGGAAAAAGCTTAAGATGAATAGTTGTTGGAAATTGTTTGCATGTTGATTATCAAACTACTTCTTGATATATATTTTAAGCATATCTCTCTCACACACACTTTGTTTATGAGTATGATGATATTTTAGCAATTGTTGAAGAATTATGAGAGAACTTGAAAAATCTTTGTGTATCTCTCTTAGCATATGAAGCTTATTTTGTTGATATTTCTTCAAATTGCTTGAATGTGTGATTGTGTGAACATCTTTGTGAACTTTATGCTATCATTGATTTTAGTTATAGCATTTATCAAGGGGGAGCATTGTATGCTAGACATTGTTCTCTTTTATGATATGTTCACATGCTTTATTTTGTTACATGTTGGCATATTTTGACTTAATGATACTTGTAAGATATTACTCACTATTCTTGTCTTGCATGATGATTCATTCTTAAGTCATATGCCTTTGTTTTTATTTGTGGCTAATATGCTTGTTTTGTCTTTCACTCACTTTTGTTGTATGTATATAGCATCTTATAACACAAGAACAAATGGGAAGAACTAAGATTACAGGAAGTGGAAAACAATTGAATCCTGTTGTGAAAGCCAAGTTTACCTCAAATGGATCCAAAGCTTCAAGGACAAAAGATTTAGGGATATTTGGAACAAAGAAGATATTTCAAGAGAGATGCATTGACTTTGGTAAGTGTAAAGATTCTTATGTTCTTAAGTGCTTAAAGGATAGAAATTGGGAATCTTGGGTGAGCATGTTAGGAGTTGTGAATGATACTCTTGTTAAAGAGTTTTATCTTGAATATAGAGAAAGTGCCACCTTATTGGATGCTTTGATGGAGATTAGGGGTGTTGTGTTTAGAGTTAACTCGGAAAACATTAACAAGTTTCTTGGGCTATCTAATGATATAGATTCTAGTTTTCTAGATGTGGATGTCATTGAGAATCTTAATATCATGGGTAGAACTCTTTGTGTCAATGCTTCTTTTAAGTGAAAAGGTAGAGCATATATTAGTTAACATGAGTTAACTAAGGCTAGTGCATCTTGGCATCTATTCATTTGTACTAACATTATTGGATCTTCGAATTCAACCGAGTTGAATAAGGACAAGATCAAAATAGTGTATGTCTTGATAACTAATAAACCTATAAACCTTGGAGATCTTCTCATGTATTACATTGATAGTGCGACTTTCTCTACTAGAGGTGATAAAAAGCTTGCATTACCGGGGTTTATAACTTAAATGTGTTTAGCTCATGGGGTTAAGAGTAGAGAAGACGATGTGTTAGTTCAACCCTTGGAAAAGTATTGTGATAAACGTGTGTCATACATGTTATATAAGAATAAGGGTAAGACTTGTGATACTTTTGGACTATTTAGTAGTTCTCAAGTTGATAGTCATGTGATTAGCACAAATATTCTTCCGGATTGGGCTATACAATTGAAGAAGAAGGTTGATGAACTTAGTGCTATAGTTGTTCAACAAGATGCTAGGATAAAAGAGTTGGAGGAATGTATTGCTTCAAGTTCGAGACCCCCTCTCAAGCATTATATTAGATCAACTACTCGCACTACTTTCTTTGGTGGAACAAGTAGCTAGTATTTGAGTCTTGTGGTATATCTCTTAACTTTTGGCATTATTTCATGTCAAAAGGGGAGAGAAAGAGAGGCTAGTTACTTAGTTTTTTTTTATGTTGTTTTTGTAAACTTTTGAACTTTCAATGGCATGTAATAATTAGTCTTAAGATTTGGTTAAGAATTCTTGTATTTTGGCATGTATTGAGGGGGAGATACATGTATTTGTAGACTTAATTGTATATTCTTATCCATATTATATGTTGCCATTTGTTGTTTTTCTCTAGTATATGCATTGTGCTTTGAGTTGATTTGTAGGTTGCTTCAAGAGAAGATCAAGATGAAGTTCAAGAGTTGATGAAGATTAGTTATAGGAATCTTACTCATTGTAATGTGAGGGAATGATTTTGTGACCTATCTTCATTTTTATATTTGTAGTAAATGTATAGGTGTTTTGACATGGAATTTGCCAAAGGGGGAGATTGTTAGGTTTTAGATTGTGTTGGCATTAATTCCATATCAAAATAATGTTTACTTGTAATGATTTAGTTGTTTAGATTCATGATGATTCAAGCTTCAAAGAAGAAGGAACAACTAGTCAAAGCAAGTTCAAAGTCTTCAAAGAGAAAGGATGCAATATGGTTCTACAAAGATATACAAAGACCTTATCTTTCTCTTACAAAGCTTAGGCACACACACAAAATTCATACATTTGTGTCCTTGCATCATTGTGCACCATATATAACACATTCACACACTTGAAGATGAATGCTCATGCATTGGTATGGAAATAACATATTTTGGAAAATGTATGATTGGAGACTATCTCTATGTAGTTTGCATTCTAGTGTGAATTGTGCTTGTATGTGTATATGTTTGTATAACATGGATATTGAACTTTAATTTAGTCTTAAATCATTCTTGATTGAGTTCCGGTCATTTCGGTTACTCATACTATTGATTTCAAGTTTTAAGTCGAAAGATACTACACTTTCAACTCATGTTGCATACATTGTCTTCGTCTTCGTATATTGAGTCAAATTATTATTTTATGGGTTGAGTATCTTATATTTCCATGTCTATGAGAGAGTTACGGTTCGTAATCCACAAACGGATTTGAATTCCGACTTCGGAGACCGGAGAACGGTCGAAGAACGCGAGAGGAGTGCAAGGGAGTTGCACCATGGCCAAAGGCCATCATTTGGTGCAAGCCCGAGATGGTGTGTGGCCATCTCGGCTGAAACTCCTTGCTGCCCCGAGATCCCCACGCTCCATCTGGGGGAAGCATTATCAAATGAGGGAATTTTGGTCTTTTTGCTTCATTCTTTCCCTCTCTTTTATATTTCCTTTCCCTCTCACATTTCATTCTAAGAATAAATTTAAAACTTGAGTGCAGAATTTTCTCTCTACATTTTCTCACCTTCCGAACACCATAACTTCTTCATTTGAACTCCGATTTGAGTGAATCAAAGTTGAGAGTGTTTGTCTATTCATCCTCCATCTTTTCTCTGAACTTTTGATTGAGTTTTATTGTTTTTTTTTTGGAGTCTAAACTCACAAAAACGGGACTGCACGAAAATCAACTAAGGTATTGATTTTCTCTCAAAGTTTTCTTTTAAAACTTGGTCAATTGCCTTGGGTTTTCTTCTTTAACATATATATATGTTTCTTGTGATTGTTTTGATTTAAGTTTTGAACTCATTTAAAGCTAGGTTGAGTTTCAATTGAAATTTCACATGTTGAGTTAGGTTTTGATTTTGCCTATGTTTTCACATGTTTGGGATTGTATTGTGCTAGCTTTGATTCTCAAACTATTTGATGGTCTTTGATTGATTGATTTTGTGAAAAATAGTTCCTCACATGTATTAGGCTCTCTTTGGCCGATTTCTCACAATGATACATGTGCTTATGTTCTTTCGAGCTATTCATGTGTTTTGTTGAATATATGAATAAGAATATGCTCTAGAACTTTAGCTTTAATCTAAATGACTTTGTCATATAATTTTAACATGTTTTTTTTGGTTTATGAGATTTAAACTTGATTATGTGATTAATTGAAAATATCTTGAGATTCAAGTTTTAGATCTATGCATGTATCTAGGTTGTAATTAATGTTGAACATATCTTATATGATCTAGATGGATTAAACATGCATGATTGACTAGACTACATTTATTTGTGCATTCATGCTCATGTCTAGTATTTTCCATAGGATGTGTTGATCATAACATTCTTTGTTATATGCTTGTTTGCGTTTTACATTCATGATCACCTAGATGCCTTGTAAGAAGGAAGTCTTGACAATAGGTGTGAGACCTATGTTCTTAAGCAAGAAAGTCTTAGCAAGAGGTGTGAGACCTTGGATTGTCAAGTAAGGAAGTCTTGACTAGAGTCGGGAGGACTCGGATAGTTGAGCAAGAAGTCTTGCCTAGGGTCGTGAGGATCCGGAAGGGTGAGTGAGGAAGTCTTGAGATGAGGTGTGAGGCCTCAGATTATTGATCAATAGGGCAACATCTTCATGAGTATGATAAGAGGGTAGTTTCTAGGTGAAGGGGTCACTTGAGAGATTGTACTTGTCTTATCTACTAGTGGATTTTGTTTGCCGGTGGTTGCTAACCCGTGGATGTTTCCTATTCGGAGGTTTACCACGTTATATCTTGTGTCAACTTTTCTCTATCCCTATCTCTCTTATATTTGTATTTGTTATTTGAATATTATGGATAGAACTCTTTATGTAAGTTGACTTCCTTTCTATAATATAGATTGTGTATGTGTTACAATTACTTGTTTGTATCACACTTGTTTTATATATTGATTAAGTGTCTTTATTTGATATATATATTGTGATACAAGCGTTCTAGAGGGACAAACTTTTGTTTGTTTCTAAGGGAGTCGAAAAAGGTGTCTAAACTATTCACTCCCCCCATCTAGGTTAGCCTTGAGCATTTAACCGTGTTTGTATTTTCATATTATGATATCTCAGAGATGATTGCTATGAAGTCTAGGACGACTAAGGGAAAGACAGTGACTTCTTTCATGAATCTTAGGATGAAACTTGGACAAGATGTGAAAGATCACATGATGAAAGTCATAGCACATCTTAACATTACAGAACTGAATGGTGCTGAGATAGATGGTGAGACGAAAATTGACATGATCTTTAACTCACTATCAGTTTCCTTTGAACAGTTAAAGTTGGACTGCACTTTGAACAATAAGGAATACACCTTGCAAGGCCTGATGCAAGATGTTCAAAGTGCCAAGAAAATCCTCATGAAAGGAAAGGGACAAGAAATTCATATCGTATGTAAAATTGCTATTGTTAAGACCCGTAAGAAGGTCAAGAAACAACAGAAGAAAAAACAACTAGGACCTACTACAAGGAGACAAAGAAAGTAACTAAGATCAAAGGGAAGTGTTTCCTTTGTGGTGAAAAGGGACATTGGAAAAAAAATTGCCCAAAGTCTCAGGACAAGAAGGAAGAAGGTAATATTAATTATCTTGAAACATGTCTTTTGGCGGATTCTATGGATACTTGGATCATAGACTCCGGAGCCACTAATCATGTTTGTTTTTCCTTACAGGGGTTCAAGGAAAGGAGAAGGCTTAATGCGAATGAATTCAACTTGCGTTTAGGCAATGAAGCGTTGGTGTCTGCAAGTGCAATAGGAGATATTAGAATTAGTTTAGATTCTTATAGACATTTAGATATAATAGACATTTATTATGTACCTCATTTCAAGAGGAATTTAATTTTAGTTTCTTATTTTAATAAATTTAGATATTCGGTTACTTTTAATAAAGCTTTTATTATTAGTAGGAATGGAAAATTTGTTTGCAAAGGTACATCGGAAAATGGTTTATTCTATTTACATTGCAATATCTCTCACTTTTAGACATGAAATCAATGTAACATAATCATAAAAGAGTAAAATTATCAAAAGATGAAACCTACCTATGGCATTTGCATCTAGGTCATATTAACCTTGGTAGGATCAAAAGATTGGTTAGTGATGGACCTTTACGTGAATTAAAGGTTGATGATCTACTAACTTGTGAATCTTGTTTGGAAGGTAAGATGACCAAAAGATCGTTCACGACCAAAGCCACAAGAGCCACTGAATGTTTAGGACTAATACACACTGATGTGTGTGGTCCTATGTGTAGGAAAAAATGGTTCAAAACGCGACGGAAGAGTAAAATAGGGTTTGGTATATTTTAAAATTTTACCTTTAATAAAGAAGACCTTAACTTTTGATTAATTAGCGTATATAAAAAGTATCGTACCTTTTATTTCGTGACGATTGAACTAGCGTCGAATTGAATTCGTAAGATCTTCCAATCCAATCACGAACGTGAATCACCTAGGAGTGTGAACTCATTTTCTTTGAATTGTATACCTGAGGATGGAAACGAATAAAATCTTTTTCTTTAGTTAGTCACAATAATCCTCCTAGAGAAAACCCATGAACGTTCAGTCACTTGTGAATTATCAATCTATTTGATTGAAACTCACGTGAACCTTAATTCGACATTGTACACAAAACCTTTTGATGTAAAGGCTACTAGTGCACTATCGAAAATAAAAACGTTCTCTCTTTTCTCTATGCTTGGCTGAATTCTTCACACAAAGAGTTGGACGAAGTTTTTTTTTTTTAAAAACTATAAAAAAACAAATAAAATAAACTTCACACCCCAAAAATTAGGTCTTGGTCGAAATTCTATATAGGAGTATATGTAGGTGGCCAAAAATCCTTCTAGAAAGAGGATTTCTACTTCACCAAGACTATTATCAAAAATTGGATTCAATCCTCTTAAAAAAAGATTTCTTTTACACACCAAGACTCCTAATCCAACTCAATAGTGTATTTACTCAATAACCAATTATTGAATATAAATTAAATTGTGACTAAATCAAAAACTTCATAATTTGACCAACTGTCAATTAGAGTCCTAATAGAAATCAAATACTTCCTAATTTGACTAGATAAATAAATTTCTTTTATTTATCTACTTATCAAATATAGTATTTGATACTTATCATATTATCAACAATAATATGACAATAGGAGACCTACTCCTACTAGGAAAAGGATTTTGACTTTTAATTAAATAATTAATTAATTTCTATTTAATTAAATAATAAAATAAAAAACAATATAATAAGCTATTATATATAGCCTTAGCCGCCCAAGCCAATATATGGGTATATATATTGCTTTTTTCTATTTTATTAAATCCATTGGTTCTTAATAAAAGGTCCACATGTGAACTAGAATCATTCCTACAAAAAGAAACAAGTTCAATTGCCTTAATATAATTCTAGATAGATCTATAAATTGGTCTGGTGGAATATATCAAGTGATTCATACATGTATATAATCTCTTATTCTCCTGAGAGACATAAAAATATGTTTTACTGCCGTCCAATGATCTGGACCAGGTTTCAATTGAAACCTGCTAACTATGCCAACAACAAAACAAATATCTAGTCTAGTGCAGAGCATTGCATACATGAGACTCCCAACTGCCGAGGCATATGGACCCTACTCATGAATTGCTCTTCATGCTCATTCTTAGGAACTTGTTCCTGAGAAAGTTTGATTCCATGTTTGAAAGGTAACGTACCTTTCTTGGAATCTTGCACGGAAAACCTAGACAAGATTTTATCTATGTATGAAGCTTGGGATACCAAGAATATAACTTGTTTCTCCTAAGTCCTTTATATCAAATTGTTTTGCTAACCATTCTTATACTGATGTCAATACACCTACATCATTTCCGATGTTTAGTATATTATCAACGTAAAGAACTAGGAAAACCAACTTGTCGCCTTCAATCCTTTTGTATACATAGTGTTCGTCAAGCTTTTGAATAAATCAAACACTTTTCATAGCTTGATCGAACCTTATGTTCCAGGATTTGGATGCTTGCTTCAATCCATATATGGATCTTTGCAACTTGTATACCTTTTTCTCTTGGCCTATTCCAATGAATCCTTCTGGTTACATCATATAGATGCTTTCGTCTAGACTTCCCTTAAGGAAAGCTGTCTTGACGTCTATTTGCCAAATCTCTAGGTTTAGAGATGCCTCAATGGATAAGAGTATCCTAATGAATTTAAGCATGGCCACAGGAGAGAAGGTTTCCTCATAATCGATACCTTCATTTTGTGTGTAACATTTAGCTACCAATCTAGCTTTAAAGGTTTCCACCTTTCCATCCATTCCTCTCTTCCTCTTGTATACACACTTGCACCCAATAGGTTTTATCCCTTTAGGAAAGTCCATAAGAGACTAGACTTTGTTTTTGAACATAAATTCAATTTTGGATTGCATTTCCTTTTACTAATGGCGACAGTCAACATTTTTAATGGCTTCTTTGTATGTGTCAGGATCATCGTCATCTGGGAGATTCTCTACCGATTCTCCTAGACTGATGCATCTCTCGGCTTGTCTACTAACCTTCCCACTACGATGAGGAATGGTAGATTGTTGATCTTGTGTTGGTATGGAGCTTGCACTAGGTTATGAAACCTCTTGTGGAATTGTATCTCCTGAAAGCTCATTCAGGACAATTCTACTTTTAGGCACAAAATTATTCATATAGTCCTCTTTCAGAAATTTAGCATTTGTCGAAACAAATACTTTATGATCAAAAGGACTATATAATTAATATCCTTTGGTTCATTTTGGATTACAAATATGCATGTTTCTAAACGAGACTCCATCTTTTCTGTCTTTCCTTTTAACACATGAACTGGACATCCAAATATCCTTAAGTGTTGTAGACTAGGCTGCTCATACGGTGTTTTCAGATCCGACTTAGATGGTATATCATTTAGAATGTACATAGCGATTTGTAATGCATATCCCTAAAAAGAATTAGGAAGCATTGAATAACTCAACATAGACCTAACCATGTCCAAAAGAGTTCTATTTCTCCTTTCTGCCACCCCATTTTGTTGAGGTGTACCTGGAGTAGAAAACTGAGAAATAATCCCATTATCAATAAGATATTACTAAAACTCATCAGATAGATATTTTCCACCACGATCAGACCTCAAGATTTTTATGTGTTTCTCAAGCTGATTTTTTACTTCAACTTTAAATGCTTTGAACATGTAAAAAGTATCTGACTCATGTCTTATGAGATACACGTAACCAAATTTCGAGTAATCATCCGTGAAAGTGATGAGGTACTCATATCCACCTCTAGCTTGAATGCTCATAGGACCACACACATCAGTGTGTATTAGTCCTAAACATTCAGTGGCTTATGTGCCTTTGGTCATGAACGACCTTTTGGTCATCTTACCTTTCAAACAAGATTCACAATTTGGTAGATCATCAACCTTTAAGTCACTTTAAAGATCCATCACCAACAAACCTTTTGATCTTATCAAGGTTAATATGACCTAGGCGCAAATGCCATAGGTAGGTTTCATCTTTTTATAATTTTACTCTTTTATAATTAGGTTGCATTGATTCCATGTCTAACAAGTGAGAGATATTTCTTGCAAGTAGAATAAACCTTTTTCCAATATACCTTTGCAAACAAATATGTTATTGTTTCTAATAATAAAACCTTTACTAAAAGTAACCAAATATCCAAATTTATTTAAACAAGTAACCGAAATTAAATTCCTCTTGAATGTTGGTACATAATAAACCTTTAATAAATCTAAATGCCAACTAGAATATAGATCGACTCTAATATCTCCCACTGCACTGGCAGACACCAACGCTTCGTTGACTAAACGCAAGTTGAATTCATTCTTATTAAGTCTATTCTTTTCTTAGAACCTCTTCTTGGTAGGCCCACATTGTTTTTTCTTCTGTTGTTACTTGACCTTCTTACGGGCTTTAACAGTAGCAACTTTACCTATGATATGAATCTCTTGTCCCTTACCTTTCACAAGGATTTTCCTGGTGTTTTGAACATATTGCATCAGGCCTTGCAAGGTGTATTCCTTATTGTTCAATGTGTAATCCAACTTGAACTAATCAGAGAAATTCGACAGTGAGTTGACGATCATGTCAATTTTTGTCTCACCATCTATCTTAGCATCATTGAGTTTAGATGTGCTATGACTTTCATCATGTGATCTATCACATCCTATCCAGGTTTCATCCTAAGATTTCATGAAAGCAGTCGCTGCCTCTCTCTTAGTCATCCTAGACTTCATAACAAACATCTCTTCTAGAGATATCATTATATCGGTAGCAGTCTCCATTCCTTCATGTTACCGTTGCATCACGTCGGAGATGGTGGCCATAATGTAACATTTAGCCATGTCATCTAAAGACTTCCACTGCTAATAATCGTCTCTTTGCTTCTCTGTAGATTCATTAGTAGGAGTATGTGGTTTAGGAGTACATAGAATAAACTTATGCTTTTCATCTTGCAACAACAATCCAATATTCCTTTTCCATGTAACATAATTATCACTAGTTAAAGTATTATCTTTTAGGATGTTGTTTAGGGATGAGGTCACAATTTCGTTTTAATAACAAAAATTATATAAGTAAACAATCATGATAAAACACTTTCGAATATTTATCTTGAATTAAAGAAAATAATTCAATCGTAAAATTCAACGGTGATCTAATACTCATAAATGCACGCCTCCTTTGGGAGTTCACACCATTTACTAGTTGGACTAGGTTCCACCTAACTATTAACATAACAACCAGCGTTTAATTTTAGCCTTGTGGTTTTGTTAACAAGAACTCTTGGGAGGATATTAATAAAATCACATTGAGTGTGTTACCAAGTTATCGATCTTCAATATATTCCCTCGCGAATATCCCTCCTTTAAGAGTAGATGTCGTTTGGGTCAATTGTCTAGTATATCCCTGTAAGGAAGTATCTTGCTAAATTCCATTCGTGAATACCCATTGGGAGGTTATTACACTCAACTAAACTTGGATGCCGTAGGTGTTCCAAAACACCTTCTCCCACTCAATTGTTTATGGCATGTGATCGAATTTCATAGAATGATTTACCAAGTTATCTAGATGCCAATTAGATACCTAAACCAGTCAATGGATGTTCATACCAAAAGAGATATATGAGTGACACTCCTTTTCTATATGACATGTTATCAAACAATTTCAAACATTACAGTATTTACGAAAATATAAATAGCTATAATTTTGGTCAATCCTAGAAAAACAAGCAAATTACAAATTTTGGAATACAAAAACGCCTTTCTTGGCAAACAAGTCTTCACGAGTCCATCATTTGCACACCCCTTGGCTGCCTCCCATGGGAGTGCACACCCCACAACCCCATAAAGGGTTACCGTGCGCAGCCAATGCCATAACAATCGTGGCCGCGTGCTCATTCACACGTACATTTGTTGCAATGGCTCGCATGGTCCCAAACTTGTTCCGGTTGCTTCCAATTCTTCAAATCTTCGAATCTTCGATACTTGAATATATTACAACAATATTTTAAGTAATAAAATACTGCAGTTTTTTTTTGTTACAACGATAAAATAAAAAAAAACTTAACAACTACCAAGAAGGAAATTTTGGCGATGATACGTCACCCTTCTTGTTACAATCCCAAAACAAAAAAAACATTGAAATTCCATGACCAAAATTGAGCAATAACAAACCACATAAAACACACTCACACACACACACACACACACACACACACACACACACACACACACATATATATATATATATATATATATATATATATATATATCCATACATTCCAATGTAAATATATATGTGAATACCTAGAGTGTCATCTCTTTCTAAAACATGTATATTTACAATAAAAGAAATAGATTCACATATATATATACATCAATTAATCAAGGGTACAACCAGGCTTTGATACCAATTATAGGGAAAAGTCGGTTCAAAATGCGGCGGAAACGTAAAATTAGGATTTAGTATATTTTAAAAATTTTCCATTTAATAAAGAAGACCTTAACCCTTGATTAATAGCGTATAAAAAGTATTGTACTTTTTTTTTTCATGACGATTGAGCTAGCGTTTCATGACGATTGAACAAGCGTCGAATAGAATCCGTAAGATCTTCCAATCCAATCACGAACCTGAATCATAAATTTTGGAATACATAAACTCCTTTCTTGGTGAACAAGTTTTCACACGTCCATCGTCTGTGCACCCCTTAGCTGCCTCCCATGGGCATGTGCACCCTACAATTGGCTTCCATAGGGCTGTCGTGCACAGCCAATGTCACAACAATCATGGTCGCGTGCTCATTCACATGCACATTTGTTGCAATGGCTCTCATGGTCCCAAACTTGTTCCGGTTGCTTCCAATTCTTCAAATCTTCGAATCTTCGATACATGAATGTATTACAACAATATTTTAAGTAATAAAATACTATAGTCTTTTTTATTACAACAATAAAATAAAATAAAAACTTAGCAACTACCAACAAGGAAATTATGGCGATGATAGGCCACCCTTCTTGTTACAATCCCAAAACATAAAATACATTGAAATTCTAGGACCAAAATTGAGTAAAAACAAACCACATAATATGTGAATACCCTAGAGTGTCATCTTTTTCTAAAACATACATATTTACAATATGTTGTATGTAAATTTTACCAAGCATACACGTCATTGACAGGAAGGAAAAAATAGCCAGGTGTATCCTTAGATGGACATTCGGGAAATATCCTACAAGGCATCATTAAATATGAGCAAGCCCGAGTAAGCATATACCGAATAAAGACCTACTCGGGACTGGCTAAAACAACGCATTCACTCGGGCTCAAACGGCACTACTCGGGACCATCAGGTAACAGTCTTACTCGGGAGTAAGTATAACCCGAATAAGAACTTATCGTACGGGTTAAATCATTAAATACGCGAAGATATTCTTCATGAAGGAATCCCAAATAATGGACCTTTGAGTTAGAAGAGTCCCCCAATCAGGAAACAACCTGATTCCTTTTCGAAGACTACATTCTTTAAGGAAACAAGTCAAATTGAACTACGCTACTAGAATCCCACTCAATTTCCATAAAGAGACTCCGAAACCAGAAAGAAGACAAATCAACCTCAAACAAGTAACTAAATCATAATTAAATACAAATATCTTGTATTACTTGTACAAAGCAGATCAGGGTTCTATAAGCATATAAATGGACCCATAATCTGGCTTGAAAAGATATAGACAATATAGCATACAGTAATCACAAATAATACAGAGAGAAAAAGGGAGATCGAGAGCCTGTAAAAACATCTTATTCTCTTAGTGGATTTTGGCTTGGTTGATCTTTCAACTACCTGTGGATGTTTCTCCGACCATCAGAGTTTTACCACGTAAATCTTATCTTTTTTACTCTCTCTGCATCTCTTTCTCTTTGAATCAATAGCCAAAATCCAGTCCATGTTGGCTTTTCTGGCATAATCTAGAAATCGACGTCAACAATTGGCGCTAGAAGGAGGGGTTGAACCTTCGAACTTGTTAGAAAGCAATGGCTGGAAGCAGAAGTAGTTCGGGGAACTGCCAAAAATCACCAGGCGATTTCCATACTGGCAATACGTCATAAAATCCTGCAGCAAACACAGAAAACGAACCTGCGCACCTGGCAGGGATCCAGCAAGTTCCTCCAACCAGCAGAGATCTTACGCTGCGTTTCCAAGAGGCCCTGCAGCAATTAGTGACGGACGCAGCAAATGAAGGGATTGACCTACTGGCCGCAGAAGCGCATACTCCCAATCCTCCACCCGTAAGGCTCCGTTCAATGGTGGTAGGACCATTAATAACTATGCCAGAAACCAGAAGGAACTCTTCCCCGATCAATCCGGTTGGACAGAAAACACTAGGGGAGGGAAATCACCAAAAGCCGGATCGCAATCAAACAGTACGTGCCAGACATCGTAAATACGATCGGCGCAGAGGACGATCATCATCAGAAGACAGTGATCAACACCATCGTAAACGTCATCATGGAGTCACACGAGGGTTCCGGCATCAGAGTGAAGAATCTGAGGAAAGAATGACAGTCACCCAACGGTTCAACCATCAGGGAAGCCCGGTAGGGGACCGAGATATTACATTCCAGAGCCTGACTCAAAAAGTAGAGAATAATAGGAGACAGATGGAGGCACTTGTCAGACGTTACGGTTACAACGATCTATCCGACGACGACTCCGACAGTCCATTTACAAGGGAAATTTTACAGACCCCTTTCCCAGAAAGATTCAGGATGACGCATGTGGAACAATTCAAAAAAGATACAGATCCAAAGGAGCACGTTAGGTGCTACAAAAGTGCCATGGCTCAATATGCCCGCAGCGACCCCCTGTTGTGTCTCAACTTTCCACAAACACTTGGGGACACAGGCTCAAGATGGTTCGGAAGACTACCTCCGGCAAGCATCGGAAATTTCAGTGTGTTGAGCAGGAGCTTCTCAAGGCAATTCCTGAGCAACGTTCACAGAAAAAAGTCGGTGGACTACCTCTCTCAAATAAAACAGGGGAAGGACGAGTCGTTAAAAAAATTCTTGGGCTAGTTTGGCCAAGCAGTATCAGAGATTGACAACGCTAATGATGAAGCCATTATTGCTGCCTTCACCAATAACTTGCAGAATGGACGATTATCCTTCGATTTGAGAAGAGCACGGCTAACAAGGTATGCCGACATGATGGATATGGCGGGAGGATACGCTCTGGCTGAGGAAGAGGAGTTAGCTACAGGAGGAAGCTGTATGCATGGAGGAAAGCCCGAACAGAGAAATATTGAATCCAAGGGGCAGAATCAAAAAGAAAAACAGAAAGGGAACATCAAGGAGAAAAATAAGGATGAGGGTAATAGGCGTAACGCCGAACGGTCCACAGAGAAATACCGCGGCGAATATACCAATTACACCCCTCTTCGAAAGAAACAAGAAGAAATTCTAGCCATCCTGGAAGAGAAGAATATAGTGCAAGAACCGCGGCGACATCACAGTTCGTACGGAGAGATACAATAAAGTATTGCAGGTTTCATAAAGAGACCGGGCATGAGACTTTGAAGTGTTTTCAGCTCAGAGATTACATAGAAACCCTTATTCGGGAAGGGCACCTACGGGGAGTAATCTTAAAAAAAGATGAAAGATCAGAAGTCAAGAAATCCAAGGCTGATCACAACCCTGGTCAAAACCGAAGAGCCAACCCCGAAGCCAATGAAGTAATACATACAATCTTCGGAGGACCTTCTACTGGGAGGAGCAACCGAGAACGGACTCAGGAAGTCCCAGAAGCAGTAGAAGCCAGGAATAACTTAGACGTGAATTCGGTTGAACTAGACCCGAAGAGGATAAAGGAAGGATAAGACCCGATAGTCTTCACAGAGGCAGATTCCCACGGCGTTGATGTTCGACCTAATGACGATTTGGTTATAAGTGCCCGGATTGGCCATAAGGAAGTCCGGAGAAATTTAATAGACAATGGGAGTTCAACAGAAATCTTAAGCGTGGCCGTATACGACCAGCTAAGATTGGACCGAAAAGATTTACAGCCATTCCATACTCCATTAAGAGGATTTAGGGGAGTAGAGGTCAGGTCACTCGGGACAGTCAAATTACCTGTGAAGATCGGAACGGCACCATGCCAGAGGACTGTCCTACTCGACTTCGTGGTAGTTGATTTGGATAATTGGCCGTATAATGTGTTATTGGGTCTGCCATTCCTAAATAAAACAAGAGCCGTGACAGCCACTTACGCATTAATGATCAAGTTCCCAACAGAACAAGGGATTGAGATAGTCAAGGGATCCCAAGAGATGGCCCGAAGAGCAAACTTGTCTGTATACAAAGACAAGCATGATGCCGAACAAGTGTGCACCATAATGCAGCCATATGAGAGTGAAGAATCCTTGTCATTCGAACTAGATCCAAGGGAGGGCTCGAATGAATACAAGACATAAGTGGCTGAAATACTACTCAAAGAAGACAAACCGGACAGGAAAGTCAAGATCGGGGCCAACTTGGAAGAAAAAATCAAGCGAGAATTGACCAATTTGCTCAGAGAATACAAAGATGTATTCGCCTGGAGTCATGAAGATATGATCGGAATTGATGCCTGAATAATATCCCATCACCTCGCAGTAAGCCCGAATGCCAAACCGGTAGTACAAAAGAGAATATTGTTCAATCCTGAAAGAAGTCAAGCAATCAAACAAGAGGTGGAAAAGCTACTAGCGACGGGATCAATCAGAGAAGTCAGCTACCCCCAGTGGGTCGCTAACGTAGTCCTCGTCCAGAAGAAAAATGGACAGTGGAGAATGTGCGTAGATTTCAAGGATCTAAACAAGGCATGTTCGAAGGACAGCTTCCCACTCCCAAGAATAGATCAGCTGATGGATGCCACAGCTGGTCATGAACTGCTCAGCTTCATGGATGCTTACTCGGGATACAATCAGATCCGGATGAACAAAGCTAACGAAGAAAAAATAGCTTTCACAACGGATCAGGGTTTATATTGCTACACAATGATGCCCTTCGGTTTGAAAAATGCAGGAGCCACGTACCAAAGGTTGGTCAACAAGATCTTCACTCAGCAAATAGGAAGAAACATGGAGGTCTACATTGACGACATATTGACTAAAAGTGTCTCAGCAGATGACCATGCCCACGACCTCCGAGAGACATTTGATGTATTATGAAGATATCAGATGAAATTAAACCCAAACAAATGTTTATTCGGAGTCCACTCGGGAAGATTCTTGGGTTTTCAAGTCCATCAAAGATGAATCGAAGTTAATCCAGAGAAGATCCAGGCTTTGCAGCAAATGAGTTCACCTAAAACATTGAAAGAGGTACAACGCTTAACAGGGTGTTTAGCCTCCTTGGGAAAATTCATCTCAAAGGCTACAGACAGGTGCGCGTCTTTCTTTAAAGTGATCAAAAAAGGAAAAGGCCTGGAGTGGAATAAAGAGTGCGAGCAAGCATTCTTAAAGATAAAAGAATACTTGGGGCAAGCTCTCATCCTCTCAAAACCAAAAAAAGGGGAAATACTTCAGCTGTATCTATCAATAACCGAGCTTGCAGCAAGTTCAGTCCTAGTCAGGACAGAAGATGGAGTATAAAAACCAGTGTATTATACATGCAAGGCACTCCTACCGGCCGAGACCAGATACTCACAAGCACAGAAGATGGCCTTAGCATTGGTTTCAGCTGCAAAAAAGCTGAGAAAATACTTTCAGGCTTATACGGTCCAGGTTCTCACCAATTGCCCATTAAGACAAATCTTACAAAAACCAGAGATATCAGGAAGACTTACTAAATGGGCAATCGAGTTGAGTGAATTCGATATTTATTATGTCCCCAGAACTTCCTTCAAAGGACAAGCAGTGGCAGACTTCATAGTCGAGTTCACAGAACCAAACCTGGAAGCAAAAAAATTGTTGGATAGAAGTTTCCAATGGAAATTATATCTTGATGGTTCTTCGAATACTCATGGCAGTGGGGCAGGGATCGTAGTTCGCACCCCAGAAGAAGATAATGTTGAATGTGCCATGAGATTCGATTTCAAAGCAACCAATAATCAGGCTGAATACGAGGCATTGTTAGCTGGACTCAGAGTCTGCATAGCTCTTGGGGCAGACGAAGTGGAGATATTTAGTGATTCACAGGTAGTTGTCAACCAGGTTATGGATGAATACCAGGCTAAAGATAAAGGAATGGTTGCCTACCGTGACATCGCAAAACAGCTCCTCTAAAAATTTAAAGAATACAAGATCGCTCTGATCCTCACTAAGAAAATGAAAAGGCAGACGCTTTATCTAAATTAGCGTCCGTAACAACCTTGATCAGACCAAAAACCATTCCAGTTGCACACCTCCTTAAACTGAGTACGGATGAACTTAAGCATTTGGAAATTTCAAAAATCCGAACGCCGCAAGACGGTTGAATGGTCCAGCTGAGAAGGTTCCTGGAAGAAGGCATACTCCTAGAAGATCCGATATTAGCAAAGCGCATCAGGTATCGATCGGCTAGGTACACCATGATCAGAGGAGAATTATACAGAAGAGGGTTTTCTCGAGCTCTCCAGAGATGTATACCAGAAGAAGATACACATCGAGTACTTCAAGAGATCCACGGAGGAGTTTGCGGGAACAACACTGGGGTAGGAGTCTGGCGCATAAGGTACTCAGGTAAGGCTATTATTGGCCTACACTTTTCTCAGATGCACAGCAATGGTCGGAAAGTTGCAATACCTGTCAAAGAATTGCCAACGATATTCGACAACCCCCATAAAAGCTCAGAAATCTCACTGCCCCGTGGCCATTCGCCATGTGGGACCTAGACCTGATCGGGCCAATGCCAGCTGGAACAGGGGGTGGAGCGAAGCACGCCATAGTAGCTGTCGATTATTTCACAAAATGGGTCGAAGCTGAAGCGTTGGTGCATATCACGGAAGCCAACACCATGAATTTTGTAAAGAAAAACATACTTTACAGGTTTGGAATTCCGGACACTATAATCACGGACAATGGCACTCAGTTCGATAACCAAAGGTTCAGACAATTGTGCGAGAAGTATCATATTGCCAACTACTATGCAACACCAGCTCATCCACAAACAAACGGGCAAGTAGAGGCAGTAAATAAAATTATCAAGCACACAATCAAAGCAAAATTAGATGACAAAAAAGGAAGCTGGGTTGAAATGCTTCCTGAAGTATTGTGGGCATATCGGACGACAGCAAGGACTTCAACAGAAGAAACTCCGTTCAGCCTAGCGTTCAGAACAGAAGCTGTCATCCCCATAGAAACATCGTATGCATCCCCCCGGGCCAGGCTATACAATGAAGGAAAAAACGTCGATACACTGCTACAAAGTTTGGATGAGCTAGAAGAAAAAAGGGAAAATTCCCGAATAAGAAATGCAGCTTATCAACAAAGAGTGGCACGCCACTACAACTCTCGTGTTCGGATCAGGAAATTTCAGTTAGGAGACCTGGTGCTCAGGAAGGTGTCACTAAACACAAAGAATAGAGCCGCGGGATGCCTGGCTGACAAATGGGAAGGTCCATACAAGATCGAGGGGATAGCTGGCCATGGAGCTTATTGGATTGCTCAACCCAATGGAGGGATGTTACCCCGACCGTGCAATGCCCAATATCTGAAGATTTTCTATCCTTAAAACATATATTTATGTTAAATATTTTATTCTTTTTCCAGTCAGGACAGTATTAGTCAGAATAAATACTAAAACTGTAATATTAATCTTTGTTGATTTTTCGCAGTAATAAATAAAACTAAGAATCTCCAAAAGGAAAGCACCTAGCTCGATATCTCCTAGAAGCATACGACAGTATGAAATAGAAGAGCATGATAATAACATGCAAATAGAATTCTCGTGACCATCAAATCCCGAAAGGGCAGAGAAGCTCGTAGGAGCATGCCAGTCGAGCAGGGTCAAAATGATCTTCGTAAAAAGGCAAACCCGGTGCACCAAACTGGAAAAATGCTCGGGACGCTATCGGGAGAAATTCCAATGAAATGCGTAGCTGTGTTGAAGCAATTTTTTTTAAAAAAAAGAGCTCAACGATTCGGCAAACCCTTGCGCATAAAAACTAGGGAAACGTCCTTGGTATTGCGTAAGGACTCGAACGCATAATCATGGTGAGCCTTAATATAGCGTTCGGGTAGCAAACGGGTATGAAACATAAGTGCAAACTTTCCTGTTTCAAGATGACTCGGTTAATAATAAAGAAGCCAGTTTAATAAGATACTTGGCAATTGAAGTCATTCGGGTAACAACCGGTTTAATAAGATACCCGGTTAAGTTACCCGACCACCAGGACAAGACAGGACAAGATTTTTAAATGACTAAAGTGCACCTCTTATATATATAATATTATAATATAGTTTATATATATATATTATAATATTATATATTATATATAATATACATAATAATATATATAATATATAAATATTATATATTATAATATTTACATAATTAGTATATTAATATTATGATTATATAAATTATTAAATATAATAAAATATAATATATATATATATATATATAATATTTATGTAATAATATATATAATATTATAATATATATATATATATATTTATATATAATGTTATTATATACACTAATATATTATATAATTATATATATATATATATATAATATCAAATATTATATATTTATATAGGATATAATGTAATATATTATGTATTATTATACATAAAAATATAATAGAAAATAATATAAAAAATATAATTGTAGCAAATCACATTTGGGATTCATTGTGTAATGGGTAGCTTAGGCTTTCAATGTCAAGCGTTCAAGATTCCGGTGAACTCCAAGAGGTAGTTCACTAGTGCTTAATTCTTTTTGAAGAGATTTAGTTACACATACTCACATTTCATTTATATGCATTTATATTGACATGCATTTGTTATTGAACACACACACATCTACAAGTATTTGAGTTATTGCATGTGTTATCATGCATTTCATTCTTAGTTTTAAGTGCGTTTGGTGTGTATTTAATTTGTATCTCGTTGCTTAGTCGGATACGTTCGTGCTTGCACAATGGTGTGCTCTTTGTAGCATGAAGATAGACCTTTGTAGTCTCTACTGCGTGGGTAGGGCACCCACGCACTAGCTTGGTGGGTGAGTTTCAAGTCTCGGCATCAGGCCAATGTGCGGACACTTGCGCGGCCATGCGCGTGTCTTCAAGACTACAAGGGTAGGTGCGTTAGTGAGTGCGCGGGTCCCTACCAGTGTACAACACAATTTTTTAGAGCATTTTAATCTTTTCACGTATCTCGTTAAAACCCCCCTATAAGAACCCCTCTTTCTCCTCTTCTTTATAACCTCTCCTGAACCTAAATAAACCCTTGAGAGAGAAAAAGAGAGTCTTGTGAGAGAAAGCTTGTTCAAGCTTCATTAACTCTTCAAAACCCAAATACCCTTCATTCTTTCATGAAACAAACATCATCTAGCTTCATCTAGGACGTTTCTTTGCATGGGTATTCATCAACACATGTTAGTTGGTAAGTAGAACACCATTTTCATCATTCTTGTGTTCTATCTTAACAAGATATCTCTTTTATGACTTGTATGCCTCTAGATTAGGATTTCTATTACAAGTAGAGATTGTTGTTGATGATTGGATTGTTGTATTGTGATAGCTAGCATATAGGTCATATTTACCTCTAGCTAATTAGGTCATATTAATTGCATTTTTATGACTGCATTAATGACCATACCATGCTTAATGACAACATATGTTGAATTGTTGAAATGACTTTGTTTGATAACTAGGATATAATGTTGTATAACTATATATAGTTAAGTCTTTATGAGCATTCAATTAGACATTGATATCTAGGAATTGTACTTAGTAACATACTTAAATTCCTAGAAAAGCATTTAGTGTTTTGTCTAGCATTATTTGCATTTAGAATATTTTTACATATTCACAGAGGTTGTTGATCTCTTCGTTGAGAATTAAGTCTTGTGGCTATCCGTGTGTAATGCACAAGCAATTCAAGTCTTGCAACCAAGGGTAGGTTGGCAAGCAATTGGTCAAGTGCCACTGTAAATGGCCCCAAGGGGATAAAGTATGAGGCGTTCACGCTATGAGTAGTGTATCAAGGGATATCACTAAGGACTGAACCAAGGGTGGTGAGTGGTAGTGGCTATAGCCTAAGGTTGTCGAGAGTGAGAGTCCGAGTATCACTTGAACGTGTAACTTTTTACTCATATAGTGGATTTCTACGATCGTGTGTGGCTAGCACAATAGCCCACGGTTTTTCCCGTTTGGAGGGTTTCCACGTAAAAATAAAGTATTATTTATATTTCCGCATCTTTACACTTGATGTTTCATGTTTTTTTATTAGGTGAATATTGAATATTGACTAATCAAGAAAATTTGGTAATTAACTTGATTAAAACCTATTCAGCCCCCCACCCCCACCCCCACCTAGGTTTATAGACACACACTATTTAGGAAATTTTCAATTGGTATCAGAGCGAGTTCCTAGACATACTTAGGTGATCCAAGCTCTTGTCTGTGTGTCTTGCATTTGTTTGCACTAGTTTGTTGCATTTCATTTGCATTCATTCACTTCACCAAACACCATGTGTGAGAGTGAAACACTTAGAGCGGGTATTACTTTGATGACCTCTAAAGTTGAGAGGGAGGAATATGACTCCGATGAGGAGATGACTCTCATGGTTGAGAGATTTAGAAGATTCACAAATCTTTGAAGAAGGGTATGACCTCTAAGGTGAATGAGGAAAAGAAAAGGCAAAGGCAACGTGACCCTTACCTTGAATGTGGTGGAATTGGCCACATCGCCTCCAAGTGTGCTAACTTAAAGTACAAGAATGGAGGAGTTGAGTTGATCGCTACTCGGTGTAATAGCGAAGTTGAAGTAGTTGATGAGTGCTCTACAAGCTCAGTGGATAGTGAGTTTAACTACTTCACATTTACGGTTTCCTACCATGAAGAAATACAAGCCACCACTATATGTATATCACTTGAAGGGTTCAAGATAGGTGACTTGGAGTTTGGAAACCGAAGTGGAGCATGCACAAGTGGGAGAAGCCTCGTTAGTGATGACCCACACTCCAAAAACTCTTGTGATAATATGGTTGATCATCAAAAGTTGGTTGATTCTTTTCAAAAGTCTTTGAAGAAGAAAGATAATGATATCCTTATATTGGAAAAAGGATAATCTTCAACTAAGAGATAAAGTGACTCACTTGGATGAAGAAGTGAGATGTACAAAGGAAAATGAAGTCAAGTTGAAGAATGACCTTAACGAAGCAAGGAGTGCACTTGCCAAGTTATCTTCGGGATTGAAGATGCTTGACCACATGTTAAGCTTTGGCAAGAAGCCAAATGACAAGCGAGGGCTTGGTTTTGTATATGATGAGACCACACCATCCTTGGACAAGCCTACATTTGTGAAGAAGATTGCTCTTATTTGTCCTCCTAGGTCTCAACACCCTAAGAAGATTCTTATTGTGGGTGAATCCTCTAAGAGCTCAACCTCGAAGATGCTTCCAAGGAAACAAGCTCAACCTTAACCCTTGAGGATGTCTCAATCAAAGCTTAATCAACCTTTGAGGCAAGTTACTCATGCTCAACCACAAAGGTGCATGCAAAATCGCGCAGCGGAAGCGTGAAAATTTATAAAATTAGGGTTTCGGTATAAATAAAAATTTTCACTTTTTAATAACAAGAACCTTAACCCTAGATTAATTGATGTATATAAAAAGTATCGTACCATTTTCTCGTGACGATTGAACAAGTGCCGAATTGAATTTGTAAGATCTTCCAATCCAATCACGAACGTGAATCACCTAGGAGTGTGGGCTCCCTTTCCTTAAATTGTATACCTGAGGATGGAAACAAACAAAATCTTTTTCTTTGTTAGTTACAATTATCCTTCAAGAGAAAAATCCAAGAACGTCCTATCACTTGTGAATTATCAATCTAATTGACTGAAACTTGCGTGATCCCGATTTTATTTTGTACACAAAACCATTTTGATCCAAAGGATACTAGTGTACTATCAAAAACAAAAACGTTCTCTTTTTCTCTTTTCTCCTTGGCCGAATTCTACACCATATATCTATGAGTTAATCGAATTTTGTTTAGAGCAAAAACTAAATTTTTCTCCCCCAAAATTCTCTCTTGCTAGGCCGAATTCTCCCTTGAAAAATACCTAGCTTGGCCGAAATTTCACTCATAGAAACATTGGGCTTGCTGAATTTCATGAGGTGGTTTATATGGGATCATAAATCCTCTCCTAAGAAGGATTTACTTGGTTGGCAAAAATCCTTTCCTTAGGTGGATTTACTTGGTAGTTAAGAATTCTTTTCAAAGAAGAATTCTACTCTACACTTAAATAATTAATTAATTACCAAATTAATTAATTTCCATTTAATCAAATAATAAAATAAAAATAATATATTTAAGCTAAACTATATAGCTTTGCCGCCCAACACCATTATATAGACATATATATTATTTTTCTTATTTTATTAAATCCATTTGACCTTAACAAAAAGTCCACATGTGAACTAGATCCATTCTTACAAAAGAAACAATTCCATATGTCTTAATACAATTCTAGATGGACCCCTAAATTGGTCCGGTAGAATATACAAGTGATCCATTGAAGTTCGTGTGGATTGAGGATCTTGACGGGCTATCTAAATTTAAGCTCAATAGACATAACCCAATCACAATCAACAAATGATTCACTTAGGTCCGATATATTAATTTTAGTTCATTCCACTAAAGAACTAAAATTGAACTTTTAAATAAAGATAAAATAAGTTAATATTTCTTACTCATATCCTATACAACCTTATTGAAGAAAGTGTATCATCGAGAAGAATATCAGTAATCGCCAAGAGCTTATAGACCGCCTATAGCTCTCCAAGTTACCATATTTACTCATATGACCACATTTTGAACTTGGATATTTTGACTTGTCCAGAAGCCATGTTTCAATAGACACTATTGAAAACTTAACGTTAAGATTTAATATCCAATACCTCAAAACATCCATATGATGATATTCTACTCTCATTTAATAAATGGAGCCACGATATCTATATCTATAAATGAAGTCCTCTATCGATTAACAAATGAATACCACCAAACTATCGAGGATAGACTATCCAATATAATCGTACTCGTTGATAGTTCAAATGATAACACTTGCAATCATAAGTCTATCATTTATCTCAGGATTGAGATAGACTCTCCGATTGTCTTCAAATGGAAACTTTTATCCATTAACGGTTCTAGATAAAGTATTTCATTGTGATCCAATTCAACCCAGTGCACTAGATTCTTTTACCTAAAAACACCACACTTTGATGATTTTAGACTCATCATAACACATTTGATCCCACTCAAATGCTAGCAAACGAATCTACAACTTCAACAAGATAAATGCGCCCAACCTTTATCTTAAGTTGTGAATATTATTCAAGACTAACTAAAGAATTGTGTCTACCTCATATATATCTAGATGTATGAATAATTCTTCTTTTCTCATAGTCTTTTGACCTTATGATTATTTACTTTTGACAATTATAATAATTAAACTATAAATGTTATAAGATTTGTTAAGCTAGAAATCACTTTATTGATATGAAAAGATTGTCAAATACATTATTATACTCTTGCTATCGAGCATAATCTCAACAAAAGGCACCAACATCCAGCTAATGCTTCTAAGAAAAGCCAACCGGTGCATCAAAGACAACCTCATCAACATGACCATGCCTCAATAAGAGCTAAATGCAATGGTATGAATTCTTCTTTTATGCCTACTTGTCATTATTGTGGTATGATTGGTCATATTCGACCAAATTGTGTTAACTACATAAAGTCATGTAGAAGTGAAAGCATGAGAGAAAAGAAAATGAATCGTAGGGCTAAATTGAATAATCCTAGGAATCATAGTAAGGATAAAATCTTGACCACTAAAAATGATGCTTTGGAACCTAGGTTGGATAAGGAAAATATGCATCATATCCCTTGTGCTAAAATGTCTCCCTTAGATTCTACTAGGTCAAATGGACTTGGTATGGCTAGTGGGACTTGCCCCTTGCCTCTATACGGTTCAGTTTGTGACCCCATATGGGGAGCTTAAGCAAAGAGAGCAAACTTGCATGAATTTTCATATACAAGAAGTTGACTTATTTTATGCTCTTTTTATGATTGCTTGAGTGTGCTTGGTGAATAACATTGATTAATGATTATATAATGTTTTTAATAACATCTTGTACCGTTGCTTTTGATGATAATGCATGATTTCTATTTTTGATTGAACATGCTTATCTTTAAGAGGAATGTTCTACTTGTTAGTACATTTGATTGACCTCAAATTATTCTCCATGTTCATGATTCCTATGATATGCATTCTTAAGCTCTCTCTTGAAAAGGGATACTGATAATATGACATGAAGCCGCCCAATGTTGGACAAGGCTACTCATTTGAAACCGAGTGAAAGCCATCAAAAGAGTTACCTTTGCATGATAAAAAGAAATACATACTTTATAGGAAATTGGAAAAACAAAAACAGAAAAGTTGAAAATTTGTTGATGATGTTTGTTGATACATTGCTTATTTTAGACATCAAAATGGTTGATTGATGATGTATCTTGCAATGTAAATAAGATGATATACGTTTGATGTGTTTAGTTTACTTGCACACAAATGCTTAGATATATATCTTTTTATCATAACAACAGGGCTTTAATTGGTTTGACTTCATTTGGAGATCCTATTGAGTGTTGCTTTGATTAATTTTCATGCATGAGATCAATAGTGTTTTGTATTACATGCTAAGCAGCCTTTACACACACACTTTTCTGTTTTCAAAATCCCTTAAATCTCTCTAAATCACATTTGTAGCATAAATTTAGTTTATATGATTATGTGATGTGATGATTGCTTGTAGCTTTCTTTGTCGTGGCAACCCATTGTGGGGAAATCTCTTTGCCTATATCATGACAAAAAAGGGGAGTAGTATGGATCAGTGTTCTAGTAAGTGCTAGGCGCTAGTCGGTTGGTAGCCCAGTGCCTAGCGCATAGGCGGATTAGGCGCCGTCTAGACGGTAAATTTTTTTAATTTTTTTTTAAAAGAAATTCTTTTTTATTTTACAATTTTACATCATTTACACTGACCAACTATCACTAATAATAGGTGACTCGACATTACTTAGCATGTGTCATTAGTATGGGATCACTTCCCTGATATTTTGTCTTTTCTATCTTTTTTATTATTGCTTCCCAACTGGACTCCACAACCCACATTACTTATATTGTCTTTTACTCTTTTTTATTTATCCGATATGTGTTGAATAAAATTTAAATTCTCTCTCTTCTCTCTCTCTCTCTCTCTCGAAATCTGATCCTCACTCTCTCACGATTAATTTCTTCTTCTCTCTGTTCTTCAATTCTTTCCGGTCTTCATTTCACCTTGATTTCTTCTTATTATTTCACTTAATTTCTTCTTCTTTCTCTGCTTTTCTTTCTTAATTTACGATTTTCCAATAAATTCTCTCTTCTCTCTCTCGATCTGATCCCCTCTCTCTCAATTTACAATTTTCTTTCTTTGTTCTTCTTTCTCCTGAAGCTTCTGGTCGGAGTGGTGACAACCACTCGCTGGCGACGGTGAACAACGATGACGGTGACGTTTGGAATGACTAAACGGTGTCAACGATTTTGACTCCGTGTAGCCCCATTTTTCGGCCAAATCGGTCGATTTTCAGCCATATCTATTGATTTTTCTTCCGACCGTCTAATATGATCGATTTGACTGAAACGGGATGGCCAGCGTCTGCCTAGCGTATAGGCAGAGCCTAGGCGGCCGACTTTTTCAATTTTTTTAACACTGGTATGGATATAGAGGGAGCTTATCTATTGATAAGCCATTTTGATTTTGGGGAGTTAGCTACATTGAGGGAGAGTAACCCATTCAGAGGGAGCATTGCACACGCATTTATTATATTGCTTTATTGAGTGCAATTGCTTTTTTGTTTTTTGTTCACCTCATATGAATTTGCTCTTGGAAAGTGCATTCTTGCTATTGTGTGTAGATATGATGATCTATGAAGAAATTGAAGACCTTGAAGACTTAGAATATTAGGTATATCACTTTTTTATAACGTAGAATGGACTCTCATGAACAATAGCTAGATTTTTTATCGTATTATGATGATTGCTTTGTGAGTGGTGATTTTGTCATGAAATAGCCAAATGGGGAGGTTGTAAGAACCTCAATTTTATGATTGACTTATTTCATGACAAATCACATTTGGGATTCAATATGTAATGGGTAGCTTAGGCTTTCAATGGCAAGTGTCCAAGATCCCGGTGAGCTTCAAGAGGTAGTTCACTTGTGTTTATTTCTTTTTGAAGAGATTTAGTTACACACATTCACATTTCATTTATATGCATTTACATTGACATGCATTTATTATTGAACACATACACACCTACATGTATTTGAGTTGTTGCATGTATTATCATGCTTTCATTATTAGTTTTTGAAAATTCCCTAAAGTGTGTCTAATAACCTAGAGGGTGGGTGAATAGGTTTTAATCAAGTTAATTACTAATTTTTTTTATTAGTCAATATTCAAATTCACCCAACAAAACAAACGTACAAAATCAAGTGTAAAGTGCGGAATAATAAAGAACAATTGATGTATATGTGGAAACCCTCTAAATGGGAAAAACATTGGGCTGTTAAGTGAGCCACACTCGATCATAGAAATTCACTATATGAGTAAAAAGTTACACTCTCAAGTGATACTTAGACTCTCACTCTCGAAAACCTCAGGCTATGGCCACTACCACTCACCACTCTTTGTTCAGTCCCTAGTGATATCCCATAATCCACTACTCTTAACGTGAGCACCTCCTACTCTACTCCTCAGGCCTTTTACAGTGGATACCTGATCAATTGCTTGCCAACCCACCCTTGGTTGCAAGGCTTCTCTTGCTTGTGTAACTTCACACCGAAGCCACAAGACACTGACTCAATGAAGAGTATATGGTATAAGTGTATATATGACACTATGCTCAAATGCAATTATGTGTAAGATCAAACACAAAATGCTTAACTAGATGTAGATACTGAAATTAAACATCCTAGTTATCAAACAATGCCTACATGCCCATACAAAGAACTCAATTAGATGTGTAGATAAAATCTAACAACCTAATTGTCAATAAAAGTCCAACCAACACAAGTTGTCATAACAAATAATCAAGGGAAATTTTGCAATCAGTAAATGCAATCAATGAAATATAAACAATAATGTCTAAATGCAATACATAAAGACTTAACTAGATATGGATATGCAATATTACAATCTAGTTATCAAACAAAGCCACTTCAGCATAAGTTGTCAATAAACATGGCATGATCAATAAATGCAATCATCAAATGCAATCAACATGACCTAAATGCTAGCTAACATAATACAAATCTCAAACATGTCATAACTTCAATGAATATGCAATTAATATGAAGAAATGCTAATCTAAGCAATAAATGATATGTCTTGGTAAGATAGAACAATAAATGACTTTTAATGGAGGTTCTACTTACCAATCAAAGCAAACCCATGCTTTGAATGATGCTAAAGGTGCAAGATGAAGATGGGTTGGGGTTTGGGGGGTCAAACACAAAGCTTTAAGCTTTCTCTCTCAAATGGAGGTTCTCTCACTCTTAAAATGTGTTCTTTGAGCTCTTGGTCTAAATGGGGAAAAAGATAACATATATAAATGAGAGAACAAAGCAGTGAGAGCACGAAAAGGCACACTGTCATCTCAAAGGATTTTGTAATGGAAAACAACGACAAATCACGTGACAGCAACTTTTTCAAAGTGTCGCGAATTAGGTGTCGCTTGGACAACCGCGACAAAGAACGCAACAACACAATAGCTCGAGATTCGAGCGACCCAAAACATGACCAAACGATATCGAAACCTTTCATATAATATACCATTGGAAATGTATGGAAGTATACTTTATACTCAAATTCACAAAACATGATTTGGATGTCTATAGGAATAGTTATAGTCATTTGAGTGACCAAAGGTCATAAACAGACAACAACGAAGTTGCCATGTTTTTGTGGTCAATTTGGAGATTTCAAAACCAATCCAAACGGTCATGAAATATTATGAATAATATATTGTTGAAAATGTATGGATGTCTAGTTTGTACAAAAATTTCAAAACTCATTTTAAAGTATTGCATTAAAAGATATAGTCACAAGACTATACAAAGGTCAGTTTTGAAAAATATTTAAATCATCGAAATCTACTCTTTTGAAACTAGACACCTTACTCCATATAACCAAACCAAGAGAGGAATGAGACCATCTTAAAGGGTCACTCAACACGCTAGGAGAAGCACATCATCATGCAAGCATGGACATTTCTAATCAAACAACGGATAACGAATTTAAACACACAACAACCACACTTAAGACTAAGAATGAAATGCATATGTGATTGTGAAGAGATGCACATATATAAACAATATCAATACAAATGCAAGATCAACAAAACATGCATAAGGTTTGTGTGTGCACCTAAAATCTTCAAGAGGCAAATTCAAGTGAATATACCTTTTGCTCTTGAAGTCATGGAGATGCTTGAAAGCTTGTCAATGAGGACCTAATCTACCCATTACACAATCATCCCCAATGTGGTATGGTTTGTTATGAAATAAGTCAATCATAAAATCGAGGTCCTTACAGCATTAAGTGTTTTTGGTGTGTATTTAATTTGCATTCCATTGCGTGGTCGGATACTTCCGTGCTTGCACGATGGTGTGCTCTTTGTAGTGCGAAAAGAGACCTTTATAGTCTCTACTGTATGGGTCAGTATGCGGGTAGGCACCCGTGCAGTACCCGCACACTAGCTTGGTGGGTGAGTTTCAAGTCTCAACATTAGGTTAATGCATGGACACTTACGCGACCATGCTCGGGTCTTCAAAACTGCACGGGTAGGTACACTGGTCCCTACCCACTTACAACACAATTTTTGGGGGTATTTTCATCTTTTCACGCAGCTCGTGAAACCCCCTATAAGAACCCCTATTCTCCTCTTCTTGATAACCTCTCCTGAACCTAAAGAAACCCTAGAGAGAGAAAGGGAGAGTCTTGTGAGAGAAAGCTTGCTCAAGCTTCATTAACTTTTTAAAACCCAAATACCCTTCATTCTTTCATGAAACAAACATCATCTAGCTTCTTCTAGGATGTTTCTTTACATGAGTCTTCATCAACACATGTAACTTGGTAAGTAGAACACCATTTTCATCATTCTTGTGTTCTATCTTAACAAGATATCTCTTTTATGACTTGCATGCCTCTAGATTAGGATTTCTATTAAAAGTAGAGATTGTTGTTGATGTTTGGGTTATTGTATTATGATAGCTAGCATTTTGCCTTTAGCTAATTAGGTCATATTAATTGCATTTTGATGATTGCATTAATGATCATGTCATGCTTAATGACAACATATGTTGAAATGACTTTGTTTGATAACTAGATATAATGTTGCATAACTATATCTAGTTAAGTCTTTATGAGCATTCAATTAGACATTGATATCTAGGAATTGTACTTAGTGACATACTTCAATTCATAGATAAGCATTTAGTGTTTTGCCTAGCATTATTTGCATTTCGAATATTTTTACATATTCACATAGGTTGTTGATCTCTTCATTGAGAATTAGGTCTTGTGGCTATCTGTGTGTAGTGCACAAGCAATTCAAGTCTTATAACCAAGGGTTAGTTGGCAAGCAATTGGTCGGGTGCCACTATAAAAGGCCTAAAGGGGTAGAGTAGGAGACGTTCACGCCAAGAGTAGTGTATCAGGGGATATCACTAGGGACTGAACCAATATTGATGAGTGGTAGTAGTGGTCATAGCCCAAGGTTGTCGAGAATGAGAGTCTGAGTATCATTTGGGGGTGTAACTTTTTATTCATAAAGACTTACCGGTAATTTTCAATAATAATATTTAATATATATATATATATATATATATACTGTTATATTTTTATTATATAATATATATATATATATTATAATTATTTATTTATAATTTAAGAGTTTAGTTTTGATTAATTATTTTTTGATATGTTTTTTTTAATTAATTTTTGATGTGTTTTTTTTTATTGAAAAATTACAATACAAAAATTATATTGGTTAATTATTTACTTAATTTGTTTATAGTTATAATAATTTTAAACAAAATGCTGAAATTGATATTTCAATTTTTGATAGTTTTCGTTTAACCAACCAAATGCGTTTTTTCCGTTTTTATTTTCAAAATACAGCTTTCAGTATATACTACCAGACGAGTTTTCAGAATTCGAAACCGGAACAAAAAATACTATTTTTATTTTTATTTTTATTTTTATTTTTAAAATACAGTAACTAAAAAATGTTTACAGGACGGGTCATAGAAAGCACTACAGACAATATAAGCCAGCTGGCAAAATGAAATCTAGTGGGCTGATCAGAGAAATCCTCCAAGGAGAGACCTCGCTAGTCACTACCGCAACTGTTTTCAAATGAAATAAACGAAGTAAGCTAAACGGTGTCGTTTAGCCAACAAAACCAACGAGATCCTGATTCCTGACACAAAACACATCGTTTTGGGGAGACCGCCCTTCTTTGAATTCTTCTCTACGGCTACTGTAGCCTTGACAACTCAAAGTCTCTGTTGTAAAAAAAAAAACAGTTTTCTAATTTTTTTTTATGAAAAAACAGCATTAATTGGTAAAATATATCCAACTCCAGTAAAATACATTGATGCTTGTTGTTTTAATAATTTATATTATTGCACATGTATTTAACTAATTGCGGTGATTAATATTTTTTGTTCAATATGTCATACTTCTTAATGATCATTGATATATAAAAATTCGAATGTGCTAATATAGTTAACACTAGTAAAATGGTTCGTGTTTTGCTGCGGTGTATTATACCGTTTTATATATTATTTTTAATTTTAATAAATTTAATTCATAATTCATAATTTTATTTATCTAAATTATGAAAAAAATAATATAAAATATATTTTAATCAAACATAAAATGATAATCAAGTAAAATAATAATTCTATACTAAATAAAAATATCAGTTATATTGATATATATACATAAAAATATCATTTATATTGACATATATACATAAAAATATCAGTTATATATGCATAGTGCATTGAATATTAATGTGAGAAACAAAAGTCTATGCATTAAATATGTCATATGTGAATTTTATCATACGTACACGTCATCAACAAAGAGTACAAATTACCAGGTGGACATCCGACTAGGCATTTAAAAAATATCCTACAAGATATCACCGAAGAGGAAAAAACCCGAGTATGCAGATGTTGAACAAAACCTACAGGGTTAATCAACGTTATATACTACTCGAGATCAGTCAATGACACTCGGGGATGGCATTTCTACTCGGGTCAAATATCCTTACTCGGGACCGCGGGTATTATCCTTACTCGGGACGAACACTAAGAAAACTAAATAGAAGCCCAGTGCATAGCCCACGTGGATCAAGTCATTAAGATACACACAGGTATCCATATCAAAAAGGAATCACAATAAGAACAGAATATTAAACAGGAAAGGTTCCCAATCAGGCAGCAACTTTATTTCTTCAAAAAGACTGCTCTTATAAGGAAATAAGTCCTAATTGGACTACATTACTAGAGTCCCATTCGATCTCAATACAAGACTCCGAAACAGGAAAGAAGACAATCAGCTTCAAGCAAGTAAATAATTGTAATTAAATACAAAGACCTTCTATTTCTTGTACAAAGCAGATTAGGGTTCTATAAACTTATAAATAGACCCGTAATCTGACCAAAAGGGATATATTCAAGCATTCATAGAAAAATACAGAGAAAAAAAAAGAGATCGAGAACTAGTAATATTATAATTTTATAGTGGATTGTAGCTTGGTTGATCATTCAACCACCAGTTGACGTTTCTTCGGTCATCGGAGTTTTACCACGTAAAAAACTCGCGTCTTAATTACTTTCTTCTTCTCTTTCTCTTTGAAATTACAGCCGAAATTACAGCCGAAATCCAATCCTTATTGGCTTTTATGATACAATCCAGAAATCAACGTCAACAATTGGAAATCAACGTCAACAATTGGCGCTAGAAGGAGGGGGCTTGAACTTCTGATTTGATCAAAAGCGATGGCAGGAAGCAGAAGCAGAAGCAATTATGGGGATGTCCAAAAATCTCCGGATAACTTCCTCGTTGGCAGTACTTCGCGGGATGTCACTGCAACAACAGAGAACCAACCTACATTCCTGACGGGGATCCAGCAAGTTCCTCCGACCAGCGGAGACCTGACTCAACGCTTTCGAGAGGCGTTGTAACAGTTGGTGGCAGAAGCAGCAAAGGAAGAAGTTGATCTACTGGCTACAGAAGCACAAACTCCTAACCTCCCACCTGCGAGGCTTGGTTCGGTTGTAGTAGGGCCAGAAATAAATACATCAGAAGTCGGAAGGAACCCTACTCTAATCAATCAGACTTGACATGAAACACCTGAAGAGGAACAACCACACCAGAAGCAAAACAGGATCAGACAGCCCATGCTAGACACCGCAAACATGACCGGTACAGGGATCGGTCGTCATTAGAAGATAGCGATCGACACCATCGCAAGCATCATCACGGAATCATACGAGAAACCCGGTATCAAAATGAAGAGCCAGAAAGAGGAATGATAATCACCTAGCGGATCAACCATCGGGGAAGTCCGGTGGGAGACAGAGATGTCGTAATCCAGAGCCTAACTCGAGAAATTGAGAACAATAGGCTTCAAATGGACGCACTGGCCATACGTTATGGGTACAACGATTTATCAGACGATGATTCTGACAACCCTTTCACTAGAAAAATATTACGGACCTTATTCCCAGAAAGGTTCAGGATGCCGCACGTGGAGCAGTTCAAGAAAGACACAGACCCTAAGGAGCACATCAGACGCTACAAAAGTGTCATGGCTCAGTATGCCTACAGTGATCCCTTACAGTGTCTCAATTTTCCATAAACTTTAGGAGACATGGGTTCAAGATGGTTTGAGAGATTTCCCCCATCAAGCATCAGAAGTTTCAGTGAACTGAGCAGGAGCTTCTCAAGGCAATTTCTGAGCAATGTTCACAGGTAAAGGCAGTGGCTTACCTTTCTCAAATAAAACAAGGGAAATATGAGTCGCTAAAGAAATACCTGGGGAGATTCGGCCAAGCAGTATCAGAAATTGGCAGGGCAAATGATGAAGCAGTAATTGCTGCATTCATCAACAATCTGTAGAATGGACGGTTATCTTTCGATTTAAGAAGAGTCCGTCTGACCAGATATGCAGATATGATAGACATGGTAGGAGGTTATGCATTAGCCAAAGAAGAAGAGTTAGCCACTGGATGATGCTACATGCATGGAGGAAAACCCGAACAAAAGGACTTTGAGTTCAAAATGCAGAACCAAAAGGGAAAGCAAAAAGGAAACAGCAAAGAAAAAAGCAAGGACGGAGGAAATGGGGGTAATGTCGAACATACCATAGAGAAATACTGAGTCAGATACACCAACTTCACCCCTCTTCAGAAAAAGCAGGAGGAAATCCTGGCCATTCTGGAAGAAAGGAATATGGTGCAAGAGCCACGCCGATAATCTCAGTTTTCTCGGCGAGATACAACCAAATACTGTAGGTTCCACAAGGAAACTGGTCATGAGACTTCCAAGTGTTACCAGCTCAGAGATTACATAGAAGCCCTTATTCGGGAAGGACATCTACAGGATGTGATCTTGAAAAGGGATGAGAAATCAGAAGCAAAGAAAAAGATCAGGGCCGATCACAGCTCTGGTCGAAATCAAAGGGCCAGTCCAGAGGCCAATCAAGTAATACATACAATCTTTGGAGGACCATCCACTGGGAGGAGTAGCCGAGAGCGAACACAGGAAATCAGGGAAACAGTAGAAGCAAGACATAACTTTGACGTAAACTCAGTGGAGCCTGACCCAAAAAAGGTAAAAGAAGGATGGGACCCAATAACATTCACAGAAGCAGACTCACATGGCGTCGATGTTCGGCCAAATGACGCTTTGGTCATAAGTGCCCGGATTGGTCACCGGGAAGTTAGGAGGATCTTGATAGACAATGGAAGCTCGACAGACATTCTTAATGTAGCCGTCTACGATCAACTCAGGTTGGACCGAAAGGATCTACAGCCCTTCTATACTCCACTCAGAGAATTTAGAGACGAGGTCAGGCCACTCGGGACCGTAAAGCTACCCGTTAAGTTTGGAGTGGCACCTTGCAAAAGAACTGTATTGCTCGACTTTGTGGTGGTAGACTTGGACAATTGGCCATATAATGCATTATTGGGACGGCCACTCCTAAATAAAATAAATGCCGTAACAACCACCTATGCCTTAATAATCAAATTCCCGACCGAATAGGGGGCCAGAGTAGTCAAAGGATCTCAAGAGATGGCCCGAAGAGCTAACCTGTCAGTTTACAAAGACAAGAATGATGAGCAGGTTTGCACCATAACACAACCGAGTCAGAACAAAGAGCCACTATCCTTCGAATTCGATCCAAGGGAAGAGCCGAGTGAATCCAAAACTGAACCAGTCAAAGAAATCATCTTGAAAGAAGATGAACCAGACAAAAAGATCAAGATCGGGGCCAACCTGGAAAGAAGAGTCAAACAAAGCCTCATTGATCTACTCAAAAAATATAGGGATGTGTTCACTTGGAGTCATGAAGACATGGTCGGGATAGATACCCCAATAATATCCTACCATCTCACGGTAGACCCAAATGTAAAACCGGTGATACAAAAGAGAAGATTATTCAATCTCGAGAGAAGTCAGGCAATCAAACAGGAAGTAGAGAAGCTACTCGCTGTAGGATCGATTAGAGAGGTCAATTACCCTCAATGGGTAGCTAATGTAGTCCTCGTCCAAAAGAAGAATGGACAATGGAGGATGTGCGTAGATTTTACAGATCTGAACAAGGCATGCTCGAAAGATAGTTTCCCACTTCCGAGGATAGATCCACAGCAGTGTTCGGAAAGTTGCAATACTTGTCAAAGGATTGCTAATGACATCCGACAACCCCCTGAGCAGCTCAGAAACCTCACATCCCCATGGCCATTTGCCATGTGAGGTTTGGATCTAATTGGCCCAATATCAGCCGGGACAAGGGGTGGAGCGAAGCATGCCGTAGTAGCCGTTGACTAGTTCACGAAGTGGGTAGAAGCTGAAGCATTAGTGCATATCACAAAAGCAAACACCATAAATTTCATGAAAAAGAATATACTTTATAGGTTTGGAGTCCCAAACACTATAATCACTGACAATAGCACCCAGTTCAATAACCTGAAATTCAGACAGCTGTGCAAAGAGTACCAGATTGCCAATTACTATGCCACACTTGCCCACCCTCAAACAAATGGGCAGGTTGAGACAGTGAACAAAATCATCAAGCATACACTCAAAGCAAAGCTAGATGCCAAGAAAGGAAGCTGGGTTGAAAAGCTTCCAGAAGTATTATGGGCGTATCGGACAACATCAAGAACTTCAACAAGAGAGACTCCATACACTTTAGCGTTTGGAACAGAAGCTGTTATCCCCGTGGAAATGTCATACACATCACCCTGAGTCAGGCTATATGATGAAGATCAGAATGTTGATATGCTGTTACAAAGTCTAGATGAACTAGAGGAGAAAAAGGAGAAGTCCCGAATACAAAATATGGCATATCAGCAAAGAGTAGCTCGCCACTACAACTCACATGTTCGGGTCAGGAAATTCCAGCTAGGAGATCTGGTACCCAGGAAGGTGTCATTGAACACAAAAAATAAAGTTGCAGGTTCCCTGGCTGACAAGTGAGAAGGCCCATATAAAATCGAAGGAATAATTGGCCATGGACCATATTGGATTGCACGACCCAATAAAGGGGTTTTACCCCGACCATGCAATGCCCAACATCTGAGGCTTTTCTATCCTTAATTATTTTTTATTTAATTTTTGTTGTTTTTTTATAGTTAGGACAATTTTAGTTAGGACAATTTTAGTTAGGTTAAATATTAGCTGTGAAATTTAAAACTTTATTTGATTTTACAGTTATGAATAAAAAGCAAATTCGGGATTTCCGAAAGATAAAAGCATCAAACTCGGGATTTCCAAAAGAGCATATGATAATAATAACATATGGAAGACAATCATGATAATAAGAACATGCAAATAGAATACTCGGGACCATTAGTTCCCGAATGGGCGGAGAAGCTCGAAGGAGCATGCCAACCGAGCAAGGTCAATTGACCTTAGCAAAAAGGCAAACCCGATGCGCCAGCTTGAGACACTATTGGGAAAAAAATTGGTGAAATGCGTAGCTGTGTTAAGCAAAGCTTAACGATTCGGCAAACCCTTGCACATAAAAATTGGGGAGACGTCATTGGTAATGCGTAAGGACTCGAACATATGATCATGGTGAGCCTTGATGTAATGTTCGGGTAGCAACCGTGTATGAAACACAAGTATAAATCTACTTGTCTGTTTTAAAGATGGCTCGGTTAATAATACTAGCCAGTTTAATAAGATACTTGTCATAAATACAATATCCAGTTTAATAAGATACATGGCATTAAAAATTATTCGGGGAACGAAACCGGTTTAATAAGATACTCGGTTAAATCACCCGAACACCAGAAATAGCTAGTTTAATAAGATACTTGGCATAAAAGATCGCAAGAGCCAGTTTAATGAAATACTTGGCATCTAAAGCTATTTGGGTAACAACTAGTTTAATAAAACACACGGTGAAGTTACCCGAACATTGAATAAGATACTCAGCAACCATAGAAATTTCGCGAGCAATAAAGTCAAACCATCAGGTTCTGAAAAGCTACTCGGAATTTTATTGATCTTTCAAAATAATGGTTACAGTTTTTTTTTACAAAAGAATCATTACAAAAAAAATATTTACAAAGAATTGTTAAGTACAGAAAATCCTATCTACAAAAATCAGGATTGTGAGGATTTGGAGCTCTTGCCAATACTCGGGTCTGGCACAATCTCGTATTCATGGAGCAGACTCTCATTAGAAGGCCTGTCATCCGAATCGTCCATCCATTGGCTGTAATCTCCTGGGATCTGCCCAATATCAGGCACTACACCCTCTACGACTGACTCTCCACTAGCGTAAAAAGTCGAGAGGGAATGCTCAGATGGAACCTCCAAATGCATGGGATGAGGCTCCTTGCCCAGGCTGTGGCCCTATTCTTAACTTTGAAGAACTCACCAGCTGAAACAAACCCTCGCTGAAACTCCCGAAGGAGAAGGGCGTCGTAGGCAGGGGATCTTTTAAAACGATCCACCCATTGGACTTCAAGTTCCAGCCTGGCTTCTCGGGACAAGGATTCGACTATCAGAGCCTGGCGTTCCAAATCTTTGATTTTCTGCTCATATGCCGACTTGGACTGCTCCGCTTCCTGCTCGGCCTTAAGCATGGATTCTTGGGCAGAGGACAATAAATTTTGAAGTGATGTTGTCTTCTCCTCTGCCAAAGAAGCTTTCTCTTTGGCTTCAACCTGCTTCGTCAAGCAGTGGTCAGTAAAAACTTGGGCAGAACCAACCTCTTGTTGATAAGCCGTTTCGACCCGAGCACGTTGATCCTCACTCTCTTTCAACTGAGCTTCGAGACGTCTTATTCTATCAGCTTGATGTTGTTGCGTCTGAATCAGCTCAGCGAACTCGGCCACCATCTATAAAGAAGTTCGATTAAAAACCTGTCAAACAAAGCAACTGAAAGAAGTTAAGGATAACTTACATAAGATGCACCGTTAAAGATGTTTTGAAGACTTTCAGTCAGGGAGCCACCCCGAAAGCAGCTCCAGCAGTCGTCCCAGATAAAAGCCCAACCAGATGACATCTCCCGCAGTATATCCTAGGAAAAAGGATGTGAAGGAACCCCCGAGGGTTTAACCCCTAGATCTTCCTGTTCGGCTCTGAAGCCTCTGTATCTGTCGATGCTCCAACATCAGCACTCGGGTGAGTCTCAGCCACAATAACTTCATCGCTGGAGTCGATGAAAGAGACCACCTGAGGGACCTTAAGAGGACGAGTTGGAGAGCTGACTGCCTTCCGTTTCTCACCCAAAAAGCGGTGGAAACTAAAATCAGCTGCGGGATCTTCCTGAGTATCATCGTGGAAGACTTCAAAAAATTCGGGACCTATAGGTACTTGTCCCGCAGAGGTATTACCTCCATCACCAACATCAGACCGTTCGGCAGGCTCTTCACCAAGACCTTCACTCTGCCCTTGCCGGTCGCCAGGCAACTGAGTATCGGTGGGGCCACTCGGACCACTAGTCTCCCCAGCGGTCGGTTGAACAATATTCTTAGGGACATATTTGGGAACTTGCTCTTCGACCGCATCAGTCTCCTCATCGGACTCAGGCGGGGTGATGCCTTCATTGCCTTGACGATAAGCTTCTTTTCGATTCGCTTGAATAATTGACTTCACTTGGCGAGCCTGAAGATCGTAGACGATGTTTGTATCGTACACTTAGAAGAAAAAATGAACCGCGTTAGAATACTAAACAAAAAATATATATAACAATGAAAAGAAAGGTTGTAAAAATCACTTACATCGCCTGCGGTAGCCGAAATATTTTTGAAGAAGCCAAACTCTATCATCTTCGCCTCAACGAAAAGATAAGTCTTGCTCTTCTTTTCCAAAGTGTGAACTGCTGCCCGAGTAAGTCTGGTCAACTCAGTATCACTGTAATCAATTTTTATCTTGTTCCACATCTCAGGGGAACAGAAGAAACGGGGGATTCTTAACACCACCCGAGCATCCCTTGATCTAAGGGTGACTTCAAGACCGAGGCTCCCTCCGGTGAAAAACCAACTGTTCTTCCAGAATTTGTTGGATGTAGAGAATCACCATACAAAACCCCTCTTTTAAGGGTCGTCAGAGATATCAACTCCCCGATTCACTTTTGTCCCCTCGGGGACCCAACAGTCTGGCGAATTAGACATGAGGAAATAGGTTCCTGTCTTGCTAGACTGCCTCAACGTAAAGAAATACCTGATTTCATTCAGGGAGGGCGGCGACAGGTTCATCCGGTTGTACATGTGCCACACGCACATCAAGATTTTATAGCTGTTTGGGGCGAGTTGGACCGGAGCGATCCCTGCTTCAACCAAAAACCAGGCAATAAATGGCTGAAAAGGGAGAGTGACGCCGTAACAAATCATGGATTCGTAGATCGCCACCATGCCCGGGGGAGGATTCCACGCGGCCCTTTCACCCATTGGAATCAGAGTGACAGAATTTGGCAGATCAAATCGGGCACGATACTTCTCTATCTCATCTGGCCCGACCACATTCGGCTCAGTGTCAAACCCACTCGGGAGTTCAACAGAGAAAGTGAGACGAGATGCCCTGAACGCCTCTTCGACATCATTCTCGTTGACAGTCTGCTCCCTGATTCCAATTTCGCCCGAATTGTGCCTACGGAGTTCACTTCTACTTTGATGTTTTCCCATCCTTCGAAGAGGTACATTGTGATCAGAAATGTCAGAATCAGAACTAGATGAAGAATTGGATATAGGGCTAAAAGTGATGTTAGGGTGAAGCCCAGAAACATTAACTTTTAAAAATGGAAGTTCATCAGCAGAGATTTCCCCCAGTAATCTTCTAATGCAATAAACCAACTGGAAATCCCCACGTTCTAATGCATCAAGAGCGACATTAAAAAGACGATGACGGGAAGATGGCTCTATTAAAACTAATCTTGATTAAAGTTTGATGCAAGATCTTCAATGGAAAGTCATGACCTTCTGCGTAAAAAAATCTGGGTTTAAGAAATTTTTGCTGCTGAAAAATCTTTGAGAATGAACCAACTCTGTCTCAGTGAAGAATTTAAAGAAATAATAGCACGAAACCCTAGATCTCAAGGCGGGAAAAAACAATGATGAGGATTGATGATATAGGCGGTGCACGGGGAAACGCGTGAGTCATATCTCATAAATCATATCGAAAAACGTAGAGGCAAGGGACATGTGTCAAAAGGAGAACTGGTTTTCGCCGTCAAAACTCCAAAACTCCAAAACGTCACCGTCATTAAAGATCTCGCGTGAGGAGGCAAATCGAATTTGCAGGGTCATCATTAAGACACGTCATTATGACAAGATATTTACTCGGGTACTGAAAAGATATTGAAAACATTGATTAAAATACTTTTGTCCGAAGTAAAACCCAGTTCAGCAAAATATTTTAAAGGGGTATTGTCATATGTAAATTTTATCATACGTACACGTCATCAACAAAGAGGATAAATTGCCAGGTGGACATCCGACTAGGAATTCAAAAAATATCCTACAAGATATCACCGAAGAGGAAAAAACCCGAGTAAGCAGATGTTGAACAAAACCTACAGGGTCAATCAACGTTATATACTACTCGAGATCAGTCAATGACACTCGGGGCTGACATTTCTACTTGGGTCAAATAACGTTACTCGGGACCGCGGGTATTGTCCTTACTCGGGACGAACATGAAGAAAACTGAATAGAAGCCCAACGCATAGCCCACGTGGATCAAGTCATTAAGATACACACAGATATCCATATAAAAAAGGAATCCCAATAAGAACAGAATATTAAACAGGAAATGTTTCCAATCAAGCAGCAACTTTATTTCTTCAAAAAGACTGCTCTTATAAGGAAATAATTCCTAATTTGACTACATTACTAGAGTCCCATTCAATCTCAATACAAGATTCCGAAACAGGAAAGAAGACAATCAGCTTCAAGCAAGTAAATAATTGTAATTAAATATAAAGACCTTCTATTACTTGTACAAAGCAGATTATAGTTCTATAAACATATAAATAGACCCGTAATCTGACCAAAAGGGATATATTCAAGCATTCATAGAAAAATACAGAGAGAAAAAAGAGAGATCAAGAGCTTGTAATATTATAATTTCATAGTGGATTTTGGCATGGTTGATCATTCAACCTCCCGTGGACGTTTCTCCGGTCATCGGAGTTTCACCACAAAAAAAACTCACGTCTTAATTACTTTCTCCTACTCTCTCTTTGAAATTACAGTCGAAATCCAATCCTTGTTGTCTTTTCTGATACAATCCAAAAATCAACGTCAACAAAATATTAATGTGAAATAAAAGTATCATGCATTACATATATTTTATCTATTAAAATGAATTTATTTAATTAAATGGGTAAGTGTAACAAACATAAATAAATTTAATATTAAAATTTTGACATCTCTTAAAAGTTAAACAGACTCAAAAACCGAAAGAAAATAAGTTGAATCTTATTTTTGATTTTTTACTGTATAAATTTGTAGTCAAGTCAAATTAGATCTTGAAACCTGATATTTATTTTACATAAATTTTATTTTTCAATATTTGTGATTTGAAATTCAGTTGCACTATAAAGAAAGCTTTGTTCATCAACCAAATTTAAAAAACAAGTCTAGTAATTTTTTGACTCTATTTTATTGAAACTTGAATTATTGGAACTGTGGTAGTGGTTGAGTGTTATATATATATATATATATATATATATATATATATATATTGAAGATAAAGATGGAGAGAGAGAGATTAAGAGTAGGAATGACAATGGGTCGTGTTCGGATGGGTTTGGGAAAAGCAAAAACAAAAACCAAACCCTAACCCACGAAAGAAAATGACATCCAAACCCATCCACGAACCCACGAAAGAAAATGACATCCAAACATATCCACGAACCCACGAAATCTAGTGGGCTTAGGTTCGGGTTTCAACCGCAGATTTTAGCAACATCCAGACCTGTCCTATAAACTCCTGAGGATTTGTTGTTCCAAAACGTCTAACTCTTGTGTACGTAACTCAGTCCGAGTCAAACTCAGTTGCTGATAGCTATCCATGTTAGTCTTCTTCTTTCAGACTTCAGAGAAAATGAAAAAAATATAAAATAAGTTACAAAGAAAATAAATGGAGAAGATGAGTTTTAAATTTGAAGAGAGTGTGGGGGTTGAAAATCGAGAAAAAAAAATGAAGATAAAAGATACATAACAATAATAATAATAATAATAATAATAATAATAATAATGAAAGATATTCTAAAATCTGAAAAGACAAATAATATGGGTCAACTGTATGCGATGTAGGACAAAAATGAAACATAAAAATAATTATTATAATATTATTTGTTAAATAATTATTAAATCAAACGGATTTACAGGTTCGGGTTTATTTTTTTTTTTCATACCCGAACCCGAACCCGAACCCGTGACGGGTTGAGATTTCAAATCCAAACCCAGCCACGGGTTATATTTTCACATACCAAAAACCCTCTCCAAACGGGTTGGGTTTGGACGGATCCCACAGGTTCGAGATTAATTGTCATCCCTAATTAAGAGTATAAGAGAAGGACGGTGGGTAAGGATGGCTGCGGGTCGGGTCGGGTTCCGAAATTTTTTCTTACCCACGCCCGCCCCCAAACCTGCTTAAGCTGCCGAACCCGCGTAAGTAAACGGGTTCGCGGACAAGTGTGAACCCACGGGTTATGGCTGCACCCATACCCTTACCTGCGAACCTACGAAACAATACGGGTTCACAAGTAGATGTTTCATCCACGGGATACCCACAAACCTGCAACCTACGAACCCGCGAACCAGCGATTTATCATTAATAAATTTCCATATATAATCACCTATTTGATACTTAATTGAATTAAATTTTCATCTCGAATTCCCTACTTGTTACACTACAAAACAATAATAACCATAAAAATAAAACGACTAAAAATATTTCAAATATCTATATACAAGTATTTTATTTATACGAGTTTAAAGGTCCACGAATCCAACCCACGGGTTTGTTTTTCCAACCATCACCCGTACCCACTGTATTTTTCCTTAAACGGATTTATGGATCCACGGATCATAAATTCACCATCCACACCCGACCCTACAGGATCAGATTCGGACGGATGCCCGTACGTATAGATCAAATTGCCATCCCTAACAGTAGATAGGAGAAATAAGAGAGAGGTAGTGATACCTTAGTAGGCTAATGCATTTGATTATCGAAATGAAGCATATATTTTAGATGTAAATAAAAGACTATCAATGTCTATGAAATTCTCTTAAAATGAAGATCGACAGTGTATATGTCAATAAAAATCTACCAATGTGTCTTTTAAAATAATTTGTGTATATATACGAAAGTTTTTCATAATTATATAAACTCTATAAAAGTCGATAAAAATACTTGAACTCTATAAAAGTCGACCACTTTAAAAAGTCAAAATCTAGATTGAATACATCCCTTACAAATATTGCCAATTCATAACAAAAGTATAAATTTATGATGATAATATAATTCTACACAAAAACTGTCTTGCTTATTCTAAACCAGCTAGAGACTCGCAATGAGAACATTTTTCATCATCACCATAATCATATAATATACCATTGTCCATTTATAACACCAAACTAGTAAATTACACGGCCTCCTACCACCTGGGGCAGCTGCCGTCACCACCATTTTTGCCTCTGCTGCCACCACCGTAGAGGCGGAAAAGACTGAAAGATGATATACAAGACAGCAGCACCATGCTAAGGCTAGCCAAGAGAGCACTGGCTATTCCTTCCCCAACCTGGTTACAGAATTTCCCATACAGGTTGCATATCTTCATCCATTGTAGTTCAGGTTGTCCCAGCTTTGCAAACGCTGCTGATTGTGCAGCTGCCGCCACAGCAGCCACTGTCAAGTATGCCATCACCTGCACACATTAACAAGTTATTGTAGTAATGAGTAATGACAAACTCACAAAAACTCCTTCTCTTTCACTACTTGAGAATCAGTAATTCAACACCCTTCTAATTGGCATTCCCATCTCAACAGAAACTCATCAGTCATGATTATTCTTGTGAAAAAGTATTTTAAAGTCGCTAACTAAGTTGTCGGTATATATATGCTTTCAATGCCTTGTTTATAAGAAGTGTCATGTCATGGAGTTGTATCAAGAAGACGACTGAACCAGCATAAGTTTCATTTGTTCCGTTTAAGATGGTATCATGCATCAGCAAAAAGAATCTAATTGGTAGCTTACATATACAGATAATGCTGCTAAGTGCCGTTTATTGACATTCAATCTGGACAGCTTTTGCCTACACCGACTCAGGAAGATAACTAGCTAGAAAAGTAATAACTACATATATATATATATAAATAACAATTGTGTTCCATTAATTCCGTTTGATGGAAAAATTGTCAATCATCTCATCTATGTCAAAATTGTGAGGAGATTCTGCTGCACTGAGCAGAATCGGTAAGGAAACAATCAATGGGAAGAAAACCGCCTAACAGGCATGTCTTAGATCCTCCATATGGAACATTAATTGACCAAGGGTATGGGTAACTCATATTGTAGATGTTTGTGGGGTTACATGTATTTATGATCCAACTTGTCCAACCTCAACAAACACATATGCATTAACTCCATTAAGGAGGGCCACAACCACTAGCATTGAACAATTTCTTCTCACGATCATAATTCCCCATCACTCTTTCAACAATCAATCAATTCATCCATCCTATATATGGTCCCCATCCAAAATATCAAATAAATAAATTTAATCACTCAACACCAACCTATTTATGAACTAAATGGGCATTCATGTGATGAGTAAATTTGCCAACTGTCAACCCGGCCTACCAATTTTGGAAACTTAATTAGCAGAGAAAACACAAAAAGGAAACATCTATCAAGCAGCTAATTAGTACCTGATCTCCAGAGAAAATTGCCCAAGCCAAAGGCTTGTTGAACAGCACACTTCCCCTAATCATACCAACAACACAGCGCACACCTTGCACCAGTGAGTAGGCAGCAACTATTCCATTGGCTATCACCAAAAATCTGCAACATATGGCACAACAAAGTTGGATAAAGAAAAAAAACACACAAAGAAATGTATTAGGGATTTTAGGGTACAAGAAAAGAGTTTTGGAATGTTACACTAGAGCTTTCATGTCTGTAAAAATAGCTTTCTTTTGGATTGTAAAGATTTCCCTGACTTGGGTATCAGTCCCCACAAGAACAGCAGCAAGAACACCCAACCCACATATCACACACCTCAAAACCAACTCTACAACTCTTATTTTCCTATCAATCACCTTCATGATGGTGCCATGGTACACAGGCACATTCCCGGGACTAACACCAACACCCAAGTAACTCATCCCTCCCTCCCTCCCTCCCTCCCCTAAAACAAAAGAAGAACAATTTTAAGAAGATGAGTAACAAAGCAAGACAAAAGACTTCAATCTTACACAAGACTACTCTCAACAAAAATAGACAGACTGATGCCCACTGACCCACACATATATATATATATATATATATATATATTTATTGGCTTTTTTGTTTTTTGTGGGTTCTTGTTGAAGGGGATATGGTGCAAGCAAAAACTATGGGAGTGCCAAGTGGAAGTGGTAAAGGAGGTAGAGACTCTACATGCAAAGGGCAGCTCACCCTACTCCGCAAGCACATTAAATGGGGAAAGACTAAAGAGAAAAGTTTTTCAGAGACCATCAACTCTTCTCTTTTAGAGAAAATCTTCGGTGGTGCACCACCAGGCTACTGAATGATTGATATGTGTCAATTTTTATATTAATTATATTATGGATAAAATCCATTTTAGTCCCTCTATTATATAAATTAGTTTCATCTGGTTTCAGTATTGTATCTTCTATCCTTCTGAGTTCTGTAACAATTTCCATTGAGAAAATGTTTTCTTACATAGACAAAGGATCAAATAACTATACTGACCCTGATATTGTTGATACCAGTTAAAATACCTTATTACCTTTTAATTTTACCCTTATTACCCTAACTTTTGTTTTGAACAAAAGAAAATAAATAAATAAATATAACTGTAACTCAAACAATATAAAAAGGTTACCATTATCATCACCTAAATCCAGAACACCCTACCAAACCCATAACAACGTCATCTTCATCACTTAAACCCATAACAACAATTTCTTCCTCATCATCATCAACACACCACCAAACCTATCGGATAATGATTATCTCTATTTTTAAAATATTTACTAAAATAAAAAGTTACCACATATCACATATCACATATCTTAGTGTTATTTGCTTGAGGCAGATCCATCGGGCGTCTCCTCTTTTTAGGGCTCTTTATCTTTTTTGGAAGATGCCACAGTTTGGTGGTCCCAAGAAAAATAAAATATTTATTTATTTTGTAAGATTAAGGGTTAGATAAGACTTGATGACCCATTTTTTCTTCCCATTTTTCTTATTTAATGAATGCTGACCGATTTCTCTTGGTCTAGTACAGTCTATTATACGCTAGAAACTAGTTAAATTTCCTTAAAAAAAGAAAAGAAAAAGAAACTAGTTAAATTTATTGAAAAACAAAATATCAAAATATAGAATCTTGAACAAGAGAGGCAAGTGGAAAGCTGATCAAATGATTAAAGTAGCTTGCTTGGTGCTGGTTTCTCTTTGTGGTGGGCCATTTGATGTCTACTGGTTTGCGTTTACATGTTACAATTATGGATTGTGAATTTATGACCATGACCACTTTTAAGTTTTTTATTTTATTTTTTATTCATTATTATTATTTTTTAATTTCAAATCTCATTTTCTAAATCACTACCTCAATAGAACACAATATAATATAACAGAATTCATGGATCAAGTCCTAAAATGCTAAAAGAGACATCTCCAAGTTCCAACAACTTCATTCCACTAACGAATAAAGATGACTTAAATTGATTAAGAAACCAGTTATAATAAATTTATTACCTTTATATATATATATATATCATCCATAAATAAAGAAAATAATGTTCACCCCTTAAAAAGGTATACAAAATGGACTAATTATCATATCTGTCTTGAGCAATACCGATAAATTTGAATACAACAAGTGTGTTTTAATTTTTAAGAGTCTCTAGTCTCATTATTACCGAATCCACTATTGCCAAACATAATTAATACCTATTATGGGGTCGGATGCATCACTTTGATCGGTCAATGATATACCGACAGTGACACATTTGTAAATATGGATTAAAAAGAAAACCGATGGAATGAAAGAGATATCAATTTAGTTACTATGGTTTTTTTTGTTTAAATATTTATTTTGTATTCACTTATCTATTTTTTTTTTAAATCTTTCATTATGATTCCTCTAACCGTTATTTTAAAGGTCAACCATTATGAAAAATATAAAATGATATTTTTATCCATGAATTTTATTTTTTTAATTTTATTTATAATTATTTATTGATTTTTTTTTTAAAAAGAGAAAAAATATAAAAATAGACCCACCTTACCTAACAACAAAAAAATATTGAAAAAAAATGAATATTTAAATTATACAGGTGACATGACCATCCATGCTATCGGTCAAGATTCACTCCATATACACTCATATTGATTTATAGGCCTCCTCCGTTCATATCGATTGAGGTTTTTTTACCCTATTTTGACCTGCCTCTTCTTCAATTCAATGTTGGTATCTGTTAATTGGAGCAAGGAACTAGTTGAACGTAAACGGTTGAACTTTAAACTTCCCTAGTATTCATCTACTGACTGCTGATTTGTATCAGTTCAGTCGTCAAAGTAGTGTTAGCCAATACTTGACTCAATGAGGAATAGCCGTCATCTCACTTTCGCTAGCGTCTCCCGCACTCTGAGATTGTCTACACCTTCTTTTTGCACTAAGAGCTCCTCGACATTCATATTCATTCATGTAGCTCATTGCATTCAGCCCTCTCAACTTATTATCCTTTCTCCCCTTACCCGTGGAACTATGTTGAAAAGTAGGTAGCAGCCCCCGACTTTGAGAAGCCTCAATCATGGTTCCGAAACTATCCAATTAATCCTCTGCTTGCCTCCCAGCAAATACTAGATACAATGAGTTATTATAATGCTAGGCCATCAATAAAGGAATTTGAGGAAGGTGGAGCAAGTCGATACCATTCTCAATCTTCTGAAGTATCAACAACCGAACCTGGGGAATGAATGCTGATGGTACATAATGAAATTGAAGTACCCCATCTCTTATTTCTGCATCCGGCCGGATGGAAGGAACAGGAGCTCAATTGGCCAAGTATTCTTCTATGTTGCCTGACCCCAGCTCCCATTTACGGTTCTGCACGTTACACCACTTATCCGTTCATTTCCAATACTAATCGTGAAACACCATGAGCAGCAGGATGTTGAGGTCCGAAATTCGAAGTGAAATTTTGGATTTACCCATTCTAGAAAAAACACATCTTGAACCTTCAACCTCTAACTAAAAAAATTGAAATGAAAAAAAATATATTATCTTCATCTCAAACCATTAACAAAACAGCCATCAAATCATTATCAACGCCAAAACCATCTCAAATCATCATCAACACTATAATCTAATCATCAATGAAAAAATGATATCCAGCCACCACCATTCCAACATCACCCATACAACCAAATCCAGATTCTGACCACCACCATCACAAGACTCGAAATTGAACCGGACAATAAAAAACACAAAACCCATAACCGAATCACACATCCACCACCAAATCGAACCCAAAACCACCACCGATAAACAAATCGATTCACCACCAAAACAAACCTAGAACCACTGCTAAAAGCAAATCGAACCACCGCCTGAAATCCAAAAGCCATCAAATCCAAAAACAAGCCCACCAGCCACCCAACCCCACGAATCTAGCCCCTCAAACCCACAAATCAGCCATCGAGTGATCGAAATCGAGATCAAGTGAGAGAGAGATGAAATCGAAACAAATATGGAGTGCCTAGATCTTCAACAACATTCTCCTCCAATTTCTAACTCTGAATGCACCAAATCTGGACGTGGAATAAAGGAAAAATCACGGGCCACTAATCTTTCGAATAACACCTAAAAAAAGGCTGAGGGCAAGGTCTCTCCCATATCCATGGATTGGTTTGTTGGTGGAAAGAAATGATTATCACACATAAAGAAAACGATAAGAGTAAAGAAAGAGATACTGTTTATAAATTTTTCATTTTTTACTATAATTTTTTAATTGTTCTTTTTGTTTATTATTTTTTAATTTGTATTTATATATGTTGACGTCGATTTCTAAATGTATGGGAAAAAGTCAACAAGATTGAATTTTAGCTGAGATTTCAAAGAGAAAGAGAAGGAGAAAGTAATCGGATGCAAGTTTTACGTGGTAAAACTCCGATGACCGGAGAAACGTCCATGGGTGGCTGAATAATCAACCAAGCCAAAATACACTATTGAAATGATTTACAACTCTTGATCTCTCTTTTTCTCTCTGTATTTTTCTATATGTTTTCTATATATCTTTTGTGACGAGATTATGGGTCTATTTATATGTTCATAGAACCCTAATCCTCTTTGTACAAGTAATAAAAGATCTTTGTATTTAACTATAATTGGTTACTTATTCGAAGTAGTCTGTCTTCTTTTCTATTTCGGAGACTTGTATTAAGATCGAATGGGACTATAGGGATGTAGTCCAGTTAGGACTTATTTCCTTATAAAAGCGTAGTCTTTTTGAAGAAATAAAATTGTTGTCTGATTTGGAACCCTTTCTGTTTGGTATTCTATTCTTGGAACTCTTATTTGATATGGATATCTTCGCATAGACTCGTGTGAGTTACACGCGGGGCTTTTTTATTCGATTTTCTTCGTGTTTGTCCTGAGTAGAACATGATATTAGCTGGTCCCGAATGACGTCATCTATTCCTGAGTAAAATATGTCATCAGCTAACCCCGAGCATCGTTAACTGGTCCCAAGTAGTATATAACGTCAGTTGATCCTGAGTAGGTTTTGTTCAATACTTGTTTACTCGGGCTTCTCTTCTTTGGTGATGTCTTGCAAGATACTTTCTGAATGCTTATTCGGATGTCCACCTGGCAATCCTATCCTCTTTGCCAACGACGTATACATCTAATAAAATTTATATACAACAATGCCCCCTTAAAATATTTTTACCGATCAGGGTTTCATTTCGAGCAAAAGTATTTTAATTAACTCTTCAATTTCTTCGTCTCTTCAATGCCAGGGTAAATGGCTTGTCATAATGGCGTGTCTTAATGGTGACCATGTAAATTCAATTTGCCTCATCACGCGAGATCTCAATGATTGCGACGTTTTGGATTTCTGACGGCCTTGACCAGTTCTTCTCTTAACACGTGTTCTCTACTGCTTCATTTCTCGATGCCATTTATGAGAAATGACCTACACGTCTCTTAGTGCGCCACCTACATCATTAGATATGTCTTTGATTTTTCCCGCCACGAGATCCTAGGGTTTCGTGATATTACCCCTTTAAATTCTCCATTGAAAGGAGTTGCGTTGGTTCATTCTCAAACTCAAACCAGAAATTTTCTAGCCCGTATTTCTTTACGCAGAAAATCCCTATTCTCTGTTGAAGATTTTGCATCAGGTTTATTCATTCAAGGTTAGTTTTAATGAATTCGACTTCCCATCATTGACTTCCCGTCATCGACTTTTTACTATAGCTCACGAAGCGCTTGATCGTAGGGATTTTCAACTAGTATCTTATGCTTGAAGATTATTGGGGGAAATCCCCCCGGATGAACCTCATTTTTTAGAAGTCAACGTTTCTAGGCTTTACCCTGACGTCCGTTTTAGTTATGTATCCAGTTCTGATTCTGATTCATCTAGTTCTGAATTTTTCATTTCTAATCACAGGGTATTATTTCGATCAAGGATGAGAAAGCATCAAAGTAAAAGTGAAGTCCACAAGCACAACTCGGGCAGCGTCTGGATCAGACAACAGATTATTAATGAGAAGGACGTCGAAGAGGAGTTTAGAAAATCTCGTCTTTCTTTTTCTGTTGATCGCCCGGATGGGTTTGATACCGAAACGAATGTGGTCGGGGTAGATGAGATCGGGAAATATCGTGCTCGATTTGACTTGGATAATTCAGTTACTCTGATTCCTACTGGTGATAGAGCTGCGTGGAACCCTCCCCCGAGCATGGTGGCAATCTATGGGTCCATGATTTGTTGCGGCGTTACTCTTCCTCTTCAGTCGTTCATTGCCTGGTTTCTGGCTGAAGCAGGGATTGCTCTAGCTCAATTGGCCCCGAATAGCTACAAGATCTTGATGTGCATGTGGCATTTATGGAGCCGAATGAACCTGTCGCCGCTTTCCCCGAGTGAAATCAGGCATTTCTATACTCTAATTCAGTTTGGTAAGACAGGGACTTATTTCCTCATGTCTAACCTGCCAGATTGCTGGGTCCCCGAGGGGACGGAGGTGAATCGGGGAGTTGACACCTCTGATGAGGCCAAGAAGAGGGGATTCTTATGGGGATTTCCTTCATCCAACAAGTACTGGAAGAACAGTTGGTTTTTTACCGGAGGAAACCTAGGTCTTGAAGTCACTCTTTCGGCTGGGAAAACTCGGAGGGTGTTGAAAGTTTCCCGTTTTTTCTGTTCCCTCGAGATATGGAACATGAAAAAACTTGAATTCAGCGATACTGAGCTGACCAGACTTGCTCGGGCAGCAGTTCACACTCTTGAGAAGAGGAACATGACTTACCTTTTAAATGAGAAAAAGATGATAAAGCTTAGCTTCTTTAGCCAGATTTCAGGCTACCGCAGACGATGTAAGTGATCTTTGTACACCCTTTTTTTTAATATTCTGACGCGATTTCCATTTTTCTTCTAAGTGTATGACTTGGGCATCGTCTGTGACCTTCAAGCTCATCAAGTGAATTCGATTCTTCAAGCGAGCTATAAAGAGGCTTCTCGTCAGAGTGAAGAGGGCATTGCCCAACCTGAGTCTGACAAGGACCCTATTGAAGCTGATGAGCAAGTTCCCAAAAGTGTCCCCGGGGAAGTCATCCGACCGACCATAGAGGAGTCAAGTGGCCCAAGTGGCCATACTCTGGAGTTGTCTGAAGACGGAGGGAGGCAAAGTGGTGGTCTTGGCGAAGGGCCCGGTGAGTCGAGCTCCTTACCAAGCGATTGAATACCGGGAATGGAGATAAAAATTCTGATGGTCAAGTGAATCTCGATCCTAACTTTTTTGGATCCTTTCGAGATGATGATCAGAAAGACCCTTCGGCTGATATCAGTTTCCACCGTACTCGGGCTGAGAAACGGAAAGCAGTCGACTCTTTTAATCGCCCTTATAGGGTCCCTCGAGTAGTTTCATTTGTTGAATCAAGTGATGAAGATGCCTAGACTGAGATTCCCCCAAGCGTTCATGTAGAAGCATCAGCAGGGGTGGATGCTTCTGGTCCGAACAAGGACTCCTTACCTACTGAGGCTGAAGATGCTAGAGTTGAACCCTCAGGAGGCTCTTCCTATCCTTCTCCTCAGGGTATGTTACGGGAGAAGATTACAGTACATGGATGGATGATTCGGTCGATACGATTGCTTGGCCTTCCAATGAAAGTCTGCTCTGCTAATACGAAATGGTGCATGACCCGAGCATCGGTAAGAGTTCTAAATACTCCTAACACTTTGATTTATTTTGTAGAAATTCATTTTTGTAAAGATTCTTTGTAATGATTCTTTGTAAAGATTTATCAATGAAATTTTGAGTTAACTGTAATTCTGAAAACCGAGTGGTTTGATTTGATTCATTGCTCAAGGAATTTCACCAAATATTCTTTAACTTGATTCTGTTGTTGTCGAGTATCTTTCTGAATTGCCTACCTCAATCTTTTGTGCCAAGTGTCTTATTAAACTGGCTAATGCAATTTATGTCAAGTATCTTATTAAACTGGCTATTGCAATCTTTATGTCAAGTATCTTATTAAACTGGCTATTGCTGATGTTTGAGTAACTTCACCCAGTATCTTATTAAACTTGTTTCGTTACCTGAATAATTTTTAACGCCAAGTATCTTATTAAACTGGCTAATATTATTAATCGAGTCATCTTAAAACAGGAAAGTAGATTTATACTTGTGTTTCATACCCGGTTGTTACCCAAACATTACATCAAGGCTCACTATGATCATATGTTCAAGTCCTTACACATTACCGAGGACGTCTCCCCAGTTTTTCTGTGCAAGGGTTTGCCAAATCGTTAAGCTTTTCAAACTGCTTAACACAGCTACTCATTTCACCGGAATTTTTTCGATAGAGTCCTGAGCCTTTCTCCAGAATCTAGTGCATCGGGTTTGCCTTTTTGCTAAGGTCAATTGGCCTTGCTCGGCTGGCATGCTCCTTCAAGCTTCTCCGCCTATTTGGGAATCAATGGTCCCGAGTATTCTATTTGCAAGTTCTTATTATAATGCTCGTCTTTCGTATGTTCTTATTATCATATGCTTTATTTTTCAGAAACCCCGAGTTTGATTTTTATTTATAACTGCAACATCAACAAAGATTTAAATTCCAAAGATAATATTTGATCTAACTAGAAAGGAAAACAAAAAAAAATAAGTTAAGGATAGAAAATTTTCAGATATTGGGCATTGCATGGTCGGGGTAAAACCCCTCCATTGGGCTGTGCAATCCAATATGCTCCATGGCCAGCTATTCCTTCGATTTTGTACGGGTCTTTCCACATATCAACCAGGGAACCTGCAACTTTATTTGTTGTATTCAATGACACCTTCTTGAGTACCAGGTCTCCTAGATGGAATTTCTTGACCCGAACATTAGAGTTGTAGTGGCGAGCTACTCTTTGCTGATACGCCATATTTTGTATTCGGGACTTCTCCCTTTTCTCTTCTAGCTCATCTAGACTTTGTAACAGCATATCAATATTCTGCTCTTCATTATATAGCCTGGCCCGGGGTGACGCATATGACGTTTCTATGGGGATAACAACTTCTGTTCCAAACGCTAAAGTGAATGTGGTCTCTTATGTTGAAGTTCTTGCTGTCGTCCGATACGCCCATAATACTTCAAGAAGCTTTTCAATCCAATTTCCTTTCTTGGCATCCAGCTTTGCTTTGAGTGTATGCTTGATGATTTTGTTTACTGCATCAGCCTGCCAGTTTGTTTGAGGATGGGCATGTGTGGCATAGTGATTGGAAATTTGGTACTCCTTGCACAGCAGTATGAATTTCAGGTTATCGAACTGGGTGTCGTTATCAGTGATGACAATGCTTTAACTTCTGTCCACTTCATGAAATAGTCAACGGCTACTATGGTATACTTCGCTCCACCCCCTGTCCCTGCTGGCATTGGGCCGATTAAATCAAAACCTCACATGGAAAATGGTCATGGGGATGTGAGGTTTCTGAGTTGTTTAGGGGGTTGTCGGATATCATTAGCAATCCTTTGGCAAGTATTGCAACTCTTCGAACATCGTTGTGTATCTGAGAATAAAGTAGGCCAATAATAACCTTGTCTAAGTACCTTATGTACTAAACTTGTACCCCCAGTATGGTTTCCGCAAACTCCCCCGTGGATTTCCTGTAATATCTGACATGCATCTTCCTCAGACACACATCTTTGAAGTGTTCGGGAAAATCCCCTTCTGTATAGTTCTCCTCCGACCAATGTGTACCTTGCTGATTGATTCCTGCTACGTTTTACTTACAGGGGATCTTCCGGGAGCACGCCTTCTTCCAGGAACCTTTTCAGCTGAGTCATCCAACCATCTGACGGTGTTCGGATTTTTGAAATTTCAATTTTTTTTGGCTCAATTGTGATCGGTTTGAGGAGATGTGGAACCAGAATAGTTTTTGGCATAATTGTGGTTGTTGTTGATGCTAGTTTGGATAAAGCGTCTGCCTTTTCATTCTCCTCCCTGGGGATCTGGGCAATCCTATATTCTTAGAATTTCTAGAGGAGCTGTCATGCAATGTCACGATAGGCTATCATACCTTAGTCCCTGGCTTGGTATTCGTCCAGAACTTGGTTGACAACTACCTGTGAATCGCTAAATATCTCGACTTTATCAGCCCCGAGATCTATACAGACTCTGAGTCCAACTTGTAGCACCTCGTACTCGGCTTGATTATTGGTTGCTTTGAAGTCAAACCTCATGGAACATTCGACATCATCTCCTTCTAGAGTGCATACTACGATCCCTGCCCCGTTGCCGTGAGTGTTTGAAGAGCCATCAACATATAATTTCCATGGGAAACTTTTACCTAACATCTTATTTGCTTCCAGGTTCGATTCTGTTCTGTGAACTCTGCTATAAAATCTGCCACTGCTTGTCCTTTGAGAGATGTCCTGGGAACGTAGTGGATATCGAATTCACTTAGCTCGATTGCCCATTTGGTTAGTCTTCCTGAAATCTTTGGCTTCTGTAAAATTTGCTTTAACGGGCAATCGGTGAGAACCTGGATTGTATGTGCCTGAAAGTATGGCCTTAGCTTCCTTGCCTCAGAAACCAATGCTAGGGCCATTTTTTCTGCCTGTGAATACCTGGTCTCGACGGGTAAAACTGCCTTGCTGGTATAATACACTGGCTTCTGTACTATATCTTCTGTTCTGCCTAGGACGGAGCTTGTTGCTAGTTCTGTAATTGATAAGTATAAATGAAGTATCTCTCCCATTTATGGTTTCGAAAGGATGGGAGTCTGCCCTATGTACTCTATGATTTTTAAGAATGCCTGCTCGCACTCTTCGTTCAATTCGAGTCCTTTTCCTTTTTTAATTACTTTGAAAAATGGTACGCATCTGTCTGGCCTTTGAGATGAATCTACCCAAGGAAGCTATGTTGGGGTTTATGCCCTAAAGATGTAATTTATAAATGGATTTATGAAATAAATAAAAAAGAAAAGTTCAATTCATTCTTGTTATGTTATTTATTTTATAAACTTGTGCATATATTTAAACATCCAAGATTGCCAGATGTAATCTCGAACTGTGTATATGAGTGTCATATACGGATGGATACAGTAAGAAACGTGCAATCTAAAGAGTCCATAGATAGCAAATAAAGTTGGGTACTTTATTTGTGGTTAATTTATAGCTGCGGTCCATTCCGTAATGTACGATGATTCTATCATGAATAATTCATATGAGATATGGGAATGGAGGCACCTTGTATGATGTGATCATATAGGACTGGGCCATGATCTATATGAATCTCTCACCAAGATCCGTTTACCGATGAGATTCATATATATCAACTAATGATGGCTATATGTGTGTGATCTTAATCCTGAGTGTCTTATCAAGTCCTTCAGGTTAAATCGTAGTCTTTGATATACCATGGGTGAGGTCAGATGCATTTTCTGATCAATATACTCCGTATGTTGGGATTGCGGTTTGGCTTGTGGCTAGGAAGGTTTGTACACAATAATGGAATCCACTCCTTCTTGTGAGAAGTAGATGGTAGTTCCCTTAAGGGTTGATTCAGGGCTTGGACAATATGAGCGCTCTCCTAATTCCGTGAGGAAATAGGATTTATTGTTCATTATAGAATCATTGGTACTTAAATGATATATGTAATTAGAGGGGTATAACGGACATTATGACCCAGCTTTAATTATGAACTACCGTGGAGGATCACACCATGTGTAATAGCTATATCGATGGACACCGAGCTAAATCGGTCTTTGTAAACACGTCTACAGTTGAGAGAGTGCAGCTTCGGGTTTTTAGTGGAATAACACCGGAGTTAATAATCAAGGAATATTAATTAAAGAGTTTAATTACTGATTCCGAGGATTATTAGAGCACAAAATACTGTGGGTCTATTAGGTCTCCTTGCTAGCCCGATCGATTTAGGTAACAAGAGTCACGGTTAATTAATTGGATTGACCAATTAATTGTGTTACAAAAGTGACACGTATACATTCAGGAATTAATTGAATAATGAGATTATTTAATTATATTGATAATTATGAATTATTAATTAACTATTAAATAGAGTTTGTTAGTTAATATATGGATTTAGGTGAAGATAAAATAATATAATTATTTTATTTTACTAAATCATTTATCTAAGTATTTGAATTTAAATTTAAATACTTATTATCACTTTTAATATATTAGATATATTTGAAAAGGATAATTAAAAGATATATATCAATTATAACACAAGAGATTGTATTGGATGTAAATTAGTGTGTACACATATATATAAGTATTTGTATAGGATACAAACAAGTGAGATATATATATATATTTGTGTAAAAAAAGTGGAGGCGTAAAAGTAAAAAAAAAGTATATTTTAGTTTTGTGCAAACAAAAGGCATGCATCAGGTGAACAAGAAAGTCAAAAAGAGTTGTGATATATATGTGTATATGTTCGCGCACTGTTCGGTGCAAATATATATATATATATATATATATATATTGCTAAAAAATATTGGTAATATTTTTATATATTAGAATTGTTCTAGTTTGTGAACATAGAAGAAAGAATTTCTTCAATTCTCTCTACATTCTCCATTCAAGTTCCTGAGACCGTGACGCGCCCACACGCAGTTACCAGTCCCATGAGATAGCTAGGAAGATCGAGTGGTTCAGACAGGAGCATAACATAAAGTGAAGGAGCCTCCAAACGTTGGTAAGATTTTCTTCTTCTGATTATATTGATTACAATTTCCTGTGATTACATATTGTATGTATTAGTTCCGAAAAATAATTACGATCTCAAGTTCACTGGTCATATATACAGATTAAGATCTGTATTAAAAATTTTAAAACCTAGTTCCGCTGTGTAACCGGTGAACGGGGTTGAAACAAGCTAAACATCCTGTTAAGTGCTGCACTTCTTTTAGTGTCCTTGGTGAATTCATTTTCTACAGGGCTTGGATCTTTTCAGGATTGACTTCGATTCCCCTTTGGTGAACTTGGAAACCCAAGAACCTTCCTAAAGGAACTCCGAATAAACACATGTTCGGATTCAGCTTCATTTGGCATCTCCTCAAAACATCAAATGTCTCTCGCAGGTCTAAGGTATGCTTGTCTGCCGAGATGCTCTTGGTCAGTATGTCATCAATATATAGTTCCATGTTTCTTCCTATTTGTCGTGTGAAGATTCTGTTGACCATCCTTTGATATGTTGCCCCTGTATTTTTTAATCCGAAGGGCATCACTGTGTAACAGTACAAGCCCTGATCGGTTGTGAATGCTGTTTTTTCTTCGTCCGTCTTGTTCATCCGAATTTAGTTATATCCCGAGTAGGCGTCCAAGAAACTGAGCAATTCATGGCCTGATGTAGCATCCACCAGTTGGTCTATCCTTGGGAGTGAAAAATTGTCTTTTGGCCATAATTTATTCAAATATGTGAAATCAGATATGTGAAATCTACGCACATTCTCCATTGTCCATTTTTCATTTGGACGACGACTACATTAGCTACACATTGAGGGTAGTTGATCTCTCTAATCGACCCTACAGCAAGTAGCTTCTCCACTTCTTGTTTGATTGTCTGACTTCTCTCGATATTGAATGACCTTTTCTTTTGTATCACTGGTTTTGCATTCGGGTCTACTGCGAGATGATGAGATATTATTCGGGCGTCTATCCCGACCATGTCTTCATGACTCCAGGCGAACACATCCTTGTATTCTTTAAGCAGATCAGTGAGGCTTTGTTTGACTTTTCCTTCCAAATTGGCTCTGATCTTGATCTTCTTATCCGATTCATTTTTGGACTCCTTCGACTCTTCCCTTGGATCAAATTCGAATGAAAGTGACTCTTTGTTCTGACTCGGCTGCGTTATAGTGCATACTTGTTCATCATCATTTTTGTATTTGTATATTGACAGTTTAGCTCTTCGGGCAATCTCTTGGGACCTCTTGAATACACCGACCCCCTGTTCGGTCGGGAATTTGATCATCAATACATAAGTGGTTGTTATGACCTTAGTTTTATTCAATATGGTTGACCCAACAATGCATTATACGGCCAATTGTCTAAGTCTACCACCACGAAATCGAGCAATACTGTTCTCTAGCAAGGTGCCACTCCAATTTTTATGGGTAATTTTACCGTTCCGAGAGACCTGACCTCGATTCCTCCGAATCCTCTGAATGGGGTATGTAAAGGCTATAAATCCTTTCGGTCAAACCTGAGTTGATCTTAGACGACTACATTGAGAATGTCTGTCGAACTTCCATTATCTATCAGGATTCTTCTGACTTCCCGGTGACCGATCCGGACTCTTTTGACCAGGGCTTCATTTGGCCGAACATCGATCCCATGTGAGTCTGCTACTGTAAATATTATTGTGTCTCATCCTTCTTTTACCCTCTTCGGGTCTGGCTCGATCGAGTTCACGTCAAAGTTCTGTCTTGCCTTCATTGCTTCTCTGATTTTCTACGTTCGCTCTCGGTTACTTCTCCCAGTGGATGGTCCTCCAAAGATTGTTTGTATTACTTAATTGGCCTCTTGGCTGGCTCTTTGATTTCGACCAGAGTTATTATCGGCCATGACCACCGGAGTTTTACCACGTAAAACTTGTGTCCAATTACATTCTCCTTCTCTTTCTCTTTCTCTTTCTCTTTCTCTTTGAGATCACAGCTAAAATCCAATCTTGCTGACTTTCTCACACGTCAAGAAATCGTTGTCAACAACTGGCGCTAGAATGAAGGGTCGAACCTCTGATCTGATTAAAAGTAATGGAAGGAAGCAGAAACAGTTTTGGGGATATCCAATAATCTCCAGATAATGTCCATATTGGCAGTAGTTCATGAGATCTCGCCACAACCACCGAGAACCAACTAACATCTTTGACGGAGATCCAACAAATCCCTCCGACTAGCGAAGACCTGACACGACGCTTTCGTGAGGCACTGCAACAGCTGGTAGCAGACGCGACAAAGGAAGGAGTTGATCTACTAGCTGCAGAAGAAGTGCAACCTTCTAATCCCCCACTTACAAGGCTTCGTTCGATTATAGTTGGGCCAGAACCAGATGCACTAGAAGCTGGCAGGAACTCCGTTCCATTTAGTCAAGCAGGACGTGGAACACCCAAAGAGGAGTAACCATGCCAAAGGCAGAGCCATGGTCAGACATCCCAAGATAGCACCGCAAGCATGACCGACATAGGGATTGGTTGTCATCAGAGGAAAGTGATCGACACCGTCGCAAGTGCCGACATGGAACTATATGTCTGCAAAGATCAACCCGTGAGACTCGGTAACAAAGCGAAGAGCTTGACAAAGGCATGACAGTCACTCGGCGGTTTAACCATCATGGAGATCCGGTAGGAGATAGAGACGTTATTCAGAGCCTGACCCAAAAAGTTGAAAACAATAGGCGTCAAATAGATGCACTGGTTAGACGTTATGGCTACAATGACTTGTCCGACGATGATGCTGATAGTCCATTCACTAGGGACATCCTGCGAACCCCATTCCTTGAAAGATTCAGGATGCCGCACATGGAACAGTTCAAGAGGGATACAGATCCTAAATAACACGTCTGACGGTATAAAAGTGCTATGGCTCAGTATGCCCACAACGACCCCATACTATGCCTCAACTTTCCTTAAACTCTAGGAGACACAGGCTCAAGATGGTTCGGAAGGTTGCCCCCAGCAAGCATCGAAAGTTTCGGTGAACTAAACAGAAGTTTCTCAAGACAATTTCTGGGCAACGTTCACAGGAAAAAATCAGTAGCTTACCTTTCGCAGCTGAAACAAGGGAAAGATGAGTCGTTGAAAAAATACCTGGGGAGATTCGGCTAGGCGGTATCAGAAATCGACAGTATAAATGACGAAACAATAATTGTTGCATTCATAAACAACTTACAGAATGGACGACTATCTTTTGATTTAAGAATGATCTGTCTAACCAGATATTCTGATATGATGGACATGGCGGGAGGATATGCACTGGCCGGAGAAGAAGAGTTAGCCACGGGAGGATGCTACATGCACGGAGGAAAACCCAAAAAGGATATCGAGTCAAAGGTACAGAACTAAAAGGGAAAACGAAAAGGAAACGGTAAAGAAAGAAGTAAGGACGGAGGAAACAGGCGTAATGCCGACAAGACCACAGAGAAATTTCAAGGAAAATAAGCAAACTACACCCCTCTCCAAAAAAAGCAGGAAGAAATCCTGGCCAAACTGGAAGAAAAGAATCTGGTAAAAGAGCCATGCCGACAGTCTTAATTTTCCCGATAAGATACAACAAAATACTGCATATTCCACAAGAAAACCGGTCATGAGACTTCAAAGTGTTACCAGCTCAGAGATTACATATAGACCCTAGTTCGGGAAGGACACTTACAGGATATAATCTTGAAAAGGGATGAGAAGCTAGAAACAAAGAAAGAGACTAGGGCCGATCATAGCTCCGGTAGAAACCAAAGGCCCATCCCCGAGGCCAATGAAGTAATACAAATGATCTTTAGAGGACCATCAACTGGAAGAAGTAACCGAGAGCGAACACAGGAAATCAGATAAGCAGTGGATGCAGGACAGAACTTTGACATCAACTCTGTCGAACCAGACTCGAAAAGGGTAAAGGAAGGATGAGACCCAATAATATTTACAGAAGCTAACTCACATGGGGTCGATGTTCGACCAAATGACGCCCTAAGTGCCTGAATTGGACACAGGGAAGTCAGGAGAATTTTAATAGACAATGGTAGTTCGGCAGATATTCTCAATGTAGCAATTTGCTCATATTGAACCGAAAGGATTTACAGCCTTTTCATACCCCCCTCAAAGGGTTTTGGGGAATTGAGGTCAGGTCACTCAAGAGGGCAAAGTTGCCCGTAAAAATTAGAGTTACACCTTGCCAGAGAACAGTATTACTCGATTTCGTAGTAGTAGACTTAGATAATTAGCCTTATAATGCATTGTTAGGTCAGCCATTCTTGAATTAAACTAAGGTCGTAACAGCTACTTACGCCTTAATGATCAAATTCTCTACCGAACAGGGGGTCGGAGTAGTTAAGGGGTCCCAAGAGATGGCCCGAAAAGCTAATATGTCAGTTTATAAAGATAAAGACAATGATGGACAAGTATGCACTATAACACAGCTAAATCAGAATAAAGAGTCACTATCGTTCGAATTTGACCCAAGGGAAGAACCGAAGGAGTACAGAAATGAACCGGTTGAAGAAATAATCTTGAAAGAAGATGAACCAGATAAGAAGATCAAGATCGGGGCCAATTTAGAAGGAAAGTTAAACAAAGCCTCACTGATGTGTTCGCCTGGAGTCATGAAGACATGGTTGGGATAGATGCCCGAATAATATCTCACCATCTCGAGGTAGACCAGAATGTAAAATCTGTAATACAAAAGAGAAGGTCATTCAATCTCTAAAGAAGGCAGACAATCAAGCAGGAAATGGAGAAGTTACTCGTTGTAGGGTCAATTAGAGAGATCAGCTACCTTTAATGGGTAGCTAATGTAGTCCTCATCCAAAAGAAAACCGGTCAGTGGAAAATATACGTAGATTTCACAGATTTGAATAAAGCATGCCCAAAAGATAGTTTTCCATTGCCAAGGATAGACCAACTGGTTAATGCCACCTCCGGCCATGAATTACTTAGTTTCATGGACGCCTACTCAGGATATAATCAAATCCGGATGAATAAGGCTGACGAAGAAAAAACGGCGTTCACAACTGACCAAGGCTTATACTGTTACACAGTAATACCCTTCAGGTTAAAGAATGTAGAGGCAACATACCAAAGGCTAGTCAATAGAATCTTCGCAAGCCAAATAGGAAGAAATATGGAAGTTTACATAGATGACATGTTGAGCAATAGCATCACGACAGACAGCCACACCTCAGACCTGCGAGAGACATTCGACGTTTTGAGGAGATACCAAATGAAGTTGAATCCGAACAAGTGCCTATTTGGAGTTCCTTCTGGAAGGTTCCTAAGTTTCCAAGTTCACCAAAGAGGAATCGAAATAAATCCTGAAAAGATCCAAACTCTATAAAAAATGACCTCACCAAGGAAACTAAAAGAAGTGCAATGCTTAACAGGATGCTTAGCTTCCTTGGGTAGATTCATCTCAAAGGCCACAGACAAATGTGCTCCCTTTTTTAAAGTGATTAAAAAAGGAAAAGGACTCGAATGGAACGAAGAATGCGAGTAGGCATTCTTAAAAATCAAAGAGTACCTAGAGCAAGCTCCCATCCTTTCAAAACCGAAAATGGGAGAGATACTTCTCTTGTACTTATCAATTACAGAATTAGCAGCAAGCTCGGTTCTATTCAGAACAGAAGATGGAGTACAGAGGCCAGTGTACTATACCAGCAATGCACTTCTACCAGCAGAAACCAGGTATTCAAAAAATGGCCCCTAGTATTAGTTTCAGCAGCAAGGAAGCTAAGGCCATACCTTCAGGCTCATACAATCCAGGTTCTCACCGACTGCCCACTTAAGCAAATTTTATAGAAGCCAGAAATTTCAGGAAGACTAACCAAATGGGCAATCGAGCTAAGTGAATTCGATGTCCAGTACGTCCCCTGGACATCTCTCAAAGGCCAAGCAGTGGCGGATTTTATAGCAAAATTCACATAACCAAACCTGGAAGCAAAAAAGATGTTGGGCAAAAGTTTTTCATGGAAAATATATATCGATGGCTCTTCAAACACTCACGGCAGTGGGGCAGGGATCATAGTATGCACCCCAAAAGGAGATGATATCGAGTGTGCCATGAGATTTGACTTCAAAGCAAGAAATAATCAAGCCGAGTATGAGGCGCTACTAGCTAGACTCAGAGTTTGCATAGCCCTCGGATCTGACGAGGTCGAGATATTTAGTGACTCATAGGTAGTCGTCAACCAAATCCTTGACGAATACCAAGCCATAGATAGAGGTATGATAGCTTATCGTGACATAGCAAAACAGCTCCTTCAGAAATTCAAAAAGTATAAGATTTCCCAGATCCCCAAGGAGGAGAATGAAAAGGCAGATGCTTTGTCCAAGCTAGCATCATCAACAACCACAATTAGGCCAAAAACTATTCCGATCGCACATCTCCTCAAACCGAGCACAACTGAGCCAAAAAACTTTGAAATTTCAGAAATCCGAACACCATTAGACAGTTGGATGACTCATCTAAAAAGGCTCCTGGAAGAAGGCGTGCTCCCGGAAGATCCCCTACAAGCCAAACTTATCAAGTATCGGTCAGCAAGGTACACATTGATTAGAAGAGAACTATACAGAAGGGGGTTTTCCCGAACACTTCAAATATGTGTATCAGAGGAAGATGCATGTCATATATTATAGGAAATCCACGGTGGAGTATGTGGAAACTGATGTGATGTAAATCGTGTTTATAAAAACAATACTCGCAAGTGCACGAATCATAAAGATATCGTACAGTGACAAGTAAGGATCGTTCCCACGAGGACTAGAGATTTATCGATTAAAACTAATTCTAATTAAAGCTAAATTAAAAGTAACCAAAAAGATTGTTGAGTTTGATTTAAGGCTAAAACTAAATTAAATTAAAACTATGAAAGCAATTGATAAGATTGGGTTGTGGTCAAGAGATGGAAGAATTAGGTCATCAATGCTCCCAAACTATGTTTACTTAATGTTTCGAATTGACTTTGAAAACAAAATATTAATCAAGTTAAGGGTTCGTTCTTATCTTAAATATGATTGTTACCGTATGATCCTGGGATGAATCAAGTGTTCTCAATTACAATTTACCCATAGATCAATGGCGCAAACTACAACCGAGAACCCATTAAGTACAAGAACAATGAACCAAAACCTACTTACATAGATCAATGCTAAGATCAGTTTTATCCATTCAATTGAATATTAATTAAGATTACGTATAGATCAATACTCCAACCTCAATCATTAAATTATCAAAACCCTAAATTCATGCTAACGTATGATCATGCATTAACAAGAATAAGAATTAAGACATATGATGAATTGAATGAATCAAAACTTAATTTAATTAAATACAGTCAATTCTAACAAAGAGCATTCATAGAGGTTCACATTGATTCCCTAGTATGGAATTAGTTACACATGGCGAAAATAGAAAGAGAAGAGAAAGAAACAATAAAACCCATTGATGAATTCTTCTTCGTCTTCAATCTTCGATGTGCAAAGATGAATGTAATTGTATGGTGATGGAGTGGTGGGGGACAGCCCCCTTGGTGGCTTGGGACCTCCCTTGGCTTCCCTCTCCTTGGCTTCTCTCCTTGTCTTCTCTCCTTTGAATTGCAAAGAATAGGAAATATTTATAGGTTATTTTTCTTTGTGAACCCCCAATTCATCTTTGGTTTAGGAAATTCATCAAGTGGGAAAGTAGAATGAAACAAGGAATAAGAATCCTTTCCTAAATTGAATTTCCTCTTTTGATGTTTGACTCGTAATTTGAGTTTTGGAAGTTTCCCAAACATGTTTTTGTCTTCTAAAATTATTAGAATTTGATTAGGAAAGTTTTGGAACAATTCTGGACAAATTCGGAGTAGTTTTCCACCAAAAATCCCTCAAACCGCGGCCTGGGTCTCTCCGGAGGTCACCGTAGTCCAGACAACGGTATTTCTCTGCCAATTTCCGCTCCGTAGACCGCTGGCTAGGTCTTGTGCCTGGACGGCGGTCTAGGCCGCGGTTAACGATCCAGCACTGACCTTTGGTTACTAAATTGAGCATAACTTCTTCTAGGAATATCGGAATTGCTATCCGTAAAGTGCGCCAGAAACTAGAATTCCGGGGCTTTCAATCCATAGGTAGTAGGACACACAATTTGATCTAAGCCGAGAGATATAGGCCCCGCAATATTACTGTTCTGCACTAGTCAGAAAATTGATATTTTTGCTCCTTTTCTCCAAAATAAAATCCAACACCTCTTGAATGGAATGTGATCTACACATGCTCAACAAACACATACAAAACCTAATTTTACCTAAGAACAAAGCACAAATAATAGAAAATGGGGACCTAAAACATGTACAGAAATAGACCGATCAAATACCCCCAAGCCTATCTATTGCTAGTCCTCGAGCAAAACTAGCATAAAAACAAAAACTAAAAACAAAAAAAATTCTAAAAAGAAAATAAAATAAAAATAAAAATAAACTAAGCCACTTTCGTAGGGAACACTATAGCATTGAGCGTATGCTACAAGGCTTTAAACCTCTAGGTGTCCCTAGTAGGAGGAGTTTTGTCTCCTGAGGTTTTACAACTATACTACCCACAAACATATTTCTACGAAAAACAAAATTATCAAGACGCAAACTCAAATGTACCATTCAAAGCCAATACATGCTAGAGCCGCTGAATAAAGACTAAAATTATGCCACAAATTTGAATGCATGCTTATTTTTAAATGAAAAACCCATACTCAAGACACTCTAGCTTCAAAAACGCATTCGTTAAATACCATAGATATAATTCGCCTCGACTCTAATTCTCACAGGATGTCACTCATTGATTTCACACATAACCTAGGCAAATACACTCAGCAAGCATATGTTAATGGAGTTTATGCACAAGAAATTTAAAGATATAATCGCATATGAATATATAATAAAAAGAATGCTTGATTTTATGCAAAGGATCTCATGAACGGAATCAGATATTAAGAACAAGATAGAGCACATTTTTACCTTTACTCTCGAGCTAGCATTCCCAAAAGATCAATTAGGTCTTTTCTTTGGTTGTAACGGGGCCATTGGGTGAAGGTTAAGAAAGAACGGGAAAAGGATAGCAAACAAACCTAGGATCATATCGAGAAATTCTTCGGTAATCTTCATACTCGATTGAATTTCTTCAAATTCTTCATTCCACTTGCATTCAGGCTTCTTGAACAATTTTCGTTCATTCTCTTTCTTGAGTTGATTTTGATTTCTCATCACTTTCATAATAAAGCTCATTCCCTTTCACTTATATTCGATCTCATTCATTTATCTTTCTTTCTTTCTTTTTTTTTTTTTTTTATTCACTCTTTTTTTATATAAGATGAGAATTTGTACATCAATTACGTAGTTCTTCCAACAACTTCTTTGCATTTGATCTTCTAGCTTTGTATTAGTACATGCACATCACAAATCACCCATTTCGAACTCTCTTCAATTATCTTCATCACCTCAATAAGATCCCAAGCTATAAGGTACGACTAATATATGGCTCATTAGGGTTAAGTTAGTGTGGGTGATGAAAGAAAAGGTCTTATAGTGTTTGATTTCAAAATTGGCTATGGAGTACACACATAAGGTAGGAAATATTTAAGGCCTTTTAAGTGAGTTAAAGCACACATTGCCTATATCACTTATAATGGTTCAACCAAAACAAGAGCAAAGTTCACATGTGATATCTTTTTATGATGAACGTTCTTTAATATCCAATGCATAATCTATTGAGATCAATTTCTAATTCTAAGAACCTAATGAGTGTTTAGGAGTAGAAACAAAAGAACCCTCTATAATGATATTGATGTACGCTTTTTGGCTTAGTGAACTCACAAGGGTAGTCTCCACTATTAATCATGGCAATCCAACTAAACATCCTATCCACCATCATATCGAGAGCATGCCATAAATTTTGAAAAATGCAATGCAATACTCTAAGTGGCAAGATGTTAGTTTAAACTCAGTGAATAGAGCATATATTACGGCTCTTAAAGCACACAAAAGAAGCATCGAAAAATAGAGGACAAACAATTCAAAACTGGTGACTTTCTAAAAAGACCTATGTCTGTTCTTTAATTTATATCTCTCAAATTATTCAATATAATTTAACCATATTTTAACACAAGAAACTAGACATATAAATTCACACGTTTCATTCAGAAAGTATTTCAAAATTCGAATCGTAAAAATGAGAAAACAGACATTGAAAACAGTTCACATGCAGAATTGCAAAAACAGGGCATCGCCCATGACCTTTGGTCGAAGAAACATTCATAAATTTTAAACTACTGCCCAGAATTTTACGTTCTTTATACCATTAGATTCGTATCGAAAAATAAAAGAACTCTACTTAGACAGAAAAAAATATTTCCTCACCAATGAATACAGTTTTAATAAAAAGTTTGCCTCAAAACATTTTAAAACAGGGCACTTTTTTCGTAGATTGCAACAAATGGCTCAAAAAATAAAATAAACACGAATTCACACCCCAAACCTAATCGAAAAATTGTCCCCAATGTTTATATGACATTAAAAGCATGGACAACAAATAAATAAAAAGTATGAAAGGCAAGAACTTAAAACAAAAAAAAAAAAAACTAAAGAAAAGTAAAAAATAAAAACTAAAACAAAAACCAAAAGTTACTTAGGTGGGTTGCCTCCCACCAAGCGCTTTATTTAATGTCTCGGCAAGACGGATGCTTGGAAAACTCAACCAAATTCCAATGTCTCAAATTTACGCTTAAGCGCGATCAAGTCTTGGAAAAAAATTTCACGTGTCTGCATGTTCCTACACATAATAAGTAAAGACAAGTAAATGTTCAATATAAAGTATGGTGAAATAAGTTCAGGAAACCACTTATTCCATTTGATGTTGTGTAGGCTGCTTGGAAAAGCTATGGGAGGAACATAAGGATTGAGTTCCTTGTATAGGAGCGGTGCCTCAAAAGGGACATCTTCTGCTTCCTTCGCCTTTTCTTCCATCTCCTCCTTTTCAACTTCTTCATCTACAACACTAGAAAAATCGTTAGAAAATTCATGGGTTACTATAGTATTGATAATCTCATCATTCGAAGGAATTTTGGTAGCTTCTTCTTGCTCCGTTTGGAAGGGGAATTCTTCGGGCTCCTCCTTTTGAAAATCTTCTATCAATTGCTCAATTTATGTTTCTATCTTTCTTAATAAAGCTTCAAAATTTTGCATTCTCATATAAGAGTCTTGGAATCTTTTATCCATATTTTGTATAAATTGCTTCATTGTATCCTCCAATAGGTATTGACTTTATTGTAGCTCCACGAGAAGTCTTGATGATTCCTCCAATCCGAGTTGTAAGTATTGTCATATGGTTCATAACTCGACCACTGACCGTGGGAATTTCCATATGATTCATTGATAGGCCACGAATTGTAGGAATTTTCAAATGGTTCATACATAGGCCTCATGTTGTAGGAATTTTCAAATCGTTCATGCATTGGCCTCATGTTGTAGGAATTCAACGCTTGAGTCTGTTTTTCAACATATTCTGAAAATTTTCCTCTCAAATGGAAGCCCCATAGATCATGACCAACCATTCCACATATCTTGCAAAGCCCTTGTTTTCTCCTCGGAATCATCGAAATCATCCCTTCTATCTGTTGACTTAAATCAGCTAGTTGCATGGTAAATCCAGGAATTGTTTCTCTTTCCTCATCATAAGCGTGCTGTCCGTAGAAGTTCATTGTACCTAAAAGAAAAACAAGAAAAAGGAGCACGCCAAACCTGAAATTCAGACAGCTGTGTAAAGAGTACCAAATTGCCAATTACTATGCCACACCTACCCACCCTCAAACAAACGGGCAAGCTGAAGCAGTAAACAAAATCATCAAGCATAAACTCAAAGAAAAGCTAGATGCCAAGAAAGGAAGTTGAGTTGAAAAACTTCCCGATGTATTATGGGCATATCTGACGACATCAAGAACTTCAGTAGGAGAGAGTCCATTCACTTTAGCGTTTGGAACAGAAGCTGTTATCCCCATATAAACATCATATGCATCACCCAGGGTCAGGTTATATAATGAAGATCAGAATGTTGATATGCCGTTACAAAGTCTAGATGAGCTAGAAGAGAAAAGGGAGAAGTCCCGAATACGAATATGGCATATCAACAAAGAGTTGCTCGCCACTACAACTCTCATGTTCGAGTCAGGAAATTCCAACTAGGAGAAATGATACTCAGAAAAGTGTCACTAAATACAAAAAACAAAGCTGCAGGTTCCTTGGCTGACAAGTGGGAAGGCCCGTACAAAATTGAAGGAGTAGCTGGCCATGGAGCATATTGGATTGCACGACCAGATGAAGGGGTCTTACCCCGACCATACAACGCCCAATACTTGAAAATTTTCTATCCTTAAAATTTTGTTTCCTTTTTAGTTAGGACAATTTTAGTCAGGTCAATTATTAGCTTTGGAATTTACTTTGGAATTTAAATCATTATTGGTTTTACAGTTATAAATAAAAATCAAACTAAGGATTTCCGAAATATAAAACGTATGATAATAAGAACATGACAAGCATGATAATAAGAACATGCAAATAGAATACTCGGGATCATTAATTCCTAAATGGGCGGAGAAGCTTGAATGATCACGCCAGCCGAGCAAGGTCAGTGGACCTTAGCAAAAAGGCAAACCCGATGCATCGGATTCTGGAGAACGGATCAGGGCGCTGTCGAGAAAAATTCCGGTGAAATACGCAGCTGTGTTAAGCGGTTCGAAAAGCTTAACGATTCGGCAAACCCTTGCACAGACAAAACCGGGGAAACGTCCTTGGTAATGTGTGAGGACTCGAACATATGATCATGATGAGCCTTGATGTATTGTTTGGGTAATAACCCGAGTATGAAATACGAGTAAATCTACTCGCTTGTTTCAAGATGGCTTGGTTAATATTAGCCAGTTTAATAAGATACTTGGCACAAAAGATTACATTAGTCAGTTTAATATGATACTTGGAACAAGGATTGCATTAGCCAGTTTAATAAGATACTTGGCATAAAGATTGCATTAGCCAGTTTAATAAGATACTTGTCACAAGGATTGCATTAGCCATTGATGCACTCTAAATGAACTTAGATGATGCAAGATGAAGTTTTGATGCACATGGGAATGCTTTGAGTGATTAAAAATGAGTTCTTGAAAGTGTTTTTCCTTTGAAAAGTGTTTTTCCTTTGAAATGTGTTCTAAGGAAAATATATGATATTCTGAACTCTTACACGACCTTAAAGCAATGAGTTATATATATATATATATATGAGATCCAAACAAAGTGAGATCGTTCTGGAAAAATGGTTCCAGCTTCCTCTGTGTGCGCTGGTGATGTGCGTTGGTCGAGTAGCGCACCACCAGCGCAAAACCTAATTTTACAATAGGCACAGGACGAGTGGCACTTCCCAGTGGCACAACACATGCGTAAATTCTCTGGAATTTTTACGTTGGTGAGGCTGCACTAGTCGAGTAGCGCATCACCAGCGCACTCCCACTTTTTTCAACTGTGCGCGGGTGCAACAGCGTAGCTTAGTGGCGCAACACATGCGACTATCCACTGGAATGTTGCGCTGGTCGAGTAGCTCACCACCAGCGCAAGGCCTGTTTTCAACACTCAAACATACAATAATCAATAAGTTCAAGAGTGATGAAAAATGCATCCTATTCTAATGCCTAACAAAACATGAAACTTTAATTACAAGATGCAAATATATCAAACAAGAGTCATTTAAATCAAAATGCACACAAGTATAACCACTCAACATATATGAATAAAAGTTATGCATGGATATGTGATCATGAAATAAGCCAATCAACAATTGAGGACTTTACAGAAAGGAAGGATCTCCTGAAGGTACAGCCTTTACATCTTCAACCTCAGAAGGGAAGGAGGCCTTATTCGGGTCAGAAGTTTCCGCTCCTGCTGATGTTTCAACATGAACGTTTGAGGGAATCTTGGCCTCGGTATCTTCATCACTTGAGTCAATGAATGAAACTACCCGAGGGACCTTATGAGGACGAGCTGGAGAATCGACAACTTTTCGTTTCTCCGCCCAAGTACGGTGGAAGCCGAGATCAGTTGAAGGGTCTTCCTGTTCATCGTTTCAGAAGGACTCAATCAGGATCTATATTTACTTGTCCATAAGAGGTTTTATCTTTATCCCCCGGCACTCAACCGCTCGGTAGGAACCTCAACCGGGGAGCTCGACTCACCGAGCCCCTCACTTAGACCATCACTTTGCCTCCCCCCATCTTTAGGCAATTTCTGAGTGTGGTCTGCTGGGCCACTCGAACCACTAGATTCCCCTATGGTCGGCTGGATGACTTCCTCGGGGACGTACTCAGGGATCCCTGCTTCAGCCTCTTAAGTTTCTTCATCCGACTCAGGTGGGGCAATACCTTTCTTGTTTTGACGAGAAGCTTTTTTTTGGCTCACCTGAAGGATTGATTTCACATGGCAAGCTTGGATGTCGCAGACGATGTCCGAGTCATGCATTTAAAAACAAAAGTGATAAAAAGAATCAAGTCAGATTATAAAAAGCAACATTTAAAAAAAAAGGGAAAGATCACTTACGTCGCTTGCGGTAACCTGAAATCTAGCTAAAGAAGCCAAGATCTATCATCTTCTTCTCATTCAAAAGATAAGACCTGCTCATTTTTTCCAAAGTGCGAACTGTAGCCCGAGCAAGTCTGGTCAGCTCAGTATCGTAAAATTCAAGTTTTTTCTTGTTCCATACATCAGGGGAACAGAAAAAACGGGAAACCTTTAGCACCGCCTGATTCTCCCCCCACCAAAAGAGTAACTTGAAGTCCAAGGTTCCCTCCGGTAAAAAACCAACTGTTCTTCCAGTACTTGTTGGACGAAGGGAATCCCCATACAAAGCCTCTATTTTTGGCATCATCGAAGGTGTCAACTCCCCGATTCACTTTTGTCCCCTCAAGGACCCAACAATCTGGCGGATTAGACATGAGAAAATAAGTCCCTGTCCGACCAGACTGCCTTAGTGTGTAGAAGTGCCTGATTTCACTCGGGGAAGACGGCGACAGGTTCATCCTGCTCCACATGTGCCACATGCACATCAAGATTTTGTAGCTGTTCGGGGCCAGTTGGGTTGGAGCGATCCCTGCTTCATCCAGAAACTAGGCAATAAACGGCTGAAGAGGAAGGGTGACGCCGCAACAAAGAATGAACCCATAATTTCCACCATGCCCGGGGGAGGGTTCCATGTGGCTCTATCACTGACAGGAGACAGTGTAACTGAGTCATCCAAGTTGAATCGAGCACGATACTTCTCGATCTCATCTTCCCCGACCACATTCTGCTCGGAGTCATACCCACTCGGGCGATCGACAGAAAAAGAGAGACAAGATTTTCTAAACTACTCTTCAACATCCTTTTCATCAATAATTTTTTTCCCTGCTTTGAACGCTGCTCGAGTTGTGTTTATGGACTTCACTTTTACTTTAATGTTTCCCCATCCTCGATCGAAGAGGTACCCTGTGATCAGAAACAATAGATTCAGAACTAGATTCAAAACTAAAACGGACGTCAAGGTAAAGCCCGTAAACGTCAACATCTAAAAAAAGAGGTTCATCAGGAGGGATTTCCCCCAATAATCTACGAGCGTAAGAAACCAGTTGAAAATCTCCACGATCAACCGATTCGAGAGCTATATTAAAAGACGATGATAGGAAGATGGATCCATTAATACTAACCTTTTGATTTAAGAAACCTGTTGTAGAAACTTCAACGGAGACTAAAGGATTTCTACGTAAAGAAATCTGGGTTGGAAATTTCTGGTTTGAATTTGTGAGAATAAACCAAAGCAACCCCATTTAATGGAGCATTTAAAGGGACAATAACACAAAACCCTAAGGTCTAAAAAAAGGGAAAAATAAAAAAGATTTGATAACGTAGGAGGCGCACTAGCAGACGGGTAGGTCGTTTCTCATAAATGGTATCTAGAAATGAAACGGTAGAAGACACGTGTTAAGAGAAGAACTGACCAGGACCGTTAGGACTCCAAAATGTCGCAATCATTGAGATCTCGCGTGAGGAGGCAAATTAAATTTACATGGTCACCATTAAGACACATCCTTATGACAAGACATTTACTTTGGCGTTAATGAGACGTAAAAGATTGAAGGGTTGATTAAAATACTTTCGCCTAGAACGAATCCCTATTCGGCAAAAATATTTTAAGGGGGTGTTGTCATATGTAAATTTTCAGAAGTACACGTCATTGACAAAGAGGATAAAATTGCCAGATGGATAAAATTGCCAGATGGATATCCAAATAGGCATTCAGAAAATATCTCACAAGATATCACCAAAGAAGAGGAACCCGAGTAAGTATAAAAACAAATATTGAGCAAAACCTACTCGGGATCAGTTGACGTGACTCGGGGTTAGCTGACATCATGTTCTACTCGGGATCTGATGACGTCATTCAGAATCAGCTGACGTCGTGTTTTACTAGGGACAAATATCCCGAATAAAGAAGCCCAGCACATAACTCGCATACGAACAAAGAATCATGTTAAAATACACAAAGATATCTGTGTCGAAGAAGAATTCCAAGAAGAGTAGAATACCAAACAGGAAAAAGGTTCCAAATCAAGCAACAATTGATTTCTTAAAAAAGACTACGCATTTGTAAGGAAATAAGTCCTAACTGGATTATATCACTAGAGTCTCATTCGATCTCTATACAAAATCTCCGAAATAGGAAAGAAGACAGACTACTCCAAACAAGTAACCAATCATAATTAAATACAAAAATCTTTCATTACTTGTACAAAAAGGATTAGGGTTCTATGCACATATATATAGACCCATAATCTCGTCATAAAAATATAGAAAAAGAGAGATTGAGAGTTGTAAATCTTATTTCAATAGTGGATTTTTGCTCGGTTGTTTGTTCAACCACCCGTGGACGTTTCTACGATCACCGGAGTTTTACCACGTAAAACTTGTGTCCAATTACATTCTCCTTCTCTTTCTCTTTAAGATCACAGCTAAAATCCAATCTTGTTGACCTTCTCACACATCAAGAAATCGACGTCAACATACTCATATTACCACATTTTGAACTTGGATATTTTGACTTGTCCAGAAGCCATATTTGAATAGATACTATTGAAAACTTAAAGTTAAGATTTAATATCCAATACCTCAAAACATCCATATGATGATATTCTACTCTCATTTAATAAATGGAGCCTTGATGTCCATATTTATAAATGAATTCCTCTATCGATTAACAAATGAATACCACCAAACTATCGAGGATAGACTATGCCATATAATCGTACTTATTGATAGCTCAAATGATAACACTTGCAACCATAAGTCCATCATTTATCTCAAGATTGAGATAGACTTTCCGATTGACTTCAAGTTAAAACTTTTATCCATTGACAGGTCTGGATAAAGTATTTCACTATGATCCCATTCAATGCACCCAGTTCACTAGATTCTTTTACCTAAAGACACTACACTTTGATGATTTTTGACTCATCATAGCTTATTTGATCTCACTCAAATGCTAGCAAAAGAATATATAACTTTGACAAGATAAAGGTGTTCAACCTTTATCTTAAGTTTGAATATTATTCAAGACTAACTAAAGAATTGTGTCTACCTCATACATATCCAGATGTACGAACAGTTCTTCTTTTCCATAGTCTTTTAACCTTATGATTATTTACTTTTGACAATTATAATAATGAAACTATAAATGCTATAAGATTTTTTAAACTAGAAATCACTTTTATTACTATAAAAAGATTGTCAAATACATTATTACACTCTTACTATCGAGATCCCAACATATATGAAGATTCATAAATATTTAACTAGGTAAAGATATGCAAGTCTAAAAACTAGTCATCAAACAAATCCCAATCAACACAAGTTGTCACAAAATATAACAAAGACAATAAATTTGCAATCAAGAAATGCAATCAATGAAGAACTAATCTCAATCAACCAACAAAGACTCAAACATATTCTAAATAAGCTTGAGAGAAGAGTAATGCATTTAATCAACACAATAAATGCTAATCATAGACAAATATGAACAATAATGGAAAAAAATGAGTTATAAGCATGTTCAATGTAGCAGGTTATAAAAAACAAAAAAGATCCATGAAGAAATGATGCTAGAATGATGTTAGATGCACAAGGGATTTGAGTTTGGTTGAGTAAAGATGAGTTCTTGGGAGTCTCTTTCTCTTGAAGAACACTTGGTCACTAAGAACATTGATTTTGATTTTAGACTCCTAAAGACGAAGTAAAGAGAAGATAGGGTAGATGAACCAACCCTAAGTGAAACTCCGCCGTTTTGGGAAATAACAAAATCCGGGCAATTTCGTTTGTCCTTTTTGCAGTTTTTGACCTGCGGAACATGTCTCATGAAACCCACTGATGAAGGATTTGCGGGTCCTTTCGCTATACAGGACCAGTGGTACTTGTTACGTGAAAACAACTGGAAGAAGTTTCGCTTTTTCTTTTGCGGGTCATAACCCGCAGAACTTGTTAAGCAAAAATAGCTGGAAGAAATTTCGATGTTCCTTTAGCGGGTCATAACCAACAGAACCTGATCGGCGAGACATACTGAACCTATAAGAATGTTGTGCAAGTGTGAAGTGTGTAATGGATGCTCACAAATAAACAATTACACCATAAATGTAAGATGAACAAAACATGCATGTAGTGTGTGTATGCAATTAAATCTGTTCAGAGAGTTAAGAACAAGTGATATACTTTTGAAGTGCTCTTGATCTTGAGGTGTTGAGAATACCATTGAAGGTTGATCACTAACTATGAAGAGCCTAATCTATAATTACAAATTAATCCACAATGTGGTTTGTCAACGAAATAAGTCAATCAAAATATGAGGAACTTACAAACCTAGAGCGAAGAACAAGACGCCAGCCAAAGGTCGAGGCTAGAGGTGTCAAAAGGGTCGGGTCGGGTCAGCCCAACCTGAAAATTCAGAGCTCATTTACTGTGCGGATCAGACTCGGATTCGGGTTTGTTACTGTGCGGATTGGACCGGGTCGGATCTGGGATTTCTCACCAGCTGCTAAGATCAGCCCACAAGCCTAATATCTTAAGAGGGCAGGCCGGATCGGATTTGAGCCCAACTATGGCTATTCAAATGTGGGCTTCTTAATATTTTTTTTTTGGATGATCACACATGTACAAGCCCAATAACTTAAGAGGCCGAGCTGGATCGGATTTGGGCCCAAACAGGCCTATTCAAATTAGGGCTTTTTAAAAATAAAAGCATTTGGATGATCACACATGTATTTGAACCTTTAACATGGTTTGACATCCAAATCGAAACTACAACCACGCTATACTAGCCAATTGGTAGCATCTTTTAAATTTATTATATATTACATAAAATTTGGGCTTTTTATAAAATTAAGAATTTTGATGTAAATTCTGAGATTCGAAAACGGATCTCCTCACTTAATCAAGCAATGCTTACCGCCAAGCTGTAGTAATCAACTCTATTTTTTGTTCAAATATTTTTTATATATTTCATGTTTAGAAATCATTATATGTCCCCACAAATGCACAAATAAGGCTAGTTAACTTAATAACTTTATTATGTTTTTAATTTCTTTCCATTATTTGGCAGTAAATATTTTTATTAAACAACATATATATATATATATATATATATATATATATATATAATTATTATCTACTATTCGGGCCGGCCTTGTTCGGGTTCGGATCGGGCTCAGCTCACACAGTAATTTATAAAAACCCAATTTGAATTCAGGCTTTGAAATAATAGACCCAAACCAAATTACGGCCTCTACAGTAACGGCCTGGATCGGACAGGACCGAATTTATCCAGCCCTTTTGACACCTCTAGTCCAAGCATAATCCATTGCATAGACATCAACCACCAACTCACTCTCAAAAGGAAAACAGACTCCAAGAGGAATATCAAAGCAACCATTAACAAAGTCTTTATAAGTACAAAAAACTCCTATACAACCAGCAAGACCAGGACTACCAAAAGCTAGTGGTGTAAATATGGGTCGGCTTACTCGACCTGCCAAGGAAGGCAGGTCGTGCCTAGCACGGCCCCTTTTTTTTGGGGGTGGGGGGGCGGATGACGACTTATATCTTTTAAAAAGTTATTTTTTGTTTGACGATTAACCAAACAACTTTAAAATTGTTTTTTGTTTTTGAAAATGTTTTAGAAAACATAACCAAATAGCACCTAAGGTTAATTATTTATTATTTTTAATTGTTTTACTTTATTATTATTTTCTTGGATAATATTTAATAATTTTACCCTTTCATTTACCGTTATGATATTTCAGATTTCAAATTTATGACGAAAGGGTAATTACAGGGTGGATAATGGTAATAACTGTAAGGAGGAATAGTTATTTTAGAAACTAGAGGGTGTCAAATGACTATTATCTCAAATTAGAGGGGTAACCCTAAAATTTATCTTGTAAGAAAATTATTAAAGGGTACAGATATTGACACCCTAGTACACCCATGTCTAATATTTAAAATGTAAATATTACTATAAGCACCCATCCTAATGCCAATAGTACCCTCATTGAAATAAATATATCCATTTTAATACATATTATTTATAAACACTCTTAAATTATTATCACACCCAATTTATAAAAAAAATCATATTATTTTTGGAATCAAATACTTTGTTAATGATGGTCCAATTTAATTTTGAAAATATCTCAATTTTGAAAATATCTTGAATGTAGGAGCCTTATAAAAAGGAATATATGGAACCGTAATGGGTCAAGAAATTTTCAATATGAAATTATCTTATTTATACAACTATCTTTAAAAAAAAATTCTTATTGATATCTACGACTATTTTTTTTTTAAAAAAAACTTTTGATATTTACAGTTATCGTTAGTTTATTTTATCGATAGAGTTCATAACTATACTTGAAAGAAAAAAAAAAACGATAATCATGTGATAATAAAAAAGTTTGATACTTGAAATAAAATTAGGGTTTATCATAAGTTTTTTTTTTTGAAAGATATTTTTTTTTTAATAAAGAAATATAGTTGATATGAATGTAATTAATGAATGTATATAATATTTGGTTTATTTTTAATTAAAGTAACTTGTACTCATTAGTAAATTTTTATTGATGCATTTTTGTAATTAATTTTTTTTAACAACATATATGTGTACTACTAAGTTTTATGGGTGTCAATATTGGCGGCCATTGTTAAAAGCTCAAACCCACCTCTTTTATATCTATAATTACATTTATTGACTAACGGTTTGTTTGTTTGTTTTTTTAATTTTATGAAAAGCCGTATTACCTCTTTTTAACTTAAATTAAGATATTTTTTTTTTAAAATTACTAACTTAAATCTCAATTTGAGATTTATATATCTATTAGAAAACGTGCTTTTTTTTTTGCTTTTATCATATTTAAAATCATTAGATTAAAGTCTCCGGATATATTTCCACAAGCACCCTCTAACAACTCAAACCTTTGCAATTTGATCCAAACCAAATAAAACCCTAAAAATCACATTTCGGTCGAGAATGTCTATCGAGAACGCAACAATAGTGACCACTTACAGAGCTATATCAAATCTCCATTCCTAGCTGGAATCTAAGGTATTACCTTTGTTGTACATAATATTTACTGAGAAGACACGTCACCAGGCAACGTGGACCAATCATGCCACATAAGCAAAAGTCAAGGGACCAATCAAAGGACATACTAGCATTCCATGTTGACAGGCCACCTTCCACCAGTATAACATTAATAAAGTACCAGGCAATGCTAGCAATCCTAAGTAAAGCTGAGTATAAAACCTTGCATGGTCGGCTCAACTCTGCACAAACAGGAAAAAAGCCATATTAGGGTTTCCTCTGAACAGAAGGTTATACAACCATCATGAGCAATCATAAATCAACTGATATACAACCATCAAAAAGAGTTCAACAAGGAAACATACATATCTTCTCCAGAATATCAGCCCTATACAGATTCTTCGGAGTCATTTGCATTTAATGAATAACGACACCAAATAGGAAAGAAATATCAATTCTGTAATCTTTACTTACAGGCCACGATTCCAAACCCTAGCAGGACCATGTATAAATACACCTGTAAAACACATTGTAAAGTGTGAGCATCTCACGATAGAGAGAGACTAGAGTGTATCAATATTCACAAAATACTGGATTTGCTTCTCAGTTGCTAAGGCAACGACCTGTAGATGTTTCTCCAATAATCGAAGTTTACCAAATACTTTGTTGTTTCTTTATTACCTTTTGCTTTTCTTACGTTTATATCTACAGGTTTCCTTAACTTAAATTGTTGGACAGTTGACCATCAAGAAATCACCATAAAAAATTGGCGCTAGAAGAAAGGGGACATGTACTTAACTTTGAAATCCCATGTGAAACAATGGCTGGCAAAATAGATGGTAGTGGTTCTAGAAACAACCAGGAATTACCAGATGACGAGCCTGGAGTTAACACCATTCTCACCGTTACAGGTCCTACAGACAATGCCCTAACGATCAAGAATCAATCAATGGTTGTGGTTAGCGTTCAATGGTTTCCTCCGACCAGCGAGGAGATCGCTCAGCGATTTTAAGAGTCTTTATAACAACTTGTGTCTGATACGTCTAGACATAAGGTTTTCCTTTCCACCATGGAAGACTTAACTTCACCCTATAATCTACATACCTCAGACCAACTGCAAGGCAAGTTGCGTTCTATAGTAGTTGGCCTGACAACGGATGCACCACTGAAAATGAGTCAAAACCTAACCGATCGGCTTGAAACCTTGTCAAAAAGACAGGCTCGAGACAACGAAGAACCCAAGGAGGACTAACATCCCCGTGTAGAGCACAGTTTTGATTAAGCAAAACAATATCAAAACTGAACCAACAGGCGCACCCTTTGGAGGGATCGGTCATCATCATCCGAAGATAGTGACCGACACCATCGTCAAAGACGCCAAACAGGGATGATTCGATTGCATGGCCTGGCCTGAGAGGTTTGGAAACAAGACACTGAAGAACAAAGACTAGGCGTAACCATCAGTCAGAGATTCAAATCCAATGGAGAACCGGTGGGTAAAAGTGGACATACTCATACATAGTTTGACCTGAGAAGTTCTGAATAACAAACGACAGATGGATGCTCTGGTTAGGCGTTATGGGTGCAACGAACTATCAAACGTTAAGTCAGACATCCCTTTCACCAGTGATATCCTTCGGACGCCATTCCCAAAAAGATTTAGGATGCCATACATGGAACAATTCAAAAAGGATACGAACCCCAAGAAGCACGTCAGGCGGTATAAGAGCTCTATGACCCAATATGCCTTAAACGATACCATGTTATGCCTAAACTTTCCTCAGACTCTCGAGTAATTGAGATCTCGGTGGTTCCGGAGATTACACATAGCGAGCATAGAAACATTCAACGAGTTGAGCTGAGCTTTCTCGAGAGAGTTCCTCGAGAAAGTGAACAGAAAGAAATCAGTGGCTCACCTCTCCCAGCTCAAACAGGGAAAAAATGAATCGCTCAAGAAGTATCTAGGAAGATTCAACCAAGATGTGTCAGAGATTAGGAGTGCGAATGATAAAGCCAACATCATAGCATCTATTAATAACTTACAGAGTGGCCAGTTGTCTTTCGATTTAAGGAGAGCCCGTCTGATCAAGTACGCAGATATGATGGACATGGAAGATGTGTATGCATCGGCAGAAGAAGAAGAGATTACAACAGTCAGTTACTTCATGCATGGTGGATGTCCCGATTAATACAAAATCAAGGATAATGGACCCATGGATCAGAACCAGAAAGGAGATAAACAGAAAGGCAAGACCCGAGATGGTCGAGATGGTCATAGAAATTTTGACCAGGTAAAGGAGAAATTCGGGGGAAATATAAAATCTACACCCCTTTGTAGAAAAAACAGGAAAAGATCCTTGTAATCCTAGAAGAAAAGAACATGTCAAAGGAACGTCCTAGTCAATCACAGTTTTCTTGTAGCGATACTACGAAGTATTGCTGGTTCCATAAGAGGAACATACATGAAACCTCTAGATGTTACCAGCTCAAAGATCACATCGAGACCCTTTTTCGAGAGGGACACTTGAAAGATATCATCCTGAAGAAGATCGAGAAAGCAGATGGTCACCGAGATAACCGGTAAGTAAGCCGGGGAAGAAAGATGAGTCCGAAGAAAACTGAGGATGAGGGGGTGATAAACACCCTCTTTAGTGGGCCATCAACTGGAAAGAGCAACAGGGAAATGACACAGGAAATCTGAGAAGCAATGAAGGCAAGAAGGGACCTCGATGTAAATTCCATCAAGCTTGGTCAGAAAAGAATTAAAGAAGGCCGTGACCCAATAACATTTACTGAAGCCGACTAACATGGTATGGATGTTAGTAGACATGGCATAAGTTTAGTTTGAACTAATGAACCGAATTGAAAAAACCAAAACCGAAATCGTTTTTTTCTATTCTGGTTTTAGAACCAGTACCAGGGCGGCTTCTATTCTGGTTCCAGTTTCGATTCCGGTTCCAGTTTCGATTCCGGTTCCAGTTTCGATTCCGGTTCTAATATTTAAGAAACCGTCCACTTCGAACTGGATTGGAACCAGCGGCTTCGGTTCCAACAATTTTTTTTAAATTCTTGAAACCAAATTTTAGAATCTCTCTCTTCACTTTCTGTTCTTGATCTATCTCTCAACCCAGAACTTCTACCTCTCTTTCTAATCCAAACCAGTCAAGCTCAAGAACCCATGACCCATTACCACAAACCTAAAACTCACACTGATCGATGATGAAGAAGTCGAAGAAGAAGAAAGAAGAAGGAAGAAGAAGAAAGATGAAAGAAGGAAGGAGAAAGAAGAAAGAAAAAGAAAGAAGGAAGGAGAAAGAAGAAAGAAAAAGATGAAACGTGTGATGATCGATCATCAATCCAAACCAGTTAAGCTCAAGCTAAGAAAGACGAAGAAAGAAGTATAAGAGGAAAGAAGAAAGAAGAAGAAAGAAGATGATGATATCAGATCGATCTATCTGGGTTGATTTGGAAGAGAGAGTGATAAAAATCTGGGTTAAGAGAGAGATGAAGATTTGGGTTGTGAGACATCAAACACTGAGTGAGTCTGATTTGAGTGAGTTTTTTCTATAAAATTGGTGGTTCTGAAATCGAAACCAGAACCAGAACCGAAACCGGTGGTTTTAAAATCGAAACTGGAACCGAAATCGAAACCTTTTAAGGTCGATTTCGATTCCTCTTTCCTCAGAACTGGAACCGTCGGTTCTGAACCGGAACTGAACCGGTGACATGTCTGGATGTTAGACCTAATAAATGCTCAGATTAGTCATAAAGAGGTTCATCGAGTATTGATTGACAATGGGAGCTCGGTAGACATTCTGAGTGCAGGAGAGAATGATCAACTGAGACTAGATAGAAAATACCTATAACCTTTCCATACCCCACTCTGAGGATTGGGTGGAGTAGAGGTCAGATATTTGGTTACGGCAAAGCTGCCGGTAAAGGTTGGAAAGGCCTCTTGGCAGAAGACAGTATTACTTGATTTTGTAATTGTAGATATAAAGAACTAACTTTACAACGCCGTGCTAGGCTGACCATTCCTGAACAAAGCCAAAGATGTTACGGCCACGTACGCTCTAATGATGACGTTCCCAATAAAATACGGGGTAGGTGTGGTTAAAAAGGTCACAAGAAATGGCACGAAGGTCAAACCTTTTAGTCTACCAAGACAAATAAGACAGAAAAGGCCACCAGGTATGTATGCTTCTATCAGCGGACCAAATATTGGGTGAGTCAGAAGCCGAAGTACCAGAAGGGTTTGAATTGGACCCAAGAGAAGAATCTGAAACCTTGAAGAATGAGCCAAAAAAAGATATAACCTTGGACAACAATGAGCCGACCAAAGTGGTTAAGATAGTTGCAAAGGGAATACTGTAGGGAAAAATCGGTTCAAAATGCGGTGGAAGTGTAAAATTAGGGTTTGGTAAATTTTAAAAACGTCCCCTTTAATAGAAAGAACATTAACCCTAGATTAATTGACATATAATAAAAGTATCGTACCTTTTTATTTTTTTTCGTGAAGATTGAACTAGCGTCGAATTGAATCCGTAAGATCTTCTAATCCAATCATGAACGTGAATCTCTTAGAAGTGTGGGCTCTCTTTCTTTTAATTGTATTCCTGAGGATGGAAACAAATAAAATCTTCTTCTTTATTAGTCACAATAATCCTCCAACAGAAAGCCCAAGAACGTCCGGTCATTTATGAATTTTCAGTCTATTTGATTGAAACTCACGAGAACCTTGATTCGATGTTGTACACAAAACCTTTTGATGTAAAGGCTATTAATGCACTATCGAAAACAAAATGTACCTCGTTTCTCTTCTCCTTGGTCGAATTCAATACATAATATCTATGAGTTGGACGAAGTTTTTTTTTATAACTATAAAAAAAAAACAATTAAAAAATAACTTCTCACACCAAAAATTAGGTCTTGGTCGAAATTATATATAGGAGTATATATAGGTGACCGAAAATCCTCTTAGAAAGAGGAATTCTACTTCACCAAGACTCCTATCAAAATTTGGATACAACCCTCTTAAAAATTATTGAATATAAATTAAATAGTGATTAAATCAAAAAAAAAATCCTAATAGAAATCAAATACTTCCTAATTTGACTAGATAAATAAATTCTTATTATTTATCTACTTATCAAATATAGTATTTGATACTTATCTTATTACCAACAATAATATGAATCTAGGAGACCATCTCTTACTAGAAAAAAGATTTTGAATTTTAATTAATTAATAAATTAATTAATTTTCATTTAATTAAATGATTAATTAAAAAAACAATATATAAGACTAATAAATAATCCCTTGCTGCCCAAGCCTATATATATGGGCCAAATATTTTTTTGTTCTATTTTATTAAATCCATGGACTTAAATAAAAAGTTCACATGTGAACTAGACTCATTCTTACTAAAAGAAACAAGTCCACATGCCTTAATACAATTCTAGATGGACCCATAAATTGGTTCGGTAGAATATATCAAGTGATCCATGCAAGTTCATGTGAATTGGGGATCTTGGCGTGCTATCTAAATTTAAGCTCCAATAGACATAACCAAATCACAATCAACAAATGATTCAGTTAGGTCCTATATATTAATTTTAGTTCATTCCACTAAATAACTAAAATTAAACTCTTAAATAAAGATAGGATAAGTTAATATTGCTCATTCATACCCTAGACAATCTTACTGGAGAAAGTGTATCCTCGTGAAGAATACTAGTAATCGCCAAGATCTCATAGACCGCCTATAATAGCTCTCCAAGTTACCATATTTACTCATATGACCATATTTTGAACTTGGATATTTTGACTTGTCCAGAAGCCATATTTCAGTAGACACTATTGAAAACTTAACGTTAAGATTTAATATCTAATACTTCAAAACATCCATATGATGATATTATACTCTCATTAAATAAATGGAGCAACGATGTCCATACTTATAAATGAAGTCCTCTATCTATTAACAAATGAATACCACCAAACTATCGATGATAGACTATGCTATATAATCACACTCATTGATAGCTCAAATGATAACACTTGCAACCATACGTTCATCATTTATCTCAGGATTGAGATAGACTCTCCGATTGTCTTCAAGTGAAAACTTTTATCCATTAGCGGTTCTAGATATTGTATTTCACTATGATCCAATTCAATGCACCCAGTGCACTAGATTCTTTTACCCAAAGACACCACACTTTGATGATTTTAGACTCATCATAACACATTTGATCCCACTCAAATGCTAGTAAAAGAATCTACAACTTTGACAAGATAAAGACGCCCAACCTTTATCTTAAGTTGTGAATATTATTCAAGACTAACTAAAGAATTGTGTCTACCTCATACATATCCAGATGTATGAATATTTCTTCTTTTTTCATAGTCTTTTGACCTTATGATTATTTACTTTTGACAATTATAATAATTAAACTATAAATGTTATAAGATTTGTTAAACTAGAAATCACTTTATTAATTTGAAAAGATTGTCAAATATATTATTACACTCTTGCTATCGAGTATAATCCCAACAAATACAGAGATGTGTTCACTTGGAGCCATGAAGATATGCTAGGGATAGACACAAAGGTGATATCACACTTCCTGGCCGTTGATCAACTGTTCAGGCCAGTGGTCCAGAAGAGACGATTGTTCAACCCGGAGAGAAACGTGACGATTTGAATAAAGCTTCCCAAAGGATAACTTTTCACTTTCCAGGATAAACCAGTTGGTGGACACCACAACAGGCCATGAGTTTCTCAGTTTTATGGTTGCCTATTCATGGAACAACCAAATTATGATGAATAAGGCGGATGAAGAAAAAACGACATTCACAATCGATCAAGGATTGTATTGTTATACGAAAATGCTCTTTGGCTTGAAGAATGCTGAAGCAACTTATCAGAGATTAGTGAACTGGATATTTGCTTGGCAAATCAAAAATATCATGGAGGTTTATATGGATGACATGTTGACCAAAAGCGTCACAACAGGAGGAGACATATCGGATCTGAGTGAAACCTTTGATTTGTTAAGAATATATAAGATGAAGCTTAACCCGGACAAGTGTGTGTTCAGTGTGTCATTAGGAAGGTTCCTGTGCTTCCAAGTTCACCAAAGAGGGATCGAGGTAAACCCCAAGAACATCAAAGCCCTTACATATATGATCTCTCACCTAAGACTTTAAAGAACGTGCAAAGGCTGATCAAGTGCCTCGCTTCACTCAATCGGTTCATATCCAAGTCATTAGATAAATGCACACCGTTCTTTAATGCAATAAAGAAAGGAAAAAGGGCTTGAATGGAGTTAGGAATGCGAGGAGGCTTTTCAGAAGTTGAAGCAATACTTAGGCTGAGGACCAATCCTCTCCAAACCCAAAGTTGGGGAGACCCTATATTTATACTCATTCTTCACAGAAGTAGTAACCAGCATCGTATTAATTATGTTAGAGGAAAGGGTGCAGAAACTAGTGTATTACACAAGCAAAACTCTGCTACTCACCAGCACGGAAAATGACTCTCGTGCTAGTCATGGCAGGAAGGAAGCTAAGACCATACTTTTACGCATACACAGTGGAAGTATATACTTACTACTCACTCATGCAATCTTGTAAAAGCCATAATTGTTGGGGTGATTAAATAAGTGGGAAATAGAGTTGAGCGAGTTTGACATCAAGTACACACCAAGGGCATTGCTCAAAGGACAAGCCATGACTGAGACAAAGGATAAAATAATAAGATTATTTTATTTCCTAACTAGGTCAAGTGTTCAAGTCATAGTGAACTTGGGTACTTAGAATCCTATACTACCTTGGACACTAAAATGCTAATTATCATATTTTGAATATGATTAGTGTTTTGTTTTTTAAATAAATATATATAGATATGATATTATAAAAACAAGATATAGCATAGCAATTGAAAACACATATTCTTGTCAAATAAGAAAGAAAAGAGAGGTGGTCGGTCAAGTGAAGGAAAAAAGAAAAAAAAAAGTTTTGCTTTTTTATGTCTTTGATCTAGGGGTGACAGAATTCTCCCTACACAAAGCAAGAGTTGTTTTGTGTTATTTCTTCAACCTCCATACAATCTCCTGAAGACCGTGATGCGCCCACATACAGTTACTGGAACCTGGGAGATAACGAGGAAGAACAGGTGGTACAAATCGGAAAGCTATAAAGAAGTGAAAGAATGAAGGAGTTAGCCTATAGGTATGATTTTGAATCTTACCCCAATTATTCTTATATATCGTACATGGTTATTATGAGTTGTTTAAATATTTTTTTTAAATGTTTTGAAATTTTCATCCGTTGCGCGACTTTAGGGCTTACAATTGGTATCAAAGCCTAGTATGATATATTCAAATAAATCATTTTTTTTCTTGATATATTGCATGTATATATGTGTAGGCACAATCTATTGAATGTACGATGTTTTATTTTTATTTTAAAGCATGATTGATCGTTAATTGTATGGTACGGTGGGTTTTAGGGTTTTAGATATTATATGTAATATTTTTTCTGTTGTAATATTAATTCCGGGTTGTAAATATTTTTTTATTTTATTGTTCTACTATTTTTTTTATTTATCATTGATGTAATACGGTGAAGAACAATGATCCGGATCGCATATCACAACAGTCGCATGGACCATGGACAAGTGCCATTTTGTATATGTAAAATAGCTTGTTAAACAAATTTTATAAAACCCTATTTGCACTCAGATTTGATAACAATATAGTAGCAAGTATGGGTATCGTCCACAGATATCGTGTTATGCTTAAATGATCAAATTATACTCTAAGCTAATATGCAAGAAAAGCAATAGAAATGACGTTTTGGATCAAATGTGATTAAAACAAAAACAAGTCTAACTAACTAGAAATGCAACAAATAGTAAATGAATATGTATGATAAGGGGACTAAGGGAATGATGGATTCAACATGCAACAATGGGTAGGTATGAATTCTCATTAATACTCATTAATCCAAAGTAACCAATCGAGAGGGTATAGCTTGGTTGTAGATCCCTTGTGAGTATTCAATTTAGAGGGTATAGTAGTGATTACCCACAAGTGATTGCTCATTACAATACACATATATCAAATAAGGGCTAATCTCTTAATAAATTCACCAACCTAGAGGGTATAGAGTTGGTGCTTAATCTCTCTAAAGCAACCAATCTAGAGGGTACAGAATTGGTCACTCAATTGAGATAAGATAAGGATAAAGATTAATAAGTCCGGATTTCACTAGAGGAGGGTACTCTAATTCAATCCTTCCATTCAAATGAGCTAAAGAGAATTAAATAGAGGGTATTCTCAATTCTCTACTCTAATTATTTCTTAGATAACATGCAAGGAAAAGAGGGTACAATCAAATGCAAATTATCCTTGAAATCACTAACAACCAATGAATGGAATAAACTTGATAGATTAATTGAGAAGTATAGAATTCAATTACAAACCCATGATCACAAATGAATCACATCAATCCCCTAGTGGCATGTTTAGCTACTCATGTCTATAACAAGAATGAAACAAGAAGAAAAGGATAGAAGTAAAACCATAGATGATTCCTCCTTCTTGAAGCTCCAAATGATCTCCTTGATTCATTTTGTTGAGTAGATGATATGGATGATGTGAGAATTGAATGGGTTATGGAGGAAAACAAATCCTATATCTGAAGAGAGAAAATGGTTATGAATGAGTATGTGAGCGTATGGCTCATAACAGAATGGATTCTATTTATAGGTGCATTCAAAATGGCTGAAAACTGCTGATGTGGCAACCTGTCTTGAGAAATGCATGGATCAAGACCCGCACAGGACCCGTACAAATACTTGGTGCTTTGATTTTCATCTCATGGTTTAACTGCAATATACGGACACTTGCGTGATGGTGCGCGGGTGTAGACCCTCGCATTGCCCTGATGCTTCAATTCCAACTCTCGGTTTTAGAGGAATGCAAGGACACTTGCACGATGGTGCACGGTTGTAGACCCGTGTATTGCCCTGATGCTTCTACTTCCTTCATAGTGCGCGGGTTGTGCATTGGTTAGAGCAAGCGCACAACCCTGATGCTGCTTCATCAACTTTTTGACCTTTTTTGTGCGAAAATCGCATCTTTTATCCAATTAACTGGAATGTACCTAATTACTTGAAAACACAAATAAATAGCCATAAGAAACGCTAAAGCACCAAAAATGAGACAATGGCTAAGGAAATGAGGGCCAAAATATATAATAATTTTTGCACGATCAAATACCCTCAAACTAAACTTTTACTCGTCCTCGAGCAAACTTAAAACAAAACAAAGACTCAAACAAAAAATTACTCGACCTAAGACTCAAAATCCAATAATCCAATAAGTCGCATGTCTAACTGGTGATGACATGCAATGATGTGTGATAGAGAGAAGTAAACATATGCAAAGTAATATAAAACAACTCAAAGGCACTTGAGGGAAACTCGCACTGCCACGAATCCATCACATTTGAGTGCTCTCATATCGGGAGCTACTCAATCCCACATCTGGAGCATAATTCACTTCGACTTTAAACCACATCCGGTTTCGCTCTTCTTTTTCCGCTTAGAGTCTTAAGTTCAAACTCAGTCAAGGTATGCAATGATGAAATTTATGCATAGAACGCTAGTGCATTGCATATAATACATATTCAAAACGAGTTATGTATGTGAACTATCCTCGAAATGATTCACTATGCCATGAACATGAAAGATCAATATATCAACAAACATTCCCAATCAAGACCTACTGTGGATCAGATAGGGCTTTCTCTTTGGTTGTAATGGGGCCATGGGGTTAGATGTGGTGAACAAAGAAGAATGGGAAAGTTTGAGTTTAAAGATCACCAATCATGCTTACATATACTCACATACCCCATACAAAGCTCTAATACACATTTACACATTTTAGCAAGTACGCATGTACAAATATACCCATATTGTGATTCAAATTTATACTCTACATTGTGAGTACTTGACATTACTTTCAAGGCTCTTTTGTTTTTATATTTTCTTTGCCTTTTTCTTTCTTTTGATTTTCTTTTTATTTTTTTTTACACATTACATATTTACAATTTAAGCTCATAAGTGCAAATTCGAAACTTTTACAAATTGATCCATTTCACACACAATTCATTGTTGCCTACATACATACTCTATTTACTTTGGAGCTTACACCTCTTAAACCCACACAACACACATACCCACACATGATTGGCAATTACCAAAGGTAGTCTTGCGTTTGGCTATAGCTATATGGTTCATTTTTGGTTCCAAATGAAAGGTAAGTGTTTGGCCGTAAATTGGCTATGAAGCACACATAAGGGATAAGAGATGTGTTTAGGCATTTTAAGTAGTTAATCACACACAACACTTAAAACTATTTCCATAATTAGTTTATCAATGGAATGAGTGCATCCAACAAGCAATCCACACTATATATGCAATATATGTCCTATGGCATGTGACACTAATGACGAGAAGAGTGTTTAAAGAATAGAAAGAATTTAACACTCAATGTGCTTTTTAATGGCTTGTGTTTGTGAACTCTCGGGTGTCTCCACTATTAGAACAAGATGCAAGAGCACCAAGTCCCCTCAAATCAAGTACACAAAAGATCCCCACGAGTGATAAAGGTTTGTTACACAAGCTCACAATGGATGTATAGACTCGCCAAAAGCACAAGCTTAAGACATCATACCCAACCTAGTTAAAGCTCGAAATTTTGGCCAATGCGACAAAATTTTAAAACTTGGACCAAAAATGACAAATAAAATACTCAAGATGACTCAATAAGGCATCTACACCCCCAAACCAAAACCCAACATTGTCCTCAATGTTGAAGACTAAAGAGTCCGGCCTAGCGGCGCGCACCTAACATGACTAAAAACAAAAAAAACTCAAAATGGCTCATACATAAAATGAGGCAATTAAATACAATATTAACATGCAAGCGCAAGCATCCATAATCACCAACCATTTCCACAACAAGCAATTTCATCTAACATTTCATTCAAAATTGATGGCATGGAGGTAAAACAACCCCCAAACCAGTTCCATATTATATGCACCAAAACCTGTACATGATATATGCAATAATTCCAAACCCCCAAACCGAGTTGGGCTATATAAAAAATTATCCTGTAAATACTATGCATCTCCACACGAGCCTTCGGCTCATCCAAACAAAAATGAAATAATCAATAAGCTCAAAATTCGCAATCATGTTTCCAACAAAAGAATTCATACAATACCCCAAAATGATATTCAATGAACTATTCACAACCATTCATATGCACAATTTAATAAACAAAACTCAAAGGATAATGTGCAATGATTGGAATTGAGTTAGAAAGGTAGAACCAATGTGACTGTTCACTTGTTTACAACTTGAGTAGGTTCCCGCCCTTTTTATGGGCACTCTTGGCTTGCTTGTCTCTCCAAGACTTGCAAGTGGCCGGTGTGTCAAACCAAGAGATGAAGAGCCTAGCCTTAAAGCACAACTTAATCACAAAGGTTAATCAAATATAACAATTATCTCAATCCACACATACTCTCAACATATAGTACCCTAAATAGCCAAATTCACCACTCATGGTTATTAAGCTAAACTAATCAAAAGCAACTAAAAGCAAATCAAAAGAATAAAGAGTTCAAATATAAAGACAAAAATACATGGCAAGAATAGTTAAAGGTCAATTATTATCCAGCAGCTCGGCTCTGTCATCCTTAAGTGCCTGTGCAGCTAATTTTTGCTGAGAACCACTGTTGTTATGTGCTGATAGTGCGCAGGTATTCACCTGTGCATGGACCCGTGCACTGACGCTTGTTCTCTTGATTTGATCGTGTTGGGCTCGCATCCTCAGATTGTTGTTTCCTTGTGTTCATCATTTCCTTGTCCCATACACAATCAGAACTCCCATCAACTATACTCGCCTTATTTCTCTATTAGTAATAAAAACAAACATGAAAAACATAAGATAATTATAAAAAGATAGCATCAAAAATGTTCAATGGGATGTTAATGGTGGTTTAACCAAGTTAGGAAACTCTTTCGATTTTTCAATCCAAACAAATTTAGAGAGCTTTTTTATTTTCTCACTTCTCTTGGTTTTTACCTTATCTAATAGGTGTTTCCTAACCCAAACTTTCTTGACTTTTGGTGGGTTCTTCCTGGCCCTATGTTGACTTATCTTAAATTTGTTGGAACTTAAATCAAAAAGCCTTAATGTGCCCCTTCACAGGACAAAAGAAACAAGTAATAGGGTGATTAGAAAAATTCCATATATGTTCATGTCCATGAGGCTTTTGATGTTGCCTCCTTTCAAGAGCCTTCATCTCCCTTTCCACTTTGTCATGTTGGACTATGAAGTTAAATTCCTTGACCTTGGCAATTTTTAACTCTTCCTCTTTCTTGTTTAATTGTTCTTTGACTTCCTCCAACGCACTTACTTTTTGCTCCACATCCATCATAAATCTTCTATTCTTCCTTGCACATTCTTCCTTAAATTCTTCCGACAGTGTAGCAAGGTCCACTAGATCTTTGGCTTTAAACTATTGTTCTTTTGTAAGGCTTCCTAATTGTATTTTCGATTTTGGTTGGTGGAAGACAACTTATGCACTCTGTCATTTAAAAATGCATTTTCACCCTTAAGAAGTTTCACCTCAAGCCTTAGCTTCTCATTTTCCTTTTCAAGCTCAATGTCTTTAGCCACTTCTTCAAGCACTTTTTCATCAAGATTTGCTTCTTCCTCTTACATGACCTTTTTCTCAATGACGCTATCTTGATAACCTTCTTCCATCTCTGAGGCCAATTCAAACACCTTGACTAACTCGCAAACCTTGCTTTTCCTTTTTTGGCTCTTTGGTACTTCCACCGTGAACCACCCTTCTTCTTTTACTCTTTGTTCAGAAACCACCTCTGAATTTGACTTTATCCTTCACTAATTACAGGTTATGTTCGGGTAGCCATCCGAGCAAAAGTGACACAAAACTGTTTGTTCTGTAATGTTTGCATGGATGAAGAAGGGTTCATTGGTCTGGGAACATGTCCTGGGCATGATGTTCTACTTTACACAACTAAGGTCAATGGCGGACTGAGCTAGAGGATGGGGCATTCCCAATGCGTGTTAGGTCGAGGGATGTCGTGTCAGCAATAGTAGTTAGACTTCATTTTAACAGTTGTTTTATTATTTTGAAAATTGTTTATTTTATTCCTTGATTTACTAGAACTCTAATTTCAGTATCCAAGTTGTTGGAACAATTTTATTTATTTTCTTTTAACAATAAATAAGTTATTATTTCTAGAAATGGATTAAATATATGTTCATGTTTAATTGGAAACAACTTGTATGTATTAATGCTGTTAATATATACAACACCGCTCAATGCTGAAATGTTTAAAGTTGAAAAACCTAAAACAAAACGACATAAAGTTTCTCCAAATAATGAAACGTATCTATGACATCTAAGACTTGGCCATATTAACCTTGACAGGATAAACAGACTAGTTAAAAGAGGGCTTTTAAGCCAGTTAGCGGTTGGCACCATACCAGTTTGCAAACCCTGTTTACGTAAAATGACCAATAGACCTTTTACTGGAAAAGGGCTTAGAGTTAAGGAACCACTAGAGCTTATACACTCAGATATCTGTGGACCAATAAATGTTAAAGCAAAGGGTGGTTATGAGTATTTTGTCACTTTTATAGTTGACTTCTCTAGATACAGTTATGTCTACCTAATGCAACGGAAGTCGAAAAAGTTCAGCTGAAGTTGAGAACCAATTATGCAAGACTATCAAGGCTCCACTATCAGATTATGGAGATGAGTACCTTGACCAAACAGCGGCTTATATTTTGAATGTACATCCAAATTTGTTCCTAATACTCTCCTAGAGTTGTGGAATGGTCGTAAAGCTAGTTTGTGATATTTCTACATACGGGGGTGTCCAGTACATGTACTGAAGAATAGAACTAGAAAGTTAGATCCTAAGTCTATGGTCTGCTTGTTTGTAGGTTATTCCAAGGAGACTAGAGGTGAATACTTTTGTAGTCACGAGGAGAAAAAAGTATTTGTATTGATAGATACAACGTTTCTTGAGGATAACTATATGAGTGATCATAAACCTCAAAGCAAGATTATGTTAAATGAGTTATAGCTTTGTATGACCAGTGCTCAATCAATAAGAGTTATTGTTCCATCTATGTCTGAGAGTCAGACGATTCCTAGTCAGACTACACTACCACTTAAATGTAGCGGGAGGGTTGTACGATAACATGATCGTTATTTAGCTATTGAAGAGGCACATGTTGTCGTCTCTGATAATAGTATGGATGGTCCATTGTCATTTAAACATACAATGGAAGATTCCGACAAAGAGGAATGGTTTAAAGCCATGAATCTCTAGATGGAGCCGATGTACTCCAACTCAGTTTGGAAACTTGTAGACTTATCGGATGGGATGAAACCCATATGTTGTAAGTGGATCTACAAGAGAAAGAGAAGAGTAAACGGGATGGTAGAGACCTTCAAAGCAAGGCCAGTGGTACAGGGTTATACCTATGGCAAATGGACATCAAGACTGCATTTTTGAATGGCAATCTTGATGAAAACATCTACTTGATGCAACAAGATGGATTCGTGTTCCAGGATCAAGAGAAAAAGGTTTGGAAGTTGCAAAGGTCTATTTATGGACTAAAACAAGTATCTAGATCTTAGAACATTCGGTTTGATAATGCTATTAAACCTATGGCTTCGAGCAAAACATCGATGAGCCTTGTGTTTATAAGTGGATCATTGACAAGAAGATAGTTTTCTTAATCCTATATGTAGATGATATCCTACTCATTGAGAATAATGTCGGGGTGTTATCAGAAGTAAAGGGCTGGCTGGTAAGCCAATTCCAAATGAAAGATTTGGAAGAGGTGAGTTATGTTTTAGGGATTTAATTAATAAGGGATCGTAAAAAATGAGTTCTTAGTGTTGTCTCAAGCATCGTATATCAACAAGATTCTTGTGCGATTCTTGATGCATAACTTTAAGAAATGTTATTTACCTTCTAGGAATGGAGTTCACCTATCTAAGGAATAGTCTCCTAAGACACCTCAAGAAGTTAAGGATGTGAGACAAATTTCATATGCATCAGCAGTAAGTAGTCTCATGTATGCTATGCTATGCATGAGACCAGACATCTTCTTCATAGTGGGAGTAGCCATCAGATTTCAGTCTAACCCAGGATTAGATCATTGGGTTACCGTAAAGACTATTCTCAAGTATCTTTTGAGAACGAGAAACTATACGCTAGTATATTCTGGGCTGGATTTGATCCAATTAGAATAAACAGATTTTGATTTTCAGTCAAACAGGGATTCTAGTAAATTCACGTTTGGATCAGTTTTCACCCTTGGTGGTGGAGCCATAGTATAGAGGAGTGCTAAGCGATCATGTATTGCTGACTCCACCATGGAAACTGAATATGTAACAGCTGAAGAGGCTGTTTGGCTTCATAAGTTCTTGACCGATCTAGAAGTTGTTCTAGATCTAGATAAGCCAATCATACTTTATTGTGATAATAGTGGTGCAATGGCTAATTCCAAAGAATCAAGAGGCCACAGGAGAGGGAAGCCTATAGAGAGAAAATATCATCTCATCAGAGAGATAACGTAGAGAGGGGATGTGACCGTTACCAAGATAACGTCGTTGGACAATCATACTGATCCATTTACGAAGACCTTGATGGCTAAAGTGTTTGAAGCTCACCTAGAGGGTCTATGGTTACGAGATATGTCTCACCTACTATAGTGCCAGTGGGAGATTGTTGAGATTTATGCCCTAAAGTTTGTATTTTGTACATGTGAATGAAACAATGATAAATTTGTCTCATACATTTATATCATATGTACTTAACATCCAAGATTGTCAGATGTAATCTCTAACTGTGTATATGAGTGTCATATATAGGGAAATTCAGTTTGAGATGAGCAGTCTAAAAAGTTCGTAGATAACAAATAGAGCTAGGTACTTTATTTGTGGTTAATCTACAACTATAGTCCATTATGTAATGTACGATAGTCTTAACCTAGACTATTCATATGGTGATATGAGCATGAAGGTACCTTATATGATGTGATCATATAAAACTGAGCCACGATCTATACGAATCTAACACCAAGATCCGTTACATGATGAGATTCATATATATCAACAAATGGTGTCTATATAAGGGTGATCTTAATCCTGAGTGTCTTATCGACTCCTTCAGGTTAGATCGTGGTTTTGGTTTACCATGAATGAGATCAGAGTTAAATTCCCAGTCAATAACTTTGTATGCTGGAATTGCGGTTTGGATTTTGGCTGAGAAGGTCTATACACAATAGTGAAATCCACTTCTTCTTGCGATAACTAGATAACAGTTCCCTTAAAGGTTGATTCGGGGTTTGAACAATATGAACGCTCTCTTTCTTCCGTAAAGGAAGTTAGGATTTTATTGTTCATTGGAGAATCAATGGTGCTTAATAGAAAAGATATAATTAGAGAGGTATAATGAACTTTATGACTTAACTCTAATTATGAACTACTTATGGAGGATCATACCATATGTAATAGCTATATCGATGGATACTGAGTTTTTGGTTTGTGTAAAAACATCTACAGTTACTAGAGTGAAACATCGGGTTTTTAGTGGAGTAACTCCGAGGTTAATAATAATGAAATATTAATTAAAGAGTTTAATTAATTTTTCTAAGGATTTTGGAGCTCAAGGTTGTGGGTCCATTATGTCCTCTTGCTAGCCCGAAACGTTGATGGCAACAAGGGTTACGGTTAATTAGTTGGATGGTCCAATTAATTATTTTACGAAAGTATCAAGAAATTAATGAAATGATTAAATTATTTAATTAATATATTAATTATTAAATTAATTAAATAATTAGATTATTTAATTAATAAATTAATAATTGAGAAGTATTAATTAATTATTAATTGGAGGTTATAGGTTCGAACAATGACTGAGACAAAGGATAAAATAATAAGATTATTTTATTTTCTAACTAGGTTACGTGTTCAAGTCTTAGTGAACTTGGGTTAAGTGGGATTTGAAATTCTATAATACCGTGGACACTAAAATGCTAATTATCTTATTTTGAATAGGATTAGTGCTTCAATTATTATAAAAACAAGATATAGCATATCAATTGAAAACACACATTCGTGTGAAACAAGAAAGAAAAGAGAGGTGCTCGGCCAAGTGAAGAAAAAAAGAAAAAGAAAACATAAATGCTTTGTTGTCTCTCATATAGCATTGACTCCTTGCTTTCAAATTGACATGTTTATTTGCATGTGTCATGCAAATACTAATCCATTTGCAAGTATTGTGGAAAGCCACAATTACAACAGCTTTCTAATATTTCAAGTATTTTCTTGAAAGTTTTAGTTCAAGCCTTTAAGGGGAGGTGTCATGCGGTATGGAAGGAGATCATCAAATGGCCATACTTTGATACTTATAGGAGAGGACTACGGTGGCTTTGCATTTATACTTCACATATGGGTACATGAATATTAATTATTAATTGAAAAAAACCGCCATTGCCCCATGAAAGCTACCTACCAATTCAATAACATTGCAAATTGCATTGCAAATTTTCCATCTTCTATAAATGCATAAGATAATCACCCTTTTTTTATTTTCCATATTATTTGGCTATCTAAAATTGACACTACTGTAATACTGTATCCACACTCTCTTCCCAATCCCTGCAGAGCAGAGTTGTTGATAATGAGATAGACCAAAAATCATGCAAATTTATTGAGAAACAACAGACAGAATCTACTGCAGCTCATGCAACTTGTTCAATCACACAACCTTATCATTGGCTAGTCATGACTCTGTGCAGTTGATTGTCGAATGATTTTTTCAAGTTCAATGTGAACAAGACCAAGAAAATGATACCACAACATTACTTTTATTAGATTATAATATACATAGATATATTGAAAAAGGATAAAGATGAGAAAATTTGCAATCCTTGAACTTCATGTCCTAGATTCAAAATTGCATGAATGATGACCTGCCATCAAAGATCGAAAGCTCAAATCAGCGGAGAATCTCGTGATCATGATTAGTACAATTAACTATATAAAATTTGGTAATATTTTGTTACTTGGGTCAAGATCAGTAATCATTGCTGCAGAATTAAAGTAGCAAGTAGCTCCTTTGTGCTTGAATTTTTGATAATAATCATTAAAGGCATAAGAGGCATGAGCCTTCAAAGTGTTGGGGAAATAACAAGGTTGGTTCAATTTTAATTTACTGCAATCTGCACCTCCCTTTCCACAAGCCCAATCAAGGGCCACTTGCAGCTCTCCATCTGGGGTCTGTTCATCAGCTATGCACCATTCCTCAAACTGCCCATCTACAACATCAACAATACAATTCACATATTAATTCAGTCTGAAACTTAGAAATTCTCCCACGCAAACGTCTGGATTTTAACAAAATGCGAGCATTATTTTAATGGACAAGATTATCTGTTTTATTCTACTATTATGTGTTAAAATCTGGAAAACAAAACTAAAAAACTCATGTGCAACTAAACAATAGTGAAAATAGAAATCATCCATGATTTTTACCTGACTTTTGCAGAATTGGAGTAAAGAAACACAGAACTAGTAGAATCCTTAACAAAGCAGAAGACATTGTAAGTACTTGGAACTGAACATTTGCATGAATATATAGTTTTGGTGTGTGTGTGTATATATATAGATTGATGTATGAAGTACATCTAGGAACAAAGAAATATGTTAGCTTTTGACAAAGTTGAGATTCCAATCAATATGAGTTCCTTGTAACTTCAACAGTTCCAAAACAAAATTTGGAATGGCCAAGTTACCCTTTTCTTGAAACATATTACTTGAAATCAAATTTCTTTGCTGCAACAAAGTCCTTTCATATTTTACAAGGGAGGTGCACATATTTTTTAAACTATTTGAAGAAGTTTCTGATAAATTTCAAGTCAATAGATTCTGCTTTCATATATATGTCGATCAAACTTGAAACAATGTAAATGAAAGTTTTAAAATTATATTTTGGTGTTATTAGGTTAGTGGTAATTCTTCAAAGAGCAGAGGACAAAGATCTTGTAACTAAAGATCTTTTGCAAGGAGAGAATTAGAATAACCCTCTTCCTAAGCAAACTAAAGGAGATCTGGAGATGGAGTGCTTCTCTTTTTCTCCTTTTTCCTTTCTTTATGTTTAATATGTAGTTGTTTATACTTGGTTATACTGGGGCCCGAACCAAGCCCTTTAATAAAGGTTTGGTCCGGTTGGCTGGGTAATAAACTTTTGGGTCGTTGGTTTTCTATAATTATTACTTTGTTTTGTTTGTCTATATGTGTTCAACAAATTTAAAAATATCAAAAATAAAAAAATAAAAATAAATGAAAAGTAAAAAAATCTAGATTTTTAATTTAGTGGAAATGGTGAGATATGTCACATTTGTTTGTGTATGTTGTAATGATTTTACCGCTTTAATAACTTAAGTTTAAAAAGCACCTATTATGGTGAACTATCCAAATTGCCCTTAAATAATCTATTTTTTATTCTCATTGTGTTTCTATCTACAATTTGAAAACGATAACTCCCCTTTCTCTCTCTCTCTCTCTCTCAAATAGTTGTCTGAAAATCGATCTACAACTCATCTCTCTCCAAAAAACTTGTCTCTCTCCAGATTCTGTACAAAAAAATAGTATACATTTGTGATCTTCAATTATATATTATCATATATTTCTGTGTGGTTTAACAATGTATCCATTCGTTATGATTTGTTGTCCCAATCTTTGTATGAACATGTATGAACATTTAGTCTCCAAATTCTGTTCGAGACTTTATTAAAATACTCCGAACTTTTTTTATTAGTGTCCAAGCTATTTTGATATGATTCCGAGATTTTTTTATACCCCTCCGAGCTTTTTTGATTTGTCTCTGAGCTTTTTTGATATGGTCCAAAAAATTTCTAACCCTTGGTAAAAAAACTCGAACCCAATAAAAAAAAGCTCGGGCACTTGACAAAAAAGCTCGAACCCTTACCAAAAAAGCTCGAGTTTTTTTTTTATTGAGTTTGAGTTTTTTTACCAAGTGCCCGAGCTTTTTTTTTAAAAGGTTTGAGCTTTTTTGCCAAGTGCCCGAGCTTTTTTTTACTTGGTTCGAGCATTTTTGCCAAGTTATAAAAAAGCTCGGGCACTTGGTAAAAATGCTCGAACCCAGTAAAAAAAAAAACTCGGTCACATGGTAAAAAAGCTTGACCGTTACCAAAAAAGCTCGATTTTTTTTAATGGGTTCGATCTATTTTACCAAGTGCCCGAGCTTTTTTTTAATGGGTTCGAGTTTTTTTGCTAAATGCCCGAGCTTTTTTTTACTTGGTTCGAGCTTTTTTGTCAAGTTAAAAGAAAGCTCGGGCACTTGGTAAAAAAACTCGAATCCAGTAAAAAAAAACTCGGACACTTGACAAAAAAGGTCGAACCTATTAAAAAAAAGTTCAAGTTTTTTTGGTAAGAGTTTGAGTTTTTTTGTCAAGTGTCCGAGTTTTTTTGTCATGGGTTCGAGTTTTTTTGCTAAGTTCCCCAGCTTTTTTGTACTGTGTTCGAGCATTTTTACCAAGTTAAAAAAAAGCTCGGGAACTTAGTACAAAAGCTCGAACCCAGTGCAAAAAAGCTAGGGCAATTAGCAAAAAAACTCAAACAAATTTAAAAAAAACTCGAGCTTTTTTGGTAAGGGTTCGAGCTTTTTTGGTAAGGGTTCCAGCTTTTTTATTAAGTGCCCGAGCTTTTTTTAAACTTGGCAAGTGCGTAGCACCACTCAGTCGTCGTTCGAGTGATTGTCTAAGTTTTAACGAGATTTTCTCTCTCTACTTCAAAACTATCACTGCAAAATGAATGAAAGAAATCTGATGTGGAACAACTATTAAGGGTATTTTTGTCTGTTTACCATAATAGGTGTTTTTTAAACATAAGTTATTAAAGCAGTGATAATATTGAAATGCTACCTCAAAAAAGTGTTATTTATTTTTTGAGCCATTTTCACTTATTTACAAATCATTGAGTTGTATTAAATACAATCCAAAATCTTTTTTTTCGATTCTATCCCATATTTCAAATTCATCATAATTATATATGGTATAGAAATCTTTATTTTAATATATTGCTTATTTTAAATAGTTTTAAAAACAAAAAAGAACTCTAATCACTTCTCATATTGGTGTTTATTATCAATATTTTATTGTAATATTAGGGTGATGTATTTATGTATTATTTTTTTAGATTGTTTTGTGTGAGTTTTTTTGAAGTCCCTTTTATTTTTTGAAAAAAAAAACATTTTGTTTTCTTAATAAAAATAAAGTTTTTTTTGTAATCGAAGAAGATTATGATCATATGTGTTCATATATAATTATTATTTTTGAATTGTTTTTATTTCATATTATATGTATAATTATTTAATATGGGTATAACTGTAAAATTACTTATTTCTAAAATATTTTACTTTTAAAAAACAAACGTGTTGTCAATACATTCAGATGTGAGGAAAAAAAACATATCATTCAAGTTCAGATTTCAATCCCTATTCAGTCTTTAGAAAAATTCAAAACTGTTCGGTCTTCAGAAAAAACAAACGACCCTGTAGGGATAGTTTTTTTTTTTTCACTTAAAAGTTAAAACTTAATGGCCATGAATAATAATGATTCAGTATTTTTGTTTGTTTTTCTAAGTGGCGAAACAACTTAAAAATGACAAAAAAATAAATTAAAATAAAAAGTAAAAAATCATGATTGTAAATCACTTAATTGCATTAAATGCAATCCAAAATCTTTTCTTCTGATACCATCCCTATATATAACATATTTCCAATTTCATCATACTTATATATGGTATAGAAATCTTTATTTTAATATATTGCTTAATTTAAATAGCTTTAAAAATAAAAATGAATCATATTCACTTCTCATATTGTTGTTTAATATCAATGCTTTATTATGATATTATGATAATGTATTTTTGTATTATTATTTTTAGAGTGTTTTGTGTGTGTTTTCCTGCTGACCCTTTTAATTTTTTTTTTAAAAAAACTTCTCTTCTTTTAGTAAAAATGAAGTCTGTTTGTAATCGAAAAAGAAGATCATAAACATATTGTTGACGTCGATTTCTCGATGGGTGAGAAAGTCAACAACGTTGGATTTCGTTATGACCTGTCAAAAAGAGAAAGAGAAAGAGAATGTAATGTGAGTAATAACGACACGAGTTTATGTGGTAAAATTCCGGTGATCGGAGAAACGTCCACGGGTGGCTGAATACACAACCAAGCCAAATCCACTATTTTAGAAGAATTACACCACTCGATCTCTTTTGCCTCTCTCTTGTAGTGATTTTTTCTATATGAATGTTCTATATCTTCTAATAGTGGGATCGATGGTCTATTTATACATGCATAGAACCCTAATCCTTGTTGTACAAGTAAAAGGAATTGTATTTTAATCAAGGTTGATTGCTTGTTGTGGTCGTTTTTTATCTTCTTTCCTATTTCAGATGTCGTGTGGAGATCGAATGGGACTCTGGTGGTATAATCTGTTTAGAACTTTTTTCCTTTTAGATGTGCAGTTTTCTCAAAAAGGCAGAGTTGTTGCTTGATTTGGAATCTGTTTCCTGTTTGGTGCTGTAAAGTCCTCAATTGTTGATTGGCTTATTTAGTGAACAAATCACATTTTGGGTATTATGTAAGGGTAGCTTAGGCTCTCAAGACCTCAAGAGAAGAAGCACCGAAGGTAAAATTCTTATACTTACTTACTTTGAAGAGATAGTTGCACACACTCACAAATTCATGCATAACTTTAATTCTTATATGTTGAGTGTTTTCTTGTGTGCATTTTGATGACTCTTAATTGATTTTTTTGCATATTGTAATTAAATGTTTAATGTCATGTTTGGCATTAGAATAGGATGCATTTTTTCATCACTCTTGAACTTGTTGAAATTGTATGTTTGAGTGTTGAAAATAGGCTTTGCACTGGTGGTGCGCTACTCGACCAACGCACCTCACCAATGCAACATTCCAGTAGAACGCCGCTAGTCATGCGTTACTGAGCTGCGCTGCTGCACCCGCGCACAGTTGAAAAATGTAGGCGTACGCTGGTGGTGTGCTACTCGTCTAGCGCAGCCTCACCAGCGCAAACATCCCAAAGAATCTGCGCTTGTGTTGTGCCACTGAGATCTCGTCCAACGCCTATTATAAAAATAAGTTGTGTGCTGGTGGTGCGTTACTCGACCAGCGCACGTCACCAGCGCACGTAGAGGAAGCTGGAACATTTTTTCCAAAACGACCTCACTTTGTTTGGATCTTATATATATAACTCAGTGCCTTAAGGTCTGGGAGAGTTCAGAACATCATATATTTTCCTTAGAACACATTTCAAGGGAAAAACAATTTCAAGAACTCATTTTTAATCACTCAAAGCATTCCCATGTGCATCAAAACTTCATCTTGCATCATCTAAGTTCATTTAGAGTGATTCTATGGATAGGGTAGCTTCATCACATCTTGTTTGGTAAGTTCTTCACTACCTTCTTACAAGTTAAGTGTTTTATTTGCTAAACCTTCTCTTTAATTATTTGTATGCTCTTAGAAGATTTTCTAGATACAAATTAGAGATTGTTGTGATGCCATGTTTGAGTGTTGTATTGTGATAGCTTCATAAGATTGTTTGATCTATGTTTAGCTAAGCTTATTGAACATGTAATTTAGCTCTTGATATCTAGGATTGCATTAATTGTCATCTCATTATCCTAGATAAGCATATAGGGTTTCCTACCCTTGTTTGTTCATTGAATATCATCATATATTCACTTAGGACTTTTTATCTCTTCATTGAGAAGTAGGACTTGTGTTCCTTCCGGGAATAGGTAGTTTAAATCACAAGCAAGATGGACTAGGTTCACTTATACCGGGATTAGGTAGTGGTAGTGGATTAAACCAGGATTAGGTAGTGGTAGTGGATTAAACCGGGATTAGGTTGTAATTCCTTTGCCATTAGTGGATTCGAGGTTCTAGTGTGGCGCACTCATCAGCAGGTGGTTTTTCCCATTTGGAGGGTTTCCACGTATATCTCAAGTGTTTTTACTATTTCCGCATTTATTACACTTGTGGTATCTTTGTAACTAAATAGGGGTATTTTCGTCAACGTGAGTCTTAACAAAAATTGGGTAAAATTTAATTAAAATCTATTCACCCCCCCTCTAGATTAATATTACACACCATAATATTTGTTTCAATTGGTATCAGAGCAGGTTCCTAGACATACATAGGTGATCCTTGCTCATTTTGGTGTGTGTTGCATTTTGTGTGTGTATTGATCATTCATACATTTGCATTCATATCATTTGTTTATTAAACACAATGAGTTGAAACGGTGGCAACGAGGGAGCTTCAAGAACTAGACCTCCACTTCTCACCGGGTTGAATTATGCCTCATGGAAAGGCAAGATGGAGTCGTATATTTGCCAAATTTATGACAAGGCATGGATGGCGGTTGAAGATGGATACACTCCACCCATGATGACTCCTACAGATGGAGGAAATGATGTACTCAAACCAAAGTCATAATGGAATGCACAAGAGTTTGAGGCTTAAAAGTGGAATATGAAGGCGATGTATGCCATCCTATGTGCAATGGATGATAACCAGCACAAATTGGTTCAGAATACTAGGATAGCTAAGGAGGCATGGGATATCCTAGAAGTTGCACATGAGGGAACCGATGTGGTTAAGGAGTCGAAGCTTCAAGTTCTCCAAACACAATTTGAGTTGCTCAAGATGGATGAGAACGAGTGCTTCAATGACTTTGAAGTGAGGTTGATGGATTTTGTTAACCAAAGTCATGAACTTGGTGATCCTTATTCGGATAGGAAGATCAATCAGAAGATTATGAGATCTCTACCCGATAGATTTGAGTTTAAGGTGACGGCCTTAGAAGAGAATAGTGGTTATAAGGATATGAAGCCAAGTGAAGTGATTGGGAGACTTCTAGCTTATGAATATAGGAAATGTCCTAACCTCATACCATCGAAAAAGCAAAAAGATATTGCTTTGAAAGCCTCCAAAATTGAGAAGGAGGAAAATGATGACTCAAATGAAGAAATGGCCTTGCTAATGAGGAAGTTCAAGAAGTTCTACAAGTCCGAGATGAAAGGCTTTGGATCCAAGGGTCAAGACTTGAAGAAAAAGGCTCCCTTCAAGATGTTTGAGCCTAGGCAAGAAAAGGCCGAGAAGAAAGGAGTCTAATGTTATGAATGTGGTGGGATAGGACACTTTACCCCGAAATTTGCAAATCACAAGGTGAAGAAGAAGGGAAAAGTGATAGCTGCCACATGGAGTGAAAGTGATAACTCTAATGAAGGAGATGAGTCTTCGGAGGATGAAGAACTCATGACTAAGTTCATAGCATTTACATCCTCTCTTAGGAGCAAAAATGCTAGTGAAGAAGAGAATGAAAATCAAGAGGAAGACTACTCAAGTAATGATGGATCTTCATCACAATCCACAAATGGAAGTGTGGACAAGATGGATCTCAAGGACTACATGGCTAAGTTTGAGAGCTCAAGGTTAAAGAACAAGAATGAGATCTAGAGATTAAAAGAATAAAACCTAGACCTCTCAACTCAAGTTGACCTACTAAATAAAGAGTTGGTGAGATCTAAGAGGAGTGAAGAAGGAGTGAAGAAAGAGCTTGAAGATGCTAGAGAGTTGTTGGCCAAGATGAACTATAGTACCAAGAAACTTGACCACATGCTAGATGTTGGAAAGAGGCCAAGTGACAAGAATGGGCTTGGGTTTGAAGATGACAAGATGTCTTCCACTCAAAGCAAGACCATTTTTGTAAGAAGCATGAACCTCAATGGGTCCTCTCCTCATCAAACTCCTAGGAAGAAGCTTGATCTAGGAGAGTGTTCAAGTAGTGCTCAAGTGAAGGTGGCACAAAGAATCCCACTTCAAGCTCATCCTACAATGGCTCCTCAAGTTAACTTCCCTCAACCAAAAGCTCACAAAGGGAAGACACCTATCATGTAAGCTCAACCAAGGAAGCAATCAAGTCTTGCTCAACAACAAAGAAGGAAAGCTTATCAACAACAAGCAAAACAATCACAAAGACATAGGAAGGCTCCAATGCATCCTCAAGGATATGGTATAATTCCTAACTTTTTACCTACATGTTATTTTTGTGGTATTGAGGGTCACATTAGACCAAATTGCTTTAGGTATATAAAATTGTGTAGGATTGAAAGCATGATAAAGAAGAAAAAGGCTAGAGCCATGAAGCATGATCCTAGGACATCTAGAGCCATGATGCATGATACTAAGACATCTAGAGCCATGATGCATGTCACTAGGAAAAGTGGAACACCTTTGCATGATCCTAGGACATTTAGAGCCCATGTACCATTGACCACTAGGAAGGAAAATACTGCACTTAGGTGGATTAGAATGGATGAACACATATGTCATGTTGCATAAATTGCTTTGATAGCTCATTCTTGTGATTTTTGGTATTTGGATAGTGAGTGCTCTAGGCACATAACTGGAAATAAGAGTTTCTTTGAGACTCTTGTGATGGAGGAGGGAGAAAATGTCACATTTGGTGATGGATCCAAAAAGAAGGTCAAAGAAAAGGGAACCATTTCTATTCCCAGATAACCCTCCTTGTCCAATGCTTTGTATGTTGATGGTCTAAAAGCCAATTTGATAAGCATTTCACATCTTAGTGATGATGGACTCTCCGTCTTGTTTAGGGAAAATAATTGTTCTATCCTATTGCCTAATGGACAAACCTTGTTAAAAGGTACGAGATCTAGTGACAATTGTTATTTTCTTGAGGCTAGAAGTGTGTTTTGTAATGTGTCCAAGAATGAACAAATAGAATTGTGGCATGAAAGACTTGGTCACATGAACTTTAGGGATTTAAGAATCTTAGATAAGTTCAATGTTGTGTGAGGCCTTCCCAAGCTTGGGAAAAAGGTTAATGGTATTTGTGGACCTTGTTAACAAGGGAAGCAAACCAAAAGTATGCACAAAAAGAGCAAGTACTTATCCACTAAGGAACCTCTAGAGCTTCTCCACATGGATCTAATGGGTCATATGCAAACCGAGAGTTTAGGTGGAAAGAGGTACATTTTTGTGTGTGTAGATGACTTCTCTAGGTATACTTGGACTTATTTTCTTAGAGAAAAATTTGAAACTTTTGACAAGTTCAAGATGCTTTGCTTTAAAATTCAAAATGAGATGAACTCTAAAATTAAAAGCATTACAAGAATTAGGAGTGACCATGGAAAGGAGTTTGAGAATGCCCACTTTGAAAATTATTGCAATAGTCTAGGCATTTCTCATGAGTTTTTGGCTCCTAGGACACCTCAACAAAATGGAGTTGTGGAGAGGAAAAATAGGGTTCTTCAAGAGATGGCCCGTGTGATGTTGCTTAGCAACAATGTTCCTAGGAATCTTTGGGCCGAAGCCGTCAATACGGCATGCTACATAGGAAATAGAGTCTTTCTTAGGCCCCACACTAGGAAAACCTCCTATGAGTTATGGAAAGGTAGAAAGCCAAATGTTAGCTACTTCCACACCTTTGGAAGCAAATGCAACATTTTGAATGACCGTGATCAACTTGGCAAATTTGATGCTAAGAGTGATGAGGGTATCTTCATTGGCTATGCCTTGAATAGTAGAGCCTATAGAGTTTTCAATCTAAGAACTATGACCACAATGGAATCATCTAATGTTGTCATTGATGATACTAGGCTAAAAAATAGTGACCATGAAGAGGAGGTAGATCTAGTTAATGACTCCCATTTGGAGAAAGTAGTTGATATCTCTAATGTTGAAAAGGCTAATCTTGATGATAACATAGCACAACTTAGTGATAGGATTCCTCACTTGGACTCAAAAGAACCTACTCCATGGGTTAGGATACTTCATGACAAAGATGACATTATTGGTGAGGTTAGTGAGGGTGTTAGGACTAGGTGTCAAATGGATAATCTAATTAGCTACACATGTTACACCTCTCAAATAGAACCCAAGAAAATTGATGAAGCTTTAAAAGATGAATTTTGGGTTCTTGCCATGTAAGAAGAGCTTAACCAATTTGAAAGGAATAAGGTTTGGACTCTAGTTCCTAGGCCTAAGAACACCAATGTGATAGGCACCAAATGGGTATATAGGAACAAATTCAATGAGGATGGTAACATTGTGCGAAAATAAGGCTCGGCTTGTAGCACAACGGTACTCTCAAATTGAGGGTATTGACTTTGAGGAGACGTTTTCTCTCGTTGCTAGGATTGAGTCATTTAGGCTTCTTTTATCCATTTCTTGTTTGCACAAGTTCAAATTATATCAAATGGTTGTTAAGAGTGCCTTCCTCAATGGTTTCTTGCAAGAGGAAGTTTTTGTCGAGCAACCCAAAGGGTTTGTAGATCCTCACCACCCTAATCATGTCTATCATCTCAAGAAAGCTTTATATGGGTTGAAACAAGCACCAAGGGCTTGGTATGAGCGTCTCACCAGATATGTCATAGATAATGGTTACACTGGGGTAGTGTTGACAAGACTCTATTCATCAGGAAAGATAAAGATGAGCTCTTTATAGCTCAAATCTATGTTGATGATATAGTCTTTGGCTCCATAAATAAAATCAAAGTCCAACAATTTGTTGATGTCATGTCTCATGAGTTTGAGATGAGCCTTGTTGGTGAGTTAAGTTACTTTATAGGTTTACAAATTAAGCAAATGGATGATGGGATTTTCATATCTCAAGCTAAGTATGCCAAAAACCTAGTGAAGAAATTTGGCCTTGAAAGTGCCAAGCATTGTGATACACCCATGAGTACCACTTTTAAGCTAAGCAAGGATGCTAGTGGTAAGAGTGTGGACCAAACTTTATATCGTGGCATGATTGGTAGCTTGCTCTATTTGACTGCAAGTAGGCCCGATATCTCTTTTAGTGTGGATGTATGTGCTAGGTACCAATCGGATCCTAAGGAGTCCCATCTCTCTTCTGTTAAGAGAATCATTCAACATGTGAATGGGACATCTAATTATGGAATTTGGTATTCTTTAGACACTAATGCTAGTCTTGTAGGCTTTAGTGATGCAGATTGGGCAGGAAATTCTGATGATAGGAAAAATACATCGAGCGGTTGTTTTTTTCTTGGGAACAACCTTGTCTCTTGGTTTTGCAAGAAGCAAAATTTGATTTCCTTGTCCACAGCTGAGGCCGAATACATTGTTGCTGGGAGTGGATGCACACAACTCTTTTGGATGAAGCAAATGCTAGTTGACTACGGATTCAATCAAGGTACTCTTACTCTCTTTTGTGATAACATGAGTGCAATTAATATTTCCAAGAATCCGGTTCAACACTCTAGAACTAAGCATATTGACATCTGTCATCATTTCATTAGGGAACTAGTTGAGAACAAATGCATAGTACTTGAGCATGTAGGTACTAATGATCAACTAGTGGATATATTTACTAAACCCTTAGACGCTACACGATTCAAGACTCTTAGTAGATCTATTGGAATTTGTTTAATGGAGTGATGTGTTGTGGTCTTTGACCCCATAAGGGGAACTCAAGCAAAGAGAGCTATTGTATACTTGTTGCATCCATTTTTTTTAAATGTTTATGCTTTTATATTGATTGCTTGAGTAGCTTGGTTGCACTTATATATTATATTGTATTTTCTTCAATAAGTGTGAACTTTGCTTTGATTACAATCCATGTCATATTTATGTTCAAACATGCATTTTTGGACTAGGAGATCTACATAGCAAGTACATGTTGAATGACCTATAATTATCTCCATGACATGATGATTCTTAAATGACATGCTAATGAAAAATAATAAAGCATGAATTGTTGATTGCAATTGTTCAATGCAAAATATTGTGTGGAAAGAAGCTAGTGAGACTAAAATGTTGCATCAATGTCTCTCTTTCTTTATTAGTTGAACATGGCTACTATCATACTATCATACGGGTATTCTCCCAGAAAAATCAAATAGGGTGGGTGCAAAGTTGCTCATGCAATGTTTAGCTTATAAAGTTGGATATAGTGATATTAAAATTTGATCTCTATAAAATCTCTATATCCTTGCTTCTCTCATGACAAATGGTGAAATTGGTTTGAATTATATTAGAAAACTTTGTCATTTGCTTTGCCAAATACCATTATTTTTGGACTTAAATGCAACATGTCTTGTATGCAAAGCAATTTTGATTCACTCATTTTCTTTCAAATAAATATCCTTGTTTCACTCCTATTAATAGAGTTGCATAAATGTCGCTTATATAATTATGCAACAATCTTGTATGCTCTTTTCTTTCTTTGCCTTGAGTGACCCGGTTGGGAACTTCTCTTTTGCCTATATCATGACAAAAAGGGGGAGTAGCATTGACCTAGTATTGTGATGTTAGGGGAGTAGCATGTGTTGGCTTTGAGGGTGAGCATTGCATGCATGAGTGTACTTGTTTGAGGGGAGATTACATGTAGGGGGAGTAACCCTTTGAGAGGGAGCATTGCATGGTGCATTACTCATATTCTCATATGCAAATGCTTTTGTTTTATATTCACTTGATCATCTCACATGCACTTGGTTTGGAAAGTGTATTTGTGCTTGCTTCGTATGTAGGGTTGATAGTTCCACAAGAGATTGAAGATTTGAAGTTTTTTTTATATTTATCTCTTTGTAATGTCGAATATCTTCCCGGTGTTTTATTTTGTTTTGTGAGGATCAATGTGAGTGGTGGTTTTGTCATGAAATAGCCAAATGGGGAGATTGTAAAGTCCTCAATTGTCGATTGGCTTTTTTCGTGAACAAATCACATTTTGGGGTATTATGTAAGGGTAGCTTAGTGTCACGGCCCGCTCAACTTTAACCCCGTGACATTAGGCTCTCAAGACCTCAAGAGGAGAAGCACCAAAGGTAAAATTCTTGTGCTTACTTACTTTGAAGAGATAGTTGCACACACTCACAAATTCATGCATAACATTAATTGTTTAATTATTTGTATGCTCTTAGAAGATTTTCTAGATATAAATTAGAGATTGTTGTGATGCCATGATTGAGTGTTGTATTGTGATAGCTTCATAGGATTGTTTGATCTATGCTTAGCTAAGCTTTTTGAACATGTCATTTAGCTCTTGATATCTAGGATTGCATTAATTGTCATCTCATTAACCTAGATAAGAATATAGGGTTTCATAGCCTTGTTTGTCCATTGAATATCATCATATATTCACTTAGTACTTTTTATCTCTTTATTGAGAAGTAAGACATGTGTTGCTTCCGGGAGTAGGTAGCTTAAATCGCAAGCAAGATGGACTAGGTTCACTTATACTGGGATTAGGTAGTGGTAGTGGGTTAAACCGGGATTAGGTTGTAACTCCATTGCCATTAGTGGATTCGAGGTTCTATTGTGGCACACTCATCAGCCCGTGGTTTTTCCCATTTGGAGGGTTTCCACGTATATCTCATGTGTTTTTACTATTTCCGTATTTATTACATTTGTGGTATCTTTGTAACTTAATAGGGGTATTTTCGTCAACTTGACTCTTAACAAAATTTTTGTAAAAGTTAATTAAAATCTATTTACCCCCCCTCTAGATTAATATTACACACCATAATATTTGTTTCAGGTGCTTTATTCTTCTAGAAATTCTGTTTGATACAGATGTCTTGCGTATTGGAACATGATTCTTGGTTCACCCACGTGTGAATCGTGTGCTGGATTTCTTTTTTCGGATTTCTCGTATTGTCCCGAGTATAACGTAATGTGCTGAGTACTCTGTCCCGAGTGGGGCTCAACGTGCCGAATACCCACGTTCAGACTTACTCAGGTTCTTATTCCTTTGTGATATCTTGAAGGGTATTTTCTAGATGCTAACTTGGATGTCGATGTGACAATCTTTTAAGAGATCGTCCCAGCTGTCAGTGACTTGTACATTAGGCAAATTATACATATAACAATACCCCTTTAAAATATTTTTACCGAGTAGGATTTTGTTCTCGTCAAAAGTATTTTAAACAACCTTCTAACCTTTTATGCCTCATTAATTCATGAATAATAATCCTTAAAACAACGCCTCACATTAATGACATGTCTTAATGGCCAACATGTAGATGTAATTTGCCCCTTCATGTGAAATCTCAGTGACTGCGACGTTTTGGAATTCTGACGGCTTAGTCAGTTTTTTCCATGACGTGTGCCCTTCAACCGCTCAATTTCTCTAGTAGCATTTATGAGAAACGACTTATGGGTCGCCTGATGCGCCTCTTACATCATCAAATTCTTCTTTTTTTATTTTTCCGCTTTTTGAGACCCTAGAGTTTCGTGTCTTCGACTTTTGAATAGCCTATTTAAAATGGTAAGAGGCTGTTCTGGTTCATTTTTTGCAGACAGAAGAAAATAACCCAGGCTTTTCTTGTGCACGGAGGATTCTTCATTGAAGCTTTTCCTAATTTCTTCGCGTCTGCTTTAAAGGTCATTTCAAATGGATCCCGTTTCACGACAACGCCTTTTTGTTATAGCTTTCGTAACGCTTGAGCGTGCAGATTTTCAATTGGTTTCTTCTGTTTGTAGGTTATAAGGGGAAATCCTCCTAATGAGCATGGTTTTTTAGATGTTGATGTTTCCAGGCTTTATCCCGACGTTAGTTTAAGTTCTAGCTATGATTCTTCTTCCAGTTCTTAGTCTCTCGTTTCTAATCACAGGGTTCCTCTTCAATCTAGGATGGGAAAGCATCTGAGTAACGTGTGGTTCACAAGCAGTATTCATATCGGGAGCCAAGTAGTCGATGAGAAGGATGTTGAAGAGGAACACAGTGTATCTCGAATCCTCTTCTCACTCAATTTCCTAAGCGCATATGATGCTGAGCCGAATGTGGTCGGGGAAGATGAAATCAAAAAGTACCGCGCCCGATTTGATTTAGATGATTCAGTTTTACTGGTTCCTACTGGTGATAAAGCTGCGTGGAACCCTCCTCTGGGCATGATAGCAATTTACAGGTCCATGCTCTGTTGTGGTACGACTCTTCCCCTCCAGACGTTCATTACTTGGTTCCTGGTTGAGGCGGAGATTGCTCCAGCCTAACTTTCCCGAACAGCTACAGAATTCTAATGTGTATGTGGCATATGTGGAGTCGGATAAACTTGTCACCGCCCTCTCCCCGTGAAATTAGGCACTTTTATACAATAAGGCAGTCCGATCAGTCTGGAACTTATTTTCTTATGTCCAGTCAGCCAGATAGCTGGATCCCTGAAGGGACGAAGGTGAGCCGGGGAGTTGACATTTCTTTGGATACTAAGATGAAAGGCTTTGTGTGGGGTTTTCCTACCTCAAACAAGCATTGGAAAAATAGCTAGTTTTTTGCCAGAGGGAACTTAGGTCTTGAGATCGAGCTCTCAACTGGGAAGATCGGGAAGTGTTAAGGGTTCCCCATTTCTTTTACTCTTATGATTGTTGGAACAAGCTAAACTTACTTATGTTGATGCCGAGTTGACCATCCTTGCTCGGGCGGCTGTGCATACTATAGAAAAGAGGAGCATGTCCTATCTTTTTATTGAGAAGAAAATGATAGAATTGGTTTCTTCACTTAGATTTCAGATTATCTTAGGTAACGTAAGTAGAGTTTTTTTTTGTTCTCATTTTTCTCATCTTGTTTTCTTTTCTAACTTATTTGTATTCAATGTATGATGTAGACATCATTTGTGACGTCCAGGCTCGTCAAGTGAAATCAATTGTTCAAGCGAGTCGTAAAAAAGCTTCTCGCCATAATAAGGAATGGGTTGCTCCGCCTGATGATGAGTCAGATGAAGATTTTGATGAAGCTGAGCAAATTCATGAGTATATTCCTGAAAAGGTCATTTAGTCGACCGTAGGGGAATCAAGCAATCTGAGTGGTCCTGTTAGAGCTACCAAAGCTCAAAGGGTGTATGAAGATGAAGGCAGGCAGGAAGGTCATCCTAATGGCGCAGTGCTTAACGAGCCTAGTTCCCTGATCGATGAAGTTTCTGCCGAGAAGTTTGCTATTGAGGACGATGAAGGAGTTGGGGTACCCCCAGATGAGTAAGTTAACCTTGATCCTGGTCTTTTTGAATCGTTTCAAGATATTACTTAAGATCAGGAGGATCCAACGGCTGATCTCAGCCTCCATCGTACTCGTGCTGAGAAAAGGAAGACAGTTTGTGACGACGACACCAATGCTAGAGTTTTCCCGAGTGTCCAGGCTGAGGCACCTTTGGGAGGAGTGGACACTTCACACAATCTGAATAAGGATTATTTACCCACTGAAGTTATGGATGCATGAGTAGGATACTTACGTAATCCCACGTGTCCCACCCCTCAAGATATGTTGAGAACGATGCTATCTGGCCGGGCTTTTATCGGGGATGACCAGTTGAGCCGTTTCAGGAGTGGTTTCCCGACTAATCGTCTTGAAAAAAATTTCAAAAGTGCATCTTACGTCCCGACCTTTTCTTTAGCGCTTGTCTTAGATTTTTAACTCACTCTTCCCTATAAGTGGTTGCTGAGTTTATTGAGTTTGTTCAAACGCAACATCATCAAGCCGATCAGATAAGACATCTTGAAGCTCAGTTGAAGAAGAGTGATGACAGCCGTGCTGGATTGAGTGACCTATCAAAGGGAAGTGAGGTCTGCCCAATAATTTTTTGATCATTGCTTGGCTAAACAAAGGGAGGCCGAAGGGAGAGCTTCTGATATGAACCTCACCAAGAGCAGTGAGACCCGGAACCAATATATGGTAACGAAGGATCGTTTTCTAATCAAGTTTATAAACAAAAAACGTTATCGGACCGCGACCCGTTACCTATGAGGAGGTAAGAACCAACGGTATCAAGAAGTTGAAGACGCCACACTCAAGAATAAGAAAGAAGGTGAGTGATAAGTCAAGGTTTGAACGCCACAAGGTAGAACCTTGATAAGTTCATAGTTCTATGAAGAACCAAAGAGAAAAATTCTCTATAAATTTATTTCTATTCAAAATCTATCCTCAAATTACATCAATTGATCCCTTTTATACTAAAAATATCTAAGACCTAAAAGGGAATAAATATTAGGCAATTAATGCCTTATAATCATGAAAATAAATGCAATCAAAGTTAGGAAATAAATAAATACAAAACTAGCAACTAGTGACTTGCTTCCTAATTGGAAAGCTAAATCTAGAAACAAATCAGCCCCTTAATTTGAGAAACAAATCAACTATTATTCTTTGAAAATTAAAAGGAAATAAATCAGCCAAAGTTGACTATTCTCTTAGCTTGTGCCACACGCCCAAGTCTTCCATATTCGGCCCAATCCATTGTCTTGATGACATTAATTAAGGCTTGGTCTTCATGTGAGCCTAATTTGAACTTTAACAACCAGAATCAGCCCATAAATAAATGTTTCTTTGATCCTATTGCATTCATGTAATTGGCCCAACTGGAATATGCAATGGATCCTTTGGTGACGCTTCTTGATTCTCATCATTCCTCCACTCTTCAAAATGATTCGTCCTCGAATCTTCACCATAATACTGTTGATAGTCTGCACCATGAAATATGGTTTCCCTCTTTTATCTTTGTTTGATGAATCACTTTTGAAAGACATATTATTTTTTGTTATATCAATGCTCGAAATCAAGAAAAGAAAAAAATATAGTTGATATAAGTTCAGCCACAGAACCAAAAAAAATGTATTTTTTTTTAATATAACGAATGTGATAATTTTTGTTTTTGTACCGGATCTGATTTTTTTTTTTTTAGATCAAACAGAAAAAAAATAGACGAAAAAGAATATGGATAGATTAAACCTGATTTAGAAACCTGCCTCTGATACCAACTGATATGAACCTCACCAAGAGCGGTGAGACCCGGAACCAATATATGGTAACGAAGGATCGTTTTCTAATCAAGTTTATAAACAAAAAACTTTATCGGACCGCGACCCGTTACCTATGAGGAGGTAAGAACCAACGGTATCAAGAAGTTGAAGACGCCACACTCAAGAATAAGAAAGAAGGTGAGTGATAAGTCAAGGTTTGAACGCCACAAGGTAGAACCTTGATAAGTTCATAGTTCTATGAAGAACCAAAGAGAAAAATTCTCTATAAATTTATTTCTATTCAAAATCTATCCTCAAATTACATCAATTGATCCCTTTTATACTAAAAATATCTAAGACCTAAAAGGGAATAAATATTAGGCAATTAATGCCTTATAAACATGAAAATAAATGCAATCAAATTTAGGAAATAAATAAATACAAAACTAGCAACTAGTGACTTGCTTCCTAATTGGAAAGCTAAATCTAGAAACAAATCAGCCCCTTAATTTGGGAAACAAATCAACTATTATTCTTTGGAAATTAAAAGGAAATAAATCAGCCAAAGTTGACTATTCTCTTAGCTTGTGCCACACGCCCAAGTCTTCCATATTCGGCCCAATCCATTGTCTTGATGACATTAATTAAGGCTTGGTCTTCATGTGAGCCTAATTCGAACTTTAACAACCAGAATCAGCCCATAAATAAATGTTTCTTTGATCCTATTGCATTCATGTAATTGGCCCAACTGGAATATGCAATGGATCCTTTGGTGACGCTTCTTGATTCTCATCATTCCCCCACTCTTCAAAATGATTCGTCCTCGAATCTTCACCATAATACTGTTGATAGTCTGCACCATGAAATATGGTTTCCCTCTTTTATCTTTGTTTGATGAATCACTTTTGAAAGACATATTATTTTTTGTTATATCAATGCTCGAAATCAAGAAAAGAAAAAAATATAGTTGATATAAGTTCAGCCACAGAACCAAAAAAAATGTATTTTTTTTAATATAACGAATCTGATAATTTTTGTTTTTGTACCGGATCTGATTTTTTTTTTTTTTAGATCAAACAGAAAAAAAATAGACGAAGAAGAATAAGGATAGATTAAACCTGATTTAGAAACCTGCCTCTGATACCAACTGATATGAACCTCACCAAGAGCGGTGAGACCCGGAACCAATATATGGTAACGAAGGATCGTTTTCTAATCAAGTTTATAAACAAAAAACGTTATCGGACCGCGACCCATTACCTATGAGGAGGTAAGAACCAACGGTATCAAGAAGTTGAAAACGCCACACTCAAGAATAAGAAAGAAGGTGAGTGATAAGTCAAGGTTTGAACGCCACAAGGTAGAACCTTGATAAGTTCATAGTTCTATGAAGAACCAAAGAGAAAATTTCTCTATAAATTTATTTCTATTCAAAATCTATCCTCAAATTACATCAATTGATCCCTTTTATACTAAAAATATCTAAGACCTAAAAGGGAATAAATATTAGGCAATTAATGCCTTATAATCATGAAAATAAATGCAATCAAATTTAGGAAATAAATAAATACAAAACTAGCAACTAGTGACTTGCTTCCTAATTGGAAAGCTAAATCTAGAAACAAATCAGCCCCTTAAATTGAGAAACAAATCAACTATTATTCTTTGGAAATTAAAAGGAAATAAATCAGCCAAAGTTGACTATTCTCTTAGCTTGTGCCACACGCCCAAGTCTTCCATATTCGGCCCAATCCATTGTCTTGATGACATTAATTAAGGCTTGGTCTTCATGTGAGCCTAATTCGAACTTTAACCACCAGAATCAGCCCATAAATAAATGTTTCTTTGATCCTATTGCATTCATGTAATTGGCCCAACTGGAATATGCAATGGATCCTTTGGTGACGCTTCTTGATTCTCATCATTCCCCCTCTCTTCAAAATGATTCGTCCTCGAATCTTCACCATAATACTGTTGATAGTCTGCACCATGAAATATGGTTTCCCTCTTTTATCTTTGTTTGATGAATCACTTTTGAAAGACATATTATTTTTTGTTATATCAATGCTCGAAATCAAGAAAAGAAAAAAATATAGTTGATATAAGTTCAGCCACAGAACCAAAAAAAATGTATTTTTTTTAATATAACGAATCTGATAATTTTTGTTTTTGTACCGGATCTGATTTTTTTTTTAGATCAAACAGAAAAAAAATAGACGAAGAAGAATAAGGATAGATTAAACCTGATTTAGAAACCTGCCTCTGATACCAACTGATATGAACCTCACCAAGAGCGGTGAGACCCGGAACCAATATATGGTAACGAAGGATCGTTTTGTAATCAAGTTTATAAACAAAATACTTTATCGGACCACGACCTGTTACCTATGAGGAGGCAAGAACCAACGGTATCAAGAAGTTGAAGACGCCACACTCAAGAATAAGAAAGAATGTGAGTGATAAGTCAAGGTTTGAACGCCACAAGGTAGAACCTTGATAAGTTCATAGTTCTATGAAGAACCAAAGAGAAAAATTCTCTATAAATTTATTTCTATTCAAAATCTATCCTCAAATTACATCAATTGATCCCTTTTATACTAAAAATATCTAAGACCTAAAAGGGAATAAATATTAGGCAATTAATGCCTTATAAACATGAAAATAAATGCAATCAAATTTAGGAAATAAATAAATACAAAACTAGCAACTAGTGACTTGCTTCCTAATTGGAAAGCTAAATCTAGAAACAAATCAGCCCTTTAATTTGGGAAACAAATCAACTATTATTCTTTGGAAATTAAAAGGAAATAAATCAGCCAAAGTTGACTATTCTCTTAGCTTGTGCCACATGCCCAAGTCTTCCATATTCGGCCCAATCCATTGTCTTGATGACATTAATTAAGGCTTGGTCTTCATGTGAGCCTAATTTGAACTTTAACAACCAGAATCAGCCCATAAATAAATGTTTCTTTGATCCTATTGCATTCATGTAATTGGCCCAACTGGAATATGCAATGGATCCTTTGGTGACGCTTCTTGATTCTCATCATTCCCCCACTCTTCAAAATGATTCGTCCTCGAATCTTCACCATAATACTGTTGATAGTCTACACCATGAAATATGGTTTCCCTCTTTTATCTTTGTTTGATGAATCACTTTTGAAAGACATATTATTTTTTGTTATATCAATGCTCGAAATCAAGAAAAGAAAAAAATATAGTTGATATAAGTTCAGCCACAGAACCAAAAAAAATGTATTTTTTTTAATATAACGAATTTGATAATTTTTGTTTTTGTACCGGATCTGATTTTTTTTTTTAGATCAAACAGAAAAAAAATAGACGAAGAAGAATAAGGATAGATTAAACCTGATTTAGAAACCTGCCTCTGATACCAACTGATATGAACCTCACCAAGAGCGGTGAGACCCGGAACCAATATATGGTAACGAAGGATCGTTTTCTAATCAAGTTTATAAACAAAAAACGTTATCGGACCGCGACCCGTTACCTATGAGGAGGTAAGAACCAACGGTATCAAGAAGTTGAAGACGCCACACTCAAGAATAAGAAAGAAGGTGAGTGATAAGTCAAGGTTTGAACGCCACAAGGTAGAACCTTGATAAGTTCATAGTTCTATGAAGAACCAAATAGAAAAATTCTCTATAAATTTATTTCTATTCAAAATCTATCCTCAAATTACATCAATTGATCCCTTTTATACTAAAAATATCTAAGACCTAAAAGGGAATAAATATTAGTCAATTAATGCCTTATAATCATGAAAATAAATGCAATCAAATTTAGGAAATAAATAAATACAAAACTAGCAACTAGTGACTTGCTTCCTAATTGGAAAGCTAAATTTAGAAACAAATCAGCCCCTTAATTTGGGAAACAAATCAACTATTATTCTTTGGAAATTAAAAGGAAATAATTCTGCCAAAGTTGACTATTCTCTTAGCTTGTGCCACACGCCCAGGTCTTCCATATTCGGCCCAATCCATTGTCTTGATGACATTAATTAAGGCTTGGTCTTCATGTGAGCCTAATTTGAACTTTAACAACCAGAATCAGCCCATAAATAAATGTTTCTTTGATCCTATTGCATTCATGTAATTGGCCCAACTGGAATATGCAATGGATCCTTTGGTGACGCTTATTGATTCTCATCATTCCCCCTATCTTCAAAATGATTCGTCCTCGAATCTTCACCATAATACTGTTGATAGTCTGCACCATGAAATATGGTTTCCCTCTTTTATCTTTGTTTGATGAATCACTTTTGAAAGACATATTATTTTTTGTTATATCAATGCTCGAAATCAAGAAAAGAAAAAAATATAGTTGATATAAGTTCAGCCACAGAACCAAAAAAAATGTATTTTTTTTAATATAACCAATTTGATAATTTTTGTTTTTGTACCGGATCTGATTTTTTTTTTTAGTTCAAACAGAAAAAAAATAGACGAAGAAGAATAGGGATAGATTAAACCTGATTTAGAAACCTGCCTCTGATACCAACTGATATGAACCTCACCAAGAGCGGTGAGACCCGGAACCAATATATGGTAACGAAGGATCGTTTTCTAATCAAGTTTATAAACAAAAAACGTTATCGGACCGCGACCCGTTACCTATGAGGAGGTAAGAACCAACGGTATCAAGAAGTTGAAGACGCCACACTCAAGAATAAGAAAGAAGGTGAGTGATAAGTCAAGGTTTGAACGCCACAAGGTAGAACCTTGATAAGTTCATAGTTCTATGAAGAACCAAAGAGAAAAATTCTCTATAAATTTATTTCTATTCAAAATCTATCCTCAAATTACATCAATTGATCCCTTTTATACTAAAAATATCTAAGACCTAAAAGGGAATAAATATTAGGCAATTAATGCCTTATAATCATGAAAATAAATGCAATCAAATTTAGGAAATAAATAAATACAAAACTAGCAACTAGTGACTTGCTTCCTAATTGGAAAGCTAAATCTAGAAACAAATCAACCCCTTAATTTGGGAAACAAATCAACTATTATTCTTTGGAAATTAAAAGGAAATAAATCAGCCAAAGTTGACTATTCTCTTAGCTTGTGCCACACGCCCAAGTCTTCCATATTCGGCCCAATCCATTGTCTTGATGACATTAATTAAGGCTTGGTCTTCATGTGAGCCTAATTTGAACTTTAACAACCAGAATCAGCCCATAAATAAATGTTTCTTTGATCCTTTTGCATTCATGTAATTGGCCCAACTGGAATATGCAATGGATCCTTTGGTGACGCTTCTTGATTCTCATCATTCCCCCTCTCTTCAAAATGATTCGTCCTCGAATCTTCACCATAATACTGTTGATAGTCTGCACCATGAAATATGGTTTCCCTCTTTTATCTTTGTTTGATGAATCACTTTTGAAAGACATATTATTTTTTGTTATATCAATGCTCGAAATCAAGAAAAGAAAAAAATATAGTTGATATAAGTTCAGCCACAGAACCAAAAAAAATGTATTTTTTTTAATATAACGAATCTGATAATTTTTGTTTTTGTACCGGATCTGATTTTTTTTTTTTTAGATCAAACAGAAAAAAAATAGACGAAGAAGAATAAGGATAGATTAAACCTGATTTAGAAACCTGCCTCTGATACCAACTGATATGAACCTCACCAAGAGCGGTGAGACCCGGAACCAATATATGGTAACGAAGGATCGTTTTCTAATCAAGTTTATAAACAAAAAACGTTATCGGACCGCGACCCGTTACCTATGAGGAGGTAAGAACCAACGGTATCAAGAAGTTGAAGACGCCACACTCAAGAATAAGAAAGAAGGTGAGTGATAAGTCAAGGTTTGAACTCCACAAGGTAGAACCTTGATAAGTCATAGTTCTATGAAGAACCAAAGAGAAAAATTCTTTATAAATTTATTTCTATTCAAAATCTATCCTCAAATGACATCAATTGATCCCTTTTATACTAAAAATATCTAAGACCTAAAAGGGAATAAATATTAGGCAATTAATGCCTTATAATCATGAAAATAAATGCAATCAAATTTAGGAAATAAATAAATACAAAACTAGCAACTAGTGACTTGCTTCCTAATTGGAAAGCTAAATCTAGAAACAAATCAACCCCTTAATTTGGGAAACAAATCAACTATTATTCTTTGAAAATTAAAAGGAAATAAATCAGCCAAAGTTGACTATTCTCTTAGCTTGTGCCACACGCCCAAGTCTTCCATATTCGGCCCAATCCATTGTCTTGATGACATTAATTAAGGCTTGGTCTTCATGTGAGCCTAATTTGAACTTTAACAACCAGAATCAGCCCATAAATAAATGTTTCTTTGATCCTATTGCATTCATGTAATTGGCCCAACTGGAATATGCAATGGATCCTTTGGTGACGCTTCTTGATTCTCATCAGCTTCTGTTGTAAAAGAGAAAGTTGTATCGTTCCAAAATTTACTGTCTGCTGCCCAGGAGTCGATGCTCAAAGATGAACAAGAGGCTGAGCAAGCCAAATCATCTTACGAGCCAAAAATTAAAGACCTTGAGCACCAGGCCCTGACCTTTGAATCCCTTTCGAAGGAGGCTAGGCTAGAACTTGAAGTTCAAGGGGTTGATCACTTTTAGAGGTCCCCAGCCTATGATGCCCTACTTCTTAGGAAATTTCAGCGAGGCTTAGTCTCGGCTGGTGAATTCTTCAAAGTCAAAAATCGGGCAACTGACAAGGCTCGAGCCAACAAGGAGCTATCGATAAAAAACTATGTGGACCTGTCCTTGGAATCTCTTTAGACTCAGATGAAGGAATGGAGAGTATACTGTCATAGCCAGGGTAAAAAGCTCTAGCCTATGCAATTGGAGGTCTCGTCGGAGCATTCTCTTTCGACCTTTTATGCTAGCCAGGTGGATTGTGTGGATGGGTCGAAGCCTGACGTTAAACCGGTGTCTGGAGCATATTACAGTGAATGGATGGATGATCGGTCGATACAATTGCCTGGCCTTCGAATGAGAGTCTCCTCCGCGAGTATGAAACGGTGCCTGACCCGAGTATTGGGAAGGTTTCCAAATCTCCAGCCCCACCTTAGGCATATTTGTAAAGATTCATTTTAATTTATAAAACTTTTTTTTTACTGACTGCTTTGTTATGAATTTGGATATCTTATTTAACTGGCTAATAGTCTGAGCGACTCTTTAATCGCTGAGTATCTTATTAAACTCGATTTCATGCGCCAAGTATCTTATTAAACTGGCTACTAGTCTGATAGACTCTTTAAATGCCGAGTATCTTATCAAACTCGATTTCATGGGGCCAAGTATCTTATTAAACCGGCTACTATTATTAACCGAGTCATCTTGAAATAGACAAGTAGATTTATACTTGTGCTTCATACTCGGTTACTACCCGAACCTTACATCGAGGCTCACCACGATCATATGTTCGAGTCCTTTCGCAAGTCACTGAGGACGTCTCCTAGTTTTTTACTGAATCATTAATCTTTTAAATCGCTTAACAAAGCTGCGCATCTCACCAGAATTTTTCCCGACGGTGCCCGAGCCTTTTTCCAGAATCTAGTGTATCTGGTTTGCCTTTTGGCTAATATAGAATGACCTTGCTCGGCTGGCATGCTCCTTCAAGCTTCTCCGACCGTTCAGGAATTTTGCCAAATTAATAGTCCCGAGCATTTTATCTTTTTTGTATGTGCGTATGATATGCTTTTTTTCGCATGTTTTTATTATCATGCTTGTCTTTTTATCATGTGCTTAAATTTCTGAAATCCCTTGTTGGGCCTTTATTCATAACTGCAAAACTAACAATATGATAAAATCTCAAGGCTAAAAAAAAATCCTGACTAACAAAATTGTCCTGACTAAAAAGGAAACAAAATTCATGGATAAAAAATCTTCAAATATTGGGCATTGCATGGCCGGGGTAAAACCCTTCCATCTGGTTGGGCAATCCAATATGCTCCATGACCAGCTATTCCTTCAATCTTGTACGAGCCTTCCCATTTGTTAGCCAATGAGCCTGCAACTTTGTTCTTTTTGTTCAATGATACTTTCCTAAGCACCAGGTCTCCTAGCTGGAATTTCCTGATCCGAACATGGGAGTTGTAGTACCGGGCCACTCTTTGCTGATATGCCGCATTTTCGTACTCGGGATTTCTCCATTTTCTCTTCCAGCTCATCTAAGCTTTGTAACAGCATATCAACATTCTAGTCTTCATCATATAGCCTAACTCTTGGTGACATATATGACGTTTCTACCAGGATGACGACTTTAGTTCCGAACGCCAAAGAGAATGGAGTCTCTCCTATAGAAGTCCTTACTGTCGTCCGATATGCCCATAATACTTCAGGAAGTTTTTCAACCCAATTGCCTTTCTTGGCATCTAACTTTGTTTTGAGAGTGTGCTTGATGATTTTGTTTACTGCTTCAGCTTGCTCATTCGTTTGAGGGTGGGCAGGTATGGCATAATAATTTGTAATTTGGTACTCGCTGCACAGCTGTCTAAATTTTTGATTGTCGAGCTGGGTGCCGTTGTCAGTGATAATAGTACTCGGGACTCCAAATCTGTATAGTATATTTTTCTTTACAAATTTTGTGGTATTTGCTTCAGTGATGTGTACCAACGCTTCAGCTTCTACCCACTTTGTGAAATAATCAATAACCACAATTGCGTGCTTAGCTCCACTTCCTGTTCCTACCGACATTGGACCAATTAAGTCTAGTCCTCACATGGCCAATGGCCATGAGGATGTGAGGCTTCTAAGTTGTTCAGGAGGCTGTCGAATATCATTAGCGATCCTTTGGCAGGCACTACAGCTTTCTGAGCATCGCTATGCATCCAAGAACAAAGGGGGCCAATAATAACCTTGCCTGAGTACTTTGTATGCTAAACTTTTGCCCCCAGTATGGTTTCCGTACACCCCGCCATGGGTTTCCTGTAGTATCTGATATGAATCTTCTTCTGATACACATCTTTGGAGTGTTCGGGAAAACCCTCTTCTGTACAGTCTCCTCTAATCAATGTGTATCTTGTTGACCGGTACCTGATGCGTTTGGCTTCTAAGGGATCTGAAACAAATAATATGGTGTGTTTAATATTAATCTAGAGGGGGGGGGGGGGTGAATAGATTTTAAAACAATTTTACCAAATTTTCGTTAATGGTCAAGTTGACGAAAATACCCCAAGCTAGTTACAATAATATCACAAGTGTAAAAAGTGAGGAAATAGTAAAGACACTTGAGATTTACGTGGAAACCCTCCAAATGGGAAAAACCACAGGCTGATAAGTGCGCCACACTCGAACCTCGAATCCACTAAAGGCGAAGGAATTACAACCTAGTCCCGGTTTAAATTCCACCACCACTACCTAATCCCGGTATAAGTGAACCTAGTCCATCTTACTTGCGATTTAAGCTACCTACTCCCGGAAGTAACACAAGTCTTACTTTTCAATGAAGAGATAAAATGGCCTATGTGAATGTATGATGATATTCAAAGAACAAACAAGGCTAGGAAACCTTATAAGCTTATCTAGGATGATAATATGACAATTAATGCAATCCTAGATATCAAGAGCTAAATGACATGTTCAAAAAGTTTAGCTAAACATAGATCAAACAATCCTATAAAGCTAACAATATACAACACTCAATTATGTCATCACAACATTCTCTAATTTGTAACTAGAATATGTTCTAAGAGCATACAAATAATTAAAGAGATGGCTTAGCAAGCAAAACACTTAACTTGTAAGAAGATAGTTAGGAACTTACCAAACAAGATGTGCTGAAGCAAAACTATCTATTGATGCAATCTAAATGATCTTAGATTATGCAAGATGAAGTTTTTATGCACATGGGAATGCTTTGAGTGTTTAAAGATGAGTTCTTGGAAGAGTTTTCCTTTTGAAATGTGTTCTAAGAAAAAGATATGATGTTCTGAACTCTCTTTCGACATGAATACAAAGAGTTATATGTATATGAGTTTCAACCAAAGTGAGGTCATTTTGAAAAAAACATTCCAGCTTCCGCTATGTGGGCTGGCGAGGTGCGCTGGTCGAGTAGTGCACCACTAGCGAACAACCTAATATTTTCAATAGGCGCATCTTAGTGGCGCATGACATGCGATGATCCACTGGAATGTTACGCTGGTGAGGCTATACTAGTCGAGTAGCGCACCACCAGTGCACTGCAAACATTTTCAATATTGCGCGGGTGTAGTGGCGCAGCTCAGTGGCGCATGAAAAATGGCGATACACTGGAATGTTGCGCTGGTGAGGCTGCGCTAGTCGAGTAGCGCACCACCAGCGCATTGCCCACTTTTTCAACACTTAAACACACAAAATCAACAAGTCCTAGAGTGATGAAAATACATCCTATTCTAATGCCTAACATGACATAAAACTTTAATTACAAGATGCAAATAAATCAACAAAAGTCACTTAAACCAAAATGCACACAAGTATAAACACACAACATATATGAATAAGAGTTATGCATGAATTTGTTTGTATGTGCAACTATCTCTTCAAAGCAAGTAAGCACACGAATTTCACATTTGGTGCTTCTCCTCTTGAGGTCTTGAGAGCCTAAGCTACCCTTACATAACACCCCAAAAATATGATTTGTTCGCGAAATAAGCCAATCAATTAATGAGGACTTTACAATCTCCCCCTTTGGCTATTTCGTGACAAAACCACCACTCACATTGATCCTCACAAAACAAAATAAAACACGGGGAAGATATTCTACATTACAAAGAGATACGCATAAAAAAAATTTCAAATCTTTAATCTCTTGTAGAACTATCAACCCTACACACAAAACAAACAACAAGTACACTTTCCAAACCAAGTGCATGTGAGATGTTCAAGTGAATAGATAACAAAAAACATTTGCATTTAAGAATATGAATAATGCACCACATCATGTAATGCCCCCCCTCAAAGGGTTACTCCCCCTAAATGTAATCTCCCAAACAAGTACTACTCCCCTTCAAGCCAACACATGCTACTCCTCTAACACCACAAAGCAATGCTAATCCCCCTTTTTGTCATGATATAGGCAAAGGAGAAGTCCCCAACAAGGCAAAGAAAGAAAGTAGCATACAAGATATTTGCATAATTATATAAGCCACATTTATGCAACTCAATTAATAGGAGAGAAACACGGAGATTTATTTGAAGAAAATGTGCGAATCAAAAATGCTTTGCATACAAGACATGTTGCATTCAATTCCAAAAGCAATGGTATTTGGCAAAGCGAATGACAAAGGTTTCCAATATAATTCAAACCAATTTCACCATTTGTCATAAGAGAAGAAAGGATATAGAGTTTTTATAGATATCAAGTTTTAATGGCACTATATCCAACTTTATAAGCTAAACATGGCATGAGCGACTTTGCACCCTATTTGATTTTTCTGGGTAGGATACCCGTATGATAGTAGCCATGTTCAACTAATAAAGAAAGAGAGACATTGATGAAATATTTTAGTCTCACTACCTTTTTTTTCACACAATATTTTGCATTCAACAATTGCAATCATCAATTCATGCTTTATCATTTTTCATTAGCATGTCATTAAAGAATAATTATGTCATGGAGATAATTATAGGTCATTCAATATGTACTCCCTATGTAGATCTCCTAGTCCAAAAATGCATGTTTGAACATAAATATGAAATGGATTGTAATCAAAGCAAAGTTCACACTTATTGAAGAAAATACAATAAACTATAGTATAAGTGCAACCAAGCTACTCAAGCAATCAATAAAGGAGTATAAACATTTTCAAAATTTTTGCATCCAACAAGTATATAATAGATCTCTTTGCTTGAGTTCCCCTTATGGGGTCAAAGACCAAAACTCATCACTCCATGAAACAAATCCCAATAGATCTACTGATGAGAATCAAGAAGCATCACCAAAGGAACTATTGCATATTCCAATTGGGCCAATTAAAAGGAAGCAAGAGGATCAAAGAAGTATTAAATGATGGGCTGATTCCGAGTTGCTAAAGTCCAAATTATGCCCACATGAAGACCAAATCCGGGCTGAACTTCGTGGACCTCTATAGAGAGCATCTGAAGTCAGATCATCTATTATAATATGTTTTCGGAAAGCCCAAGACAAGATCTACATATGATATGAAGACCCTGTCCTCCAAAACAGATCACAAAAAGTCCAAATTTGGCCATCTATCTTATTGCGCGAAGACTTGAGTTGAGGAGTCCGAATTTTAACATATTTCCTATATTTTGGGCGACGTATGGTTGGAGGAGAATTCAATTTCAGCATATTGCCAATTTCAGCATATTCCTTATTTTATTTATTTCCCCAAATAAATAGTTGATTTGTTTCCCAAATTAAGGAGCTGATTTGTTTCCAAATTTGGCTTTCCAATTAGGAAGCAAGTCAATAGTTGCTAGTTTAGTATTTATTTATTTCCTAAATTTGTTTGCATTTATTTTCATAATTGCAAGGCATTAATTGCCTAATATTTATTCCCTTTTAGGTCTTAGATATTTTTAGTATAAAAGGGACCAATTGATGTAATTTGAGAATAGATTTTGAATTGAAATAAATTTGAGATAATTTTCTCTTTGGTTCTTCATAGAACTATGAACTTATCAAGGTTCTACCTTGTGGCGTTCAAACCTTGACTTATCACTCACCTTCTTTCTTGTTCTTGAGTGTGGCGTCTACAATCTTCTTGATACCGTTGGTTCTTACCTCCTTATAGGTAACGGGTCGCGGTCCGATTTTGTTCTTGTTTAAAAACTTGATTAGAAAACGATCCTTCGTTACCATATATTGGTTCCGGGTCTCACTGCTCTTGGTGAGGTTCATATCAGTTGGTATCAGAGCTTAGGCTTCTAAATCAGGTTTAATCTATCCTTGTTCTTTCTCTTCTCTGTATTCATTTGTTTCAACAAAAAAAAAAAGTTTGATCAAATCAGGTACCAAAAAAAAAAAAAAAAAAAAAACAATTTTTTTTTTGGGTCGTGTAGTTGAACCTATATCAACTATTTCTATTCATTATCTTGATTTCGTGCATTGATATTCAAAAAAAAAAAATTAGCTAAAGAATTTCGTCTTCATTATTCTTGTCCTTTTGCTCAGTTACTTCTATTTTTCTTGCACTTCTTGTGAGTGTCCGTATAAGTCAAAAAAAAAAGAAGGAAAAACTGAAAGAGTTAACAAAGAGTGGAAAAAGGCAAGAGTGTGTGAGCTCATCAAAGGGTAAAAGCCAAAGAATTGAGTGAAAACACGAGTGTGAGTGCCACCATCTTTGAGAGTAAACACGTGAGGGAGTGTTTGTGAGGCTTACTAATTTCTTTTGCTTTGCAGGTTTCAAATATGTCACGCGATAAAAGTAGAGACTTATCTGATGATGCACCAGAAACGATAGATCTTAATTTTTTGTATAAAGCCATACAAAAAAACATGGAGCGGATGGAGATTAAGATTGGTGAGGTGCATGATAGGATATATAAGGTGGAGTCTAGTTCACAAAGGGTGCAACAAATTAGGGTTCCTAATGTGGAACGAAGAGAAAGAAACCCACCTAGAGACGATTATGATGATGATTATGGGAATGACCTAGAGGAGGGTGATCGCATGTCCAATGTGGGTACAGGTAGATTGAGGCGTGAAATGGGAGGTAGAGGAGTTAGGTATGGGAATAAAGAAGATAGGTATGGGTATAGAGAAGATAGGTATGGAGAGAGGGCTGATAATAATTTGGGTAGTATAAAGGTGAAAATCCCAACGTTCCAAGGTAAAACTGATCCCGAAGCTTATTTAGAGTGGGAGAAAAGAATAGAATTGGTATTTGACTGCCATGACTATTCTGAATTAAAGAAGGTAAAGTTGGTTGCCATAGAATTTACTGATTATGCTATCGTTTGGTGGGATCAATTGATTGTTAGCAGAAGACGACATGGAGAAAGACCTATTGAGATTTGGGAGGAGATGAAAGCTGTCATGAGGAAGCGTTTCATTCCGAGTCACTATTATAGGGGTTTGTTTCAAAAATTACAAACCCTTACTCAAGGGTCTAAGTCTGTTGAAGATTACTACAAGGAGATGGAGATAGCCATGATTCGAGCTGATGTAGAGGAAGACCGAGAGGCTACTATGGCTAGGTTTGTAATGGACTAAACCGAGACATAGCAAATGTGGTGGAGTTGCAACATTATGTTGAATTGAGTGACATGGTACACATGGCAATTAAGGTGGAACAACAGTTGAAGAGAAAGAGTTCCACACGGGTTGGGCAAAATTCGGGTTCTTCATCATCATGGAAACCGAATTGGAGCAAGAGGGATGACCAACCTAGTTTCAAGGCCAAGGCCAAACCTTCCAGAGATCATAAAGTCGGAGGCACATTAAAACAAGGTACATCAGATTCTCAACCTTCTAGAAATCGTGACATTAAGTGCTTTAAGTGTCTGGGAGCAGGTCATATTGCATCTCAATGCCCAAACAAGAGAGTAACGGTTTTGAAGGATGATGGTGAGATCGAATCTGAAGGTGAATCTGATGATGAGTCCATGCCACCTTTGGAGGATGCAAGTGATATTGAATATCCGGTGGACGGAGAGCTTTTGGTGGCGAGAAGAGCTCTTAGTGCTCAAGCCAAGGAAGATGATGAGGTACAACGTGACAACATTTTTCATACCCGCTGCCATGTTAATGATAAGGTATGTAGCATGATCATTGATGGGGGGAGTTGTACTAATGTGGCTAGCACTAATTTTGTGGAGAAATTGAATTTAGCCACTTTGAGGCATCCAAAACCATATAAGCTACAGTGGTTAAATGATAGTGGGGAAATCAAGGTGACTAAACAAGTTTTGGTGACGTTTTCAATTGGAAAGTACAAAGATGAAGTCCTTTGTGATGTGGTACCAATGAATGCGGGCCATATCCTTTTGGGGAGACCATGGCAGTTCGATAGGCATGTGACCCATGATGGGTATACCAATAGATACTCCTTTGTACTCAATAAAAAATCAATCACTCTTGTACCTTTAACCCCAAAACAAGTGTATGAAGATCAAGTAAGGTTAAGAAAAGAGAGAGATGCCAAAAAAAAAAGTGAGAGTGAGAGTTCAAAAGAAAGAGAGATAAAAGAAAAAGAGTCCGAAATAGCAAAAAAAGAAAAAAAAGATGAAAATGAAAAAGAGGATGATGAGAAAAAAAGAGAGAGAAAACCAGTGAGTTTTTATACAAGAGAGAGTGAGATTAAAAAGGCTTTGTTTTCAAATCAGCCAATGATTGCACTTTTGTACAAAGAGGCATGTTTTAGTACTAATGGAATTAACCCTTCATTGCCTAGTGTTGTTGCTTCTAATTTGCAAGGTTTTGATGAAATGTCGCAGGCTATCAACAACATTATGGTGAAGATTCGAGGACGAATCCTTTTGAAGAGAGGGGGAATGATGAGAATCAAGAAGCATCACCAAAGGAACTATTGCATATTCCAATTGGGCCAATTAAAAGGAAGCAAGAGGATCAAAGAAGTATTAAATGATGGGCTGATTCCGAGTTGCTAAAGTCCAAATTCTGCCCACATGAAGACCAAATCCGGGCTGAACTTCGTGGACCTCTATAGAGAGCATCTGAAGTCAGATCGTCTATTATAATATGTTTTCGGAAAGCCCAAGACAAGATCTACATATGATATGAAGACCCTGTCCTCAAAAACAGATCACAAAAAGTCCAAATTTGGCCATCTATCTTATTGCGCGAAGACTTGAGTTGAGGAGTCCGAATTTCAACATATTTCCTATATTTTGGGCGACGTATGGTTGGAGGAGAATTCAATTTCAGCATATTGCCAATTTCAGCATATTCCTTATTTTATTTATTTCCCCAAATAAATAGTTGATTTGTTTCCCAAATTAAGGGGCTGATTTGTTTCCAAATTTAGCTTTCCAATTAGGAAGCAAGTCAATAGTTGCTAGTTTAGTATTTATTTATTTCCTAAATTTGTTTGCATTTATTTTCATAATTGCAAGGCATTAATTGCCTAATATTTATTCCCTTTTAGGTCTTAGATATTTTTAGTATAAAAGGGACCAATTGATGTAATTTGAGAATAGATTTTGAATTGAAATAAATTTGAGATAATTTTCTCTTTGGTTCTTCATAGAACTATGAACTTATCAAGGTTCTACCTTGTGGCGTTTAAACCTTGACTTATCACTCACCTTCTTTCTTGTTCTTGAGTGTGGTGTCTACAATCTTCTTGATACCGTTGGTTCTTACCTCCTTATAGGTAACGGGTCGCGGTCCAATTTTGTTCTTGTTTAAAAACTTGATTAGAAAACGATCCTTCGTTACCATATATTGGTTCCGGGTCTCACTGCTCTTGGTGAGGTTCATATCATCTACTAAGAGTTTTGAATCGAGTAGCATCTAAGGGTTTAGTAAATAGATCCGTTAGTTGATCATTAGTACCTACATGCTCAAGTACTATGCATTTACTCTCAACTACTTCTCTAATGAAATGATGACGGATGTCAATATGCTTAGTTCTAGAATGTTGAACCAGATTCTTGGAAATATTAATTGCACTCATGTTATCACTAAAGAGAGTAAGAGTACCATGATTGAATCCATAGTCGACTAGCATTTACTTCATCCAAAGGAGTTGTGTGCATCCACTCCCAGTAGCTATGTATTCGGCCTCAGCCGTGGATAAAGAAATCAAATTTTGCTTCTTGAAAAACCAAGAGACAAGGTTGTTCCCAAGGAAAAACCAATCGACCGATGTACTTTTCCTATCATCACAATTTCCTGCCTAATCTGCATCACTAAAGCCTATAAGACTAGCATTAGTGTCAAAAGAGTACAAAATTCCATTAGATGTCCCATTCACATAGCGAATGATTCTCTTAACATAAGAGAGATAGGACTCCTTAGGATCCGATTGGTACCTAGCACACACACCCACACTAAAAGAGATATCGGGCCTACTTACTGTCAAATAGAGCAAGCTACAAATCATACCACGATACAAAGTTTAGTCCACACTTTTACCACTAGCATCCTTGATTAGCTTCAAATTGGTACTCATTGGTGTATCACAATGTTTGACACTTTCAAGGCCAAATTTCTTCACTAGGGTTTTGAAAATCCCATTATCCATTTGCTTAATTTGTAAGCCTAGAAAGTAACTTAGCTCACCTACAAGGCTCATTTCAAACTCATGAGACATGACATCAACAAATTGTTGGACTTTGGTGTTATTAGTGGAGCCAAAAACTATATCATCAATATAGACTTGAGCTATAAAAAGCTCATCTTTGTCTTTCTTGATGAATAAAATTTTGTCAACACTACCCCTAGTGTAGTCATTGTCTATAAGAAATTTAGTGAGGCGCTCATACCAACCCTTGGTGCTTGTTTTAACCCATATAAAGCCTTTTTGAGATGATAGACATGATTAGGGTGGTGAGGATACACAAACCCTTTGGGTTGTTCAACAAACACTTCCTCTTGCAATAAACCATTGAGGAAGACACTCTTAACATCCATTTGATACAATTTGAACTTGTGCAAACAAGAAATGGATAAAAGAAGCCTAATGGACTCAATCCTAGCAACGGGAGCAAATGTCTCTTCAAAGTCAATACCCTCAATTTGAGAGTGCCCTTGTGCTACAAGCCTAGCCTTGTTTTGCACAATGTTACCATCCTCATCAGATTTGTTCCTATATACCCACTTGGTGCCTATCACATTGGTGTTCTTGGGCATAGGAACTAGAGTCCAAACCTCATTCCTTATAAATTGGTTAAGCTCTTCTTGCATGACAAGAACCCAAAATTCATCCTTTAATGCTTCATCAACCATCTTGGGTTCTATTTGAGAAGTGTAGCAAGTGTAGCTAATTAGATTAGCCATTTGATGTCTAGTCCTAACACCCTCATTAACCTCTTCAATGATGTCATCTTTGTCATGGAGTTTCCTAACCCTTTGAGAATGTTCTTTTGAGTTCAAGAGAGGAATCCTATCAATAGGTTGTGTTATGTCATCATCAAGATTAGTCTTTTCAACATTAGGAATATCAACAACCTTTTCCAAATGGGAGTCATCAACTAGATCTACCTCCTCCTCATGGTCATTAGATTTGAGCCTAGTATAATCAATGACAACATTAGATGAATCCATTACGGCCCTAGTTTTTAAATTGAAAACTCTATAGGCTCTATTATTCAAGGCATAGCCAATGAAGATACCCTTATCACTCTTAGCATCAAATTTGCCAAGTTGATCATGGTCATTCAAAATGTAGCATTAGCTACCAAAGGTGTGGAAGTAGCTAACATTTGGCTTTCTACCTTTCCATAACTCATAGGAGGTTTGCCTAGTGTGGGGCCTTAGAAAGACTATATTTCCTATATAGCACGCCGTATTGACGGCTTCGGCCCATAGGTTCCTAGGAACATTGTTGCTAAGCAACATCACACGTGCCATCTCTTGAAGAACCTTATTTTTCCTCTCAACAACTCCATTTTGTTGAGGTGTCCTAGGAGCCGAAAACTCATGAGAAATGCCTAGACTATTGCAGTAGTTTTCAAAATAGGCATTCTCAAACTCCTTCCCATGGCCACTCCTAATTCGTTTAATGCTTTTAATTTTGGAGTTCATTTCATTTTGAATTTTGGAACAAAGCATTTTAAACTTGTCAAAGGTTTTAGATTTTTCTCTAAGAAAAGAAGTCCAAGTGTACCTAGAGAAGTCATCTACACACACAAAAATGTATCTCTTTCCACCTAAACTCTCAGTTTACATGGGACCCATAAGATCCATGTTGAGAAGCTCTAGAGGTTCCTTGGTGGATAAATACTTTCCTTTTTTGTGCATACTTTTGGTTTGCTTCCCTTGTTGGCAAGGTCTACAAACACCATTTGCCTTTTTCCCAAGCTTGGGAAGGCCTCGCACAACATTGAACTTATCTAAGATTCGTAAATCCCGATAATTCATGTGACCAAATCTTTCATGCCAAAACTCAATTTGTTCATCCTTAGACACATTGCAAGAGACACCTCAAGCTTCAAGACAATTGCAATTGTCGTTAGATCTCATTCCTTTTAACAAGGTTTGTCCATTTGGCAATAAAATAGAACAATCATTTTTCCTAAACAAGACGGAAAGTCCTTCATCACTAAGATGTGAAATGCTTATCAAATTAGCTTTTAGACCATCAACATACAAAGCATTGGACAATGAGGGTAATCCGGGAATGGAAATAGTTCCCTTTTCTTTAACTTTCTTTTTGGATCCATCACCAAAGGTGACATTTCCTCCATCCTCCATAACAAGAGTCTCAAAGAAACTCTTATTTCCTGTCATGTGCCTAGAGCACCCATTATCCAAATACGAAAAATCAAAAGAATGAGCTTTCAAGGCAATTTGTGCAACATGGCAAAAGTTTTCATCCTTTCTAATCCACCTAGGTGCAATATTCTCCTTCCTAGTGGTCAATGATACATGGGCTCTAAATGTCCTAGGATCATGCAAAGATGTTCCATTTTTCCTAGTGGCGTGCATTATGGCTCTAGCCTTTTTCTTCTCTAGCATGCTTTCAATTCTACACAATTTAATATTTCTAAAGCAATTTGGTCTAATGTGACCATCAATACCACAAAAATGACATGTAGGAATAAAGTTAGGAATCATACCATATCCTTAAGGATGCATTGGAGCCTTTCTATGTCTTTGTGGTTGTTTTAATTGTTGTTGAGGAGCTTTCCTTCTTTGTTGTTGAGCAAGACTTGATTACTTCCTTGGTTGAGCTTGCATGATAGGTATCTTCCCTTTATGAGCTTTCGGTTGAGGGAAGTTAACTTGAGAAGCCCTTGTATGATAAACTTGAGGTAGGCTTCTTGGTGCCACCTTCACTTGAACACTCTTCTAGGTCAAGTTTCTTCCTAGGCAATTGATGAGAAGAAGACCCATTGAAATTCATGCTTCATACAAAAATGGTCTTGCTTGGAGGGGAGGACATCTTGTCATCTTCAAACCCAAGCCCTTTCTTGTCACTTGGCCTCTTTCCAACATCTAACATGTGGTCAAGTTTTTTGGTACTAGAGTTCATCTTGGCCATCAACTCTCTAGCATCTTCAAGCTCTTTCTTTAACCCTTCTTCACTCCTCTTAGATCTCACCAACTCTTCATTTGGTCAACTTGAGTTGAAAGCTCTAGGTTTTCTTCTTTTAATCTCTTAATTTCATTCTTGTTCTTTAACCTTGAACTCTCAAACCTAGTCATATAGTCCTTGAGATCCATCATATCCATACTTTCATTTGTGAATTGTGATGAAGATCCATCATCACTTGAGTAGTTTTCTTCTTGACTCTCATTTTCTTCTTTACTAGCATCTTTGCTCCTATAAGAGGACGTAAAGGCTATGAAGTTAGCCATGAGTTCTTCATCATCCGAAGACGCATCTCCTTCATTTGAGTTATCACTTTCACTCCATATGGAAACCATCACTTTTCCCATTTTCTTGACCTTGTGATTTGCACATTTAGAGGCAAAGTGACCTATCCCACCACATTCATAGCATTGGACTCCTTTCTTCTCGGTCTTTTCTTGCCTAGGCTCAATCTTTTTGAAGGGAGCCTTTTTCTTTAAGTCTTGACCCTTGGATCCGAAACCTTTCCTTTCAGACTTTTAGAATTTTTTGAACTTCCACATTAGCAAGGCCATTTCTTCATCCGAGTCATCACTTTCCTCCTTCTCAACTTTGGAGGCTTTCAAAGAAATATCCTTTTGCTTTTTCAATGGTGTGGGTTTAGAACATTTCCTAGATTTATAAGCTAGAAGCCTCCCAATCACTTCACTTGGCTTCATATCCTTGTAACCACTATTCTCTTCTAAAGTCATCACCTTAGACTCAAATCTATCGGGTAGAGATCTCATAATCTTCTGCTTGATCTTCCTATCCGAATAAGGATCACCAAGTTGATGACTTTGGTTCACTATGTCCATAAACCTCACTTCAAAGTCATTGAAGCACTCGTTCTCATCCATCTTGAGCAATTCAAATTGCATTGGAGAACCTGAAGCTTCGATTCATTAACCACATCGGTTCCCTCATGTGCAACTTCTAGGATATCCCATGCCTCCTTAGCTATCCTAGTATTTTTAACCAACTTGTACTGGTTCTCATCCATTGCACATAGGATGGCATGCATTGCCTTCCTATTCCACTTTGATGCCTCAAAATCTTGTGCATTCCACTGTGCCTTTGGCTTGAGTACATTATCTCCTCCATCTGTAGGAGTCATCATGGGTAGAGTGTATCCATCTTCAACCGCCATTCATTCCCTGTCATGAATTTGGCAAATATACGACTTCATCTTGCCTTTCCAAGAGGCATAATTCAATCCGGTGAGAAGTGGAGTTCTAGTGCGATAAGCTCCCTCGTTGCCACTGTTTCCACTCATTGTGTTTAATGAATGAATGATATGAATGCAAGTGTATGAATGATCAATACACACATAAAATGCAACACACACCAAAATGATCAAGAATCACCTATGTATGTCTAGGAACCTGCTCTGATACCAATTGAAACAAATAATATGATGTGTTTAATATTAATCTAGTGGAGGGTGAATAGATTTTAAAACAATTTTACCAAATCTTCGTTAATGGTCAAGTTGACGAAAATACCCCTAGCTAGTTACAATAATATCACAAGTGTCAAAAGTACGGAAATAGTAAAGACACTTGAGATTTACGTGGAAACCCTCCAAATGGGAAAAACCATGGGCTGATAAGCGCGCCACACTAGAACCTCGAATCCACTAATGGCGAAGGACTTACAACCTAATCCCGGAATAAAATCCACCACCACTGCCTACTCCCGGAAGCAACACAAGTCTTACTTTTCAATGAAGAGATAAAATGGCCTATGTGAATATATGATGATATTCAAAGAACAAACAAGGCTAGGAAACCTTGTAAGCTTATCTAGGATGACGAGATGACAATTAATGCAATCCTAGATATCAAGAGCTAAATGACATGTTCAAAAAGCTTAGCTAAACATAGATCAAACAATCCTATGAAGCTATCACAATACAACACTCAATCATGTCATCACAACAATCTCTAATTTGTAACCAGAATATGTTCTAAGAGCATACAAATAATTAAAGAGATGACTTAGCAAGCAAAACACTTAACTTGTAATAAGATAGTGAAGAACTTACCAAACAAGATGTGATGAAGCAAAATTATCATTGTTGCACTCTAAATGATCTTAGATGATGCAAGATGAAGTTTTTATGCACATATGAATGCTTTGAGTGTTTAAAGATGAGTTCTTGGATGAGTTTTCCTTTTGAAATGTGTTCTAAGGAAAAGATATGATGTTCTGAACTCTCTTTCGACCTGAATACAAAGAGTTATATATATATATATATATATATATATATATGACTTTCAACCAAAGTGATATCGTTTTGAAAAAAACGTTCCAGCTTCCGCTTTATACGCTGGTGAGGTGCGCTGGTTAAGTAGCGCACCACCAGCGCACAACCTAACATTTTCAATAGGCACTGGTCGAGTGGCGCAGCTCAGTGGCGCAGCTCAGTGGCGCAGGTCAGTGGCGCATGACATGCGACGATCCACTGGAATGTTACGCTTGTGAGGCTGCTCTAGTTGAGTAGCGCACCACCAGCGCACTGCCCACTTTTTCAATATTGCATGGGTGCAGTGGCACAACTCAGTGGCGCATGATAAGCACCGATCCACTGAAGTGTTACATTGGTGAGGTTACGATAATCGAGTAGCGCACCACCAACGCACTGCTCACTTTTTCAACACTCAAACACAAAAAATCAACAAGTCCTAGAGTGATGAAAATGCATCCTATTCTAATGCCTAACATGACATAAAACTTTAATTACAAGATGCAAATAAATCAACAAGAGTCACTTAAACCAAAATGTGCACAAGTATAAGCACGTAACATATATGAATAAGAGTTATGCATGAATTTTTGAGTGTATGCAACTATCTCTTTAAAGCAAGTATGTACAAGAATTTTACCTTTGGTGCTTCTCCACTTGAGGTATTGAGAGCCTAAGCTACCCTTACATAACACCCCAAAAATGTGATTTGTTCACGAAATAAGCCAATCAATAAATGAGGACTTTACAGGATCTTTTGGGAGTACACCTTCTTCTAGGTATCTTTTTAGCTGAGTCATCCAACCGTCTAACGATGTTCGAATTTTTGAGACTTCAGAATCTTTCGGCTCAACTATACTTGGTCTGAGAAGATGTGCAACGGGAATGTTTTTTAGCCTGGTTGTGGTTGTTGATGATGCTAGTTTGGACAAAGAGTCTGCCTTCTCATTTTCTTCTCTAGGGATCTGAACAATCCTGTATTCCTTGAATTTTGGGAGGATTTGTTTTGTTATGCCCAAATATGCCATCACACCTTCATCTCTGACCTGATACTCATCAGAAACTTGGTTGTTGACTATCTGACTGTCACTGAATATCTCAACCTCATCTGCTCCGAGAGCTATGCAAACTCTAAGTCTTGAGAGCAATGCCTCATATTCGACTTGGTTATTTGTTTCTTTGAAGTCGAATCTCATGGAACATTCAACATCATCTCTTTTTGGGGTGCATACCACGATCCCTGCCCCACTGTCATGAGTGTTTGAGGAACCAACGACATAAAACTTCAACGAAAAACTCTTGCCTAACATCTTTTTAACTTCCAGGTTTGGTTTTGTGAATTCTACTACGAAATCTGCCACTACTTGGCCTTTGAGTGATGTTCTAGGGATGTACTGAATATCAAATTCACTCAATTCGATCGCCCATTTAGTTAATCTCCTCAAAATTTTTGGCTTCTGTAGGATTTGCTTAAGTGGACAATCGGTGATAACCTGGATTGTATGAGCCTGAAAGTATAGCCTTAGCTTCCTTGCTGCCGAAACCAACACTAAAGCCATTTTTTCTGCTTGTGAATACTTGGTTTCGGCTAGAAGAAGAGCTTTGCTGATGTAGTACACTAGCCTCTGTACTCCGTCTTCTGTCTAGACTAGAACCGAGCTTGCTGCTAATTCTGTAATGGATAAGTACAAGTGGAATATTTCTCCCAGTTTAGGTTTTGAAAGGTGGGAGCCTGCCTTAAACTCTTTTATTTTCAGGAAATCCTGCTTGCACTCTTCATTCCATTCAAGTCCTTTCTTCTTTTTGATCACTTTGAAAAGAGGAGCACATCTATCTGTGGCCTTTGAAATAAATCTGCCCAGTGAAGCTAAGCATCCTGTTAAACGTTGCACTTCTTTTAGCGTTTTTAACGAAGTCATTTTTTGAAAGGCCTAGATTTTCTCAGGGTTCACTTCGATTCCCCTATGGTGAAAGGAACCCCAAATAGGCACTTGTTCGAATATAGCTTCATCTGATACCTTCTCAAGACGTCCAATGTTTCTCACTGGCCTGAAGTATGTTCGTCTGTTGAAACACTTTTGGTTAACATGTCGTCTATGTAAACTTCCATGTTTCTTCCTATTTGACGAGCAAAAATCCTACTGACCAATCTTTGGTATATTGCTCCAGCATTTTTTAACCCAAAAGGCATTACTGTATAATAGTATAAGCCTTGATCGATCGTGAATGCTGTATTTTCTTTCTTCAGCTTTATTCATTTGGATTTGATTGTATCCCGAGTAAGCGTCCATGAAACTAAGTAATTCATAGCCCGATGTAGCATCGACTAATTGGTCTATTCTCAGAAGTGGAAAACTATCCTTTGGACAGGCCTTGTTCAGGTCTGTGAAGTCCACTCACATTCTCCACTGGACATTTTTCTTCTGGACCAAGACCACATTTGCTACCCACTAAGGATAGTTGATTTCTTTGATCGACCCTACATCGAGTAACTTCTCCAAGTCTTGCTTAATTGCCCGACTTCTCTCGAGATTAAATGATCTTCTCTTTTGTATTACTGGTTTCGCGTTTGGATCCACCGCCAGATGATGTGATATTATTCGGGCATTTATCCCTACCATGTCTTCATGACTCCAAGCGAACACATCTTTGTATTCTCTAAGCAAATTAATAAGGTCCTTCTTAACCTTTCCTTTTAAATTAGCTCTAATTTTGACCTTCTTATTTGGTTCATCTTCCTTTAAGACTACCTCTTCTGTCAGTTCACTTTTAGATACCTCCGATTCTTCCCTTGAATCAAACTCGAACAACAGTGATTCCTACTTGATTTGATCTGGTTGTGTTATGTCACATACTTGCTCACTATTGTCCCTAACTTTGTAAACCAAAAGATTAGCTCTTCTAGCCATCACCTGGGAACCTTTGACTACTTCTACCCCCCATTCTGTCAGGAATTTGATCATTAGAGCGTAGGTAACTGTTACTGCCTTAGTTTTGTTCAAGAATGGTCGACCTAATAGCGCATTATAAGGCCAATTGTTCAGGTCTACAACTATAAAGTCGAGTAACACTGTTTTTTGATAAGGAGCTACTCCGATTTTTACATGTTGCTTCGCTGTCCCGAGAGACCTGACCTCGGATCCCCCGAATCCTCTGAGTGGGGTATGGAAAGGTTGTAAATCTTTTCGATCCAACCTAAGCTGATCATAAACATCCACATTGAGAATGTCTACCACTGCCATTGTCTACTAAAATTCTCCTAACTTCTCTTTGGACAATTCGGGCATTTATGACGAGGGCGTCATTTGGTCGAACGTCGACCCCATGTGAATCGACCTCCTTGAATATTATCGGATCCCATCCTTCCTTTATTCTTTTCAGGGTCTGGCTCGACGGAGTTGACATCAAAATTCTGCCTTACCTCCACCTATTCTCGGATTTCCTGAGTCCACTCCAGGTTATTTCTCCCAATTGATGGTTCTTCAAAGATTGTCCGTATACTTCAGTTGCCTTGGGACTAGCCCCTTTATTTCGACTAGAGTTATAATCTATCTTGGTCTCTTTCTTAGTTTCTGATTTCTCATCTTTCTTCAGGATTATATATTAAAGGTGTCTTTCCCGAATGAGGGTCTTTATGTAGTCTTTAAGCTGGTAACATTTAAAGGTCTCAAGACCTGTTTCCTTATGGAACCTGCAATATTTCATCGTGTCTCACCTAGCAAATTGAGATTACCGACAAGGCTTCTTTACAGGATTCTTTTCTTCTAGTATTGCCAGGATTTCTTCCTATTTTTTCTGAAGTGTGGTATAGTTCATGTATTTTACTCAGAACTTTTCCGCGGTCTTGTCAGCATTACGCCAACTTCCCATGTCCTTGCTCCTTTCTTTGCTATTTCCTTTTTGTTTTCCTTTATGGTTTGGTACCTTTGACTAGGCATATTTTTGTTCGGGTCTCCCTCCATGCATGTAGCAACCTCATGTTTCTAATTCCTCTTCATCGACTAATGCATATCCTCTAGCCATATGTAAAATCCATAATATCTGCATATCTGGTTAGACGAGCCCTTCTTAGGTCAAAAGATAGTCGTCCATTCTGCAGGTTGCTTATGAATGCAGCGATTATTGCTTCGTCATTTGCACTGCCGATTTCTGAGACCTCTTGGCCAAGTCTCCCCAAGTACTTCTTCAGTGACTTGTCTTTCCCTTGCTTCAGTTGAGAAAGGCAAGCGATTGACTTTTTTCTGTGCACATTACCTAGGAATTGTCTTGAAAAACTTCTGCTCAATTCGTTGAAACTCCCAATACTTACCAGGGGCAATCTTCCGAACCATCTTGAGCCTGTATCTCCCAGACTTTATGGAAAATTGAGACATAGGCTGGACCATAGCGCTTTTATATCCTCTGACGTGTTCTTTAGGATCTGTATCCTTCTTGAACTGTTCCACGTGTGGCATCCTGAACCTTTTTGGGAATGGGGTTCGAAGGATATCCTTGGTAAAAGGGCTGTCAGAATCATCATCAGACAATTCATTGTATCCGTACCACCTGATCAGTGCATCCATTTGGCGACTGTTATTTTTGACTTCTCATGTCAGGCTTTGAATCATGATGTCTCTGACCCCTACCGGTTCTCTGTGAAGGTTAAACTGTCGGGTGATCGTCATACCTATTTCCAGCTCCTCTTCATTCTGTTATCGAGTCTCATAGGTTAATCCTTGCAGGCATATGGTTCCATGACGACATTTACGATGGTGCCAATTTCTATCCTCTGATGAGGATGACGGATCTCTACGTCGGTCATATTTACGGTGTCTATCCGTCTGACCGTGACTACACCTTTGGCGTAGTCGTTCTTCTATGGGCGTTTCATGATCCTTGTCTGGGTTACGTGTTATACCCACAGCTTGATTGATTTGTTCTGAGTTCCCAACGGCTACTGGTACATCTGGTTCCGGCCCAACTACCACCGAACAGAGCCTTATAGGTGGAAGGTTTGGCGGATACGCCTCTCTCGTATCTAAAAGATCTATTCCTTCTCACGCCGCATCTGTCATTAACTGTTGCAGTGCATCATGAAAACGACGTGCTATATCCTCGTTGGTATGAGGAATTTGCTGGATACTAGATAGGGATATCTGTTGATTCTTGGTGGTTGTTGTGGGATCCTGAGTGACCCTACCTATATGTGTGTAATCTGAATATTTCTGGATATCCCTAGAACTGTCTTTGCTTCTGCTACCAGCCATTGCTTAATCAGATCAAAGGTTCACCGCCCTCCTTCTAGCGCCAATTATTGACTTCGATTTCTCAATGGGTGAGAGAGTCAACAACGTTGGATTTTGTTATGACCTGTCAAAAAGAGAAAGAGAAAGAGAATGTAATGTGAGTAATAACGATAAGAGTTTACGTGGTAAAACTTCGGTGATCGGAGAAACGTCCATGGGTGACTGAATACACAACCAAGCCAAATCCACTATTTTAATGAAGAACTACACCACTCGATCTCTTTTGCCTCTCTCTTGTAGTGATTATTTCTGTATACACGTTCTATATCTTCTAATAGTGGGATCGGGGTCTATTTATACATACATAGAACCCTAATCCTTGTTGTACAAGTAAAAGGAATTGTATGTTAATCATGTTGATTACTTGTTGAGGTCGTTTTTTATCTTCTTTCCTATTTCGGAGGTCGTGTGGAGATCGAATGGAACTCTGGTGGTATAATCTATTTAGGACTTTTTTCCTTATAGATGTGCAATTTTCTCGAAGAGGTAGATTTGTTGCTTGATTTGGAATCTGTTTCCTGTTTGGTGCTTTATTCCTCTAGAAATCCTTTTTGATACTGATGTCTTGCGTATTGGAACATGATTCTTGGTTCACCCACGTGTGAATCATGTGTTGGATTTCTTTATTCGGGTTTCCCGTATTGTCCCGAGTATAACGTAATGTGCTAAGTACTCTGTCCCGAGTAGGGCACAACATGCCAAATACCCGCGTTCAGACTTACTCGGGCTCTTATTATATTTTGACTTGTCCAGAAGCCATGTTTCAGTAGACACTATTGAAAACTTAACGTTAAGATTTAATATCCAATACCTCAAAACATCCATATGATGGTACTCTACTACCTCAAAACATCCATATGATGGTACTCTACTCTCATTTAATAAATGAAGCCACGATGACTATATCAATAAATGATGTCCTCTATCGATTAACAAATGAATACCACCAAATTACCGAGGATAGACTATGCAATATAATCGTTCTCATTGATAGCTCAAATGATAACACTTGCAACCATAAGTCTATCATTTATCTCAGGATTGAGATAAACTCTCTGATTGTCTTCAAATGAAAACTTTTATCCATTGACGGTTCTAGATAAAGTATTTCATTGTGATTCTATTCAATGCACCCAGTGCACTAGATTCTTTTGTCCAAAGAAGCCACACTTTGATGATTTTAGACTCATCATAACACATTTGATCCCACTCAAATACTAGCAAAAGAATCTACAACTTTGATAAGATAAAGGCGCCCAACCTTCTATCTTAAGTTGTGAATATTATTCAAGACTAACTAAAGAATTATGTCTACCTCATACATATCTAGATGTATGAACAATTCTTCTTTTCTCATAGTCTTTTGACCTTATGATTATTTACTTTTGACAATTATAATAATTATACTATAAATGCTATAAGATTTGTTAAACTAGAAATCACTTTATTCATATGAAAATATTGTTAATTACAATATTACACTCTTGCTATCGAGCATAATCCTAACAATCTCTCACTTGCTCTATAGCAAATGTGTCATATCTCTCATCCCCATGTTCTCTAGATGTCCATCAAAGCTCTCTTGTGGAAGAGCCTTTGTAAAGGGATCCGTTAGATTATCAGCTGACGGGATCTTGGTAATCGTCATGTCACCCCTATGCACAATTTCCATCAGAAGGTGATACTTTCTTTCAATGTGTTTCCCTCTCTTATGAATTCTTGGTTCTCAAGAATTAGCCACTGCTCCACTATTGTTACTATAGATAGTGATCTGCTTATTCGCATCAAGAACCACTTCCACGTCAATCAAGAATTGGTGGAGCCAGACAACCTCTTTAGTAGCCTCACATGCAGCAACATACTCGGCTTCCATATGACTGCCCTCTCTTCCAATAGTAAACACAGGTCCTGATGTTGATCTTCTGGAGTCAGTATCTGACTGAAAATTAGAATCTATATACCCAACGGGAATTAAAACCCCTATAGAGTATACAAGAATATAATCTCTCGTTCTCCTAAGATACTTGAAAATATGTTTGACTGTCGTCCAGTGATCAAGACCAGGTTTCGATTGACACCTGCTAACTATGCCCACAACAAAACAAATATCTGGTCTAGTGCAGGGCATTGCATACATGAGACTTCCGACTGCCGAAGCATGTGGAACCCTACTCATGAATTGCTCTTTATGCTCATTCTTAGGAACTTGTGAAAATACAATCACGGTTAAATGCTCAAGGCTAACCTAAATGAGGGGTGAATAGGTTAGGCACCTTTTTCGACTCCCTTAGAAGCAAACAAAAGTTTGTCCCTCTAGATTGCTTGTATCACAATATATATATATATATATATATATATATATATATTAATTAAAGATAATTAATCAATATAAAAAAACAAGTAAAGTGTGATACAAACAAGTAATTGTAACACATACACAATCTATATTATAAAGAGGAAGTCAACATACATAAAGAGTTCTATCCACAATATAATTATTAGAGAGATAGGGATAGAGAAAAGTTAACACAAGATATAACATGGTAAAGTCATTACAAGTAAACATCATTTTGATATGAAATTCATGCCAACACAAACTAAAGCCTAACAGTCTCCCCCTTTGGCAAATTCCATTTCAAAACACCTATACATTTACTACAAATATAAAAATGAAGATAGGTCACAAAATCACTCCCTCACATTACAATGAGTAAGATTCCTATAACTAATCTTCACCAACTCTTGAACTTCATCTTGATCTTCTCTTGAAGCAACCTACAAATCGTCTCAAAGCACAATGCATACAGAAGAGAAAAAACAACAAATGGCAACATATAATATGGATAAGAATATACAATTAAGTCCACAAATACATGTATCTCCCCCTCAATACATGCCAAATACAAGAATTCTTAACCAAATCTTAAGATTAATTATTACAAGCCATTGAAAGTCCAAAAGTTCACAAAAACAATATAAAAAGGAAACTAAGTAACTAGCAATTCATAACAACTCTTTCTCCCCCTTTTTGACATGAAATGATGCCAAAAGGTAAGAAACATACCATGAGACTCAAATACTAGCTACTAGATCCTCCAAAGAAAGATGTGCATGTAGTTGACCTAACATAATGCTTGAGAGGTGGTCTTGAACTTGATGCAATACACTCCTCCAACTCTTTTATTATAGCATTTTGTTTTTCAACTATAGCACTAAGCTCATCAACCTTCTTCTTCAAATGCAAAGCCCAATCCGGAAGAATGTTTATGCTAGTCTCTTGACAATCAACTTGTGAACTAAAAAATCCAAAAGTATCACATGTCTTACCCTTATCCTTATATGACATGTATGACAAACGTTTATCACTATACTTTTCTAAGGGTTGTACCAACATATCATCTCCACTACTTTGAACACCACGAGCTAAACACAAAGATGTTATAAACCTCGGTAATGCAAGCTTCTTATCTCCTCTAGTTGAGAAAGCTGCATTATCCAAATAAAACATAAGCAAATCCCCAAGGTTTATAGGTTGATTAGTCACTAAGGCATATACTATTTTGATCTTGTCTTTATTCAACTCCGTTGAATTCAAAGATCCAATAATATTTGTGCAAATGAAAAGATGCCAAAATGCACTTGCCTTAGTTAACTCATATTGACTAATATATGCTCTACCTTTCCACTCAAAAGAAGCATTGTCACATATAGTTCTACCCATGATATTAAGATTCTCAATGATATCAACATCTAGAAAGTTTGAATCAATATCACTAGATAGCCCAAGAAATTTGTTAATGTTTATCGGATTAACTCTAAACACAACACCCCTAACATCCATCAAAGCATCCAATAAGATGACACTCTCTCTATATTCATGATAAAATTCTCTAACAATAGTGTCATTCACTATTCCTAGCATGCTCACCCAAGATTCCCAATTTCTATCCTTAATGCATTTAAGAACATAAGAATCTTTACATTTACCCAAGTCAATGCCTCTCTCTTGAAATATCTTCTTAGTTGCAAAGATCCCTAAATCCTTTGACCTTGAAGCTTTGGATCTCTTTGAGGTTGACTTGGCTTCAACAATGGGATTCAATTGATTTCCACTTCCGGTAACTTTAGTTCTTCCCATTTGTTCTTGTGAAATAAGATGCTATAAACATACAAAAGTGAGTGAAAGACAAAACAAGCTTATTAGTCACAAATATATAAAACAATGACATATGACTTAAGAATGAATCATCATGCAAGACAAAGATAGTGACAAGTATCATTAAGTCAAAATATGCCAACATGTAACAAAATGAAGCATATGAACATATCATAAAAGAGAACAATGTCTAGCATACAAAGCTCCCCCTTGATAAATGCCATGACTAAGATTCATGATAGCATAAGGTTCACAAGGAAGTTCACACAATCACACATTCAAACAATTTGAAGAAATATCAACAAAATAAGCTTCATATGCTAAGAGATACACAAAGATTTTTTTAAGTTCTCTCATAATTCTTCAACAATTGCAAAGATATCATCATACTCATAAACAAAGTGTGTGTGAGAGAGATATGCTTCAAATATATATCAAGAAGTAGTTTGATAATCAACATGCAAACAATTTTCAACAACTATTCATCTTAAGCTTTTTCCATAAAAAGTCAAACCGATTATCATCCGGAATTTTTTGCTTTTAAGAGAATAGATTTTCAACATATAAGCGTTTGTGTGCATGTGGCTCGTCATCCCATTTCTGTTTTTCAACCCGAGCACATTTGATTTTCAACTAAACTCCTTTTTAAGCCTTCCTCATTTTCTTTTTAGGCTTTGAATCAAAGATTTTTTTATTGCTTTCATTTCAACACTTCTTTGATTTTTCCATTTTTTTTACATAGACAAAAAATCACTTCATGACGGCTTTCACTCATCACAATGGTGTAGCTCTTTTCAACATTGGGTAGCTTTCATAACCAAGGTATGTAGCCCTTTTCATGAAGGTGCTCGTTGAGTTCTATGTAATTGTCGAAGCAAAATGGATACTAACCATAGGTCATTTTAAATGTACTTAAGCACAAAAACTTCAAGGTGTATCCAATGTTTACATATTAGTAAACTCAACCTACTAGCAAAACATATAAGAGAAGCATAGTGCAAATTTTTAGAAAACCAAGATTTTATGGCTCATAAGCACATGATCTAAGAGCAATAAGTAGAGACTTATTCAAGATCATTACTTCTCTAATGAGTTGCTTTCAAAGAATATGAAGCTCATATTTTCAAAAGTGATGCCACTCAATATACTATACACAAACAATCATCAAAGTTAAGATCAATGTGAACAATATCACTATTAGATCCTAAAATAGCAAATGTCAATGAGAACCATATGTATACCATACAAAATTCTCTAATATGACATGCTATGAGATGTATGTCAAAAATTGAGTCAAAAGATGAATATCTAAGAGAATATGCATTAGAGAATAGAAATACCTTTTTGCACATTATATTCATCAAATATCATACTTCCGCCCTTTTTATGAGCACTCTTGCCTTGAATGTCCTTATGACACCAAGTTGACGATGTTTCACAACAAGAGTATAAAAAGCATAATATTTCAACTCAATCAACACATATAACAAGAGAACTTCTTCAAAGTTAATCAACAAATTTTGACCATTATAACAATCATGATGTGAGATAACCAAGTTCATATCAATACATGAAGTATTCAAAGCTAGCAAGCAAGAATTCTCAACACAATTGATATATAGCCTCAAAGCTATCTCACATGTGCTTCTTATATTAGTGATAAGAGCACTCACCCTTGAACCACTTGTTCTTGGGTGTACCTACACAAACATTTCCAATATCATCCCTGACAACAATGTTAAATCTAGAGTAAAGTCCTTCAATGACTTGATTAACAAGAAAATCATTAATACACTCTTCTTTAACATTTTCAACACAAGCTTTGTCAAGTTGAACAAAATTAGAATTCTTTCTACTCCACAACTTTTTCTCATGCTTAGCAAAATTATCATGTTTCTCAACTTTCAAGGCCTTAGCATGTTCAAGTTGAAGTTTAATCTTTTTATCCCTAGATTCATTTCCTAATTTGCATTTTTCAATATATTTATAATACCTAGGCTTAATGTGACCTATTGTGTTGCGATAATGGCAAATTGGAATAAAAGATGAGATTGTACCTTTTGGAGTTGAACTAGCTTCACTAGGAGTTTGCAAAGATAAATTGTTCGCCAACTTCTTCTTGGCTTTTGATCTTCTCTTCTTGTGTAGTTTCTTATCAATCACGACTTCATCAAAGTGTGTAGGAAGTGGTACTTCCAAGAGCTCCTCTTCAACTACCAAGTCGTCTTCACCACTATAAGAGTTAACAAGATTCCTAACACTAGACACACTAACCGAATCATTCACTAAATCCTTGATAGCCTCCTTAGCCGTGTCTATCTCTTCTATCAATTCTTGTTCTCTCTTCTTCAAAGAAGATATCACATTATCCTTCTCAAGGTTAATCATTTCAAGTCCTCTAAACTTCTTCATAATATCACCATTTTCACCTAGAAGTCCACGAGTAACAACCACAAACTCATCTAGTTGCTTATAGATCAGATCATCATTTTCAACTACTTCTCTTTGAGCATTGTCTCTAGCTTCTTCAAGCTTTTCTATCTTTTTCAACAACTCAAAATTAGTAGGAATGGAACTAGAGCATCCATCATGATTTGCATCAAGGTTCTTGTTTAAAAATATTGTACTACCAACATCTAGTGAAGAATGAGAAGCCGTTAGAGCTACAAAGTTGCTCACCAACTCTTCATCACTTGAAGACTCACTACTAGAGCTCTCACTGTCACTAGAATTATCATCACTCCAAGTAGCCACCAACACTTTGTCTTTCTTGTCTTTCTTAGATGGCTTCTTGGTGCACTAGCTAGCAAAGTGACCAAAACCTTGACAATTATAGCATTCAACCTCTTTCTTGTTCATGGCTTGACTATTCTTCACAATCCTTGGAGATGATGTTCTCTTGACTTCTATTTCCTTAGAAGACTTGCCTTCAGTTTTGGCATTCTTCTTTAGAAACTTCTTGAACCTTCTAACCAAGAGTGCCATTTCTTCATTTTCATCATCACTCTCCTCCTCAATAGCATTGAGAGCAATTCCCTTACTCTTGATATTTGGCTTCAAGCACATCTCATAAGTTTGGAGAGACCCAAGCAACTCATCGATGTTCATACTATCCACATACTTGATTTCCTCAATGGGCGTCACCTTTGATTTAAATCTCTTAGGAAGAGACCTAGGGATTTTCCAATTTAAACGCTCTTTTGAGATAGGTTCTCCAAGTGCTTGACATTGGTTAGCTATGTTAAGAAGCCGGAATTGGAAGTCTTCGAACATTTCTTCCTCACCCGTACTTAAACCTTTAAATTGTGATGCCAACATTTGAAGCCTCGATTTCTTCACTGCTAAGGTTCCTTCATTAGTAACTTGGAGAGTATCCCAAGCTTCCTTTGCGGATTCAAGATTTTGGATGTAGGAGAATTGATGCCCATCAACTCCTCTAAAGATGGCATTCATAGCACGATGGTGCCATTTTGCAACCTCAAAATCATTTGTTATCCATTCACTCCTTAGCTTGAGTATCATGGTTCCATCCTCTAAAACCTTGGTAGGAGGACTATAACCTTCTTCCACTACAATCCAAGCCCTTTCATCAATAGAGCGGATGTAGACTTTCATCCTAAACTTCAAATACCCATAGTTAGTGCCACGAAGTAATGGTGGCCTAGTATTTGAGGCTCCTTCCGCCATTACATCATCTTGTAAACCCATGATTTCAAACGCCTTACAAAAACCGTGAAAGTATCACCCCGGACTCACACTATGTGCAATCTAGTGTCCCGCTTTGATACCAATTGAAAATACAATCACGGTTAAATACTCAAAGCTAACCTAGAGGAAGGGTGAATAGGTTAGGCACCTTTATCGACTCCCTTAGAAACAAACAAAAGTTTGTCCCTCTAGATTGCTTATATCACAATATATATATATATATATATATATATATATATATATATATATTAATTAAAGACAATTAATCAATATATAAACACAAGTAAAGTGTGACATCAATAAGTAATTGTAACACATACACAATCTATATTATAAAGAGGAAGTCAACATACATCAAGAGTTCTATCCACAATACAAATATTAGAGAGATGGGGATAGAGAAAAGTTGACACAAGATATAACGTGGTAAACCTCTGAAAAGGAAACATCCACGGCCTAGCAGCCACCGGCAAACAAAATCCACTAGTAGATAAGCCAAGTACAATCTCTCAAGTGACCTCTTCACCTAGAAACTACCCTCTTATCCTACTCTAGAAGTTGTCGCCCTATGCTCAACAATCCGAGGCTTCACACCTCTTGTCAAGACTTCCTTGCTCACCTTATCCGGATCTTCGCAACCTAAGGAAAGACTTCTTACTCGACTATCCAAGGCTTCACACCTCTAGCCAAGACTTCCATGCTCGACAATTCGAGGCTTCACACCTCTTGCCAAGACTTCTTGCTCAACACCATAGGTCTCACACCTATTGTCAAGACTTCCTTCTCACAAGGCATCTAGGTGATCATGAATGCAAAACGCAAACAAGCACGCAACATAGAATGCTATGATCAAAACATCCTATGGAAAATACTAGACATGAGCATGAATGCACAAATCACATATAGTCTAGTTCATCATGCATGAGTAGTCAATCTAGATTATGTAAGATATGATCAACATTTTCACAAACTAGATTCATGCATATATCTAAACTTGAATCACAAGATATGATCAACAAATCACAAGATCAAGTTTAAATCACAAAAACCTAAAACATGCTAAAATCATATGACAAAGTCAAATAGATCTAAGCATAAGTTCTAGAGCATATTCCTAATCATAGATTCAACAAATCACATAAATAGCTCAAAAGAACATAAGCACATGTATTATGTGAGAATTTTAGCCAAGAGAGCCTAATACATGTGATGAACTATTTTTCACAAAATCAATCAATCAAAGATCACAAAATAGTCCTAGAATCAAAGCTAGCACAATACAATCCCAAACATGTGATAACATAGGCAAAATCAAAACCTAACTCAACATGAATGATTTTAATTGAAATTCAATCTAGCTTTGAAAGTGTTCAAAACACTCACAATATACAAACATATGTAAAAGAAGAAAACCCAAGGCAATTGACCAAGTTTTAAAAGAAACCTTAGAGAGAAAATCAATACCTTAGTTGATCTAGATGCAGTCCCGTTTTTGTATGATTAGACACCAAAAAAAGAAGCATAATTAACTCAAACCTTCAGAGAAAAGATGGAGGATGAATAGAACACTCTCAACTTTGAATCACTCAAATCGGAGTTCAAATTAAGAAGTTATGGTGTTTGGAAGGTGAGAAAAATTAGAGAGAAAAATTCTGTACACTTGATTTGAATTTCTTCTTAGAATGAAATGTGAGAGGGAAAGAGTTTACAAAGGAGTGGGAGACTTGGACATGTGAAATGACCAAGAGGGGCAAAATGAAGCCAAACAAGCTTGCTGCCCGAGATGGCACGTGGGCATCTCTGGGCAGCAAGCCTTCTGCCCAGAGATGGCCACGCGCCATCTCGGGGAAAGAAGTGTTTGCTTGCTTCTTTCTCCTTCGACCTTCCTTCGTGTTCTTCGACCGTTCTCCGGCCTCCGAACTTGGAATTTGAATCCGTTTGTGGGTTACAAACCGTAACTCTCACACGCACATGGAAATATAAGATACTCAACCCATAAAATAATAATTCAACTCGATATACGAAGACGAAGATAATGTATGAAATATGAGTTGAAAGTGTAGTATCTTTTGACTTTGAACTTGAAATCAATAGTCTGAGTAACCGAAATGACCGGAACTCAATCAAGAATGATTTAAGACTAAATCCAAGTTCAATATCCATGTTATACAAACATATACACACACAAACACAATTCACACTAGAATGCAAACTATATAGAGATAGTTTCCAGTCATGCATATTCCAAAACATGTTATTTCCAAACCAATGCATGAGCATTCATCTTCAAGTGTGTGAATGTGTTATACATGGTGCACAAAGATGCAGGGACACATATGAATGAATTGTATATCTGTGTCTTTAATGGTGCACAACTATACAGGGACACAAATGTATAATATGTGTGTGTGTGTGCCTAAGCCTTGTAAGAGAAAGATAAGGTCTTAATATACCTTTGTAAAAACAAATTGCATCCTTTCTCCTTGAAGACTGAGAACTTGCTTTGACTTATTGTTTCTTCTTCCTTGAAGCTTGAATCATCATGAACCTAAACAACTAAGTAATTACAAGTAAACATCATTTTGATATGGAATTCATGTCAACACAAACTAAAACCTAACAACTTGTTTCTTAGAAAGTTTGATTCCATGTCTGAAAGGTAACATACCCTTCTTGGAATCTTACATGGAAAACCTAGACATGATTTCATCTATGTATAAAGCTTTGGATAAATGCAATCGTTCTATTCTTTCTATCCCTTTTAACTTGGATACCAAGAATATAACTTGCTTCTCCTAAGTCTTTCATATCAAATTGTTTTGCTAACCATTCATTTATTTATGTCAATACATCTACATCGTTTCCGATGAGTAGTATATCATTAACATAAAGAACTAGAAAAACCAACTTGTCACCTTTAATCCTTTTATATACATAAGGTTCATCAAGGTTTTGAATAAATCCAAAAAATTTCACGGATTGATCGAACCTTATGTTCTAGGATCTGGATACTTGCTTCAATCCATTTATGGATCTTTGCAACTTGCATAGCCTTTCCTCTTGGCCTTTTTCAATGAATCCTTCTGGTTGCATCATGTAGATGCTTTCTTCAAGAATTACGTTAAGGAAAGCTATCTTGACGTTCATTTGCCAAATCACTAGGTCTAGAGATGCCGCAATGGATAAGAGTATCCTAATGGATTTAAGCATGGCCATAGGAGAGAAGGTTTCTTCATAATTTATACATTCCAATGTAAATATATATGCGAATACCTAGAGTGTCATCTCTTTCTAAAACATGCATATATACAATAAAAAGAAAAATATTCATGAACACATACATCAATTAATCAAGGGTACAAACAGGCTCTGATATCAATTGTAAGAAAAATAAAACCCGTACAGCGGAAGTGTGAGAAAATTTTAAAAAAATTAGGGTTTGCGTATAAATAAAAATTTTCCCTTTTTATAACAAGAACCTTAACATAGATTAATTTATGTATATAAAAGTGTTGTACCTTTTTTTTTCGTGACGATTGAACTAGCATCGAATTGAATCCATAAGATCTTCCAATCTAATCACAAGCGTGAATCACCTAGGAGTGTGGGCTCCCTTTCTTTAAATGTATACCTGAGGATGGAAATAAACAAAATCTTTTTCTTTGCTAGTTACAATTATCCTCCATGAGAAAAATCCAAGAACGTCTGGTCACTTGGGAATTATCAATCTAATTGATTGAAACTCGCGTGAACCCGATTTGATTTTATACACAAACCCTTTTGATGTAAAGGATACTAGTGTACAATCAAAAACAAAAACGTTCTCTTTTTCTCTTTTCTCCTTGGCCGAATTCTACACCTTTTATCTATGACTTGATTGAATTTTGTCTAGAGCATAAACTAAATTTTTCTCCCTCAAAATTCTCTCTAACTAGGCTAAATTCTTTCTTGAAAATTACCTAGCATGGCCGAAATTTTCATCATAGAATGCTTATGGCTGGTCGAAATTCACAAGGGGATATATATAGGATCACAAATCCTTTCCTAAGAAGGATTTTTTTGGTTGGCAAGAATCCTTTCCTTAGGTGGATTTACTTGGTTGTTAAGAGTCCTTTTCAAAGAAGAATTCTACCCTTAGGTAGATTTACTTGGTGACCAAGAATCCTTTTCCAAAAAGAATTCTTTCCTACACCAAGACTCTAATCCAACTCATTAGTGTATTTGTAACCATATTAAAGACTTCCTAATCTGATAGATAAATAATTCCTTTTATTTATCTGCTTATCAAATAGTCTTTAATATTAATTATACTACCAACAATAGTATAATTTTAGGAGACTAACTCTGACTAGGAAAAAGATTTTGATTTTTAATGAAATAATAAATGTTAATAGGGAAATTTTGGCTAGGGGTCAAAGAGAAATTTTCCATCTTCAATCGGCAATCATGAGCCCGGTAAAGCTACCCCGCAAGAGCAGGGAAGGCCGGTTCGGCTTCAAAGTTACCAGAAGACAAGCCAGACGCGACCGGGACGAGCCCCCATAGGAATACTGGAGCCCGGGCTTCTCCAGGCCATCTATGGGGGAACCTCGGCTCAAAGGTCGAGCTCCACAACCTCTGGTAAATTCCAGGAGAAGTCTCCAAGCTCAAGGGACATTCGAAAGAAGCTCGTCAACCTCTCCAGAAGCCCGCTGTCCTTTTTGGGCATGAGGGAAGAATCACGCCCGGATCTACACTACCCCAGCTACCACTTGGAGAGGTCTACAAGAGCACCTCAAGCCCCCACAGGTCAGGGAAAATCCATCTTAAGCTTCTAAGAACAGAGCCAAAGCATGGATCCACCTCGCTCTATAGGGCAACGGGCAGCTAGCAGGGTAACCTTAATGAAGATCGATGGTACGAATGCACATAGGATCATCTCCACATGATATCTACATGCACATCAAGAGTTTAAATTCAAATAAGGGAACCAACTTATCTTGGTCAACGATGTCATCGAATCCGAAAACAATTCAAATTTAAATAACAAATCCCGTCCGATAAGGAGGGAACGGATTCATGAGATTACGGTAGAGTATTCGTAAACTAAAAACCTACTTACACGATACATATATGTGAAGCCAAGCAAGGGAAAAGAGATAGACAAAAAAGAACGAACAACAGAGACAGAAAATTATAAACAACAGAAATACACATTGAAGGAGGGCCTAAATTCTGATTGCAGAACACGGTCACCTTCATCTCCACTATTCGACAAGCACCAAGGTGCCACCACCCTACACCTCCGATAGATTGTGAGAAGATAAGAGAGTTATTTGTATCTTAAAGCAATATATCAAATATAAAGCTCCCATTTACTGTTATTACCTCACATCTCTCTCTTAAACAGGTCGGGAACCAACGGTACCGACCCTGGCCACTGCTTTCGTGGAAGTGGTCTCGAGGTTGTTCACAGAAATTTCTCATCTCGAGTAAATTTCCCTTCAACAAAATTAATTACCAAATTAATTAATTTCCGTTTAATTAAATAATAAATATAATTAAGCTATTTTAAATAGCCTTGCCACCCAACACATATATATGGGCCATATATTATTTTTCTTATTTTATTAAATTCATTGGACCTTAATAAAAAAAAGTCTACATGTGAACTAGACCCATTCTTACAAAAAGAAACAAGTCCACATGCCTCAATACAATTCTAGATGGACCTCTAAATTGGTCCGGTAGAATATATCAAGTGATCTAGGCAAGTTCGTGTGGATTGGAGATCTTGGCGGGCTATCTAGATTTAAGCTCCAATAGACACAACCCAATCACAATCAACAAATGATTCACTTAGGTCCGATCTATTTAATTTTAGTTCATTCCACTAAAGAACTAAAATTGAACTCTTAAATAAAGATAAATAAGTTGATGTTACTTATTCATACCCTAGACAACCTTATTGGAGAAAGTGTATCCTTGTGAAGAATACCAGTAATCGCCAAGAGCTCATAGACCGTCTATAGCTCTCCAAGTTACCATATTTACTCATATGACCACATTTTGAGCTTGGATATTTTGACTTGTACAGAAGTCATGTTTCAATAGACACTATTGAAAACTTAACGTTAAGATTTAATATCCAATACCTCAAAACATCCATATGATGGCATTCTACTCTCATTTAATAAATGGAGCCACGATGTTCATATCTATAAATTAAGTCCTCTATCAATTAACAAATGAATACCACCAAACTATCGAGGATAGACTATGCTATATAATCGTACTCATTGATAGCCTAAATGATAACACTTGCAACCATAAATCCATCATTTATCTTAGAATTGAGATAGACATCCCGATTGCCTGCAAATGAAATTTTTTATCCATTGACGGTTCTAGATAATGTATTTCATTGTGATCCCATTCAATGCACCCAGTGCACTAGATTCTTTTGCCCAAAGATACCACACTTTGATGATTTTAGACTCATCATAACACATTTGGTCTCACTCAAATGCTAGCAAAAGAAACTACAACTTTAACAAGATATAGACGCCCAACCTTTATCTTAAGTTGTGAATATTATTCAAGACTAACTAAAGAATTGTGTCTACCTCATACGTATCTAGATGTATGAACAATTCTTCTTTTCTCATAGTATTTTGACCTTATGATTATTTACTTTTGATAATTAAAATAATTAAACTATAAATGCTATAAGATTTGTTAAACTATAAATCACTTTATTAATATGAAAAGATTATCAAATACATTATTACACTCTTGCTATCGAGCATAATCCCAACAACCAGTTACCGCCAGAATCGCACTACTCAATACCATTTATAAGGAGTACGAGCACTCGGTCATTGACACTCGGTCATTGACACTCGGTCATCGACACTTATCTGTCGACACTTCATACAGGTAGTATCTCACTCACATACTACCCCAACTTCAACATCTCTATCAAGGATCAGAACTTCCAAAGTTACCTCAAGGTTCAACTTTAAATTTTTGGAGCACCCATGCTGCCTAATTCCTACATGGCCACTATACACCATCAGATCGCCTATCGGCTTCAAGATCATGCCTTTGATCTTCTTATTCCTGGGCACACTGGAGACACCATATTTATTAAAGCAAACGAGAAGAACAAGTTCCTACCATCATCCAAATTCCTAAGTAGCTTCCTAGAGACAAGCTCATAGAAATCATGCCTCTCGATCGTATCACCAATTATTAGAAGGCCTTCCAAAACACCACCCCAATCATAGCTTCTGACACAAAATTTACCAGACTGCCAGATGGTTCTATTCGAACCACCTATGAGCCTATCACAGCTCCAGAACATACTTATAGCGCTTCTGGTGCTCCTTCTATTTTTCAAGTTCTCATGATCCATCCTGTTACCTCCGAGGATGACATTCCTATTCACAAATTTAAAGCTAACGGATCTCCAATCTACACTGATAAGATTAGCGACCACTTTATATGGGACGTTGACCTAGACAGGTGTGATGCAGATTGTGAATGCCAACTCTGGTCCAAAGTTATGAGGTCTTCCTTTAAGCCTTTTTCACACACCCGTAAACCAGAAGATCCAAATAGCCCTTGGATTGGGTTACACCCTGTCAAAAATAAACCTCTCCCTATTTATGACAGAGCCCTCCAAATCTTAAAATCTAAAGGTCTACTGCCAAAAGCCAAAAAAAACTTTTCCACCCTCTTCTTGCACCCATACCTTGTTTCACGGCTTCCAACTATGACAAAGATTTCCCTCCTCTAGAGCCTACCTCCAATCCTGAAAGAAATCTATTTTCCAGACCTTTTGTCCAATCCACTGAAAGCCTCCCTGATGGATCCTTAAAGCAGCCTTCCCAGGATGAACAAGTTCTCAACTGGCATTCTCAAAACGTTAGAGTACAAAATAGAGTTTTACACTCTATTGATTGGAAGATTGACCAAGTTACTCAACATGTTTCGCAACATGATCTTCATCGTCAGCATCTTGATTCTTCACTCCGTAATATGTACACAGATCTACAGTTTAAAGTTGCCCGATTAGATATAGATCTCCATCATTACATCAACCAGGGATACTTCAGCCCTGAATTTGACAACAAGGAAAGAGAGATCAGACAACTGAAAGAGTAATTAGACCAGATGAATAGAGACCATTTCTCCAGTACATCATATGCACCTAGACCTTATCCCTATTCACCGTCTCTTATATTTCCAACCCAATCTCCACCTTATGCTTTCCCTTCCAGACCACCTGATCATTCTCAGTTTTTCAAGTCCACTGAAGACCTTTGTAAAATATTTAAAACTCTTTTACTAATTCACGCACCCAACATCCACCAATTTGCATCACATGTAAATTGTAATATATAAATTGCACGTGTCTTTTCCATTGATCCATGCACAGGCCTGTTTGCATCCTATGCAAACTTTTGTGTTGCTGATCAATTGTTTCACATTTTTGTTGTTTTAGCTTAATATGACTCTTATTCATTTTTCAAAGAAAACAATATATATCTCATATATATTATTTTATCTTTTAAAAAACTAATCATATATTTATTTGATTTTAAAATCTTTCAAATAAAAAATATCTCATATCTTTTATTTAAAAAATTAAATATTTATTTCTTAAATTTAAACATTTTAAATTCAATACAAATATTTAATTTAACAAAATAAAATAATCACATTAACTTACTCTATTTAAAATCAAATATCAACTAACATCCTCCAATTAGTGATTAATAACATAATTAAATATTATTATTATTTAATTTATTTAATCACCATTATTCATTAATTAAATAATCTCATTATTCAATTAATTCCTGAATAAATACGTATCACTTTCGTAATACAATTTATTGGACAATCCAATTAATTAACCGTGACCCTTGTTACCTAAATCTATCGGGCTAGTAAGGTGACCTAATGGACCGCAGCTATAGATTAACCACAAATAAAGTACCCACTTTATTTGCTAAGTATGGACTCTTTAGATTGCACGTCTCTTACTATATACATCTGTATATGATACTCATATACATAGTTTGAGATTACATCTGGCAATCTTGGATGTTAAATATATATGCATAAGTTATAAAATAAACAACACAATTAGAATGAATCGAACTTTTTCTTTTATTTATTTCATAAATCCATTTATAAATTACATCTTTAGGGCATAAACCCTAACAATCTCCCACTTGCACTAAAGCATGTGAGGCATGTCTCGTAACCCTAGACCATCTAGTTGACCCAAAAACATTTTAGCTAGTAAGGTCTTCGTAAATGGATCAACATGATTGTCTTGTGAGGCTATCTTGTGAGGCTATCTTGGTGACGATCACATCTCCTCTCTGTATTATCTCTCTAATGAGATGATACTTTCTCTTTATATGCTTCCCTCTCTCGTGGGTTCTTGGTTCGTTGGAATTAGCCACAACACCACTGTTATCACAATAAAGTGTGATGGGCCTATCTAGATCTGGAACAGCTTCCAGATCACTCAAGAACTTACAGTGCCAAACAGTCTCTTTAGTAGCTTCAAAAATGGCTACATATTCAGCTTCCATAGTGGAGTCAGCAATGCAAGATTGCTTGATACTTCTCCACACAATGGCTCTACCACCTAGGGTGAATACTGATCCAGACGTGGATTTTCTAGAATCTCTGTTTGACTAAAAATCAAAATCTGTGTATCCTGACAGGATCAAATCCTTCCCGGAATACATTAGCATATAGTCTCTCATTCTCTGAAGATAGTTGAGAATTGTCTTGACAGTAATTCAATGATCCAATCATGGGTTGGACTGGTATCTGCTGACTACTCCCACTGCATAGCAGATGTTCGGTCTCGTGCATAATATAGTATATATGAGGCTACCTACTGCTGATGCATAGGGTACACATCTCATATCCTTAACTTCTTGAGGTGTCTTATGACACTGTTCCTTAGATAAGTGAACTCCATACCTGGAAGGTAAATTACCTTTCTTGGAGTTCTGTATCGAAAATCGCACAAGAATCTTGTCGATATATGATGCCTGAGACAATGCTATGAGTTTGTTCTTACTATCCCTTATAAGTGTTAGGATTATGCTCGATAGCAAGAGTGTAATATTGTAATTAACAATCTTATCATATGAATAAAGTGATTTCTAGTTTAACAAATCTTATAGCATTTATAGTATAATTATTATAATTGTCAAAAGTAAATAATCATAAGGTCAAAAGACTATGAGAAAAGAAGAATTGTTCATACATCTACATATGTATGAGGTAGACACAATTCTTTAGTTAGTCTTGAATAATATTCATAACTTAAAATAGAAGGTTGGGCGCATTTATCTTGTCAAAGTTGTATATTCTTTTGTTAGCATTTGAGTGGGATGAAATGTGTTATGATGAGTCTAAAATCATCAAAGTGTGGTATCTTTGGGCAAAAGAATCTAGTGCACTGGGTGCATTGAATAGGATTAAAATGAAATACTTTATCTAGAACAGTCAATGGATAAAAGTTTTCATTTGAAGACAATCGGTGAGTCTATCTCAATCCTGAGATAAATGATGGACTTATGGTTGCAAGTGTTATCATTTGTACCATCAATGAGTACGATTATATAGCATAGTCTATCCTCAATAGTTTTATGGTATTCATTTGTTAATCGATAGAGGACTTCATTTATAGATATGGACATCGTGGCTCCATTTATTGAATGAGAGTAGAATACCATCATATGGATGTTTTGAGATATTGGATATTAAATCTTAACGTTAAGTTTTCAATAATGTCTATTAAAACATGGCTTCTGGACAAGTCAAAATATCCAAGTTCAAAATGTGGTCATATGAGTAAATCTGGTAACTTGGAGAGCTATAAGCGGTCTATGAGCTCTTGGCGGTTACTGGTATTCTTCATGAGGATACACTTTCTCCAATAAGGTTGTCTAGGATATGAATGAGTAACATCAACTTATTCTATCTTTATTTAAGAGTTCAATTTTAGTTCTTTAGTGGAATGAACTAAAATTAAATAGATCGGACCTAAGTGAATCATTTATTGATTGTGATTGGGTTATGTCTATTGGAGCTTAAATTTAGATAGCCCGCCAAGGTCCCCAATCCACACGAACTTGCATGGATCACTTGATATATTCTACCGGACCAATTTAGGGGTCCATCTAGAATTGTATCAAGGCATGAGAACTTGTTTTTTTTTGTAAGAATAGGTCTAGTTCACATGTGGACTTTTTATTAAGGTCCAATGGATTTAATAAAATAAAAAAAAATAATATATGGCCTATATATATGGTATAGGCGGTAAGGCTATTAAGAATAGCTTAAATATATTATTTTTTATTATTATTTAATTAAATAAAAATTAATTAATTTGTTGATTAATTAATTATTTAATTAAAAGTCAAAATCTTTTTCCTAATAGGAGATGGTCTCCTAAAACTATACTATTGTTGGTAGTGTAGTTAATGTTAAAGACTATATTTGATAAGTAGATAAATAAAAGGAATTATTTATCTAATCAAATTAGGAAGTCTTTAATATGGTTACAAATACACTTTTGAGTTGGATTAGGAGTCTTGGTGTTAGGATAGAATTCCTTTTTGAAAAGGATTCTTAACCACCAAGTAAATCTACCTAAGGAAAAGATTCTTAACTAATAAGTAATCCTTCTTAGGAAAAGAATAAACTCTCCTAATCTATATCAATGATAAATTCGGCCAGCCCATATGGATATAGGAGAAGTTATATTTCCTTTTAGATAAGGATTCTTAACTACCAAATAAATCCACCAAAGGAAAGGATTATTGCCAACCAAGTAAATCCTTCTTAGGAAAGGATTTATGATTCTATATATATGTGTGTGATTTTCGGCTAGCCTTAAAAATTCTTTGATGAAAATTTTGGCCATGCATAGGTAATTTTCAAGAGAGAATTTGGCATAGCAAGAGAGAATTTTGAGGGAGAAAAATTAGTTTTTTCTCTAGACAAAATTCATCAACTCATAGATAAAGGGTGTGTGAATTCGGCCTAGAAGAGAAAAAAGGGGAACATTTTTGTTTTCAATAGTATACTAGTATCCTTTACATCAAAAGGGTTTTATGTACAACATTGAATCAAGGTTCACGCAAGTTTCAATCAAGTTGATTGATAATTCACAAGTGACCGGACGTTCTTGAATTTTTCTCTTGGAGAATATTTGTAACTAACAAAGAAAAGATTTTTGCTTTGTCTCCATTCTCAGGAATACAATTTAAAGAAAGGGAGCCCACAATCCAAGGTGATTCATGTTCGTGATTGGATTAGAAGATCTTACGGAATCAATTTGGCACTTGTCAAATCGTCACGAGAAAAAGGTACGATACTTTTATATACGTCAATTAATCTAAGGTTAAGGTTCTCGTTGCATAAAGGGAATTTTTATTTATTTATAAGCAAACCCTAATTTTATTTTTATCACGCTTCCGTTACGTTTTGAATCCGTTTTTCCCTAAAATAATTTGGATCCCTAGAACATAACTTGCATCTCCTAAATCTTTCATTTGGAATTGGCTAGCCAGCCAGCCCTTTACATCAGACAACACTCCCACGTCATTCTCGATGAGTAGGATATCATCTATGTATAGGACAAAGAAAACTACTTTCATATCAATGATGCGCTTGCAGACGCAAGGTTCATCAACGTTCAGCTCAATGCCATGGGTTTTGATCACATCATCAAACCTAATGTTCCAAGATCTAGATGCTTGCTTAAGTCCATAGATGGACCTTTGCAACTTGCAAACCTTTTGCTCTTGATCTGGAGACACGAATCCCTCTGGTTGCATCATATAGATGCTCTTATCAAGATTTCTATTCAAGAATGCAGTCTTAACGTCCATTTGCCAAATTTCATAATAGAAATAGGCAACAATGGATAAAAGAATCCTAATAGACTTAAACATGGCTACTGGCGAGAAGGTCTCTTTATAATCGACCCCCTCTTTCTAGGTATAACCCTTGGCCACTAGACTTGCTTTGAAGGTCTCTAACTTCCCGTCTACTCTTCTCTTTCTCTTGTAGATCCAATTACACTCTATGGGTTTTACCTCATCCGGTAAGTCTACAAGATCCCAGACTGAGTTAGAGTACATGGAGTCCATCTCGAGATTCATGGCTTTAAGCCATTCCTCTTTATCAGGATTTTCCATTGCATTCTTAAATGTCAATGGATCATCCACACTATCAACAGAGACAATACCTTGTCCCTAACTTATACCTAAATAGCGTTCAGGTTGTCTTACAACCCTTTCACTACGTCTAGGTGGTAATGTATCTTGATTAGGAACCATCTGACTTTCAGATGTTTGTGGATCAATAACTCTTGTTGATGAAGTACTAGTCTCACCAGGCTCTAACTCATTCAATAAAATCTTAGAACCAGGTTTATGGTCACTAATATAATTGTCCTCAAGAAAAGTTGCATTTGTCGATACAAATACTTTGTTATCTTCAGGACTACAGAAGTGTCCACATTTGGTCTCCTTGGAGTATCCTACAAACAGGCACACCACAGACTTGGAGTCTAGCTTTCCACTTCTGTTCTTTAGCAACTGTGTGCTGGACACCCCCATATGCAGAAATGTCACAAACTAGCTTTACGACCATTCCATAACTCTAGGGGAGTCTTAGGAACAGATTTGGATGGCAACACATTCACAATGTATGCCGCTGTTTGTAAAGTATATCCCAAGAAGGAATTTGCTAATGATGAGAAACTAATCCTAGATCTCACCATTTCCATTAGGGTTCTATTTCTCCTCTCTGCTATACCATTTTGTTGAGGTGTACCGGGAGTTGTAAGTTGGGAAACTATCCCATGCTCAACCATGAAGTCTTCAAACTCTTGGTCAAGGTAATCACCTCCATGATCCGATCGTAGCAACTTGATAGTCTTACCTAATTGATTCTCAACTTCAGCTTAGAATTCTTTGAACATTTCAAATGTTTCCGACTTCCGTTGCATTAGGTAGACATATCCGTATCTAGAGTAGTCATTAATAAAGGTGACATAATACTCATAACCACCCCTAGCTTTGAAATTCATCGGTCCTCAGACGTCTGTATGTATAAGCTCTAGCGGTTCTTTAGCTCTAAGGCCTTTTCCAGTAAAAGGTCTCTTAGTCATCTTGCCTTCCAGACAAGATTCACAGACAGGTAAGGTGCCAATCTTTAACTTACTAAAAGGTCCGCTTTTTACTAGTTCGTCTATACGGTCAAGGTTGATATGATCAAGCCTTAGATGCCAGAGTTACGTGTCATTATCTGGAGAAATCTTATGTCGTTTAGTTTTTGGTTTTTCAACCTTATACATTTTGGTGTTGCGCAGTGTAGTATGTATTAACTGTCCTAACACATACAAATTGTTTTCATTAATTCCTGAACAAATATTCAAACCATTCTTTCCAATAATGACAGACTTATTATTAAAAGAAACAAAATATTTTTGTTCTAACAACTTAGAAACGGAAATCAAATTCCGTGTAAATCCAGGAATATAAAATATATTGTCCAACAATATATAATTATTACAAAAACGTAATCAAATTACGCACACTACTCGTACTGACACGACATCCCCTGACCCCACATGCATTGGGAAGGCTTGCTCCTCTTGCTGTGTCCAAGAATTAGTCTATTGTAATGAAGAACATGTTGGAACCTCGTTCACCGGTCACGCAGCGGAAATGGGTTTTAAATTTTTTTATATATATCGTAATCTGTATCTGGGACCAATGAACTTGTGATCGTATTTATTTTCGAAACAAATACATATACTAATTATTACACTAATAAAATATATATGTAAATACAGGAAATTATAATCAATAATAAAAAGGAAGATTAAAAGAACCATACCAATATTTGGAGGCTATTTCACTTTTTCGATATGCTCCTGGTCTGTACCACTAATCTTCCTCACTATATCTCGGGACTGGTAACTACGTGTGGGCGCGTCACGAACTCAGAAACTAGAATGGAGGATGTAAAAAAAACTAAGAAACTCTTTCTTAATTTTCTCTATACAACACTTGCATTGTTTGCATGTCATGCACTTAAAACTTTTCTCTCTTTGATTTCATGCACACAAGCATGTTCAAAACCAAGGGACCAATTTAAAACAAATAATGTCAGTGAACCTTTAATGCGTTTTACAAAAAACCAAGCATCTCACTCATTCTGCAATCAGGTAAGGCAAAAAAATTTTTTTTGATGTATATGATAAAAAAAAAAAAACCTTTTAAATTTTTTGTCAATGTATATATATATAAAAGCTGTGCGATTTCACGCACAACACCCCTTTTTTTTCTTTTTTTTTAAAATAATATATATCACATATATAAAAACTTTTTTAAAAAATATAATAAAATCTAATTTGATTTTTTAAAAACTTTCAAATAAAAAATATCCTATATCTTTTATTTGATTTTAACTTTGAATTCAAACTATTTAAATTCAAAATTAAATATTTAATTTAATAAAATAAAATAATCATATTATCTTATTTTATTCAAAAACAAATATCAACATACACCCTCCATTTAGTGATTAATAACATAATTAAAAAATCTTATTATTTTATTTATTAAATCACCATTATTTATTAATTAAATAATCTCATTATTTAATTAATTCCCGAATAAATACGTGTCACTGTCGTAACACAATTAATTGGACAATCCAATTAATTAACCGTGACCCTTGTTACATAAATCGATCGGGCTAGCAAGGGGACCTAATGGACCCACAGTATTTTGAGCTCCAATAATCCTCAGAATCATTAATTAAACTCTTTAATTAATATTCTTTGATTATTAACTCCGGTGTTATTCCACTAAAAACTCGAAGATGCACTCTCTCAACTGTAGACGTTTTTACACAGACAGATACAACTCGGTGTCCATCGATATAACTATTACATATAGTGTGATCCTACACAGTAGCTCATAATTAAAGTTGGGTCATATTTGTCTGTTATACCCCTCTAATTACATATATCCTTTAAGTACCATTGATTCTCTAACGGACAATAAATCCTATTTCCTCACGGAATCAGGCGAGCTCTCATATTGTCCAAGCCCTGAATCAACCTTTAAGGGAACTACCATCTGCTTCTCACAAGAAGGAGTGTATTCCACTATTGTGTATAAACCTTTCCAGCCACAAGCCAAACCGCAATCCCAACATACGGAGTATATTGATCAAGAAATGCATTTGACCTCACCCCATGGTATATCAAAGACCAAGATCTAACCTGGAGTAGTCGATAAGACACTTACGATTAAGATCACCTATATATAGCCATCATTAGTTGATATATATGAATCTCATCGATAAACGGATCTTGGTCTGAGATTCATATAGATCATGACCCAGTCTTATATGATCACATCATACAAGGTGCATCCATTCTCATATCTCATATGAATGATTCAGGATAGAATCATTGTACATTACGGAATGGACCGCAGCTATAGATTAACCACAAATAAAGTACTCAGGTTTATTTGCTATCTATGGACTCTTTAGATTGCACGTCTCTTACTGTATCCATCCGTATATGACACTCATATACACAGTTCGAGATTATATCGGCCAATCTAGGATGTTAATATGTACACAAGTTTATGAAATAAATAACATAGCAGAATAAATTGAACCTTTCTTTTTATTTACTTCATAAATCCATTTACAAGTTACATGTTGTAAGGTATAAACCCCAACAATCTCCCACTTGCACTAAAGCATTTGTGTCATGTCTCGTAACCCTAGACCATCTAGGTGACCCAAAAACACTTTAATCGGTAAGGCTTTTGTTATTGGATCAGCATGTTTGTCTTGTGAGGCTATATTGATGACGATCACATCTCCTCTCTGCACTATCTCTCTGATGAGATGATACTTTCTCTCTATATGTTTCCCTCTCTTGTGGCTTCTTGGTTCTTTGTAATTAGCCACAGCACCACTGTTATCACAATAAAGTGTGATGGGCTTATCCAGGTCTGGAACAAATTCTAGATCACTCAAGAACTTACGGAGCCAAACAACCTCTTTAACAGCTTCACAAGCAGCAACTTATTCGGCTTCCATGGTGGAGTCAGCAATGCAAGATTGCTTGATACTTCTCCACACAATGGCTCCACCACCCAAGGTAAATACTGATCCAGACATGGATTTTCTAGAATCCCTGTCTAACTAAAAATCAGAATCCGTGTATCCTAACGGGATCAAATCCTGTCAGGAATAAACTAGCATATAATTTCTCGTTCTCCGAAGATACTTGAGAATAGTCTTGATAGCAACCCAATGATCCAATCCTAGGTTGGACCAGTATCTGCTGACTACTACCACTGCATAGCAGATGTCCGGTCTCGTGCATAACATAGCATACATGAGACTACCTACTGCTGATGCATAGGGTACACGTCTCATATCCTCAACTTCTTGAGGTGTCTTAGAACACTGTTCCTCAGAAAAGTGAACTCCATACCTGGAAGGTAAATTACCTTTCTTAGAATTCTGCATCAAAAATCGAACAAGAATCTTATCGATATATGATGCCTGAGACAGTGCTATAAGTTTGTTCTTACGATCCCTTATAAGTTGGATCCCAAGAACATGACTTGCCTCTCCCAAATCTTTCATTTAGAATTGGCTAGCCAGCCAGCCCTTTACATCAGACAACACTCCCACATCATTCCTAATGAGTAGGATATCATCTACATATAGGACCAAGAAAAAACTTTTTTATCAATGATGCGCTTGTAGACACAAGGCTCATTAACGTTCTGCTCAAAGCCATAGGTTTTGATCACATCATCAAACCTAATGTTCCAAGATCTAGATGCTTGCTTAAGTCCATAGATGAACCTTTGCAGCTTGCAAACCTTTTGCTCTTGATCTGGAGACACGAATCCCTCTAACTGCATCATATAGATGCTCTCATCAAGATTGCCATTCAAGAATGCAGTCTTAACGTCCATTTGCAAAATTTCATAATCGAAATAGGCAGCAATGGATAAGAGAATCCTAATAGAATTAAACATGGCTACTGGCGAGAAGGTCTCTTCATAATCGACCCCCTCTTTCTAGGTATAACCCTTGGCCATTAGCTTTGCCTTGAAGGTCTCTACCTTCCCATATACTCCTCTCTTTCTCTTGTAGATCCACTTACACCCTATGGGTTTTACCCTATAGAGTAAGTCTACAAGATCCCAGACTGAGTTAGAGTACATGAACTTCATCTCGAGATTCATGGCTTTAAGCCATTCCTCTTTATCAGGATCTTCCATTGCATTCTTAAATGTCAATGGATCATCCACACTATCAACAGAGATAACACCTTGTCCCTCACCTATAGCTAAATAGCATTCAGGTTGTCTCACAACCCTCTCACTACGTCTAGGTGGTGGTGTATCCTGATCAGGAATCATCTGACTCTCAGATGTTTATGGATCAATAACTCTTGTTGATGAAGCACTAGTCTCATTAGGCTTCAACTCATTTAATATAGTCTTGGAACGAGGTTTATGGTCACTAACGTAATTGTCCTCAAGAAACGTTTCATTTGTCGATACAAAAGCTTTGTTTTCTTCGAGACTATAGAAGTGTCCACCTCTGGTCTCCTTAGAGTATCCTACAAACAGACAGACAACAGACTTGGAGTCTAGCTTTCCAGTTCTATTCTTCAGCACGTGTGATGGACACCCCCATATGCGGAAATATCGCAAACTAGTTATTCGACCATTCCACAACTCTAAGGGAGTCTTAGGAATAGATTTGGATGGCACTACATTAAAAATGTATACCGCTGTTTGTAATGCATATCCCTAGAAGGAATTTGGTAATTATGAGAAACTAATCATAGATCCCACCATTTCCATTAGGGTTCTATTTCTCTTCTCTGCTACACCATTTTGCTGTTGTGTACCGGGAGCTGTGAGTTGGGAAACTATCCCATGCTCAACCATGAAGTCTTAAAACTCTTGGTCAAGGTACTCACCTCCACGATCCGATCATAGTAACTTCATAATCCTACCTAATTGATTCTCAACTTCAGCTCGAAATTCTTTGAACTTTTCAAATGTTTTCGACTTTTGTTGCACCAGGTTGACGTATCCGTTTCTTAAGTAGCATCTATATAGGTGACATAATACTCATAACCACCCCTAGCTTTAACATTCATCGGTTCACAGACGTCTATATGTATAAGCTCTAGCGGTTCTTTAGCTCTAATCCCTTTTCCAGTAAAAGGTCTCTTAGTCATCTTACCTTCCAGACAAGATTCGCAGACAGGTAAGGTGCTAACCTTTAACTCACTTGAAGGTCCAATTTTTACTAATTTGTCTATCCGGTCAAGGTTGATATGACCAAGCCTTAGATGCCAAAGATACTTGTCATTATCTGGAGAAATCTTATGTCGTTTAGTTTCTGGTTTTTCAACCTTAAACCTTTCGGTGTTAAGCAGTGTAGTATGTATTAACGGTCTTAATACATACAAATTGTTTTCATTAATTCCTGAACAAATATTCAAACCATTCTTTCCATTAATAACATACTTATTATCAAAAGAAACAGAATATTTTTTTTCTAACATCTTAGAAACGGAAATCAAAATCCCTGTAAATCCAAGAATATGAAAAACATTGTTTAATAATAAAAAACTATTATTATTACAAAATTGCAATCTTATTGCTCCCATTGCTTTGGCCGATACGACATCCTCCGACCCCAAACACATTGAGAAGGCTCCCTCCTCTAGTTGTGTCCAAGAATCAGTCCACTGCAAAGAAGAACAAACATGATTAGTGGCCCCCCGAATCAACTATCCAGGGTGAAGAATCATCTTCCATTAAACAAGATTCAAGAACAAGTAAATCATATTTACCTTTCATCTTTTTCTTCTTGGCTACCTCCTCCAGGTACTGAGGACAGTTCCTCTTCCAGTGCCCGACCTTGTTACAATGGAAACATTTTCCTTTGTCTTGGTCAATGGAAGTGCCCTTCTTTTTGCTTAGGGCTTTCTTAGGTTTGGGCTTTCCTTTTGCCTTCCCAGCGGACCTCTTCCTTTTCTTATTATTAGAGGAATAGGTTCGGCAACATTTGCCTCACCGGTCTTGCCTTTGTTGTCCTTAATCAAGGACTCAAAGGTAGCGAGCTCATTGAGCAACTGTGTAAGACTGAACTTTAACTTGTTCATCCCGTAGCTGCTTTTAAACTGATCGAAACTCTTCGGAAGAGTCGTTAGTATGATGTTCACCTGATTGGTTTCATCACTGGCCTTACCATTGACTTCTATCATGTTGAAGTAGGACATCATGCTCAGGACATGTTCCCGAACTGACGTTCCTTCCTTCATGCGAGCGAGCATAGCGGAATGAACAGTTTCATGTCTCGTTTGCTCGGAGGGCTGCCCGAACATAGCTTGCAATGACTCCATGATTTCGAATGCTGAAGTCATTGCTTCGTGCTTTGTGACAAGCACGTCTGTCATAGATGACAACAGATATGTCCGGGACTTCTCTTCAGATGAGACCCATCGCTGGTATACCTCACGAACAGATTGTGTGGCATTGGCAGTAGGCACTGGAGGACATTAATCCGTAAGCACAAACTTGAGGTCTTTAGTGACCATTATTGCATTAATATTAAGTTTCCACTTATTGTAGTTACCACCAGTTAATTTGTCGTTTGCGAGAATTTGAAGTAATGCAGAAGACATTGCTGAAATAAAAAAAACATTCATTCAGTCATTTATTTAAAACAAGTGCAAGTGATTTGGTATAAATTTAAACATGATGCATGAACATGTTTAACGAATTAGAACTACCCTAAAAATAGTTACTATACCACGATAATCCAACAAACTATAAAAAAGTGCCGCCTTAGGGTCGGTCAAATATTTGCATGTTGGACCGAGACATTCTCAATCAAATGAAATTTTAGAATAACTCTTATTCCATATCATTCAACCATTTTTTATTCAGTCAGGTTTTTAATTAACAAACTTAATCAAAACCTTCGTGAGTGTAACCCACCATTTCAGATCTCACGAGCTTAACTCGAGAATTGCTGCCTTAGGGTCGGTCAATCATGAAATACCCTCGGAAATCTTATCCGTTAGGAAGTCAACCTTGGTATTGACCTTTGTGGAAACCCTTCTTAGAGAGGACGAAAGAAAGCCGTCACGAGGCCCCACTCGGATCTCACGGCGTTGAACTAATTATGGAGACCGCGGGATATATATGTCATATAGCCCTCTCCCACTCACTATTTTAAAACTAGGGTTTTCTATTATCCGTTAATGCACCTAGACTCTACAGGATCAAACGGCTAACTTTAATCAAGTTATCTAGTGCATTAACTAATTCATTATTAGAAACAAGTTCTAATTAACTAATAAATTATTAAAGATTTTTAACAATTAAAATTCTAATCTATTAGTGAATAATCTAAGCCTTTGTAAACTATTTACTATGCTCAAATTATTATGAAAATGTTTTCCAAGTTTTAACTATTAAAACTCTAACACAATATTCGATTCATTTATAATTAGGCAATTAATCAAATTAATCCGAATTACTATAAATGACCCTATTAATCTAACTTATTAAACTCTTTAATAACTAGATTAATATTAATGAGAATTACCAAGTTTTTTAACAATTAAAAAACTAATCTCATTTTCATAGCCAATTTATGTATTTACCCATTTTAATCACATTAAAAAAAATACATAAAATATTAGGCTATGATGCATGTATAACATATCAAATATATTTGTGTAGGCACATCTAATCTAAATGACATATGTATTCATGACAATGCTTTTTATACATGAATTGACCGAGTAATGTGGATTATTTAACCTAAAAAAAATTAGAATCTAAAATTATAAAAATACCCCCAAGGCATTCCTTGGTCTTCTTGTAATTTCCAAGTCTTCTAGTCTCTTCAGGTCACTTCGATTCATCTCATGAATCTTTCTGCGCGATTTTTCCAGGTCTTCAATATAGGTTACATTTTTTTTAACAATACAATTACAGTAAAATAATAATAATAAACAAAAAATAATAATACAACCTATAACCCTAAATCCACAGTACCATATAATTAACGATCAAACATGTTTTTGTAAATTAAAAAAATTTAATATACATACAAAAACATCATACATTCAATTTAAATCGTGCCTACACAATCATACATACAAGAGCATCGAAAATAATTTTCTCTTCCGAAAATAAAACTGGCTCTGATACCAATTGTTGGATCCTCGCTCACCGGTCAAGTAACGGAAATGGGTTTTAAATTTTTTTATACAAATCGTAATCTGTATCTGGGACTAGTGAACTTGTGATCGTATTTATTTTCTGAACAAATACATATACTAATTATTACACTAATAAAATATATATGTAAATACAGGAAATTATAATCAATAATAAAAAGAAAGATTAAAAGAACCATACCAACGTTTGGAGGCTCCTTCACATTTTCGATATGCTCCTGGTCTGTACCACTGATCTTCATCGCTATATCCCAGGACTGATAACTGCGTGTGGGCGCATCACGAACTCAGGAACTAGAATGGAGGATGTAAAAAAAACTAAAAAACTCTTTCTTAATTTTCTCTATACAACACTTGCATTGTTTGCATCTCATGCACTTAAAACTTTTCTCTCTTTGATTCTTGCACACAAGCATGTTCAAAACCAAGAGACCAATTTAAAACAAATAATGTCAGTGAATCTTTAATGCGTTTTTTCAAAAAACCAAGCATCTCACGCATTTTGCAATCAGGTAAGGCAAAAAAAAATGTTTGATGTGTGAGATAAAAACAAAAAAAAAACTTTTTGCTTTTTTGTCAATGTATATATATATATATAAACTGTGCGTTTTCACGCAAAACACCCCTTTTTTTTTTCTTTTTTTTTTAAAATATTATATGTTACATATATAAAAACAATTTTAAAAAATCTAATCAAATCTAATTTAATTTTTAAAAAACTTTCAAATAAAAAAATATCTCATATCTTTTATTTAATTTTAATTTTGAATTCAAACTATTTAAATTTGAAAATTAAATATTTAATTTAATGTAATAAAATAATCATATTATCTTATTTTATTCAAAAACAAATATCAACATACACCCTCCATTTAGTGATTAATAACATAATTAAATAATCTTATTATTTAATTTATTAAATCACCATTATTCATTAATTAAATAATCTCATTATTTAATTAATTCCCGAATAAATACGTGTCACTATCGTAACACAATTAATTGGACAATCCAATTAATTAACCGTGACCCTTGTTACCTAAATCGATCGGGCTAGCAATGGGACCTAATTATATATATCCTTTAAGTACCACTGATTTTCTAATGGACAATAAATCCTATTTCCTCACGGAATTAGGCGAGCGCTCATATTGTCCATGCCCTGAATCAACCCTTAAGAGAACTACCATCTACTTCTCATAAGAAGGAATGTATTCCACTATTGTGTACAAACCTTCCCAGCCATAAGCCAAACCGCAATCCCAACATACGGAGTATATTGATCAGGAAATGCATCTGACCTCACCCATAGTATATCAAAGACCACGATCTAACCTGAAGGGGTCGATAAGACACTCAGGATTAAGATCACCCATATATGACCATCATTAGTTGATATATAAGAATCTTATCGGTAAACGAATCTTGGTGTGAGATTCATATAGATCATGGCCCAATCATATATGATCACATCATACAAGGTGTCTCCATTCCCATACCTTATATGAATGATTCAAGATAGAATCATTGTACATTACGGAATAGACCGCAGCTATAGATTAACCACAAATAAAGTACCCAGGTTTATTTGCTATCTATGGACTCTTTAGATTGCACGTCTCTTACTGTATCCATCCGTATATGACACTCATATACACAGTTCGAGATTACATCCGGCAATCTAGGATGTTAATGTGTGCATAAGTTTATAAAATAAATAACATAACAGAATGAATTGAACCTTTCTTTTTATTTACTTCATAAATCCATTTACAAGTTACATGTTTTAAGGTATAAACCCCAACAGAACAAACATGGTTAGTGGCCCCCAAATCAGCTATCCGGGGTGAAGAATTATCTTCCACTAAACACAACTCAAGAACAAGTAAATCATATTTACTTTTCTTGGACTTCTTCTTGCTTTGGGCTTTCTTGGGTTTAGGCTTACCATTCGCTTTCCTAGTAGACCTCTTTCTCTTCTTATTATTAGAGTAAGATGGTTCGGCAACATTTGCCTCATTGGTCTTGCCCTTGTTGTCCTTAGTTAAGGACTCAAAGGTAGTGAGCTCATTGAGCAACTGTGTGAGATTGAACCTTAACTTGTTTATCCTGTAGTTGCTCTTAAACTTATCAAAAATCTTCGAAAGAGTCGTCAGTATGATGCTCACTTGACTGGGTTCGTCAATGGCCTTGCCATTGACTTCTGCCGTGATAAAGTAGGACATCATGCTCAGGACATGTTCCCGAACTGACATACCTTCCTTCATACGAGCGAGCATAGCGGAACGAACAACTTCGTGTCACTTTTGCTCGGAGGCCTACCCGAACATAGCTTGCAATGACTCCATGATTTTGAATGCTGAAGTCATTGCTTTATGCTTTGTGATAAGCACGTCTGTCATAGAAGCCAACAGATATGTTCGGGCCTTCTCTTCAGAAGAGACCCATCGCTCGTATGCCTCACTAACAGTTCGTGATGCATTGACAGCAGGCACTGGAGGACATTTCTCCGTAAGCACAAACTTGAGGTCTTTGGTAACCAATATTGCATTAATGTCAAGTTTCCACTTAGATGGTGTTTGGTTGGGTGGAATGGAATGGAAAGAAATTCATTCCATTTGTTTGGTTTGTTAAATTACAATGGAATGGTCATTCCACCATTTTGGTGGAATGGGCATTCCATCCAAACACCAATGGAATGTCCATTCCATTCCATTAACATATTGTTTCTTCCAAAAATAACCTTATATGCCCCAATTCTATTACAAAAATACCCTCATTTCCAAAAATAATATATATATATATATATATATATAATTATATTATTTTTTCATATCTTATATTATTACATATTATATATATATATATATATATATATATATATAAAAAATATATATGTAAATATAATATATTATATTATAGTATATTATATTATACATAATATATATTATATTATATATATAATATATAATTTATACTTTTATATTTTATTATTATTATCCAAAATATATATTATATTTTCTAATTATTTGTATTATATATCATATATTATTATATTACATAATATATATATATATATATTAATTTATACTTTTATATTTTATTATTATTATCCAAAATCAACATTATTTTTTCTAATTATATATATTAATATATTATATAATATATATATACACACATTATATAATAATATTAAATATTTATATATTTAATAATAATATTATTAATAATATCAATATTTATAATATATAATATATAATATCAATATTTCTAATATTTCTAATATATAATATAATATATGTTATATATTATATTATTTAAATATATATAATAATATTTCTAATATATATTATTATGTAATATAATATAATATTATATGTATTATTGTGTAATATATTTATATCATATATATTATATAGTATATAATAGTATTAATATTACTAACATATAATATATAATATATAATATAGAAATATATATTATATATATTATATATTATTATATATATAATATTTATATATAAATATAATATTATGTACAACCGTGACGCGCCCACACGTGGTCAAGTCTTTGCATGTTGGACCGAGACATTCTCAATCAAATGATATTCTAGAATAACTCTTATTCCATATCATTCAACTATCGTTTATTTAGTCAGGTTTTTAATTAACAAACTTAATCAAATCCTTCGTGAGTGTAACCCACCATTTCAGATCTCGCAAGCTTAACTCGAGAATTGCCGCCTTAGGGTCGGTCAATACCGAAATACCCTCAGAAATCCTATTTGTTAGGAAGTCAACTTTGGTATTGAACTTTGTGGAAACCCTCCTTAGGGAGTACGAAAACAAAGCCGTCATGAGGCCCCACTTGAATCTCACGGTGTTTAACTAATGATGGAGACTGGGGGATATTTATGTCATATATCCCTCTCCCACTCACAATTTTAAAATTAGGGTTTTCTATTAGCCGTTAATGCACCTAGACTCTACATGATTAAACGACTAACTTTAATCAAGTTATCTAGCGCATTAACTAATTAGAAACAAATTCTAATTAACTAATAAATTTTTTAATGATTTTTAACAATTAAAATTCTAATCAATTAGTTTATAACCTATGCCTTTGTAAACTATTTACTAAGGTCAGATTATTATGTTAGTGTTTACCAAGTTTTAACTATTAAAACCCTTACACTTTATTCGGTTAATTTATTATTAGGTTGTTAATCATATTAATCATAATTACAATAAATGACCATATTAATCTAACATATTAAACTCTTTAATGACTAGATTAATATTAATAAAAATTACCAAGTTTTCTAACTATTAAAAAACTAATCTCATCATTCATAGCCATTTATGTATATTGTCCATTTTAATCACATTAAAAAAAAATACATAAAATACCAGGCTATGATGCATGTATGACATATCAAATATATTTGTGTAGGTACATCTAACCTAAATGACATACGTATGCATGACAATGCTTTTATCATGACATAATATAAAACATACATGAATTGACTGAGTACTGTGGATTATTTAATCTAAAAAATTGGAATATAAAATTAAAAAAATTTCCAATAGAACCGTGCGTGAACAGTACTGCTTGAACAGTACCACGATGAGCAGTATCGGTAAACAGTACCACATGATTAGTGTTCGGCGACACGCGTTTCCATTTCTTCGTTTAAATGTTACAATTATATTTATTTACAATACAATAACAGTAAAAATAAATAAAATAAAAATTATACAACTCATAAACCCTAAATCCACAGTACCATAAAAATTTACGATCAACCATGTTTAAATTAAACAATTTAATTATAAACATTTATACAATCATAAAGATGGTGCCTACACATTCATACATACAAGAGCATCGAAAACAATTTCCTATTTCGAAAAATAACCTGGCTCCGATACCAATTGTTGGAACCTCGTTCACCGGTTACGCATCGGAACTAGGTTTTAAAATTTTATACAGATCATAATCTGTATCTGGGACCAGTGAACTTGGGATCATAATTATTTTCGAAACTAATACATACAATATGTAAACACAGAAAATTGGAATCAATATAATCAGAAGAAGAAAATCTTACAAACGTTTGGAGGCTCCTTCACTTTATAATTTGCTCCTGTATGAACCAATATTATCAATGTTTGAAGGCTCTTTCACTTTACGATATGTTCCTGTCTGAACCACTTGATCTTCCTTGCTATCTCCCAGGACTAGTAATTGCGTGTGGGCGCATCACGATCTCAGGAATTTGAATGGAGAATGTAAAGAAAAGATTTAAAGAAACTCTTTCTTCTTGATCACTATGCAACACTTGCTTTGATCTTTTCACACGCAAATACTTGCTTGATCATTGTGCAGCTGTGCGTCTCATGCACACCCTTTTTCTTTTATGTAAAAACAATATCTATATCTATCAGGTAAGGCTTTGTAAAATATATAAAACCCTTTTATTAATTCATGCAGCCACCATCCACGAATTTGCATCACATTTAAATTGTAATATATATATTGCACGTGTCTTTTCCATTGATCCACGCACACTCCTGTTTGCATCCTATGCAAACTTTTGTGTTGCTGATCAATTGTTTCACATTTTTGTTGTTTTAGCTTAATATGATTCTTATTTATTTTTCAAAGAAAACAATATATATCTCATATATATTATTTTATCTTTTAAAAAACTAATCATATATTTATTTGATTTTAAAATCTTTCAAATAAAAAATATCTCATATCTTTTATTTAAAAAATTAAATATTTATTTTTTGAATTTAAACATTTTAAATTCAATTTAAAATATTTAATTTAATAAAATAAAATAATCACATTATCTTATTCTATTTAAAATCAAATATCAACTAACATCCTCCAATAAGTGATTAATAACATAATTAAATAATCTTATTATTTAATTTATTTAATCGTCATTATTCATTAATTAAATAATCTCATTATTCAATTAATTTATGAATAAATACGTTTCACTTTCGTAACACAATTAATTGGACAATCCAATTAATTAACCGTGACCCTTGATACATAAATCTATCGGGCTAGCAAGGGGACCTAATGGACCCACAGTATTTTAAGATCCAATAATCCTCGAATTCTTTAACTAAACTCTTTAATTAATATTCTTTGATTGTTAACTCCGGTGTTATTCCACTAAAAACTTGAAGTTGCACTCTCTCAACTGTAGACATTTTTACACAGACCGATACAACTCGGTGTCCATCGATATAGCTATTACATATGGTATGATCATCCACAACAGTTCATAAGTAGAGATGGGTCATAATGTTCGTTATACCCCTTTAATTACATATATCCTTTAAGTACCATTGATTCTCTAATAGACAATAAATCCTATTTCCTTATGGAATCAAGAGAGCGCATATATTGTCCAAGCCCCGAATCAACCCTTAAGGGAACTACCATCTACTTCTCACAAGAAGAAGTGGATTCCACTATTGTGCATAAACATTCCCAGCCACAAACCAAACCGCAATCCCAACATACGGAGTATATTGATCAGGAAAGCATCCGATCTCACCCATGGTCTATCAAAGACCACGATCTAAGCTGAAAGGAGTCGATAAGATACTTAGGATTAAGATCATTCACATATACCGATCATTAGTTGATATATATGAATCTAATCGGTAAACGGATCTTAGTGAGAGATTATATAGATCATGGCCCAGTCCTATATGATCACATCATACAAGGTGCCTCCATTCCTATATCTCATATGAATGATTCAGGATAGAATCATTGTACATTACGGAATGGACCGCAACTATAGATGAACCAGAAATAAAGTACCTACCTTTTTTGGCTATCTATGGACTATTTAGATTGCACGTCTCTTACTATATCTATATGTATATGACACTCATATACATAGTTCGAGATTACATCTAGCAATCTTGGATGTTAAATATATATGCATAAGTTATAAAATAAACAACACAACAAGAATGAATTGAAATTTTCCTTTTATTTATTTCATAAATCCATTTACAAATTATATCTATAGGGCATAAACCCCAACAATTTACACATCTCATCAGTCTACCTCTCCCTCTGACGAGACCTCATCTATTGAAGCTACATCTATACCCTCGGAGTCTCACTCCTCTTGGGAAACAGACCTTTCGACCTCTTCAGGCCAATCATGCCCGTCTAATGATCTATCAGAATCTAATGCCTTAGCAGACCTTTCTCAAGTCTTTATGGCATCCCGAACAAATGCTCAGTTGTCTACTCAGACTGTTGACACCCAGAGTCTTCCGATGAAACTACACCCATTGTAGAAGAACCTCCAGAACGTAGACCTCCAGCTTTTATTCCTAAACCAATGAATGGTCCTTGGTTCAATTTACAAGATTCCGTTCCTCACCTATGGAGACGAAAAATGTCTGAAATGAGCGTCTGGCTTGACCACTAAATTGCAAAGCAAGAGCACAACACAGAAACCATCTTACAAGAATTTGACTCCAGATTCACTAGATCTCTTCGAGATTGGTACCAAGCTTTAGGCAAATATCGCCAGTTACAACTATTTCGATGTGGCTCCGTCTCTCAAGCTATGGGAATCATTTTCTGAGAATTCCTCGGCGATGCCACTCAGTTCTACAAACAGGCTCGACAAGAATTCTTCAAAATACATTGTTGCTCCCTCAACAGAAAGGATATAAAGTTCCATTACAGCAGCATATCTTTTAGATATCATGCCTTTGGTAGGATCAATGATGAGAGCCTGAGATAAGTATACTTAAACTCGCTCCCTGTAGAGCTTTAAGGTGAACTCCAACGAACACTCGAAACCTCAAGTAGATCTCTCCGGGATATTACTTTGGGATAAATTCACATGTTTACCCTTGCTGCCTTAGACAAGCTCTATGCCACACAGAGAATCTTCTCCAAAATGCCCAAAGAAGGCAAGAAGTATGATAGGCACTGCAAGCTATCTGATTCATATCATCTCAAATGCAAATCTGTTGAACACTGTGATTGCAAATCTAAAAAGAAGAATAATTTCATATGGATATCCAGGAAAGCAAAACCCTTTTCTATCAACAAAGAAATAGAAAGTTCAAATACTATGTGAAAAAGGCTAGAAGATCCTTTAACAAGTCCTTTAAATGTTTCGTCTGCGGTCAGCAGGAACATTACGCAAAACAATGTCCAAACAAGAAGGCAAAATCTGTCAAACTCATTCACTAGCTTAAGCAAATAGGTGATGAAGTCCCTTCTGATGCTGACATCGAATCCATATTCTCAGAACAAGAAGATGTTGATCCTCATACCACTTTTATGCTTCAAGACTCCAGCTCCTTCTCAGAATCCTCTGAGTACTCAGATCCTGACTTTCCTTCAGAAGCGTATCAAACAGCCAACAAAGATAACCTATCAACATGTCCTCAAATTCAAGCCAAGTCTTATCAGAAAAATATTCAAAGCTTGTCTCGGTTATAGCTTATTTCGACATTGGTGCCCATACCACCATGATGAACCCTAAGGTTCTACCTCCCAATACCTGGAAGAAAAGTGTCCACCATTTCTTAGCTGCTGATGGTCATACTTTCATTACCAACCTAGTCTCAAAGAATAAAGTTGGTAGTCGAATTTTCCCCTCATGTACCTTATGGGTCCGTGTTATTGGTACACCTCTGCCTGACAAAGATGTCCTAATTGGCTGGGAAGTCTATAGCCAAGATAAATTCCTTAGAATTCTACCTGCTGGAATAAGATGTAAGCAAGAATTCAAACCATTTTCCAGTGTACTGAAAATCTTCCCTTTATATACCATCAATCCTTCCTTCTAGCACGTTCACGAAAAGCTCATCACCTTTTGCACAAATAGTCATGCTGATTTCAAGTACCCTAAACCTCTGTGGCGAAAGGCCTCTCACTTAGGAATATCTCCTACTGATCTTCAGCTGGCTAATGAAGAATGTGATGAACTCCTTTGTTAGGGTTTGTTAGAACCCATTTCCTCTCCCTAGGCGTGCCAAGCCTTTTATGTTGCTAAACGCTCAAAAAATCTCAGAGGAAAAAAGAGGTTAGTTATTGACTACAAGCCGCTCAACCTTTCCCTTCGTGATAACATGTTCCCGGTTCCCAGAACCACTATTCTGTTTTCTCAACTCCCTGGTGCAATTGTGTTTTCAAAGTTTGACCTTAAAGAAGCTTTTTGGAAAATAGGGATTCACCCTAAAGAAAGATACAAAACTGCTTTCTGCCTCATAAATGCACAGTACCAATGGATTGTCCTGCTATTTGGTTTGAAAACTGCCCCATCTCTCTTCCAGAAAGCCATCATAAGGATCTTCCATCATATTCTCCATTTTGCCCTACTGTACATTGATGATATACTACTATTTTTATCCAGACAATGTCTCTAATGAGAAACTTTTACACCAGTTCCATAAAATTTTATATCAGTATGGCATCATGCTCTCTGAAAAGAAAAGCACAATCGGAGTAACTGAGATCGAATTCCTTAGCATGCATATTACGTAGGGAACGTACCACTCTGATCCTCACCTCGCCAAGCAATTGCTTGAATTTCCAGATTCAAACCTCTCCATTAAACAAGTCCAGCAATTCCTTGGCATCATCAACTATATCAGAGACTTCATCCCACGAGCTAGCCCTTACATTACTGTCCTATCCAGTATCCTAAAAAAGAACCCTCCTCTATGGGATTCCTCCCATTCAGATGTGGTTGCTCACCTCAAGCAAGTTTCTCTAAAACCGCTTCCTCTACACATACCTTCTACGAGTCAACTCATCCTCCAGACGGATACTAGCGACCATTTCAGGGGCGCCATCCTCATCGAAGAAAAAGATGGCTGTTGTATGTAAATTTTACCAAGCATACACGTCATTGACAGGAAGGAAAAAATAGCCAGGTGGATGCTTAAATGGGCATCCGGGAAATAACATACAAGGCATCATTAAAGAGGAGAAAGCCCGAGTAAGCATATACTGAATAAAGACCTACTCGGGATCAGTTAGCAACACTCGGGACTGGTTAAAACAACGCTTCCACTCGGGCTCAAACGGTACTACTCCGGACCATTAGGTATTATTATTACTCGGGAGTAAATACAACTCGAATAAGAACTTATCATACGGGTTAAGTCATTAAATACGCGAAGATATCCGTCATGAAGGAATCCCAAATAATGGACCTTTAAGTTAGAAGAGTCCCCCAGTCAGGAAACAACTTGATTTTTTTTCGAAGACTACATTCTTATAAGGAAACAAGTCAAATTGAAATACATTACTAGAATCCCACTCAATTTCCATAAGAGACTCCGAAACAAGAAAGAAGACAAATCAACCTCAAGCAAGTAACCAAATCACAATTAAATACAAATATCTTGTATTACTTGTACAAAGCAGATTAGGGTTCTATAAGCATATAAATAGACCCATAATCTGGTTCGAAAAGATATAGGCACTATAGCATACAGTAATCACAAATAATACTGAGAGAAAAAGTGAGATCGAGAGCTTGTAAAAACATCTTATTCTCTTAGTGGATTTTGGCTTGGTTGATCTTTCAACCACCCGTGGATGTTTCTCCGACCATCGGAATTTTACCACGTAAAACTTGTCTTTGTTACTCTCTCTGCATCTCTTTCTCTTTGAATCAATAGCCAAAATCCAGTCCTTGTTGTCTTTTCTGGCATAATCCAGAAATCGACGTCAACAATTGGCGCTAGAAGGAGGGGGCCGAACCTCCAAACTTGTTAGAAAGCAATGGCTGGAAGCAGAAGTAGTTCAAGGAATGGCCAAAGATCACCAGGCGATTTCCATACTGGCAATACTTCATAAAATCCTATAACAAACACAGAAAACCAACCTGGGCACCTGGCAGGGATCCAACAAGTTCCTCCAACCAGCAGAGATCTTACGCTGCGTTTCCAAGAGGCCCTGCAGCAATTGGTGACGGATGCAGCAAAGGAAGGGATTGACCTACTGGCCACAGGAGCGCATACTCCCAATCCTTCACCCGCGATGCTCCGTTCAATGGTGGTAGGACCAGGAATAACTATGCCAGAAACCAGAAGGAACTCTTCCCTAATCAATCCAGTTGGACAGAAAACACTAGAAGAGGAGAATCATCAAAAGCTGGATCACAATCAAACAGGACGTGCCAGACATCGTAAATACGATCAGCGCAGAGGACGATCGTCATTAGAAGACGGTGATCAACACCATCGTAAACGTCATCATGGAGTCAAACGAAGGTTCCGGCATCAGAGTGAAGAATCTGAGGAAAGAATGACAGTCACCCAACGGTTCAACCGTCAAGAAAGCCTGGTAGGGGACAGAGATATTACAATCCAGAGCCTAACTTTAGAAGTAGAGAATAATAGGCGACAGATGGAGGCACTTGTCAGACGTTACGGTTGCAACAATCTATCCGACGATGACTCCGACAGTCCATTTACCAGGGAAATTTTACGGACCCCTTTCCCAGAAAGATTCAGGATGCCGCAAATGGAACAATTCAAAAAAGATACAGATCCAAAGGAGCACGTTAGACGCTATAAAAGTTCCATGGCTCAATATGCCCGCAGTGACCCCCTATTGTGTCTCAACTTTCCACAAACACTGTGGGACACAGGCTCAAGATGGTTCGGAAGACTACCCCTGGCAAGCATCAGAAATTTCAGCGAGTTGAGCAGGAGCTTCTCAAGGCAATTCCTGAGCAACGTTCACAGAAAGAAGTCGGTGGCCTACCTCTCTCAAATAAAACAGGGGAAGGACGAGTCATTAAAAAAATACTTGGGTCGGTTTGGCCAAGCAGTATCAGAGATTAGCAGTGCTAATGATAAAGCCATTATTGCTGCCTTCACCAATAACTTGCAGAATGGACGATTATCCTTCGATTTGAGAAAAGCACGGCTGACAAGGTATGCTGACATGATGGATATGGCGGGAGGATACGCTCTGGCCGAGGAAGTAGAGTTAGCTACAGGAGAATCTATATGTATGGAGGAAAGCCCGAACAGAGGAATACCGAATCCAAGGGGCAGAATCAAAAAGAAAAACAGAAAGGGAACAGCAAGGAGAAAAATAAGGATGGGGGTAATGGACTCAACGCCGAACGGTCCACAGAGAAATACGGCGGCAGATATACCAATTACACCCCTCTTCGAAGAAACAATAAGAAATTCTAGCCATCCTGGAAGAAAAGAATATGGTGCAAGAATCGCGGTGACAATCACAGTTCGCACGGAGAGATACAACCAAGTATTGCAGGTTTCATAAAGAGACCGGGCATGAAACTTCGAAGTGTTTTCAGCTCAGAGATTATATAGAAACCCTTATTCGGGAAGAGCACCTGCGGGATGTAATCTTAAAAAAAGACGAGAGATCAGAAGTCAATAAAGCCAAGGCTGATCACAACCCTGGTCAAAACCGAAGAGCCAACCCCGAAGCCAATCAAGTAATACATACAATCTTCGGAGGACCTTCTACTGGGAGGAGCAACCGAGAACGAACTTAGGAAGTCCGAGAAGCAGTAGAAGCCAAGAATAACTTCGACGTGAATTCGGTTGAACCAGACCCGAAGAGGGTAAAGGAAGGATGGGACCCGATAGTCTTCACAGAGGCAGATTCCTACGGCGTCGATGTTCGACCTAATGACTCTTTGGTTATAAGTGCCCGGATTGGCCATATGGAAGTCCGGAGAATTTTAATAGATAATGGAAGTTCAGTAGACATCTTAAGCGTGGCCGTATACAACCAGCTAAGATTGGACAGAAAAGATTTAAAGCCTTTCCATACTCCATTAAGAGGATTTGGGGGAATAGAGGTCAGGTCACTCAGGACGGTCAAATTACCTGTGAAGATCGGAATGGCACCATGCCAGAGGACTGTCCTGCTCGACTTCGTGGTAGTTGATTTGGATAATTGGCCGTATAATGCGTTATTGGGTCAGCCATTCCTGAATAAAACAAGAGTCTTGATAGCCACTTACGCATTAATGATCAAGTTCCCAACAGAACAAGAGGTTGGGATAGTCAAGGGATCCCAAGAGATTGCCCGAAGAGCAAACCTGTTGGTGTATAGAGACAAGCATGATGCCGAACAAGTGTGCACCATAATGCAGCCAAATGAGTGTGAAGAATCCTTGGCATTCGAACTAGATCCAATGGAGGGCTCGAATGAATACAAGATAGAAGTGGTTGAAATACTACTCGAAGAAGACAAACCGGACAGAAAAATCAAGATCAGGGCCAATTTGGAAGAAAAAATCAAGCGAGAATTGACCAATTTTCTCAGAGAATACAAAGATGTATTCGCCTGGAGTCACGAAGATATGATCGGAATAGATGCCTGAATAATATCCCACCACCTCGCAGTTAGCCCGAATGCCAAACCGGTAGTACAAAATAGAAGATCGTTCAATCCTGAAAGAAGTCAAGCAATCAAACAAGAGGTGGAAAAGTCACTAGCGACGGGATCAATCAGAGAAGTCAGCTACCCCCAGTGGGTCGCCAATGTAGTCCTCGTCTAGAAGAAAAATGGACAATGGAGGATGTGCGTAGATTTCACGGATTTAAACAAGACATGTCCAAAGGACAGCTACCCACTCCCAAGAATAGATCAGCTGGTGGATGCCACAGCAGGTCATGGACTGCTCAGCTTCATGGATGTTTACTCGGGATACAATCAGATCCGGATGAACAAAGCTGATGAAGAAAAAATAGCTTTCACAACGGATCAGGGTTTATATTGCTACACAGTAATCCCCTTCGGTTTAAAAAATGCAGGAGCAACGTATTAAAGGTTGGTCAACAAGATCTTCACTCGGCAAATAGGAAGGAACATAGAAGTGTACATTGATGACATGTTGACTAAAAGCGTCTCAGCAGATGACCATGCCCGCGACCTTCGAGAGATATTTGATGTATTAAGAAGATATCAGATGAAATTAAACCCAAACAAATGTTTATTTGGAGTCCACTCTGGAAGATTCTTAGGTTTTCAAGTCCATCAAAGAGGAATCGAAGTTAATCCAGAGAAGATCCAGGCTTTGTAACAAATGATTTCACCTAAAACATTGAAAGAGGTACTGCGCTTAACAGGGTGTTTAGCCTCCTTGGGAAGATTCATCTCAAAGGCTACAGACAGGTGAGCGCCTTTCTTCAAAGTAATCAAAAAAGGGAAAGGCCTGAAGTGGAATAAAGAGTGCAAGCAGGCATTCTTAAAAATAAAAGAATACTTGGGGAAAGCTCCCATTCTCTCAAAACCACAAAAAGGGGAAATACTTCAGCTGTATCTGTCAATAACCGAGCTTGCAGCAAGTTCAGTTCTAGTCAGGACAGAAGATGGAGTGTAGAAACCAGTGTATTATACAAGCAAGGCACTCCTACCGGCCGAGATCAGATACTCACAGGCAGAGAAGATAGCCTTAGCATTGGTTTCAGCAGCAAAAAAGCTGAGACCATACTTTCAGGCTCATCCGATCCAGGTTCTCACCAATTGCTCATTAAGACAAATCTTACCAAAACCAGAGATATCAGGAAGACTTACTAAATGGGCAATCGAGTTGAGTGAATTCGATATTCATTATGTTCCCAGAACTTTCCTCAAAGGACAAGCGGTGGCAGACTTCATAGCCGAGTTCAGAGAACCGAACCTGGAAGCAAAAAGACTGTTGGATAAAAGTTTCCCATGGAAATTATATGTTGATGGTTCTTCAAACACTCATGGCAGCAGGGCAGGGATCGTAGTTCGCACCCCAGAAGGAGATGATGTTGAATGTGCCATGAGATTTGATTTCAAAGCAACCAATAATCAGGCCAAATACGAGACATTGTTAGCCGGACTCAGAGTCTGCATAGTTCTTGGGGCAGATGAAGTGGAGATATTTAGCGATTCACAGGTAGTTATCAACCAGGTTATGGATGAATACCAGGCTAAAGATGAAGGAATGGTTGCCTACCGTGACATCGCAAAACAGCTCCTCCAAAAATTTAAAGAATACAAGATCGTTCAGATCCCCAGAGAAGAAAATGAAAAGGCAGACGCTTTATCTAAATTAGCATCAGCAACAACCTCAATGAGACCAAAAACCATTCTAGTTGCACACCTCCTTAAACCGAGTACGGCTGAACTTAAGCATTTGGAAATTTCAGAAATCCGAACACCGCAAGACGGTTGGATGGTCCAGCTGAGAAGGTTCCTGGAAGAAGGCATACTCCCGAAAGATCCGGTATTAGCAAAGCGCATCAGGTATCGATCGACTAGGTATACCATGATCGGAGGAGAATTATACAGAAGGGGGTTTTCTCAAGCTCTCCAGAGATGTATACTGGAAGAAGATGCACATCAAGTACTTCAAGAGATCCACAGAGGATTTTGCGGGAACGACACTGGGGTAGGAGTTTGGCGCATAAGGTACTCAGGCAAGGCTATTATTGGCCTACATTTTTCTCAGATGCACAGCAATGGTCGGAAAGTTGTAATACCTGTCAAAGAATTGCCAACGATATCTGATAACCCCCAGAAAAGCTCAGAAATCTCACTGCCCCGTGGCCATTCGCCATGTGGGGCCTAGACTTGATCGGGCCAATGCCAGCTGGAACAGGGAGTGGAGCAAAGAACGCCATAGTAGCTGTCGATTATTTCACAAAATGGGCCGAAGCTTAAGCGTTGGTGCATATCACAAAAGCCAACACCACAAATTTTGTAAAGAAAAACATACTTTACAGGTTTGGAATTCCGGACACTATAATCACTGACAATGGCACTCAGTTTGATAACCAAAGGTTCAGACAATTGTGCGAGAAGTATCATATTGCTAACTACTATCCAACACCAGCTCATCCACAAACAAACGGGCAAGTAGAAGCAGTAAATAAAATTATCAAGCACACTATCAAAGCAAAATTAGATGACAAAAAAGGAAGCTGGGTTGAAAAGCTTCATGAAGTATTATGGGCATATCAGACGACAGCAAGGACTTCAACAGGAGAAAATCCGTCCAGCCTAGCATTCGGAACAGAAGTTGTCATCCCCATAGAAACATCGTATGCGTCCCCCCGGGTCAGGCTATACGATGAAGAACAAAATATTGATACACTGCTATAAAGTTTGGATGAGCTAGAATAAAAAAGGGAAAAGTCCTGAATAAGAAATACAGCTTATCAACAAAGAGTGGCTCGCCACTACAACTTCTCGTGTTCCAATCAGGAAATTTCAGTTAGGAGACCAAGTGCTCAGGAAGGTGTCACTGAACACAAAGAATAGAGCCGCGGGATCCCTGGCTGACAAATGGGAAGGTTCATACAAGATCGAGGGGATAGCTGGCCATGGAGCTTATTGGATTGCTCGACCCAATGGAGGGGTGTTACCCCGACCATGCAATGCCCAATATCTGAAGATTTTCTATCCTTAAAATATATATTTATATTAAATATTTTATTCTTTTTCTAGTCAGGACAGTATTAGTCAGAATAAATATTAAAACTGTAATATTAATCTTCTTTGATTTTTTGCAGTAATAAATAAAACTAGGAATTTCCAAAAGGAAAGCACCTAGCTCGAGATTTCCAAAAAGCATATGATAATAAGAACAAATAGAAGAAGAGCATGATAATAAGAACATGCAAATAGAAATCTCGGGACCATCAAATCCCGAAAGGGCGGAGAAACTCGTAGAAGCATGCCAGCTGAGCAGGGTCAAAATTATCTTCGCAAAAAGGCAAACCCGATGCACCAGACTGGAAAAATGCTCGGGACGCTATCGGGAGAAATTCTAATGAAATGCGTAGCTGTGTTGAAGCAACTTTTTTTTAAAAAAAAGAGCTCAACGATTCAGTAAACCCTTGCGCATAAAAACTAGGGAGACATCCTTGGTATTGCATAAGGACTCGAACGTATAATCATGGTGAACCTTGATATAACGTTCAGGTAGCAACCGGGTATGAAACATAAGTGAAAAATTTCCTGTTTCAGGATGACTCGGTTAATAATAAAGAAGCCAGTTTAATAAGATACTTGGCAATTGAAGTTATTCGGGTAACAACTGGTTTAATAAGATACTCGGTTAAGTTACCCGACCACCAGCCAGTTTAATAAGATACTTGGCAATTGAAGTTATTCGGGTAACAACCGGTTTAATAAGATACTCGGTTAAGTTACCCGACCACCAGCCAGTTTAATAAGATACTTGGTAATTGAAGTTATTCGGGTAACAACCGGTTTAATAAGATACTCGGTTAAGTTACCCGACCACCAGTCAGTTTAATAAGATACTTGGCAATTGAAGTTATTCGGATAACAACCGGTTTAATAAGATACTCGGTTAAGTTATCCGACCATCAGCCAGTTTAATACAACCTCCGGCAACAAAAATAAAGACCGAAACCATTCAACTCAGAAAATCGAATTCTATTGCTCTTAAAAAGGATGGTTACAGTTCAAAGAAATGATTCTTTACACAAATAAAAAATAAAGAATAAGAATCAGAATCATAATCTTCGACAAATCTACAAAATTAAGGTTGCGAGGATTTCGAGCCTTTGCCAATACTCGGGTCTGGCACCATCTCGTATTCACGAAGCAGGCTCTCATTAGACGGCCAAGTGAAATCATCAACAATATCATCCCTCTACTGGCTGTAATCTTTACCCGGGGTTGACCCGACATCCGGGACTACACCCTCGACAGACTCTCGACTTGCGTAAAAGGTCGAGAGAGAGTGCTCGGACAGAATCTCTAAATGCATAGGATGAGGCTCCTTGCCTTGACTACGGCAGTAGGCTCTCCATTCCTTCATCTGAATCTGAAGAGATTCCAATGACCGGTCCACATGGTGTTTGATTGACAGCTCCCAGTTAACACGGGCCTTTTCAATTGCCCTACTCTTTACTTTGAAGAATTCGTTGGCTGAAACTAGCCCACGTTGAAATTCCCGAAGAAGTAGGGCATCGTAAGCAGGGGATCTTTTAAAACGATCGACCCCTTGGCCTTCCAGCTCCAACCTGGCCTCTCGGAAAGGGATTCAATTGTCAGCACTTGGCGCTCCAAATCTTCGATTTTTTGGACTTATGCCGACTTCGTCTGCTCCGCCTCCTACTCGGCCTTGAGCATAGACTCTTCAGTAGAAGAAAGAAGGTTTTGAAGCGATGCAACCTTCTCCTCTGCCAAAGATGCCTTGTCTTCATCTTCAATGCTTTGCCAGGCAATTGTCTGCAAATATCTGAACAGAACCGAGCTCCTGCTGGTAATCCTGCTCAGCTCGAGCACGACCCTCCTCACTCACCTTCAGCTGAGCCTCCAGACGCTTTATCCGATCAGCCTGACATTGCTACGTCTGAACAAAATCAGCAAATTCGGCCACCATCTGCAAAAGAATATACTTAGAAATCCAACAAAGGCAAAACAGTAAAAGAGTCAGAATTAGCTGAACTTATATAAGATGCGTCGTTGAAAACGTTTTGGAGACATTCGGGCAGTGAACCATCTTTAAAACCGCTCCAGCGGTCTTCCCCGATATAAGCCCGACCAGAGGACATCTCCTGGAGCATATCTTTTGGAGAAAGGGATAAGGGAACCCCCGAGGGTTGAGTTCCCAGATTTCCAGACTCGGGGATAGGATAAGATCTATTTGGCTCTAGGGATGGAGAGGGAACCCCCGAAGGTTCAGCCCCCATATCTCCAACCTCGGGGGTAAAAGAGGCCCTACTTGGACCTGAAGTGACTGCATCTGCCGATACTCAAGCACCTATTCTCGGGGCAATCTCATCCAAAACATCTTCGTCGCTGGAGTCAATGAATGTGACTACCCGAGGAACTTTGAGAGGACGAGGAGGTGAACTAACTGCCTTTCGTTTCTCACCCCGATAACGGTGGAAGTGATCAGCAGCAGGATCTTCCAGCAAATCATCCCGAAAAGACTCAAAAATCTCCATAATGACAGGCATTTGATCCGTCAAGATGTTACCACCATCACTAGCTTCAGACAGTCCAACAGGCTCTTCACTTGGACTCTCACACTGCTTCTCCCTATTTTTAGGCAGTTGTGTCACAGTCGACTCTCCTTGGCAACTTGAACCAGCGAGATCCTGAGCAGAAGGCTGAGCACCCCGATCAACGCACTCGGGAATTTGCTCAGCAGTATCAATTTCCTCATCAGGCTCGGGTGGAGCAATACCCTCATCGCCCTGACGGGAAGCCTCCTTCCTACTCGCTTGAAGAATTGCCTTCACCTGACGAGCCTGAAGATAGCAGACAACGTCTGTATCGAACACCAAAAAAAAAAAAGTTTGAAAAGGAAATGGAAAAATGGAGAAACACAGCAGAAAGGGGGATGGGTTACTTACAACGCCTGCGATGCCCCGAAACCTTTCTAAAGAAGCCGAGCTTGATCAAGTTGTCCTCTTTGAAAAGATAGCTCTTGCTTCTCTTTTCCAGAGTTGGGATAGCTGCCCGAGTCAGCCTCTTCAGCTCTGAATCGTTATAATCAATTGTTTTCTCGTTCCACGTTTCGGGGGAACAGAAGAAGCAGGGAACATTCAACACCATTCGGGAATCCCCAGATCGAACAGTGACGTCGAGCCCGAGAGCCTGGCCAACAAAAAACCAACTGTTCTTCTAGAACTTGTTGGATGTGGGGAATCCCCATATAAAGCCCTTCATTTTCGGGTTATCAAAAGCCTCGACCCCCCGATTCACCTTCACTTCTTTAGGGACCCAATCGTCCGAAGGAGTAGACGCAATAAAATAGGTCCCCGTTTTACTAACCTGCCTCAGCGTAAAGAAATGTTTGATTTCATTCGGGGAAGGCGACGAAAGGTTCATTCGGCTGAACATGTGCCACATGCACATCAACACTTTGTAACTATTCGGGGCCAACTGAGCTGGGGCTATCCCTGCTTCAGCTAAAAACCAGGCAATAAAAGGCTGAAGGGGAACTGTGATGCCGCAGCAAAGCATCGATCCGTAAATCGCGATCATCCCTCATGAGGATTCCATACGGCTCTATTCACCGCAGGAACCAAAGTGACTAAGTCGGGCAAATCGAATCGGGAACGGTATATTTCTATCTCAGCTAGCCCGACCACGTTCGGTTCAATATCAAAGCCACTCGAGCGAGTGTCAGAAAACAAAAGGCGAGACGCCTTGTGTACATCAGTGTTGCCCTCATTAACAGTTTGTTCCCCAGTCTGAACGCTGCTCGAGCCGTGCTTTTATACCTTGCTTGTGCTTTGATGTTTACCCATCCTTCAAGAAGATACCCTGTGATCAGAAATATCAGAATCAGAACTAGATGGAGAACTCGATACGGGGCTGAAAGTGACGTCAGGGTGAAGCCCAGAAACATCAACCTCTAAAAATGGAGGTTCATCTATTGGGATATCCCCCAGTAATCGTTTAATGTAAGATACTAACTGGAAATCCCCACGCTCTAATGCATCAAAAGCAATTTTAAAGAGACGATGACGGGAAGATGGCCCCATTAAAACTAACCTTGAATTGAGACTGATGCAAGATCTTCAAAGCTGAGAATCGCGAACTTCTGGATGAAGAAATCTGAGTTTAAAGAGATTTCTACTGGATTTTTTAGTATAAACCAACAGTCTCTCAACGAAGAATTTAAAGGCGAGACGGAACAAAACCCTAGGATTTCAAAGTGGGAAAAAGTTTTATGACAAAACCAGATAGCGTAGGCGGCGTTTGGGGAAATGCAAAAATCATTTCTCATAAATAATATTGAAAAACGAAGAGACAAGGGACACGTGTCAAGACAAGAAGTAACCCTCAACCGTCAAAACTTTGAAACATCGCTATCATTTAAGATCTTGCATGACAAAGCGAATCGAAATTACAGAGTCACCATTAAAATATGTCATTATGGCAAGACGGTTTTTCTGACAAAAGAAAATCAAAATGATTAAATTATTCTTGTCCGAAATAAAATCTTCTCGGCAAAAATATTTTAAGGGGGTATTGTTGTATGTAAATTTTACCAAGCATACACGTCATTGACAGGAAGGAAAAAATAGCTAGGTGGATGCTTAAATGGGCATCCGGGAAATATCCTACAAGGCATCATTAAAGAGGAGAAAGCCCGAGTAAGCATATACTGAATAAAGACCTACTCGGTATCAGTTAACAACACTCGGGACTGGTTAAAACAACGCTTCTACTCGGGCTCAAACGGCACTACTCGGGACCATCAGGTATTATTCTTACTCGGGAGTAAATACAACTCGAATAAGAACTTATCATACGGGTTAAGTCATTAAATACGCGAAGATATCCGTCATGAAGGAATCCCAAATAATGGACCTTAAGTTAGAAGAGTCCCCTAGTCAGGACACAACTTGATTTCTTTTCGAAGACTACATTCTTATAAGTAAACAAGTCAAATTGAACTACACTACTAGAATCCCACTCAATTTCCATAAGAGACTCTGAAACAAGAAAGAAGACAAATTAACCTCAAGCAAGTAACCAAATCACAATTAAATATAAATATCTTGTATTACTTGTACAAAGCAGATTAGGGTTCTATAAGCATATAAATAGACCCATAATCTGATTCGAAAAGATATAGGCACTATAGCATACAGTAATCACAAATAATACAGAGAGAAAAAGTGAGATCGAGAGCTTGTAAAAACATCTTATTCTCTTAGTGGATTTTGGCTTGGTTGATCTTTCAACCACCCGTGGATGTTTCTCCGACCATCAGAGTTTTACCACGTAAAACTTGTCTTTGTTACTCTCTCTGCATCTCTTTCTCTTTGAATCAATAGCAAAAATCCAGTTCTTGTTGGCTTTTCTGGCATAATCCAGAAATCGACGTCAACAATGACAAACGACACTACTATAGTCATACCAGTGGCCAGTTCAAAGATGTCCAGAAATATTATCACATATCTACAAGGATAATATAATATTTTATACATATATATTAACATAGTAATGTAATATATACATATATATATTATAATAATATCAATTATAATATATATATTAATAATATATAATATATAATATATAAATTATAATATAAAAAATATTATAATATATATAATAATAATTATAGTATTAATATATATATATATACAATATTTATATATAATATTAATATTATAATATATATATATATATAATAATTCTAATATTATATATATTCATATATATATATATATATATATATAATAGGGGCATTCTGGTCATTTAAACATCATGTCCCGTCCTGTCCCAACCATACCAAATGCATAACAGTACAACTAACAGTTCAGTCACAGGCCTTCCGAACATAATATAGAACAACATATCCTCTCCTATCCTGTCTCGTCCCTTCCCGTCCCGTCCCGTCCCATCTCCGTACCAAACGTATCATAAATTAAATTATTAATTAAAACAAAATAAAAGAAAATGACACGTTTGTAATGTGTAGGTATGTTTACAGGATATACTTATTTAGAAAAGTTTAATAAAGAATAAATAAAAAAAAAAGATATACATACAATTTTTCAGGAAACAAATAATGTTACTTTTAGATTATATAATGGACCTGAATAATCATAAAACGAAAAACGTCGAAGCTAGTTTCACACCCGACCGTCAAGTACAGGGGTCTAAAAATTACCGCTCAACTTGGTCCGTTCATCCCATTTAACATAGACTGGTTATAGAAACCGGGCCCAATTGAGCCCAACAAAGTTGGTACCCTAAGAAGACGTCCAACATTTAGGTATAAATAGCCGTTGAAGAAGAGGAAAACCCTAACAAGGTTCTCTGCAGACACACAAGCGCTGAGTTTTGGTGTAACTTTGGTGCAAAACCTCAGCTTGTTGTCTGTCTTTCGAGGATCTGAAACAAAAGTTAAGACATCTCAGAAAGCCAGTGCTGTGCCTATCAGCTCTTGGCTCGCTATGATGCCTACATCATCACCTACTTTTATTTTCTTCTTCTTCTTCTTCTTTTTTTTGGTTATTTCCTGTGTTTGAATACCCTCTCTGTTTTGAAACACTGACAAACCCAGAATTTTTTAAAATAAATTTTGCTAATGGAAGAAAATGAAATACAACCATCTTATTGTTTTTTAATCCTAAATTATAAATGTTGATGTAATAAATATACTACTAAGAATGGTAAATATTTTGCTCATATCATATACTAGTATATTCATCCCATGTCTTGACGAGGGAGGAATAATGTGAAGTAATATATACTTTTGTATGGGTATAACAAAAAATTAGTTGTAATAACAATTATTCCCAACATCTTTTTAATTATTAGTGTATTTTTAAAAAAATTATTATATAAATTTATTTTTTTTAAGAAGGGAAGGACCGGAACTCATTGTCTTGTTGTGATGTGAGAGACATATTTAGCTATTTTTTTTATTTTAATTAAAATTCTTTTCAAATTTTTTTATTTCTATGGATCTTTTAAAGGGTTAAAAAAACTATAAATTTTAGTATTTTTCAGTAACTTCTTTTTGAAATTTCTTCAAACTTTTCTATATTCAAATGTTAAAAGTGCTTTTACTGCATTTCATTTATGAATTATACTGTACTCTTTCTAAATAAAAATATTCATAAATTTATTTTATCTAAGTTTATATGTACTTTTTAATAAAGAAATTATAAGAAAATATTTTAAAATTAAATGACTAAACCATTTATATATTAAAAGAGTTTTTTGTTTAAATGATGACCGAATGATAAAAAAAAATCTCTAAATTCGAAATAGCCAATATCATTTACCGGGAATACAAATAAAGTTGAATTATATAATTCCTTGTTCCTCAGGGTGTAGATATGACCGTGGTTCGGTCTAAACCGTGAGATTTAAACATAATCGTAAGCCAAAAACCTGAACAAAAACTATAAGGTTTAAGGTTCTGGTTCCTTAAAAAAAAAGTACCGGACAAGAACCGGTAGTTTGGTTCTGGTTTTGGAACCGTATGCTCTATACCCTTTCTTTTTTGCCAATTTTTTTTTTCTTTTCACTCTCATTGTTTTTTATAAATAATTAAATATCCCCCAACCCAATTCATTTCACCTCATACTAATTCTCTTTAATTCACTTCAATTTTATTTCTCTCTCAAGTCTTAAGTCTCAATTATTCAATTGTTTATATTTATTTTTATTGTAATTATAGGTTTTTTAGTCAATTCAAAATCATTTTCAATGGTTTTCTCAAATTTATTTAAACCCATTTATTCACATTGTTTTCAAGAGATTTTTTTTATTGTTCAATTTTTTAAATGGTAAGTAGGGGTGGGCAAAAAACCAATGAACCGAATCGAACAAGTGGATCAAACCGGACCAATTGGTTTTTTACCTGTTTTGATTTGGTGATCGGTTCGGTTCGGTTCTAATTTAAAAAAAACCTGTTAGATCGGTTTTTGTCTTGTTTATTTCCAAAAACCGGATAACCGAACCGGTACCCGACTAGAAATTAAAAAAAAAACTAATTCTAACTTTCGCTTTTCACTCTTCAATTATTATGTATATTTTATTGGATTTTAAAATGTAATTTGACTTTGTTTGGTATTGACTATTGTATTAGCTATTAACAAAAATTTTGAGTGACATGTATTTTGAAATGTGATTACTATTTTGTATTGGATTTTGTAGTTTTTTAATATGTTTTTATTGTGATGTAAATAAATTTGCCCCAATAGATTCAAAAAAATGAACTAAATATGTAATAAATGAAATTTAGAATTTTGGCCCATCAGACCCAAAACCAAAAAAAAAAAAAACGAATCAAACCTAACCGGTCCAATTCGGTTGGTTTTTTATCGGTTGACAAATGTCAATTTGATTGTATCTGATCACTTTTTTAAAAACCGGATTTTATCGGTTCTATGAAAAACCGAACCGATCCAATCCACGCACACCCCTAAATTGGTAAGTGAAAGTGGAACTTGAGCTGGAGATGCTCTTCCAAGGCGTTCCAGTTTTAGGAATGGTAAGGGTCGTATGTTGGAGCCGGAGCCGGTCCAGCCAGACAATATCGGTTATGACGATACCGTTTACCATGAGTTTCTACAAAGACAAACTTATTTTAGATCCCTAAACTTTTCTAATCCCCCTCTAATAATTTCTGAACCCGATACTAGCACCAATATCACATGTAATCATAAAAAATTATCGACCCCCCTCTAGATCTAGATTTTGCCGTACCACATACTAAACAAAACTTAGAGAAGCAGCACAAATATGATCTCTTCTTATATCATATGAAGAAAATAACGAAAGAAGATGGAAGGATAGCTGCGGTTTGAAATTACTGTTCCAAAGAATTTAATTGGAGTAAATATGGAGGATTCGACACATATTTGAAGCATATAACGACCCGACACCCATCACTGAGCATTAATGTTCTACAAATTGAAACTGTATCCCATACTCGATCCTTCAGATTTTTAGGGTTAGGGTCTCAACTGTTATCCCAGAAGACCAAAAAATTACGAGTTTCTTCTTCATCATGCTCGACCTCATACTTCTAGATTGAAACTTATCACAGTACCAGTTTTGAGTTTATGTGAGATTGTGATGTGGAACAATTTGATATCCTAGTATCCTACATTGGTGGAGGGATCACGAAAAACACTTCCCAATCTTGGCTAATATAGTTGTTGACGGTGATTTTTGGATCGTATAAGATTGATCACACGTCTAACAGGATTTCGTAGATTGTTGAAGATGTTCTGGAGACAATAGAAAAAAGAGAAAAAAACATGCATACATGAGTTTGCGTGGTAAAACCCCAAGGTGGGGAAACATCCACAGTTGCCGGTGACGACAAGAAGAATTCACTATAATATAATAATTACACACTCAATCTCTCCTTTTTGGCATATCTCTTCTATGTGTTGCTCTCGATATGTCGTTATGTATCTGTCTCTCGTCTTACAATGAGATTATTGGTCTATTTATATGTGTATAGAACCCTAATCCTTGTTACACAAATAAGGAAAGGTGATAGCGTTTAATTAGGATTTGTTACTTGTTGAAGTCGTCTTTGTCTTCTTTCCTGTTTTGGAGTTCATCCTTCTGGAAGCTTTGAGTTCTTTCTTGAATAGAATTCTCTAACACCAAAGAGGAAATAAGGATATTTCCTTATTGAAGTATAATTCTAGATTCCTTGTTTAAGTAAGATAATTCGTTTTCGTATATGAGTCGTAGTTGCCTTTAATATCTCTCGCGTATTGTTTAACTGACCAATTGTTTGATCCCGACCAAACTTATTTGATCCCGACCAAACTTCTTTTATTCCGATCAGATGGTCCCGACCAAGTCATCTCTATCCAATCGGCTAGTTTCTCCGACCAGGTTATTTGTGCCCGATCGGTTAGCTTCCCAAACCATCTTGGGTAATCTCGACTAGATTTTGAGATCATCTATTAATTGCCTTGAGTTGATCTTTTCTGACTCTTGTGATGTGACATATCTAATCATGCTGACTTGTCATGCTATCAAAAAATCCCTATAACAATACCCCTTTAAATACGTGAGATGAGCTATTGACGGCTCAACGAAAGGGATTTGAATAGTTTTGATTTTTTGATGCTCCTGATCTTGCTTGTCGCTTTAACCTGATCAAGTATCTTATTAAACTGATCGGGTTTTTTTTTTTTGCTAGATTGACCATGTGTCTTATTAAACTGATCATTCTTGGACTCCTTAACTTTTTGCTCCCTTGTAGCTGGACCAGTTTGTGTCTTGGCTCTCTGCTCAAGATAATCCCGACCATTTTTTTTGGACTAGTCGGTGTCCCAGCTCTTTGCTCAAGATAATCCCCGACTGTCTTGATTCGGTCGGTTTCCTGGCCTTTCGCTCAGGATAATTCCCAACTAGGGTCGGTGTCCTGGAATTTTTCTCAAAACAATTTTCGACCGTCTTGATTCGGTTGGTGTCCTAGCCTTTCCCTCAAAATAATTCCCAACTGTCTTGAATCTTCTACCAAGAGGTGTTCTGGAAACCTTGTCCCATTTCTCCCTGTTTTTCCCATTTAAACAAGTCACTAAGGACATCTCCCGATTTAGTCTATTTACAAGGGTTTGGCCGAATAGTTAGTTCGATACTAACACAGCCAGACACATTTCACCTGGTTTTCCCCGATAGTGTACTTGAGTATTTTTTCTCAGTATGACCGGTAGCTCAGGGTGGCCGGATTGCTGACAATGCTTTTATATGCACCAGACAGTTCGGCAGACGTGTCAGGTCTCTAACCCCTAACTTCTCAGCCTCTCGGGCACTTTCACCCACCATGGCAAGTGTCGGCGCTACGAGTTTATCTTTGGAAACAAATATGATTATTAAAAATTTGTACACCATTCTTGGCTTCTTTATTAATTGATCTGAAAATTAACAACATCAAAATAAAAATAATTAGAAAAGCTAGAAATATAAAACAAACTAAAATATCTCAAAAACTGAAGGCAACGCTATTTCTCTCAGGAGAAGTTTTTTTTAAAAGACTAAGTTCTATCATCCACAAGCTCGTGTAGAGTCTTTAAAAAATAATGTTGATCATCCCTTCATCGCTGTCTCGGATGGGGCTTTGCTTCTTTTCACAATTTCCCATTGGCTGATCGTCTTAGCGGGGGTCCTTCTACTGATCGCCAATCCTTTTAAAAATTAAGTCTTTGAGGTGACCCTCTTTGATGAGTGTCTTGATGTGGTCTCTTAGTTGGTAGCACTTTGATGTGCTTGCCCATTTTCCTTGTGGAACTCACAATATTTTGTCGTGTCTTTTCGGGCGTAACTTAATAGTCTATGGGGATATTTGACTAGCTTCTAGTCTTCTATGATCACCATGATTTCTTTTTATCTCTTAATGAGAGGAGTATAATTGGTATACCGACCCTGGAACCTTTTGTCATTCCGATTGTTTCTACGATTGCTCCCGTCACTCTCCGGATGATCACCCTTATGGCTCTTTATATAGCCATCATTTGTTTTAGCATTCCCTTCCGGGGTGACCCCCGTGTACATAACTGCCCCCTTGAGCTAGCTCTTTTTCTTCAGCCATTGCATAACTGTCTGCCACATCCATCAGGTCAATGTATATTTCTGGGCACTTCCTCTTCAAATCAAAGGAAAGACGACCCTTCTGTAGGTTGTTGGTGAAGGCGGCCACTATAGCCTCATAATTAGGGTTATGGACCCCTGACACTTCCTGAGAGAACCTTTTCAGGTAATCTTTTAGTGACTTATTCTTTCCCTGCTTGAGGGTGGCGAGGTGAGCTATTGACTTCCTCCTTTGTTTGTTCCCCAAAATTTGTCGTGAAAAAGCTTGCGTCAACTCTCGAAAATTCTTGATTGTCCCCTGAGGGAGCCTTCCAAACCATATAGACCCTAAGTCCCTAAGCGTTTGCAGGAACGTCAAGCACAACAATGGGTCATTGTAAACGTACCGTGCCATTGCATTCTGAAAACATATCACGTGTTCTTTTGGATCCGTGTTTGCTTTAAGTTTCTCAACATGAGGCATTCTGAATCTTTTCGAGAACTGGGTTTGGAGAATGTTGTTCATGAATGGGTTTTCAGAATCATCGTCTAGTAAATCTTTAAGCCCCAGGTGAAGTTCTAATGCTTCCACCTTCTAGGTTAATTTCTGTATCAGGATATCTTGCTTATCTCCTGGTTTGTCATCCATTCCCGATAGCTAATGGTCGGTGTGCCCATGTTGGAATCTAAGCGGGGACTTACCCCTTTGGCGTGTTCTGAAGGGTGGTTGGTCGCTGTCGTCTGACGAGTTATATCGGTCCCGCCTCTGAACACCTCTACAAATTTCATTTGACTCAAAGTCCGATTAATACTGATCTTGCCTCCCCCGTTCGATAATCCCTTCATCTCCTATTTGAAGTCGCCCATCTTTCCATGGTGGTTCGCTCATTCTCTGCTAGTTTTACGGGGTGCACCTGGGGTTACATCCATTATTTCAGAACATACCTTAGGGTCTCGGGCTACAATAGGTGTGGACAATTGATATGGCGATGCCAAATTCGTAGTTGCCGTTATATTGATTCCCTGTCTAGCGGTGTCTTCAATGAATCTCCTCAGGGACTCTTGGACATACTAAAATGTATATGGGGAAATTATTTAGGGAGTGCTTGGAGAGGTCATGGCAGCTTGACCATTTGAAGTTAGAGTCACTGAAGATAGGCTTCTTTCAACAGTGTTGGCGTTTATCGGGTCAGGATTGTTACCAGAGCGTGGGGTATCAACATTATTTGGAGACTGGCTTCCATTCCTGTCGTTGGCCATGCTACTGCGTCACGAGTTCTTTTTTTTAGGCTCTCTAGAGTATCTCTGTGTTTCGTCTGTTTATGTTGGTTACTAGAGGTTGAGTTCTATCGCAGCCCCCTCCTTCTAACGCCAGTTGTTGACGGTGATTTTTGGATTGTATAGGATTGATCACGTGTCTAACAGGTTTTTGTAGATTGTTGAAGATGTTATGGAGAAAATAGAAAAAAGAGAAGAAAACATGCACACATGAGTTTACGTGGTAAAACCCCAAGGTGGGGAAATATCCATAGTTGTCGGTGACGGTAAGAAGAATTCACTATAGTATAATGATTACACACCCAATCTCTCCTTTTTGGCGTATCTCTTCTATGTGTTGCTCTCTATATGTCGTTATGTATCTGTCTCTCGTTTTACAATGAGATTATAGGTCTATTTGTATGCGTATAGAAACCTAATCCTTGTTACACAAATAAGAAAATGTGATAGTGTTTAATTAGGATTGGCTACTTGTTGAAGTCGTCTTTGTCTTCTTTCCTATTTTGGGGTTCATCCTTCTGGAAGCTTTGAGTTCTTTCTTGAATAGAATTCTCTAACACTATAGAGGAAATAAGGATATTTCCTTTTTAAAGTGTAATTCTAGATTCCTTGTTTAAGTAAGATAATTTGTCTTCGTGTTTGAGTCGTAGTTGCCTTTAATATCTCTCGTGTGTTGTTTAATTGACCAATTGTTTGATCCCGACCAAACTTCTTTTATCCCGATTGGATGGTCCCGACCAAGTCATCTTTACCCGATCGACTAGTTTCTCCGACCAGGTTATTTGTGCCCAATCCGTTAGCTTCCCCGACCATCTTGGGTAATCTTGACTAGGCTTTGAGATCATCTATTAATTACCTTGAGTTGATCTTTCCTGACTCTTGTGACATGGCATATCTAATCATGTTGACTTGTCATGCTATCAAAAAATCCCTATAACAATAGCCAAACAAATTCTTGCAATACCAATTTCTACAGTGGTTGGGGAACAAGAGTTTTGCGCCAGTAAAAATATTATGGATGAAAGACGTTTGTTTTTGAGCCCATAATCTTTCAAGTCCAAGTTTGTGTTGATGATTGGACCAGGACGCAAAACATGCAATAAGAAATCGAACAAGAAACACTCTACGAATTCTTCGAGGATGACCACACCACTAGAATGGAAGATATCGATTAGTTACAGTCTCAACTCCTTACTCACTTCATCGAGCCAGACAATAAAATGTAAAAGAACTATGTGACACTTGATTCCTCTAAACCCTAAGAGGATATATAAGCAACTTAATTGTGGTACAAATTAAGTGCAAGGCCAATTTAAAATTTTTAGTTTTATTTTATTTATTTTTTTCTGTTTTTTATATATTTGTTTTATTAAAATTTCAGCTTACCAATCAACTTCATTTACAATTTCACATCAGTGCATGTCTACTATTTTTTTTAAGTTAGTATATAGTATAAAAAAATGGAATCAGAACCGTCGGAACCAGCAAACTGGACCAGAACCGTGGAACCAGAACTGATACCAACAGTTACGAACCAGAACCGAACCGGAACCAAACTGCAGCCATCTTTATAAATTTGAGAAGATAATGAATTGTAAAATCATGTTAAAGTATTATAATCCTTAGCCAAAATAAAAAAGTGATCAATTAACGAAAAAGTGACCAAAATGAAAGTATTTGAGGCTAAATAAGCTATACAAAAAATCATGTATCAGTATTCTTGAACAATATAGATAAGCTTAATAGATGAAGTATTATCGGTAGATAACTATTCTGGTAATGTACTAAAATAATAATTGGTTAATTACATAAAATATATGTAAGGAGCTATATTTTACGATTGACTTATTTCATGAGAAACCATATTGGGATTATTTTGTATGGGTAACTTAGGTCTCTTATCTTGGCTCTTCTTCAACAAGCTTCTGAGATCCTAAAGTGCTTCAAACAAGGTAGTTCACCTGTTTTTGATTTCTTGAAGAGATTAGTTGTACACACACACACAAAATAAAAATAAAAATTCATCCATGTTTTATTCATCCTGCATATGTGTTCAATGCTTTTATGTGTGCATCCATTACATATCTCACACTAGTACCTCATTGTTTGACTTAAGTGTGGTTGTGTGTTATGCAATTCATTTCCTGAAGTATGTTTAGAAACATTCACGCTTGCACAATGATATGCTTATCTTGGTGCGATGTATGACCATTATAGAGGTCCCTTTATCCTCTCTTGGATTCATCTTGGGTCACATGGTCTTATACCGTGAGTATGAGCAATAATTTTATTGTCCAAATCTGACCTTTTGTCACTTGAACAACCATAAATCTTTTAGTAGATATCGAAACCTCATTCCGTAAAAAGGAGTAGAAAGTAAACATCCATACCTTTCAACGCTATATTATAAGTAAGGTTTCGATGTCATATAGTCATATTTTATGTCTTTCAACTTTGGAGTTGTTGCGCGGTCGCGTTCTTTCCCGAGAACAAAGTAACCTAGAAGTGACCTGTCAACCAAGTCACCCTTAAGTAACTTTTTGATACCTATAAATAAGTTTTTCTTATCCAAAATGACGTAGTTTCATCTGGACCCTATGTATACTTCATCTTCTTCCCCATTTGACAAAGAGCTCCCAAAATTCTTATTTTAGAAAGAGGACGAGTTCCCTAGAGAGAAGGTTCAAGAAACCATTTTTTACTCTCCAAACCCTAAAACCCATCTTCATCTTGTATCTCTAGCATCATTTAAGAATGGGTCTTCGTTAATGTCTTCACTTGGTAAGTAGAACAAACATCTCATCTCATTTATTGTTCTATTTCTTCAAGACATGTCCTTTATTTCTTATGTTGACAAATCTTCTCATTAATTGTATATCTAGTGAAGTTATGACATGTGAAATTCCCTAAAATGTGTGTATATTTACCTAGCAAGGGGAAGGGGGGGGGGGGGGGGGTGAATAGATTTTAATCAAGTTAATTACCAAATTTTCTTGATTAGTCAATATTAAAGATTAACCCAAGAATCAAACATGCAAAATCAAATGTAGAGTGCAAAAATATAAATAACACTTAATTTATATATGGAAACCCTTCAACAAGGGAAAAAAAATGGCTAACCACTTAGCCACTTCCGATCCTCAAATCCACTATTTTAATGATATTTACATCCTAAGTTGACCAAGTAGTCACACTTTAAGTTTACTAACCCACCACTACTACCCAGAAGGCCATTGATAGTGATTCTTGATCAATGCTTGCCAACAAAACCTTGGTTGCAAGACTTCACTTGCTTATGCACTACACCTTGTACAAGACTTAACTCTCAAAGAAGAGATCAACAAATAGCCTATGTGAATATATAAAATATTCTAAATGCAATTAATGCTAGGAGAAGCACTAAATGCTTAATTAGGTGAAGAGATACAAATCTAACAACCTAATTATCAAACAAAGCCATATCAATCTAAGTTGTCATAAAATGGAAAGAATAACAATGCAATCAATTAGTCCTAATCAACAATGTCTAAATTTAATGCATAAAGTCTTAGCTAGATGGGAAGTATGACCTATGTTGACGGTGATTTTTGGATGGATCACACGTAGAACGGAATGTATATGGAATCGTACAATTGCTAATTACGAATAGTTAAGAAAGCAAAAGAAACACGAGGATTTTACTTGGTAAAACCCCAAGAACGGGGAAACGTCCACGGTTGCCGGACACCGGAGAGGAAAGAACTTCACTATGAATAATCGATTACACACTCAGTCTCTTGTGCTCTCTAGAGTCTTAATTTATCTTCATTTCATGGGTATTATTAGGGTCTATTTTCGTGTTATACAAGTAAATGAAGTTGACATTTTTGAGTCATTTTATTCTTCTTTCTTGTTTCGCGTTCTTCACGCATTAGGTCTTTTGCATAATTTGGACTCTGGCATCGATAGGGAAATTAGCTTCCTTATCAAAGTGTGCTTCAAAACACCTTATTGGAGTATGACTTATTTTGCATGTATTTGATAGTATCCATGTGTCGATCTGCCGATCATCTGCCAAAACCTGACCAAGCCTTATTCTTCCCGACCAATGATTCAATCCAGACTGGAGGCTTTGCCCCGACCATCTCAATAGCCCCGACCGGGTGTTATGAAACCATCTTTGGTCATCTTAGGTAGGTTTAGGAAGGTTGACTTTTGGTGATGTGGCATCTCCAACTCCTGTATCTTTGGGTAGTTAAGCCGACTCATCATTCTTTAGATTTTACCAATAACAATACCCCCTTAAACACATGAGGTCGGATAAACAACTGTCGCAAGTAGGATATGTCCGGTTGTGTGTGTTTAATTCACTCTATCATTTTTGTCTTGTAGTTCATTAATGCCCTTTTAATGCACTACAGTTATCAACCACGCATATTTCGGCTGATGAAATCATTGCACATCTTTTTTGAAATTCAAAAGGCACGTGGTTTTCGGTTCTCGCTCACCTTCCCCCACTTTCGGCTGATGAAACATGTTTACCTGGTTACATCACTAGCTTGTATATATTGTCTTGAGACGTTTCACTTCTCTTTTTATGATTCAATATTTTTCTTTAGCGAAAAGCAATTCCTAACTTTCTTTTCCTTCGAGCCCCTTGCTCTTCTCAGTTTTTCCATCCTTTCAAACATTTTTCAAGGTAAGGACCCTATTCTTCGTCATCAATATTTTGAGCTTCTTCTTCGTGCCATTGAGGCTGGTGATAGAGAATATTGCTAGTCTCGAGTCCATTCTCTAGGGTCAACTTCTTGCTTCTTACCAACTCATTGCATTAAACGTGGATTATTCTATGGTTCTCCCAGAGTTTGCTTCATTCCCCTTTGATCTTTCTGACTGTGATTCGGTTGATGTTTATATAGATATATCGAAACAAAGTAGCTTCAGGTGGACCACCAAAGCCTCTTCCAAGGAATCTACACGCGCAGCGATCGACTTGAAGATATCTTCACAACTTCTCAAAATGAAGGACGTACCATAGAAGTGACAAGCTTGGATGCTGAAGTTCTGCACCGACCATCCATGTTCGTTCGACTCTAAGATAAACGTTGTGACTGAAGTCGAGCTAGCTAAGTTCAAGGACCGATTTGATTTGATCAGTGCGTAAAAATTATACTGTAGCGGCGATCGGGCTGTGCGGAATCCTCCCCCGGTACGGTCGCTATATAAGAGGCTATGATGTCCTCAAGGGTTACTCTCCCCCTTCAACCTTTTATCACTCAATTCCCGGTGAACGATGGCGTTGCTCCTGCCCAACTAACCCCCAATTCTTACCTGGTGTTGATCAGTGTAGGGCTCATATAGAAAAAACTCGAGGCGCAACAGCCCCCTGACCCTATAAGAGATCCATAACTTTTATACGTTGAACCGATCTGACAGTACGGGAACTTTCTATCTTCAATCCATATCTCAGAGCTTGTGGATTCCTCTTGGATATAAGAGGAAACCTGTACCCCCTTCGGACAAAGATCTTAAGCATTTTATCTAGGGGTTCCCCTCATCAAACAAGTACTGGAAGAACAATTGGTTCTTTGTTAGGGGTGATTGGGGTGAAGTAGTCGTTGCTGACCTTGTACAAGGGCTGATACGGAACAGAGTTCCAAGGCACTTATGTAGTCCTTAACATTGGAACAAAACTTCTCTCTCTCTGAGAAAGAGCCAGACTGATATGGTGGTCAAGGCGGCTAAGACTGCTTGGGAAGAGAGGAATCACCGTTTCCTTTATATTGAGACATATTTGATCGCAACAGGGTTTTTTTCCATGATCTCTACCTGTCATAAAGGATGTAAGTCACCTTTACTTTGTTTTTAATGTAACATGACATGCGTACCTTTCCTCTACACTAATTGCTGATTACCGTTTGCCACTTTTTCTTTTCAGTATATGACGCGGACATCGTCACGAGTGATCAGGCTGAGAAAGCCAAGAATGTTGACCGGGTCAGTAGAAATGCTGTAGCTGACTAGGTTGCTTAGGGAATTGCTCCACTCGAACATGATATGGTGGAACATATGTATGAATCTGATTGTAATTTCTTTGATGTTCCTGTTGAACAGGTTGGGATGAGTGATCACCATCCTCTTTAAGCTCGAGGTAATCTCCGGGGCCACCCCAAGAAAAGGGCTGGTCGGGTGTGGTCTAGCTCTAAGGCATCTGACCAAGAGAAGCATGGTCAAGATGGGTCTGAACAGAAGTGTATGAAAAGAGACTATTCGTAAAGAAGGAAATCTCACGAGGAGAATGTGACAGACAGAGCCCCAAGACATAAAGTAGCTAAGACTATTGAAGGGTCGTCTGTTCCTGATGCCATTTGTAAGAAGACAAGTCTCTTATCTGGGCTTGACTCAGCATTGCCTGTTCCAATGGTTGATCCAATCATTTTAGAAAATGAGGAGGATCAGGAGATGGTCTCTGACCTTATCTCACGGGAACTGTAGTCCAAGAGAAAGAGCAATCGAGGTGCATCAAACTTGTCTTCTGTCCTCCTGAACAAATCAAGATCATAGACCAGGTGCTTCTTTCCAATAATTCTTCCCAGTTTCAGGCTGTGGCACCCTCTCAACTCTCTTGGAAGGCTTCTATACAGTTTACCGTTAGACGTCATATCATCTTTTCTGACTTCGAAGGTGATGGTGGTGGTCCCAACGAGGGGGAGAAAGTAGCCAATAAAGATTTCCCTGGAGTTGATGAAGGAACATGTTCTCCATTCTGTTTTGTAATCAGGGGAAAGAGCAGCTATACAGTTGGATAGGGATATTAGATTTAGTGAGCCTACTAATGCTCCTTCAACTTTACCTGTTGGGTCTCTTCCTCTTGAGTACGCTATCGAAAGTTAAATTCTTGAGAATGAAGACTCTCAGGTTTGCTGCATCTTGATTAACACTGAAAAGTGTATGTTTACTAAGGGATAATATCAACATTTTACACTTCCAGTATGATCAATTCCCCGATTTAGACATAATTTCGTTCGTTCGCTTAAATAAATGTGTTGTGTAGTAATCAGTGTATTTTTCTTTGTATTTCAGAGGTAATTCGATCAATTCAGAATCATGGAGAAGTTAGATGGCAAAACAAACATCGTTTTCAAGTTTAGAACGCAAAAAGCCTTAGGAAGACCACAAAGGGCATTTTTGTAATTTTGACTATTCAATGTTCATAGTTGACTTTCACTGTTCACAGTGACTTTTACTTTTCACAGTTGACTTTCACTGTTCACTCACGGATGCGTTACTGTTCACTGATGACATGGCAAAATCTGGACACTCCATTCTAAATTCATCAGATGGTCAATTTTCATCCGTATTTTGTATAAATAGGGGGCATCTCCCCCCTAATTTGGATATTCTGAATCCAAATCTAATATTAAATTTGTGAAATTCTCTCTCTTTTGTTCTCAAATTCTCAGTTTAAATAAAAAAGCTATTTTATAGTTAAATTATGTCTGGCTAATTTTATATAGCTGGGGCCAAAGGTGATACTGTTGATATGGAAAATATGATTCAATTTTGGTAATTTTATTATTTTTTGCTTTCTCCCCTCTGATCTTTGTAGAGTTTTTGACTCACTGTAGATAGACAGATATTATCTAGCACAATGAGTACTCTTACCCATATCTATCAGAGAGTGGTTTCTCCCCTTTGATCTTTGTGGAGTTTTTGACTCACTGTAGACAGACAGATATTGTCTAGCACAATGGGTATCCTCTCTGATCTTTGTGGAGTTTTTGACTCACTAAAGACAGACAAACGTTGTTAGTGAGTACTTATACCCATATCTATCAGAGAGTGGTTAGTGGAGTGGAATACCATCCCATTAATCTGGACTAAATATTAATAATTGGATCATATTATAATTGCCAACAGTGGATCCCTTAGCCCCAATTTTAATTTTAATTGATTTACACTTTATAACAAGCTTAGTAATTAATTTAGATAATTAATTCTACAAGGACAAGTGAACAACCTCCCTGTGGTTCAACCCAGTCTTACCTGTTAATTTATTACTATGACACTCTTATACTTGGGATTATGAACACTTTTTTAGGACGTTTCAAGTTTTTGGCATCGCTACCGGGGAGGTAAGTCCACCTTTTCTTTGAAGTAGTAATTTTTTTTAATTTTTTTTTTCTATCTTCTTTATTGTTATTTTGAATTTATTTTTGCATCACTCATCTCAATCATAAACTTCGTCCATTTAAAAAAAAAGCATTTGTAATTGTTAATCATATTTTTGCATTTTAGTCCTTCAATTTTTTATTTGCATTTTAGCTTGGATCTAGTTTGCATTTGCATATAAATCATTTTATTTTTCATTTTTGCGTATCATTCCCTACAATTATAGCATTTTCACTTTATTCCATATATTTATAATTATTTGCACTTTTACACCAACACTTGTGTATATTTGTATTTACACCCCTAGAATTTTGCATCTTATTATTTTTATCACTTTTTCTTTTATTTTCTTCATTTTTGTGTATTTCACCTCCATGAACCCTTATTAAATTTGTATGAGACGTTGGTCTCGAACATCTAGTGGTAGATTAATTAGGAGATCACAATCACCCACATTCACCAACAACATGGCTGAAAACCCACATAGACATCCAACAGAAAACCAAGCCGAGAACCTTTTAGACAACCTTGACAACATATCTCAACACAGTAACCATCCGCCTTATGTTGACCATGACCAACACATTAACCCAAATCCACGTAGAACTCTTAGAGACTACATGAATCCCACACGTACTGGAGCACCTTCATGCATAGCTTTCCTACCAAATGCAACACACTTTAATTTTAAACCGGGAATCATTCAACTTTTACCCAATTTTCACGGTCTTGAATCTGAAAATCCATATTTTCATCTTAGGGAGTTTGAGGAAGTCTGTAACACTTGCACTGACCAAAATGTTAGCATGGATATAATCAAGCTTAAGTTTTTCCCTTTTTCCTTAAAAGATAAAGCTAAAACTTGGTTACAAAACCTTAGGTCAGGATCAATCCAAACTTGGAATGATATACAACAACAGTTCTTAAAGAAATTTTTCCCACCTCATAAAACAAACTCTCTTAAGAGGCAAATCACTTCATTTGCCCAAAAACCTGGGGAAACACTTTACCAATGTTGGGATAGGTTTAAAGAGTTGTTAAATGTCTGTCCACATCACAGTTTTGAAACATGGAAGATAGTGTCACATTTCTATGAGGGAATCACACCCCAAAGTAGACAAGTCATTAAAATGATGTGTAATGGGGAGTTCAGTGACAAAAATCCCGAAGAAGCACTTGAGTATCTTGACCACATCGCTAAAAATGCTCAAAATTGGGACACCATTGGTTCCTTTGAGTCCATGAGCAAACCACAACCATCTCCATTTAGTGGAGGCATTTACAATCTTAGAGAAGATCATGACCTTAAAGCTAGATTTGCATCCCTAGCTAGGAAAGTTGAAACTTTAGAAACTAAAAAGAGTGAACAAGTAAAATATGTACAAGAAATTGCATGCCATGCATGTGATTCTGATGATCATATCACTCATAGTTGCCCAACTTTACCAGCTTTAAAAGATTGCCTTCATGAATAAGCCAATGCCTTGCATGCTTTCAACAAGCCAAATTCCAACCCATATTCACAAACCTACAATCCTGGTTGGAAAAAGCACCCAAATTTTAGTTGGAGGAACAACAATCAAGCCCAGTCTTCACAACCGGCAAGTCCATCACATCCACAAACACACCAGAATTTCGAAAACCCTCAAGGTTATGCACCTTATGTCCCACCATCTAGGAAAAACCTTGAAGAAATGTTGCACTCATTCATTAAGAAGCAAGAATCCATTAACAGCCAAACTGCACAAACCTTGATAGATGTTAAAGATACCTTGGCAAAGATTGCTTCTTCACTCACCACACATGAAAAAGGTAAGTTTCCATCTTAACCACAACCAAATACCAAGAGTCAGTCAAGTTCCTATGACAATAACCAATGCCCATACCAAGTCAAATACTCTACCACTCTTCGTAGTGGTAAAATCATCGAAAAACCTATTCTTGAATCTTGTAAAAATGATGATGAGTCATTTTCAAAGGCTAAGGAAGGGGTGGATGAAACCACTGGTAACGAAGAAATAATTGAATCCCCACCTACACTTCCATATCCTCATGCTCTTAAAAATTCACAGAAATCGAAACATCCCCTAGAGATTTTTGAAATTTTCAAACAGGTAAAGATTAATATCCCTTTGTTGGACACAATCAAACAGGTACCTTCCTATACCAAATTTTTGAATGTGCACTGTAAAAAGGAAGCATCATGCAAGAAAGAAAGCCGTTATGGCTGAATAGGTAAGTTCAATTCTTTCCAATAAAAATGTTTTGAAATATAAGGATCTTGGCTATCCTACTATTTCCTGCACAATTGGTAACTGTAAAACTGAGCATGCTTTACTTGACCTAGGTGCTAGTGTAAATTTACTCCCATACTCAGTTTATCAGCGACTTAAACTTAGTGAGTTAAAGCCGACTTCAACCACACTTTGTCTTGTTGATAGGTCAATTAAAATACCAAAAGGAATAGTGGAAGATGTGTTAGTACAAGTCGATAAATTTATCTACCCAGTAGATTTTATTGTCTTGGAAACACAACCTGTTGTTAATGAGCACAAATCAATTCCTGTTATATTGGGTTGACTATTTTTAGCTACTGCTAATGCCTTGATTAATTGCATAAATGGAATAATGAGCATGTCTTTTGGAAATATGGAAATTAAGCTTAATGTTTTCAACATGTCTAAGGAACCATTTGATGATGAAAATGAAGATGAAGATGTAGACATTATTGAAACCATTGTTTAAGATCATGTTCAAAAGGATTCTTTTAACTTATCTGAAAGTTGTTTGATCAATTCACTTGAGTCAAGCATGCATTCACATCTTGATAATTGTTTTCAGGTTGCCGAAAAAGAAGGAGACACTTTAGATTTTGAAGAATTGGAACAGAAAGATGATGAGCCAGAAGAAAAAGCACCCATCAATGATTCTTTTTCTAATGATCTTTTATTCTCTATCACAACTTTGCCTTGGTATGCTGACATTGTTAATTATCTTGCAACACAAATGATGCCATTCGATTGGAATGCACAGGACAAAAAGAATTTTTTGACGGAGGAAAACGTTTTTACTGTGATGACCTGTACTTATTCAAGTATTGTCCTGATCAAATTGTTCAACAGTGTATTCCAGGCAATGAGGTAAATAGTGTCATTGAATTTTGTCATTTTGAAGCATGTGGTGGTCATTTTTCGTCAATGAAAAAGGCTGCAAAAATCTTGCAGTGTGGATTTTATTGGCCTACCTTGTTTAAAGACGCACATGCATTCTGTAAAACCTGGGAAAATTGTCAAAAGTTAGGATCCATTTTCAAGCGAAACATGATGCCTTTAAACCCCATTCTGATCATTGAAATATTTGATTGTTGGGGAATTGATTTTATGGGTCCATTTCCACCGTCATTTGGATTTTTGTACATTTTGGTTGTCGTTCATTATGTGTCAAAATGGGTCGAGGCAATTCCTTGTCGAAATAATGATCACAAAACAGTGATCAAGTTTTTAAAGGAAAATCTTTTGAGCCAATTTGGAATCCCTCGAGCCATTATCAATGATGGAGGCAAACACTTTTGTAACAAACCTTTTGAGTCTTTAATGAATAAATATTGAGTCACACACAAAATTGCTACACCATACCACCCCAAACAAGTGGTCAAGTTGAGTTAGTAAATAGGGAGATAAAACATATCTTGCAGAAACTGTTAACCCTGATCGAAAAGATTGGTCTCTTAGACTAAATGATGTACTTTGGGCTTACCGCACTGCATTCAAAACATCTTTGGGTATGTCTCCTTATCGTTTAGTTTATGGAAAACCTTGCCACTTAGCTGTTGAACTTGAGAAAAAAGCATATTGGGCCATTAAAGCTTTAAATTCTAACCTAAATGATGCTGGTGAATTGCGCAAGTTGCAAATAAATGAACTTGAAGAATTCAGAAATGATGCGTAAGAAAATGCAAAAATTCTTAAAGAAAAATCAAAAACCTTTTATAACAGACGGATTTTAAGAAGATCATTTGAAGTTGTTCAAAAGGTTTTGCTTTATAATTCTCGACTTCATTTATTTCCTAGCAAATTGAAATCAAAATGGAGTGGTCCATTTGTTGTGAAACACGTGTATCCATATGATGCCCATGACATTGAGAATCCTAGAAATGGTAATGTGTTTAAAGTAAATGGACAACGTGTGAAACCATTCTTAGAAAATACAGATTTTCAAAAAGACTCTACCGTCTTTTCTGACCCTTGTTACAAAGGTGAGTAAACGAATCTTTTGCTTTTGACTTTATTTGTGTTTGAAATTATTATTTTTGTTTTTGTGTTCTTTTATGTTTTGAATTTTTGCAGAATTAATTTCCAGGTTCAATTTTTGCTTGGTGTGTTTTGCTATATAACCCCAGTTAAGTAGCGGATAACGATACTCCGTGACAATTCAAGTTGGTTTAATTTAGTTTCCCAAATAACTGATCCCCAAAACTAGGCATGGACAAAATTTTCACAAACCTGCGAAATTATTTTCCATCGTTGCCCCAAAATGCTCTGAAAAAGATTTACAAAACACGTTCCGAAAGATTATGCTTACTGATGATAAACAACATTCCTTGTTGAAATTCTCTGGTTGATCGAAGCTAAGATACGTCTAGCAGGTGAGTCTGCTGATTCATTTATATCTTACATGCCTGGTTTTGGAAGAAGTAACCTTGAAAAAAAAATGAAGAGCTAAGAAGTTAGGGGTTACTTGTCATAAATGTGCACGGTACAACTTGCAACACACGTTGTCGTTCTTTAGGAATGGTGTCTAATAATCGGGAAGATAAAATTTTATTCATTAGGTATGGTTTGCGTAGGGAGTCAATGAATAATATTCTAACGACTCTTGATGCAAATCCTAGTGGATATGTGCAAATGGAAATTGACCCATTATGGCCATAATTTCAAAAAGAACATGCACAATATAGTCTTGGGAATCTGACTTTAAAAGACCCTGTTTGCCAATTTATAAGAAAATTGGACGGGAAGCATATCCCCGACCCATAGAGGGCGTTGAAGCCGTTTCTGGACGTAAAACCAAAGGAAGATGTGAGACACAATCACAACTACTAGCAAATATCCTTTTGTTTTTATTATCTTTTTCCTTCCGCATTTAACGTCTTTTGTAATTATTGCTGTTTACTTTTGATTTTTGAACCACTTGGATCTAATATCATTGAGAAATACGCCGCCCTATACATATAGGTGTATCATTGTGTTACCTTTTCAGGATCTATAAATACAAGCATTTGTTTTCCTTTTTGCTTCAAGCACTCATATACATTCAAAAGAAAAATTCAGAGAGTGCATTAATGGCGTCACCTTCAACTAAACGATTCACAAACATTTGTGTGTTTGGTGGCACCAATTATGGGAAATACAGAGAGTTTGTTGATGCTGCAACTCATCTTGGTAAGGTTTTGGCTGAGCGAAAAATACACCTAGTGTATGGAGGAGGTAACTTGGGATTAATGGTGTGTGTTTCATGAGCTGCACGAGACGGAGGTAGTCAAGTTCTGGGTATTGTCCCAAAACCTATGGCCGCAGCAGACATCTTCGGAAAGACAAACGGTGAAGAGCTAGTTGTTTCGGGTATGACTAAAAGATTGACTGCTATGTTACATCATGTTGATGCGTTTATAGCTTTGCCATGTGGTTTTAGAACCTTAGAAGAAATCTTTACAATGGCATCCTGGGCGCAACTACACATCTATGAGAAACCCATCGGTTTGTTGAATGTTAATAAATTTTATGATGGTTTGCTTTCATTTCTTGATCATGCTCAGAAAATTTATTACATTCCACCTTCAATCAGAAAAATCTTTATCTCTGCTTCAAGTCCTCATGAGCTGATTGACTAGTTACAAGCTTTCAATTATGAGCAAGATCCTTCAACCTCCAAAATTGATTGGTCCATTGATGAAGAGAACAAGATGGCCGAGTAATGAGATCTTTTATGCATTTTATCTGAATCTCAGTTTGTGATTGTCCCATGGTTTTTATCCATTTTATTTTCCTTTATTTTGTATTTCTTTAGTTGTTTTGCAGGATTTTGTTGTCTTTCAAGTTGTTCAGGTGATATCTTCTAAACCTTAACTCTTTCTAAAGACAATGGGGACAATGTCTCGTTCTGGTTAGGGGAGGGGATAGTTGATTCAATAAATTTTGTTTTTCAAAAAAAAAAAACTAACTTCTGACCATTTTTTTTGTAAAGATGGCCGAGTAATGAGATCTTTTAGATACTTCTGAGACGCATCTTTGTAGTTCTGATACATTTTTTTCCTCTCTTCTGACTATTCAAATTCAAAAACTCTCTATTCTTATCCAGACACACACGCACATTGACACGTGATTATGTGCAGTAAGTTGAGATTTTACGATATTTAGTTCTGAAACATCATTCAAGGGTAACAACCGAAGGCAATGGTCTTGTTTAAAAATATATATAGTAATAATAATAATAATAATTTTGTGTGTTGTGACCAAAACTCTTACTTAGTAGCCGGGCCTCATGCCTCAGTAAGCATAGAGTGTTCGCGTAAAAAGGTGGAGCCTGGATAAGAATAAAGTGCAGTTCCGTAGCCTCTTTAACTCAAGCAATTAAGTCTGAGGGGTGTTTTAACACCTAATTCCCTAAGACCAACTGGTTTGGGAGTCATTGACCCAAAGCGCGTTACACGGGTTAAAAAGAAAGGTTAAGGGAATTGTACTAAAAAAAGAAAAGAAAAAAGAACATCTGCAATCCGAGTAATTAAGCCCGTAGGAGTGTTTTAACACTTAATGCCCTAAATCCAACTGGTTTGGGAGTCATTGGCCTAAAGCTCGCTACATGGATTAAAGATGAAATGTTTGTTTCCAATTTTGTTATATTTAAAAAAACCAAAAAAAAAAAAGAAAAAGAAAAAGAAAAAAAGAAATAAAACTACTGTCTAAGGAAGAAGCCTTGATGAGATTTCAGAATGAAAATGTTGTTTGATTTCAATTGAATCTCATAGTTATTGTGTTGATTTTTATTGAGCACAAGAAAGTTTGATTGATAACTTAATTGATGACTGGCTGCCAAAGGGTGAGAAAAGAAGTATGGGAGAGTTTGTCTATTTGGTAGTTTAGAGATTTGAATTTGAGTTTTTACTATTTTCGCTTTAATTGTCAGGGACTAGCAATAAGTTGGTTGGGGGGGGGGGGGGGGGGTGTGATTAACACTGAAAAGTGTATGTTTACTAAGGGATAATATCATCATTTTACACTTCCAATATGATTAATTCCCCGATTTAGATATAATTTCGTTCGTTCGCTTAAATAAATGTGTTGTGTATTAATCAGTGTATTTTTCTTTGTATTTCAGAAGTAATTTGATCAATTCAAAATCATGGAGAAGTCAGATGGCAAAACAAACATCGTTTTCAAGTTTAGAACGTCAAAAAACCTTAGGAAGACCACGAAGAGCATTCTCGTAATTTTTAACTATTCATTGTTCAAAGTTGACTTTTACTGTTTACAGTTGACTTCCAATGTTCACAGTTGACTTTCACTGTTCACTCACGGATGTATTACTGTTCACTGTTCACTCACGGATGGGTCACTGTTCACTGATGACATGGCAAAATCTGGACGCTCCATTCTAAATTCATCTGCTGGTCAATTTTTATTCGTATTTTGTATAAATAGAGGGCCTCTCCCCCCTAATTTGCATATTGTGAATCCAAATCTGATGTTAGATTTGTGAAATTCTCTCTATTTTGTTCTCAAATTCTCAATTTAAATAAAATAGCTATTTTCTAGTTAAATTATATCTGGCTAATTTTATATAGCTGGGGCCATAGGTGATACTGTTGGTATAGAAAATATGATCAAATTTTGGTAAGTTTATTATTTTTTGCTTTCTCCCCTTTGATCTTTATGGAGTTTTTGACTCACTGTAGATAAATAGATATTGTCTAGCACAATGAGTACTCTTACCCATATCTATCAGAGAGTGGTTTCTCCCCTCTGATTTTTATGGAGTTTTTGACTTATTGTAGACAGACAGATATTGTCTAGCACAGTGGGTACTTTTACCCATATCTATCAGAGAGTGGTTTATCCCCTCTGATTTTTGCGGAGTTTTGACTCACTGTAGACAGACAAACGTTGCCTAGCACAGTGAGTACTTATACCCATATCTATCAGAGAGTGGTCAGTGGAGTGGAATACCATCCTATTAATCTAGACTAAATATTAATAATTGAATCATATTCGAATTACCAACAGTAAATCCCTTAGCCCCAGTTTTAATTTTAATTGATTTACACTTTATAACAAGCTTAGTAATTAATCTAGATAATTAATTCTACAAGGACAAGTGAACAACCTTCCTGTGGTTCGACCCGGTCTTACCGGTTAATTTATTACTATGACACTCTTATACGTGGGAGTATGAACACTTCTTTAGGACGTATTACATCTGCTAATCATCTTGGGGAAGATGTTGAGATTTTGAAAACTCTAACCACTGCTGACTGTGATATCCCCTTCTCTTCTCGGGATCAATCTCTTCTGCTGATTCCACCACTGAGCTTTCTCATTTCCCTCTATCCGGCACCCTTTCCATGCTTCGTTCAATGTCGTCAAGGGTTTGATACATTGGCGTAGGGTACTGGAAGGATGCCAAAGGTGCTACAGATTTTGAGTGGGTCCGTATGATATTTAACAATGGGGTTTTTGTAAGTCTTTACACCATTTTTGTTATTTTTCTTCCAATCCTTTTACCTATCTAATTTGCCTTTTGTTGATCCTTTGATGGCGGTGGAGGCGTTAACTCGAGCTCTCTTTGAGAAGAATAAACAGGCAGTTGAGATTTCTCAGCTGAAGCTAGCTCTCGCCGAGAAGGATGAGAGTGCTTTCAAGGCTAGCCAGTATGCAGAGAAGCTGAAGGCACATACAACAACTAAGCTGACCTTGAGAAAAATGCTTATAATCTTTCAGAGTAGAGCCATGACATCTGATCAGGCTCTCAGGGAGCTCTCTACAAGAAACTTTGAGTTGGAGAAAAGAGTTGCCAGGGCTGAACTGCGGAGTGCTGAACTTGAATAAAAGAGGGCCATCTTGGCTGAGACAGCAATGAAAAAGTCTTAGAAATAAGCTCGGATTGGCCATGACTCCCGTGCCTCATCTAAACAGAAGACGCTGGATGCGTAGCAGGCGTTTGAGGAGGCTCAACTTCACTATGAACACCTCACTAAATACTTGAAGAATCAGTAGATCAGTATGGAAGTTCTTTACCATGATGCCAGGTCAGACCTTGAGGTTCAAAATGTTGATCGGTACAAGAGGTCCCATGCTTTCGATGCTACATTGCTGAAGGAGTGGGCTTGGCAACTACGAAGATGTTCTTCAATATGAAAGAGAGGTCTTTTAAAGAGGCTCACTTGAAGTGAGACCGGATAATATCTAAGCATCAGAGAGAGTCCCTAGAAGCAATCAATAATCAACAGATCAGGTGGAAGGCCTATTGTAAATCCATCGGAAAGGATCCCCACCCTATGCATCTCGAACTCCCTTCGAATGTATCTCTTGTGTTCTTCCAAGCTAGTTAGGACAGTGCGCTCTGACCAAAGGGGCTGACGTTGGTCCTTCAACCGATGTAGGTTACTCTCCCTTTGTGTCTGTTGATCCAGATGACAATATCTCCTGGCCAGAATTTAGAGACTTTGGTGAAAGCCAAGATGATGATGCCCCTCCTTCAGGCCCTGGGGGCTCCTCAGCTGCTAAGAAAAACTGATGCATCTCTACTTTTATAGCTATTTCATATGTATTTAATTTTGTAATTTTTGACATACTATGACAATCAATGTATATCTTCCCTTTATTACTTGTTTTCGGGATATGTTTGGTTTTCTGTGTGTGGTTTCTTATGCTTGCATTTACTTATATTTTTACTACAACCTGAGCTATGCATGCTGACCTATGCCAGGTTGATCGTCGTGAGTTAGACTAAGCAAAACCACTTATATCGCGATCGTATGGGCAAGATAAACCACTCATCTAAGGCCGTGTCGCCACTTAATTATTGCCTCATTGCCTTACTTTTGGTGGTTAAATGCCCCTGGAGGATTGAACCATACTCTGTAATGATCTCGGGTCCACCTCGGGTAAATCCCTTATGTTTTGTCGTTAAGGCTATTTTCTCGATCGTCTTCTTCTCTATCTTTCTATTAGACAATGTTCATTTATAAACCGGTTGTGCGGTTTTTATTCATAAACTCTTGTCTTTTATCTGCCAACTAGGTCGTCGGGACGTCTCTTAACAGTTTGTTAGTCAAGATTCGCTGCGATAAGGCGTACCAACTTTATAAGAATCTATGACCGTATTTGCCTTATCTTATAGGTAGGATTTGCACCTTATCCAACTTTTGGAACATCCCATCGGGTTTGTATGCTCGATGGCGCCCTAACAGTTCTTCATACGCACCCAGTTAGGTTCGGTGAGTGTGTATTGTCTCGGCGACATATGCTTTTGGCTCCCTCACTAGGTTACTCGGGATCTCTTGTCAGCTTTGACCGATATCTTAAGGTATCCTGTGAAAGCTCTTATGGACAAACACTTTGTTTTGAACACTGTGTTGGATTATTTATAACAGCTTCCCCTTGTGGTTGTTTTTTGATTTCTCAAAAAAAAAAAACAATTAGCTAATAACAATTCAAAGCTTAAGCTATGGAAATAAAAGAAAACAAATGTAAGAATCTCCTCATGGGTAGAAGATCTTTAAAAACTATGCATTGTAAGGTCTGGGCAGCTCGGTCCCCTCAGGTCGGGAAAGGCGGTATGCTTAATGTCCTGCTATTCCGACCACTTAGTATGGTCCTTCCTATTTGTCAACTAGTGATCCTGCGGACTTGTATTTTGTATTAAGTGTCACCCTTCTCATGACTAGGTCTTCGAGCTAGAATCTTGTAACATTGACATGCGAATTGTAATACCTTGCTACTTTCTGTTGATAGGCGGCAATTCTTACTCTGGTCATGTCTCTTCTTTCTTCCAACTCGTTCAAGTCTTGTTTTATCATCTCCATATTTCCTTCGGGATCGAAGAGCTGTATTCTAGGGTACTTCTGAATTATCTCAACATGAATCACTGCTTCCATCCCAAATGCCAACGAGTAAGGTGTTTCCCCTATTGAAGTCCTTTCTATGGTTCGATAAGCCCATAAGACTTCGTGTAACTTATCTGCCCAGTTTCCCTTCTTTCATTCTAGCTTTGCCTTCAGAGTATGCTTGATTATTTTGTTCACCGCCTCCGTTTGGCCATTGGTCTGAGGTTGAGCTGGCGTGGCATAATAGTTCTTTATCCCAAAGTCTTCACATATATTTCTAAAATTATCACTAACGAATTGAGTCCCGTTATATGTGATTATAGTTTCAGGGATTCCAAACCATTAGATGATATTTTTCTTTATAAACTGGTGGTGTTAGCCTCGGTGATATGTACCAGTGTTTCCGCTTCAACCCGCTTTGTGAAGTAGTCAATGGCTACTATGGCATGCTTCGCTCCTTTTTTAGTTGCAATATGCATCGGGCCAATCAAATCTATTCCCCATACGGTGAACGACCATGGTGATGTCAAACTCTTCAACTGCTCGGGTGGATTTCAGATGTCATTAGCTACTTTTTGACAACCTCCATACTGACTTGCAACACCTTGTGCATCTTTAAATAGAGTCGGCCAATAAAAGCCCTGCCTGAAAGTCTTATGTGCCAAGCTTTTGCCACCCGAGTGATTCCCATAGACTTCTCTGCGAATACTTTCTAATATTTGCCTACCTCTGATCGGGGTCATCCATGTAGCTTGTTCCCCTTCAATCAATTCTACCTCTAATGCTTCAGCTTAATTTTTGCTCTCAATACTTGGCTTTTGCGGGTGGTTGATCGGGTCTGTTTTTGACCATACACTGGTGGCAGATGCCAATTTTGACAGTGCATCTGCTTTCTTATTTTTCTCTCTCAGGATCTGGGTGGTTCTGCATACTTTGAACCTTTCGAGAAGTGTCTTGGTTATAGTTAAATACGCATCCATGTTGTTGTCCTTGGCTTGGTATTCATTCAGAACTTGATTGACCACCACCTGTGAGTCACTAAACATTTCCAACTCTTCTGCTCCCAGTGCCATGCACACCCTAAGGCCGGCCAGAAGCGCCTCATATTCTGCCATATTGTTATTAGCTTTGAAGTAAAATCGTAAGGCACACTCCACCTGGTCACCTTCTGGCGTGGATATAACTATGTCTGCTCCGCTGCCGTGCGTGTTTGACAATCCATCTACATGTAGTTTCCAAGTAAACAGATTTTTTCTCTTAACATCTTGATCACTTTGTTGTTCGGCTCAGCAAATTTCATAACCAGATCTGCTACAACTTGTCCCTTGATCACCGCTATTGACGAGTAGACTATGTCAAACTTGCTTAGTTTCACTGCTCATTTAGTTAGCCTTCCCGACACCTTAGGTTTTGATAAAATATGTTTCAATGGATAGTAGGTATATACTTCAATTTTTTGAGCTTGAAAATACGGTCTCAGCTTTCTCGCTGCTGTTATCAAGGCCAAAGCCATTTGTTTAGCTGGAGAATATCTTGTTTCCACATGTAACAAAGCTTTGTTGGTGTAGTATACTGGTTTCTGTGTTACCTTTTCCAATCTTACCAGTACTGACCCTGTCGCTACGTTTGTTACAAACAGGTAGAGGTAGAGCACTTCCTCTTCAAGTGGTTTAGATAGTATCAGAGCTTTTCCCAAGTATTCTTTGATTTTTCTAAATGCTTGATCACACTCATCATTCCAATCTACCCCATTGCCTTGCTTAATTGTTTGGAAAAATGGTAGGCATTTGTCCGTTGATTTACTTATGAACCGACTCAGCGATGCTAGGCAACCCGTCAATCTTTGGATTTCCTTCAATGTCTTGGGAGACCTCATTTCTTCCAAGGCTCTTATTTTCTGCGGGTTTACTTCAATTCCTCTTTGGTGAAATTGAAATCCTAGGAACCTGCCTGATGGTACTCCGAATACGCACTTTTTTGGATTTAGCTTCATCCCATATTTTTGTAACACCTCAAGCGTCTCCCTTAGGTTGGTTGGATGATCTCCGGAAGTTACATTTTTGCTTAGCTTATTGTCCATATATAACTCCATATTCCTGCTAATCTATCAAGCAAACATTTTATTTACCAACCTTTGGTAAGTTACCCCGGCGTTCTTTAACCCAAACTGCATGACCTTATAGCAATACAATCCCTGGTCAGTTATGAATGAGGTTTTTTCCTCATTTGGTTAAAACATTCTGATCTGGTTGTAACCCGAATAGGCATCCATGAAACTTAATAGTTCATGACCAGCCATGGTATCTACCAACTGGTCAATCCGAGGCAAAGAGAAGCTGTCATTCGGACATGCTTTGTTAAGGTTGGTGAAATCCACATACATCATCCATTGATCATTTTCTTTTTCACCTTGACTACGTTGGCAACCTAGTCGGGATATTTCACCTCCCGAATGGATCCTACGGCCAATAGCTTATCCATCTCTTTCTTGATCGCTTTGCTTCTTTCTGGATTGAAGCGCCTCCTATTCTAGATAACTGATTTCTGATCGGGATTAACTGCTAAGTAATGTGAAATTTTCCTTGGATCGATCCCTGGCATGTCCGTGTGCTCCCAAGCGAATACATCTTTGTATTCTTTTAGTAGTTTGACCTTCTTATTTTGATCGTGCTTCATCAGTTAGGACCCAAGCCTAACAGTCTTCTTAGGATCATTGTTACTCATGGCAACTTCCATGGTCAGTTCCTCCGGGCCTTTCTAACTCTCTGGTGCTGCCTCTCTCGGGTCTAGATCTAAACCGGTTAGGGTTTCGGCCTTCACCTCTATTGGGTCTACTTTTAAGTCTTAATTTTTTTGACAACATCCACTTGCATTACCCCCGACTCTGCCTTTTCACTGTATACGGTGAGATTCACCTTCCTGGCCCACTCCTGTGAGCTTTTCATGATCCCCACTACAGCTTCGATCGGAAATTTCACCATTAGCATGTAAGTTGCAGTTACAGCTTTTATTTTTTTCAGGAAGGGTAGGCCTAGTAAAGCGTTATATAATTCTCAATATTTAAGACCATAAAATCTAGCAATATTGTCTTCGTACAAGGAAAGCTTCTAGCTTCTACTGGTAGTTTAACGGTTCCTAATGTTCTGACCTCGGTTCCTCCAAAACCCCTCAATGGAACCTTCAGTGGTTGGAGATCACTCCTCTGTAGTCGGAGTCGATCAGATGCCTCTATGCTCAAAATGTCTACTGAGCAACCATTGTCGATCAGTATTCTTCTCACTTGCCTATGCCCGATACGAACTGACACAACAATCGTGTCATTTGGTCTGACCTCAGACTCGTGTGCATCCGCTTTAGTTAAAGTTATTGGTCCCCATCCTTGCTTTGCTTTCTTCCTATCGGGACCTAGATGATTCACCTCCATACTTCATTGGTTGTTCATGGCTTTCCTAACTTCGGACATCCTTTCTTAGCTACTACTTCCAGTATTGGGGCCACCAAAAATGGTATTGATTGGCCCGCTATCCGAGTCCTTCTTAGGGCTCCTTTAACTCCTATCCTGATCCCCTATGTGGATATCCTGTTGTCGATCTTCACCTCTTTTATGGATGACATCAGTTAAATGACCTTCCCAGATTGGCTTCTCAATGTAATCCCTGAGTTGGTAATATTTGGAGTTTTCATGGCCATTCTCCCGGTGGAACCTGTAGTACTTGGTAGTATTCCTTTGGGCGAAGCTAAACTACCTCGAGGGTTTTTTTATATAAGTTTTTTTCTTCTATCACATTCAGAATTTCCTTATGCTTTTTGGCTAACAGTGTATAATTGGTGTACTGACGCCTTGAGTTCTTTTCCTGTTCTTTCGTCAGCTCTTCACCCTTCTTTCCCTTTTTCCCCGTTTCCCTTATGGTCATTCTTGCCATTATTTTTCAATACACTTCCCTGGTTCTTTTGACTGTGACTAGGATAACCTTCATGTATTAATTCTCCCCCGTGGGCAATCTGTTCTTCTTTTGCTATGGCGTACCCTCCAACATGATCTACCATGCTTGCATATGTGGTGGGTCCCCGCTGCCTCAAGCTTAAAGTTAGGTGATTGTGATGCAAGCTAATTATGAATGCGGAAACAACCACATCATCATTAGGGCCCTGAACCTCTGACACCTCCTACGAGAATCTGGTTAGGTAATCTTTTATCTTTTCGTCCTTCCTTTGCCTTAAGGTTGAAAGAGCTGACACCGATTTTCTTCTCTGGATATTCCCTAAAAATTATCTGGTGAACGCTCGTGTCAACACCTCGAAACTCTTGATGGACCCCGATAACAATTCTTTGAACCACTTGGACCCCTGATCCTCTATTGTCTAAGGGAACATACGACACATGAGAGCATCGTCATAATCATACTGAGCCATGATGCTCTGGTATCTCCTGACGTGTTCCTGTGGATCGATATTGGCTTTGAACTGCTCCATATGCGGCATCCTAAATTTCTTCAAAAAGTGAGCCCACATTATGGCATCGGTGAACGGGTTCCAAAGACTCCCAACCAGGTGGTTATCTTGATTTTGTTTTTTCTCTAAATCTTCTATCCTTCTGAGAAGGACTTCGCGCTCCCCTCCGAGTTCACCATGCCTGTCTAACCTTTGGTGCACTATGATCCCATACGAGTCTCTTTGCCCTCTAGGAGCATGCTCGTCATCACTTAAATACGGTAAGGGCTTCTTACTTCGTCAATCATACCTATTTTCCTTCTCAAGATATAGTCTTGCACCCATCGTACCCTGTGATATCTTCGTATGAGTTTGACTCCTCATGTTCCTCAACCCTTCTATCCTGGTGAGGGCTGCTTCTTTTGCATGAACGCCCTCTTTTGTCCCGTTTCTCTGCTCTATTTCATTTATACTTTTGGGGCACGCCTGGACTGGTTACCACGATCTCAGAGCGCACATTGGGTCTTTGAGCTACCAGGGATGTAGAGAGTTGGCACAACAAATTCAGGTTTGCGGTTATTCTAATTCCCTGTCCTACGATATCCTCAATGACTCTTCGAATGGATTCTTGAATTTTCCTGAATGCATCTTGTGATATCCTTGTAGTCAAGCCCGTGGTTGTGACGGCGTCTTGTCCGCTTGATTGTAGAGTTCTTGAAGGTGGATCTGTTCCCGGTGCATCGGAGTCCACAACATTCTCCTCTCATGAGACATCAACGTTGCGCGAGGACAAATCTCTGTCAGTGCTATAAACCATGATTATACTTTGTATGACTGAATCTTTGGCTAATTATAACGTCGGAGGTTCAAGCCCTCCTTCTAGCGCCAGTTCTTGACAGTGCTTTTTGGATGGATCACACATCGAATATAATGTATATGGAATCGCACAATTGCTAATTACGAATAGTTAAGAAAGCAAAAGAAACTCGAGGATTTTACGTGGTAAAACCCCAAGAACGGGGAAACGTCCATGGTTGCCGGAAACTGGTGAGGAAATAACTTCACAATGGATAATCGATTACACACTCAGTCTCTTATGCTCTCTAGAGTCTTAATTTATCTTCAACCCTTTCATGGGTGTTATTAGAGTCTATTTATACATGCATAGAACCCTAATTCGTGCTATACAAGTAAATGAAGTTGACGTGTTTAAGGCATTTTATTCTTCTTTCCTGTTTCGCGTTCTTCACTCATTAGGTCTCTTGCCTTATTTGGACTGTGGTATTGATAGGGAAATTTGCTTCCTTATCAAAGTGTGCTTTGAGACACCTTATTGAAGTGTGACTTATTCTGCATGTATTTGATAGTATCCGCGTGTCGATCTGCCGATCATCTACCAAAACTCGACCAAGCCTTATTCTCCTCAACTAATGATTCAATCCCGATCGGAGGCTTTGACCCGACCATCTCAATAACCCCGACTGGGTGTTATGAAACCATCTTTGGTCAGCTTAGGTAGGTTCAGGAAGGTTGACTCTTGATGATGTGGCATCTCCAACTCTCGCATCTTTGGGTAGTTATGTTGACTCATCATTCTTTAGATTTTACCAATAACAACCTAAATACTAGTTATCACAATACAAACCCCAAACATGTCATAACTTCAATTGATATACAGTAAATATGAAGATTTGCTAACCTAAGCAATAAATGGCCTGTCTTGATAAGCTAAAACGATAAATTTGCAAGAATGATAGTTCTACTTACCAATTATTGAAGACCCATGCTTTGAATGATGCCAGAGATGCAATATGAATATGAGTTTTGGGGTTTAAAGAGTTAATGAAGCTTAACCAAGATTTCTTTCACAAGACTCTCTCTTTCTCTCTCTAAGTTTTCTGTAATTATAGAAAAGGTTAGGCAGAAGAAGAGAAATAGGAGAGTTTATAAAAGGTTACATGAGTTGCGTGAAAAGACAAAGCAAGGAAACCATTCAATGGCAGCACAGTGTGCGGGAAAGGGACCCTTGCACTACCAGCGCACTAGTAACTAGAAAGTTCTCTCTGCGCGCTAAGAAAGGAAGAATATCTTGCATGCACGAACATTTTTTATCAGACAACATAAAACAAATTACAACATACAACAACCACACCGAAGACTAAGAATGAAGTGCATGATGACACATACAATAACTCAAATAAATTTAAGTGTTGTAGGGAAAAATCAAATCAAAACGGTAGAAGTAGAAAAAAGGGTTTGGGTATATTTTAAAATTTTCCCTTTAAAGGAAAGAACCTTAACCCTTAATTAATTAACGTATATTAAAGAATCGTACATTTTTCTCATGACGATTGAAGTTGTGCCGAATTGAATCCGTAAGATCTTCTAATCCAATCACGAACGTGAATCACTGAGGCATATGGAACCCTACTCATGAATTGCTATTCATGCTCAATCTTAGGAACTTGTCCCTTGTAAAGTTTGACTCTATGTCTAAAAGATAACATACCTTTCTTGGAATCTTGTATGGAAAACCTAGAAAAGATTTTATCTATGTATGAAGCTTGGGATAATGTAATCATTCTATTCTTTCTATCCATTATGACTTGGATACCAAGAATATAACTTGTTTCTCCTAAGTACTTCATATCAAATTGTTTTGCTAACCATTCTTTTGCTGATGTCAATACACCTACATTATTTTCGATGAGTAGTATATCATCAATGTAAAGAAATAGGTATACCAACTTGTCGTCTTTGATCCTTTAGTATACATATGGTTCGTCAAGGTTTTGAATAAATCCAAATCTTTTCACAGCTTAATCAAACCTTACGTTCCAGGTATATGGATCTTTGCAACTTGCAAACCTTTTCCTCTTAGCCCTTTCAATGAATCCGTCTGGTTCAATCATACTGATGCTTTCGTCAAGACTTCTATTAAGGAAAGCTGTTTTGACGTCCATTTGCTAAATCTCTAGGTCTAAAGATGCTGTAATAGATAAGAGTATCTTAATGGATTTAAGCATGGCCATATGAGAGAAGGTTTCCCTATAATCGATACCTTTCTTCAGTGTGTAACCTTTATCTACCAATCTAGCTTCAAAGGTTTCCACCTTTCCATCCATTCCTCTCTTCCTCTTGTATACCCACTTACACCCAATGGGTTTTATCCCTTTAGGCAAGTCTGTAAGAAACCAGACTTTATTTTTGAACATGGATCCAATTTCGGACTGCATTGCCTTTTGCCAATGGTGACAATCAATATCTTCAATGGCTTCTTTGTACATGTAGGGATCATCATCTTCTGAGAGATTCTCTCCCGAGGAATGGTAGGTTGTTGATCTTGTGTCGGTACGGAACTTACAATTGGGCTAGGTTGTGAAACCTCTTATGGAATTGTATCTCCTGGAATCTCATTAAAGACAATTATACTTTTAGGCACAAAGTTATTCAAGTCCTCTTCCAGAAATTTAGCATTTGTTGAAACAAACACTCTAAGATCTGAAGGACTATAGAAATAATATGTTTTTATTTCTTTTGGATACCCTACAAATATGCATGTTTCTGAACGGGACTCCATCTTTTCTGGCTTTTCTTTTATCACTTGAGCAGGACATCCAAATATCCTTAAGTGTTGTAAACTAGGCTTTTGCCCAGTCCACAACTCATACAGTGTTTTAGGAACCGACTTAGATGGTACATTGTTTAGAATGTACATAGCAGTTTGTAAAGCATATCCCCAAAAAGAGTTAGGAAGCGTTGAATAACTCAACATTGACCTAACCATGTCTAAAACAGTTATATTTTTTCTTTTTGCCACCCCATTTTGTTGAGGTGTACCTGGCATAGATAATTGATAAATTATCCCATTATCAATAAGATATCGTTGAAACTCACCAGAAAGATATTCTTCACCATGATCAGACCTCAAGACTTTTATATGCTTCTCAATCTGATTTTCTACTTCAGCTTTAAATGATTTGAACATGTCAATTGCATCAGACTTATGACTCATGAGATACACATAACCAAATCTTGAGTAATCATCCGTGAAAGTGATGAGGTACTCATATCCACCTCTGGCCTAAATGCTCATAGGACCACACACATCAGTGTGTATTAATCCTAAACATTCAATGGATCTAGTGCCTTTGGTCTTGAATGACCTTTTGATCATCTTACCTTCCAAACAAGATTCACAATTTGGTAGATCATCAACCTTTAAGTCACTTAAAGGTCCATCACTTACCAATCTTTAGATTCTATTAAGGTTAATATGACCTAGGCGCAAATGCCATAGGTAGGTTTCATATTTTGATAATTTTATTCTTTTATGATTATGTTGGCATTAATTACATATCAAAATGATGTTTACTTGTAATGATTTAGTTGTCTAGGATTTATGACGATTCAAGCCTCAAAGAAGGAATAATAACTAGCCAAAGCAAGTACAAAGTCTTCAAAGAGAAAGGATGCTATATGGTTCTACAAAGGTATATTAAGACCTTATCTTTCTCTTATAAGGCTTAGGCACATTCAAAATTCATACATTTGTATCCCTGTATAGTTGTGCACCATTAAAGGCACACACAATTCATACATTTGTATCACTGCATAGTTGTGCACAATTAAAGGCACATACACAAATCATACATATGTGTCCCTGTATCGTTGTGCACCATTTATAACACATTCACACACTTGAAGATGCATGCTCATGCATTGGTATGAAAATAACATGTTTTGGAAAATGCATGATTGGAGACTATTTTTATGTAGTTTGCAGTCTAGTGTGAATTGTATTTGTATGTGTATATGTTTGTATAACATGGATATTGAACTTGATTTTAGTCTTAAATAATTCTTGATTGAGTTCCGGTCATTTCGGTTACTCATACTATTGATTTCAAGTTCTAAGTAAAAAGATGCTAAACTTTCAACTCATGGTACGTACATTGTCTTCGTATTCGTATATTGAGTCAAATTCTTATTTTTTGGGTTGAGTATCTTATATGTCCATGTCCATGAGAGAGTTATGGTTTGTAATCCACAAAGAGTTTGGAGACCGGAGAATGGTCAAAGAACGCGAAGGGAGCTCGTGGAAAAGAAGCAAGCATCAAGTGCTTCTTTCCCGAGATGGTGTGTGGCCATCTCAGGCAAGAAGGCTTGCTGCCCCGAGATGCCCACGCGCCATCTCAGGTAGCAAGGTCACTTGATTTTTTTCATTCCATTTTGGTCATTTCACTTATATTCTTTCCCTCTCCTTTATATATCCCTTCCCTCTCACATTTCATTCTAAGAAGAGATTCAAAATTTGAGTGCAGAATTTTCTCCCAAATTTTCTCACCTTCCAAACACCATAACTTCTTCATTTGTACTCCGATATGAGTGATTCAAAGTTTAGAGTGTTTGTCTATTTATCCTCCATCTTTTCTCTGAAGGTTTGAGTTAGTTTTATTGTTGTTTTTGGAGTCTAACCTCACAAAAACGGGATTGCACCAAATCAACTAAGGTATTGATTTTCTCTCAAAGTTTTCTTTTAAAACTTGGTCAATTGCCTTGGGTTTTCTTCTTCAATATATATATGTGTCTTGTGATATTTTTGATTTGAGTTTTGAACTTTTTTAAAGCTAGATTGAGTTTCAATTGAAATCTCACATGTTGAGTTAGGTTTTGATTTTGCCTACGTTTTCACATGTTTGAGATTGTATTGTGCTAGCTTTGATTCTAAGACTATTTGATGATCTTTAATTGATTTTATTTTGTGAAAAATAGTTCCTCAAATGTATTAGGCTCTCTTTGGCGAAAATCTCACTATGATACATGTGCTTGTGTTCTTATGAGCTATTCTTGAGCTTAGTTGATTTCATGAATAGATAATATGCTCTAGAACTCTTGCTTTAATCTAAATGATTTTGTCACATGATTTTAACATATTTTTTGTATATGAGATTTAAACTTGATTATGTACTAATTGAAAATATCGTGTGACTCAAGTTTTAGATCTATGCATGTATCTAGGTTGTAATTAAGGATGAATATATCTTACATGATCTAGATGAATTAAACATGCATGATTAACTAGACAACAATTTGTTATGTGCATTCATGCTTATGTCTAGTATTTTCCATAGGATGTGTTGATCATAACATTCTATGTTGCGTGCTTGTTTGCATTTTGCATTCATGATACCCTAGATGCCTTGTGAGAAGGAATTCTAGACAATAGATGTGAGACCTATGTTGTTGAGTATGAAGTCTTGGCAAGAGGTGGGAGACCTCGGAATGTCAAGCAAGGAAGTCATGTCTAGGGTCATGAGGATCCGGAAGGGTGAGCAATGAAGTCTTGCCTAGGGTCATGAGGATTGGGAAGGGTGAGCAAGGAAGTCTTGCCTAGGGTCGTGAGGATCCGGAATGGTGAGAGAGGAAGTCTCAACAAGAGGTGTGAGGCCTCAGAATGTTGAGCAAGAGGGCGACACATTAATGAGTAGGATAGGAGGGTAGTTTCTAGGTGAAGGGGTCACTTGAGAGATTTTACTTTTCTTATCTACTAGTGGATTTTGTTTGCTGGTGGGTGCTAACCCGTGGATATTTCCTCTTCGAAGGTTTACCACGTTATATCTTGTGTCAACTTTTCTCTATCCCTATCTCTCTTATATTGGTATTTGTTATTTGAATACTATGGATAGAACTTTATATGTAAGTTGACTTTCTTACTATAATATCAATTGTGTATATGTTATGGTTGCTTGTTTGTATCACACTTTATATGTTTTATGTATTGATTAAGTATCTTTAATTTATATATATATATATATATATATATATATTGTGATACAAGCAATCTAGAGGGACAAACTTTTGTTTGTTTCTAAGGGATTCGAAAAAAATATCTAACCTATTCACCCCCACCCTCTAGGTTAGCCTTGAGCATTTACCGTGTTTGTATTTTCAGTTGCATTGATTCCATGCCTAACAAGTGAGAGATATTTCTTTACAAATAGAATAAACCATTTTACAATGTACCCTTGCAAACAAATGTGTTATTCTTACTAATAATAAAACCTTTATTAAAAGTAACCGAATATCCAAATTTATTTAAACAAGAAACTGAAATTATATTCCTCATGAATTGAGGTACATAATAAACGTCTATTAAATCTAAATGCCTATAAGAATTGAAATTAATTCTAATATGCCTAAATGCAAGTTAAACTCATTCACATTAAGCCTTTTCTTTTCCTTGAACCCCTTCTCTCTTCTTGTCCTGAAGCTTTGGGCAATTTCTTTTCCAATGTCCGTTTTCACCACAAAGGTAACATTTCCTTTTGATCTTGGTTACTTTCTTAGTTTCCTTCTTGGTAGGTTCAAGTTGCTTTTTCTTCTATTGTTTCTTGACCTTCTTACGAGTCTTAACAGTGGCAACTCTACTTACCGTATGAATCTGTTGACCCTTGCCTTTCACAAGGATTTTCTTGGCGCTTTGAACATCTTGCATTAGGCCCTGCAAGGTGTATTCCTTATTATTCAAGATGTAGTCTATCTTGAACTGATCAAAGGAATCCGATAGTGAGTTGACAATCATGTCAATTTTCGTCTCACCATCTATCGCAACACCATTGAGTTCAACAATGTTACGATGTGCTATGACTTTCATCATGTTATCTTTCACTGCCTGTCTAGATTTCATCCTAAGATTCATGAAAGCAGTCACTACCTCTCTATCAGTCATCCTGGACTTCATAGCAAACATCATTTCCCGAGACATCTTTATATCAGCATTACTCTCCATTCCTTCATGTTGTTGTTGCAACAGGTCGTATATGGTGGCCATAATGTAACATTTGGCCATCTCATCTGAAGTCTTCCACTACTGATACTCATTTCTGTGTTCCTTAGTAGATTCATTAGTAGGAGTCGGTGGTTTAGGGGTACATAGAATAAACTAATGCTTTTCTGCTTGCAGCAACAACCCAATTTTCCTTTTTCCATATGACATAATTATCACCAATTAAAGTATTATCATTTAGGATGTTGATTAAGGATGGGGCCATGATTTCTGAATAATAACAAAAATTATATAAGAAAAAAATCATGATAAAGTACTCTTGAATATTTATCTTGAATTAAATAAAATAATTCAATCGTAAAATTCAACGGTGATCCAACACCTATAAATGCACACCTTCTTTGGGAGTTAGCACCATTTAATAGTTGGACTAGGTCCCACCTAGTTGTTAATATAACAACAAACGTTTTAAGTTTTAGCCTTGTGATTTTTTTAACAAGAACTCTTGGGAGGATATTAATAAAATCACATTGAGTGTTTTACCAAGTTATCCACCTTTAATATATTCTCTCACGAATATCCCTCCTTTGAGAGAGATATCGATTAAGTCAATTGTCTAGTCTATCCTTGTCAGAAAGTTTCTTGCTAAATTCCACTCATGAATACCCCTTGGGGGGGGTATTACACGAAACATAAAGCTCAATTAAACTTATAGGTCGTAGGTGTTTCAAAACACCTTCTCCCACTTAATTATTTAAGGCATGTGATTGAATTCCATAAAATGATTTACCAGGTTATCTAGATGCCAATTAGATACCTAAACCATTCAATGCATGTTCATACCAAACGAGATATATGTGTGGCACTTCTATTCCATATGATATGTTATCATACAACAACAAATATTGTAATATTTACGGAAATATAAATAGCTACAATTTCGGTCCATCCTAGAAAAACAAGTAAGTTACATATGTTAGGAATACAAAAACTCCTTTCTTAGCAAACAAATCTTCATGCGACCATCGTCTGTTTACACCCCTTGGCTGCCTCCCATGGGTGTGCGCACCCCATAACGCCATAAAGGGTTGCCGTGCACAACCCATGCCACAACAATCGTGGCCGCGTGATAATTCTCACGCTCGTTTGTTGTTATCGCGCGCACGATACCAAACTTGTTCCGGTTGCTTTCATTTCTCCAATTCTTTAAATCTTCGAATCTTTGAATCTTCGATACTTGAATATATTAAAACAGTATTTTAAACAATAAATTACTACAGTTTTTTTATTACAACAAAAAAATAAAATAAAAACTGAGCAACTACTAACAAGGAAATTATGGCAATGATTGATCACCTTTCTTGTTACAATCCCAAAACAAAAATACATTGAAATTCTATGACAAAAATTGAGCAATAACAAATCACATTATAATATATATATATATATATATATATATATATATATCCATACATTTCAATGTAAATATATATGTGAATACCTAGAGTGTCATCTCTTTCTAAAAAATGTATATTTACAATAAAAAGAAATAGATTCACGTATATATACATCAATTAATCAAGGGTAGAACCTGGCTCTGATACCAATTGTAGGGAAATATCAAATCAAAAATGGCAGAAGCAGAAAAAGGGGTTTGAGTATATTTTTAAATTTTCCCTTTAAAAGAAAGAACCTTAAACCTTAATTAATTAACGTATATTAAAAGTATCGTACCTTTATCTCGTGACAATTGAAGTTGCACCAAATTGAATCAACAAGATCTTCCAATCCAATCACGAACGTGAATCACCTAGGAGTGTGCACTCCCTTTTTTTGAATTGTATACATGAGAATGGAAACAAATAAAATCTTGTTCTTTAGTTAGTCACAATAATCCTCTAAGAGAAAACCCAAGAACGTTTGGTCACTTGAATTATCAAACTATTTGATTGAAACTAGCATGAACCCGATTCGAATTTTTTATACAAAATCCTTTTGATGTAAAGGATACTAGTGCACTATCGAACGTAAAAACGTTCCCCCTTTTTCTCTGTTCTTGGCTGAATTCTACACACTATTTCTATGAGTTGGCCGAATTTTATCTAGAGCAAAAACTAAATTTTTCTCTCAAAATTCTATGTTGGCCGAAATTTCTCTTAGAAAAACTAGAGCTTGGCCGAAATTTACATGCCATATATATAGGAGACCAAATCCTCTCCTAAAGAGGATTTACATGGTGGGTAAAAATCCTCTCACTAGGAGGATTTACTTGGTGGCCAAGAATCCTCTCTCAAAGAAGATTTCTTGTCCACACCAAGACTCCTAATCCAACTCAATAATGTACAAAACTTCCTAATTTGACCAATTGTCAATTAGAGATTTGATAGAAATCAAATACTTCGTAATTTGACTAGATAAATAAATTCCTTTTATTTATCTACCTATCAAATATAGTATTTGATATTTATCATACTACCAACAATAGTATGACACTTGAAGACCTTCTCCTACTAAGAAAAACATTTTGACTTTTAATTAAATGATTAATAAATTTCCATTTAATTAAATAATAAAATAAAAATAATATAATAGGCTATTATATTTAGCCTTGCCACCAAGTCCGTACATGGGCATAAATATTGTTTTTTTGCTTTTTTATTAAATCCATTGGACTAAAATAAAAGTTCCACAAGTGAAATAGACTCATTCTTACTAAAAGAAACAAGTCCACATGCCTTAATACAGTTCTAGATGGAACCATAAATTGGTCCAGTAGAATATATCAAGTGATCCATACAAGTTTGTGTGAATTGGGGATCATGGAGAGCTATCTAAATTTAAGCCCCAATAGACATAACCTAGTAACAATCAACAAATGATTCACTTAGGTCTGATATATTAATATTAGTTCATTCCATTACAGAACTAAAACTCTTAAATAAAGATAGAATAAGGTAATATTCCTCATTCGTACCCTAGACAATCTTAATGGAGATAGTGTATCGTCGTGAAGAATACAAGTAATCGCCAAGAGCTCATAGACCGCCTATACCTCTCCTAGTTACCATATTTACTCATATGACCTCATTTTGAACTTGGATATTTTGACTTGTCCAGAAGCCATATTTTAATAGACACTATAGAATACTTAACGTTAAAATTTAATATCCAGTACCTCAAAATATCCATATGATGATATTCTACTCACATTTGATAAATTGAGCCATGATGTCCATATCTACAAATGAAGTCCTCTATCGATTAACAAATGAATACCACTAAACTATCGAGGATAGACTATGTTGTATAATCGTACTCATTGATAGCTCAAATGATAACACTTGCAACCATAAGTCCATCATTTATATTAGGATTGCGATAGACTCTCTGATTGTCTTCAAGTGAAAACTTTTATCCATTGACGGTTCTAGATAAAGTATTTTACTGCGATCCTATTCAATGCACCTAGTGCTTCTTTTGTACAATAATGTATTTGACAATCTTCTCATATTAATAAAGTGATTTCTAGTTTAAAAAATCTTATAGCATTTATAGTTTAATTATATAATTGTCAAAAGTAAATAATCATAAGCTCAAAAGACAATGAGAAAAGAAGAATTTTTCATATATCTAGATATATATGAGGTAGACACAATTATTTAGTTAGTCTTAAATAATATTCACAACTTAAGATAAAGGTTGGGCGCCTTTATCTCGTCAAAGATGTAGATTCTTTTGCTTGGATTTTTTAAAGGGATCAATTGTGTTATGATGAGTCTAAAAGCATCAAAGTGTGGTGTCTTTGGGCAAAAGAATCTAGTATACTGGGTGCATTGATTTGGATCACAGTGAAATATTTTTCTAGAACCGTCAATGGATAAAACTTTTCACTTGAAGATGGAGAGTCTATCTCAATCCTGAGATAAATGGTGGACTTATGGTTGTAAGTGTTATCATTTGAGCTATCACTGAGTACAATTATATAGCATAGTCTATCCTCGATAGTTTGGTGGTATTCATTCGTTAATCGATAGAGGACTTCATTTATAGATATGGTCATCGTGGCTCTATTTATTAAATGTAAGTAGAATACCATCATATGGATATTTTGAGGTATTAGATATTAAATATTTACGTTAAGTTTTCAATCGTGTCTATTGAAACATGGCTTCTGGACAAGTCAAAATATCCAAGTTCAAAATGTGGTCATATGAGTAAATGCGGTAACTTGGAGAGCTATAGGCGGTCTATGAGCTCTTGACGATTAGTGGTATACTTCACGAGGATACACTATCTCCAATAAAGTTGTCTAGGGTATGAATGAGCAATATTAACTTATTCTATCTTTATTTAAGAGTTCAATTTTAGTGTTTTAGTGGAATGAACTAAAATTAATAGATCGGACCCAAGTGAATCATTTGTTGATTATGATTAGGTTATGTCTATTGGAGTTTAAATTTAGATAGCCCGCCAAGATCCTCAATAAACACGAAATTATATGGATCACTTGATATATTCTACCAGACCAATATATGGGTCCATCTAGAATTGTATTAAGGCATGTGGACTTGTCTTTTAGTAAGAATGGGTCTAATTCACATGTGGACTTTATATTTAGGTCCAATGGATTTAATAAAATAAGAAAAATAATATGTATATACCCATGTGTGGTCTTGGGCGGCAAGGCTATATAAAATAGCTTATTATATTGTTTTTTATTTTATTATTTAATTAAATAGAAATTAATTTATTTGGTAATTAATTAATTATTTAATTAAAAGTCAAAATCTTTTTCCAAATAGGAGAAGGTCTCCTAATATTATACTATTGTTGGTAGTATAATTAATATTAAAGATTATATTTGATAAGTAGATAAATAAAATGAATTATTTATCTAGTCAAATTAGTAAGTCTTTAATATGGTCACAAATACACTAATGAGTTGGATTAGGAGTTACCAAGTAAATCCACCTAAGGAAAGGATTCTTGCCCACCAAGTAAATCCTTCTTAGGAGAGTGTTAGGTTTTAGATTATGTTGGCATTTATTCCATATTAAAATGATGTTTACTTCTAATGATTTAGTTGTTTAAGTTCATGATGATTTAAGCTTCAAAGAAGAAATAACAACTAGTCAAAGTAAGTTCAAAGTCTTCAAAGAGAATGGATGCTATATGGTTCTACAAAGGTATATTATGATCTTATCTTTCTCATACAAGGCTTATGCATACACATACAATTCATACATTTGTGTCCCAACATAGTTGTGCACCATTAAAGGCACACACTTACAAATCATACATATGTGTCCCTGCATTAGTGTGCCAATTTATAACACATTCACACACTTGAAATTGAATGCTCATGCATTGGTATGAAAATAACATGTTTTGGAAAATGCATGAATGGAGACTATCTCTATGTAGTTTGCATTCTTGTGTGAAATTTGTTTGTTTGTTTATATATTTGTATAACATGGATATTGAACTTGATTTTAGTCTCAGATAATTCTTGATTGAGTTCCGGTCATTTCGGTTACTCATACTATTGATTTCAAGTTCCGAGTCAAAAGTTATGATACTTTCTAGTCATGTTGCGTACCTTGTCTTCGTCTTCATATATCGACAATTTTTTTTTTTTTGGGTTGAGTATCTTATATGTCCATGTCCGTGAGAGAGTTATGGTTCATAATCAATAAACAGATTTTAATTCGGAGTTCAAAGGCCAAAGAACAGTCGAAGAACACGAGATGAGCACAAGGGAGGAGCACCATGGCCAAAGTCCATCACATGGTGCAAACTTGAGATGGGGCGTGGCCATCTCGGCCACAACTCCTTGCAGCCCTGAGATGCCCATGCACCATCTCAGGGAAGAATTCTCAAAGGTGGTAGTTTGGTCCTTTCATGCTCTTTTGTTCCCTCTCCTTTATATATCTCTTCTCTCTCTCATTTGAATCTAAGGAAGAAGAAAATGTAGTGCAAAAAATTTCTAGATTTTTTCTATCAACTTGGAATCACCATATCTCTCTCATTTCTTATCCGATTTGAGTGATTCAAGTTGGAAAAGTTTCATATTGAAGTCCTCTATCATCCCCATCAACCTTGAAGTCATTTGTTCAATTTTTCTTATGGATCGCACCATTTTTGTGACTGTACTTGAAATTGATAAGGTATTGGTTTATCTATTGATTTCCTTGATTTTAATGTTCAAATACCTTGGGTCTTCTTTCTACTTGTGTGTATTTGACTTGAACGTATGTTGATGAGTGATAGATCTTCAATTAAATGCTAGTTGTGCTTACTTAGAAACTTGATTGTGAGTTAGGTTTCAATCAAACCTATGTTTTCACATGATTGTGAGTTGTATTGTGCTAGCATCTTATCTAGGACTATTTGTGCTTTGATGGACTTTATTTTCATGATTAATAGTCTTATCATGTACTAGAACTCATTTGTTGAATAGATCTCAGATAAGCACATTTGATTTTATATTTAGAGTCTATTAGAGTTTAATTGACTATTTTGTGAATATATGCTCTAAATGATTGCTAGAGATTTGATTGATCATATCTTATGTTTATAGCATTTTTGTTTTAGTTCTAAAGTTTTGAATATGTACATCATGAACATGTTTATTTAAAACATTATTAATATGAATAAAATCTAGGTTTAAAGTGTTTGTTTGGAAATTTGGCATGCTCAAGATTTTTATTCATGCATAAGATCTAGACAATCTTGTTTTGTGAACTTTATTGTCTATGTCTTGATCTTCATGGAGTGTACATAATACATACATTTCATATGCTCATGCATCATCTTGTGTGGTGTCATTTTTGGATTATAAACTAGAAAATTTACTTTGTGTGCTCATTGATTAATTCTAGTTTCCATAGGATTTGTTGATCATCTTATTCTATGTTGTGTGCTTGTTTGCGTTTTGCATTCATGATCACTTAGATGCCTTGTGAGAAGGAAGTCTTGACAATAGGTGTGAGACCTATGTTGTTGAGCAAGGAAGTCTTGGCAAGAGGTGGGAGACCTTGGAATGTCTAGCAAGGAAGTCTTGCCTAGGGTCGTGCGGATCAGAAAGGGTGAGTAAGGAAGTCTTGCCTAGGGTTGTGAGGATCCGGCTGGGTGAGCGAAGAAGTCTTGACAAGAGGTGTGAGGCCTCAGAATGTTGAGCAAAAGGGTGACATACTCATGAGTATGATAGGACAGTATTTTCTAGGTGAATGGGTCACTTGAGAGATTGTACATCTCTTATCTACTAGTGGATTTTGTTTGCCGGTGGTTGCTAACCCGTGGATGTTTCCTCTTCGGAGGTTTACCAAGTTATATCTTGTGTCAACTTTTCTCTATCTCTATCTCTCTTATATTGGTATTTGTTATTTGAATACTATGGATAGAACTATATATGTAAGTTGACTTCCTTACACAATATTGTTTGTATATGTTAGATAGCTTTGTATCTTGTGATATTCCATTCAAGTTGTAAAGTACCACTTTGTAATACTCTAAGTACAACTTATGGGATTTTGTTCTACATTGAATATATTTGTTCATAAGATACATGGATTCTTGTTGTATGTTTTGTAGACTAAGAGTGGAGATTTGAGCATACTTGAATATATTGTTTTCTCATAACAATCATGTTGAATGTTAATTTGTATGCTTATCAAGGTTTTGTCACTAGTCTCGAAAGATTTGTTAAAAGTGAGAGACAACCTATTCACCCATCTCTAGGTTGTTTAGTATAACCTTGTACGTATTTTTCAGAGAGGATTTGGTCTCCTATATATACTACCTACTAAATTCGACCAAGACATGATTTTTGGTGTGAGAAGTTATTTTTTATTTGTTTTTATTGTTATATAAAAATAAAACTTCATCCAACTCATTGTGTGAAGAATTCGTCCAAGCATAGAGAAAAGAGTGAGCGTTTTTGTTTTCGATAGTACATTAGTATCCCTTGCATCAAAATTGTTTTGTATACAACATCGAATCAAGGTTCACACGAGTTTCAATCAAATTGATTGATAATTCACAAGTGACCGGACGTTCTTGGTTTTTCTCTTGGAGGATTATTGTGACTAACAAAGAAGTAGATTTTGTTAGTTTCTATCCTCAGGTATACAATTTAAAGAAAGGGAGCCCACACTCCTAGGTGGTTCACGTTCGTGAGTAGATTGAAAGATCTTGTGGATTCAATTCGACGCTAGCTCAATTGTTACAAAAAAAGGTACGACACTTTTAATATATATAAATTAATCTAGGGTTAAGTTCTTTCTTTTTAAGGGATTTTTGAAAAAAATATACTAAACCCTAATTTTTTTTAAGCTTCCGTTATGCGATTTTTTCTACAATTGGTATCAGAGCCTAGTTGTACCCTTGATTATTTGATGTATGTGTACATGAATCTTTTTCTTTTATTATATATATATATATATATATATATATATATATGTCTATATGTGGTTTGTTATTGATCAATTTTGGTCCTAAAATTTCAATGTATATTTTTTTTTGGATTGTAACAAGAAGGGTGGCCTATGATCGCCATAATTTCTTTCATGGTAGTTGCTAAGTTTTTTTATTTTGCTGTTGTAATAAAAAAAACTGCAATATATTGTAATAATAATAATAATAAAAACTACAGTATTTTTTTTATTTAAAATTATTCTTTAATACATTCAAGTATCGAATACTCGAAGTTTTGAAGAATTAGAAGCAACCGGAACAAGTTTAGGACCGTGAGAGCCATAACAATAAACGTGCATGTGAAGAGCACGCCACCACGATTGTTGTGGCATGGGCTGCGTAAGGCAGTCCTAAGGAAACCATGGGCTACGCATGGCAGCCCTTTATGGGGTTGTGGGCTACGCACGCCCATAGGAGGGAGCCAAGGGTGCGCACGCCCATGGGAGACAGTCGAGGGAGTCCAAACGATGAAGGTCGCGTGAAGACTTGTTTGCCAAGAAAGGAATTTTTTGTATTCCAAGACACATGTAATTTACTTGCTTTTCTAGGATGGACCAAAATCGTAGCTATTTATATTTTTATAAATATTGCAATGTTTGTCATTGTTTGATAACATGTCATATAGAATACGAGTGCCACTCATATATCTCTTTTGGTATGAACATGCATTGAATGGTCTGGGTATCTAATTGGCATCTAGATAATTTGGTAAATTATTCCTTGGAATTCGATCACACGCCTTAAACAATTGAGTGGGAGAAATTGTTTTGGAACACCTACGACCTCCAAGTTTAGTTGAGCTTTATGTTTCATGTAATAACCTCCCAAGAGGTATTCATGAATGGAATTTAGCAAGATACTTCCTTATAAGGATAGACTAGATAATTAACTCAAATGATATCTACTCCTAAAGGAGGGATATTCGTGAGGGATTATATTGAAGGTCGATAACTTGGTAACACACTCAATGTGATTTTATTAATATCCTCCCAAGAGTTCTTGTTAATAAAATTGCAAGGCTAAAATTGAAAATGCTGGTTGTTATGTTAACAATTAGGTTGGACACAGTTCAACTAGTAAGTGGTGCAAACTCTCAAAGGAGGAGTGACATTTATGTGTGTTGGATCACCGTTGAATTTTTAAATTGAATTATTTTATTTAATTCAGGATAAATATTTAAAAGTGCTTTATAATGATTGTTTACTTATATAAATTTTGTTATTAAAAAGAAATCATGACCCCATCCCTAATCAAACATCCTAAAATATAATACTTAAATTGATGATAATTATGTCAAATGGAAAAGGAAAATTCGGTTGTTGTTGCAAATTGAAAAACCATAAGTTCGTTCTGTCTATTCCTGAAACACCTACTCCTATTAATGAATCTTATAAGAAGCAAATAAATGAGTATCAATAGTGGAAATCTTCAGATAAGATGGCTAAATGTACGTTACATTATGACCACCATCTCAGATGTGTTGCAACAGCAACATGAAGGAATGGAGACTGCTGCCAATATAATAATGCCTCTAGAAGAGATGTTTGCTATGAAGTCTAGGACGGCTAATAGAGAGGCAGTGACTGCTCTCATGAATCTTAGGATAAAACCTGGACAGGCTGTGAATAATCACATGGTGCAAGTCATAGCACATCTCAACATTGCTGAATTCAATGGTGTTGAGATAGATGGTGAGACGAAAAATTGACATGACTGTCAACTCACTGTCGGATTCCTTTGATTAGTTCAAGTTGGAAGACACATTAAACAAATAAGGAATACACCTTGCAAGGCTTGATGCAAGATGTTTAAAATGCCGAAAAGATTCTTGTGAAATACAAGGGTCAAGAGATTCATATGGTTGGTAAAGTTGCTACTGTTAATACCCGTTAGAAGGTCAAGAAAACAAAGAAGAAAAAGCAATTTGGGTCTACCTAGAAGGTGACCAAGATAGTAACCAAGATCAAAGGAAAGTGTTTCTTTTGTGGTGAAAAGGGACAAAGGAATAGAATGAGTGTGAATGAATTCAACTTGCGTTTAGGCAACAGAGCGTTGGTGTCTACTAGTGTAGTGGGAGATATTAGAATCAATTTAGATTCTTATAGGTATTCAGATCTAATAAACGTTTATTATGTACCACAATTCAAGAGGAATTTAATTTCGGTTTCCTTTCTACATAAATTTGGATATTCGGTTACTTTTAATAAAGGTTTTATTATTTGTAAGAATAACAAATTTGTTTACAAAGGTACATTGGAAAACGGTTTATTCTATTTGCATAGAAATATCTCTCACTTGTTAGACACATAATCAACATAAACTAATCATAAAAGAGTAAAATTATCAAAAGATGAAACCTACCTATGGCATTTGCACCTAGGTCATATTAACCTTAATAGGATCAAAAGATTGGTTAGTGATAGACCTTTAAGTAACTTAAAGATTGATGATCTACCAACTTGTAAATCTTGTTTGGAAGGTAAGATGACCAAAAGGTCATTCACGACCAAAGGCACAAGAGCCACTGAATGTTTAGGATTGATACACACCGATGTGTATGGTCCTATGAGCATTCAAGCTAAAGGTGGATATGAGTACTTCATCACTTTCACGGATGATTACTCAAGATTTGGTTATGTGTATCTCATGAGACATAAGTCAGATTCTTTTGACATGTTCAAAGCATTTAAAGCTGAAGTAGAAAATCAACTTGAGAAACGTATAAAACTCTTAAGGTCTGATCATGGTTGAGAATATCTATCTGGTGAGTTTCAGCAATATCTTATTGATAATAAGATAATTTCTTAGTTTTCAGTGCCAGGTACACCTCAACAAAATGGGGTGACAAAAAGGAGAAATAGAACTCTTTTAGACCTGGTTAGGTCTATGTTGAGTTATTCAATGCTCCATAATTCTTTTAGGGATATGCTTTACAAACCGATATATACATTCTAAACGATGTACCATCTTAGTCGGTTCCTAAAACATCGCATGAGTTATGGACTGGGTGAAAGCCTAGTTTACAACACTTAAGGATATTTGGATGTCCTGCACGTGTTAAAAGAAAAGACAGAAAAGATGGAGTCCCCTTCAGGAACATGCATATTTGTAGGGTATCCGAAAGAAACAAAAGAATATTATTTATATAGTCTTTCAGATCTTAAAGTATTTGTTTTGACAAATGCTAAATTTCTGTAAGAGGACTATATGAATAATTTTGTGTCTGAATGAGCTTTCAGGAGATATAATTCCACAGCAGGTTTCACAACCTTACCCAATTGTAAGTTTCGCACCAACACAAGATCAACAATTTACCATACCTCGTCATAGTGGGTGGGTTAGTAGACAACCCAAAGATACATCAGTCTAGGAGAATCTATAGAGAATCTCCCGGACGATGATGATCCCTATACGTACAAGGAAGCAATGGAAGATTTTGATTGTCGCCATTGGCAAAAGGAAATGCAGTCCGAAATTGAATCTATGTTCAAAAATAATGTCTGGTCTCTTGTAGACTTTCCTAAATGGATAAAACCCATCGGGTGCAAGTGGATATACAAGAGGAAAAGAGGAATGGATGGAACGGTGGAAACCTTTAAAGCTAAAAGCTAAAGGTTACACACAGAAAGAATGTATCAATTATAAAGAAACCTTCTCTCCTGTGGCCATTCTTAAATCCATTAGGATACTCTTATCCATTGCGGCATCTCTAGATCTAGAGATTTGGCAAATGGATATTAAGACAAGTTTTCTTAATGGAAGTCTTCACGAAAGCATTGACATGATGCTACTAGAAGGATTCATTGGAAAAGGCCAAGAGGAAAGGGTATGCAAGTTGCAAAGATCCATTTATGGATTGAACCAAGTATCCAAATCCTAGAACATAAGGTTTGATCAAGCCATGAAAAGTTTTGGATTTATTCAAAATCTTGACGATCCTTATGTATACAAAAAGATTAAAGGTGACAAGGTTGTTTTCTTAAATCTTTATGTTGATGATATACTACTCATCAGAAATGATATAGGTGTATTGACATCAGTAAAAGAATTGTTAGCAAAATAATATGAAGGACTTAGGAGAAGAAAGTTATATTCTTGGTATCCAAGTCATAAGAGATAGAATGAATAGAAAGATTGCATTATCCTAAGCTTCATACATAGATAAAATCTTGTCTAGGTTTTCCATGCAAGATTCCAAGAAAGATATGTTACCTTTCAGACATGGAATCAAACTTTCTAAGGAACAAGTTCCTAAGAATGAGCATAAAGAGGAATTCATGAGTAGGGTTCCATATGCCTCGATAGTTGGGAGTCTCATGTATGCAATGCTCTACACTAGACCAGATATTTGTTTGGTTGTTGGCATAATTAGCAAATTTCAATCGAAACCTGGTCCTGATCACTGGATGGCAATCAAGCATATTTTCAAGTATCTCAAGAGAACAAGAGATTAAATGGTTGTATACTCTGGAGGGGATTTAATTCCCGTTGGGTGTACAAATTCTAATTTTCAGTCAGATTCCGACTCAAGGAGATCAACATCAGGATGTGTGTTTACTATTGGAGGAGAGGCATCCATATGGAGGAGTATCAAGAAATCTTGTATTGCTGATTCCACTATGGAAGCCGTGTATGTTGTCGCATGCGAGGCTGCTAAAGAGGCTGTCTGGCATAAATGATGGACTTATGGTTGCAAGTGTTATCATTTGACCTATCAATGAGTACGATTATAAAGCATAGTCTATCCTCGATAGTTTGGTAGTATTCATTTGTTAATCGATAGAGCACTTCATTTATAGATATGGACATCGTGGATCTGTTTATTAAATGTGAGTGGAATACCATCATATGGATATTTTGAGGTATTGGATATTAAATGTCAACGTTAAGTTTTCAATAGTGTCTATTGAAACATGGTTTCTGGACAAGTCAAAATATTCAGGTTCAAAATGTGGTCATATGAGTAAATACGGTAACTTGGAGAGTTATAGGCGATATATGAGATCTTGGTGATTATTGGTATTCTTCAAAAGGTTACACTATCTCCAATAAAGTTGTCTAAGGTATGAATGAGCAATATTAACTTATTCTATCTTTATTTAAAAGTTCAATTTTAGTTCTTTAGTGGAATGAACTAAAATTAATAGATCAGGCCTAAGTAAATCATTTGTTCATTGTGATTAGGTTATGTCTATTGGAGCTTAAATTTCGATAGCCCGCCAAGATCCCCAATCCACACGAACTTGTATGGATCACTTGATATTCTACCGGACCAATATATGGGTCCATCTAGAATTGTATTAAGGCATGTGGACTTGTTTCTTTTAGTAAGAATGAGTCTTGTTCACATGTAGACTTTTTATGGATTTAATAAAATAAAAAAAATAATATAAAATTGACTTGGGTGGCAAGGCTATATAAAATAACTTATTATGCTGTTTTTTATTTTATTATTTAATTAAATGGAAATTAATTAATTTGGAAATTAATTAATTATTTAATTAAAGTCAAAATCTTCTCCCTAATAGGAGAAGGTCTCCTAATATTATACTATTGTTGGTAGTGTTGTGATTATACTCGATAGCAAGAGTGTAATAATGTATTAGACAATCTTTTAATATTAATAAAGTGATTTCTAGTTTAACAAATTTTATAGCATTTATAGTTTAATTATTATAATTGTCAAAAGTAAATAACCATAAGGTCAAAACACTATGAGAAAAGAAGAATTGTTCATACATCTATACATGTATGAGGTAGACACAATTCTTTAGTTAGTCTTGAATAATATTCACAACTTAAGATAAAAGGTTGGGAGCCTTTATTTTGTCAAAGTTGTAGATTCTTTTGCTAGCATTTGAGTGGGATCAAATGTGTTATGATTAGTCTAAAATCATCAAAGTGTGGTGTCTTTGGGCAAAATAATCTAGTGCACTGGGTGCATTGAATTGGATCACAATCAAAATACTTTATCTAGAACCGTCAATGGATAAAAGTTTTCATTTGAAGACAATCAGAGAGTCTATCTCAATTCTAAGATAAATGAATGACTTATGGTTGCAAGTGTTATCATTTGAGCTATCAATGAGTACGATTATATAGCATAATCTATCCGCGATAGTTTGGTGGTATTCATTTGTTAATCGATAGAGGACTTCGTTTATAGATATTGACATCGTGACTCCATTTATTAAATGAGAGTAGAATATCATCATATGGATGTTTTAAGGTATTGGATATTAAATCTTAATGTTAAGTTTCAATAGTGTCTAATGAAACATGGTTTCTGGACAAGTCAAAATATTCAAGTTTAAAATGTGGTCATATGAGTAAATATGGTAACTTGGAGAGCTATATGCAGTCTATGAGCTCTTGGCGATTATTGATATTCTTCACGAGGATACACTTTCTTCAATAAGGTTGTCTAGGGTATGAATGAGTAATATCAACTTATTCTATCTTTATTTAATAGTTCAATTTTAGTTCATTCCTAGTTCTTTAGTGGAATAAACTAAAATTAAATAGATCGGACTTAAGTGAATCTTTTGTTGATTGTGATCAGGTTGTGTCTATTGGAGCTTAAATCTAGATAGCCTGGCAAGATCCCCAATCCATACAAACTTGCCTTGATCACTTGATATATTCTACCGAACCAATTTATGGGTCCATCTAGAATTGTATTGAGGCATGGGAACTTGTTTCTTTTTGTAAGAATGGGTCTAGTTCACATGTGGACTTTTTATAAATGTCAAATGGATTTAATAAAATAAGAATATAATATATTGGTCCATATATAAGGTTTGGGCGGCAAGGCTATTTGGAATAGCTTAATTATTTTATTTTATTTTATTATTTAATTAAATAGAAATTAATTAATTTATTGATTAAGTAATTATTTAATTAAAAATCAAAATCTTTTTTCTAGTAGGAGATAGTCTCCTAAAATTATACTACTGTTGGTAGTATAATTAATATTAAAGACTATATTTGATAAGTAGATAAATAAAAGGAATTATTTATCTAATCAAATTAGGAAGTCTTTAATATGATTACAAATACACTATTGAGTTATATTAGAAGTCTTGGTGTAAGATAGAATTCCTTTTAGAAAAGGATTCTTAACCACCAAGTAAATCCACTTAAGGAAAGGATTCTTAACAACCAAGTAAATCCTTCTTAGGAAAGAATTTGTGATCCTAATATATATTCTATGAAGATTTCGGCCAGCCCATTTATATATATACATGAGGATAGAATTCCTTGTAGATAAGGATTCTTAACTACCAAATAAATCCACCTAAGGAAATTATTCTTGCCAACCAAGTAAATTCTTCTTAGGAGAGGATTTATGATTATATATATATATATGTATGTTAATTTCGGCCAACCTAAGGTAATTTCATAGAGAATTTCGGCCAGCCCTATTTTTCTAAGAGAAGAATTTGACCATCATAGGATTTTTGAGGGAGAAAAATGTGATTTTACTCTAGACAAAATTCGACCAACTCTAAGAAATAGTGTGTGATTCGGGAAAGAAGAAAAAGAAGAAAGAACGTTTAGTTTTCGATAGTACACTAGTAGCCTTTACATTAAAAGGTTTTGTGTACAACGTTGAATAAAGGTTCACACGAGTTTCAATCAAATTAATTGATAATTCACAAGTGATCTAACGTTCTTTGTTTTCTTCTTGGAGGATTATTGTAACTAACAAATAAGAAGATTTTGTTTATTTCCATCGTCAGGTATACGATTAAAAGAAAGGGAGCCCACACTCCTAGGAGATTCACGTTCGTGATTGGATTGGAAAATCTTAAGGAATCAATTCAGCGCTTGTTCAATCGTCAAGAGAAAAAGGTACGACACTTTTTTATATACATCAATTAATCTAGGGTTAAGGTTCTTGTTATTATAAAGGGATATTTTTTATACCGAAACCCTAATTTTTATTTTTCACACTTCCGCTGCGTGTGTGTTTTCCCTAAAGATAGTATAATTAATATTAAACACTATATTTGATAAGTAGATAAATAAAAGGAATTATTTATCTAGTCAAATTAGGAAGCCTTTAATATTGTCACAAATACACTAATGTGTTGGATTATGAGTCTTGGTGTAGAAAAGGATTCTTTTTTGAAAAGGATTCTTTTTTTAAAAGTATTCTTAGTCACCAAGTAAATCCACCTAAGGAAAGGATTCTTGCCCACCAAGTTAATCCTTCTTATGAGAGGATTTGGTCTCCTATATATACTACCTATTAAATTCGACCAAGACGTATTTTTTGGTGTGAGAAGTTGCTTTTTATTTGTTTTTTATTGCTATAAAAAAAAACTTCGTCCAACTCATTATGTGAAGAATTCAGCCAAGCAAAGAGAAAAGAGTGAATGTTTTTGTTTTTGATAGTACAGTAGTATCCTTTGCATCAAAAGGGTTTTTATGTACAACATCGAATCAAGGTTCACACGAGTTTCAATCAAATTGATTGATAATTCACAAGTGACCGGACATTCTTGGTTTTTCTCTTGGAGGATTATTATGACTAACAAAGAAGAAGATTTTGTTTGTTTCCATCCTTAGGTATACAATTTAAAGAAAGGGAGCCCACACACCTAGTTGATTCACGTTCGTGATTGGATTGTAAGATCTTACGGATTCAATTCGACGCTAGTTCAATCATCATAAAAAATAAGGTACGACACTTTTAATATGCATCAATTATCTAGGGTTAAGGTTTTTTCTTTTAAAGGGAATTTTTTTAAATATACTAAACACTAATTTTTTTTACGCTTCTGTTGTGCAATTTTCCCTACACAAAAACACCACACTTTGATGATTTTAGACTCATCATAACATATTAGATCCCACTCAAATGCTAGCAAAAGTATCTATAATTTTACCAAGATAAAGATGCCCAACTTTTATCTTAAGTTGTGATTATTGTTCAAGACTAACTAAAGAATTGTGTCTACCTCATACATATCTAGATGTACGAACAATTCTTCTTTTCTCTTAGTCTTTCGACCTTATGATAATTTACTTTTGACAATTATAATAATTAAACAAAATGTTGTAGATTTGTTAAACTAGAAATTACTTTATTAATATGAAAAGATTGTCAATAATATTATTACACTCTTGCTATTGAGCATAATCCTAACAATCTCCCATTTTCTCTATAGCAAGTGTGTCATATCTCTCATCCTCATGTTCTCTAGATGCCCATCAAAACTCTTCAGTGGTAGAGATTTAGTAAAGATCCACTAGATTTTCTACTGACGCAATCTTGGTAATTGTCACGTCACCCCTATGCACAATTTCTGTCAGAAGATGATACATTCTTTCCATTTGTTTTCTTCTCTTATGACTTCTTGGTTCTCTTGAATTAGCCACTGCTCCAATGTTGTCATATTAGATAGTGATCTACTTATTCGCATCATGAATAACTTTTAAGTCATTCAAGAGTTGGCGAAGCCAGACAGTCTCATTAGCAACTTCGCATGCGGTAACATACTCAGCTTACATGGTGGAATCAACAATTCAAGATTGCTTGATACTCCTTCATATGACTGTCCCTTCTCCAAGAGTAAACACAAATTCTGATGTTGATCTCCTGGAGTCAGAATCTGATTGGAAATCAGAATTTGTATACCTAACAGAAATTAAATCCCCTCTAGAGTATATAAGCATAAAATCTCTCATTCTCCCGAGATACTTGAAAATATGAATGACTGATGTCTACTAATCAGGACCAAGTTTCGATTGAAACTTGCTAACTATGCCAACAATAAAACAAATGTCTGGTCTAGTACAGAGCATTGCATACATGAGACTTCCAATTGTCGAGGCATATGGAACCCTACTTATGAATTGCTATTCATGCTCATTCTTAAAAACTTGTTCTTTAGAAAGTTTGATTCCATGTCTGAATGGCTACATATCTTTCTTAGAATCTTGCATGGAAAACCTAGACAAGATTTTATCTATGTATGAAGCTTGTGATAATGCAATAGTTCTATTCTTTCTATCCCTTATGACTTGGATACCAAGAATATAACTTGCTTCTTCTAAATCCATCATATCAAGTTATTTGGCTAACCAATCTTTTACTGATGTCAATACACGTACATCATTTCCGATGCATAGTATATCATCAACATAAATAATTAGGAATACAAACTTGTCGCCTTTGATCCTTTTGTATAGATATGGTCCATCAACTTTTGAATAAATCCAAAACATTTCACATCTTGATCGAACCTTATATTTCAGGATCTTGGTGATTGCCTCAATCCATGTATAGATCTATGCAACATGCAAACCTTTTCCACTTGGACCTTTTCAATGAATCCTTCTAGTTGCATCATATAAATGTTTTCGTCAAGACTTCCATTAAGGAAAGATGTCTTGACGTCCATTTGCCAAATCTCTAAGTCTTGAGATGCCGCAATGGATAAGAGTATCCTAATAGATTTAAGCATGGCCACATGTAAGAAGGATTCCTCATAATCGATAACTTTCTTCTGTGTATAACCTTTAGCTACCAATCTGGCTTTAAAGGTTTCCACATTTCCATCTATTCCTCTCTTCCTCTTGTATACCCACTTGCACCCAATGGGTTTTATCCCTTTAGACAAGTCCACAAGAGACCAGACTTTACCTTTGAACATGGATTTAATTTTGGATTGCATTGCCTATTGCCAATGGCGACAATCAACATCTTCCGTGGCTTCCTTGTATATGTAGGGATTACCGTAGTCTGGGAGATTCTCTACTGATTCTTCTAGACCGATGTATCTCTTGGGTTGTCTACTAACCCTCCCGTTACAATGAGGAAAAGTTTTGATCTTGTGTTGGTACAGAACTTACAATTGGGCTAGGTTGTGAAACCTCTTGTGGAATTGTATCTCTTGAAATCTCATTCAGGACAATTCTACTTTTAGGCACAAAATTATTCATATAGTCCTCTTCCAAAAATTTAGCGTTTGTCGAAATAAATACTTTATGATCTAAAGGACTATAGAAATAGTATCATTTGGTTCCTTTTGGATATCCAACAAATATGCATATTTCTGAACGAGACTCCATTTTTATGTCTTTCCTTTTAACACATGCGCAGGACATCCAAATATGTTTTATGTCTTTCTTTTTGCCAAGTCCATAACTCATGCGGTGTTTTAGCAACCGACTTAGACGGTACATCATTTAGAATGTACATTGTGGTTTGTAAAGCATATCCCTAAAAACAATTAGGAAGCGTTGAATAACTCAACGTAGACATAACCAAGTCCAAAAGAGTTTTATATCTCTTTTTTGCCAGCCCCTTTTGTTGAGGTGTATCTGGTATAGAAATTAGAGAAATTATCCCATTATCAATAAGATATTGTTGAAACTCACCAGATAGATATTCTCCACCTTTATTAGACCTCAAAATGTTTATGTGTTTCGCAAGTTGATTTTCTATTTCAGCTTTAAATGCTTTGAACATGTCAAAAGCATCAGATTTATGTCTCATGAGATACACATAACCAAATCTAGAGTAATCATCCGTGAAAGTGATGAAGTACTCATATCCACCTCTAGCTTGAACTCTCATAGGACCACACACATCTGTGTGTATTAATCCTAAACATTCAATGGCTCTTGTGTCTTTGGTCGTGAACGACCTTTTGGTCATCTTACCTTCCAAACAGGATTCACAAGTTGGTAGATCATCAACCTTTAAGTCACTTAAAGGTCCATCACTAACCATCCTTTTGATTCTATTAAGGTTAATATGACATAGGCACAAATGCCATAGGTAGGTTTCATCTTTTGATAGTTTTACTCTTTTATGATTATGTTGCATTGATTCCATGTCTAACAAGTTAGAGATATTGCTATGCAAATAGAATAAACCATTTTGCAATGTACCTTTGAAAACAAATTTGTTATTTTTACTAATAATAAAACCTTTATTTAAAGTAACCGAATATCCAAATTTATTTAAACAAAAAATTGAAATTAATTTCCACTTGAACTAAGGTACATAATAAACGTCTATTAAATCAAAATGCCTATAAGAAGCTAAATTAATTCTAATATCTCCCACTGCATTAGCAGACACCAATGTTCTATTGCCTAAACACAAGTTGAACTCATTCGCATTAAGCATTTTCTTTTCCTTGAACCCCTTCTTCCTTCTTGTCCTGAGACTTTAGGCAATTTCTTTTTCAATGTCCGTTTTCACCACAGTGGAAACACTTCCCTTTGATCTTGGTTACTTTCTTAGTCTCTTTCTTTGTAGGCCCAAGTTTCCTTTTCTTCTGTTGTTTCTTGACCTTCTTATGGGTCGTAATTGTAGTAACTCTACTTACCGTATGAATCTGTTGACCCTTACCTTCACAAGGATTTTCTCTACACTTTGAACATCTTGCATCAGGCTCTACAAGGTGTATTCCTTATTGTTTGAGGTATAGTCATACTTGAATTGATTAAAGGAATCCAATAGTGAGTTGACAATCATGTCAATTTTCGTCTCACCATCTATCTCAAAACCATTGAATTCAACAATGTTGAGATGTGCTATGACTTTCATCATGTTATCTTTCACAGCCTATACAGGTTTCATCCTAAGATTCATGAAAGCAACACAATGCGCGGATAAGGGACCTGCGCTCTACTAGTGCTCTAGAGACTAGAAAGGTCTCTTTCGTGCTAAGAAAAGCACTCCATCGTGCATATATGGACGTTTCTGATCAGAAAACGGAAAATGAATTACAACTCAAAACAACCACACCTAAGACTAAGAATGAAGTGCATGATGACACATGCAACAACTCAACTACATGTAAGTGTTTATGTATACAACAAGAAATGCATGTCAATATAAATGCATGTATGAAATGTGAGTGTGTGCAACTAAATCTCTTCAATAAGAAATAAGCACAAGTGAACTACTTCTTGAAGCTCACAGAGATGCTTGGAAGTTTGCTGTTGAAAGCCTAAGCTATCCTTTATAAAAAAAATCCCCGAATGTGATTTGTCATGAAATCAGCCAATCATAAATTTGAGGTTCTGACAAAATGTTTGGGGTTTGTTTGTGATAGATTGCATGATTAGTTTATTTTACCTAATTAGCTAAGCCTTGAATATTCTTATAAGATTGTTTGATAACTAGGTTGATAGATTTATGTTTGTTTATCTAGTCAAGCTCTCTTGAATTTTCATGTGTGTTTAATTGACAATTAGATTGTTAGAATTGTCTATACATCTAATTGAGATCTCATGTATGAGCCTGTAGGTATTGTTTGATAACTAGGTTATTAAATTGCATTAAAAATATATAGTCAGGCATTTTATGGGTGGTCTTACACATTATTACATTTTGAATTTTGTCACATATTCACTGAGAATTTTAATTCTCTTCAATGAGTCACAGTCCAGTGGTTTCTAGGTGAAGATGCACAAGCAAGTGAAGTATTGCAACTAAGGGTTGGTTGGCAAGTATTTATCAAGTGCCACTGTAAAAGGCCTTCAGGTAGATTAGCAGGTGCTCACGCAAAGAGTAGTGGACCTGGGGATATCATTAGGGATTTAACCACAAGTGGTGAGTGGTAGTCTTCATAACCCGAGGTTAGGAATGCACGTTTGGTAGTCCCCATCCCCGCTTCCTAGGCCTTTTCCCTATCCCCCCCATTTCCCCATTTGGGGAAAATGGGGATGGGGATGTTTGGGGGGAGGTCCCCCCATCCCCATCCCCATCCCCAGTTCCCCATTTTCCCCGTTTTTCCCTGTTTTCTCGTATCATCGGTCCCTCATTTTCACATTTCCCTATTTAACTGAAAACTATAAATTAAATTAAAAAAAAACAAACATTTCATTACAAATAAAAAATAACAATACATTACAAATTCAACATAAAATGTTTCAAATAATTCAAATATATATTATAATTATATTTATATACTTTTAGGGGAAATGGGGAAATGGGTCCCCCCATCCCCATCCCCCCCATTTCTCCATTTTCCCCAAAAAAAAATCCCCTAATGGGGATGGGGGTGCGGGGATTTGGGGCCCCGGGAATTAATGTGCATCCCTACCTGAGGTTATCAGGAGTGAGAGTCTATTTATCACTTAAGGGTGTAACTTTCTTTTCATATAGTAGATTTATATGACCCAAGTGGGTAGCATAGTTAGTCCCGTGGTTTTTCACAGTTGGAGGGTTTCTATGGAAAAATCAAGTATTCTTTAATTTTCGCACTTTACTTGATTTTTATTATTTCTTTATTTTGAGTTTTGATTGCTAATCTTAACTAATTGAAAATTTAGTAATCAATCGATTAACAACCGATTTATCCCCTCCCCCTTCTAGGTTGTTTAGGTATAATTCCCGTGTATTTTCAAGATATAGCACGTCAAAATTCATAATATGTAGGTAGTTTGATCGCATATATTGTTATTTATTTATTTATAAGTCGTGCATGTATCTTGGTAAAAATAGTCGAAGCATTTTATTATACACGTGTGCATTGATAACCTTTGTATGTAATTGGTTATGAGTTGCATGTGCTCATGCAAAAACAAACGAAAACAATCAAAACTTTAATATGATTAAACATGAGTTGCATGTGATCGTGCCTCAAAAATTGTACGGTCACCATGTGTGCATCGGTGCACTAAAAAGGATCCAAAATAAATAAATAAATGTATAAGTAATAAAAAACTCTTTTAAATTAATAAATATCCATTTATCGATAAATAAATAGTCCCTTTGAAATAATAATTTTTCTCGGTTCCAACAATATTATTTTTTAGGGGTTTTACTGTTTATCAAAGTCCAAAGATCATGAGCAATACTCTATGGCTACGTTTGGTGTGAGATTACTATTTTTATCGGAATGGATTGGACTTGGTCAAATTAGTACTGTGATGCGTTTGATACAGTACAAATTGAATTAAAATAATACTACCTCTTATTCGAAATGACATAGGATTGAATAAAAAATAATCGAAAATAATTATCTTTTGTGTGAGATGAGTATAAAATTATTTAATTAATTTGTAAGTTAATAAAATAATTTTAAATCAATTCAAAGTAAAAAGAAAACATTTATTTTAAATTAAAAAATTTATTTATTTATTTTAAATTTCAATATCCTTTTATTTCCTTAATTCCTTTTACTTCATTTGTTTTTGTTTTACTTTTAGCATTTAAATAACAATAGTTTCACGTGTATGAAACTAGTACATTTGTATGTAAATAATAAAAAAAATGATAGAAAATTACATTAAATTAATTTTTAAATGATTTTAATTTAAAGAAAAATAAATTTTTTTAAAATTAAATATGGTCAAAAATATATTTAAATTATTTTTGATTGAAACATTTTTTTTTTAAATAATAAAATTTATTTAAAATTAATTTGAAATAAATTTACATTTATTTTTTAATTGTTCTTAAAAAATTATTTTTAAATGTTAGAATAAAATATATTAGTATTAAAGAGGAATAAAATATATTGAATTAATTTTTTAAAAAGGATTAAATAAATTTTATATTATATGTATAAATAATTAAATTAAAATAAGAAAAAAAGCGCAAAGGAATAACCAAAGACCGGGACAAAATATTGTCCTGGCCTTTAAGGAGAGACTAAATAGTCTCACCACAGTGGAACTATTTGTATACACAGGTTTAGAGAAATCCAATCCCTTAGGGTGCGTGTGCGTTTGGCGCGGACATGGGACATGACAAGGTAGGACGGGACGTGACTTGACAGTACAAGACAGACTGTTCTATATTGTGTTTGGTAGACCTAGGATAACACTGTTCACTGTACTGTTGTGTGTTTGGTATGACTGTGACAGTACGGGACAAGAGGTTCAAATGACCAGAGTGATCTTCTTGTCCTATCCAATGTTTGTTACCACATAATAGTGATAAATATTTTTATATATCATATTTGAGAGAAGACAAGTCAATATTTATTTCTTTTTATTCAACAAATATTTTTATATATCATATTTCAAAAAATAATAATATTGTAATTAAAAAATAGTTTAATTAATAATTTTTTGGAAGACATGTGATTTTTCTTTCAAATAATAATAATATTATTATGACCATTCCCAAATTTTTTGAATAATAATATCAATTAATAATATTATTTCCTCAATTTTTTTAAATAAAATTATTATTCAATTTTACATGCTCGTAATTGTAAATAATAAAAAAGAAAAATATATTTTATAAGTTTTAATTATTCAACCACACATCTTTTCTTTTCACATAATAATAAATTACGGATAATACTTAATATCATGATCCAACAAAAAATTTAATGTAATAAATTTGTTCACGAACCTAATAACAAAATCCATAACACAAACATGTTCACAATTCCAATAAAATATAAGTTTCAAATATGTTCACAATTTCAACAAAATATAAATTTCAAACATGTTTCAAATATATTCACAATTCCAACAAAATATAAGTTTCAAACATGTTTACAATATCAAACATGTTTACTCCTCTTGAAGAGCAGTTGGATCATCCTTGAAAAGATAGACAAGGCAGAGAAGTACAATGAACTCATTGAACTTCATTCCCAAATCCTCGTTGATATCGCATGCCTCAAACAGATCATTGATCTCCTCTTCCATAAAGTTAATTTCGAGCTTCTGGAAACACTTCTTAATCTCTTCGTGGTCAATTGTCCCATTTGAATCCTCATCTACAAAATAAATATATATACAAATACTACTTAGAACTTAGAGGAAAAACTAGTATCCGAGCTAAATGAAAAGGTCTAGTATTTTCTATGTCAATCTATCCTTCAAATTAGTACTTTAAAATATTTTCGGGAGCAGAAGAACCACAGAGTTCAATTTTAAGGCCTTTAGTTTCAACATAACTTGTTACCATGATCAACAATGCATGCTTATTCAACGAATAAACAAACGAACCATAAGTAACCTACCAAACTGCTCGAAAATAGCTTTGCAGTTTCTTAAGCTCTCATTAGGAGACTCGAGCCTTCCCACTACAGCTCCAATTGCTGATTAACAAAGACAACACGGGACAAAAGCTACAAACTAACAATGACCCTGACAATACAATGAAGATGTCAAGATATTGTAAACAGATTTTTCAGGCAAATGACAATCACATCAGATTCATCGTCATCATCAACCGAAATCTAACGGAATTTAACAGCCAATCAGAAACCATTATTACTATTCCAAACACTTTTTTTCTTAAGATTACGCAATACTAACTACTCCTAAAAACTCAATTTGTTTTTCATTTTTTGTCTAGATACTCTTAAATTCAAATACCAATACTATATCCTATAATAAAAAGCAAAAAACATAAAAATATCAATTTTTTTGACACTCAGATTCTTGTTTATATACATAAAATCTCTTTGAAGCTCCCATTGATCAGTAAGAAATGAAAAGAAACAAAAAAAAATCTGAAAATTCAGGGTAAAGTTGTGCATGCAAACTTGTTCTAATCACAATATATGAAAAAATCCCATGATTAATCACAAACAATAACATCAAATTTCAATGATAAATCTCAACACAATAGATAATTAAAAGCCAAAATAGAGGAAACAAAAATATAGAAAAAGCTCTTACCTAACAAACAGCTCCAAGCAAACAACTCAAAAAATCACAACTAATACAGAATCGGAAACAAATCAAAGCAAGAGTCACACTATAACATCTAAGTTAAATTTGAAAACTTAAAGCCAATTCATATACAAGCACCCAATAAATCATCCAAAATCGACATACCCAAATGATAAAACCTCAAAAAATCACCAAAAACACAATCATTTGGCTAAAATAATCATCGATTTCACAAACAAAATTCAGATTATTAACTGAAAATGATAATGAAATGAGGTATGAGAGAAACCGATTTCGATCGGACGGCGGCAGCGGCGACGCCTGAACTGGAGAAGAAGTGAATCGAGTTGTGAGGTGAGAAATGAGAGGCGCCGACGACTGTTCTTGTATGAACAGAGGATGCGTGATGCCGATGACGCCGGCTTTGCGTGACCCTGAAGACGGCGACTTCACGTGACATTGACAACGGCGACTTCACTTGACGCCGACGAAGATGGATTTGCAGCCGGTGGGTCTGAGAGACAGACAAAAGCTGTCGACGACTGTCTTTGTGTGAAGAGAGGATGCGTGATCTCGACGACGGCAAGTTCGCGTGACCCCAACTACGGCGATCTCGCTTGACATCGACGAAGATAGATCTACAGCTGGTGGGTTTGACAGAGAGACGAGCAGGAGAGAGAGACGAGCGGGCTGAGGGTTTAAGAGAGACAGAAGCGGCCAATAGGTTTTTTTTTATATATAGTTGATAGTTTTGTAAATTTAAAAACATTTGAGGGTAAAAATGTCTTTTCCAGACTTGTCCCATGCATGGGACAAGTCTGGCCTAGGGTGTGAGGTGGGACAAGTTTTCATGGTTTTTATCCCACCCTGTCCCGTCCCATCCCATCCCATCCCATGTTAATGGCGAACCAAACGTGGGACAACAAAAAGTTGTCCTGTTCTGTCCCGTCCCGTCCCGCGTACCAAACGCACCCTTATAGACCACAATTGTGTGATTGGTACGATGTAACAAACACATCCTACCTTTGCCTCGAAGAACTCAACTCATCCTCTGCACCAATAGCGTTGATGGGTAGAGTGTAACCTTTTACGATCTGAAATGATTCGTTGACAACTCTACATGTATCTTCCATTTAAATTAGAGTATATTATATCAAAAATTTATTGAAAGATAACAATTTTGTCATTCTGCATCGATTACAGAATTTTAAGATTTTTCATTTTGATTTTGAGTATGATTGGAACACTTAAAAATTTGTTGAAAGATAACAGTTTTGTCATTCTGCATTTTTAGGATTTTTTAGTTGAGTGAATATATTTTAACTCATTTAAAATCGTATATACATCCCAATTATTTTTTTTAATTCTATTATTTCCCTTGAGTGATATTATTGAAAAAGAAAAATAAAAAAGTAGGGTTGAAATTAATCACGTTGATTATAAAAAAGCGGGCTTTTTGCTAAAGTTACTAGTTGTTTTAAAGAAATGTACCATATTTTAATGTCTTTATCATATTAACAACTTCAGTATCTTTTTATTCCAAAATACATCACTTTAGTCCTTTGACCAAAAAGCTAACAGTCAACTTTGATTATATATATATAAAAGTATGAATTTGCCCTTGCTAATATATAATACAAGCTTGAAAACTGAATTTTATCCTTAATAATCATTTTAATGTTAAATTTATTTCCAAAGGTTTTTAATGTTAAAATCTTGAAATTATTTGGATTTTTTTTATAAGTAAAGGTGTAATAACAAAACCTTTTAAGGATAAAATTGACATCTTTGGCCTGTGTTATACTTAACAAGGACAAATTTATATTTTAGATATATAGTCAAAGTTGACTGTTAGGTTTTTTGATCAAAGGACTAAATTGATGTATTTTGAAAAAAAATATGGGACTTGAGTTACTAACATGATAAAGATATTTAAATAGGTAAAATTCTCTAAAATGTAGGGACGTAGTGAAATTACCCCTAAAAAAGGGAAAGATTAAAGAAGTCACGGTGGCTTACAATTAATCAACTTTATTTCATGTAAAGTCAACCAATCTATTCATGTCCAACATTCAAGATTAATTTGATTAATTTTCTTCCTTTAACAAACCAAAAATTCATATTCTGTTAATATTTAATACGTTTATCACACTATTTTCTCCTTACTTAAACCATTTGATTCACCGACTAGCAAATGGAAGAACAATCATTGTTAGCGAGAGGGAAATGAAAAATTTCTCTTCTTAGTGTTTTTCATTTTTCAATCTAATTGCTGCATTTCATTTTTAAAAATGGAGTTTACCGGATAGTATATCTAATGGATTAATATATGTGGAGGAGATGCCAAAAATAAAAAGAGTAAAGTTCAAGGTGTTGACGTTGATTTCTAGGCTATCTAGGCAACAAGGACACATGTAGATCGACATCTGATGTAGTTCATAGAATGTGATCAGGTTACCTCACCGATATGTGTGTGAAGTAATAAATGCAAAGCTAACGAAAGATAAGTGCGGAAATAAAAAAAGTACTAGTGTTTTTATATGGAAAACCTTTAATATAGGGAAAAACCACGACCGTTATGACGATTGATAAAAGATCTTTCACTATGATGAAATGATTATAGTTACAAGAGATGAATTGCTTGTATATGCTATTTTTATTATGCCTTAGATCTTGGTGTGCAAGCAAGAAATATTATCGGACAAGATCTCAGAGGAATCATACCTTGGCGAATCGAGTCTTTATGCATTAATAGCGATGTAATCTTCATTCCTTGTGAGAATATTTCTTCGAATCTTCACATATATTACTGGATAGTTTGTGATTTCCTTCCCCTACCTGAGATTGAATTTCATGGAAGAGATGCTGAAGTCCTGTTTCATTAATGATGCCTCATGTTTTCTGTTTGGCGAGTTTGAGTCAATTCATCTGTTTGGTAGTTCTTCGGCGAGCACCTACCTTTAGTGGGTGACTTGCTCTCTATTCCAATTCTCGTTGTCGCTACGTGTAGCCCATTGAGCTAACATGGTTTGATGTCGTGAATATTTGATTCCTCGAATTCTAGGTTCTATGCTGACGTGTCGAGTCGAGTAAATTTAACCCAAACAATACCCAAAAAACCAGCGAGGTAGGTTTGCTTGCGAGCTACTTTTTTCGAATAGTTAGCAACTCTTCAAAGTGGATTTATTAGGATCTTTGTATTTAATGCATTAATGTGCCGTTTGGTTTTGTCAGCCTTGATAAACGTGCTTTCATTATTATCCCTTAAAAGCATTCGAACAACACAATGATGGGACATAAATGAGGAGTTATTCTACCTCGTTTTATCTCTAGTCATGACACTTGTTCTGTCATGATTGGTGGGAAAACCACTCTTTGTTTTTCACGCTTCATTTCCTTAATGAGCATGTTTCAACCAAACAACGAGCCTTTTTGGTTTCCTTTCTTTCTTCTAACCCTATAAATATTGGTGCCTTATTTGCTTCCTTATACCCATACTTCCAATAATACTTTCTTGACCCAGTTTTACAATCACATTGTTTCTTCTTAAAAAAAAATACTTTTTTCGTTGGTCGGTCATGAAGTTTTAAAGTTGGGCCCTTAAGAAGTGGTGGAGCCTGACTCTACGGAGTTTGTGAGGGCCAAGATACATTTCTCTTATGGTTCTCATTATCCGTTTGACTGTAAGTTTAATTGGGCTGAAACAAATGATGACTTGACAACTTACAATGACCCCTTTGAACTCCCCGTAGTGGTTGAGTTGCTACTTTCCTTTGGTTAGGCGGTGTTGAATCCTCTTCTAAATTCGGTGGTGGCACCATGTTATGTTATGGAGTTACATTACCTCTCTAACCTTATATTTCCCATTTCCTGGCACAAGTGAGACTCTCGCCTTATCGGTTTATGCCCCACATGTTATCGTATTTTGATATGCATTTGTGCTCTTTGGAGGTTGAATGCCCTTTCACCTTTGCTTTTCATGAGATCCTACATTTCTATCTGGTGCAATCCGTAGAGAGCATAATCTATCGCCTCATGGTGACCCCCAAGGGTGAGCGGCTGGTGGGCAAACAAAACTTCTAGTTCCATCGAGCATGAACCTTTTGGAAGTGAGGGTGAGTTTATATGGGGAGTGCCCTCTACATTGACATCCTTGATGAATATGTGGTTCTTATGAGAGGCAACTGGGAGGTGTCATGACCACATATCATAACTCAGCGTTGAACTCTACTCACGTGCCCCGGCGCTTCTCCCCTTCATGTCCCATCGGTGACGTGACCCGTCATTTGACTTAAAAAGAGGAAGGACACATTTCTGAGGTCTTGGCTTCTTCCAAGTGGAATAGGGGTTATCTGAACCTATTCGTTGAGGGGTCGATGATTGACCTGGACATTTTCCCAAGACATTTTGATGACAAAACTCACTGTAAGTTTTCCCTAACTCACTGTAAGTTTTCCCTAACTCACTTATCTTTTTTTTTTGTGGTCAAATTTCTAGTCCTTTGTATTGTTGGTGTTTCCCATTGTCTGAGGTTTGAAATATACAATCATGGTTAAATTGCCTATAGCTAACCTAGAAGAGGGGGGGGGGGGGGGTGAACTTTTTTCAATTCCTTGAAAAAACCAATGTTTGTCCCTCTAGATAGCCTCTATCATAACATTTATAGCAAATGAAAGCACATATAGACTATTGCCAAGCATTCTCAAATAATCAAGTCAAGTCAAAAGTCTATAACTTGCAAGTGAAGTAGCAATACTCAAAACACAAATCAACAATTACTTGTATACATATATATATACGTTACTAAAACGAGCATGTACTAAATAGTAACGTATAATGTACACAATGTTTAATTTACAAAATAAAGATACATACAATTATGATCAAATGAGTAATTTGCATTACACACTTTTAGAAATCTTGTTATCCAAAGATATCTAGAAGTAATAAGTCAAACAAGATTCATACAAACACATGTACAAATATAAAGAGATACAGATAAAGATATTTAACACATGATTTTTAGGTGGTAAAACCTCCAAAGAGGAAACATCCACATGTTAAATCCATAACCACCAGCAAATCGTATTTTACTAAGATGAATAAAAGACACACTCGTAGAAGTGACCAACCCTATTATACATTCTCCAAGCTGTCAACTTCTATTCTACCCACGGGCCTAGTGAATCACTTCGCCTACTTCCTATCCAAGATGTGACTATCATACCTCTAGGAAGCAACTTCCTATCCAAGACACTCACATCTGTAGGAAGATTCCATATAAGATTATCCAGATCCTTCGGATCATAGTCAAGGCTTCATGCTTAGCTATCTGGATACTCCTGATCCTAGGTAAGACTTCTCTTTGCTTGACATGTTGTCCAACTTCCTTGAAACTTGATTAGCCATGAGTCCTAGACAACTAATCAACACAAAGGAAATGTTTTTTTGGTATGAAATTATGCCAACAAGACTAAAGAACCTAACAATCTCCCCCTTTGGAAAATTCCATGTCAAAACACCGATACAAATACTAAAACATACAACTTGAAGATTGGTCACAAATACTCACCCTCACTTTACATGAGTATGAAAATCTTGGACTAATCTTCAACACTTCTTGCACTTCTTCTCTTGTTATCACCTAAATTCAATCTTGAAAGCACAAGAGTATTTAAGAGAATATATGGCAATATAATTGACAAGAATATAGCAATTAAGTTCAAAGGGATACATGTGTACTTCCCCTTAACACGTGCATATCCAAAAAAACATTATAATCAAGTTCAACAAGAAATATTATATGTCATAAGTCCAAGATACCAATTAAAAACATAAACAAAAAAAAAATAGACTAAGTGAGCTAGATATCATGTTTATTTCTCCCCCTTTTTGAGATGAAATGAATCTATAAGGTAAGAACATAAAATGATACCTCAAGATCATATAATTCTTTGCTAACCACTTATGCCATCAAAGAACATTCTTCAGTTGGTTGATCTCACAAAATGCTTTAAGGTGGTTGTATTGGTAGTAGCATTTCTTTCTTCTAAGCTCTTGGTTCTTTCCTTTTGTTGTACCACCTTAGCACCTAGCTCTTCAATCTTGTTCACAAGCCCGACTTGTAGTTGTATGGCCCATTCCTGTAGAAGACTTGTGCTTGACACAATGCTTGACTCTTGATTCTTACCAAAAACCCTACATGTATCATTGTCCTTGACCTTTTCCTTGTATGACATAAAAACCACCCATTTTTAAAAAAAAATCTCTAAGGAAGGCAAAAACACATCACCATCTAGCTTTGGAACTCCAACCACCATACACAAGTGAGAGATAAATCTTGGAAATGCAAGCTTCATGTCCGATCTAGTTGAACATGCCACACTCGCAATGTGCTCTATCAAAAGCTCACCAAGGTTTAAAGGCTTGTTGCTAACCAAGGCATACAAAATCTTGATTTTTCTTTGTTAAGCTCGGTTACATTTATAGAACTCACAAGGTTGGCATAACCTTGGTTTACTCACTTCGACTAATAAAAACTCTCTTTCCCCATCAAATCTAGATGTTCAATATTGTCCACATAAAGAAATTCGGATTAAATTTTATTTTAAAGTCTAAAGAACTTGTTGATACTTTCCAAGGAGACTCTACAGGTTTTTCCTCTAACACTCATCAAGGCATTCTCAAAGGTTGTACTTTTCTTACAAAATAGAATTCTCTAACCAAGCTCTTATTTACAACCCCAATTGAAGTCAACCATGAACCCCATTGCCTTTCAAGAATAATACGATGAATATATGAACCCTTACACAAATCTACACCTCTAGCTTGAATAAGTTTCTTTGTCCCCAAGACACCCAAAGGTTTCAACCTATTGGTTTTGGACTTTTTAGAGGTTGAAGAGGTAGATTTGTGTTTATCTATAAGTTTTAGAGAATAGATAAGATCTAAAACTTTGTTTCTTCCTATAGCGTTGTGATGAACACTAACACAAAAACACATGAGTGGAAAAGAAAATCAAAGTCAGTTAGTAATCAAATATACAAAGGCATATAATGAAACCATGAATCTTAAAGCATATCAAGAGAATATAAGTACCATGCAATACAAGATTCAAATGTTTAAATAATCTATATGCCAACAAATAAACCAATTAAAGCATGTGAACATATCATATAAGAGAACAAAGTCTAGCATACTATGGTTCCCCTTGATAAATGCTCTATCTAAGATCAAGATAGAATATTGTTCACAATTATATTCACACAATTACACATTTCAGAAATTTTAAAAGAAAATCAACAAAACGAGCTCCACAAACTAAAAGAGATGTACCAAGATTTTCAATCTCCCTCATAATTATTCTTAAATTGATAGAATATCAAAATGCTTATAAACAAAAGTGTGTGTGAATTTTGTTTCAAGCATATGTAGAGGAGTAATTTGATAATCAACATGCAAATCATATCCACATGTATTTAACTTAAGCTTAGCTGTAAAAGGTCAAACCGATTATTATCCAAAAAATTTACTTTTAAGAAAATAGAATTCAACGTATGACCGTGTGATTGTGTAAATTCCCTTAACCAATTATAGTGTAAAATATACCTAGAAGGGGGGGGGGGGGTGAATTGGTATATGCTCAAATTTTAATCTTCTTTAAAAACACAAGCAATCTTATACAACACTTAGTATAATATCCAAAATGATATATGACAAAGCAAATGTTCAAGCATTACAAATCAACTAAGTGAAGAAATTAAAGTGCTAAAAATCAACACAAGATATTTACGTGGTAAAACCTCCTAAGAGGAAACATCCACGGGTTGATACAACAACCACCGGCAAAAGAAAATCCACTATGTCAAATAAGAGTTACACACTCAAGCAATCAACATATGCTCTCCAAGCTATCACTCTTACTTTACCCTTGAACCTAGTGAACTACTATGCCGACTTCCTATCCAAGACATCCTGTCTTTAGAAAGATTTCTTGCTCACCTATCCAGATCCTCCCGACCCTAGGCAAGACTTCTTGCTCAACTATCCGAGTCCTCCCGACTTTAGTGAAGACTTTCTTGCAAAACAATCCGAGGTATCACACCTCTTGTCGAGACTTCCACTTGCTTAGCTATCCAAGTCCTCCCGACTCTAGCTAAGACTTCCAATTCCTCAAATCGAAGAATCACTCTAAGATATGAGACTTTTTACCTCTTCACAAGGCATCTAAGTGATCATGAATGCAAAACGCAAACAAGCACACAACATAGAAAATGATGATCAACAAATTCTATGGACATGAAACTAGATAGCTAGATTATGCTTTCAAAGAACAATCACAAATGTATCTAGGCAACCTAAACATTTTATCAACTAAGAACCAAATCAATAAAATGAATATACCAATTGATGTAGACCTAGTTCTTAGAAAATGAAATTAAATCTAGAAATAGTCAATCAAGCATAAGAACAAAAGATATCTAGAAACAATTTCATGTTTATCAAGTTTAGCACAAATCAATCAACTTATCACAAATCTAGCTAAACTTGAAAATCAAATCAACAAACCAAAAAATGATATCAAAATCATCTTAGTCATGTTTCTTAATCAAAAGACATAGACATCAATCAATAAGAAGATATAAAAAGAAAACTAAGAAGATGATTTTACCAACAAGGATGAAAATCACGAACTGAAGTCTGATAACAACGAAAGATCTAGACAACTTTTGGTTCTGAAAGTGCTTGGGGTTTGTAGAAATCTTCAAGAGACTCGAAATCGGTTTTTGAATCAAGTGATTCGGAGTTGAAATGAAGAAGTTATCACAAAAACAAAAATCAAAATGTTAAGAGAAAATTTATGCACTTATTCTTCAAATCCGTTTTCTCAACTTGTTATGAATTAGAGGGAAGGAGAGGTTTTAAAGAGAGAATAATCAAATGACCATTTTGCCCCCTTTCATTAGTGCCTCCCCGAGATGGCCAAGGGCATCTTGGGGCAGAGCACCTTTGGGGCCGAGATGGCCACGCGCCATCTCAGGATGGTGTAAGGTGATGGCTTAAGCCATCACACCACTTCCCTTGCGCTTCTCTCGCGTTGTTCGACCGTTCTCCAGCCTCCGAACTCCGAATTCGAATCTGTTTGAAGATTTCAAACCGGGACTCCCTCACGAACATGAAAATATAAGAGACTCAACTCAAAAAATAAGAATTTGACTCGATATATGAAGACGAAGACAATATATGTAACATGAGTTGAAAGCGTAGTATCTTTTGATTTAGAACTCGAAATCAATAGTATGAGTAATCGAAATGACCGGAACTCAATCATGAATAATCTAAGACTAAAATCAAGTTCAAGATCCATGTTATAAAAATATATAAATAAACAAACACAATTCACACAAGAATGCAAACTACATAGAGATAGTCTTCAATCATGCATTTTTCAAAACATGTTACTTTCTTACCAATGCATGAGCATTCAACTTTAAGCGTGTGAAAGTGTTATACCAAATGATGCGCTACGATGCAGGGACACAAATATATGAATTGTGTGTGTATACACATTTAATGATGCACAACTAAGTAGGGACACATATGAATGAATTGTGTGTGTGTGCGCCTACGCCTTGCAAGAGGAGGAAGAATCTTGATACCTTAGCATCCAAGTAAGCATATATCCTCTTGAAGACGAACTTTGCATGCGAAGTCACTTTCCATCTTTGAATCCCGATCTAATCATGAACCACCTAAGTAACTAAGCAATACAAACAAAGAATGTTTTGTTATGGAATCAAACCAACACAAATCTAAAACCTAACAATCTCCCCTTTTGGCTATTCCATGGCAAAACCTCAACCTCACCTTACAATGATCACTCATAGTTGATTGCATTCTCACATCCTCACATTACAATGAGAACCCTATACTAACATATCTTCAAGTCTTCATAAGTCTTCAAGATTCTCCTCATTAATCATCAAGGCACTTGTGAGACAAGCACAACCAAACAAACAAGAGATCTTCTACAAAGAAGATTGGTGAGATATATCTATACAAATCAAACAAAAAATCATTTATCTCATATAAAAGTTTACTTTAAAGCACTCCCTTTAGATCTTTAACCTCAAAATACAAGAATTCTTTACCCCCCTTAAGAAAAGAACTCTCCCCCTTAATACAAGAATGTCAATAATCCATAAAGAGGTACATTTCTTCAACACATGGTGTGGTATACATTTCTCCCTCTTTTTGACAAGGAATAGTCAAAGAGACAAACAAGGGTTTAATAAGGGATCGAAGCAAATATATTAGATAAGTAACATGCATTTTCATTGTTCAAGTATGTCATGTTTTTATCTAAATAAAATCATGTGAACTTGTCATAAAAGAGAACAAAGTCTAGCATACTATGCTTCCCCTTGATAAGTGCTTTATCTAAGATTAAGATAGGACATTGTTCACAATGATATCCACACAATCACACAGTCAAGCAATTTTAAAGAAATTCAACAAAATAAGCTCCACAAACTATGAGAGATACACATATACTTTCAATCTCTCTCATAATTCTTCTAAAATTGCTAGCAAATCAAATTCACTTGTAAGCAAAATAAGTGTGTGTGTGGATTTGCTTCAAACATATATAAAGGAGTAACTGGATCATCAACATGCAAACCATATCAACATCTATTCATCCTAAGCTTTTCCATAAAATGTCAAACCGATTATCATCCGAATTTTTTTGCTTTTAAGAGAATAGATTTCAACATATGAGTGTGTGTGTGCATGTGGCTCGTAATCCCATTTCTGTTTTTCAACTCGAGCAATCACAATTTTCAAATATACTCATTTAAGCCTTCCTCCATTTCTTTTTAGGCTTTGAATCAAAGATGTTTTTATTGATTCTTTGCAACACTTCTTTGTTTTTTTTAAACATAAAAATATACTCTTCATGGCGTCTTTCACTCATCACAATGGTGTAGCCCTTTCCTACATTGGGTGGTTACACAACCAAAGTGTGTAGCCCTTTTCATGAAGATGCTCGTTGAGTTCTATATAGTTGCTGAAGCAAAATGGATACTAACCATAGGTCATCTTAAATATACTAGTCAAAAGACTTCAAGGTGCATCCATAACTCACATATCTTCAAACTAAACATATGAGAGAAGCAAAGTGTGCACTTTTGAAAACCAATTTTTTTTAAGGCTTAAAGGCTCATGATCTAAAAGCAATACAAAGAGACTTACTTAAGATCTTTACTTCTCAATAGAGTAGCTTTCATTGAATATGAAGCTCATATTTTTCAAAAGGATGCCACTCATCAATCAAACAAGGATTTCACACATCATATATAAGATCATTGTTAACAAGTCACTAAAAAGCAAATGTCATCAAGAACCATATGAAAGCTATACTAGTTCTCTAATATGACATGCTACATGATATAATGCACACATAGAGTTGAAAAGATGAATCAAGAAAGCAAGCTTTAGAGTAGAGATATACGTTAGCAATCTTTTTCGTCAATGTATAGTCTTTGCCCTTTTTATGAGCTCTCTTGGCTTGTTTGTCCTCATGACAACAAGTTGTTGGTTTGTTTTACCAAGAGAATAAAGACTAAACATCTCAACTCAAACAAACATATAAAATGACTTTCTCCAAAAGTCTTAACAAATTACACCAAATAGATTTCAAAATTGGACTTCTCTAAAGTCAACCAACAAATTTTGACCATCATAGTGAAAGTATGAGAATATTAAGTCCATGTATTGACTAGAGACACCAAGTTTGAATAGTAAATCAAGCATATTACAAATGACTTAGTCAAGCATCAAACTTAGAACTCTGATCAAACATGAAAAAAAATATATTCTCATATGTGCTACTCAATCAAGTATGAGAGCACTCACCTTTGACCATATTGGTCTTAGGTGAACCAACACAAATAACATCATGATCGTTACTCATGGCAATATGAAATCTAGAAGATAAATCATCAACTATCTTCTTCATGAAAATATCACTCATTTTAAACTCATTGTTATTGCCACGCACAAATATTTCATCAATACAAGATATATGACCATCATGTTTTTTCACATTCTTATCCATACAAATTTTCTTGACATTCTTCTTCACATGTTTATCATTATTATGCACAACATTCAAAGATTTATCAATATCAACATGTTTAGAAGAATGAGTAGGAACCTTTTTCACATCAAGATTTTTAATCCAAACTTTCCTAGTAAGTTTCTTCACATGATCATGACTAATATGCACATTTTTCAAAACGTCAAAACCATTATCATGTTTAGAATCTTTCAAAGAAGATTTGTTCAACTCACTAGCATGCATATTATTCCCTAGTTTGCATTGTCTAATATATCCATAACATCTAGGCCTAATGTGACCAATTACATTGCAATAATGACAAACCGGAATAAATTTAGAAAAATTACCTTTTGAGTGCGCATGCTTTGGTTGAGAAGTTGGTTAAGAAATTCCATAGCTCTTCTTGTCTTTGTCTTTGGTTTTGGAAGAAATAGTAGTTGAGCCTTTTCTAATCCAAATTTTCTTAACACCATGCTTCTCATTACTACTTACAACATGCTTTGACTTATTCTTTGGCTTACTATCATGCAAATCGATTTTATTAGTCACATTTTCAAACAAGTCAAACAAAGCATTATCAACCTTGTTATGCATAGTAGTATGAGGCACAACATGTGTTTTCACAAGCAAGTCATCAACAATATTTTTCTCAACATGCTTTTCTAAGGTCTTCATAGGTCTAGATCTAGATCCATACATGGATGATTGCCTAGGACTATTCATCAAAGACATATCATACAAATCATTCTCATACTTGCATTTACTAATGTATTCATAGCATCTAGGTCTTATATGACCTACCATGTTACAAAAATGGCAAATAGGTACAAATTTGAGAGGGTTACCTTTAGCTTGAGCATTTGAAGTAGTATACCTTCTCACATTGTGTCCTCTTTGATGTCTATTCCTTGATGCTTTGTCTTTTGCATGAGAAAATGATGATTTTTGTCTTTGACCTTGTTGAGATTTTCCTTTGTTGATCATTGTTGATGTTGAGGCACCTCCGGTTACATCCATGGCTGCACCATTAGAGAGAGTACCTACATTCACTTCACCACTTGATTTGACAAAAGTAGAATTGTTAGATGAAGGTGTAACCTTTTCATTCACATAACCTATTCCTCTTTTGTCACTAGGATGCTTACCTATCTTGATGAGAGTTTCTACTTTACTAGCACTAGATGACATCTTACCTATCATCTTGTTAGCCTCATCAAGCTTATCACTAAGCATCTTCTCTTGACACTTATGCTTACTAATTTTGACTCTAAGCACATTTTCAAGTCTTTGAGCACGATCAAGAGAATCATCTCTTTGCTCAACTTCTTGTTTCAAAATTCCTAGTCTTTCATTACTATCTTTCAAGTTATTCTCTAGACTAAGGATTTTGTGTTTAAGCTCTGTATTCTCTTTTTGCTTATTCTCTCCTTCCATGATAAACAACTTCATAGTAAAGTCTTCTTTAAAATCATCTAGCTCTTGAGCACTTTCTTCTATCTTTGAAAAATATTTTTCAATGGTTTTTTTATGCTCCTTAATGTCTTCACTTTGCTTGCTTATCTTCTCCAAAGACATATTCTTCTCATTTTCAAAAGCTTTGATTATCACCACTAAATTGGCATTGATCAAATTTAACTTATTGTTCATAACATTCTTATTGACATTTTCACTAGTTAGTTGAAGGATCTTGTCATTTAAGCTTGTTTCATCATGATGTGAGGAGAATTCACTATCTTCATTACTTGAAGTGTATTCACTTTCCTCACTACTTAAAGATTCTTCACTACTATCCTCAAATCCTCCTTCATACATGGCCACATGAGCAACGTAATTTCTAGAATATTCATGAATCTCCCGACTCTAGTCAAGACTTCCTTGCTCAACAATCCGAGGTCTCACACCTCTTGTCGAGACTTCCATTTGCTTAGCTATCCAAGTACTCCCGACTCTAGCTAAGACTTCCAATTGCTCAAATCAAAGAATCACTCTAAAATATGAGACTTTTTACCTCTTCACAAGGCATCTAAGTGATCATGAATGCAAAACACAAACAAGCACTCAACATAGAAAATGATGATCAACATATTCTATGGACATGAAACTAGATAGCAAGATTATGCTTTCAAAGAACAATCACAAATGTATCTACGCAACCTAAGCATGTTATCAACTAAGAACCAAATCAATGAAATGAATATACCAATTGATGTAGACCTAGTTCTTAGAAAATGAAATTAAATCTAGAAATAGTCAATCCAGCATAAAAAAAAAAGATTTCTAGAAACAGTTTCATGTTTATCAAGTTTAGCACAAATCAATCAACTTATCACAAATCTAGCTAAACTTGAAAATCAAATCAACAAACCAAAAAATGATATCAAAATCATCTTAGTCATGCTTCTTAATCAAAACACATCAATCAATAAGAAGATCTAAAAAGAAAACTAAGAAGAAGATGATTTTACCAACAAGGATGAAAATCAAGAACTGAAGTCTGATCACAACGAAAGATCTAGATATCCTTTGGTTCTGAAAATGCTTGGGTTTGTAGAATTCTTTAAGACACTCAAAATCAGTTTTTGAATCAAGTGATTCGGAGTTGAAATGAAGAAGTTATTACAAAAACAAAAATCAAAATGTTGAAAGAAAATTTCTGCACTTATTCTTCAAATTCATTTTTCTCAACTTGTTATGAATTAGAGGGAAGGAGAGGTTTTAAAGAGAGAATAACCAAATGACCATTTTTCCCCCTTTCATTAGTGCCTACCCGAGATGGCACGTGGGCATCTCAGGGCAGAGCACCTTTGGGGCCGAGATGGCCACTCGCCATCTCGGGATGGTGCAAGGTGATGGCTTAAGCCATCGCACCACTTCCCTTGCGCTCCTCTCTCGTTCTTCAACCATTCTCTAGCATTCGAACTCTGAATTCGAATCCGTTTGAAGATTACAAACCGGGACTCCCTCACAGACATGGAAATATAAGATACTTAACCGATAAAATAAGAATTCGACTCGATATATGAAGATGAAGATAATGTATGCAACAAGAGTTGAAAGTGTAGTATCTTTCGATTTAGAACTCGAAATCAATAGTATGAGTAACCGAAATGACCGGAACTCAATCATGAATAATATAAGACTAAAATCAAGTTCAAGATCCATGTTATACAAACATATAAACAAACAAACACATTTCACACAAGAATGCAAACTACATAGAGATAGTCTTCAATCATGCATTTTCCAAAACATGTTACTTTTATACCAATGCATGAGCATTCAACTTCAAGCGTGTGAAAGTGTTATACCAATTGATGCACTACGATGCGTGGACAGAAATGTATAAATTGTGTGTGTGCGCGCATTTAATGATGAACAACTAAGCAGGGACACATATGAATGAATTATGTGTGTGTGCGCCTACGCATTGCAAGAAGAGGAAGAATCTTGATACCTTATCATCCAAGTAAACATATATCCTCTTGAAGATGAACTTTGCATGCGAAATTGCTTTCCATCTTTGAAGCCCGATCAAATCACGAACCACCTAAGCAATTAAGCAATACAAACAAAGTGCGCCTACGCCTTGCAAGAAGAGGAAGAATCTTGATACCTTAGCATCCAAGTAAACGTATATCCTCTTGAAGATGAACTTTGCATGCGAAATCGCTTTCCATCTTTGAAGCCCGATCAAATCACGAACCACCTAAGCAATTAAGCAATACAAACAAAGAGCGTTTTGTTGTGGAATCAAGCCAACACAAATCTAAAACCTAACTGTGTGCATGTGGCTCATCAGTCCATTTCTATTTTTCAACCCGAGCAAACTTGATTTTCAACTGCACCCCTTTAAGCCTTTTTTTTTTAATTTAGGTTTGAATCAAAGTTTTTTTTTATTGAATCTTTCTTTTTCAACACTTCTTTGATTTTTCTAATATAAACATATACGTTTCATGAAGGTTTTGGCTCATCATAATGGTGTAACACTTTACTACATTGGGCGACTTCACAACCAAAATGTGTAGCCCTTTTCATGAAGGTGCTTATTGAAGTCTATGTCGTTGCCGAAGCAAATTGGATACTAACCATAGTTCATCTTAAATGTACTAGTAATAGGACTTCAAGGTGTATCCACAACTTACATATGTTCAAACTCAACTTACTTCAACAAAACATACAAGAGAAGCAAAATGCATTTTTGAAACCAAAAATTTATGGCTTATGAGCACATGATCTAAAAGCAATACAAAGAGATTTACATGAGAACATTACATCTCAAGAGAGTAGCTTTTAACGAATATAAAGTTCATATTTTTCTAAAACATGCCACTCATCATTCAAACAAATAATCCACACATCATATTTAAGACCTTTGTGAACAACATCACTAAGAGATGTTTAGAAAGTAAATATCAATGAGAACCACATGAACAATATACTTAGTTCCCTAATATGAAATGCTTCATGAAGTTATGCAAATAATGAGTTAAGAGATGAAAAACCAAGAATGCAAGCATTTTCATCAAAGGCAAAGTCTTCACCCTTTTTTGAGCTCTTTTGGCTTGTTTGTCCTCATGACAACAAGTTGTTAGTGTGTAAATTAAAATTTCAACTCAAAACAAATATATGACTTTCTCTAAAAGTCTTAACAAACAATCAACAACATATAGTTTCAAAAAATGGACTTCTCTAAAGTCAATCAGTAGACTTTTGAAATTCCCTTAATGTGTGTCTATCCTAACCTAGAGAGGGGGTGAATGGTTTTAATTTGACTGATTGCCGATTTTTTGAATTAGCCAATGTTAATGAAACTACCCTATATTATCAAGTGCTCAATTAAACGTAATTAAGCCTAAAAAAATAAAACACAAGTATTTGTTTTACGTGAGAAACCCTCTAATTGGGCAAAACTCACGGGCTAACCACTTAGCCATATGCGGTACATAAAATCCACTACTTGAATGAAAGTTTACAACCTATTTTGACCTCTTGTCACACCATCCACGGTTACTAACCTTTTTCACTCTACCCAAAATACCTATAATAGTGATATTGGACCAATAAGCTTTGTCACTAAACCACTTAGTCACAATGCTTAACAATCATAGAAGAGATAAGCAACATAAGGGAATATATAAAAATATTCTAGATGCGAAAATGCTAGGTCAATAAATTTAAGCTTATCTAAGGATTTAAAGATGTCAATGAATGAAAATCCTAGATATCAATGATCTAAATGCAAAGCAAATGATTTAGCTAGAATGGGAAAAATGGTCATAAATCCTATATATTAATAAACACAAAGTCTCAACCAACAATCAACAATCAAAGCATGTTATAAATTCAATTAAACATAAAGACATGCATTGAATGAACAATAAATGCTATTCCTAGGTAAACATGGCATAAGAATTAAATATGAAATTCTAGGACATGTAGAAACTACCTAGTCAAATAAAAGATAAAGTCCCATGCTTGGAAGATGGAAGAATGATGCTATATGATTATGAAATAGAGTTTCGTTGAGTAAAGTTGAGTGTTTGAGAGTCTTTCTCTCTCTAGAAAAGCTTGATCTTTCAAAAATGGCTTCTTGGACTCATAAAATGAAATAGGGAAGAAGAGAACATTACTATGTCAAGACAAAACAAAACGACACTGTTTAGAGCAAATCAGAAGTCGACCATTATATCTACCGCTATGAGTATCACAGTGGTCTAACAGCGGTGAGCCACTACTGTGATAATCAACAACTGTCTTATAGCGGTGCCACAACAGCTGGTGCCTGAGAGAGACCGCAATTTGTACCGTTATCATAATTCACTGCGGTCCTACAAAGGTTTGCATGCAAACATTAAAACCCCTATCTTTTGAACAATCAATCAAAATGCAAATGATATGAGCATGCAAGAAGGAGATAAAACATGAGTATGCACCTAAACGAACTACACATATGATAAATAAAATGAATTTTGGATGTGTGCAACTAAATCTTTTCAACGAGGGTTAAGCACAAGTAATTTACCTTCAAAGTGCTTTGAGCTTGATCAGAATGGGGTTGGCCTAATCTACCCTTACAAATTTAAACCCCAACTTGTGGTTGTCAACGAAATAAGCCAATCAACAATTGTGAAACTTACAATTTTGACCATCATAAAAAATATGTGTGGTAGCTAAGTTCATGTGAAGTTCCAAAGAAAAAAAAACTAGCTAGCTAAATCTCTTAACAACTTGACACTAATCTTGAGGCTAACTCACATGTGCAAATTACACTAATGGTAAGAGCATTCACCCTTGACCCATTTGGTTTTAGGAGAACTTATGTAAAAATCATGAGAGCATTCACCCTTGACCCATTTGGTTTTAGGAGAACTTATGTAAAAATCATGATCATCTTTAGCTTTATTGTTGAACCTAGAATGGAGATCTTCAACAATTTGATTAAAAAAAATATCATTGATACTCATATCATCAACATTATTAGCAACACATGATTTGTCAAGACTCCCATAACCAACAAACTTCTTCATTCAATTCTTTTTAACAAGCATCTTAGAAACATCATGCTTATTAGCATGCTTTAACTCAAGGTTAATCTCCTTATCTCTAGGTGCATTTCCTATTTTGAAAAATTCAATGTACTTATAACACCTTGGTTTGATATGACCAATGATGATACAGAAATGACAAATAAGAATAAATGATGAGATTGTACCTTGTAGATTTGAAGAAGTAGTGAAAGTTTGTGAAGATACCTTGTTTTTTTTTTACCTTAACTTTGGGAAGACTGTTCTTGGAAGACTTCTTGATCTTCTTGTACTTGGACTTTCTCGAAGAAGGTGGTGTTATCACAGGCTTCTCCTTGCCTTCAAAGATGCTAGATTCTCCTTGAGGTTGAGCAAGATCCTTGATAATCTTCATGTTGATTGAACCATTGACTAAGTCTTTGATTGCTTTCTTACCAATGTTTATCTTCTCTATATATTATTGCTCTCTAACCTTCATGACAAACTATCTTCTTGTTTTCAAAGAAAAGTCTTTCAACCTTAATTAGCCATTTAATGATGTCATCCTTTTCGCACATGAGTCTATGTAAGGTCTCAACAAACTTATCCACTTGAGTTTTGATCAAATCATCTTTCTCCTTTACATCTCTCAATTCTTCTTCTCTTTGCTCCTCAAGACTCCTAATCTTGGCCATAAGATTGAGATCAATTGTATTCAAACATTTATGGCTTTTTGATTACTTTGATCAACCTCCTTATCCACGAAAACTATGTGATCATTCTCTAGCTTTGTGAAAGAAGCCGTAAGAGCAACAAAGTTTCTAACATGCTTTTCTTCACTTGAGGACTCATCACTAGAGATCTCTTATTCACTAGAGTTATCATTACTCCATGTAGCCGTTACTGCCTTTCCTTTGTTATCCTCATTAGATTTCTCATTAGGACAAGCCATAGTGACCAAACTTTTTATATTTGAAGCATTGAACCTCTTTGTTATTCTTTGCATGGCCACTCTTATCATTTCGTGGAATAGATGACTTCTTGACTTCTTTTTTCTTAAACTTTCTAACTAAGAATGCCATTTCCTCATCCTTTTCTTCACTTTCTTTATCAATGGCCTTGAAAGCAATAACCTTATTCTTGACTTTAGGTTTCAAGCTCTTTTCATATGTTTGAAGTGATCCAAGCAATTCGTCGATGCACAATCAATCAACATCCTTGTTTTCCTCAATGGCCGTAACCTTTGCCTTGAACTCTTAGGTAAATATCTAAGAATCTTCTAATTTAGTTGCTGTCTTGAGATAGGCACACCAAGTGCTTGACATTGGTTGTCTATGTTTAGAAGTTTGAATTGGAATTCTTCAAACACATCTTCTTCACTCATTTTCAATTTTTCGAATTGTGATGTTATCATTTGAAGCCTCAATTTCCTCACTGCCAATGTTCCCTATTTGGAAACTTGTAATGTATCTCATACCTTCTTGACGAACTTATGATTTTGAATGTAGGAGAATTGATGCCTATCAACTCCTAAAAAAATGGCATTCATGGTTCGGTGGTGCCACTTGGCAACTTTAAAATCATTGACCGTCCACTCACACCTTAGTTTGGAAATTACGGGGCCATCTTCCAAAGTCTTACATGGTGGTGTGTAACCTTTTTCAACTACCATCCAAGCTCTCTCATCAATAGAGTGGACATAGGCTTTCATCCTTAACTTCCAAAATCCATAGTTATGTCCTCAGGCAATGGAGGCCTCGAGTTTGAAGTTCCCTCTGCCATTATCTCTTCTTATAACACCGTAACTTCAAAGCTTTGCTCCTAACCATGATTATGAGCTGGATCTTGTTAATTATGTCTAACAATCTGCTCTGATACCAATTGAAATATATAATCATGGTTAAATTACCTATAGCTAACCTAAGGGGGGGATGAATAGGTTTTTTGCACCGTATTCAATCCCTTGAAACAAACTAAGGTTTGTACCTCTAGATAGCCTCTATCACAACATTTAAAGCAAGTGAAAAGCATACAAAGACTATTAACAAGCATTCTCAAATAATCAAGTAAAGTCAAAAGTCTATAACTTGCAAGTGAAGTAGCAATACTCAAAACACAAATCAACAAGTACGTGTATAAATATACATTACTAGAAAGAGCATGTACTAAATAGTAACCTATCATGTACACAATGTTTAGTTTACAAAATAAAGATATATGCAACTATGATCGAATGAGTAGTTTGAATATCACACATTTTCAAATCTTGTTATCCAAAGATATCTAGAAGAAAAAAAATAAAAAAAGATTCATACAAACACATATACAAATATAAAGAGATAGAGATAGAGACATTTGACACATGATTTTTACATGGTAAAACCTTCAAAGAGGAAACATCCACGTGTTAAATCCGTAACCACCAGTAAACCGTAATCCACTATGATGAGTAAAAGATACATACTCAAAGAAGTGACCAACCCTATGACACACACTTCAAGCTATCAACTTCTATTCTACCCACAGACCTAGTGAATCACTTTGCCTACTTCATATCCAACATGTGACTATCACACATCTAGGAAGCAACTTTTTGTTGAGGTTTATGCCTTAAAGCTTTTAATTTATAAATGTGAATGAAACATTAATAAAGAAGTAGTTTATTCATTCTATAAATTTTTCTCATAAATGTGTACTTAACATTAAAGATTGTCGAATGTAGTCTCTAACTGAGTATATAAGTTGAAATTCCCTAGAAAGTGTGTATATATAACCTAGAGGGGGGTGAATAGGTTTTAATTCGATAGATTATCAATTTTGCGAATTAATCAATATTAACAATTCTACCCCATTTTACTTAAATGGTCAATTAAATGACAACAAACAAAAAACAATAACAACACGGAAAATATACGTGGAAACCCTCCAAATGGGAAAAACCACGGGCTATTTAGAGCGCCACCCTCGATCCTCAAAATGCACTATTGAGTAAAAGTTTACAACCTATGTTGACCTCCTGTCTAACCCTCAAGTTACTAACCCTTTCACTCTACCCAACAGGCCTTAAAAGTGATTTTGGATCACTAGCCTTGTGCACTAACCACTTATCCACAAGCTAAAACAACAATGAAGAGATAATGGCAAACTAAGTGAATATGCAAGAATATTCAATATGCAAAAATGCTAGGTCAATACATTCATGCTTATCTAGGATTAATAATGACAATTAAAGAAAATCCTAGATATCAATGTTCTAAATGCAAAGGCAAGAAGAATTAGCTAGAGTGGCAAATCATCCTAAATGCTAGCTATCACAAATTAATGCATCTCAACCAACAATCAAAACACAAGCATGTCATAAAAACAATTAAACACTCAAGCAAGCAATTAATGTGTAATAAAGACTAAAACCCTAGGCATACATGTCTTGTAATTAAAACATAAAGCTTAGAACATGTAGAGAATACCTAGTCATGCACACACAAGAAACCCATGCTTGGAAGATGCTTTATGATTTGGATTTTAAGGATGGTTGAGTAAAAATGGCTTCTTGGAGCTTCTCTCTCTAAAGAACAATATCTCTCTCTCAAAAATAGGTTTGGAAGCTCTCAAAAATGAGCTGGAAGAATATGATGTATATTTATTAGGCCTAAAGTGAAACTGCGTCGTTTTGGGCGAAAGGCAACCAAAACGCGTCAGGACCGCTGGCTGTACCGCGGTCCAGGCAGGTGTCCAGACCGCGGCACAAAGAGCGGCGTATCGTCTGGAAAACGCCGCTCTGTAGGCCGCTGTGCATGCAGCATGAACAGACCGCGGTCTGGATAGCATGCATCTTCTGTGAAACTCCGCTTGGGAGGCCGCGGCGTAGGTAACACGCACAGACCGTGGTAGACACAGCGTGCATCCTCTGTCAAACACTGTTGTGCAGGCCGCGGCGGGGTTACTGCACGTAGAGCAGTCTAGACAGCGGTAAAGAGGAAAAAATCCTCTTTCTAAAGCACAAACATACATTCACGCTCAAATAAAAAATTAGACACACAGGGCACTCAAAATGGAAAATAAGCATGCAAGCAAGATAATTAAAATAAAATGCATGAGTGTGAGTGTGTGCACTAAATCTCTTCAATGAAGTTAAGCAAGTGATTTTACCTTTGATGCTTGAGCTTGGTTACGAACAATGAAGCCCTAAACTACCCTTACATATTGATCCCAAAATGTGGTTGTCAACGAAATAAGCCAATCAAAAAACGAGGAACTTACAATCTCCCCCTTTGGCTATTTCGTGACAAAACCACTCACTCACAAAGTATCCTCACAACATATAACAAGAAATAAACAAGAGGTCAACAAACAACCATTCTATGTTACAAGAGATACCTAAAGCTAAATCTTCAAATCTTTCATCTCTTGTAGCATGATCATCCCTACAAAACCAAGAACTACACTTTCCAAGGCAAGTGTATGAGAGGGATCAAGAAAAATAAACACATGTGCAATGTGCATGAAATATAAACAAGTAGCATGCAATCAACAATGCACAAAGCAAATGCTCCCCCTAAATAGGTCAACTCCCTCACAATAAGTCAATCTCCCCTTAAAACATGCCAATATCAACTCCCTCTAAATCCAACACTACTCCCCATTTTTGTCACAAGATTGGCAAAGAAGTATTCCCCAACCGGGATGCTGTAGTAGAGAGAGATATTTGCAATGTAAATGCATAATCATATACAACAACTTTATGCAGATTAATTAAGATAAAGAGAAAAACATGGAAGTTTTATTGATTGAAACATGTGCAAAAGTTTGCCTTGAATGAAGTACATGCAACATTAACTTCCAAAAGCATGGTATTTGGCAAAGGAAAAATAACACATGAGGTTCCAAGAGAAGTCAAACCAATTTTCACCAAATGGACAATGGAAAACAAGATATAGTTTAACTAAAAACATAAGAACAACTATCAACCGTTACAAGTTGAACAAGGCATGAGTGACTATTGCGCCCTATTAGATTTTTCCTGGTAAGATGCCCGTATGATAGTAGCCTTGTTCAATAAGTAAAGAGATAGACTATTGGATTGTGAAATCCTTGAAATGGATACAATATCCTTATTGAATGAAGTCTCAAAAGTCACTTGCACACATGTTTGCAATCATTTTGTAAGCATTCAATAAATTCAGCATGCATATCACTTTAAGCATGGCAAGATCAAGTTTTCACAATCATGGAGATAAACCTTGGGTCAATCAAATGTACTGCCCACACAAATTTCCTAGTCCAAAAATGCATGTTTGAACACAAATGAGACATGCATTTCAAATAAGGCAAAAACACACTTATTGAACAAAAAGACATATAATAATATATGCATCCAAGATACTCAAGGAATTAATTAAAGAGCATAAAATTGAACAATTATTTGCCTTTTAAGATGCAAGTTCGCTCTCTTTGCTTGAGCTCCTCAAATGGGGTCAACCACCAAAAACCCATCGATGTATATGACAAATCCCAATAGACCTACTAAGAGATATAAACCTATTTGAATCTAATGGTTTTGTAAACAAATCTACTAGTTGATCATTTGTACCCACATGTTCAAGTGCAATGCATTTTCTCTCAACTAGCTCCCTTATGAAATGATGTCTAATGTCAATATGCTTAGTTCTAGAATGTTGGACATGATTTTTTGAAATATTGATGGCACTCATGTTATCACAATAAAGGGTTAGAGTACCTTGCTCAAAGCCATAGTCCACAAGCATTTGTTTTATCCAAAGGAGTTGTGTGTAAGCACTCTGAGCTGCTATATACTCGGCCTCAGCTGTGGATAATGAGATGGAATTTTTCTTCTTGCAAAACCTAGACACAAGATTGTTCCCTAGGAAGAAGCAACCGCCGGATGTACTTTTCCTATCATCACAATTACCTGCCCAATCATTATCACTAAAGCCAACAAAACTAGCATTAGTGCCAAAAGAGTACCATATCCCATAGTTGGATGTCCCATTCACATATCGAATGATTATCTTTACAGAGAAGAGATGGGATTCCTTGGGATTCGCTTGGTAACTAGCACATACACCAACACTAAAAGCTATATAAGGCCTCCTAGCAGTCAAGTATAACAAGCTCCCTATCATGCCACGATATAGACTTTGATCCATATTTTTTCCACTAGCATCTTTGCTAAGTTTCAAAGTGGTACTCATTGGTGTGTCACAATGTTTGGCATTCTCAAGGCCAAACTTCTTCACTAGGTTCTTGGCATACTTAGCTTGGGATATGAAGATCCCATCATGCATTTTCTTGATTTGCAAACCTAGGAAGTAATTGAGTTCACCAACCATGCTCATTTGAAACTCATGAGTCATGACATCAACAAATTGTTGAAATTTCAAGTTGTTGGTGGAACCAAAAACTATGTCATCAACATAAATTTAAGCTATGAATAGCTCATCTTTAGTGCACTTGATGAACAAGGTCTTGCCAACACTACCTCTAGAGTAGTCATTGTCAACAAGATAAAGAGTGAGGCACTCATACCAAGCCCTCGGTGCTTGTTTCAACCCATATAGTGCCTTCTTGAGGCGATAAACATGATTGGGGTGGTGAGGATCCACAAACCCTTTAGGTTGCTCAACAAACACTTCCTCTTGCAAGAAGCCATTGAGGAAGGCACTCTTAACATCCATTTGATACAATTTAAATTTGTGAACACACGATATGGGTAAGAGAAGCCTAATGGACTCTAAACGGGCAACGGGAGCAAAAGTCTCCTCAAAGTCGATACCCTCAATTTGAGAGTATCCTTGTGCAACAAGTCTAGCTTTGTTCCGCACAATGTTGCAATTATTATATGATTTATTCCTATAGACCCACTTGGTGCCGATTACATTAGTGTTCTTAGGCCTAGAAACTAGAGTCCAAACCTCATTTCTTTCAAATTAATTTAACTCTTCTTGCACAGCAAGGACCCAAAACTCATAAACTAAGGCTTCATCAACCTTTTTGGGTTCAATTTGTGAGGTGTAGCAAGTATAACAAATTAGATTTTCTAATTGATGTCTAGTCCTCACACCCTCATTCACATTTCCAAGAATGTCACTCTTGTTATGGAGATGCTTAACCCAAGGAGCGGGTTCCTTAGAGTCCAAAGTAGGATCTCTATCAAGAGATTTTGTAACCTCTTTTTCAAGCTTTGATTTTTCATCACTAGAAATCCCGTCAACATTCACCAAGGTAAAATCATCAATCATACTAATCCCCTCATCATGGTTACTAACCTTAGGCCTACAATCATCTATGACCACATTAGATGATTCCATTGCACTTCGTGTCTTCAAATTAAAAACTCTATAGGCCTTACTATTTAGGGCATAGCCAATGAAAATCCCCTCATCACTCATTTGACTTCCTACCCTTCCACAATTCATAGGAGGTTTTCCTAGTCCCGGGCCTAAGAAACACCCTATTGCCTATATAACAAGCTGTATTGACAGCTCCAGCCCAAAGATTCCTAGGCACATTGTTGCTATGCAACATCACACAGGCCATCTCTTGAAGGACTCTATTCTTCCTCTCTACTACCACATTTTGTAGAGGAGTTCGAGGAGCTGAGAACTCATGGGAAATACCAAGACTACCATAAAAGTTTTCAAAGATAACATTTTCAAATTCTCTCCCGTGATCACTCATAATTCTCTTGATGCATTTTATGTAAGAATCCTTCTCATTTTGAATTTTAGTGCAAAGCATTTTAAAAGTTTCAAATGTTTCAGATTTCTCTCTAAGAAAGTAAGTCCAAGTAAATCTAGAAAAATTTATCAACACAAAGAAAAATGTACCTCTTGCCACCGAGACTCTCGGTTTGCATGGGACCTATAAGATCCATATGAAGAAGCTCAAAAGGCTCCTTGGTGGCAAGGTACTTGCCCTTCTTATGCACACTCTTAGTTTGCTTTCCTTGTTGACAAGGTCCACAAACTCCTTCAATCCTACTTCAAAATTTAGGAAGGCCTCTCACAATTTTCAACCTCTCAAGAACTTTCAAGTCTTTGAAATTCATATGACCTAACCTTTGATGCCACAATTAAATTTGATCACAACTAGACAAATTGCAAGATATGCCATTAGAATCAAGACAATAACAATTGTCACTTGATCTCTTGCTTTTCAATAGCACTTGGCCATCTTCATCTAGAATAGAGCAATCAACTTTTCCAAACAAAACCGAAAGCACTTCATCACTTAAGTGTGATATGCTAATGTGATTGGCTTGCAAGCCATCTACATAGAGAGCATTAGGCAAGGAGGGCAAACCGGGGATGGTAATGTTTCCTTTTCCAAGAACTTTCTTACGTGCCCCATCACCAAAAGTGACAAATCCACCATCCTCCATCATAAGAGTTTCAAAGAAACTCTTGTTTCTGGTCATGTGCCTAGAACATCCACTATCAAGGTACCAAGTGTTAGAGGCTTTCGCCTTCAGCCACGTGGAAAACACACTCATTTGTCCTAATCCGCCTAGTAGCAACATTGTCATTTCTAGGAGCCTTGGGTTCATTGTTTCTAAACTTCCTAGGTTCATGCATTTTGGCTCTTCTAAGCATATTCTTCTCAATCATGCTTTCAAATCGACACAACTTAATGAATTTAAAATAGTTCAGCCTTATGTGACCTTCAACACCACAATAATAACAAATGGGAGTAAAGTAAGAATTCATACCGTATCCTTGTGCGAGCATGAAAAACTTCCCTTTCCTTTGAGTTGTCCTTTGGTGTTGAGCAGAATCTCTTCTTTGAAACATCCTTTGTGGTTGAGCCACATCAGCTTCTCTTCTTGGTTTTTAGGTGAAAACCTCTTTGTTGAATTTGAGGGTTACTTGAAAGTTGAGGTCTTGTATGATGTGTTCTAGCTCTTGGTGGATGAGCTTTTGCTTGAGAATTTGTTTGAGCCTTCATTTGAGCTTGCTTTTAAGATTCTCCAACTTCATTAGATCTCATTTGTTGGTGTGAACTTTGAGTCTCTTTGACCTCTTGACTTTTGACAAAGATGGTATTCTTCAAGGAAGTGGCATCCTTGCCTTTCACATATCCTAGGCCCGTTTTATCACTCGGACTCTTCCCACATGATAGCATCTTGTCAAGTCTCTCAGTTCCGGATGTTATCCTGGCAACCAATTCTTTTGCTTCATTAAGCTCAATCTTCAAGTTTTCTTCACTCTTCTTAGTGATCACAAGCTCCAACTTTAAACTCTCTTCTAACTCTTTACCACTCTTTATTTTCTCACTCAAGTGAGTAATCTTGAGAGTCAACTCTATATTCTTTTTTTTTCAACTCTTGAACTTCTTTCTTCTTTTTCAATCTAGACTTTTCGAAAAAATTCATGAAGTCTACATAGTCCATTTCCTCATCAATCTCAAACCTAGAGTTAGAAGAGGCACTCTCATCACTAGAGTCATCTACTTATTCCTTGTCACTCACAACTTCTTTGCCATTATAAGATGTTGTGAAGGCAATGAAGTTTGAAACTCTATCTTCATCATCCGAAGATTTTTCTTCCTCTTCTAAGTCTTCACTATCACTCCAAATGACCGCCATCGCCTTCCCTTTTTTCTTTTTCTTCAAATTTGCACATTCTGGAGCAATGTGACCAAAACCACTTCATTCATAGCATTGAATGCCCTTCTTGGAGTCACCTTCTTGAAACTTTTCAGTCTTCTTAAAGGGGGTTTTCTTCTTCACTTCATGTCCATTGGACCCAAAACCTTTACTCTCAAATCTCATGAATTTCTTGAATCTTTTGACCATAAGGGCCATTTCTTCATCCGAGTCTTCCTCCTCTTCTTCAACCTTAGAGGTCTTCAAGGCAATACTCTTTTGCTTCTTTGGAGGAGTGGGTGAGGTGTTCCATCTTGACTCATAAGCTAGAAGTCTTCCAATAACTTCACTTGGCTTCATATTCTTGTACTCACCATTCTCTTCAAGTGCCGTCACCTTTGATTCGAACCTTGACGAAAGTGATCTCATAACTTTTGCTTGACTTTCCTGTCAGAATAGGGGTCACCAAGTTGATGGCTTTGGTTGACAATATCCATCAACTTCACTTGAAGTTCATTGAAGCATTCATGCTCCTCCATCCTAATCATCTCAAATTACATTTAGAGGACTTGGAGCTTTGAGTCATTGACTACCTCGGCTCCCTCATGTGCCGTTTAAAGAATGTCCCAAGCCTCCTTTGCAATCCTAGTGTTTTGGACCAACTTGTATTGATTATCGTCCATGGCACATAGGATGGCATGCATAGCCTTGTTGTTTCACTTGGATGTTTCAAACTCTTTAGTACTCCTACTAGACTTGGGCTTGGGAGCTTTTACACCATCGTCGATGATCATTGTTGGAGGAGTATAACCGTCTTCAATAGCAATCCAAGCACGGTCATCTATTTGGCAAAGATAGGCTTCCATCTTGCCCTTCCAAGTAACGTAATTCACCCCATTGAGCAGAGGGGATCTTGTGCTTGAGGCTCCCTCACGACTATTTTCATTTCCATTCATTGTGTTTGAGGGTAATGAATGATATGAAGATGCAAATGTAATGCAACACATAAAATGCAAACAACCAAAATGCACAAGGTAAGACACACACAATGAAAAGATCACCTAAGTATATCTAGGCACCGGCTCTGATACCAATTGAAATTCCCTAGAAAGTGTGTATCTATAACCTAGAGGGGGGTGAATAGGTTTTAATTCGATAGATTACCAAATTTCCGAATTAATCAATATTAACAATTCTACCCTATTCTACTTAAATGCTCAATTAAATGACAACAAACGTAAAACAATAACAACACGAAAAATATACGTGGAAACCCTCCAAATGGGAAAAACCACCGGCTATTTAGAGCGCCACCCTTGATCCTCAAAATCCACTATTGAGTAAAAGTTTACAACCTAGGTTAACCTCCCATCTAACCCTCCAGTTACTAACCCTTTCACTCTACCCAACAGGCCTTAAAAGCGATTTTGGATCACTAGCCATGTGCACTAACCACTTAACCACAAGCTAAAACAACAATGAAGAGATAATGGCAACCTAAGTGAATATGCAAGAATATTCAATATGCAAAAATGCTAGGTCAATACATTCATGCTTATCTAGGATTAATAATGACAATTAAAGAAAATCCTAGATATCAATGTTCTAAATGCAAAGGCAAGAAGAATTAGCTGGAGGGGCAAATCATCCTAAATGCTAGCTATCACAAATTAATGCATCTCAACCAACAATCAAAACACAAGCATGTCATAAAAACAATTAAACACTCAAGCAAGCAATTAATGTGCAATAAAGACTAAAACCCTAGGCATACATGTCTTGTAATGAAAACATAAAGCTTAGAACATGTAGAGAATACCTAGTCATGCACACGCAAAAAACCCATGCTTGGAAGATGCTTGATGATTTGGATTTTAAAGATGGTTGAGTAAAAATGGCTTATTGGAGCTTCTATCTCTAAAGAACAATTTCTCTCTCTCTAAAATAGGTTTGGAAGCTCACAAAAATGAGTTGGGAAGAAGATGATGTATATATATGAAGCCTAAAGTGAAACTGCATCGTTTTGGGTGAAAGGCTGCCAAAATGCTTCTGGACCGCTGGCTGTACCGCGGTCATGGCAGGTGTCCAGACCGCAACACAGAGAGCGGTGTATCATCTGGAAAACGCTGCTCTGTAGGCCGCTGTGCATGCAACGTTCACAGACCGTGGTCTGGATAACATGTATCCTCTGTGAAACTCCGCTTGGGTGACCGCAGTGTAGGCAACACGTACAGACCGCGGTAGACACAGCTTGCATCCTCTATCAAACACCGTTGTGCAGGCCCAGTGGGGGCACTGTACGTAGAGCGGTCTAGACCGCGGTAAAGAGGAAAAAATCCTCTTTCTAAGGCATAAACATACATTTACACTCAAATAAAAAATTAGACACACAAGGCACTCAAAATGGCAAATAAGCATGCAAGCAAGATAATTAAAATAAAATGATGAGTGTTAGTGTGTGCACTAAATCTCTTCAATGAAGTTAAGCAAGTGATTTTACCTTTGATGCTTGAGCTTGGTTATGAACAATGAAGCCCTAAACTACCCTTACATATTGATCCCAAAATATTGTTGTCAACGAAATAAGCCAATCAAAAACAGAGGAACTTACATAAGTGTCATGTACAAAGGAATTCAGTTTGAGATGATCAATCTAAAGAGTCCGTAGATAGTAAGTAGAGATGGGTACTTTGTGGTTAATCTATAGCTGCAGTCCATTCTGTAATATACGGTGGTTTTGACCTAGACTATTCATATGGTGATATGAAAATGGAGGAACCTTACAAGAAGTGATCATATATTATTAGGTCATGATCTATATGAATTTCTCACCAAGATTCGTTACATAATGAGATTCATATATATTAACAAATGGTGGCTATATATAGGTGATCTTAATCATGAGTGTCTTATCGATTCCTTCAGGCTATATCATGGTTTTTGATATACCATGGGTGTGATCGAAGTTGCATTCTCAGTTAATAACTTCGTTTGTTGGAATCACAGTTTGGCTTGTGGTTGGGAATGTTTGTACACAAAAGTGGAATTTACTCCGTGTGAGAAGTAGATAGTAGTTCCCTTAAAGGTTGATTTGGGGCTTGAACAATATGAGTGCTCTCCTTCTTCCATAAAAGAAGTTAGGATTTATTATTCATTAGAGAATTAATTGTACTAAATGGAAAAGATGTAATTAGAGGTGTATAACAGACTTTATGACATATCTAATTATGAACTACTTGTGGATGATCATACCGTATGCAATAGCTATCTCGATAGACAACTGTAATTTCAGTTTGTGTAATACATCTATAGTTGCGAGAGTCCATCCTTGGGTTTTTAGTGGAATAACTCCGAGGTTAATAATCATGAAATATTAATTAAAGAGTTTAATTATTTATTTCTAAGTATTATTAGAGCTCAAAACTGTGAGTCCATTAGTTCCCCTTGCTAGCCCAATTGATTGAAGGTAATAATAGTCACGGTTAATTAATTGGATTGTCCAAGTAATTGTGTTATGAAAGTGACACGTATCTAGTCCGGGATTAATTGAATAATGAGATTATTTGATTAATATTTTAATAATTAAATTAATTATATAATTAGTTTATGTAATTAATGAATTACCAATTGTGAATTATTAATTGATTATAATTGGAGTTTGCAGGTTCAAATCATGACTGAGGAAAAGATTAAAATAATTGGATTATTTTATTCTTTATTTACTCTAGTATTTAAGTCTTAGTCAACAAGGATTAAGTGGGAGTTAGATTCCTATCTTACCTAAGGCACTTAAATACTAAATATCCTTTTGATATATGGAACTATATTTTGACAAAGATATGTCTCTTGTTATTAAATATATAGTTATATTAACATAACAAGGATACAAACTCATAGCGATTCTTTGAACCAAATGCATAGAGCAAACAAAACTCGAGAGGGTCTTGGAATTTCAGCCAAGTAAAGAAAAAAAAATTATTCGTGCTTGTGGTGGCTGAACTTGCCAAGAAGAAAAGAAGGCATTCTTTCTTCAAGCCTCAACATCCTCCTTAGTTCCTTGAAGACCTTGACGTGCCCACATATAGTTACCAGATTGCGGAACATAGCAAAGAAGACTTGGTGGTTCATAATCAGAATAAAGTTTAAAGAAACGAAGGAGTACATCTTCAAGGGTATGATCTAACACTCCTCGATAGATTCTTACATATTGTATATATTTTCAACATTTTGCATAAATTTTTTAAAACCCCTCTTCCATTGCGCAACGTAAATCCAGGTTCATACAGTTGGTATTAGAGCCAATTATACAATATATAACAATAAAAGTTTCTTTTTCATAGTTTTATTCTTTTATTTGCATGTATGGTATGTGTAGACACTTTCTAATGATTGTATGATGTTTATAATTATTTTTTAATTTAGCATAAACATGGTTGATCGTTAATTGTATGCTACAATGTGTTTAGGGTTCTTAATAAAGGTTGTAATATTTTTCTCATGTAAAATTAATTTCGGGATGTATTGTTAATATTATATTTTTATGCTGATATTTTTTTTATGTAAATTGATGAAGAAGACGATCTAGAAGACAAAGCACAACAGTTGCATGGACCTGTTGTGCAATGGCACAACTACGAGTGAGCGTGATTGTCCCGCAAAAGCATTTCTTTACACAACAGTATTGCACATGCACAACATATGTTAAAAGCCACATTTTGTGTTGCATGCACAACAACACAAGCACGGTGTTGCTAGACATAGTTGCAATTCAGTTATTGTGTGTTTGTTAAGCATTATCGCATGCCGATGTGCAATGCTTCAGCATGCAGCCAGCGTGTTTTCATGCTACACATGCATACGAATGATGGCCACGCACAAAAGCGCTAGGCCGTGAATTTACGATGCTAGGGTTTCTAAATTTTAAAAAGGATTTTGGGTTGGATTTTTTGTTTAATGCGTTGGACCTCCAATAAGTGTTAGAGTAACACTTGGGCTTTAGGTTTGATTCATGAGATGAGTCACAACATAAAAAATAAAAATTAATCAAGTTGGTCTTGGTCAAAAACCTAAAATAAGAAGAACCCTAACACTTGAAGAATATTGGAATTACTTGAAGACCAAGGAATGCCTTGGATAACTTTTGTAATTAGATTTTTTTATAAAAACGTTAGATAGCCCATTGTACTCGGTCAATTCATGTATGCTTTTATTATGAGATGATTAAAGCACTAAGCACTGCCATGCATATACATGTCATTTAGATTAGGTGTGCCTACACACACACACACACACACACACACATGTATTGATATATCATGCATGCGTAATTGCCATTACAAATTATGTGTTCTTTTTTTAATCTGATTAAAACTTAGGATATTCAAATAAATGGCTATTAAATAATGAGATTAGTTTTTTGAATAAAAACTTGGTAATTCTCATTAATAACTAATCTATTAATTAAATTGTTTAAGTAGTTAGATTAGTTAGGTCATTCACTTAATATTAGGCTTAATTAGATTATAGCCCTAATATAATTGGACCTAATAATGTGATTAGTTTTAGTAGTTAAAACTTGGTAAATCACATTAATTAATTCTAGTCTTCGTAAAATTGTTTACATAGATTAGAATTTGAATAATGAACTCCATTTTTAATTAGTTAATAATCGGATTAGTTCATTTGTTATTAGAATAAGATTTTAATAATTTGTTATATATGCCCTAGACATTCAGATTGAAATTAGCCATTTATTCTTAGTAATATCTAGGTGCATTAGTAATTGAAAGCCCTAATTCTATAATTGTGAGTGAGAGAGGGATATATGACATTATATTCTCAGTCTCCATCATTAGTTCAACACTGTGAGATTCAAATGGAGCCTAGAGAAGGCTTTGCTTTCGTCCTCCCTAAGGAGGGTCTCCATGAGAATCAATACCAAGGTTGACTTCCTAACGGATAGGATTTCTGAGTGTATTTTGGGATTGACCGACCCTAAGACAACAATTCTCAAGTTAAACTTAAGAGATCTGAAATGGTGGGTTGCACTCACAAGGTTTTAATTAAATTAGTTAATTATAAACCTGACTGAATTAAAACGATTGTTGAATGATAGAAGAATAAGAGTTATTCTAGTATATCATTTAATTGAGAATGTCTCGATCCAATATGTGAGAATTTGATCGACCCTAAGGCAGCACTTGCCTGTGGTATGTTGGATTGTCATAGCATAGAAACAAAATTTAGGGATTTTCTTCTTCATTAAATACGTTCATGCATCATGTTTAATTTTATGCCAAACATTGACTTGTGAATTAAATGTATGATTGAATGAATTCTTTATGTATGTTTTTTCAGCAATGTCTTCTATACTATTACAAATTATTGTTAATGATGAACTAACTGGAGAAAATTACACAAAACGGAAACATCACATTAATGCAATTTTAGAAGTCAAAGATCTAAAGTTTATGCTTAAGGAGGAGTGTTCTCCACAGTCTGCTGCCAATACCACACGAAATGTTCATGAGGCTTACAAAATTAGGTTTCTACTGATGAGAAGGCCCGAACTTATCTGTTAGCTAGTATGACAGATGTACTTGTCACTGAGCACGAAGTAATGGCTACAACATTTGAATCCATGGTGTCATTGTAGGCTATGTTCAGGTAGCCATTCTAGCAAAAGTGACACGAAGCTGTTCGTTTCACAATGCTTGCTAGGATGAAGGAGGGATCATCGGTTCAAGAACATGTCTTGGGCTTGATGTCCCACTTTAACACATCTAAGGTCAACAGCGGGGCCATTGTTGAACCTAGCTAGATGAGCGTTATACTAAAGACTCTTTTGAAGAGTTTTGATCAGTTCAAAAGAAACTATAGGATGAACAAGTTAAGGTTCAGTCTGACTCAGTTACTTAATGAGCTCACTACCTTTAAGTCCATGACTAAAGATAACAAAGTAAAAAACAGTGAAGCAAATATGGCTGAACCATCTTTATCTTGATCTAAGATAAGGAAGAGGCCTACTAGCAAGGCTAAGAGTAAGCCTAAACCCAAGCAAGTCCAAAGCAAAAAGAAGGGCACCTCCACCAACAAGAATAAAGGCAAAGGAAAATGTTTCTATTACAACAAGGTCGGTCACTTGCTGCTATTTCTGTAATTGATAAGTATAAGTTGAGTGTTTCTCCCATTTTTGGTTTCGAAAGGATGGGAGCTTGCCCTAGGTACTCTTTGATTTTTAAGAGTGCCTGCTTACACTCTTCGTTCCATTCTAGTCATTGTCCTTTTTTAATTACTCTAAAAAAGGGAGCACATTTGTCTGTGGCCTTTGAGATGAATCTACCCAAGGAAGCTTAACATCCTGTTAAGCGTTGCACTTCTTTTAGTTTCCTTGGAGAGGTCAATTTCTGCAGGGCTTGGATCTTTTCAGGATTGACTTCGATTCCCCTTTGGTGAACTTGGAAACCCAGGAACCTTCCTGATGGAACTCTGAATAAACAATTATTTGGATTCAGCTTCATTTCGTATTTCCTCAAAACATCGAATGTCTCACGCAGGTTTGAAATATGCTTGTCTACCGAGATGCTCTTGGTCAGCATGCCATCTATGTATACTTCCATGTTTCTTCCTATTTATCGTACAAAGATTCTGTTGACCAGCCTTTGATATGTTGCCCCTGCATTTTTTAATCCGAAGGGCATTACTGTGTAACTGTATAAACCCTGATTGGTTATGTATGCGGTTTTTTCTTCATCAGCCTTTTTTATCTGGATTTAGTTATATCCTGAGTAGGCGTCCATGAAACTGAGCAATTCTTGGCCTGATGTAGCATCTACCAATTGGTCTATCCTTGGGACTGGAAAACTGTCTTTTGGGCATGCTTTGTTCAAATTTGTTAAATCTATGCAAATTCTCCATTGGCCATTTTTCTTTTGGATGAGGACTACATTAGCTACCCATTGAGAGTAGTTGACTCTCTAATCGACCCTACAACGAGTAACTTCTCCACTTCCCGTTTGATTTTTTTTGACTTCTCTCATGATTGAATGACTTTCTCTTTTGTATTACTGGTATTGCATTCGGGTCTACTGCGAGATGATGAGATATTATTCGGGCATCTATCCCGACCATGTCTTCGTGACTCCAGGCGAACACATCCTTGTATTCTTTGAGTAAATCAGTGAGGCTTTGTTTTACTTTTCCTCCCAAGTTGGCCCCGATCGTGATCTTCTTATCTGGTTCATCATCTTTCAAGATTATTTCTTCAACCGGTTCATTTTTGGACTCCTTTGGTTCTTCCCTTAGGTCATATTCGAACGACAGTGACTCTTTGTTCTGACTCAGCTGCATTTTAGTACATACTTTTTCACCATCATTTCGTTCTTTGTAAATCGACATGTTAGCTCATCGGACCATCTCCTAGGACCCCTTGACTACTCCGACCCCTTGTTCAATCGGGAACTTGATCATCAAAGCATAAGTAGTTGTTACGGCCTTAGTTTTATTCAAGAATGGTCGACCTAACAGTGCATTATAAGGCCAATTATCCAAGTTTACCACCACGAAATCGAGCAATACTGTTCTCTGACAAGGCACCGATCCAATTTTTACCGGTAAATTTGTCGTCCCGAGTGACCTAACCTTAACTCCTCCGAACCCTCTCTGTGGGGTATGAAAAGGCTGTAAATCCTTTCGGTCAAACCTGAGTTGATCGTAGATGGCTACATTGAGAGTATCTACCGAACTTCCATTATCTATCAAGATTCTCCTGACTTCCCGGTGACTAATCTGGGCACTTTTGACCAGGGTATCATTTGGTCGAACATCGACCCCATATAAGTCAGCTTCTGTGAATATTATTGGGTCACATCCTTCCTTTACCTCTTTCGGGTCTGGTTGGACCAAGTTGACGTTAAAGTTCTATCTTGCTTCCACCGCTTCCCTGATTTCCTGTGTTCACTCTCGGTTACTTCTTCCAGTTGATGGTCCACCAAAAATCATCTGTATTACTTCATTGGCCTTAAGATTGGTCCTCTTGTTCCGACCAAAATTGTGATCGGTTTTAGTTTCTTTCTTTTTTCTGGTTGCTCATCCCTTTTCAAGAATACATCCTGCAAGTGTCCCTCCCGATTGAGGGCTTCTATGTAATCTCAGAGCTGGTAACAATTGGAAGTCTCATGACCGGTATCCTTGGGAATCTGCAGTATTTGGTTGTATCTGGCCGAGCAAACTAAGACTGTCAGCGTGGTTCTTTACCAGATTTTTCTCTTCCAGTATGACCATGATTTCCTCCTCCTTTTTCCGAAGAGGGGTGTAGTTGACTTATCTACCTCAGAATTTCTCCGTGGTCTGGTTGGTATTACGTCCATTTCCTCCGTCCTTACTTTTTTCTTTGTCGTTTCCTTTTTGTTTTCCCTTTTGGTTCTGTACCTTTGACTCGGTATCCTTTTCAGGTTTTCCTCCGTGCATGTAACATCCTCCATTGGCTAACTCTTCTTCTTCTACCAGTGCATATTCTCCCGCGATATCCATCATATATGAATATCTGGTTAGACGGGCTCTTCTTAAGTCAAAAGATAGCTGTCCATTCTGTAAATTGTTGATGAATACATCAATTATCGTTTTGTCTTTTGCAATGCCGATTTCTGATACCGTCTGGCCGAATCTCCCCATGTATTTTTTTAACGACTCATATTTCCCTTGTTTCAGCTGAGAAAGGTAAGCCACTGATTTTTTCCTGTGAACGTTGCCCAGAAATTGTCTTAAGAAACTTCTGTTTAGTTCACTAAAGCTTCTGATACTCGCTGGGGGCAATCTCCTTAACCATCTTGAACCTGTGCTCCTAGGGTTTGTGGAAAGTTAAGGCATAGTAAGAGGTCGCTGTGGGCATACTGAGCCATAGCACTTTTATACCGTCTGACTTGTTCTTTAAGATCCGTATCCTTCTTGAACTATTCCACGTGCGGCATCCTGAATCTTTATGGGAATGGAGTTCGCAGGATGTCTCTAGTGAATGGACTTTCAGAGTCATCGTCAGATAAATCATTGTACCCATTGCGTATAACAAGTGCATCCATTTGACGCCTATTGATTTCTAAATCTCTACTCAGGCTTTGAATCATGATGTCCCGATGTCCCACCGGATCTTGATGATGATTAAACCATCGAGTGACTGTCATGCCCTTTTCAAGCTCCTCTTCGCTTTGTTACCGAGTTTCACGGGTTGATCATTACAGGCGTATGGTTCTGTGACGGCTCTTGCGATGGTGTCGATCACTATCCTCCGATGATGATCGTTCCCCGTGTCAATCATGTTTACGGTGTCTAGCATGGGTTATCTGATCATGGCTCTACCTCTAGCGTGGTTGCTCCTCTTCGGGTGTTCCACGTCCAATCTGATTAATTGGAATAGAGTTCTTTTCGTCTTCTAGCGCATCCGGTTCTGACCCAACTATAACCAAACGAAGCCTTGTAGGTGGGAGGTTAGGAGGTTGCACTTCTGCAGTCAACAGATCAACTCCATTCTTTGTTACATCTGCCACCAGCTGTTGCAGCGCCTCACGAAAGCGTCGTATTAGGTCTTCGCTGGTTGGAGGGATTTGTTGGATTCCCGCCAGGGATATTGGTTGATTTTCAGTAGTTACGGCGAGATCTCGTGATCTACTGCCATTATAGGCCTTATCTGGAGATTTTTAGATATCCCTAGGACTGTTTCTGCCTCCCGCCATTACTTATCAGGTTGAAGGTTCAAGGCCCCCTCCTTCTAGCGCCAATTGTTGACTTCAGTTTCTAGATGAGTGAGAAAAGTCAACAAGATTGGATTTCTAGCTGTAGTTTCAAAGAGAAAGAGAAGGAGAAATTAATTAGACACAAGTTTTACATGGTAAAACTCCGATGACCGGAGAAACGTCTACGTGTGGTTGAATAAACAACCGAGCCAAAATCCACTATAGAAGAAGATTTACAACTCTCGATCTCTCTTTTTTCTCTCTGTATTTTGCTATATGTAATTTGCTATATGTTTTATGACAAGATTATGGGTCTATTTAAATGTGCATAGAACCCTAATCCTTTCTGTACAAGTAATGAAAGATCTTTGTATTTAATTATGATTTGGTTACTTATTTGATATAGTCTGTCTTCTTTCCTATCTCGGAGACTTGTATAGAGATTGAATGAGACTAGTGATATAGTCCAATTTGGACTTATTTCCTTATAAATGCATAGTCTTTTTGATGAAATAAAATTATTGTCTGGTTTGGAACCTTTTTCCTGTTTGGTGTCCTATTCATCATGGAATTCTTCTTTGACGCGAATATCTTTGCGTATTTTAACATGACTCTTAATTCATATGCGAGTTATGTGATGGGCTTCTTCATGTTTGTCCCGAGTAGAACATGGTGTTAGCTGGTCCCGAATGACGTCGTCTGATCCCGAGTAGTATATGACGTCAGTTGACCCCGAGTAGGTTTTGTTTAATAGTTGTTTACTCGGGGTTTCTGTTCTTTGGTGTTATCCTGCAGGATATTTTCTGAATGCCTATTCGGATGTCAACCTGACAATTTTTATCTTCTTTGTCAATGACTTGTACGTCTGATAAAAATTTCATACGACAGTTTGTTTCAATCCTGAGGTATACAATTTAACGAAAGGGAGCCCACACTTCCAGGTGCTTCACTTTCGTGATTGAATTGGAAGATCTTACGGGTTCAATTCGACGCTAGTTCAATCGTCACGAAAAACAAGGGTACGATACTTTTTATATACATCAATTAATCTAGGGTTAAGGTTCTTGTTATTAAAAGGGAATTTTTTTCATATACGCAAACCCTAATTTTTTAATTTTCTCAAGCTTCCATTGCGCGTTTTGAACCAGTTTTTTCCTTACATCTCCTAATTCTCTCCACCATGAGAGTCATCTACTTATCGAAGCCACTTTTCTTCCTCTCAGCTTTGGAGGTCAAATCACCCTCTAACATCTTAATGCCACTCATAATGTTTAAAGAATGAGATGAATGCAACAATCAAAATGCACACAAATGCAGGACACACTAATAAGATCAGAGATCACCTAAGTAAGTCAAAGAGCTGGCTCTGACAATAATTGAAAATTACAACTAAACATGTGTCTAAATAACTTAGAGGGGGGGGGGGGGGGGGGGGGCGTGAATAGGTTGTTAATCGATTATTACCAACTTTTTTGGTTAGTTGATATTAATAATATAACCCAAAAAAGCAAACAATAAAAATCAAGTAAAGTGCAAAAATATAAAAACACTTGATTTTTACATTGTAATCCTTTGAACAGGAAAAATCCTGGGACTAGCTAAGCTAGCCATTGAGCCACATAAATCCACTTCATGAGAAGAAGATTACACCATCAATAGATACACGGACATTCACTCTTGATAACCACTTGCTAGGGACACTACCACCAGCTACTCTTGTTTCAATCACTAGTGTCATCCCCGGATGCACTAATCTTGACATGAGCACCTCCTAATCTACCCAGTGGGCTTTTAACAGTAGCTCTTGGCAACCAATGCTTGCTAACCAACCTTTGGTTACAAGATTTCACTTGCTTGTACAACTTCACCTAGAAGCTGTAGGAAAAAATGTGCAGCGGAAGCGAAAAAAATAGACTAGCATATTTAAAAAAAAAACTTCTTTAAAAGAAAGAACCTTAACCCTTGATTAATTAACATATAATTAAAAGGGTATAGTACTTTTTTCATGTGAAGATTGATTTTGCGCCGAAACCGTAAGATCTTCCAATCCAATCATGAATGTGAATCACTTATGCGTGTGGGCTCCCTCTCTTTGAATTGTATACCTAAGGATGGAAAACAAAAAACTTTTTCTTTTGTTAGTCACTATAACCCTCCTAGACAAAAACAAATAACATTTTGTCACTTTTGAACTCTCAATCTTTTGATCGAGAACTCATGTGAACCCAATTCAATGTTGTGTACAAAGCCTTTTGATATAAAAGCTACTAGTGCACTATCGAAAATAAAAACGCTTCCTTTTTATTCTCTTATCGGCCGAATTCTCGTTCACCTTGCTTTGAGTTGGATGAATCTTTTTTTAAGCAAATAAAAAAAACTCTTTCAAGACCCTTAGTCCTTTTGGCCGAATTCCTTGTTGGGAATATATATACGTGGCCAAAAATACTCACACAAGGAGGATTTCTAGTTCACCAAAAACTCCTATCAACTTTTGAATTCAATCCTCTTCCAACTCATATGTGTATTATCCAATAATAAATTATTGATTATTAATCATTATTTAAAACCTCCTAATTTGACCAATTGTCAATTAGAGTTTTGATAGATATCAAAAACTTCATAATTTGACGAGATAAATAAATTCTTTTTATTTATCTACATATCAAATAAATATTTTGATACTTATTGTACTACCAATAATAGTATGACACTAACAGACCTTCTCCTAATTTCCTTAGCCTTGCTCCCTAGGCCTATAGTACAGGCAATATTTTGTTTTTTCTCTTGTATTAAATATGTTGTACTCTAATAAAAATTCCACATGTGAACTAGACTCATTCGTAAAAAAGGAAACAAGTCCACATGCCTTAAATTAAGACACTGATATAATTTAACAACCCATTTAATTAAAAATGAGCAAATTATATTCTTAACGTATTAATGGAATGCTAATCATACCCAATTAGAGCCTTCCAAGAACTCCCACATCCTTGGCCGCCCACTCTAGGCATTTGAAGAGTTACCACGTGTCTTGATCACACATGACTGCACCTCTCCAAAACTTTTAGATTTTGAAATCCCAAAACAATTCTAGATAGACCTAGAAATTAGTCCGGTAGAATACATCAAGTGATCCATGTAAGTTTGTGTGAATTGAGGATCTTGGCAGACTATCATAATTTAAGCTTCAATAGATATAATCTAATCACACGTAGGGAAAAAAATTGGTTCTAAACGTGGCGGAAGCGTAAAATTAGGGTTTGGTATACATTAATTTTTTCCCTTTTAATAGAAGAACCTTAAACCTAGATTAATTAAAGTATATTAAAAGTATCGTACCTTAAAAAAAAAACTCGCGTCGAATTGAATCCGCAAGATCTTTCAATCCAATCACGAACTTGAATCACCTAGGAGTGTGGGTTTCCTTTCTTTTAATGGTATACCTGAGGATGGAAACAAACAAAATCTTCTTTTTTAGTCACAATAATCCTCCAAGAGAAAACCCAAGAACGTCCAGTCACTTGTGAATTATCAATCTATTTGATTGAAACTCGCGTGAACCTTGATTCGATGCTGTACACAAAACCTATTGATGTAAAGGCTACTTGTGCACTATCGAAAACAAAACGTTTCTCTTTTCTCTTCTCCTCGGCCGAATTCAATACACAATACTATGAGTTGGAGAAGCTTTTTTTTATAACTATAAAAAAACAAATAAAAAACAACTTCTCACACTAAAAATTAGGTCTTGGTCGAAATTCTATATAGAAGTATATACAGGTGGCCGAAAATCCTCCTAAAAAGAGGATTTCTACTTCACCAAGACTTCTATCAAAATTTGGATTCAATCCTCTTAAAAATAGGATTTGTTTTACACGCCAAGACTCCTAATCCAACTAAAATAGTGTATTTATTCAATAACCAGTTATTGAAAATAAATTAAATTGTGACTAAATCAAAAACTTCATAATTTGACCAATTGTCAATTAGAGTCCTAATAGAAATCAAATACTTTCTAATTTGACTAGATAAATAAATTCCTTTAATTTATCTACTTATCAAATATAGTATTAGATACTTATCATATTACCAACAATAATATGACTCTAGGAGACATTCTCCTTCAAGAAAAAAGATTTTGACTTTTAATTAAATAATTAATTAATAAAGAAATTAATTAATTTCAACTTAATTAAATAATAAAATAAAAAATAACATAATATGCTATCATATATAGCCTTAGCCACCCAAGCCAATATATATGGGCCAAATATTGTTTTTCCTATTTTATTAAATCCATTGGACTTAAATAAAAAAGTCCATAAGTGAACTAGACTCATTCTTACTAAAAGAAATAAGTTCACATGCCTTAATACAATTCTAGATGGACCTATAATTGGTCCAGTTTAATATATGAAGTGATCTATGCATGTTCGTATCGATTGGGGATCTTAGTGGGCAATCTAAATTTAAGCTCCAACAGACATAACCTAATCACAATCAACAAATGATTCACTTAGGTCTGATATATTAAATTTAGTTCATTCAATTAAAGAACTAAAATTGAACTCTTAAATAAAGATATAATAAGTTAATATTTCTCATTCATACCCTAGACAATCTTAATGGAGAAAGTGTATCCTAGTGAAGAATACAAGTAATCGCTAAGAGCTCATAGACCGCCTAGAGCTCATAGACCGCCTATAGCTCTCAAAGTTACCATAATTACTCATATGACTACATTTTGAACTTGGATATTTTGACTTGTATAGAAGCCATATTTCAATAGACACTATTGAAAACTTAACGTTAAGATTTAACATCCAATACCTCAAAACATCCATAAGATGATATTCTACTCTCATTAAATAAATGGAGCCACGATGTCCATATCTATAAATGAAGTTCTCTATCGATTAACAAATGAATATCATCAAACTATCGAGGATAGACTATGCTATATAATCGTACTCATTGATAGCTCAAATGATAACACTAGAAACCATAAGTCCATCATTTATCTCAGGATTGAGATAGACTCCCCGATTGTCTTCAAGTGAAAACTTTATCCATAGACAGTTTTGGATAAAGTATCTCACTGTGATCCTATTCAATGCAACTAGTGTACTAGATTCCTTTTCCCAAAGACACCACAATTTGATGATTTTAGACTCATCATAACACATTTGATCCCACTCAAACACTAGCAAAAGAATCTACAAGTTTAACAAGATAAAGGCAGTAAACCTTTATCTTAAGTTTTGAATATTATTCAAGACTAACTAAAGAATTGTGTCTACCTCATACATATTCAGATGTACGAACAATTCTTCTTTTCTTATAGTCGTTTGACCTTATGGTTATTTACATTTGACAATTATAATAATTAAACTATAAATGCTATAAGATTTGTTAAACTAAAAATCACTTTGGTTAATATGAAAAGATTATCAAATACATTATTATACTCTTGCTATCGAGCAGAATCCCAACATCACAATCAACAAATTATTTACTTAGGTGTGATCTATTAATTTTAGCTCATTACACTAAAGAACTAAAATTGTGCTCTTAAATTAAGATAAAATATGTAAATGTTTCTCATTCCTACCTTAGACAACCTTATTAGAGATAGTGTATCCTCATGAAAAAATTGGTATTCGCCAAAAGCTCATAGACTGCCAATAGCTCCCCAAGTTACCATATTTACTCATATGACCACATTTTGAACTTAAATATTTTGATTTATCAAGAAGCCATGTTTCAATAGACACTATTGAAAAGTTAAGATTTAATATCCAATACCTCAAAACATCCATATGATGATATTCTACCCACATTTAATAAATTGAACCACGATGTCCATATTTATAAATGAAGTCCTCTATCGATTAACAAATGAATACCACCAAACCATTGAGGATAGTATATAATGTTACTCATTAATGCTCAAATAATAACACTTGTAACCATAAGTCCATCATTTATCTCAGGATTGAGATAGACTCTCCGATTTTCCTTAAGTGAAAACTATTATCCATTGCAAGTTTGGATAAATTATTTCACTATGATCCTATTCAATGCACCTAATGCACTGGATTCTTTTGCCCAAAGAAACCACACTTTGATGATTTTAGACTCATCATAACACATTTGATCCCACTCAAATGCTAGCAAAAGAATCTACAAATTTAACAAGGTAAATGCACCCAACCTTTATCTTAAGTTGTGAATATTGTTCAAGGCTAACTAAAGAATTGTGTCAACCTCATACATATCTAGATGTATGAACAATTCTTTTTTTTCTCATAGTCTTTTGACCTTAAGATTATTTACTTTTGATAATTATAATAATTAAATTATAAATAGTATAAGATTTGTTAGACTAGAAATCACTTTCTTAATATGTAAAGATTGTCAAATACATTATTTCACTCTTGCTATTGAGCATAATCCTAACAGAAGCCACAAGACTTTGACTCACTGAAGAGAATTAAAAGTCTAAGTGAATATATGTCAATATTCTAAATACATTAAAGTGCAAGACTAAACACTAAATGCTTAATTAGATGTTAAGATGAAAATCTAACAACCTAATTATAAAGAATGCCCAATCAACACAAGCAGTCAAGATAAGGCAAGGACAATAAATGCAATCAATGAGTCATACACAACAATATCTAAATGCAAAGCACAAAGACTTAGCTAGAGGGCAATAATATCCTAAATGCCAGCTATCATAAATAAACCCAATCATATCATCATTCAACACAATAATGCATTAAAAAACGATTTCAACAAATCTTATGCGTTAAAAATGAGTTCTTGGGCTTAAAGAACAATAAATGAAAATGAGATGTTTGTTCTTACTGACCATGTCAAGATTGATGAAGACACATGAAAGATTGATGCAATTGATGCAATGGATGCTTGGGTTTTGGGTTTGAAGAGTTAATGAAGCTTTAAGGAAGCTTTCTCACTCAAGACTCTCTTTCTCTCTCTAGGGTTACTGTAAATGCAGAAGAGTTGGGGAAAAAGAAGAGAAATAGGGGTTTTAATAGTGACCAATAACAAGTTGACGTGAAAAGACCATTTTATCCCTTTAGGTGCAATTCGACGGTCAATGTGGCCTCCCTTTAACCGCCAATCCAACTGTCATTTTGTACCTTACATTCTAAATGCAACTCAATGGTTAACTTAAATGGTTACCCAACTACCGATCAAACCGACGAATCCCATTGGATTCGAACGACACCCAATTCAACGTTTACCCTAACTGTAGATAACAACTATCGATCACAAACCAGAACCTCTGGTTTCATACGATGATCTATTCGACGATCACCACAACCGCTAATCGTGATCGAAGAATAAAACCTTAAAAGGATAACTTCCAAAGCGGTTAAACATCACGCTAAAAACTCAAGCACACCAATATGCAAGCGTGGACATTTTCAATCTGAAAATGGGAAACGAATTACACCACACAAAACCACACTTAAATCCAGAAATGAAGTTTAAGTGTGATTGTGAAGGAATGCACACATGAGCAACAATGAATGAATGTATGTCAATATAAATGCATGTAAGTATGTGTTCAATGTGTAAATGATGCACACATATATGCAATAAAGAACATGAATGCAAAGTGAACAAAGCATGCATGAAGTGTGTGTGCACAACTAAACTCTTCAAGAGACAAAGTCAAGTGAATATACTGTTCGCTCTTGAAGTCATGAAGATGCTTGGAAACTACCTTGATAATCATTAATAGGACCTAAGCTACCCCTTACATAATCATCTTGAATGTGGAGTTGTTTGTCATGAAATAAGCTAATCAAAAAATAGAGATCCTTAGCAAGTGGTCTCCTACCACATTCTCGTTCCCCTTCTTGTCTCTGATCTCGAGATCAAACTCTTGTAGCAGAAAGGTCCACTGAATAAGTCTTGTTTTATCGTCCTTCTTCTGGAGGAGATATCAGAGTGTTGAATGATCTGTAAACAAGATGACCTTTGATTTGTTCAGATATGATCTGAAATTTTCCAATGAAAAAACCATTACTAGCAACTACTTCTCTGTAGTCGAGTTGTTTAGTAGTGCATCATTCAGAGTCCTAGATGCATAGTATATGACTTGTTGAATCTTTTATACATATAGGCTCAAAGGGTAGACTCCAATAAGACGGCCTCATGATATGTACGGTGGTCAATAATTCCCTAAGTTCATGTAATGCTGCCACACACTCGTCATCTAAGTCAAAATCGATGTCCTTCTAAAGCAATTAACATAATAGTCTTAAAGTCTTAGAGAAGTCCTTGATGACTCTTCTATAAAATCCTAATGACTATGACTAGCCAGACACTCCAAAATCTGATCAATGAATTGAAGCGGAAAATGATCCTTCCTTATGGCCATGTTGAGCTTCCGATAGTCTATATAAACTCACCAACCAGTCTGTACCCTCTAAGCACTAACTCATTGTTGTCATTCGGTACCACTATTATCCAAGCTTTTTTTGTCACTACATAAATTGGACTCACCCACTTCTAGTCCGAAAATGGGGTAGACGATCCCATTCTCTAACAACAGTATTTTAAACAATAAATTACTGCAGTTTTTTTTATTACAACAATAAAATAAAAAAAACTTAGCAACTACCAAGAAGGAAATTATAGCGATGATATGCCACCCTTCTCGTTACAATCCCAAAATAAAAATACAATGAAATTCTAAGACCAAAATTAAGCAATAACAAATCACATTATAATATATATATATATATATATATATATCCAGACATTCCAATGTAAATATATATTCGAATACCTAGAGTGGCATCTCTTTCTAAAACATGCATATTTACAATAAAAAGAAATAGATTCACTTATATAAACATCAATTAATCAAGGCTACAACTAGGCTTTGATACAAATTGTAGGGAAAAATCAATTCAAAACGTGTCGGAAGCGTAAAATTAGGTTTTGGTATATTTAAAAAAAAATTCCTTTAGAAGGAAAGAACCTTAACCCTAGGTTAATTGACATACATTAAAAGTATCGTACCTTTTTCTCATGACGATTGAAGTTGTGCCCAACTGAATCCATAAGATCTATTAATCCAATCACGAACGTGAATCACCTAGGAGTGTGGACTCCCTTTTTTGAATTGTATACCTGAGGATGTAAACAAACATAAACTTTTTCCTTTTGTTAGTCACAATAATCCAACAAGAGAAAACCAAAGAACACTTGGTCACTTGTGATTTATCAATATATTTGATTGAAACTTGTGTGAACCTGATTGGATTTTTATACACAAAACCCTTTTTGATGTAAAGGATACTAGTGTACTATCGAAAACAAAAACGTTCCCCTTTTCTCTTCTCCTTGGCCGAATTCTACACACAATGGTTGGATGAAGTTTTTTTTTAACTATATAAGAAAAAAAAAACTTCTCTCATGTCACCTATAAGCCTTGACAGAATTCTAGAGTATTAAATTATTAGCTTGGCCAAATTCCTCTATAGGAATATATATATATATATATATATATATATATATGTGTGTGTGTGTGTGTGTGTGTGTGTGTGTGTGTGTGACCAAATCCTCTCCTTAGGAGGATTTACTTGGTTGGCAAGAATCCTACCTCTTGGAGGATTTACTTGGTGACCAAGAATCATTTTCAAACTAGAATTCTTTTCCACACCAAGACTCCTTGATTAACATTGAAAAGTGTATGGTTACTAAGGCATAATATCATCATTTTACACTTCCAATATGATTAATTCCCCAATTTAGATATAATTTCGTTCGCTGGCTTAAATAAATGTGTTCTGTAGTAATCAGTATATTTTTCTTTGTATTTCAGAGGTAATTCGATCAATTTAGAATTATAGAGAAGTCAGATGGCAAAACAAACATCGTTTTCAAGTTTAGAAAGACAAAAATCTTAGGAAGGCCACAAATGGTATTTTTGTAATTTTGACTATTCACTGTTCACAGTTAACTTTCACTGTTCCTGATGACATGGCACATTCCTATTGGCCCAAACTGCAAGTGCACCGTACACGCAGCTACAGAGAATCACATTCTAGAAGTCGGTGCACTGTTCACAGTTGACTTTCTAGAAGATTATTGATCGATGATGTGGCACATTTCTTTTGGCCTAAATTGTGAGTGCACCATACACGTGCTGCAGAGAATAATATTCTAGAAGCCGGTGCACTGTTCACTATTCACTTTCATGGATACATTTACTGTTCACTGTTTATTGATCACTGCTCACTGTTCACTTTCACGGATACGTTCACTGTTCACTGTTCACTATTCGCTTTCACGGATGCATTTACTGTTCACTGTCACTGTTTACTATTCACTGATGGCGTGACAAAATCTGGATGCTCCATTCTAAATTCATCCGATGGTCAATTTTCCTCAGTATTTTGTATAAATAGAGGCCCTCTCCCCCCTAATTTCCATATTCTGAGTCCAAATCTAATATTAGATTTGTGAAATTCTCTCTCTTTTGTTCTCAAAATCTCAGTTTAAATAAAATAGCTATTTTCTAGTTAAATTATGTTTAGCTAATTTTATATAGCTAGGGCCAAAGGTGATACTGTTGGTAGGGAAAATATGATCCAATTATGGTAAGTTTATTATTTTTTTGCTTTCTCCCGTCTGATCCTTATGGAGTTTTTGACTCACTGTAGTCAGACAGATATTGTCTAGCACAATGAGTACTTTTACCCATATTTATCATAGAGTGGTTTCTCCTCTCTGATCCTTGTGGAGTTTTTGACTCACTGTAGATAGACAGATATTGTCTAGCATAGTGGGTACTTTTACCCATATCTATCAGAGAGTGGTTTATCCTCTCTAATCTTTATGGAGTTTTGACTCACTGTAGACAGACAGATGTTGTCTAGCACAGAGAGTACTTTTACCCACATCTACCAGAGAGTGGTCAGTGGAGTGGAATACCCTCCCATTAATATGGACTAAATATTAATTATTGGATCATATTCGAATTACCAACAGTGGATCCCTTAGTCCCAGTTTTAATTTTAATTGATTTACAATTTATAACAAGCGTAGTAATTAATCTAGATAATTAATTCTTTAAGGACAAGTGAACAACATCCCTGTGGTTCGACCCGGTCTTACCGATTAATTTATTACTTTGACACTGTTATACTTGGGAGTAGGAACACTTCTTTAGGACGTGTCACTTCTAAATCCAACTCAATAGTGTATTTATTCAATAACCAATTATTGAATATAAAAAAAATTGCGACTATATCAAAACTTTCTAATTTGACCATTTGTCAATTAGAGCTTTAATAGAAATCAAACACTTCCTAATTTGACTAGATAAATAAATACCTTTTATTTATTTATGAAACAAATATTATGGTGTGTTTAATATTAATCTACAAGGGGGGGTGAATCGATTTTAATCAAAAGTAATACCCAATTTTTGTTAATGGCCAATTTAGACAAAAATACCCCTAACTAGTCATAATAAAATAACAAGTACAAAAAGTGCGGAATAATAAAATACACTTGAGATATAGGTGGAAACCCTCCAACTGGGAAAAACCATGGGCTGTTAAGTGAGCCACACTCAAACCTTGAATCCACTAATGATAATGGTGTTAGAACCTAATCCCGGTAAATAACCCACAACCACTACCTAATCCCGGTATAAATGAACCTAGTCCAATTTGCTTGTGCTTGAAGCAACCTACTCCTAGAAGCAACACAAGACTTACTTCGCAATGAAAGATAAAATGACCTATGTGAATGTAAGAAGATATTCAAAGAACAAACAAGGCTAGGGAACCTTATATGCTTATCTAGGATGATGAGATGGCATATAAAACAATCCTAAATATTAAGAGCTAAATGACATGTTCATAAAGCTTAGCTAACATAGATCAAACAATCCTATAAAGCTATCACAATACAACGCTCAATAATTTCATCACAAACAATCTCTATTTGTATATAGATTATATTCTAAGAGCCTACAAATAATAAAAGAGATTGCTTGGTAAGGAAAACACTTAACTTATACGAAGATAAAGAGAGACTTACCAAACAAGATGTGATTAAGCTTAACCATGTATGGATGCACTCTAAATAGACTTAGATGATGCAAGACGATGTTTATAAGATCAAAGGAAAAGCTTTGAGTGTATAAAGTGATTTCTTGGGAGATTTTTCTCTTGAAGGATGTTCTAAGAGAAAAGAATGAAAAATGAAACTCTTAAAAGGACCTGAATAAGAAGTGACATATTTATATGGGTTAAAAAATGAAGTATTGTCGTTTTAATAAAATCTGCTAGATCAGTGTAATGTGCGGGTTGTGCTCAGGTCTGGACTCGTGTAGTTACCCGCACACACTCATGCTATGCCGCGCATTGACCTCAACTAGAGAGATGAAAATTTCACCAAGTGAAATGTGCAGGACTAAACGGGCCCAAACCCGCGCAAGTGTCCACGCATTGACCTAACACCGAGAGATTGAAATTCTCAATCTTATCACTGTGTGGGTAGTGTGCGGGTAGGGTCCCCGTACATGGACCCACGCATTGCCCTGTTATGGATTTTTTTAACATGAAAAAATCCACCACACCAAAAAACACAATGGAAGCAAGGTAAGACAATGAAACATATAAGCATACCAAGTCAAATATAACAATTCAAATGCTAGAAGAATGTGTGTCAGTGTGTAAGATATTAGGATTATGCTCGATAGCAAGAGTGTAATATTGTAATTAACAATCTTTTCATATGAATAAAGAGATTTCTAGTTTAACAAATCCTATAGCATTTATAGTTTAATTATTATAATTGTCAAAAGTAAATAATCATAAGGTCAAAAGACTATGAGAAAATAAGAATTGTTCATACATCTAGATATGCATGAGGTAGAACAATTCTGTAGTTAGTCTAGAATAATATTCACAACTTAAGATAGAAGGTTGGGCGCCTTTATCTTGCCAAAGTTGTAGATTCTTTTGCTAGCATTTGAGTGAGATCAAATGTGTTATGATGAGTCTGAAATCATTAAAGTGTAGTGTCTTTGGGCAAAAGAATCTAGTGCACTAGGTGCATTGAATATGATCAAAATGAAATACTTTATCTAGAACCGTCAATGGATAAAAGTTTTCATTTGAAGACAATCAGAGAGTCTATCTCAATCCTGAGATAAATGATGGACTTATGGTTGCAAGTGTTACCATTTGAGCTATCAAAGAGTACGATTATATAGCATAGTCTATCCTCGATAGTTTGGTGGTATTCATTTGTTAATCGATAGAGGAGTTCATTTATAGATATGGACATCGTGGATCCATTTATTGAATGAGAGTAGAATACCATCATATGGATGTTTTGAGGTATTGGATATTAAATCTTAACGTTAAGTTTTCAATAGTGTCTATTGAAACATGGCTTCTGGACAAGTCACCAAATTCAAAATGTGGTCATATGAGTAAATATGGCAAATTGGAGAGCTATAGGCGGTCTATAGGCTATTGGCGATTACTGGTATTATTCACAAGGATAAACTTTCTCCAATAAGGTTGTCTAAGGTATGAGTGAGTGACATCAACTTATTCTATCTTTATTTAAGAGTTCAATTTTAGTTCTTGAGTGGAATGAACTAAAATTAAGTAGATCGGACATAAGTGAATCATTTGTTGACTGTGATTGGGTTGTGTCTATTGGAGCTTAAATTTAGATAGACCGCCAAGATCCTCAATCCACACGAACTTGCATGGGTCAACTAATATATTCTACGTGACCAATTTAGGGGTCCATCTAGAATTGTAATAAGGCTTGAGAACTTGTTTCTTTTTATAAGAATAGGTCTAGTTCACATGTGGACTTTTTATTAAGGTCCAATGGATTTAATAAAATAAGAAAAATAATATATGGCCCTTATATATGGTATGGGCGGCAAGGCTATTAAGAATAGCTTAAATATATTATTATATTTTATTACTTAATTAAATGAAAATTAATTAATTTGTTGATTAATTAATTATTTAATTAAAAGTCAAAATCTTTTTCCTAGTAGGGGATGGTCTCCTAAAACTATATTATTGTTGGTAGTATAGTTAATGTTAAAGACTATATTTGATAAGTAGAAAAATAAAAGGAATTATTTATCTAATCAAATTAGGAAGTTTTTAATATGGTTAAAAATACACTATTGAGTTGGATTAGGAGTCTTTGTGTTAGGATAGAATTCCTTTTTGAAAAGGATTCTTAACCACCAAGTAAATCTACCTAAGGAAATGATTCTTAAATACCAAGTAATCCTTCTTAGGAAAAGAATAAACTCTCCCAATTTATATCAATGAGAAATTCGGCCAGCCCATATGGATATAGGAGAAGTTAGATTTCCTTTTAGATAAGGATTATTAACTACCAAATAAATCCACCTAAGGAAAGGATTGCCAACCAAGTAAATCCTTCTTAGGAAATGATTTATGATCCTATATATATATGTGTGTGTGTGATTTTCGGCCAGCCCTAAGAATTCTATGATGAAAATTTCGGCCATGCTAGGTAATTTTCAAGATATAACTTGGCATAGCAAGAGAGAATTTTGAGGGAGAAAAATCAGTTTTTGCTCTAGACAAAATTTAGTCAACGCATAGAAAAAAGGTGTGGAATTCGGCCAAAGAGAAAAGAGAAAAAAAGAACGTTTTTGTTTTCGATATTATACTAGTATCCTTTATATCAAAAGATTTTTGTGCACAACATCGAACCAAGATTCACTCAAGTTTCAATCAAATTGATTGATAATTCACAATAGGCAGGACGTTCTTGATTTTTCTCTTGGAGGTTATTTGTAACTAACAACGAAATAGATTTTGTTTGTTTCCATCCTCAGGTATACAATTTAAAGAAAGGGAGCCCACACTCCTAGGTGATTCACATTCGTAATTGGATTGGAAGATCTTGCATAATCAATTCGATGCATGTTCAATCGTCACGAGAAAAAGGTACAACACATTTTATATATGTCAATTAATCTAGGGTTAAGGTTCTTGTTGCATAAAAGGGAATTTTATTTATTTATACGCAAACCCTAATTTCATTTTTTTATCACACTTCCGATACATTATGAACCGTTCTTTTCACTGTAAATGGTATCAGAGTCTGGTTGTACCCTAGATTAATTCATGTATGTGTTCGTGAATCTTTCTTATATTGTATATATGCATATTTTAGAAGAGATGCCACTCTAGGTATTCACTTACATTGGAATGTATGGATATATATATGTTTTATATGTGGTTTTTTATTTCTCAATTTTGGTCCTAGAATTTCAATATAATTTTGTTTTGGGATTGTAACAAGAAGGGTGGTCTATCATCGCCACAATTTTCTTCTTGGTAGTTGATAAGTTTTTTTTTTTTTGTTGTAATAATAATAATAAAAAAAACTGCACTATTGTAATAAAAAAATGCAGTATTTTTTTTATTTAAATTCTTCTGTAATACATTCAAGTATCGAAGACTCGAAGGTTTGAAGAATCAGGAGCAACCGGAACAAGTTTGGGACCGTGCAAGCCTAACAACGAACGTGCAAACGAAGAGTGCGCAACCACGTTTGTTGTGGCATGGGCTGTGAACGGCAGCCCTTTTGTAGCCATGGGCTGCTCATGGCAGCCTTTTATGGGTTTGTGGAATGTGCACACCCATCAGTAAGAGCGAAGGGTGCACACGCCTAGGGAGGTAGCCGAGGAAGTCCGAACGACGAAGGTCGCGTGTATTAGGATTATGCTCGATAGCAGAAGTGTAATATTGTAATTAACGATCTTTTCATATGAATAAAGAGATTTATAGTTTAATAAATCTTATAGCATTTATAGTTTAATTATTATAATTGTCAAAAGTAAATAATCATAAGGTCAAAAGACTACGAGAAAAGAAGAATTGCTTATACATCTAAATATGTATGAAGTAAAAACAATTCTTTAGTTAGTCTTGAATAATATTCACAACTTAAGATAGAAGGTTGGGCGCCTTTATCTTGTCAAAGTTGTAGATTCTTTTGCTAGCGTTTGAGTGGGATCAAATGTGTTATGATGAGTCTAAAATAATCAAAGTGTAGTGTCTTTGGGCAAAAGAATCTAGTGCACTAGGTGCATTGAATATGATCAAAATGAAATACTTTATCTAGAACCGTCAATGGATAAAAGTTTTCATTTGAAGACAATCGGAGAGTCTATCTCAATCCTGAGATAAATGATGGACTTATGGTTGCAAGTGTTACCATTTGAGCTATCAATAAGTACGATTATATAGCATAGTCTATCCTCGATAGTTTGGTGGTATTCATTTGTTAATCGATAGAGGACTTCATTTATAGATATGGACATCGTGGCTCCATTTATTGAATAAGAGTAGAATACCATCATATGGATGTTTTGAGGTATTGGATATTAAATCTTAACGTTAAGTTTTCAATAAAGTCTATTGAAACATGGCTTCTGGACAAGTCAAAATATCCAAGTTCAAAATGTGGTCATATGAGTATGTGGCAAATTGGAGAGCTATAGGCGGTCTATGAGCTATTGACGATTACTGGTATTATTCACGAGGATACACTTTCTCCAATAAGGTTGTCTAGGGTATGAGTGAGTGACATCAACTTATTCTATCTTTATTTAAGAGTTCAATTTTAGTTCTTGAGTGGAATGAACTAAAATTAAGTAGATCGGACCTAAGTGAATCAATTGTTGACTGTGATTGGGTTGTGTCTATTAAAACTTAAATTTAGATAGCCTGCTAAGATCCCCAATCCACACGAACTTGCATGGGTCACTTGATATATTCTACGGGACCAATTTAGGGGTCCATCTAGAATTGTAATAAGGCTTGATAACTTGTTTCTCTTTGTAAGAATAGGTTTAGTTCACATGTGGACTTTTTATTAAAGTCCAATGGATTTAATAAAATAAGAAAAATAATATATGACCCTTATATATGGTATGGGCTGCAAGGCTATTAAGAATAGCTTAAATAAATTATTATATTTTATTATTTAATTAAATGGAAATTAATTAATTTGTTGATTAATAAATTTTCAACAAATTAATTAATTAAAAGTCAAAATCTTTTTCCTAGTAGGAGATGGTCTCCTAAAACTATATTATTGTTTGTAGTATAGTTAATGTTAAAGACTATATTTGATAAGTAGAAAAATAAAAGGAATTATTTATCTAATCAAATTAGGAAGTCTTTAATATGGTTACAAATACACTATTGAGTTGGATTAGGAGTTTTTGTGTTAGGATAGAATTCATTTTTGAATAGGATTCTTAACCACCAAGTAAATCTACCTAAGGAAAGGATTCTTAACTACCAAGTAATTCTTCTTAGGAAAAGAATAAACTCTCCCAATCTATATCAATGTGAAATTCGGCCAGCCCATACGGATATAGGAGAAGTTAGATTTCCTTTTAGATAAGGATTATTAACTACCAAATAAATCCACCTAAGGAAAGGATTGCCAACCAAGTAAATCCGTCTTAGGAAATGATTTATGATCCTATATATATATGTGTGTGTGTGATTTTCGGCCAGCCCTAAGAATTCTATGATGAAAATTTTGGCCATGCTAGTTAATTTTCATGAGATAATTTGGCATAGCAAGAGAGAATTTTGAGGGAGAAAAATTAGTTTTTGCTCTAGACAAAATTCAATCAACTCATAGAAAAAGGGAATGGAATTCGGCCAAAGAGAAAAGAGAAAAAGAGAACGTTTTTGTGTTCGATAGTACACTAATATCCTTTACATCAAAAGATTTTTGTGTACAACTTCGAATCAAGGTTCACGCGAGTTTCAATCAAATTGATTGATAATTCACAAGTGGCCGGACATTCTTGATTTTTCTCTTGGAGGATATTTGTAACTAACAACGAAATAGATTTTGTTTGTTTCCATCCTCAGGTATACAATTTAAAGAAAGGGAGCCCACACTCCTAGATGATTCACATTCGTAATTGGATTGGAAGATCTTGCATAATCAATTCGATGCTTGTTCAATCGCCACGAGAAGAAGGTACAACACTTTTTATATATGTCAATTAATCTAGGGTTAAGGTTCTTGCTGCATAAAAGGGAATTTTTTATTTATTTATACGCAAACCCTAATTTCATTTTTTTATCACGCTTCCATTACATTATGAACCGTTCTTTTCAATGTAATTGGTATCAGAGCCTGGTTGTACCCTTGATTAATTGATGTATGTGTTCGTGAATCTTCCTTATATTGTATATATGCATATTTTAGAAAAAGATGTCACTCTAGGTATTCACAGATATATTTACATTGGAATGTATGGATATATATATATATATATATATATATATATATATATATATGTTTTATATGTGGTTTGTTTTGCTCAATTTTGGTCCTAGAATTTCAGTATAATTTTGTTTTGGGATTGTAGAAGGGTGGTCTATCATCGCCACAATTTTCTTCTTGGTAGTTGATAAGTTTTTTTTTATTTTCTTGTTGTAATAATAATAATAATAAAAACTGCACTATTATAATAAAAAAAACTGCAGTATTTTTTTTATTTAATTTCTTCTGTAATACATTTAAGTATCGAAGACTCGAAGGTTTGAAGAATTAGGAGCAACCGGAACAAGTTTGGGACAGTGCAAGCCTAACAACGAATGTGCGTACGAAGAGCGCGCAGCCAAGTTTGTTGTGGCATGGGCTATGCACGGCAGCCCTTTATGGGTTTGTTGAATGCGCACGCCCATGGGAGGTAGCCGAGTGAGTCTGATCGACGAAGGTCGCATGTGTTAGGATTATGCTCGATAACAAGGGTGTAATATTGTAATTAATGATCTTTTCATATGAATAAAGAGATTTATAGTTTAATAAATCTTATAGCATTTATAATTTAATTATTATAATTGTCAAAAGTAAATAATCATAAGGTCAAAAGACTATGAGAAAAGAAGAATTGTTCATACATCTAGATATGTATGAGGTAGACACAATTCTTTAGTTAGTCTTGAATAATATTCACAACTTAAGATAGAAGGTTGGGCGTCTTTATCTTGTCAAAGTTGTAGATTTTTTTGCTAGCATTTGAGTGAGATAAAATGTGTGATGATGAGTCTAAAATCATCAAAGTGTGGTGTCTTTGGGCAAAAGAATCTAGTGCACTAGGTGCATTGAATAGGATCAAAATGAAATACTTTATCTAGAACTGTCAATGAATATGATTTTTTATTTGAAGACAATCGGAGAGTCTATCTCAATCCTGAGATAAATGATGGACTTATGGTTGCAAGTGTTATCATTTGAGCTATCAATGAGTACGATTATATAGCATTGTCTATCCTCGATAGTTTTGGTGGTATTCATTTGTTAATCGATAGAGGACTTCGTTTATAGATATGGACATCATGGCTCCATTTATTAAATGAGAGTAGAATACCATCATATGGATGTTTTGAGGTATTGGATATTAAATCTTAAGGTTAAGTTTTCAATAGTGCCTATTGAAACATGACTTCTGGACAAGTCAAAATATCCAAGTTCAAAATGTGGTCATATGAGTAAATATGGTATCTTGGAGAGCTATAGGAGGTCTATGAGCTCTTGGCGATTACTAATATTCTTCACGAGGATACACTTTTCTCCTATAAGGATGTCTAGGGTATGAGTGAGTGACATCAACTTATTATATCTTTATTTAAGAGTTTAATTTTAGTTCTTTAGTAGAATGAACTAAAATTAAATAGGTTGAACCTAAGTGAATCTTTTGTTGATTGTGATTGGGTTGTGTCTATTAGAGCTTAAATTTAGATAGCCTGCCAAGATCTCCAATTCACACAAACTTGCATGAATCACTTGATATATTCTAACAGACCAATTTAGTGGTCCATCTAGAATTGTAATAAGGCATTAAAACTTGTTTCTTTTTGTAAGAATAGGTCTAGTTCACATGTGGACTTTTTCTATTAAGGTTTAATGGATTTAATAATATAATAAAAATAATATATGGTCCATATATTAAAAATAAAAACTTATTTTTATTTTATTATTTAATTTAATAGAAATTAATTAATTTGTTGATTAATTAATTATTTAATTAAAAGTCAAAATCTTGTTTCTAGTAGGAGATGGTCTCCTAAAACTATATTATTATTGGTAGTATAGTTAATATTAAAAACTATATTTGATAAGTAGATAAATAAAATGAATTATTTATCTAATCAGATTAGGAAGTCTTTAATATGGTTACAAATACACTATTGAGTTGGATTAGGAGTCTTGGTGTTAGGATAGAATTCTTTTTTGAAAAGGATTCTTAACCACCAAGTAAATCTACCTAAGGAAAAGATTCTTAACTACCAAGTAATCCTTCTTAGGAAAAGAATAAACTCTCATAATCTATATGAATGAGAAATTCGGCCAGCCCATATGGATATGGGAGAAGTTAGATTTCCTTTTAGATAAGGATTCTTAACTACCAAATAAATCCATCTAAGGAAAGGATTTTTGCCAACCAAGTAAATCTTTCTTAGGAAAGGATTTATGATCCTATATATATGAGCATGAGATTTTCGGCCAGCTCTAAGAATTCTAAGATGAAAGTTTCGGCCATGCTAGGTAATTTTCAAATAGAAAATTTGGCATAGCAAGAGAGAATTTTGAGGGAGAAAAATTAGTTTTTGCTCTAGACAAAATTCAAACAACTCATAGAAAAAGAGTGTGGAATTCGGCCACGGAGAAAAGAGAAAAAGAGAACGTTTTTGTTTTCGATAGTACACTAGTATCCTTTACATCAAAAGGGTTTTGTGTACAACATCGAATCAAGGTTCATGCGAGTTTCAATCAAATTGATTGATAATTCACAAGTGACCGGACGTTCTTGAATTTTTCTCTTGGAGGATATTTGTAACTAACAAAGAAAATATTTTTTTTGTCTCCATTCTCGGGAATACAATTTAAAGAAAGGGAGCCCACACTCCTAGGTGATTCATGTTCGTGATTGAATTGGAAGATCTTGCAGAATCAATTCGACGCTTGTTCAATCGTCACGAGAAAAAGGTACGACACTTTTTATATATGTCAATTAATCTAGGGTTAAGGTTCTCGTTGCATTAAAGGGAAATTTTTTATTTATACGCAAACCCTAATTTTTTTTTATCACGCTTCCGTTGCGTTTTGAAACCGTTTTTTCTAACAATTGGTATCAAAGCCTGATTGTACCCTTGATTAATTGATGTATGTGTTCGTGAATCTTTCTTTTATTGTATATATGCATGTTTTAGAAAGAGATGGCATTCTAGGTATTCACATATATATTTACATTGGAATGTATGGATATATATATATATATGTTTTATATGTGGTTTGTTATTGCTCAATTTCGGTTCTAGAATTTCAATGTAATTTTGTTTTGGGATTGTAACAAGAAGGGTGGTCTATCATCGCCATAATTTCCTTCTTGGCAGTTGCTAAGTTTTTAATTTTTTTATTTTTTTTATTTTGTTGTTGTAATAATAATAAAAAAACTGCAGTATTTTATTATTTAAATTCATCTGTAATACATTCAAGTTTCGATTTGAAGAATTAGGAGCAACCAGAATAAGTTTGGGACCATGTGAGCCGTAACAACGAACGTGCATGCGAAGAGCGCACAACCACGTTTGTTGTGGCATTGGCTGCGCACGGCAGCCCTTTTGGTAGCCATGGGCTGCGCATGGCAGCCCTTTATGGGTTTGTGGCATGCGCACGCCCATGGGTATGGGCGAGGGGTGCGCACGCCCATGGGAGGAATCCGAACGACGAAGGTCGCATGAAAACTTGTTCGCCAAGAAAGGAGTTCTTGTATTCCAAGATATATGTAATTTACTTATTTTTCTAGGATGGACCAAAATTGTAGCTATTTATATTTTTTGTAAATATTGCAATGTTTGTCATTGTTTGATAACATGTCATATAGAATAGGAGTGCCACTCATATACCTCTTTCGGTATGAACATGCATTGAATGATTTTAGTATCTAAATTGGCATATAGATAACTTGATAAATCATTCTTTGGAATTCGATCACACGCCTTAAACAATTTAGTGGGACAAGGTGTTTTGGAACACCTACGGCCTCCAAGTTTAGTTGAGCTTTATGCTTCGCGAATAATCTCCCAAGAGGTATTCATGAATGGAATTTAGCAAGATACTTCCTTACAAGGATAGACTAGACAATTAGCCCAAACGATATCTACTCCTAAAGGAGGGATATTCGTGATAGATTATATTAAACGTCGATAACTTGGTAACACACTTAATGTAATTTTATTAATATCCTCCCAATAAGTCTTGTTATTAAAATTGCAAGGCTAAAATAGAAAACGTTGGTTGTTATGTTAACAATTAGGTGGGACCTAGTCCAACTAGTAAATTGTGCGTACTCCCAAAGGAGGCGTGACATTTATGGTTGTTGGATCACCGTTGAATTTTTACGATTGAATTATTTTATTTAATTCAAGATAAATATTCAAAAGTGCTATATCATGATTGTTTACTTATATAATTTTTGTTATTAAAAAGAAATAATAACCCCATCCCTAATCAATATTCTAAAAGATAATACTATTAACTGATGATAATTATGTCACATGGAAAAGGAATATTGGGTTGTTGTTGCAAGCTGAAAAGTATAAGTTCATTCTGTATATTCCTTAACCACCAAACTAATGAATCTACTCAGGAGCAAGGAGATAAGTATCAGTAGTGGAAGTCTTTATATGAGATGGTTAAATGTACATTATATTTTGGCCATCATCTTCAACGTGTTGCAACAACAACATGAAGGAATGAAGACTGCTGCCAATATTATGATGTCTCTAGACAGGGATTCATATGGTTGGTAAAGTTGCTACTGTTAAGTCCCGTTAGAAGGTCAAGAAACAACAGAGGAAAAAGTAACTTGGGCCTTCTTAGAAGGAGATCAAGAAAGTAACCAAGATCAAAGGGAAATGTTTCCTTTGTGGTGAAAAAGGTTAAAGGAATAAACCGAAAAAGAATGAATTCAGCTTGCAATTAGGCAATGGAGTGTTGGTGTCTACTAGTGTAGTGGGAGATATTAGAATCAATTTTGATTCTTATAGGCATTTAGTTTTAATAAATGTTTATTATGTACCACAATTCAAGAAGAATTTAATTTCGATCTCTTGTCTAAATAAATTTGGATATTCGGTTACTTTTAATAAAGGTTTTATTATTAGTAAGAATAACAAATTTGTTTGCAAAGGTACATTGGAAAACGGTTTATTCTATTTGCATGGAAATATCTCTCACTTGTTAGAAGGAATCAATGGAACCTAATCATAAAAGAGTAAAATTATCAAAAGATGAAACCTATCAATGGCATTTGCGCTTAGGTCATATTAACCATAATAGGATTAAAAGATTGGTAAGTGATGGACCTCTAAATGACTTAAAGGTTGATGATTTACCAACTTGTGAATCTTGTTTGGAAGGTAAAATGAACAAAAGGTCGTTTACGACCAAAGGCGCAAGAGTCATCGAATGTTTAGGATTGATACACACTGATGTGTGTGGACCTATGAGCATTCAAGCTAGAGGTGGATATGAGTACTTCATCACTTTCACAGACGATCACTCAAGATTTGGCTATGTGTATCTCATGAGACATAAGTCGAATGCTTTTGATATGTTCAAAGCATTTAAAAGCTGAAGTAGAAAATCAGCTTGAGAAACGCATAAAAAACTTAAGGTCCGATCGTGTTGGAGAATATCTATCTGGTGAGTTTCAGCAATATCTTATTGATAATTGAATAATTTCTCAGTTTTCTGCACCAGGCACACCTCAACAAAATGGGGTGGCAGAAAGGAGAAATAGAACTCTTTTGGATATGGTTAGGTCTATGTTGAGTTATTCAACGCTCCCTAGTTCTTTTTAGGGATATGCATTGCAAGCTGCCATATATTCTAAACGATGTACCATCTAAGTCGGTTCCTAAAACACCGCATGAGTTATGGACCGGGCGAAAGCCTAGTTTACAACACTTAAGGATATTTGGATGTCCTACGCACGTGTTAAAAGGAAAGACAGGAAAGATGGAATCCTGTTCAGAAACATGCATATTTGTAGGGTATCCAAAAGGAACAAAAGGATATTATTTTTATAGTCCTTTAGATCTTAAAGTATTTGTTTCGACAAATGCAAAATTTCTAGAAAAGGACTTTATGTATAATTTTGTGCCTAAAAGTAGAATTGTCCTAAATGAGCTTTTAGGAGATACAATTCTACAAGAGGTTTCGCAACCAAGCCCTATTGTAAGTTCCGTATCAACACAAGATCAACAATCTACCATACCTCGTCGTAGTGGGAGGGTTGTTAGACAACCCAAGAGATACATCGGTCTAGGAGAATCTGTAGATAATCTTCCAATTGACGATGATCCCTATACGTACAAGAAAGCAATGGAAGATGTTGATTGTCGCCATTGGCAAAAGGCAATGCAATCCAAAATTGAATCTATGTTTAAAAACAAAGTCTGGTCTCTTGTAGACTTGCCTAAAGGGATAAAACCCATCAGGTGCAGGTGGGTATACAAGAGGAAAAGAGGAATAGATGGTAAGGTGGAAACCTTTAAAGCTAGATTGGTAGCTAAAGGTTATACACAGAAGGAAGGTATCGATTATGAAGAAACCTTCTCTCATGTGGCCATGCTTAAATCCATTAGGATACTCTTATCCATTGTGGCATCTCTAGACCTAGAGATTTGGCAAATAGTCTTCAAGACAGCTTTCCTTAATGGAAGTCTTGACGAAAGCATCTATATGATGCAACCAGAAGGATTCATTGAAAAGGGCCAAGAGGAAAGGGTATGCAAGTTGCAATGATCCATATATGGATTGAAGCAAGCATCCAGATCCTAGAACATAAGGTTCGATCAAGCCGTAAAAGGTTTTGGATTCATTCAAAACCTTGGTGAGCTTTGTGTATACAAAAGGATTAAAGGTGACAATTTGGTTTTTCTAGTTCTTTACGTTGTTGATATATTACTCATCGGAAACGATGTAGGCGTATTGACATCAATAAAAGAATGGTTAGCAAAACAATTTGATATGAAGGACTTAGGAGAAGCAAGTTATATTCTTGGTATCCAAGTCATAAGGGATAGAAAGAATAGAACGATTGCATTATCCCAAGCTTCATACAAAGATAAAATCTTGTCTAGGTTTTTCATGCTAGATTCCAAGAAAGGTATGTTACCTTTTTAGATATGGAATCAAACTTTCTATGGAACAAGTTCCTAAGAATGAGCATGAAGAGCAATTCATGAGAAGGATTCCATATGCTTTGGCAGTAGGAAGTCTCATGTATGCAGTGCTTTGTACTAGACCAGATATTTGTTTTGTTGTGGGCATAGTTAGCAGGTTTCAATCGAAGCCTGGTTCTGATCACTGGACCGCAGTCAAGCATATTTTCAAGTATCTTAGGAGAACAAGAGATTATATGATTGTATACTCTGGAGGGGATTTAATTCCTATTGGGTTTACAGATTCTGATTTTCAGTCAGATTCTTATTTTCAGTCAGATTATTTGAGGAGGGGCAGTTATATCAAGGAGTATCAAGCAATCTTGTATTGCCGATTCTACAATGGAAGCCGAGTATGTTACCGTATACGAGGCTGCTAAAGAGGTTGTCTGGCTCTGCCAATTCCTGATTGACTTGGAAGTGGTTCCTGATGTGAATAAACAGATCACTATTTATTGTGATAATAGTGGAGCAGTAGCTAATTCGAGAGAACCAAAAAGTCATAAGAGAGCGAAACACATTGAAAGAAAGTATCATCTTCTAAGGGAAAATGTGAATATGGGTGACGTGAAGATTACCAAAATTGCGTCAGTGGAAATCTAGTAGATCCCTTTACAAAGGCTCTTCCTCAAAAGAGCTTTGATGGGGATCCAGAGAACATGGGGATGAGAGATATGACACATTTGCTATAGAGCAAGTGGGAGATTGTCAGGATTATGCTCGATAGCAATAGTGTAATATTGTAATTAACAATCTTTTCATATTAATAAAGAGATTTCTAGTTTAACAAATCTTATAGCATTTATAGTTTAATTATTATAATTGTCAAAAGTAAATAATCATAAGGTCAAAAGACTATGAGAAAAGAAGAATTGTTCATACCTCTAGATATGTATGAGGTAGTCAAAATTCTTTAGTTAGTCTTGAATAATATTCACAACTTAAGATAGAAGGTTGGGTGCCTTTATCTTGTCAAAGTTGTAGATTCTTTTGCTAGCATTTGAGTGGGATCAAATGTGTTATGATGAGTCTAAAAACATCAAAGTGTAGTGTCTTTGGGCAAAAGAATCTAGTGCACTAGGTGCATTGAATATGATCAAAATGAAATACTTTATCTAGAACCGTCAATGGATAAAAGTTATCATTTGAAGACAATCAGAGAGTCTATCTCAATCCTGAGATAAATGATGGACTTGTGGTTGCAAGTGTTATCATTTGAGCTATCAATGATTACAATTATATAGCATAGTCTATCCTCAATAGTTTGGTGGTATTCATTTGTTAATCGATGGAGGACTTCATTTATAGATATGGACATCGTGGATCCATTTATTGAATGAGAGTAGAATACCATCATATGGATGTTTTGATGTGTTGGATATTAAATCTTAACGTTAAGTTTTCAATAGTGCCTATTGAAACATGGCTTCTGGACAAGTCAAAATATCCAAGTTCAAAATATGGTCATATGACTAAATATGGTAACTTGGAGAGCTATAGGCGGTCTATGAGCTCTTGGCGATTACTGGTATTCTTTACTAGGATAAACTTTTCTCTAATAAGGATGTCTAGGGTATGAGTGAGTGACATCAACTTATCATATCTTTATTTAAGAGTTCAATTTTAGTTCTATAGTGGAATGAACTAAAATTGAATAGATCGGACCTAAGTGAATCATTTGATGATTGTGATTGGTTTGTGTCTATTAGAGCTTAAATTTTGATAGCCCGTCAAGATCCCCAATCCACATGAACTTGCATGGATCACTTGATATATTCTACCGGACCAATTTAGGGGTCCATCTAGAATTGTAATAAGGAATGAAAACTTGTATGGAATAAGTCTAGTTCATATGTGTGGACTTTTTTTTATTAAGGTCCAATGGATTTAATAATATAAGAAAAATAATATATGGTCCATATATTTGGTATGGGAGGCAAAGGCTATTAAAAATAGCTTAAATATATTTATTTTATTTTATCATTTAATTAAATAGAAATTAATTAATTTGTTGATTAATTAATTATTTAATTTAAAGTCAAAAAAAATTTCCTAGTAGGAGATGGTCTCCTAAAACTATACTATTGTTGGTAGTATACTTAATGTTAAAGACTATATTTGATAAATAGATAAATAAAAGGAATTATTTATCTAATCAAATTAGGAAGTCTTTAATATGGTGACAAATACACTATTGAGTTGGATTAGGAGTCGTGGTGTTAGGATAGAATTCCTTTTTGAAAATGATTCTTAACCACCAAGTAAATCTACCTAAGGAAAGGATTCTTAACTACCCAGTAATCCTTCTTAGGAAAAGAATAAACTCTCATAGTATATATCAATGAGAAATTCGGCCAGCCCATATAGATATAGGAGAAGTTAGATATCCTTTTAGATAAGGGTTCTTAACTACCAAATAAATCCACCTAAGGAAAGGATTCTTGCCAACCAAGTAAATCCTTCTTAGGAAAGGATTTATGATCCTATATATATTTGTGTGTGATTTTCGGCCAACCCTAAGAATTCTATGATGAAATTTTCGGCCAGGCTAGGTAATTTTCAAGAGAGAATTTGGCATAGCAAGAGAGAATTTTAAGGGAGAAAAATTAGTTTTTGCTCTAGACAAAATTCAATCAACTCATAGAAAAAGGGTGTGGAATTCGGCCAAGGAGATAAGAGAAAAAGAGAACGTTTTTGTTTTCGATGGTACACTAGTATCCTTTACATCAAAAGGGTTTTGTGTACAATATCGAATCAAGGTCCACGCGAGTTTCAATCAAATTGATTGATAATTCACAAGTGGTCGGACGTTCTTGATTTTTCTCTTGGAGGATATTTGTAACTAACAACGAAATATATTTTGTTTCTTTCCATCATCAGGTATACAATTTAAAGAAAGGGAGCCTACACTCCTAGGTGATTCACGTTCATGATTGGATTGGAAGATCTTGCGGACTTAATTCGACGCTTGTTCAATCGTCACGAGAAAAAGGTACGACACTTTTTATATATGTCAATTAATCTAGGGTTAAGGTCTCGTTGCGTAAAAGGGGTTTTTATTTATTTATACGGAAACCCTAATTTAGTTTTTTTATCACGCTTCCATTGCGTTATGAACCGTTCTTTTCCCTTCATAAGAGCAACACATAATGTATGTCATTTCAAATGCAAAGATGTGATCAAAATAAACATGCACTAAGAGTTATCAAATTTCGAAAGCTCACAAATAAACACACAACATATATTAATAAGAATTATGCATGATATGTGAGTGTGTATAACTCTCTTCAAAGCAAGCAAGCACTTAGAATTTTACCTTTGGTGCTTCTTCTCTTTAGGTCTTAAGAGCCTAAGCTACCCTTACATAAAAACCCCAACATATGGATTGTTCACGAAATAAGCCAATCAGTAAATGAGGACTTTACAATCTCCCCCTTCTGCTATTTCGTGGCAAAATCACCATTCACATTGATCCTCACAAAAGAACAAATAAAGCACCGAGAAGATATTCTACATTACAAAGAGACATAAAAAAACTTCAATTCTTCTCAATCTTCAATCGCTTGTAAAATTATCAACCCTACACACAAAACAAAAACAAATACACTTTCCAAACCAAGTGTATGTGAGATGATCAATTGAAAATAAAAAGCATTTGCATATAGGAAAATAAGGACAGCATCATACAGTGTATGTGAATGCAAGGCTCCCCCTCAAAGGGTTACTCCCAAAGGGTTACTTCCCCTAAATGTAATCTCCCCAACATGACATGTACTACTCCTCCCTCTTACCAAGTTCTCCCCCTACCCCCATATGCTACTTACCATTTTTATCATAAAAAAGGCAAAAGAGTAGTCCCCAACCGGGTCACTCAAGGCAAAGAGAGAAAGGAGCATACAAGATATTTGCATAATCATATATGTCATATTTATGCAACTCAATTAATATGAGAGAAACAAGGAAATTTATTTTAAGAGAATGTGTGAATAAAAAATGCTTTGCATACAAGACATGTTCCATTCAAGTCCAAAACAATGGTATTTGGCAAAGCAAATAACAAAGGTTTCCAATAGACTTCAAACCAATTTAACCATTTGTCATGAGAGAAGCAAGGATATAGAGTTTTTATACGTGTCAAGTTTTAAGAGCACTATATCCAACTTTATAAGTAAAACATGACAAGAGCGACTTTGCATCCTATTTGATTTTTCCAGTTAAGATACTCGTATGTTGGTAGCCATGTTCAAATAATAAAGAAAGAGAGACAAGGATTAACCATTTGAGTCTCACTAGCATTTTCACACATTGTTTTGCATTTAACCAATGCAATTATCAATTCAAGCTATTTCATTTTTCATTTACATGTCATTAAAGAATCATCATGTCATGGATATAACTATAGGTCATTCAACATGTACTTCCTATGTAAATTTCCTTGTCCAAAAATGTGTGTCTGAACATAAATATGACCTGGATTGTAATCAAAGCAAAGTTCACACTTATTGAAGAAAATATAATATAATATGATATAAGTGCAACCAAGCTACTGAAGCAATTAATAAAGGAGCATAAAAATTTCCAAATTTTTGCATGCAACAAGTATACAATAGCTCTATTTGCTTGAGACAAATCCCAATAGATCTACTAAGAGTTTTGAATCGAGTAGCATCTAAGGGTTTAGTAAATAGATCTGCTAGTTGATCATTAGTACCTACATGCTCAAGTACTATACATTTTTTCTCAACTAGTTCTCTAATGAAATGATGGCGGATGTCAATATGCTTAGTTCTAGAATGTTGAACCGGATTCTTGGAAATATTAATAGCATTCATGTTATCAAAGAGAGTAAGAGTACCTTGATTGAATCCATAGTCGACTAGCATTTGCTTCAACCAAAGGAGTTGTATGAATCCACTCCCCGCGGCTATGTATTCCGCCTCGGCCGTAGACAAAGAAATTGAATTTTGCTTCTTGAAAAACCAAGAGACTAGGTTGTTCCTAAGGAAAAAACAACCGCTTGATGTACTTTTTCTGTCATCACAATTTCCTGCCCAATCCGCATTACTAAAGCCTACAAGACTAGTATTAGTGTCAAAAGAGTACCAAATCCCATAGTTGGATGTCCCATTCACATAGCAAATGATTCTCTTAATGGAAGAGATATGGGACTCCTTAGGATCTGATTGGTGCCTAGCACATACATTTACACTAAAAGAGATATCGGGCCTACTTGCTGTCAAATAGAGCAAGCTACCAATCATGCCACGATACAAAGTTTGGTCTACACTTTTAGCTTGGGATATGAAGATCCCATCATCTATTTGCTTAATTTGCAAACCTAGAAAGTAACTTAGCTCACCAACAAGGCTCATTTCAAACTAATGAGGCATTACATCAATAAATTGTTGGACTTAAGTGTTGTTGGTAGAGCCAAAAACTATATCATCAACATAGATTTGAGGTATAAAGAGCTCATCTTTATCTTCCTTAATTTATAGAGTCTTTTCAACACTACCCCTTGTATAGCCATTGTCAACAAAAAATTGAGTGAGGCACTTATACCAAGACCTCGGTGTTTGTTTCAACCCATATATAGATTTCTTGAGGCGATAGACATGATTGGGATGGTGAGGATCCATAAACCCATTGGGTTGCTCAAAAAACACTTTCTCTTGTAAGAAGCCATTAAGGAAGACACTCTTAACATCCATTTGATACAACTTGAACTTGTGCAAACAAAAGATGGATAAAAGAAGCCTAATGGACTCTAACCGAGCAACGAGAGCAAATGTCTCATCAAAGTCAATACCCTCAATTTGAGAGTACCCTTATGCTACAAGCCTAGCCTTGTTTCACACAATGTTACCATCCTTATCGGATTTGTTCCTATAGACCCACTTGGTGCCAATCACATTAGTGTTCTTAGGCCTCGGAACTAGTGTCCAAACCTCATTCCTTTCGAATTGGTTAAGCTCTTCTTGCATATCTAGAACCCAAAATTCATCCTTTAAAGCTTTATCAACCTTCTTAGGTTCTATTTGAGAGGTGTAGCAAGTGTAGCTAATTAAATTAGCCATTTGACGCCTAGTCTTAACACCCTCATTAACTTCTCCAATGATATCATCTTTATCATGGAGTTTCTTAACCTATGGAGCGGGTTCATTAGAGTTCAAGTGAGGAACTCTATCAATAGGTTGTGTGATATCATCATCAAAATTATATTTTCCACCATTAGGAGTCTCCACAACCTTTTCCAATAGAGAGTCTTCAACTGTATCTACCTCCTCCGCATATCAGCCTTGTATCATCAATGACAATGTTAGACGATTCCATGATGGTTTGAGTATTCTAATTGAAAACTCTATCACTCTACTATTCAAGGCATGGCCAATAAAAAAACCCTTATCACTCTTAGCATCAAATTTATACCATGTTGATCTCAGTCATTTAAAATGTAGCATTTGCTTCTAAAGGTGTGAAAGTAGCTAACATTTGGCTTTCTACCCTTCCATAACTCATAGAAGGTTTGCCTAGTGTAGGGCCTTAGAAAGACTCTATTTTCTATATAGCATGCCGTATTGACAGCTTCGGCCCAAAGGTTCCTATTGACATTATTGCTAAGCAACATCACATGGGCCATCTCTTGAAGAACCCTATTCTTCCTCTCAACAACTCCATTTTGTTGAGGTGTCCTAGGAGCCGAAAACTCATGAGAAATTCCTAGACTAATGTAATAGTTTTTAAAATGGGCATTCTCAAACTCCTTCCCAGGGTCACTCCTAATCTATTTAATGCTTTTAATGTTTGAGTTCATTCCATTTTGAATATTAGTACAAAGCATTTTAAACTTATCAAAAGTTTCGGATTTTTCTCTAAGAAAATAAGTCCATGTGTACCTAGAGAAATCATCCACACAAACCAAAATATATCTCTTTCCACCTAAACTCTTGGTTTGCATGGGACCTATAAGATCCATGTGAAGAAGCTCTAGTGGCTCCTTGGTAGAGAGATACTTGCCCTTTTTATGCATGCTCTTTATTTGTTTCCCTTGTTCGCAAGGTCCACACATACCATTGGCTTTCTTCCCAAGCATGGGTAGGCCTCGCACAACATTGAACTTATCTAAGATTCTTAAATCCCGATAGTTCATGAGTCCAAGTCTTTCATGCCATAACTCAATTTGCTCATCCTAAGACATATTGCAAGAGACTACTCTAGCTTCAAGACAATATCAATTGTCGCTGGATCTCATGTCTTTTAACAAGGTTTGTCCATTGGGCAATAGAATAGAGAAATCATTTTTGCTAAACAAGACGGAAAGTCCTCATCACTAAGATGTGAAATTCTTATTAATTTGACTTTAAGGCCATCAACATACTGAGCATTGGACAAAGAGGGTAATCTGGGAATTGAAATGGTTTCTTTCCCTTTTACTTTCATCTTGTATACATCACCAAATGTGATATTACCTCCATCCTCCAAGACAAGAGTCTCAAAGAAACTCTTATCACCCGTTATATGCCTAGATCATCCATTTTCCAAATACCAAAGATTAGAAGAATTGGCTTTCAAGGCAATTTGTGCAACATGGCAAATGTGTTCATCTCTTCTAATCCATCTAGGTGAAACATTTTCTTTTCTAGTGGTCAATGGTATGTGGGCGCTAGATGTCCTAGGATCATGCAAAAGTGTTTCTTTTTTCCTAGTAGCATGTTGCTTGGGTTTAACCTTTTTCTTCTCTATCATTCTTTCAATTATATACAATTTAATATATCTAACGTAATTTGGTCTAATATGACCATCAATACCATAAAAATGACATGTAGGAATGAAGTTAGGAATCATACCATAACCTTGAGGATGAATTGGAGCCTTCCTATATCTTTGTGGTTGTCTTGGTTATTGTTGAGGATCTCTCCTTCTTTGTTGTTGAACATGACTTGATACTACCTTGGTTGAGCTTGCATATAGGTTTCTTCCTTTTATGAGCTTTCGGTTGAGGGAAGTTAGCTTGAGGAGTTCTTGTAGGATAAGCTTGAGGTAGGCTTCTTGGTGCCACATTCACTACTTTTTGAACACTTTCCTAGGTCAAGTTTCTTCCTAGGTGATTGATGAGGAGAAGACTCATTGAGATTCATTCTCTTGATAAATATGGTCTTTCTTGGAGTGGAGGACATCTTGTCATCTTCAAACCTAAGCCCCTTTTTATCGTTTGACCTCTTTCCAACATCTAACATGTGGTCAAGTTTTTTAGTGCTAGAGTTCATCTTAGCCATCAACTCTCTAGCATCTTCAAGCTTTATCTTCAACTCTTCTTCATTTCTCTTAGATAAGTCTAACTCCTTTCTTAGCTTATATTCACTCTCCATGGTTCTCACCAATTCTTCACTTAGTTGGTCAACTTGAGTTGAGAGCTCTAGGTTTTCTTCTTTTAATCTCCTAATCTCTTCCTTGTTCTTTAACCTTGAACTCTCAAACTTGACCATATAGTCTTTGAGATCCATTCTATCCATATTTCCATTTATGCATTGTGATGAATATCCATCATCACTTGACTCATTTTCCTATTCTTCACTAGCATCTTTGCCCTTGTGAGAAGATGCAAGGGCTATGGACTTAGCCATGAGTTCTTCATCCTCTGAAGACTCATCTCCTTCATTGGAGTTATCACTTCCACTCTATATGGTGACCATCACTTTTCCCTTGATCTTGACATTGTGATTGGTACATTCGGGGGAAAAGTGACTTATCCTACCACATTCATAGCATCGGACCCTTTTCCTTTCGGTCTTTTCTTGCTAGGCTCACGCTTTTTGAAGGGAGTCTTTTTCTTCAAGTCTTGACCCTGGGATCCGAAACCTTTCTTCTCCGATTTGTAGAACTTCTTGAACTTTCTCATCAACAAGGTCATTTCTTCATCTGAGTCATCTGTCTCCTCCTTCTCATCTTTGGAGGCTTTTAAAGCAATTCTCTTTTGCTTTTTATGAGGTGTGAAGGTAGGATACTTCCTAGATTCATAAGCTAGAAGCCTCTCAATCACCTCACTCGACTTCATATCCTTGTAAGCACTTTTCTCTTCTAAAGCTGTTACCTTGGACTCAAATCTACTATGTAGAGATCTCATAATATTTTGCTTGATCTTCCTATCCGAATAAGGGTTACCAAGTTGATGACTTTGGTTCACAATGTCTATCAACCTCACTTCGAAGTTATTAAAGCACTCGTTCTCATCCATCTTGAGCAATTAAAATTGCGTTTGGAGAACTTAAAGCTTTGATTCCTTAACCACATCGGTTCCCTCATGCATAACCTCTACGATATCCCATGCCTCCTTAGCTATCCTAGTGTTTTGAACCAACTTATATTGATTCTCATCCATTGCATATAGGATGGCATGCATTGCCTTCCTATTCCACTTTGATGCCTCAAACTCTTGTGCATTCCATTGTGCCTTTGGCTTGGGTACATCCTCTCCTCCATCCGTAGGAGTCATCATCAATGGTGTGTAGCCATCTTCAACCGCCATCCATGCCCTATCATGGGTTTGAAAAATGTACGACTCCATCTTACCTTTCCAAGATGCATTATTCAACCCAGTAAGAAGAGGAGGTCTTGTTTTAGAAGTGCCCTCGTTGCCACCGTTTCCACTCATAGTGTTTATGAATGAATGAAATGAATGCAAATGTTTGAATGATCAATGAATCACACAAAATGCAAAACACACCAAAAAGAGCAAGGATCACTTATGTATGTTTAGGAACCTGCTCTGATACCAATTGAAACAAATATTATGGTGTGTTTAATATTAATCTAAAGGGGGGTGAATAGATTTTAATCAAAAAATTTACCCAATTTTTGTTAATGGCCAATTTAGATAAAAATACCCCTAACTAGTCATAATAATATCAGAAGTGTAAAAAGTGCAGAATAATAAAAGACACTTGAGATATACGTGGAAACCCTCCAACTGGGAAAAACCACGGGCTGTTAAGTGAGCCACACTCGAACCTCGAATCTACTAATGATATATAAAACAATCCTAAATATCAAGAGCTAAATAACATGTTCATAAAGCTTAGCTAACATAGATCAAACAATCCTCTGAAGCTATCACAATACAACACTCAATCATTTCATCACAAACATGTAGGGAAAAAACGGTTCAAAACGCAACAGAAGCATGAGAAAATTAGAAATAAGGGTTTGCGTATATATTAAAAAAAAATCCCTATTAATAACAAGAACCTTAAATTTAGATTAATTGATGTATATAAAAAGTATCGTACCTTTTTTTTTCGTGTCAATTGAACTAGCGCCGAATTGAATCCGTAAGATCTTTCAATCCAGTCACGAACGTGAATCACCCAGGAGTGTGGGCTCCCTTTCTATAAATTGTACACCTAAGGATGGAAACAAACAAAATCTTCTTCTTTGTTAGTCACAATAATCCTCCAAGAGAAAAACTAAGAACATTCGGTCACTTTTGAATTATCAATCAATTTTATTGAAACTCACGTGAACCTTGATTCGATGTTGTGCACAAAACCCTTTTAATGCAAAGTATACTAGTGTACTATCTAAAACAAAAATGTTCCATCTTTTCTCTATGCTTGGCCGAATTCTTCACACAATGAGTTGGACGAAGTTTTTTTTTTTATAACAATAAAAAAACAAATAAAAAACAACTTCTCACACAAAAAACTCATACTTGGTCGAAATTTACAAGAATATATAGGAGACCAAATCCTCTCCTAAGAAGGATTTACTTGGTGGTTAAGAATCCTATCCTTAGGTGGATTTACTTGGTGGTTAAGAATCCTTTTCCAAAAGGAATTCTTTCCTACACCAAGACTCCTAATCCAATTCAATAGTGTATTTGTAACCATATTAAAGACTTCCTAATTTTATTAGATAAATAAATCCTTTTATTTACTACTTATCAAATATAGTCTTTAATATTAATTATACTACCAACAATAGTATAATATTTAGGAGACTGTCTCCTAATAGAAAAAGATTTTGACTTTTAATTAATTAATTAATTAATTAACAAATTAATTAATTTCCATTTTATTAAATAATAAAATAAAAATAATATAATTAAGCTATTCTAAATAACTTTGCCGCCCAACACATATATATCGGCCATATATTTTTTTTATTATTTTATTAAATCCATTGGACATTAATAAAAAGTCCACATGTGACCTAGACCTATTCTTACAAAAAGAAACATATTCACATACCTTAATACAATTCTAAATGGACCCCTAAATTTGTCCAGTAGAATATATCAAGTGATCCATACAATTTCGGGTGAATGAGGATCTTGGCGGGCTATCTAAATTTAAGCTCCAATAGACACAACCCAATCACAATCAACAAATGATTCACTTAGGTCCAATCTATTTAATTTTAGTTCATTCCACTAAAAAACTAAAATGGAACTCTAAAATAAAGATAGAATAAGTTGATGTTACTCATTAATACCCTAGACAACCTTATTAGAGAAAGTGTATCCTAGTGAAGAATACCAGTAATCGTCAAGAGCTCATAGACCGCCTATAGCTATCTAAGTTACCATATTTACTCATATGACCACATTTTGAACTTGGATATTTTGACTTGTCCAAAAGACATGTTTCAATAGACACTATTGAAAACTTAACGTTAAGATTTAATACCAATATCTCAAAACATCCATATGATGGTATTCTACTCTCATTCAATAAATGGAGCCACAATGTCCATATCTATAAATAAAATCCTCTATCGATTAACAAATGAATACTTCCAAACTATCGTGGATAGACTATGCTATATAATCATACTCATTGATAGCTCAAATGATAACACTTGCAACCATAAGTCCATCATTTATCTCAGGATTGAGATAGACTCTCCGATTACCTTCAAATGAAATCATTTATCCATTGACGGTTCTAGATAAAGTTTTTTATTTTGATCCTATTCAATGCACCCAGTGCACTATATTCTTTTGCCCAAAGACACCACACTTTGATGATTTTAGACTCATCATAACACATTTGATCCCACTCAAATGCTAGCAAAAGAATCTACAACTTTGACAAGATAAAGGCGCCCAACCTTTTGTCTTAAGTTGTGAATGTTATTCAAGACAAACTAAAAAATTATGTCTACCTCATACATATCTAGATGAATGAACAATTCTTCTTTTCTCATAGTCTTTTGACCTTATGTTTAATTACTTTTGACAATTATAATTATTTAAATATAAATGCTATAAGATTTGTTAAACTAGAAATCACTTTATTAATATGAAAAGATTGTCAATTACAATATTACACTCTTGCTATCGAGCATAATCCAAACAAAACATTCTTTATTTGTATCTACATTATATTCTAAGAGCATACAGATCATAAAAGAGATGGCTTGATAAGGAAAACACTTAACTTTTATGAAGATAGTGAGAGACTTTCCAAACAAGATGTGATGATACTTAACCATGCATGGATGCACTCTATATAGGCTTAGATGATAGATAATGATGTTTTTAAGATCAAAGGAAAAGCTTTGAGTGTATAAATGTGAGTTCTTGGAAGATTTTTCTCTTGAAGGATGTTCTGAGAGAAAAGAATGAAAAATGGAACTCTTAAAATGACGTGAATATGAAGAGACATATTTATATGGGTCAAAAATAAAGTGCTATCATTTTAATAAAATCTGCCAGATCAGAGTAATGCGCGGGTCTGGACCCTCGAAGTGACCCCCGCACACACTCGCGCTATGCCGTACATTGTCCTTAACCAGAGAGATGAAAATTTCACCCAGCGAAATATGTGGGATTACGTGGATCCGGACCCACGCAAGTGTCCGCGCATTAACCTGACACCGAGAGATTGAAATTCTCAATCTTCTCACTGCACGGGTAGGGTCCTCGCACATTGCCCTATTATCAACTTTAAAAAATCCAACACACCAAAACACAAAATGAAAGCAAGGTAAGACAATGAAGCAAATAAGCATACGAAGTCAAATATAACAATTCAAATGCAAGAAGAATGTGTGTGTGTGTGTGTGTGTGTGTGTGTGTGTGTGTGTGTAAGAGCAACACATAATGCATGTCATTTCAAATGCAAAGATGTAATCAAAATAGACATGCACGAAGAGTGATCAAGTTTTGAAAGCACACATATAAACACACAACATATATTAACAAGAATTATGCATGAGATGTGAATGTGTGCAACTATCTCTTCAAAGCAAGCAAGCACTTAGAATTTTACCTTTGATGCTTCTTCTCTTGAAGTCTTGAGAGCCTAAGCTACCCTTACATAAAAACCCCAACATGTGGATTGTTCACGAAACAAGCCAATCAATAAATGAGGACTTTAAAATCTACTTATCAAATATAGTATTTGATACTTAACATATTATCAACAATAATATGACTCTTAGAGACCTTTTCCAATTGGGAAAAAGATTTTGACTTTTAATTAAACAATTAATTAATTAATAAATAATTAAATTTCTATTTAATTAAATAATAAAATAAAAATTAAGATATAAGGCTATTATATAGGCCCTTGCCTCCCAAGCTATATGAATATGGGCCAAATATTATTTTTCTATTTTATTAAATCCATTGGACTATAATAAAAAATCCACATGTGAACTAGACCCATTATTACTAAAAAGAAACAAGTCCAAATGCATTACCACAATTGTAATGGACCCATAAATATGTTCGGTAGAATATATCAAGTGATTCATGCAAGTTTGTGGTATTCAATTCCTTTATGAGATTGATTTACTTAAATAGTGAGTTATTTCAAATAACTCATATGTGATATATATTTGATTTCCATCTATATAATCTCCAATTCACATGTGTTAGAAAGTGAGTAATCCTAAAACTCGGTGAGACAAGTAGAGAGAAATATGGTGAGATTAGAGTCTAGGTGAATTACATCTGTAATGCTCGAGTGAGTAGTCCTAGATATTTCTACAAAAAAATTAGGATTCATTTTTGTAAGATAAATCATTTGAATGATTTCAGGATACTCTTCACTCAGAAATTATTACAAGTTTAGTTTTTAATTTGCAATCCAATCTTGGTATTGTTTTCATATAAGGTTTCACCCATTTTGTTCGTTTGCTAGAAGTAATATATATATATATATGGGTAGTTAATTTCTTATCTAATAATTTGCTCGAGGACGAGCAAAGCTTAGGTTTGGGGGTTTTGATCGGTCTAAATGTATACATATTTTGAGCACCTAATTTTTTAGGTTTGTTACCATTCTGGGATATTTTAAGTGTTTATTTGCTTGTTAAAGTCTTTTCAGGCATAAATACTTATTAAAGGGCATTTTTGTCCCAAGTTGGAACTTTCACATGAAAATAAGGGATTTTTGGAAGAAAATATGAAATATGCGAGTTAGATCTCAAAGATCCAAGTCACAGAAGTTCCCTAGAGAGGACTGCGACATATCACAGTGACTTTAACATCAAAATCAAAGTAACATTTGTTTTCTATTGATGATTGTGACATCAATCTGCGAGTTCCAACTTGTAGAACAACTCTAGAAGCTTCTGCTTTATCAAGCTATAACCACTATCTAGCAGATCAGAACCTGCTACATCAATCTGTGAGTTACATCTCGCATAACAATTCTAGGTGACACTACCATTTCAAACAGTAAGTTCATTCCAACAAAATTTAGTTGGCTCTAAGTTCTATGAGTTTCACCTCTTAGGAGTTGCCCAGAATTCCACCGCCAACATAATTTATGACATCTAATTAGCAGAAGTAACACTACTATTTCATTTTGTGAGTTCCTACTCATAGATTTGTCTCACAGTTGCTTGCCACGTCAATAATCCACTTGATAATTCAATGATTTTTCTACCCATCACCATACCTAAAATATCTTTGTTAGCCTAGTGTATATATATATGTGTGTGTGTGTGTATGTGTGTGTGTGTTTGTGTGTGTGTAATAATATCTTACATTAGAGAGGGATATATAGTTAGTGTTAAAAAGTTAGTTAGTTTTTGTACATAATCTAATCCTAGAGTAATCTAGGTGTCAAGAGTAGAAGTTCTCTTAGCAAGTAACTGGTTCTTAGTTTTACTTGGATCATGAAGCAACATTTATGAGATTGAAGGAAGAAATTGCAATCAAGTCAAGAATCATCCATGACAATTGGTTGTATCTGTCTCCCTATTTCTTTTATAGTTAAGAACATCATGTGTAACTAAAATCCTTGAGATGTGAGGGAAAGATGTTCATTTGTTGATAACCATGATCCAAGTCAATATAATATGTTTATCCATTCTATCTTATTTATATATATGCAATCATTGTATAAACTATACATTCAATATGATTTTCTTTTCATTTATAGCATTAATATGCTTTATAAGTGGTTGGTTCAGAAATCAATATGTTTGAAAAAACATAACTTTTATAATCACTTTCTTTTGGAGTAATTATTGATAATGCATGACCATGCTTGTTAATTTCTACTTGCCTTTTTATATTAAAGATTTCTTTATTCACTATCATTTGACCTATTGAGATGAGGAATTGATGAAAGTCTTTCTCAAAGACCTTTTAAATTAGGGCCATATATTAGATAAATGGATGTTGTTTTAAAGTTATTGATTGAAGATCATGGCTAACACTTATGCTTTTTAATATAACCTTGTGTTTAAATTGTCTCATCTTTACTTTACAACTTAAGGTCATTCACTAGTCATTTATAGTTAAACAAAGTTATCTTTCAAACTAATTTACACTACCCAGAGTTTCTCTGTGGGAATGATATCCTTACTTGTGTTCGATATACTCGACAGCGATTCGTACACTTGCGAAGGGTCAATCAGACTCGCGCACTCCATTTCATTCAATTTAGTTTTTAGAGCACCAGTAGTTTAGAAGTATGCTCAGAGTGTGTCTGTCACATTCCATGGAAGAGGTATTGGATGTTATTTTTGAGAAAAGAAGTTAAAAGATGGAGGAAATGAGCCAATAAAAGATGATGTTTTAAGGTCCATAGCGCAAGCAAAGCAAGAAACCTGAACTGCATTGTCAACTGCGGTTAATTCCAGTGATTTTCCACAGTGTAGACCAAAGACCAAGAAGAACCGCAGTCATTTCTAGAGGTTTATCGCGGGACAAGACACGACACACATACCGTGACACAAACCGTGAAAAGATGAATTCCAGCCAACATAGAAAAGCAAAGTTTTAGGGCTTATATCGCCCACATTGGGTTGATTTAGGTTGCGTGCCATCAATTTTTTTAAAGCCCTAGAAGTATAGTTTTTGTTTCACATTTTAGATTGCAATTTTGATACTCTTAGAGAAAGCTATGCCTGATTTAGTAACTAAAGGTCAGAGTTGGAGAAGTCAACCATGGAAATATCATGGTTTATGCATAACTGCCTAAGTAGTGGCTTAAACAGCAGAAATTATCAGAGAAATTCTTTGGTTTAGACCGTGGTTGACCTATAGAGTGATCCAAGCCGCAGTTTGACAACTTTTGATGGAAAACCACTCTGAATTATTCTAGAATTATTCAAAAACTTTCCAAATCAAATTCTAATGACTCTAGAAGACCAAGAAATATTTGGGAAACTTTCTGAACTGAAATTAAGATTTAATCATCAAAAGAGAAAATCCAAGTTAAGAAAGAAATCTCATTTCTTGTTTTATTCTACTTTCCCACTTGGTGAGTTCCCTATAAAAAAACAAATTAGGAGTCCACAAGTTGAAATCACCTAGAAATATCAAGAGTTACTTAAAGATGGGGGGGGGGGGGGATTCATTATTCATTATAGAGACCTAGACACACAAACTACACATTATCACTACGTTATACCATTCTCCTACACACAATTATCTCTCATTCATCTTTACACATAGAAGCCAAGGAAGGTCCTAAGGTAGCTAGAGGAACTTATTACTCTATCAACACACACCATTTCAAGACCTTTCCATCCATTGCAGAAGAAGATGAATTGGAGGGGCTCCTTGTTGATCATCTTGAGTTTTCTGTACTTAATCTCTTTTCTTTTCTTTTCTTTCTCCATGATGTGTAATTAAAACCGTACAAAGGAATCAATGTGTGCCTCTATGAATGCTCTTAGTAAGAATTGACTATATTTTCATAAATTTAAGTTTCGATCCATTCAACTATTCTATGTCAGAATTCTTTATTTGTGTTAATGCATGATTATATGTTGACATCAATTTAGGGTTTGAATAGTTTAACAATTGAGTTTGGAGTGTTGATTTACATCTAACCTAAATTAATATTCAATTGAATGAATGAAACTGATCCTAGCATTGATTTATGCAAGTAGGTTTAGGTTCATTAGTTTTTGCACTTAATGGATTTTCGGTTGTAGTTTGCGTCATTGATTTATTTGTAAATTATGTTTGAAAACACTTGATTCATCTCAGGATCATACTGTAACTATCATACTTATGGTAAGAATGAACCCTTAGTGAAATAGTTATATGGTGGAACATCTAAAATTCTTAAAGGGCAGTTAAGACAATTTTATAAGTTTTAAAAAAGCTCATAAAAAGCTTTTGAGGAAATCCCAAATTTTGGACTTCTCCTAGCAGACATAAAAAAGTTTTTATAAAGCGTAATTGAGACAATTCATGTATTAAAAAAGTTGTTTTGATTTTTGCCAAAAACCAACAAAAAACTTTAAGACAGCTTATAACATTAAAAAAATGCTTTTGGCATTTACAAAAGCCATACCAAACAAACACCAATGTTTTTACATGGAAAACCCTTAACACCAGGAAAAACCACGGTCATTATGATGACGAATAAAAGATCTTTCATTGTAAAGAAACGATGACAGTTATAAGAGATGAATTGCTTGTATATGCTTTTTTATCCTGCCCTATCTTTGGCTGATGCATGTGCCTATATAGGTGTTAGGGTACTGCCCTAACCCTTGGTATGCATGCAAGAAATATTATTGAGTTAGATCCTAGAGGGATCATATCTTGGTGAGATTCTTGGTGAATCAAGTCTTTGTGCATCTATGGTGCTGTGATCTTTATTCCTTGTGAGAGTATTTTTTCGAATCTTCGCATTTATTACTAGATTTTACAACTGCTGGATCGTTGGTGATTGCCTTGCCTAGTATAAGGTCGAATTTCATGGAAGAGATGCTGAAATCTTGTTTCATTAATGATGCTTCATGTTGTTTTGTGGCGAGTTCGAGTCAATTTGTCTATTTGTCTATTTGATAGGTCTTCGGCGAGTAGCTACCTTTAGTGGGTGACTTGCTCTCCGTTTCCCATCTTGATATCGCTACGTGTGGCCCGTTGAGCTGGCGTGGTTTGATGCCGTAGATATTTGGTCCCTCGAATCCTGAGTTCTACGTTGACGTGTTAAATCGAGTAAATTTAACCCAAACAGAAGGAATTTTCTAATCTCTAATAGAATTGTGTTTTGTTTTTCATTCATTCTTTGGTTTATAAAAAAACCGGCAACAAATCAAAATTATAAAAAGAAAAAATCAATAAAATTTTTAAATAATAATAAAGGTGAAACAAATCGTAGATTATTTTTATAAATAAAATGTTTAAAGGGTAATTTTTGTATTATATGGGGCATATTGATAAATTATAATTATTTTATAAAATTTAATGACACGAATTTACTGAAGATGTATATATACAGTTTTAAAGAGGTGTAAATATAGCCACTATTTTATTTTGAATTGGTGACTAATTGGAATGCTTTAATTTATATCATCATATATGTCCTCTTGAAAAATTGATTCTCTGCCAACACCATCCATGAACCAACAAAAGGGAAAATCGTGAGAATAAAACACTAAGAAAAATAAAAGAAACACAGCTTTTTGAATAAAGTCTCCAACTTTTATTAAAGGTAATAAATTGAAATGAAAATCAACCATGTTATTTAATTTTAAATGGAAATCTTAATGAAATACGAATTTTATTTTATAATAATTCTCTAATCATTACCATCGTGAGAAAAAAAACCCAAATCTTTGTTTTGTACGAGTGTTTAGTTTTGTTAAGTTATAGAGTTAGCTTTTAACATTACAAAACAAATGTCCTAATTTTTCCAGGACCATTCCAGCTAGAGAAACACCCTTTTACAATCTTAAGCTTGGAATTTGCTCAATGATCATATAATGTGGTCCAGCAGCCAATATCTTTAATAGATTCATGAGTCAGAGCACAAAATTTGTATATTTTTTAAGAGGGATATCTATGTGTTACTTTTAACTATTTGGAACTATCCTTTTCTCTAGCAGGTAAATAGTACTGGGTGATGATTATGGTTTATATATGGGCATTTAAATTCTTATATTAAAACTTCATTTTCATCCTCAAAAATTTATTTGTTTTTCGAGTACAAGTTACACAGACCTGTTATAATAATTATTTTTCATCATATTGATCTACTAATAATGTGCTTTGATCCAAGAACAAACTAATTTATTCCGAAAAGAAATAGTAATCACCCCATAAACTAATTTATCAGATGGTCATTTCAGAACATTACTCGAATGGAATTCAAACTTTTTGTTGAACATCATCATCAAGCAAAAATCACTTTTTTTTTTTTTTTTTTTTGTAGTGTAGAACAATCTTGGGTAGTAGTACACCATATGCATGAATAGCTATTCATATATCTAAACAGATAGTCTCTTCCAATATTGCAATATCAATCCATAAAATTGAAATTAACTATTTGATTGTTGTTGTTTAAAGATGAAGAGAAGTGTCAACATCATCAACATTATCATAATTAGAATGAACATCAAATTTATACGACGACAACGTCTCGGATGGACGGAAACTCATCAAGGGAGGAGCCTGCAGATGATCAATTCCTATGCATTGATATTGAAAATCATGATCAAGCTTGATGCTGCTGCTGCTTTGTGATGATGAGTTAGACCAAAGAGAGAGTGATGATACTTGCGATGATGTTGTTGTCATCAATGTCGATGATGGTGATGATGGCGGTGACTTTGGTGGAAGAAAGTGAAAGAAAAGCTTGGATGACTCATAATTATAATAATGCAAGGTGGGGTTGAAGAGTAGTTTATTATTAGGCTCATGATCTACAAGCATTCTATGAAGCTGTTTCTCTTCTTTCATCTCCTTAACTCTTTGCAACTGTTTGAACCTTTCTTGCAACAAAGCTATGGAGGAGGATTGGAAGACAATGGGGTCGTTTCTTTGCATACCCATTTGAGCTTTAACAATCAAAGACACTTAGAATGGCCTCCAAGTGTTTATATATTTATATATATATATATATATATATATATATATATATATATGTAGCATGTGTGGGAGGGATTTGAATCAAACTAAGTGCAAGTTATGTAGATGTTCGATGAAATTCTAAATGAATTTCAAAAAAGGAATTGAAGAGAGAATCGGCAGCTGAGATGCAAAGTCCAAAGAGAAAAGGCCATGTGGCCAATCTAAGGAGAGTACTTTGGTTAGTGTATGTGAGAGAGAGATGAGGCAAAAGCAAGGTATAGGAGAAAAGTGGTGTGAAGAAGAGGCCAAAAGAATGTTAGAAACTAGCAAATGGAAGGGTATGTTTGGAGGAATAATAGGTTGGATGATGCTCTGTCACCTTGTCCCCAAAAGTGCTTTTCATCAGCCTTGGAGATGGTGTTCATGATGATCACGGAGAGAGCCCTTTTTTGGTGGGATTTTGCCTCTTTTAAGCATACGTATTTACGAAAACAAAACATAAATACATCATACATGTCCGAAAAGCAGATGTTAACATGTTAATTAATGCCTCCAGGGTGTACCCTTTAGTTCGATGAGTTTGAAGTTAGACAAATGACCCTAAGACTTGATGTCTATCAATGACAAAAACTACAACAAAATATTTGTTCTAGATAAAATAAATGCTCTAACTGATATATGCTTTTAGTTCCTTTAAAGAAAATAAAATGGTTGTTTTAATATGTTCTAAGAATACAGATTAAAACTTATATATATATCATTTATTTAAATTTGAAGTCTTTATCCTATGCCTTGAGAACAGAGCTCATAGTCAAATTTGAAACTATTTTTGTTAAAAAAAATTCTTAATTTATTATATTTTATAGTACTCGGCTTTCAAATATTTCATTAGATAAGATGAGATTGGTTCGGTGATAAAACCCTCATATCTACGCCACGAGGTTGTAGGTTCGAATACCCCATAAAACCTTGAATTATTATAATTTTTCTTTTTTAAAAATAAGTCTTCCACAGTTATTCGAATTGAGAGAAAGGAAAGGAGAATAAAGAAATTGGTGGGGACAATGTGGAAGAGTGTAAAAGACAGGAGGAGGGTAAAAGACAGGAGATAGAAGAGGGAATAATCTTAGGAGGTGATGATGCTTTGATTGAACAATAATGCATGACAAAGACAACCATACTAACATTAATTCTCTCTCTGAATATATGTTTTTTGTCTTTGAGTTTTTGGATGCAAATGGCATGCACAACTCAAAGCAGCAGATGCTATAATACTGTTAGATTGGATGCTTCTTTTACACTACAATATATAAAAGCCTAGAAACCCCCCTCTCATTCTCTATTATATTTATAATCTAGTTTTAAACTTCCAAGTTTGAAGATTGGACAATTGAGAAAAAAGTATATATTATACATAAAGTTTTAGACAACGCGTGCATTTGTGTGATTACTTTTCTTTTAAAAAATAATTTTTTGTGTTGGATAGTAATAAATTAAATTAAAAGTAATAATCTAGAAGATTTCATGCTTGCACTTGTTACAAGTAATCCTAGCTAACCCTGCCAGAGCATTGTTATCATAGAAAACGTAACAAATCGAGTGTTCAAAATTTGATATCATCTCAACCGATTGATTCCATATAAATCGATCCAATTATGATTAGTTTGAATTAATTTGACTTGACGGGAGAGTTGATTACAAACCAATTATCCAATCCTAATTGATTGGTTTGGTAAGCGTGGCACAGAATAGGCGGGATCGAACAAATCCAAACCGAAATCTAATTGATGAACAGATCAACCCTTTTTCTCTTCTATATATGGTTCAAGGGTGATTAATGGGTATGGGGTGAGATGATCAAATTACCAGCTCAAATTGAGAAAGACAACGCACAGAAGATGCACGTTGGTTGTAGGGATCGTGGTAAATGGAAAGGGTACCTTTATTTCATTATTACCCTAACCATCTTTTAATTTGTCGGAATAATTAGAGGGCACTTTCTTACAAGACATATACTGCATAAATCTGATCAACAAATTCCAAAAGAAGAGTTGCATGAAAACATAATTAAATATGCATGTAACTTGAAATATATATGTAAACTTTTGTAAATTATTGAGTTCATGTTTTACAAAATATTTTATTAGAATAAGATGTTATTTCTTGGTCCAAAACTTCATGTCAATACTCAATAGTAATTAGAAAATTGAAGTTGTTTTAGTTTATTTATTTTTAATATTTTAATCTGACACCAAAAATGGATCAGTGGTGGGTTATCGATACCTATTGTATTACAGCGCATCCCCGATGTCTGCTTCCATAACAGGTGGAAATCGATCATTTTCCACCACAAAGAGAAGTTTCCATACTATTTTGGTTTTGTAATCGATGGTGGGAACAATTAATATAACTATCAAAACTTGAACCTCTGTAGATTGATGATAATTGTGAACTCTCTCGGCCGGCCACCAAGCCAACTAGCCTTCTACTCTAACAAAACGATTTCATACACCAATTCTTCCACATGCACAACCCAATAATATATATCAACTATATCGTAATGATTATAAATTGAATAATAAAAGATAATCAATTTAAATAACAAAATCTAAACTGAGTAAACAGCTAACAAAAGAAACCCTAATCAAAAAAGTTACTGATCATCCAACATAACACAAAAAAAAAAAAAAATCAACCATGTTAAAGTTCATTCTTGTTAGGAAGAACGGCTATGAGAAATTGCAATAACTATAAAAGCTATGATGCTCTTCCACGAAACCAACACTTCATGCCAGAGCAACACTCTTAGCAAAAATCTAAGCTGAGACCTCATCCACTTCTTCCATCCTCTTTCTTTTTCTTCCTTGCTATTAGGGTTTCCACCATAACCCATCAACAAACTCTTGCCACCAACTTTCCTCTTGCGATCATCACTCTTACTGAATTTCTTCTTCATGATCATCTGCTCCAGTGATTTGTCTTCGAATTCGGATTCGGATTCTTTTTCTTCTTCATCAATAGTACTACTTCTACTATCCCAACTCTCGTATTCACTAGCAACATCATTATATTGTTGCTGCTCCTGCTTGGCCTCTCTCTCTGCCATGATCGCCTCCACCTTCTTGACAAGTCTTGTTGTGCTGACCTTATCATCTTCGCCCCTCAAGAGAGTGAAAGCGTTCAAGTAATAACCACCATCCATGATGATCTTAATTATGTCTTTCTTGCTTCTTCAATTTGTGTATTTGTGAATGATGAGAAAGAGTAGTGTCTCGGTAAGAGTTGTGTAGATTAGATTAATCCTTTAAAAATTCTAGTCCCAGGTGGAATTGTTATCTAAATTAATAACTTAAACCTTTCCGTTTCTGATATGGAAAAAAAAAAAAACTTCTTAATTTACGAAAGATTTGTTTTCTTTTTTTACTAAGAAAGCATCGTCTTGATTATATTTCTGAATTCTGATGGTACCAAGGTTTCAAATTGATTTCCTTTGCCTTGTCGGTCGATATATTTGATTTGTTACCATTCTAGGAATTTTAGTGTCCAAGATTTTTTTTTATATAATGTGACATAAATTTTTGGGATTTGGATCATCTACGAATCTGATTTTTTTCTTGACATTGTTGAAGTATATGATTGGTTGTTGATAAAATGATTGTTAAAACTAATCATATTTTAATCACTCATTCATTACATTTTTTATGTGTCATAAGATTGGGTGAGGTAAGGAAAATATGAGATCTACCGAGGATCCAAATTCGTTTTTTCTTACAGGGTGCCGTTATTGCTACCCATAAAACTATTTAGTACATCCATATTTTATTAAAATTTTAAATTAAAAAAATGTCACATTAGAAATTTATCAATTAGTACAAATTACTTTAATTAAAATAAACCAAATACTATATATGCACTTATTAATTAAACCTATATCTTTAACTGTTTATTATAAAAAAAATCTAAACTCTAATTAAACTCTAATTTTATTTCAAGATAAGGTTGCGTTTGATTTTTCGTCTGAAAACTGAATAATGCTGAATTATACTGAAGACTGAATAGTGACTGAAAACTGAATAACATGTTTTATTTTTTTCACTGAAAACCGAATATAAGTGATATTTGTTATATATTTATATTTTAATGTGTTCAATGTTTTTTTGTGAAATTATAATAATATAATTATACATTTATAATGAAATCTATATGATCTATTAATGTGAATATTCCGTATAAATATGATACAAACATACATAATTCAATTATATATATGTAAATTAACAAAATTAATGTCGAATTTGGGAGTATCTCATCTAAGCATATAGAGATGATATCATGGTGCTTGAGATACATGTAAACTGTATGTAGTTTATGGTTAAGTTGGTTTAAGTTTGTTTGTTAAACCGGTTAATTTTTTTTTTGTTGAAAGTTTTTATTTTCTCCAATCACATAATATAAAACTAATCAAATTATGAGAAAAATAAAGAGGTTTTTAAGTCGAAATAGGTTTTAATACAATTAAAAACAAATGTTGGATTCAAATGGAGATTTTGGAGTCTAAAAAAATAGGTTTTATGACTGATAAAATTATTTAAATATTAAGAAGAAAAAAATATTAATATGGTTAAGAGTATGAGAGAAGATAAAACAAAAAATTAGATAAGATTTGTGAGGATAAATTTGGAAGTTATAAATTAATATATATTCAGTTGATTTGCTGTTAAGAGTCTATTCAGTGATTCTATCACTTAAAAAATAAAACAAAACAACTTAATGACACAAGCCCTAAGTATCAAACTTTCTCATAATCGCATGATTATCTTATAAAAAATTAAAGTAATGGAAAAAGAATTTTGAGAGAACCCCGATCATTCATTGTAGGTATTAATTTACCTTTTTTTATTTATTTCTTCTATGTCAAGTTATGAACTCTATTAATAAACAAAACATTTTTTTTTAAGATACCCATATATATAAGAAAATTCATATTGCAAATCTCTTGACCCCATCGATCCAGTTCTACATTTTCCCTTTCTTAAGGCTACTACATTCGAGACATTTCCAAAGTAAATTTGACAATCATTACGGGGGATTTGATTCCAAAAATAATATTATTTTTTTTATATAATTTGGGTGTGTTAATAATTTAAGAGAATTTATAAATAAATGTATTAAAATGAAAATAGTCATTTCAATAAAGGTACTATTGGTAATAAAATGAGTGTTTGTGATAATAATAATTTTTAAAATTTTATAAATGGACTTGTAAAAATGGGTATACTAAATAGCGTTATAAGTGGCAATATATGTACCCATTCTTGTGAATTTTGAAAACCTAAAAGTCTGAAACATGAGGAATTGCCAAACTAAAAAAACAACATAAATGGGATATTTTTTAACAATAAAATTGGAGAAAATTGGAGAAAATAACCTAACCATTGCATGAATTATTGGTTTTACCCAAATCCAATTTTTTTATTGATTGTAACCAATCATCATAATTTCTTTTCACTCTTAGTCAATAAATTATAAAACTACCATTTTATCATCTTCTTCCTCTTACTATCACTTATCTATCTGTCACTCATCTTTCTGTCACTTACCTCTCAAATCTCAAATCTTAACAAATATTTGTTACATTCAAGGTTTTTTTGACATAAAATTGAAGTTATTTTCAAAGGAAAACGCAGCAAAACCAAGATCTGTGAAGAGTTTATTGAAATTTTGAGTTTGTGCATCAATCTCTCTAGAAAAAAACTTCAAGATTTGTAAATCTTCAATTTCAATAGATTTATTGTGTTTGTTAAAAGATATTCTTGATGGATCTTTGTTATTTTGTTGAAAATTTGAAGTGTTTTTTTTTGTAAAAATAGAAAAAACTTCGATTTTGGTTGGAAAAATTTGTTCACGTAGTGTTTCACGTTAAACGTAAAATAAGTAGGTTATTTCACGTTTAACATTAAGCAATGTCTGATATTGAGAAATGAAGTGTTTTTGAGGTCCAATATGAAATACAGGGGATAGTTCATTCATGACATAAAATATGTGGGATATTGAATATTTAACGTGACATAAGTGGAATATTTCATGTTTTATTTTTTGAATAAAGGAGATATTTCTAGGCTAACATGACATAGGGAGATATTTCATGCCTAATGTAAGGACCTCGATTTTACGATTGACTTATTTCATGACAAACCGCACCATATTGGGGATTATTATGTAATGGGTAACTTAGGTCCTTGTTGGCAAGCTTCCAAGCATTTCCATGACTTCAAGAGCAAAATGTATATTCACTTGACGTTGCCTCTTGAAGAGTTTAGGTGCACACACACACACACACACTTCATGCATGTTTTGTTTCAACTTGCATTTGTATTGTCTATTAATTATATGTGAGCATCACTTACACTTTGCACACACTCTTACATGCATTTGTATCAATATGCATTTGTATCTTATTGCTTTTGTGTGCATCTTTTTCACGATCACACTTGCATTTCATTTCTATATTTAAGTGTGGTTTTGTGTGGTGTGCTTGTGTTATGTCCGCGCTTGCACGATGGCGTACTTATCTTACCGCATTGAGTGACCATTTGAGAATGTCATATTCTTCTCTTTGTTTGGTTGTTTAGAGTAATGTGTCTAGTTTCAAAAGTTTGGTTTTCAACGATTTAAATATTTTTCAAAACTGATATTTGTATGGTCTGATGACAATAACTTTTTATACAAAGATCCAATTTGAGTTTCGATAATTTTTGGACAAACTAGACACCCATATCTTTCCAACGGTATAATTTTCATAATATTTCATTACCCTTTGGATTGGTTTTGATTTCTCCAAAGTAACCACTAAAACAGGACAACTCTGTTGTTGTCCCTTTTTGAGCTTTGGTCACTAAAATGGCCATAACTATTTCTACTGAATTCAAAAACTTGTTTTATAAATTAGACTAGAAATAAAACATCCATACCTTTCCAACCGCATACTATTTGATAAATTTCAATGTCGTTTGGTCATGTTTTTACCCATTCAAAAATTAGGTTGTTGGTTGATTTGCCAGTGCACTGGTACTGCATGGGTAACACCTACCAACGCAGTAGACCCGTACACAATGTCATTTTTTCCCAGAAAATTGTGTTTTAAACTATCTCAAGATGACATAGTTTCACTTGGATTATATATATATACTTCATCTTCTTTCCCATTTCAACCCGGAGCTCACAAATTAAGATCTAGAGAGAGAAAGATCTCACCTAGTGAGAGAAAGCACCAAGATTGTTTCTTTAACTCTCTAAACCCAAAACCCTTGCATCCATTACATCAATCATTCATGGGTCTTCATCATTCTTGACTTGGTAAGTAAGAACAAACATCTCATCTTCATTTATTGTTCTTTATGTCCAAGATTTCATTTTTAATGCATAGGATTTGCAGAAATCATTTCTGAATGCATTAATGTGTTGATTGATAACATGATTGGGTTTGTATTTTGATAGCTTAATTGATTAGATCAGTTTTACCTAAAAGCTAGGTCATAAACATTCATTTGTGATTTATTGATAACTATGTTGATAGATTGTCTTTTAATCAACTAGTTAATCCTATTGAATCTTTATGCATGTTTTGTGTAGCAATTAGTTTGTTCAAAAATCTCTACATAACCAATTGAGTTTGTTTTGATAGACATTGGTCTAAGACTTGCATTTATTGTATGCCTAAATTCTTTGTCTCAATCACATGAATATATGCTAAGTATATGTTGAATACATTGTGAGCATATTTGTTGATTCGTTGTGATTGTTTGTGATAGCTAGGATTATTGTTATTGATAACATCTAGCTAAGTCTTTATGCTTTACATTTAGATATTTGACAACTTGGATTTGTTTTAACAAACTCCTAGTTGAGAAATTTGTGTTGTTTAGCATAATTTGCATTGAGCATCATTTTCTCGATCACACGAACATTTAATTCTCTTTATAGAGTCAAAGTCTTGTGGTTTCTACGTGAAGTTGCACAAGCAAGTGAAATCTTGCAACCAAATGTTGGTTGGCAAGCATTGGTTGCCAAGAGCCACTGTAAAAGGCCCATAGGGTAGATTAGGTGGTGCTAACGCCAAGATTAGTGGATCAGGGGATATCATTAGGGATTGAACCAAGAGTGGTAAGTGGTAGTGTCCATAGCCTGAGGTTATCGAGAGTGAGAGTCTGAGTATTGCTTGAGATTGTAATTTCCTTTTCATATAGTGGAATTCTGTGGCTCAATTGGCTAGAGTGGCTTGTCCCGTGATTTTTCCCGTTTGGAGGGTTTCCACGTAAAAATCAAGTGTTCTTTATATTTCCGCGCTTTACTTGTTTTTTTTTTGTTTGCTTGTTTGGGTTTATTGTGATTAATATTGACTAATCGAAAAAGTTTATAATAATCGTTTAACAACCCATTCACCCCCCTCTAGGTTGTTTAGACACGCGTTTAGGAATTTCAATTGGTATCAGAGTCGGTGCCTAGACATACTCAGGTGATTGTTTCTTGCATTTGTTTGCATTTGATTGTTGCTTTCATTTGCATTTATATCATTCATTAAACATCTATTAGTGATATTGAGATGTTAGAGGGAGATTTGACCTCCAAAATTGAGAGGGAGGAATATGACTCTGATGAGGAGATGACTCTCACGGTTAAGAGATTCAGGAGATTCACAAAATCTCACAAGAAGAGTATGACTTCCAATGTGAAGGAGGAGAAAAAAATGAACTCCAAAGATATGGAGGTAAAGAAGAAGGCGCCTCTCAAGAGTGGTGAAGCCAGTCAAGACAAGCCTTCAAGAAATGTCATTCAATGCTTTAAATGTGAAGGATTTGGTCACATAGCTCCCATGTGCATTAACTTGAAGAACAAGAGAAGAGGAAAAGCCATGATAGCATGGAAAGGATTCCAATGCTTTGAGTGTGGCGAACTTGATCACATAGCCTTATTGTGTGTAAACTTGAAGAACAAGAAGAAATGAGAAGCTTTGATCACCATCTTGAGTAACTCTTGTGATAATGTGGTGGATTATCAAGAGTTGATTGACTATCTTAAAAAATGTTTGAAGTTGAAGGAAAATGATAGCCTTGAGTTGAAAAAGGATAACCTTTAACTAGAGACCAAAGTGACTCACTTGGATGAAGAAGTGAGATGTCTAAAAGAAAGTGAAGGCATGTTGAAGATGGAACTTGATGATGCATGAAGTACACTTGCTAAGATGACTTCGGGTCTAAAAGTGATTGGCATTGAAACGAAGCCAAATGATAAGCATGTGCTTGGTTTTGTAAATGATAAGACCACACCATCCTTGGACAAGCCTACATTTGTAAAGGAGATTGCTCTTATTTGTCCACCTAGATCTCAACACCCCTAGAAGATTCTTGTTGTACGTGAATCCTCTAAGAACTCAACCTTGAAGAAGCTTCCAAGGAAACAAGCTCAACCTCAATACTTGAGGATGCCTCAACCAAAGTTCAGCCATTCTTTGAGGCGATTTTCTCATGATCAACCACAAAGGCACCAACACCCAGCTAATTCTCCTAAGAAAAGTCAACAGGTGTTTTAAAGACAACCTTATCAACATGGTCATGCCTCGATGAGAGCCAAATGCAATGGTATGGTTCCTCTTTTATACCTTCTTGTCATTATTGTGGTATGATTGGTCACATTTGACCAAATTGTGTTAACTGCATCAAGGCATGTAGAATTAAAAGTATGAGAGAAAAGAAAATAAACCGTAGGGCTAAATTGAATGATCCTAGGAATTCTAGTGAGGATAAAATCTTGACCATTAAGGGTGCATTTGTTGCACCAGATTGGACTAGGATTGGATTTCACAACACAAATTAGATCATAAAATCTTGACCATCAAATTTGTATTTGAATTCTAGTGAGATAATTTCTTTTTTTAATAATTTAATTAGTTTTGAGTGTCTTTAGATTTTTTTTCTTGTGTCTTGTTTAGTGATTTTAATTCAGATTAGAATTATCATTAATAAAAAAATAATTAAATTAAAATGAAAATAGATAATTTATGGATTGTAAGGAAAAACTCTCATAACAAAAAGGTCATTTACTTTAGGAGGCCTATTCATATGTATATGTTTTATGTAATTTTAAATCTTAATAATAATATATTATTAAAAAAAATCTTAATAATAATATATTATTAAAAAAAATCTTAATAAGGAAATAAAAAATATCTTTTCAATATGTAACAAATTATAAAATAAGAAATACTATTTACAATCCAATAATTATCTATTTACACTTTAATTTATTTATTTTTATTTAATGACAATTTTAAACATATATTAAAATTATTGATCAAGACAAAAAAAGTTCTAAAAACACATCAAATTATTTATTTATTTATTTTCCTGTTTTACAAACCCTAGAATATCTTTTTCTTTTTTATTCAAAATAATTTTTTTTCACAACCCTCAATCATTAACATCATCTGTTTATATATATATATATATATATATATATATATATATATATATATATTATGGGCGAAGTCAAAAATTCAAGATTTGGGTGGCGGATAAAAAAAAAAGAATCAAAGTGAAAAAGTTAAACTTTTATTAGTATTTTATAATTATTTTAATATAATTTTTTTTTTGAGAGGGGTGGCTATGGCCAAAGTGAAAAAAGAATCAAGATTTTTTTTTTATTTCACAAATCAACTTAATCCATTCAAATACAAATTTGATTTCACAACACAAATTAGATCATAAAAACACAATGACTGGGTTTGACAAACCAAAACAAAATTAATTGAAAAATTAAAACCTTCAAATCTTTTTCCAGAAAAATGAACTACCGATTCAATCCCAAACAGTCAACGTAGTTGCCTTCAACGTCCGTGTCGCCGTTCCCGTTGCCTTCGCCGTCTGCTTCTTCTTATTCCAACAATCGACCCACCATAATTTTCTCTCTCAAACAGTGACAACAAAGTAGAGAAAGAGATGAGTGATGGAAACAGAGAAGAGATGAGTTATCATGCTTCCTGTTGGACTTGGCAGTAAGATGATCACATGAGCTCATATGATTTCAAGCCATACCTTGGTAGCATCGTAGATCAAAAGAGAAAAAGAAAAAAGAAATAGATGAGTTTGATGAGTGATGAGAGCAAGTCAACGAAAGAGTGGAGAGAAAGAGAGTGTAATGAGAGGAGAGGGGAGGATATTTAAAAGAAAATGGATTTTTTTTTATCCAATCCCATCTCATACCAAACATAAGATTGGACTATTTTTAATCCAATTCCATAGTGCACCAAACACAAAAATATTATAATTTATCCAATCCTATCCAATCCAATCCAATCCAATCTCATACTTTAAAAATAGCCTAATCCTATTCCGCGCACCAAACGTGCCCTAAAAGTGATGTAGTGGAACCTAGGTTGGATAAGGAAATTATGCATCCTTTCCTCTGTTCTAAAATTTCTCCCTTAGATTCTACTAGGTCAAATGGACTTGGTATGTCTAGTGGGACTTGCCTCTTGCCTTGATACGGTTCAGTTTTTGACCCCATAAGGGGAGCTTAAGCTAACGGAGCGAAATTGCATGATTTGCAATGTGCAAAAAGTTAATTAATTTTATGTTTTTTTGACAATTGCTTGAGATTCTTGGTTTCACATATATGCTTATATCTTTTTTTAATAAGTGTGCACCATTGCTTTGTTTGCAATCCATGTCATATTTATGTTCAAACATATATTTTTGGAGTAGGAGATTTAATATGGGTAGTACACTTGAATGCCCTATAATCTCCATGACATGTGAACTTGCTTGTAATGACATGCTTAAAATGATTTGCATGAATTGAGTTTGATTGCTTTAATGCAAATGTGTGTGAGTGCAAATGAGAAGACTATTCAATAAGGATCTTATATCCATGCAATTAATAACGATTTTATATCCAAATTAGTCTTCTCTCTTTTCTTAATAGTGAAACAAGACAACTATCATACGGATAAGTATCCAGAAAAATCTAATAGGATCTCTTGATCCAATGTCTTGATTTGCCTTTAAGGATTGATATAGTTGCTTTATTTTCAAAAAATTTAAACTATATCTTGTTTGCTTATGACAAAAGGGTACAAATTGGTTTGAATTCTTTTGGAAACTTGTTTAATGTTTGCTTTGCCAAATACCATTTGTTTTGTATTTAAATGCAATATGTCTTGCTTGCAAAGCATCCTTGTTAGGTTCTAGATTTGTGTTGGGTTGATTCCATAACAAAACTTCATTTCTTTGTAATGTTTAGTTGCTTAAGTGGTTCCTGATGATAAGAGCTTCAAGGAAGAAAAGCAACTTCTCATGATGCAAAGTTCATCTTCAAGAGGATTGGTACTATTCTTGGATGCTAAGGTATCGAGATCCTTCTTCCTCTTGCAAGGCGTAAGCGCGCACACCCACAATTCATTCATATGTGTCCATGCTTAGTTGTGCATCATTAAATGCGCACACACACATAATTCATTCATATGTGTCTCTGCTTAGTTGTGCATCATTATATATGCACACACACACAATTCATACATTTGTGTCCCTGTATCATAGCGCATCATTTGGTATAACACTTTCACACAGTTGAAGTTGAATGCTCATGCATTGGTATGAAAGTAACATGTTTTGGAAAATGCATGATTGAAGACTATCTCTATGTAGTTTGTATTCTTGTGTGAAATGTGTTTGTTTGTTTATATGTTTGTATAACATGGATCTTGAACTTGATTTTAGCCTTATATTGTTCATGATTGAGTTCCGGTCATTTCGGTTACTCATTCTATTGATTTCGAGTTCTAAGTCAAAAGATACTACACTTTCAACTCATGTTGCATACATTGTATTCGTCTTCATATATCGAGTCAAATTATTATTTTATGGGTTATGTATCTTACATTTCCATGTTCGCGAGAGAGTCCCGGTTTTTAATCTTCAAATGGATATGAGTTCGGAGTTCGAAGGCCGGAGAACGGTCAAAAAACGTGAGAAGAGCGCAAGGGAAGAGGTACGATGGCTCAAGCCATCACCTTGCACCATCCCGAGATGGCGCGTGGCCATATCGGCCCCAACAGTGCTCTGCCCCGAGATACCCACACACCATCTCGGGGAGGCACTAAAGAATGGCGGCAAAAAGGTCATTTGGTCTTTCTCTCTTTAAAACCTCTCATTCCCTCCCATTTCTACATATGTTGAGAAAATTGAAATTGAAGAACAAGTGCAGAATTTTTCTTTTAACATTTTGATTTTTGTTTTTGTGATAACTTCTTCATTTCTAATTCGAATCACTTCATTCAAAAACTGATTTCGAGTGTATTGAAGATTTCTACAAACCCCAGGCCTTTACATAACAAAAGGATGTCTAGACGTTTCGTTATGATCTGATCTTCAGTTCGTGGTTTTTCATCCTTGTTGGTAAAATCATTTTCCTCTTAGTTTTCTTGTTAGATCTTCTTATTGATTGATGTTATTTGATTAAGAAGCATGAATAGGATGATTTGGATATCATTTTTTGGTTTGTTGAATTGATTTTCAAGTTTAGCTAGATTTGTGATAAGTTGATTGATTTGTGCTAAACTTGATAAACATGAAATTGTTTCTAGAAATCTTTTGTTCTTATGCTTGATTGATTATTTCTAGATCTAATTTCATTTTCTAAGAACTAGGTTGTGTTTCAGTTGGTGTCTATATCTTCATATCTATGTTCTTAGTTGATAACATGATTAGGTTGCCTAGATACATTTGTGATTGTTCTTTGAAAGCATAATCTAGCTATCTAGTTGCATGTCCATAGAATTTATTGATCATCATTTTCTATGTTGAGTGCTTATTTACGTTTTGCATTCATGATCACTTAGATGCCTTGTGAAGAGGTAGAAGTCTCATATCTTAGAGTGATTCTTTGATTTGAGCAATTGGAAGTCTTAGCTAGAGTCGAGAGGACTTGGATAGCTAAGCAAGTGGAAGTCTCGACAAGAGGCGTGAGACCTCGGATTGTTGAGCAAGAAAGTCTTGACTAGAGTCGGGAGGACTCGGATAGTTGAGCAAGAAGTCTTGCCTAGGGTCGAGAGGATCTGGATAGGTGAGCAAGGAATCTTCCTAGAGACAAGAGGTCTTGGATAGGAAGTCGGCTTAGTAGATCACTAGGTTCAAGGATAGAGTGAGAGTGATAGCTTGGAGAGCATGTGTGATTGCTTGAGTGTGTAACTCTTTTGAAATAGTGGATTTGCGTTTGCCGGTGGTTGTGGTATCGACCCGTGGATGTTTCCTCTTCGGAGGTCTACCACGTAAATATTGTGTGTCATTGTTTGCAATTTTCATTAAGCATTATTAAAAATTGCATTATTAAAAATTGCATTGTTTTTAAAAGAAGATAAAAATTGGAGCATATACCTATTCACCCCCCCCCCCCCCCTCTAGGTATATTTTACAATAAAGATTAAGGGAATTTCAATTGGTATCAGAGCCGTTGTCTAGACGAACTTAGATAGATCTTCTTTGTAGTGTTTGTTATCTTATTTTGTTTCATCATGATTGAAGAAATGTATTCTTTTGTGGCTTCTCTTGTTGAAAGTGAGTCTATTGACTTCGATGATCAAAAGATCAAAGATCTTATTCAAGAAAATTAAAGGATCTCTAAGATCAATTAGTCTCTCACTAAGAAGTTAGAAAATCATGATTGTAGCTCAAAATTTGTTATTCATCTTGATGACAAAATTCTTAATCTTGAGAAAAACTTGATTGATAGCAATGATAGATTAAGTATTTAGAAGCATGAAATTGAGCAAAGAGATGAATCTCTTGATCGTGATAGGAGAATTGAAAATGTGCTTTGAACAAAACTAAATGAGCATGAGAATCAAGAGAAAGTGCTTAATGACAAACTTAATGAGGCTAAAGAGATGATTAACAAGATGTTATCTAGCTCTAACAAAGTGAAAGCTCTCATTAAAGTTGGAAACCCTTCAAGCGACAAAAGAGGTTTAGGATATGTTCATGAAAAATCAACTCCATAATCTAACAAATCTACTTTTGTCAAAGCTTGTAGCAATTTAAATGTAGGTACACTCTTTAACGGTAAAGCCATGAATGCTACCAGAGGTGCATCAACATCAACAATGAAAGTCAAGGAAAATACTCAACAATGCCAAAGACAAGCTACATCATCATCAAATGCAAAAAGCAAGACAACTAGTGTTGCACGCCAAAGAGGTAAAAATGTGAGAAGGCAAAATGAGTTGAATGCTCAAGCAAATGGTAAACTTCTCATATTCATACCTATTTGTCATTATTGCAACATGGTAGGACACATAAGACCTAGATGTTATGAATACATTCGTAAATGTTTAATTTCCAATGATTTGCATGATATGTTTTTGAATTGTCCTAGGCAATCATCCATGTATGGATCTAGAATTAGACCTAAGAAGACCTTGGAAAAGCATGTTGAAAATAAATGTGTTGATGAACTGTTTGTTAAATCTTGTGTTGTGTCTCGTTCTACTATGCATAAGAAAGTTGATAATGCTTTGTTTGATTTGTTTGAAAAAGTGACTAATGGAGTCAATGTGCCTAAAAACAAATCAAAGTATGTTAATAAAAGTAGGAATGAGAAACTTGTCAAGAAAGTTTGGGTTAGGAAAAACACAACGTAGTGTTTGGTTGCACAATATGCTTTAAAAGCTAATTCATCCTATTGTTGGTACCTAGATAGCAGTTGCTCTAGGAATATGACCGGTAACAATGAATTCTTTAAGAATCTTGTTATGAATAATGGTGGATGGGTTATATTTGATGATGGCACTAAAAAGCAAGTTCTAGGCAAGGGAACAATTTGTATCCCTGGATTGCCTAAATTTCGTGACACCTTGTATGTAGATAGTCTACAAGCTAATCTAATAATCATCACTCACTTGTGTGAAATTTGTAAAGAAGTTAGCTTTAACAAGGATGTGTGCACAATAATTGTTAAAAATGGCCAAATTGTTTTGAAAGTCAAAAGATCTTCGGACAATTGCTATTGTTTAGAGGTTGATCCGTTAACATGTAATATGGCACATGAGTGCAACAAGCTTGAATTATGGCATGAAAGATTGGGCCACATGAATTATAAAGATTTAAAGAAGCTTAAGAAATACAACATTGTTAGAGGTCTTCCTAGTCTTGGTAAAAAGCTTGATGGTGTTTGTGAACCATGTCAATTAGATAAATAAACAAAAGTGTCTCATAAAAAGAACACTAATTTCGCTACCAAGAAGCCCTTAGAACTTGTGCATATGGACCTAATGGGACCAATTCAAACCGAAAGCATAAATGGTAAGAAATTCATTTTTGTATGTGTTGATGACTTTTCTTGGTTTGCTTGGCTATATTTTCTTAGAGACAAGACCGAAACTTTTGGTTACTTTAAGAAGTTTTGTAATTAAGTTCAAAATGAAAAAAGGTCTTGGGATCAAGAAAATATGTCGCATTAGGAGTGATCATGGGAGTGAATTTGAAAATGCTAGATTTAGTGAGTTTTGTGATGATTATGAGATTTCATGAGTTCTCGGCTCCTAGAACTCCTCAAAAAAATGGTATTGTTGAGAGGAAGAATCGTGTCTTGCAAGAGATGGATAGGGTGCTCAATAGCAAGAAAGTCCTTAGAAATCTTTGGGTCGAAGCGGTCAATACCGCATGTTATGTCACTAATAGAGTTTTTAGAAGGCCGAACACAAAACAAACCTCCTATGAACTTTGGAAGGGCAAGAAGCCCAATGTGAGTTATTTCCACACTTTTGGGAGTAAGTGTTTTATTTTGAATGATAGAGATCACTTAGGAAAGTTTGATGCTAAAAGTGATATTGGTCTCTTTCTTGGGTATGCTAATAATAGCCGTGCATATAGAGTGTTCAATTTGAAAACTAAGACTATTATGAAGTCTATTAATGTGAAAATAGATGATCTTGGCATGCTTTATTTGTGTGATAACCATGGTGTCAATGAACCTAAAGAACATTTGTTGAATGGCACTAAAGCACCTATTGATGTGACTAGTTGTGATGAAAGTGAGTCTAGTCATAATGATGATAATGGTAATGTTGCTAGAGAAGAAAGTCAAGAGTTAAAAAAATGGTTTAAATGATGACCAACAAGGTGTTGAAAATTCTAATTCTAGACTTAGGAACATGCATTACCAACAAGACATCTTAGGTGATTTGAATGAAGTGGTTAGAACTAGAAGGCAACTAGCTAACCAAATTTCATATGCTTGCTACACATCTCAAATTGAACCAAAAAATATTAATGAAGCAATTATTGATGAATATTGGGTTAATGCCATGCAAGAAGAACTAAATCAATTTGAGAGGAATGAAGTATGGTCCTTAGTTCCTAGACTAAAAGATGTCAATGTGATTGGTACAAAATGTGTGTTTAGGAATAAGATCGATGAATGTGGTAAGATAGTGAGAAATAAAGCAAGACTAGTGGCTCAAGGATACACTCAAGTTAAGGGTGTAGACTTTGATGAGACTTTTGCACTCGTTGCACGTCTTGAGTCCATTAGACTTTTGTTGTTCATAGCATGTCTTAAAAAATTCAAATTGTTTCAAATGAATGTCAAAAGTGCTTTTTGAAAAGTCCTCATTTGTTGATTGGCTTATTTTGTGAACAACCACTTTGTTGGGGTTTATGTAAGGGTAGCTTATGCTCACAAGACCTCAAGAGGAGAAGCACCAAAGTAAAATTCTTGTGCTTACTTACTTTGAAGAGATAGTTGCACACACTCACATTTTCATGCATAACTCTTGATCTTATATGTTGAGTGTTTTCTTGTGTGCATTTTAGTTTAAATGACTCTTGTTGACCTATTTGCATCTTGCTATAAAAGTTGTATGTCATGCTTGGCATTAAAATAGGATGCAATTTCATCACTCTTGAACTTATTGCTTTTGTGCTTTTGAGTGTTGAAAAAATAGGTCTTGCGCTGGTGTTGCGCTACTGACCAATGCAACTTTCACAGTGGACTGCCGCTAGTCATGCGCCACTGAGCTGCACTGCTGCACCCGCCCCGTAGTTGAAAAATATGGGCTTGCGCTGGTGATGCGCTACTAGTCTAGCGCAGCCTCACCAACGTAAACATCCTAGAGAATCTGCACTTGTGTTACGCTATTGGGATGCACCACTCATCCAGCGCCTGTTTTAAAAATAGGTTGTGCGCTGGTGGTGCGCTACTCGACCAGCGCACGTCACCAGCTCATACAGAGGAAGCTGGAACTTTTTTTCCAAAACAAACTCACTTTGTTTGGATCTTATATATATATAACTCAATGCCTTTAGGTCGTGTATGAGTTTAGAATATCACATTTCTTCATTAGAACACATTTCAAAGGAAAAACACTTCCAAGAACTCATTTTAATCACTCAAAGCATGTCCATGAGCATTAAATCTTCATTTTGCATCATCTAAGTTCATCTAGAGTGCATCTATGGATAGGGTTGCTTCATCACATCTTGTTTGGTAAGTTCTTCATTATCTTCTTACAAGTTAAGTGTTTTGCTTACTAAACCATCTATTTAATTAATTGTATTCTCTTAGAATATTTCTAGATACAAATTAGAGATTGTTGCGATGACATAATTGAGTGTTGTATTGTGATAGCTTCATAGGATTGATTTATCTTTGTTTAGCTAAGCTATTTGAACATGTCATTTAGCACTTGATATCTAGGATTGCATTGATTGTCATATCATTATCCTAGATAAGCATATAGGGTTTCCTAGCTGATATGAACCTCACCAAGAGCAGTGAGAGCCGGAACCAATATATGGTAACGAAGGATCGTTTTCTAATCAAGTTTTTAAACAAGAACAAAATCGCACCGCGACTCGTTACCTATAAGGAGGTAAGAACCAACGGTATCAAGAAGATTGTAGACGCCACACTCAAGAACAAGAAAGAAGGTGAGTGATAAGTCAAGGTTTGAACGCCACAAGGTAGAACCTTGATAAGTTCATAGTTCTATGAAGAACCAAAGAGAAAATTCTCTCAAATTTATTTCAATTCAAAATCTATTCTCAAATTACATCAATTGGTCCCTTTTATACTAAAAATATCTAAGACCTAAAAGGGAATAAATATTAGGCAATTAATGCCTTACAATCAGGAAAATAAATGCAAACAACTTTAGAAAAATAAATAAATACTAAACTAGCAACTAGTTGATTTGTTCCTTATTTGGAAAGCTGAATTTGGGAAACAAATCAGCCATTTATTTGGAAAACAAATCAACTCTTTATTTGGGGAAATAAATAAAATAAGGAATATGCTGAAATTGGCAATATGCTGAAATTGAATTCTCCTCCAACCATACGTCGCCCAAAATATAGGAAATATGTTGAAATTCGGACTCCTCAACTCAAGTTTTTTTGCGCAATAAGATAGATGGCCAAATTTGGACTTTTTGTGATCTGTTTTGGAGGACAGGTCTTCATATCATCTGTAGATCTTGTCTTGGGCTTTCCGAAAACATATTATAATAGACGATCTGACTTCAGATGCTCTCTATAGAGGTCCACGAAGTTCAGCCCAGATTTGGTATTCATGTGGGCAGAATTTGGACTTTAGCAACTCGGAATCAGCCCATCATTTAATACTTCTTTGATCCTCTTGCTTCCTTTTAATTGGCCCAATTGGAATATGCAATAGTTCCTTTGGTGATGCTTCTTGATTCTCATCATTCCCCCTCTCTTCAAAAGGATTCGTCCTCGAATCTTCACCATAATGTTGTTGATAGCCTGCGACATTTCATCAAAGCCTTGCAAATTAGAAGCAACAACACTAGGCAATGAAGGGTTAATTCCATTAGTACTAAAACATGCCTCTTTGTACAAAAGTGCAATCATTGGCTGATTTGAAAACAAAGCCTTTTTAATCTCACTCTCTCTTGTATAAAAACTCATTGGTTTTCTCTCTCTTTTTTTCTCATTAGCCTCTTTTTCATTTTCATCTTTTTTTTCTTTTTTTGCTATTTCGGACTCTTTTTCTTTTATCTCTCTTTCTTTTGAACTCTCACTCTCACTCTTTTTTTTTACATCTCTCTCTTTTCTTAACCTTACTTGATCTTCATACACTTGTTTTGGGGTTAAAGGTACAAGAGTGATTGATTTTTTATTGAGTACAAAGGAGTATCTATTGGTATACCCATCATGGGTCACATGCCTATCGAACTGCCATGGTCTCCCCAAAAGGATATGGCCCACATTCATTGGTACCACATCACAAAGGACTTCATCTTTGTACTTTCCAATTGAAAACGTCACCAACACTTGTTTGGTCACCTTGATTTCCCCACTATCATTTAACCACAGTAGCTTATATGGTTTTGGATGCCTCAAAGTGGCTAAATTCAATTTCTCCACAAAATTAGTGCTAGCCACATTAGTACAACTCCCCCCATCAATGATCATGCTACATACCTTATCATTAACATGGCAGTGGGTATGAAAAATGTTGTCACGTTGTACCTCATCATCTTCCTTGGCTTGAGCACTAAGAACTCTTCTCGCCACCAAAAGTTCTCCGTCCACCGGATATTCAATATCACTTGCATCCTCCAAAGGTGGCATGGACTCATCATCAGATTCACCTTCAGATTCGATCTCACCATCATCCTTCAAAACCATTACTCTCTTGTTTGGGCATTGAGATAAAATATGACCTGCTCCCAGACACTTAAAGCACTTAATGTCACGATTTCTAGAAGGTTGAGAATCTGATGTACCTTGTTTTAATGTGCCTCCAACTTTATGATCTCTGGAAGGTTTGGCCTTGGCCTTGAAACTAGGTTGGTCATCCCTCTTGCTCCAATTCGATTTCCATGATGATGAAGAACCCGAATTTTGCCCAACCCGTGTTGAACTTTTTCTCTTCAACTGTTGTTCCACCTTAATTGCCATGTGTACCATGTCACTCAATTCAACATAATGTTGCAACTCCACCACATTTGCTATGTCTCGGTTTAGTCCATTTAAAAACCTAGCCATAGTAGCCTCTCGGTCTTCCTCTACATCAGCTCGAATCATGGCTATCTCCATCTCCTTGTAGTAATCTTCAACACACTTAGACCCTTGAGTAAGGGTTTGTAATTTTTGAAACAAACCCCTATAATAGTGACTCGGAATGAAACGCTTCCTCATGACAGCTTTCATCTCCTCCCAAGTCTCAATAGGTCTTTCTCCATGTCGTCTTCTACTCACAATCAATTGATCCCACCAAACGATAGCATAATCAATAAATTCTATGGCAACCAACTTCACCTTCTTTAATTCAGAATAGTCATGGCAGTCAAATACCAATTCTATTCTTTTCTCCCACTCTAAATAAGCTTCGGGATCAGTTTTACCTTGGAACGTTGGGATTTTCACCTTTATACTACCCAAATTATTATCAGCCCTCTCTCCATACCTATCTCCTCTATACCCATACCTATCTTCTCTATTCCCATACCTAACTCCTCTACCTCCCATTTCACGCCTCAATCTACCTGTACCCACATTGGACATGCGATCACCCTCCTCTAGGTCATTCCCATAATCATCATCATAATCGTCTCTAGGTGGGTTTCTTTCTCTTCGTTCCACATTAGGAACCCTAATTTGTTGTACCCTTTGTGAACTAGACTCCACCTTATCTATCCTATCATGCACCTCACCAATCTTAATCTCCATCCGCTCCATGTTTTTTTGTATGGCTTTATACAAAAAATTAAGATCTATCGTTTCTGGTGCATCATCAGATAAGTCTCTACTTTTATCGCGTGACATATTTGAAACCTGCAAAGCAAAAGAAATTAGTAAGCCTCACAAACACTCCCTCACGTGTTTACTCTCAAAGATGGTGGCACTCACACTCGTGTTTTCACTCAATTCTTTGGCTTTTACCCTTTGATGAGCTCACACACTCTTGCCTTTTTCCACTCTTTGTTAACTCTTTCAGTTCTTCCTTTTTTTTTTTTGACTTATACAGACACTCACAAGAAGTGCAAGAAAAATAGAAGTAACTGAGCAAAAGGACAAGAATAATGAAGACGAAATTCTTTAGCTAACTTTTTTTTTTTGAATATCAATGCACGAAATCAAGATAATGAATAGAAATAGTTGATATAGGTTCAACTACACGACCCAAAAAAAAATTGTTTTTTTTTTTTTTTACCGACCTTGATCAAGTGGACACAAGCAAGCTTTTGGTACTTTTTTTATTTTTTTTTTTGGTAGCTGATTTGATCAAACTTTTTTTTTTTTTTTTTTTTTTAAAAAAAAAAATCAATCAGAAAAAAAAAATAGACGAAGAAGAATAAGGATAGATTAAACCTGATTTAGAAGCCTAAGCTCTGATACCAACTGATATGAACCTCACCAAGAGCAGTGAGACCCGGAACCAATATATGGTAACGAAGGATCGTTTTCTAATCAAGTTTTTAAACAAGAACAAAATCGGACCACGACCCGTTACCTATAAGAAGGTAAGAACCAACGGTATCAAGAAGATTGTAGACGCCACACTCAAGAACAAGAAAGAAGGTGAGTGATAAGTCAAGGTTTGAACGCCATAAGGTAGAACCTTGATAAGTTCATAGTTCTATGAAGAACCAAAGAGAAAATTCTCTCAAATTTATTTCAATTCAAAATCTATTCTCAAATTACATCAATTGGTCCCTTTTATACTAAAAATATCTAAGACATAAAAGGGAATAAATATTAGGCAATTAATGCCTTACAATCAGGAAAATAAATGCAAACAACTTTAGAAAAATAAATAAATACTAAATTAGCAACTAGTTGATTTGTTCCTTATTTGGAAAGCTGAATTTGGGAAACAAATCAACCATTTATTTGGAAAACAGATCAACTCTTTATTTGGGGAAATAAATAAAATAAGGAATATGCTGAAATTGGCAATATGCTGAAATTGAATTCTCCTCCAACCATACGTCGCCCAAAATATAGGAAATATGTTGAAATTCGGACTCCCCAACTCAAGTCTTCGCGCAATAAGATAGATGGCCAAATTTGGACTTTTTGTGATCTTTTTTGGAGGACAGGGTCTTCATATCATCTGTATATATTGTCTTGGGCTTTCCGAAAACATATTATAATAGACGATCTGACTTCAGATGCTCTCTATAGAGGTCCACGAAGTTCAGCCCGGATTTGGTCTTCATGTGGGCAGAATTTGGACTTTAGCAACTCGGAATCAGCCCATCATTTAATACTTCTTTGATCCTCTTGCTTCCTTTTAATTGGCCCAATTGGAATATGCAATAGTTCCTTTGGTGATGCTTCTTGATTCTCATCACTAGCTTTGTTTGTTCATTGAATATTATCATATATTCACTTAGGACACTTTATCTCTTCATTGAGAAGTAAGACTTGTGTTGCTTCCGGGAGTAAGTAGCTTAAAGCACAAGCATAATGAACTAGGTTCACTTATACCAGGATTAGGTAGTGGTGGAGGATTAAGCCTGGATTAGGTTGTAATTCCTTTATCATTATTGGATTTGAGGTTCTAGTGTGGCGCACTCATCAGCCCGTGGTTGTTCCCATTTTGAGGGTTTCCACATATATCTCAAGTGGTTTTACTATTTCCGCATTTATTCCACTTGTGGTATCTTTGTAACTAGATAAGGGTATTTTCATCAACTTGACTCTTAAAGTAAAATTTGGTAAAAGTTAATTAAAATCTATTCACCCCCCCTTCTAGATTAAAATTACACACCATATTATTTGTTTCAATTGGTATCAGAGAAGGTTCCTAGACATACATAGGTGATCCTAGCTCTTTTTGGTGTGTGTTGCATTTTGTGTGTATAGATCATTCATACATTTGCATTCATATCATTCATTCATTAAACACAATGAGTGGAAACGGTGGCAATAAGGGAGCTTCCAGCACTAGACCTTCGCTCGTCACCGGGTTGAATTATGCCTCTTGGAAAGGTAAGATGGAGTCGTCCATATGCCAAATTCATGACAAGGCATGGATAGCAGTTGAAGATGGATACACTCCACCCATGATGACTCCTTCAGATGGAAGAGATGATGTACTCAAACCAAAGGCTCAATGGAATGCACAAGAGTTTGAGGCTTCAAAATGTAATAGGAAGGCAATGCATGCCATCCTATGTGCAATGGATGATAACCAGTACAAATTGGTTCAGAACACTAGGATAGCTAAGGAGGCATGGGATATCCTAGAAGTTGCTCATGAGGGAACCGATGTGGTTAAAGAATTGAAGATTCAATTTCTCCAAACGCAATTTGAGTTGCTCAAGATGGATGAGAACGAGTGCTTCAATGACTTTGAAATAAGATTGATGGACATTGTGAACCAAAGTCATCAACTTGGTGATCCTTATTCGGATAGGAAGATCAAGTAGAAGATTATGAGATCTCTACCCGATAGTTTTGAGTCTAAGGTGATGGCTTTGGAAGAAAATAGTGGTTACAAGGACATGAAGCCAAGTGAAGTGATTGGGAGGCTTCTAGCTAAGAATCTAGGAAATGTCCTAACCCCACACCATCAAAGAAGCAAAAAGATATTGCTTTGAAAGCCTCCAAAGTTGAGAAAGAGGAAGGTGATGACTCAGATGAAGAGATGGCCTTGCTAATAAGGAAGTTCAAGAAATTCTACAAGTCCAAAAAGAAAGGCTTTGGATTCAAGGGTCAAGACTTGGAGAAAAAGGCTCCCTTCAAGAAGTTTAAGCCTAGGCAAGAGAAGACCGAGAAGAAAGGAGTCCAATGCTATGAATGTGGTGGAATGGGTCACCTTGCCCCGGAATGTGCAAATCACAAGAACAAGAAGAAGGGAAAAGTGATGGCTGCCACATGGAGTGAAAGTGATAACTCTAATGAAGGAGATGAGTCTTCGGATGATGAAGAACTCATGGCTAACTTCATAACATTTACATCCTCTCTTAGGAGCAAAGATGCTAGTGAAGAAGAGAATGATAGTCGAGAGGAAGACTACTCAAGTGATGATGGATCTTCATCACAATCCACAAATGGACGTGTGGATATGATGGATCTCAAGGACTACATGGCCAAGTTTGTGAGCTCAAGATTAAAGAACAAGAATGAGATCAAGAGACTAAAAGAAGAAAATCTAGACCTCTCAACTCAAGTTAACAAACTAAATAAAGAGTTGGAAAGATCTAAGACGAGTGAAGAAGGGTTGAAGAAAGAGCTTGGAGATGGTAGAGAGTTGTTGGCCAAAATGAACTCTAGCACCAAGAAACTTGACCACATGCTAGATGTTAGAAAGAGGCCAAGTGACAAGAAGAGGCTTGGGTTTGAAGATGACAAGATGTCCTCCACTCCAAGCAAGACCATTTTTGTAAGAAGCATGAAATTCAATGGGTCCTCTCCTTATCAAACTCTTAGGAAGAAGCTTGGTCTAGGAGAGTGTTCAAATAGTGCTCAAGTTAAGGTGGCACCAAGAAATCTATCTCAAGCAAGGGCTCCTCAAGTTAACCTCCCTCAACCAAAAGCTCATAAAGGGAAGACACTTATCATGCAAGCTCAACCAAGGAAGCAATCAAGTCTTGCTAAACAAAAAATAAGGAAAGCTCTTCAACAACAAACAAGACAACCACAAAAACATGGGAAGGCTCCAATGCATCCTTAAGGAATTGGTATAATTCCTAACTTTTTACCTACATGTCATTTTTATGGTATTGATGATCACATTAGACCAAATTGCTTTACATATATCAAATTGTGTAGGATTGAAAGCATGATAGAAAAGAAAAAGGCTAGAGCCATGATGCATGATCCTAAGAAACCTAGAGCCATGATGCATGTCACTAGGAAAAGTGGAACACTTTTGCATGATCCTAGGACATTTGGAGCCCATGTACCAGTGCCCACTAGGAAGGAAATACTGCACCTAGGTGGATTAGAAAGGATGCACACCTTTTCCATGTTGCATAAATTGCTTTGAAAGCTCATTCTTGTGATTTTTGGTATTTGGATAGTTGGTGCTCTAGGCACATGACTGGAAATAAGAGTTTCTTTGAGACTCTTGTGATGGAGGAGGGAGGAAATGTCACATTTGGTGATGGATCCAAAAAAGAGGTCAAAGGAAAGGGAACCATTTCCATTCCCGGATTACCTTCCTTGTCCAATGCTTTGTATGTTGATGGTCTAAAAGCCAATTTGATAAGCATTTCACATCTTAGTGATTATGGACTCTCTGTCTTGTTTAGGAAAAATGATTGTTCTATCCTATTTCTTAAAGGACAAACCTTGTTAAAAGGTATGAGGTCTAGTGACAATTGCTATTGTCTTAAGGCTAGAAGTGTGTCTTGTAATGTGTCCAAGGATGAAAAACTAGAGTTGTGGCATGAAAGACTTGGTCACATGAACTTTAGGGATTAAAGAATATTAGATAAGTTCAATGTCGTGCGAGGCCTTCCCAAGTTTTGGAAAAAGGGTAATGGTGTTTGTGGACCTTGCCAACAAGGGAAGCAAACCAAAAGTATGCACAAAAAGGGCAAGTATATAACCATCAAAGAACCTCTAGAGCTTTTTCACATGGATCTTATGGGTCCTATGCAAACCGAGAGTTTAGGTGGAAAGAGATACATTTTTGTGTGTGTAGATGACTTCTCTAGGTACACATGGACTTATTTCCTTAGAGAAAAATCTGAAACTTTTGACAAGTTTAAAATGCTTTGCTCTAAAATTCAGTCTTCAAGATTCTCCTCGTTAATCATCAAGGCACCTGTGAGACAAGCACTACCAAACAAACAAGAAATCTTCTACAAAGAAGATTGGTGAGATATATCCACAAAAATCAAACAAGAAATCATTTATCTCATATAAAAGTCCACTTTAAAGCACTCCCTTTAGTTTCTTAACCTCAACATACAAGAATTCTTTACTCCCCGTTAAGAAAATAACTCTCCCCCTTAATACAAGAATGTCAATAATCCACCAAGAGGTACATTTCTTCCATACATGGTGAGGTATACATTTCTCCCCCTTTCTGACAAGGAATAGTCAAAAAAATGTGTCTCTTTCCACCTAAACTATCGGTTTGCATGGGACCTATAAGATCCATGTGAAGAAGCTCTAGAGGCTCCTTGGTAGACAGATACTTGCCCTTTTTGTGCATGCTCTTGGTTTATTTCCCTTGTTTGAATGGTCCACACACACCAATGGCTTTCTTCCCAAGCTTGGGTAGGCCTCGTACAACATTTAACTTATCTAAAATTCGTAAATCCCGATAGTTCATGTGGTCAAGTCTTTCATGCCACAACTCAATTTGCTCATCATTGAACACATTACAATAGACTACTCTAGCTTCAAGATAATAACAATTGTCCCTAGATCTCATACCTTTTAACAAGATTTGTCCATTGGTCAATAGAATAGAGCAACCATTTTTGTTAAACAAGATGGAAAGTACTTCATCACTTAATGTTGAATGCTTATTAAATTGGCTTTAAGGCCATCAACATACAGAGCATTGGACAAGGAGGGTAATCCGGGAACTGAAATGGTTCCTTTCCCCTTAACTTTATTCTTGGATCCATCACCAAAGGTGACATTAACTCCATCCTCCATGACAAGAGTCCTAAAGAAACTCTTATCACCCGTCATGTGCCTAGAGCACCCACTATCCAAATACCAAAGATTAGAAGAATTGGCTTTCAAGGCATTTTGTGCAACATGGCAAAAGTGTTCATCTCCTCTAATCCATCTAGGCGAAACATTTTCTTTCCTAGTGGTCAATGGTACATGGGCATTAGATGTCCTAGGATCATGCAAAAGTGTTTTACTTTTCCTAGTGACATCATCTTGGTTTTAGCCTTTTTTTCTCTATCATGCTTTCAATTCTACACAATTTAATATATCTAAAGGAATTCGGTCTAATATGACCATCAATACCATAAAAATGACATGTAGGAATAAAGTTAGGAATCATATCATAACCTCGAGGATGCATTGGAGCGTTCCCATGTCTTTGTGGTTATCTTGGTTGTTGATCAGGATCTCTCCTTCTTTGTTGTTGAACATGACTTGATTACTTCCTTGGTTGAGCTTGCATGATTGGTTTCTTCCCTTTTGAAGCTTTCGATTAAGGGAAGTTAACTTGAGGAGTTCTTGTAGAATGAGCTTGAAGGAGGCTTCTTGATGCCACCTTCACTTGTGCACTTCTTGAGCATTCTTCTAGGTCAAGTTTCTTCCTAGTTGATTGATGAGGAGAAAGCTCCTTGAGATTCATGCTCTTGATAAATATGGTCTTGCTTGGAGTGGAAGACATCTTGTCATCTTCAAACCCACGCCTCTTCTTGTCACTTGGCCTATTTCCAACATCTAACATGTGGTCAAGTTTTTAAGTGCTAGAGTTCATCTTGGCCATCAACTCTCTAGCATCTTCAAGCTCTTTCTTCAACTCTTCTTTACTCCTCTTAGATAAGTCTAACTCCTTTCTTAGCTTATCTTCACTCTCTATGTTTCTCACCAATTCTTCACTTAGTTGGTCAACTTGAGTTGAGAGCTCTAGGTTTTCTTCTTTTAATCTCCTAATCTCTTTTTTGTTCTTTAACCTTGAACTCTCAAACTTGACCATATAGTCTTTGAGATCCATTCTATCCACACTTCCATTTATGGATTGTGATGAAGATCCATCATCACTTGACACATTTTCCTCTTCTTCACTAGCATCTTTGCTCTTGTGAGAAGATGCAAAGGCTATGAACTTTGCCATTCTTCATCCTTCAAAGACGTATCTCCTCCAAATGAGTTATCACTTCCACTCCATGTGGCAGCTATCACATTTCCCTTTTTCTTGACATTGTGATTGACATATTCGGGGGCAAAGTGACCTATCCCACCATATTCGTAGAACAGACCCCTTTCCTTTTGGTATTTTCTTGCCTAGGCTTAAGCTTTTTGAAGGTAGTCTTGTTCTTCAAGTCTTGGCCCTTGGATCCAAAACCTTTATTCTCGGATTTGTATAACTTCTTGAACTTTCTCATCAACAAGGCCATTTCATCATCCGAGTCATCTATATAGGGAAAATCGCACAATGGAAGCGTGAAAAATTAGGATTAGGGTTTGATATATTTAAACAAATTTCTCTTTTTTATAACAAGAACCTTAACACTAGATTAATTGATGTATTTAAAAAGTATCGTACAATTTTCTCGTGACGATTGAACTAGTGTCGAATTGAATCTGTAAGATCTTCCAATCTAGTCACGAACGTGAATCACCTAGGAGTGTGGACTTCCTTTCTTTAAATTGTATACCTGAGGATGGAAACAAACAAAATCTTCTTCTTTGTTAGTCACAATAATCCTTCAAGAGAAAAACCAAGAACATTTGGTCACTTGTGAATTATCAATCAATTTGATTGAAACTCGAGTAAACCTTGATTCGATGTTATACGTAAAACCCTTTTGATAAAAAGAAAACTAGTGTACTATCGAAAACAAAAACGATCCCTCTTTTCTCTATGCTTGGCCAAATTCTTCACACAATCAGTTGGACAAAGTTTTTTTTAAACAGTAAAAAACAAATAAAAACAACTTCCCACGCATAAAATTATTTCTTAGTCGAAATTAATACGTAGTATATAAAGGAGATCAAATCCTCTCCTAAGAAGGATTTACTTGATGGGCAAGAATCCTTTCCTTAGGTGGATGTACTTAGTGACCAAGAATCCTTTTCCAAAAAGAATTTTTTCCTACACCAAGACTCGTAATCCAACTCATTAGTGTATTTGTGACCCTATTAAAGAGTTCCTAATTTGACTAGATAAATAATTCCTTTTATTTATCTACTTATCAAATATAGTCTTTAATATTTATTATACTACCAACAAGAGTATAATATTAGGAGACCTTCTCCTACTAGGAAAAAGATTTTGACTTTTAATTAAATAATTAATTAATTACCAAATTAATTCATTTCTATTTATTTAAATAATAAAATAAAAAACAATATAATTAAGCTAAAAATTTTAGCCTTTCCCGTCCAAGACCACACATGGGCATATATATTATTTTTCTTATTTTATTAAATCCATTGGACCTTAATAAAAAGTTCACATGTGAACTAGACCCATTATTACAAAAATAAACAAGCTCACATGCCTCAATACAATTCTAAATGGGCCCATAAATTGGTCCGGTAGAGTATATCAAATGATCCATGCAAGTTCATGTGGATTGGGGATCTTGGCGGGCTATCTAAATTTATGCTCCAATAGACATAACCTAATCACAATCAGCAAATAATTCACTTAGGTCCAATCTATTAATTTTAGTTTCTTCCACTAAAGAACTAAAATTGAACTCTTAAATAAAGATAGAATAAGTTAATATTGATCATTCCTACCCTAGACAATCTTCATGAAGATAGTGTATCCTCGAGAAGAATACCAGTAATCGCCAAATGCTCATAGACCGCATATAGCTCTCCAAGTTACCATATTTACACATTTGACCACATTTTGAACCTGGACATTCTGACTTGTCTAGAAGCCATGTTTCAATAGACACTATTCAAAACTTAACGTTAAGATTTAATATCCTATACCTCAAAACATCCATATGATGATATTCTACTCTCATTTAAAAAAATAGAGCCACGATGTCCATATCTATAAATGAAGTCCTTTATCGATTAACAAATGAATACTACCAAACTATCGAGGATAGACTATGCTAAATAATCGTACTCATTGATAGCTCAAAAGATAACACTTGCAACCATAAGTCCATCATTTATCTCAGGATTGAGATAGACTCTCCGATTGTCTTCTAACACTTGCTACCATAAGTCCATCATTGACAGTTCTAGATAAGGTATTTCAATGTGATCCAATTCAATGCACCCAGTGCATTAGATTCTTTTGCCCAAAGACACCATACTTTGATGATTTTAGACTCATCATAACACATTTGATCCCACTCAAATGCTTTAAAAAGAATCTACATCTTTGACAAGATAAAGACACCCAACCTTTATCTTAAGTAGTGAATATTATTTAAGACTAACTAAAGAATTGTGTCTACCTCTTATATATGTAGATATATAAACAATTCTTCTTTTCTCATAGTCTTTTGACCTTATGATTATTTACTTTTGACAATTATAATAATTAAACTATAAATGCTATAAGATTTGTTAAAATATAAATCACTTTATTACTACGAAAAGATTGTCAAATACATTATTATACTCTTGCTATCGAGATTAACCTATCAATCTCCCACTTGCTCTATAGCAAATGTGTCATATCTCTCATCCCCATGTTCTCTAGATGCCCATTGAATCTCTTTTGTAGAAGAGGATTCTAAAGGGATCCGCTAGATTATCTGCTGATACACAATCTTGGTAATCGCCATGTCACCCCTATGCATAATTTCCCTCAGTAGGTGATACTCTCTTTCAGTGTGTTTCCCTCTCTTATGACTTTTTGATTCTCTCGAATTAGCCACTGCTCCACTATTGTCACAATAGATATTGATCTGCTTATTCGCTTTAAGAATCACTTCCAAGTCAATCAAGAATTGGTAGAGCCTGATAGCCTCTTTAGTAGACTCGCATGCGGCAACATACTCGGCTTCCATGGTGAAGTCAGCAATACAAGATTGCTTGATACTCCTCCATATGGCTGCCCCTCCTTCAATAGTAAACACAGATCCTAATGTTGATCTCATAGAGTCAAAATATGATTGAAAATATGAATCCGTATACCCAACAAGAGTTAAATCCCCTGCAGAGTATACAAACATTAATCTCTCATTCTCCTGAGATACTTGAAAATATGCTTGGCTGTCGTCCAGTGATCACGACCAGGTTTCGGTTGAAACCTGCTAACTATGCTCACAACAAAACAAATATACGGTCTAGTACAGAAATTTGCATACATGAGACTTCCAACTGCTGATGCATATGGAACCTTACTCATGAATTGCTCTTGATGCCTAATCTTAGGAACTTGTTCCTTAGAAAGTTTGATTCCATGTCTGAAAGGTAACATACCTTTCCTGGAATCTTGCATGGAAAACCTAGACAATATTTTATCTATGTATGAAGCTTGGGATAATGCAATCGTTCTATTCTTTCTATCCCTTATGACTTGGATACCAAGAATATAACTTGCTTCTCCTAAGTCCTTTATATCAAATTGTTTTGCTAATCATTCTTTTACTGATGTCAATACACCTACATCATTTTTGATGAGTAGTATATCATCAACCTAAAGAACTAGGAAAACCAACTTGTCACCTTTAATCCTTTTGTATACACATGGTTCATCAAGGTTTTGAATAAATCCAAAACTTTTCACTTTTTGATCAAACCATATGTTCCAGTATCTGGATGCTTGCTTCAATCCATATATGGATTTTTAAAACTTGTGTACCCTTTCCTCTTGGACTTTTTCAATGAATCCTTCTGATTGCATGATATATAGGGATGGAAATTTGATCTGCACCCGCCCGAACTTGACCAGGTGTGGATGGTGAATTTACAACCCGTGAACCCGTTTAATGAAAAATAAGGTGGGTTTGCGGGCAGGTGCGGGTTGGACCAACGAACCCGCATAAACAAAATACTTGTATATAAACATACATAGACATTTGAATTATTTTTGGTCGTTTTATTTTTATTGTTATTATTGTTTTGTAATGTATCAAGTAGGAAATATGAAATGGAAATTTAATTCAATTAAGTATCAAATAGCTGATTACATGTCAAATTTAAAAATGAAAAATCTCATGTTCACGGGTTCTTGGGTTACAGGTTTATGAGTATCTCGCGGGTGAAGTATCCACCCGTGAACTCGTATTATTTTACAGGTTCGCGGGTGAGGGTAAGGGTGCAGCCATAACCCATGGGTTCAAACCCGCCCGTGAACCCTCTTACCTACACGAGTTCGAGGGCGGACATGGGTGAGGAAAATTTTCACGGATGAGGGTTTGGATTTTATAAAACCCACCCGAACCTGACCCGTTGCCTTCCCTAATCATATAGATGCTTTCATCAAGACTTCCATTAAGGAAAGTTGTCTTGACGTCCATTTGCTAAATCTCTAGGTTTAGAGATGCCACTATGGATAAGAGAATCCTAATGGATTTAAGCATGGCCACATGAGAGAAGGTTTCTTAATAATCGATACCTTCCTTTTGTGTGTAACCTTTAGCTACCAATCTAGTTTTAAAGGTTTCCACATTTCCATCCATTCCTTTCTTCCTCTTGTATATCGACTTGCACCCAATGGTTTTATCCTTTTAAGTAAGTCCACAAGAGACCAGACATTGTTTTTGAACATAGATTCAATTTCGGATTGCATTGCCTTTTGCCAAAGGCAACAATCAACATCTTTCATTGCCTCCTTGTACGTATAGGGATTATCATCGTCCGAGAGATTCTCTACAGGTATGTTAGATTGTTGATCTTGTATTGGTGCAGAACTAACAATTGGGCTAGGTTGTTAAACCTCTTTTGGAATTGTATCTCCCGAAAGCTCATTCAGAACAATTCTAAATTTAGGCACAAAATTATTCATATAATCCTCTTCCAGAAATTTAGCATTTGTCAAAACAAAAACTTTAAGATCTGAAGGACTATATAAATAATATGCTTTTGTTCCTTTTGAGTACCCTACAAATATGCATGTTTCTGAACGGAACTCCATCTTTTTTTGTATTTCTCTTTAACACGTGCACATGACATCCAAATATCCTTAAGTTTTGTAAACTAGGCTTTCACCCGGTCCATAACTCATGCGGTGTTTTAGGAACCAACTTAGATGGTACATTGTTTAGAATGTACATAGCGATTTGTAAAGCATATCCCCAAAAGAATTAGGGAACGTTTAATAACTCAACATAGACCTAACCATATCCAAAAGAATTCTATTTCTTCTTTCTGCCACCCCATTTTATTGAGGTGTACCTGGTGCAAAAAATGATTAATTATCCCATTATCAATAAGATATTGCTGAAACTCACCAGATAGATATTCTCCACCACGATCAGACCTCAAGATTTTTATGCGTTTCTCAAACTGATTTTCTACTTCATCTTTGAATGCTTTGAACAGGTCAAAAGCATCTGCCTTATGTCTCATGAGATACACATAGAAAAATCTTGAGTAATCATTCATGAAAGTAATGAAGTACTCATATCCACATCTAGCTTAAATGCTCATAGGACCACACACATCAGTGTGTATCAATCCTAAACATTCGATGGCTCTTATGCCTTTGGTCATGAACGACCTTCTGTTCATTTTACCTTCCAAACAAGATTCACAAGTTGGTAGATCACCAACCTTTAAGTCACTTAGAGGTCCATCACAAACCAATCTTTTAATCCTATTAAGGTTAATATGACCTAGGCGCAAATGTCATAGGTAGGTTTATCTTTTGATAATTTTACTTTTTTATGATTAGGTTCCGTTGATTTTGTGTCTAACAAGTGAGAGATATTTCTATGCAAATAGAATAAACCGTTTTCCAATGCACATTTGTAAATAATTTTGTCATTCTTACTAATAATAAAAGCTTTATTAAAAGTAACCGAATAACCAAATTTATTTAAACAAGAAACTGAAATTAAATTCCTCTTGAATTGAGGTACATAATAAACTTCTATTAAATCTAAATGCCTATAAGAAGCTAAACTAATTCTAATATCGCCCACTGAACTAGCAGACACCAATGCTCAGTTGCCTAAACACAAGTTGAATTCGTTCTCATTAAGCTTTCTCCTTTTCTTTAACAACTATAAGGAAAAACAAATATGGTTAGTGGCTCCAGAGTCTATGATCCAAGAATCTATAGAATCCGCCAAAATACATGTTTTAGGATAATTAATATTACCTTCTTCCTTCTTGTCCTGAGACTTTGGGTAATTTCTTTTCCAATGTCCCTTTTCACCACAAAGGAAAAACTTCCCTTTGATCTTGGTTACTTTCTTTGTCTCCTTCTTAGTAGGTCCTAATTGTTTTTTCTTCTGTTGTTTCTTGACCCTTTTACGGGTCTTAACAGTAGCAATTTTACCTACGGTATGAATCTCTTGACTTTTGCCTTTCATAAGGATTTTTTCGGTGCTTTGAACATCTTGCATCAGGCCTTGCAAGGTGTACTCCTTATTATTAAAGGTGTAGTCCAACTTGAATTGATCAAAGAAATCTGATAGTCAGTTGACAATCATATCAATTTTCATCTCATCATGTATCTCAGAACCATTCAGTTCAGTAATGTTGAGATGTGCTATGACTTTCTCTTAGGATTATGGTCGATAGCAAGAGTATAATAATGTATTTGACAATCTTTTCATATTAATAAACTGATTTCTATTTTAACAAATCTTATAGCATTTATAGTTTAATTATTATAATTGTCAAAAGTAAATAATCATTAGGTCAAAAACTATGAGAAAAGAAGAATTGTTCATACATATAGATATGTATGAGGTAGACATAATTGTTTAGTTAGTCTTGAATAATATTCACAACTTAAGATAAAAGGTTGGGTGCCTTTATCTTGTCAAAGTTGTAGATTCTTTTGCTAGCATTTGAGTGGGATCAAATGTGTTATGATGAGTCTAAAATCATCAAAGTGTGGTGTCTTTGGGCAAAAGAATCTAGTGCACTGGGTGCATTGAATAGGATCACAATGAAATACTTTATCTAGAACCGTCAATAGATAAAAGTTTTTATTTGAAGGCAATCGGAGAGTCTATCTCAATTCTGATATAAATGATGGACTTATGGTTGCGAGTGTTATCATTTGAGCTATCAGTGAGTACGATCATATAGCATAGTCTATCCTCGATCGTTTGGTGGTATTCATTTGTTAATCGATGGAGAACTTCATTTATAGATATGGACATCGTGACTACATTTATTAAATGAGAGTAGAATATCATCATATGAATATTTTGAGGTATTGGTTATTAAATCTTAATGTTAAGTTTTCAATAGTGTCTATTGAAACATGGCTTCTGGACAAGTTAAAATATCCAAGTTCAAAATGTGGTCATATGAGTAAAATGGTAACTTGGAGAGCTATAGACGGCCTATGAGCTCTTGGCGATTACTGGTATTCTTCACGAGGATACACTTTCTCCAATAAGGTTGTCTAGTGTACGATTGAGTAACATCAACTTATTTTATCTTTATTTAAGAGTTCAATTTTAGTTCTTTAGTGGAATGAACTAAAATTTAATATATCGGATCTAAGTGAATCATTTGTTGATTGTGATTGGTTTGTGTCTATTGGAGCTTAAATTTAGATAGCCCACCAAGATCCCCAATCCACACTAACTTGTATGTATCACTTGATATATTCTACAGGACCAATTTAAGGGTCCATCTAGAATTGTAATAAGACATGATAACTTGTTTCTTTTTGTAAGAATAGGTCTAGTTCACATGTGGACTTTTTATTAAGGTCCAATGGATATAATAAAATAAGAAAAATAATAAATGGCCCATATATATGTGTTGGGCGGCAAGGCTATTATAGAATAGCTTAATTATATTATTTTTATTTTATTATTTAATTAAATGGAAAATAATTAATTTTTTGATTAATTAATTATTTAATAAATGTCAAAATCTTTTTCTATTAAGAGATGGTCTCCTAAATATTATACTATTGTTGGTAGTATAATTAATATTAAAGACTATATTTGATAAGTAGATAAATAAAAGGAATTATTTATCTAATCAAATTAGGAAGTGATGAGAACAAGGCAGCTGCATCAAATGATCCATTGCATGTTCCGGTTGGGCCAATAACAAGGGCAAGAGCTAAGAGATTCAAAGAAGCACTAAATGGCCTAATTCAAGACACTTGGGCTGATTTTGAATTGTTGAAGTCCAAGATAAGCCCACATGAAGACCAAGGCATAATTAATGTCATCAAGGCAATTGATTGGGCCGAATAAGGAAGACTTGGGTATGTGGCACAAGCTAGGAGAAGAGTCAACTTTGGCTGATTTATTCCCTTTTAATTTCCAAAGAATAATAGTTGATTTGTTTCCCAAATTAAGGGGCTGATTTGTTTCCATATTTAGCTTTCCAATTAGGGAGCAAGTCAATAGTTTCTCAAATTAGTTTTCTTCTGATTATAAGGCCTTAATGGCCGAATTATCTTGTTTCCTTTTAGGATGGCTTATTGTCTTTCTTTTCGTTTAGGGTTTTAGTATATAAAGGAACGAATTGGATGTAATTGGACAGACTTGAATTGAATAAAAATTGTGAGAGTTCATCTCTTTTTTGGTTCTGAAAACTTGACTTATCACTCACATCTTCTTCTTGTTCTTGAGTGTGGCGTCTTCAACTTCTTGATACCGTTGGTTCTTACATCTTTATAGGTAACGGGTCGCGATCCGATAACGTTCTTGTTTATAAACTTGGTTAGAAAACGATCCTTCGTTACCATATATTGGTTCCGGGTCTCACTGCTTTTGGTGAGGTTCATATCAGTTGGTATCAGAGCTTAGGCTTCTAAATCAGGTTTAATCTATCCTTGTTCTTTCTCTTCTCTGTATTCATTTGTTTCAACAAAAAAAAAAAAAAGTTTGATCAAATCAGGTACCAAAAAAAAAAAAAAAAATAAATAAAGTACCAAAAGCTTGCTTGTGTCCACTTGATCAAGGTCGGTAAAAAAAAAAAAAAAAAAAAACATTTTTTTTTTGGTCTTGTAGTTGAACCTATATCAACTATTTCTATTCATTATCTTGATTTCGTGCATTGATATTCAAAAAAAAAAAAATTAGCTAAAAAATTTCGTCTTCATTATTCTTGTCCTTTTGCTCAGTTACTTCTATTTTTCTTGCACTTCTTGTGAGTGTCCGTATGAGTCAAAAAAAAAAAAGAAGGAAGAACTGAAAGAGTTAACAAAGAGTGGAAAAAGGCAAGAGTGTGTGAGCTCATCAAAGGGTAAAAGCCAAAGAATTGAGTGAAAACACGAGTGTGAGTGCCACCATCTTTGAGAGTAAACACGTGAGGGAGTGTTTGTGAGACTTACTAATTTCTTTTGCTTTGCAGGTTTCAAATATGTCACGCGATAAAAGTAGAGACTTATCTGATGATGCACCAGAAACGATAGATCTTAATTTTTTGTATAAAGCCATACAAAAAAACATGGAGCGGATGGAGATTAAGATTGGTGAGGTGCATGATAGGATAGATAAGGTGGAGTCTAGTTCACAAAGGGTGCAACAAATTAGGGTTCCTAATGTGGAACGAAGAGAAAGAAACCCACCTAGAGACGATTATGATGATGATTATGGGAATGACCTAGAGGAGGGTGATCGCATGTCCAATGTGGGTACAGGTAGATTGAGGCATGAAATGGGAGGTAGAGGAGTTAGGTATGGGAATAGAGAAGATAGGTATGGGTATAGAGGAGATAGGTATGGAGAGAGGGCTGATAATAATTTGGGTAGTATAAAGGTGAAAATCCCAACGTTCCAAGGTAAAACTGATCCCGAAGCTTATTTAGAGTGGGAGAAAAGAATAGAATTGGTATTTGACTGCCATGACTATTCTGAATTAAAGAAGGTAAAGTTGGTTGCCATAGAATTTACTGATTATGCTATCGTTTGGTGGGATCAATTGATTGTGAGTAGAAGACGACATGGAGAAAGACCTATTGAGACTTGGGAGGAGATGAAAGCTGTCATGAGGAAGCGTTTCATTCCGAGTCACTATTATAGGGGTTTGTTTCAAAAATTACAAACCCTTACTCAAGGGTCTAAGTGTGTTGAAGATTACTACAAGGAGATGGAGATAGCCATGATTCGAGCTGATGTAGAGGAAGACCGAGAGGCTACTATGGCTAGGTTTTTAAATGGACTAAACCGAGACATAGCAAATGTGGTGGAGTTGCAACATTATGTTGAATTGAGTGACATGGTACACATGGCAATTAAGGTGGAACAACAGTTGAAGAGAAAGAGTTCCACACGGGTTGGGCAAAATTCGGGTTCTTCATCATCATGGAAACTGAATTGGAGCAAGAGGGATGACCAACCTAGTTTCAAGGCCAAGGCCGAACCTTCCAGAGATCATAAAGTCGGAGGCACATTAAAACAAGGTACATCAGATTCTCAACCTTCTAGAAATCGTGACATTAAGTGCTTTAAGTGTCTGGGAGCAGGTCATATTGCATCTCAATGCCCAAACAAGAGAGTAATGGTTTTGAAGGATGATAGTGAGATCAAATCTGAAGGTGAATCTGATGATGAGTCCATGCCACCTTTGGAGGATGCAAGTGATATTGAATATCCGGTGGATGGAGAGCTTTTGGTGGCGAGAAGAGCTCTTAGTGCTCAAGCCAAGGAAGATGATGAGGTACAACGTGACAACATTTTTCATACCCGCTGCCATGTTAATGATAAGGTATGTAGCATGATCATTGATGGGGGGAGTTGTACTAATGTGGCTAGCACTAATTTTGTGGAGAAATTGAATTTAGCCACTTTGAGGCATCCAAAACCATATAAGCTACAGTGGTTAAATGATAGTGGGGAAATCAAGGTGACTAAACAAGTTTTGGTGACGTTTTCAATTGGAAAGTACAAAGATGAAGTCCTTTGTGATGTGGTACCAATGAATGCGGGCCATATCCTTTTGGGGAGACCATGGTAGTTCGATAGGCATGTGACCCATGATGGGTATACCAATAGATACTCCTTTGTACTCAATAAAAAATCAATCACTCTTGTACCTTTAACCCCAAAACAAGTGTATGAAGATCAAGTAAGGTTAAGAAAAGAGAGAGATGTAAAAAAAGAGAGTGAGAGTGAGAGTTCAAAAGAAAGAGAGAGAAAAGAAAAAGATTCTGAAATAACAAAAAAAGAAAAAGAAGAAAAAGTGGTTGTTGAGAAAAAGAGAGAGAGAAAACAAGTAAGCTTTTATGCAAGGGTGAGTGAGGTCAAAAAGGCTCTATTTTCAAATCAGCCAATGATTGTACTTTTGTACAAAGAGGCTTGCTTTAGTACTAATGAACTTAACCCTTCTTTGCCTAGTGTTGTTGTTTCTCTATTGCAGGACTTTGATGAAGTGTTTCCCGAAGAGATGCCTATTGGTTTACCACCAATAAGGGGAATTGAGCACCAAATTGACTTTGTACCCGGAGCACCCATCCCAAATAGACCAGCATATAGAAGTAATCCTGAGGAGACAAAGGAACTTCAAAGGCAGGTTAGTGAGCTCATGGAAAAAGGGTATGTAAGTGAGAGCATGAGTCCTTGTGCGGTTCCCGTATTGCTTGTGCCAAAGAAGGATGGATCATAGAGGATGTGCATTGATTGTCGTGCCATCAACAATATCACTGTAAAGTATCGACATCCTATTCCTAGATTAGATGATATGCTTGATGAATTACATGGTTCTATTGTTTTTACTAAAATTGATCTTAAAAGTGGATATCATCAAATTAGGATAAAGGAAGGTAATGAGTGGAAAACTGCTTTCAAAACAAAATATGGATTATATGAGTGGTTAGTTATGCCTTTTGGATTAACTAATGCACCAAGTACTTTCATGAGATTAATGAACCATATTTTGCGTGCTTTTATTGGAAAGTTTGTGGTTGTTTATTTTGATGACATTCTGATTTATAGCAAAAACTTGGATGAGCATGTTGAACATTTAAAACTTGTTTTAGGAGTTTTAAGAACAGAAAAGTTGTTTGCTAATCTCAAAAAGTGCACCTTTTGCACCGATAAACTTGTATTTCTGGGCTTTATTGTTAGTGCTAAGGGAATTGGGGTTGATGAAGAAAAGGTTAAGGCAATTAGGGAGTGGCTGAAACCTACCAATGTGGGACAAGTGAGAAGTTTTCATGGGTTGGCTAGTTTTTATAGGAGGTTTGTGAAAGATTTTAGTAGTGTAGCTGCACCTTTAACCGAAGTTATCAAAAAGAATGTGGGTTTTAAGTGGGGTAATGAACAAGAAAAGGCATTTAACTTGATTAAGGAAAAATTAACTAATGCACCTTTGCTTGCTTTGCCTGCCTTTGCTAAAACTTTTGAGATTGAGTGTGATGCTTCAGGAATAGGTATTGGAGCTGTTCTAATGCAAGAAGGTCGTCCCATTGCATATTTTAGTGAGAAGATAAGTGGAGCAGCCTTGAATTATCCTACTTATGACAAGGAGATGTATGCTTTGATTAGAGCATTGGAAACTTGGCAACACTACCTTTGTCCAAAAGAATTTGTGATTCACACAGATCATGAGTCCTTAAAGCATATAAAGGGGCAACACAAGCTAAATAAGCGGCATGCCAAGTGGGTGGAGTTCATTGAAACGTTTCCATATGTGATCAGGTACAAAAAGGGTAAGGAAAACGTGGTCGCTGATGCTCTGTCAAGAAGGTACGTTCTACTTTCTACTTTGGATGCTAAATTGTTTGGTTTTGAATACATTAAACGGTTGTATGTGGAAGATTCTGATTTTGGTAATGTGCTCAATGCATGTGAAAAGGCTGCATTTGGTAAATTTTATAGGCATGATGGATTTTTTTTTTAGAGAAACTAAATTATGTGTGCCTAAGAGTTCTTTGCGTGAATTGCTTGTTAGAGAAGCTCATGGGGGAGGTTTGATGGGGCATTTTGGTGTAGCTAAGACACTAGATACTTTGCATGAACATTTTTTTTGGCCTCATATGAAACGTGATGTAGAAAGAATCTGTGAGAAATGCATTACTTGTAAACAAGCCAAGTCTAGGATTAAGCCTCATGGATTGTATACTCCTTTGCCTATACCTAGTGGACCTTGGATTGATATTTCTATGGATTTTGTGTTAGGTTTGCTTAGGTCAAAAAGGGGTAGGGACTCTATTTATGTGGTTGTTGATAGGTTTTCTAAAATGGCACATTTCATTCCTTGTCATAAAACCGATGATGCATCACATATTGCTGATTTGTTTTTCAAAGAAATTGTAAGATTGCATGGCATGCCTAAGACCATTGTTTCGGATAGAGATGCTAAGTTCTTAAGCTACTTTTGGAAGACTTTGTGGGGTAAGTTAGGCACTAAACTTTTATTTTCTACCACTTGTCATCCACAAACTGATGGTCAAACTGAAGTTGTTAATAGGACTTTATCTACCTTGTTGCATGCTATAATACAAAAGAACTTGAAAACATGGGAGGATTGTCTGCCGCATGTAGAGTTTGCTTATAATAGGAGCGTGCATTCTGCAACTCATTTTTCGCCTTTTGAAATTGTGTATGGTTTTAACCCATTGACTCCTTTGGATTTAATTCCTTTACCTGTGAATGAGCATGTTAACTTGGATGGAAAGAAAAAGGCAGATTTTGTTATGCAAATCCATGAAAAGACTCGCGAAAACGTAGAGAGACGAACTAAGCAATATGCCAATCAAGCAAATAAAGGGCGTAAGAAGGTTGTGTTTGAGCCCGGTGATTGGGTGTGGTTGCATATGAGGAAGGAACGATTCCCAGTCCAGCGGAGTTCTAAACTACTTCCAAGGGGAGATGGCCCATTTCAAGTGATTGAAAGAATCAATGATAACGCATACAAGTTGGATCTTCCAGGTGAGTACAATGTTAGTGCAAGCTTCAATGTTTCTGATTTGTCTCCTTTTGATGTAGGCGACGATTTGAGGACAAATCCTTTTCAAGAGGGAGGGAATGATGAGAACAAGGCAGCTGCATCAAATGATCCATTGCATGTTCCGGTTGGGCCAATAACAAGGGCAAGAGCTAAGAGATTCAAAGAAGCACTAAATGGCCTAATTGAAGACACTTGGGCTGATTTTGAATTGTTGAAGTCCAAGATAAGCCCACATGAAGACCAAGGCATAATTAATGTCATCAAGGCAATTGATTGGGCCGAATAAGGAAGACTTGGGTGTGTGGCACAAGCTAGGAGAAGAGTCAACTTTGGCTGATTTATTCCCTTTTAATTTCCAAAGAATAATAGTTGATTTGTTTCCCAAATTAAGGGGCTGATTTGTTTCCAGATTTAGCTTTCCAATTAGGGAGCAAGTCAATAGTTTCTCAAATTAGTTTTCTTCTGATTATAAGGCCTTAATGGCCGAATTATCTTGTTTCCTTTTAGGATGGCTTATTGTCTTTCTTTTCGTTTAGGGTTTTAGTATATAAAGGAACGAATTGGATGTAATTGGACAGACTTGAATTGAATAAAAATTGTGAGAGTTCATCTCTTTTTTGGTTCTGAAAACTTGACTTATCACTCACATCTTCTTCTTGTTCTTGAGTGTGGCGTCTTCAACTTCTTGATACCGTTGGTTCTTACCTCTTTATAGGTAACGGGTCGCGGTCCGATAACGTTCTTGTTTATAAACTTGGTTAGAAAACGATCCTTCGTTACCATATATTGGTTCCGGGTCTCACTGCTCTTGGTGAGGTTCATATCAGGAAGTCTTTAATATGGTTACAAATATACTATTGAGTTGAATTAGGAGTCTTGGTGTAGGAAAGAATTCCTGTTGGAAAAGGATTCTTAACCACCAAGTAAATCCATCTAAGGATAGGATTCTTAACCACCAAATAAATCCTTCTTAGGAGAGGATTTGGTCTCCTATATATATACTTGTAAATTTTGACCAAGTATGAGTTTTTGGTGTGAGAAATTGTTTTTTATTTGTTTTTTTTTATTGTTTAAAAAAAAACTTCATCCAACTTATTGTGTGAAGAATTCGGCCAAGCATAGAAAAAATAGGGAACGTTTTTGTTTTCGATAGTACACTAGTATCATTTGCATCAAAAGGGTTTTGTGTACAACATCGAATCAAGGTTCAGTTGAGTTTCAATCAAATTGATTGATAATTCAAAAGTGACCGGACGTTCTTGGTTTTTCTCTTGGAGGATTATTGTGACTAACAAAGAAGAAAATTTTATTTGTTTCCATCCTCAAGTATACAATTTAAAGAAAGGGAGCCCACACTCCTAGGTGATTCACGTTCGTGATTGGATTGGAAGATCTTGTGGATTCAATTCGACGCTAGTTCAATCGTCATGAAAAATCCCTTAATCTAGGGTTAAGGTTCTTGTTTTTAATAGGGATTTTTTTATATATACGCAAACCCTAATTTTCTTAATTTTCTCACAGTTCCGTTGCGTTTTGAACCCCATTTTTTCCCTACAATTGGTATCAGAGCTTGGTTGTACCCTTGATTAATTGATGTATGTGTTCGTGAATCTTTTTCTTTTTTTGTATATATGCATGTTTTAGAAAGAGATGGCACTCTAGGTATTCACATATATATTTACATTGGAATGTATGGATATATGTATATAAATATATATATATATATATATATGTGTTTTATATGTAGTTTGTTATTGCTCAATTTTGGTCCTAGAATTTCAATGTATTTTGTTTTGATATTGTAACAAGAAGGGTGGTCTATCATCGCCACAATTTTCTTCTTGGTAGTTGCTAAGTTTTTTTGTTGTTGTTGTTGTAATAAAAAAAAAACTCCACTATTGTAATAAAAAAAACTGCAGTATTTTTTTTATTATATTTCTTCTGTAGTACATTCAAGTATCGAAGACTCGAAAGTTTGAAGAATTGGAAGCAGCCGGAACAAGTTTGTGGCTGTGCGAGCCGTAGCAACGAACGTGCGTGCGAAGAGCGCTCAACCACGTTTGTTGTGGCATGGGCTGCGCACGGCAGCCCTTTGGTAGCCATGGGCTGTGCATGACAGCCCTTTATGGGTTTGTGGCATGCGCACGCCCATGGGTAAGGGCGAAGGGTGATACGCCCATGGAAGGTAGCCGAGGAAGTCCAAACGACGAAGGTCGCGTGAAAACTTGTTCGCCAAGAAAGGAGTTCTTGTATTCCAAGATATATGTAATTTACTTGTTTTTCTAGGATTGACCAAAATTGTAGCTATTTATATTTTTGTAAATATTGCAATGTTTGTCATTGTTTGATAACATGTCATATAGAATAGGAGTGTCACTCATATATCTCTGTTGGTATGAACATGCATTGAATGGTTTAAGTATCTAAATTGACATAACTTGGTAAATCATTCGTTGGAATTCGATCACACGCCTTAAACAATTGAGTGGGAGAAGGTGTTTTGGAACACCTACGGCCTCCAAGTTTAGTTCAGCTTTATGTTTCGTGAATAACCTCCCAAGAGGTATTCATGAATGAAATTTAGCAAGATACTTCCTTACAAGGATAGACTAGACAATTAGCCCAAACGATATCTACTCCCAAAGGAGGGATATTCGTGAGGGATTATATTGAAGGTCAATAAATTGGTAACACACTTAATGTAGTTTTATTAATATCCTTATAAGAGTTCTTGTTAATAAAATTGCAAGACTAAAATAGAAAATGTTGGTTGTTATGTTAACAGTTAGGTGGAACCTAGTCCAACTTGTAAATGGTGCGTACTCCAAAAGGAGGCGTGACATTTATGGGTGTTGGATCACCGTTGAATTTTTACGATTGAATTATTTTATTTAATTCAAGAAAAATATTCAAAAGTGCCATATCATGATTGTTTACTTATATAATTTTTTTTTAAAAAAATAAATCATGACCCCATCCCTAATAAATATCCTAAATGATAATACTTTAATTAATGATAATTATGTCACATGGAAAAGGAATATTGGGTTGTTGTTGCAAGCTGAAAAGTATAATTTCATTATGTATATTCCTTAACCACCAAACTAATGAATCTAACTCAGGAAGCAAAGAGATGAGTATCAGTAGTGGAATTCTTCAAATGAGATGGCTAAATGTACGTTACATTATGGCCATCATCTCCGACGTGTTGCAACGGCAACATGAAGGAATGGAGACTACTGCCGATATAATGATGTCTCTAGAGGAGATGTTTGCTATTAGGTCTAGGATGACTAAGAGAGAGAGGCAGTGATTGCTTTTATGAATCTTAGGATGAAATCTGGACAGGGTGTGAAAGATCACATGATAAAAGTCATAGCACATCTCAATATTGCTGAACTGAATGGTGCTAAGATAGATGGTGAGACCAAAATTGTCGTGATTGTCAACTCACTATCGGATTCCTTTGATCAATTCAAGTTGGACTACACCTTGAATAATAAGGAATGCACCTTGCAAGGCCTAATGCAAGATATTCAAAGCACCAAGATAATCCTTGTGAAAAGCAAGGGTAAAGAGATTCATATGCTTGGTAAGTTGCTACTGTTAAAGACCCGTAAGAAGGTCAAGAGACAACAGAAAAAAAAAAGAAACTTGAGCCTTCTTAGAAGGAGACAAAGAATGTAACCAAGATCAAAGGAAAGTGTTTCGTTTGGGGTGAAAAGGGTCAAAGGAATAGACTGAATAAGAATGAATTCAACTTGCATTTAGGCAATGGAGCATTGGTGTCTACCAGTGTAGTAGGAGATATTAGAATCAATTTTGATTTTTATAGGCATTTAGTTTTAATAAACGTTTATTATGTACCACAATTCAAGAGGAATTTAATTTCGGTCTCTTGTCCAAATAAATTTGGATATTAGGTTACTTTTAATAAAAGTTTTATTATTAGTAAGAATAACAAATTTGTTTGTAAAGGTACATTGGAAAAACGGTTTATTCTATTTGCATGGAAATATCTCTCACTTTTTAGACATGGAATGAACGGAACCTAATCATAAAAGAGTAAAATTATCAAAAGATGAAACCTACCTATGACATTTGTGTCTAGGTCATATTAACCTTAATAGGATTAAAAGATTGGTATGTGACGGACCTTTAAATGACTTAAAGGTTGATGATCTACCAATTTGTGAATCTTGTTTGGAAGGTAAAATGACCAAAAGGTCGTTAACGACCAAAGGCACAAGAGCCATTGAATGTTTAGGTTTGATACACACTGATGTGTGTGGACCTATAAGCATTCAAGCTAGAAGTGGATATGAGTACTTCATCACTTTCACGGATGATCATTCAAGATTTGGCTATGTGTATCTCATGAGACATAAGCCGGATGTTTTTGACATGTTCAAAACATTTAAAGCTTAAGTTGAAAATTAGCTTGAGAAACGCATAAAAATCTTAAGGTCTGATCGTAGTGGAGAATATCTATCTGGTGAGTTTCAGCAATATCTTATGGATAATGGGATAATTTCTCAGTTTTTTGCACCAGGCACACCTCAACAAAATGGGGTGGCAGAAAGGAGAAATTGAACTCTTTTGGACATGGTTAGGTCTATGTTGAGTTATTCAATGCACCCAAATTCTTTTTGGGGATATGCTTTACAAACTGCAATGTACATTCTAAACGATGTACCATCTAAGTCGTTTCCTAAAATACCGTATGAGTTGTGGACCGGGCGAAAGCCTTGTTTACAAAACTTAAGGATAATTGGATGTCTTACGCACGTGTTAAAAGGAAAGACAGAAAAGATGGAGTCCCGTTCAGAAACATGCATATTTGTAGGGTATCCAAAAGGAACAAAGCGATATTATTTTTATAGTCCTTCAAATCTAAAAGTATTTGTTTCGACAAATGCTAAATTTCTAGAAAAGGAATATATAATTAATTTTGTGCCTAAAAGTAGAATTGTCCTGGATGAGCATTTAGGAGATTCAATTCCACAAAAGGTTACGCAACCAAGCCAAATTGTAAGTTCCGTACCAACACAATATCAACAATCTACCATACCTCATCGTAGTGGGAGGTTTGTTAGACAACCCGAGAGATACATCGGTCTAGGAGAATCTATAAAGAATCTTTCACACGACGATGACCCCTATACGTACAAGGAAGCAATGGAAGATATTGATTTTCGCCATTGGCAAAAGGAAATGCAATCCGAAATTGAATCTATGTTCAAAAAAAAAGTCTGGTCTCTTGTAGACTTCCCTAAAAAGATAAAACCCATTCGGTGCAAGTGGGTATACAAGAGGAAAAGAGAAATGGATGGTGTTAATAGAAAAAATTGGCTAGGGACCAAAGAAGAATTTTCAACTTCCCAGCCTTCCCGCAAAGGTCCAAATTCAGGTTATATGATGGGGTGTCGAGGTCGAGCTACCACGCAATCCTACAGGATCAAGGCGAGGCCGGCCATACCATCTGAGCATCTCGAAAGAGTCCAGGCTTACCAAATAAAGTCCGACGAGACCGAGTCAAGCTTTTTATACCAGGATAAAGCCCGAAGCTAGGTCAACGTGAAAGGACCTGGTCCGCAAAAATCAAGATATCTCATGACACTCTCCTAGAGCTTGAGACTATCTCTACTTTAACTACGAAACCTTCAAGGTGCCGAACTTGTCTTGCAAAGGCCCTCCTGCCTCATCGAGGTATAATCTCGACCTGTCAGAGCAGCACAAAGATCCACTGTAGATCCTAACATGGTTAAATCAAGTAGCAAGAGCAATACTCGAGCGTACCTCTCCACTCTTCCAGAAGCGAGCCAAGGTCGTCTGTTTATGGCAAACACCTTACCAGGGCCTGCTAGCCAAGCCCGCTACCCCGCTAGGAAGCCTGCATAATTAGGTCAAGCTCCATGATAAAGCTCGGCGTAGCTAAACCAAGCTCTCAGCTAGAAGGTTGGAACCCTACGGGATATTTTACCCCTAAAATGGTTAGCACAAGCTCCGTGGGAAGACCAGCATCTAACTCCGTGACAATCGATTGGTTCCCAGGGGACCCCGTCAGTTTACTGGATTCTAGGGTACCTTGCCCTCAAGAAATATCAAATGTCATCTCGGGTAACCTCCATGAAGTACCTCTCCAAAGTGACAAGCAAAACTAGAGCTCTCATCTTTGCAATGTAGGAAGAGAGGATTGACTTCCATGACATTTAAAGTTCCATTAAAGAGGTCAACCGTATTAATGGAGGCAGTCAACACAATTAATGACATGATCAACACCATTAATAAAGAGAATATTCAACTATTTAATGGCCGTCATTAGTGAAAGAGTCCAAAGAGGAAACAAGCTCCAAGATATACTCCACAACGTATTCTTTGGGGTCAACTATAACAGAGAATCCCGCTTATCAAGGAAAGAAGAGTCCGAAGAGGAAACAAACACATCCACTCCGAGATACTAGCCACGATCTGATCAACTACATTAAAGGAAGAATCGTACTCAATAAGGAAAGGAATATTGAAGAATCCTGGACTTGCACGTGAAGTTAGTAACCATTTATAAATATGCCTGTTAAAGGTATAGAAATCAGGCTCTGATCAATGACAGAAGACAGACATGCTTCGTTTAAAGATCTCTCGACATCATTAATTTATGTATTACCTTTACCTAGAATATACCAGTATCGGTCTAAATTTGACCACAATTGTAAGCTCTCCGAAGCAACTACATTGTATTACTTCACCATTCTTGTAAGTTCCCCAGAGCATTCTTTGATAAATACATAAGGAAGGGTATTCCTTCTTCCTCCGGATACTGCCCTGGGGTTTTTCAGCATGTGATCATTCGTGATGCTTTTTCCCCCTTGGTCAGTCCATCTCTCCCTACAAAAGACTTGTGTATTTCCTATTATCTACTGTGTTACGCATGTGTGTATGCTGGCTAGGAATCGACCTCATTGGTCCTAGCTCTCTAATCTTTCTTACATGAGATCGGGAAATAACAACGAAGACCTAAGGAAATGAAGCTAGATTCCTACCCCGCTGGACCTAGCGCTCTTATCCACTTATCTATACACCAAAGTCGCACGTCAAGATGAGGAGAAATCACCCAGACCCGCTTGAAGGAAGTCGATGAGCTCTCCGACACTGGAGCTAGATAAGCCCCCTTTTTACTTGCTATCTAGATCGGGGAATTACAGGAAGGAATCGGGCTCCAGAACCGGGCTCTGACCCCTACCGAGGACAAGGACCAGGACCAAGATAAACCCCTTCATACCAGTAAAGAAACCTTGAGCTCCCTCATTTCCTATCTACCACAAAGCTCGACGGAAAGGATGACTCCTCTCCTACCGACTATGAAGCCCGGCAGGCGGGAAGACTCTTCTCCTACCTACCACGAAGCTCGACAGAAAGGATGACTCATCTCCTACCTAATACAAAGCCCCACAGATGGGATGACTCCTCGCCTTCCTATCACGAAGCCCGACGAGTGGGATGACTCCTCTCCTACCTACCACTCCATACTCAATATTCATACAAGATCATGTCAGGCATCAACGATACCAACCCCGGCCACCACCTCCGTGGTAATGGTCTCGAGGGTGTTAACAGGGATTTCTCATCCTAAACAAATTTCCCGTTAACACTTTCTGGCGCCATCTGTGGGAAACTTCCACACCTCTTCTGAAAGCCTCTATGTCTCTACATGAGTATCATTATATTATCTAGGTAACAGATTCATTATTCATGGAATATCATTTACTATAAACAATGTCTTTTCTCCATACTTGTCTATATCGCCTATGCATCGCATGTGGTGCTTATTTTATCATTTAATGAGTTTCGTTCATTGTGGAGCAAATATGGTACGTGGGATTCCTGGTGGAACCAGTTCATTATGCTACTTCTATATAGAGAAACTGCTCAGATAATCGTGGAGCTCCAATACAGTGGGAGCTTGAAGCTCTTCTATATAGCTAAACAATTCTGATACATCGAGAGCTCCTATACAGTAGAACTGCACCTTTCCTGCTTTTCTACAGTAGATTTGCTCCGCCGCCAGTATATCACTTATCCAGTAGATCCACTAGGCTTCGACCTGTTCATACGGATCCCCTCATGCCTCTAGGTCCGCCCTTCGTAAGCTCCTAGGTAGAGGTAGCAGGTCGACCCATGAATCAAAAAAGCCAACTCAGTTGTGTAGCTTCTAGAGCAGCACGACCAGTAGAAGATTAGTGGTTCCATGCCTCATGCACCGGGCCAGTCAACGCCTAAGTGAGCCATTACGACCCCGATCCATTCCAGCATGGTCTAGAGCCTCATTTCAAATTTTGGGGACTCCAAAGATCCCAAGCATACTTCTGGACAAGTACCTCCGGTGGCTTCGCTCCATGTTTACCGGGCCATTCACTGCCCTAGCAAGCCATCGAAGCCCGATCCGATCGAGGAGCTCTCAGAAGTTTCCCATATTTGGTAAGGCCACCTATGTGCCTAAGCAAGCTTTTAGAGCGGTAGCATCGCTACAAGACCTGTGGCTTCGCTCTATATGTACTGGGTCATTCATCGCCCCAGCAAGCAACTGAAGCCCAATCTAATCGATGAGAGACCAGAGGTTTGCCACTCTTGGCAAGGCCTCCTACATGCCTAATCTAACTTCTGGAGCAGCAGCCTCACTGTAAGGCCAAATGGCTCCTCACCTCTTATACAGGGCCTGTCAACACCCAAGTGAGCCACTGAACTCTCGATTCATTCCAGCAGGGTCCAGAGCCCTCTCTTAGTTGCTGGAGACTTCTAGGATCCCGAGCATGCATCTGGGCCAGTACCTCCGGTGGCTTCTCTCCATGTTTACTTGGCCATTCGCCGCCCTAGCAGGCCACCAAAGCCTGATCCGAACGAGGAGCTCTCAGAAGCTTCTCACTTTTGGTAAGGCCACCTACGTGCCTAAGCAAGCTTCTAGAGCGGAAGCATCATTACAAGACCGGTGGCTTCGCTCTATACCTATAGGGTCATTCATCGCCATAGCAAGCCACCGATGCCCGATCTGTTTGAGGAGAGCATAGAGGGTTCCCACTCTTGGTAAGGCTTCTACATGCCTAAGCTAACCTCTGGAGCAGCAGCCTCACTGTAAAGCCAAGTGGTTCCTCACTTCTTATACAGGGTCGATCAACGTCCAATTGAGCCACTGAGCTCCTGTTTTGTTCCAGCATGGTCCAGAGTTTTCTCTCAATTGTTGGGGGCTCATTGAAATCCCAAGTATGCCTCTGGACGTGTACCATACAGGTTGCCCATCTCCATTGATATAGGGTTATCCATTGCTCAAGTGAGTCACCACTCATCCCGGAGAGGTCCAATGCCTTCTCTCCATTGCAGGAAACTTCTAGAATCCCGAGCATGTCTCCAGAAAGTTACTAGGCCGATGTCTCCTCTCCACTTGTATAGGGCCATTCATCACCCTAGTGAGCTACCTTGGTCCCGATCTACCTCTCAGGCCAGCTTCGACCACCTTTGGTTGGATCAACTTCAGTCGGCCTTGAACTCCATCTCCTCAGTTGGATCAATCGAGATCTCTTATACCTCTCTTACCTCTCCTACCTCTCCTACCTTGGTAACACCAATCTGGACCTTTACTTTGACAGATTTAGATAGAGAGGTAGGCAGACTTGAAGCCCCCCATGCATCTACAGCAGCAGAGGACTTCAAGGTAGTTCTTACCTCATCACGACTAGACATGAAAGTAGAAATGGGAACCAAGTCCTTCTCATCATCTACGCATCTATCGTCTCAATAATTTTCGGCTTCAGTCAAAGCGGACCCAGGTAACTCTCAACTTTCTCTGTGATTTATTCAAGGTATCCATCCTCCAATGATGATCAGGTCAGAGGGAAGAAGAGCTCGAGCTGCATAGCAAGCAGTACAGAAGCGTCCTACAGCAAATGAAGCACCCACCTTGGCTCCCAAGGTAGCCACGCTGCCATGCAGAGTTTAAACCACTCCCACCATGTGGTCATAGGTTGAAGAAGTAACCATCCTCCTTGGATGGCACTAGCTTGACCTTAGCAAACACCAGCTTGCTCACATAGATTATGATACCGATGGCTCCTCTCCATTTTTACTGGGCCTTCCAATGCCCTTTTGAGCCATCAAGGTCTTGATCCATTCAGGGAGCACCCAAAGGTCCTGATTCAATCACAGTGGGGTCTCGAGCTCGATAACGATTGTCGAAGACTCTCATCTACCCCAAGCGGACTTCCAAACCATTTACATCACTTAGGGACTAGAAGCTCAATATTTTCTCAGTACTCCAATGTGAGGAGCAATGGCCTAAGCATCATCTCAAGAGATTCTACTCGTTAAAGAACTCCTAGAGCGAAACTAGTTATCAACCGATACCACCATGCATTGATACAACTTCGAATTAGCTCGCCATGAGTTTGCATCTCTTTCGATTTCGGTATCCGTAGTAGATCTCATGTGATCACCATCACCAAGAGAGCTACACAGCAATCCTAGTGCCCTAGATAGGATAAAATTCCTCCAGGAGAATCGCCATCACCAGGAGAGCTCCATAGCCCTCTAAATGCCACTGACTGTATAAATCCCTCTAGAAGGAACGCCATGGTATTTCGACAATAAACGCCTTGATACCAGGAAATAGCTAGATAGCGCTCTTGATGCCTCGGTCAGGCACCACCCCCTGCCAAGAAAGGTCTGAGTGTAAAAGCATAGTTGCCATCCAGATCTCGAGACCAAGGATTCATCGGGGAAGCCCCCTCATCACCCCCGATGACTTAGTCGAGTCACCTCCCCCAAAAAGGATCCGAGTGTAAGGGCATAGTTGCCATCCGGATTAAAATGCCAGGATATAGCTAGATAATGCTCTTGAAGCCTTGGACGGGTTACGACCTCCAAGAAGTGTCTGAGTGTTAGAGCATAGTTGCAATAAAGATCAAAATACCAGGATATAGCCATATAGCGCTCCTAATACCTTGGTCGGGCTACGACCCCCAAGAAAGAGCTGAGTGTAATAGCATAGTTGCCATCCGGATCAAAATACCAGGATACAGCCAGATAGCACTCCTGATGCCTTGGTCGGGCTACGACCCCCAAGAAGGACCGGAGTGTAAGAGCATAGTTGCGATCCAGACAAAAATACCATGATATAGCTAGATAGCGCTCCTGATGACTTTGACTGGTTACTAACCCCAAGAAGGGTCTGAGTATAAGAGCATAGTTTCCATCCATATCAAAATACCAAGATATAGCCAGATAGCGCTCTTAATTCCTTGGTCAGGCTACGACCCTCTAGAAGGGTCTGAGCGTAAGAGCATAGTTGCAATCCAGATCGAAATACCAAGACATAGCTAGATAGCGCTCATGATGCCTTGGTGGGGCTACGAACCCCAAAAAGGATCCGAGTGTAAAAGCATAATTGCCATCCAGATTAAATACCTAGACATAGCTAGGTAGCGCTCCTGATGCCTTAGTCGGGCAACAACCCCTAAAAAGGATCCGCGTGTAAGAGCAAAGTTGCCATCCGAATCAAAATACCAGTAAAAAGCTAGATAGCGCTCCTGATGCCTTTGACGGGTTACTAACCACAAAAAAGGTCTGAGTATAATAGCATAGTTTCCATCCATATCAAAATACCAGGATATAGCCATATAGCGCTCCTAATGCCTTGGTCAGTCTACGACCCCCAAGAAGGGTTTGAGTGTTAGATCATAGTTTCCATTCAGATCGAAATACTAGGACATATCTAGATAGCGCTCCTGATACCTTGGTCGGGCTACGACCCTCAAGATGGGTCTGAGTGTAAGAGCATAGTGGCCATCCAGATCAAAATACCAGGACATAGCTAAATAGTGCTCATGATGCCTTGGTTGGGCTTCGGTCCCCAAAAAGGGTCTGAGTTTAAGAGCATAGTTGCTATCTAGACTGAAATACCACGATATAGCTAGATACCACTCCTGATGCCTAACTCTGGCTATGACCCCCAAGAAGGGTCTGTGTGTAAGAGCACAGTTATCATCCAAATCAAAATACCAGGATATAGCTAGATAGCGCTCTTGATGCCTTGGTCGGGCTATGACCTCCAAGAAGGATCCGAGTGTAAGAGCATCGTTGCCATCAAGATCAATATACCAGGATATAGCGAGATAGCGCTCATGATACCTTGTACAGGTTACAAACCCCTAGAAGGGTCTAAGTATAAAAGCATAGTTGCCATCCTGATAAAAATATCAGGAAATAGCTAGATAAAGCTCTTGATGCCTTGGTTAGGCTACGACCCCCAAGAAGGATCCGTGTGTAAGAGCATAGTTACGATCTAGATAAAAATACTAGGGTATAGCTAGATAGCACTCATGATGCCTAGGACGGGTTACGAACCCCTAGAAGGGTCTGAGTATAAGAGCATAGTTGCCATCCAGATCAAAATACCAGGTTATAGCTAGATAGAGCTCATGATGACTTGGACGGGTTACAACCCCCAAGAAGGGTCTGAGTGTAAAAGCATAGTTGCCATCCAGATCAAAATACCAGAAAATAGCCAGATAGCACTCCTAATGTGATAGTCGGGGTACGACCCCTAAGAACGGTATGAGTGTAAGAGCATAGTTGCCATCCGGATCGAAATACCAAGACATTGCTATACAGCGCTTCTGATGCCATGGTCGGGCTCTAACCCCAAAAAGGGTCTGAGTGTAAGAGCAAGGTTGCCATCCTGATCAAAATACCAAGACATAGCTAGATAGCGCTCCTGATGCCTTGGTCGGGGTACGACCCCAAAAAAGGTTCTGAGTGTAAGAGTATTGTTGCCATCCGAATCACGATACTAGGATATAGCTAGATATCGCTCCTGATACCTTGGTCAGGCTACGACCCTAAGATGGATCCGAGTGTAAGAGCATAGTTTCGATCTAGATAAAAATACCGGGATAGAGCTAAATAGCGCTCATGATGCCATGGACGGGTTACTAACCCCAAGAAGGGTTTGAGTATAAGAGCATAGTTGCCATCCATATCAAAATACCAAGATATAGATAGATAGCGCTCCTTATGCCTTAGACGACCCCCAAGAAAGGTCCGAGTGTAAAAGCATAGTTGCGATCAAGATAAAAATACCAGGATATTGCTAGATAGCGCTCCTGAGGCCTTGGACAGGTTACGAACCCCTAGAAGGGTTTGAATATAAGAGCATAGTTGCAATCCAGATTTAAATACCAGGATATAGCTAGATAGCGCTCCTGATGCTTTGGACGGGTTACGACCCCTAAGAAGGTTCTGAGTGTAAAAGCATAGTTGTCATCCAGATCAAAATACCAGTATATAGCTAGATAGCGCTCATGATGCCTTGGTCGGGCTACGACCCCCAAGAAGAGTCTCTATGTAAGAGCATAGTTGCTACCTGATCAAAATACCATGATATAGCCAGATAGCACTCCTGATGCATTGGTCGGGCTACGACCCCCAAGAAGGATCCGAGAGGAAGAGCATAGTTGCGATCCAGATAAAAATACCTGGATATAGCTAGATAGCGATCCTGATGCCTTTGACGGGTTACTAACCCCAAGAAGGGTCTGAGTATAAGAGCATAGTTTCCATCCATATCAAAATACCAAGATATAGCCAGATAGCGCTCCTAATGCCTTGGTCGGGCTACGACCCCCAAGAAGGGTCTGAGTGTAGGAGCATAGTTGCCATCCAGATCGAAATACCAACTCATAGCTATACAGCGCTTTTAATGCCTTGGTCAGGCTACGACCACAACAAGGTCTGAGTATAAGAACAAGGTTTCAATCTAAATCAAAATACCAGGACATAGCTAGATAGCGCTCCTTATGCCTAGGTCGGGCTAAGACCCCAAAGAAGGGTCTGAGTGTAAGAGCATTGTTGCCATCTAGATCACGATACCAAGATATAGCTAGATATCGCTCCTGATGCCTTGGTCATGCTACGACTTCGAAGATCCGAGTGTAAGAGCATAGTTGCGATCTAGATAAAAATACCAGGATATAGCTAGATAGGGCTCCTGATGCCTTTGTCGGGATACGAACCCCTAGAAGGGTCTTAGTATAAGAGCATAGTTGCCATCCAGATCAAAATACCAAGATATAGCCAGATAGCACTCTTGATGCCTTGGTTGGGCTACGACCCCTAAAAGGATCCGAGTGTAATAGCATAGTTACGATCCAGATAAAAATACCAGGATATAGCTAGATAGCGCTCCTGATGACTTTGACGGGTATCTAACCCCAAGAAGGGTGTGAGTAAAAGAGCATAGTTTCCATCCATATCAAAATACCAAGATATAGCTAGATAGAGCTTCTAATTCCTTGGTCAGCCTACAACCCCCAAGAAGGGTCTGAGTGTAAGAGCATAGTTGCAATCCAGATCGAAATTCCAAGACATAGCTAGATAGCGCTCATGATGCCTTTGTCGGGCTACGACCCTTAAAAATTATCCGCGTGTAAGAGAAAAGTTGCAATCCAGATCAAAATACCAGTATATCGCTAGATAGCGCTCATGATGCCTCGGACGGGTTACGACCCCAAAGAAGGGTCTGAGTGTAAGAGCATAGTTGCCATCCGGATTAGAAAACCAGAATATAGCCTGATAATGCTTATGATGCCTTGGTCGGGCTACAACCCCCAAGAAAGGTCTGAGTGTTAGATCATAGTTTCCATACAGATCGAAAAACCAGGACATATCTAGATAGCGCTCCTGATACCTTGGTCAGGCTACGACCCCCAAGATGGGTCTGAGTGTAAGAGCATAGTTGTCATCCGGATCAAAATACCAGGGCATAGCTAAATAGTGCTCATGATGCCTTGGTCAGGCTACGATCCCCAAAAAGGGTCTGAGTGTATGAGCATAGTTGCTATCCAGATCGAAATACCAGGACATAGCTAGATACCGCTCCTGATGCCTTGGTCGGGATATGACCCCCAAGAAGGGTCTGTGTGTAAGAGTTGTCATCCCGATCAAAATACCAGGATATAGCTAGATAGCGCTCTTGATGCCTTGGTCGGGCTACGACCTCCAAGAAGGATCCGAGTGTAAGAGCATCGTTGCCATCCAGATCAATATACCAAGATATAGCTAGATAGCGCTCCTGATGCCTTGGACGGGTTAAGAACCTCTATAAGGGTCTGAGTATAAAAGCATAGTTACCATCTGGATCAAAATATCAGGAAATAGCTAGATAGAGCTCTTGATGCCTTAGTTAGGCTACGACCCCAAGAAGGATCCGTGTGTAAGAGCATAGTTACGATCTAGATAAAAATACCAGGATATAGGTAGATAGCGCTCCTGATGCCTAGGACGGGTTACGAACCCCTAGAAGGGTCTGAGTATAAGAGCATAGTTGCCATCAGGATCAAAATACCAGGATATAGCTAGATGGAGCTCATAATGCATTTGACGGGTTACGACCCTCAAGAAGGGTATGAGTGTAAGAGCATAGTTGCCATCCAGATCGAAATACCAGGACATAGCTAGATAGCGCTCCTGATGCCTTGGTCGGGTTACGACCCCAAAAAAGGTTCTGAGTGTAATAGCATTGTTGCCATCCGAATCACGATACTAGGATATAGCTAGATATCGCTCTTGATACATTGGTCAGGCTACGACCCCCAGGATGGATCCGAGTATAAGAGCATAGTTTCGATCCAGATAAAAATACCATGATATAGCTAGATAGCGCTCATGATGCCTTAGATGGGTTACGTACCCTAAGAAGGGTCTGAGTGTAAAAGCATAGTTGTCATCCAGATCAAAATACCAGTTTATAGCTAGATAGCGCTCCTAATGCCTTGGTCGGGCTACGACCCCCAAGAAAGGTCTCTATGTAAGAGAATAGTTGCCATCCTGATCAAAATACCAGGATACAGCCAGATAGCACTCCTGATGCATTGGTCGGGTACGAACCTCAAGAAGGATCCGAGTGAAAGAGCAAAGTTACGATCTAGATAAAAATACCAGGATATAGCTAGATAGCGCTCATGATGCCTTGGTAGGGCAACGTCCAATAAAAAAAATATGTGTGTAAGAACAAAGTTGCCATCCGGATCGAAATACCAGAATATAGCTAGATAGCGCTCCTGATGCCCTAGACAAGTTACGACCCCAAAAATAGGTTTGAGTGTAAGAGCATAGTTGCCATCCGAATTAGAATACCGGGATATAGCCAGATAGTGCACATGATGCCTTTGTCGGGCTACAACCCCCAAGAAGGGTCTGAGTGTTAGATCATAGTTTCCAACTAGATCAAAATACCTGGACATATCTAGATTGCGCTTCTGATACCTTTGTCGGGCTACGACCCCCAAGATGGGTCTGAGTGTAAGAGCATAGTTGCAATCCAGATCAAAATATCAGGACATAGCTAAATAGTGCTCCTGATGCCTTGGTCAGGCTACGATCCCCAAAAAGCGTCTGAGTGTAAGAGCATAGTTGTTATCCAGATAGAAATACCAGGACATAGCTAGATACCGCTCCTGATGCCTTGGTCGGGATATGACCCCCAAGAAGAGTCTGTGCGTAAGAGAAAAGTTGTCATCCCGATCAAAATACCAGGATATAGCTAGATAGCGCTCTTGATGCCTTGGTCGGGCTACGACCTCCAAGAAGGATCCGAGTGTAAGAGGATCGTTGCCATCCAGATCAATATACCAAGATATAGCTAGATAGCGCTCCTGATGCCTTGGACGGGTTAAGAACCTCTATAAGGGTCTGAGTATAAAAGCATAGTTGCCATCTGGATCAAAATATCAGGAAATAGCTAGATAGAGCTCTTGATGCCTTGGTTAGGCTACGACCCCATGAAAGGTCTCTATGTATGAGAATAGTTGCCATCCTGATCAAAATACCAGGATATATCCAGATACCACTCCTGATGCATTGGTCGGGTACGACCCTCAAGAAGGATCCGAGTGAAAGAGCAAAGTTACGATCCAGATAAAAATACCAGGATATAGCTAGATAGCGCTCATGATGCCTTGGTCGGGTTACGTCCAATAAAAAAAATCCGTGTGTAAGAGCAAAGTCGCCATCCGGATCGAAATACCAGAATATAGCTAGATAGCGCTCCTGATGCCCTAGACAAGTTACGACCCCAAAAATAGGTCTGAGTGTAAGAGCATAGTTGCCATCCGAATTAGAATACCAGGATATAGCTAGATAGTGCACATGATGCCTTTGTCAGGCTACAACCCCCAAGAAAGGTCTGAGTGTTAGATCATAGTTTCCAACTAGATCAAAATACCTGGACATATCTAGATTGCGATCCTGATACCTTTGTCGGGCTACGACCCCCAAGATGGGTCTGAGTGTAAGAGCATAGTTGCCATCCAGATCAAAATATCAGGACATAGCTAAATAGTGCTCCTGATGCCTTGGTAGGGCTACGATCCCCAAAAAGCGTCTGAGTGTAAGAGCATAGTTGTTATCCAGATAGAAATATCAGGACATAGCTAGATACCGCTCCTGATGCCTTGGTCGGGATATGACCCCCAAGAAGGGTCTGTGTGTAAGAGCAAAGTTGTCATCCCGATCAAAATACCAGGATATAGCTAGATAGCGCTCTTGATGCCTTGGTCGGGCTACGACCTCCAAGAAGGATCCGAGTGTAAGAGGATCGTTGCCATCCAGATCAATATACCAAGATATAGCTAGATAGCGCTCCTGATGCCTTGGACGGGTTAAGAACCTCTATAAGGGTCTGAGTATAAAAGCATAGTTGCCATCTGGATCAAAATATCAGGAAATAGCTAGATAGAGCTCTTGATGCCTTGGTTAGGCTACGACCCCATGAAAGGTCTCTATGTATGAGAATAGTTGCCATCCTGATCAAAATACCAGGATATATCCAGATACCACTCCTGATGCATTGGTCGGGTACGACCCTCAAGAAGGATCCGAGTGAAAGAGCAAAGTTACGATCCAGATAAAAATACCAGGATATAGCTAGATAGCGCTCATGATGCCTTGGTTGGGCTACGTCCAATAAAAAAAATACGTGTGTAAGAGTAAAGTCGCCATCCGGATCGAAATACCAGAATATAGCTAGATAGCGCTCCTGATGCCCTAGACAAGTTACGACCCCAAAAATAGGTCTGAGTGTAAGAGCATAGTTGCCATCCAAATTAGAATACCAGGATATAGCCAGATAGTGCACATGATGCCTTTGTCAGGCTACAACCCCCAAGAAAGGTCTGAGTGTTAGATCAGAGTTTCCAACTAGATCAAAATACCTGGACATATCTAGATTGCGATCCTGATACCTTTGTCGGGCTACGACCCCCAAGATGGGTCTGAGTGTAAGAGCATAGTTGCCATCCAGATCAAAATATCAGGACATAGCTAAATAGTGCTCCTGATGCCTTGGTCAGGCTACGATCCCCAAAAAGCGTCTGAGTGTAAGAGCATAGTTGTTATCCAGATAGAAATACCAGGACATAGCTAGATACCGCTCCTGATGCCTTGGTCGGGATATGACCCCCAAGAAGAGTCTGTGCGTAAGAGAAAAGTTGTCATCCCGATCAAAATACCAGGATATAGCTAGATAGCGCTCTTGATGCCTTGGTCGGGCTACGACCTCCAAGAAGGATCCGAGTGTAAGAGGATCGTTGCCATCCAGATCAATATACCAAGATATAGCTAGATAGCGCTCCTGATGCCTTGGACGGGTTAAGAACCTCTATAAGGGTCTGAGTATAAAAGCATAGTTGCCATCTGGATCAAAATATCAGGAAATAGCTAGATAGAGCTCTTGATGCCTTGGTTAGGCTACGACCCCATGAAAGGTCTCTATGTATGAGAATAGTTGCCATCCTGATCAAAATACCAGGATATATCCAGATACCACTCCTGATGCATTGGTCGGGTACGACCCTCAAGAAGGATCCGAGTGAAAGAGCAAAGTTACGATCCAGATAAAAATACCAGGATATAGCTAGATAGCGCTCATGATGCCTTGGTCGGGTTACGTCCAATAAAAAAAATCCGTGTGTAAGAGCAAAGTCGCCATCCGGATCGAAATACCAGAATATAGCTAGATAGCGCTCCTGATGCCCTAGACAAGTTACGACCCCAAAAATAGGTCTGAGTGTAAGAGCATAGTTGCCATCCGAATTAGAATACCAGGATATAGCTAGATAGTGCACATGATGCCTTTGTCAGGCTACAACCCCCAAGAAAGGTCTGAGTGTTAGATCATAGTTTCCAACTAGATCAAAATACCTGGACATATCTAGATTGCGATCCTGATACCTTTGTCGGGCTACGACCCCCAAGATGGGTCTGAGTGTAAGAGCATAGTTGCCATCCAGATCAAAATATCAGGACATAGCTAAATAGTGCTCCTGATGCCTTGGTAGGGCTACGATCCCCAAAAAGCGTCTGAGTGTAAGAGCATAGTTGTTATCCAGATAGAAATATCAGGACATAGCTAGATACCGCTCCTGATGCCTTGGTCGGGATATGACCCCCAAGAAGGGTCTGTGTGTAAGAGCAAAGTTGTCATCCCGATCAAAATACCAGGATATAGCTAGATAGCGCTCTTGATGCCTTGGTCGGGCTACGACCTCCAAGAAGGATCCGAGTGTAAGAGGATCGTTGCCATCCAGATCAATATACCAAGATATAGCTAGATAGCGCTCCTGATGCCTTGGACGGGTTAAGAACCTCTATAAGGGTCTGAGTATAAAAGCATAGTTGCCATCTGGATCAAAATATCAGGAAATAGCTAGATAGAGCTCTTGATGCCTTGGTTAGGCTACGACCCCATGAAAGGTCTCTATGTATGAGAATAGTTGCCATCCTGATCAAAATACCAGGATATATCCAGATACCACTCCTGATGCATTGGTCGGGTACGACCCTCAAGAAGGATCCGAGTGAAAGAGCAAAGTTACGATCCAGATAAAAATACCAGGATATAGCTAGATAGCGCTCATGATGCCTTGGTCGGGTTACGTCCAATAAAAAAAATCCGTGTGTAAGAGCAAAGTCGCCATCCGGATCGAAATACCAGAATATAGCTAGATAGCGCTCCTGATGCCCTAGACAAGTTACGACCCCAAAAATAGGTCTGAGTGTAAGAGCATAGTTGCCATCCGAATTAGAATACCAGGATATAGCTAGATAGTGCACATGATGCCTTTGTCAGGCTACAACCCCCAAGAAAGGTCTGAGTGTTAGATCATAGTTTCCAACTAGATCAAAATACCTGGACATATCTAGATTGCGATCCTGATACCTTTGTCGGGCTACGACCCCCAAGATGGGTCTGAGTGTAAGAGCATAGTTGCCATCCAGATCAAAATATCAGGATATAGCTAAATAGTGCTCCTGATGCCTTGGTAAGGCTACGATCCCCAAAAAGCGTCTGAGTGTAAGAGCATAGTTGTTATCCAGATAGAAATACCAGGACATAGCTAGATACCGCTCCTGATGCCTTGGTCGGGATATGACCCCCAAGAAGGGTCTGTGTGTAAGAGCAAAGTTGTCATCCCGATCAAAATACCAGGATATAGCTAGATAGCGCTCTTGATGCCTTGGTCGGGCTACGACCTCCAAGAAGGATCCGAGTGTCAGAGCATCGTTGCCATCCAGATCAATATACCAAGATATAGCTAGATAGCGCTCTTGATGCCTTGGACGGGTTAAGAACCTCTATAAGGGTCTGAGTATAAAAGCATAGTTACCATATGGATCAAAATATCAGGAAATAGCTAGATAGAGCTCTTGATGCCTTGGTTAGGCTACGAACCCAAGAAGGATCTGTGTTTAAGAGCATAGTTACGATCTAGATAAAAATACCAGGATATAACTAGATAGCGCTCCTGATGCCTAGGACGGGTTACGAACCCCTAGAAGGGTCTGAGTATAAGATCATAGCTGCCATCCAGATAAAAATACTAGGATATAGCTAGATAGCGCTCATGATGCCTTGGACGGGTTACAACCTCCAAGAAGGGTCTGAGTGTAAGAGCATAGTTGCCATCCAGATCAAAATACCAGGATATAGCCAGATAGCACTCCTAATGCGATAGTCGGGCTACGACCCCTAAGAACGGTATGAGTGTAAGAGTATAGTTAACATCCAGATCGAAATACCAGGACACAGCTATACAGCGCTTCTGATGCCTTGGTCGGGCTATGACCCCTATGAAGGGTCTGAGTGTAAGAGCAAGGTTGCCATCCATATCAAAATACCAGGACATAGTTAGATAGCGCTCCTGATGCCTTAGTCGGGCTATGACCCCAAAAAAGGTTCTGAGTGTAAGAGCAATGTTTCCATCCGAATCACGATACTGGGATATAGCTAGATATCGCTCCTGATACCTAAGTCAGGCTACGACCCCTAGATGGATCCGAGTGTAAGAGCATAGTTTCGATCCAGATAAAAATACCAGGATATAGCTAGATAAGGCTCATGATGCCTTGGACGGGTTACGAACCCCTAGAAGGGTTTGGGTATAAGAGCATAGTTTCCATACAGATAAAAATACCAGGATATAGCTAGATAGGGCTCCTTATGCCTTGGACAGGTTACGACCCCCAAAAAGGGTCCGAGTGTAAAAGCTTAGTTGCAATCCAGATCAAAATACCAGGAAATAGCTACATAGCGCTCCCGATGCCTTGGACGGGTTACGAACACCTAGAAGGGTTTGAGTATAAGAGCATAGTTGTCATCTAGATTAAAATACCAGGATATAGCTAGATAGCGCTCCGGATACCTTGGACGAGTTACGACTCCCAAGAAGGGTCTGAGTGTAAAAGCATAGTTGTCATTAAGATCAAAATACTAGTATATAGGTAGATATCTCTCTTGATGCCTTTGTCGGGCTACTACCCCCAAGAAGGTCTCTTTGGAAGAGCATAGTTGCCATCCTGATCAAAATACCAGGATATAGCCAGATAGCACTCCTGATGCATTGGTCGGGCTACGACCCCCAAGAAGGATCCGAGTGTAAGAGCATAGTTGCGATCCAGATAAAAATACCAGGATATTGCTAGATAGCGCTCCTGATGCCTTTGACGGGTTACTAACCCCAAGAAGAGTCTGAGTATAATAGCATAGTTTCCATCCATATCAAAATACCAGGATATAGCCAGATAGCGCTCCTAATGCCTTGGTCGGGCTAAACCGCCAAGAAGGGTCCGAGTGTAAGAGCATAGTTTCCATCCAGATCGAAACACCAAGACATAGCTCTATAGCGCTTTTAATGCTTTGGTCGGGCTACGACCCCTAAGAAGAGTCTGAGTATAAGAGCAGTGTTGCCATCCCGATCAAAATACCAGGACATAGCTAGATAGCGTTCCTTATGCCTAGGTCGGGCTACGACCCTAAAGAAGGGTCTGAGTGTAAGAACATTGTTGCCATCCAGATCATGATACCAAGATATAGCTAGATATCGCTCCTGATGCCCGTGTCAGGCAATAACCCTGAAGAAGGATCCGAGTGTAAGAGCATAGTTGCGATCTAGATAAAAATACCAGGATATAACTAGATAGCGCTCCTGATGCCTTATATGGGTTACGAACCCCTAGAAGGGTCTTAGTATAAGAGCATAGTTGCCATCCAGATCAAAATGCTAGGATATAGCTAGATAGCGCTCTTGATGCATTGGACGGGTTACGACCCGTAAGAAGGGTCTGATTGTACAAGCATAGTTGTCATCCAGATCAAAATACCAGTATATAGCTAGATAGCGCTCTTGATGCCTTGGTCGGGCTACGATCCCCAAGAAGGGTCTCTGTGTAAGATCATAGTTGCCATCCTGATCAAAATACCAGGATATAGCCAGATAGAACTCCTGATCATTAGTTGAGCTACGACCCTCAAGAAGGATCCGTGTGTAAGAGCATAGTTACGATCCAGATAAAAATACCAGGATATAGCTAGATAGCACTCCAGGATATAGCTATACAGCGCTTTTAATGCCTTGGTCAGGCTACGACCCCCAAGTAGGGTCTGAGTATAAGAGCATGGTTGCCATCAAGATCAAAATACCAGGATATAGCTAGATAGCGCTCTTTATGCCTAGGTTGGGCTACGACCCCAAAGAAGGGTCTGAGTGAAAGACCATTGTTGCCATCTAGATCACGATACCAAGATATAACTAGATATCGCTCCTGGTTTAAAAGCATAGTTGCGATCTAGATAAAAATACCAGGATATAGCTAGATATTGCTACTGATGCCTTGGACGGGTTACGAACCCCTAGAAGGGTCTGAGTATAAGAGCATAGTTGCCATCCATATCAAAATACCAGGATATAGCTAGATAGCGCTCCTGATGCCTTGGACGGGTTACGACCCTTAAGAAGGGTCTGAGTTTAAGAGCATAATTGCCATCCAGATCAAAATACCAGGAAATAGCCAGATAACGCTCTTGATGCCTAAGTCGGGCTACGACCCAAAAAAATTATCCGAGTGTAAGAGCATAGTTGTGATCCAAATAAAAATACCAGGATATAGCCAGATAGCGCTCCTAATGCCTTAGTCGGGCTACGACCCCAAAGAAGAGTGTAAGTGTAAGAGCATAGTTGCCATCCTGATCGAAACAACAAGACATAGCTATACAGCGCTTCCGATGCCTTGGTCGGGCTACGACCCTCAAGAAGGGTATAAATGTAATAGCATTGTTGCCATCCAGATCCAAATACCAGGACATAGCTAGATAGCGCTCATAATGCCTTATTCGGCCTACGACCCCCAAGAAGGGTCTAAATGTAAGAGCATAGTTGCCATCCAGATCCAAATACCAGGATATAGCTAGATAGCGCTCCAGATGCCTTGGACGGGTTACTAACCCCAAGAAGGGTCTGAGTATAAGAGCATAGTTTCCATCCATATCAAAAGACCAAGATAAAGCTAGATATCGCTCCTACTGCCTTGGTCGGGCTACGATCCTCTAAGAAGGGTCTGAGTGTAAGAGCATAGTTGCCGTCCAGATCTAAATACCAGGATATAGCTAGATAGAGCTCATGATGCCTTGGTCAGGCTACGACCCCCTAAAAGGATCCAAGTGTAAGTGAAAATTTGCCATCCGGATCAAAATACCAGTATATAGCTAGATAGCGCTCCTGATTCCGTGGTCGGGTTTCGACCCCAAAGAAGGGTCTGAGTTAAGAGGATAGTTGACATCCGGATTAAAATACCAGGATATAGCCAGATAGTGCTCCTAATGCTTTGGTCGGGCTACGACCCTAAAAAAACGTCTGAGTGTAAGAGCATAGTTGCCATCCAGATCGAAATACCATGACATAGTTAGATAGCGATCTTAATGCCCTGGTCGGTCTACGATCCCAAAAAATGGTTTGAGTGTAAGAGCATAGTTGCCATCCAAATCGAAATACCGGGACATAGCTAGATAGCGCTCTTGATGCCTTGGTCGGGCAACGACCCTCAAAATGGATCCGAGTGCAAGAGCATAGTTGCAATCCGGATCAAAATAGTAGGTATAGCTAGATAGCGCTATTGATGCCTTGGACGGGTTACGACCCCTAAGAAGGGTTTGAGTGTAAGAGCATAGTTGCCATCCAGATCAAAATACCTGGACATAGCTAGATAGCGCTCCTGATGCCTGGGAAAGGTTACGAACCCCAAGAAGGGTCTGAGTATAAGAGCATAGTTTCCATCCATATCAAAAGACCAGGATATAGCTGGATATCGCTCCTACTGCCTTGGTCAGGCTACGATCCCCTAAAAAGGGTCTGAGTGTAAGAGCATAGTTGCCATCCAGATCGAAATACCAGTACATTGCTAGATAGCGCTCCTGATTCATTGGTCGGTCTATGACCCCCAAGAAGTGTCTGTATGTAAAAGCATAGTTGCCATCCGGATCAAAATACCAGGATATAGCTAGATAGCGCTTTTGATGCCTTGGTCAGGCTACGACCCCCAAGAAGAATCCGAGAGTAAGAGCATCGTTGCCATCCAGATCAAAATACCAGTATATAGCTAGATAGCGCTCCTGATTCCCTGGTCGGGTTTCAACCCCTAAGAAGGGTCTGAGTAAAGAGGATAGTTGCCATCCGGATTAGAATACCAGGATATAGCCAGATAGTGCTCCTAATGCCTTGGTCAGGCTACGAACCCCAAAAATCGTCTGAGTGTAAGAGCATTGTTGCAATCCAGATCGAAATACCAGGACATAGTTAGATATCGCTCTTAATGCCCTGGTCGGTCTACGACCCCAAAAAAGGGTCTGAGTGTTAGAGCATAGTTGCCATCCAAATCGAAATACCAGGACATAGCTAGATAGCGCTCTTGATGCCTTGGTCGGGCAACGACCCTCAAAATGGATCCGAGTGCAAGAGCATAGTTGCAATCCAGATCAAAATAGTAGGTATAGCTAGATAGCGCTCCTGATGCCTTGGACGGGTTACGACCCCTAAGAAGGGTCTGAGTGTAAGAGCATAGTTGCCATCCAGATCAAAATACCTGGACAAAGCTAGATAGCGATCCTGATGCCTTGGACAGGTTACTAACCCCAAGAAGGGTCTGAGTATAAGAGCATAGTTTCCATCCATATCAAAAGACCAGGATATAACTTGATATCGCTCCTACTGCCTTAGTCACGCTACGATCCCCCAAAAAGGGACTGAGTGTAAAAGAATAGTTGCCATCCAGATCGAAGTACCAGTACATAGCTAGTTAGCGCTCCTGATTCAGTGGTCGGGCTATGACCCCCAAGAAGAGTCTGTGTGTAAAAGCATAGTTGCCATCCGGATCAAAATACCAGGATATAGCTAGATAGCGCTCTTGATGCCTTGGTCAGGCTACGACCCCCAAGAAGAATCCAAGAGTAAGAGCAAAGTTACCATCCAGATCTATATACCAGGATATAGCCAAATAGCGCTCCTGATACCTTGGTCGGGCTACGACCCCCAAGAAAGGTCTGAGTGTAAGAGCATAGTTGCAATCTAGATCAAAATACAAGGATATAGCTAGATAGCGCTCTTGATTCCTTAGTTGGGCTACGACCCCTAAGAAGGGTCTGAGTGTAATAGCATGGTTGCCATCCAGATCCAAATACCAGGACATAGGTAGATAGCACTCATAATGCCTTGGTCGGGCTACGACCCCCAATAAGGGTCTAAGTGTAAGAGCATAGTTGTCATCCAGATCTAAATACCAGGATATAGCTAGATAGCGCTCCAGATGCCTTGGACGGGTTACTAACCCAAAGAAGGGTCTGAGTATAAGAGCATAGTTTCCATCCATATCAAAATACCAGGATATAGCTAGATAGCGCTCCTAATGCCTTGGTCGGGCTATGATCCCCTAAGAAGGGTCTGAGTGTAAGAGAATAGTTTCCATCTAGATCAAAATACAAGGATATATCTGGATAGCGCTCCAGATGCCTTGGTCGGGCTACAAAACCCAAAAGGGATGCGAGTTTAAGAGCATAATTGCCATCCAGATTAAATACCTGGACATAGCAAGGTAGCGTTCCTGATGCCTTGGTTGGGCTATGATCCCCAAAAAAGGTCTGAGTGTAATAGCATAGTTGCTATCCTGATCGAAATACTGGGACATACCTAGATTGTGCCCCTAAAGCCTTGGTCAGGCTATGACCCCTAAGAAGGATCCGAATGTAAGAGCATAGTTGCCATCCGGATCGAAATACCGTGACATAACTAGATAGCGCTTCTGATGCCTTGATCGGGCTACGACCCCCAAGAAGGGTCTGAGTGTAAGAGTATAGTTACCATCCAGATCAAAATACCAGGACATAGCTAGATAGCGCTCCTGATCCATTGGTCAGGCTACGACCCCCAAGAAGGGTCTAACTGTATAAGCATAGTTGCCAATCTAGATCGAAATACCAAGACATAGCTAGATAGCGCTCCAGATGCCTTGGACAGGTTACGACCCCCAAAAAGAGACTGAATATAAGAGCAAAGTTGCCATCCGGATCAAAATACCAGGATATAGCTACATAGCGCTCCTGATGCCTTGGTCGGGCTACGACCCCCAAGTAGGGTCTGAGTGTAAAAGCATAGTTTCCTTCTAGATCAAAATAATAGGACATAACTTGATAGAGCTATTGATGCCTTGGTCGGGCTACGACCCCTAAGAAGGGTCTGAGTGTAGGAGCATAGTTGCCATCCAGATCAAAATACCCGGACATAGCTAGGTAGCGCTCATGATGTTTTGGTCGGGCTATGATCCCAAAATAAAGTCTAAGTGTAGGAGCATAGTTGCTATCTAGATCGAAATACCAGGACATGGCTAGATTGTGCTCCTGAAGCCTTGTTCAGGCTATGACCCCCAAGAAGGGTCTGTGTGTAAGAGCATAGTTGCCATCCAAATCAAAATACCAGGATATAGCTAGATTCCCCTCTTAATGCCTCGCTCAGGCTACGACATCCAAGAAGGATTCGAGTGTAAGAGCATAGTTGCTATCCAGATCAATATGCCAGGATATAGCTAGATAGCGCTCCTGATGCCTTGGTCACGTTACGACCCCTAATAAGGATCTAAGTGTAAGAGCATAGTTGCGATCCAAATAAAAATACCAGGATATAGCTAGATAGCGCTCTGATGCCTTTGACGGGTTACTAATCCCAAGAAGGGTCTGAGTATAAGAGCATAGTTTCCATCCATATTAAAATACCAGGATAAAGCCTGATAGCGCTACTAATGCCTTGGTCGGGCTACGACCCCTAAGAAGGGTTCGAGTGTAAGAGCATAGTTGCCATCCAGATCGAAATACTAGGACATAGCTAGATAGAGCTCATGATGCCTTGGTCGGGCTACGACCCCCAAAAAGGATCTGAGTGTAAGAGCAAAGTTGCCATCAGGATCAAAATACCAGTATATAGCTAGATAGCGCTCCTGATGCCCTGGACGGGTTACGACCCAAAAGAAGAGTCTGACTGTAAAAGCATAGTTGCCATCCGAATTAGAATACCAGGATATAGCCAGATAGTGCTCATAATGCCTTGGTCGGTCTACGACCCCCAAGAAGGGTCTGAGTGTAATAGTATAGTTGCCATCCTGATCGAAATACCAGGACTTAGCTAGATAGCGCTCATGATTTCTTGGTCGGTCTACGACCCCCATGAAGGGTCTGAGTGTAAGAGCGTAGTTGCCATCCAAATCGAAATACCATGACATAGCTAGATAGAGCTACTGATGCTTTGGTCGGGCTACAACCCCCAAAAAGGATCCGAGTGCCAGAGCATAGTTGCAAGCCGGATCAAAATAGTAGGATATAGCTAGATAGCGCTCCTGATGCCTTGGACGGGTTACGACCCCTAAGAAGGGTCTGAGTGTAAGAGCATAGTTTCGATCTAGGTCGAAATACAATGACATAGCTAGATAGCGCTCCTGATGCCTTGGTCGGGCTATGATCCCTAAGAAGGGTCTAAGTGTAAGAGCATAGTTGCCATCTAGATCAAAATACCAGGACATAGCTAGATAGCGCTCCTGATGCCTTGGTCAGGCCTTGATCCCCAAAAAGGGTCTGAGTGTAAGAGCATAGTTGCTATCTAGATCGAAATACCAAGACAAAGCTAGATTGTGGTCCCTAAGCCTTGGTTGGGCTATGACCCCTAAGATGGGTCTGAGTGTAAGAGCATAGTTGCTTTCCAGATCGAAATACCAGGACATAACTAGATAGCGCTCATGATGCCTTGATCAGGCTACGACCCTGAAGAAGGGTCTGAGTGTAAGAGCATAGTTACCATCCAGATCGAAATACCAGGACATAGCTAGATAGCGCTCTTGATGCCTTGGTCAGGCTACGACCACCAAGAAGGGTCTAAGTGTAAGAGCATAGTTGCCATCCAGATCGAAATACTATAACATAGCTAGATAGCGCTCATGATGTCTTGGTCTGGCTATGACCCCAAGAAGGGTCTGAGTGTAAGAGCACAGTTGCCATTCAAATTAAAATACCATGATATAGCTAGATTGCACTCCTAATGCCTTGGTCGGCCTATGCACCACATGAAGGGTCTGTGTGTAAGAGCATAGTTGCCATCCGGATCAAAATACCAGGATATAGCAAGATAGCACTTTTGATGCCTTGGTCGGGCAAAGACCCCAAGAACGAACCGAGTGTAAAAGTATATTTGCCATGAAGATCAATATACCAGGATATAGCTAGATAGCGCTCTGATGCCTTGGTCGGAATACGACTTCCTAGAAGGGTCCGAATGAAAGAGCATTGTTGCCATCCAGATCACTATACCAAGATATAGCTAGATAGCGCACCTGATGCCTTGGTCGGGCTACAACCCCCAAGAAGGATCCGAGTGTAAGAGCATATGTGCCATCAAGATCAATATACCAGAATATTGACAAATAGCGCTCCTGATACCTTGGTCGGGCTAGGACCCCAATAAACGTCTGAGTGTAAAAGCATAGTTGCCATCCATATCAAAATACAAGGACATAGCTTGAAAGCTCTCCTGATGCCTGGGTCGAACTACTACCCCCAAAAAGGATCCGAGTATAAGAGCATAATTGCCATCCAGATCGAAATACTTGTACATAGCTAGATAGCGCTCCTGATGCCTTGGTTGGGCTATGAAACCTAAGAAGGATCTGAGTGTAAGAGCATAGTTGCCATCCAGATCAAAATACCAGGATATAGCTAGATAGCGCTCTTGATGCCTTGGTCAGGCTACGGCCCCTAAGAAGGGTTCAAGTGTAAGAGCATAGTTGCCATCCGGAACAAAATGCCAGGACATAGCTAGATAGCGCTCCTGATGCCTTGGTCGGGCTACGACCCCCAAAAAGGATCCGAGTAAAAGAGCATAGTTGCCATTTGGATCAAAATGCCAGGATAGAGCTAGATAGCGCTCATGATGCCTTGGTCTGGCTATGACCCCCAAGAAGGGTCTGTGTGTAAGAGCATAGTTGCCATCCGGATCAAGATACCAGGATTTAGCTAAATAGCACTCTTGATGCCTTGGTCGAGCTATGACTCCGAAGAAGGATCCGAGTGTAAAATTCTAGTTGCCATCTAGATCAAAATACAAGGATATACCTAGATAGCGCTTTTGATGCCTTGGTCGGGCTACGACCCCCAAGAAGGATCCGAGTGTAAGAGCATTGTTGCCATCTAGATAAAAATACCAGGATATAGCTAGATAGCGCTCATGATGCCTTGGAAGGGGTTACGAACCCCAAGAAGGGTCTGATTATAAAAGCATAGTTTCCATCCAGATCAATATACCAGGATATAGCTAGATAGCACTCATGATGCCTTGGTCGGGCTACGACCGACAAGAAGGGTTAGAGAGTAAAAACATTGTTGCCATCCAGATCACGATAACAGGATATAGCTAGATAGCCCTCATGATGCCTTGGTCAGGCTACGACCCGAAGAAGGATCCGAGAGTAAGAGCATAAATGCCATCCATATAAAAATACCAGCATATAGCTAGATAGCACTCGTGATGCCTTGGTCGGGCTACGACCTCTAAGAAGGGTCCGAGTGTAAGAGCATAGTTGCCATCCAGATCAAATTACCAGGATTTAGCCAGATAGCGCTCCTGATGCCTTGGTCGGGCTACGACTCCCAAAAAGGGTCTGGGTGTAAGAGCATAGTTGACATCCAGATCGAAATACAAGGACAAAGCTAGTTAGCAATCCTAATGCCTTCGTTGGGTTACAACCACAAGTAGGGTCTGAGTGTAAGAGCATTGTTGCCATCCATATCATGATACTAGGAGATAGCTAGATAGCGCTTCTGATGCCTAGGACCTGTTACGAACCCCAAGAAGTGTCTGAGTATAAGAGCATAGTTTCCATCCAGATCAAAATACCAAGATTTAGCCAGATAGCGCTCCTGATGCCTTGGTCAAAATACGTCCCCCAAGAAGGGTCTGCGTGTAAGAGAATAGTTACCATCCAAATCAAAATGCCAGGATATATAGCTAGATAGTGCTCCTAATACCTTGGACGGGTTACGACCCCCAAGAACAGTCTGAGTGTAAGAGCATAGTTGCCATCCAGATAGATATACCAGGACATAGCTAGATAGCGCTCTTGAAGCCTTGGTCGGGCTATGACCCCAAGAAGAGTCTGAGTGTAAGAGCATAGTTGCCATCTAAATTGAAATACAAGGACATAGCTAGATAGCGCTCATGATGCCTTGGTCAGGCTACGACTACCAAAAAGGATCCAAGAGCAAGAGCATGGTTACCATCCGGATCAGAATACCAGGATCAAGCTAGATAGCGCTCCGGATGCCTTGGATGGGATAAGACCCCTAAAAAGGGTATGAGTGTAATAGCATAGTTGCCATCCAGATCGAAATACAAAGACATAGCTAGAAAGTGCTCATGATGCCTTGGTCGGGCTAAGACAACAAAAAGGATCTGAGTGCAACAGCATATCTGCCATCCGGATCAGAATACCAGATATAGCTAAATAACCCTCTTGATGCCTTGGTCGGGCTACAACCCCAAGAAGGGTCTGAGTGTAAGAGCATAGTTGCCATCTAAATCGAAATACCAGGACATAGCTAGATAGGGCCTCATGATGCCTTGGTCGAGCTACGACCACTAAAAAGGATCCGATTGCAAGAGCATAGTTGCCATCCGGATCAGAATACCAGAACATAGCTAGATAGCGCTCCTGATGCCTTAGATGTGTTACGACCCCCAAAAAAGGTCTGAGTGTAAGTGCATAGTTGCCATCCAGATCGAAATTCCAAGACATAGATAAATAGCGCTCATAATGCCTTGGTCGGTCTATGACCCCCAACAAGAGTCTGTGCGTAAGAGCATAGTTGCCAACCATATCGAAAAACCAAGACATAGCTAGATAGCGCTCTTGATGCCGTGGTCGGGCTACGACCCCCAAGAATGGTATGAGTGTAAGAGCATAGTTGCCATTCAAATAGAAATACCAAGACATAGCTAGATAGCTCTCCTGATGCCTTGGTCGAGCTACGACAACTAAAAAGGATCCGAGTGCAAATGCATAGTTGCCATACGGATCAGAATACTAGGATATAGCTAGATAGCGCTCCTGATCACGATACCAAGATAGATTGAAAGTGTAAGAGCATTGTTGCCATCCAGATCACGAAACCAGGATATTGCTAAATAGCGCTTCTGATGCCTTTGTCGGGCTACGAACCCCAAAAAGGATTCGAGTGCTAGAGCATAGTTGCCATCCCGATCAGAATACAAGGATAAAGCTAGATAGCGCTCCTGATGCTTGGGACGGGCTACGACCCCCAAAAAGAGTCTGAGTGTAAGAGCATAGTTGACATCAAGATCGAAATACCAAGACATAGCTAGATAGCGCTCCTAATGCCTTGGTCAGGCTACAACCCCAAAAAGGATCTGAGTTCAAGAGCATAAATTCCATTTGGATCAGAATACCAAGATATAGCTAGACAGCGCTCCTGATGCCTTGGTCGGGCTACGACCCCAAGAAGGGCCTGAGTGTAAAAGCATCGTTGCCATCTAAATGGAAATACCAGGATAGAGCTGGATAGCGTTCTTGATTCTTTGGTCAGGCTACGACCCCCAAGAAGGATCCGAGAGTAAGAGCATAGTTGCCATCCAGATCGAAATACCAGGACATAGCTAGATAGGGCTTCTGATGCCTTAGTCGAGCTATGATCCCCAAGAAGGGTCGAAGTGTAAGAGCATTGTTGCCATCCAGATCACGATACTAGGATATTGCTAGATAGCGCTTCTGATGCATTTGTCGGGCTACGAACCCCAAGATGGATCCGAGTGTAAGAGCATATTTGCCATCCAGATCGAAATACCAGGACATAGCTAGATAGGGCTCCTGATGCCTTGGTCGAGCTTTGACCCCCAAGAAGGGTCGAAGTGTAAGAGCATTGTTGCCATCCATATCACGAAACCAGGATATTGCTAAATAGCGCTTCTGATGCCTTTGTCGGGCTACGACACCCCAAAAAGGATTCGAGTGCTAGAGCATAGTTGCCATCCCGATCAGAATACAAGGATAAAGCTAGATAGCGCTCATGATGCTTGGGACGGGCTACGACCCCCAAAAAGAGTATGAGTGTAAGAGCGTAGTTGCCATCAAGATCGAAATACCAAGACATAGCTAGATAGCGCTCCTAATGCCTTGGTCAGGCTACAACCCCAAAAAGGATCTGAGTTCAAGAGCATAAATTCCATTTGGATCAGAATACCAAGATATAGCTAGACAGCGCTCCTCATGCCTTGGTCGGGCTACAACCCCCAAGAAAGGTCTGAGTGTAAGAGCATAGTTGCCATCTAAATCGAAATACCATGACATAGCTAGATAGCGCATTTGATGCCTTGGTCAGGCTTCGACCCCCAAAAAGGATCCGAGAGCAAGAGCATAGTTGCCATCCGGATCAGAATACCAGGATATAGCTTGATAGCGCAACTGATGCCTTGGACGGGTTACGACCTCTAAAAATAATCTGAGTGTAAGAGCGTAGTTGCCATCCAGATCGAAATACCAGGACATAGCTAGATGGCGCTCTTGATGAATTGGTTAGGCTCTGCCCCTAAGAAGGGTCTGTGTGTAAGAGCTTAGTTGCCATCCAGATCAAAATGCAAGTATATAGCTAGATAGCGCTTTTGATGCCTTGGTCGGGCTACGACCCCCAAGATGGATCCTAGTATAAGAGCATAGTTGCCATCAAGATAAAAATACCAGGATATAGCTAGATAGCGCTCATGATGCTTTGGACGGGTTACAAATCCCAAGAAGGGTCTGATTATAAAAGCATAGTTCCCATCCATATCAAAATACCAGGATAAAGCCAGATAGCGCTCCTGATCCCTTGGTCGGGCTACGACAACTAAGAACGGTCTGAATGTAAGAGCATAGTTGCCATACGGGTCAAAATACCAGGATACAGCCAAATAGCGCTCCTGATGCCTTGGTCGGGCTACGACTGCTAGAAAGAGTCTGAGTGTAAGATCATAGTTGCCAAACATATCGAAAAGCCAAGACATAGCTAGATAGCGCTCCTGATGCCGTGGTCGGGCTACGACCCCTAAGAATGGTATGAGTGTAAGAGCATAGTTGCCATCCAAATCGAAATACCAAGACATTGCTAGATAGCTCTCTTGATGCCTTGGTCGAGCTACGACAACTAAAAAGGATCCGAGTGCAAATGCATAGTTGCCATACGGATCAGAATACCAGGATATAGCTAGATAGCGCTCCTGATGCCTTGGACGGGCTACGACCCCCAAAAAGGATCTGAGTGAAAGAGCATAACTGCCATCCGGATCAGAATACTAGGATATAGCTAGATAGCGATCCTGATGCCTTGGACAGGCTACGACCTCCAAGAAGAGTCTGTGTGTAAGAGCATAGCTGCCATCCGGATCAAAATACCTGGATATAGCTAGATAGCGCTCTTGATGCCTTGGTCAGGCTACGACCTCCAAGAAGGATCCGAGTGTAAAAGCATCGTTGTCATCTAGATCAATATACCAGGATATAGCTAGATAGCGCGTCTGATGACTTGGTCAGGCTACGACCCCCAAAAAGGATCTGAGTGCAAGAGCATAACTGTCATCCGGATAAGAATACCAGGATATAGCTAGATAGCGATCCTGATGCCTTGGATAGGCTACGACCCCCAAAAAGAGTCTGTGTGTAAGAGCATGGCTGCCATCTAGATCAAAATACCTGGATATAGCTAGATAGCGCTCTTGATGCCTTGGTCTTGCTACGACCCCTAAGAAGGATCCGAGTGTAAAATCATCGTTGTTATCCAGCTCAATATGCCAGGATATAGCTAGATAGCACTTCTGTTGCCTTGGTCGGGCTACGACCCCCAAGAAGGATCCGAGTGTAAAAGCATAGTTGTCATCCAGATCAATATACCAGGATATAGCTAGATAGCGTTCATGATGCCTTTGATGGGCTACGACTCCTAAAAAGGGTCTGAGTGTAGAAGAATAGTTGCCATTCAGATCGAAAAACCAAGACATAGCTAAATAACGCTCTTGATGCCTTGGTCGAGCAATGACCCCCAAGAAGAGTCTGTGTGTAAGAGCATAGTTGCCATCCGGATCAAAATACCTGGATATAGCTAGATAGTGCTCCTAATGCCTTGGTCGGGCTACGACCCCCGAGAAAGGTCTGAGAGTAAGAGCATAGTTGCCATCCAGAACGAAATATGAAGAAAAATCTAGATAGCACTCATAATGCCTTTGACGGGTTACGACCCCCAATAAGAGTATGAGTGTAAGAGCATAGTTTCCATCCGGATCAAAATAAGAGGATATAGCCAGATAGCGCTCTTGATAACTTGGATGGGCTACGACCCCCAAGAAGAGTGTGAGAGTAAGAGCATAGTTGACATCCTGATCGAAATAAAAGGACATAGCTATATAGCGCTCCTGATGCCTGGGTTTGAATATGACCCCAAAGAAGAGTCTGAGTGTAAAAGCATAGTTGCCATCCAGATCAAATAAAAAGACATAGCTAGATAGCTCTCCTGATGCCCTTGTCGGGCTGCAACACCTTAAAAGGATCCGAGTGTAAGAGCATAGTTGTCATCCGGATCAAATTACCAGGATATAACTAGATAGCGCTCTTGATGCCTTGGATGGGTTACGACCTCTAAGAAGGGTCTGAGTGTAAGAGCATAGTTGCCATCAGGATCAAAATACCAGGATATAGCCAGATAGCGCTCATGATGCCTTCGTCGGGCTACGAAACGCAAAAAGGGTCTGAGTTTAAGAGCATAGTTGCCATCCAGATCGAAATACCAGGACATAGCTAGATAGCGCTCCTGATGCCTTGGTCGGGCTACGACCCCTAAGAACGGTATGAGTGTAAGAGCATAGTTGCCATCCAGATCGAAATACCAGGACGTAGCTTGATAACGCTCCTGATACCTTGGTCCGGCTACGACCCCCAAGAAGGGCCTGAGTGTAAGAGTATAGTAGCCATCCATATTGAAATACCAGGACAAAGCTAGATAGCGCTCCTGATGCCTTGGTCGGGCTACGACCCCCAAGAACGGTATGAGTGTAAGAGCATAGTTGCCATCTAGATCGAAATACCAGGACATAGCTAGATAGCGCTCCTGATGCCTTGGTCGGGCTACGACCCCAAAAAGGATTCGAGAGCAAGAGCATAGTTGCCATACTGATCAAAATACTAGGATATAACTAGATAGCGCTCCTGGTGCCTTTGATGGGTTACGACCCCTAAGAATCGTCTAAGTGTAAGAGCATAGTTTCCATCCGGATCAAAATACCAAGAAAATTGCCAAATAGCGCTCCTGATGCCTTGGTCGGGCTGCTACCACCAAGAAGGATCTTACAGTAAGAGCATAGTTGCCATCAAGATCGAAATACCAAGACATAGCTAAATAGCTCTTCTGATGCCTTGTTCGGGCTATGACCCCCAAGAAGAGTCTGTGCGTAAGAGCATAGTTGCCATCTGGATCAAAATACCTTTATATAGCTAGATATCGTTCTTTATGGCTTAGGCGGGCTACGACCCCCAAGAAGGATCCGAGTGTAAGAGCATAGTTTCCATCCATATCGAAATACCAAAACATAGCTAGATAGTGCTCCTAATACCTTGGTCGGGCTACGACCCCCAAGAATGGTCTGAGTTTAAGAGCATAGTTGCCATCCAAATTGAAATACCAGGACATAGCTAGATAGCGCTCATGATGCCTTGGTAGGGTTACGACACCCAAAAAGGATCCGAGTGCAAGAGCATAGTTGCAATTCGGATCAAAATACCAAGATATAGCCAGATAGCGATCCTAATGCCTTTCACGGGCTACGTCCCCCAAGTAGGGTCTGAGTGTTAGAGCATTGTTGCCATCTATATCATGATACCAGGATATAGCTAGATAGCGCTCTTGATGCCTTGGTCGGGCTACGACACCCAAGAAATGTCTGAGTATAAGAGCATAGTTTCCATCCAGATAAAAATACCAGGATATAGCCAGATAGTGCTCCTGATGCCTTGGTAGGACTACGATCCCAAAAAAGAGACTTTGTGTAAGAGCATAGTTGCCATCTAGATCAAAATACCAGGATATAGCTAGATAGCGCTCCTGATGCCTTGGACAGATTACTACCCCCAAAAAGGGTCTGAGTGTAAGAGCATAGTTGCCATCCTGATCGATATACCAGGACATAGCTAGATAGCGCTTCTGATGCCTTGGTTGGGCTACGACTCCCAAGAAAGGTCTGAGTGTAAGAGCATAGTTGCCATCCAAATCGAAATACCAGGACACAGCTAGATAGCGCTCCTGATGCCTTGGTCAGGCTACGACCCCCTAAAAGGATCCGAGTGCAAGAGCATAGTTGACATCCGGATCATCATACCACGATATAGCTAGATAGCGCTCCTGATGCCTTGGACGGGCTACGACCCCCAAAAAGGTCTGAGTGTAGAAGCATAGTTTCCATTTAGATCGAAATACCAAGACATAGCTAAATAGCGCTCTTAATGCCTTGGTCGAGCTATGACCCCCAAGAAGAGTCTGTGTGTAAGAGCATAGTTTCCATCCGGATCAAAATAGCTGGATATAGGTTGATAGCGCTCCTGATGCCTTGGTCGGGCTACTACTACCAAGAAAGGTCGGATTTTAAGAGCATAGTTGCCATCCAGAATGAAATACCAGGACATAGCTAGATAGCGCTCCTAATGCCTTTGACGGGTTACGACCCCCAAGAAGGGTCTAAGTGTAAGAGCATAGTTGCCATCCGGATCAAAATAAGAGGATATAGCCAGATAGCGCTCTTGAAACCTTGGACAGGCTACGACCCCCAAAAAAGGTCTGAGTATAAGAGCATAGTTGACATCTAGATCGAAATACAAGGACATAGCTAGATACTGCTCCTGATGCCTTGGTCGGGATACGACCCTAAAGAAGGGTCTGAGTGTAAAAGCATAGTTGCCATCTGGATCAAATACCAAGACATAGATAGATAGCTCTCCTGATTCCTTGGTCGGGCTACAACCCTAAAAAAGGATCCGAGTGTAAGAGCATAGTTGCCATCTGGATCAAATTACCAGGATATAACTAGATAGCGCTCATGATGCCTTGGATGGGTTACGACCTTTAAGAAGGGTCTGAGTGTAAGAGCATAGTTTCCATCAGGTTCAAAATAATAGGTTATAGCCTGATAGCGCTCATGATGCCTTCATCGGGCTACGACACGCAAGAAAGGTCTGAGTTTAAGAGCGTAGTTGCCATCCAGATCGAAATACCAAGATATAGCAAAATAGCGCTCCTGATGCCTTGGTCGGGCTACAACCCCCAAGAAGGGTCTGAGTGTAAGAGCATAGTAGCCATCCAGATTGAAATACCAGGACATAGCTAGATAGCGCTCTTGATGCCTTGGTCGGGCTACGACCCCCAAAAAGGATCAGAGAGCAAGAGCATAGTTGCCATATTGATCAAAATACCAGGATATAACTAGATAGCCCTCATGATGCCTTTGATGGGTTACGACCCCCAAGAAAGGTCTGAGTGTAAGAGCATAGTTTCCATCCTGATCAAAATACCAGGATATTGCCAGATAGCACTCCTGATGCCTTGGTCTGGTTACAACCCCCAAGAAGGGTCTTACTGTAAGAGCATAGTTGCCATCCAGATCAAAATACCAAGACATAGCTAAATAGCGCTTCTGATGCCTTGTTCGGGCTATAACCCCCAAGAAGAGTCTGTGCTTAAGAGCATAGTTACCATCCGGATTGAAATACCTTTATATAGCTAGATAGTGTTCTTGATGCCTTGGTCGGGCTACGACCCCCAATAAGGATCCGAGTGTAAGAGCATAGTTGCCATCCATATCGAAATACCAGGACATAGCTAAATAGCGCTCCTGATGCCTTGGTCGGGCTACGACCCCCAAGAATGGTTTGAGTTTAAGAGCATAGTTGCCATCCAAATCGAAATACCGGGATATAGTTAGATAGCGCTCATGATGCCTTGGTAGGGCTAGGACCCCCAAAAAGGATCCAAGTGCAAGAGCATAGTTGCCATTCGGATCAAAATACCAGGATATAGCGAGATAGCGCTCCTGATGCCTTGGACAAGCTACGACCCCCAAAAAGGGTCTGAGTGTAAGAGCATAGTTGCCATCCAGATCGATAGACCAAAACACAGCTAAATAGCGTTCCTGATGCCTTGGTCGGGCTGTGACCCCCAAGATGAGTCTGTGTGTAAGAGCATAGTTGCCATCCCGATCAAAATACCTAGATATAGGTAGATAGCGTTTTTGATGCCTTGGTCGGGCTACGACCCCCAAGAAGGATCCGAGTGTAAGAGCATCGTTGCCATCCAGATCAAAATACCAGGATATAGCTAGATAGCGCTTTTGATGCCTAGGTCGGTCCAACCTTGATAGGAAGGATCTAGATGGCATAGATGCCTACAATGATCATTCAGCTAGCTTATCTAAGTATCGTGATTCCTGGAAAATTAACTCTAGGTACCCATATTAATCGTAGAAGCTACATCTGTCATGATTGAGCAACATGTTCATTTATTTTGTAGGAATGAATAGTACCCCGGTTCCTTAAGCCGAACACTGGGAGCAATTCTTGTTACAAGTAAGAAGCGACAAGTAAAATTCTTCATGTAGTACAAGATCTAGACTCCAACCCCAAATACTTACCGGCGTTCAAGTCAGAGGGGACTTCTGTTAATAGCAAAATTTGGCTAGGGACCAAAGGAGAATTTTCCAATTCCCATTCTTCCCGCAAAGGTCCAAATTTGGGCTTATATTACTAGGTATTAAAGTCCTCGAGGTCGAGCTACCACGCGATCCTACCAGGCGAGGCCGGTCATACCATCTGAGCATCTTGCACGAGTCCAGGCTTACCAAATAAAGCCCGACGAGCCCGCGTCAAGCTCCTTATACCAAGATAAAACCCGAAGCTAGGTCGACGTGAAATGACCTGGGTCCGCTGACATCAAGGTATCTCGTGACACTCTCCTAGAGCTTGCTACTATCTCTACTTTCGCTACGAAACCTTCAAGGTGCCGAACCTATCTTGCAAAGGCCTTCCTGCCTCATCGAGGTATAATCTTGACCTGTCCGAGCATTAAAGGAAGGAGCCCGTAAAGCCTCTTCGTCACCAAAAAGCGCCAAGATCCACTGTAGATCATGGCATTGTTAAATCAAGTAGCAAGTGCAGTACTCAAGCGTACCTCTTCACCCTTCCAGAAGCGAGCCAAGGTCACCTGTTTATTGCAAACACCTTACCAGGGTCTGCTAGCCAAGCCCGCTACCCCGCTAGGAAGCCTTCATAACTAGGTCAAGCTCTATGATAAAGCTCAGCGTAGCTAAACCAAGCTCCCAGCTACAAGGTTGGAACCCTATGGGATATTTCACCCCTAAAATGGTTAGCATAAGCTCCATGGGAAGACCAGCATCTAGCTCCGTGACAATTGAGAGGTCTCCGGTGGACCCCGCCAGTGTACTGGATCCTAGGGTACCTCTCCCTCAAGAAATATCAAATGTCACCTCGGGTAACCTCCATGAAGTACCTCTCTAAAGTGACAAGTAAAACTAGAGCTCTCATCTCGGCAAAGCAGGAATAGAGGATTGACTTCCATGACATTTAAAGTACCATTAATGAAGTCAACCATATTAATGGAGGCAGTCAACCCAATTAATGACATAATCAACACCATTAATAAAGAGAATATTCAACTCTTTAATGGCCGTCATTAGTGAAAGAGTCCAAATAGGAAACAAATACCTTTTCCTCCAAGATATCCTCCACAACCTATTCTTTTGGGTCAACTATAATAGAGAATCCCATTTGTCAAGGAAAAAAGAGTCCGAAGAGGAAGCAAAAACATCACCTTCGAGATACTAGCAACGATCTGATCAACTACATTAAAGGAAGAATCGTACTCAATAAGGAAAGGAAGATTGAAGAATCATGGACTTGCATGCCAAGGTTGTCACCATTTACTAATATGCCTTTAAAAGGCATAGAAATCGGGCTCCGATCAATGATAGAAGACAATCATGCTTCGTTTAAAGATTTCTCGACATCATCAATGTATGTATTACCTTTACCTAGAATATACCGGTATCGGTCTACATTCGACCACCATTGTAAGCTCTTCGGAGCAACTACGTTGTATTACTTCACCATTCTTGTAAGCTCCCTAGAGCATTCTCTGATATATACATAAGGAAGGGTATTCCTCCTTCCTCCAGATACTGCCTTGGGGTTTTTCAGCATATGATTATTCGTGACGCTTTTTCCCCCTTGGTCAGTCCATTACCCTTTACAAAAGACTTGTTTATTTCCTATTATCTATTGTGTTACGCATGTGTGTATGCGGGCTAGGAAACGACCTCATTGGTCCTGGCTATCTAATCTTTCTAACATGAGATCGGGAAACAACAGGGCTCTTATCCTCTCATCTATACGCCAAAGTCGCACGTCAAGATGAGGAGAAACCACCCAGACCTAGCGCTCTAAGGAAGTCGATAAGCTCTCCCGTATCATCTCTATAGCAAAAATAGAGCTCTCTGACACTGGAGCTAGATAATCCCCTCTCCTTACTTGCTATCTAGATCGGGAAATTACAGGAAGGAATCGGACTCAAGAGCCAGGCTCTGGGTACCATGACGGGCTCCGACCCTGACTGAGGACCAGGATCAAGACCAAGATCAACACCTTCATACCGGTAAAGAAACCTCAAGCTCCCTTGTTTCCTACCTACCAAAAAGCTCGACGGAAAGGATGACTCCTTTCCTACCTACTACGAAGCCCGGCAAGTGGGATGTTTCCTCTCCTACCTACCACGAAGCTCGATAGAAAGGATGACTCGTCTCCTACCTACTACAAAGCCTGATAGGTGGGATGACTCCTTGCCTATCTATCGCGAAGCCCGACGAGTGGGACGACTCCTCTCCTACCTACCACTCCATACTCAATATTCATACAAGATCAGGTCAGGTATCAACGATACCAACTGATGAGAACAAGGCAGCTGCATCAAATGATCCATTGCATGTTCCGGTTGGGCCAATAACAAGGGCAAGAGCTAAGAGATTCAAAGAAGCACTAGATGGCCTAATTCAAGACACTTGGGCTGATTTTGAATTGTTGAAGTCCAAGATAAGCCCACATGAAGACCAAGGCATAATTAATGTCATCAAGGCAATTGATTGGGCTGAATAAGGAAGACTTGGGTGTGTGGCACAAGCTAGGAGAAGAGCCAACTTTGGCTGATTTATTCCATTTTAATTTCCAAAGAATAATAGTTGATTTGTTTCCAGATTTAGCTTTCCAATTAGGGAGCAAGTCAATAGTTTATCAAATTAGTATTCTTCTGATTATAAGGCCTTAATGGCCGAATTATCTTGTTTCCTTTTAGGATGGCTTATAGCCTTTCTTTTCGTTTAGGGTTTTAGTATATAAATGAACGGATTGGATGTAATTCGTCATACTGGAAATGAATAAAAAAATTGTGAGAGTTCATCTCTTTTTGGTTCTGAAAAATTGACTTATCACTCACATCTTCTTCTTGTTCTTGAGTGTGGCATCTTCAACTTCTTGATACCGTTGGTTCTTACTTCCTTATAGGTAACGGGTCACGGTCCGATAACGTTCTTGTTTATAAACTTGGTTAGAAAACGATCCTCGTTACCATATATTGGTTCCGGGTCTCACTGCTCTTGGTGAGGTTCATATCAGTTGGTATCAGAGCTTAGGCTTCTAAATCAGGTTTAATCTATCATTGTTCTTTCTCTTCTCTTTATTCGTTTGTTTCAACAAAAAAAAAAAAAAAAAATTGATCAAATCCGGTACCAAAAAAAAAAAGTTCCAAAAGCTTGCTTGAGTCCACTTGAACAAGGTCGGTTCAAAAAAAACGTTTGATCAAATCCAGTACCAAAAAAAAAAAGTACTAAAGGCTTGCTTGAGTCCACTTGATCAAGGTTGGTAAAAAAAAATACAATTTTTTTTTGGGTTATGTGGTTGAACCTATATCAACTATTTTATTCCTTATTTTGATTCCGTGCATTGATATTCAAAAAAAAAATTAATAGCTAAAGAATTTCGTCTTCATTATTCTTGTCCTTTTGCTTTATTACTTCTATTTTTTCTTGTACTTCTTATGAATGTCCGTATAAGTCAAAAAAAAGGAAAAACTGAAAGAGTTAACAAAGAGTGGAAAAAAGGCAAGAGTGTATGAGCTCATCAGAGGGTAAAAGCCAAAGAATTGAGTGAAAACACGATTGTGAGTGCCACCATCTTTGAGAGTAAACACGTGAGGGAGTGTTTGTGAGGCTTACTAATTTCTTTTGTTTTGCATGTTTCAAATATGTCACATGATAAAAGTAGAGACTTATCTGATGATGCACCAGAAACGATAGATCTTAATTTTTTGTATAAAGCCATACAAAAAAACATGGAGCAGATGGAGATTAAGATTAGTGAGGTGCATGATAGGATAGATAAGGTGGAGTATTGTTCATAATGGGTGCAACCAATTAGGGTTCCTAATGTGGAACGAAGAGAAAGAAACTCACCTAGGGATGATTATGAAGATGATTATGGGAATGACCTAGAGGAGGGTGATCGCATGTCCAATGTGGGTGCGGGTAGATTGAGGCGTGAAATGGGAGGTAGAGGAGTTAGGTATGGGAATAGAGAAGATAGGTATGGGTATAGAGGAGATAGATATGGAGAGAGAGCTGATATTAATTTGGGTAGTATAAAGGTGAAAATCCCAACGTTCCAAGGTAAAACCGATCCCGAAACTTATTTAGAGTGGGAGAAAAGAATAGAATTGGTATTTGACTGCAATGACTATTCTGAATTAAAGAAGGTAAAGTTGGCTGCCATAGAATTTACTGATTATGCTATCGTATGGTGGGATCAATTGATTATGAGTAGAAGACGAAATGGAGAAAGACCTATTGAGACTTGGGAGGAGATGAAAGCTGTCATGAGAAAGCGTTTCATTCCGAGTCACTATTTTAGGGGTTTGCTTCAAAAATTACAAACCCTTACTCAAGGGTCTAAGTGTGTTGAAGATTACTACGAGGAGATGGAGATGATGTAGAGGAAGACCGAGAGGCTACTATGGCTAGGTTTTTAATTGGACTAAACCGAGACATAGCAAATGTGGTGGAGTTGCAACATTATGTTGAATTGAGTGACATGGTACACATGGCAATTAAGGTGGAACAACAGTTTAAGAGAAAGAGTTCCACACGGTTTTGGCAAAATTCGGGTTCTTCATCATCATGGAAACCGAATTGGAGCAAGAGGGATGACCAGCCTAGTTTCAAGGCCAAGGCCGAACCTTCTAGAGATCATAAAGTCGGAGGCACATTAAAACAAGGTACATCAGATTCTCAACATTCTAGAAATCGTGACATTAAATGCTTTAAGTGTTTGGGAGCAGGTTATATTGCATCTCAATGCCCAAACAAGAGAGTAATGGTTTTGAAGGATGATGGTGAGATCGAATCTGAGGGTGAATCTGATGATGAGTCCATGCCACCTTTGGAGGATGCAAGTGATATTGAATATCTGGTGGACGGAGATCTTTTGGTGGCGAGAAGAGCTCTTAGTGCTCAAGCCAAGGAAGATGATGAGGTATAACGTGACAACATTTTTCATACCCGCTGCCATGTTAATGATAAGGTATGTAGCATGATCATTGATGGGGGGAGTTGTACTAATGTGGCTAGCACTAATTTTGTGGAGAAATTGAATTTAGCCACTTTGAGGCATCCAAAACCATATAAGTTACAGTGGTTAAATGATAGTGGGGAAATCAAGGTGACTAAACAAGTGTTGGTGACGTTTTCAATTGTAAAGTACAAAGATGAAGTCCTTTGTGATGTGGTACCAATGAATGCGGGCCATATCCTTTTGGGGAGACCATAGCAGTTCGATAGGCATGTGACCCATGATGGGTATACCAATAGATACTCCTTTGTACTCAATAAAAAATCAATCACTCTTGTACCTTTAACCCCAAAACAAGTGTATGAAGATCAAGTAAGGTTAAGAAAAGAGAGAGATGTCAGAGAGTGAGAGTGAGAGTTCAAAAGAAAGAGAGAGAAAAGAAAAAGATTCTGATATAGCAAAAAAAAAAAGATGAAAAAGAAAAAGTGGTTGTTGAGAAAAAGAGAGAGAGAAAACAAGTAAGCTTTTATGTAAGGGTGAGTGAGGTCAAAAAGGCTCTATTTTCAAATCAGCCAATGATTGTACTTTTATACAAAGAGGCTTACTTTCGTACTAATGAACTTAACCCTTCCTTGCCTAGTGTTGTTGTTTCTCTATTGCAGGACTTTGATGAAGTGTTTCCCGAAGAGATGCCTATTGGTTTACCACTAATAAGAGGCATTGAGCACCAAATTGACTTTGTACCCGGAGCACCCATCCCAAATAGACCAACATATAGAAGTAATCCTGAGGAGACAAAGGAACTTCAAAGGCAGGTTAGTGAGCTCATAGAAAAGGGGTATGTACGTGAGAGCATGAGTCCTTGTGCGGTTCCCGTATTGCTTGTGCCAAAGAAGGATGGAACATGGAGGATGTGTATTGATTGTCGTGCCATCAACAATATCACTGTAAAGTATCGACATCCTATTCCTAGATTAGATGATATGCTTGATGAATTACATGGTTATATTGTTTTTACTAAAATTGATCTTAAAAGTGGATATCATCAAATTAGGATGAAGGAAGGTGATGAGTGGAAAACTGCTTTCATAACAAAATATAGATTATATGAGTGGTTAGTTATGCCTTTTGGATTAACTAAAGCACCAAGTACTTTCATGAGATTAATGAACCATGTTTTGCATGCTTTTATTGGAAAGTTTGTGGTTGTTTATTTTGATGACATTCTGATTTATAGCAAAAACTTGGATGAGCATGTTGAACACTTAAAACTTGTTTTAAGTGTTTTAAGAACAAAAAAGTTGTTTGCTAATCTCAAAAAGTGCACCTTTTGCACCGATAAACTTGTATTTCTGGGCTTTGTTGTTAGTGCTAAGAGAATTGGGGTTGATAAAGAAAAAGTTAAGGCAATTAAGGAGTGGTCGAAACCTACCAATGTGGGACAAGTGAGAAGTTTTCATGGGTTGGCTAGTTTTTATAGGAGGTTTGTGAAAGATTTTAGTAGTGTAGCTTCACCTTTAACCGAAGTTATCAAAAAGAATGTGGGTTTTAAGTGGGGTAATGAACAAGAAAAGGCATTTAACTTGATTAAGGAAAAATTAACTAATGCACCTTTGCTTGCTTTGCCTGACTTTGCTAAAACTTTTGAGATTGAGTGTGATGCTTCAGGAATAGGTATTGGAGATGTTCTAAGGCAAGAAGGTCGTCCCATTGCATATTTTAGTGAGAAGATAAGTGGAGCAGCCTTGAATTATCCTACCAATGACAAGGAGATGTATGCTTTGATTAGAGCATTGGAAACTTGGCAACACTACTTTGGCCAAAAGAATTTGTGATTCACACGGATCATGAGTCCTTGAAGCATATAAAGGGGCAACACAAGCTAAATAAGCGGCATGCCAAGTGGGTGGAGTTCATTGAAACATTTCCATATGTGATCAAGTACAAAAAAGGTAAGGAAAACATGGTCACTGATGCTTTGTCAAGAAGGTACGTTCTACTTTCTACTTTGGATGCTAAATTGTTTGGTTTTAAATACATTAAACAGTTATATGTGGAAGATTCTGATTTTGACAATGTGTTCAATGCATGTGAAAAGGCTGCATTTGGTAAATTTTATAGGCATGATAGATTTTTGTTTAGAGAAACTCAATTATGTGTGCGTAAGAGTTCTTTGCGTGAATTGCTTGTTTGAGAAGCTCATGGGGGAGGTTTGATGGGGCATTTTGGTGTAGCTAAGACGCTAGATACTTTGCATGAACATTTTTTTTGGCCTCATATGAAACGTGATGTAGAAAGAATCTGTGAGAAATGCATTACTTGTAGACAAGCCAAGTCTAGGATTAAGCCTCATGGATTGTATACTCTTTTGCCTATACCTAGTAGACCTTGGATTGATATTTCTATGGATTTTGTGTTGGGTTTGCCTAGGTCAAAAAGGGGTAGGGACTCTATATATGTGGTTGTTGATAGGTTTTCTAAAATGGCACATTTCATTCCTTGTCATAAAACCGATGATGCATCACATATTGCTGATTTGTTTTTCAAAGAAATTGTAAGATTGCATGGCATGCCTAAGACCATTGTTTCAGATAGAGATGCTAAGTTCTTAAGCTACTTTTGGAAGACTTTGTGGGGTAAGTTAGGCACTAAACTCTTATTTTCTACTACTTGTCATCCACAAACTGATGGTCAAACTGAAGTAGTTAATAGGACTTTATCTACCTTGTTGCGTGCTATAATACAAAAGAACTTGAAAACATGGGAGGATTGTCTGCCGCATGTAGAGTTTTCTTATAATAGGAGCGTGCATTCTGCAACTCATTTTTCGCCTTTTGAAATTGTGTATGGTTTTAACCCATTGACTCCTTTGGATTAAATTCCTTTACCTGTGAATGACCATGTTAACTTGGATGGAAAGAAAAATGCAGATTTTGTTAAGCAAATCCATGAAAAGACTCGGGAAAACGTAGAGAGACGAACTAAGCAATACGCCAATCAAGCAAATAAAGGGCGTAAGAAGGTTGTGTTTGAGCCCGGTGATTGGGTGTGGTTGCATATGAGGAAGGAACGATTCCCAGCCCAGCGGAGTTCTAAACTACTTCCAAGGGGAGATGGCCCATTTCAAGTGATTGAAAGAATCAATGATAACGCATACAAGTTGGATCTTCCAGGTGAGTACAATGTTAGTGCAAGCTTCAATGTTTCTGATTTGTCTCCTTTTGATGTAGGTGACGATTTGAAAACAAATCCTTTTCAAGAGGGAGGGAATGATGAGAACAAGGCAGCTGCATCAAATGATCCATTGCATGTTCCGGTTGGGCCAATAACAGGGGCAAGAGCTAAGAGATTTAAAGAAGCACTATATGGCCTAATTCAAGACACTTGGGCTGATTTTGAATTGTTGAAGTCCAAGATAAGCCCACATGAAGACCAAGGCATAATTAATGTCATCAAGGCAATTGATTGGGCTGAATAAGGAAGACTTGGGTGTGTGGCACAAGCTAAAAGAAGAGCCAACTTTGGCTGATTTATTCCCTTTTAATTTCCAAAGAATAATAGTTGATTTGTTTCAAGATTTAGCTTTCCAATTAGGGAGCAAGTCAATAGTTTATCAAATTAGTTTTCTTCTTATTATAAGGCCTTAATGGCCGAATTATCTTGTTTCCTTTTAGGATGGCTTATAGCCTTTCTTTTCGTTTAGGGTTTTAGTATTTAAAGGAACGGATTGGATGTAATTCGACATACTGGAATCGAATAAAAAAATTGTGAGAGTTCATCTCTTTTTGGTTCTGAAAACTTGACTTATCACTCACATCTTCTTCATGTTCTTGAGTGTGGCGTCTTCAACTTCTTGATACCGGTAGTTCTTACCTCCTTATAGGTAACGGTTCGCGGTCCGATAACGTTCTTGTTTATAAACTTGGTTAGAAAATGATCCTTCGTTACCATATGTTGGTTCCGGGTCTCACTGGTCTTGGTGAGGTTCATATCACCAACCCCGGCCACCACATCCATGGTAGTGGTCTTGAGGGTGTTAACAAGGATTTCTCATCCTAAACAAATTTCCCTTTAATAGATGGAAATGTTGAATCCTTTAAAGCTAGATTGGTAGTTAAAGGTTATACACAGAAGGAAGGTATCGATTATGAAGAAACCTTCTTTCCTGTGGCCATGCTTAAATCCATTAGGATACTCTTATCCATTACGGCATCTCTAGACCTAGAGATTTGGCAAATGGACGTCAGGACAACTTTCCTTAATGGATGTCCTGACGAAAGCATCTATATGATGCAACAAGAAGGATTCATTGAAATGGTCCAAGAGGAAAAGGTATGCAAGTTGCAAAGATTCATATATGGATTAAAGCAAGCATCCAGATCCTGGAACATAAGGTTCGATCAAGCCGTAAAAAGCTTTGGATTTATTAAAAACCTTGATGAACCTTATGTTTACAAATGGATTAAAGGCGGCAAGTTGGTTTTCCTATTTCTTTACGTTATGATATACTACTCATCGGAAAGGATGTTGATGTATTGACATCAATAAAAGAATAGTTAGCAAAACAATTTGATATGAAGGACTTAGGAGAAGCAAGTTATATTCTTTGTATCCAAGTCATAAGGGATAGAAAGAATAGAATGATTGCATTATCCCAAGCTTCAAACATAGATAAAGTCTTGTCTAGGTTTTCCATGCAAGATTCCAAGAAAGGTATGTTACCTTTCAGACATGGAATCAAACTTTCTAAGGAAAAAGTTCCTAAGAATGAGCATGAAGAGAAATTCATGAGTAGGGTTCCATATGCATCGACAGTTGGAAGTCTCATGTATGCAAATGCTCTGTACTAGACCAGATATTTTTTTTGTAGGCATAGTTAGAACGTTTCAATCGAAGCCTGGTCCTGATCACTGGACAACAGTCAAGCATATTTTCAAGTATCTTCGGAGAATGAGAGATTATATACTTGTATACTTTGGAGGGGATTTAATTCCAGTTGGGTATACTGATTCTAATTTTCAGTCAGATTCTGACTCCAGGAGGTTAACAGCAGGATCTGCGTTTACGATTGGAGTAGGGGAAATCGTATGGAGGAGTATCAAGCAATCTTTTATTGCTAATTTCCCCATGGAATCCGAGTACGTAGCCGCATGCGAGGCTGCTAAAGAGGTTGTCTGGCTCCGCCAATTGTTTATTGACTTGGAAGTGGTTCCTGATACGAATAAGCAGATCACTATCTATTGTGACAATAGTGAGCAGTGGCTAATTCGAGAGAACCAAGAATTCATAAGAAAGGGAAACACATTGAAAGAAAGTATCACCTTCTGAGGGAAATTGTGCATAGGGGTGACTTGACGATTTCCAAGATCGTGTCAGCAGAAAATCTAGCGGATCCCTTCACAAAGGCTCTTCCATAAAAGAGTTTTGATGGGCATCTAGAAAACATGGGGATGAGAGATATGACACATTTACTATAGAGCAAGTAGGAGATTGTTAGGATTATGCTCGATAGCAAGAGTATAATAATGTATTTAAAAATCTTTTCATATTAATAAAGTGATTTCTATTTTAACAAATCTTATAGCATTTATAGTTTAATTATTATAATTGTCAAAAGTAAATAATCATAAGGTCAAAAGACTATGAGAGAAGAAGAATTATTCATACATCTAGATATGTTTGAGGTAGACACAATTCTTTAGTTAGTCTTGAATAATATTCACAACTTAAGATAAAAGGTTGGGCGTCTTTATCTTGTCAAAGTTGTATTTTTTTTGCTAGCATTTGAGTGGGATCAAATGTGTTATGATGAGTCTAAAATCATCAACGTGTGGTGTCTTTGTTCAAAAGAATCTAGTGCACTGGGTGCATTGAATAGGATCACAATGAAATACTTTATCTAGAACCGTCAATAGATAAAAGTTTTTATTTGAAGCCAATCGGAGAGTCTATCTCAATCCTAAGATAAATGATGGTATTATGGTTGCGAGTGTTATCGTTTGAGCTATCAGTGAGTACGATTATATAGCATAGTCTATCTTCGATAGTTTGGTGGCATTCATTTGTTAATCGACAGTGGACTTCATTTATAGATATGGATATCGTGGATCCATTTATTAAATGAGAGCAGAATATCATCATATGGATGTTTTGAGGTATTGGATATTAAATCTTAACGTTAAGTTTTCAATAGTGTCTATTGATACATGGCTTTTGGACAAGTCAAAATATCCATGTTCAAAATGTGGTCATATGAGTAAATATGGTAACTTGGAGAGCTATAGACGGTCTACGAGCTCTTGGTGATTACTTTTATTCTTCACGAGGATACAATTTCTCCAATAAGGTTGTCTAGGGTACGAATGAGTAACATCAACTATTCTATCTTTATTTAAGAGTTTAATTTTAGTTCTTTAGTGGAATGAACTAAAATTAAATAGATCGGACCTAAGTGAATCATTTGTTGATTGTGATTGGGTTGTGTCTATTGGAGCTTAAATTTAGATAGCCCGCCAAGATCCCCAATCCACACGAACTTGTATAGATCACTTGATATATTCTACCAGACCAATTTAGGGGTCCATCTAGAATGGTAATAAGGCATGAGAACTTGTTTCTTTTTGTAAGAATAGGTCTAGTTCACATGTGGACTTTTTATTATGGTCCAATGGATTTAATAAAATAAGACAAAAATTATTTGGTCCATATATATGTGTTGGACGGCAAGGCTATTATAGAATAGCTTAATTATATTATTTTTATTATATTATTTAATTAAATGGAAATTAATTAATTTGTTGATTAATTAATTATTTAATTAAAAGTCAAAATCTTTTTCTATTAGGAGATGGTCTCCTAAATATTATACTATTGTTGATAGTATAATTAATATTAAAGACTATATTTGATAAGTAGATAAATAAAAAGAATTATTTATCTAATCAAATTAGGAAGTCTTTAATATGGTTATAAATACACTATTGAGTTGGATTAGGAGTCTTGGTGTAGGAAAGAATTCCTTTTGGAAAAGGATTCTTAACCACCAAGAAAATCCTTTTTAGGAGAAGATTTGGTTTCCTATATATATACTTGTAAATTTCGACCAAGTATGAGTTTTTGGTGTGAGAAGTTGTTTTTTTATTCGTATTTTTTATTGTTATAAAAAAAAACTTCGTCCAACTCATTGTGTGAAGAATTCGGCGAAGCATAAAGAAAAGAGGGAACGTTTTTGTTTTCGATAGTACACTAGTATCCTTTGCATCAAAAAGGTTTTGTGTACAACATCGAATCAAGGTTCGCGCGAGTTTCAATCAAATTGATTGATAATTCAAAAGTTACCGGACATTCTTGTTTTTTTCTCTTGGAGGATTATTGTGACTAATAAAGAAGAAGATTTTGTTTGTTTCCATCCTCTGGTATACAATATAAAGAAAGGGAGCCCATACTCCTAGGTGATTCACGTTCATGATTGGATTGGAGGATCTTGTGGATTCAATTCGACGCTAGTTCAATCGTCACGAAAAAAAGGTATGATCATTTTTATATACATCAATTTATATAGGGTTAAGGTTCTTGTTATAAAAAGGGAATTTTTATTTTATATACGCAAACCCTAGTGTTCTTGATTTTCTCATGCTTCCGTTGCGTTTTGAACTCGTTTTTTCCCTACACTTTCATCATGTGATCTTTCACTGCCTGTCCATGTTTCATCCTAAGATTCACGAAGGTTGTCACTACCTCTCTCTTAGTCATCCTAGATCTCATAGCAAACATCTCCTCTAGAGACATCATTATATCGACAGTAGTCTAAATTCCTTAATGTTGTTGTTGTTGCAACACGTTGGAGATGGTGGTCATAATGTAACATTTACCCATCTCATCTGAAGACTCCCACTGCTGATACTCATCTCTTTGCTCCTGAGTAGATTCATTAGTAGGAGTGGGTGGTTTAGGAGTGCACAGAACAAACTTACACTTTTCTGATTGCAACAAACGCCCAATTTTCCTTTTCCATGTGATATAATTATCACCAGTTAAAGTATTATCTTCTATGATGTTGATTAGAGATGGAGTCATGATTTCTGAACAATAACAAAAATTATGTAAGTAAATAATCATGATAAAGCACTTTTGAGTATTTATCTTGAATTATATAAAATAATTCAATCGTAAAATCCAACACCCATAAATGTCACCCCTCCTTTGGGAGGTCGTATCATTTACTAGTTGGACTAGGTCCCACCTAATTGTTAACATAACAACCAATGTTTTCAATTTTAGCCTTGCAATTTTATTAACAAGAACTCTGGGGAGGATATTAAAAAAATCACATTGAGTGTGTTACAAAGTTATCGACATTTAATATAATCCCCCACGAATATTCCTCCTTTGGGAGTAGATATTGTTTGGGTTAATTGTCTAGTCTATCCTTATAAGGAAGTATCTTGCTAAATTTCATTCATGAATACCTCTTAGGAGGATATTACATGAAACATAAAGCTCAACTAAACTTGGAGGCCGTAGGTGTTCCAAAACACCTTCTCCCACTAAATTATTTAAGGCATGTGATCGAATTCCAAAGAATGATTAACCAAGTTATCTAGATGCCAATTAGATACCTAAACCATTCAATGCATGTTCATACAAAAAGAGATATATGAGTGGCACTCTTATTCTATATGACATGTTATCATAGAACAACAAATATTGTAATATTTATGAAAATATAAATAGCTACAACTTTGGTTCATCCCAGAAAAACAAGTAAATTACATATGTCTTGGAACACAAAAACTCCTTTCTTGGTGAACAAGTCTTCACGCGACCTCCGTCGTTTGGACTCCTTCGGCTAACTCCCTTGGGCGTGCGCACTCTTGGCCCTTCCCATGGGCGTGCGCATGCCACAACCCCATAAAGGGCTGCCATGTGCGCCCATGGTTTCCATAGGGCTGCCCTACGCAGCCCATGTCATAACAATCGTGGTCGCGTGCTCTTCGCACGCACGTTTGTTGTTATAGCTCGCACGGTCCCAAACTTGTTCCGGTTGCTTCCAGTTCTTCAAACCTTTGAGTCTTCGACACTTGAATGTGTTACAGAAGAATTTTAAATTAAAAAAAAACTGCAGTTTTTTATTATTATTACAATATTGTGCAGTTTTTGTTTACAAAAAAAAAAAAAAAATTAGCAACTGCCAAGAAGGAAATTATGGCGATGATAGTTCACCCTTCTTGTTACAATCCCTAAACAAAAATACATTGAAATTCTAGGACCAAAATTGAGCAATAACAAACCACATATGTATATATATATATATATATATATATATATATATATCCATACATTCCAATGTAAATATATATGTGAATACCTAGAGTGTCATCTCTTTCTAAAACTTCCATGTATACAATAAATAGAAAAAAAATTCATGTACACATACATCAATTAATCAAGGGTACAACCAGCCTTGGATACCAATTGTAGGGAAAATCATTGGAAGCGTGAAAAATTAGGATTAGGGTTTGATAAATATAAAAAAATTCCCTTTTTAATAACAATAACCTTAACCCTAGATTAATTGATGTATATAAAAAGTATCGTACCTTTTTCTCGTGACGGTTGAACTAGCGTCTAATTGAATCCGCAAGATCTTCCAATCTAATCATGAATGTGAATCACCTTGAAGTGTGGGCTCCCTTTCTTTAAATTGTTTACCTGAGGATGGAAACAAACAAAATCTTCTTCTTTGTTAGTCACAATAATCCTCCAAGAGAAAAACCAAGAACATCCAGTCACTTGTAAATTATCAATCAATTTAATTAAAACTCGTGTGAACCTTGATTCGATGTTGTACACAAAACCCTTTTGATGCAAAGGATACTAGTGTACTATCGAAAACAAAAACGTTTCCTCTTTTCTCTATGCTTGGCCGAATTCTTCACACAATTAGTTGGACGAAGTTTTTTTTTTATAACAGTAAAAAACAAATAAAAAACCACTTCCCACACGTAAAATTATTTCTTGGTCGAAATTAATAGGTAGTATATATAGGATATCAAATCCTCTCCAAAGAAAGATTTACTTGGTGAACACGAATCCTTTCCTTAGATGGATTTACTTAGTGACCAAGAATCCTTTTCCAAAAAGAAATCTTTCCTACACCAAAACTCCTAATCCAACTCATTAGTGTATTTGTGACCGTATTAAAGACTTCCTAATTTGACTAGATAAATAATTCCTTTTATTTATCTACTTATCAAATATAGTCTTTAAAATTAATTATACTACCAACAAGAGTATAATATTAGGAGACATTCTCCTAGTAGAAAAAAGATTTTGACTTTTAATTAAATAATTAATTAATTACAAAATTAATTAACTTCCATTTAATTAAATAATAAATTAAAAATAATATATTTATGCTATTCATAATAGCCTTTCCGCCCATACCATCTATGTAAGGGCCATATATTATTTTTTCTATTTTATTAAATCCATTGGACCTTAATAAAAACTCCACATATGAACTAGACCCATTATTACAAAAAGAAACAAGTTCACATGCCTCACTACAATTCTAAATGGATCCATAAATTGGTTGGTAGAATATATCAAGTGATCCATGTAAGTTCGTGTGGATTGGGGTTCTTGACGGGCTATCTAAATTTAAGCTCCAATAGACATAACCTTATCACAATCAGCAAATGAATCACTTAGGTCCGATCTATTAATTTTAGTTCATTCCACTAAAGAACTAAAATTGAACTCTTAAATAAAGATATAATAAGTTAATATTGCTCATTCTTACCCTAGACAATCTTAACGGAGATAGTGTATCCTCGTGAAGAATACCAGTAATCGCCAAGAGCTCATACCACATTTTGAACTAGGATATTTTGACTTGTCTAAAAGCCATATTTCAATAGACACTATTGAAAACTTAACGTTAAGATTTAATATCCAATACCTCAAAACATCCATATGATGATATTCTACTCTCATTTATTAAATGGAGCCACGATGTCCATATCTATAAATAAAGTCCTTTATCGATTAACAAATGAATACTACCAAACTATCGAGGATAGACTATGCTATATAATCGTACTCATTGATAGCTCAAATGATAACACTTGTAACCATAAGTTCATTATTTATCTCAGTATTGAGTTAGACTCTCTGATTGTCTTCTAGTGAAAACTTTTATCCATTGACAGTTCTAGATAAAGTATTTCACTGTGGTCCAATTCAATACACCCAGTGCACTAGATTCGTTTGCCCATAGATACCACACTTTGATGATCTTAGACTCATCATAACACATTTGATCCCACTTAAATGCTAGCAAAAGAATCTACAATTTTGACAAGATAAATGCGCTCGACCTTTATCTTAAGTTGTGAATATTATTTAAGACTAACTACAGAATTGTGTCTACCTCATACATATCTAGATATATGAACAATTCTTCTTTTCTCATAGTCTTTTGACCTTATGATTATTTACTTTTGACAATTATAATAATTAAACTATAAATGCTATAAGATTTGTTAAACTATAAATCACATTATTAATATGAAAACATTGTCAATTATATTATTATACTCTTGCTATCGAGCATAATCCCAACAATCTGTCTCCTCTTTCTCATCTTCGGAGGTTTTCAAAGCAATTCCCTTTTGCTTTTTATGAGGTGTGGAGGTAGGACATTTTCTAGATTCATAAGCTAGAAGCCTCCCAACCACCTCACTCGGTTTCATATCCTTATAAGCACTATCCTCTTCTAAAGTCGTTACCTTGGACTCAAATCTATTGGGTAGAGATCTCATAATCTTTTACTTGGTCTTCCTATCCGAATAAAAGTCACCAAGTTGATGACTTTGGTTCACAATGTCTATCAACCTCACTTCAAAGTCATTAAAGCACTCGTTCTCATCCATCTTGAGCAACTCAAATTGAATTTAGAGAACTTGAAACCTCGATTCCATAACCGCATTGGTTCCCTCATGCGTAACCTCTAGGATATCCCATGCCTCCTTAACTATCATAGTGTTTTGAACCAACTTATATTGATTCTCATCCATTGCACATAGGATGCCATGCATTGCCTTTCTATTCCATTTTGATGCCTCAAACTCTTGTGCATTATATTGTGCCTTTGGCTTGAGTACATCCTCTCCTCCATCTGTAGGAGTCATCATCGGTGTTGTGTAGCCGTCTTCAATCGCCATCCATGCTCTATCATGAATTTGACAAATGTACGACTCTATCTTGCCTTTCCAAAAGGAAAAATTCAACCCAGTAAGATGGGGAGATCTTGCGCTAGAAGCACCCTCATTGCCACTGTTTCCACTCATAGTGTTTATGAATGAATGAAATGAATGCAAATGTATGAGTGATCAAAGAATCACATAAAATGCAAACATACTAAAAAGAGCAAGGATCGCCTATGTATGTCTAGGAACCCGCTTTGAAACCAATTGAAACAATTATTATGGTGTGTTAAATATTAATCTAGAGGTGGGAGTGAATAGATTTTAATCAAATTTTTTTACCCTGTTTTCGTTAATGGCCAATTTAGATGAAAATACCCCTAACTAGTCATAATAATATCACAAGCGGAAAACGTGCAGAATAATAAAAGACACTTGAGATATACGTGGAAGCCCTCCAACTGGAAAAAACCACGGGTTGTAAGTGAGCCACAATCAAACCTCGAATCCACTAATGATAATAGTGTTACGACCTAATCCCGGTAAATAACCCACAACCACTAGCTAATCCCGGTATGAGTGAACCTAGTCCAATTTGCTTGTGCTTGAAGCAACCTACTCAGGGAAGCAACACAAGACTTACTTCCCAATTAAGAGATAAAATGGCCTATGTGAATATACGATGATACTCAAAGAACAAACAAGCCTAGGGAATCTTAGATGCTTATCTAGAATGATGAGATTGCATATAAAACAATCCTAAATATCAAGAGCTAAATGACATGTTCATAAAGCTTAGCTAACATAGATCAAACAATCCTATGAAGCTATCAGAATACAACACTCAATCATTTCATCACAAACAATCTCTATTTGTATCTAGATTATATAGTAAGAGCATACAAATCATAAAATAGATGGCTAGGTAAGGAAAACACTTAACTTATATGAAGATAGTGAGAGACTTACCAAACAAGACTTAGAAGATGCTTAACCATGTATGGATGCACTCTAAATAGACATAGATGATGCAAGATGATGTTTTGAAGATCAAATGGAAAGCTTGGAGTGAATAAAGGTGAGTTTTCAGAAGAATTTTTGCTTGAAGGACGTTCTAAGAGAAAACAAATGAAAAATGGAACTCTAGAATGACCTGAGTATGAAGAGACATATTTATATGGGTAAAAAATGAAGTGTTGTCGTTTTAATAAAATCTGCCAGATCAGCGTAATATGCAGATTGTGCACGGGTTTGGACTGGCGCAATGACCCACACACACTTGCTCTATGCTGCTCAAATGCCAGCACATTGGCCTTAACCAGAGAGATGAAAATTTCACAAAGTGAATATGTGGGATTGCATAGGTCCAGACCCGTAAAAGTGTCCGTGCATTGACCTGACACCTAGAGATTGAAATTCTCAATCTTCTCACTGCGCAGGTAGTGCCTGGGTAGGGTCCCTGCACAAAGACCCGTATATTGCCCTGTTATGGATTTTTTCAACTTGAAAAAATCCACCACACCAAAACACACAATGAAAGCAAGGTAAGACAATGAAGCACATAAGCATACCAAGTCAAATGCTAGAAGAATGTGTGTGTAAGAGCAACATATAATGCATGTCATTTCAAATGCGAAGATGTGATCAAAATAAACATGCAAGAAGAGTTATCAAATTATGAAAACACACATATAAACACACAACATATATTTACCAGAATTATGCATGATACGTGAGTGTGGGTAACTATCTTTTCAAAGTTGGCAAGCACTTAGAATTTTACCTTTGGTGCTTCTACTCTCGAGATCTTGAAAGCCTAAGCTACCCTTACATAAAAACCCCAACCTATGGATTGTTCATGAAATAAGCCAATCAATGAATGAGGACTTTACAACTTCCTATTTTGATTATGAAATTTGGCAGATGGACATCAAGACTGCATTCTTGATTGGCAATCTTGATGAGTGGATCTATTTGATGCAACCAGAGGGATTCGTGTCTCCAGATTAAGAGCAAAAGGTTTGCAAGCTACAAAGGTCCATCTATGGACTTAAGCAAGCATCTAGGTCTTGGAACATTAGGTTTGATGAAGTAATCAAAACCTATGGCTTATAGCAGAACGTCGATGGGCCTTGTGTCTTCAAACCATCATTGACAAGAAAGTAGTTTTCTTGGTCCTATACGTAGATGATATCCTACTCATTGAGAATGATGTGGGAATGTTGTTAGATGCAAAGAGTGAAGGGAAAAGAACGGTTTCAAAACACAATGGAAGCATGATAAAAACAAAAATAGGGTTTGCATATAAATAAAAAAATTTCCCTTTATGCAACGAGAACCTTAACCCTAGATTAATTGACGTATATAAAAGTATCGTACCTTTTTCTCGTGACGATTGAACAAGCGTTGAATTGATTCCGTAAGATCTTCCAATCTAATCATGAACGTGAATCACCTTGGATTGTGGGCTCCCTTACTTTATATTGTATACCTGAGGATGGAGACAAAGCAAAATCTTTTCTTTGTTAGTTACAAATATCCTACAAGAGAAAATCCAAGAACGTCCGGTCACTTGTGAATTATCAATCAATTTGATTGAAACTCGCGTGAACCTTGATTCGACTTTGTAGACAAAACCCTTTTGATGTAAAGGATATTAGTATACTATCGAAAACAAAAACGTTCCCCTTTTTCTCTACTTGGCCGAATTCACACACTATTGTTTAGAGATTATTGAATTTTGTCTAGAGTAAAATCAGATTTTTCTCCCTCAACATTTCTTATGATTGCCGAATTCTTCACTAAGAAAAATATGGCTGGCCAAAATTCACCTCTTATTTCCTTAGGGCTGGCCGATATTCTCATGCACATATGTATGTGATCATAAATCCATTCCTAAGAAGGATATTCTTAGTTGGTAAGAATCATTTCCTTAGGTGGATTTATTTGGTAGTTAAGAATCCTTATCTAAAAGGATTCTTCTCTTTGATGTAGATTAGGAGAGTTTATTCTTTCCTAAGAAGGATTACTTGATGGACAAGAATTCTATCCTTAGGTAGATTAACTTGGTGGTTAAGAATCCTTTTCAAAGAAGAATTCTACCACTAAGTAGTTTTACTTGGTGACCAAGAATCCTTTTCCAAAAAGAATTCTTTCCTACACCAAGAATCCTAATCCAACTCAATAGTGTATTTGTAACCATATTAAAGACTTCCTAATTTCATTAGATAAATAATTCCTTTTATTTATCTACTTATCAAATATAGTCTTTAACATTAACTATACTACCAACAATAGTATAGTTTTAGGAGACCATCTCCTACTAGGAAAAATATTTTGACTTTTAATTAAATAATTAATTAATAAACAAATTAATTAATTTATATTTAATTAAATACTAAAATAAAAATAATAAATTTAAGCTATTTTTAATAGCCTTTGCCGCCCATACCAAATGTAAGGACCATATATTGTTTGTCTTATTTTATTAAATCCATTAGACCTTAATAAAAAAGTCCACATGTGAACTAGACCTATTTTTACAAAAAGAAACAAGTTCTCATGTCTTATTACAATTTTAGATGGACCCCTAAATTGATCTGGTGGAATATATCAAGTGATCCATGCAAGTTCGTGTGGATTGGGGATCTTGGCGGGCTATCTAAATTTAAGCTCTAATAGACACAACCCAATCACAATCAACAAATGATTCACTTAGGTCCGATCTATTTAATTTTAGTTCATTCCACTAAAGAACTAAAATTGAACTCTTAAATAAAGATAGAATAAGTTGATGTCACTCACTCATACCCTAGACAACCTTATTGGAGAATGTGTATCCTCGTGAAGAATACCAATAATCGCCAAGAGCTCATAGACCGCCTATAGCTCTCCAAGTTACCATATTTACTCATATGACCACATTTTTAATTTGGATATTTTGACTTGTCCAGAAGTCATGTTTCAATAGACACTATTGAAAACTTAACGTTAGGATTTAATATCCAATACCTCAAAACATCCATATGATGGTATTCTACTCTCATTAAATAAATGGAGCCACGATGTCCATATCTATAAATGAAGTCCTCTATCGATTAACAAATGAATACCACTAAACTATCAAGGATAGACTATGCTATATAATCATACTCATTGATCTCTCAAATGATAACACTTGCAACCACAAGTCCATCATTTATCTTAAGATTTAGATAGACTCTCCGATTGTTTTCAAATGAAAACTTTTATCCACTGACGGTTCTAGATAAAGTATTTCATTTTGATCCTATTCAATGCACCCAGTGCACTAGATTCTTTTGCCCAAAGACACCACACTTTGATGGTTTTAGACTCATCATAGCACATTTGATCCCACTCAAATGCTTGCGAAATAATCTACAACTTTGATAAGATAAAGGCACCGAAGCTTCTATCTTAAGTTGTGAATATTATTCAAGACTAACTAAAGAATTGTGTATAGCTCATACATATCTAGATGTATGAACAATTCTTCTTTTCTCATAGTCTTTTGACCTTATGATTATTTACTTTTGACAATTATAATAATTAAACTATAAATGCTATAAGATTTGTTAAACTAGAAATCACTTTACTCATATGAAAATATTGTTAATTATAATATTACACTCTTGCTATCGAGCATAATCCTAACAATCTCCCACTTGCTGTATAACAAATGTGTCATATCGCTCATCCCCATGTTCTCTAGATGCCCATCAAAACTCTTTTGAGGAAGAGCCTTTGTAAAGGGATCTGCTAGATTTTTTGCTGATGCGATCTTGGTAATCGTCACATCACCCCTATGCACAATTTCCTTTAGAAGGTGATACTTTCCTTCAATGTGTTTCCCTCTCTTATGAATTCTTGGTTCTCTTGAATTAGCCACTGCTCCATTATTCTTACAATAGATATTGATCTTCTTATTTGCATCAGGAACCACTTCCAAGTCAATCAGGAATTTACGGAGCCAGACAGCCTCTTTAGCAGCCTTGCATGCGGCTAAATACTCGGCTTCCATGGTGGAAACGGTAATACAAGATTGCTTGATACTCCTCCATATGACTGCCCATCCTCCAATAGTAAACACAGATTCTGATGTTGATCTCTTGGAGTCAGAATCTAACAGAAAATCAGAATCTGTGTACCCAAAGGGAATTAAATTCCCTGTAGAGTATACAAGCATATAATCTCTCGTTCTCCTAAGATACTTGAAAATATGCTTGACTTCTGTCCAGTGACCAGGCCAGGCTTCGATTGAAACCTGCTAACTATGCCCATATCAAAACAAATATCTGGTATAGTACAGAGCATTGCATACATGAGACTTCCTGCTGCCATAGCATATGGAATCCTTCTCATGAATTGCTCTTCATGCTCATTCTTAGGAACTTGTTCCTTAGAAATTTTGATTCCATATCTAAAAAGGTAACATACCTTTTGTGGAATCTTGCATGGAAAACCTAGACAAGATTTTATCTATGTATGAAGCTTGGGATAATGCAATCGTTCTATCCTTTCTATCCCTTATGACTTGGATACCAAGAATATAACTTGCTTCTCCGAAGTCCTTCATATCAAATTGTTTTGCTAACCATTCTTTTATTGATGTCAGTACACGTACATCATTTCCGATGAGTAATATATCATCAACGTAAAGAACTAGGAAAACCAATTTGTCACCTTTAATCCTTTTGTATACACAAGGTTCATCAGGGTTTTGAATAAATCCAAAACCTTTTACAGCTTGATCGAACCTTATGTTCCAGGATCTGGATGCTTGCTTAAATCCATATATGGATCTTTGCAACTTGAATACCTTTTCCTTTTGGCCCTTTTCAATGAATCCTTTTGGTTGCATCATATAGATGCTTTCGTCAAGACTTCCATTAAAGAAAGTTGTCTTGACATCCATTTACCAAATATCTAGGTCAGAGATGCCACAATGGATAAGAGTATCCTAATGGATTTAAGCATGGCCACAAGAGAGAAGGTTTCTTCATAATCGACATTCCTTCTGTGTATAACCTTTAGCTACCAATCTAGCTTTAAAGATTTCCACCTTACCATCCATACCTCTTCTCCTCTTGTATACTCACTTGCACCCGATGGGTTTTATCCCTTTAGGTAAGTCTACAAGAGACCAGACTTTGTTTTTGAACATGGATTCAATTTCGGATTGCATTGCCTTTTACCAATGGCGATAATCAACATCTTCCATTGTTTCCTTATACGTATAGGGATCATCGTCGTCTGGAAGATTCTCTACAGATTCTCCTAGACCGATGTATCTCTCGGGTTGTCTAACAACCATGCCATTACGACAAGGTATGGTAGATTGTTGATCTTGTGTTGGTACAGAACTTACAATTGGGTTTGGTTGTGAAACCTCTTGTGGAATTGTATCTCCTAAAAGCTCATTTAATACAATTCTACTTTTAGGCACAAAATTATTCATATAGTCCTCATCTAGAAATTTGCCATTTGTCGAAACAAATACTTTAAGATCTGAAGGACTTTAAAAATAATATTCTTTTGTTCTTTTTGGATACCCTACAAATATCGATGTTTCTTAATGGGACTCCATCTTTTCTGTCTTTCCTTTTAACACGTGCGCAAGACATCCAAATATCCTTAGGTGTTGTAAACTAGGCTTTCACCCGGTCCACAACTCATGCGGTGTTTTAGGAACCGACTTAGATGGTACATCGTTTAGAATATACATGGAAATTTGTAAAGCATATCCCCAAAAAGAACTAGGGAGCGTTGAATAACTTAACATAGACCTAACCATATCCAAAAGAGTTCTATTTCTCCTTTCTGGCACCCCATTTTGTTGAGGTGTGCCTGGTGCAGAAAAGTGAGAAATTATTCCAATATAAATAAGATATTACTGAAACTCACCAGATAGATATTCTCCACCACGATCAGACCTCAAGATTTTTATGCGTTTCTCAAGCTGATTTTCTACTTCGGCTTTAAATGCTTTGAACATATCAAAAGCATCCTACTTATATCTCATGAGATACACATAGCCAAATCTTGAGTGATCATCCGTGAAAGTGATGAAGTACACATATCTACCTCTAGCTTGAATGCCCATAGGTCTACACACATTAGTGTGTATCAATCCTAAACATTCAATGGCTCTTGCACATTTGGCCATAAATGACCTTTTGGTCATTTTACCTTCCAAACAAGATTCACAAGTTGGTAGATCAGCAACCTTTAAGTCACTTAGAGGTCTGTCACATACCAATCTTTTAATCTATTAAGGTTGATATGACTTAAGCGTAAATGCCATGGGTAGTTTCATCTTTTGATAATTTTACTCTTTTATGATTAGGTTTTGTTGATTACATGTCTAACAAGTGAGAGATATTTCCATGCAAATAGAATAAACTGTTGTCCAATGTACCTTTGCAACTATTTTTGTCATTCTTACTAATAATAAAAGCTTTATTAAAAGTAACCGAATAACCAAATTTATTTAAACAAGAAACTGAAATTAAATTCCTCTTGAATTGAGGTACATAATAAACGTTTATTAAATCTAAATGCCTACTAGAATCTAAATTGATTCTAATATCTCCCACTACACTAGTAGACACCAACGCTCTATTGCCAAAATGCAAGTTGAATTCAATCTTATTCAGTCTACTCCTTTAACCCTTTTCACCACAAAAGAAACACTTCCATTTGATCTTGCTTACTTTCTTGGTCTCCTTCTAAGAAGGCCCAAGTTGCTTTTTCCTCTGTTGTTTCTTGACCTTCTAACGGGTCTTAACAGTAGCAACTTTACCAACCATATGATTCCCTGTCTAGAGACATCATACTATAGGAAACAGTCTCCATTCCTTCATGTTGCTGCTGCAACACGTTGGAGATGATGGTCATAATGTAACGTACATTTATCCATCTCATCTAAAGGTCTAGAGACATCATACTATAGGAAACAGTCTCCATTCCTTCATGTTGATGTTGTAACATGTTGGAGATGATGGTCATATTGTAACGTACATTTATCCATCTCATCTAAAGACTTCCACTACTGATCCTCATCTTTTTCCTCCTGAGTAGATTAATTAGTTTGGTGGTTAAGGAATATACAGAATGAACTTATACTTTTCAACTTGCAACAACAACCAATATTCCTTTTCCATGTAACATAATTATCACCAGTTAAAGTATTATCTTTTAGGATATTGATTAGGGATGGGGTCATGATTTCTTTTTAACAACAACAATTATATAGGTAAACAATCATGATTAAGAACTTTTGAATATTTATCTTGAATTAAATGAAATAATTCAATCGTAAAAATTCAACGGTGATCCAATACCCATAAATGTCACACCTCATTTGGGAGTTCGCAATATTTACTAGTTGGACTAGGTCCCACCTAATTGTTAACATAACAACTAATATTTTCAATTTTAGCCTTGTGATTTTACTAACAAGAACTCTTGAGAGGATATTAATAAACTCACATTGAGTGTGTTACCAAGTTATCGACCTTCAATTTAGTCCCTCACGAATATCCCTTATTTGGGAGTAGATATCGTTTGGGCTAATTGTCTAGTCTATCCTTGTAAGAAAGTATCTTGCTAAATTCCATTCAAGAATACCTCTTGGGAGGTTATTCACGAAACATAAAGCTCAACTAAACTTGGAGGCCGTAGGTGTTCAAAAACACCTTCTCCCACTCAATTGTTTAAGGTGTGTGATCGAATTCCAAAGAATGATTTACCAAGTTATCTAGATGCCAATTTAGATACTTTAAACCATTTAATGCATGTTCATACGAAAAGAGATTTTGAGTGGCACTCCTGTTCTATATGACATGTTATCAAACAATGACAAACATTGCAATATTTTAAAAAAATATATAAATAGCTACAATTTTGGTCCATCCTAGAAAAACAAGTAAATTACATATATCTTGGAATACAAGAACTCATTTCTTAGCTAACAAGTCTTCATGCGACCTTCGTCGTTCGGACTCCCTCGGCTACCTCCCATGGGTGTGTGCACCCCTTGCCCTTACCCATGGGCATGCACATGTCACAAACCCATAAAGGGCTGCCATGCGCAGCCCATCGCTACCAAAAGGGCTGCCGTGCGCAGCCCTTTCCCATGCCACTACAAACGTGGCTGCGTGCTCTTCGCACGCACGTTTGTTGTTACGTCTCGCTCGGTCCCAAACCTGTTCCGGTTGCTCCTAATTCTTCAAACCATCGAGTCTTCGAAACTTGAATGTATTATAGAATAATTTAAATAATAAAATACTGCATTTTTTTATTCTTGTTATTATAACAACAAAATAAAAAAAAACTTAGCAACTACCAAGAAGGAAATTATGGCGATGATAGACCACCATTCTTGTTACAATCCCAAAACAAAATTACATTGAAATTCTAGGACCGAAATTGAGCAATAACAAAACACATATAAAACATATATATATCCATACATTCCAATGTAAATATATATACGAATACCTAGAGTGTCATCTCTTTCTAAAACATGAATATATACAATAAAAGAAAGATTCACGAACACATACATCAATTAATCAAAGGTACAACCAGGCTCTGATACCAATTGAAGGAAAAAGAATAGTTTCAAAATGCAACAGAAGCGTGATAAAAACAAAAATAGGGTTTGCGTATAACAAAAAAAAATTGCCTTTATGCAACGTGAACCTTAACCCTAGATTAATTGACGTATATAAAAGTATCGTACCTTTTTCTCGTGTCGATTGAACAAGCATCTAATTGATTCTGCAAGATCTTCCAATCTAATCACGAACAAGAATCACCTTGGAGTGTGGGCTCCCTTACTTTATATTGGATACCTAAGGATGGAGACAAAGAAAAAAAAATTCTTTGTTATTTACAAATATCTTCCAAGAGAAAAATCCAAGAACGTCCGGTCACTTGTGAATTATCAATCAATTGGATTGAAACTCGTGTGAACCTTGATTCAACGTTGTACACAAAACCTTTTGATGTAAAGGATATTAGTATACTATCAAAAACAAAAACGTTCCCCTTTTTTCTCTGCTTGACCAAATTCACACAATATTGTTTAGAGATGATAGAATTTTGCATAGAGTAAAATCATATTTTTCTCCCTTAAAATTCCTATGATTGCCAAATTCTTCAATAAGAAAAATAGGGCTGGCCGAAATTCACCTCAAATTGCCGTAGGGCTGGCCGAAATTCTCATGCACATATATATAGGATCATAAATCCTTTCCTAAGAAGGATTTACTTTGTTGGCAAGAATCCTTTCCTTAGGTGGATTTAATTAGTAGTTAAGAATCCTTATCTAAAAGGAAATCTAACTTCTCCTATATCCATGTGTTGGCCGGATTCTTCTCTTTGATGTAGATTAGTAGAGTTTATTCTTTCCTAAGAAGGATTACTTGATGGACAAGATTCCTATCCTTAGGTAGATTAACTTGGTGGTTAATAATCCTTTCCAAAGAAGAATTCTACCACTAAGTAGTTTTACTTGGTGACCAAGAATCCTTTTCCAAAAAGAATTCTTTCCTACACCAAGACTCCTAATCCAACTCAATAGTGTATTTGTAACCATATTAAAGACTTCCTAATTTCATTAGATAAATAATTTCTTTTATTTATCTACTTATAAAATATAGTCTTTAACATTAACTTTAATACCAACAATAGTATAGTTTTAGGAGACCATCTCCTACTAGGAAAAAGATTTTGACTTTTAATTAAATAATTAATAAATCACCAAATTAATTAATTTATATTTAATTAAATAATAAAATAAAAATAATATATTTAACCTATTTTTAATAGCCTTTGCCGCCCATACCAAATATAAGGATCATATATTATTTTTCTTATTTTATTAAATCCATTGGACCTTAATAAAAAAATCCACATGTGAACTAGACCTATTCTTACAAAAAGAAACAAGTTCTCTTGCCTTATTACAATTCTAGATGTACCCCTAAATTGGTCCGGTAGAATATATCAAGTGATCCATGCAAGTTCGTGTGGATTGGGGATCTTGACGGGCTATCTAAATTTAAGCTTTAATAGACACAACCCAATCACAATCAATAAATGATTCACTTAGGTCCGATCTATTTAATTTTAGTTCATTCCACTAAAGAAATAAAATTAAACTCTTAAATAAAGATAAAATAAGTTGATGTCACTCACTCATACCCTAGACTACCTTATTGGAGAAAGTGTATCCTCGTGAAGAATACCAGTAATCGGTAAGAGCTCATAGACCGCCTATAGCTTTCCAAGTTGCCATATTTACTCATATGACCACATTTTTAACTTGGATATTTTGACTTGTCCAGAAGCCATGTTTCAATAGACACTAATGAAAACTTAACGTTAAGATTTAATAACCGATACCTCAAAACATCCATATAATGGTATTCTACTCTCATTCAATAAATAGAGCCACGATGCCCATATCTATAAATGAAGTCCTCTATCGATTAACAAATGAATGCCACCAAACTATCGAGGATAGACTATGCTATATAATCGTACTCATTGATAGCTCAATTGATAACACTTGCAACCATAAGTCCATCATTTATCTTAGGATTTAGATAGACTCTCCGATTTTATTCAAATGAAAACTTTTATCTATTGACATTTCTAGATAAAGTATTTCATTTTGATCCTATTCAATGCACCCAGTGCACTAGATTCTTTTGCCCAAAGACACCACACTTTGATGATTTTAGACTCATCATAACACATTTGATCCCACTCAAATGCTAGCAAAAGAATCTACAACTTTGACAAGATAAAGGCGCCCAAACTTCTATCTTAAATTGTGAATATTATTTACGACTAACAAAAGAATTGTGTCTACCTCATACATATATAGATGTATGAACAATTCTTTTTTTCTCATAATATTTTGACCTTATGATTATTTACTTTTGACAATTATAATAATTAAACTATAAATGCTATAAGATTTGTTAAACTATAAATCACTTTATTCATATGCAAAGATTGTTAATTACAATATTACACTCTTGCTATCGAGCATAATCCTAACAAAAGGCTGGCTGGCTAGCCAATTCTAAATGAAAGATTTGGGAGAGAGAAGTTATGTTCTAGGGATCCAGCTTATCAGAGATCGAAGAACAAACTTATAGCACTATCTCAGGCATCATCTATCGATAAGAATCTTATGCAATTTTTGATGCAAAAAATCAAGAAAGAAAATTTACCTTCCAGGCATGGAGTTCACTTGTCTAAGAAACAGTTTCTTACGACAACTCAAGAAGTTGATTTGCAAGAGACTGGACATCTACTATGTTATGGGAGTAGTTAGCAGATACTAGTCCAACCCAGGATTGGATTATTGGGTTGCAATCAAGACTATTCTAAAGTGTCTTCGATGAACGAGAAACTATATGCTAGTGTATTCTAGACAGGATTTGATCACGTTAGGATACATAGATTTTAACTTTTAGTCAGACAGGGATTGCAAGTTTCTCAGTGTTTGATTGGCTTATTTCGTTGACAACCATATTTTGGGATATATATTTAAGGGTAAAATCACCTGCTTAACTTTCATTGAAGAGTTATAAGTGCACACACACACTCATGCATTTTATTTTAATATCTTGCTTGCATGCTTATTTTCCATTTTGTGTGCCTTGTGTGTCTTATTTTTATTTGAGTGTTGAATGTATGTTTGTGCCTTAAAAAGAGGATTTTTTCCTCTATACCATGGTCTAGACCGCTCTCTGTGTAGTTCCCTCCTCCCCGGTCTGCACAGCGGTGTTTGGCAGAGGATGCACGCTATGGCTACCACGGTCTATGCTTGTTGCATATGCCGTGGTCTCCCAAGCGGAGTTTTACAGATGTTGCATGCAGTCCAGACCGCGGTTTGTACACACTGCATGCACAGCGGCCTACAAAGTGGTGTTGTCCAGGCGATACACCGCTCTCTGTGCCACGGTCTGGACATTTACCGGAACCGTGGTACAGCCAGCGGTCCTGGCGGGATTTGGTGGCTTTTCTCCCAAAATGACGTAGTTTCACTTTAGGCTTCATATAAATATACCATCTTCTTCCTAACTCATTTTTTAAAGAGCTTCATAACCTATTTTGGAGAGAGAGATAAGGTTCTTTAGTCAGAGAAGATCCAAGAAGCAATTTTTACTTAACCATCCTTAAAATCTAAATCATCAAGCATCTTTCAAGCATTGGTTTTTTGTGTGTTCATGACTAGGTATTCTCTACATGCTCTAAACTTTATGGTTTCATTACTACGACATGTATACCTAGGGTTTTAGTCTTTATTGCATATTAATTGCTTGCTTGTATGTTTAATTGCTTTTATGACATGATTGTGTATTAATTTTTGGTTGAGATGCATTAATTTGTGATTGCTAGAATTTAGGACGGTTTTACCCTTCTAGCTAATTCTTCTTGCCTTTGCATTTAGACCATTGATATCTAGGACTTGCTTTAATTGTCATTATTAATCCTAGATAAGCATGAATGTCTTGACCTAGCATTTTTTGCATATAGAATATTCTTGCATATTCACTTAGGTTGCCATTATCTCTTAATTGTTGGTTAAGCTTATGGCTATATGATTCGTGCACAAGGTTTGTGATCCAAAATCACTATTAAGGCCTGTTGGGTAGAGTGAAAGGGTTAGTAACTTGATGGTTATACAGGAGGTCAGCCTAGGTTGTAAACTTTTACTCAATAGTGGATTTTGAGGATCAAGGGTGGCGCTCTAAACAGCCAGTGGTTTTCCTATTTGGAGGGTTTCCACGTATATATTGCGTGTTGTTATTATTTTACGTTTGTTGTCTTTTATTTGAACTTTGAGGTAGAATTGTTAATATTGATTAATTCGCAAAATTGGTAATCTATTGAATTAAAATTTATTCACCCCCCTCCCCCCTCTAGGTTATAGACACACACTTTTTAGGGAATTTTTAATTGGTATCAGAGTTGGTGCCTAGATATACTTAGGTGATCTGTGCATTGTGTGTGTCTTACCTTGTGTATTTTGATTGTTTGCATTTTATATGTTGCATTACATTTGCATCTTTATATCATTTGTTACCCTAAAACACTATGGGGTGAAACGGAAATAGTCATGAGGGAGCCTCAAGCACACGACCCCCTTTGCTCAATGGGGTGAATTATGCTTCTTGGAAGGGTAAGATGGAAGTCTATCTTTACCAAATAGATGACCGTGCTTGGATGGCTACTGATGACGGGTATACTCCTCCAATAATGACCACTGACGATGGTATAGAACCTCCTAAGCCCAAGTCAAATTAGAGTACTCAAGAGTTTGAAGCATCCAAGTGGAACAACAAGGCTATGCATACCATCCTTTGTGCCGTGGACGATAATCAGTACAAGCTGGTCCAAAACACTAGGATTGCAAATGAGGCTTGGGACATTCTTCAAAAGGCACATGAGGGAACCGAGGTAGTCAAGGTCTCAAAGGTCCAAGTCCTCCAAATGCAACTTGAGATGATTAGGATGGAGGAGCATGAATGCTTCAATGACTTCCAAGTGAAGTTGATGAATATTGTCAACCAAAGCCATCAACTTGGTGACCTCTATTCGGATAGAAGAGTCAAGTAAAAAATTATGAGGTCACTTCCGTCAAGGTTCGAATCAAAGGTGACGGCACTTGAAGAGAATAGTGAGTACAAGAATATGAAGCCAAGTGAAGTCATTGGAAGATTTCTAGCTTATGAGTCAATATGGAACACCACACCCACACCTTCAAAGAAGCAAAAGAGCATTGCCTTGAAGAACACTAACGTTGAAGAAGAGCAGGAGGATTTAGATGAAGAAATGGCCCTCACGGTCAAAAGATTCAAGAAATTTATAAAGTTTAAGAGGAAAGGATTTGGGTCCAAGGGAAAGGAAGTGAAAAAGAAAACTCCTTTCAACAAGATGGAAAAGTCTCAAGAAAGTGACTTCAAGAAGGGCATTCAATGCTATGAATGCAGTGGTTTTGGTCACATCGCTATAGAATGTGCAAATTTGAAGAAGAAAAAAAAAAGGGAAGGCAATGTCGGCTACTTGGAGTGATAGTGAAGACTTAGAAGAGGAAGAAAAATCTTTGGATGATGAAGATGGAGTTGCCAACTTCATTGTCTTCACAACATCTCATAATGGCAAGGAAGTTGTGAGTGATAAGGAAGAAATAAGTGACTCTAGTGATGAGAGTACCTCTTCCAACTCTAGGTTTGATATTGATGAGGAAATGGGCTATGTAGACTTTATGAATTTTTAAAAAAATTCTAGATTGAAAAAGAAGAAGCAGATTCAAGAGTTGAAAAAGGAGAACCTAGAGTTGACTTTCAAGATTACTTACTTTAGTGAGAAAGTAAAGAGTGGAAAAGAGTTAGAAAAGAATTTGAAGTTGTAGCTTGTGATCACTAAGAAGAGTGGAGAGAACTTAAAGGATGAGCTTAGGGAAGCGAAAGAATTAATTGCCAAGATGACATCCAGAACCGAGAGGCTTGACAAGATGCTATCATATGGGAAGAGTCATAGTGATAAAACGGGCTTAGGATATGTGGAAGGCAAGGATGCCACTTCCTTGAAGAAGACCATATTTGTCAAGAGTCAAGAGGACAAAGAGAATCAAGGTTCACACCAACAAATGAGTTTGAATGAAGTTAAAGAATCATCAAAGCAATCTCAAATGAAGGCTCAAACAAATTCTCTAGCTAAAGCTTATCCACCAAAAACTAGAACTCATCAAAAAAGACCTTAACTTCCAAGAGGCTTTCAAATTCAACAAAGGAGTTTTGACCCACAACCAATAAGAGAAGCTAATTTGGCTCAATCACAAAGGGTGTTTCAAAGAAGAGATTCGGCTCAACAACAAAGGACAACTCAAAGGAGAGGGAAGTCTTCCATGCTTGCACAAGGATATGGTATGAATTCTTACTTTACTCCCATTTATCATTTTTGTGGTGTTGAAGGTCACATAAGGCCGAATTGTTTTAAATCTGTTAAGTAGTGTCATTTTGAAAGCATGATTGAGAAGAATATGCTTAGAAGAGCCAAAATGCATGCACCTAGGAATTTTAGAGCCAATGAACCCAAGGCACCTAGGAATGACAATGTTGCTATTAGGTGGACTAGAGCAAATGAGTATGCTTGTCATGTGGCCCAAGTGGCCTTAAAGGCGAAAGCCTCTAACATTTGGTATCTAGATAGTGGGTGTTCTAGGCACATGACCGGAAATAAGAGTTTCTTTTAGACTCTTGTTGTGGAGGATGGTGGATTTGTCACATTTGGTGATGGCTCACGTAAGAAAGTTTTAGGAAAAGGAAACATATCCATCCACGGTTTATCCTCCTTACCTAATGCTCTTTATGTAGATGGCTTTCAAGCAAATCTTATTAGCATATCAAATTTAAGTGATGAAGGGTTTTCAAACATGTTTGGTAAAGTTGATTGTTTTATTCTGAGAGAAGTTGAACATGTCCTAGTGAAAGGTAAGAGATCAAGTGATAATTGTTATTTTCTTGATTCCAATGGTATCTCTTGTAATTTGTCTAGTTGTGATCAAGTTGAATTGTGGCATCAAAGGTTAGGTCATATAAACTTCAAAGACTTAAAAGTTCTTGAGAGGTTGAAAGTTGTGAGAGGCCTTCCTAAGTTTGGAAATAGGATAGAGAGAGTTTGTGGACCTTGTCAACAAGGAAAGCAACTAAGAGTGTGCATAAGAAGGGAAAGTATCTTGTCACTAAGGAGCCATTAGAGCTTCTTTATATGGACCTTATGGGTCCCATACAAACCGAGAATCTCGGTAGCAAAAGGTATATTTTTGTATGTGTGAATGGTTTTTCTAGATTTACTTGGACTTACTTTCTTAAAGAAAAATCTGAAACGTTTGAAACTTTTAAAATTCTTTGCACTAAAATTCAAAATTAGAAGGATTCTCACATAAAATGCATCAAGAGAATTATGAGTGATCATGAGAGAGAATTTGAAAATTTTAGCTTTGAAAACTTTTGTGATAGTCTTGGCATTTCCTATGAGTTCTCAGCTCCTCGAACTCCTCAACAAAATGGGGTAGTAGAGAGGAAGAATAGAGTCCTCCAAGAGTTGGCCCGGGTGATGTTGCATAGCAACAATGTGCCTAGGAATCTTTAGGCTGAAGCTGTCAATACGGCTTGTTATATAGGCAATAGGGTTTTTCTTAGGCCCGAAACTGGGTAAACCTCATATGAATTGTGGAAGGGTAGGAAGCCAAATGTTAGTTACTTCCATTTATTTTGAAGCAAGTGCTACATTCTAAATGACTGTGATCAACTTGGCAAGTTTGATGCTAAGAGTGATGAGGGGTTTTTCATTGGCTATGCCCTAAATATTAAGACCTATAGAGTTTTTAATTTGAAGACACGAAGTGTAATGGAATCATCTAATGTGGTCATAGATGATTGTATGCCTAAGGTTAGTAACCATGATGAGGAGATTAGTGTGGTTGATGATTCTACGTTGGTGAATATTGATGAGATTTCTAGTGATGAAAAACCAAATCTTGAAAAAGAGGTCACACAATCTCTTGATAGAAAACCTACTTTGGACTCTAAGGAACCCGCTCCTTAGGTTAGGCATCTCCTCAACAAGAGTGACATTCTTGGTAATGTGAATGAGGGTGTGAGGATTAGACATCAATTAGCAAATCAAATTATTTATACTTGCTACACCTCTTAAATTGAACCCAAAAAGGTTGATGAAGCTTTAAGTGATGAATTTTGGGTTCTTGCTATGCAAGAAGAGCTAAATCAATTTGAAAGGAATGAGGTTTGGACTCTAGTTCCTACGCCTAAGAACACTAATGTGATAGGCACTAAGTGGGTGTATAGGAACAAATCAGATGAGGATGGCAACATTGTGTGGAACAAAGCTAGATTTGTTTCACATGGATACTCTCAAATTGAGGGTATCGACTTTGAGGAGACTTTTGCTCCCGTTGCCCGATTAGAGTCTATTAGGCTTCTCTTATCCATATCGTGTGTTCACAATTTTAAATTGTATCAAATGGATGTTAAGAGTGCCTTCCTCAATGGCTTCTTGCAAGAGAAAGTGTTTGTTGAGCAACTTAAGGGGTTTGTGGATCCACACCACCCCAATCATGTTTATCGCCTCAAGAAGGTGCTATATGGGTTGAAACAAGCATCGAGGGCTTGGTATGAGCGCCTCACTCTTTATCTTGTTGACAACGGCTATTCTAGAGGTAGTGTTGACAATACATTTTTCATCAAGTGCACCGAAGATGAGCTATTCGTAGCTCAAATTTATGTTGATGACATCGTTTTTTGTTCCACCAACAACTTGAAAGTTCAACAATTTGTTAATGTCATGACTCATGAGTTTGAAATGAGCATGGTTGGTGAACTCAATTACTTCCTAGGCTTACAAATCAAGCAAATGCATGATGGGATCTTCATATCCCAAGCTAAGTATGCCAAGAACCTAGTGAAGAAGTTTGGCCTTGAGAATGTTAAGCATTGTGACACACCAATGAGTACCACTTTGAAACTTAGCAAGGATGCTATTGGAAAAAGTGTGGATCATAGTCTATATCGTGGCATGATAGGGAGCCTGTTATACTTGACTGCTAGTAGGCCCGATATAGCTTTTATTGTTGGTGTGTGTGCTAGGTATCAAGCCAATCCCAAGGAATCCCATCTATCCTTTGTGAAGAGAATCAATCGATATGTGAATGGGACATCCAACTATGGGATATGGTACTCTTTTGACACTAATGCTAGTTTAGTTGGCTTTAGTGATGCAGATTGGGTAGGTAATTATGATGATAGGAAGAGTACATCGGGCGGTTGCTTCTTCCGAGGGAACAATCTTTTGTCTTGGTTTTGCAAGAAGCAAAATTCCATCTCATTATCCACAGCCAAGGCCGAGTATATAGCCGGTGGGAGTGCTTGCACACAACTCTTTTGGATGAAGCAATTGCTTGTGGATTATGGCTTTAAGCAAGGTAATCTAACTCTTTATTTTGATAACATGAGTACCATCAATATTTCAAAAAATCCCGTCCAACATTCTAAAACCAAGCATATTGACATTAGACATCATTTCATTAGGGAGCTAGTTGAGAGCAAGTGCATTCCACTTGAACATGTGGGCACAAATTATCAACTAGCGGATTTATTTGCTAAACCATTAGATTCAACTAAGTTTAAATCTCTTAAAAGGTCTATTGGGATTTGTCATATGCATTGATGGGTTTTGGTGGTTGACCACATATGGGAGCTCAAGCAAAGAGAGCGAACTTGCATCTTAATAAGCAAATAATTATTCAATTTTATGCTCTTTAACTAATTGCTTGAGTATCTTGGATGCATATATTATTATATGTCTTTTTATTCAATAAGTGTGTTTTTGCCTTATTTGAAATGCATGTCTCATTTGTGTTCAAACATGTATTTTTGGACTATGAAATTTGATTGGGAAGTACATTTGATTGACCCAAAGTTTATCTCCATGTTTATGAAAACTTGATCTTGACATGCTTAAAGTGTTCTGCATGATGAATTTATTGAATGCTTACAAAATGATTGCAAATATGTGTGCAAGTGACTTTTGAGACTTCATTCAATAAGGATATTGTATCCATTTCAAGGATTTTTACTTTCATATAGTCTCTCTCTCTTTACTTATTGAACAAGGCTACTATCATACGGGCATCTTGTCCGGAAAAATCTAATAGGGCGCAATAGTCGCTCATGTCTTGTTCAACTTGTAAAGTTTGGTAGTTGTTTTTTTTCTAATAAACTATATCTTGTTTTCCATTGACAATTTGGTGCAAATTGGTTTGACTTCTCTTGGAACCTCATGTGTTATTTTCCTTTGCCAAATACCATGCTTTTGGAAGTTGATTTTGCATGTATTTCATTCAAGGCAATCTTTCTCACATATTCCAATCAATAAAACTTCCATGAATTTCTCTTTCTCTAAATTAACCTGCATAAAGTTGTTGTATATGATTATATATTTACATTGCAAATATCTCTCTTTGCTAAAATGTACCAGTTGGGAAATACTCCTTTGCCTATCATGTGACAAAAAGGGGAGTAGTATTGGATTTGAGGGGAGTTGATATTGGCATGATTTAAGGGGAGATTGACCTATTGAGAGGGAGTGGATCGATTTAGGAGGAGTGTTTTCTATGTGCATTGTTGATTGCATGTTACTTGTTTCTAATACATGCAAATTGCGCTTGTTTTTATTTATCTTGATCCCTCTCATACACTTGTCTTGGAAAATGTAGTTCTTTGTTTTGTAGGGATGATCCTTCTACAAGAGATGAAAGATTTGAAGATTTAGCTTTAGGTATCTCTTGTAATATATAATGTTTTTTGTTGACCTCTTATTGTTTCTTGTTGTTTGTTGTGAGGATACTTTGTGAGTGAGTGGTTTTGTCACGAAATAGCCAAAAGGGGAGACTGTTAGTTCCTTGGTGTTTGATTGGCTTATTCGCTGACAACCACATTTTGGGATCTATATGTATGGGTAGTTTAGGGCTTCATTGTTCGTAACAAGTTGAAGCATCAAAGGTAAAATCATCTGCTTAACTTTCATTGAAGATGCATTAGTGCACACACACACTCATGTATTTTAATTATCTTGCTTGAATGCTTATTTGCCATTTTGTGTGCCTTGTGTGTCTTATTTTCATTTGAGTGTTGAATGTATGTTTGTGGCTTAAGAAGAGGATTTTTTCCTCTATACCATGGTCTAGACCTCTCTCTATGCAGCGCCCTTACCGCGGACTGCAAAGCGATGTTTGGCAGAGGATGCACGTTGAGGTTACCATGGTTTGTGCTTGTTGCATATGCCACTGTCTCCCAAACGGAGTTTCACAGATGTTGCATGCTGTCCAGACGACGATCTGTACATGCTGCATGCACAACGGCAAACAGAGCGACGTTGTCCAGGCGATACACCGCTCTCTATGCCACAGTCTGAACACTTACCTAGACCGCGGCACAGCCAGTGGTCTTGACAGGATTTGGTTGCTTTTCACCCAAAATGACGTAGTTTCACTTTAGGCTTCATATAAATATACCATCTTCTTCTGAACTCATTTTTTAGATAGCTTCCTAACCTATTTTTGAGAGAGATATAAGGTTCTTTAGTGCGAGAAGCTCCAAGAAGTAATTTTTACTCAACCATCCTTAAAATCCAAATCATCAAGCATCTTTCAAGCATGGGTTCTTGTGTGTTCATGACTAGGTATTCTCTACATGCTCTAAACTTTATGGTTTCATTAATAAGACATGTATACCTAGGGTTTTAGTCTTTATTGCATATTAATTGTTTGCTTGTATGTTTAATTGCTTTTACGACATTCTTGTGTATTGATTGTTGGTTGAGATGCATTAATTTGTGATAGCTAGAATTTAGGACGGTTTTACCCTTCTAGCTTATTCTTCTTGCCTTTGCATTTAGAACAATGATATCTATGACTTGCTTTAATTGTCATTATTAATCCTAGATAAGCATGAATGTCTTGACCTAGCATTTTTGCATATGGAATATTCTTGCATATTCACTTAGGTTGCCGTTATCTCTTTATTGTTGGTTAAGCTTGTGGCTATGTGAATAGTGCACAAGGTTTGTAATCCAAAATCACTATTAAGGCCCGTTCGGTAGAGTGAAAATGTTAGTAACTGGAGGGGTAGACGGGAGGTCAGCATAGGTTGTAAACTTTTACTCAATAGTGGATTTTGGGGATCAAGGGTGACGCTCTAAACTGCCCGTGGTTTTTCCCATTTGGAGGGTTTCCAAGTGTATATTGCGTGTTGTTATTGTTTTATATTTGTTGTCTTTTATTTGAACATTGGGGTAGAATTGTTAATATTGATTAATTTGCAAAATTGGTAATCTATCGAATTTAAACCTATTTTCCCCTCTCTAGGTTATAGACACACACTTTCTAGGGAATTTCAGGGATTCTAGAAAATCTACGTCTGGATCAGTATTCACCCTAGGTGGTAGAGCCATTGTGTGGAGAAGTATCAAGCAATCTTGCATTGCTGACTCCACCAAGGAAGTTGAATATATAGCCTCTTGTTAATCAGCTAAAGAGGTTGTTTGGCTCCATAAGTTCTTGAGTTATCTGAAAGTTGTTCGAGATCTGGATAATCCTATCATAATTCATTGTGATAACAGTTGTGTTGTGGATAAATCCAAAGAACCAAGAAGCTAAAAAATAGGGAATCATATAGAGAGAAAGTATTATCTCATTAGAGAGATAGTGTAGAGAGGAGATGTAATCATCACCAAGATAGCCTTACAAGATAATCATTTTGATCCATTTACAAAGACCTTACCAGCTAAAATGTTTTAGGGTCACCTAGATGGTCTAGGGTTACGAAACATGCCTCACATGCTTTACTGCAAGTGGGAGATTGTTGGGGTTTATGTCCTAAAGAAGTAATTTGTTAATGGATTTATGAAATAAATAAAAGAAAAGTTCAATTCATTCTTGTTGTGTTGTTTATAACTTGTGCATATATTTAACATCCAAGATTGCCGGATGTAATCTCGAACTGTGTATATCTATGTCATATACGGATGAATACAATAAGAGACATGCAATATAAAGAGTCCATAGATAGCAAAGAAAGCTGGATACTTTATTTGCGGTTAATCTATAATTACGGTCCATTTCATAGTGTACGGTGATTATATCCTGAATCATTCATATGAGATATGGAAATGGAGACACCTTATATGATGTGATCGTATAGGACCGGGCTATGATCTATAAGAATCTATCATCAAGATCCGTTTACCGATGAGATTCATATATGAAACAAATATTATGGTGTGTATAATATTAATCTGGAGGGGGCTGAATAGATTTTAAACAAATTTACCCAATTTTTGTTAAAGGTCAAGTTGACGAAAATGCCCCTAGCTAGTTTCAACAAAATCACAAGTGTAAAGATTACGGAAATATTAAAGACACTTGAGATATACGTGGCAACCCTCCAAATGAGAAAAATCATGGGTTGATGAGTGCGCCACACTAGAACCTCAAATCCACTAATGGCAAAGGAATTACAACCTAATCCCGGTTTAAATCCACCACCACTACCTAATCCCGGTATAAGTGAACCTAGTCCATCTTGCTTGCGATTTAAGCTACCTACTCCCGGAAGCAACACAAGTATTACATCTCAATGAAGAGATAAAATGTCATATGTGAATATATGATGATATTCAGAAAAACAAACAAGACTAGGAAATCCTATATGCTTATCTAGAATAATGAGATGACAATTAATGCAATGGTAGATATCATAAGCTAAATGACATGTTCAAAAAGCTTAGCTAAACATAGACCAAACAATCCTATGAAGCTATCACAATACAACACTCAATCATGTCATCATAACAATCACTAATTTGTATCTAGAATATGTTCTAAGAGCATACAAATAGTTAAAGAGATGGCTTAGCAAGCAAAATACTTAACTTGTAAGAAGAGAGTGAATAACTTACCAAACAAGATGTGATGAATTAAAACTATCCATAGATGCACTCTAAATGACTTTAGATGATGCAAGATAAAGTTTTTATGCACATGGGAATGCTTTAAGTGTTTAAAGATGAGTTTTTGGGAGAGCTTTTGCTTTGAAATGTGTTCTAAGAAAAATATATGATGTTTTGAACTCTTACCCGACCTTAAACCAAAGAGTTATATATATATATGAGATCCAAACAAAGTGAGGTCATTTTGGAAAAACGTTCCAGCTTACTCTATGTGCGCTGGTGACGTAGCGCACCACAAGAGCACAACCTAATTTTTCAATTGGAGCTGGATGAGTGGCGCAACACATGCGACAATCCACTGGAATGTTGCGTTAGTAAGGCTGCGCTAGTCAAGTAGCACACCACCAGGGCACAGCCCACTTTTTTAACTTTACACAGGTGCAATGGCGCAGCTCAGTGGCGCATGACAAGCGTTGTTCCACTGGAATGTTGCACTGGTGAGGTACGCTGGTCGAGTAGCACACTACCAGCGCATAACCTATTTTTTCAACACTCAAACACACATTTTCAACAAGTCCAAGAGTGATGAAGATGTAACCTATACTAATGCCTAACATGACATGAAACTTTAACTACAAGATGCAAATATATCAATCAAGAGTCATTTAAACCAAAATGCACAAAAATATAAACACTCAACATATATGAATAAGAATTATGCATGAATTTGTAAGTGATCTCTTCAAAGCAAGTAAGCACAAGAATTTTATCTTTGGTGCTTCTCCTCTTGAGGTCTTGAGAGCCTAAGCTACCCTTACATAAAACCCTAAAAATGTGGTTTGTTCATGAAATAAGCCAACCAATAAATGAGGACTTTATAATCTCCCCCTTTGGCTTTTTCGTGACAAAACTACCACTCACATTGATCCTCACAAAACAAAATAAAACACTGGGAAGATATTCTACATTACGAAGAGATATGCATAAAAAAAATTCAAATCTTCAATCTCTTGTAGAATCATCAACCCTACAAACAAAACAAACAACAAGTACACTTTCCAAACCAAGTGCATGTGAGATGATCAAGTGGATAGAAAACAAAAGCATTTGCATATAAGAATATGAGTAATGCACCATATCATGCAATGCTCCCCCTCAAAGTGTTACTCCCCCTAAATGTAATCTCCCCAAAAACAAGTACTACTCCACTTAAAGCCAACACCTGTTACCACATACTACTCCCCTAACACCACAGTGCATGGTCAATGCTACTCCCCCTTTTTCATGATATAGGCAAAGGAGAAGTCCCCAACCGGGTCACTCAAGGCAAAGAAAGAAAGGAGCATACAAGATTGTTGCATAACTATATAAGCCACATTTATGCAACTCAATTAATATGAGAGAAACAAGGAGATTTATTTGAAGAAAATGTGTGAATCAAAAATGCTTTGCATACAAGACATGTTGCATTCAAGTCCAAAAACAATGGTATTTGGCAAAGCAAATGACAAAGGTTTCCAATATAATTCAAACCAATTTCACCATTTGTCATGAGAGAAGCAAGGATATAGAGTTTTTATAGATATCAAATTTTAATGGCACTATATCCAACTTTAGAAGCTCAACATGGCATGAGCAACTTTGCACCCTATTTAATTTTTCTAGGTAGGATACCCGTATGATAGTAGCCATGTTCAACTAATAAAGAAAGAGAGACATTGATGAAACATTTTAGTCTAACTAACTTTTTCACACAATATTTTGCATTCAACAATTGCATTCATCAAGTCATGATTTATCATTTTTAATTAGCATGTCAATAAAGAATCATCATGTCATGTAGATAATTATAGGTCATTCAATATGTACTTCCTATGTAGATCTCCTAGTCCAAAAATGCATGTTTGAACATAAATATGACATGGATTGTAATCAAAGCAAACTTCACACTTATTGAAGAAAATACAATAGACTATAGTATAAGTGCAACCAAGCTACTCAAGCAATCAATAAAGGAGCATAAACATTTTCAAAAAAAAAAAATGCATGCAACAAGTATACAATAGCTCTCTTTGCTTGAGTTCCCCTTATGGGGTCAAAGACCACAACACATCACTCCATTAAACAAATCCTAATAGATCTACTAAGAGTCTTGAATCGAGTAACATCTTAGGGTTTAGTAAATAGATCCGCTAGTTGATCATTAGTACCTATATGCTCAAGTACTATGCATTTGCTCTCAACTAGTTCTCTAACGAAATGATGACGGATGTCAATATGCTTCGTTCTAGAATGTTGAACCGGATTCTTGGAAATATTAATTGCACTCATGTTATCACAAAAGAGAGTAAGAGTACCTTGATTGAATCTATAGTCGACTAGCATTTGCTTCAATCAAAAGAGTTATGTGCATCCACTCCCAACAACTATGTATTCGGCCTCAGCCGTGGACAAAGAAATTGAATTTTGCTTCTTGCAAAACCAAGAGACAAGGTTGTTCCCAAGGAAAACGCAACCACCCGATGTACTTTTCCTATCATCATAAATTCTTGCCCAATCTGAATCACTAAAGCCTACAAGACTAGCATTAGTGTCAAAAAAGTACCAAATTCCATAGTTAGATGTCTCATTCACATAATGAATGACTCTTTTAACGGAAGAGAGATGGGACTCCTTAGGATCTGATTGGTACCTAGCACACACACCCATACTAAAAGAGATATCGGGCTTACTTGGGGTCAATTAGAGCAAACTACCAATCATGCCACGATACAAAGTTTGGTTCGCACTTTTACCACTAGAATCCTTGCTTAGCTTCAAAGTGGTACTCATGAGTGTGTCACAATGTTTTGGCACTTTCATGGCCAAATTTCTTCACTAGGTTTTTGGCATACTTAGCTTGAGATATGAAAATCCCATCATCCATTTGCGTAATTTGTAAACCTAGAAAGTAACTTAGCTCACCAACAAGACTCATCTCAAACTCATGAGACATGACATCAACAAATTGTTAGACTTTGGTGTTATTAGTGGAGCCAAAAACTATATCATCAACATAGATTTGAGCTATAAAAAGCTCATATTTGTCTTTCTTGATGAATAAAGTCTTGTCAAAACTACCTCTAGTGTAGCCATTGTCTATAAAAAATTGGGTGAGACGCTCATACCAAGCCCTTGGTGCTTGTTTCAACACATATAAAGCTTTGCTGAGGTGATAGACATGATTAGGGTGGTGAGGATCCACAAACAATTCGGGTTGCTCAACAAACACTTCCTCTTGCAAGAAACCATTGATGAAGACACTTTTAATATCCATTTGATATAATTTGAACTTGTGCAAGCAAGAAATGGATAGAAAAAGCCTAATGGACTTAATCCTAGCAACAGAAGCAAAAGTCTCCTCAAAGTCAATACCCTAAATTTGAGAGTACCCTTGTGCTACAAGCCTAGCCTTATTTCGCACAATATTGCCATCCTCATCGGATTTGTTCCTATATACCCACTTTGTGCCTATCACCTTGGTGTTCTTGGGCCCAGGAACTAGAGTCCAAACCTCATTCCTTTCAAATTGATTAAGCTCTTCTTGCATGGCAAGAACCCAAAATTCATCCTTTAAGGCTTCATCAACCTTCTTGGGTTCTATTTGAGAGGTGTAGCAAGTGTAGCAAATTAGATTAGCCATTTGATGCCTAGTCCTAACACACTCACTAACCTCTCCAATGATGTCATCTTTGTCATGGAGTTTCCTAACCCTTGGAGCAGGTTCTTTTGAGTTTAATAGAGGAATTCTATCAATAGGTTGTGTTATGTCATCATCAAGGTTAGCCTTTTCAACATTAGAAACATCAACAACCTTCTCCAAAGAGGAGTCATCAACTATATCTACCTTCTTCTCATAGTCATTAGATTTGAGCCTAGTTTTTAGATTGAAAACTCTGCAGGCTCTACTATTCAAGGCATAGCCAATGAAGATACCCTCATCACTCTTAGCATCAAATTTGTCAAGTTGATCACGGTCATTCAAAATGTAGCATTTGCTTCCAAAGGTGTGGAAATAGCTAACATTTGGCTTTCTACCTTTCCATAGCTCATAGGAGGTTTGCCTAGTGTGGAGCCTTAGAAAGACTCTATTTCCTATATAGCACGACGTATTGACGGCTTCGGCCCAAAGATTCATAGGAACATTATTGCTAAGCAATATCACAATGGCCATTTCTTTAAGAACTCTATTTTTTCTCTCAACAACTCCATTTTGTTGAGGTGTCCTATTAGCCGAAAACTCATGAGAGATGCCTAGACTATTGCAATAGTTTTCAAAATGAGCATTCTCAAATTTCTTCCCATGGTAACTCCTAATCCTTTTAATGCTTTTAATCTTGGAGTTCATTTCATTTTGAATTTTGGAACAAAGCATTTTAAACTTGTCAAAGATTTCAGATTTTTCTTTAAGAAAATAAGTCCAAGTGTACCTAAAGAAGTCATCTACACACACAAAAATGTATCACTTTCTACCTAAACTCTCGGTTTGCATGAGACCCATAAGATCTATGTGGAGAAGCTCTAGAGGTTCATTAGTGGATAAAAACTTGCCCTTTTTGTGCATACTTTTGGTTTGCTTCCCTTGTTGGCAAGGTCCACAAACACCATTTACTTTTTTCCCAAGCTTGGGAAGGCCTCGCACAACATTGAACTTATCTAAGATTTGTAAATCCCTATAGTTCATGTGACCAAGTCTTTCATGCCACAACTCAATTTGTTTATCCTTGGACACATTGCAAGAGACACCTCTAGCCTCAAGACAATAGCAATTGTCGCTAGATCTCATACCTTTTAACAAGGTTTGTCCATTTGGCAATATGATAGAACAATCATTTTTCCAAAATAAGATGGAAAGTCACTAAGATGTGAAATGCTTATCAAATTAGCTTTTAAACAATCAATATACAAATCACTGGACAATAAGGGTAATCCGGGAATGGAAGTGGTTCCCTTTCCTTTAACCTTCTTTTTGGATCCATCACCAAAGGTGACATTTCCTCCCTCCTCTATCACTAGAGACTCAAAGAAACTCTTATTTCCAGTCATGTGCCTATAGCACCCACTATCCAAATACCAAAAATCATAAGAATGAGCTTTCATGGAAATTTATGCAACATGGCAAAAGTGTTCATCCTTTCTAATCCACCTAGGTGCAATAGTTTTCTTCCTAGTGGTCAATGGCACATGGGCTCTAAGTGTCCTTGGATCGTGCAAAGTTGTTCCATTTTTCCTAGTGACATGCATCATGGCTTTAGTCTTTTTCTTCTCTATCATTCTTTCAATTCTACGCATTTTAATATATCTAAAGCAATTTGGTCTAATGTGACCATCAATACCACAAAAATGACATGTAGGAATAAAGTTAGGAATCATACCATAACCTTGAGAATGCATTGGAGCCTTTCCATGTCTTTATGGTTGTCTTGATTGTTGTTGAGGAGCTTTCCTTCTTTGTTGTTGAGCAAGACTTGATTGCTTCCTTGGTTGAGCTTGCATGATAGGTATCTTCCCTTTATAAGCTTTCGGTTGAGGGAAGTTAACTTAAGGAGTCCTTGTAGAATGGGATTGAGGTAGGCTTCTTGGTGCCACCTTCACTTGAGCACTACTTGAACACTCTCCTAGGTCAAGTTTCTTCGTAGGCGATTGATGAGAAGAGGACCCATTGAAGTTTATGCTTTTTACAAAAATGATCTTGCTTGTAGTAGAGGACATCTTGTCATCTTCAAACCCAAGCCCCTTCTTGTCACTTGGCCTCTTTCCAACATCTAGCTTGTGGTCAAGTTTTTTGGTGCTAGAGTTCATCTTGGCCAACAACTCTCTAGCATCTTCAAGATTTTTCTTCAACCTTTCTTCACTCCTCTTATATCTCACCAACTCTTCATTTAGTTGATCAACTTGTGTTGAGAGGTCTAGGTTTTCTTCTTTTAATCTCTTAATTTCATTCTTGTTTTTTAACCTTGAACTCTCAAACTTCGTCATATAGTCCTTGAGATCCATCCTATCCATACTTCCATTTGTGGATTGTGATGAAGATCCATCATCACTTGAGTAGTTTTCCTCTTGACTCTCATTTTCTTCTTCACTAGCATCTTTTCTCCTAAGAGAGGACGTAAAAGCTATGAAGTTAGCCATGAGTTCTTTATCATCCGAAGACTTATCTCCTTCATTGGAGTTTTCACTTTCACTCCATGTGGCAGCCATCACTTTTCCATTTCTATTGACCTTGTGATTTGCACATTCAGGGACAAAGTGACCTATCCCACCACATTCATAGCATTGGACTCCTTTCTTCTCGGTCTTTTCTTGCCTAGGCTCAATCTTTTTAAAGTGAGCCTTTTTCATGAAGTCTTGACCCTTGGATCCGAAACCTTTCCTCTCGGACTTGTAGAATTTCTTGAACTTCCTCATGAGCAAGGCCATTTCTTCATACAAGTCATCACTCTCCTCCTTCTGAACTTTGGAGGCTTTCAAAGCAATATCCTTTTGCTTTTTCGATGGTGTGGGGTTAGGACATTTCCTAGATTCATAAGCTAGAAGCCTCCCAATCATTTCACTTAGCTTCATATCCTTATAACCACTATTCTCTTCTAAAGCAGTCACTTTAGACTCAAATCTTTCGGGTAGAGATCTCATAATCTTCTGCTTGATCTTCCTATCCAAATAAGGATCACCAAGTCAATCAACCTCACTTCAAAGTCATTGAAGCACTCGTTCTTATCCATCTTGAGCAATTCAAACTGTGTTTGGAGAACTTGAAGCTTCGATTCCTTAACCACATCGGTTCCCTCATGTGCAACTTCTAGGATATCCCATGCCTTCTTAGCTTTCCTAGTATTTTAAACCAACTTGTATCGGTTCTTATCCATTGTACATAGAATGGCATGCATTACCTTCCTATTTCACTTTGATGCCTCAAACTCTTGTGCGTTTCATTGTGCCTTTGGCTTCAGTACATCATCTTCTCCATCTGTAGAAGTCATCATGGGTAGAGTGTAGCCATCTTCAACCACCATCCATGCCCTGTCATGAATTTGTCAAATATACGACTCCATCTTGCCTTTCCATGAGGCATAATTCAATCTGGTGAGAAGTAGAGGTCTAGTGCTAGAAGCTCACTCGTTGCCACCATTTCCACTTATTGTGTTTAATGAATGAATGATATGAATGCAAGTGTATGAATGATCAATACACACACAAAATGCAACACACACCAAAATTACCAAGGGTCACCTATGTATGTCTAGGAACCTGCTCTAATACCAATTGAAACAAATATTATGGTGTGTATAATATTAATCTAGAGGGAATGAATAGATTTTAAACAAATTTACCCAATTTTTGTCAAAGGTCAAGTTGACGAAAATGCCCCTACCTAGTTTCGACAAAATCACAAGTGTAAAGAATGCGAAAATGTTAAAGACACGGGCTGATGAGTGCACCACACTAGAACCTCGAATCCACTAATGGCAAAGGAATTACAACCTAATCTTAGTATAAGTGAACCAAGTCCATCTTGCTTGCGATTTAAGCTACCTACTCCCGGAAGCAACATAAGTTTTACTTCTCAATGAAGAGTTAAAATATCCTATATGAATATATGATGATATTCAAAAAAACAAACAAGGCTAGGAAACCCTATATGCTTATCTAGGATAATGAGATGACAATTAATGCAATCATAGATATCATTAGCGAAATGAAATGTTCAAAAAGCTTAGCTAAACATAGATCAAACAATCCTATGAAGCTATCACAATACAACACTCAATAATGTCATCACAACAATCTCTAATTTGTATCTAGAATCTGTTCTAAGAGCATACAAATAATTAAAGAGATGGCTTAGCAAGCAAAACACTTAACTTGTAAGAAGATAATGAAGAACTTACCAAACAAGATGTGATGAAGCAAAACTATCCATAGATGCACTCTTAATGACTTTAGATGATGCAAGATGAAGTTTTTATGCACATGGGAATGCTTTGAGTTTTAAAGATGAGTTCTTGGAAGAGTTTTTCCTTTGAAATGTGTTCTAAGAAAAAATATATGATGTTCTGAACTTTTACCTAACCTTAAAGCAAAGAGTTATATATATATATATGAGATCCAAACAAAGTGAGGTCATTTTGAAAAAAACGTTCCAGCTTCCTCTATGTGCGCTGCTGAAGTGCGCTGGTCGAGTAGCGCACATCCTAATTTTTCAATAGGCACTTGATGAGTGGTGCAACACATGCGACAATCCACTGGAATGTTGCGTTGGTGAGGCTGCGCTAGTCGAGTAGTACACCACCAGTCCACTGCCCAATTTTTCAACTTTACGCGGGTGCAATGGCGTAGCTAAGTGGCACATGACAAGCGGTGTTCCACTGGAATGTTACGCTAGTGAGGTGCACTGGTCGAGTAGAGCACCACAGCGCACAACCTAATTTTTCAACACTCAAACACACATTTTCAACAAGTCCAATAGTGATGAAGATGCATCCTATACTAATGCCTAACATGACATGAAACTTTAACTACAAGATGCAAATATATCAATCAAGAGTCATTTAAACCAAAATGCACACAAGTATAAACACTCAACATATATGAATAAGAATTATGCATGAATTTATGAGTGTGTGCAACTATCTCTTCAAAGCAAGTAAGCACAAGAATTTTACCTTTGGTGCTTCTCCTTTTGAGGTCTTGAGAGCCTAAGCTACCCTTAAATGTGGTTTTTTCACGAAATAAGCCAATCAAAAAATGAGGACTTTACAATATATCAAATAATGATGGCTATATGTGCGTGATCTTAATCCTGAGTGTCTTATCGACTCATTCAGGTTAGATCATGGTCTTTGATATACCATGGGTGAGATCAGATGTAGTTCCTGATCAAAATACTTTGTATGTTGGGATTGCGGCTTTGCTTTTGGCTGGGAAGGTTTGTACACAATAGTGAAATCCACTCCTTCTTGTAAGAAGTAGATGGTAGTTCCCCTATGGGTTGATCCGGGGCTTGGACAATATGAGCGCTTTTCTAATTCTATGAGGGAACAGGATTTATTGTCCATTAAAGAATCAATGGTACTTGAAGGATATATGTAATTAAAGTGGTATAACGGACATTATAACCCAACTCTAATTATGATCTACTGTAGACGATCACTCCATATGTAATAGCTATATCGATGGACACTGAGTTGTATCGTTTTGTGTAAAAGCGTCTGCAGTTGAGAGAGTGCAACTTTTGGGTTTTTAGCGGAATAAAACCGGAGTTAATAATAAAGAAATATTAATTAAATAGTTTAATTAATGATTCCAAGGAATATAGGAGCTCAAAATACTGTGGGTCCACTGGGTCCCCTTGCTAGCCCGATCAATTTAAGTAACAAGGGTTACAGTTAATTAATTGGATTGTCCAATTAATTGTGTTACGAAAGTGACACTTATTTATTCGGAAAATTAATTGAATAATGAGATTATTTAATTTATTTTAATTAATGAATAATGGTGATTAAATAAATTGAATAAAAAGATTATTTAATTATGTTATTAATCACTAAATGGGGGATGTTTGTTGATATTTGTTTTTTGAATAAAATAAAATAATATGATTATTTTATTTGAACTTTATTAGATTGAATTCAAATCAAATCAATTAAACAAAATATTAATCAATATCTTCAAAGATATATGATATTTTAAAAGATTAGATTGATAGGTTTTAAATTCAAAATAGATGGTATCTTTTAATAAAAGTAAAATGAAGATTTTTTTTAAATAAAAAGATATCATGAGGTTTTTAAACGAGAATATATATATATATATATATATATATATATATATATATATATATATGAAAACCAACCAAAACAAGATATCAGTTAAAAAGGAAATATATATATTTGATATATATATATATATATATATATATATATATTATTTAAATAAAAAATAAAAAAAGGAAAGTCAGCACACCAAATAAATGCATTAGTTGAAATGAGTTAAGGCAATTGTATGCTTTTGATATCAAAAAGAGAGAAAAAATATGTGTGCTATGCTTGTAGCTGTGCACGGTTTTTTTGAAAAAAAAAGAGAGGAGATGAAATTATATATATATATATACTTAACTTCTAGAATTGTTCTAATGATTTTTCAAGAGGAAGAAAAAGTTTCTTCTTTGTTATCTCAACATCCTCCATTCTAAGATCATGAATTCGTGAAGGGTCCACTCGCAGTTACTAGTCCCGGGATACAGCGAGGAAGATCGAATGGTTCAGACAATGAGCATTGCAAGAAGTGAAGGAGTCTCCAAACGTTGGTAAGGTTATTTTTTTCTTCTTTATATTGATTACAATTTCCTGTGTATACATATTTATTTATTATTGTAATATTTTACATGTATAAGTTCCAAAAAAGATTTATTATCTCAAGGTCACTGGTCCCAGATCGTTTACGATCTGCATAAAGTTTTTAAAACCTACTTCCACTGCGTGACCGGTGAACGGGGTTCCAACACACACGCCAGTTGGGGTCGTGAAAACCTCTGGAGAGATTTTGCTAGTGACTTCGTGGGTAGGGACCCACGAACTGGGATTGAAAGACACTTTAGAGATGACTTTGGGGGTGACTTCGCTGGTATGGACCCACGAGCTAGGAGAATCTTAATGTATGCCCTAGAGTTGCACAGTGGAAGAAATTTTAAGCTTTTAAAAAAATGTTTAAGCGGATTTTTAAACCTATACGATATATGAAAATAAAATAGATAGGATTCAAAATCATACTTCAAGGCTAACTATTTCGTCCATTCACTTCTTGATGATGCTTTTTGATTTGTACCGCTAGATCATCCTTGCTATCTCCCAAATTTTTGGCAACTGCTTGTGGACACATCATAGGCTTCAGGTGGTTGAATGGAGGAAAAAGAAAACACATGAAAACAACTCTTGCTTTTTCTTTGATGAATTCGGCCACCTTATATAAGAGAAAAAATATTCTTTTCTTTTTCTTCCTCTAGGGTGCAAAGCGCTCTCTTTTTCTTTTTCTTTCCATTTTTTGCTAAGTACTACTCAATTACGTTAATTGAGAGTTGAATTAATTCTTGATCACTTGATAAGATAGTATAGTATTTTTAAATATCTTATATTCAAAATACAAAACTCAATTATCTTGTTTTAAATATCAAAATTCAAAACAAATATCTTGATATCTTATATCTTGATAGGGTTACAAGTGACCTAGATTAAATAAGATTCTAAATCCCATTTAATTCACTGTTGTCACTGTGACTCGAATCCAGGACCTGCTAAAGATAAAATAATCAATATTATTTTTTTCTTTGTTTTTGTCTTGGTTCAAACCCTTGACCTCCATAAAATAATTAATTCAATTAATAATTATTAATATAATTAAATAATCATATTATTTAATTTAATTAATTATTAATCCATTAATTAAATAATCACATTATTTAGTTAATTGCCTGAATAAATTCTTGTTACGTTCGTAACATAATTAATTGGACCAACAAATTAATTAATCCTGAACTTTGTTACTGTCAACGTTTCGGGCTAGCAAGGGGACCTATTAAACCCACAACTTTGAGCTACAATAATCCTTAGGAAAATTAAGTAAACTCTTTAATTAATATTTCATGATTATTAACCTTAGAGTTACTGATGGAAATCATTAACTTAGCAACCATACACCCCAATAGCTAAAGAGCTATGATATATTTGAAATGCAATTTAACACCCTCCAACTAATTGAAACAAACCCGATCGTTCAAGATTGAAGTAAGAGAAACTATTCTAATCACTTTATCAATAGAATGATGATAAAAGCTAATTAGAACAGAACTCAGATTTCCCCAAAACGCCACAAACTATGAAGTTTGATAAGTTTAAAGGCAAAACAAAGATTTTGAGGTTGTTGAATGCCACAAGCTGAATAAGCTTGATAAGTTCCAAAGTTCATGCATGAACTTAAAAACAAAAAACTCACAAAGTGCTCAAATAAGTTTATATTACTCAAATCTCTGCCCTTACATAGAAAAAGCAGCCTTGTTTATATAGAACAAAGGCCAAGGACAATACAACACAAATATAACTGTCCATTAAATGTGTAACCTCCCACTAAATGGCATTTAGACCATGAATAATGGCCATAAAGTATTCAGCCTTTGTAACTCCTTATTCCTAATCAAAGAACATATGAACTCACACTTAACAAAATAAAACCCAATCCAAAAACCCAAACTATTCATAAAATAAGCCCACAAAACCCAACACAATTAAAATCAAAACTAATCATAAAATAAGCCCACAAAACCCAACATAATTAAACCCAAACTAGTTATAAAATAGGCCCACAAAACCCAACATGGCCGAATGGCCTTTTATTCTTCAAGATAGGCTAGAATACTTCATTCTAATAAGGCTGGACTCTTGTCTTCGGGATTTGGAACATGTTAACCATTTTATACTCTTCTTGCATCCTTAGAACCTTGACCAAATTTAGACTATCTTGCTCCTTCCAAATGCTTTCCATTAAACAAGTTAAGGCTTCTTTCATCCTTTTAGCTTTAGCTCGTGTCATTGGTCCTCAATGAATGGTTAAAAGATCTGGATCTTTTCCAACCTTAGCAGAATTGTGATCAACTGGCTGGTCCTCATCACTCCCCTTTCGTAGAAAGTATTCGTCCTCGAATCAGCACCTTCATCACCTACATCACCTACATCAAACAAAGACAAATCAGAAACATTGAAAGTTGCACTAACATTGCCATACTCACTTGGTAGTTCCAGCTTGTATGCATTGTCATTGATTCTTTGAAGGACTCGAAATGGTCATCCCCTCTTGGCATGAGTTTAGACTTTCGTTGGCTAGGAAATCTTTCCTTCTTCAAATGTACCCAAACCCAATCACCAGGTTCAAATGCTAATTGCTTTCGGCCCTTGTTGTGTTGCTTCTCATATTGTAGAGTTTTCTTTTCAATTTGTGTGTGCACCTTTTCATGCAAGCCTTTGACAAAATCAGTTTTTTTGCTTACCATCCAAATTAGCTCTTTCCAAAGGTAAAGGTAGTAAATCCATAGGAGATAATTGATTGAACCCGTACACAACTTCAAATGGTGAATGGTTTGTTGTAGCATGCACACTTCGATTATAAGTAAACTCCACATGTGGCAAACATTCCTCCCAATTCTTCAAATTCCTTTGAATTATGGCCCTTAAAAGCATTGATAAAGTTCTGCTTACCACCTCTATTTTTCCATCTATCTGTGGATGACAAGTGGTCAAATACAGTAGCTTTGTACCCTACTTTCTCCAAAGCGTTTTCCAAAAGTGGCTAAGGAACTTCACATCTCTATCACTCACAATTGTCCTTGGAATTCCTTGTAACCTCACAATTTCTCTGAAGAACAGCCCCGCAACAAATGTTGCATCATCTGTTTTGTGGCAAGGAATGAAATGCGCCATCTTGCTGAACCTGTCAACAACAATAAAAATAGAATCTCTCCCCCCTTTTGACCTAGGTAATCCCAAGACAAAGTCCATTGATATATCAACCCAAGGCTCACTAGGTATAAGAAGAGGAGTATACAGCCCATGAGGCATTACTTTAGATTTAGCTCGTTTGCAAGTAATGCATCTCTCACATATTCTCTCAACGTCTCTTTTCATGTGTGGCCAAAAGAAATGATCACTTAACACACCCAAAGTCTTTTTAACTCCAAAATGCCCCATTAATTCACCACTATGTGCCTCTCTCGCAAGCAATTCCCTCATTGAACATCTAGGGATACACAACTTGTTTTCTTTGAAAAGAAAACCATCATGCCTAAAGAACTTGTCAAAACCCCTTTGCTCACATGCCCCATAAACATTTGTAAAATCAAAGTCAGAATTGTATAAGTCTTTAATGTACTCAAAACCCAATAATTTTGCATCAAGTTTAGAAATTAGATCATACCTTCTAGAAAGAGCATCGGTAACCACATTCTCCTTACCTTGTTTGTACTTGATGATGTATGGAAAGGATTTAATAAACTCCACCCATTTTGCATGCCTACGGCTTAGCTTTCCTAGTCCTTTGAGATATTTCAAGGACTCATGATTGGTGTGTATAATGAATTCCTTGTACCAAAGATAGTGCTGCCATGTCTCTAACACTCTCACCAAGGTATTAAATTCCTTATCATACGTCGGGTAGTTAAGACTTGCTCCACTTAGCTTCTCACTAAAGAATGCAATAGGTCTGCCCTCTTACATTAAGACTTCTCCAATACCTATTCCACTTGCATCACAGTCAATCTCAAAAGTTTTAGCAAAGTTAGGCAAAGCAAGCAAAGGTTCTGAACTAAGTTTGTGTTTAAGCAAGTTAAAAGCATCATAATGTTCTTTACCCAACATAAATCCCACATTCTTTTTTATGCATTCAGTTAATGGTGCAGCAATGGTGGAAAAATCCTTAATGAATCTTCTATAAAAGCTAGCAAGACCATGAAAACTCCTTACATCACTAACACAAGTGGGTTTCGTCCACTCCCAAATTACTTTCACTTTTTCTTGATCAACATGTATTCCAGTATCATTAACAACATAACCAAGAAAAGTAAGTTCATTAGTGCAAAAAATTCATTTCTTTAGATTAGCATATAACTTTTCTTTTCTAAGCACATCAAAAACAGCCTTTAAATGTGTTACATGCTCGTCTAAATTTTTTCTATACACAAGTATATCATCAAAATAAACTACTACAAACTTTCCAATGTAAGAACGCAAAACATGGTTCATCAATCTCATAAAAGTACTAGGTGCGTTAGTTAGGCCAAAGGCATTACTAACCATTCATATAGACCATGTTTAGTTTTGAAAGCTGTTTTCCATTCATCACCTTCATGCATTCTTATTTGATGATATCCAGATTTCAAATCAATCTTTGAAAACACACAAGAACCATGCAATTCATCCAACATATCATCTAACCTAGGGATAGGATGTCTATACTTTACCGTGATTTTGTTGATGGCTCGACAATCAACACACATTCTCCAAGAACCATCCTTTTTAGGTAACAACAAAACAGGAACCGTACATGGACTCATGCTTTCACGTACATATCCCTTTTCCAAAAGCACTTACTTTCTTTTGGATTTCCTTGGTCTCTTCGGGGTTGCATCTATATGCTGGCCTATTTGGTATGCTTGCACCCAAAATGAAATCAATTTGATGTTCAATTCCTCTGATTGGTGGCAAACCAATAGGAACATATTCGGGAAAGAGATCCTCATTTTTCTGTAAAAGATCAACAATAACACTAGGCAAACTCTTGTTAATTTCGTTAGAAACAATTAAAACATCCTTGTGCATAAGTACAAGTAAGGGCTGCCTCATGGTTAATGCTTTCTTCACATCACACATTTTTGCATGAACACTTATTTTTCTTTCACTCAAGCCTTCCTTGTTTTCTCTCCCCTTGTGTTTCCCATTGCTCTCATTTTTACCACTCAACTCACCTTTTTTTTCTCTCTTTCTTGCTTCCTTCCCAAAGTTTCAGCTAATGAAGATTCAAGCTCTTCATATTGTTGTTTTATCCGCATTTGGTCTTCAAAAATTGTCTTTCGAGGCAAAGGTCCAAGTTGGTATTTCTGTTCCTCCATGATCAAAGAATAAGGTTCTTAAACCCATCATGCATTATCCTTCGATCATATTGCCACGGTCTCCCCAAAAACATGTGACAAGCATACATAGGTACCACATCACACCAAACATCATCCTTATATCTACCAATTGAAAAAAAAATTAACACTTGTCGATTTACCTTCACAACACCACTATCATTCAACCATTGTAACTTGTATGGTTTTGGATGTTTAATAGTAGGTAATTTCAGTTTCTCCACAACCAAGGTACTTGCCACATTTGTACAACTTCCGCTTTCAACAATCACATTACACAACTTGTTAGCAATCAAAAACTGAGTATGAAACAAATTTTCACGTTGCTCACCATGTTCATTATTTTTACTTTGCAAACTAAGTGTGCGTTGTACAACCAAATTTTCTCCACTAGCATACTCTACATCACTAGCATCTTCTAAATGTGGTATGTCATCTTCATCCTCTCTCTCACTTTCTGATTCAACTGTCCCATCCCTCATGATCATTACCCTTTTATTAAAACATTCACATGCCACATGACCATGTCCAAGGCACTTAAAACACTTAATGCCTCTAGTTTGATTAGGTTAATTCTCACCTCTAGCCTTGCTGCCTATTTCATTTTTGCTTTTAGTTTCATCAATTTTAGGCTTAACAATGGGTTTATCATCCTTTTTACTCCAATTCGGTTTCCAAGAAGAAGAAGAACCTGAATAAGGTTTTGAATCATACCTGATGCCTTTTCTTTTGAGTTGCCTTTCAATCTTCATGGCCACACCCACCATGTCCTCAATCTCCACATAATGTTATAACTCCATAAGATCAACAATGTTCTTGTTTAACCCAGTCAAAAATCGAGCCATAGTGGCCTCACGGTCCTCCTCCACATTAGCCCTTATCATGGCTATCTCCATTTTCTTGTGATATTCTTCTACACTCATGGAACCTTGTGTCAAATTTTGCAACCGTTGATGCAAATCCCTATAGTAATGGCTAGGGAAAAATCTCCTCCTCATGATTTGTTTCATCTCCAACCAAGTCTCTACGGGTCTTTCACCATTTCTACACTTGTCTTTACACAATTGATCCCACCAAACAATAGCATAATCACAAAATTCAATAGCAGCTTGTTTTACCTTTTTCTCTTCGGAGTAGTTATGACATTCAAAGATCAACTCCACTTTTCGTTCCCATTCCAAATAGGCATCCGGATTGTTCTTCCCTTGAAAAGGAGGAATTTTCATTTTGATGCTGCCTATGTTTCGGTCCACACCATCAAAATGTCCTCTCCTAGCTTGTCTTCTAGGATTAACGTCTTTACTAATGATGGTAGCTTGGCTATCATCCGTGTCTTCTCCACCATCATATACATCATTGACAAAGGCTAGTTGTTTTCCACGTTGTGGTTCTTTTTGCAATCTGGTAATTGCTTCATCATGTCTTTCTAGACGATCTCCTACATCTCCCATCACTTTGAACATACATTCAAATCGTTGTTGCATTGCTTGAATCACTTGATCATTTGAGGAAGAACTTACTTTTTATCTTTGTTAGACATGTTTAAAACCTGAAAAAAAAAAGTTAGAACAGCCTCACAATCACTCCCTCACATGTTTATCTTAAAGAATTGATTCAGACCACTCGTGTTTCAAACAATTATTTGGCTTTTCTCGATGCTAATCTCACCACTCTTGCCTTTTACCTCTCTTGTTTTGTTCTTTGGTTTCTTAGATTAACTAAGGTCCTTTTAAACAAACAATTCAGATTATGGCAAATTCAACAGAGTGAAATTAGGTAGGTCTAAAAAAAACAAACAAAAGGTAGGCCACTTAAAGACAGCAAAGATTAGAACTAAAATATCAATTTCTATCCCAACAAGAATTCTGTTTGTTTTGGTTAAGAAAATAATATTTAAATATTTCCCAAACCGAAATAAGAATGATATGAACAAAGAAAGATTTTCGGAATTTTGTAAGAATTTCTTGAATCCGCAATACTTTTTTTTTGTATTTTTGTTTTGTTTTTTGTTTTGTTTTGTTTTTGTACGGAAAACAGAGAAGAATGACAATAACCTCAAGAAACACAACAATTAAGATGAATTATAGATACGGTGCTATAAGATGAAGAAGAAAAGAAAGTGATAAAAAAAACTAAAAGAACAACAAATAAATGGATATGCAAACCTCAAATTTGAGCTAAGCTCTGATACCAAAATGATGGAAATCATTAACTTAGCAACTATACACCCCAATAGCTATAGAGCTATGATATATATGAAATGCAATTTAACACTCTCCAACTAATTGAAACAAACCCGATCGTTCAAGATTGAAGTAAGAGAAACTATTCTAATCACTTTATCAATAGAATGATGATAAAAGCTAATTAGAACAGAACTCAGATTTCCCCAAAACGCCACAAACTATGAAGTTTGATAAGTTTAAAGGCAAAACAAAGATTTTGAGGTTGTTGAATGCCACAAGCTGAATAAGCTTGATAAGTTCCAAAGTTCATGCATGAACTTAAAAACAAAAAACTCACAAAGTGCTCAAATAAGTTTATATTACTCAAATCTCTGCCCTTACATAGAAAAAGCAGCCTTGTTTATATAGAACAAAGGCCAAGGACAATACAACACAAATATAACTGTCCATTAAATGTGTAACCTCCCACTAAATGGCATTTAGACCATGAATAATGGCCATAAAGTATTCAGCCTTTGTAACTCCTTATTCCTAATCAAAGAACATATGAACTCACACTTAACAAAATAAAACCCAATCCAAAAACCCAAACTATTCATAAAATAAGCCCACAAAACCCAACACAATTAAAATCAAAACTAATCATAAAATAAGCCCACAAAACCAAACATAATTAAACCCCAACTAATTATAAAATAGTCCCACAAAACCAAACATGGCCGAATGGCCTTTTATTATTCAAGATAGGCTTGAATACTTCATTCTTATAAGGCTGGACTCTTGTCTTCGGGATTTGGACTTGTTTGAAACATGTTAACCATTTTATACTCTTCTTGCATCCTTAGAAGCTTGACCAAATCTTGACTAGCTTGCTCCTTCCAAATGCTTTCCATTAAACAAGTTAAGGCTTCTTTCATCCTTTTAGCTTTAGCTCTTGTCATTGGTCCTTAATGAATTGTTAAAGGATCTGGATCTTTTCCAACCTTAGCCGAATTGTGATCAACTGGCTGGTCCTCTTCAATTACTCCACTAAAAACCTGAGATTGCACTCTCGTAACTGTAGATGTTTTTCCATAAACCACAATTTAGTGTCTAGCGATATAGCTATTACATATTGTATGATCCTTTACAAGTAGTTCATAGTTTGATATGGTCATAAAGTTTATTATACCCCACAATTATATCTTTTCCATTTAGTACCATTGATTCTCTAATGAGAAATTATATCTTTCATTCCTCTACGGAAGAAGGAGAGCACTCTTAAATGTTCAAGCACTGAATCAACCCTGACGAGAAGTACTTCTCTACTTCTAATAAGAAGGAGCAGATTCCACTATTGTGTACCGATTTTCCCATTTATAAGCCAAACCGTGATTCCAAGATACCTAGATATTGATAAGAAATGCTACTCTAATCTCACCCATGGTAAATCAAATACCATGATCTAACTTGAAGGAGTTAGTAGGACACTCTAGATTAAGATCACCCATATACAACCATCATTTATCGATATATATGAATCTCCCTATGGAATAGATATTGATGAGAGATTTATATAGATCGTAGCCAAGTCTTTTATGATCACATCATATTAAGTGTCTTCATTCTCATATCACCATATGAGTAGTTTTGGATAAGACCATCATACAATAAGGAATGGACCACACCTGTTGATTATCTACAAATAAAGTACCCAACTTTATTTGTTCTCTATGGACTCCTTAGATTGCATGTGTCAAATTGAATTCCTCTGTGTATATGATCATATACTCAGTTTGAGATTATATCCGGTAATTTGGATGTTTAACACATATGATATAAAAATATGGGACATATAAATTGAATGAAAATACTACTTTTATTTATAATTTATCATAATTTATAAAATACAAGCTTTAAGGCAAAAACCATAACAATCTCTCAGTTGCACTAAAGCAGATGCGATATAAGGAGAGCACTCTTGGTGATTACTGGTATTCTTCACGAGGATACACTTTCTCCAATAAGGTTGTTTAGGGTACGAATGAGTAACATCAACTTATTCTATCTTTATTTAAGTGTTCAATTTTAGTTCTTCAGTGGAATGAACACAAATTAAATAGATTGGACCTAAGTGAATAATTTATTGATTGTGATTGGGCTGTGTCTATTGGAGCTTAAATTTAGATAGCCCGCCAAGATCCTCAATCCACACGAACTTGCATGGATCACTTGATATATTCTACCGGACCTATTTAGGGGTCCATCTAGAATTGTATTACGGCATGTTAACTTGTTTGTTTTTGTAAGAATAGTTCTAGTTCACATGTGGATTTTTTATTAAGGTCCAATGGATTTAAATAAAATAAGAAAAATAATATATGGCCTTTTTATTTAGGTATGGGCGGCAAAGGATATAAATAATAGCTTTAATATATTATTTTTATTTTATTATTTATTTAAATGGGAATTAATTAATTTTTTGATTAATTAATTATTTAATTAAAAGTCAAAATCTTTTCCTAGTAGAAAATGGTCTCCTAAAACTATACTATTGTTGGTAGTATAGTTAATGTTAAAGACTATATTTGATAAGTAGATAAATAAAAGAAGTTATTTATCTAATCAAATTAGGAAGTCTTTAATACGGTTATAAATACACTATTGAGTTGGATTAGGAGTCTTGGTGTAGGAAATAATTCTTTTTGGAAAAGAATTCTTGGTCACCAAGTAAAACTACTTAGTAGTAGAATTCTTATTTGAAAAGGATTCATAACCACCAAGTTAATCTACCTAAGGATAGGATTCTTGTCAATCAAGTAATCCTTCTTAGGAAAAGATAAACTCTCCTAATCTACATCAAAAAGGGGAAGTTCGGTCATCACATGTTCAATATGGGATAGGATAGATTTCCTTTTAGATAAGGATTCTAACTACAAAATAAATCCACCTAAGGAAAGGATTCTTGCCAACCAAGTGAATCCTTCTTAGGAAATGATTTATGAGCCTATATATATGAGCATGATGAATTCGGCCAGCCCTAAGGAATTAGAGAGGAATTTTGGACAAGCTTATTTTTCTGAGAGAAAGTTTCGGCCATCATAGGAATTTTGAGGGAGAAAATTTTGATTTTACTCTAGACAAAATTCAATCATCTCTAAGCAATAGAGTGTGAATTCGGCCAAGTAGAGAAAAAGGGGGAACGTTTTTGTATTTGATAGTATACTAATATCCTTTACATCAAAAGGGTTTTGTGTAAAACATCGAATCAAGGTTCACGCGAGTTACAATCAAATTGATTGATAATTCACAAGTGACCGGACGTTCTTGGATTTTTCTCTTGGAGGATATTTGTAACTAACAAAGAAAAGATTTTTGATTTGTCTCCATTCTCAGGAATACAATTTAAAGAAATGGAGTCCACACTCCTAGATGATTCACGTTCGTGATTGGATTGGAAAATCTTGCAGAATCAATTCGTCGCTTATTCAATCGTCACGTAAAAAAGGTACGATACTTTTATATACATCAATTAATCTAGGGTTAAGGTTCTCGTTGCATAAAAGGGAAAAATTTTATTTATACACAAACCGTAATTTCATTTTTTATCACACTTCTGTTGCGTTTCTAAATAGTTTTTTCCCTACAATTGGTATCAGAGTCTGGTTGTACCCTTGATTAATTGATGAATGTGTTCGTGAATCTTTTTCTTTTTATTGTATGTATGCATGTTTTAGAAAGAGATGGCACTCTAGGTATTCGCATATATATTTACATTGGAATTTATGGATATATATATGTTTTATATGTGGTTTGTTATTGCTCAATTTTGGTCCTAGAATTTCAATGTAATTTTGTTTTGGGATTGTAACAAGAAAGGTGGTCTATTATCGCCATAATATCCTTCTTGTAAGTTGCTAAGTTTTTTTTTTATTTTGTTGTTGTAATAATAAAAAAAAAACTGCAGTATTTTGTTATGTAAATTCTTCTGTAATACATTCAAGTTTGGAAGACTTGAAGGTTTGAAGAATTAGGAGTAACAGGAACAAGTTTGAGACCGTGCGAGCCGTAACAACGAACGTGCGTGCGAAGAGCACGCAGCCACATTTGTTATTGCATGGGCTGCGCACGGCAGCCCTTGTTGTAGCCATGGGCTGCGCATGGCAGTCCTTTATGGGATTGTGACGTACACACGCCCGTGGGTAAGGGCAAGGGGTGTGCACGCCCATGGGAGGTAGCCAAGGGAGTCCGAACGACGAAGGTCGCGTGAAGACTTGTTCTCCAAGAAAGGAGTTCTTGTATTCCAAGATATATGTAATTTACTTGTTTTTCTAGGATGGACCAAAATTGTAGCTATTTATATTTTTGTAAGTATTGCAATGTTTGTCATTGTTTGATAACATGTCATATAGAATAGGAGTGCCACTCATATATCTCTTTTGGTATGAACATGCATTGAATGGTTTAAGTATCTAAATTGGCATCTAGATAACTTGGTAAATCATTATTTGGCATTCGATCACACGCCTTAAACAATTGAGTGGGAGAAGGTGTTTTTGAACACCTACGGCCTCCAAGTTTAGTTGACCTTTATGTTTCGTGAATAACCTCCCAAGAGGTAATCATGAATGGAATTTAGCAAGATACTTCCTTACAAGGATAGACTAGACAATTAGCCCAAACGATATCTACTCCCAAAGGTCGATAGCTTGGTAACACACTCAATGTGAGTTTATTAATATCCTCTCAAGAGTTCTTGTTAATAAAATCACAAGGCCAAAATTGAAAACGTTGGTTGTTATGTTAACAATTTGGTGAGACCTAGTCCGACTAGTAAATAATGTGTACTCCCAAAGGAGGCGTGACATTTATGGGTGTTGGATCACCGTTGAATCTTTACGATTGAATTATTTCATTTAATTCAAGATAAATATTCAAAAGTGCTTTATCATGATTATTTACTTATATAATTTTTGTTATTAAAAAGAAATCATAACCCCATCCCTAATCAATATACTAAAAAGATAATACTTTAAACTAATGATAATTATGTCACATGGAAAAGGAATATTGGGTTGTTGTTAAAAATTGAAAAGTATAAGTTCATTCTGTAAAACTAATGAATCTACTCAGGAGCTAAGAGATGAGTATCAGTAATGGAAGTCTTTAGATGAGATGGCTAAATGTACGTTACATTATGGCCATCATTTCCAACGTGTTGCAACAACAACATGAAGGAATGGAGACTACTGCCGATATTATGATGTCTCTAGACAAGTATTCATATGGTTGGTAAAGTTGCTACTATTAAGACGCGTTAGAAGGTCAAGAGACAACAAAAGAAAAAGCAACTTGAGCCTTCTTAGAAGGAGACCAAGAAAGTAACCAAGATCAAAGGAAAGTGTTTTTTGTGGTGAAAAGGGTCAAAGGAATAGACTGGATAAGAATGAATTCAACTTGCATTTAGGCAATGGAGCGTTGGTATCTACTAGTGTAGTGGGAGATATTAGAATCAATTTTGATTCTTATAGGCATTTAGTTTTAATAAACATTTATTATGTACCACAATTTAAGAGAAATTTAATTTCGGTCTCTTGTCTAAATAAATTTGGATATTCGGTTACTTTTAATAAAGGTTTTATTATTAGTAAGAATAACAAATTTGTTTGCAAAGGTACATTGGAAAACGGTTTATTCTATTTGCATGGAAATATCTCTCACTTGTTAGACACGGAATCAACGGAACCCAATCATAAAAGAGTAAAATTATCAAAAGATGAAACCTACCTATGGCATTTGCGCCTAGGTCATATTAACCTTAATAGGATTAAAAGATTGGTATGTGACGGACCTCTAAGTGACTTAAAGGTTGATGATCCACCAACTTGTGAATCTTGTTTGGAAGGTAAAATGACTAAAAGGTCGTTTACGAATAAAGGCGCAAGAGCCATCGAATGTTTAGGATTGATACCCACTGATATGTGTGGACCTATGAGCATTCAAGCTAGAGGTGGATATGAGTACTTCATCAATGTCACGGATGATCACTCAAGATTTGGTTATATGTATCTCATGAGACATAAGTCGGATGCTTTTGATATGTTCAAAGCATTGAAAGCTGAAGTAGAAAATCAGCTTGAGAAACGTATAAAAATCTTGAGGTCCGATCGTGGTGGAGAATATTTATCGGGTGAGTTTCAGCAATATCTTATTGATAATGGAATAATTTTTCAGTTTTCTGCACCAGGCACACCTCAACAAAATGGGGTAGCAGAAAGGAGAAATAGAACTCTTTTGGATATGGTTAGGTCTATGTTGAGTTATTCAACGCTCCCTAGTTCTTTTTGGGGATATGCTTTACAAACTGCCATGTATATTCTAAACGATGTACCATCTAAGTCGGTTCCTAAAACACCGCATGAGTTCTGGACTGGGCGAAAGCCTAGTTTACAACACTTAAGGATATTTGGATGTCCTGCGCACGTGTTAAAAGGAAAGACAGATAAGATGGAGTCTCGTTCAGAAACATGCATATCTGTAGGGTATCCAAAAGGAACAAAAGGATATTATTTTTATAGTCATTCAGATCTTAAAGTATTTGTTTCGACAAATGCCAAATTTCTTGAATAGGACTATATGAATAATTTTGTGCCTATCCTAAATGAGCTTTTAGGAGATACAATTTCACAAGAGGTTTCACAACCAAACCCAATTGTAAGTTCCGTACCAACACAAAATCAACATTCTACCATACCTTATCGTAGTTGGCGGGTTGTTAGACAACCCGAGAGATACATCGGTATAGGAGAATCAGTAGAGAATCTTCTGGACGACGATGATCCCTATACCTACAAGGAAGCAATGGAAGATGTTGATTGTCGCCATTGGCAAAAGGCAATGCAATCCGAAATTGAATCTATGTTTAAAAATAAAGTCTATTCTCTTGTAGACTTGCCTAAAGGGATAAAACCCATCGGGTGCAAGTGGGTATACAAGAGGAAAAGTGGAATGGATGAAAAGGTGGAAACCTTTAAAGCTAGACTGGTAGCTAAAGGTTATACACAGAAGGAAGGTATCGATAATGAAGAAACCTTCTCTCCTGTGGCCATGCTTAAATCCATTATTATACTCTTATCCATTGCGGCATCTCTAGACCTAAAGATTTGGTAAATGGACGTCAAGACAGCTTTCCTTAATGGAAGTCTTGATGAAAGCATCTATATGATGCAACCAGAAGGATTCATTGACAAAGGCCAAAAGGAAAGGGTATGCAAGTGCAAAGATCCATAAATGGATTGAAGCAAGCATCCAGATCCTGGAACATAAGGTTTGATCAACCCGTTAAAGGTTTTGGATTTATTCGAAACCTTGATGAACCTTGTGTATACAAAAGGATTAAAGGCGATAAGTTGGTTTTCTTAGTTCTTTACATTGATGATATACTACTCATCGGAAACGATGTAGGTGTATTGAAACATGGCTTCTGGTCAAGTCAAAATATCCAAGTTCAAAATGTGGTCATATGAGTAAATATGGTAACTTAGAGAGCCATAGGCGGTCTATGAGCTCTTCGCGATTACTGTTATTCTTCACGAGGATACACTTTCTCCAATAAGGTTGTCTAGGGTATGAATGAGTAACATCAACTTATTCCATCTTTATTTAAGAGTTCAATTTTAGTTCTTTAGTGGAATGAACTAAAATTAAATAGATTGGACCTAAGTGAATCATTTGTTGATTATTATTGGGTTGTGTCTATTAGAGCTTAAATTTAGATAGCCCGCCAAGATCCCCAATCCACACGAACTTGCATGGATCACTTGATATATTCTACCGGACCAATTTAGGGGTCCATCGAGAATTGTATTACGGCATGTGATCTTGTTTCTTTTTGTAAGAATAGATCTAGTTCACATGTGGACTTTTTATTAAGGTCCAATGGATTTAAATAAAATAAGAAAAATAATATATGGCCTTTATATTTAGGTATGGGCGGCAAAAGCTATTAATAATAGCTTTAATATATTATTTTTATTCTATTATTTAATTAAATCGGAATTAATTAATTTGTTGATTAATTAATTATTTAATTAAAAGTCAAAATCTTTTCCTAGTAGGAGATGTTCTCCTAAAACTATACTATTGTTTGTAGTATAGTTAATGTTAAAGACTATATTTGATAAGTAGATAAATAAAAGAAGTTATTTATCTAATCAAATTAGGAAGTCTTTAATACGGTTACAAATACACTATTGAGTTGGATTAGGAGTCTTGGTGTAGGAAATAATTCTTTTTGGAAAAGAATTCTTGGTCACCAAGTAAAACTACTTAGTGGTAGAATTCTTATTTGAAAAGGATTCATAACTGATATGAACCTCACCAAGAGTAGTGAGACCCGGAACCAATATATTGTAACGAAGGATCGTTTTCTAATCAAGTTTTTAAACAAGAACAAAATCGGACCGCGACCCGTTACCTATAAGGAGGTAAGAACCAACGGTATCAAGAAGATTGTAGACGCCACACTCAAGAACAAGAAAGAAGGTGAGTGATAAGTCAAGGTTTGAACGCCACAAGGTAGAACCTTGATAAGTTCATAGTTCTATGAAGAACCAAAGAGAAAAATTCTCTATAAATTTATTTCTATTCAAAATCTATTCTCAAATTACATCAATTGGTCCCTTTTATACTACAAATATCTAAGACCTAAAAGGGAATAAATATTAGGCAATTAATGCCTTACAATTAGGAAAATAAATGCAAACAACTTTAGAAAAATAAATAAATACCAAACTAGCAACTAGTTGATTTGTTCCTTATTTGGAAAGCTGAATTTGGGAAACAAATCAGCCATTTATTTGGAAAACAAATCAACTCTTTATTTGGGGAAATAAATAAAATAAGGAATATGCTGAAATTGGCAATATGCTGAAATTGAATTCTCCTCCAACCATACGTCGCCCAAAATATAGGAAATATGTTGAAATTCGGACTCCTCAACTCAAGTCTTCGCGCAATAAGATAGATGGCCAAATTTGGACTTTTTGTGATCTGTTTTGGAGGACAGGGTCTTCATATCATCTGTAGATCTTGTCTTGGGCTTTCCGAAAACATATTATAATAGACGATCGGACTTCAGATGCTCTCTATAGAGGTCCACGAAGTTCAGCCCGGATTTGGTATTCATGTGGGCAGAATTTGGACTTTAGCAACTCGGAATCAGCCCATCATTTAATACTTCTTTGATCCTCTTGCTTCCTTTTAATTGGCCCAATTGGAATATGCAATAGTTCCTTTGGTGATGCTTCTTGATTCTCATCATTCCCCCTCTCTTCAAAAGGATTCGTCCTCGAATCTTCACCATAATGTTGTTGATAGCCTGCGACATTTCATCAAAGCCTTGCAAATTAGAAGCAACAACACTAGGCAATGAAGGGTTAATTCCATTAGTACTAAAACATGCCTCTTTGTACAAAAGTGCAATCATTGGCTGATTTGAAAACAAAGCCTTTTTAATCTCACTCTCTCTTGTATAAAAACTCATTGGTTTTCTCTCTCTTTTTTTCTCATCAGCCTCTTTTTCATTTTCATCTTTTTTTTCTTTTTTTGCTATTTCTGACTCTTTTTCTTTTATCTCTCTTTCTTTTGAACTCTCACTCTCACTCTTTTTTTTGGCATCTCTCTCTTTTCTTAAAACTTGATCTTCATACACTTGTTTTGGGGTTAAAGGTACAAGAGTGATTGACTTTTTATTGAGTACAAAGGAGTATCTATTGGTATACCCATCATACGTCACATGCCTATCAAATTGCCATGGTCTCCCTAAAAGGATATGACTCGCATTCATTGGTACCACATCACAAAGGACTTCATCTTTGTATTTTCCAATCGAAAACGACACCAACACCTGTTTAGTCACCTTGATTTCCCCACTATCATATTGTAACTTATAGGGTTTTGGGTGCTTCAAAGTGGCCAAATTCAGTTGCTCCACAAAAATAGTGCTAGCCACATTAGTAAAACTCCCTCCATCAATAATCATGCTACATACCTTATCATTAACATGGTAGCGAGTGTGAAAAATATTGTCACGTTGTACCTCATCATCTTCCTTGGCTTGAGCACTAAGAGCTCTTCTTGCCACCAAAAGCTCTCCGTCCACCGGATATTCAATATCACTTGCATCCTCCAAAGGTGGCATGGACTCATCATCAGATTCACCTTCAGATTCGATCTCACCATCATCCTTCAAAACCATTACTCTCTTGTTTGGGCATTGAGATGCAATATGACCTGCTCCCAGACACTTAAAGCATTTAATGTCACGATTTCTAGAAGGTTGAGAATCTGATGTACCTTGTTTTAATGTGCCTCCGACTTTATGATCTCTGGAAGGTTCGGCCTTGGCCTTGAAACTAGGTTGGTCATCCCTCTTGCTCCAATTCGATTTCCATGATGATGAAGAACCCGAATTTTGCCCAACCCGTGTTGAACTCTTTCTCTTCAACTGTTGTTCCACCTTAATTGCCATGTGTACCATGTCACTCAATTCAACATAATGTTGCAACTCCACCACATTTGCTATGTCTCGGTTTAGTCCATTTAAAAACCTAGCCATAGTAACCTCTCGGTCTTCCTCTACATCAGCTCGAATCATGGCTATCTCCATCTCCTTGTAGTAATCTTCAACACACTTAGACCCTTGAGTAAGGGTTTGTAATTTTTGAAACAAACCCCTATAATAGTGACTCGGAATGAAACGCTTCCTCATGACAGCTTTCATCTCCTCCCAAGTCTCAATAGGTCTTTCTCCATGTCGTCTTCTACTCACAATCAATTGATCCCACCAAACGATAGCATAATCAGTAAATTCTATGGCAACCAACTTTACCTTCTTTAATTCAGAATAGTCATGGCAGTCAAATACCAATTCTATTCTTTTCTCCCACTCTAAATAAGCTTCGGGATCAGTTTTACCTTGGAACGTTGGGATTTTCACCTTTATACTACCCAAATTATTATCAGCCCTCTCTCCATACCTATCTCCTCTATACCCATACCTATCTTCTCTATTCCCATACCTAACTCCTCTACCTCCCATTTCACGCCTCAATCTACCCGTACCCACATTGGACATGCGATCACCCACCTCTAGGTCATTCCCATAATCATCATCATAATCGTCTCTAGGTGGGTTTCTTTCTCTTCGTTCCACATTAGGAACCCTAATTTGTTGCACCCTTTGTGAACTAGACTCCACCTCATCTATCCTATCATGCACCTCACCAATCTTAATCTCCATCCGCTCCATGTTTTTTTGTATGGCTTTATACAAAAAATTAAGATCTATCGTTTCTGGTGCATCATCAGATAAGTCTCTACTTTTATCGCGTGACATATTTGAAAACTGCAAAGCAAAAGAAATTAGTAAGCCTCACAAACACTCCCTCACGTGTTTACTCTCAAAGATGGTGGCACTCACACTTGTGTTTTCACTCAATTCTTTGGCTTTTACCCTTTGATGAGCTCACACACTCTTGCCTTTTTCCACTCTTTGTTAACTCTTTCAGTTCTTCCTTCTTTTTTTTTTGACTTATACGGACACTCACAAGAAGTGTAAGAAAAATAGAAGTAACTGAGCAAAAGGACAAGAATAATGAAGACGAAATTCTTTAGCTATTAATTATTTTTTTTTTAATATCAATGCACGAAATCAAGATAATGAATAGAAATAGTTGATATAGGTTCAACTACACAACCCAAAAAAAAAAATATTTGTTTTTTTTTTTTTTTTTTTTTTTTACCGACCTTGATCAAGTGGACACAAGCAAGCTTTTGGTACTTTTTTTTTTTTTTTTTTTTGTTTGGTACCTGATTTGATCAAACGTTTTTTTTTTTGTTGAAACAAATGAATACAGAGAAGAGAAAGAACAAGGATAGATTAAACCTGATTTAGAAGCCTAAGCTTTGATACCAACTGATATGAACCTCACCAAGAGCAGTGAGACCCGGAACCAATATATGGTAACGAAGGATCGTTTTCTAATCAAGTTTTTAAACAAGAACAAAATAGGACCGCGACCCGTTACCTATAAGGAGGTAAGAACCAACGGTATCAAGAAGATTGTAGACGCCACACTCAAGAACAAGAAAGAAGGTGAGTGATAAGTCAAGGTTTGAACGCCACAAGGTAGAACCTTGATAAGTTCATAGTTCTATGAAGAACCAAAGAGAAAAATTCTCTATAAATTTATTTCTATTCAAAATCTATTCTCAAATTACATCAATTGGTCCCTTTTATACTAAAAATATCTAAGACCTAAAAGGGAATAAATATTAGGCAATTAATGCCTTACAATCAGGAAAATAAATGTAAACAACTTTAGAAAAATAAATAAATACCAAACTAGCAACTAGTTGATTTGTTCCTTATTTGAAAAGCTGAATTTGGGAAACAAATCAGCCATTTATTTGGAAAACAAATCAACTCTTTATTTGGGGAAATAAATAAAATAAGGAATATGCTGAAATTGGCAATATGCTGAAATTGAATTCTCCTCCAACCATACGTCGCCCAAAATATAGGAAATATGTTGAAATTCGGACTCCTCAACTCAAGTCTTCACGCAATAAGATAGATAGACAAATTTGGACTTTTTGTGATCTGTTTTGGAGGACAGGGTCTTCATATCATCTGTAGATCTTGTCTTGGGCTTTCCGAAAACATATTATAATAGACGATCTGACTTCAGATGCTCTCTATAGAGGTCCACGAAGTTCAGCCCGGATTTGGTCTTCATGTGGGCAGAATTTGGACTTTAGCAACTCGGAATCAGCCCATCATTTAATAATTCTTTGATCCTCTTGCTTCCTTTTAATTGGCCCAATTGGAATATGCAATAGTTCCTTTGGTGATGCTTCTTGATTCTCATCAATAACCACCAAGTTAATCTACCTAAGGATAGAATTCTTGTCAATCAAGTAATCCTTCTTAGGAAAAGATAAACACTCCTAATCTACATCAAAGAGGGGAAATTCAGTCATCACATGTTCAATATGGGATAGGGTAGATTTCCTTTTAGATAAGGATTCTAACTACCAAATAAATCCACCTAAGGAAAGGATTCTTGCCAACCAAGTGAATCCTTCTTAGGAAAGGATTTATGAGCCTATATATATGAGCAAGATGAATTTGGCCAGTCCTAAGGCATTTGAGAGGAATTTCGGCCAAGCTTTTTTTTTCTGAGAGAAAGTTTCGGCCGTCATATGAATTTTGAGGGAGAAAAATCTGATTTTACTCTAGACAAAATTCAATCATCTCTAAGCAATAGTGTGTGAATTCGGCCAAGTAGAGAAAATGGGGGAACAATTTTGTTTTCGATAGTTTACTAATATCCTTTACATCAAAAGGGTTTTTTGTACAACATCGAATCAAGGTTCACGCGAGTTACAATCAAATTGATTGATAATTCACAAGTGACCGAACGTTCTTGGATTTTTCTCTTGAAGGATATTTGTAACTAACAAAGAAAAGATTTTTGCTTTGTCTCCATCCTCAGGAATACAACTTAAAGAAAGGGAGCCCACACTCCTAGGTGATTCACGTTCGTGATTGGATTGGAAGATCTTTCGTAATAGATTCGTCGCTTGTTCAATCGTCTTGCGAAAAAGGTACGATACTTTTATATACATCAATTAATCTAGGGTTAAAGTTCTCGTTGCATAAAAGGGAAAATTTTTATTTATACGCAAACCCTAATTTTATTTTTTATCACGCTTCCGTTGCGTTTCTAAACAGTTTTTTCCCTACAGTACTGGTATAGGTAACCCACAAACATTGTACTCCTAATTTGATCATCAGTAAAGTCTCCCTTTGTTTCTCCATCTCCATTTACTTATGTTTTCGACAACGGTAATTTACCATGATCGCCATGAACCGGGGAAACCATATGGTTACCTGATCGATCATTATTTTTATATGTTTTTTATCCTTAATACTCCAATCAATTGCTTGTTTCTTGAGCCATTTAGGTGTTTAATGTGTGTGTTTGAGCATTTTCAGGTTGTTGGATATAAGTGGTGTATTTGAAGTGTTTCAGAGGAGAAAAGTGATTTTAGATGATTCAAGAGACTTATATGTAATTTGCCACCAATTTCCATGAATGCCGCTGTGAATTTCCACAGCAGTGCCTAAAGCGATCCAAAAATAGTGAAAAAAAAGTTGTCAAACCCTACGGATTGTCACAGCGGTTCCTGAGACGGTGCAAGAATCTGTGGTGTTAAGACCATATCTCTCACCTCCAATTGAACTGTGTGTCCTACCACCTATGGATTTGAAGCCCCGGAAGTATAGTTTCCAACACAATTTATGGCTTGTCAATGCAAATTTTATAGAAGAAGTTAAACTTATTTGAGTACCTATTGCACATATCATTCAGTCATAAAATATGTGAACAGTAATGGGATTTGTTTTGCAAATTGTCAGATCAGGAAATATTACCTTCTCGGATATGGGTAGGTGTCTTGGGAAGCAAGTTGATACTTAATCCTAATATTTCTTTAATAAGTAGTGAATTTTATTGGATTAGGAAAGAAATAAAATCCCAAAAAGGTAGAGTTCTAAAAAGAAATCGATTTCCTTGTTGTTTAAGGACATGGCCTAGTATCTACACCTATTTAAACCCCTTGTGAAACCTAATTTCAAGATACACAAGCCAAGGGGGGTCCCAAGCCACCAAGGGGGTCATCCCCTACCACTTCATCACCATACAACTTCCATTCATCTTTACACATCGAAGATTTGAAGATGAAGAAGAAGCAGAATTCATCATTGAAGACTTGAAGAACTCAGTGAAGGCCAAAATGGGTTTTATCTTTTCTTTTTCTTCTCTTATTTTCATCATGTGTAACTAACTCATAGTAGGGAATCAATGTGAACCCCTATGAATGCTCTTTGTTAGAATTGATGATATTTTCATTAATTCGAGTTTTGATTTATACAATTCATCCTATGTCTTAATTCTTTATTTTTGTTTATGCATAATCATCCGTTGGCATGAATTTAGGGTTTTGATAATTTAATGATTAAGGTTGGAGTATTGATCTATACGCAATCTTAATTAATATTCAATTGAATGGATAAAACTGATTAGCATTGATCTATGCTAGTAGGTTTTGGTTCATTGTTCTTGAGCTTAATGGGTTCTCGATTGTAGTTTGCACCATTGATCTATGGGTAAATTATTATTGAGAACACTTGATTCACCCCAGGATCATACGGTAACAAACATACTAAAGATAAGAATGAACCCTTAACTTGATTAATATATTTTCAATGTCAATTCGAAACATTTAGTGGACAAAGTAGGAGGGAGCATTGATGACTTAGCTTTCTTTCCATTGATCACAACCAAATATTTTCAATTTCTTTCTTTAGATTAATTTAATTTAGTTTTAGTTTAATCCAATTCATTCAAAAAATCTTGTTAGTTTTAGTTTAAATTTAATTAGAATTAATAATCGGTAAATTACTTTTCCTCGTGAGAATGATTCCTATTTGCCACTGTACGATTCTTCAAGATTGGTGCACTTGCGAGTATTGTTTTCATGAACACGATCTCAAACAATCATTACCATGATGCTTCTGTCGGGCACCACCCCCCGCCAAGAAAGGTCTGAGCGTAAATGCATAGTTGCCCGCTAGATCAAGATCGCCATGGTTTTGAACCTCCCTAGTATAAGAAAGAGAGATACCTAGCTTAACTCGACTAACTTTTTTCGGTCGAATACCAAAATTCCTAAAAATAGGAATGCTTGGTACCTTGATTCTCCCATAAAGGAAAATCATTGTGGTAGAAGGTCCCACGAGGATCACCTTGACCAAGTACCTAGGTAACCTGGTATCGGTCGTTTATTTACTCCAGTTATTATTTCACCTATTTTTAAGTTGTTTTGCATTGTTAGGGTTTATTTAAACCAGGCATGCACTGGGGACTTAAAATGATGGCAATGAACATCTCAGTCAAGATATCATCTGAGTACTAGGATACCACAATAAAGGGAGGCCCATGGTACCCAAGCACTTGCTACATGTAATTTCGCCTAAGTCCAGATACAGGGATGGTCCAAGCCATGAGTACAACATCCTGAAGGAACAAAAAGACCACTCAAATAGAGAACCTTATGTATTACAACTCGCGGGATTAATTTTTTACCAAGCACATGGAGTTAGCACCAGGCATCTGGACAATGTGATTTCTGGTGCCTGGTAAACTTTAAATTTTTATTGTATTACCATATTCCAATTAAGTCAAATATATATAAGGGACTGGATTCTAGTTCAAGTTAAGAGATGAAGCAAAACAAATTCAACCAAGATAGAGTTCAACCAGATACAAGCAAAAAAGGAAAAAGGAAAAATACTTTCATTCATCTGAACTTTCATTCATTTGAACTAATGAGCCTATCCCCTCATTCCAGGCTACATCATTTCAAAAAAAATGAGAAAAATAAAAAAAATAACATGAATGGTTTTTTTTTTGCTTTTTTGTTTCTCGATCAAGCAGGGCGCCCACCCTTACTTCCAGGCAGCGTAAAGAGAGATTAACATGCAGAATGGCTAGTTCATCCACGAACTTTCTCCTGGTGGCTTCCTCCCCCTGTTCCATCTACGGGAACCTGCTCTTCTAACCCCACCGCCCACCCCTCCGATGGCTCCTTCAGTAGCTTGATCCTCAACCCCCGCCTATCCAGCTTCAATTGGAATTCCCACCTGGTTTGGATTAGCTTAGCCCTCCAACGCTTTGGTTTGGTTATCCACCGCTCACCTGGTAATAGGCATGGCATCTGCTTAGTCTTCAAGGATGGATTGACCCTCTGCTAGCTCGATTTGGCTAGGAAGAGTAGCTTCAACCTCTATCTGTAGGGAGAAAAATGGTTCAAAACGCAACGGAAGCGTGAAAAAATGAAAATTAAGGTTTGCGTATAAATAAAAAATTTCTTTTTTAATAACAAGAACCTTAACCCTAGATTAATTGACGTATATAAAATTATCGTACCTTTTTCTCGTGATGATTGAACAAGCGTCGAATTGATTCCGTAAGATCTTCCAATCCAATCACGAACGTGAATCACCTAGGAGTGTGGGCTCCCTTTCTTTAAATTGTATACCTGAGGATGGAGACAAACAAAATCTTTTCTTTGTTAGTTACAAATATCCTCTAAGAGAAAAATCCAAGAACGTCCAGTCACTTGTGAATTATAACTCTACTTGATTGAAACTCGTGTGAACCCGATTTGATTTTATACACAAAACCCTTTTGATGTAAAGGATACTAGTATACTATCAAAAATAAAAATGTTTTCTTTTTCTCTTTTCTCCATGGCCGAATTCCACACCCTATATCTTAGAGGTGATTGAATTTTGTCTAAAGTAAAATACTAAATTTTCTCTCTCAAAATTCTCTCTTGCCAAGCAAAATTCTCTCTTAGAAAACACTTAGGTTGCCCGAAATTTTCACTCTAAAAATCTTAGGGCTGGCTGAAATTCACAAAGATATATATATATATAGGATCACAAATCCTTTCCTAAGAAGGATTTACTTGGTTGGCAAGAATCCTTTCCTTAGGTGGATTTATTTGGTAGATAAGATTCCTTTTCTAAAAGGAATCATATCCTCTTATATATATTTATGAGCTGGCCGAAATTCACAAGAATATATTTAGGAGACTTAATTCTTTTCCTAAAAAGAATTACTTGGTAGTTAAGAATCCTTTCCTTAGGTAAATTTACTTGCTGGTTAAGAAACATTTTCAAAAAGGAATTCTATTCTACACCAAGACTCCCAATTCAACTCAATAGTGTATTTGTAACCATATTAAAGACTTCCTAATTTGATTAGATAAATAACTTTTTTTTTTATCTACTTATCAAATATAGTCTTTAATATTAATTATACTACTAACAATAGTACAATTTTAGGAGACCATCTCTTATTAGGAAAATGATTTTGACTTTTAATTTAATAATTAATTAATCAACAAATTAATTAATTTCTATTTAATTAAATAATAAAATAAAAATAATATAATTTAAGCTATTCTTAATAGCCTAGCCGCCCAACACATGTATATGGGTCATATATTATTTTTCTTATTTTATTAAATCCAATTGACCTTAATAAAATGTCCACATATGAACTAGACCTATTCTTACAAAAAGAAACAATTTCACATGCCTTAATACAATTCTAGATAGACTCCTAAATTGGTTCGGTAGAATATATCAAGTGATCCATGCAAGTTCGTGTGGATTGGGGATCTTGGCGGATTATCTAAATTTAAGCTCCAATAGACACAACCCAATCACAACCATCAAATGATTCACTTAGGTCCGATCTATTTAATTTTAGTTCATTCCACTAAAGAACTAAAATTGAACTCTTAAATAAAGATATAATAAGTTGATGTTACTCATTCATACCCTAAACAACCTTATTAGAGAAAGTGTATCATCGTGAAGATTACTAGTAATCGCAAAGAGCTCATTGACCGCCTATAGCTCTCCAAGTTACCATATTTACTCATGTGACCACATTTTGAACTTGGATATTTTGACTTGTCTAGAAGCCATGTTTCAATAGACACCATTGAAAACTTAACGTTAAGATTTAATATCCAATACCTCAAAACATCCATATGATGGTATTCTACTCTCATTATATAAATGGAGCCACGATGTCCATATCTATAAATGAAGTCCTCTATCGATTAACAAATGAATACCACCTAACTATCGAGGATAGACTATACTATATAATCGTACTCATTGATAGCTCAAATGATAACACTTACAATCGTAAGTCCATCATTTATCTCAGGATTGATATAGACTCTCCGATTGTCTTCAAATGTAACTTTTATCCATTAACGGTTCTAGATAAAGTATTTCATTTTGATCCTATTCAATGCACCCTAGTGCACTAGATTCTTTTGCCCAAAGACACCACACTATGATGATCTTAGACTCATCATAACACATTTGATCCCACTCAAATGCTAGCAAAAGAATCTACAACTTTAACAAGATAAAGACGCATAACCTTTTATCTTAAGTTGTGAATATTATTAAATACTAACTAAAGAATTGTGTCTACCTCATATATATCTAGATGTATGAACAATTCTTCTTTTCTCATAGTCTTTTGACCTTATGATTATTTACTTTTGACATTATAATAATTAAACTATAAATACTATAAGATTTGTTAAACTAGAAATCACTTTATGTATATGAAACGATTGCCAATTACAATATTACACTCTTGTTATCGAGTATAATCCTAACAATCTCCCACTTGCCCTATAGCAAATGTGTTATATCTCTCATCCCCATGTTCTCTAGAAGCCCATCAAAACTCTTTTGTGGAAGAGCCTTTGTAAAGGGATCCGCTAGATTTTTTGTTGACATGATCTTGGTAATAGTCACGTCACCCCTATGCACAATTTCCCTTAGAAGGTGATACTTTATTTCAATGTGTTTCCCTCTCTAATGACTTCTTGGTTCTCTCGAATTAGCCACTACTCCACTATTGTCACATTAGATAGTGATCTGCTTATTCGCATCAGGAACCACTTCCAAGTCAATCAATAATTGGCAGAGCCAGACAACCTCTTTCGCAGCCTCGCATGTGGCAATATACTCGGCTTCCATGGTTTAATAAACAATACAAGATTGCTTAATACTCCTCCATATGACTGCCCCTCCTCTAATAGTAAACACAGATCCTGATGTTGATCTCTTAGAGTCAGAATCTTACTGAAAATCAGAATATGTATACCCAACAAGAATCAAATCCCCTCTAGAGTATACAAGCATATAATCTCTCATTCTCCTAAGATACTTGAAAATATACTTGACTACCATCCAGTGATCAGGACCAGGTTTTGATTGAAACCTGTAAACTATGCCCACAGTAAAACAAATATCTGGTCTAGTACAAAGTATTGCATACATGAGACTTCCAACTGCCGATGCATATGGATCCCTACTCATGAATTGTTCTTCATGCTCATTCTTAGGAACTTGTTCCTTAGAAATTTTGATTCCATGTCTGAAAGATAACATACCTTTCTTGGAATCTTGCATGGAAAACCTATACAAGATTTTATCAATGTATAAAGCCCGGGATAATGCAATCATTCTATTATTTCTATTCCTTATGACTTGGATACCAAGAATATAACTTGTTTCTCCTTAGTCTTTCATATCAAATTGTTTTGCTAACCATTCTTTTATTGATGTCAATACACCTACATCGTTTTCGATGAGTAGTATATCATCAATGTAAAGAACTAGGAAAACCAACTTGTCACCTTTAATCCTTTTCTATACACAAGGTTCATCAAGGTTTTGAATAAATCCAAAACTTTTCACGGTTTGATTAAACCTTATGTTCCAGGATCTGGATGCTTGCTTCAATCCATATATTGATCTTTGCAACTTGCATACCCTTTCCCCTTAGCCCTTTTCAATGAATCCTTCTAGTTGCATCATATAGATGCTTTCGTCAAGACTTCCATTAAGGAAAGCTGTATTGACATCCATTTGCCAAATCTCTAAGTCTAGAGATGCCGCAATGGATAAGAGTATCCTAATGGATTTAAGCATGGCCATATGAGAAAAGGTTTCTTCATAATCGATACCTTCTTTCTATGTATAACCTTTAGCTACCAATCTAGCTTTAAAGGTTTCCACATTTCCATCAATTCCTCTTTTCCTCTTGTATACCCACTTGCACCCGATGGGTTTTATCCCTTTAGGCAAGTCTATAAGAGACCAGACTTTGTTTTTGAACATATATTCAATTTTGGATTGCATTTCTTTTTGCCAATAGCGACAATCAACATATTTCATTGCTTTCTAGTATGTATAGGGATCATCGTTGTTTAGAAGATTCTCTACAGATTCTCCCAGACCGATGTATCTCTCGGGTTGACTAACAGCCCTTCCACTATGATGAGGTATGGTAAATTGTTGATCTTGTGATGGTACGAAACTTACAAATGGGCTTAATTGCGAAATGATATGAACCTCACAAAGAGCAGTGAGACTCGGAACCAATATATGGTAACGAATGATCGTTTTCTAATCAAGTTTTTAAACAAGAATATTATCGGACCGTGACCCGTTACCTATAAGGAGGTAAGAACCAACGGTATCAAGAAAGTTGTAGACGCCACACTCAAGAATAAGAAAGAAGGTGAGTGATAAGTCAAGGTTTGAACGCCACAAGGTAGAACCTTGATAAGTTCACAAGTTCTATGAAGAACCAAAGAGAAAATTCTCTCAAATTTATTTCAATTCAAAATCTATTCTCAAATTACATCAATTGGTCCCTTTTATACTAAAAATATCTAAGACCTAAAAGGGAATAAATATTAGGCAATTAATGCCTTACAGTTTATGAAAATAAATGCTAACAAATTTAGGAAACAACTAAAGACTAAAAACTAGCAACTAGTTGATTTGTTCCTTATTTGGAAAGTTGAATTTGGGAAACAAATCAACTATTTATTTGGGGAATATATATAAAATAGGGAATATGCTAAAGTAGGAAATATACTGAAATTGGATTCTCCTCCAACCATACGTCGCCCAAAGAATAGGAAATATTCTGAAATTCGGACTGTTCAGCTCAAGTCTTCGCTCAATAAGATAGATGACCGAATTTGGACTTGTTGTGATCTGTTTCGAAGGATGGGGTCTTCATAGAATCTGTAGAGATTGTTTTGGGATTTCCGAAAACATATTATAATAGACAATCCGACTTCAGATGCTCTCTATAGTGGTCCATGAAGTTCATCCAGGATTTGGTCTTCATGTGGGCCGAATTTGGACTTTAGCAACTCGGAATCAGCCCATCATTTAATGCTTCTTTGATCCTCTTGCCTCCTTTTAATTGGCCTAATTGGAACTTGCAATGGTTCCTTTGGTGATGCTTCTTAATTCTCATCACGAAACCTCTTGTGGAATTGTATCTCCTAAAATCTCATTCAGGACAATTCTACTTTTAGGCACAAAAATATTCATATAGTCTTTATCCAGAAATTTAACATTTGTCTAAACAAATACTTTAAGATCTGAATGACTATAAAAATAATATCTTTTTGTTCCTTTTGGATACCCTACAAATATGCATGTTTCAGAACGGGACTCTATCTTTTCTGTCTTTCCTTTTAACATGTGCACAGGACATCCAAATATCATTAAGTGTTGTTAAACTAAGCATTCGCCCGGTCCACAACTCATGCGGTGTTTTAGGAACCGACTTGGATGGTACATCGTTTAGAATGTACATGGCGTTTTGTAAAACATATCCCCAAAAAGAACTAGAGAGCGTTGAATAACTCAACATAGACCTAACCATATCCAAAAGAGTTCTATTTCTCCTTCTTGCCACCCCATTTTGTTAAGGTGTGCCTGGTGCAGAAAACTGAGAAATTATCCCATTATCAATAAGATATTGCTGAAACTCACCAGATAGATATTCTCCACCACGATCAGACCTCATGAATTTTATGCGTTTCTCAAGCTGATTTTCTACTTCAGTTTTAAATGCTTTGAACATATCAAAAGCATCCGACTTATGTCTTATGAGATACACATAGCCAAATCTTGAGTGATCATCCGCGAAAGTTATGAAGTACTCATATCCACCTCTAGCTTGAATGCACATAGGTCCACACACATCAGTGTGTATCAATCCTAAACATTCAATGGCTCTAGCGCTTTTGGTCGTAAACGACCTTTTGTTCATTTTACCTTTCAAAAAAGATTCACAAGTAGGTAGATCATCAACCTTTAAACCACTTAGAGGTCCGTCACTTACCAGTCTTTTAATCCTATTAAGGTTAATATGACCTAGGCGCAAATGCCATAGGTAGGTTTCATCTTTTGATAATTTTACTCCTTTATGATTAGGTTCCATTGATTCCGTGTCTAACAAGTGAGAGATATTTCTAGACAAGTTGAATAAACCGTTTTCCAATGTACCGTTACAAACAAGTTTGTTATTCTTACTAATAATAAAAACTTTATTAAAAGTAACCGAATATCCAAATTTATTTAGACAAGAAACTGAAATTAAATTCCTCTTGAATTCAAGTATATAATAAACGTTTTATTAAATTTAAATGCCTACTAGAATCTAAATTGATTCTAATATATCCCACTACACTAGTAGACACCAACGCTCCATTGCCAAAATACAAGTTGATTCATTCTTATTCAGTCTATTCCTTTAACCCTTTTCACCATAAAGGAAACACATCCCTTTGATCTTGGTTACTTTCTTGGTCTTCATCTAAGAAAGCCTAGGTTCCTTTTTCCACTGTTGTTTCTTAACCTTCTAAAGGGTCTTAACAGTAGCAACTTTACCAACCATATGAATCATGTTGACGTTGATTTCTGGATTGTATCAGAAAAGCCAACAAGGATTGGGTTTCGACTATCAATTCAAAGAGAAAGAGATTAGAGAAAGTAATCAAGACACAAGAATTACGTGGAGAAACGTCCACGGGTGGTTGAAGGATCAACCAAGCTAAAATCCACTATGAAAATATGATGTTTACAAGCTATCGATCTCTCTTTCTTCTCTCTGTATTTTTCTATTGCTTGATGTCTATCCTTTATTTGGCGAGATTATGGGTCTATTTATATGTTTATAGAGCCCTAATCTGCCTTGTACAAGTAATAGATCTTTGTATTTAATTACAATTATTTACTTGCTTGAGGCTGATTGTCTTCTTTCCTGTTGCGGAATCTTGTATTGAAGTCGAATGGGATTCTAGTAGTACAGTCCAATTTGGACTTGTTTCCTTATATAAGAACGTAGTCTTTTTAAAGAAATAGTTGTTGCCTGATTGGGAACTCTTCCAGCTCAGTATTCTGTTCTTTTTGGGATTCCTTCCTGATGGATATCTTCGTGTATTTAATGACCTAATCCATGTGAACTATGCACTAAGCTTCTTATTCGGTTTTCTTCATATTTATCCCGAGTAAGAGCAATACCTGCTGGTCCCGAGTAGCACCGTTTGAGCCTGAGTGGAAGCGTTATTTAATAAGTCCCTAGTGTCGTTAACTGATCCCGAATAGGTTTCATTCAACATCTGCTTACTCGGGTTTTCTCTTTTTCGGCACTGTCTTGTAGGATATTTTCTGAATGCCTATTTGGATGTCCACCTCGCAATTTATCCTCTTTGTTTGATGACGTGTTCATCCGATAAAATTTACATATGATAATACCCCTTTAAAATATTTTTTCTGAACAAGATTTGTTTAGGCAAAAGTATTTTAATTAGTTATCAATATCTTTTCAGTGTCCGAGTAAATATCTTGTCATAATGACGTGTTTTGATGACGACCCTACAAATTCGATTTGCCTCCTTACGTTAGATCTCTAATGATGGCGATGTTTTGGAGTTCTGACGGCGGAAGCCAGTTCTCCTTCTGACACGTGTCTCTTGCCTCTTCATTTTTTCGATATTATTTATAAGAAATGACCTATGCGTCTTCCCATGCGCCGCCTACTTCATCGAACCTCGTCATCGTTATTTCCCACCTTGAAAACCAAGGGTTTCGTGTCGTTTCCTCTTAAATTTTGCGTCTTAGGTTGTGCTAGTTCATTTGGAAAAATTTGCAGCAGAAAGAACTTTTCTCTAACCCAGATTTTTTACAGATAGTTGTGACTCTCCGTTGAAGATCTTATCAGTTCTTTATTTAAGGTTAGTTTCCTATGGAGCCATCTTCCCGTCATTGTCTTTTTAATTTTTCTCTCGACACATTAGAATATGGGGAGTTCAAGTTAGTTTCTTGTATTAGACGATTACCGGGGGATATCCCTGTAGATGAACCTCCATTTTTAGAGGTTGATGTTTCTGGGCTTCACCTTGACATCACTTTCAACCCTGTATCGAGTTCTTCATCTAGTTATGCTTCTGATATTTCTGATCACAGGATACCCTTTCGAAGAATGGGAAAACATCAAAGCAGAAGCAAAGTCCGTAAGCACAACTCAGACAATATTTTGATCAGGGAGCAGATTGTCAACGAAATGATGTTGAAGAGGAGTTCAGGGCGTCTCGTCTTTCTTTCTCAGCTGACCGTTCGAGTAGGTATGACTCGGAGCCGAATGTGGTCAGGGCTAATAAGATTAGAAAGTATCGCTCCCGATTCGATCTACCCAACTCGGTCACTCTAATTCCAGCGGGTGATAGAGCTGTGTGGAACCCACCCCCGGATATGGTGGCAATTTACGGATCCATGCTCTGTTGCGGTGTCACTCTTCCCCTTCAACCCTTTATTGCTTGGTTTCTGGCTGAGGCAGGGATCGCTCCGGCACAGCTAGCCCCAAATAGCTATAAGATTTTGATGTGTTTGTGGCATACGTACAGCCGTATGAATTTTTCACCGCCATCCCCGAATGAAATCATGCACTTTTTTATGCTGAGGCAAGCGGGCAAGTCAGGGACCTACTTCCTTATGTCCAATTCACCGGATTGCTGGGTCCCTAAAGGGACAAAAGTGAGTAAGGGAGCTGATACCTTTGATGACCCCAAAAAGAGGGGTTTTATATGGGGATTTTCTACATCCAACAAGTTCTGGAAGAACAGTTGGTTTTTTACCGGAGGGGGTCTAGGGCTCGAAGTTACTGTTTCGGATGGGGGTACTCGTACAGTGTTGAAAGTCCCCCGTTTCTTTTTTTCCCCCGAGTTTTGAAACAATAAGCAAACCGAGTATAGTGATACAGAGCTGACCAGAATTGCTCGGGCAGCGGTTCGCACTTTGGTAAAAATGAGCAAGACTTTTCTCTTCATTGAACCGAAGATGATTGAGTCCGGCTTCTTAGAAAAGATTTTGGGCCAACGTAGGCGATGTAAGTGATTTTTGCAACCTCTTCCTTATTGTTACACATTTTATTTTGCATTCTGACGTGGTTCCTTTTTTCTTCTAGTGTTTGATACAGACATCGTTTGCCATCTTCAGACTCGCCAAGTGAAGGCAATTATTTAGGTGAGTTGGAAAGAGGCGGCTCGTCAAGGTGGCGAAGGCATCGGCCCTCCAGAGTCTGATGAAGAGACTGATGCCACTGATGAGTAGATTCCTAAAGACGTCTCTGAGGACGTTTTTCAACCGACGGCTGGAGAGACTAGCGGTCCGAGTGGCCCTATCGATACTCAGCTACCTGTCGATCAGTAAAGGCAGAGTGAAGGTGTTGGTGAGGAACCTGTCGAGAAGACCGGCACCGATGATAGAGGTAATTCTTCCATGGGACATACCTATAGATCCCGAATTTATTGAAGCCTTCCGGGATGATACTCCAGAGAATCCCATAACTGATCTCAGTTTTCACCATTCTCAGGGTGAGAAACAGAAGGCAATCAGCTCTCCAACTCGTCCCCTCAAGGTTCCTCGGGTGGTCACTTTCATCGACTCCAGCGATGAAGATATTGTGGCAGAGGCTTACCCGAGTGCTGATGTTAGAGTATCGACAGATGTGGGAACTTCGAAGTCTAACAGGGGTTCCCCTCCTCCTAAGGTTGAAAATCTAGGGATTGAACCCTCGGAGGTTCCTTCACATCCTTCTCCCCAGGATATGTTACGGAAGATGTCATCTGGTCAAGCTTTCATTGTAGAAGACCGTTGAAGTAGTTTTCGGGATGGCTCCTAGACCGAACGACTTCAAAATGTTTTTAATGGCGCATCTTATCTAAGCTACCCCCAACTCCTTTAATTTTTGCTTGTTTGCCAGATTTCTAATTGTATTCCTTTACAGATGGTGGCCGAATTTGCTGACCTAGTTCAGACGCAGCTACATCAAGCTGATCGAATAAGGCATCTAAAGGCTCAACTAAAGGAAAATGAGAATAGCTGAGCTCGGGTCGAAATGGCTTACCAACAGGAGGTTGGTTCTGTATAAATTTTTGCCGACCACTGTCTGGCAAAGCAAATAGAGGCTAAGGAAAGAGCTTCTTTGGCAGAAGAGAAAGCAACATCACTTCAGAACTTATTGTCTTCTGCCCTGGAATCTATGCTCAAGGCCGAGCTTGAAGTGGAGCAGTCTAAGTCGGCGTATGAACAGAAAATTGAAGATCTTGAGCGCCAAGCATTAACAATCGAATCCTTATCCCGAGAGGCTAAGCTGGAACTTGAAGTACAAGGAGTAGATTGCTTCAAGAGATCCCCTGCCTACGATGCTCTTCTTCTTCGGGAGTTTCAACGAGGGCTAGTTTCAGCTGGCAAATTCTTTAAAGTCAAGAATCAGGCAACTGATAAGGCCCGGACCAATTGGGAGTGGTCAATCAAACATCATGTGGATCAGTCCTTTAGATCTCTTCAAACTCAGATGAAGGAATGGAGAGCTTACTGCCATAGCCGAGGCAAAGAGCCCCATCCTTTGCATTTAGAGATTTCATCTAAACACTCTCTCTCGACCTTCTATGCTAGTCAAGAGTCGGTCGTGAAGGGTGTGGAACCTGATGTCGGGCCGATTCCAGGAGAAGATTACAGCCAATGGATGGATGACTCAGTCGACACAATTGCTTGGCCTTCTAACGAAAGTCTGCTCCGCGAATAAGAAATGGTGTCAGACCCGAGTATTGGTATGGGCTCCAAATCCTCACAATCCTGTTTTTTGTAGATCGGATTTTTGTTGTCTTTTTAATTATTTGTAAAGAACTGTAATAATTCTTTTTAAGAGATTAATAAAATTCCGAGTAGCTTTTCTGAATCTGGTGTTTTGATTCTATTGCTCGTGAAATTCCAACTTGCCTATGGTTGTTGAGTATCTTATTAAACTAGCTAACTAATGTTTCGCGTAATTAACCGAGTATCTTAATAAACTGGCTAACTCTGATGTTCACGTAACTTCACCGAGTATCTTATTAAACCGGTTGTCACCCGAATAATGTCAAGTATCTTATTAAACTGGCTCTTGTAATCTTCATGCCAAGTATCTTATTAAACTGGCTAACTGATGTTTCGTGTAATTAACCGAGTATCTTATTAAACTGGCTAACTCTGATGTTCGCATAACTTCACCGAGTATCTTATTAAACTGGTTGTCACCCGAATAATGCCAAGTATTTATTAAACTGGCCAACTTTGGTGTTCAGGTAACTTCACCGAGTATCTTATTAAACCGGTTGTCACCCGAATAACTTTAATTGCCAAGTATCTTATTAAACTGGCTCTTCAATGTTTGGGTAACTTAACCGAGTATCTTATTAAACCGGTAGTTACCCGAATAACTTTAATTGTCAAGTATCTTATTAAACTGGCGCTTCGATGTTCGGGTAACTTAACCGAGTATCTTATTAAACCGGCAGTTACCCAAATAACTTTAATTGCCAAGTATCTCATTAAACTGGCTCTTTATTATTAACCGAGTCATCTTAAAACAGACAAGTTTATACTTGTGTTTCATACTCCGTTGCAACCCGAACATTACATCAAGGCTCACCATGATCATATGTTCGAGTCCTTACACATTATCAAAGACGTCTCCCCAGTTTTTATGTGTAAGGGTTTGCCGAATTGTTAAGCTTTTGAATTGCTTACCACAGCTACGCATTTTACCGGAATTTTTCTGATAGCGTCCCGAGCTGGTGCATCGGGTTGGCCTTGCTCGGCTGGCATGCTCCTTCAAGCTTCTCCGCCCATTCGGGATTTAATGGTCCCGAGTATTATATTTGCATGTTCTTATTATCATGCTTGTCTTCCATATGTTCTTATTATCATATGCTTTCTTTTGAAAATCTCGAGTTCGATGTTTTTCTTTCGGGAATCCCGAGTTTGATTTTTTATTCATAACTGTAAAATCAATAAAGTTATAAATTCCAGTTAATATTTATCCTAACTAAAATTTTCCTGACTGGAAAAAGGAACAAAAAATAATTTAAGGATAGAAAATCTTCAGATATTGGGCATTGTATGGTCAGGGTAAAACCCCTCCATTAGGTTGTGCAATCCAGTATGCCCCATGGCCAGCTATTCCTTCGACTTTGTACGGTTCTTCCCATTTGTCAGCCAGGGAACCTGCAACTTTATTTTTTGTGTTCAATGACACCTTTCTGAGTACCAGGTCTCCTAGCTGGAATTTTCAGACCCGAACGTGAGAGTTGTAGTGGCGAGCAACCCTTTGCTGATATGACGTATTTTGTATTCGGGATTTCTCCATTTTCTCTTCTAGTTCATCTAGACTTTGTAATAGCATATCAACGTTCTGCTCTTCATCGTATAGCCTGACCCGGGGTGACGTATATGACGTTTCTATAGGAATAACAACTTCTGTTCCAAACACTAAAGTAAATGGAGTTTCTCCTGTTGAAGTACTTGCTGTTGTCCGATACGCCCATAACACTTCGGGAAGCTTTTCAACCCAGCTTCCTTTCTTGGCATCTAGCTTTGCTTTGATTGTGTGCTTGATGATTTTGTTCACTGCTTCCACAGGCCCATTTGTCTGAGGGTGGGCAGGTGTGACATAGTAATTGGTAATCTGGTACTCTTTGCACAACTGTCTGAATTTCTGGTTGTCAAACTGGGTGCCTTTGTCAGTGATTATAGTGTTTGGGACTCCAAACCTATAGACTATATTCTTTTTCATGAAATTTGTGGTGTTTGCTTTTGTGATGTGCACTAATGCTTCAGCTTCTACCCACTTCGTGAAATAGTCGACGGCTATTATTACATGCTTGACTCCACCCCCTGTCCCGGCTGGAATTGGGCCTATTAAATCCAAACCCCATATGGCAAATGGCCATGGGGATGTGAGGTTTATGAGCTGCTCAGAGGGCTATCAGATGTCATTAGCAATTCTTTGGCAAGTATTGTAACTTTCTTAACACTGCTGTGCATCTGAGAATAGAGTAGGCCAATAATAGCCTTGCCTGAGTACCTTGTGTGCCAAACTTTTGCCCCCAGTGTGGTTTCCGCAAACTCCTCCCTGGATTTCCCATAATATCCAATATGCATCTTCCTCTGATACACATCTTTAGAGTGTTCGGGAATACCCCCTTCTGTATAGTTCTCCTTCAACCAATGTGTACCTGGCTGAATTTCTGGTTATCAAACTGGGTGCCGTTGTCAGTGATTATAGTGTTTGGGACTCCAAACCTATAGAGTATATTCTTTTTCATGAAATTTATGGTGTTTGCTTCTGTGATGTGCACTAATGCTTCAGCTTCTACCCACTTCGTGAAATAGTCGACGGCTATTATTGCATGCTTGACTCCACCCCCTGTCCCGGCTGGCATTGGGCCTATTAATCCAAACCCCATATGGCAAATGGCCATGGGGACATGAGGTTTCCAGGCTGCTCAGAGGGCTATCAGATGTCATTAGCAATTCTTTGGCAAGTATTGTAACTTTCTTAACACTGTTGTGCATCTGAGAATAGAGTAGGCCAATAATAGCCTTGCCTGAGTACCTTGTGTGCCAAACTTTTGCCCCCAGTGTGGTTTCCGCAAACTCCTCCCTGGATTTCCCATAATATCCAATATGCATCTTCCTCTGATACACATCTTTAGAGTGTTCGGGAATACCCCCTTCTGTATAGTTCTCCTTCAACCAATGTGTACCTGGCTGATCTATACTTGATGCGTTTTGCTTGTAAGGGATCTTCTGGGAGCACGCCTTCTTCTAAGAATCTTTTTAGCTGAGTCATCCAACCGTCTGGCGGTGTTCAGATTTCTGAAATTTCCAAGTTTCTTGGTTCAACTGTGCTTGGTTTAAGGAGATGTGCGACCAGAATAGTTTTTGGCCTGATTGTGGTTGTTGCTGACGCTAGCTTGGATAATGCGTCTGCCTTTTCATTCACCTCCCTGAGGATCTGGGTAATCTTATATTCTTTAAATTTCTAGAGGAGCTGTTTCGCAATGTCACGATAGATTATCATGCCTTCATCATTTGTTTGGTACTCGTTATGAACTTGGTTGACAACTACCTGTGAATCACTGAATATCTCAACCTCATCTGCCCCAAGAGTTATGCAGACTTTTAGTCCAGCTAGTAGCACCTCGTACTCGGCTTGATTGTTGGTTGCTTTGAAATCAAACCTAATGGCACACTCGACATTGTCTCCTTCTGGAGTGCATACTACAATCCCTGCCCCGTTGCCATGCGTATTTGAAGAGCCATCAACATACAGTTTCCATATGAAATTTTTTCCCAACATCTTTTTTGCTTCCAAGTTCGGTTTTGTGAACTCTGCTATAAAATCTGCCACTGCTTGCCCTTTAAGAGATGTCCAGGGGATATAGTGGATATCGAATTCACTTAGCTCGACTGCCTATTTGGTCAATCTCCCTGAAATCTCTGGTTTCTGTAAAATCTGCTTCAATGGGCAATCGGTGAGAACCTGGATTGTATGAGCCTGAAAGTATGGCCTTAGCTTCCTTGCTGCCGAAACTAGTGCCAGGGCCATCTTTTCTGCCTGTGAATATCTAGTCTCTACTGGTAGAAGTGCCTTGCTAGTGTAGTATACTAGCTTTTGTACTCCGTCTTCTGTTCTGACTAGAACTGAGCTTGCTGCCAGTTCTGTAATTGACAAGTACAGTTGGAGTGTCTCCCCCATCTATGGTTTTGAGAGGATGGGAGTCTGTCCTAAGTATTCTTTAATTTTTAAGAATGCATGCTCGCACTCTTCATTCCATTCCGGTCTTTTTCCTTTTCTAATTACTTTGAAAAAGGGTGCACATTTGTTGTGACTTTTGAGATGAATCTTCCTAGGGAAGCCAGACATTCTGTTAGGCGCTGTACTTCTTTGAGTGTCCTCGGTGAAGTCATTTTCTGCAGGGCCTAGATCTTCTCAGGGTTGACTTCGATTCCTCTTTAATGGACTTGAAATCCCAGGAATCTTTCTGAAGGTACCTTGAATAAACAATTGTACGGATTCAGCTTCATTTGGTATCTTCTCAAGACATCAAATGTTTCCCGGAGATCTGAAGTATGTTTGTCTGCTGTGATGCTCTTGGTCAGCATGTCATCAATGTATACTTCCATGTTCCTTTCTATTTGCCGTGAAAAGATTTTGTTGACCAACCTTTGGTATGTTGCTCATGCATTTTTCAGTCCAAAGGGCATCACAGTATAACAGTACAAGCCCTAATCAGTTGTGAATGCTGTTTTTTCTTCGTCAGCCTTGTTCATCCTGATCTGGTTATACCCCGAGTAAGCATCCATAAAACTGAGTAGCTCATGGCCTGATGTATCGTCCACCAACTGATATATCCTTGGTAGTGGAAAACTATCTTTCGGGCATACTTTGTTCAGATCTAAGAAATTTACGCACATCCTCCACTGTCCATTCTTCTTTTGGACGAGGACTACAGTAGACACCCATTGAGGGTAATTGACCTCTCTAATTAATCCTACAGCGAGTAGCTTCTCTACTTCCTATTTGATCGCCTGACTTCTTTCAAGGTTGAATGATCTTCTCTTTTGTATCACTGGTTTTGCATTCGTGTTTACTGTGAGATAGTGGGATATTATTCAGGCATCTATCCCGACCATTTTTTCATGACTCCAAGTGAACACATCCCTGTATTCTTTAAGTAGATCAATGAGGCTTTGTTTGACTCTTCCTTCCAGATTGGCCCCAACCTTGACCTTTTTATCCGGTTCATCTTCTTTCAGGGTGATTTCTTCAATCGGTTAATTTTTAGATTCATTCGGTTCTTCTCTTGGATCGAACTAGAATGATAAGGTCTTTTCGTTCTGACTCGGCTGTGTTATAGTGCAAACCTGTTCATTCTTGTCCTTATATACTGACAGGTTAGCTCTCGGGCCATCTCCTGAGATCCTTTGACTACCCCGACCCTCTGTTCAGTCGGGAATTTCATCATTAAGGCATATATGGTTGTTACGGCCTTAGTTTTATTCAGGAATGGTCGTCCCAATAGTGCATTATATGGCCAATTGTCTAAGTCTACTACCACGAAGTCGAGCAATACGGTTCTCTGGCAAGGTGCTACACCAATCTTCACGGGTAGCTTTACCGTCCTGAGTGACCTTACCTCAACTCCCCCAAATCCCCTGAGTGGGGTATGTAAGGGTTGTAGGTCCTTTCAGTCTAACCTGAGTTGATCGTAAACGGCTATATTGAAAATGTCTGCTGAGCTTTCATTATCTATCAGGATTTTCCTCACTCTCTAGTGACCAATCCGGGCACTTATAACCAGGGCGTCATTTGGCCACCATGTGAGTCTGCTTCTGTGAACGTTATTGAGTCTCATCCCTCTTTTACCCTCTTCAAGTCTGGCTCGACCGAGTTTATATTAAAGTTGTTTCTTGCTTCTACTGCTTCTCTGATTTCCTAGGTTCGGTTACTTTTTCTCGTTGATGGTCCTCCAAAGAATGTATGTATTACTTGATTGGCCTCTAGGCTAGCCCCTTGACTTCGACCAGAGCTGTGATCGGCCCTGATCTTTTTCTTTGCTTCTGATTCTTCATCCTTTTTCAAGATCACATCCTACAGATGCCTTTCCCTAATGATGGTTTCTATGTAATCTCTGAGCTGATAACATTTGGAAGTCTCATGACCGGTTTCCTTGTGGAACCTGCAGTATTTGGTTGTGTCTTGTCGAGCAAACTGAGATTGACCGCGTGGCTCTTGTACCATAATTTTTGTTTCCAGAATGGCCAAGATTTCCTCCAGTTTTTTCTGAAGAGGGGTGTAGTTGGTGTATCTGCCTCGATATTTATATGTGGTCTATTCGATATTACGCCCATTACCCCCGTCTTTGCTCTTTTCCTTGCCATTACATGCGTCCTTCTGTTCAGGCTTTCCCCCATGCATGTAGCATCCTCCTATGGCTAGCTCTTCCTCCTCAGCCGGTGAATATCCACCCACCATATCCATATTGTTTGTATATTTGGTCAGTCGGGCTCTTCTTAAATCAAAAGATAGCCATCCATTCTGCAAGTTGTTGATGAATGTAGCGATTATTGCTTCATCATTTGCACTGCCAATTTCTGATACTGCTTGGCCGAATCTCTCCAGGTATTTCTTCAGTGACTTATCTTTCCCTTGTTTTATTTGAGCAAGGTGAGCCACTGACTTTTTCCTGTGAACATTACTCAGAAATTGCCTTGAGAAGCTCCTGCTCAGTTCACTGAAAATTCTGATGCTTGCTGGGGGCAACCTCCCGAACCACCTTGAACCCATAACTCCCAGAGTTTGTGGAAAGTTGAGACATAGCAAAGGATCGATGTGGGCATACTGAGCCATAGCACTTTTATAGCCTCTCACATGCTCCTTGGATCTGTGTTTTTCTTGAATTGTTCTACATGTGGCATCCTAAACATTTTTGGGAATGGGGTCTGTAAGATTTCCCTGGTGAACGGACTGTCAGAGTCGTCATCAGATAAATCATTATACCGATAATGCCTAACCAGTGCGTCCATTTGAAGTCTGTTGCTCTCGACCTCTCGAGTTAGGCTCTGGATTACGACGTCTCTGTCTCCCACCGGACTTCCCTGATGGTCGAACTGTTGGGTGATTGTCATTCCTCTTTCTGGTTCTTTACTCTAATGTCGAGCTTCACGTATGACTCCGTGGTGACGCTTGCGATAGTGCGGATCACTGTCTTCTGATGATGACCGATCTAGGTACCGGTCATGTTTGCGGTGTCTCGTACAGACTGTCTGATCCTGGTCCTGATTCTGGCATGGTCATTCCTCTTCAAGTGTTTCACGTCCAGCCTGTTTGATTGGGGTAAGGTTCCTTCTGCCTCCTGGTGTATTTATTTCTGGCCCTACTACCACAAAACGAAGCCTTGCAGGTGGAAGGTTATGAGTTGGTGCTTCTGTGGCCAGTAGATCAACTCCTTCCTTTGTTGCGTCTGCCACCAGCTGCTGCAACGCTTACCAGACATGTTGAGTCAGATCTCCACTGGTTAGAGGAACTTGCTGGATCCCCGCCAGAAATATAGGTTGTTTCTCTGTTGTTGCAGTGAGATCCCGTAAGGTACTACCAACATGAAAGTTATCCAAAGATTTTTGGACATCCCTGGAATTGCTTCAGCTTCCTACCATCGCTTCTGATCAAGTCGGAGGTTCAGACCCTCCTGCTAGCGCCAATTGTTGACGTTGATTTCTGGATTGTATCAGAAAAGCCAACAAGGATTGGATTTCGGCTATCAATTCAAAGAGAAAGAGATTAGAGAAAGTAATCAAGACACAAGATTTACGTGGTAAAACTCCAATGACCGGAGAAACGTCCACGGGTGGTTGAAGGATCAACCAAGCCAAAATTCACTATGAAAATATGATATTTACAAGCTCTCGATCTCTCTTTCTTCTCTCTGTATTTTTCTATTGTTTGCTGTCTATCCTTTCTTTGGCAAGATTATGGGTCTATTTATATGTTTATAGAGCCCTAATCTGCCTTGTACAAGTAATGGATCTTTGTATTTAATTACAATTATTTACTTGCTTGAGGCTGATTGTCTTCTTTCCTGTTGAGGAATCTTGTATTGAAGTCGAATGGGATTCTAGTAATGCAGTTCAATTTGGACTTGTTTCCTTATATAAGAACGTAGTCTTTTTAAAGAAATAAAGTTGTTGCCCGATTGGGAACTCTTCCAGCTCAGTATTATGTTCTTTTTGGGATTCTTTCCTGATGGAAATCTTCTAGTATTTAATGACCTAATCCGTGTGAACTAAGAGCTAAGCTTCTTATTCGGTTTTCTTCATATTTATCCCAGTAAGAACAATACATGTTGGTCCCGAGTAGCGCCGTTTGAGCCCGAGTGGAAGCGTTATTTAACAAGTCCCGAGTGTCATTAACTGATCCCGAGTAGGTTTCATTCAACATCTGTTTACTCGAGTTTTCTCTTCTTCGGCACTATCTTGTAGGATATTTTCTGAATGCCTATTTGGATGTCCACCTGGCAATTTATCCTCTTTGTTTGATGACGTGTTCATCCGATAAATTTTACATATGACAAATCCCTGTCTAGAGACATCATAATATTGGCAGTAGTCTCCATTCCTTTATGTTGCTGTTGCAACACGTTGGAGATGATGGCCATAATGTAACGTACATTTAGCCATCTCATCTAAAGACTTCCACTACTGATACTCATCTCTTTGCTCCTGAGTAGATTCATTAGTTTGGTGGTTAAGGAATATACATAATGAACTTATACTTTTCAGCTTGGAATAATAACCCTGTAAGTTCTTCAGTTTTTTGATAGGTTTATTTCGTTGACAACCATATTTTGGGATCAATATGTAAGGGTAGTTTAGGGCTTTATTGTTCGTAACCAAGCTCAAGCATCAAAGGTAAAATCACTTGCCTAACTTCATTGAAGAGATTTAGTGCACACACTCACACTCATGCATTTTATTTTAATTATCTTGCATGCATGCTTATTTGCCATTTTGTATGCCTTGTGTGTCCTGTTTTTATTTGAGTGTTGAATGTATGTTTGTGCCTTAAAGAGAGGATTTTTTTCCTTTTTACCGTGGTCTAGAACGTTCTACGTGCAGTGCCCCTGCCGCGGCCTGTATATCAGTGTTTGACAGAGGATGCATGCTGTCCAGACCGCAGTCTGTGCACGCTATATGCACAGCAGCCTACAGAGCGGTATTTTCCATACGATACACCGCTCTCTATGCCGTGGTCTGGACACTTGCCTAGACTGCGGTACAGCCAGCAGTCCTGACGCGTTTTGGTTACGTTTTGCCAAAAATGACACAGTTTCACTTTAGGCTTCATATATATACATCATTTTCTTCCCAATTCATTTTTTGAGCTTCCAAACCTAATTTTGAGAGTCAGAAAAGGTTCTTTAGAGAGAGAAGCTCCAAGAAGGCATTTTTACTCAACCATCCTTAAAATCCAAAGCATCAAGCATCAAGCATCTTTCAAGCATGGGTTTCTTGTTTGTTCATGACTAGGTATTCTCTACATGTTCTAATCTCTATGTTTTTCATTACTAAGACATGTATACCTAGGGTTTTAGTATTTACTGCATATTAATTGCTTGCTTGGTTGTTTAATTGCTTTTATGACATGTTTGTGAGTTGATTGTTGGTTGAGATGCATTAATTTGTGATAGCTAGCATTTAGGACGATTTTGCCCTTCTAGCTAATTCTTCTTCCCCTTGCATTTAGAACATTGATATCTAGGATTTGCTTTAATTGTCATTATTAATCCTAGATAAGCATGAATGTATTGACCTAGCATTTTTGCATATTGAATATTCTTGCATATTCACTTAGGTTGCCATTATCTCTTCATTGTTGTTTTAGCTTATGGCTAAGTGGTTAGTGCACAAGGCCAGTGATCCAAAATCGTTATTAAGGCCATTTGGGTAGAGTGAAAGGGTTACTAACTGGAGGGTTAGACGGAAGGTCAACCTAGGTTGTAAACTTTTACTCAATTGGAGGGTTTCCACGTATATTTTCTGTGTTGTTATTGTTTTAAGTTTGTTGTCTTTCAATTGAACATTTAAGTAGAATGGGGTAGAATTGTTAATATTGATTAATTCGCAAAATTGGTAATTCATCGAATTAAAACCTATTCACCCCCTCTCTAGGTTATAAATACACAATTTCTAGGGAATTTCAATTGGTATCAGAGCCGGTGCCTAGATATACTTAGGTGATCTGTGCATTGCGTGTGTGTCTTACCTTTTGCAGTTTGGTTGTTTGCATTTTATGTGTTGCGTTACATTTGCATCTTCATATCATTCATTACCCTCAAACACAATGAGTGGAAACGGAAATAGTCATGAGGGAGCCTCAAGCACAAGACCCCCTTTGCTCAATGGGGTGAATTATGCTACTTGGAAGGGAAAGATGCAAGCCTATCTTTGCCAAATAGATGACCGTGCTTGGATGGATATTGAAGACGGTTATACTCCTCCAACAATGACCACTGATGATGGTGTTGAAGCTCCTAAGCCCAAGTCTAGTTGGAGTTCTCAAGAGTTTGAAGCATCCAAGTGGAAAAACAAGGCTATGCATGCCATCCTTTGTTCCGTGGACGATAATCAGTACAAGCTGGTCCAAAACACTAGGATTGCAAAGGAGGCTTGGGACATTCTTCAAACAGCATATGAGGGAACTGAGGTAGTCAAGGACTCAAAGCTCCAAGTCCTATAGATGCAATTCGAGATTATTAGGATGGAGGAGCATGAATGCTTCAATGACTTCCAAGTGAAGTTGATGGTTATTTTCAACCAAAGCCATCAACTTGGTGACCCCTATTCAGATAAAAGAATCAAGCAAAAAATTATGAGGTCATTTCCGTCAAGGTTCGAATCAAAGGTGACGGCACTTGAAGAGAATAGTGAGTACAAGAATATGAAGCCAAGTGAAGTCATTGGAAGACTTCTAGCTTATGAGTCAAGATGGAACACCTCACCCACTCCTCCAAAGAAGCAAAGAGCATTGCCTTGAAAACCACTAATGTTGAAGAAGATGAGGAGGACTCAGATGAAGAAAAGGCCCTCATGGTTAAAAGATTCAAGAAATTCGTGAAGTTTGAGAGGAAAGGTTTTGGGTCAAAGGGAAAGGAAGTGAAAATGAAAACTCCCTTCAAAAGGGTTGAAAAGTTTTAAGAAATTGACTCCAAGAAGGGCATTCAATGCTATGAATGCAGTGGTTTTGGTCATATTGCTCCATAATGTGCAAATTTGATGAAAAAGAAAAAGGGGAAGGCAATGACGGCTACTTAGAGTGATAGTGAAGACTTAAAAGAGGAAGATAAGTCTTCGAATGATGAAGATTGAGTTGCAAACTTCATTGCCTTAACAACATCTTATAATGGCAAGGAAATTGTACCTCTTCTAACTCTAGATTTGTGGTTCAAGAGTCACACCAACAAATGAGATCAAATGATATTGGTGAATCATCAAAGCAAGCACAAACAAAGTCTCAAGCTAAAACACATTCATCAAAAGCTATAGCTCATCAAACAAGATCACAACCTCCAAGAAGCTCTCAAATTCAACAAAGAAGTTTTCACCCACAACCAAGAAGAGGAGCTAATGTGGCTCAACTGCAAAGGATGTTTCAAAGAAGAGATTCGGCTCAACACTAATGGACAACTCAAAAGAGAGAGAAGTCTTCCATGTTTGCACAAGGATATGGTATGAATTCTTACTTTACTCCCATATGTCATTATTGTGGTGTTGAAGGTCACATAAGGCCGAATTGTTTTAAATTCATTAAGTTGTGTCGTTTTGAAAGCATGATTGAGAAGAATTTGCTTAGAAGAGCCAAAATGCATGCACCTAGGAATTTTAGAGCCAATAAACCCAAGGCTCCTAGAAATGACAATGTTGCTACTAGGTGGACTAGAACAAATGAGTATGGTTGCCATGTGGCCCAAGTGGCATTCAAGGCGAAAGCTTCTAACACCTGGTACCTTTATAGTGGTTGTTCTAGGCATATGACCGAAAACAAGAGTTTCTTTGAAACTCTTATGATGGAGGATGGAGGATGGTGGATTTGGCACCTTTGGTGATGGTTCACGTAAGAAGGTTCTAGGAAAAGGAAACAGCTCCATCCCCGGTTTGCCCTTCTTGCCTAATGCTCTCTATGTAGATGGCTTGCAAGCCAATCTCATTAGCATATCACATCTAAGTGATGAAGAGCTTTCGGTTTTGTTTGGAAAAGTTGATTGCTCTATTCTAAGAGAAGATGGACATGTTTTATTGAAAGGCAAGAGATCAAGTGACAATTGTTACTGTCTTAATTCTAATGGCATCTCTTCTGATTTGTCTAGTTATGATCAAGTTGAATTATGGCATCAAAGGTTAAGTCATATGAAATTCAAAGACTTGAAAGTTCTTGAGAGGTTGAAAGTTGTGAGGGGCCTTCCTAAGTTTGGAAATAGAATTGAGGGAGTTTGTGGACCTTGTCAACAAGGAAAGCAAACTAAGAGTGTGCATAAGAAGGGTAAGTATCTTGCCACTAAGGAGCCATTAGAGCTTATTCATATGGACCTTATGGGTCTCATGCAAACCGAAAGTCTCGGTGGCAAGAGGTACATTTTTGTGTGTGTGGATGATTTTTCTAGATTTACTTGGACTTACTTTCTTAGAGAAAAATCTGAAACGTTTGAAACTTTTAAAATGCTTTACACTAAAATTCAAAATGAGAAAGATTCTCACATAAAATGCATTAAGAGAATTATGAGTGATCATGGGAGAGAATTTGAAAATGTTTGCTTTGGAAATTTTTGTGATAGTCTTGGAATCTCCCTTGAGTTCTCGGCTCCTCGAACTCCTCAACAAAATGGGTTAGTAGAGAGGAAGAATAGAGTCCTCCAAGAGATGGCCCGTGTGATGTTACATAGCAACAATGTGCCTATGAACCTTTGGGCTGAAGCTGTCAATAGGCAATAGGGTTTTTCTTAGGCCCGGGACTAGGCAATCCTCCTATGAATTATGGAAGGGTAGGAAGCCAAATGTGAGCTACTTCCACTCATTTGGAAGCAAGTGCTACATTCTAAATGACCGTGATCAACTTGGCAAGTTTGATGCTAAGAGTGATGAGGGGATTTTCATTGGCTATGCCCTAAATAGTAAGGCTTATAGAGTTTTTAATTTGAAAACTATAAGTGTTATGGAATCATCTAATGTGATCATAGATGATTGTAGGCCTAAGGTTAGTAACCATGATGAGGAGATTAGTGTGATTGATGATACTCTCTTGGTAAGGATTGATGAGATTTCTAGTGATGAAAAATCTAAGCTTGACAAAGAAGTCACTCAATCTCTTGATAGAGATCCTACTTTGGACCCTAAGGAACCCGCTCCTTGGGTTAGACATCTCCACAACAAGAGTGACATTCTTGGAAATGTGAATGAGGGTGTGAGAACTAGACATCAATTAGCAAATCAAATTAGTTACACTTGCTACACCTCTCAACTTGAACCCAAAAAGGTAGATGAAGCTTAAAGTGATGAGTTTTGGGTACTTGCTATGCAAGAAGAGTTAAATCAATTTGAAAGGAATGAGGTCTGGACTATAGTTCCTAGGCCTAAGAACACTAATGTGATAGGGACCAAGTGGGTCTATAGGAAAAAATCTGATGAGGATGACAACAATGTGCGGAACAAAGCTAGACTTGTTGCATAAGGATACTCTCAAATTGAGGGTATAGACTTTGAGGAGACTTTTGCTCCCGTTGCCCGTTTAGTGTCCATTAGGCTTCTCTTATCCATTTCTTGTCTGCACAAGTTTAAATTACATCAAATGGATGTTAAGAGTGCCTTTCTCAATTGCTTCTTGCAAGAGAAAGTGTTTGTTGAGCAACCAAAGGGGTTTATGGATCCACATCACCCCAATCATGTTTATCGTCTCAAGAAGGCGTTATATGGGTTGAAACAAGCACCGAGGGCTTGGTATGAGCGCCTCACTCTTTATCTTGTTAACAATTGCTATTCTAGAGGTAGTGTTGACAAGACTTTGTTCATCAAATGCACTAAAGATGAGCTATTCATAGCTCAAATTTATGTCGATGACATCGTTTTTGGTTCCACCAACAACTTGAAAGTTCAACAATTTGTTGATGTCATGACTCATGAGTTTGAAATGAGCATGGTTGGTGAACTTAATTACTTCCTAGGCTTGCAAATCAAGCAAATGCATGATGGGATCTTCATATCCCAAGCTAAGTATACCAAGAACCTAGTGAAGAAATTTGGTCTTGAGAATGCTAAGCATTGTGACACACCTATGAGTACCACATTGAAACTTAGCAAGGATGCTAGTGGGAAAAGTGTGGATCAAAGTCTATATCGGGGCATGATAGGGAGCTTGCTATACTTGAATGCTAGCAACCCGATATAGCGTTTAGTGTTGGTGTGTGTGCTAGGTACCAAGCAAATCCCAAGGAATCCCATCTCTCCTCCGTGAAGAGAATCATTCGATAAGTGAATGGGACATCCAACTATGGGATATGGTACTCTTTTGACACTAATGCTAGTTTAGTTGGCTTTAGTGATATAAATTGGGCAGGTAATTGTGATGATAGAAAGAGTACATCGGGCGGTTGCTTCTTCCAAAGGAACAATCTTGTGTCTTGGTTTTGCAAGAAGCAAAATTCCATCTCATTATCCACAGCCGAGGCCGAGCATATAGCAGCTGGGAGTGCCTGCACACAACTTCTTTGGATGAAACAAATGCTTGTGAATTATGGCTTTGAGCAAGGTACTCTAACCCTTTATTGTGATAACATGAGTCCCATAAATATTTCAAAAAATCATGTCCAACATTCTAGAACTAAACATATTGACATTTCACACCATTTCATAAAGGAGCTAGTTGAGAGCAAATACATTACACTTGAACATGTGGGCACAAATGATCAACTAGCGGATTTGTTTACAAAACCATTAGATTCAATTAGGTTTAAATCTCTTAGTAGGTCTATTGGGATTTGTCATATGCATTGATGGGTTTTGGTGGTTGACCCCATATGGGGAGCTCAAGCAATGAGAGCAAACTTGTATCTTAATAAGCAAATAATTGTTCAAATTTATGCTCTTTAATTAATTGCTTGAGTATCTTGGTTGCATATATTATTATATGTCTTTTTATTCAATAAGTGTGTTTTTTTCCTTATTTGAAATGCATGTCTCATCTATGTTCAAACATGTATTTTTAGACTAGGAAATTTGATTGGGAAGTACATTTGATTGACCCAAAGTTTATCCCCATACTTTTGAAAACTTAATCTTGACATGCTTAAAGTGTTATGCATGATGAATTTATTGAATGCTTACAAAATGATTGCAAATCTGTGTGCATGTGTCTTTTGAGACTTTATTCAATAAGGATATTGTATCCATTTCAAGGATTTTCACATTCCTTTAGTGAACAAGGCTACTATCATACGGGGCATCTTGCCCGGAAAAATCTAATAGGGTGCAATAGTTGCTCATGTCTTGTTCAACTTGTAAATTTTGATAGTTGCTCTTATGTTTTTGGTTGAACTATATCTTGTTTTCCATTGTCAATATGGTGCAAATTAGTTTGACTTCTCTTGGAACCTCATGTGTTATTTGCCTTTGCCAAATACCATGCTTTTGGAAGTTGATGTTGCATGTACTTCATTCAAGGCATTCTTTCGCACATGTTCCAATCAATAAAACTTCCATGAATTTCTCTCTCTCTTAATTAATCTGTATAAAGTTGTTGTACATGATTATGCATTTACATTGCAAATATCTCTCTTTGCTACAGCATCCCGGTTAGGGAATACTCATTTGCCTATCTTGTGACAAAAATAGGGAGTAGTGTTGGATTTAGGGGGAGTTGATATTGGCATGTTTTAAGGGAAGATTGACCTATTGTGAGGGAGTTGACCTATTTAGGGGAAGCATTTGCTTTGTGCATTGTTGATTGCATGTTACTTGTTTCTATTTCATGCACATTGCACCTATTTTTATTTTTCTTGATTCCTCTCATACATTTGTCTTGGAAAGTGTAGTTCACTGTTTTGTAGGGATGATCATGCTATAAGAGATGAAAGATTTCAAGATTTAGCTTTAGGAATCTCTTGTAACAAAGAATGGTTGTTTGTTGACCTCTTGTTTATTTCTTGTTAATTGTTGTGAGGATACCTTGTGAGTGAGTGGTTTTGTCACGAAGTATCCAAAGGGGGAGATTGTAAGTTCCTCGGTTTTTTGATTGGCTTATTTCGTTGACAACCACATTTTAGGATCAATATGTAAGGGTAGTTTAGGGCTTCATTGTTCGTAACCAAGATATCGTTTGGGCTAATTGTCTAGTCTATCCTTGTAAGGAAGTATCTTACTAAATTCCATTCATGAATACCTCTTGGGAGGTTATTCACGAAACATAAAGCTCAACTAAACTTGGAGGCCGTAGGTGTTCCAAAACACCTTCTCCCTCTTAATTGTTTAAGGCGTGTGATCGAATTCCAAAGAATGATTTACCAAGTTTTCTAGATGCCAATTTAGATACTTAAACCATTCAATGCATGTTCATACCAAAACAGATATATGAGTGGCACACATATTCTATATGACATGTTATCAAACAACGACAAACATTGTAATATTTTTAAAAATATAAATAGCTACAATTTTGGTCCATCCTAGAAAAACAAGTCAATTACATATGTCTTGGAATACAAAAACTCCTTTCTTGGCGAACAAGTCTTCACGCGACCTTCGTCGTCCGGACTCTCTCGGCTACCTCCCATGGGCGTGCGCACCCTTGGCCCTTACCCATGGGTGTGCGCATGCCACAAACCCATAAAGGGCTGCCATGTGCAGCCCATTGCTTTCATAGGGCTGCCATGTGCAGCCCATGCCATAACAAAAGTGGCTGCGTGCTCTTCGCACACACGTTCGTTGCTACGGCTCGGACGGTCCCAAGCTTGTTTCGGTTGCCCCTAATTCTTCAAACCTTCGAGTCTTCGAAACTTGAGTGTATTACAGAAGAATTATAAAAAAAAATACTGCAGTTTTTTTTTATTACAACAATAAAATAAAATAAAAAATAGCAACTACCAAGAAGGAAATTATGGTGATGATAGACCACCCTTCTTGTTATAACCGTAAAACAAAATTACATTGAAATTCTAGGACAAAAATTGAGCAATAACAAACCACATATAAAACATATATATATATATATATATCCATACATTCCCATGTAAATATATATGTGAATACCTAGAGTGTCATCTCTTTCTAAAACATGCATATTGAAAAGTCCTCATTTATTGATTGGCTTATTTCGTGAACAACCACATTGTTAGGGTTCATGTAAGGGTAGCTTAGGCTCTCAAGACCTCAAGAGGAGAAGCACCAAAGGTAAAATTCTTGTGCTTACTTACATTGAAGAGATAGTTGCACACACTCACATATTCATGCATAACTCTTGATCTTACATGTTGAGTGTTTTCTTGTGTGCATTTTGGTTTTAATAACTCTTGTTTATCTACTTGCATCCTGTACTTAAAGTTTTTGTCATGCTAGGCTTTTTAGAATAGGATGCATTTTCATCACTCTTGTACTTGTTGCTTGTATGGTTGTTTGAGTGTTGAAGTAGGAATTGCGCTGGTGATGCGCTACTCGACAAGTGCACCTCACCAGCATTCACAATGGACTGTCGCTAGTCATGCGACACTGAGGTGAGCTGCTGCACCCGTTCATAGTTGAAAAAATGCGCATGCGCTGGTGGTACGCTACTCGTCTAGCGCAGACTCACCAACACAAACATTCCAGAGAATTTGTGCTTGAGTTACGCCACTGTAATGGGCCACTCGTCCAGCGCCTATTGAACTTTTTAGGCAGTGCGCTAGTGGTGCGCTACTCGACCAACGCACCTCACCAGCGCACAATGAAAATGCTGGAACGTTTCTTTCAAAACGACATCACTTTGTTTGGATCTCATATAAATATATCTCATTGTCTTAAGGTCGTGTAAGAGTTCAATATATCACATATTTTCCTTAGAACACATTTCAAAGGAAAAACACTTCCAATAACTCATTTTTAATCACTTAAAGCATTCCCATGTGCATCAAAACTTCATCTTGCATCATCTAAGTTCATCTAGAGTGCATCTATGGATAGGGTTGCTTCATCACATCTTGTTTGGTAAGCTCTTCACTATCTTCTTACAAGTTAAGTGTTTTTGCTTGCTAAACCATCTCTTTGATTAATTGTATTCTCTTAGAATATTTCTAGATACAAATTAGAGATTGTTGTGATGACATGATTGAGTGTTGTATTGTGATAGCTTCATAGGATTGATTGATCTATGTTTAGCTAAGCTATTTGAACATGTCATTTAGCACTTGATATCTAGGATTGCATTAATTGTCATCTCATTATCCTAGATAAGCATATAGGGTTTCCTAGCCTTGTTTGTTCACTGAATATCATCACCTATTCACTTAGGACACTTTATCTCTTCATTGAGAAGTAAGACTTGTGTTGCATCCGGGAGTAGGTAGCTTAAAGCACAAGCAAGATGAACTAGGTTCACTTATACCGGGATTAGGTAGTGGTGGTGGATTAAACCAGGATTAGGTTGTAATTCCTTGCCATTAGTGGATTCGAGGTTCTAGTGTGGCGCACTCATCAGCCCGTGGTTTTTCCCATTTGTAGGGTTTCCACAAGTATATCTCAAGTGTTTTTATTATTTCCGCACTTATTACACTTGTGATATTATTGTGACTAGTTAGGGGCATTTTGGTCAATTTGACTCTTAACGAAAATTGGGTAAAAGTTAATTAAAATATATTCACCCCCCCCCCCCTCTAGATTAATATTACACACCATATTATTTGTTTCAATTGGTATCAAAGCGGGTTCCTATACATACATAGGTGATCCTTGCTCATTTTGGTGTGTGTTGCATTTTGTGTTTGTATTGATCATTCATACAATTGCATTCATATCATTCATTCATTAAACATAATGAGTGGAAACGGTGGCAACGAGGGAGCTTCTAGCACTATACCTCCACTTCTCACAGGATTGAATTATGCCTCTTGGAAAGGCAAGATGGAGTTGTACATTTGCCAAATTCATGACATGGCATGGATAGCGGTTGAAGATGGATACACTCCACCCTTGATGACTCCTACAGATGGAGCAGATGATATGCTCAAACCAAAGGCTCAGTGGAATGCATAAGAGTTTGAGGCTTCGAAGTGGAATCGGAAGGCAATGCATTCCATCCTATGTGCAGTGGATGAGAACCAGTACAAGTTGGTTCAAAATACTAGGATAGCTAAGGAGGCATGGGACATCCTAGAAGTTACACATGAGGGAACCGAGGTGGTTAAGTTATCGAAGCTTCAAGTTATCCAAAAGCAATTTGAATTGCTCAAGATGGATGAGAATGAGTGATTCAACGACTTTAAAGTGAGGTTGATGGACATTGTAAATCAAAGTCATCAACTTGGTGATCCTTATTCGGATAGAAAGATCAAGCAGAAGATTATGAGATCTTTACCCGATAGATTTGAGTCTAAGGTGATGGCTTTGGAAAAGAATAGTAGGTACAGGACATGAAGCCTAGTGAAGTGATTAGAAGGCTTCTAGCTTATGAATCTAGGAAATGTCCTAACCCCACACCATAAAAGAAGCAAAAAGATATTGCTTTAAAATCCTCCAAAGTTGAGAAGGAGGAAAGTGATGACTCGGATGAAGAAATGGCTTTGCTAATGAGGAAGTTCAAGAAATTCTATAAGTCTGAGAAGAAAGGTTTTGGATCCAAGGGTCAAGACTTAAAGAAAAAGGCTTCCTTCAAAAAGTTTAAGCCTAGGAAAGAAAAGACCGAGAAGAAAGAGGTCCAATGCTATGAATGTGGTGGAATAGGTCACTTTGCCCCGGAATGTGCAAATCACAAGGTCAAGAAGAAGGGAAAACTGATGGCTGCCATATGGAGTAAGAGTGATAACTCAAATGTAGGAGATGAGTCTTCGGATGATGAAGAACTCATGGCTAACTTCATAGCCTTTACATCCTCTCTTAGAAGTAGAGATGCTAGTGAAGAAGAAAATGAGAGCCAATAGGGAAACTACTCAAGTGATGATGGATCTTCATCACAATCCATAAATGGAAGTGTTGAAAGGATGGATCTCAAGGACTACATGACTAGGTTTGAGAGTTCAAGGTTGAAGAACAAGAATGAAATCAAGATATTGAAAGAAGAAAACCAAGACCTCTCAACTCAAGTTGACCAACTAAATGAAGAGTTGGTGAGATCTAAGAGAAGTGAAGAAGGGTTGAAGAAAGAGCTTGAAGATGCTAGAGAGTTATTGGCCAAGATGAACTCTAGCACCAAGAAACTTGACCACATGCTAGATGTTGGAAAGAGGCCAAGTGACAAGAAGGGGCTTGGGTTTGAAAATAACAAGATGTCCTTTACTCCAAGCAAGACCATTTTTGTAAGAAGCATGAACTTCAATGGGTCTTCTCCTCATCAAAATCCTAGGAAGAAGCTTGAACTAGGAGAGTGTTCAAGTAGTGCTCAAGTGAAGGTGGCACGAAGAAGCCCACCTCAAGCTCATCCTACAAGGGCTCCTCAAGTCAACTTCATTCAACCAACAGCTCACAAAGGGAAGACACCTATCATGCAAGCTCAACCAAGGAAGCAATCAAGTTTTGCTCAACAACAAAGAAGGAAAGCTCTTCAACAACATGCAAGACAACCATAAAGACATGGGAAGGCTCCAATGCATCCTCAAGGATATGGTATAATTCCTAACTTTTTACCTACATGTCATTTTTGTGGTATTGATGGTCACATTAGACCAAATTGCTTTAGATATATCAAATTGTGTAGAATTGAAAGCATGATAGAGAAGAAAAAGGCTAGAGCCATGATGCATGATCCTAGGACATCTATAGCCATTATGTATGATCCTAGGACATCTAGAGCCATGACACATGATCCTAGGACATCTAGAGCCATGATGCATGTCACTAGGAAAAGTGGAACACCTTTGCATGATCCTAGGATATTTAGAGCCCATGTACCATTGACCACTAGGAAGAAAAATACTGCACCTAGGTGGATTAGAAAGGATGAACACATTTGCCATGTTGCACAAATTGCTTTGAAAGCTCATTCTTGTGATTTTTGGTATTTGGATAGTGGGTGCTCTAGGCACATGACTGGAGATAAGAGTTTCTTTGAGACTCTTGTGATGGAGGAGGGAGGAAATATCACCTTTGGTGATGGATCCAAAAAGAAGGTCAAAGGAAAGGGATCTATTTCCATTCTCGGATTACCCTCTTTGTCCAATGCTTTGTTTGTTGATGGTCTAAAAGCCAATTTGATAAGCATTTCACATCTTAGTGATGAAGGACTCTCTGTCTTGTTTAGGGAAAATGATTGTTCTATCCTATTGCCTAATGGACAAACCTTGTTAAATGGTATGAGATCTAGTGACAATTGCTATTGTCTTGAGGCTGGAAGTGTGTCTTGTAATGTGTCCAAGGATGAACAAATTGAGTTATGGCATGAAAGACTTGGTCACATGAACTTTAGGGATTTAAGAATCTTAGATAAGTTCAATGTTGTGAAAGGCCTTCCCAAGCTTGGAAAAAAGGTTAATGGTGTTTATGGACCTTGCCAACAAGGGAAGCAAACCAAAAGTATGCATAAAAACGGCAAGTACTTATCCACTAAGGAACCTCTAGAGCTTCTCCACATGGATCTTATGGGTCCTATGCAAACCAAAAGTTTAGGTGGAAAGAGGTACATTTTTGTGTGTGTAGATGACTTCTCTAGGTACACTTGGACTTATTTCCTTAGAGAAAAATCTGAGACCTTTGACAAGTTCAAAATGCTTTGTTCCAAGATTCAAAATGAAATGAACTCCAAGATTAAAAGCATTAAAAGAATTAGGAGTGACCATGGGAAAGAATTTGAGAATGCCCACTTTGAAAACTTTTGCAATAGTCTAGGCATTTCTCATGAGTTTTCGGCTCCTAGGACACCTCAACAAAATGAAGTTATTGAGAGGAAAAATAGGGTTCTTCAAGAAATGGCCCGTGTGATGTTGCTTAGCAACAATGTCCCTAGGAATCTTTGGGCTGAGACCGTCAATACTGCTTGCTACATAGGAAATAGAGTCTTCCTTAGGCCCTACACTAGGCAAACCTCCTATGAGTTATGGAAAGGTAGGAAGCCAAATGTTAGTTACTTCCACACTTTTGGAAGCAAATGCTACATTTTGAATGACCGTGATCAACTTGGCAAATTTGATGCTAAGAGTGATGAAGGTATCTTCATTGGCTATGCCTTGAATAGTAGAGCCTATATAGTTTTTAATCTAAGAACTAGAACCGTAATGGAATCATCTAATGTTGTCATTGATGATACTGGGCTCAAAACTAATGACCATGATGAGGAGGTAGATTTAGTTGATGACTCCCCTTTGGAGAAGGTTGTTGATGCCTCTAATGTTGAAAAGACTAACATTGATGATGACATAATATAACCTATTGATAAGCTTCCTCCCTTGAACTCAAAAGAACCTGCTCCATGGGTTAGGAAACTCCTTGACAAATAGGACATCATTGGAAAGGTTAGTGAGGGTGTTAGGACTAGGCATCAAATGGCTTATCTAATTAGCTACACATGTTACACCTCTCAAATAGAACCCAAGAAAATTAATGAAGCCTTAAAAGATGAATTTTGGGTTCTTGCCATGCAAGAAGAGCTTAACCAATTTGAAAGGAATGAGGTTTGGACTCTAGTTCCTAGGCCCAAGAACACCAATGTGATAGGCACCAAGTGGGTATATAGGAACAAATCCGATGAGGATGACAACATTGTACGAAACAAGGCTAGGCTTGTAGCATAAGGATACTCTCAAATTGAGGGTATTGACTTTGAGGAGACATTTGCTCCCGTTGCTAGGATTGAGTCTATTAGGCTTCTTTTATCCATTTCTTGTTTGCACAAGTTCAAATTATATCAAATGGATGTTAAGAGTGCCTTCCTCAATGGCTTCTTGCAAGAGAAAGTGTTTGTTGAGCAACTCAAAGGGTTTGTGGATCCTCACTACCCTAATCATGTCTATCACCTCAACAAAGCTTTATATGGGTTGAAACAAGCACCTAGGGCTTGGAATGAGTGTCTCAATCAATATCTCATAGACAGTGGCTACACTAAGGGTAGTGTTGACAAGACTCTATTCATCAAGAAAAACAAAGATGAGCTCTTTATAGCTCAAATCTATGTTGATGATATAGTCTTTGGCTCCACCAATGACACCAAAGTCCAATAATTTGTTGATGTCATGTCTCATGAATTTTAGATGAGTCTTGTTGGTGAGCTAAGTTACTTTTTAGGTTTACAAATTAAGTAAATGGATTATGGGATTTTCATATTCCAAGCTAAGTATGCCAAAAACCTAGTGAAGAAATTTGGCCTTGAAAGTGCCAAACATTGTGATACACCTATGAGTACCACTTTGAAACTGAGCAAGGATGCTAGTGGTAGAAGTGTGGACCAAACCTTATATCATGGCATGATTGATAGCTTGCTCTATTTGACCGTAAGTAGGCCCGATATCTCTTTTAGTGTGGTGTATGAGCTAGGTACCAAGCAGATCCTAAGAAGTCCCATCTCTCTTCTGTTAAGAGAATCATTCGATATGTGAATGGGATATCAAATTATGGAATTTGGTACTCTTTTGACACTAATGCTAGTCTTGTAGGCTTTAGTGATGCAGATTGGGTAGGAAATTATGATGATAGGAAAAGTACATCGGGCGGTTGCTTTTTCCTTAGGAACAACCTTGTCTCTTGGTTTTGCAAGAAGCAGAATTCGATTTCCTTGTCCACGACCGAGGCCGAATACATAGCTGCTAGGAGTGGATGCACACAACTCCTTTGTATGAAGCAAATGCTAGTCCACTATGGATTCAATCAAGGTACTCTTACTCTCTTTTGTGATAGCATGAGTGCTATAAATATTTTCAAGAATCCGGTTCAGCATTCTAGGACTAAGCACATTGACATCCGTCATCATTTCATTAGAGAACTAGTTGAGAGCAAATGCATTGTACTTGAGCATGTAGGTACAAATGATCAACTAGCGGATCTATTCACTAAACCCTTAGATGCTACTCGATTCAAAACTCTTAGTAGATCTATTGGGATTTGTCTCATGGAGTGATGATTTTTCGGTCTTTGACCCCATATGGGGAACTCAAGCAAAGAGAGCTATTGTATACTTGTTGCATGCAATTTTTCTTAAATACATTTTTGCCTCTTTATTGATTGCTTGAGTAGCTATATTGCACTTATAGTATATTTTATTTTCTTAAATAAGTGTGAACTTTGCTTTGATTACAATCCATGTCATATTTATGTTCAAACATGCATTTTTGGACTAGGAGATATACATTGGAAGTACATAATTGAATGACCCATAATTATCTCAATGACATGATGATTCTTTAAATGACATGCTAATGAAAAATGATAAAGCATGATTTGATGATTGAAATTGTTAAATGCAACACATTGTGTGAAACATGCTAGTGAGACTAAAATGTTTAATCAATGTCTCTCTTTCTTTATTAGTTGAACATGGCAACTATCATACGGGTATTCTCCCGGAAAAATCAAGTAGGGTGCAAAGTTGCTCATGCCATGTTTCACTTATAAAGTTGGATATAATGCTATTAAAACTTGACATCTATGAACAATCTATATCCTTTCTTCTCTCAAGACAAATGGTGAAATTTGTTTGAATTATTTTGGAAACCTTTGTCATTTGCTTTGCCAAATACCATTGTTTTTGAACTTGAATGCAATATGTCTTGTATGCAAAGCATTTTTTGATTCACAGATTGTCTTCAAATAAATCTCCTTGTGTCTCTCCTATCAATTGAGATTGCATAAATGTGGCTTATATAATTATGCAACAATCTTGCATGCTCTTTTCTTTCTTTGCCTTGAGTGACCCGGTTAGGGACTTCTCCTTTGACTATATCATAACAAAAAGGGGGTGTAGTGTTGGCTAAAGGAGAGTAGCATGTGTTGGTTTGAAAAGGGAGTTTACATGTAAGGGGAGAGATTACATGTAGGGGGAGTAACCCGTTGAGGGGGAGCATTGCATTCACATACATTGCATGTTGTCATATTCATATTCTTAAATGCATATGCTTTTGTTTTATATTCAGTTGATCATCTCACATGCACTTGGTTTGGAAAGCGTATTTGTGCTTGCCTTGTGTGTAGAGTTGATAGTTCTACAAGAGATTGAAGACTTTAAGTTTTTTTTTTATATTTATCTCTTTGTAATGTAGAATATCTTCCAGGTGTTTTTCAGTTTTGTTTTGTGAGGATCAATGTGAGTGGTGGTTTTGTCACGAAATAGCCAAAGGGGGAGATTGAAAAGTCCTCATCTGTTGATTGGTTTATTTCGTGAACAACCACATTGTTGGGGTTCATGTAAGGGTAGTTTAGGCTCTCAAGACCTCAAGAGGAGAAGCACCAAAGGTAAAATTCTTGTGCTTACTTACTTTGAAGAGATAGTTGCACACACTCACATATTCATGCATAACTCTTGATCTTATATGTTGAGTGTTTTCTTGTGTGCATTTTGGTTTTAATAACTCTTGTTGGTCTACTTGCATCATGTACTTAAAGCTTTTGTCATGCTAGGCTTTTTAGAATAGGATGTATTTTCATCACTCTTGTACTTGTTGCTTGTATGGTTGTTTGAGTGTTGAAGTAGGAATTGCGCTGGTGGTGCGCTACTCGACCAGCGCACCTCACCAGCACAACATTCATAGTTGACTGTCTCTAGTCATGCGTCACTGAGGTGCACTGCTGCACCCGCGCATAGTTGAAAAAATGTGCATGCGCTGGTGGTGCGCTACTCGTCTAGCACAGCCTCACCAGCACAAACCTTCCAGAGAATTTGCACTTGTGTTGCGCCACTATAATGCGCCACTCGTCAAGCACTTATTGAACTTTTTAGGCAGTGCGCTGGTGGTACGCTACTCGACCAGCACACCTCACCAGCGCATAATGAAAATGCTGGAACGTTTATTTCAAAACGACATCACTTTGTTTGGATCTCATATATATATATATATATATCTCTCAATGTCTTAAGGTCGTGTAAGAGTTCAATATATCACATATTTTCCTTAGAACACATTTCAAAGGAAAAACATTTTCAATAACTCATTTTTAATCACTCAAAGCATTCCCATGTGCATCAAAACTTCATCTTGCATCATCTAAGTTCATCTAGAGTGCATCTATGGATAGGGTTGCTTCATCACATCTTGTTTGGTAAGCTCTTCACTATCTTCTTACAAGTTAAGTGTTTTTTCTTGCTAAACCATCACTTTGATTAATTGTATTCTCTTAGAATATTTCTAGATACAAATTAAAGATTGTTGTGATGACATGATTGAGTGTTGTATTGTGATAGCTTCATAGGATTGATTTATCTATGTTTAGCTAAGCTATTTGAACATGTCATTTAGCACTTGATATCTAGGATTGCATTAATTGTCATCTCATTATCCTAGATAAGCATATAGGGTTTCCTAGCCTTGTTTGTTCATTGAATATCATCACATATTCACTTAGGACACTTTATCTCTTCATTGAGAAGTAAGACTTGTGTTGCTTCCGAGAGTAGGTAGCTTAAAGCACAAGCAAGATGAACTAGGTTCACTTATAACGGGATTAGGTAGTTGTGGTGGATTAAACCGGGATTAAGTTGTAATTCCTTGCCATTAGTGGATTCGAGGTTCTAGTGTGGCACACTCATCAGTCCGTGGTTTTTCCTATTTGGAGGGTTTCCACATATATCTCAAGATTTTTTATTATTTCCATACTTATTACACTTGTGATATTACTGTGACTTGTTAGGGGCATTTTCATCAATTTGACTCTTAACGAAAATTGGGTAAAAGTTAATTTTACATACCATAATATTTTTTTCACATATATACAATAAAAAGAAAAAGATTCACGTACACATACATCAATTAATCGAGGGTACAACCAGGCTCTTATACCAATTGTAGGGAGAAAAACGGTTCAAAACGCAACGGAAGCATGAGAAAATGAAATTAGGGTTTGCGTATAAATAAATAATTTCCTTTTTAATAACAAGAACCTTGACTCTAGATTAATTGACGTATATAAAAGTATCGTACCTTTTTCCCGTGATGATTGAACAAGCGTCGAATTGATTCCGTAAGATCTTCCAATCCAATCACAAACATGAATCACCTAGGAGTGTGGGATCTCTTTCTTTAAATTGTATACCTCAGGATGGAGACAAACAAAATCTTTTCTTTGTTAGTTACAAATATCATCCAAGAGAAAAATCCAAGAACGTCCGGTCACTTGTGAATTATCAATCTACTTGATTGAAACTCGCGTGAACCCGATTTGATTTTGTACACAAAACCCTTTTGATGTAAAGGAAACTAGTATACTATCAAAAACAAAAATGTTATCTTTTTCTCTTTTCTCTTTTCTCTTTTCTCCTTGGCTAAATTCCACACTCTATATCTTAGAGTTGATTGAATTTTGTCAAGAGTAAAATACTAAATTTTCTCTCTCAAAATTCTCTCTTGCCAAGCAAAATTCTCTCTTAGAAAACAATTAGGTTGGCCGAAATTTTCACTCTAAAATCTTAGGGCTGGCCGAAATTCACAAGGATATATATATATAGGATCACAAATCATTTCCTAAGAAGGAATTACTTGGTTGGCAAGAATCCTTCCCTTAGGTGGATTTATTTGGTAGTTAAGAATCCTTTTCTAAAAGGAATTCTATCCTCTTATTTATATTTATGAGCTGGCCGAAATTCACGGAGAATATAATTAGGAGACTTAATTCTTTTCCTAAGAAGGATTACTTGGTAGTTAAGAATCCTTTCCTTAGGTAGATTTACTTGGTGGTTAAGAATCCTTTTCAAAAAGGGATTCTATCCTACACCAAGACTCATAATCCAACTCAATAGTGTATTTGTAACCATATTAAAGACTTCCTAATTTGATTAAATAATTAACTCTTTTTATTTATCTACTTATCAACTATATTCTTTAATATTAATTATAGTATTATACTACTAACAATAGTATAATTTTAGGAGACCATCTCCTATTAAGAAAAAGATTTTGACATTTAATTAAATAATTAATTAATCAACAAATTAATTAATTTCTATTTAATTAAATAATAAAATAAAATTAATATAAATTAGCTATTCTTAATAGCCTTGCCGCCCAACACATGTATATGGGTCATATATTATTTTTCTTATTTTATTAAATCCATTAGACCTTAATAAAAAGTCCACATGTGAAAACTTTTATCCATTGACGGTTCTAGATAAAGTATCTCATTGTGATCCTATTCAATGCACCCAGTGCACTAGATTCTTTTGCCCAAAGAAACCTCACTTTGATGATTTTAGACTCATCGTAACACATTTGATCCCACTCAAATGCTAGCAAAAGAATCTACAACTTTAACAAGATAAAGACGCCTAACCTTTTATCTTAAGCTGTGAGTATTATTCAAGACTAACTAAAGAATTGTGTCTACCTCATACATATCTAAATGTATGAACAATTCTTATTTTCTCATAGTCTTTTGACCTTATGATTATTTACTTTTGACAACTATAATAATTAAACTATAAACGCTATAAGATTTGTTAAACTAGAAATCACTTTATTAATATGAAAAGATTGTCAAATACATTATTACACCCTTGCTATCGAGCATAATCCTAACACCATCGACTCTTGGGCATCAGGGATTTCCTCCACCACATAGACAGGCAAGGTGGGGATCCGTTCCTTAACTTGGAAGGCATCTTCGAGTGGGGATTTGGTAGAAGGATCTGCACTGGTAGCCTCCTTGCCTAGTAGAAGAGAGGAGATAGGCCGCTGGTCGACATCATCTGCCCCTTCAATAGCACAGCAACACGGGAAGAACATGTTTCATCACCAATTGGGGTAGACAAATATCTTGCCTTTTCTAGGATCTCCTCCCTATTCCAGTTCACGATGATGGCTGAATCAAACAGAGGAGGTAAAGTCTAGGCTGCATGAAACGTAACGTAGAAGAAGCCATCTCCAAAAGAATAATCAACCTCAGCCTCCAAGCTTGTCACCTTATCGCATAAAAATTGGATCTCTCCATGAAGCTCCTACACCTTATCCCTCGTGATGTCCCTCTCCAATGCACGACGTTTGGACTTGAGAACCTCAATATCATATGCGTGCTTATTTCATTCCATGCTACATTAGGTCTTCTCGAGGGATTTCATTGCCTGATCCAGGGCATAGCTCAAACCCTGGTTGTTTACGTGTGCTCATTCTATGTCTTTTTTAACACAACTTCAGCATTCTCAGCACGCCTCCTCAATGATGTAATCTAATGGCTCAGGGTGACATTGTACTTAAAGGTCCGCAAATCACCACAATCAAGTTATCTGTAATCCAAATACCAAGTGTGTATATATTAAAGTAGTATGAATCAGGACGTATCCATTTTACCTCGGCTATGAGGGCAGAGCTCTTGGTGAGTAGCATATCAGTAGGCATCGAGGTCATGGGGCATAGACTCTCACAGGGATAGGCAGCAATGAACCAATCCATAACTTTGTTTTGACTAGTAATCCTTGGTCAGGATCGAGTCCGCTCTTGAGGAGCCATGGCAGTAGGAGCAGTGGTAGTTTCCAGACCTCCCTCTGTTCTAGGAGGTATTGAAGCAGGCACGGGAGGTGGAATAGCAGCAGTAGAGGTAGAGGCAAAAGTTGTAACAGTAGAAGCAATGTCAGTAGAAGTGGCAACATCCATATCAAGGATAGTGGGGGCAGTAGGACCCCGGCCCACCACCCTCTTCAACCTGGATGCAAATATATCCATTTGGGTAGAGGGCATAAAAGGGGGAGGTAGAGGTTCCCTTAGTACCCCAATTGGCATAAGTACTCGTCTGACATCCCTTATCAGGGAAGAAGGGGGAGGAGTTCTCACGGTTCTAGCTGATGCAGGAGTTATTCTAGCAGCCTCGGCGATGGCGGATCTAGGTGGAGTAGAAATAAAAAAAAAAGAGTTGATCCTCTAGCAGCCCAGGATCCCTTTGAACGAGTGATGGGATAACAAAACAACAAACAACAAAATCAAGAAAGAATTAGAATAAACCAATGACAAGCAGGAAACACATATCAATAGAAACAGAGAGGTTCATCGTACCTAGAGAAGCGATAGAGATGTGTAGGTACCGGTTCACCCTGTGGGGATCTTAAGCATCCGAAGTAGGATACTCCAAGTTGCCAAAAAAAAAAAGAATCGCCTTTAGGATCGCCCTAGACTCGATGGAGAGAGAAGCTTTTTCTTTTGCAGGCTTGCTACCGAATCGGGTAGGGATCACGAACTCCCTCCCCTGATATGAACGGAGCTTCCCTATTCTCCACTGATCACCATCTACTCCTCATTCCAAGAGGTATCCTTCCTCATGGCACCCGGTAAAATAAACTTTAGGCTGTTCTTTACCCAAGCATATAACTACCCCTTGGGATCGAGAGAATTAGCAGTAACCTGGAAAAGGAACCTCAACTCGTCTAGTCCTGGTTCCCTATCAATGTTGTCTTTCTTACAATGCTCCTTCCACAGTACAAGAAAACTCACCAGGTGCCTCCAAAACCCTGGTGTCAATTGGAAGGGAGCAAGTTATTGAGTGTGAAGCGCTCTACGGAGAGATGGATGGAGATGCAATCGTGCCCTACCTTCAAAAACAGTGTTGTGAATAGGGAGCACACTGGATGGAAGGCTGTACACATCGTACCTGTAGGGAAAATCAATTCAAAATGTGGCGGAAGTTAAAAAAATTCTCTTTAAAAGAAAGAACCTTAACCCTAGATTAATTGACATATAATTAAAAGTATCATACCTTTAATATCATGACGATTGAACTAGCGTCGAATTGAATCCGTAAGATCTTCCAATCCAATCACAAACATGAATCACCTAGCACTGTGGGCTCTCTTTCTTTAAATTGTATACCTGAGGATGGAAACAAACAAAATCTTTTTCTTTTGTTAGTCACAATAATCCTCCAAGAGAAAACCCAAGAATGTTCGGGTCACTTGTAAATTATCAATCTAATTAATTGAAACTCGCGTGAACCCGATTTGATTTTTGTACACAAAACCCTTTTGATATAAAGGATACTAGTGCACTATCGAAAACAAAAACGTTCCCCTTTTATCTTCTCCTTGGCTGAATTTATACACAATATCTATGAGTTGGTCGATTTTTGTCTAGAGTAAAAAACTATTTTTTTTCTCTCAAAATTCTATCACTAGGCCGAATTCTCTCACATAAAAACTCTAGCCTTGGCTGAAAATTCACTTAGAAATTAGCCTTGGTCAAAATTTATGTGGAGATAAGTATAGGTTCTCAAATCCTTTCCTAAAGAGGATTTACTTGGTGGGAAAGAATCCTATCTCTAGGTGGATTTACTGGGTGACAAAGAATCTTTTTCAAAAAAAGATTTATTTTCCACACCAAGACTCCTAATTCAACTCAAATAGTGTATTTATTCAATAACAAATTATTGAATATAATTTAATTGTGACTAAATCAAAAACTCCCTAATTTGACCAATTGTCAATTAGAGTCCTAATAGAATCAAATACTTCTTAATTTGACTAAATAAATAAATTCATATTATTTATCTACTTATCAAAGATAGTATTTGATACTTATCATATTACCAACAATAATATGACTCTAGGAGACCATCTCCTACCAGGAAAAATGTTTTGACTTAAAATTAAACAATAAATAAATAAATAAATAAATAAATTTCTATTTAATTAAATAATAAAATCAAAAACAATATATAAGACTATTTTACAAGCCCTAGCCACCCAAGCTTATACATGGGCCAGTATATTGTTTTTTCTATTTTATTAAATCCATTGGATTTTAATAAAAAATCGACATGTGAACTGGACTTATTCTTACTAGAAAAGAAACAAGTCAACAAGCCTTAACACAATTCTAGATGGACCCATAAATTGGTCCGATAGAATATATCAAGTAATCCATGTAAGCTTGTGTGTATTGGGGATCTTAGCGAGCTATCTAAATTTAAGCTCCAATAGATATAACCTAATCACAATCAACAAATGATTCACTTAGGTCCGATCTATTAATTTTAGTTCTTTAGTAAGTTCATTCTACTAATGAACTAAAATTGAACACTTAAATAATGATATAGTAAGTTAATATTCGTCATTCATACCGTAGACAATTTTAATGGAGATAGTGTATCCTCGTGAAGAATATCAGTAATCGCCAAGAGCTCATAGACCGCCTATAACTCTCCAAGTTTCCATATTTACTCATATGACCACATTTTGAACTTGGATATTTTGACTTGTCCATAAGCCATATTTCAATAGACACTATTGAAAACTTAAAGTTAAGATTTAATATCAAATACCTCAAAACATCCATATAATGATATTCTACTCTCATTTAATAAATGGAGTCACGATGTCCATATCTATAAATGAAGTCCTATATCGATTAACAAATGAATACCACCAAACTATTGAGGATAGACTCTGCTATACAATCGTACTCATTGATAGCTTAAATGATAACAATTGCAACCATAAGTCCATCATTTATCTCAAGATTGAGATAGACTCTCCGATTGTGTTCAAGTGAAATCTTTTATCCATTGATGGTGAAACAAATATTATGGTGTGTATAATATTAATCTAGAGGGGAGTGAATAGATTTTTATCAAATTTACCCAATTTTCGTTAAAGGTCAAGTTGAAAAAAATGCCCCTAGCTAGTTACAGCAAAATCACAAGTGTAAAGATTGCGAAAATATTAAAGACACTTGAAATATACGTGGAAACCCTCCAAATGGGAAAAACCATGGGCTGTTAAGTCCACCACACTCGAACAACGAATCCACTGATGATAGAGGCGTTACAACCTACTCCTGGTATATAACCCACTACCACTACCTAATCCCGGTATCAAGTGAACCTAGTCCAATTTGCTTACGCTTGAAGCAACCTACTCCCGGATGCAACGCAAGACTTACTTCTCTTTGAAGAAGAGATAAACACCCTATGTGAATATATGACTATATTCAACAACAAACAAGGCTAGGGTACCTTATATGCTTATACAGGATTATGAGATGGCAATAAATGCAATCCTAAATATCAAGAGCTTAATGACATGTCATAAAGCTTAGCTAAACATAGAACAAGCAATCCTACGAAGCTATCATAAAAGCCAAATCAACACATGTTGTCATTAAGCATGGCAAGGACTATAATGCAATCACTAAATGCAATCAATGAGTCCTAAACAATATCTAAATACAAAGCATAGAGATTTAACTAGAAGTTATCAATAACAACAATCCTAGCTATCATAATACCACACTCAATCATGTCATCACAACAATCTCTAATTTGTATATAGAATATGTTCTAAGAGCATACAAATAATTAAAGAGATGGCTTAGCAAGCAAAACACTTAACTTGTAAGAAGATGGTGAAGAACTTACCAAACAAGATGTAATGAAGCAACCTTATCCATTTATGCACTCTAAATGAACTAAGATTATGCAAGATGAAGCTTTTATGCACATGGGAATGCTTTGAGTGATTAAAAATGAGTTCTTGGAAGAGTTTTTCCTTGGAAAATGTGTTCTAAGGAAAATATGTGATGTTCTGAACTCATACACGACCTTAAACTAAAAAGTTATATATATATGAGATCCAAACAAAGTGAGGTCGCTTTGGAAAAAAATGTTCTAGCTTTCTCTGTGTGCGCTGGTGACATGCGCTGGTCAAGTAGCGCACCACCAGCGCACAGTCTAATTTTACAATAGGCGCTGACGAGTGGCGCAACACATGCGTAAATCCTTTGGAATGTTTGTGCTGGTGAGGCTGCGCTAGTTGAGTATCGCACGCCCACTTTTTTCAATTGTCTGCGGGTGCAACAGCGCAACTCAGTGGCGCAACACATGCGATGATCCACTGGAATGTTACGCTGGTGAGGTGCACTGGTCGAGTAGCGCAAAACCTATTTTTAACACTCAAACACACAAAATCAATAAGTTCAAGAGTGATGAAAAATGCATCATATTCTAATGCCTAGCATGACATAAAACTTTGATTACAAGATGCAAATAAATCAACAAAAGTCATTTAAATCAAAATGCACACAAGAATAAACACACAACATATATGAATAAGAGTTATGCATGAATATGTAAGTGTGTGCAACTATCTCTTCAAAGTAAGTAAGCACAATAATTTTACATTCTGTGCTTCTCCTCTTGAGGTCTTGGGAGCCTAAGCTACCCTTACATAATACCTCAAAAATGTGATTTGTTCACGAAATAAGCCAATCAACAAGTGAAGACTTTACAGATGGTTCTGGATAAAGTATTTCACTATAATCCTATTCAATGCACCCAAAGCACTAGACTCTTTTGCCCAAAGACACCACACTTTGATGATTTTAGACTAATCATAACACATTTGATCCCACTCAAATGCTAGCAAAAGAATCTACAACTTTGACAAGATAAAGGCGTCCAACCTTTATCTTATGTTGTGAATATTATTCAAGACTAACTAAAGAATTATGTCTACCTCATACATATCCAGATATACTAATGATTCTTCTTTTCTCAGAATCTTTTGACCTTATGATTATTTACTTTTGACAATTATAATAATTAAACTATAAATGCTATAAGATTTGTAACTAGAAATAAATTTATTAATATGAAAAGATTATCAAATACATTATTACCCTCATGCTATCGAGCATAATCCCAATAGTACCTCCAATAGGGAATGGTGATTGTAATGCTATCAAGGATGTTGAATTTCTCCCTCAAACGATTGATCGATTCAGTTGTAGCGATGGATTCAAGGATGAACCTAAAATTATAACGGAGGGTGAGCACCACTCCTAGTGTAATAGCAGCGACATCGGCTTGACCTCCACCAGCTTCGAATCGTCTGATTCCTCACTAGAATCCTCCCTCAACTATCACTAGTTGGGTGTTCGAATTGCTCGAGAAGCCGACCGCGATGGTGACATTCCGACTTAACGGCACCGATACACAGAGGGAACGTCGCTCTCTCTGTTGTCCTTCTCTCGAGCTCATTTCCCATAGGTAAAACTCGGTGAGTTACCCTCCACCAGCCTATCAACAATATCATTATCGGAGTTCGACATGGTCTCTATGGATGTTTGGTTTGAAAACTGAAGGAAGAAGAGAGAAAACTTAAAGAAGACAAGGAAAACCTTAGGGAATTTTTTAAAATTTGAAAGTAAGAGATTTGGAAGCGTGAGGAGGACAAAGGGATTATCAGGTTTAAATAGTTATAATGGAGCAGTAACGGTGATGGAAGCGTGATCAAGGAGGCTGGAGTTTTGACCAGGATTGCCTCAATACATGCGTTTTGCCAAAGATTTACCGTTTTTCAAACGGATACAAGTTTCCCGCTCGACACGTGAACTTTGCAATTAATGAGAAGATTTCCTCCCAGATTCTGGTAACCCGTTAAAAATGAAAAATTTTCCAAACGAAATAGGAAATCTGACTCCAAACTCAATCAATCACCAGTGTTCAAGTCAGAAAGAACTTCTGTTAAAAGCCCTTTTTGGTAAGGGTCAAAGAGAAATTTTACACTTAGCTGGTACCTGGTACCTGGTACCTGGTAGGAAACGTTTCCTTACGTTACGAAGGTATGACACGCTACGGTCTACCATGAAGTACCGGGTCTCACGTAACCGAGCTACCTCAGCATCATTATTGAAGTAGGGCAAAGCTCTTATGCCCCCTTAAACTATCCAACCGGTACCTAAATACCCGGACGACATTCCACTACTCAGTCGCTGTACATATCTTACCCCTCTAGCAAGAAAGAGGATGCCTATAAAGCACCTAAGATGATAATAAAGCCCCGGCGCGATTGATCAAGCCACATCGTTATAATGGTATCTCAAGGTACCTCGCCAGCAGAATTGTACTTCGAGGTACCTCACCATCAAGACGATCAAGTGCCACATCACTAGGCTAATACCTTGAGGTGTCTCGTCACTGATGAACGAAATCAGAATTATTCTCCAAACCGTAACAAGTTCCACATACACACGACCATAATGAAAGAATCCAAAGAGGAAACAAACACATATTTTCCAATATATTCACCACAAGCCGAATCTTCAAGTTCAACTACATTATACAGAAAATCATTCTTAATAAGGAAACGGGATCAATCTAGTGATCTTCGGCTTGTACGTCAAGGAAAAACCTTAATGACACGATGCACAAATACAAGGGAAAAATCAACACCAAGAACCTCTAGAGCTATCGCTTAGTTCCACAATCAGAATTAAGCCTAGCTATCACCATTGATCGTTTTATCCACTTATCGACATATACTAGTTCACCACCTCCAGTTAGTTAAAGAGAAAAGAGAGAGAAAAGAGAGATTGAGAGTTATTTCATGTTACTGCATCTATTTCATTATTGAATGAAATAATACCTCTCGGTTCACTATCATTCATTTCGTACATTTCATCTGTTTTTTACACGTGACATTGGTAACGAATGTGTCTACCCTGACCGCGATCTACTTAGGTAGCGATCCCGAGATTGTTAATTGAGATTTCTCACCCATAGTGAATTTTTTGTTAACAGTTTTTGACATTAATAATATCTTTGTTATTGTAAATGAACACGTGATATTTAGGAATATTTAAATAAAAAATATAATTTAATTGATAATTCCCCTTAAATAATTTAAATATTCATCTGAGTTTTGAATTTCCGTCGCCACCAACAGTAATGATGTTGCATAGTTCGATATCGGGTCACCCAATCCCAAAACCACCCTTCTTCAGGCAGTCGTCTCCTAAATGTCTTCAAATTTTACATAATTTCTATAATGATTCTCCTAAATCAAACCAATCTAACTCAAAAATTTAAAACTCGTTAATCAATTTCAACTCAAAACCATAAACCTAATATTAGGGTTCAAGTCTCAAAATACCTCAAACCAAATACAATGTACCCAAATCGGTGTTGTATCGCTGTGTGGGAAAGAGGAGGCTGCTAGAAGAATACGGACAGTGAAGATGAATGACCCTTGACGGCATCAGCATGCTTGCTAGGTGGCTTTCGGGCATCTCGTTGTGACTAACATATTACATGTTACGGCGACAACCGGAAACGATGGCAAAGTCAGCGAAGGTGGCTGCAAACAGTGGGATTAGGGATGGGCAAGTAGGAGGCTTTGGGATGATTATGGCAGTAGATAGTGGAATTGTTTTTTTTTTTCTTACTTTAAGGTTAAAAAGTCATTTCGTCGTAATTTTGCAACTGTTTTTCATTTAAGTGCACATTTGCAAGTCCTTCCCTACAAGAGGAAATTTTTGCTAAACCCCCTAATTTTTATATCAAAACAAAAAAATTGAGGTATTAAAATAGTAACGAAATAACTAAATCAAGGATATTTTAGTCATTTACTAGTTTAGGGTTAGTTATTCAATGCTACCTTTGCTACAATTTGTTTTGTTTTGTTTTGTTTTTCTTTTTAAATGGAGTTGGACTGTATCATAATTCATAATTGTGATTGGCATTTCGTCGGCTCATTTGATTTGCATGTGATATATATATATATCGAAAACGGTTGGGCGAGTAAGGAGAAACCGAGAGGAGTCGGGGTTGACGCGGGCGGTGAATGCGGTGTTTGGGTTCGTCAAATTTTCAGAGTTTGAGATACTCTTCCTTCTCTTCTTCGTCATCGCTTTCATTGTCTTCAAAAATCTCGTCAGTCTCCTCTTCCTTTTTTTCTCTATTTGTTCCTTTTTATTCCCGTAATCATATCGATCGCTTAAAATGAGATAAATTGCTAAATATTTGGGGAATCCCCAATCTTGCATTTTTTTTGTTGTATTTATTGACATTAATTTCTACGCTCACCGATATCTTATCTTGTTACCTGTATTGTATTTTTTTTTTTATGATTTGCTCTCCTGTAATTTTTTATTTTTTTGGATGGTGTGGAATTTGTTTTCGTACATATATATTGGTTTCCTTGGATTTATTTTCTCTTTATATAATATGGAAAAGCAGGCAAAATTTTGGTATGTCCTTAAATGGTAGCTGAAACAAAATGAATGCTAGTGTTGTTTTGTGGATTATAGAGGCCACTTGTTAGTTTTCAAATTATTTGTATGACAGTTTATTATAGCTGCTTTTGTTATGGATAGGAGAAGAACTTTTAAATCTGTGATAATGTTTAGAGAGTTTAATTCTCAGCTTTAAATCTGTAATGACTTTCTTAGAGAGCTTGATTCCTTGAGAAAAGAAAGGTGTCCTTGGTGTCCTTTTGTTGTAATGGCAGTGTCGCTTATATTTTCAGGTAACAATTCCCACTCCAATACTCTACACCCCATATTTGTGAAGATGGTAATTAGGGAAAGTGAAAAAAGCATCCAATTTCATTGCCCTTTTGTTTTCTTCCATTAGGTAGTTCACAGTTAACATTGCAATTTCTAGACTTCACAAGCTAAAGTATGTTAACTTTTCCAGGTAGAACAATGAGATCTAATAGATTTCTGCCCATGATTTTGAACCTTTTGATTTCAGCTCAGTGTCTAGATAGTCTGACTTATCAGTAATTTTATTAATTTGCGAAATTCTTGTTGCTGTTATTTTCTCTTTACTGAATCTGCATCTGGTGTCTTTGGATCTCAAATATGACAGAAAACTATTGTGACTAATATTTACACCATAATTTGCTAGTACTTGTTATATCTATCTACCTGTAGATTTCACTCAAGTTGTTTTCATAATTTGGCTGAATTGTGTCAGATGTCAAGGCCTCAATATAATCAGATCCTTGTAAAGAAGCCTGGCGGAGTTGATTGGTGGCCTTACTAGAAGGCAAGATATATTTAGGTTGGATGAAATCTTTGTATGTTATTGTAATGAACAGCCGGGTAAGTACAGTGAAGTTTATGTTGTATGTTGAAAACATGAAGAGATCTTGATTTTTTGAGGATATCCACATCTATTTCGTGGCCAGGAAATCTGTATTGTTCTATAGAGTTATTCAAGCAAGAGAATCAACCATTACTTATCTAAAGAAAAATGTATAAAGAATCATCATATTTCCGGAGATTGGATTGTTTTTTAGTGTTGTTTGCTTTGAAGTTTTATAAAGATGTGATGGAAAATAAAGAATAGCTATACATATTTTCTGCTTGCTGAGGAAAACTAAGATGGGATGTATAATATTCTAATTACAACATATTAATACAACTCTTAGATTTTTTCCGGTTGACAAGTTTTTCATCCTAACTTCAAAACCAGTCAGCCACAACAAAGAGCTTATCTTTTCAGCTGCAAACAGAATGCTAGACGTTTATGATTTCTTCAACATTTCACACCCCTGTGGCATCAACTTTTTATCTTGGATGCAATCTTGTCACCACAGGCACAGGACAAAGAAGAGAAGAATTGTTTGGTTTGGTCTTGATATTGGTGAGAGTATTGTGGCCATGGCAATCTGATAGATTATACGTAGAGATGTACTTGGAGAGGCAGATAATTATGTTTAATTGAATGACTAATCAATCTTATTAACTCCATCTATTTTAGTTAAATTGCCTCCTGCTAGGGATGGCCAATGGGGAAATGGGGGCGGATGTAGGTCCCCCATCCCCAACCCCATTTTCCAAACCCTCCCCCATCCCCTCTCCCATTTCCCCATTTGGGAGAAGGAAATGGGGTCGGGGTAATTTTGGTGGGAGGTCCTCCCATCCTCATTTTCCCATTTTCTCCATTTTTCCTGTTTTTTTCCGTTTTTCTATTTTCCCAAAGTCTCCCATTTCCCCATTTTCCCATTTTCCCACTTTTCTATATTAGTAAAAATTACATATTAAAGAAACATATAAATTCGCAATCCAATAAATTCAAATACAAAATAACATTCTATACAAATTGAAATGAAAGTTAAGTTTTTTAATATGTATATATACTTAGTAAAATATGTTAATAAATTATATGGAGCTTGCTTGGTGTGTAATTTAACAAGAAAATCAATATGTATATATAGTTAGATTGCTTGGTGTGTAATTTAAGTTATAGTTTATAAATATGTATATATAGTTAGTAAAATAAAAATAATAAAAATATTGAAAATATAATAAAAATATATATTAATATATTTTTTATATAATATTATAATATTTGGAGGAAATGGGGAAATGGGGATGGGGGTACCTAACCCCAACCCCAACCCCATCCCCATCCCCATCCCCATTTCAAGGAATTTATGGGGGAAATGGGGATGGGGACGGGTCCCCCCATCCCCAACCCTATTTAAATTTGGGGTTAAAAATCATCCCCATCCCCCCCCCCCATTTCCCCATTTCCCCCCCAAAAAATTCCCCCAAATGGGGATGGGGGAGCGGGGGTATTGCAAATGAGATTGGAAAAATCGAATAAACTTTGATTATGCATCTTTACTTAAAACATTAATGGGATCCTACCAAATCTACTAAAGACAAATGTAATCGAATTAATTTGAAGTGCAAGTTCGATGTGCGGCGGAACGGATCCAATAGATTTACCATTATCCAATATCCAAGATCCGATCCGATCTAATTTTATAACGGGATCCGATCCGATCTAATTACTATTTGATTCGATCCGATCCGACTGTTAAAATATTTTATTCCGATCCAATATGATTCGATGGATCGAATTAATATAAAGTTGCTCTTAATATATAAAAGTTATAATCCGAAATAAATAAAATCAAATAAATTATTCAAACATTACCAAATAATTAAAAACAAATAACATTAAAAAATACATAACTTAATAAGCTCTTATGTTGATGAAGAAGAATATAAGAAAAGAAGATGGTGGTTGTTGGCGGTAGAGATATTGAGAAAGAAAACCCAAAATAGTAGCATTAACAATTGTATTTGGGTTGAGCCTTTACAGATATTCAGATAATCAAATTGTATTTGGATTGGGCTTTTATCTTAGAAAGTAGTGGATATAATAAATTGTCCAATATAAAAATAAGGCATAATATTTTAGGCGGATTCGGTGGTTTTTCAAATGGAAATCCAAGATCTAATCCAATCCAATGGATTTAAAAATTTAGAATCCAATCCAATCAAATCACTTTTGGATTGGATCTGATCTAATGGATCATATTGAATTGGATTGGATTTTGTACACCCCTAAGTGCAACACAAAACAAAACTATTGAACCTACCAAATTTCAGTGTTGCAAAAGTTACCGACTTGTCTCTAGGCGGCCTCTGGATGCCACTATTTCCATGGAATACCGTGGTTTGGTGGTAAACCGCTTAGTCGATGCAAATCAATTTAACCGACTATACATGTTTATTTTTTACTAAAAAATAAAAAAAATGAAACCCCCACAACAATGACGTATTGGGGCCTTAGGGTTAGTGTTTTAAATATATAGCGAGCCTGGATGGACCGGCCTACCAAAGAAGGCAGGCCGTGCCAAGCACGACCCATATGCCTAGTACGTGTCAGGCCTTAGACCGGGGCACGCTATGCCGGCCCGGCGTGCTCGGCGTGCCATGCCCAACAGCCGACATGGCAGGCCGACACATAAGGCCCGTCAAATTATTTTTTTTAAAAAAAAAAAAACTTTGTTTATAAAAATAAAATGTTTAAAAGATAAATGATATTGCAGAGTATTGAACCATGGTTTATGACTCTTATTTAGGTAAATAAGTTTTCAGTTGTCTTTTCTTTCTTTTTATATAGATTAGACCTCTCTTCAACGTTTGATGCCTTCATATTTAAAAAATTAGAATAAAAAATTCTAGTGCTTAAATTTTTTTAAAATTTTATTCATATAAAGATTCCAATGAATTTATCATCAATAAAAAAATTCAGATCAAAATTCATTCAAATCGATGTGATTTCATGATAGTCCTTATCGAAATTAAAATAAGAGATCTCTAATGAGATACTCACTATATATATATGATTTTTGTTCATAGATGGAAAATATAGAAATTATTACATAATATCAATAGATGGCTTATTTGAGTTTTTTTTTTTTCAACAAAACCATTATTTAATTTTAGTAGACCTCCCAATGCACTCCATTTTTTCCACATTTAAAGAAAAAAAATGAACTCAAGAGAATATCATTATGTTATACCAATTATTAGAAATGGATATTCAATCCCGCATCTGATAAATAAGAGAAATAAAAAGATATAAAACCTATATAAAAATGAAGAAAAAGTAAAGGAAAACATACTTACTTGGACAATGTTTTAAACCAAAACCCAATACTGTATGATGTCCATACTTTATAATATTATTAACAAATTTAACTTTTTTTTAAGAAAAAAAATAGGATGGTACGTTTGGCACGCCTAAACTGGCACGACATGGCCTACCTGGACGTGCCCACGTGACTTGCCAGACCCCCATTTTCCAAAACTGATAAAATGAGCGTATTAGCAAACACATTAATCTTTTGACACAATTTGAGAATTGAGATACATATCAAAGAAATAGCTTTTCTTCGTTTACCATTGCAAAAATGGGCTTGCAAGTTGCAGCCCACATGAATTGATTGGAAACCATTGCACGGTACCCCCAATGGACGTGCCGTACTAAACCCGACTCGTTTTGAAAAGCAGGCCCAATTTTCCATGTCGAAATTAGGTGGACCGGCACATTTTTACACCATTATTTGGGGGTTTCATTTTAAAATAAAAAATAAAAAGAGAAAAATTATGTTTCTGGTCGATGAAACAACCTTCATCGACCAAAAACTCAAACATGCTCTGTTGACTCTTCTTGCCTCTTCTCTCAATCTCTCATACATACCCCATCACCGTTCGTCCACCGTCGTCACTCATTGTCTTCAATCGGCCATCACAGCAGTATCAACAATTCGTGAGTTTAGGGTTTTTTGCTTTTAAAATTTAGGGTTTTTTACTCTTTTCAATTTTAATAGTTTATAGTAATTTGTTAAGGAAAAAAAAAGTTTGATAAATGGGATTGCTTAATTGATTGGTCAGTTTTTTTTTTTTTTTTTTTTTTTTTGCTGGGAGGTTTATATTTGGTGGTGGTTTTGTATTGAATTGTTGACTATTGACTATTGACTATGACTATAGAGAATTTTATCTTGTTGTGTCCTTGTGATGAGTTTGTATCTTGTTGTATTGAATTATTGATTTTTCTTTTTTAGTATTTGATTTTCAATTTTAGATTCAATTATTCAATTACACCAAAAAAAAATAATATAAAATTACAAAAAAAATCCAACCGACTACTGGCCTAAACGGGAGGTCGCAGCCCAACTAGCGCCTAGTTCTTTCGGTAACACTGCCAAATCTAAAGGCCATTGAAATTTACTAAGTGAATAATTCAGATACAATGAGCGTATTAGCAAACATCTTTTGACACAATTTGAGAATTGAGATACATATCAAAGAAATAGCTTTTCTTCGTTTACCATTGCAAAAATGGGCTTGCAAGCTGCAGCCCACATGAATTAATTTAAAATATAATTTGCAATGCTTGGATCGTCTAAGCTAGGATTCGCAACAAGCCTCTCAACTGGGACTTTAACTATGTCGCGCCTTACTCCAATATCTGAAACCAATCGGCTCACACAATACATACCATAACTCACAGCTGCAAGGCCACTAAAGCTGGTTGTCAAGAATCGAAGTGGTGAAGAAACAATAGCACTTGCAGCAGCCACCAAGGTTGCAGCCTGCCCACTCCGTCCAACACTGATGCTAGTGCTCACAAGTAAACCTGTTTTACAGTAGATGGCGAAGTCCTCACAGTTGTTCTTGAACACATGGTAGACACCAAAACCATTTTCGAGGAGGAAACTGGCACGATGGAGGACATCTTCAGGTGGGTCAGACTCGGCAAGGGTGCACGTCCCTCCTCTAGCTTTGACAAGAAAGAGAACATGTGAGACTCCATACTCAAAGAGGTAGAGATCACCACCACAGAGGAAACAGTCAACACAGGATAAAATGACACCATCCAGCCTCAGGCTATCACCACACCGTGGGCATGGATTATCTGATGGATGAGCAGGAGATAAGCTAAAAATGATACGGTCTAAGAATGTTCCTGTGCCAATCTCCTGGCCAGCTCCTCGAGTGAAATGGATCACCTTTCCCTCACCAACACATATCCCTGGCGTCATATTGGAAAGCAAGTTAGCAGACTGTAATGGCAATTTTAATATCCAGTTGGGCTAAAAATACCGTGCAAAGTTGACACGTATCAAGTCAAACAACAGCTACTCATGTAAACTAATTTGTAGTGTGCACAAAATGGGTGATACTCAACATAAAGACTCTTGCAGCTTTGAGAGATTTGTAAATCCAGGGATAACAGGAAAATCCATAGAAACCAAAAACAAATAATAATAAAAAAGAATGGCCAAGATTCCAAGCTAGTTGTAATATCCACAAAGTATGTATTAGTGTATAAAACTTGTTATCAAAAATGCTTTTCTCAAATTTGAATAATAATATAATATAAGAGACTTAACTGCCCTTGTGGCCTAATGGTGACTCTCATGTATAGATAAGGGGAAGCATAAAGTTTCAACATCCAGGTGAAGATGGTAACAGAAAGGAAAACAACTAGAATGATAGAACTTGGAGTTTGTAACAGAGAATATGTAAAAGAAATTGCAGAATAAATTGTTCTCACAATCCTAGTTCCTACCCAATTCATAACAGAATCCTGCTGCCAATTTTCCATAACAGAATTCATCCTTCCAGCCTTTCTTCACACCTCCAAGCTCATGTATGTTGTCTATCTTTAGTTGCTATTGCCTGTTTTACCATTCCTTCTAGAATAGGTAAATCATATTTGTGGTCTGTTTTACCATTCCTTCTAGAATAGGTAAATCATATTTGTGGTTTAACATTACCTGCACCCCTCACCCCCCCCCCCCCCCCCCCCCCCCCCCCCCCCCCCCCCCCAAAAAAAAAAAAAACATTCACCTTGTCCTCAAGGAGAAATTCCGGAAATTGGTTTAAAACTGTAAGATAATCTTCCTAAGTTGCTTCGAAAGTAGGTAAGGACTTCCACTTTATGAGGACTTCCAAGTGTCCTGGCGTATAAACTGATTTTGGGCGCACTCCAAGCAAAGATTCTGGTATAACAACTAGATCTAAATCGGAAGTGAGCTGAGGTGGTAAAATGGGTGAAGACACAGCCACTCCATGAGCTTGTTGAAGTTGGGATACATGGAAAACAGGATGTATGGCAGCCGTTGGTGGAAGGTCGGGCTTGTAAGCAACCTTTCCTATTCGAGCCAATACCTTGAAAAGGCCATAAAATCAAGCAGCCAGCTTCTCATAACGGTATTTAGCTAGAGATTTTTGTCAGTAGGGTCGTAGACTCGTAGCTTCAAGAAGACGAGGTCCCCAACTGCAAACTCCAGATCATGTCTCTTAGCATCAGCATACACCTTCATTTTCTGCTGTGCACGTAAGAGATGCATTCGTAATTCATCCAAAATGGCATCTCGGTCTTCCAATAAATTGTCTACAGCGGACACTAGCGACGAGCCTCGCTCATAATGGATAAGTGGAGGTGGGTCACGTCCGTATAACAATCAAAAAAGGGGTACAACGAGTAGCTGAATGGAAAGAAGTGTTGTACCAATACTCTGCCCATGATAGTCGGTGGAACCATTGCCTCGGGGGGATACAAAGCAACAAAGATATGTTTCCAAGCAACGGTTGACCACCTCGCTTTGGCAATCGGTTTGAGGGTGGTAGGCTTTGCTATTCTTGAGTGTCCCCCTATAGCTTAAATAATTCCTTCCATAAATGGCTCAAAAAAATACGGTCTCGATCGGAGATGATGGACTGCGGGATCCCATGTAATCATACAATTTCTTTCACAAAAGTTGTTGCGACACTAGCTGTTGTAAAGGGATGTTTTAATGCAATAAAGTGAGCGTATTTGCTAAGCTAATCCACCACCACAAGATCGTTTCCCACCCATCCAAACACGGCAACCCTTGGATGAAATCCATCGATATCTCATCCCACACTTGTGCCGGTATTGCGATAGGTTGTAGCAGGCCACCGGATTTGTTGCCAAGTACTTGTGTTGCTAGCAAGTAATGCACTGTTGTACGAATTTAATTACATTTTTTTTCATTCCCACCCAAAATAATTCTGCTGCCACCATTTGATAAGTCTTAGTTTCTCCCGAATGGCCTCCAATTGGGGAGCTATGAAATTCCTCAATAATTTGGGGAATTAACTTCGAACCCTTAGGAATTACCAAACGTCCCTTGTAGTAGACAACCTCTTGCAATACTGTGAATCCATAGTGTTGTTGTCTTCCGGAAGTAATATCCTCACGAAGTATTTTTATGAAATCATCACTTTCTAGCTCCGATTTGAGCTGTTCCAAGTGCTGCCATTGAAGAACAGAAATGACAGCGATTTCGGCTCTTTCCGGAATCCGTGACAAGGTGTCCGCCACCCGGTTGCTAGCTCCACTTCAGTATTGGATTTCGAAGTCATAACCCATGAGTTTAGTGACCCATTTTTGGTATTCGGTGCCTATTAAACGCTGCTCCAACAGAAATTTGAGGCTTTGTTGGTCTGTTCTCACCATGAACCTCCTTCCCAAGAGATAAGGGCGCCACTTGGTTATGGCAAAAACAATCGCCATGAGCTCTTTCTCGTAAATTGGCTTGAGTCGAGCTTGGACACCCAAAGTATGGCTATAAAAAGCAATTGGCCGCTGCCCTTGTATTAAAACTCCCCCAAGATCAAAACTCGAAGCATCCGTCTCGATTATAGATGGTTGAAAGAAATCCGGCATAGCTAAAATGGGTACTTTAGTCAAAAGTTGTTTTAATTTGATAAAAGCTTTCTCAGCCCCTTCATTCCACCCAAATTTATCTCTCTTGCAATCCGAGCATAATTTTCCACAAACTTACGATAATAGCCTGTTAGTCCAAAAAATCCCCGGAGTTTCTTAAGTGCGGAAGGAGTAGGCCATGAGATCATTGCATGAACCTTGCTAGGGTCGGCTGCAACGCCTTCCCCGGAAATAATATGGCCGAGATATGCAACTTGGAGTTGCCCAAACTCACACTTCTTTAGATTGGCATAAAGTCTTTGGTTTGTAACACCTCTAACACCACTCTTAGGTGTTCCATGTACGATTTCTTATCACGGCTGTAAATGAGAATGTCGTCCAAGAAAACCAACACAAACTTCCTCAAGAATGGTTGAAACACATTGTTCAGCAATGATTGAAAGGTAGAGGGTGCATTTGTCAACCCAAAAGGCATAACGAGGAACTCAGAATATCTGCCTGGTTGAGTCGGATTTGGTGATATCCTGCCTTGAGATCAAGCTTAGAAAAAATCTGCGCACCATTGAGCTCATCCAAGAGTTCAGTGATGACTGGAATTGGATACTTGTCGGGAATGGTTGCCTTGTTTAAAGCCCTATAATCCACACAAAATCTCCACAATCCATCTTTCTTCTTAACCAACAACACCGGACTTGTATAATACCGGCAGCAAACATTTCATGAATTAATTGCTCTATTTCAGCCTTTTGAATCTGCAGATACCGGTATGGCCAGACACTAATCAGAGAGGTACCTTCCTTGAGGAAAATTAAATGCTCCCGGCGGCGGGTAGGAGGCAAACCAGTAGGAATTTGGAAGACATTGGCATATTTTTCCACCACATGAATTAAGAATTCAGGAACAACAGAAGATTGAGGAAGAGAAATTATTATCTGATTAAGCTCTACCCACAGCCCGCCTTCATGCTTACAAGTCCTACTCATTGCCTTCAAGAACACCAACGTTTTTCCGAGCAAAGGATCGCCTCGTAAAGTCACCGTTTCGTTGCCCAATTGAAACTTCATCACCTATAGTTTCCAGTTTGTATTAGTCATGCCCAAAGTTGCTAGCCACTGTATTCTCAAAATTACATCCAAACTTCCCAAACCCAAGGGCAATAAATCCTCCACGATGTTGATTCCTTGGAGGTGCAATGTGAATCCTTTACAGACCCTTTCACCTTTGGCTGAATCCCCGGTTCCCATGGTGACTCCATAAGCCTCTGTTTTTGTAATGGGAAGCTTAAATTTCTGAACCAAATTCGCAGAGATGAAATCGTGGGTAGCTCCGGGATCGATCAAGTTGACAACCTGTTGATCACCGACAACCCCTTTCATTTTCATGGTTTTTGGCATCGTCAAACCAACCAACGAATTAAGAGACACCTCAACTGCCTCTGTAAATTCCGAGATCTCCGTTGTTTCCAGAACTGGTTCGTCATCCATCTCCGGTGCCACTTCCGGCTCATCATTGTGGGTTATCAGAACATTAAGTTCCTTCTTCTTGCATCTATGACTCGGCGACCACTTCTTATCGCACCTATAGCAAAGGCCACGATGGCGCTTGAGTTGGAGTTCAAAGTCCGTGAGCCGCCGTAGGGCTTCGCTGAAGGAAGATTTCCTCCGTGCGCGAGTCATGGAGCTCCAATCGGTGATGAAATGAGTCGTGCAAACCCACCAACCCTTGTTGCTATATAACCCCCATTCAATTTCGTTGTAACCATGGTCATCAGCTTATTCTCAATTCTTTGGGCCAAATCCATTGCCCGACCCAAGTTACCTGGGTCTTAACAATCTAAGCTCATGAAATTTCAGTTTTGAGCCCATTAATGAAGTGACTCGATGTTATTTCTTCTGAGACGTTTTCAAGGGGTGCTAGTAATTTGATGAATTTTCTCAGGTATTCCTTCACCGTCCCCTACTGTCGTAATGCCAGAAACTGTTCATGGACTGACCCTTCTTGAGTGGATCGAAATTGTTTCAGGATTAAGAGCTTCATCTCCTCCCACAAAACCATAGGTCTCTTTTTGTGCTCTCACTGATACCATAACAACGCATCTCTTTCGAATCTGATGACCGCTGCCTCCAACTTATCTTCATTGCTAAACCACTGTAACAAAAAATAGCGTTCTGCTATCAAGATCCATCCATCCGGATTTGTCCCTTCGAATATAGACATATCTAGTTTTCTGAAACGGAAATCTCGACAGTACTCAAAAACATTTGAGGTTCCTTCAGATCCGTGCGTTACTCCTATCACCAGCCCCTTGATTGCTGGAACACAATTGATGGACTCCTTCCCATTTCCTGATGACAATGCTATAACTCGGGCAACCTCTTCTTGAATTTTGAGAAGATGATCGAATCGTTTTTTCATGGCCAATATCTCATCCTTAATCGACCCAACTTCCCGTTGTAATTCTTCCCTCACCGTTCTAACTACTTCTTCCATGGTATCCATTCGAGATTCCATGTTTTTGCTTGCCATTGTCCCAGGAGAACTGCTCTAATACCAGGTTTGATAGAACTTGGAGTTTGTAATAGAGAATTTGTGAAATTGCAGAATAAATTGTAAAGAAACAGTGTTTGATGAAAGAAAGGAATTGTGAGCTTCTTATTTATAAACTTTGGTGCCAAACAATATAGAATCAAGCATTCGAGAGGCTTCTCTCCATTAGAGCTGAGCTCTTTACAAATGGTTTCTCCTTATTCCTAATTACAGCACCATGGTTGTTAATATATACTCTCACAATCCTAGTTCCTACCCAATTCATAACAGAATCCATTTGCCAATTTTCCATAACAGAATTCATTCTTCCAGCCTTTCTTCACACCTCCTAGCTCATGTATGTTGTCATTCTTTAGTTGCTATTGCCCGTTTTACCCTTCTAGACTAGGTAAATTGTATTTGTGGTCTAACATAGAACCTGAATCAAGGAGCACGAGCATCCATTAGACGATTTAAAGCTCCAAGGTTTGCATAGAAAGGATTATTCAATGCACATTTCTGCTTAAATGTAAGTCGATATTCTCTGAAATGATTAGCCATGCTTTCACCAATAGCACCAGCTAATGCTGAAAGATGAATTCAAGTAGTCATCAATTACAGCTCCGATTATACAATTAAGGTTCAATAATTGAAAAGATCTCGACCAAGAAAAAATCCTTTCCTTTCAATTAGAGCCTCCAAATGAAGACTAAAACAAAAATTTCGTAAATATTTTTTATGGAACAGTATAACATTCTGAGATGAACAAGATAACACTTGGAATCATACCTAGGAGACATCATCCCTAAGCACCAGTGCTCATAACTGAATTATTGTAATCAAATGCAACATCTCAAGCCCACCCTTTAAAACTAAAGACATTAAAAGGTTGACTGAACTCTAATTGGCAATGTATATCAAAGTAACATCAAACTATGGATATAATGCTAATTTTAGCACAAACACCATGATCATAGACATTGCAATCTTATAAACATATCAACTCCATCACTATTATTAACAATAACCATGAACCACATATAAGCAACCTTAAATCTTTAAAAAAGCTATCAAACCTCAAAGAAACACTCAATGATATAAAATGATTATCATAAAGAACCCACAATTAAAAAAGCTCCATTAAAACATAATTCAAGGAATAAAAATAGTACCCAGAAAAAGAATTATAAAAAAGAAGGGAAATGAGAAGAGAGAAGGGACCGTGATGAGCATAGACGTAGGCTTGTCTCCATGAATAGATGTGGTCTCCAGGCTTGAGCTGCTCTTTGTCGATCTTATTAGATAACACACCCATTTTCTTTCTGTTTCTTTGTGTTGAGTTTCAGAGGAGAGATTTTCAATAGGAAAGCAAAGTCGCTTCCTGTGCCTCTAAGCTTTCCTTTCTTCTTTCCTTTCTCCTCTGAAGCCCCAACCCCAACTTCTTTCAAAACTTGTTTTCAGTTTTCTCTCAAAGTTGAATTGATTGCTACATGGATTTTTGACACGTAATTCTTGCGGTTAGAAACCTGTGTTTTTTTTTTGTTATATATATATATATATATATATATATGTTGTAATTCGTGTATTGTTCTATAATTTTTTTTATCCACCGATTGAATCTATGTGCAAGTAAGTAATCCAATTGCTTTATACATGAGTCAAGTTACGTGGCAAAATTAAATGGTAAATTATATCAGTACCCTTTGTTTTATTGTCTATATAAATACTCATTATTTGTAAATTAAATGTATTTGAAGAAAACTAATCCGAAAACAAAAGTTATTCTGTGAAAATTCTCTTATCAATACAAAGTATATGCATGTCTCTCATTTTATCTATGATCTCTACCTATTTTATTTATGTATTATCATTTATCCTATCAATTGTTCTTCAATTGTTCTTTATCTGTTATTCATTTCATTTTAATTTATAACACGCTATCAGCAAGAAAAATTGTTGACGTTAATTTCTAGATTGTATCAGAAAAGCTAACAAGGATTGGATTTCGGCTGTGATTTCAAGGAGAGAGAGAGAGAGAGAGAGGAGGAGAAAGTAAACAAGACATGAGCTTTTTACGTGGTAAAATTCTGATGACCGGAGAAACGTCTACGGGTGGTTGAATGATCAACCGAGCCAAAATCCACTATGAATTTATGATGTTACACGCTCTCGATCTCTCTTTCTTCTCTTTGTATTTTTTATGATTGCTGTCTCTCTCTATTTTTTTTTTTGCGAGATTATGGGTCTATTTATATATTTATAGTGCCCTAATCTGTTTTGTACAAGTAATAGATCTTTGTATTTAATTACAATTATTTTCTTGTTTGAAGCCGATTGTCTTCTTTCATGTTTCGGAGTCTTGTATTGAAATCGAATGGGATTCTAGTAATGCAATCCAATTTGGACTTGTTTCCTTATATAAGAGCGTAGTCTTTTTAAAGAAATAAATTTTTTGCCTGATTTGGAACCCTTCCAGCTCAGTATTCTGTTCTCTTTAGGATTCCTTCCTGATGGTTATCTTCATGTATTTAATAACCTAATCCGTGTGAACTAAGCGCTAGGCTTTTTATTCGGTTTTCTTCATATTTATCCCAAGCAAGGATAATACCAGCTGGTCCCGAGTAACATCATTTGAGCCCGAGTAGAAGCGTCATTTAACCAGTCTCGAGTGTCGTTAACTGATCCCGAGTAGTATATAACGTTGATTGACCCTGAGTAGGTTTTATTCAACATCTGCTTACTCAGGTTTTCTCTTATTCGGCAATGTCTTGTAGGATATTTTCTGAATGCCTATTCGGATATCCACCAATTAATTTATCCTCTTTGTTGATGACGTGTTCATGCGATAATATTCACATATGACAATACCCTCTTAAAATATTTTTGTTGAACAAGGTTTCTTCGGGCAAAAGTATTTTAATTAGTTTTCAATATCTTTGCAGCACCCGAGTAAATATCTTGTCATAATGATGTGTTTTAATGACGACCATGCAAATTCGATTTGCCTCCTTACGTGAGATCTTTAATGATTGCGACGTTTGGGAGTTCTGACGGCGAAAACCAGTTCTCCTTCTGACACGTGTTCCTTGCCTCTTCGTTTTTCAATATCATTTATAAGAAATGACTCACGCGCTTCCCCGTGTGCCACCAACGTCATAAATCCTTATCATTGTTTTTTTCCTGCCTTGAGATCTAGGGTTCCGTGCTTTTATTTTTTTAAATTCTTCACTGAGACAGTTGGTTCATTCTTAAAGATTTCTCAGAAGAAAAAATTTCTTAAACCCAGATTTCTCAGCAGAAGGTCGTGACTTTTCATTGAAGATCTTGCATCAAACTTTAGTCAAGGTTAGTTATTAATGGAGCCATCTTCCCGTCATCGTCTTTTTAATGTCGCTCTTGATGCATTAGAACGTGGGGATTTCCAGTTGGTTTCTTGCATTAGAAGATTACTGGGGGAAATCCCTGTTGATGAACCTCCATTTCTAGAAGTTGATATTTCTGGGCTTCACCCTGACGTCACTTTTAGCCTTGTATCCAGTTCTTCATCTAGTTCTGATTCTGATATTTCTGATCGTAGGGCACCTCTTCGTAGGATGTGAAAATATCAAAGCAGAAGTGAAGTTCGTAAGCATAATTCGGGCGATATTTTGATCAGGGAGCTGATTGTCACATCCCAAGAATCTATGCTTAAAGCTGAGTAGAAAGCAGAGCAGTCCAAATCGGCTTATGAGCAGAAAATCGAAGATTTGGAACGCTAGGCTTTGACAGTCGAATACTTGTCCAGAGAAGCCAGGCTAGAACTTGAAATCCAAGGGGTGGATCATTTTAAAAGATCCTCTGCCTATGATGCCCTTCTCCTTTGGGAGTTTCAGCGGGGGCTAGTTTCAGCTGGGGAATTTTTCAAAGTTAAGAATAGGGCGACTGAAAAGGCCCGAACTAACAGGGAGCTGTCAATCAAATATCATATGGATTGGTCCTTGGAATCTCTTCGGATTCAGATGAAGGAATGAAGGGCTTAGTGCCGTAGCCGAGGCAAGGAGCCCCATCCCATGCATCTTGAGGTTCCATCTGAGCATTCCCTCTCGACTTTTTACGCCAGTGGAGAGTCAATCGTAGAGGGTGTGGTGCTTGATGTTGGGCCAATCCCAGGAGAGGATTACAGTCGATGGATGGACAATTCGGCCGACACAATTGATTAGCCTTCTAATGAGAGCCTGCCCCGTGAATACGAAATGGTGCCAGACCCGATTATTGGCAAGGGCTCCAAATCCTTACAATCCTGATTTTTGTAGATAGGATTTTTTATAGACTTTTAACAATTCTTTGTAAAGAATACTGTAATAGTTCTTTTGAAAGATCAATAAAATTCCGAGTAGCTTTTCTGAATCTAGTGTTTTGATTCTATTGCTCGCAAAATTTCTTTAACTTGACTATGGTTGCTGAGTATCTTATTAAACCAGTTATTTCTGATGTTCGCGTACTTAACCGAGTATCTTATTAAACCGGTTGCCACCCGAATAATGTCAAGTATCTTATTAAACTGGCTAACTCTAACGTTTGGGTAACTTCACCAAGTATCTTATTAAACCAGTTGTCACCCGAATAATTTTAATGCCAAGTATCTTATTAAACTGGCTCTTGTAATCTTCATGCCAAGTATCTTATTAAACTGACTAACTCTGATGTTCGGGTAACTTCACCAAGTATCTTATTAAACTGGTTGTCACCCGAATAATTTTAATGTCAAGTATCTTATTAAACTGGCTCTTGTAATCTTTATGCCAAGTATCTTATTAAACTGGCTAGTATTATTAACCGTGTCATCTTAAAACAGACAAGTAGGTTTATACTTGTGTTTCATACATGGTTGCTACCCGAACATTACATCATGGCTCACCATAATCATATGTTCGAGTCCTTACGCATTACCAAGGACGTCTCCCCAGTTTTTATGTGCAAAGGTTTACCGAATTGTAAAGCTTTTTGAATTGCTTAAAACAGCTACGCATTTCACCGGAATTTTCCCCGATAGTGTCCCGAGCTGGTGCATCGGGTTTGCCTTTTTGTGAAGGTCATTTGACCTTGCTCGGCTGGCATGCTCCTTCGAGCTTCTCCGCCCATTCGGGATTTAATGGTCCCGAGTATTCTATTTACATGTTTTTATTATCATGCTTGTCTTCCATATGTTCTTATTATCATATGCTTTCTTTTGGAAATCCCGAGTTCGATGCTTTTCTTTCAGAAATCCCGAGTTCAATTTTTTATTCATAACTACAAAATCAATAAAGTTTCAAATTCCACAGCTAATATTTATCCTAACTAAAATTGTCCTGACTAGAAAAAGAACAAAAAATAATTTAAGGATAGAAAATCTTCAGATATTGGGCATTGCATGGTCGGGATAAAACCCCTTCATTGGGTCGTGCGATCCAATATGCTCCATGGCTAGCTATTCCTTTGACTTGTACGGGCCTTCCCATTTGTCAGCCAGGGAACCTGCAGCTTTATTTTTTGTGTTCAATGACACCTTCCTGAGTACCAGGTCTCCTGGCTGGAATTTTCTGACCCGAACGTGAGAGTTGTAGTGGCGAGCTACTCTTTGCTGATATGCCATATTTCGTATTCGGGATTTCTCCCTTTTCTCTTCTAGCTCATCTAGACTTTGTAATAGCATATCAACGTTCTGATCTTCATCATATAGCCTGACCCGGGGTGACGTATATGACGTTTCTATAGGGATAACAACTTCTGTTCCAAACACTAAAGTGAATGGAGTCTCTCCTGTTGAAGTTCTCGTTTTTGTCCGATACGCCCATAATACTTCGGGAAGCTTTTCAACCCAGCTTCCTTTCTTGGCATCTAGCTTTGCTTTGATTGTGTGCTTGATGATTTTGTTCACTGCTTCCACCTACCCATTTGTTTGAGGGTGGGCAGGTGTGGCATAGTAATTGGCAATATGGTACTCTTTGCACAACTGTCTGAATTTTAAGTTATCTAACTGGGTACCGTTGTCAGTGATCATAGTGTTATAAAGTATATTATTTTTCATGAAATTTGTGGTGTTTTCTTCTGTGATATGCACTAATGCTTCAGCTTCTACCCACTTCATGAAATAGTCAACGGCTACTATTGCATGCTTCGTTCCACCCCCTGTCCCGGCTGGCATTGGGCCGATTAGATCCAAACCCCACTTGGAAAATGGCCATGGGGATGTGAGGTTTCTGAGCTGCTCAGGGGGCTATCAAATGTCATTAGCAACCCTTTGGCAAGTATTGCAACTTTCTGAACACTGTTGTGCATCTGAGAATAAAGTAGGTCAATAATAGCCTTGCCTGAGTACCTTGTGTGCCAAACTTTTACCCCCAGTGTGGTTTCTGTAAACTCCTCCATGGATTTCCTGTAATATCCGATATGCATCTTCTTCTGACACATATCTTTGGAGTGTTCGGGAATACCCCCTTCTGTATAGTTCTTCTCCAACCAATGTTTACCTGGTTGATCTATACCTGATACATTTTGCTTGTAAGGGATCTTCCGGGAGAACGCCTTCTTCCAGGAAACTTTTTAGTTGAGTCATCTAACCGTCTGGAAATGTTCGGATTTCTAAAATTTCCAAGTTTCTTGGTTCAGCTGTGCTCGATTTAAGGAGATGTGCAACCGGAATAGTCTTTGGCTTGATTGTGGTTGTTGCTGATGCTAGCTTGGATAATGCGTCTGCCTTTTCATTCTCCTCCCTAGGGATCTGGGCAATCATATATTCTTTAAATTTCTGGAGGAGCTGTTTTGTAATGTCACGGTAAGCTATCATGCTTTCATCCTTGGCTTGGAACTCGTCCAAGACTTGGTTGACAACTACCTGTGAATCGCTGAATATCTCGACCTCATCTGTCCCGAGAGCTATGCAGACTCTGAGTCCAGCTAGTAGCGCCTCGTACTCAGCTTAATTATTGGTTGCTTTGAAGTCAAACCTCATGACACATTCGACATCATCCCCTCCTGGAGTGCATACTACAATCCCAGCCCCGCTGTCATGAGTGTTTGAAGAGCCATCAACATACAGTTTCCATGTGAATTTTTTACCTAACATCTTTTTTGCTTCAAGGTTCGGTTCTTTGAATTCTGCTATAAAATCTGCCACTGTTTGCCCTTTGAGAGATGTCCTTGGGATGTTGTGGATATCGAATTCACTTAGCTCGATTGCCCATTTGGTTAATCTCCCTGAAATCTCTGGTTTCTGTAAAATCTGCTTCAACGGGCAATCGGTGAGAACCTGGAATGTATGAGCCTGAAAGTATGGCCTTAGCTTCCTTGCTGCTGAAACTAGTGCCAGGGCCATCTTTTATGCCTGTGAATATCTAGTCTCAGCTGGTAGAAGTGCCTTGTTGGTGTAGTACACTGGCTTTTGTACTCCATCTTTTTTTCTGATAAGGACTGAGCTTGCTGCCAGTTCTGTAATTGATAAGTACAATTGGAGTGTCTCCCCTATCTAAGGTTTTGAAAGGATGGGAGTCTGTCCTAAGTATTCTTTAATTTTAAGAATGCATGCTCGCACTCTTGATTCCATTCAAGTCCTTTCCCTTTTCTAACTACTTTGAAAAAGGGCGCACATCTATCTGTGGCTTTTGAGATGAATCTTCCTAAGGAAGCCAAACATCCTGTTAGGCGCTGTACTTCTTTGAGTGTCCTCGGTGAAGTCATTTTCTACAGGACTTGGATCTTCTCGGGGTTGACTTAGATTCCTCTTTGGTGAACTTGAAAACCTGAAATCTTCCTGAAGAAACCCCGAATAAACACTTGTTCGGATTTAGCTTCATTTGGTATCTCCTCAAGACATCAAATGTTTCCCTCAGGTTTGAAGTGTGATTGTCTTCTGTGATGCTCTTGGTCAGCATGTCATCAATGTCATCAATGTTGACCAGCCTTTGATATGTTGCTCATGCATTTTTTAATCTAAAGGGCATTACTGTGTAACAGTACAGACCCTGATTAGTCGTGAGCGCTGTTCTTTCCTCATCAGCCTTGTTCATCCGGATTTGGTTATATCCCGAATAGGTATCCATGAAACTGAGTAGCTCATGGGCTGATGTAGCGTCCACCAACTGATCTATCCTTGGAAGTGGAAAACTATCTTTCGGGCATGCCATGTTCAGATCTGTGAAATCTACGCACATCCTCCACTGTCCATTCTTCTTTTGGACGAGGACTACATTAGCCACTCATTGAGGGTAATTGACTTCCCTAATCGATCCTACATCGAGTAGCTTCACCACTTATTGTTTGATTGCCTGACTTCTTTCAAGATTGAATGATCTTCTCTTTTATATCACCGGTTTTACATTCGGGTCTACTATGAGATGGTGAGATTTTATTCAGGCATCTATCCCGACCATGTCTTCATGACTCCAAACGAACACATCCCTGTATTCTTTAAGTAGATCAATGAGGCTTTGTTTGACTCTTTCTTCCAGGTTGGCCCCAATCTTGATCTTTTTGTCTAGTTCATCTTCTTTCAAGGTGATTTCTTCGACCAGTTCATTTTTGGATTCATTCGGCTCTTCCATTAGATCGAATTCGAATGATAGTGGATTTTCATTCTGACTCGGCTGTGTTATAGTGCAAACATGTTCATTCTTGTCCTTGTATACTGATAGGTTAGCTCTTCGGGCCATCTCTTGGGATCCCTTGACCACCCCGACCCCTGTTCGGTCGGGAATTTTATCATTAAGGCATAAGTGGCTGTTACGGCCTTCGTTTTATTTAGGAATGGTCGTCTCAATAGTTTATTATATGGCCAATTGTCCAAGTCTACCACCACGAAGTCGAGCAATACAATTCTCCGGTAAGGTACCATTCCAATCTTCACAGGTAGCTTTACTGTCCCGAGTGACCTGACCTCAACTCCCCTGAATCCTCTGAGTGGGGTATGGAAGGGTTGTTGGTCCTTTTGGTCTAACCTGAGTTGATCGTAGACGGCTACATTGAGAATGTCTGCTGAGCTTCCATTATCTATCAGGATTCTTCTAACTTCTCGGTGACCAATCCGGGCACTTATGACCAAGGCGTCATTTGACCGAACATCGACGCCATGTGAGTCTGCTTTTGTGAATGTTATTGGGTCCCATCCTTCCTTTACCCTCTTCGGGTCTGGCTCGACCGAGTTTACATCAAAGTTATTTCTTGCTTCTACTACTTCTCTGATTTCCTGAGTTCGCTCTCGGTTACTTCTTCCACTGGATGGTCCTCCAAAGATCGTATGTATTACTTGATTGGCCTCTGGACTGGCCCTTTGATTTTGACCAGAGCTGTGATCGGCCCTTTTCAATACCACATCCTGTAGATGTTCTTCTCGAATGAGGGTTTCTATGTAATCTCTGAGCTGGTAACACTTGGAAGTCTCATGACCGGTTTCCTTGTGGAACCTGCAGTATTTGGTTGTATCTCGCCGAGCAAACTGAGATTGACGGCGTGGCTCTTGTACCTATTCTTTGTTTCTAGAATGGCCAGGATTTCCTCCTGTTTTTTTCAAAGAGGGGTGTAGTTGGTGTATCTGCCTCGATATTTTTCCGTGGTCTGTTCGGCATTACGCCCGTTTCCAAAGTCATTGCTCTTTTCTTTACTGTTTCCTTTCTGTTTTCCTTTTTGGTTTTGCACCTTAGACTCGGCGTCCTTCTCGGGTTTTCCTCCATGAATGTAGCTTCCTCCAGTGGCTAACTCCTCTTCTTCGGCTAATGCATATCCACATTCTATGTTCATCATATCTGCATACCTGGTCAGACGGGCCCTTCTTAAATCGAAAGATAGTCGTCCATTCTGCAGGTTGTTGATGAATGCAACAATTATTGCTTCATCGTTTGCACTACCAATTTATGATACTGCTTGGCCAAATCTCCCCAGGTATTTCTTCAGCGACTCATCTTTCCCTTGCTTTATTTGAGAAAGGTAAGCCACTGATTTTTTCCTGTGAACATTGCTCAGGAATTGCCTTGAGAAACTCCTGTTTAGTTTACCAAAACTTCCAATGCTTGCTGTGGGTAATCTCCCGAACCATCTTGAGCCCATGTCTCCTAAAGTTTGTGGGAAGTTGAGACACAGTAAGGGATCACTATGGGTATACTGGGTCATAACACTTTTATAGCGCCTGACGTGCTCCTTTGGGTCTGTGTCCTTCTTGAATTGCTTCACGTGCGGCATCCTGAAGCTTTCTGGGAATAGGGTCCGTAAGATATCCCTGATGAATGGACTATCAGAATCATCATCAGATAAATCATTATACCCATAACGTCTGACCAATGCGTCCATCTGTCGCCTATTGTTCTCGACTTCTCGAGTTAGGCATTAGATCATGACGTCCCTGTTTCCACCGGACTTCCTTGATGGTTGAACCGCTGGGTGATTGTCATTCCTCTTTCAGGTTCTTCACTTTGATGTCGGGTTTCACGTATGATTCCATGATGACGCTTGCGATGGTGCCGATCATTGTCTTCTGATGACGACCGATCTCTGTGCCAGTCATGTTTACGGTGTTCAGTACGGACTATCCGATCCTGGTTTTGCTTCTAGCATGGTTTTTTCCTTTTCAGGTGTTTCACGTCCAGCCTGTTTGATTGGAGTAAGGCTTCTTTCGACTTCTGGTGTATTTATTTCTGGCCCTACTACCACCGAACGAAACCTTGCAGGTGGGAGATTAGGAGTTTATGCTTCTGTAGCCAGTAGATCAACTCCTTCCTTTGTTGCAACTGCCACAAGTTGTTGTAACGCTTCTCAAAAACGTTGTGTCACATCTCCACTGGTTGGAGGAACTTGTTGGATCCCCGCTAGGAATGTAGGTTGGTTTTCTGTTGTTGTAGCGAGATCCCGCGAGGTACTTCCAACATGGAAGTTATCCGGAGATTTTTGGACATCCCTGGAACTGCTTTTGCTTCCTGCCATTGCTTTTAATCAAGTCGAAGGTTCAGCCGCCCCTTATTCTAGCGCCAATTGTTAACGTTAATTTTTGGATTGTATCAGAAAGGCCAACAAGGATTGGATTTCGGCTGTGATTTTAAAGAGAGAAAGGAGGAGAAAGTAAACAAGACACGAGTTTTTTACGTGGTAAAACTCCGATGACCGAAGAAACGTCCACCGGTGGTTGAATGATCAACCGGGCCAAAATCCACTATGAATTTATGATGTTACAAGCTCTCGATCTCTCTTTCTTCTCTCTGTATTTTTTATGATTGCTGTCTATCTCTTTTTTTTGGCGAGATTATGGGTCTATTTATATGTTTATAGAGCCCTAATTTGCTTTGTACAAGTAATAGATCTTTGTATTTAATTACAATTATTTTCTTGTTTGAAGCCGATTGTCTTCTTTCCTGTTTCTCAGTCTTGTATTGAAATCGAATGGGATTCTAGTAATGCAATCCAATTTGGACTTGTTTCCTTATATAAGAGCGTAGTCTATTTAAAGAAATAAAGTTGCCTGATTTTGAACCCTTCCAGCTCAGTATTCTGTTCTCTTTGAGATTCCTTCCTGATGGTTATCTTCGTGTATTTAATGACCTAATCCTTGTGAACTAAGCACTAGGCTTTTTATTTAGTTTTCTTCATATTTATCTCGAGCAAGGATAATACCAGCTGGTCCAGAGTAACATCATTCCCGAGTGTCGTTAACTGATCCCGAGTAGTATATAACGTTGATTGACCCCGAGTAGGTTTTATTCAACATCTGCTTACTCGGGTTTTCTCTTTTTCGACGATGTCTTGTAGGATATTTTCTGAATGCCTATTCGGATATCCACCTGGCAATTTATCCTCTTTTTGATGACGTGTTCATTCGATAAAATTAACATATGACAAAAATATATTTTGTAAAAATGACCCCCTAATGGGTGATTTACTTGTGTTGGCGTCGATTTCTGGATGTATGGGAAAAAGTCAACAAGATTGGATTTTAGATAATATTTCAAAGAGAAAGAGAAGGAGAAAGTAATCGGATGCAAGTTTTACGTGGTAAAACTCCGATGACCGGAGAAACGTCCACTGGTGGCTGAATAATTAACCAAGCCAAAATCCACTATTGAAATGATTTACAACTCTCGATCTCTTTTTTTCTCGCTGTATTTTTCTATATTTTCTATATCTATTTTTGTGACAAGATTATGGGTCTATTTAAATGTTCATAGAACCCTAATCTTCTATGTACAAGTAACAAAAGATCTTTGTATTTAATTACGATTGGTTACTTGTTTAAAGTAGTCTGTCTTCTTTCCTATTTCGGAGACTTGTATTGAGATTGTATGGGACTCTAGTGATGTAGTCCAGTTAGGACTTATTTCCTATAAAAGCGTAGTCTTTTTGAAGAAATAAAATTGTTGTCTGATTTGGAACCTTTTCTGTTTGGTATTCTATTCTTGGAACTCTTATTTGATATGGATACCTTCACGTATATTAACGATTCTTGACTCGTGTGAGTTACGCGCTAGGCTTCTTTATTCTGTTTTATTCATTTTTATTCCGAGTAGAACATGATATTAGCTGGTCCGGAATGACATCATCTGATCCCGAGTAGAACATGTCATCAGCTAACCCCGAGTAGTATGTGACGTTAGTTGACCCCGAGTAGGTTTTGTTCAATACTTGTTTATTCGGGCTTCTCTTCTTTGGTGACGTCTTGTAGGATACTTTATGAACGCTTATTCGGATGTCCACCTAGCAATTCTATCCTTTTTGTCAACGAAGTGTACGTCTAATAAAATTTAAATACAACAATACCCCCTTAAAATATTTTTGACGAACAAGGTTTCGTTCCAAGCAAAAGTATTTTAATCAATTCTTTAATTTCTTCGTTTCTTTAATGTCAGGGTAAATGTCTTGTCATAATGGTGTGTCTTAATGGTGACCATGTAAATTCAATTTGCCTTCTCACGCGAGATCTCAATGATTTCGACATTTTGGAGTTCTGACAACCTTGGCCATTTCTTCTCTTAACACGTGTCCTCTACCACTTCATTTCTCGATGCCATTTATGAGAAACGACCTATGCGTCTCCTAGTGCGCCGCTTACGTCATCAAATATATGATTGATTTTTCCCGCCTTGAGATCCTAGGGTTTCGTGTTATCCCTTTAAATTCTCCATTGAAAGGAGTTGCGCTGATTCATTCTCAGACTCAAACCAGAAATTTTCCAGACCAGATTTCTTTACGCAGAAAATCCCTATTCTCCGTTGAAGATTTTGCATCAGGTTTCTTCATTCAAGGTTAGTTTTAATGAATCCGACTTCCCGTCATCGACTTTTTACTATAGCTCTCGAAGCACTTGATCGTGGGGATTTTCAACTAGTATCTTGCGCTCGAAGATTATTAAGGGAAATCCCCCCGGATGAACCTTCTTTTTTAGAAGTCGATATTTCTGGACTTTACCCTGACGTCCTTTTTAGTTATGTATCCAGTTCTTATTCTGATTCATCTAGTTCTGAATTTGTCGTTTCTAATCATAGGGTACCACTTCGATCAAGGATGGGAAAGCATCAAAGTAAAAGTGAAGTCCATAAGCACAATTCGGGCAACATCTGGATCAGGGAGCAAATTATTAATGAGAAGGACGTCTAAGAGGAGTTCAGAGAATCTCGTCTCCCTTTTTCTATTGATCGTCGGAGTGGGTTTGACACCGAACCGAATGTGGTCGGGGTAGATGAGATCGGGAAATATCATGCCCGATTCGACTTGGATAATTCAGTTACTCTGATTCCTGCTGGTGATAGAGCTGCGTGGAACCCTCTCCCTGGCATGGTGGCAATCTATGGGTCCATGCTCTGTTGCAACGTTACTCTTCCTCTTCAGCCGTTCATTGTCTGGTTTCTGGCTGAAGCAGGGATCACTCCAGCTCAATTGACTTCGAATAGCTATAATATCTTGATGTGCATATGGCACATGTAGAGCCGAATAAACCTGTCGCCGCATTCCCCGAGTGAAATCAGGCATTTCTACATGCTAAGACAGTCTGGTAAGACAGGGACTTATTTCCTCATATCTAACCCGCTAGATTGCTGGGTTCCCGAGGGGACAAAGATGAATCGGGGAGTTAACACCTCCGATGTCGTCAAAAAGAGGGGTTTTGTATGGGGATTTCTTTCGTCCAACAAATACTGGAAGAACAGTTGGTTTTTTACCGGAGGAAACTTAGGTCTTGAAGTCACTCTTTCGGCTGAGGAAACTCGGAGGGTGTTGAATGTTCCCCATTTTTTCTGTTCCCCCGAGGTATGGAACAAGAAAAAACTTGAATTCAGCGATACTAATCTGACCAGACTTGCTCGGGCAGCAGTTCACACTCTAGAGAAAATGAGCAGGACCTATCTTTTCAATGAGAAGAATATGATAGAACTTGACTTCTTTAGCCAGATTTCAGGCTATCGCAGGCGATGTAAGTGATGTTTGTACCTTTTTTTTTTTTTTGCTTTTTATATTCTGACGTGATTCCCTTTTTTCTCCCAAGTGTATGACTCGGACATCGTCTGCGACATTCAAGCTCATCAAGAGAAGTCAATCCTCCAATCGAGCCAAAAAGAAGCTTCTCGTCAGAGCGAAGAGGGCATTACCCCACCTGAGTTGGACGAAGACCCTGATGAGGTTGGCAAGCAGATTCCCGCAAGTGTCCTCGAGGAAGTTATCTGGTCGACCGTAGGGGAGTCAAGTGGCCCGAGTGGCCATACTCAGGAGTTGCCTGAAGACGGACGGAGGCACAGTGATGGTCTTGGTGACAGGCCTGGTGGATTGATCTCCCCGGTTGTGGTCCCTACCGAGCGAACGGACGCCGGTGATGGAGGTCAAACCTTTGAAGGAAAAATAAATACAGATCCCGACTTTTTTTAATCCTTTCGGGATGATGTTCAGGAAGATCCCTCAACTGATCTCGGCTTTCATCGTTCTCAGGCAGAGAAAAGGAAGGCGGCCGATTCTTCTGCTCGCCCTCATAAGGTTCCTCTGGTGGTTTCATTCATCGACTCCAGTGATGAAGACACCGGAGCTGAGATTCCCCATAGCGTTGATGTTGAAGCATCGACGGGTGCAGAGACTTCGGACCCGATAAGGGTTCCCCCCCCCCCCCCCCCCCCCCCCTCCCGAGGTTGAAGATCTAAGGGCTGAATCTTCTAGAGGTCTTTCCTATCCTTCTCCCTAGGATATGCACAGGGCGATGTCATCTGGTTGGGCTTTCATCGGGGATGATCGCTGGAGCCACCTTAAGGACGCGTCTTTGACGAGTCTTCTCTAGAATATGTTTAACGGCGCATCCTATATAAGTTATTCCGAACTCTCATCGTCTTGCGTGCTTGCATGCTTGCTTGCTAGATTTTTAATTTCATTTCCTTGTAGATGGTGGCCGAGTTCGCTAAGTTGGTTCAGACGCAACAATATCAAGCCGATATAATAAGGTGCATTGAGGCTCAGCTGAAAGAAAGTGAGGATAGCCGTGCTCGGGTTGAATCGGTTTATCAACAGAATGTGGGCTCTCCCCATGTTTTTACCGATCATTGCTTAGCAAAGCAAGTGGAGGCCAAGGAAAAAGCTTCTTTGGCTGAGGAGAAGGCTATGTTACTTCAAAACTTGTTGTCTTCTACCTTGGAATCAATGCTTAAGGCCGAGTAGGAAGCGGAGCAGTCCAATTCAGCATATGAACAGAAGATCGAGGACTTAGAACGCCAAGCTTTGACAGTCGAGTCCCTATCCAAAGAGGCCAGGTTGGAACTCGAAGTCCACGGGGTTGACCGTTTTAAGAGATCCCCTACTTACGATGCCCTTCTCCTTCTAGAATTTTAGCGAGGGCTAGTTTTAGCTGGCGAGTTTTTTAAGGTCAAGAATCAGGTAACTGAAAAAGCCTGAACCAACTGGGAGCTGTCGATCAAGAACCATGTGGATCGGTCCCTGGAATCTCTTCGGACTCAGATGAAGGAGTGGAGAGTTTATTGCCGTAGTCGAGGTAAAGAGCCTCATCCCATGCATTTGGCGGTTCCATCCGAGCACTCCCTCTCGAAATTTTATGCCAGTCTGGAGTCGGTCGTGGAAGGTGTGGTGCCTGATGTCAGACCGATCCTTGGAGAAGATTACAGTAAATGGATGGATGATTCAGTCGATACGATTGCTGGCCTTCCAATGAAAGTCTACTCCTCGAATACGAAATGGTGCCCGACCCGAGCATCGGCAAGAGTTCTAAATCCTCCTAACACTTTGATTTATTTTGTAGAAATTAATTTTTGTAAAGATTCTGTGACAATGCTTTGTAAAGATTATCAATTAAATTCCGAGTTAACTGTAATTCTGAAAACCGAGTGGTTTGATTTGATTCATTGCTCAATGAATTTCGCCGAGTATTCTTTAACTTGATTTTGTTGTTGCCGAGTATCTTTCTGAATTGGCTACCACAATCTTTTATGCCTAGTTTCTTAAACTGGCTAATGCAATTTATGCCAAGTATCTTATTAAACTGGTTATTGCAATCTTTATGCCAAGTATCTGATTAAACTGGCTAATGCAATTTATGCCAAGTGTCTTATTAAACTGGCTATTGCAATCTTTATGCCAAGTATCTTATTAAACTAGCTATTTCTGATGTTTGAGTAGCTTCACCAAGTATCTTATTAAACTTGTTTCGTTACCCGAATAATTTTTAACGCCAAGTATCTTATTAAACTGGCTAGCATTATTAACCGAGTCATCTTAAAACAGGCAAGTAGATTTATACTTGTGTTTCATACTCGGTTGCTACCCAAACATTACATCAAGGCTCACCATGATCATATGTTCGAGTCATTACACATTACTGAGGACGTCTCCCTAGTTTTTCGTTAATCTTTTCTAACCGCTTAACACAGCTACGCATTTCACCTAAATTTTTTCCGATAGCGTCTTGAGCCTTTCTCCAGAATCTGGTGCATCGGGTTTGCCTTTTTGCTAAGGTCAATTGACCTTGCTAGGCTGGCATGCTCCTTCGAGCTTCTTTGCCCATTCGGGAATCAATGGTCCCGAGTATTCTATTTGCATGTTCTTATTATCATGCTCGTCTTTCATATGTTCTTATTATCATATGCTTTATTTTTCAGAAATCTCAAGTTTGATTTTTATTTATATTTGCAAAACCAGCAAAGATTTTAATTTCAAAGCTAATATTTGATCTAACTAAAATTGTCCTATCTAGAAAGGAAAACAAAAAATAATATTAATGATAGAAAATTTTCAGATATTGGGCATTCCATGGTCGTGATAAAACCCTTCCATTGGGTAGTGCAATCCAATATGCTCCATGGCCGTCTATTCCTTTGATTTTGTACTGGCCTTCCCACTTATCAGCCAAGGAAGCTGCATCTTTATTTTTTGTATTCAATAACACCTTCCTGAGTACTAGGTCTCCTAGTTGGAATTTCCTGACCCGAACATGAGAGTTGTAGTGGCGAGCTACTCTTTGCTATACTTTGTAACCGTATATCAACATTCTGCTCTTCATTATATAGCCTGACCCGAGGTGATGCATATGACGTTTCTATAGAGATAACAGCTTCTGTTCCAAACGCTAAAGTGAATGGAGTCTCTCCTGTTGAAGTTCTTGTTGTCGTCTGATACGCCCATAATACTTCTGGAAGCTTTTCAACCCAACTTCCTTTCTTGGCATCCAACTTTGCTTTGAGTGTATGCTTGTTGATTTTGTTTACTGCTTCAGCCTGCCCGTTTGTTTGAGGATGGGCAGGTGTGGCATAGTAATTGGCAATTTGGTACTCCTTACACAGTTGTCTAAATTTCAGGTTATCGAACTAGGTGCCGTTATCAGTGATGATAGTTTTTGGGACTCCAAACCTGTAAAGTATATTCTTTTTCATGTAATTTATGGTATTTGCTTATGTGATATGCACTAATGCTTCAGCTTCTGTCCACTTCGCGAAATAGTCAACGGCTACTATGTCATACTTCGCTCTACCCCCTGTCCCAGTTGGCATTAGGCCGATTAAATTCAAACCCCACATGACAAATGACCATGGGGATATGAGGTTTCTGAGTTGTTCAGGGGGTTTTCGGATATCATTAGCAATCCTTTAGCATCTGAGAATAAAGTAGGCCAATAATAACCTTGCCTGAGTATCTTGTGTGCTAAACTTTTACCCCTAGTATGGTTTCCGTAAACTCCCCCGTGGATTTCCTGTAATATCTGACATGTATCTTCCTCTAACACACATATTTGAAGTGTTCGGGAAAACCCCCATCTGTATAGCTCTCCTCCGACCAATGTGTACCTTACTGATCGTTATCTGATATGTTTTGTTTGTAGGGGATCTTTCAGGAACCTTTTCAGCTGGGTCATCCAACCGTCTGACGGTGTTCAGATTTCTGAAATTTCAAAGTTTTTTGGCTCAGCTGTGCACGATTTGAGGAGATGTGCAACTGGAATTGTTTTTAGCCTAATTGTGGTTGTTGCTGATGCTAGTTTGGACAAAGCGTTTACTTTTTCATTCTCCTCCCAATCTGGGCAATCCTATATTCTTTGAATTTTTGGAGGAGATGTCTTGCAATGTCATGATAGGCTATCATGCCTTCATCCCTGGCTTGGTATTCGTCTAGGACTTGGTTGACAACTACCTGTGAATTGTTAAATATCTCGACTTCATCAGCCTCGAGAGCTATGCAGACTCTGAGTCCAGCTAGTAGCGCCTCGTACTCGGCTTGATTATTGGTTGCTTTGAAGTCAAACCTCATGGCACATTCGACATCATCTTCTTCCGGAATGCATACTACGATCCCTGCCCCGCTGCCGTGAGTGTTTGAAGAGCCATCAACATATAATTTCTATGGGAAATTTTTACCCAACATCTTTTTGGCTTCCAGGTTCAGTTTTGTGAACTCTGCTATAAAATCTGCCACTGCTTGCCCTTTGAGAGATGTCCTGGGGACTTAGTGGATATCGAATTTACTTAGCTCGATTTCCCATTTGGTTAGTCTTCCTGAAATCTCTGGCTTCTATAAAATTTGCCTCAATGGGCAGTCGGTGAGAACCTGTATTGTATGAGCCTAAAAGTATGGCCTTAGCTTTCTTGCCGCTGAATCCAATGCTAGGGCCATTTTTTCTGCCTGTGAATACCTTGTCTCGGCTAGTAAAAAAAGTGTCTTGCTGGTATAATGCACTGGTTTCTGTACTCCATCTTCTGTTCTGACCAGGACTAAGCTTGATGCTAGTTCTGTAATTGATAAGTATAAATGGAGTATATCTCCTATTTGTGGTTTCAAAAGGATGGGAGCCTGCCCTAGGTACTCTTTGATTTTTAAGAATTCCTGCTCACACTCTTCGTTCCATTCGAGTCCTTTTCCTTTTCTAATTACTCTGAAAAAGAGTGCGCATCTGTCTGTGGCCTTTGAGATGAATCTACCCAAGGAAACTAAACATCCTGTTAAGCAGTGTACTTCTTTTAGTGCCTTGGTGAGGTCATTTTTTGCAGGGTTTGGATCTTTTCAGGATTGACTTCGATTCCCCTTTGGTGAACTTGGAAACCCAGGAACCTTCCTGAAGGAACTCCGAATAAACAATTGTTCAGATTCACCTTCATTTGGTATTTTCTCAAAACATCAAATGTCTCCCGCAGGTCTAAGGTATGCTTGTCTGTCGAGGTGCTCTTGGTCAGCATGTCATCAGTGTATACTTCCATTTTTCTTCCTATTTGTCGTGCGAAGATTCTGTTGATCAACCTTTGATATGTTGCCCCTGCATTTTTTAATCCGAAAGGCATTACTGTGTAACAGTACAAGCCCTGATCGGTTGTGAATGCTATTTTTTCTTCGTCAGCCTTGTTCATCCGGATTTGGTTATATCCCGAGTAGGCATCCATGAAACTAAGCAATTCGTTGTCTGATGTAGCATCCATCAGCTGGTCTATCCTTGGAAGTGGAAAACTGTCTTTTGGGCATGCTTTGTTCAAATATGTGAAATCTACGCACATCCTCCATTGTCCATTTTTCATTTGGACGAGGACTACATTAGCTACCCATTGAGGGCAGTTGATCTCCCTAATCGACCCTACAGCGAGTAGCTTCTCCACTTCCTGTTTGATTGCCTGACTTCTCTCGAGATTGAATGACCTTCTCTTTTGTATCACTGGTTTTGCATTCGGGTCTACTACGAGATGATGAGATATTATTCGGGCGACTATTCTGACCATGTCTTCATGACTCCAGGCAAACACATCCTTGTATTCTTTAATCATATCAGTGAGGCTTTGTTTGACTTTTCCTTCCAAATTGGCCCCGATCTTGATCTTCTTATCTGGTTCATCTTCTTTCAAGATAATTTCTTCGACCGGTTCATTTTTGGACTCCTTTGACTATTCCCTTGGATCAAATTTGAATGACAGTGACTCTTTGTTCTGACTCGGCTGCATTATAGTGCATACTTGTTCACCATCATTTTTGTCTTTGTATACTGACAGGTTAGCTCTTCCAGCCATCTGTTGGGACCCCTTGACTACACCAACCCCTTGTTCGGTCGGGAATTTGATCATCAATGCATAAGTGGCTGTTACGGCCTTAGTTATATTCAAGAATGGCCGACCCAACAATGCATTATACGACCAATTGTCTAAGTCTACCACCATGAAATCGAGCAATACTGTTCTCTGACAAGGTGCCGCTCCAATTTTTAAGGGTAACTTTGCCGTCCGGAGAGACCTGACCTCAATTCCTCCGAATCCTTTATGTGGGGTATGGAAAGGCTGTAAATCCTTTCGGTCTAACCTGAGTTGATCGTAGACGGCTACATTGAGAATGTCTGCCGAACTTCCATTATCTATCAGGATTCTGACTCAGGCAGGGCAATGCCTTCTTTGCTTTGATGAGAAGCTTCTTTTTGGCTCACCTGAAGGATTGATTTCACCTGGCGAGCTTGGATGTCGTAGATGATGTCCGAATCATACACTTTAAAAAAAAGTGTGATAAAAAGAATCAGGTCAGAATATAAAAAGCAACATTTAAAAAGAAGGGGGGGGGGGGGGGGGTAGGAAGATCACTTACATCGCATGCGGTAGCCTGAAATCTGGCTAAAGAATCCAAGATCTATCATCTTTTTCTCATTGAAAAGATAAGACCTGCTCATTTTTTCTTGAGTGTGAACTGCAGCCCGAGCAAGTCTGGTCAGCTCAGTATTGCAAAATTCAAGTTTTTTCTTGTTCCATATATCAGGGGAACAAAAAAAATGGGGAACTTTTCGCACAGTTCGAGTCTCCCCAGCCGAAAGAGTAACTTGAAGTCCAAGGTTCCCACCAGCAAAAAACCAACTGTTCTTCCAGTACTTGTTGGATAAAGGGAATCCCCATACAAAGCCCCTCTTTTTGGCATCATCGGAGGTGTCAACTCCCCGATTCACTTTTGTCCCTTCAGGGACCCATCAATCTGGCGGATTGGACATGAGAAAATAAGTCCCTGTCCGACCAAATTGCCTTAGTGTGTAGAAGTGCTTGATTTCACTCGGGGAGGGCGGCGACAGATTCATTCAGCTCCACATATGCCACACACACATCAGGATCTTGTAGCTGTTCGTGGCCAGTTGGGCTGGAGCGATCCCTGCTTCAGCCAGAAACTAGGCAATAAACGGTTGAAGAGGAAGAGTGATGCCGCAACAAAGCATGGACCCATAAATTGCCACCATACCCGAGGGAAAGTTCCACACGGCTCTATCTCCGGTAGGAGACAATATAACTGACTCATCCAAGTAAAATCGAGCACGATACTTCCCGATCTCATCTTCCTCGACCACATTCGGCTCAGTGTCATACACACTCAGGCGATCAACAGAAAAAAAGAGACGAGATTTTCTAAACTCCTCTTCAGCGTCTTTCTCATCAATAATTTGTTCCTTGATCCGAACGTTTCCCGAGTTATGTTTATGGACTTCACTTCTAGTTTGATATTTCCCCATCCTCGATCGAAGAGGTCCCTGTGATCAGAAACGATATTCAGAACTAGATGATTCAGAACTAGATTCAGAACTAAAACGGGCATCAGGGTAAAGCCCATAAACCTTAAAATCTGAAAAAGGAGGTTCATCAGGAGGGATTTCCCCCAATAATCTACAAGAGCAAGAAACCATTTGAAAGTCTCCATGATCAAGCGCTTTAAAGGCTATGGTTAAAAGACGACGACGGGAAGATGGATCCATTAAAAATAACCTTGAGTAAAGAAACCTGTTGTAGAAACGTCAACGTAGAATAGAGATTTTCTGTGCAAAGAAATCTGGGTTAGAAAACTTCAGGTTTGAATATGAGAATAAACAAGGCAACCCCGTTCAGTGGAGCATTTAAAGGGACAATAGCACAAAACCCTAAGACCTCAAGAGGCGGGAAAAATCGAAGATAGATTTGATGACGTAGGAGGCGCACTAGGAGACGCGTAGGTAGTTTCTCATAATTGGTATTGAGAAATGAAGCGGTAAAGGACACGTGTTAAGAGAAGAATTGACCAAGACCGTCAGGACTCCAAAACGTCGCAATCATTGAGATTCGCTTTAGGAGGCAAATTGAATTTACATGGTCACCATTAAGACACATCATTAGGGTTCTATGTACATATAAATAGACCCATAATCTTGTCATAAAGAATATATAGCAATACAGAAGAAAAAAGAGAGATCGAGGGTTGTAATCTTTATTTTGATAGTGGATTTTGGTTTGTTTGATTATTCAACCACCCGTGGACGTTTCTCCGGTCATCGAAGTTTTACCATGTAAAACTTGTGTCTAATTACTTTCTCCTTCTCTTTCTCTTTGTGATCACAGGCTAAAATCTAATCTTGTTGACTTTTTCTTACATCCACAAATCGACGTCAACACCACTAAAAGCCCGAAGCTGCACTCTCTCAACTGTAGACGTTTTACACAAACCAATATTACCCGGTGTTCATCGATATTGTTATTGCATTTGGTATGATCCTTCACAAGTAGTTCATAATTAGAGTTAGGTCATAATGTTCATTATATCCTCTAATTATATCTGTCCATTAAGTACCATTGATTCTTTATTTAACAATAAATCCTATATTCTTCACGGAATTAGAAGAGCGCTCATATTGTTCAGGCTCCGAATCAACCCTTAAGGGAACTGCCATCTACTTCTCACAAGAAGGAGTGAATTCCACTATTGTGTACAAACCGTCTCAGCCACAAACCAAACCGTAATCCCAACATATGAAGCATATTGATTGAGAATGCAACTCTGACCTCATCCATGGTATATCAAAGAATACGATCTAACCTAAACGAGTCGATAAGACACCCATGATTAAGATCACCCACATATAGCCAACATTAGTTGATATATATGAATCTCGTCATTGAACGAATCTTAGTGAGAGATTCAAATAGATCATGGCCCAGTTCTATATGATCACATCATACAAGGTGCCTCCATTCTCATATCTCCTTATGAATGATCCATGATAGGATCACCGTACACTACGAAATGGACCGTAGCTGTAGATTAACAACAAACAAAGTACCCAGCTTTATTTGTTATCTACGGACTCTATAGATTACACGTCTCTTATTGTATCCTTATGTATATGACATTCAAATACACAGTTCGAGATTACATCCGACAATCTTGGATATTAAATGCACAAGTTATACACAATGTATGACATAAGAAGAATGAATTAAACAATTCTTTTATTCATGTTAACATTCCATTTACAAATTACAAGCTTTAGGGTCTAAACCCTATCAAATTCATCCTCGAATTTTGTTAGCTAGAGTTGTATCGGATATGTAGTGTCAACACAAAAGATCGTCGACAACGAACTGTATATTTCCCAATCTTTATCATGACGTCCATACAATCACTCCAATAGATGGAAGTAAATTCATGAATCATCAAATCCTGCAACAAAAGGTAAACTGAGATAATGTTATGCTGAGGAATGTGTGACTCGTAAAACAATCTATTAAATATGAATTGCTCTCATATTGCATTTTCTCAAGCATATCTTCATCAAAAATTAGTGGTTTATCAAAATCGATAAAAAATCACTTCCGATACATATGTATCATTGAAAAAAACTAGATGATAGGAGGCTAATTGTGTTTGAGGGTGTAGGGAAAAATCAATTCAAAAGGTGGCGGAAGAGTAAAATTAGGGTTTGGTATATTACAAAAAATTTCCCTTTAAAAGAAAGAACCTTAACAGATTAATCAATGTATATTTAAAGTATCGTACCTTTTTCTCATGACGATTAAGCTAGCGTGGAATTGAATCCGTAAGATCTTCCAATCCAATCATGAACATGAATCACCTAGGAGTGTGGGCTCCCTTTCTTTAAATTGTATACCTGAGGATGGAAACAATCAAATCTCTTTCTTTTGTTAGTCACAATAATCCTCAAAGAAGAAAAGCAAAAAAACGTTAGGTCACTTGTGAATTATCAATCAATTTGATTGAAATAAGCATGAACCTTGATTTGATGCACATAAAACCTTCTGATATAAAGGCTACTAGTGCAATATCGAAAATAAAACGTTCTTTGTTCCTTTTCCTCTTTGCTGAATTTTCACACACAAAATCTATGAGTTGGCCGAATTTTATCTTGAGCAAAAATTAAATTTTTTCTCTCTCAAAATTCTCTCTCTAGGCCGAAATCTCTATTAGAAAATTAGTCTAGGCTGAATTCTACACTATTATATATATATATATATATATATATATATATATATATATAGTGGTCGAATTCTACATGCTTTTAATTTAGGAGACCAAATCCTCTTCTAAAGAGGATTTACTTGGTGACCAAGAATCCTTTTTAAAAAAGATTTATTTTCTACACCAAGACTCCTAATCCAACACAAAAAATGTATTTATTTAATAATCAATTATTGAATATAATTAAATTGTGACTATATTAAAACTTCTTAATTTTGACCAATTGTCAATTAGAATTTTAATAGAAATCAAATATTTTCTAATTTGACTAGATAAATAAATTCCTTTTATTTATCTACTTATCAAATATAGTATTTGATATTTATCATATTACCAACAATAATATGACTCTAAGAGACCTTCTTCAACTAGTAAAAAGATTTTGACTTTTAATTAAACAATTAATTAATTAATAAAATAATTAATTTCTATTTAATTAAATGATAAAATAAAAAACAATATATTAAGCTATTTTAGAAGCCCTAGCCGCCCAAGCCTATACATAGGCCAATATATTGTTTTTTTCTACATAAATAAATCCATTGGACTTTAATAAAAAAAGTCCACATGTGAATTAGACACATTCTTACTAAAAAAGAAACAAGTCAACATGCCTTAATACAATTCTAGATGGACACATAAATTGGTCCGGTAGAATATATCAAGTGATTCATGCAAGTTCGTGTGGATTGAGGATCTTGGTAGGCTATCTAAATTTAAGCTCCAATAGACATAACCTAATCACAATCAACAAATGATTTACTTAGGTCCGATCTATTAATTTTAGTTCATTCCACTAAAAAACTAAAATTGAACTCTTAAATAAAGATGGAATAAGTTAATATTGCTCATTCAAACCCTAGACAATCGTAATGGAGATAATGTATGCTCATGAAGAATATCAGTAATCGTCAAGAGCTCATAGACCGCCTATAGCTCTCTAAGTTACCATATTTACTCATATAACCACATTTTGAACTTAGATATTTTGACTTGTCCAGAATCCATATTTAAATAGACACTATTGAAAACTTAATGTTAAGATTTAATATCCAATACCTCAAAATATCTATATGATTAATATTCTACTCACTTTTAATAAATGGAGCTACGATGTCCGTATCTATAAATGAAGTCCTCTATCGATTAACAAATGAATACCACCAAACTATCAAGGATATACTAAGCTATATAATCGCACTTATTGATAGCTCAAATGATAACATTTGCAATCTTAAGTCCATCATTTATCTCAGAATTGAGATAGACTCTCTGATTGTCTTCATGTGAAAACTTTTATCCATTGACGGTTCTAGATAAAGTATTTCACTGTGATCCTATTCAATGCACCTAGTGCACTAAATTCTTTTTCCCAAAGACACCACACTTTGATGATTTTAGACTCATCAACACATTTTATCCCACTCAAATGCTAGCGAAAGAATCTACAACTTTGACAAGATAAAGACGTCCAACCTTTATCTTAAGTTGTGAATATTGTTCAAGACTAACTAAAGAATTGTGCCTACCTCATACATATCTAGATGCACGAACAATTCTTATTTTCTCATAGTATTTTGATGTTATGATTATTTACTTTTGACAATTATAATAATTAAACTATAAATGCTATAAGATTTGTTAATCTAGAAATCACTTTATTATTATGAAAGGATTGTCAAATACACTATTACACTATTGCTATTGAACATACTCCTAACAAAGGGTTCATGGATTTTTTTTTCTGTGGAGAAATATGGAAGGTGAAGAGGTAGTAGTCAAGAAGGTAAATGGTTATGGTTTGTGGATCGATGAGCCTTGCATATCGGTAGACTCGGTGGCTTTGATACCAACTGATGTAGCGAGAAAAATCACACATAAACAACAATCGATAAAAGAAAGGGTAACCGATTAGAATCCATTGATTCACGCATGAATATCGAAAGTGAACTCGCCTATTGATCTGTTGATCCACTCACGGATACCAGAAAATTAGGTTTCAAATTCATTGATCCACGCAGGGTACTGAATATGGACAATAAAAGAGAAAACTTTTTAATTTTTATTAATTCAACAACTTCTGATTTTTCAAACCTCATACAAGCTATTAAATAAGAAAAAGCAACCTAAAACTATTAGGATTCAATATCTCATAAAATCCTAAACAAAATAAAATAACTGAATCTCTAGGATTCTATATCATCTAAAATTCCTAAACATGAAAATAATTCTAAAACTCCTAATATTTGGTTTAGTAAAACCAAATCTAACAGATTTGATTTAATAAAACCAAATCTAACAGATTTGATTTAATAAAACCAAATCTAACAGATTTGATTTAATAAAATCAAATCTTGACATAATTAACTACCTAAATAATGAGAACATTTTTTTAACAATAATTAAAGAGAACATAATAATATTTATTAATTACAATAATATTTTTAAAAAATATAAAATCTTCAATAAAATCTTCACGTTTTTCTCCTACATCAAATAAAATTAAATCAGTTTGATTTGGTTTTATTAAATCAAATATGTTAGATATGGTTTAGGAGTTTTATAATTCTTTTCTTGTTTACGAATTTTAGAGATTCAATTATTTTATTTTGTTTAGCATTTTTATGGGATATTGAATCCTAATATTTTTAGGTTGCCTTTCCTTATTTAATAACTTGTATTAGGTTTGATAAATCAGAAGTTGTTGAATTAATAAAAACTAAAGTGTTTTCTCTTTTATCGTCCATATTCAGTACCCTACGCGGGTCAACAAATTTGAAGCCTATTTTCTGGTATACATGCGCAGATCAACAGATCAATAGTAAGGTTCACTTCTAGTATTCGTATGCAAATAAACATATTCAAATCGTTTACCTTTTGTTTTATCGATTATTGTTTGTGTGATTTTTCTCGCTACATCACAAGTCCTCCTGACTCTAGCCAAGACTTCATGCATTTTACAAGGACTTTCTAAGTGATCATGAATGGAAAACACATCCAAGAGCACAACATAGAATATGATGATCAACACATCCTATGGAAACAAGACATATGCATAAAAGTTCACAAATCAAAATTGTCTAGTTACTTACGCATGAATAAAAATTCTAGAATATGTGAAACACCAAGTCACATTTAATTTCTAGATTTATTCCTGTCACTAAACCTTGAATTAATCATATACATTTAAGATTTAGTATCAAATAAAAATCATGCTAGATTTACAAGATATGATCACTAAAAGTTATAGCAAGAAATTTAGAGCATGTATTCACAAAGTATTCAATACAAACCTATTAAGCTCTATATATACAAGTAATTGTGCTAATCCTATATATAATCAATTAAAGAGACCTAGCATAAGTAGAGACTATTACTTATCAAAATCAATTAATTAATGCACAAATAGTCCTAGATAGAAAGCTAGCACAACAAAACTCACAAGCATGTGAAAACATAGATTTTGAGAAAACGTAACTGAACATGCAAGATTCTAATCAAGTTCAATCTATCTTTAATAGAGTCTAAAAATCTAATTAAACTTTATACATCATACTAAATGTATTGAAGAAGAAAACCTAAGGTAATTGAACACTTTTAAGAACAAATCTTAAGAGAAGATTCAATACCTCAAGAAAACTGTACAATCACGGTTTTTGGTGTAGATCCACCTAAAAAATTAGATCAAATGACCTCAAACCTTCTCTTAGATGATAGAGAACTGATAGACAAACAATCTTAAATTTGAATCACTTGAATCGGAGTTCAAATGAGAAAGTTATAGTGTTTGGAAGATGAGAAAGTTTGAGAGAAACAATTCTGAACATAAGTTTTTTCAATTTTTTTTTCTTATTAGAATGGAATGAGAGACAAAAGGAGATAAAGGAAAAGGAAAGAGGGAAAAGACCATCCAATATAAGGGTACTACCTCTGCTTTCCCATGGAAGCGTGTGGCCTTCCCGGGGGCAGAGGGCATAATTTCCGGTGAGGCCCACACGCCTCCACGTGAAAGGGTACTTGTAATCTTCAACCATTTTCTAGCCTCTGAACTCTGATTTCGAATCTATTTCTTGGATTATGAACTGAGCTTCCCTCACGCATAAGGACGTCAAAAAAAATTCACAAATAATATGGAATCTAACTTGAAAAAACAAGGATGAAAACCAAGTACGTTAAAGACAGGAAACGTTTCGTAACTTCATAATTGGAACTTGAAACTTAATGAATGAGTAACCTAAACATCCGAAACTCAATGAGGAATAAAATAAGCATAAATTCAAGTCCAATATCATGTAAAAAAATAAACACAAGAACACAGAAGTATGTCATTTCCTTGATATAGTCCTAGAACAAGCAGTTTCTCAAAAATTGTCAAATTAATCTAATGCATGTGCATACTTTAATAAGTGTGTGTATGTGTAATATAAATTTGGCACAATGATGCAGGGACACATATGAATGTAATGTGTGGTTGTGCACCTAGGCCTTGTAAGAGGAATAAGGTCTTGTTATACCTTTATTAAGCAATGGAGTCCGTTCCTCTTGAAGACTTCAACTTTTCTTGATTTGTTGTCCGATCTTCCTTGAAGTTTGATAAACCTTGACAACTAATCAATACAAATGAATTGTTATTTTGATATGGAATTATGTCAACAAAAGACACAAGAATGTAACAGATTGGCTTATTTATGTGTCAAAATACGGGGGGCTTTTGTTTGGGTAGTTTAGGTTTTTCTTGTGGTCATCAGAATTGTGATCATGATCGAAAACAACTTTCCTAGCATCCCAAGATCTTCAAAAGCCAAGTTTTGAAGGTAAAACTACTCGACTTGTTCTCTTGAAGAGATTAAGTGCACACACACAAAATTCATTCATATGTGTCTCAACATCATTAATAACCCGTAGGTGCACAGAAAAACAATTTGAATACTTGTGTCTTATCATCGTTGTGCAACACTTATATACACATATTAATCTTATGTTCATGCATTAAGCAGTTAGATTGATTTATAGGCTTGTTGCATGAATTGAAAATACACATGCGTGTGTCTAATACAACCAAGAGAGGGGGGTGAATTGATAGTTACCAACTTCTTTCCTTAGTCAAATTAATCGCAAAGTGTAACTAACATACATCAACAATAATCATGTGCAAAAAACAATAAAGACAGGATCAAACTAGGTAAAACTCACAGGCTAGCTTACTAGCCACTCCAGTCCGTCAAATTCACTATATGAAATGTCGATTACAGCCTAGGTTGACCTTCTATCAAACCATTCACGGAAGAACTCGAATATCTCTACTTGTAAGCCTTTTATAGTGATCACGAACAAATGCTTGTGCACTACAGCTTCTAGTCACAAGACTTAACTCAATGAAGAGATTATTGAAAGTCTATGTGAATATGCAATGATACTCAAGAATGCAATACAATGCTAGACAACACTATTTTAATTAGAGATTTAATGACAAATCAACAAATTCTAATTATCAATGTCTAAATGAACAATCATAAAGACTTAGCTAGATAGCAAGAAAACACTTGAAATGCTAGTTGTCATAATCTACCACAATCAATCAATATAATCACTCACAATAGGTTCACAATGCATTTAATCATCCAAGAAATGCAAAACCTAGTTTCAACTATCACAAATAAACCCAAACAAACAATGGAATGCTTTATCTATATAATATGAGAACTTAGAATGCTAGCTATCACAAATTAACTCAATCAAAGAGAGACCCACGGAATTCCTCCATAAATGTTCATCATATATTCAAAAAAATACCTAACAATGTTTCTAACATGTAATCAACATACATTCATCAATACATATCACAAGAGATGAATACAAAGCATTTAATCAAGAAATAAATGCTAATCTTAGGTCAGGTAACTCTACAAATGAAATGTAGATGGAAATAAGCTTACCTAGTCAAGAACTTGAAGACCCATGTCAATATGATGATGAATGAAGAAGATGATGCATGGATTTGAGGTTGGATGATTTAATAACTCAAGCTTTGAAGCCTTCTCTCTCTAGGATATGAATTCTCTCTCTAAGGTTTTTTTGATTGAGATAACTAAAATGAAATGGGGAAGAAGATGATGAATTTAATATGTGAAACATGAGTTGCATGTGAAAAGATGAAATTACCCTTCAGTGGCCATTCGACGGTCAGTTCGGCAATCATGTTAACCATCGAATCAATCACCGATCTAAGAGTAGAGAATCAAGTATGATTTCACGATTAGTTTGGCGGTTAAGTTAACCGCTGATTAAATCCCAGAACTTCTGGATTCAAATGGCAGTCTATTCGGTGGCCTGGTAAACCGTCGATTCAATCGCCAAATGAAGACCATAATCTCTGGTTCCAAATGGTGGTCTGTTCAGCGGTCTGTTAAACCACCGATTCAACAGCCAAATGAAGACCAGAACCTTTGGTTTTAAACAACGGCATGGCCACCAAATGGTGACTACCCATTCCCAAACAGATGGGAAGTGTAGTAGGTTGATAAACATGCTGAAACTAACACACGACTGTACGAGTACAAATGTCTCCAAACATAGAATTGAAACGATCAACATGTCAACATGAATGCACACAATCAAAAGAACATAAATAAATGAGATATGGAAATACATATGAAAGTGTGTGCACACCTAATCTCTTTAAAAAGTTAAGTACAAGTTATTAGCTTATTGAAGTCCGAAAGCTTGCCAATGATGAACACTTAAGCTATCCATTACATAAATATCCCAATGTGTTTCTGACAACAAAATAAGCCAACCAAAAAACTGTGGATATTACAAGATTGTGATGTGTTCATTCACGAATTTCCATCATGATTTGTTCGTCATACTAACACACTCACACATTTGATTTATGTGATCATGCATTACATTTCATCATGTGATGTCTTTTTATGTGCACATGTTTGATATGTGTTAGATATGGTATGGTTGTTAGAGTAATATGTCTAGTTTCGAAAGATTCATTTTTCAATGGTTTAAATGATTTTCAAAACTGACCTGTGTGTGATCTTGTATCCATAAATCTTTATGTAAAGGTTAAAATTGAGTTTTGAAAAATTCTAGATAAACTAAACACTTATATCATTCCAATGGTACACTATTCATAATATTTCATGACCGTTTGTATTGGCTTTGAAATCTCCAAAGAGACATCTAAAACAGAGCAATTCTGTTGTTGTCTAAATCTGATATTTGGTCACTCAAATGACTATATCTCTTTCTACAAATATCTAAATCTTATTTTGTTTAAAAAAAATGAAAGTAGATATCCATACCTTTCCAATGGTATATTATACAATAGGTTTCAATACCGTTTGGTTATATTTTGGTTCGCTCAAATTTTGAGTTTTACGTTGTGACACAATTTTATGAGCCCGAAATGCCAAATTTGACCGTCGAATTTCAACATCCACGATTTAGCTATTACGTGCAGCTGAATTATTTCAGTGGTTTTTGCTACTTAATTTGACGAGCCTATGCCATCAAATTGCTCATTTTTTTTAGTAGATTTGCCAAAACAACATCGTTTTGATAAGGCTTCTACATAAACACCTAGACTGCTGAGAGAGGTTTAGGTTTCTGAAAAGAGAAAGTTTCAAGAAAGCATCTTTAACTCTCTATCCCTCATCCCATGTGCATTTCAAGCTCATATCACTCATGGGTTTTCATTAATGGTTTCCATTATTGGTAAGAGCAAACTTCCCCTTACTTAATCATTTCTTACTTGTGTAACTTCATATTAATTACATATTCTTTGAAGTTTGGAGATTGTTTGAAGGATTAGATTATAACTAGGTTGTTGGGTAGATTTATATACACTTAGTTGAGAGAGAAGCTCTTCAAGCTTTATTGATTGGCTCTCCAAACTTTACCCATATGCATTTTTTGTTTGGTTTATTTCGCTAACAAACCACATTGAGGATTTTCTTGTAAGGGTAGATTATGCCTCTTTGTTCGTGATCAAGTTTCAGTGGCATCGTCTAACTCAAGAGCACTTCAAAGGTATATCATTTTACTGAAAATCTTTGAAGAGACTTAGTTGCACACACACACACACACACACATACTGTTCTCATGCAAGTTTATTCTTCTTGCATTATGCCTTTGCTTACATGTGTACATCTTTTTCTTGTCCCTTACTTGCTCGTTTGGTATGTCATTTTGTCTTGCTTGAATCCCTTAAAAATCCCTTAAAAATTTATTTAGTTTGCCTGTTCTGCATCTTCCGTGGGTACCGTAGAGTCTCCCGCAAAGAACCCTCTAGTGGGTTCCACAGGACATGTTTCCACATGAGCCTCTCACAGAGTCACCCACGTAAAGCCTTCCAGGCCTTTTCACAGGACATGTCTCCGTTGAAGCCTCCTGCGAAGTCACCTGTGTAAAGCCTTCCATGCCTTTCCAACGGACATGTTTCTATAGGAGTCTTCCATGGAGTTACCCATATAAAGCCTTCTAGGCTTTTCCATGGAACAAGACTCCGCAGGAGCCTCCAACGAAAGATAAGTAGTTTAAGGGCATTTTGGTCTTTTCGAACCGTGTCATTTTTCTCCATATAAATTCATCATCTTATTTCCTAATTTTTCTAAGGAGCCTAGAAGTCATTTCTAATGAGAGAAAATATTTTCCTAGTGAGAGAGACTCCCAAGAATCAAGTTTTACTTAACCAAAAATCAATTCATAAACATCTAGCATCTAACAAGCATTATCTTCATGGATTCTTCTTGCTTGTATTGACTAGGTAATTTGAACATGCCCTAAATCTCCATTGCATCTCTTTGCATCTCTTTGTGTTCTTATTTGCTTAGGTTTAGCCTTAATTGATGATTTAATGCATGATTTGTTTAAGGGTAATTATAACATACTTGAGTTGTTGTTTGTTGGTTGAGAATATATGTTCATTAATGGCTAGCATATACGACTATTTTGCCCTCTAGCTAAATCTTCTTGCATTTGCATTTAGATATTGATATCTAGGATTGCAATTATTGTCATCTTTAAATCCCTTGATAAGCATTTAACATAGCATAACATTAATTGCATGATAGAATATTTCCATATAGGTTGCTTAATCTCTTCATTGATTGTTGATCCTTGTGACTAAGTGGATTAGCGCACAAGCTTGTTGGTCTAGATAAATATTAAAGGCCAGTTGGGTAGAGTGAAAATGGTTAGTGACCAAGAATGGTGTGACTTAAGGTCAACCTAGGTTGTGAGATTTCATTCAAGCAGTGGATTTTGAGGACTGTATATGGCTAGAAGGATAGCCTGTGACTTTTGCCCAGTTGGAGGGTTTTTCACGTAAAATAAATATTGTGTTTTTATTGTTTGAGCATGTTTAACATTAATTGAATGCTTAGTAAAATGAGGTAAAATTTTAATATCGATTAATCAATAAAAGTTGGTAATTAACTTGATTAAAACTTATTCACCCCCTCTAGGTTGTATTAGACACGCCCTTACGTATTTTCAATTGGTATCAAAGTCGGTGTCTAGACATACTTAAGTGATCTGTGCTTTATGTGTGTCTTGCATTTTGCTTTTTGTTTGTTGCATTACATTTGCACTCATCTCATTCATAATCCCCAAACACTATGAGAGGGAACGAAGGTGGACATGAGGGTGCCACAAGCACAAGATCCCATTTGCTCAATTAGGTGAACTATACATCATGGAAAGGTAAGATGGAGTCCTACCTTTTCTAAATAGATGAACGTGTATGGATGGTAATTAAAGCGGGCTACACTCCTCTAATAATGACCGCCGAATATGGAAGTGACGTCTCCAAGCCTAAGTCTCAATGGAGCACACAAGAATTTGAAGCATCCAAGTGGAATAACAAGGCAATGTATGCCATCCTTTACACCATGGACGACAACCAATACAAGTTGATTCAAACAACTAGGAATGCAAATGAGGCATGAGAGATTCTAGAGATTTCTCATGAAGGAACCAAAGTAGTCATGGATTTCAAGCTCCAAGTCCTACAAATGAAATTTGAGATGATTATGATGGAGAAGCATCAGTGCTTCAATGACTTTTAAGTGAAGTTGATAGACATCGTCAATTAAAGCCATTAACTTGGTGAATCTTATTCAGATAGAAGGATCAAGCAAAAGATTATGAGATCACTTCTAGTAAGGTTTGAATTGAAGGTGATGGCACTTGAGGAGAATAGTGACTATAAAAACATGAAGCAAAGTGAAGTCATTAGAAGGCTTCTAGCCTATGAGTCACACCTTCACCACCTAAGAAGCAAAATAACATAGACTTTAAGACCTCTAAAGTAGAGAAGGAGGATGATGACTCAGATGAGGAGATGACCCTCATGATGAAGAGATTCAAGAAGTTCACCAAATTTGAAAATAAGGGTTTTGGATCCAAAGAAAAGGAAATGAAGAAGAAGACTCATTTCAAGAAGTTTAAGCCAAGTCAAGACAAGCCCACATGGAAAGAGATTCAATGTTTTGAATATGGAGGGGTTGGAAACATCTCCACGGATTATTTCAATTTGAAGAACAGGAAGAAAGGAAAGGCAATAGCCATCATTTGGAGAAAGAGTGATGAATTGGAAGAGGAAGAAGATTCCTTGGATGATGAAGACCATGTGGAAAATTTTATTGCCTTTGCATCCTCTCTGAAGAGTAATGAAGCAATAGATGACCAAGATTAAGAGAAACAAATTGAAGATGACTCAAGTGATGAGAGCACTTCATCTCATTCTACAAATGGAAATGTAGAAGGCATGGACCTTGAAGGGTTTATTGAGCATTTTCAAAGCTCAAGATTGAAGATGAAAAAAGAGATTATAAGGCTCAAATGTGAGAATCTCAAGCTATCAACCGAAGTAATTCACTTAAATGGAGAAGTGAAGATAGCAAAGACAAATGAGGCATTGATGGAAAAGGAGCTTGAAGAAGCAAAAGAAATTATTATTAAGATGACTTCAAGCATGAAAAAACTTGACCACATGTTGGGAGTTGGCAAAAGGCCACATCATAAGAAAGGTATTGATTATGAAGATGACAACGAGTAAGACCGTGTTTGTTAAGAGCATGGATATCAAAGAGTATTCACCCTCACAACATCCTACGAAGAAGATTGAACTATGAGAGTGCTAAAAAAGTGCTCAAGTGAATACAACATCAAGGGTACAAGCTCAACCAATAAGAGCTCATCAAACAAACTTTTCTCAACCCAAATACCACCAAGCCAAGAAGCAATCCATACAAGTTTAACAAAGGAAGCAATCTACTCCATTTCGACAACAAAGGAGGAGAGAACCTATTCAACAACAAAGACAAGCTCAAAGATGTGGAAAACCCCTCCCTCTATAGCATGATGAATCCTACAAGGTTCCTCCAAAACCCTTACATCAATTGGAGAGGGGCGAGCTGCAGAGCATAAAATGCCCTACGAAGAGTGGGGTGAAGAGTTAGCCTAACCTCACACTCGAAAGCGGTTGTATGAATCGAAAGCTCACTTGGTGAAGGGGAGTATATATTGTACCCCTAGTATGGTACGATGAGGGTGATGTCAAACAGGATCTTTAAATCCTTCCTCAAGAGCCTAAGCGTATCGACGGTACAGATGGAATCAATGACCGATCGAAAATTGTTAGCCCTTCAGTCAATGTAGCCATGTCTCTGGACAGGTTTCCATTTTCTCTAGCTTCGCCAGATTCTTCATTTGATTTATCATCCACATCAATGGGGGTGTCAGGGTCGTTGCTTAAACCTGACCCAATAGCGACATTTCGGCTTGATTGACGATGTTTAGGGGGGGGGAGGGGGGAGGGGGGAGGCGGAAGGGTGTTGGAACCCCGTTCACCGGTTACGAAGCGGAACTAGGTTTTAAAATTTTTATACATATCAGAATCTGTATCTGGGACCGGTGAACTTGGGATCGTAATTATTTTCGGAACTAATACATATAAAATTATTACAATAGTAAAATATATGTATACATAGGAAATTGTAATCAATATAATAATAATGAGAAGATCATATCAATGTTTGGAGGCTCCTTCACTTTACGATGTGCTTCTGTTTGAACCACTCGATCTTCCTCGCTATCTCCCGGAACTGGTAACTGCGTGTGGGCGCGTCACGATCTCAGGAACTTGAAAGGAGGATGTAGAGATAATTGAAGAAACTCTTTCTTTTAGATCAATATGCAACACTTGCTTTGATCTTTTCATAGGCACACATGCAATTATTATCTTCACTTGTTCATGCCAACAAGAAAAAAACTTTTTTTTTTACAAATATATATTCACGCTTTGCTTCAAAAAATAAATTCACGCACTGCTTCACAAATATATATTTACGCCTTGCGTGGTTGATAACAGAGCAAGCAATTTTTTTTTAATAAAAATATACCTCACATTCTCATCATGCGTTAATATATATACATATATTTTTCTACATTCTTTTTGCTTACACAGACCCTTGCATTATATATATATATATATTAATAATATATGTGTATCAATTATTTGCATCCTATGCAAATTCTTCTTTTGACTAATGTTTCATGTGCACATACCAATTTGTATCCAATGCAATCTCTTGTGTTATTAATTGATATATATCTTTTAATTATCCTTTTCAAATATATCTAATATATTAAAAGTGATAATAAGGATTTTAAATTTGAACTTAAATTCAAATACTTAGATAAATGATTTAGTAAAAATAATAATCCTATTATTTTATATTCACCTAAATCCATATATCAACTAACACCCTCCATTTAATAGTTAATTAATAATTCATAATTATCAATATGATTAAATAATCTAATTATTTAATTAATTTAACTATTAACAATCATTAATTAAATAGTCTCACTATTCAATTAATTCCCGAATAAATACGTGTCACTTTTGTAACACAATTAATTGGACAATCCAACTAATTAACCGTGACCCTTGTTACCTAATTCGATCGGACTAGCAAGGGGACCTAATGGACCCACAGTATTTTGAGCTCCAATAATCCTCATAATCATTAACTAAACTCTTTAATTAATATTCCTTGATTATTAACTTCGGTGTTCTTCGGAAGCTGCACTCTCTCAACTATAGACGCTTTTACATAGACCGATACAATTCTGTGTCCATCGATATAGCTATTACACATGGTGTGATCCTCCACAATAGTTCATAATTAGAGCTGGGTCATAATGTTCGTTATACCCCTCTAATTACATATATCCTTTAAGTACCATTGATTCACTAATGGACAATAAATCCTATTTCCTTGTGGAATTAGGAGAGCACTCATATTGTCCAAGCCCCGAATCAACCCTTAAGGGAACTACCATCTACTTCTCACAAGAAGGAGTGGATTCCACTATTGTGTACAAACCTTCTCAGCCACAATCCAAACCGTAATCCCAACATATGGAATTGAAACAAATATTATGGTGTGTATAATATTAATCTAGATGGGGGGGGGGGGCGAATTGATTTTAAACAAATTTACCCAATTTTCGTTAAAGGTCAAGGTTGACAAAAATGCCCCTAGCTAGTTACAACAAAATCAAAAGTGTAAAGATTGGGAAAAACCGCGGGCTGTTAAGTGCGCCACACTCGAACAACAAATCCACTGATGATAAAGGCGTTACAACCTACTCCCGGTATATAACCCACTACCACTACCTAATCCCGATATTAAGTGGACCTAGTCCAATTTTCTTACGCTTGAAGCAACCTACTCCCGGATGCAACACAAGACTTACTTCTCTTTAATGAAGAGATAAACACACTATGTGAATATATAATGATATTCAAACAACAAACAAGGCTAGGGTACCATATATGCTTATCTAGTATTATGAGATGGCAATATATGCAATCCTAGATATCAAGAGCTAAATAACATGTCATAAAGCTTAGATAAACATAGAACAATCAATCCTATGAAGCTATCATAAAAGCCAAATCAACACTGTTGTCATTAAGCATGGCAAGGACTATAATGCAATCACCAAATGCAATCAATGAGTCCTAAACAATATCTAAATGTAAAGCATAGAGATTTAGCTAGAAGTTATCAATAACAACAATCCTAGCTATCACAATACAATACTCAATCATGTCATCACAACAATCTCTAATTTGTATCTATAATATGTTCTAAGAGCATACAAATAATTAAAGAGATGGCTTAGCAAGCAAAACACTTAACTTGTAAGAAGATAGTGAAGAACTTACCAAACAAGATGTGATGAAGCAAACCTATCCATATATGCACTCTAAATGATTTTAGATGATGCAAGATGAAGTTTTTATGCACATGGGAATGCTTTGAGTGTTTAAAAATGAGTTATTGGAAGAGGTTTTCCTTTGAAATGTGTTCTAAGGAAAATATATGATATTTTGAACTTTTACACGACCTTAAACCAAAGAGTTATATATATATATGAGATCCAAACAAAGTGAGGTAGTTTTGGAAAAAATGTTCCAGCTCTCTCTATGTGCGCTGGTCCAGTAGCGCACCACCAGCGTACAACCTAATTTTTCAATAGGTGCTGGATGAGTGGTGCAAACCAGTGGTGCAACACATGCGACAATCCACTGGAATGTTGCGCTGGTAAGGCTGCGCTAGTCGAGTAGCGCACCACCAGTGCACTGTCTATTTTCCAACTTTACGCGGGTGCAGTGGCGCAACTCAGTGGCGCAACACATGCATGATCCACTGGATAGTTGCGCTGGTGAGGTGCGCTGGTCGAGTAGCGCACCACCAGCGCAAAGCCTATTCTTTCAACACTCAAACACACAAAATTAACAAGTTCAAGCGTGATGAAAGTGCATCCTATTCTAATGCCTAGCATGACATAAAACTTTAATTACAATATGCAAATAAATCAACAAGAGTCATTTAAATCAAAATGCACACAAGTACAAACACTCAACATATATGAATAAGAGTTATGCATGAATATATGAGTGTGTGCAACTATCTCTTCAAAGCAAGTAAGCATAAATTTTTTACCTTTGGTGCTTCTCCTCTTGAGGTCTTGAGAGCCTAATCTATCCTTACATAAACCCCATAAATGTGGTTTGTTCACAAAATGCGCCAATCAACAAATGAGGACTTTACAATCTCCCCCTTTGGCTATTTCATGACAAAACCACCACTCACATTGATCCTCACAAAACAAAATAAAACACCGTGAAGATATTCTACATTACAAAAAGATATACATAAAAAAAACTTCAAATCTTCAATCTCTTGTAGATTCATCAACCCTACACACAAAGCAAACAACAAGTACACTTTCCAAACCAAGTGCATATGAGATGATCAAGTGGATAGAAAACAAAAAGCATTTGCATATAAGAATATGAGTAATGCACCACATCATGCAATGCTCCCCCTCAAAGGGTTACTCCCCCTAAATGTAATCTCCCCCTAAAACAAGTACTACTCCCCTTAAAGCCAACACATGCTACTCTTTTAACACCACAATGCTAGATCAAATGCTACTCCCCTTTTTTGTCATGATATAGGCAAAGGAGAAGTCCCCAACCGGGTCACTCAAAGCAAAGAAAGAAAGGAACACACAAGATTGTTGCATAATTATATAAGCCACATTTATGCAACTCAATTAATAAGAGAGAAACAAGGAGATTTATTTAAAGAAAATGTGTGAATCAAAAATGATTTGCATACAAGACATGTTGAATACAAGTCCAAAAACAATGGTATATGGCAAAGCAAATGACAAAGGTTTTCAATATAATTCAAACCAATTCCACCATTTGTCATAAGAGAAGCAAGGATATAGAGTTTTTATAGATATTAAAATTTAATGGCACTATATCCAACTTTATAAGCTAAACATGGCATGAGCAACTTTGCACCCTAATTGATTTTTTCGGGAGGATACTTGTATGATAGTAGCCATGTTCAACCAATATAGAAAGAGAGACAATAATTCAACATTTTAGTCTCACTAGCTTTTTCACACAATATTTTGCATTCAAAAATTGCAATCATCAATTCATGCTTTTTCATTTTTCATTATCATTGTTAGGTTTTAGTTTGTGTTGGCATTAATTCCATATCAAAATGATGTTTACTTGTAATGATTTAGTTGTTTAGATTCATGACGATTCAAGCTTCAAGGAAGAAGAAACAACAAGTCAAAGCAAGTTCTAAGTCTTCAAGAGAAAGGATGCAATATGGTTCTATAAAGGTATACTAAGACCTTATCTTTCTCTTACAAGGCTTAGGCACACACACACATATCATACATTTGTGTCCCTGCATCGTTGTGCATCATTATAGGCACACACATACAATTCATTCATATGTGTCCCTGCATCGTTGTGCACCATGTATAACACATTCACATACTTGAAGATGAATGCTCATGCATTGGTATGGAAATAACATGATTTGGAATATGCATGATTGGAGACTATCTCTATGTAGTTTGCATTCTAGTGTGAATTGTGTTTGTGTGTGTATATGTTTTGTATAACATGGATATTGAACTTGGATTTAGTCTTAAATCATTCTTGATTAAGTTTTGGTCATTTCGGTTACTCATACTATTGATTTCAAGTTCTAAGTCAAAAGATACTACACTTTCAACTCATGTTTCATAAATTGTCTTCGTCTTCATATATCGAATCGAATTGTTATTTTCTGGGTTGAATATCTTATATGTCCATGTCCGTGTGAGAGTTATGGTTCATAATCCGCAAACGGATTTGAATTCCGAGTTTGGAGACCGGAGAACGGTCGAAGAAGGTGAAGGAAGGTCGAAGAAGAAAGAAGCAAGCATACACTTCTTTCCCGAGATGGCACGTGGCCATCTCGGGGCAGAAGGTTTGCTGCCCCGAGATGCCAAAGCACCATCTTGGGCAGCAAGCTTGTTTGACTTCTTCTTGCCCCTCTTGGTCATTTCACATGTCCAAGTTTCCCACTCCTTTATAAACTCTTTCCCTCTCACATTTCATTCTAAAAAGAAATTCAAACAAGTGTGCAGAAATTCTCTCTAAATTTTCTCACCTTCCAAACACCATAACTTTTCATTTGAACTCCGATTTAAGTGATCCAATGTTGAGAGTGTTCATCTATTCATCCTTCATCTTTTCTCTAAAGGTTTTAGTTAATTTTGCTGCTTTTTGTGGTGTCTAATCATACAAAAACAGGACTGCACCTAAATCAACTAATGTATTGATTTTCTCTTAAAATTTTCTTTTAATACTTGGTCAATTGCCTTGGGTTTTCTTCTTCTACATATATTTGTATATTGTGAGTGTTTTGATTTGAGTTTTGAACACTTTTAAAGCTAGGTTGAGTTTTAATTGAAATCATTCATGTTGAGTTAGGTTTTGATTTTGCCTATGTTATCACATGTTCAGGATTGTATTGTGCTAGCTTTGATTCTAGGACTATTTGATGATCTTTGATTGATTGATTTTGAGAAAAATAGTTCCTCACATGTATTAGGCTCTCTTGGCCAAATTTCTCACATAATACATGTGCTTATGTTCTTTTGAGCTTTTCATGTGTTTTGATTGAATCTATGATTAGGAATATGCTCTAGAACTTTAGCTTAAATCTAATTGACTTTGTCATATGATTTTAGCATGTTTTTGGTTTATGTGATTTAAACTTGATCTTGTGATTTATTGAACATATCTTTTGATTCAAGTTTAGATCTATGCATGTATCTAGGTTGTGATTAATATTGAACATATCTTACATAATCTAGATTGATTACACATGCATGATAAACTAGACTATATGTGATTTGTGCATTCATGTTCATGTCTAGTATTTTCCATAGGATGTGTTGATCATAGCATTCTATGTTACGTGCTTGTTTGCGTTTTGCATTCATGATCACCTAGATGCCTTGTGAGAAGCAAGTCCTGACAATAGGTGTGAGACCTATGGTGTTGAGCAAGAAGTCTTGGCAAGAGGTGTGAAGCCTTGGATTGTCGAGCAAGGAAGTCTTGGCTAGAGGTGTGAAGCCTTGGATAGTCGAACAAGAAGTCTTGCCTAGAGTTGGGAGAACTCAGATAGGTGAGCAAGGAAGTCTTGACTAGAGTCGTAAGGACTTAGTTGAGCAAGAAGTCTTGCCTTGGGTCGTGAGGATCCGGATAAGGTGAGCAAGGATGTCTTGACAAGAGGTGTAAAGCCTCGGATTGTTGAGCATAGGGTGGCAACTTCCAGAGTAGGATATGAGGGTAGTTTCTAGGTGAAGGGGTCACTTGAGAGATTATATTTGTCTTATCTACTAGTGGATTTTGTTTGCCGGTGGCTGCTAGACCATGGATGTTTCCTCTTTGGAGGTTTATCACGTTATATCTTGTGTCAACTTTTCTCTATCCCTATCTCTCTAATATTTGTATTGTGGATAGAACTCTTTATATATGTTGACTTCCTTTCTATAATATAGATTGTGTATGTGTTACAATTACTTGTTTGTATCACACTTTACTTGTGTTTATATATTGATTAATTGCCTTTAATTAATATATATATTGTGATACAAGCAATCTAGAGGGACAAACTTTTGTTTGTTTCTAAGGGAGTCGAAAAAGGTGTCTAACCTATTCACCCCCCCTCTCCCCCTCTAGGTTAGCCTTGAGCATTTAACCGTGATTGTATTTTCAATTGGTATCAAAGCAGGACACTAGATTGCACTTAGTGTGAGTCCGGGGTGATACTTCATGGTTTTTGTAAGGCGTTTGAAGTCATGGGTTTTCAAGATGATGTAATGGCGGAAGGAGCCTCAAATACTAGGCCACCATTACTGGCACTAACTATGGGTATTGGAAGTTGAGGATGAAAGCCTACATCCACTCTATTGATGAAAGGGCTTGGATGGTAGTGGAAGAAGGTTATAGTCCTTCTACCAAGGTTTTAGAGGATAGAACCATGATACTCAAACCAATGAGTGAATGGACAACAAATGAGTTTGAGGTTGCTAAATGGCACCATCGTGCTATGAATGCCATCTTTGGAGGCCTTGATGTTCATCAATTCTCCTACATTCAAAATCTTGAATCCGTAAAGTAAGCTTGGGATACTCTCCAAGTTACTAATGAAGGAACCTTAGCGGTGAAGAAATCGAGGCTTCAAATGTTGGCATCAAAATTTGAAGGTTTAAGTATGAGTGAGGAAGAAAAGTTTGAAGACTTCCAATTCCGGCTTCTTAACATAGCTAACCAATGTCAAGCACTTGAAGTACCTATCTTAAAAGAGCGTTTAAATGGGAAAATCATTAGGTCTCTCCCTAAGAGATTCAAATCAAAGGTGACGGCCATTGAGGAAAGCAAGGATGTGGATAGTATGAATATTGATGAGTTGCTTGGGTCTCTCCAAACTTATGAGATGTGCTTGAAGACAAAGATCAAGAGTAAGGGAATTGCTCTCAATGCTATAGAGGAGGAGAGTGATGATGAAAATGAAGAAATGGCACTCTTGGTTAGAAGGTTCAAGAAGTTTCTAAAGAAGAATGCCAAGCCTAAATGCAAGTCTTCTAAGGAAAAAGGAGTCAAGAGAACATCATCTCCAAGGATTGTGAAGAATAGTCAAGCCATGAACAAGAAAAAGGTTCAATGCTATAATTGTCAAGGTTTTGGTCACTTTGCTAGTGAATGCACCAAGAAGCCATCTAAGAAAGACAAGAAAGGCAAAGTGTTAGCGGCTACTTAGAATGATGATAATTCTAGTGACAATGAGAGCTCTAGTAGTGAGTCTTCAAGTGATGAAGAGTTGGTGAGCAACTTTGTAGCTCTAACGACTTCTCATTCTCCACTAGATGTTAATGGTACAATATCTTTGAACAAGAACCTTGATACAAATCATGATGGAAGCTCTAGTTCCATTCCTACTAATCTTGACTTGTTGAAAAAGATAGAAAAGCTTGAAGAAGATAGAGACAATGCTCAAAGAGAAGTAGTTGAAAAGGATGATTTGATCAAGAAGCAACTGTATGAGTTTGTGGTTGATACTCGTAGACTTCTTGGTGATAAAGGTGATATTATGAAGAAGTTTAGAGAACTTGAAATGATAAATCTTGAGAAGGATAATGTGATATCTTCTTTGAAAAAAAGAGAACAAGAATTGATGGAAGAATTAGACACGGCTAAGGAGGCTATCAAGGACTTAGTGAATGATTCGGTTAGTGTATCTAGTGTTAGGAATCTTGTTAACTCTCATAGTTGTGAAGACGACTTAGTAGTTGAAGAGGAGCTCTTGGAATCATCACTTCCTACACATTTTGATGAAGTCGTGATTGATAAGAAACCACACAAGAAGAGAAGATCAAAAGACAAGAAGAAGTTGGCAAACAAGGTATCTTTGCAAACTCCTAGTGAAGTTAGTTCAACTCCAAAAAGTACAATCTCATCTTTTATTCCAATTTGCCATTATTGCAACACAATAGGTCACATTAAGCAAAGGTGTTATAAATATATTGAAAAATGCAAATTAGGAAATGAATCTAGGGATAAGGAGATTAAACTTCAACTTGAACATGCTAAGGTCTTGAAAGTTGAGAAACATGATAATATTGCTAAGCATGAGAAAAAGTTGTGGAGTAGAAAGAATTCTAATCTTGTTCAACTTGACAAAGCTTGTGTTGAAAATGTTAAGGAAGAGTGTGTTAATGATATTCTTGTTAATCAAGTCATTGAAGGACTTTACTCTAGATTTAACATTGTTCTCAAGAATGATATTGGAAATGTTTGTGTAGGTACACCCAAGAACAAGTGGTTCAAGGGTGAGTGCTCTTATCACTAAAATAAGAAGCACATATGAGATAGCTTTGAGGCTATATATCAATTGTGTTGAGAATTCTTGCTTACTAACTTTGAATACTCCATGTATTGATATGAACTTGGTTATCTCACATCATGTTTGTTATGATGGTCAAAATTTGTTGATTAACTTTGAAGAAGTTCTTTTGTTATATGTGTTGATTGGGTTGAGATATTATGTTTTTTATACTCTTGTTGTGAAACATCGTCAACTTGGTGTCATGAGGACATTCAAGGCAAGAGTGCTCATAAAAAGGGCTGAAGTATGATATTTTGTGAATATATTGTGCAAAAAAATATCTCTATACTCTAATGCATATTATCTTAGATATTCATCTTTTGACTCAATTTTTGACATACATCTCATATCATGTCATATTAGAGAATTTTGTATAGCATACATATGGTTCTCATTGACATTTGCTATTTTAGGATCTAATAGTGATATTGTTCACATTGATCTTAACTTTGATGATTGTTTGTGTATAGTATATTGAGTGGCATTACTTTTGAAAATATAAGCTTCATATTCTTTGAAAGCTACTCATTAGAGAAGTAATGATCTTGAATAAGTCTCTACTTATTGCTTTTAGATCATGTACTTATGAGCCATAAAATCCTTGTTTTCTAAAAATTGCACTATGCTTTTTTTATATGTTTTGCTAGTAGGTTGAGTTTACTAATATGTAAACATTGGATACACCTTGAAGTTTTTGTGCTTAAGTACATTTAAAATGACCTTTGGTTAGTATCCATTTTGCTTCGGCAATTACATAGAACTCAACGAGCACCTTCATGAAAAGGGCTACACACATTGGTTGTGAAAGCTACCCAATGTTGGAAAGAGCTACACCATTGTGATGAGTGAAAGCCATCATGAAGTGAATTTTGTTTATGTAAAAAAAATGGAAAAATCAAAGAAGTGTTGAAAGGAATTCATAAAAAAGATCTTTGATTCAAAGCCTAAAAAGAAAAGGAGGAAGGCTTAAAAAGGAGTTTAGTTGAAAATCAAATGAGCTAGGGTTGAAAACAGAAATGGAATGACGAGCCACATGCACACACATGCTCATGTGTTGAAATCTATTCTCTTAAAAGCAAAAAATTCTGGATGATAATCGGTTTGACTTTTTATGTAAAAAGCTTAAGATGAATAGTTGTTGGAAATTGTTTGCATGTTGATTATCAAACTACATATTGATATATATTTGAAGCATATCTCTCACACACACACTTTGTTTATGAGTATGATGATATCTTTGCAATTGTTGAAGAATTATGAGAGAACTTGAAAAATCTTTGTGTATCTCTCTTAGCATATGAAGCTTATTTTGTTGATATTTCTTCAAATTGCTTGAATGTGTGATTGTGTGAACATCTTTGTAAACCTTATGCTATCATGAATTTTAGTTATAGCATTTATCAAGTGGGAGCATTGTATGCTAGACATTGTTCTCTTTTATGATATGTTCACATGCTTCATTTTGTCACATGTTGGCATATTTTGACTTAATGATACTTGTATGATATTACTCACTATCTTTGTCTTGCATGATGATTCATTCTTAAGTCATATGTCATTGTGTTTATATATTTGTGACTAATATGCTTGTTTTGTCTTTCACTCACTTTTGTTGTATGTATATAGCATCTTATTTCACAAGAACAAATGGGAAGAACTAAGGTTACCGGAAGTGGAAATCAATCGAATCCCATTGTGAAAGCCAAGTCTACCTCAAAGGGATCCAAAGCTTCAAGGTCAAAGGATTTAGGGATCGTTGCAGCTAAAAAGATATTTCAAGAGAGAGGCATTGACTTAGGTAAATGTAAAGATTCTTATGTTCTTAAATGCATTAAGGATAAAAATTGGGAATCTTGGGTGAGCATGCTAGGAATAGTGAATGACACTATTTTTAGAGAATTTTATCATGAATATAGAGAGAGTGCCACCTTATTGGATGCTTTGATGGAGATTAGGGGTATTGTGTTTAGAGTTAACCCAGTAAACATTAACAAGTTTCTTAGGCTATCTAGTGATATTGATTCAAATTTTCTAGATTTTGATATCATTGAGAATCTTAATATCATGGGTCGAACTCTATGTGACAATGCTTATTTTGAGTGGAAAGGTAGAGCATATATTAGTCAACATGAGTTAACTAAGGCAAGTGCATTTTGACATCTTTTCATTTGCACAAATATTATTGGAACTTCGAATTCAACCAAGTTGAATAAAGACAAGATCAAAATAGTATATGCCTTGGTGACTAATCAACCTATAAACCTTGGGGATTTGCTTATGTTTTACTTAGATAATACGGCTTTCTCAACTAGAGGAGATAAGAAGCTTGCATTACCTGGGTTTATAACATCTTTGTGTTTAGTTCATGGTGTTCAAAGTAGTGGAGATGATATGTTGGTACAACCCTTGGAAAAGTATAGTGATAAACGTGTGTCATACATGTCATATAAGGATAAGGGTAAAACATGTGATACTTTTGGACTATTTAGTAGTTTACAAGTTGATTGTCAAGAGACTAGCATAAACATTCTTCTGGATTGGGCTTTACATTTGAAGAAGAATATTGATGAGCTTAGTGCTATAGTTGAAAAACAAGATGTTAGAATAAAAGAGTTGGAGGAGTGTATTGCATCAAGTTCAAGACCACCTCTCAAGCATTATGTTAGGTCAACTACACGCACATCTTTCTTTGGTGGATCTAGTAGCTAGTATTTGAGTCTCATGGTATGTTTCTTACCTTTTGGCTTCATTTCATGTCAAAAAGGGGGAGAAAGAGTTGTTAAGAGTTGCTAGTTACTTAGTTTCCTTTTTGTGTTATTTTTGTGAACTTTTGAACGTTCAATGGCTTATAATAGTTAGACTTAAGATTTGATTAAGAATTATTGTATTTGGCATGTATTGAGGGGGAGATACATGTATTTGTGGACTTAATTGTATATTCTTATCCATATTATATGTTGCCATTTGTTGTTTTTCTCTTATATATGCATTGTGCTTTGAGATGAATTTGTAGGTTGCTTCAAGAGAAGATCAAGATGAAGTTCAAGAGTTGGTGAAGATTAGTTATAGGAATCTTACTCATTGTAATGTGAGGGAGTGTTTTTGTGACCTATCTTCATTTTTTATTTGTAGTAAATGTATAGGTGTTTTGACATGGAATTTGCCAATTGGGGAGATTGTTAGGTTTTAGTTTGTGTTGGCATTAATTCCATATCAAAATGATGTTTACTTGTAATGATTTAGTTGTTTAGATTCATGACGATTCAAGCTTCAAGGAAGAAGAAACAACAAGTCAAAGCAAGTTCTAAGTCTTCAAGAGAAAGGATGCAATATGGTTCTACAAAGGTATACTAAGACCTTATCTTTCTCTTACAAGGCTTAGGCACAAACACACATATCATACATTTGTGTCCCTGTATCGTTGTGCACCATTATAGGCACACACATACAATTCATTCATATGTGTTCCTACATCGTTGTGCACCATGTATAACACATTTACATACTTGAAGATGAATGCTCATGCATTGGTATGGAAATAACATGTTTTGGAATATGCATCATTGGAGACTATCTATATGTAGTTTGTATTGTAGTGTGAATTGTGTTTGTGTGTGTATATGTTTTGTATAATATGGATATTGAACTTGGATTCAGTGTTAAATCATTCTTGATTAAGTTTCGGTCATTTCGGTTACTCATACTATTGATTTCAAGTTCTAAGTCAAAAGATACTACACTTTCAACTCATGTTTCATACATTGTCTTCGTCTTCATATATCGAATCGAATTATTATTTTCTGGGTTGAGTATCTTATATTTCCATGTTCGTGTGAGAGTTACGGTTCGTAATCCATAAACGGATTCAAATTCCGAGTTTGGAGGCCGGAGAATAGTCGAAGAAGATGAAGGAAGGTCGAAGAAGAAAGAAGCAAGCATACACTTCTTTCCTGAGATGGCGCGTGGCCATCTCGGGGCAGAAGGTTTGCTTCCCCGAGATGCCCACGCACCCTCTCACGCAGCAAGCTTGTTTGGCTTCTTCTTGCCCCTCTTGGTCATTTCACATGTTCAAGTTTCCCACTCCTTATAAACTCTTTCCTTCTCACATTTCATTCTAAGAAGAAATTCAAACAAGTGTGCAGAAATTTTCTCTCTAAATTTTCACACCTTCCAAACACCATAAATTCTTCATTTGAACTCCGATTTGAGTGATCCAAAGTTGAGAGTTTTCATCTATTCATCTTCCATCTTTTCTCTGAAGGTTTGAGTTAATTTTGCTGCTTTTTGTGGTGTCTAATCATACAAAAACGGGACTGCACCTAAATCAACTAAGGTATTGATTTTCTCTCAAAGTTTTCTTTTAAAACTTGGTCAATTGCCTTGGGTTTTCTTCTTCTACATATATTTGTATATTGTGAGTGTTTTGGTTTGAGTTTTGAACACTTTCAAAGCTAGGTTGAGTTTCAATTGAAATCATTCATGTTGAGTTAGGTTTTGATTTTGCCTATGTTATCACATGTTTAGGATTGTATTGTGCTAGCTTTGATTCTAGGACCATTTGATGATCTTTGATTGATTGATTTTGAGAAAAATAGTTCCTCACATGTATTAGGCTCTCTTGGCCAAATTTCTCACATAATACATGTGCTTATGTTCTTTTGAGCTATTCATGTGTTTTGATTGAATCTATGATTAGGAATATGCTCTAGAACTTTAGGATCATTAACAATATCTTTCCTAGGCACATGCATATTGGCTCTACCCCTTTTTCTTTCAATCATGCTCTTAGTTCTACACATGTTAATGTACTTGAAGCAATTTGGTTTAATATGACTATCAACACCACAAAAATGACATGAAGGAATAAAATGAGGGGTCATACCATTCTTTTGTGAGGAAAAATGTGTTTTCCTATATCTTTGAGCTTTTATTTGGTGTGGTATTGATTATCCTCTCCCTTGTTAAGTTGGAGAAGATGCAGGAAATGCTTCTTAGCTTGATGGCTTTTAGTTTGAGGGATAGTTGCTTAAAGTACTCTCATTGGTTGAGCTTGAGCTTGACTTCTTGGTGCCATCTTGACTTGGACATTTCTAGAACACTCTCCTAGTTCAATTTTCTTCTTAGGATGAAGTGGAGGAAGAGGTTCTTTGAAGTCCCAGCTCTTGACAAATATTGTCTTGCTAGGAGTTGAGGTCTCCTTGTCATCTTCAAACCCCAGACCGCTCTTGTCACTTGGCTTCTTCCCAACTCCCAACATATGGTCAATCTTCTCCGTACTCGAAGTCATCTTTGCAATCAACTCTCTAGCTTCTCTAAGCTCATCCTTCAAGCTTTTTTCCACTTTTCTTCCATTATTCACTTTCTCACTTAAGTGAGCCACTTCGGTTGATAGCTTGAGGTTCTCTCCCTTTAGCTTCCGAACCTCTTTCTTCATACTCAACCTTAAGCTTTGAAAATGCTCAATGAACCCTTCAAGATTCATACTCTTTACATTTCCATTTGTAGAGTGAGATGAAGAACTCTTATCACTAGAGTCATCACTAGTGTCACTAGTTGCCATGAAGGCATCGTCAATATAAGTAGCTTCACTTATCACTATCTTAGCAACTTTGTCATCACTTCCTTCTTCAAGGTTACAAACTAAGGCCTTGTTACCTTTTTCTACATCTTCCACAAAGGAGGCTCCAAAAGCCATGTAGTTAAGAATAATCTCTTCATCACTAGAAGAATCATCTCCTTCATTGGAGTTATCACTTCCACTATCAATTGATGAGGTGGCCACCACCTTTCCTTTTTTCTTCTTCTTTGAATTAGCATATTCAGGGGCAAAGTGACCTATCCCACCACATTCATAGCATCAGACCCCTTTCCTTTCGGTCTTTTCTTCCCTAGGCTCAAACTTCTTGAAATGAGTCTTTTTCTTCAAGTCTTGACCTTTGGATCCGAAACTTTCCTCTCGGACTTGTAGAATTTCTTTTACTTCCTCATTAGTAAAGCCATTTCCTCATCTGAGTCATCACTTTCCTCATTCTCAACTTTGGAGGCTTTCAAAGCAATTCCCTTTTGCTTTTTAGGAGGTGTGGTGGTAAGACCCTTCCTAGATTCATAAGCTAGTAGCCTTCCAATCATTTCACTCGGCTTCATAACCTTGTAAGCACTGTTCTCTTCTAAAGCCATCACCTTAAACTCAAATCTTATGGGGAGAGATCTCATAATCTTTTGCTTGATTATCTTATCTGAATAAGGATCATCAAGTTGATGACTTGGTTCATAATGTCCATAAACCTCACTTCAAAGTCATTGAAGCAATCGTTCTCATCCATCTTGAGCAGTTCAAATTGTGTTTGGAGAACTTAAAGCTTTAACTCCTTAACCACATCGGTTACCTCATGTGCAACTTCTAGGATATCCCATACCTCCTTAGCTATCCTAGTATTTTGAACCAACTTGTACTGGTTCTCATCCATTGCACATAAGATGGCATGCATTGCCTTCCTATTCCACTATGATGCCTCAAACTCTTGTGTGTTCCACTGTGCCTTTGGCTTGAGTACATCTTCTCCTCCATCTGTAGGAGTCATCATGAGTGGAGTGTAGCCATCTTCAATCGCCATCCATGCCCTGTCATGAATTTGGCAAATATACGACTCCATCTTGCCTTTCCAAGAGGCATAATTCAGTCCGGTGAGAAGTGGAGGTCTAGTGCTAGAAGCTCCCTCTTTGCCACCGTTTCTAGTCATTGTGTTTAATGAATGAATGATATGAATGCAAATGTATGAATGATCAATACACACACAAAATGCAACACACACCAAAATGAGCAAGGATCACCTATGTATGTCTAGGAACTCGCTCTGATACCAATTGAAACAAATATTATGGTGTGTATAATATTAATCTAGAGGGGGGGTGAATAGATTTTAAACAAATTTACCCAATTTTCGTTAAAGGTCAAGTTGAGGAAAATGCCCTTAGCTAGTTACAACAAAATCACAAGTGTAAAGATTGCGGAAATATTAAAGACACTTGAGATATACGTGGAAACCCTCCAAATGGGAAAAACCACGGGCTGTTAAGTGCGTCACACTCGAACAACGAATCCACTAATGATAGAGGTGTTACAACCTACTCCTGGTATTAAGTGGACCTAGTCCAATTTGCTTACGCTTGAAGCAACCTACTCCCGGATGCAACGTAAGACTTACTTCTCTTCAATGAAGAGATAAACACCCTATGTGAATATATGGTGATATTCAAACAACAAACAAGGCTAGGGTACCTTATATGCTTATCTAGGATTAGAAGATGGCAATAAATGCAATCCTAGATATCTAGAGCTAAATGACATGTCATAAAGCTTAGCTAAACATAGAACAAGCAATCCTATGAAGCTATCATAAAAGCCAAATCAACACATGTTGTCATTAAGCATGGAAAGGACTATAATGCAATCACTAAATGCAATCACTAAATGCAATAAATGAGTCCTAAACAATATCTAAATACAAAACATAAAGATTTAGCTAGAAGTTATCAATAACAACAATCCTAGCTATCACAATACAACACTCAATCATATTATCACAACTATCTCTAATTTGTATCTAGAATATGTTCTAAGAGCATACAAATAATTAAAGAGATGGCTTAGCAAGCAAAACACTTAACTTGTAAGAAGATAGTGAAGAACTTACCAAACAAGATGTGATGAAGCAAACCTATCCATAGATGCACTCTAAATGACTTTAGATGATGCAAGATGAAGCATTTATGCACATGGGAATGCTTTGAGTGTTTAAAAATGAGTTCTTGGAAGAGTCTTTCTTTTGAAATGTGTTCTAAGGAAAATATATGATATTCTGAACTCTTACATGACCTTAAACCAAAGAGTTATATATATATATATATGAGATCCAAACAAAGTGAAGTCATTTTGGAAGAAACGTTCCAGCTTCCTCTATGTACGCTGGTGACGTGTACTAGTCGAGTAGCGCACCACAAGCGCACAACCTAATTTTTCAATAGGCACTAGACGAGTGGTACAGATCAGTGGCGCAACACATGCAACAATCCACTGGAATGTTACGCTGGTGAGGCTGAGCTAGTCGAGTAGCGCACCACCAGCGCACTGCCCATTTTTCCAACTATGCGCGGGTGCAGTGGCATAACTCAGTGGCGTAACACATGCGATGATCCACTGGAAAGTTACGCTGGTGAGGTGAGTTGGTCGAGTAGCGCACCACCAGCACAAATCCTATTCTTTCAACACTCAAACACACAAAATCAACAAGTTCAAGAGTGATGTAAGTGCATCCTATTCTAATGCCTAGCATGACATAAAACTTTTATTACAAGATGCAAATAAATCAACAAAAGTCATTTAAATCAAAATGCACACAAGTACAAACACTCAAAATATATGAATAAGAGTTATGAATGAATATGTGAGTGTGTGTAACTATCTCTTCAAAGCAAGAAATCACAAGGATTTCACCTTTTGTGCTTCTCTTCTTGAGGTCTTGAGAGCCTAAGCTACCCTTACAGAAACCCCATAAATGTGGTTTGTTCACGAAATAAACCAATCAACAAATGAGGACTTTACAAGTATATTGATCAGGAAATACATCTGACCTCACCCATGGTATATCAAAGACCACGATTTAACCTGAAGGAGTCGAGAAGACACTCAGGATTAAGATCACCCATATATAGCCATCATTAGTTGATATATATGAATCTCATCGGTAAACGGATCTTGGTGAGAGATTCATATAGATCATGGCCCGATCCTAAATGATCACATCATACAAGGTTCCTCCATTCTCATATCTCCATATGAATGATTCAGGATAGAATTACCGTACATTACGGAATAGACCGCAACTATAGATTAACCACACATAAAGTACCCAACTTTATTTGCTATCTATGGACTCTTTAGATTGCACGTCTCTTATAGTTTCCATCCGTATATGACACTCATATTCACAGTTCGAGATTACATCCTGTAATCTTGGATGTTAAATATATGCACAAGTTATAAAATAAATAACATAACAAGAATGAATTGAACTTTTCCTCTTATTTATTTCATAAATCCATTTACAAATTAATCTTTAGGGCATAAAACCCAACAAAGGGGACCACCTTCTCCACCATCACCCCCTTGACGACTCCTCTTTCTGTGGACGAGGCTCTCACTACAGTGGTATCGCCATTAAAAAATCTGTTCTAAGCTATTTGAAGAGGACATGATGGCTGGTTTTTGAAGTTGAAGGTTGAAGAAGTGAAAAAGCTAGGGTTCAAGAGATTAGGGATTTTTTCTTTTTTGAAAAGCAAGGAATGAAGGAACTAGCATGGAGTAGTGAGAAGTATATGTTTAAATAGAAGAAGGAAGTAGTTATTGGTAACAGAAACGTTATCAGTAAGGCGAGATATTCGGGTAGTATGAAAGACAATTCTGACAAATGCGTGACACCGAAGAATCTTTCGTTTTTCAAATAACCAACCACTCTCAGCTCAACACTTGGAGTGCTCAATTAAGGAAAGAAAATTCTTCAAGCAGCGAGGAATCCTAACTCTAACCCTAAGCAGTTACAGGTGTTCAAGTCTAGGGGGACTTCTATTAACAACCTATTTTGACAAAGAACCAAAGAAGATTTTTCCATTATTCTGATACATGGTAGGATCCGGATCGTACTAGTTTGTGGATACCAAGAAATGTTAATACCACAATCTGATGAAGGTCAATGCCACATCATGCCTTTTATTTATGGTCAGGAAGAACCGGCACTACAATACCTCCTTCCTGGTATCTAGGTACCGAGATACCTTTTACCTGGTATCTAGGTATTTCGACACCTATCTGGAGCATAAGTACCACGATATCAGTCCAAGACCAATCCAGTATGAACACATCATCTGTCCTGTAGGAAAAATAGTACCAAGAAGTTGCTAGCATGCATGCAAGAACAAACGCCACAACAACAAGAGTAGACTAGTACATCAGGGTACCGCACCAACGAAGGTACAGATTCGTAATTCAAATATAACCTAGGCCATTATGTAATCAAGGGGAGTAATTCCTACGCTAATTTACCTCTCAGTTAATGCCAATCAAACTCCTATAAATTGCAGATAAATTGTCCAGAGTTAAGAGGATTGAATGGAAGAAGCATAGACCATAAATACAGCGAGAGAACTCTAAGTAAAGGGAGGCATAAATTTAGATTACAAAGAGTTTTCGCCATTATAGAGAGTATTCACCATTACAGAGAGATTTCACCATTGTTATACATACATATATCCACCTATCGACCTATACGAGATCCCCATTGCCAACTGTGTATTAGAGGGAGAGAAAAGAGAGAATCACCATTACTGTACCAACGAGTGTTATATTTAATAAAACAGTTCTTCTCCTCATACACATTACACCTTGTCATATTATTTCTTCTATTAGGGCCCGTCCTATAAGCATTTTTCAGTTGCTGTTTTTTGAAAAAAAAATGAAAATAAAAACAGTGTTTTTGGTTTCAATTTTGAATTCTGAAAATGCGTCTGGTAGAATATATTGTAAGCTGTAATTTGAAAATAAAAATGGAAAAAACGCGCCTGGTAGGTTAACCGAAAACTATCACAAATTGAAATATCAATTTTAACATTTTGTTTAATATTATTACAACTATAAACAAATTGATTACATAATTAACCAATATAATTTTAATATTGTAAATTTCAAATTAAATAAAAGTAACACATCAAAATTAATTCAAAAAAAACATATCAAAAAATGAATTAATCAGAACTAAACTCTTAAATTATAAATAAATAATTATAATATATATATATATATATATTATATAATAAAAATGTTACTGTATATATTATATTATTAATATATATATATACACATATTATAGTAATATATAAAATATATATTAAATACTATTACATATATTATAATTTATATTATAATAATATATTATAATATTATAAATATTATATTTTTATATATAATAATACATAATATATTACATTATATCCTATATAAATATATAATATTTGAATATATATATATATAATATTATATATATTATTATATATAATAACGTTATAAATATATATATATATAGTATTAATATATATATATATATATATATTATATTATTACATATATATTATATATAATAATACATAATATATTATTATATTTATATATATTATAGGATATTAATATACTGATTTTGTATATTTTTTATTACATTTATATTTAGTAATATATATTATTATATTTTATATATTATTATATATAATATATATTATATATTAATATTCTATAATATTGTCATATGTAAATTTTATCGGATGAACACGTCATCAAACAAAGAGGATAAATTGCCAGGTGGACATCTAAATAGGCATTCAGAAAATATCCTATTAGATAGTGTCGAAGAAGAGAAAACCCGAGTAAGCAGATGTTGAATGAAACCTACTCGGTATCAGTTAACGACACTCGGGACTGGTTAAATAACGCTTCCACTCTAACTCAAACAGTGCTACTCGGGACCAGCAGGTAATGCTCTTACTCGGGATAAATATGAAGAAAATCGAATAAGAAGTTTAGTGCTTAGTTCACATTGATTAGGTCATTAAATATACGAATATATCCATCGGGAAGGAATCCCAAAAAGAACAGAATACTGAGCTGGAAGAGTTCCCAATCAGGCAACAACTTTATTTCTTTAAAAAGACTTTGTTCTTATATAAGGAAACAAGTCCAAATTGTAATGCACTAATAGAATCCCATTCGACTTCAATACAAGACTCCGAAACAGGAAAGAAGACAATCAACCTCAAGCAAGTAAATAATTGTAGATCCATTACTTGTACAAGGCAGATTAGGGCTCTATAAACATATAAACAGACCCATAATCTCGCCAAAGAAGATATAGACAGCAATCAATAGAAAAATACAGAAAGAAGAAAGAGAGATCGAGAGCTTGTAAAAATCATATTTTCATAGTGGATTTTGGCTTGGTTGATCCTTCAACCACCCGTGGACGTTTCTCCGGTCATTGGAGTTTTACTACGTAAATCTTGTGTCTTGATTACTTTCTCTAATCTCTTTCTCTTTTGAATTGATAACCGAAATCCAATCTTTGTTGGCTTTTCTGATACAATCCAGAAATCAACGTCAACAATTGGCGCTAGAAGGAGGGGTTGAACCTTCGACTTGATCAGAAGCAATGGCAGGAAGCAGAAGCAATTCCGGGGATGTCCAAAAATCTCCGGATAACTTTCATGTTGGCAGTACCTCACGGGATCTCACTGCAACAACAGAGAACCAACCTATATTCCTGGCCGGGATCCAACAAGTTCCTCCAACCAGTGGAGATCTGACTCAACATTTTCGGGAATCGTTACAGCAACTGGTGGCAGACGCAGCAAAGGAAGGAGTTGATCTACTGGCCACAGAAGCACCAACTTCTAACCTCTCACCTGTAAGGTTTGGTTCGGTGGTAGTAGGGCCAGAAATAAATACACCAGGAGGCGGAAGGAACCTTACCCCAATCAAACAGGCTGGACGTGAAACACTTGAAGATGGATGACCACGCTAGAAGCAGGACCAGGATCAGACAGTCCGTACTAAACACCGCAAATATGACCGGTACAGAGATCGGTCGTTATCAAAAGACAGTGATCGACACTATCGCAAGCATCACCACGGAGTCATATGTGAAGCCCGGCATCAGAGTAAGGAACCAGAAAGAGGAATGGAAATCACCCAATGGTTCGACCATCGGGGAAGTCCGGTGGGAGACAGAGACGTCGAAATCCATACCCTAACTCGAGAGGTCGAGAACAACAGACGTCAAATGGACGCACTGGTCATGCGTTATGGGTATAATGATTTATCTGATGACGACTCTGGCAGTTCGTTCACCAGGGAAATCTTGCAGACCCCATTCTCAGAAAGGTTTAGGATGCCACACGTAGAACAATTCAAGAAGGTCACAGATCCAAAGGAGCACGTGAGACGCTATAAAAGTGCTATGGCTCAGTATGCCCACAGTGATCCTTTGTTATGTCTCAACTTTCCACAAACTCTTGGAGATATGGGTTCAAGGAGGTTCGGGAGTTTACCCCCAGCAAGCATCAGAAATTTTAGTGAACTGAGCAGGAGCTTATCGAGGCAATTCGTGAGTAATGTTCACTGGAAAAAGTCAGTGGCTCACCTAGCTCAAATAAAATAAGGGAAAGATGATTCACTGAAGAAATACCTGGGGAGATTCGGCCAAGAGGTATCAAAAATTGACAGTGCAAACGATGAAGCAATAATCGCTGCATTCATCAACAACTTGCAGAATGGACGGCTATCTTTTGATTTAAGAAGAGCTCGACTGACCAAATATGCAAACTTGATGGATATGGCGAGTGGATATGCACTGGCTGAGGAAGAAGAGCTAGCCACAAGAGGATGCTACATGCATGAGGGAAAGCCCGAACAGAAAGACGCTGAGTCCAAGGTGCAAAACCAGAAAGGAAAACATAAACTAAATGGCAAGGAAAAGAGCAAAGACGGGGGTAATGGGCTTAATTCCGAACAGACCACAGACAAATATCGAGGCAAATACACCAACTACACCCCTCTTCGGAAAAACAGGAGGAAATCTTGGCCATTCTGGAAACAAAAAATATGGTACAAGAGCCACGCCGTCAATCTCAGTTTGCTCGGTGAGACACAACCAAATACTGCATGTTCCACAAGGAAACCGGTCATGAGACTTCCAAATGTTATCAGCTCAGAGATTACATAGAAACCCTCATTCGGGAAGGGCATCTGCAGGATGTGATCTTGAAAAAGGATGAAAAATCAGATGCAAAGAAAGAGATCAGGGCCGATCACAGCTCCGGTCAAAGTCAAAGGGCCAGTCCAGAGGCCAATCAAGTAATACATACGATCTTTGAAGGACCATCCATGGGAAAAAGTAACCAAGAGCGAACCTAGGAAATCAGAGAAGTAGTAGAAGCAAGAAACAACTTTGATATAAACTCGGTCGAGCCAGACCCAAAGAGGGTAAAAGAGGGATGGGACCCAATAACGTTCATAGAAGCAGACTCACATGGCGTCGATGTTCGGCCAAATGACGCCCTAGTGATAAGTGCCCGGATTGGTCACCGGGAAGTCAGGAGAATCCTGATAGATAATGGAAGCTCGACAGACATTCTCAATATAGCCGTTTACGATAAACTCAGGTTAGAACAAAATGACCTTCAACCCTTCATACCGCACTCAGGGATTCGGGGAAGTTGAGGTCAGGTCACTCAGGACGGTAAAGCTACCCGTGAAGATTGGAGTAGCACCTTGCCAAAGAACCGTATTGCTCGACTTTGTGGTAGTAGACTTGGACAATTGGCCATATAATGCACTATTGGGACTACCATTCTTGAATAAAACTAAGGCCGTAACAACCACTTATGCCTTAATGAAGAAATTCCCGACTGAACAGGGGGTCAGGGTAGTCAAAGGATCTCAGGAGATGGCCCGAAGAGCTAACCTGTCAGTATACAAGGACAATAATGAACAGGTTTGCACTATAACACAGCCGATTCAGAACGAAAAGCCCTTATCATTCGAGTTTGACCCAAGAGAAGAACCGAATGAATCTAAAACTGAACCGATTGAAGAAATCACTCTGAAAGAAAATGAACCGGATAAAAAGATCAAGGTCGGGGCCAATCTGGAAGGAAGAGTCAAACAAAGCCTCATTGATCTACTTAAAGAATACAGGGATGTGTTCGCTTGGAGTCATGAAAACATGGTCGGGATAGATGCCTAAATAATATCCCACCATCTCACAGTAGACCCGAATGCAAAACCAGTGATACAAAAGAGAAGATCATTCAACCTTGAAAGAAGTCAGGCGATCAATAGGAAGTAGAGAAGCTACTCGCTGTAGGATCAATTAGAGAGGTCAATTACCCTCAATGGGTGGCTAATGTAGTCCTCGTCCAAAAGAATAATGGACAGTGGAGGATGTGCGTAGATTTCACAGATCTGAACAAGGTATGCCCGAAAGATAGTTTTCCACTTCCAAGGATAGATCTGTTGGTGGACGCTACATCAGGCCATGAGCTACTCAGTTTCATGGATGCTTACTCGGGGTATAACCAGATCATGATGAACAAGGCTGACGAAGAAAAAATAGCATTCACAACTGATCAGGGTTTGTACTGCTATACTGTGATGCCTTTCGGACTAAAAACTACAGGAGCAACTTACAAAAGGTTGGTCAACAAAATCTTTTCACGGCAAATAGGAAGGAACATGGAAGTAAACATTGATGACATGCTGACCAAGAGCATCACAGCAGACAAACATACTTCAGATCTGCGGGAAACATTTGATGTCTTGAGAAGATACTAAATGAAGCTGAATCCAAACAAGTGTTTATCCGGGGTTCCTTCAGGAAGATTCTTGGGATTTCAAGTCCATCAAAGAGGAATCGAAGTCAACCTCGAGAAGATCCAGGCCCTGTAAAATATGACTTCACCTAGGACACTCAAAGAAGTACAGCGCCTAACAGGATGTCTGGCTTCCCTAGGAAGATTCATTTCAAAATCCACAGACAGATGTGCACCCTTTTTCAAAGTAATTAGAAAAGAAAAAGGATTGGAATGGAATGAAGAGTGTGAGCATGCGTTCTTAAAAATTAAAGAATACTTAGGACAGACTCCTATCCTCTCAAAACCACAGATGGGGGAGACACTCCAACTATACTTGTCAATTACAGAACTGGCGGCGAGCTTAGTTCTAGTCAGAACAGATTACGGAGTACAAAAGCCAGTATACTACACCAGCAAGGCACTTCTACCAGCTGAGACTAGATATTCACAGGCATAACTAGTTTCGACAGCAAGGAAGCTAAGGCTATACTTTTAGGCTCACACAATCCAGGTTCTCATTGATTGCCCACTGAAGCAGATTTTACAGAAACCAGATATTTCAGGGAGATTGACCAAATGGGCAATCGAGCTAAGTGAATTCGATATCCACTACATCTTCAGGACATCTATCAAAGGCAAGCAGTGGCAGATTTTATAGCAGAGTTCACAGAACCGAACTTAGAAGCAAAAAAGATGTAGGGAAAAAATTTCATATGGAAACTGTATGTTGATGGCTCTTCAAACACTTATGGTAGCAGGGCAGGGATTGTAGTATGCACTCCAGAAGGAGACGATGTCGAGTGTGCCATAAGGTTCGATTTCAAAGCAACCAACAATCAAGCCGAGTACGAGGTGCTACTAGCTGAACTCAGAGTCTGCATAGCTCTCGGGGCAGATGAGGTTGAGATATTCAGTGATTCACAGGTAGTTGTCAACCAAGTTTTGGATGAGTACCAAGCAAAGGATGAAGGCATGATAATCTACCGTGACATTGCGAAACAGGTCCTCCAAAAATTTAAAGAATATAAGATTACCTAGATCCCTAGGGAGAAGAATGAAAAGGCAGACACATTATCCAAGCTAGCGTCAACAACAACCACAATCAGGCGAAAAACTATTCTGGTCGCACATCTCCTTAAACCAAGCACATCTGAACCAAGAAACTTGAAAATTTCAGAAATCCGAACACCGCCAGACTGTTGAATGACTCTGCTAAAAAGGTTCCTAGAAGAAGGCGTGCTCCAAGAAGATCCCTTACAAGCAAAACGCATCAGGTATAGATCAGCCAGGTACAAGTTGGTTGGAGGTCTTTGCGGAAACCACACTGAGGGAAAAAGTTTGGCACACAAGGTACTCATGTAAGGCTATTATTGGCCTACTCTATTCTCAGATGCACAGCAGTGTTCAGAAAGTTGCAATACTTACCAAAGGATTGCTAATGACATCCGACAGCCCCCTGAGCAGCTCAGAAACCTCATGTCCCCATGGCCATTTGCCATATGGGGTTTGGATTTAATCGGCTCAATGCCAGCCGAGACAAGGGGTGGAGAAAATCATGCAATAATAGTCGTCGACTATTTCACGAAGTGGGTAGAAGCTGAAGTATTAGTGCACATCACAGAAGCAAACACCACAAATTTCATGAAAAAAGAATATACTCTATAGGTTTGGAGTCTCAAACACTATAATCATTGACAACGGCACCCAGTTCGATAACCTAAAATTCAGACAGTTGTGCAAAGAGTATCAGATTGCCAATTACTATGCCACACCTGCCCACCCTCAGACAAATGGGCAGGTGGAAGCAGTGAACAAAATCATCAAGCACACATTCAAAGCAGAGCTTGATGCCAAGAAAGGAAGCTAGGTTGAAAAGCTTCCCGAAGTGTTATGGGCGTATCGGACAACAACAAGAACTTCAACAGGAGAAACTCCATTCACTTTAGCGTTTGGAACAGAAGCTGTTATTCCTATAGAAACGTCATATACGTCACCCCGGGTCAGGCTATACGATGAAGAACAGAACGTTGATATGCTATTACAAAGTCTAGATGAACTAGAATAGAAAAGGGAGAAATCCCGAATACGAAATATGGCATATCAGCAAAGGGTAGCTCGCCACTACAACTCTCATGTTCGGGTCATAAAATTCCAGCTATGAGACTTGGTACTCAAAAAGGTGTCATTGAACACAAAAAATAAAGCTGTATGTTCCCTGGCTGACAAATGGGAAGTACCGTACAAAGTCGAAGGAATAGCTGGCCATGGGGCATATTGGATTGCACGACCTAATGGAGGGGTTTTACCCCGACCATGCAATGCCCAATATCTGAATATTTTCTATCCTTTAATTATTTTTTGTTCTTTTTTCTAGTCAGGACAATTTTAGTTAGGATAAATATCAACTGGAATTTATATCTTTATTGATTTTGCAGTTATGAATAAAAAATCAAACTCGGGATTCCCGAAAGAAAAGCATCGAACTCGGGATTTCCAAAAGAAAGTATATGATAATAAGAACATATGGAAGACAAGTATGATAATAAGAACATGCAAACAGAATACTCGGGACCATTGAATCCCGAATGGGCGGAAAAGCTCGAAGGAGCATGCCAGCCGAGCAAGGTCAAAATGACCTTCGTAAAAAGGCAAACCCGATGCACCAGCTCGGGACTCTATCGGGAAAAATTTCGGTGAAATGCGTAGCTGTGTTAAGCAATTCAAAAAGCTTAACGATTCGGCAAACCCTTTCACATAAAAATTGGGGAGACGTCCTTGGTAATGTGTAAGGACTCGAACATATAATCATGGTGAGCCTTCATATAATGTTCGGGTAGCAACCGAGTATGAAACAAAAGTATAAACTTGCCTGTTTTAAGATGACTTGGTTAATAATAAAGAACCAGTTTCATGAGATATTTGGCAATTAAAGTTATTTGGGTAACTACCGGTTTAATAAGATACTCGGTTAAGTTACTCGAACATCGAAGAGCCAGTTTAATAAGATACTTGGCAATTAAAGTTATTCGGGTAACTACTGGTTTAATAAGATACTCGGTTAAGTTACCCGAACATTGAAGAGCCAGTTTAATAAGATACTTGGCAATTAAAGTTATTCGGGTGACAACCGGTTTAATAAGATACTCGGTGAAGTTACCCGAACACCAAAGTTGGCCAGTTTAATAAGATACTTGACATAAAGATTACAAGAGCCAGTTTAATAAGATACTTGGCATTATTCGGGTGACAACTGGTTAAATAAGATACTCGGTGAAGTTACGCGAACATCAGAGTTAGCCAGTTTAATAAGATACTCGGTTAATTGCGCGAAACATCAGTTAGCCAGTTTAATAAGATACTCAACAACCATAGGCAAGTTGGAATTTCGCGAGCAATGGAATCAAAACACCAGATTCAGAAAAGCTACTCGGAATTTTCTTAATCTTTTAAAAGGAATTATTACAGTTCTTTACAAAGAATTAAAAAGACTACAAAAATCCGATCTATAAAAATCAGGATTGCGAGGATTTTGAGACCTTGCCAATACTCGGGTCTGGCACCATTTCGTATTCGCGGAGCAGACTTTCGTTAGAAGGCCAAGCAGTTGTGTCGACTGAGTCATCCATCCATTGACTGTAATCTTCTCCTGGAATCGGCCCGACATCAAGATACACACCCTTCACGACCGACTCTTGACTGGCATAGAAGGTCGAGAGAGAGTGTTTGGATGGAATCTCTAAATGCATAGGATGAGACTCTTTTCCTCGGCTACGACAGCAAACTCTTTATTCCTTCATCTGAATTTAAAGAGACTCCAAGGACCGATCCACATAATGTTTGATTGACAACTCCCAATTGGTCCGGGCCTTCTTAGTTACCTGATTCTTGACTTTAAAGAATTCGACAGCTGAATCCAGCCTTGGTTGAAACTCCCGAATGAGAAGAGCATCGTAGACAGGGGATCTCTTGAAACGATCTACCCCTTGTACTTCAAGTTTCAGCCTGGCCTCTCGGGATAAGGATTAGATTGTCAATTCTTGGCGCTCCAGATCTTCAATTTTCTGTTCATACGCCGACTTAGACTGCTCCGCTTCCTGCTCGGCCTTGAGCATAGATTCCTGGGCAGAAGACAATAAGTTCTGAAGTGATGATGCTTTCTCTATGTCTAATAAGCTCTTTCCTCGGCCTCAATTTGATTTTCCAGACAGTGGTCGGTAAAAATTTGTGCAGAACCAACCTCCTGTTGGTAAGCCGTTTCGATCAGCTTGATGTAGCTGCGTCTGAACTAGCTCATCAAATTCGGCCACAATCTTTAAAGGAATACAATTAGAAATCTGGCAAATAAGCAAAAAAATTAAGGAGTTGGGGGTAGCTTACATAAGATGTGCCATTAAAAACATTTTGAAGATGTTCGATCAGGGAGCCATCCCGAAAACTACTCCAACGGTCTTCCCCATTAAAAGCCCGACCAGATGACATCTCCCGCAGTATATCCTGGGGAGAAGGATGTGAAGGAACCCCCGAGGGTTCAGCCCCTAGATTTTCAACCTAAGGAGGGGAACCCTTGTTAGCTCCGAAGCCCCCACATCCGCTGATACTCCAACATCAGCACTCGAGTAAGCCTCAGCCACAATATCTTCATCGCTGGAGTCGATGAAAGTGACCACCCGAGGAACCTTGAGGGGACAAGTTGGAGAGATGATTTCTTTCCGTTTCGTACCCCGAGAACGGTTGAAACTGAGATCAGCTAGGGATCCTCCAGAGTATCATCCCGGAAGGCTTCAATAAATTCGGGACCTATAGGTACCTGTCCCATGGAAGAATTACCTTCGTCACCGGTGTCAGTCTGCTCGGCAGGTTTCTCACCGACACCTTCACTCTGCCTTTGCCGATCGACAGGTAGCTGAGTATCGATCTAACCACTAGGACCGCTAGTCTCCCTAACCGTCGGTTGAAAAACGTCCTTAGAGAAGTCTTCAGGAATCTGTTCCTCAGCGGCATCAGTCTCTTCATCAGACTCAGGCTGGGCGATGCCTTCTCCACCTTGACGAGCCGACTCTTTCTGACTCACCTGAATAATTGACTTCACTTGGTGAGCCTGAAGATCGCAGATGACGTCTGTATCAAACACTAGAAGAAAAAAGGAACCACGTCAGAATGCAAAACAATATGTGTAACAATAAGGAAGAGGTTGTAAAAATCACTTATATCGCCTACATTGGACCGAAATCTTTTCGAAGAAGCCGAACTCAATCATCTTCGGTTCAACGAAGAGATAAGTCTTGCTCCTTTTTGCCAAAGTGCGAACCACTGCCCGAGCAATTCTGGTAAGCTCCGTATCACTATACTCGATTTGCTTCTTGTTCCAAAACTCGGGGGAACAGAAGAAGCAGGGTACTTTCAACAATGTACGAGTACCCCCAGCCGTAACAGTAACTTCGAGCCTGAGACCCATTCCGGTAAAAACCCACATGTTCTTCCAGAACTTGTTGGATGTAGGAAACCCCCATATAAAACCCCTCTTTTTGGGGTCATCAAAGGTATCAGCTTCCCGACTCACTTTTGTCCCTTTATGGACCCAACAATCCTGTGAATTGGACATAAGGAAGTAGGTCCCCGACTTGCCCGCTTGCCTCAGTGTAAAAGAGTGCCTGATTTCATTCGGGGATGGCGGCGATAAGTTCATACGGCTGTACATGTGCCACAGACACATCAAAATTTTGTAGCTATTTGGGGCTAGTTGTGCCGGAGCGATCCCTGCCTCAGCCAGAAACAAGGCAATAAAAAGCTGAAAGGGAAGAGTGATGCCGCAGCAGAGCATGGATCCGTAGATTGCCACCATACCCAGGGGTGAGTTCCACACAGCTCTACTACCCGCTGGAATCAGAGTGACCAAGTTGGGCAGAACGAATCGGGAGCGATACTTTCCAATCTCATCAGCCCCGACCACATTCGGCTCAGAGTTATACCCACTCGGGTGGTCAACAGAGAAAGAAAGACGAGACGCCCTGAACTCCTCTTCAATATCATTTTCGTTGATAATCTGCTCCCAGATCAAAATATTGGCCGAGTTGTGCTTAAGGACTTCGCTTCTGCTTTGATGTTTTCTCATTCTTCATAAGGGTATTCTGTGATCAGAAATATCAGAATCAGAACTATATGAAGAACTCGATACAAGGCTGAAAGTGACGTCAGGGTAAAGCCTAGAAACATTAACCTCTAAAAATGGTGGTTCATCTACAAGGATATCCCAGTAATCGTCTAATACAAGAAACTAACTGGAACTTCCCCACGTTCTAATGCGTCGAGAGCGACATTAAAAAGACGATGACGGGAAGATGGCTCAATAGGAAACTAACCTTAAATAAAGAATTGATAAGATCTTCAATGGAGAGTCACAACTATCTGTAAAAAAATCTGGGTTAGAGAAAAGTTCTTTTTGCTGCAAATTTTTCCAAATGAACAAGCACAATCTAAGACGAAGAATTTAAAGAGGAAACGGCCAAAAACCCTAGGTTTTCAAGGTGGGAAATAACGATGACGAGGTTCAATGATGTAGGCGGCGCATAAGAAGACGCATAGGAAGACGCATAGGTCATTTCTCATAAATAATATCAAAAAATGAAGAGGCAAGAGACACGTGTCAGAAGGAGAACTGGCATTCACCGTCAGAACTCCAAAACGTCGCCATCATTAGAGATCTAACGTAAAGAGGCAAATCGAATTTGCAGGGTCGCCATTAAAACACGTCATTATGACAAGATATTTACTCGGACACTGAAAAGATATTGATAACTAATTAAAATACTTTTGCCCGAACAAACCTTGTTCAGCAAAAATATTTTAAGGGGGTATTGTCATATGTAAATTTTATCGGATGAACACGTCATCAAACAAAGAGGATAAATTGCCAGGTGGACATCCAAATAGGCATTCAGAAAATATCCTACAAGACAGTGTCGTAGAAGAGAAAACCCGAGTAAGCAGATGTTGAATGAAACCTACTCGGGGTCAGTTAACGACACTCGGGACTGGTTAAATAACGCTTCCACTCTAGCTCAAACGGCGCTACTCATGATCAGCAGATATTGCTCTTACTCGGGATAAATATGAAGAAAATTGAATAAGAAGCTTAGTGCTTAGTTCACACGGATTAGGTCATTAAATACACGAAGATATCCATCGGGAAGGAATCCCAAAGAGAACAGAATACTGAGCTGGAAGAGTTCCCTATCAGGCAACAACTTTATTTCTTTAAAAAGACTTCGTTCTTATATAAGGAAACAAGTCCGAATTGGACTGCACTACTAGAATCCCATTCGACTTCAATACAAGACTCCGAAACAGGAAAGAAGACAATCAGCCCAAAGCAAGTAAATAATTGTAATTAAATACAAAGATCCATTACTTTTACAAGGCAGACTAGGGCTATATAAACATATAAATAGACCCATAATCTCGCCAAAGAAGATATAGACAGCAAGCAATAGAAAAATACAGAGAGAAGAAAGAGAGATTGAGAGCTTGTAAACATCATATTTTCATAGTAGATATTGGCTTGGTTGATCCTTCAACCACCCGTGGACGTTTCTCCGGTCATCGGAGTTTTACCACGTAAATCTTGTGTCTTGATTACTTTCTCTAATCTCTTTCTCTTTTGAATTGATAGCCGAAATCCAATCCTTGTTGGCTTTTCTGATATAATCCAGAAATCAACGTCAACAAATATTATATATTATATTATAATATTATATATATATATATATATGATATATTAATATTATATAATATATAATATATATTATAATATACATAAAATATATTATTTTATAAAATATAATACTATAATATATATATATATATATATATATATATATATATGTTAATAGGGAAATTTGGCCAGGGGTCAAAGAGAAATTTTCCACCTTCAATCGTCAATCATGAAGCCCGAAAAAGCCACCCCACAAGAGCAGTGAAGGCCGGTTCGGCTTCAAAGTTACCAGAAGACAAGCCAGACGCGACCGGGACGAGCCCCCACAATATTACTGGAGCCCGGGCTTCTCCAGGCCATCTATCGGGAAACCTCGGCTCAAAGGTCGAGCTCCACAACCGCCAGTAAATTCTAGGGGAAGTCTCCAAGCTCAATGGACATTCGAAAGAAGCCCGCCAACCTCTCCAGAAGCCCGCTGTCCTTCCTGGGCATGAGGGAAGAATCACCCCTGGATCTACGCTACCCCAGCTACCTCTCGGAGAGGTCTACAAAACACCTCAAGCCCCTACAGGTCAGGGAAAATCCATCTTAAGCTTCTAAGAACAGGGCCAAAGCATGGATCCACCTCGCTCTACGGGGCAACGGGCAGCTGGCAGGGTGACCTCCATGAAGATCGATGGCACGAATGCACACAGGATCATCTCCACATGATATCTACATGCACGTCAAGAGTTTAAATTCAAATAAGGGAACCAACTTATCTTCGTCAACGATGCCATCGAATCCGGAAATAATTTAAATTTAAATAACAAATCCCGTCCGATAAGGAGGGAACGGATTCATGAGATTACTGTAGAGTATTCGTAAACTATATATATATATGAAGCCAAGCAAGGGGAATGAGGATAGACAAAAAAAAAAGAACGAACAACAGAGACAGAAAATTATAAACATTAGACCTACACATAGAATGAGGGCCTAAATTCTGATTACAGAACACGGTCACCTTCATCTCCACTATTCGACAGGTACCAAGGTGCCACCACCCTACACCTCCGAGAGATTGTGAGTAGATAAGAGAGTTATTTGTATCTTAAATCAATATATCAAATATAGAGCTCCCATTTACTGTTATTACCTCTCATCTCTCTCTTAAACAGGTCGGGAACCAACGGTATCGACCCCGGCCACCGCTTTCGTGGTAGTGGTCTCGAGGGTGTTAACAGAAATTTCTCATCTCGAGTAAATTTCCCGTCAACAATATATATATATATATATATATATATATATATATATATATATATATATATAAAAGATGGGCACTTTGGTCATTTGAAAATCTTGTTATGTCTTATCCTAGTCATATAAAACGTATAACAGTATAATTAATAGTTTATATAAAAAAAGACCTTTTCAGATAAAAAAAAAGTAAAAAACAAAATGAAAAACAAAAACAAAAACAAAAAAAAAGTATTTTATGTTTTTCAAATCTTTCACTTTTAAAACTGATTTTTTTTTTTTTTTTTTTCGAAAATAAAATGAAAAACGGTTAACAAACGCGTTTTCGAAATCGTTTTTGAAAAAAAAAAACGAAAACGGACTGAAAAACAGCTACAGGACGAGACCTGTTTTTAATTTTATTTTCGAAAAAAAAATGAAAAATAAAACCAGTTTTAAAAGTGAAAGATTTGAAAAACACAAAATACTTGTTTTTAGTTTTCGTTTTTTGTTTTTCACTTTTTTTATATAAAAAATTTCATTTTTTTTAAACTATTAATTGTACTATTATACGTTTCATATGGTTAGAATAAGACGGGACAAGATTTTTAAATGACCAAAGTGCCCCTACAAATACATTATAATTATTATATATATATAATATTATATAATATTATAATATAGTTTATATATATTATAACATATAATATTATAGAATATTAATATATATTATATATAATAATATATATAATATATAATATATATTATAATATATATATATATATATATATATTAATACTATATATATTATGATATATATATTTATAATGTTATATATATATATATATACATTACTATATAATAAAAATATAACTGCATATATATACATACTATAATAATATATAAAATACATATTATATATTATAACTTATATTATAATAATATATTTTAATATTATATATTATTTTATATATATTAATACTATATATATTTATAATGTTATATATATAATATCAAATATTATATATTTATATAGTATATAATGTAGAATATTATATATAAATATTAAATAAAATAATATTAAAATATATTATTATAATATAAGTTATAATATCCGTAATAATATTTAATATGTATTTTATATATTATTATAGTATGTATATATATACAGTTATATTTTTATTATATAGTAATATATATATATATATATATATATATATATATATATATTGTAATTATTTATTTATAATTTACGAGTTTAGTTTTAATTAATTCATTTTTTGATATGTTTTTTTGAATTAATTTTTGATGTATTACTTTTGTTTAATTTAAAAATTACAATACAAAAATTATATTGGTTAATTATGAAATTAATTTTTGATAGTTTTCGGTTAACCTACCAGACGTGTTTTTTCCGTTTTCATTTTCAAAATATAGCTTTCAATATATGCTACCAGACGCGTTTTCGAAATTCGAAACTGAAACCAAAAACATTGTTTTCATTTTCATTTTTATTTTCAAAAAACGGTAACTGAAAAATACTTACAAGACGGACCCTTATATTTGCTCTGTTTTTAGGGATGAAAATTTCCCACATAGGGACCCACCCCTTACGAGCCCACCTCAACGAGGCCCCAACCCCATTTGGGGACAAATTTTGCCCCCAAATAAGTTTTGGGGTAGGAGTGGGGGCAAAAATCTAAATGGGGGTAGGCTCCCCATTCCCCCTATTTCTTTTAATAGGTGTGGGGGTGATGTCCCATTTCTCCCATTTCCCCATATATATATATATATATATATATATATATATATCTTTACTTTTATTTTCTGAAAAAATAATACTTTAACTCTATTACTCATTTACTGTTTACCAATTTATCCTATTTCCCTATATTTATTTATGTGTAATATTGTATTACTATAGTTATTTGTATAAATTTAGGATTAATTTAAATCAATTATTTATTTTAGAATATTAATTGGATTGAATATCGAAACAGTGTGAATTGAACGATTCGAATGATTGAATTTCGAATTTTTAATTCTAAATTTCGAATTTCAGATTGAAAAATATTAGGATTGAAAATGAGGAAAATGGAAGAAATGGGAGACAGGGGTAGGGGTAGGGGAATCTCCCCCCAAACACCCCCATTCTTACTTCCCCCGAATGAGGTTTGGGAACGGGGGTGGGGGTAGGGGGACCCTCGCCCGCCCCAATATGTACCCACGCCTATCCTTATCTGTTTTAATCACGGTACGATATACCTACCCTGCTGCGACCTACCAGGTAGCAGATTGAAGGTGTTGATCGAAATTTTTTACCCCAGTGAATTTTTTGGTTAATACCATTCATTCACAATTTGGTCTTTTACTATTTTTATATAATTGTTTTTTTTTTTTTTTATATTATTCAAGCATTGTTGTAAAAATTATTCAAAAAATCAAAACTCGTAAATAAAATAAACAAATATATAAATGTGTAAAAACTGTGCATGTGTCATTACTATATAAAGGAGTAAAATACAATTCTACCCCTATACAATTAAAGTTGATTAACGGAACTTATTTAGAAGGATTAATTTAACGGTTGAGAAAAATATAAAGATCAATTTGATCACTTCGTAAACAAATTGGAATTTAAGAAATGAATCAGTACCTAATCGGTAAATGTCCAACTACATATTATATACACGTCAGAGAGAGTAAAGTCTTCGATAAATATTGTGAATAAATTTACAGGAGAGAGTCGTCTTCATCGAAATCAATGGCGTTATCCACTCAACGACTCTTCTTCGGTTTCACGATCATCATCGGCATTCTCTCAATATCGGCCGACGCCGCTCGACCTTGCAAGACCCTCTTCATCTCCTCCTATTCCTACTACTCCTTCAATCCCCGTAACCCTAACCCTAATCCTAACCCTAACCCTATCCCTAATCTCAACAATCCTTCTTCCACCACCAGTTTCTTCATCTTCACCGAAATTCGTCAATTCAACCCCCACCGCCCCGAATTCTTGTTCGATGGCCCCGGTTTCCCCGCCGTCGACGTCGAAATCGAGGAGCAGCAGCCTCGGATCCGACCCTCGCAGCAGCGCTCCATATTTGGGTACGGTGGGTACGACTTCTCGTCACTCCGCGATCGCACCAAGGACATACTCAGTGTCGTCGTCGCCTTGCTTTTCGGGGTGGGCTGCGGTGCTCTCACTGCTGTGACCATGTACTTGGTGTGGACTCTCTTTGCCAGCCGCAATGATTACCGCAATTACGGTGAATTCAGCGACGGTGATGATGACGATAACGATGAGGATGATGTGGTTAGTCCCAAGAAGATGGGATACGAGAAGATTTCAGCGAAGGATGCAGCGTAAGGAGATTGTCTGTCTATGTGATTACATGTGTATTGATTTCCTTTTTTTTCTAAAGATAAATGATCTTCTTTGTGTCTGTTAATGTGGATTATTATGATTTGTGGACTGTAATTTATCAAGCTATCATGTCTTGACTGACTGTTTAATGTGATCTATGTCTAATACGTTCAGTTCTATTCTATTGCTTTCCTATTTTAATTACAGCATATTTATGGTGGTCATGCTTTTATTAATTGGATTTGTAGTGGGTGTTTTTGTTCTCTTTGAAGTCTTGTTTTATGGCATTTTCTAGGTGGAAGATAGAATTTGAATTGGTTTTAGCATTGAAGGTTCAATAGATGCACCATTCTTTCATCTGATTGAATGCATGAATAACCATGAAGAACAGTGATTGGGTTTAGTAATGCAACCGATGCCTTTTTTGTAAGGAGGATAGAAAGTTCATTGACTTGTGTCTCTTTTTTGCCAAATACATAACACTGATTGGACTTGGTCATGAGACGGGGATCTGTTTATTTGAATACTCAATTTGTACATCATACACATTCATACCTTCCTGGTTCTGTGGCAGATAGTTATATGGTTAGATGACCTAAACTTTGCCGGTTAATTTTGTGTCCTTAATTAAGAAATAGAATATAGATATCATAATCAAGTATGATTAAAATTGTTTTTCACTGTTGCAATCATTCTTCCATTTAGAGACCTTTAATATTATATATTGAAATCTATATGTAATTAATCAGCACATGTGCATGCACATATGTTGTATGAACCCGATTACTTGTTGGGAGGTTCTCGTCTTTCTTAAGAGAAGTTGGAGTTGTTCAGTCTTGATTCTTGCAGAGATTTTACTCCAGTACCTACTAACAAATTTTGATCTTTCTTAAGAGAAGTTAGAGTTGGTCAGTCTTGTTCTTGCAGAGATTTTGCTCAAGTATACTAACAGATTTTGATCATGGTCCTGCACAGCTTCCTGATACAGGATTTTGGGTTTGGGGTGGGGCAGTTGTGTCCCTATCCTATCAAATGACAAACAGTTTATTTACCATTTTCCAGTTCATCTCTCCTGTGCCATTGGTTGTGGGTTTGAATGTATGGGTGAGGAATGGCCATTTTAATGACCGATCCTTATTTATGCAAGCATTTAGTGGGTGTAGAACAACGAGGTGTTTGCAAGGCTGGTCATTACTTCATGAAGCACATTGATACTTAACTAAACTGGTTGTTTTGAGTGGTTCTGTTTGCACTTGTAATGTTTTTGGTTCTATTTACCTTTCCAATTATGATTAGGAAAAGTGTAAAAGAACGAGGAAACTGTATGGATTAAGTTATCATCTAGTGTGCATTTAGACTTGTTCGTTTTCTTACTGTTGTTGGCTATTAATCTATATTGGATAAAATTGTAGTTTTGATGCTTGGAAAATACTTAGATATGGGTTTTGCTTCTACCTCTTTTTCACATTCTTGTTGAATTTTTGTTTAGATTCAAAGCTTGCATCAAGTACAAGAGACAGTTCCCTAACTCCTTGTGAGGTTTGATAAAATTAAACATTTGGGTATGGGGTCTTATGTATGGATGGTCCAATTAACCTAAGGATGGCAATGGGGCGAGTTCGGGCCGGGCCCTTTCTGCATACCGATCCATTTATTTTCTAAAAACTCATCCCCTTATAAAACCCCACAATAGATGGATTGGAGTGGGTGGGGTATGCTTTCCCCATCCCCACACATTTATCCCATTTATCAAATTTATTTATTAAATGTTTGTCAAAATGAATTATTTATTAAAATAATAAATATATAACTCAATGAATATGATATAGTATATGGATAATTAATATGTTAGCCACCTATTTGGTTGGATACTAAGAAAATGGTCATTAAACGTGAAATTCGTTTCAAAATGATCATTTTAGATAATAAGCAATGTGATACTGATGGCTATTTCGGTACACTTCGTTAAATAGATAGTAATTTAGTAAAAAAGAGGATGACATTGCCATTATGTCCGTTAACACCAAAGCAATCGTTTTTAGGCATACATATCATTGGTTTTTTGTACAAAAAAACATTTGACGCAACTTCAAGTTTTTGTTATACAAATCCTTTATCATATATCACCATTAGATCAACATATAATAAAAATAAAAATAAAACTACATGATAAACTGCAAACTGAATTTTAATCAGAAACCTAAGAAGCTAAATGAGGTTGTCGACGAAATGGGGGTCGGCGGAAGAGAGGGGTGAGAGGGCGATCCTTGAACTCTTCCTTGTTAGCTTCTATTGTCTAGGGTAAATTTCTTGCTCTTGAAGTCATATTTTCTTCTTCAATAAACTTTCACCCAGAATCCCTTTCACAGTTAAAATCATCTAGAAATCTCAAAATATAATGTCAGGTAAAAAACCATTTGTTTTTACGGTTAATTCTATAAAATAGCCACTTTGGTTTTACACTTTTTACATATATCCACATATTTCTAAAAAACCATTTATAACCGATAAACTGATTGGGCAGTGGAAGTTAGTGGGTTCAGTGACAAGTATACCCTTACAACAATCAGAACATATTCAAAGGAGGTGTTAGTGGTTGTTGATACAAAAGGTCAAAAATGACCCTAAGAGGTTGGCAAAACGACGATGTCCTCGCTATTCATCATTTAATCTATGTCAACTTTGATTGACCCCTCTCAGATGAAGCCACTTCCATAAACCTAAATCCCCCTCATATTTAGGCAAGTTCCATAAACCTAAATTTGCAATCCATGCAATCCATTAAGGCAAACGTCTTCCAATTTATTTGTACATCATATTTTTCAATTCAAGTTAGTCAACCCAAATTTCCAAACCCTTACACTTCAACATGGCACCCAACGTAAGTAATTGACCAACTAATTGGTATCTTTGCCAATAACCCTTCCTTGTTAGCTTCTATTGTCTAGGGTAAATTTCTTGCTCTTGAAGTCATATTTTCTTCTTCAATAAACTCCCACCCAGAATCCCTTTCACAATTAAAATCATCTAGAAATCTCAAAATTTAATGTCAGGTAAAAAACCATTTGTTTTTACGGTTAATTCTATAAAATAGCCACTTTGGTTTTACACTTTTTACATATATCCACATATTTCTAAAAAACCATTTATAACCGATATACTGATTGGGCAGTGGAAGTTAGTGGGTTCAGCGACAAGTATACCCCTACAACAATCAGAACATATTCAAAGGAGGTGTTAGTGGTTGTTGATACAAAAGGTCAAAAATGACCCTAAGAGGTTGGCAAAACGACGATGTCCTCGCTATTCATCATTTAATCTGTGTCAACTTTGATTGACCCCTTTCAGATGAAGCCACTTCCATAAACCTAAATCCCCCTCAGATGAAGGCAAGTTCCATAAACCTAAATTTGCAATCCATGCAATCCATTAAGGCAAACGTCTTCCAATTTATTTGTACATCATATTTTTCAATTCAAGTTAGTCAACCCAAATTTCCAAACCCTTACACTTCAACATGGCACCCAACGTAAGTAATTGACCAACTAATTGGTATCTTTGCCAATAACCCTTCCTTGTTAGCTTCTATTGTCTAGGGTAAATTTCTTGCTCTTGAAGTCATATTTTCTTCTTCAATAAACTCCCACCCAGAATCCCTTTCACAGTTAAAATCATCTAGAAATCTCAAAATTTAATGTCAGGTAAAAAACCATTTGTTTTTACAGTTAATTCTATAGAATAGCCACTTTGGTTTACACTTTTTACATATATCCACATATTTCTAAAAAACCATTTATAACCGATATACTGATTGGGTAGTGGAAGTTAGTGGGTTCAGTGACAAGTATACCCCTACAACAATAACAACATATTCAAAGGAGGTGTTAGTGGTTGTTGATACAAAAGGTCAAAAATGACCCTAAGAGGTTGGCAAAACGACGATGTCCTCGCTATTCATAATTTAATCTGTCAACTTTGATCGACCCCTCTCAGATGAAGGCAACTTCCATAAACCTAAATCCCCCTCGGATGAAGGCAAGTTCCATAAACCTAAATTTGCAATCCATGCAATCCATTAAGGCAAACGTCTTCCAATTTATTTGTACATCATATTTTTCAATTCAAGTTAGTCAACCCAAATTTCCAAACCCTTACACTTCAACATGGCACCCAACGTAAGTAATTGACCAACTAATTGGTATCTTTGCCAATAACCCTTCCTTGTTAGCTTCTATTGTCTAGGGTAAATTTCTTGCTCTTGAAGTCATATTTTCTTCTTCAATAAACTCCCACCCAGAATCCCTTTCACAGTTAAAATCATCTAGAAATCTCAAAATTTAATGTCAGGTAAAAAACCATTTGTTTTTACAGTTAATTCTATAGAATAGCCACTTTGGTTTACACTTTTTACATATATCCACATATTTCTAAAAAACCATTTATAACCGATATACTGATTGGGTAGTGGAAGTTAGTGGGTTCAGTGACAAGTATACCCCTACAACAATAACAACATATTCAAAGGAGGTGTTAGTGGTTGTTGATACAAAAGGTCAAAAATGACCCTAAGAGGTTGGCAAAACGACGATGTCCTCGCTATTCATAATTTAATCTGTCAACTTTGATCGACCCCTCTCAGATGAAGGCAACTTCCATAAACCTAAATCCCCCTCGGATGAAGGCAAGTTCCATAAACCTAAATTTGCAATCCATGCAATCCATTAAGGCAAACGTCTTCCAATTGATTTGTACATTATATTTTTCAATTCAAGTTAGTCAACCCAAATTTCCAAACCCTTAAACTTCAACATGGCACCCAACGTAAGTAATTGACCAACTAATTGGTATCTTTGCTAATAACCTTTCGTCCAGCGGGATTCGTTGTCGTCATTGAAGCGATCCTAATCTGTTTCTGCCATCCCCAATATCAAAAAAGGTATTTATCCATAAGATCTCGAACTGTAACCGCAAATACATATGATTGATTTCTTTCATATTCATTGTTGAAAATGATTGAGAATGGTCTTCTTGTTGTTTTTCACGGTGGCCTGTGTCTTTATGTCCTAATTTGAGAGTATAGCTAAAGGGTATTCCTCGGATCATTGAACACCTAATAGGGGATGTTTTACGAGCATTGAGCCTTTGTATTTGAAAATTCATTCCATGAACCTTCCATGATATGAAATTTCTTTCCGTAGTATGAAATTTCATTCCATGATCCTTCCATGACTTGAAATTTCATTCCATGATCCTTTCATGACATGAAATTTCATTCCATGATCATCCCATGACATGAAATTTAATTCCACGGTCCTTCCATTCATGGATGAAATTTAATTCCTTGATCTTTCCATCCATGGACACGAATATAAATTTCACACGATCCTTGCATGCTCCTTCCATGCATGGACATGAAATTAAATTCCATGATCTTCTAATCAAATCCATGACATGTATTTTCATTCCATGATAATGGAACTGATTACAACTATTTCATACAACAATAATATGGTTCTCTTGATAGTGAACTACGATGGACAGTGGGAAGATGGACAGTTCAACCCTAAAGTTGTTTTCTTTTCGGCAGTGACATCGAATGAGACTTTGAAAACATTGGCAGAGAAGATATGCAGTCGGTTTGGCTTAAATTGTGATGAAGTTGACTTCAAGATCAGTACTAGAATTGATGGCTTCGTTGTTGAAAAATTTTATGACTTAGATTTACATATCTTCGTTTAGCATAACAAAGAGAATCCTAAATGATATGTGTTGGTGTTTCACAAACAGTTATAAACCCATATTGAACAGTTAACTGGATCGCATCTAGTATATCAAACTCCATCAATCGGTACACCTATTCATTTGAACACGACAGTTTCACCATTGTATCAATCAGTTACCCGGCCTGAACTAAACTCTAACTCTATGTTTACCACTTTCTGTTCCACTACGGATCCGACTTGTACACCGCCACCCATGAAGAAGTGTAAATCAACACTCTGCCCTTTTGTGAGTTCACCCGGATACAGATCCGTTACTGGTAGCAATGAATGTGTTCCGAAGGGTTCCCCCGTTGATAAGTCTTTTACTCTGTCATCAATCAAGAAGTTTATATTTCCCCAAAGTCAACTCGCTACATCAAATAAGAAATTTGCTAGCAACAACAATTAAGGTTGTGTGAATCTTCTCATACTTCCTCTATATTTGCCCAGGGTTTTATCAAACTTGAATGACAAGGTGGTTCAATCAAATTTTGATTACGCTAATGACGAGAAAGTTGATTGTCCAACTGTTATAACAGTTGAAGAAGACGACATGGGTTGCTTAGCCAATATCATGTCGTCATTGTGTTCTGGCGAGAATGATATTTGTCCACAAGATTTACCGATACACCCTAGACATGACGTGGACAAAGATGACAACCCAGGATTGGATTATTGGGTTGCTATCAAGACTATTCTCAAGTATCTTCGAAGAACGAGAAACTATTAACTAGTGTATTCCGGATAGGATTTGATCCCGTTAGGATACACAGATTCTGATTTTCAGTCAGACAGGGATTCTAGGAAATCCACGTCTGGATCAGTTTTCACCCTGGGTGGTGGAGCCATTGTGTAGAGAAGTATCAAGCAATCTTGCATTGCTGACTCCACCATGAAATCCAAATATATAGCTGCTTGTGAAGATGCTAAAGAGGCTGTATGGCTCCGTAAGTTCTTGAGTGATCTGGAAGTTGTTTCATATCTGGATAAGCGCATCACACCATATTGTGATAACAGTGGAGCTATGGCTAATTCCAAAGAACCAATAAGCCACAAGAGAGGGAAGCATATAGAGATAGAGTATCATCTCATTAGAGAGATTGTGTAGAGAGGATATGTGATAGCCTCACAAGACAACCATGCTGATCCATTTACGAAGACCTTACCGGCAATAGTGTTCTCGGGTCACTTAGATGGTCTAGGGTTACGATACATGCCTCACATGCTTTAGTGCAAGTGGGAGATTGTTGGGGTTTATGCCCTAAATATGTAATTTGTAAATGGATATTTGAAATAAATAAAAGAAAAGTTCAATTCATTCTTGTTACGTTGTTTATTTTATCACTTGTGCATATTAACATCCTAGATTGCCGGATGTAATCTCAAACTGTGCATATAAGTGTCATATATGGATGGATACAGTAAGAGATATAAAATAAAGACTCTATAGATAACAAATAAAGCTGAGTACTTTATTTGCGGTTAATCTATAACTTCGGTCCATTTCGTAATATGCGAGGATTCTATCTTGAATCATTCATATGAAGATATGGGAATAGAGGCACCTTGTTTGATGTGATCATATAAGATTGGGCAATGATCTATATGAATCTCTCACCAAGATCCGTTTATCGATGGGATTCATATATAACAACTAAAGATGGCTATATGTGGGTGATCTTAATCCTGAGTGTCTTATCGACTCCTTCAGGTTAGATCGTGGTCTTTGATATACCATGGGTGAGGTTGGATGCAGTTTCTGATCAATATGCATTGTTGCGATTGCGGTTTGGCTTATGGCTGAGAAGGCTTGTACACAATAGTGGAATCCACTTCTTCTTGTGAGAAGTAGATGGTAGTTCCCTTAAGGGTTGATTTGGGGTTTGGACAATATGAGCGCTCTCCTAATTCCGTGATGAAATAGGATTTATTATTCATTAGAGAATCAATGGTACTGAAAGGATATATGTAATTAGAGGTGTATAACGAACATTATGATCTAGCTCTAACTATGAACTACCATGGAGGATCACACCATTTGTAATAGCTAAATCGATGGACACCGAGTTGTATCAGTCTGTGTAAACGCGTTTGCAGTTGAGAGAGTGCAGCTTCAGATTTTTAGTGGAATAGCACTGAAGTTTATAATCAAAGAATATTAATTAATTTTTTTTGTTAATAGCCAAATTTGGCTGGAGACAAAAGGGAAATTTTCCACTATTCTAGCCCGGATCCAAGCCCGAGATTACCCACCATGGAACCATGGGTCCTGGGGGTAAGCTGTGGAGCCACCCCGTATATGGAAGGAAGGGTCGACGAGTTCTGGAAACACCCATGGTGGAGCCCGACACGATCGGATCAAGTTCCTAGAAACAATAATTCAGGAAAAGCCCGACGCATGACGATCCAGGATCCTCAAGGTCAAGATTGCCTCACAACTTCCCAGAAACCCACCATTCTCTCCAAGCTCAGAGAGAGATCTATCAAGCACTAAGCCTGCACTACAACATTACTCCACTTCACCAAAAGAAGATCTGGACCTATCTGGGTAGGTAAGAGAAAGCTTGCCGAAGCTACGTTACCACCAAAGAGCACCCACAAGTGGTCGTCTCAAACTCCAAAGGACCTGGAAAGGTTCAAATCAAGCTCCTAACATCAAAACTAGAACATAAATATACCCATTCCACACTTTATGGAAGCAATCACTATGCTCGCCAACCTCCATGGGGCGTCACCCCTTGGAAGTACATAGGATCATATCTACACTCTAACAAACATTAAAATCACCGCGTATGTGCAGGGCAAGTGATTAAGTCTAAAAAGGAAACAAACTTATCCCTATTCCAGATATTCTCGTTGCCGTGATTAAGCCTAAGTCAATAACATTAAAACGAAGTATCCCACCGGATAAGGGGGGGGGGGGGATTTGATTAAGCAAATAATGGCAGGAGAATCAGAAGTTGACCAGGTTGGACAGTGTATAAATGTGCCCAAGTATGCACGAGAGATGGGGAGATTGAGAGAGTCGAGTTTAGCCTTACTTATATGATCAGTACACGACCATCGTTGTAGTCTACAATTCGACAGGCATGAGGTTGCCACCCTACTATACCCCAGAATGATTGAAAGCGTTTGAGTAATTTTGTACGGTATTTGTGATTAATAACAAAGCCATTATATTCCTTTTTCACATCGTGTAAACACTTGTTTTTAAACATCCACTATTCTGTGAGCAAGCTAGGTACCAAAGGTACCAACCCTGGCCACCACCTCCATGGTAGTGGTCTCGAGGGTGTTAATTGGAATTTATCCATCGAGTAAATTTTCCGTTAACACTTTCTGATGCCATTTGTTGGAACATCCACACCCTGTTAACCAAATCAATAGTTACGTGTTTGTTATTTTGCAGAAGCAATGAGGCTCAGCTCCTCACAAGGAAAACCCGAGGCTTCAGAACAACCTTCGACTGCATCAACTCTAGCGGGCCCATGGAAAGGAAGAAAATCCAGGCATCGCAGCCAAGTTTCGATCTTGCCAACAGCTGCGCGGGATTCTGGCCCTCCTATGATAAGCCAGGTCGTGCTCGACCGATAAGCGGCGACCTTCATGGAAAATGTCTGCATTAGTCCGCTCGCTGAGGGCATTGCGGTTCAACCAACAAATCCTAACAATCAGGGAGAGCCGAGCAGGCCAGGAACCAAGTAACCCGACTTCGATCGATTAGGGCCTCCTCTGCCAGAGCCAGCACGCGATAGGGTCGGGCCTCAACATTTGATCTGGGATAGGCTAGGGCCCATACCCCCAGTTCTTGGTAGGCCATTACATTACCAGCCCATGCAAGTTAAATCTGTCGCGGACGCCTTGCCCTGGGGGCAAGGAGAGGCTCCTTGCCCGATGACCACAAAGAGAGAAGCCTAGGCTAGAGATGAAGGTAGCTAGCAAAACCTCTGGGAAAATCCCGTTTATAGAGAAGATCGGGTGGAAATTGCCAGTTAATCGGAGGAATCTGACAGTGAGGAGTCCGAGGTCAGCTCAAAGAAACCTAGGAACAAGCATCTGAGAGACCAGCTGGCAAAGCTACAGAAGGAGATCTAGCAGATAAAGAAGGGAAAGCACAAGGAGGACAAAAAGGATCCTTTGAGCGAGATGAATTCTTCCTTCACCAGAAGAATCTGGGAGGTGGAGCTCCCACCAATGTTTAAGATGCCGATAGATAAGTTCTCCAGAACAGAAGATCCCTTGAGCCATCTGGAGAGCTTTGTCCAGTAAATGGAAGTCCAGAATACCACCATGGATACCATGTGCTGGATATTCCCTACCACCTTGATTGACAACGCAAAGACTTGGTTTAGGAAGCTGCCTACTGGTAGCGTGGATTCTTTCATAAAACTATCAACAGATTTCTGCTCGCAGTTCCATGGGGTCAAACCGTGTCCAAAGGATCCCATACACCTACAGTATGTGATCCAAAATCTGGGTGAGACACTCCGGTCATATGTAGAACGCTTCCACAAGGAAATCATATAGATGAGAGTCTTGACTAAGAAAGAGACCCTTGCTAACTTCCGGCGGAACCTGTGGGCGGGAAAGCTTTTCTGATCCCTTGCCAAGGGACCTCCAAATACCTACCAGGAGGCCTATGATCGGGCTTTTGAGCAAGTCAATATCGATGAAAAACTCAAGGTCAAGATAGAGCATGACAATATGAGAATAGCAAAGCGACAGAAGAAAGGAAGCTCCCAGACTTGAGCCAGCTCAGAAAAACCAAAACAAACCTCCCAATAGGTTGACATACCGCTTCCCCGCTCCTCAACCCAAGCAAGAAAGGTATCACCAAGGCAAACCCCTCCGTGAGTTTCACCTCCTCCTAGGACAGTAGCCCTTGTAATACGAGATGAGAGAGGGTATGATCACTAAACCCCCTAAATGCATCCCGTGAAACAATCTATCTCGCCATTCACGATAAAGGGCTATAATAGAAGCCCACACCCATGAAAGCCCCAGTCGATAGAAGGAACCGGTACAAGTACTGAGACTTCCATGTAGACGTCAGCCATGATACTTCAGAGTGCTATAACCCACGTAACCAGATCGAGGCTCTGATAAGGGGAAGATGTTTGATATAATTCTTACAGCAGGTCAGAGACAACATTCAGACTGAAAGGGATGTACAAGCCGAGATCCACAAACACGCTGAAAAGAGAAAAGGGGAATAGACAGATCTGATTCAGCAAATCTAGGTGGTACATACCATCAGTGGAAGGTCCACATTGGCTGGGACCTCCAATAATTCTAGAAAAAACCACGCGAGCAAGATTCCTCGTGTAGATGAAGGTCGGGGTAGCTTCAAGGTCGACCAAAGCCCGACTGGTCCCTCTCAGTCAGCACATATTATTTTCACCTAGGTAGATGTCTACAACACCGTGTAGCCTCATGCCGATCCCATGGTGATCACGGTACAGATTGCCAATTGTGTGGTCCACCGCATGCTCATCGACACAAGCAGCAGCGTCAACATCCTCTTTAAAGATACCTTGGAGAAGCGGAATTTGAAGCAATGGTGTTACAATAGTTGTAAAACCCCGCTATATTGATTCACTAGGGACTCGATCATACCAGTGGGATCGAAGATCCTCCAAGTAATCGTTGGAACAATACATCTCCAGTAAAATGTTATGACAGACTTTGTTGTGGTAGATACCCTATCGGCTTACCACGCGATACTAGGAAAACCTTTCTTATCATCCTTGAATAGGGTCCTGTCCATTTACCATAATGTCCAAAAGTTTTTAGCGTGGGACAAGGTGGGGGAGGTGCGTGGTGACCAGTAAGCAGCCAAGAAGTGCTATGCAGTGTCTACTAACCCGACAACTCTAGTAAAATAGTTTGTACAGGTTACAACAATTCAGGATGGGGAAACACTTGGGATGACCTTGGAAGATATAGAGCCCACAGATCATCTAGAGGATGACCTTGTGACGCCGGATGTGAAAGAACAAAATAGAACAGGGAATGGGCCAACGGGCATCCTTTGGACAAGCTAGAAGAGATACCCATCAGGAATGACGGTCTTTCTTAGGTCGTCAAGATCAGATATACCCTCGAACTGGGGTGAGGGAAGGTTTGATCGGGCTTCTCAAAGAATTCAATGACATCTTTGCTTAGAGTCACGATGAGATGCCCAGGATCTCAATGTCATTGGTTGCTCATCGATTAGTAGTGGATCCGACCTTCAAGCCTGTCAATCAGAAAAGGAATCACTTTAACGTCAAAAGAAACGATGCGATTCAGGAGGAAGTAGACAAATTAATCAAAGCAGGCTTCATCAGAGAGGCACACTACCCCGAATGGATCGCCAATGTGGTCATGGTCATGAAGGCGAATGATAAGTGGCGTAAGTGCATCGACTACACCGACCTCAACCGGATATGTCAAAAAGACAGTTTTTCTTTACCAAAGATTGATCAGTTGGTTGAATCCACATATGGGAACAAGCTCCTGAGCTTCATAAATGCATTCTCAGGGTACAACCAGATTAAGATGCATCTAGCCGACTAGGATAAAACCAGTTTCATTACCGAACAGGGTCTGTACTATTACAAGGTGATGCCATTTGGTCTTAAAAATGCTGGGGCTACATACCAGCATCTAGTTAACCAACTGTTCATGCCAAAAATTAAAAGGTTGATGAAGGTGTACATCAACGACATGATCATAAAATCATAATCCACAGAAGGACATCAGAACAACCTTCGTAGAACTTTCATGATCCTAAGGGAAAACCAAATGAGATTGAACCCTTCCAAATGTGCTTTCAGGTAACTACGGGGAAGTTTCTAGGCTTCATGGTTCATGAGAGAGGCATAGAGGATAACCTAGAAAAGATCAAGGCTATCTTGGACCTAGAGTCCCCCACATCACTTAAATAGGTTCAAGTCTTGATCAAGCCGGTAGCAGCGCTCAATATGTTAGTTTCTCGCTCCACCGATAAATGCCACTCTTTCTTCAAATCTATCAAGCAAGGGAGAAACATGAAATGGAACCAGGAGAGCGAGCAAAACTTTCAAGCTTTGAAGAAGTATCTAACAAGCCCTCCATTGCTGGTCAAGCCAATTCCCAAAGAGGAACCGTAAATCTATTTGGCTATTTAGAAACTGCAGTAAGTGGGGCTTTGATCAAGGAGTGTGAAGACAGGGTCCAACGACTTATCTACTACGTGAGCAATGATCTAACCAAGCCAGAGAAAAAATATACTCTCTTGGAGAAACTTGCCTATGCTCTGGTGATCTCAGTGAGGAAGCTTTGTCCTTACTTTCAAATTCACTCAATAGCGGCAGTGACAGACCAACCTCTCTGTCAATTTTTACAGAGGCCTGAACGTATCCGGAAAGCTAGTTTTGTAGGGCCCTGGAGCTCACCCAATTTGATTTAAAGTAGAAACCCAGAAACACAATCAAAGCCCAGGCTTTGGCGGACTTCGTGGTAGAGTTCTCAATGCTCCTAGGCCAAGCGACCTCCGTAGTGGCGAATATTGCTCCTAAGAAGATTCCAGAGTTTTATAGCTAGCCGGAGAATTGTAGGTCCTGGATCCTCTACACAGATGGAGCATTCGGGCAAGCTGGGGGAGTAGCTGGCATAGTTCTAATAGACCTAGAGGGGACAGAATGTTGCCACTATTTTAGATTCGAGGTGGAGTATAAAACCCTTATGGTCAGGATAAAGACAGCCATCGAGCTCGAGGCCAACTACCTACAGGTCAAGAGTGACTCATTACTTGTAGTCAATCAGGTTTTCGTGGTTTACAAGTGTAAAGTCTTCATTTATTGATTGGCTTATTTAATGAACAAACCACATGTTGGGGTTTTTTTTATGTAAGTGTAGCTTAGGCTCTCAAGACCTCAAGAGATGAAGCACCAAAGGTAAAATTCTAAGTGCTTGTTTGCTTTGAAGAGATAGTTGCACACACTCACAACTCATGCATAATTCTTGTTAATATATGTTGTGTTTATATGTGTGCTTTTATGATTTGATAACTCTTATTGCATGTTTATTTTGATCAAACCTTTGTGAAACAAATATTATGGTGTGTAATATATTAATCTAGAGGGGGGGGGGGGGGGGGGGGGGGGGGGGGGGGAGAGGGGTGAATAGATTTTAAACAAATTTACCCAATTTTCGTTAAAGGTCAAGATTATGAAAATACCCCCATCTAGTTACAAAAATACCACAAGCGTAATAAATGCGGAAATAGTAAAGACACTTGAGATATACGTGGAAACCCTCCAAATGGGAAAAACCACAGGATGTTAAGTGCGCCACACTCGAACAACGAATCCACTGGTGATAGAGGCGTTACAACCTACTTCCGGTATATAACCCACTACCACTACCACTACCAAATCCCGGTATTAAATGGACCTAGTTCAATTTGTAACCTACTCCTGGATGCAACGCAGGACTTACTTCTCTTAAATGAAGAGATAAACACCCTATGTGAACATATAATGATATTCAAGCAACAAACAAGGCTAGGGGTACCTTATATGCTTATCTAGGATATGAGATGACAATAAATGCAATCCTAGATATCAAGAGCTAAATAATATGTCATAAAGCCTAGCTAAACATAGAACAAGCAATCATATGAAGCTATCATAAAAGCCATATCAACACATGTTGTCATCAAGCATGGCAAGGACTATAATGCAAATTACTTAATGCAATTAATGAGTCCTAATCAACAATGTCTAAATGCAATGCATAGAGACTTAGAAAGAAGGGCAAATATGTCCTAAATTCAAGCTATCAACAAACAAACCCAATCATGCAAAGGAACTCATAAATAGATGCAATGAATGAAGTCCTAGCATTTAATCAACAAATAAATGCAATAAAAACATCATCTTGGAAAACATGAACAAATGACAAAGATGAGTTTTTTGTTCAACTTACTGTAGGAACCCTGTTCACCGGTCACATAGCGGAACTAGGTTTTCAAATTTTCTATACAGATCATATCTATATCTGGGACAAGTGAACTTTAGATCGTAATTATTTTTCGGAACTAATACATACAATATGTAATCACAGGAAATTGTAATCAATAAAATCAGAAGAACATACCAACGTTTCGAGGCTCCTTCACTTTACGTTATGCTCATGTTTGAACCACTTGATCTTCCTCGCTATCTCCCGGAACTGGTAACTACGTGTGGACGCGTCACGGTCTCAGGAACTTGAATGGAGGATGTAGAGAAATACTTGAAGAAACTCTTTCTTCTTATTTTGGTGTATTGATCTCTTGCACACATGAATTGCATCTCATGCAAAACTCACTTCACATATAAAAAAAAAACACTTTTTGTCTTATATGTCTATCAAAATAACGTGTACCTTTTTTATAAATATATCAGACCACTTGCTTTTTATCCCAAAAATATTTTTTCTCACACCTGCACTTATATATCTGTATATCTCGCTTGCAACCTTTATCAAAAATACATATCGTTTATATATTCCGTATATTATCTATAAAAAGTCAACCTCTCTTTTTATATATATCTCTATATTGTTTGTATCCTATACAAACACTTATATATGCGCACACACCAATTTGCATCCTACGCAATCTCTTGTGTTATAATTGATATATATCTTTTAATTATCTTTTCAAATATATCTAATATATTAAAAGTGATAATAAGTATTTTAAATTTAAACTTAAATTCAAATACTTAGATAAATGATTTAGTAAAATAAAATAATCATATTATTTTATCTTTACCTAAATCCATATATCAACTAACACCCTCCAATTAATAGTTAATTAATAATTCATAATTATCAATATAATTAAATAATCTAATTATTTAATTAATTTAACTATTAACATTCATTAATTAAATAATCTCATTATTAAATTAATTCCCGAATATATACGTGTCACTTTTGTAACACAATTAATTGGTCCAATTAATTAACCGTGACCCTTGTTACCTAAATCGATTGGGCTAACGAGGGGACCTAATAGACCCACAATATTTTGAGCTCCAATAATCCTCGGAATCATTAATTAAACTCTTTAATTAATATTCCTTGATTATTAACTCCGGTGTTATTCCACTAAAAATCTGAAGCTGTACTCTCTCATTTGTAGACGCTTTTACACAGACAGATACAACTCGGTGTCCATCGATATAGCTATTACATATGGTGTGATCCTCCACAGTAGTTCATAATTAGAGCTGGGTCATAATGTTCGTTATACCCCTCTAATCACATATATCCTTTAAGTACCATTGATTCTCTAATGGACAATAAATCCTATTTCCTCACGGAATTAGGAGAGCGCTCATATTGTCCATGCCCAGAATCAACCCTTAAGAGAACTACCATCTACATCTCACAAGAAGGAGTGGATTCCACTATTGTGTACAAACCTTCCCAGCCACAGGCCAAACCGCAATCCCAACATACGGAGTATATTGATTAGGAAATGCATCCGACCTCACCCATGGTATATCAAGGACCACGATCTAACCTGAAGAAGTCGATAAGACACTCATGATTAAGATCACCCACATATGGCCATCATTAGTTGATATATATGAATCTCATCGGTAAACGGATCTTGGTGAGAGATTCATATAGATCATGTCCTAGTCCTATATGATCACATCATACAAGGTGCCTCCATTCTCATATCTCCATATGAATGATTCAGGATAGAATCACCGTACATTACGGAATGGACCGCAACTATAGATTAACCACAAATAAAGTACCAAAATTTATTTGGTATCTATGGATTCTTTAGATTGCACGTCTCTTATTGTATCCATCCGTATATGACACTTATATACACAGTTCGAGATTACATCTGACAATCTTGGATGTTAAAGATATATGCACAAGTTTATAAAATAAATAAATAACATAACAAGAATGAATTGAACTTTTTTTTTTATTTCATAAATCAATTTACAAATTACATCTTTAGGGCATAAACCCCAACAATCTCCCACTTGCACTAAAACATGTGAGGCATGTCTCGTAACCCTAGACCATCTAGGTGACCCAAAAACACTTTAGCCGGTAACGTCCTTGTAAATGGATTGGCATGATTGTCTTGTGAGGCTATCTTTGTGACGATCACATCTCATCTCTACATTATCTCTCTAATGAGATGATACTTTCTCTCTATATGCTTCCCTCTTTTGTGACTTCTTGGTTCTTTAGAATTAGCCACAGCACTAAGTGTGATGAGCATATCCAAATCTGGAACAACTTCTAGATCACTCAAGAACTTACGGAGCCAAACAACCTCTTTAGCAGCTTCACAAGCAGCTACATATTCAGCTTCCATGGTGGAGTCAGCAATGCAAGATTGCTTGATTCTTCTCCACACAATGGCTCCACCACCCAGAGTGAATACTGATCCAGATGTGGATTTTCTAGAATCCCTGTCTGACTGAAAATCAGAATCTGTGTATCCTAACGGGATCAAATCCTGCCCGGAATACACTAGCATATAGTCTCTCGTTCTCCGAAGATACTTGAGAATTGTCTTGACAGCAACCCAATGATCCAATCCTGGGTTGGACTGGTATCTATTGACTACTTCTACTGCATAGCAGATGTCCGGTCTCGTGCATAACATAGCATACATGAGACTACCTACTGCCGATGCATAGGGTACACATCTCATATCCTTAACTTCTTGAGGTGTCTTAGAACACTGTTCCTTAGACAAATTAACTCCATGCCTAGAAGGTAAATTACCTTTCTTGGAGTTTTGCATCGAAAATTGCACAAGAATCTTGTCGATATATGATGCCTGAGACAGTGCTATAAGTTTGTTCTTACGATCCCTTATAAGTTGGAACCTCAGAACATAACACGTCTCTCCCAAATCTTTCATTTGGAATTGGCTAGCCAGTCAGCCCTTTACATCAGACAACATTCCCACATCATTCCTAATGAGTAAGATATCATCTATGTGTAGGACCAAGAAAACTACTTTCTTATCATTGATGTGCTTGTAGACACAAGGCTCATCGACATTCTGCTCGAAGCCATAGGTTTTGATCACATCATCAAACCTGATGTTCCAAGATCTAGATGCTTGCTTAAGACCATAGATGGACCTTTGCAGCTTGCGAACCTTTTGCTCATGATCTAGAGACATGAATCCCTCTAGTTGCATTATATAAATGCTCTCATCAAGATTGCCAAGAATGCAGTCTTGACATCCATTTGCCAAATTTCATAATCGAAATAGGCAGCAATAGATAAAACAATCCTAATAAACTTAAACATGGCTACTGGCGAGAAGGTCTCTTTATAATCGACCCCCTTTTCCTGGGTATAACCCTTAGCCACTAGTCTTGCCTTGAAGGTCTCTACCTTCATGTCTACTCCTCTCTTTCTCTTGTAGATCCACTTACACCCTATGGGTTTTACCCCATCCGGTAAGTCTACAAGATCCCAGACTGAGTTAGAGTACATGGACTCCATCTCGAGATTCATGGCTTTAAGCCATTCCACTTTATCAGGATCTTTCATTGCATTCTTAAATGTCAATGGATCATTAACACTATCAGCAGAGATAACACCTTGTCCTCACCTATAGCTAAATAGCGTTCAGGTTATCTCACAACCCTCTCACTGTGTCTAGGTGGTAGTGTATCCTGATCAGGAACCATCTGACTCTCAGATATTTATGGAACAACAACTCTTGTTGATGAAGCACTAGTCTCACCAGGCTCCATCTCATTTAATACAATCTTGGAATGAGGTTTATGGTCACTAATGTAATTGTCCTCAAGTAAAGTTGCATTTGTCGATACAAATACTTTGTTATCTTCAGGACTATAGAAGTGTCCACATCTGGTCTCCTTTGAGTATCTTACAAACAGGCAGACCACAGACTTGGAGTCTAGCTTTCCATTTTTGTTTTTCAGCACTTGTGTTGGACACCTCCATATACGGAAATGTTACAAACTAGCTTTACGACCATTCCACAACTCTAGGGGAGTCTTAGGAACTGATTTGGATGGCACCACATTCAAAATGTATGCCGCTGTTTGTAACGCGTATCCCCAGAAGGAATTTGGTAATGATGAGAAACTAATCATAGATCTCACCATTTCCATTAGGGTTCTATTTCTCCTCTCCGCTACACCATTTTGCTGAGGTGTACCGGAAGCTGTGAGTTGGGAAACTATCCCATGCTCGACCATAAAGTCTTCAAACTCTTGGTCAAGGTACTCACCTCCACGATCCGATCGCAGTGACTTGATAGTCCTACCTAATTGATTCTCAACTTCAGCTCAAAATTATTTGAACATTTCAAATGTTTCTGACTTCCGTTGCATTAGGTATACATATCCGTATCTTGAGTAGTCATCTATAAAGGTGACAGAATACTCATAACCACCCTTAGGTTTAACATTCATCGATCCGCAGACATCTGTATGTATAAGCTCTAGCAGTTCTTTAGCTCTAAGCCCTTTTCCAGTAAAAGGTCTCTTAGGCATCTTACCTTCCAGACAAGATTCGTAGACAGGTAAGGTGCCAACCTTTAACTCACTTAAAGGTCCACTTTTTACTAGTTTGTCTATCCGGTCAAGGTTGATGTGACCAAGCCTTAGATGCCAGAGATACATGTCATTATCTAGAGAAATCTTATGTCGTTTATTTTTTGGCTTTTCAACCTTAAACATTTCGGTGTTGAGCAGTGTAGTATGTATTAACGGTCTTAACACATACAAATTGTTTTCATTAATTCCTGAACAAATATTTAAACCATTCTTTCTAATAATAACAGACTTATTATTAAAAGAAACAGAATATTTTTGTTCTAACAACTTAGAAACAGAAATCAAATTCCGTGTAAATCCAGAAATATAAAATACATTGTCAAACAATATATAATTATTACAAAAACGTAATCTAATTACGCCTACTGCTCGTGCCGACACGACATCCCCTGACCCCACATGTATTAAGAAGGTTCCCTCCTCTAGCTGTGTCCAAGAATCAGTCCATTGTAAAGAAGAACAAACATGGTTAGTGGCCCCTGAATCAACTATCTAGGGTGAAGAATCATCTTCCATTAAACATGACTCAAGAACAAGTAAATCATATTTACCTTTCTTGGACTTCTTCTTTCTTTGGGATTTCTTGGGTTTGGGCTTACCCTTCGCCTTCCCAGCAGATCTCTTTCTCTTTTTATTAATTGAGGAGGAAGATGGTTCGACAACATTTGCCTTACTGGTCTTACCCTTATTGTCCTTAATTAAAGACTCAAAGGTAGCAAACTCATAGAGCAACTGTGTGAGATTGAACCTTAACTTGTTCATCTCATAGTTACTCTTGAACTGATCGAAACTCTTTGAAAGAGTCGTCAGTATGATGTTCACTTGAATGGGTTTGTCAATGGCCCCGCCATTGACATCTGCCTTGTTGAAGTAGGACATCATGCTCAGGACATTTCCCGAACTGACGTACCTTCCTTCATGAGAGTGAGCATAACGGAACGAACAACTTCATGTCGCTTTTGCTCTGAGGGCTGCCCGAACATATCTTGCAATGACTCCATGATTTCGATTGCTGAAGTCATTGCTTAATGCTTTGTGACAAGCACGCCTGTTATAGAAGCCAACATATATGTTCGGGCCTTCTCATCAGATGAGACCCATCGCTCATATGCCTCACGAATAGTTCATGTGGCATTGGCAGCAAGCGCTGGAGGACATTCCTCCGTAAGCACAAACTTAAGGTATTTGGTTACCAATATTGCATTAATGTTAAGTTTCCACTTAGCGTAGTTATCACCAGTTAATTTGTCGTTTGCGAGAATTTAAAGTAATGCAGAAGATTTTATTGCTGAAATAAATAAAACATTCATTCAGTCATTTATTTAAAACAAGTGCGAGTGCTTTGGCATAAATTTAAACATGATGCATGCACATGTTTAACGAACTCGAAGTACCCTAAAACTAGTTACTATACCACGATAATCTAACATACAACAAAGAAGTGCCGCCTTAGGGTCGGTCAAGTCTTTGCATGTTGGACCGAGACATTCTCAATCAAATGATATTCTAGAATAACTCCTATTTCATATCATTCAACCATCGTCCATTCAGTCAGGTTTTTAATTAACAAAATTAATCAAAACCTTCGTGAGTGTAACCCACCATTTTAGATCTCACGAGCTTAACTCGAGAATTGCCGCCTTAGGGTCGGTCAATCCTGAAATACTCTCAGAAATCCTATCTGTTAGAAAGTCAACCTTGGTATTGACCTTTGTGGAAACCCTCCTTAGGGAAGACGAATGCAAAGCCGTCATAAGGCCCCACTCGGATCTCACGGTGTTGAACTAATTATGGAGACCACGGGATATATATGTCATATATCCCTCTCCCACTCACTAATTTAAAATTAGGGTTTTTTATTAACCGTTGATGCACCTAGATTCTACAGGATTAAACGACTAACTCTAATCAAGTTATCTGGTGCATTAACTAATTAGAAACAAATTCTAATTAACTAATAAATTATTAATGATTTTTAACAATAAAAAATCTAATCTATTAGTGATTAATCTAAGTGTTTGTAAACTATTTACTAGGGTTAGATTATTATGTTAGTGTTTACCAAGTTTTAACTATTAAAACTCTAACACTTTATTTGGATAATTTATTATTAGGTAATTAATCATATTAATCCTAATTACAATAAATGATCCTATTAATCTAACTTATTAAACTCTTTAATAACTAGATTAATATTAATGAGAATTACCAAGTTTTCTAACCATTAAAAACTAATCTCATTAATCATAGCCAATTATGTATATTACCTATTTTAATCACATTAAAAAAATACATAAAATATCAGGCTATGATGCATGTATGACATATTAAATATATTTGTGTACGCACATCTAATCTAAATGACATACGTATGCATGACAATGCTTTTATCATCACATAATATAAAACATACATGAATTGACCGAGTACTGCGGATTATTTAACCTAAAAAAAATTGGAATATAAAATTACAAAAAATTTCTCAAGGAATTCCTTGGTCTTCTAGTAACTTCAGATATCTTCCAGTCTCTTCAGGTTACTCCGATTCATCTCATGAACTCTCCTTCGCGATTTTTCCAGGTCTTCAGTATAGGTTACAATTTTTTTTTAACAATACAATAACAGAGAAAAAAAAATACAACTCAAAAACTCTAAATCCATAGTATTATATAATTAACGATCAATCATGTTTTTGTAAATTAAAAAAAAAAATATACATACAAAAACATCATGCAGTCAATTTAAATTGTGCCTACACAATTCATACATACAGGAGCATCGAAAACAATTTCCTGTTCCGAAAATAAATTTGGCTCTGATACCAATTGTAGGAACCCCATTCACCGGTCACGCAGCGGAACTAGGTTTTAAAATTTTTTATACAGATCATGTCTATATCTGGGACCAGTGAACTTTAGATTGTAATTATTTTTCGGAACTAATACATACAATATGTAATCACAGGAAGTTGTAATCAATAAAATGAGAAGAACGTACCAACGTTTTGAGGCTTCTTCACTTTATGTTATGCTCCTGTCTGAACCACTCGATCTTCCTCGCTATCTACCAGAACTGATAACTGCGTGTAGGCGCATCACGGTCTCAGAAACTTGAATGGAGGATGTAGAGAAATACTTGAAGAAACTCTTTCTTCTTAATTTGGTGTATTGATCTCATGCACACATGAATTGCATCTCATGCAAAACTTTCACTTCACATATAAAGAAAAAACACTTTTTGTCTTATATGTCTATCAAAATAACGTGTACCCTTTTTATAAATATATTAGACCACATGTTTTTTATCACAAAAATATTTTTTCTCACGCCTGCACTTATATATCTGTATATCTCGCCTGCAACCTTTATCACAAATACAAGTCTTTTATATATTCCGTATATTATCTATAAAAAGTCAACCTCTCTTTTCATATATATCTCTATATTGTTTGTATCCTATACAAACACTTACATATGTGAACACACCAATTTGCATCCTATGCAATCTCTTGTGTTATAATTGATATATATCTTTTAATTATCTGTTTAAAATATATCTCATATATTAAAAGTGATAATAAGTATTTTAAATTTAAACTTAAATTCAAATACTTAGATAAATGATTTAGTAAAATAAAATAATCATAATATTTTATCTTCACCTAAATCCATATATCAACTAACACCCTCCAATTAATAGTTAATTAATAATTCATAATTATCAATATAATTAAATAATCTAATTATTTAATTAATTTAACTATTAACATTCATTAATTAAATAATCTCATTATTCAATTAATTCCCGAATATATACGTGTTACTTTTTTAACACAATTAATTGGACAATCCAATTAATTAACCGAGACCCTTGTTACCTAAATCGATCGGGCTAACAAGGGGACCTAATGGACCCACAGTATTTTGAGCTCCAATAATCATCGGAATCATTAATTAAACTCTTTAATTAATATTCCTTGATTATTACTCCGGTATTATTCCACTAAAAACCCGAAGTTGTACTCTCTCAACTGTAGACGCTTTTACACAGACCGATACAACTCAGTGTCCATCGATATAGCTATTACATATGGTGTGATCCTCCACAGAAGTTCATAATTAGAGCTGGATCATAATGTCCGTTATACCCCTCTAATCACATATATCCTTTAAGTACCATTGATTCTCTAATGGACAATAAATCCTATTTCCTCACGGAATTAGGAGAGCGCTCATATTGTCCATGCCCAGAATCAACCCTTAAGAGAACTACCATCTACATCTCACAAGAAGGAGTGGATTCCACTATTGTGTACAAACCTTCCCAGCCACAGGCCAAACCGTAATCCCAACATACGGAGTATATTGATTAGGAAATGCATCTGACCTCACCCATGGTATATCAAAGACCACGATCTAACCTGAAGGAGTCGATAAGACACTCATGATTAAGATCACCCACATATAGCCATCATTATATGAATCTCATTGGTAAAGGATCTTGGTGATAGATTCATATAGATCATGGCCAAGTCCTATATGATCACATCATAAAAGGTGCCTCCATTCTTATATCTCCATATGAATGATTCATGATAGAATCACCGTACATTACGTAATGGACCGCAACTATAGATTAACCACAAATAGAGTACCCAGCTTTATTTGCTATCTATGGACTCTTTAGATTGCACGTCTCTTACTATATCCAACCGTATATGACACTCATATACACCGTTCAAGATTACATCTGGCAATCTTGGAAGTTAAAGATATATGCACAAGTTTATAAAATAAATAAATAACATAACAAGAATGAATTGAACTTTTCTTTTTATTTATTTTATAAATCCATTTACAAATTACATCTTTAGGGCATAAACCCCAACACTTACCAAGTCAATCAAAGATGAAGACCCATGCCTAAAGATGCTCAATAATGCATGAAGGATGATGGGTTTTGGGTTTAGAGAGTTAAAGAATAACACTTGGAGTTTCTCTCTCAAAGCAAATACTTTGTCACTCTAAAAAATGGTTTGCAAGCTCTGAAAAACGAGTGAGGAAGAAGATGACACATAAATATAAGCCCTAGAACAAAACTACATCGTTTTGAAAAATGCTCAAAATTTACTCAATGCGCTGGTGAGCTGCGCTGGTCGACAAGCGCCACACCACACACACCTACTATCCAAGGGGCGCTGGTGAGGTGCGCTAGTGCACCGGCGCAGTCGCGACGGCACAAAAGCTTGAGATTCGAGCTACCCAAAAAATGACCAAACAACATCCAAACCTTTCGTATAATATACCGTTGGAAAGGTATGGAAGTATAATTTCTACTACAATTTATAAAACAAGATTTGGACATCTGTAGAAAACGTTATGGTCATTTGGTGACCAAAGGTCAGAAACGGATAACAACAGAGATGCCCTGTTTTTGTAGTCACTTTGGATATTTTAAAACCAATCCAAACAGTCATGAAATATTATGAATAATATACCGTTGGAAAGGTATCGGTGTCTAGTTTATACAGATATTTCAAAACTCATTTTGAGTCATTGTATAAAAATATATGGTTACAAGACAATACAAATGTCAGTTTTGAAAAACATTTAAATCATTGAAATACACTCTTTTAAAACTAGACACCTTACTCCACATAACAAAACCAAGAGAAGAACATGACCTTCTCAAATGGTCACTCAATGCGCTAAGACAAACACACCATCGTGCAAGCGTGAACAACACACAAAACCACACTATGAATGCACATAGACGACAATGAAGCACGCATGCATAACAAATCAAATGCAAGTAAGTGTGTGTGTGTGAGCAACACATAATGCATGTCAATACAAATGCAAAGATGTGATCAATATAAACATGCAAGAAGAGTTATCAAAACAAGAATGCACACTCATATAAACACACAACATATACGAATAAGAAATATGCATGAGTTGTTAGTGTGTGCAACTATATCTCTTCAAAGCAAGTAAGCACAAGAATTTTACCTTTGGTGCTTCTCCTCTTGAGGTCTTGAGAGCCTAAGCTACCCTTACATAATACCCCAAAAATGTGATTTGTTCACGAAATAAGCCAATCAACAAATGAGGACTTTACAATCTCCCCCTTTGGCTATTTCGTGACAAAACCACCACTCACATTGATCCTCACAAAACAAAATAAAACACCGGGAAGAGATTCTAGATTACAAAGAGATAAACATAAAAAAAACTTCAAATCTTCAATCTCTTGTAGAACTATCAACCCTACACACAAAGCTAGCACAAATACACTTTCCAACCAAGTGCATGTGAGATGATCAAGTTAATATAAAACAAAAGCAATTGCATTCAATAATATGAGTATGACATCGTGAAATACTCATGCAATGTTCCCCCTCAACGGGTTACTCCCCCTACATGTAATCTCCCTATCAAACAAGTACTACTCCCTTTAAAGCCAACACAATGCTACTCCTTTAACACCACAATGTTTGGTCAATGCTACTCCCCTTTTTTATCATGCTTTGCATACAAGACATGTTGCATTCAAGTCTAAAAACAATGTTATTTGGCAAAATAAATGGCAAAGGTTTCCAATATAATTCAAACCAATTTCACCATATGTCATGAGAGAAGCAATGATATAGAGTTCTTATAGATATCAAGTTTTAAAGGCACTATATCCAACTTTATAAGCTAAACATGGCATGAGCAACTTTGCACCCTATTTGATTTTTCCAGGAGGATACCCGTATGATAGTAGCCATGTTCAACTAATAAAGAAAGAGAGACATTGATGCAACATTTTAGTCTCACTAGCTTTTCACACAATATTTTGCATTCGACAATTGCAATCATCAATTCATGCTTTATCATTTTTCATTATCATGTCATGGAGATAATTATAGGTCATTTAATATGTACATCCTATGTAGATCTCCTAGTCCAAAAATGCATGTTTGAACATAAATATGGCATGGATTGTAATCAAAGCAAAGTTCACACTTATTGAAGAAAATCCAATATACTATAATAAGTGCAACCAAGCTACTCAAGCAATCAATAAAGGAGCATAAACATTTAAAATAAAATGAGATGCAACAAGTACACAATAGCTCTCTTTGCTTGAGTTCCCCTTATGGGGTCAAAAACCATAACTCATCACTCCAAGTGACAAATCCAATCGATCTACTAAATCCATTGAACCTAGTTGAGCTTATGGGTGAAAACTTAGCACAATGACAAGCGGGTTAATCTTTCTTAATCCACTTAGGTGACACAATGTTATTCCTAGTGGCCAAGATCATCATATTACTCCTAGGATCATTAACAATAGCTTTCCTAGGCTCATGCATATTGGCTCTACCCCTTTTTCTTTCAATCATGCTCTTAGTTCTACACATGTTAATGTACTTAAAGCAATTTGGTCTAATATGACCATCAACACCACAAAAATGACATGAAGGAATAAAATGAGGGGTCATACCATTCCTTTGTGAGGACAAAGGTGCTTTCCCATGTCTTTGAGCTTTTATTTGGTGTGGTATTGATTCTCTTCTCCCTTGTTGTTGAGATGGAAAAGATCACTTCCTTTGTTGAGCATGTAGGAAATGCTTCTTGGCTTGATGGCTTTTAGTTTGAGGGATAGTTGCTTGAAGTGTTCTTATTTGTTGAGCTTGAGTTTGACTTCTTGGTGCCATCTTGACTTGGACATTTCTAGAACACTCTCCTAGTTGAATTTTCTCCTTAGGATGAATTGGAGGAAGAGGTTCTTTGAAGTCCAAGCTCTTGACAAATATCGTCTTCCTAGGAATTGAGGTCTCCTTGTCATCTTTAAACCCTAGACCTCTCTTGTCACTTGGCTTCTTCCCAACTCCCAACATATGGTCAAGCTTCTTCATACTTGAAGTCATCTTAGCAATCAACTCTCTAGCTTCTCTAAGCTCATCCTTCAAGCTTTCTTCCACTTTTCTTCCATTCTTCACTTTCTCACTTAAGTGAGTCACTTCAATTGTTAGCTTGAGGTTTTCTTCCTTTAGCTTCCGAACCTCTTTCTTCATACTCAACCTTATGCTTTGAAAATGCTCAATGAACCCTTCAAGGTTCATACACTCTACATTTCCATTTGTAGAGTGAGGTGAAGAACTCTTATCATTAGAGTCATCACTAGTTTCACTTGTTGCCATGATGGCATCATCAATATAAGTAGCTTCACTTATCACTCTCTTAGCTACTTTTTCATCACTTCCTTCTTTAAGGTTGCAAACCAAGGCCTTGTTACCTTTTTCTACATCTTCCATAAAGGAGGCTCCAAAATTCGTGTAGTTAAGAATAATCTCTTCATCACTAGAAGAATCATCTCCTTTATTGGAGTTATCACTACCACTATCAATTGATGAGGTGGCCACCACCTTTCCTTTCTTCTTCTTCATCGAGTTAGCACATTCGGGGGCAAAGTGACCTATCCCACCACATTTATAGCATCAGACCCCTTTCTTTTCAGTCTTTTCTTCCCTAGACTCAAGCTTCTTGAAAGGAGTCTTTTTCTTTAAGTTTTGACCCTTGGATTCGAAACCTTTCCTCTTGGACTTGTAGAATTTCTTGAACTTCCTCATTAGTAAAGTCATTTCCTTATCCGAGTAATCACTATCCTTCTTCTCAACTTTGGAGGCTTTCAAAGCAATTCCCTTTTGCTTTTTAGGATATATGGTTGTAAGACCCTTCCTAGATTCATAAGCTAGTATCATTCCAATCACTTCACTCGGCTTCATATCCTTGTAAGCACTGTTCTTTTCTAAAGCCGTCACCTTAGACTCAAATCTTTTGGGTAGAGATCTCCTAATCTTTTGCTTGATTCTCTTATCCGAATAAGGGTCACCAAGTAGATGACTTTGATTCACAATGTCCATTAACCTTACTTCAAAGTTGTTAAAGCACTCGTTCTTATCCATCTTGAGCAATTCGATTTATGTTTGGAGAACATGAAGCTTCGACACCTTAACCACATCGGTTCCCTCATGTACAACTTCTAGGATATCCCATGCCTCCTTAGCTATCCTAGTATTTTGAACCAACTTGTACTGGTTCTCATCTATTGCACATAGGATGGCATGCATTGCCTTCCTATTCCACTTCGATGCCTCAAACTCTTGTTCGTTCCATTATGCCTTTGGCTTGAGTACATCATCTCCTCCATCTGTAGAAGTCATCATGGGAGGAGTGTAGCCATCTTCAACCGCCATCCATTCTCTGTCATGAATTTGGCAAATATATAACTCCATCTTGCCTTTATAAGAGGCATAATTTAGTCCGGTGAGAAGTGGAGGTCAAGTGCTAGCAGCTCCCTCGTTGCCACCATTTTCTACTCATTGTGTTTAATGAATGAATGATATGAATGCAAATGTTTGAATGATCAATACACATACAAAATGCAACACATACCAAAATGAGCAAGGATCACCTATGTATGTCTAGGAACCCGCTTTGATACCAATTGAAACAAATATTATGGTGTGTAATATATTAATCTAGAGGGGGGGGGGGGGGGGGTGAATAGATTTTAAACAAATTTACCCAATTTTTGTTCAAGGACAAGATTATAAAAATGCCCCCACTAGTTACAAAAATACCATAAGTATAATAAAATGCGGAAATAGTAAAGACACTTGAGATATACGTGGAAACCCTCTAAATGGGAAAAACCACGGGCTGTTAAGTGCGCCACATTCGAAATACGAATCAACTGATGATAGAGGCGTTACAACCTACTCCTGGTATATAACCCACTACCACTACCTAATCCCGGTATTAAGTGGACCAAGTCCAATTTGCTTACGCTTGAAGCAACCTACTCCCGGATGCAACACAAGACTTACTTCTCTTAAATGAAGAGATAAACACCCTATGTGAACATATGATGATATTCAAGCAACAAACAAGGCTAGGGTACCTTATATGCTTATCTAGGATTATGAGATGGCAATAAATGCAATCCTAGATATCAAGAGCTAAATGACATGTCATAAAGCTTAGCTAAACATAGAACAAGCAATCCTATGAAGCTATCATAAAAGCCATATCAACACATGTTGTCATCAAGCATGGCAAGGACTATAAGGCAATCACTTAAAACAAGATTTGGACATCTGTAGAAAAAGTTATGGTCATTTGGTGACCAAAGGTCAGAAACGGACAACAACAGAGATGCCCTATTTTTATAGTCACTTTGGAGATTTCAAAACCAATCCAAACGGTCATGAAATATTACGAATAATATACCGTTGGAAAGGTATGGGTGTCTAGTTTATGAAGAAATTTTCAAAACTCATTTTGAGTCATTGTATAAAAATATATTGTTACAAGACCATACAAAGGTCAGTTTTGAAAAACATTTAAATCATTGAAATACACTCTTTTGAAACTAGACACCTTACTCCACATAACCAAACCAAGAGAAGAACATGACCTTCTCAAATGGTCACTCAATGCGCTAAGACAAACACACCATCGTGCAAGCGTGAACAACACACAAAACCACATTATGAATGCACATAGACAACAATGAAGCACGCATGCATAACAAATCAAATGCAAGTAAGTGTGTGTGTGTGAGCAACACATAATGCATGTCAATACAAATGCAAAGATGTGATCAATATAAACATGCAAGAAGAGTTATCAAAACAAGAATGCACACTCATATAAACACACAACATATACAAATAAGAAATATGCATGAGTTGTGAGTGTGTGCAACTATATCTCTTCAAAGCAAGTAAGCACAAGAATTTTACCTTTGGTGCTTCTCCTCTTGAGGTCTTGAGAGCCTAAGCTACCCTTACATAATACCCCAAAAATGTGATTTGTTCACGAAATAAGCCAACAACAAATGAGGACTTTACACTTTGTATTTGAAATGACATGCATTATGTGTTGCTCTGACACATACACACACACACACACGCACACATTCTTCTAGCATTTGAATTGTTATATTTGACTTGGTATGCTTATATGCTTCATTGTCTTACCTTTACTTTATTGTGTGTTTTGGTGTGGTGGATTTTTCAAGTTGAAGAATCTATATCAGGGCAATGCACGGGTACCCTACCTGTACAGTGGGAAGATTGAGAATTTCAATCTTTCGGTGTTAGGTCAATGCATGGACACTTGCACGGATCTAGGCCTGTGCAGTCCCTGTGCATTTTATTGTTTGAGATTTTCATCTCTTTGGTTGAGGCCAATGCACAGACATTTGTGTGGCAGAGCACAAGTGTGTGCGGCTCACTGCGCGGGTCAAGACCGTACACAGATCCGTGCACTACACTGATCTGGCATATTTTATTAATCTGACAACACTTCATTTTCGTCTCATATATTTTCAGGTCATTTCAAGAGTTCCATTTTTCATTCTTTTCTCTTAGAACATCCTTCAAGAGAAAATATCTTCCAAGAACTCACCTTAACACATTCAAAGCTTTTTATTTGATCTTAAAAACATCATTTTGCATCATCTAAGTATATTTAGAGTGCATCCATAAATGGTTAAGCATCATCACATCTTGTTTGGTAAGTTTCTCACTATCTTCATATAAGTTAAGTGTTTTCCTTACCAAGCAATCTCTTTTTATGATTTGTATGCTCGTAGAATATAATCTAGATACAAATAGAGATTGTCTTTGATGAAATGATTGAGTGTTGTATTGTGATAGCTTCATAGAATTTTTTTATCTATGTTGGCTAAGCTTTATGAACATGTCATTTAGCTCTTGATATCTAGGATTGTTTTAAATGTCATCTCATTATCCTAGATAAGCATACAAGGTTCCCTAGCCTTGTTTGTTCTTTGAATATCTTCATATATTCACATAGGCCATTTTATCTCTTTAATGAGAAGTAAGTCTGGTGTTGCTTCCGGGAGTAGGTTGATTCAAGCACAAGCAAATTAGACTAGGTTCACTCATACCAGGATTCGGTGGTGGTTGTGGGTTATTTACCGGGATTAGGTTGTAACACCATTATCATTAGTGGATTCAAGGTTCGAGTGTGGCTCACTTAATAGCCCTTGGTTTTTCCTAGTTGGAGGGTTTCCACGTATATCTCAAGTGTCTTTTGTTATTCCACACTCTTTACACATGGTATATTATTGTGACTAGTTAGAGGCATTTTCACCAATTTGATCATTAACAAAAGATTAGGTAAAAAATTGATTAAAATCTATTCATCCCCTCTAGATTAATATTAAACACACCATAATAATTATTTCAACCAATCAAAAGGGGATAACATGATCACCTACTTGAAGCTAGTTCAACTGCTTAAGAATAAATTTAAGAGATTCAAGATCGAGCAAGTTCCTCAACAATAGAATCATCGATCAGATGTCCTAGCTAAGATAGCTGCGAATGGTGGCCAAGCCTTACCACGAGGAGTTCCCCTCCAAGTGATCTCCCAACCTAGCATAACAGCGGGTAAGGAAATTTTCCCTTTTGATCGTCAGCCTTGCTGGATGGATCTAATAGATGCTTATCTCCAAGAAGAAAAGCTTCCTAGGAGCCAGATCAAGCCCGAAGAATTAAGAGGCTCTCTGTCCGATATTACCTGGTAGATAGATACTTCTACAGAAAGGGTAGATCCCTTCCTTTGCTTCGGTCTTTGCATCCCGATGATACCAAATAGGCGTTGAGAGAGGTTAACTCTGGGGATTGCGGGAACCATATTGGCAGGGAAGCTCTAGCATATCAGGTGTTCCATATGGGGTATTACTGGCCAACTATTCAGCAAGATGCAAAGAGCTTTGTACAATCCTGTGAACCATGCCAGAAGATCTCAAACTTGAGTCACCTCTCTCTGGAGCGGTTTTCATCTCTCTACTCACCTTACCCCTTTTCCATGTGGGGGGTCGATCTAATCAGACCACTTCCCACCGCTATTGGGCAAGCCAAGCATGCTATTGTGGCAATTGACTATTTTACAAGATGGGTCGAGACCGAACCTCCATCCCAGATATCAGAAGAAAATACAACGAGGTTCATCAAAAACAATATGGTCTGTAAATTTAGAACCCCTCTCATTATTGTAGTCGACCTAGGCAAGCAGTTTGACAACACCCGATTTAAGGACTTTTACGAAGGTTGGTGAATCGACCTCAGGTTCGCTTCAGTAACCCACCCTTAGAATAATAGGCTTGTAGAATCAACCAACAAGACTATCAAGAAGTTGTTGAAGAAGAAGTTACATCAGAGAAAAGGCAAATGGGCCGAGGAGCTTTGCGAGGTTATTTGGGCTTACCGAACTACAAAGAGAGCAACCATATAAGAGACACCCTACTCCCTAGCCGTCGGGGTTGAAGCAGTTCTTCCCATCGAGCACAAACTAACCTTCTTCAGAGTGCAACACTTTAAACATCGAAGCAACGAGGTTAAGCACCGAGCTAATCTAGATCTCTTGGGAAAGAAACAAGATCAGGTAGTTGAGAAAGTGGCAATTTACCAGAGCAAGATCGATAGGCACTTCAACAGAAAGGTTAGAGCCCAAAACTTCAAGAAAGGGGATCAAGTTATCAGAAAAGTGACCTTGAATACTATGAAGAGGTCAGATGGGGTCCTAGAACCCAATTGGGAAGGGCCAGATTTGGTAAAGGTAGTGGTCCTCAATGGGGTATACAAGCTCGAAGACATGGATGGTCGATCCATCGATCACACCTGAAATGCAGATCACTTGAGGATGTACTACCACTAAGCAGAGGACTCATGAGCAGGCTACCTCCATTTAGGTTTCAATAAAATCCCTAATAACATTGTATTCCATTTTGTATCATCAATAAAGTCTGTTTTGTCCATCTACGATTTTATTCTCCACAAGCTGTAAAATTCTCCATATTCGACTAGGTTTTCCATGGATAAATGAGACATAACTGCCTCGAGACCAGGGGTTAGCTGGGGAAGCCCCCTCGCTACCTCTGATGACATGGTCGGGTACCACCCGCTATGAAGGGTCTGAGTGTAAGAACATGGTTTCCATCCAGATCTCAAGACTAGGGACTAGCCGGGGAAGCCCCTTCGTTACCCCTGATGCCTTGGTCGGGCTGCCACCCCTAAGAAGGGTCTGAGTGTAAGAGCATAGTTGTCATCCAGATCTCGAGACCAGGAAATAGCTAGAAAGCCCTCATGATGCCTTGGTCAGGCTACCACCCCCAAGAAGGACTAGAGTGTAAGGACATAGTTGCCTTCCGGATCTCAAGACCAGGAAATAGCTAGATAGCCCTTTTGACGCCTTTGTCGAGCTTTCACCCCTAAGAAGGGTCTGAGTTTAAGATCATAGCTGCCATCCATATCTCGAGGCCAAGATACGGCCAAATAGCCCTCCGGATACCTTAGTCGGGCTACTATTCCCAAGAAAGGTCAAAATACTAATTTGTTCGACCTTGGCCGCCATGATATGATACCTTCTCGTATAACGGGAGAAGAGATTGTTTATATCGCCAACTTAAAGTTTGAACAATGAATCATCAAGGATACGAGATACATTGCAAGGGGACTTTTTCCCAAAGACAGAGATTTCTGTCAAGTGCTAATATTGAAAGGTGGACGACCACCCAGCTAGCAGGTTTACGCTTAGGGGATTCAGAGCTTCTTTTTACCAAATTTTATTAAGTCAAATTTGTTTTAGAGGTAGCACTATGGTCAAGGTCAGAAACGAAGCAAGTCGATATCATCTAAGTCAAAAATCATGATTAGAGTCAATTAAAGCAAGCATGAAAGAAAAACAAAGAAAGTTTTCATTAATAACAAGGGAGCCTATCCCTTTGTAAGGCTATAATCATCTAGTAGGGAGCCCAACCTCTGTTTCCGGGCTATACAAAAAAAATGAAAATGTTGACTAAGCTTGGCATGAATAAAGCGGGGTGCCTACCTTTTTTTTCGTGCAGTCAAAAGCAAGTCAAGAATGGGTTGCATCAAGCTTCAGCATCCCCCTAGTTTCCTAACGGTGCTCTTCCTCCTTGATGATCCTCGCCTCTTTCAGGTGGTCGTTTACCATGGCCACCCTCGCATACTACCCCTTCCTCCAGAGGTTCCTCAATTGCCTGCTGATGGATCCTCTTCCAGGACCTCGTTAACCACAACCACTATAACCTCTAGAGGAATGGTCGAGTCAAGAAGGGTAGCTATTGACTCTATCCTTTTTTGTTCTACCTCGAACTCTGCTCTAGAGGGCTCTTCAGGAAGGTCTCAGACCTCCTCCCAGGCTTTTGGGTGAATATCCTTAGACTGCACAGGCAGAACCCCACTTGAGGATTCCTCGAGACCTAAGAAGAGGCAGATGAGAAGGGGAATGGAGGATCTGTCACGACAGGTTGCTTCCCAGTAGGCCAGGAGAAATTGCTCCATCACCATCAGGATGGGACATCTCTGTAACCCTGGTCATAATCTCCTCTCTATCCCAACCGGTAATGGTGGACAAGTTGAAGGTAAGAGGGATGTCTTCTGCAACCTGGAAAGAGGCATAAAAGTACCCGTCGCTGAAGGAAGCATCCATCTCGGCCTGCAACTTGGCCTTCTGGACATGCAAACCCTGGTTTTTGACATCCAACATTTTGGCTTATGCTTTCCAAGTATCCCTTTACTTAGCCCGACATTTAGATCGGAGGGTTCTCTTAGTCATGGGACTACTTCAGCCTCTCATAGTCGCAATGTAACGCGACCAACTCAGTCTTCGTTCTCTCTTGACTGGAGGTCATATCTTGAACCAGAGTTTAAGCTCAAGCTCAGCTTTGGCCTCTACTTTTGTAGCTTGGTCACGGAGGGAGGCAACCTGGTGGCCCATAGCAACAATGAATTTAAAGGCCTACATGATGCAAAACAAAAGTTAGACATTGATCGAGCTAACAAACCACAAGTAAAAGAATAAGAAAATAGTTACCTCAGCCAATAGAGCAGGCCCCTTGGTGAGCAAGACATCGACAAGCATTGAAGCCATCCTAGAGAGCCCACTACTAGGGTAAGACGTGACAAACAGCTCCAAGACCTCATCTTGCCCCATCGAGCCCGACTGATGTTAGGGGTAGGCGGGATGAACCCCTGAAGTGTCAGCTTCGAGGCAGAGATACTGGGTAGGTGAAGAGGTAGAGATACTGGGTAGGTGAAGAGGTAGAGATACTGGGTAGGTGAAGCGGTAGTAGTTGTGGGCACACAAGGATTAGATAGGGAAGATGTGGTTGTATCAACAACTTCAGAAGCAGAGTTTCCCTTGTTTAGCACCCTGAAAGCCCGCGATGCAAGAATGGCTATCCTATACCTATTCTGGGAAGGAGATAAAGCAGAAGCAAGAGAGATTCCAACTTGAATAGTAGGCCCTCTTTCTCCTAGGTAGCCAAAAGGGGTCCCCGGGGCAGTCTGGCATGAGGTGGATGGGTGCGAGCTTGCTGGGTTTCCCGAGGAATTGGACCAATAACAAAAGCTGTTAAATAAAAGAGAAAAGGGAAGACGTCAGAATCGAGGTACTCAACAGAACAAAGCAGGATGGCTCAGTGTTACTCACGACGAGTAGCATAAAAAATTCACAGATAGTGATTTACTCTGCGAGAATCGAAGGGATCGATAGTTGGGAACTTTAGGTTCAAATAGTTCCTAGCGAGGATGACCCTCAATACAGCCTCAGACTCAGCGGGCAAGGAATCCCAGTCTCACGATGGTTATCATTGAAGGTTGTAGAGACCACGAACTCGTTCCCACCGATAAAGATCGAGCTTCCCCAATCATCTTTCGCTAGAATCCACTCATCCTTCCAAGCGGGGCCTTTCTTTCAAGTGTTAGGAATGATGAAATTGAGCATGTTCTTAGCTTTCACATAGATTTAACCCCCGGGAGCTCCGGACAGGCTTCTAATCTGAAAGAGGTAATCCAGTTCCTCTCCGCTGTGCTCCCTAGCTACCTTTGTCAGTTCGCACTGTACCCTCCACAACATAAGAAAGACAATCAAGTGCCTCTAAAAGCCAAGCATCAGTAGAGAGGAGCTTGTTGTAGAGTGTTGAGAGCCCATCGAAGGGTAGGATGGAGAGAAAGCCTAACTATGTTCTCGAGGGCCGCAACATTAATTGGAAGCATACATTTAGGAGGATTAAAGACGTTATAATTTCTATGAGGAACTACGATGGAGACGCTGTCGGGGATATAATAATAATACCTCAGATGGGCGATCGTGTTCGAATCAACGGTAGAGTCCGGGATGACCTTGAAGTCATAAGAAGGAAGCCTTACCAAAGGAGGACCAACGACCGTGACTTGATCCTCCCCAGCAACACCCTCCCTATTTTCCCTATCAGAATCTTTATAGACCAAGCTTAAAGGGTTATCTAGTTTGTTAGAGAGCCCAATCCTGATAGCTACAATCCTGTTCGACCGAAGACGCTGCGAGCTAGGAGGAGAGTCGTCGCTGTCAAAGTTCTTACATGCCCACTTTCCATGGACAAGGCTGGACACTTCCTCACCGTCTATGATGGAGTCAACGGAGTCATGGCTAACTTTCGACATGGTAATGAAAGGATTGGAGGCAGATAAAAGGAAAGACGGAAGCATTGCTCAAGAAGGTAGCAAAAGAAAGGGTTATTGAAAATTTGAAATTTGAAAAAAAGCATGAGGAATACGGTGAAGCAATTGGGTATTAATAAGTGTGAATGAAGTAGTGATGTCGATGAAATCTTTGGTTGGATTGCCTCAAACCGCGGGAACGGTCGTAACGGAGCTGGATTATTTCGGGTAGTAAATAGGTCTATGCTTGCCACGTCACTTGTGTAATGAGAAGATTTCCACCAAGATTTTGGTAGTTAGAATGGAGGGAAAGTTTCCCAATTAAAAAAGGAAATCTAACTCCAACCCCAATTCAATCACCGATGTTCAAGTCAGAGGGGACTTCTGTTAATAGCCAAATTTAGCTAGGGACAAAAGGGAAATTTCCCACTCTCCTAGCCCGGATCCTAGCCTGAGATTACCCATCATGGAACCATGGGTTCTGAGGGGCAAGCTGTGGAGCCACCCTGCAGATGTAAGGAAGGGTAAACCAGTTCTGGAAACACCCAGGGTAGAGCCTGACATGATTGGGTCGAGCTTTTAATACGAAACAAGAATTCAGGGAAAGCCCGATGCATGAAGATCCAGGCTCCCTAAGGTCAAGGTTGCCTCGTAACTTCACTAGAAGCCTGCCATTCTCTTTAATCTCAGAGAGGGACTTATCAAGCACCAATCTCGCACTACAGTATTGCTACACTTCACCGAAGGAAGATAAAAACCTATCTGGTTAGGTAAGAGAAAGCTCGCCGAAGCTCCGCTACCACCAAAGAGCACCCACATGGCCGTTTCAAGCTTTAAAGGACTTGGAAAGGTCAGATCAAGCTCCTAGCATCAAACCCAGAATAAAGCTATACCCCTCCCACACTTTGAGAGAGCAAACACCATGCTTGACGACCTCTATAGGGCGTCACACCTTGAAGGTACATAGGATCATATCTACACTCCAACATGTATTAAAATCACCGCGTACGTGTATGGCAAGTGATTGAGTCCAACCAGAAAACAAACTTATCTTTATTCTAGATATTCTCGATGCCGTGATTAAGCCAAAGTCAATAACATTTAAAGGAAGGATTTCGCCCGATAAGGGGGGGATTTAATTAAGAAAATAATGGCAGGAGAATCAGGAGTTGACCGATTGGACGGTGTATGAATGCACCCAAGTATGCATGAGAGAGGGGGAGATTGAGAGAGTCGAGTTTAGCCTAAATTCTATGATCAGAACAAGGCCATCTTTGTAGTCTACTATTCGACAGGCAAGTGGTTGCCACCCTACTGTACCCCGGAGTGATTGAAAGCGTTTGAGTGATTTTTTACGATATTTGTGATTAATAACAAAGCCATTATATTCCTCTTTCACATCATGTAAGCACTTGTTTTTAAACATCCACCATTCTACGAGCAAGTTAGGTACCAAAGGTACCAACCCTGGCCACCACCTCCGTGGTAGTGGTCCCGAGGGTGTTAATCGAAATTTCTCACCCCGATTATATTTTCCGCTAACAAGTTGAATTAATAATTTTGAGGATTATTGGAGCTCAAAATACTATGTGTCCATTAGGTCTTCTTGCTAGCCCTATCGATTTAGGTAACAAGGGTCATGGTTAATTAATTGGATTGTCCAATTAATTGTGTTATGAAAATAGCACATATTTATTCGGAAATTAATTGAATAATGAGATTATTTAATTAATGAATATGGTGTTTAAATAAATTAAATAATGACATTATTTAATTATGTTATTAATCACTAAATGAAGGTGTTAGTTGATATTTTATTTTACATAAAATAAGGTAATATGATTATTTTATTTTATTAGATTAAATATTTGAAATTGAATTTAAAATGTTTAAACTCAAAATAAATATTTAATATCTTTTAAAATAAAAGATACGAGATATCTTTTAAAAGTTTTTAAAATATAAAATATCACCAGTTTTTTAAAAGTTAATATATATATATGTGAGATATAAATTGTTTTTTGAAAACTGATCAAGATTTACACACATAAGTTGATTATCAATGCACTATGTTTTTGTGTAATAGGGTGCGTAAGATCAATACACTAAAAGAGAAGAAAAGAGAAAAACAAAAATTGGGTGGGGTGCAATTCATTGCACTGAAGCATAAAATAAATATATATTATTTTTGCTTTAACTACTAGAAGTGTTCTAGGTAGTTTTCTTTGAGGAGGGAAAGTTTCTCCAATCTTCTCTACATCATCCACCTAAGTTCCTGAGTATGTGACGTGCGCCCACACGTAGTTGCCGATCCCAGGTCATAGCGAGGAAGATCCGGTGGTACAGACTAGGAGCATTGCAAGAAGTGAAGGAGCCTCCAAACGTTGGTAAGGTTATAACTTTTACTTCTGATTATTGATTTCAATTTCCTGTGTATACATATATTTTATTACTGTAATAATGTTGTATGTATAAGTTTCAAAAAAATTACGATCCCAAATTCACTGGTCCTAGATCGTTTACGATTTGTATAAAAAAATTTAAAACCTATTTCCGCTACGTTACTAGTGAGCGGAGTTCCAACAGTGATACTTCGATAAGCCTTTCTGCAACATGTATAAACAACAATTTATCAGAATTAGAACACGATTTAAAATTGCATCGAGTGTCTGAAAGATTGAGTAATTCCATTCATATTTCCCCAATTGAGAATTACAGCCAGAAGACTTGTTTGAATTGCGATGAAATGGGACACAACAAAGCAAGTTGCCGGAAACTATCATTTGATGCAGCTCAGCCAACCAAATGTCCACGCACTTGCAGTATATGTCACATACCAGGACACAATAGATAAACTTGTCCATATTGTCCATCCTCTAGCTAAAATGACCCCATAAGTTGAGAGAAACTTTTATCGGGACTCAGCTTAATTCCTGGACAACGTTTGATTCTCATATATATACTATTTCTTGGTTTTAAGGAAATTAAGTGTAATATGGGATCTATTTAAATTGTTTTTTCATTCAGTTGTTTAAGTAGTTCAAGCTTGTAATATCACCTTATGATATCAGATCTGAATTGTTTAATGTTAGGTGTAATTGCACATTTATTTTCCAATCGCAATTAGGTAGGTTGGGAAGTAGTCAATGTTTCAAAGTATCCCTCTTATAAACATTTACGAAAAAGTTACCGATCTACATACAAAGATTGTGCAATCCACGATGGCTAATTTGTGCTTATATTTACAATGGATGTTACAGGGTCTCTTCTTGCATAGCAATGCAAGCTAGGCATCTATGTGTTTCCAACAAGGGTCTACTATCATCCTCTAATGGTGTTAAAACATCCTTTTCTTGCAAGGTTTCAAGTGAGGTAGGAGTGGGTGAAAATGAATCATCCACTTGCATAAGTGAAATACTGAAATTCATTTTATCTTTATAGTGTAAATATACCTAGAGGGGGGGGGGGGGGGGGGGTGAATATGTATATGCTTAAATTTTAGTCTTCTTTTAAAACGATGCAATTATAATAATGCTTAATGAAAATTGCAAACAAAGACACAAGATTTTTACGTGGTAAACCTCTGAAGAGGAAACATCCACAGGTTAGCAACCACTTGCAAAAGCAAATCCACTAGTAGATAAAACAATTACAACCTCCCAAGTGAACCCCCTTCACCTAGAAATTACCCTTTTATCCTACTTAATGAACTTGCTCACCTTTCCGAACCCTCCCGACCCTAGGCAAGACTTCCTTGCTTAGTTACCCAAGTCCTCCAAACTCTAATTAAGACTTCCTTGCTCAACAATCCAAGGTCTCCTACCTCTTGTTGAGACTTCGACTTGCTTAGCTATCCGAGTCCTCCTGACTTCTAACTAAGACTTCCAATCACTCAAATCAATGAATCACTCTAAGATATGAGACTTCCTACCTCTTCATAAGGCAATGATTTAGGTGCTACACAAATGATTCAATCACACACAAATAGAGAATGTAGATCAAACAAAACTCTACGAACATGCAACAAGATATGTAGATGAGTCTATCAAAGCACATTCACAAATACATCAAGATATCTAAGCATGTAATCCAATAAGAACCAAATCAAAGAAATAGAGATATCAATTGAAATTGACCTGGTTCATAGAAAATGAAATCAAGTCTAGAAATAGACAATAAAGCATAATAAAAAAGATTTCGAGAAACAATTTCATGTTTATCAAGTTTAGCACAAATCTTTCAATTTAAGACAAACCTAGCTAAACTTGAAAATCAATTAAACAAACCAAAAAGTGAAATCAAAATCATCCTATTCATGCTTCTTAATCAAATAACATCAATAAAATAGATCAAAGAAGAAAACTAAGAAGAAGATGATTTTACCAAACAAGGTTGAAATCTCGAATTGAAGATTTGATCACCGTGAAAAATCAAGACATCCTTTGGTTTTGGAAATACTTTGTGTTTGTAGATCTTCTCAAGACACTCGAAAACTGTTTTTGAATCAAGTGATTCGGAGTAGAATTGAGAAAGTAATCACACAAAAAAAAAATCAAAAAGTTGAAAGAAAATATTTGCAGTTGTTCTTCAAATCTTCAACTTGTAATGAATGAGAGGGAAGGAGTGTGTTTTTAAAGGAAACCAACCATATGACCAAAACAGCCTCATGCCTTAGAGCCTTCCCGAGATGGCGCTTGGGCATCTTGGGGCAGCAAGGCTCTTGGGCCGAGATGGCCATGCACCATCTCGGGCAAGCACCAAATCATGGCCTTCGGCCATGATGCTCCTCCCTTGCACTCCTCTCGCGTTCTTTGACCGTTCTTTGGCCTCTGAACTTTGAATTCGAATCGTTTGAAGATTACAAACCAGAACTCTCTTACAAACATAAGAGTATAAGAAAATCAACCCAGAAAATAATAATTCAACTCGATACACAAAGAAGAAGACAATACATGCAACATGACCGGAAAGTTTCATATCTCTTGACTCGAAACTCAAAATCAAATGTATGAGAAACCAAAATGACTGGAACTTAATCTTGAACAATCTAAGGTTAGTGTGGATGACACATATATCGTGTAACCTGTTAGTGCAAAATCGGGCAAGGTTAGTGTGGATGCTGCATGTTGGTCTTGTCCTCTCGTATGGTAAAAAGATCGTGTAATCTATTATTTTAGATTTTAACCTATAAGGTATTTGTTTTGGTATCGTGTTTCGTATACTGTCTTCGTGTTTCATATAAGTTGTTTGTTATGTCCTCCTGTAAAGTATTGGGGTAGTATTCAGGGAGTATTTACTTTCCACATACAACATTTGAATCCTTTATGAACCATGCAACTTGGCCGTAGATAAACTTGTCCAGATAGCCCATTGATGATTTACTTGTTCGAACAATGCTTAAAAATTGTCTCCAAATACAGATGATGATATCTACGATTATAATTTATATCTTCTAATGGTTGTTCACATACAAACATTCTTTCTGAAACTAAGAATCAGAAAGTGAACAAGAAACATGTTACCCACCCATAATATCAACTACTTTTAACAATTTCCATTCAAGGAAAAACCTAACCAATTCCTTATATTATTTTGGATTTCATTTCAATCGTCTTAGTTTAATGAGAAATTAGAAACTAAAATCCATGAACAAAACAAACATTGGGTATATTATTCAATAGCATTGGCTAACAAAGAATACAAAGCCAGATGTAACAATGAAAACGACTCAGTAATAACACAAACTAGGATCGAGTAACAACATACCTCACCACCAGTGGTGCACTAACAATTGTAATAGTTTATCCAAGTACTTGAGTCCGCACAGTTTATCCTTTTTTGTTTACAAGGGTTTGGTTACACGGTGGTTGTCTATCCGTAAGTAAACTTCCACGAATACAATCTCTAGGGCATTCATTTATTCCTTTTTTATGCACCAATTGGTCCCTTTTCCTCACGAAAATCACGATTCCTCTTCCAATCATCCAAATTTGCACCGAATTCATGAAATTACAGTACTATAGCCCATAAGACACAAAACTACACTCGAAAATAAGACAGAGGACAAGGAATGAGGTCAAAAATATTGAATAATTTTGGTGTGATCACATTCAAGTACATAGGCCATGGTACAGACAACTAGGGCCTTCTGAAGAATACCGCAGTAGGGACCGCTGTGCATGCATGTGCACAAGCCACGGTGCCCTTAGCATGCAACATCCGGAACCAACTATTGTTAGGACTACGGTTGAGGCAGGTGCATAGCTAACGACCTGCATTACATTCAGGAGAGAAATTCTCTTTTCCAAGCAAATAAAACACACTATCCTAAATGCGTGATGTGCAAGTGTAGAGTGTGATGAATGTCATAAAATTCATCATTCAAAGACATTTAAACATTTGAAATCAATGCTTAACAAATGGCAATATATGCAAGTGAGTGTGTGCAACTATATCTGAGTAAAGTCAAGTAATCTACCTTCCTTGAAGCACTTGGAGTCCTATGGAGTTGATGATGGGTGATCTTCAAATCATAATCTACCCTTTACAATATTAGAACCCAATTACGATTTTGTTAATTAAATAAGCTAATAAAAAATTGAGACACTTACAGTCTCCTTCTTTGGCTGTTTCATGACAAAAACACCACTCACAAAGCAACCTCACAAAAACAAAAGAAGGTTGGCTAATAAAATTTTCTACATTACAAAAAGCCTATAATCTGGGTCTTTAACATCTTCAAGTCATCCAAAGCTAGTAGAAAATTCCAACCTACACATAATCAACAAGAGAATACCTTTCGAGAACAAGAGTGTGTGAGGTGCTTTCAATAAAAACAATTGCAATAGTCTTAGCAAATTAAACTAATACAATCAAATAATGTAATCAGGCTATGCTGTGCAATGCAACATGCTTCCCCTAAATAATTACATCAACTCCCCCAATGAATAAGCAAAAACTCTCTCAAAGACTAAACATCTCTCCCTCTAAATATGATACCAAGGACCCCTACCACAACCTTTCTCCCCCTTTTTGTCATGAGATAGGCAAATGGAGTCTCCCCTAATTGGTAAGCATTGGCAAGGAGAGTTTATGGAACAAAAACATATGCATACTCATATAATCAAATTTATGCAACTCAATTAAGTAAAAGAGAATCAAGGAGTTTTATTTTATAAAAATTGTATGAAATGATGCTTTGCATAGAAGACAAGTTGTATTCAAGATCAAAAGCAAGGTATTTGGCAAAGTAAACAACAACGGTTTCCAAAAGAATTTGTTGACGACAATTTCTTGATGGTCAAGAAGGTCAACAATATGAACTTTCACAATCTGTAATAGTAAAAGGATCACAAAAAAGTAACTGTAACGTAACTTAGAAATATATGGTAAAACTTCGATGACCGTAGAAACGTCTACGGACGGTTGCGTATGCATTCAAGTCACATACATTAAAGAAATATTTGAATTACAACACACGATCTCTCTTGCCTCTCCTGTCGTTATTCGGTCTATTTACAACGTGATTTACAGATGTATTTATACATGTTTAGCTAAAGTTTCGTTTCTTGGCATGCAAGCCAAATATTGACAAAAGCGAGATCTTTCCTATTTGGGTTTATCTACTTAATGACATTAATTGTATAGATCTTTTATGACAATATATATCTTCAGGAGAATATATTTGTTTCCTTCTAAAATTTATCATTATGTTTGCGTAAGTATGTAGTGTTGTTACCATCTTGGGAGTCTCGTGGCTTAAACTAGAAAGATAAAACTTTATGGGATCTTTTGTGTTGTCCCTCGTGCATCTTCTTTGTTGTCCAGGGTAGAACTAAGTACGCGGTAACACATGGCTCATCCTTACTCAGACCTATTCGAACTTCCACTGAATATTCCTACTGTGGGGACTTAGACACCATCCAGGATACTAACCTGACAACAATTCTTTACGATGAAGTGTCCTGCTTACGTGGTTTTGTGATGATGTGTACTTTAGATAAGATTAACGTATAACAGTACCCCCTTAAAATTCTTTTGTTGAGTAAAACTTATTCTTCACTTGGAAAAAGTTTTTAACACATGTTTGCCTGACTATGATAGCTCTGTTGGTTGTCTTTTCCTTCATAAATACTTCATAAATCAAGAAATTAATATTATTCCTCGTTACATTAAAGTATTAATGACGTGTCTTAATGGCGTCCATTACACATGATTTGTCTTTCACACGAAATCCCACTGATTGTGACATTTAGATGTTCTGGCAGCTTGAAGCCCTTTCCTTATGCCACTTGTCCCCTCTCAATTTTGTGTTCCTGATAGCATTAATGAGACACAACTTTCTGACTATCTGATGCGTCACCCACATCACATACGCTCTTTCGCTTCCCATTTTTTCATGATATTAACCCATGGTTTAGAATTCGAAACCACTAATTTTGCTATTTAAACTAGCACGAAACAATTTTTTGGGTCACTTTTTGGTTTAAGAGAGAAAACCCTAGAAGATTTCTTGCTGCTATATTTTTTCCTACTTTCTTCAGTTTTATTTTGTAGATTTCTCTCTCTCTATATTCATCATATGTTGAAGGTTTTCTTGGATTCACTTGTTCCCTCAACAGACAACTCAAGGTTAGTTTTCATGGATCATGTTGCAAGACATCATCTTTTTGTTGTTGTAATGAAGGCTCTTGAGAAAAGTGATACTTTTATGGCTTCCTACATTTAAAGGTTGATGGGGGATACACCCACTAACCAACATTATTTCTTGAACGTTGTTGTTTTAGGGCTTCATCATAAAGTTTCCCCTACCCCTGATTCTGAATCTTCCTACACTCAGGCCCAATCTAACCCATATGTTTCTACTCGTATCAATTTTTACCCTTGGAAGAGAATGAGAAAGCATACAAGCCAACATCGCAATACTCGGGTTGGGGTTCAGATGTTGAACAAGCATGATGTCGATGAGGAGCATCGAGCACCTCGTATACTTCCAATGAGCGCATATGCGCTTATGACATCGAACCAAATATTATTGGCAAAGCTAAGATTGAGAAGTATTTTTACCGATTTGACTTAGATGCGAATCTTATTCGACTGGAAATGGTAAGGGATAGAGCCGCATTGAATCCTCCGTCCATGATGGTGGCTATTTTTGGAGCGAAGCTCTGCTTTGGTATAACACTCTCTTTTCAACCTTTTATCACTCAATTCTTGGCAGAAGCAGAAATTGCTCTGACCCAACTTGCCCCAAATAAGTACAGGATCTTGATGTGCTTGTGGCACATATGGAAGTGAATGGGTTTACCCTCACCTACCCCTCATAAAATTAGGCACTTCTATACTTTAAGACAATCTTGTCAGGTAAGGACCTACTTTCTCCTTTCCAGTCAGCCTGACAGTTGGATCCTAGAGTGGGTAGATGTTGAAGGGACAATCTAAGCGTCTACTGACAACAAGAAAAAAGGCATCATCTAGGGCTTTCCCACCTCCAACAAATATGGGAAGAACAATTGGTTTTTTGTTAAAGAGGGTTGGGGACGTTCGATTGACTTTGACCTAGATGGTGTTCGGGTGACTCGAAAAGTCCCTAGCTACTTTTGTTCACCCGTTACCTGAAACCACACACCCTTACTTTTACAACTAGGGAGTTGCCCAGCCCTGCCAGAGTTGTCGTGTGATTACCAGAAAAGTGAAGTAGGTCATATCTTTTTAATGAAAGACAAATGATCAAAGCCAACCTTTTTGCTCAGATTTTTGTCCACCGTAAACACTGTAAGTTGGTATTTATATATATATATATATATATATATATATATATATATATATATATATTTTGTTTTATTGACTAATCTCAAATTTCTATTGTATGACTTAGATATTATCTGTAATGCTTAGGCTCGCTATGTAAAATCCATTATTCGATTAGGTCATAAAGAAGCAGCTCATCAGGAAGTGGCAGAAATTTCTTCGCCTGACGATGTGTCAGACAAAGATTCTGAGGGTGTTAAAGTCGACAAGCAAGCATCTGAGTATATCCTTAAGGAATTCCCTTGACAGGCCGCAGGTGAATTGAGTAGGCCAAGGAGCATGAATGGTTCTAGCATTGAGCAAAGAATGCCTGATGATTAAGACGTGTAGAGGGGTCGTGCTGCAAGCGTGGTAGCTATGAGGTTCAGTCTTGCCAACGGGGAATCTGTCGAATAGGGTCAGGCTACTGAGGCAGCAACCGAACAACCTTCTGTAAAGGGAAAGCAAAAGGTCAGAGAATCTCCCACCAAGTCAATTGTTCCCTCTCGTCCCATTGTTTTTGAATCTTTCCCAACTGTTGTTGAGGAGGTTGGTGATAAAGATCCTGCTACTGATCTTGACACTAGCTTTAGGCAGACTAGGAAGAGGAAAACATCCTATTCGCCAATCTGACCTCTCTAAAAAATTCCTAGGGTCGTGGCATAATGACGAAGATATTGTTGCAAGGTATTCTATGGGTGTCCAGGCTGAGAAAATTGCTGTAAATTTATCGGGTTCGTTCACTCAGGGACACCCGCTCGATTACTAGCGTCGAAGACCCCCATATTTTTTATGCTAATACTGTCGATGTAGGGTTATCAGACTGATATATAGATCCTTCCCCCAAAGACATGCTGAAAGCCATGTCTTCGGGTCATGCTTACATCGGAGATGACCATTGGAGCAGTTTCAGGCATGGGACTGCATCTGTATGCCTTCAAATCTTTTTTAATAGTGCTACCTATATAAATATTCATCTTTATTGCATATGATTGGACATTTCCTTGCCTTTCGGTTTGAATTTCCGTTCACAATAACTTGATTTCTTTTATAGATGGTGGCCAAAGTTTCTATGGCTTTACAGACCTAACAATCACAAGCTTATCGAATAAGGCATTTGGAAGCTCAATTAAAAGAGAGCAAGGACAACCGTGCTAGGGTTAAGGCTGTATACCAGAAGAAAATCAGCACGAACCAAGAACATGCAGATAGGTGTTTGGCAAGGTAATTAGCGGCTGATGAGAGGGCTTCATTTGCTGAGGAAAAAGCAAAATCCTTTGAAAGTCTGTTGTCTGATGCTCAAGAATCGATGCTTCGTGCTGAACAAGAAGCTGAAGAGGTTAAGTTATCCTATGAACACAATCCTGAAGATCTTAAGCGTTAAGCTTTAACTGTTGAATCCCTTTCTAAATAGGCTAAATGGGAATTGTAGGTGTAAGGAGTCGATTGTTTTAAAAGGCCTTCAGCTTACGATGCCCTGCTCCATAAGAAGTTCTAACATGGGATGGTCTCGGTGGGTGAATTCTTTAAAGTGAATGACCGAACAACGGTTAAGGCCCGATCAAATTAGGAATTATCGATAAAGAATCACGTCGATTGTTCCTTACAAGCCATTCGGATTCAGATGAAGGAGTGGCGAGTCTAGTGCCGTAGTCGAGGCAAGGACCCCCACCCCATGAATCTAGAAGTCCCTATAGAGCATGTCTTTTCAACTTTCTATACGAATGATAGTGGCGGGATGGATGGGGAAGAAACTGACATTGTTCCCATAGCTGGGATTGACTATAGCGCTTGGATGGATGACAAAGTGGATGAGATTACTTGGCTTTCGAACGAAAGTCTCCTAAATGAGTATGAGATAGTGCCTGACTCAAGCGTAGGTGGTAGTAGCTCAAAATCCCCCACACCACCTTAACTGTTCATTTTTTTTTGTATATTGTGTATACTGGTTTGATTTGACACTATTTTTCTTTTTGAATTATCTTGCATGACTTATCATGATTCGAGATATAAGCTTGGCTGAGTAGTACCTCTAAGCCCTTTTGTTGAGTATTTGGCTACCAAGTTCACTTTTGTAATGCAAATTATCTTATTTAACTAGCTAGTGTTTTTAACCGAGAAGCTTCATAATAAAACTGAGTTGTCTTATGAACTCGTAATTATGCCTGACCTAGTTTCTACCCGAGTGTTACATCGAAGTTTACCACGATCATACACTTGGGTCCTTGCACAAGTCAACTAGGAAGTCACCTGGTTTTTTTTGTGCAAAGGTTTGTCGAATCGTTGGATAGTGAATCACCCAATACAGCTATGCAACTCACCAAGTCTACCCTAACGATGCCCAAAGCCATTTTCCAGGTGTGCTGGTGCTTCGGGTTTGCCTTTTTGCTAAGGTTTAGATTTTAACCTTGCTCGGCTGGCATGCTATCTTAAGCTTCTCCGCCCATTTGGGTGTAATTGTACTAAATTAATGGTACCCGAGCATTTTATTTTTGTCATTTCATGTTCTCATTATTTCTGATCATTTTTTCAGAAGGGTTCAACGTAGGAATTTTATTCATTTTCTGTAAAAACTAAACTGAATAGAATTAAACTTAATTCAAAACTCAACATCTAAAAAGAAACCTGAAAAGAAATAAAACTAAAACCAAAGCAAGCTTTGCTAATTTAAGGTTCTTCAAGAATCCCTCAAGGATAAAAATCTTCAGATACAGGGCATTGCATGGCCGTGGTAAGACACTTCCTCCTGGTCGGGCGATCCAATATACTCCATGTCCAGCTATCCCGTCAGTTAAATATGGTCATTCCCATTTGTCAGCGAGGGATCCCGCCACTTTATCTTTACTCTCATGAGCACAAGGTCTCCCAATTGAAATTTTCTAACCCAAACATACGAGTTATAATATATGACTGCCCTTTGTTGGTAGGCTGCGTTTCATACTTGGGACCTCTCTCTTGCTTCTTCCAACTTATCCAGGTTCTGTAACAACGTGTCAACATTGTGCCCTTCGTTATATAGTTGGACCTTAGGGGATATGTAAGATGTCTCTATCGGGATTACGATCTCCATTCCATATGCTAAAGAGAATGGGGTTTACCCCGTAGGGGTTTTTCCAGTTGTTTGGTATGCCCATAGAACCTCAGATAATTTCTCTACCCAACTGCCCTTTTTTCCAATTTAGTTTTGCTTGATTACCTTATTTACTATTTCTGCCTGCCCATTCGTCTGGGGATAAACAAGTGTAGCGTAGTAGTTGGAGATCTTGTATTCAACACAAAGTTGTCTAAATTTCAAATTATCAAATTGAGTGCCGTTGTCAGTGATGATGGTGTTTGGGACTCTAAATCGATAGGGTATGTTCTTCTTCATAAAATTTATAGTGTTTGCTTCTGTGATGTGCACTAATGCTTCTACCTCTACCCACTTTATGAAATGGTCAATTGCTACGATAGCGTGTTTCGTGCCTTTTTTCGTTACAACTGGCTCCTACCCCTTGTATGATTCCCACACACACCGCTGTGGATTTCCTTTGGTATCTGTTTGGCTTCCTTTTCTGCTATGCATTCTTGGAGTGGCTTGGAAAATCCTCTCCTGTATAGTTCTCCTCCGATCCTAGTATACCTGGCTGACCTATACCTGTAGCATTTTGCCTCTGGAGGATCCTTTGAGAGCATATCCTCTTCTAAATATTTCCTCAGCAAGACCATCCAACCACCTGGTTGAGCTCAAATTTATGCATACTGAGATCTTCTAATTCTAATATGCTCGGCCTGAGTAGGTGTGCCACTGGAATAGTTTTAGATCCGATGCAAGTTATGGTTGATGCTAGTTTTGACAAAATGTCTGCTTTTTCATTCTCGTTACGCGGGGTCTGAGTAATCTGAAATTCTTTGAATTGACCAAATAAGCGGCCATGCTACCATCCCTAGCTTGGTATTTATCTAGAATCTGGTTGACGATAACTTGGGAGTCGTTGAATATTTCTATTTCATCTTCTCCGAGTACAATGTACACCCTGATGCCTGCCAGTAGTGCCTCGTATTCCGCTTAATTATTTATTGCTTTGAAGTTGAATCTCATAGCACACTCGATGTTATTTTTTTTCTGGAGTAGATACTTCAATCCCTATCCCATTGCCATGAGTATTCGACGAACCATCAACATGCAATTTCCATGAAAAGTTATTTCCTTCTAATATCCTCTTGACCTCCAGGTTAGATTCAGTGAATTCATCTACGAAATCCGCCACAACTTTTCCTTTGAAAGATGCTCTGGGAACATATTTATGTCAAACTCGCTTAGTTCGATTGCCTACTTTTCCAGTCTTCCCGATAACTCGGGTTTCAGTAGAATCTGTTTGAGCGAGCAATTAGTAAGCACCTCTACTGCATGTTCTTAGAAATAGGGCCTTAATTTTCTGGCGACTGAAACCAATGCTAGTGCCATCTTTTATGCCCGTGAGTACCTTATCTCTGCTGGTGTAGGGAAAATCGCACAACGGAAGCGTGAAATTAGGGTTTGAAATATTTTAAAAAAATTCCCTTTTAATAGAAAGCACCTAAACCCTAGAATAATTGATGTATATTAAAAGTATCATACCTTTTTTTTCATGATGATTGAACTAGCACCGAATTGAATCTGCAAGATCTTCCAATCCAATCACGAATGTGAATCATCTAGGACTGTGGACTCCCTTTCTTTTAATTGTATACCTGAGGATGGAAACAAACAAAACGTCATTCTTTGTTAGTCACAATAATCCTCCAAGAAGAAAAACAAATGACATTAGGACACCTGTTAATTATCAATCAATTGGATTAAAACTCGCGTGAACCTAGATTCGATGTTGTACACAAAACCTTTTAATGTAAAGGCTACTCACTATAGAATACAAAACATTTTTTCTTCCTTTTCCTCTTTGCCAAATTTTCACACACCAATCTTTAGAGTTGGATGAATTTATCTAGAGCAAGATCAAAATTCTATACACTCAAAATTCCCCTTTAGCCGAAATTTACTCTAAGAAAATTTGCCTTGGCCGAAAATTTCTTCTTGTAAATTATATGCTTGGTCGAAATTCCTTTTCTAATTTCTTATGCTTGGACGAATTTTAGTGCTTGAATTCATGCCTTGGCCGAAATTTAGAGGTAGTATATATAGGATCACAAATCCTCTCCTAAGAAGGATTTACTTGGTATTCGAGAATCCTATCCTTAGGTGGATTTACTTAGTGACCAAGAATCCTTTTCTAAAAATGAATTCTTCCCTACACCAAAACTTCTAATCCAACTCAAATAGTGTATTTGTGACCATACTAAGAACTTCATAATTTGACTAGATAAATAATTCCATTTATTTATCTACTTATCAAATATAGTCTTTAATATTAATTATACTATCAACAATAGTGAAATATTAGGAGACCTTCTCCTACAAGGAAAAAGATTTTGACTTTTAATTAAATAATTACCAAATTAATTATTTTGTGTTTAATTAAATAAAAAAATAAAAAAATAAAAAAATAAAAAATATATATAAGACTATTAAATAGTCCTTTGCCGCCCAAGCCAATATATATTGGACAATATTGTTTTTTCTATTCTATTAAATCCATGGGACCTTAATAAGAAGTCTACATGTAAACTAGACCCATTCTTACTAAAAGAAACAAGTCCACATGTCTTAATACAATTCTGGATGGACCCATAAATTGGTCTGTTAGAATATATCAAGTGATCCATGCAGGTTCGTGTGGATTGGGGATCTTGGCAGGCTATCTAAATTTAAGCTCCAATAGACACAACCCAATCATAATCAACAAATGATTCACTTAGGTCCGATCTATTAATTTTAGTTCATTCCACTAAAGAACTAAAATTGAACTCTTAAATAAAGATAGAATAAGTTATTATTGCTTACTCATATCCTAGACAGTCTTAATGGAGAAAGTGTATCCTCGTGATGAATATTAGTGGTCGCCAAGAGCTCTTAGAGCGCATATAGCTCTCCAAGTTACCATATTTACTCAATGACCGTATTTTGAACTTGGATATTTTGACTTGTCAAGAAACCATATTTCAATAGACACTATTGAAAACTTAACGTTAAGATTTAATATTTAATACCTCAAAATATCCATATGATGGTATTCTACTCACATTTAATAAATGGAGTCTCGATGTCCATATCTATAAATGAAGTCCTTTATCGAAATGAATACCACCAAACTATCGAGGATAAACTATGCTATATAATCGTACTCATTGATAGATCAAATGATAACACTTGGCATCATAAGTCCATCATTTATCTTTGGATTGAGATAGACTCTCCGATTGTCCTCAAGTGAAAACTTTTATCCACTGACGGTTGTGGATAAATTAATTCACTGTGATCCTATTCAATGCACCTGGTGCACTAGATTATTTTGCCTAAAGACACAACACTTTGATGATTTTAGACTCATCATAACACATTTGATCCCACTCAAATGCTAGCAAAAGAATCTACAACTTCAACAAGATAACGACACCCAATCTTTATCTTAAGTTGTGAATATTGTTCATGACTAACAAAAGAATTGTATCTACCTTATACATATCCATATGCATAAACAATTCTTCTTTTCCATAGTCTTTTGGCATTATGATTATTTACTTTTGACAATTACAATAATTAAACTATAAATGCTATAAGATTTGTTAAACAAGAAATCACTTTTATTAATATGAAACGATTGTCAAAAACATTACTACACTCTTGCTATTGAGCATAATCCTAACATTTTCCCACTTGCTCTATAGCAAGTGTGTCATATCTCTCATCCCTATGTTCTCTTGATTCCCATCAAAACACTTTTGTGAAAGAGCCTTTGTAAAGGGATCCGCTAGATTTTCTACTGACACGATCTTGGTAATCTTCATGTCACCGCTATGCTCAATTTCCCTCAGAAGATAATACTTTTGTTTAATGTGTTTCTCTCTCTTATGACTTCTTGGTTCTCTCGAATTAGCCACTGCTCCACTATTGTCACAATAGATAGTGATATGCTTATTTGCATAAGGAACATTTCCAAGTCAATCAATATTTGACGGAGCTGGACAGCCTCTTCAGTAGCTTTGCATGCGGTAACATACTTGGCTTTCATGGTGGAGTCAGCAATACAAGATTGCTTGATACATCTACATATGACTGCCCCTCCATCAAGAGTAAACACAGATCCAGATGTCGATCTTCTAGAGTCAAAATCCAATTGGAAATATGAATCTATATACCTAACCGGAATTAAATCCCCTCCGGAGTATACAAGCATATAATCTCTCATTCTCCTGAGATACTTAAAAATATGCTTGACTGCCGTCCAATGATCAAGACCAGTTTTGATTGAAACCTGCTAACTATGCCGACAACAAAACAAATATCTGGTCTACTGCAGTGCATTGCATACATGAGACTCCCAGCTATCGAGGCATATTGAACTCTACTCATGAATTACTCTTCATACTCATTCTTAGGAACTTGTTCCTATGAAAGTTTGATTCCATGTCTGAAATGTAACTTACCCCTTTTGGAATCTTGCACGAAAAATTTAGACAAGATTTTATCTATGTATGAAACTTGGGATAAGGCAATTGTTCTATTCCTTCTATCTCTTATGACTTGGATACCAAGAATATAACTTGCTTCTCTTAAGTCTTTAATATCAAATTGTTTTGCTAACCATTCTTTTACTGATGTCAAAACACCTACATCGTTTCCAATGAGTAGTGTATCATCAACTTAAAGGATTAGAAAAACCAACTTGTCACCTTTAATCCTTTTATATACACGTGGTTCATCAAGGTTTTGAACAAATCCAAAAAAATTCTAGGCTTGAAGAACCTTACGTTCTAGGATCTAGATGTTTGTTTCAATCTATATACGGATATTTACAACTTGCATACCCTTTCCTCTTGGCCTTTTTCAATGAATCCTTCTTGTTGCATCATATAGATGCTTTTCTCAAGACTTCCATTAAGGAAAGCTATCTTGATGACCATTTGCCAAATCTCTAGGTCTAGAGATGCCACAATGGACAAGAGTATCCTAATGGATCTAAGCATGACCATAGGGGAGAGGGTTTCGTCATAATTGATACCTTCCTTCTGTGTGTAACCTTTAGCTACCAATTCTAGCTTTAAAGTTTTCCACCTTTCCATCCATTCCTCATTTCCTCTTGTATAGCCACTTGCACCCGATGGGTTTTATCCCTTTAAGCAAGTCTACAAGAGACTAGACTTTGTTTTTGAACATAGATTCAATTTCGGATTGCGTTGCCTTTTGCCAATGGCGGCAATCAACATCTTCCATTGCTTCCTTGAATGTATAGTGATCATCGTCGTTCGGGAGATTCTCTACAGATTCTCCTAGACCGATGTATCACTCGGGTTGTCTACTAATCCTCCCACTGTGACGAGGTATGGCAGATTGTTGATCTTGTGTTGGTGTAGAACTCACAATTGGGCTAGGTTGTGAAACCTCTTATGGAATTGTATCTCTTGAAAGCTCATTCAGGACAATTCTACTTTTAGGCACAAAATTATTCATCTAGTCCTCTTCCAGAAATTTAACATTTGTAGAAACAAATACTTTAAGATCTGAAGGACTATAGAAATAATATCCTTTTGTTCCTTTTGGATACCCTACAAATATGCTTGTTTATGAATGGGACTCCATCTTTTCTGTCTTTCCTTTTAACACGTGTGCAGGACATCCAAATATCCTTAAGTGTTGTAAACTAGGCTTTCCCCCTGTCCATAACTCTTACGGTGTTTTAGAAACTGACTTAGATGGTACATTGTTTAGAATGTACATGGAAATTTGTAAAGCATATCCCCAAAAAGAATTAGGAAGCGTTGAATAACTCAACATAGACCTAGCCATTTCCAAAAGAGTTCTATTTCTCCTTTCTACCACCCCATTTTGTTACGGTGAACATAGTGCAGAAAACTAAGAAATTTTCCCATTATCAATAAGATATTACTGAAACTCACCAGATAGATATTCTCTACCACGATTAGACCTCAAGATTTTTATGCGTTTCTCAAGCTGATTTTCTACTTCAGATTTAAATGCTTTGAACATGTCAAAAGCATCTGACTTATGTCTCAGAAGATACACATAGCCAAATCTTAAGTAATCCATGAAAGTGATAAAGTACTCATATCCACCTCTAGCTTGAATGCTTATAGGACCACATACATCAGTGTGTACTAATCCTAAACATTCAGTAGCTCTTGAGCCTTAGGTCGTGAATGATCTTTTGGTCATCTTACCTTTCAGACAGGATTCACGAGTTGGTAGCTCATCAACCTTTAAGTCACTTAAAGGTCCATCACTAACCGATGTGTTAATCCTATCAAGGTTAATATGACCTAGGCACAAATGCCGTAGGTGGGTTTCATCTTTTGATAATTTTACTATTTTATGATTAGGTTCCGTTGATTCCGTGTCTAACAAGTGAGAGATATTTCTATGCAAATAGAATAAACCATTTTCCAATGTACCTTTACAAATAATTTTATCATTATTACTAATAATCAAGGCTTTATTAAAAGTAACCGAATAACCATATTTATTTAAACAAGAAAATTAAATTAAATTCCTCTTGAATTCAGGTACATAATAAACGTCTAATAAATCTAAATGACTATAAGAATAAAAAATAATTCTAATATCTCCCACTGCACTAGCAGGCACCGACGCTCCATTGCCTAAATGCAAGTTGAATTCATTCAAATTCATTCTATTCCTTTGTCCCTATTCACAATAAAGGAAACACTTTCCTTTGATCTTGGTTGCTTTCTTGGTCTCTTTCTAGGTAGGCCCAAATTGCTTTTTCTTTTGTTGTTTCTTGACCTTCTGACGGCTCTTAACAATAGCAACTTTACCAACCATATGAATCTCTTGACCCTTGCCTTTCACAAGAATCTTTTCAGTGCTTTGAACATCTTGCATCAGGCCTTGCAAGGTGTATTCCTCATTGTTTAAGGTGTATAGTCTAACTTGAACTAATCAAAGGATTCTGACAGTGAGTTGATAATCATATCAATTTTTTGTCTCACCATCTATCTCAACACCATTGAGTTCAACAATGTTGAGATGTGCTATGACTTTCCTAATATGATTATTCACAGCCTATCTAGGTTTCATCCTAAGGTTCATGAAAGCAGTCACTGCCTCTCTCTTAGTCGTCCTAGACTTCATAACAAACATCTCTTCCAGAGACATCAATGATACTCATCTCTTTGCTCCTCATTAGATTTATTAATAGAAGTAGGTGTTTTATTAATAGACATAACGAACTTAAGGTTTTTCAACTTGCAACAACAACCCAATTTAACTTTTCCATTTGACATAATTATCATCAGTTTAAGTATTATCTTTTAAGATGTTTGATTAGGGATGGGGTCATGATTTCTTAATAATAAAAAAATTTATATAAATAAACAAACATGATAAAGCACTTTCGAATATTTATCTTGAATTATATAAAATAATTCAATCGTAAAATTAAACAATGATCCAACACCCATAAATGTCATGCCTCCTTTAAGAGTTCACACCATTTACTAGTTGGACTAGGTCCCATGTTAACATAACAACCAACACTTTCAATTTTGGCCTTGTAATTTTATTAACAAGAACTCTTGTAAGGATATTAATAAAATAACATTGAGTGTGTTACCAAGTTATCGACCTTCAATATAATCCCTCACAAATATCCCTCCTTTGGGAGTAGATATTGTTTGGGTTAATTGTCTAGCCTATCCTTATAAGGAAGTATCATGCTAAATTCCATTCATGAATACCTCTAGGGATGTTTTTACATGAACCATAAAGCTCAACTAAACTTGGAGGCAATAGGTGTTCCAAAACACCTTCTCCTACTCAATTATTTAAGGCGTGTGATCGAATTCTAAAGAATGATTTACCAAGTTATCTAGATGCCAATTAGATACCTAAACCATTCAATGCATGTTCATACCAAAAGAGATATATGAGTGGCATTCCTATTCTATATGACATGTTATCAAACAATGACAAACATTCCTATTCTAGCTCAGAATTGAATCCGTAAGATCTTCCAATCCAATCACGAACGTGAATTACCTAGGAGTGTGGGCTCCCTTTCTTTTAATTTTATACCCGAGGATGGAAACAAACAAAACCTCTTTCTTTGTTAGCCACAATAATCCTCTAAGAAGAAAAACATAGAACGTTAGGTCACTTGTGAATTATCATTCAATTTGATTGAAACTCGCGTGAACCTAGATTCGATGTTGTACATAAAACCTTTTAATGTAAAGGCTACTAATGCACTATCAAATACAAAACGTTGTTTCTTCCTTTTCCTCCTTGCCAAATTTTCACACACCAATCTTTAGAGTTGGATGAATTTATTTAGAGCAAGATCAAAATTGTCTACTCTATAAATTTCCCTTTGGCCGAAATTGTTGGAACCCCGTTCACTGGTAACGCAGCGGAAATGGGTTTTAAAACATTTTACACAGATCGTAATATATATCTGGGACAAGTGAACTTGGGATCATAATTATTTTCGGAACAAATACATACAATATGTAAATACAGGAAATTGAATTCAATATCAATAAGAAGATTAAGAAGCTTACCAACGTTTGCAAGCTCCTTCACTTTTTCGATATGCTCCTAATCTGTACCACTGATCTTCCTCGCTATATACCGGGACTGGTAACTGCATGTGGACATGTCACGTACTCAGGATCTTAGGAGGATGTATGAGAATAAAAGAAGAGAAACTATTTCTTCTAAATGATTTACGCCACTGTGCAACACTTGCACCAATGTAGTCACTAAAAAAAAATTATGTGGCTTTTTCTTTTTGGTTTTTGATCAAGTATATATTTTTCACGCCAAAACATCAAATTGCACCTCATGAAATTTCACCTTTTTTTTCAACCGATGCGTACCTCTTTCTTTACAAAAAAATATCATATATATATATATTGCAATTTAAAAAAAAAAATAACAAAATCCACAGATTCGGTTTTTCAAATATTTGTTATACATCATATATATATATATATATATATTTACATACATATATATACATTTATATATATATATATACACATATATATACACACACACACATATATATATATATATATATATATATAAAACTTTTAAAAAACTTGATCAATACTTTATTTGATTTTAAAAAAAATTCAAATAAAAAATATCTCATATCTTTTAATTGATTTTATTTTTTAATTCAAACTATTTAAATTCAAAAATAAAATTATTAATTTAATAAAATAAAATAATCACATTATCTTATTTTATTCAACAAATCTCAACATACACCCTTCATTTAGTGATTAATGAGATAATTAAATAATCTTATTATTTAATTTATTTAATCATCATTATACATTCATTAAATAATCTCATTATTTAATTAATTTTCGAATAAATACGTGCCACTTTCTTAACACAATTAATTAGACAATCCAATTAATTAACTGTGACCCTTGTTACCTAAATCGATCAGGCTAGTAAGGGGACCTAATGGACCCACAGTATTTTGAGCTCCAAAAATCATCAGAATTATTAATTAAACTCTTTAATTAATATTCCTTGATTATTAACTTCGATGTTATTCCACAAAAATTTCGAAGCTGCACTCTTTCAACTGCAGATGCCTTTACACAGACCTATACTGTTGGAATCTCGTTCATTGGTTATGCAGTGGAACTAGGTTTTTAAATTTTTATACAGATCATAATCTGTATCTGGGACCAGTGAACTTTGGATTGTAATTATTTTTCGGAACTAATACATACAATATGTATACACAGGAAGGCTCCTTCACTTTACATTATGCTCCTGTCTGAACCAATCTTACCAACGTTTGGAAGCTCATTCACTTTACAATGTGCTTCTGTCTGAACCACTCGATCTTCCTCGCTATCTCTCGGGACTGATAACTGTGTGTAGGCGCGTCACGGTCTCAGGAACTTGAATGGAGAATGTAGAGAAATACCTGAAGAAACTCTTTCTTCTTAATTTAATATATTGATTTCACGCACACATGAATAGCATCTCATGCAAAAAATATATATTGACTTTTTTTTTCGCGTGTAACATGTAGACCACAAAGAAACCAAAACAACTTTTTCATCTTAAAAAAAAAATAAAAACACGCCTGCATCACAAATATATAATATATATCACTTCTACTTGTGCTGTACATTTTATAAAAAGTCAACTACGTGAGTTTTTTTCTTATATATATATATATATATATATATTTATTTATATATATATTTGTTTGTATCATATACAAACACTTATATATGTGCACACACCAATTTGCATCCAATGCAATCTCTTGTGCTATAATTGATATATATCTTTTCATTATCATTTTCAAATATATCTAATATAATAAAAGTGATAATAAGTATTTTAAATTTAAACTTAAATTCAAATACTTAGATAAATGAGTTAGTAAAATAAAATAATCCCATTATTTTATCTTCACCTAAATCCATATATCAACTAACACCCTCCAATTAATAGTTAATTAACAATTCATAATTATTAATATAATTAAACAATCTATTTAATTTACTAATTTAACTATTAACATTCATTAATTAAATAATCTCATTATTCAATTAACTCCCGAATATATACGTGTCACTTTTGTAACACAATTAATTGGACAATCCAATTAATTAACCGTGACTCGACCAGGCAAGCAAGGGGACCTAATGGACTCACAGTATTTTGAGCTCCAACAATCCTGGGAATCATTAGTTAAACTATTTAATTAATATTCCTTAATAATTAACTCCGGTGTTATTCCACTAAAAATCGAAAGCTGCACTCTCTCAACAGCAGACGCTTTTACACAGACCGATACAACTCGGTATCCATCGATATAGCTATTACATATGGTGTGATCCTCCACAGTAGTTCATAATTAGAGCTGGGTCATAATGTCCGTTAGTACCGTTGATTCTCTAATGGATAATAAATCCTATTTCCTTATGGAATTCGGAGAGCGCTCATATTGCCCAAGCCCCGAATCAACCCTTAAGGGAACTACCATCTACTTCTCACAAGAATGAGTGGATTCCACTATTGTGTACAAACCTTCCCAGGCACAAGCCAAACCGTAATCCCAACATACGGAGCATATTGATCGAGAATAGCATCTGACCTCACCCGTGGTATATCAATGACCACGATCTAACCTGAAGGAGTCGAAGAGACACTCAGGATTAAGATCACCCACATATAGCCATCATTAATTGATATATGTATATATATATATATATATATATATGAATTTCATCGGTAAACGGATCTTGGTGACAGATTCATATAGATCATGGCCCAGTCCTATATCATCACATCATACAAGGTGCCTCTATTCCCATACCTCATATGAACGATTCAAGATAGAATCATCGTACATTATGGAATGGACCGAAACTATAGACTAACCACAAATAAAGTACCCAACTTTTTTTGTTATCTATGGAGTCTTTAGATTACAGGTCTCTTACTGTATCCATCCGTATATGACACTCATATACACTGTTCTAGTTTACATTCGGCAATCTTGGATGTTAAGTATATGCATAAGTTACAAAATAAACAACATAACAAGAATGAATTGAAACCCACAATCACTTTAGCCGGTAAGTTCTTCGTAAATGGATCAACACGATTGTCTTGTAAGGCTATCTTGGTGACGATCACATCTTCTCTCTAAACTATCTCTCTAATGAGATAATACTTTCACTCTATATGCTTCTCTCTTTTATGGCTTCTTGGTTCTTTAGAATTAGCCACAACACCACTGTTATCACAATAAAGTGTGATGGGTCTATCCAGATCTGGAACAACTTCCAGATCACTCAAGAACTTACGGAGCCAAACAACCTCTTTAGCAGCTTCACAAGCGGCTACATATTCGGCTTCCATGGTGGAGTCAGCAATGCAAGATTGCTTGATACTTCTCCATACAATGGCTCTACCACCCACGGTGAATACTGATCCAGACGTGGATTTCCTAGAATCCTTGGCTGACTGAAAATCAAAATCTGTGTATCCTAACGGGATCAAATCCTGCCCGAAATACACTAGCATATAGTCTCTCGTTCTCCGAAGATACTTGAGAATTGTCTTGACATCAACATGATGATCCAATCCTGGGTTGAACTGGTATCTACTGACTACTCTCATTGCATAGCAGATGTCCGGTCTCATGCATAATGTAGCATACATAAGACTACCTACTGCCAATGCATAGGGTACACGTCTCATATCCTCAACTTCTTAAGGTGTCTTAGGACACTGTTCCTTAGACAAGTTAACTCAATGCCTAGAAGGTAAATTAACTTTCTTGGAGTTTTGCATCAAAAATCGCCCAAGAATCTTATCGATATATGATGGTTGAGACAGTGCTATGAGTTTGTTCTTATGATTCCTTATAAGCTGGACCCCAAAAACATAACTCGCCTCTCCCAAATCTTTCATTTGGAATTGGCTAGCCAACCAGCCCTTTACATTAGACAACATTCCCACATCATTCCCTATGAGTAGGATATCATCTACGTATAGGACCAAGAAAACTACTTTCTTATCCATGATGCCCTTGTTGACACAAGGCTCATCGACATTTTGCTTGAAGCCATAGGTTTTGATCACATCATCAAGCCAGATGTTCCAAGATCTAGATGCTTGCTTAAGCCCATAGATAGACCTTTGCAGCTTGTAAACCTTTTGCTCTTGATCTGGAGACATGAATCCCTATGGTTGCATCATATAAATGCTCTCATCAAGATTGCCATTCAAGAATGCAGTCTTGACGTCCATTTTCCAAATTTCGTAATCGAAATATGCAGCAAAAGATAAGAGAATCCTTATAGACTTAAACATGGCTACTGGCGAGAAGGTCTCTTCTTAATCGACCCCCTCTTTCTGGGTATAACCCTTGTCCACTAGCCTTGCCTTGAAGGTCTCTACCTTCCCGTATACTCTTCTCTTTCTCTTGTAGATCCTCTTACACCCTATGGATTTTGCCCCATCCGGCATGTCTACAAGATCCCAGACTAAGTTAGAGTTCATGGACTCCATCTCGAGATTCATGGCTTTATGTCGTTCCTCTTTATCAAGATCTTCCATTGCATTCTTAAATGTCAATGGATCATCAACACTATCAGCAGATACAACATCTTGTCCCTAACCTATACCTAAATAGCGTTCAGGTTGTCTCACAACCCTCTCACTACGCCTAGGTGGTAGTGTATCCTGATTAGGAACCATCTGACTCTCAAATGTTTATGGATCAAAAACTCTTATTGATGAAACACTAGTCTCACCAGGCTCCAACTCATTTAATACAATCTTAGAACGAGGTTTATGGTCACTAATATAATTGTCCTCAATAAACGTTGCATTTGTCGATACAAATACTTTGTTATCTTCATGACTATAAAAGTGTCCACATCTGGTCTCCTTGAACTATCCAAGAAATAGGCAGACCACAGACTTGGAGTGTAGCTTTCCAGTTTTGTTCTTCAGCACGTGTGCTGGACACACTCATATGCGGAAATATCGCAAACTAGCTTTACTACCATTCCACAATTTTAGGGGAGTCGTAGGAACAGATTTGGATGGCACCACATTTAAAATGTATGCCGCTGTTTGTAACGCATATCCCTAGAAGGAATTTGGTAATGATGAGAAACTAATCATAGATCTCACCATTTCCATTAGGGTTCTATTTCTCCTCTTCGCTGCACCATTTTACTGGGGTGTATCTGGAGCTGTGAGTTGGGAAACTATCCCATGCTCGACCATAAAGTCTTCAAACTCTTGGTAAAGGTACTCACCTACACGATCCGATCACAGTGACTTGATAGTCCTACCAAATTGATTCTCAACTTCAGTACGAAATTCTTTGAACATTTCAAATGTTTCCGACTTCCACTGCATTTGGTAGATATATCCGTATCTTGAGTAGTCATCCATAAAGGTGACATAGTACTCATAACCACCTATAGCTTTAACATTCATCGGTCCGCAGACGTCTGTATGTATAAGCTATAGCGGTTCTTTAGCTCTAAGCCCTTTTCCAGTAAAAGGTCTCTTAGTCATCTTACCTTCCAGACAAGATTCACAAACAGGTAAGATGTCAACCTTTAACTCACTTAAAGGTCCACTTTTTACTAGTCTGACTATCCGGTCAAGGTTGATATGACAAAGCATTAGATGCCAAAGATACGTGTCATTATCTGGAGAAATCTTATGTCATTTAGTTTTTTATTTTTCAACCTTAAACATTTCGGTGTTGAGCAGTGTAGTATGTATTAACGGTCTTAACAGATACAAATTGTTTTCATTAATTCCTGAACAAATATTCAGACCATTCTTCCCAATAATAACTGATTTATTATTAAAAGAAACAGAATATTTTTGTTCTAACAACTTAGAAACAATATATAATTATTACAAAAACGTAATCTAATTACGCCCACTGCTCGTGCCGACACAATATCCCCTGACCCCACACGTATTGAGAAGGCTTGCTCCTCTAGCTGTGTCCAAGAATCAGTCCATTGTAAAGAAGAACAAACATGGTTAGTGGCCCTCAAATCAACTATCCAGGGTGAAGAATCATCTTCTACTAAACACGACTCAAGAACAAGTAAATCATATTTACTTTTCTTGGACTTCTTCTTGCTTTGGGCTTTCTTATGTTTGGGCTTACCCTTCACTTGTATGCCTCTGGAATAGTTCATGTGGCATTGGCAGCAGGCGCTGGAGGATATTCCTCTGTAAGCACAAACTTGAGGTCTTTGGTGACCAATAATGTTATGTTTCCACTTAGTGTAGTTATCACCATTTAATATGTCGTTTGCGAGAATTAGAAGTAATGCAGAAGACATTATTTCTGAAATAAATAAAACATTCATTGAGACATTTATTTAAAACAAGTGCGAGTGCTTTGGCATAAATTTAAACGTGATGCATGCACATGTTTAACGAACTAGAAGTACCCTAAAACTAGTTACTATACCACGACAATCAAACATACCACAAAGAAGAGCCGTCTTAGGGTCGGTCAAGTCTTTGCATGTTGGACCGAGACATTCTCAATCAAATGATATTCTAGAATAACTCTTATTCCATATGATTCAACCATCGTTCATTCAGTCAGGTTTATAATTAACAAACTTAATCAAAACCTTTGTGAGTGTAACCCACCATTTCAGATCTCACGAGCTTAACTCGAGAATCGCCGCCTTAGGGTCGGTCAATCCCGAAATACTCTAAAAAATCCTATCCATTAGGAAGTCAACCATGGTATTGACCTTTGTGGAAACCCTCCTTAGGGAGGATGAAAGCAAAGCCGTCACGAGGCCCCACTCGGATCTCACGGTGTTGAACTAATGATGGAGACAGCGACATATATATGTCATATATCCCTCTCCCACTCACTATTTTCAAATTAGGGTTTTCTATTAACCGTTAATGCACCTAGATTCTACAGGATTAAACGACTAACTTTAATCAAATTATCTAGCGTATTAACTAATTAGAAACAAATTCTAATTAACTAATAAATTATTAATAATTTTTAACAATTAAAAATCTAATATATTAGTGAATAATCTAAGCGTTTGTAAACTATTTACTAAGGTTAGATTATTATGTTAGTGTTTACCAAATTTTAACTATTAAAACTCTAACACTTTATACGGTTCATTTATTATTAGGTAATTAATCATATTAATCCTAATTACAATAAATGACTCTATTAATATAACTTATTAAATTATTTAATAACTAGATTAATATTAATGAGAATTACCAAGTTTTCTAACCATTAAAAACTAATCTCATTATTCATAGCCAATTATGTATATTAATTGGCTATACCAACATTGGGAAGCTCCTTCACTTTACGATGTGCTCCTGTCTGAACCACTCGATCTTCCTCGCTATCTCCCGGGACTGATAACTGCATTTAGACTCGTCACGGTCTCAAGAGACTTAAATGAAGAATGTAGAGAAATACTTGAAGAAACTCTTTCTTCTTAATTTATTGTATTGATTTCATGCACACATGAATAGCATCTCATGCAAAAAATATATATTGACTTTTTTTTTTCGCGTGTAACACGTACACCACAAAAAAACCAAAAACAACTTTTTCAGCTTCAAAAAAAATAAAAACACTCATGCATCACAAATATATAATTTATATCAGTTCTACTTGTGCTGTGCATTTGATAAAAAGTCAACTACGTGTTTTTTTTCTTTTATATATATATATATATATATATATATATATATATTTGTATAATATACAAACATTTATATATGTGCACACACCAAATTGCATCAAATGCAATCTCTTGTGCTATAATTGATATATATCGTTTAATTATCATTTTCAAATATATCTAATATATTAAAAGTGATAATAAGTATTTTAAATTTAAACTTAAATTCAAATACTTAGATAAATGATTTAGTAAAATAAAATAATCCCATTATTTTATCTTCACCTAAATCCATATATCAACTAACACACTCAAATTAATAGTTAATTAACAATTCATAATTATTAATATAATTAAACAATCTATTTATTTAACTAATTTAACTATTAACATTCATTAATTAAATAATCTCATTTTTCAATTAATTCCCGAATATATACGCGTCACTTTTGTAATACAATTAATTGGACAATCCAATTAATTAACCGTAACCCTTGTTACCTAAATCGATCGGGCTAGCAAGGGGACATAATGAACTCACAGTATTTTGAGCTCCAAAAATCCTCGAAAACATTAATTAAACTCTAAAATTAATATTCCTTGATTATTAACTCCGGTGTTATTCCACTAAAAACCCGAAGCTGCACTTTCTCAACTGCAGACACTTTTACACAGACCGATACAACTCGGTGTCCATCGATATAGGTATTACATATGGTGTGATCCTCCACAGTAGTTCATAATTAGAACTAAGTCATAATGTCCGTTACACCCCTCTAATTACATATATCCTTTGAGTACCATTGATTCTCTAATGGACAATAAATCATATTTCCTCACAGAATTAGGAGAGCACTCATATTGTCCAGGCCCCCAATCAACCCTTAAAGGAACTACCATCTACTTCTCACAAGAATAAGAGGATTCCACTATTGTGTACAAACCTTCTTAGCCACAAGCCAAACCGCAATCCTAATATACAGAGCATATTGATCGGGAACAGCATCCGAGCTCACCCATGGTATATCAAAGATCACGATCTAACCTGAAGGAGTCAATAAGACACTCAGGATTAAGATCACCCACATATAGCCATCATTAGTTGATATATATGAATCTCATCGGTAAACGGATCTTGGTGAGGGATTCATATAGATCATGGCCCAGTCTTATATGATCACATCATACAAGGTGACTCCATTCTCATATCTCATATGAATGATTCAGGATAGAATCATCATACATTACAGAATGGACTGCAGCTATAGATTAACCACAAATAAAGTACCCAGCTTTATTTGCTATCTATGGACTCTTTAGATTGCATGTCTATTACTGTATCCATCCTTATATGATACTCATATACATAGTTCGAGATTACATCCGGCAATCTTGGATGTTAAATATATGCACAAGTTATAAAATAAACAACATAACAAGAATGAATTGAACTTTTAATTTTATTTGTTACATTAATCCATTTACAAATTACATCTTTAGGCCATAACCCCAACATATACATCTCAGTGTCCATCGATATAGCTATTACATATGGTGTGATCCTCCACAGTTGTTCATAATTAGAGCTGGGTCATAATGTCCGTTATACCCATCTAATAACATATATCCTTTAAGTACCATTGATTCTCTAATGGACAATAAATCATATTTCCTCACAGAATTAGGAGAGCACTCATATTGTCCAGACCCCCAATCAACCCCTAAGGGAACTACCATCTACTTCTCACAAGAATAAGTGGATTCCACTATTGTGTACAAACCTTCCCAGCCACAAGCCAAACCGCAATCCCAACATACAGAGCATATTGATCGGGAACAGCATTCGACCTCACCCACAGTATATCAAAGACCATGATCTAATCTGAAGGAGTCGATAAGACACTCAGGATTAAGATCACCCATATATAGCCATCATTAATTGATATATATGAATCTCATCTGTAAACTGATCTTGGTGAGAGATTCATATAGATCATGGCCTGGTCCTATATGATCACATCATACAAGTTGCCTCTCTTCCCATATCTTATATGAATGATTCAGGGTAGAATCATCGTACATTACGGAATGGACCACAGCTATAGATTAACCATAAATAAAGTATCCAGCTTTATTTGCTATCTATGGACTCTTTAGATTACACGTCTCTTACTGTATCCATCCATATATGATACTCATATACACAGTTCGAGATTACATCCATCCATTTTTGGTTGTTAAATATATGCATAAGTTATAAAATAAACAACATAACAAGAATAAATTGAACTTTTCCTTTTATTTATTTCATAAATCCATTTACAAATTACATCTTTAGAGCATAACCCCAAAATATACAACTCAGTGTCCATCGTTATAGCTATTACATATGGTGTGATCCTCCACAGTAGTTCATAATTTGAGCAGGGTCATAATGTCCGTTATACCCCTTTAATTACATATATTCTCTAAGTACCATTGATTCTCTAATATACAATAAATCATATTTCCTCATAGAATTAGGAGAGCACTCATATTGTCCAAGACCCCAATCAACCCTTAAGGGAACTACCATCTACTTCTCACAAGAAGGAGTGGATTCCATTATTGTGTACAAACCTTCCCAGCCATAAGCCAAACCGTAATCCCAACATATGAAGCATATTGATCGTGAATAGCATCTGACCTCACCCATGGTATATCAAAGGCCACGATCTAACCTAAAGGAGTCGATAAGAAACTCAAGATTAAGATCACCCACATATAGCCATCATTAGTTGATATATATAAATCTCATCGGTAAACGGATCATGGTGAGAGATTCATATAGATCATGGCTTAGTCCTGTATGATCAAATCATACAAGATGAATCCATTCCCATATCTCATATGAATGATTCAGGATAGAATCACCGTACATTACGGAATGGACCACAACTATAGATTGCATGTCTCTTACTATATCCATTCGTATATGACACTAATATACATAGTTCGAGATTACATTTGACAATCTTGGATGTTTAATATATGTACAAGTTATAAAGTAAACAACATAACAAGAATGAATTAAACTTTTCCTTTTATTTATTTCATAAATCCATTTAAAAGTTACATCTTTAGGGCATAAACCCAAATAATCTCCCACTTGCACTAAAGTATGTGAGGCATGTCTCGTAACCCTAGACCATCTAGGTGACCTGAAAACACTTTAGCCGGTAATTCGTAAATGGATCAACTTGATTGTCTTGTGAGGCTATCTTGGTGACGATCACATCTCCTCTCTGCACTATCTCTCTAATGAGATGATACTTTCTCTCTATATGCTTCTTGGTACTTTGGAATTAGCCACAACACCACCATTTTCAAAATAAAGTGTGATGGGCTTATCCAGATTTGGAACAACTTCTAGATCACTGAGGAAATTACGGAGCCAAACAGCCTCTTTAGCAGCTTCACAAATAGCTACATATTTGGCTTCCATGGTGGAGTCAGCAATACAAGATTTCTTGATACTTCTCCACACAATGGCTCCACCACCCAGTGTGAATACTGATCCAGACGTGGATTTCCTAGAATCAATGTATGACTAAAAATCTGAATCTCTGTATCTTAACGGGATCAAATCCTGTTCGGAATACACTAGCATAAAATATATCGTTCTCCGTAGATACTTGTGAATAGTCTTGACAGTAACCCAATGATTTAATCCTGGGTTGGACTGGTATCTGCTGATTACTCCCACTGCATAGCAGATGTCCGATCTCGTGCATATCATAGCATAAATGAGACTACCTACTACAGATGCATAGGGTACACGTCTTATATCCTCAACTTCTTGAGGTGTCTTAGGACACTGTTCCTTAGACAAGTGAACTCCATGCCTGGAAGGTAAATTACCTTTCTTGGAGTTCTGCATCAAAATTGCACAAGAATCTTGTCGATATATGTTGCTTGAGACAGTGCTATGAGTGTTTTCTTACGATCCCTTATAAGTTGAATCCTTAGAACATAACTTGCCTCTCCCAAATCTTTCATTTGGAATTGGCTAGCCAATTACCCCTTTACATCAGACAACACTCCCACATCATTCCCAATGAGTAGGATATCATCTACGTATAGGACTAAGAAAACTACTTTCTTATCAATGATGCACTTGTAGACACAAGGCTCATCTATGTTCTGCTCGAAGCCATAGGTTTTGATCACATCATCAAACCTAGTGTTCTAAGATCTAAATGCTTGCTTAAGTCCATAAGTAGACCTTTGCTGCTTGCAAACCTTTTGCTCTTGATCTGGAGACACGAATCCCTTTGGTTGCATCATATAGATGCTCTGATAAAGATTGCCATTCAAGAATGTCAGTCATCAAGATTGCCATTCAAGAATGAAGACTTGACATCCATTTATCAAATTTCATAATTGAAATAGGCAGCAATGAATAAGAGAATCTTAATAGACTTAAACATGGCTACTGACGATAATGTCTCTTCATAATCAACCTCCTATTTCTAGGTATAACCCTTGGCCACTAGCCTTGCCTTGAAGGTCTCTACCTTCCCGTCTACTCATCTCTTTCTCTTATAGATCCACTTACACCCAATGGGTATTACCCCATCCTCCAAGTCTACAAGATCCTAGACTGAGTTAGAGTACATGGACTCTATCGTGAGATTCATGGCTTTAAGCCATTCCTCTTTATCAGGATCTTCCATTACATTCTTAAATGTCAAAGGATCATCCACACTATCAACAGGGACAACACCTTGCCTCTCACTTCCTAAATAGCGTTTAGGTTGTCTCGTAACCCTCTCTCTACGTCTATGTGGTAGTGTATCTTGATCAGGAACCATCTGACTCTCAAATGTTTCTGGATCAACAACTATTGTTGATGAAATACTAGTCTCCCTAGGTTCCAACTCATTCAACACAATCTTAGAATGAGGTTTATGGTCACTAATATAATTGTCCTCAAGAAACGTAGCATTTGTTGATACAAATACTTTGTTATCTTTTGGACTATAGATGTGTCCACCTCTAGCCTCCTTGGAGTATCCTACAAACAGGCAAACCATAGACATAGAGTCTAGCTTTCCACTTCTGTTTTTCAGCACGTGTGCTGGCAACCTCTATATGTAAAAATGTCGTAAGATAGCTTTACGACCATTCCAAAACTCTAGAGGAGACTTATGAGCAGATTTGGATGCCACTACATTCAAAATGTATGCCGCTATTTTTAACGCATATCCCTAGATGGAATTTGGTAATGATGAGAAACTAATCATAGATCTCACCATTTTCATCAGGGTTCTATTTCTCCTCTTCGCTACACCATTTTACTGAGGTGTATCGGGAACTGTGAATTGGAAAACTATCCCATGCTCGACCATGAAGTCTTCAATCTCTTGGTCAAGGTAATCACCTCCACGATCTTATCGCAGTTACTTGATAGTCCTACCTAATTGATTCTCAACTTCAGCTCAGAACTCTTTTAACTTTTCAAATGTTTTCGACTTTCGATTTTTCAGGTAGACGTATCTGTATCTTGAGTAGTCATCTATAAAGGTGAAATAATACTCATAACCACCCCTAGCATTAACATTCATTGGTCTTCAAACGTCTGTATGTATAAGCTCTAGTGGTTATTTAGCTCTAAGCCTTTTTCTAGTAAAAGGTCTCTTAGTCATTTTACCTTTCAGACAAGATTCATAGTCAAGTAAGGTGACAACCTTTAACTCACTTAAAGGTTCGCTTTTTACTTGTCTGTCTATCTGGTGAAGGTTGATATGACCAAGTCTTAGATGCTAGAGATACGTGTCATTATCTAGAGAAATCTTATATCATTTAGTTTTTCATTTTTCAACCTTAAACATTTTGGTGTTGAGAGGTGTAGTATGTGTTAACGGTCTTAACACATACAAATTTTTTTCATTAATTCCTGAATAAATATTCACACCATTCTTTCCAATAACAACATACTTATTATTAAAATAAATATAATATTTTTGTTCTAACAACTTAGAAACAGAAAACAAATTCCATGTAAAGTCAGGAATATAAAATTCATTGTCCAATAATATATAATTATTACAAAAATGTAATCTAATTACGCCCACTGCTCGTGCCGACATGACATCCCATAACCCCACACGCATTAAGAAGGCTCCCTCCTCTAACGGTGTCCAAGAATCAGTCCACTACAAAGAAGACCAAACATGATTAGTGGCTCCCGAATCAACTATACAGGGTGAAGAATCATCTTCCACTATATAAGATTCAAGAACCAGTAAATCATATTTACCTTTCGTTTCTTCTTCTTGGCAGCCTCCTTCAAATATTGAGGACAATTCCTCTTCCAATGTCCGACCTTGTCGCAATGGAAACATTTTCCCTTGCCTTGGTCTGTGGAGGCGCCCTTCTTTTTGCTATGGGCTTTCTTGGGTTTGGGCTTACCCCTCGCCTTCCCTGCAGATCTCTTCCTCTTCTTATTATTAGAGGAAGATGGTTCAGCAACATTTGACTCACCGGTCTTGCCCTTATTATCTTTAATAAAGGACTCAAAAGTAGCGAGCTCATTGAGCAACTTAATAAGAATGAACTTTAACTTGTTCATCCCTTAGTTGCTTTTAAACTAATCGAAACTATTTGGAAGAGTCGTCAGTATAATGCTCACTTGACTAGGTTCGTCAATAGCCCCACCATTGACTTCTGTCATGTTGAAGTAGGACATCATGCTCAGGACACGTTTCCGAACTGACGTACCTTCCTTCATGCGAGCGAGCATAGTGGAATAAACAACTTCGTGTAGCTTTTGCTCGAAGGGCTGCCCGAACATAGCTTGTAATGACTCCATGATTTTGAATGCTGAAGTCATTACTTCATGCTTTATGACAAACACGTCTGTCATTAAAGCCAACAAATAAGTTTAGGCCTTTTCATCAGATGAGACCCATTGATGGTATGCCTTACGAACAGTTCGAGTGGCATTGGCGGCAGGCACTGGAGGACATTTCTCTATAAGCACAAACTTGAGGTCTTTGGTGACCTCTATTGCATTAATGTTTAGTTTCCACTTAGTGTAGTTAGCACTGGTTAATTTGTCATTTTTGAGAATTTGAGGTAATGCAGAAGACATTATTGCTGAAATAAATAAAACATTCATTCAGCCATTTATTTAAAACATGTGCGAGTGCTTTGGCATAAATGTAAACATGATACATGTACATGTTTAACGAACTAGAACTACCTTAAAAATAGTTACTATACCATGACAATCCAACATACCACAAAGAAACGTCTCCTTAGGGTCGGTCAAATCTTTGCATGTTGGACCGAGACATTCTTAATCAAATGATATTCTAGAATAATACTTATTCCATGTAATTCAACAATCGTTTATTCAGTCAGGTTTTTAATTAACAAACTTAATCAAAACCTTCGCGAGTGTAACCCACCATTTTAGATCTCACGAGCTTAACTCGAGAAATGCCGCCTTAGGGTCGATCAATCCTGAAATACCCTCAGAAATCCTATCCGTTATGAAGTCAACCTTTGTATTGACCTTTGTGGAAACCCTCCTTAGGGAGGACGAAAGCAAAGCCGTCACAAGGCCCCACTCGGATCTCACGGTGTTGAACTAATGATGAAGACTTCGGGATATATATGCCACATATCCCTCTCCCACTCACTATTTTAAAACTAGGGTTTTCTATTATCCATTAATGCACCTAGACTCTACAGGATCAATCTGCTAACTTTAATCAAGTTATCTAGTGCATTAACTAAATAGAATCAAATTCTAATTAACTAGTAAATTATTAATGATTTTTAACAATTAAAAATCTAATTTATTAGTCAATAATCTAAGCCTTAGTAAATAGTTTACTAAGGTCAGATTATTATGAAATTATTTACCAAGTTTTAACTATTAAAACTCTAACACTTTATACGGTTAATTTATTATTAGATTATTAATCAAATTAATCCTAATAAATGAGCCTATTAATCTAACTTATTAAACACTTTAATAACTAGATTAATATCTACTGAGAATTACCAAGTTTTCAACTATTAAAAACTAATCTCATTTCGTAGCCAATTATGTATTTACCAATTTTAATCACATTAAAAAAAATATATAAAATATCAGGCCACGACGCATGTATGACATATCAAATATATTTGTGTAGGTACATATAATATAAATGACATATGTATGCATGACAATGCTTTTATCATCACATAATATAAAGCATACATGAATTGACCGAGTACTATGGATTATTTAACCTAAAAAAAAATTAGAATCTAAAAGTACAAAAATACCCCAAGGTAGTCCTTGGTCTTCTTGTAATTTTCGAGTCTTCCAGTCTCTTCAAGTCACTCCGATTCATCTCATGAATCCTTCTTCACAATTTTTCTAGGTCTTCAATATCAGTTACATTTTTTTTTGCACAATACAATAACAGTACCATGTAATTAACGATCAATCATGTTTTTATAAATTAAAAAATTGGTATACATTCAAAAACATCATAGAGTCAATTTAAATCATGCCCACACAATCATACATACAGGAGCATCAAAAAAAAAATTCTTGCTCCGAAAATAAAATTGGCTCTGATACTAATTGTTGGAACCCCGTTCACCAGTAACGCAACGGAAATGGGTTTTAATTATACAGATCGTAATCTGTATCTAGGACTAATGAACTTGGGATCGTAATTATTTTCGGAACAAATGCATACAATATGAAGTTGGGATCGTAATTATTTTCGGAACAAATGCATACAATATGTAAATATTGGAAATTAAATTCACTACCAATAAGAAGATTAAGAAGCTTACCAACGTTTGGAGGCTCCTTTACGTTTTCGATATGCTCCTAGTCTGTACCAATGATCTTCCTTGCTATATCTCGGGACTGGTAAGTGCGTGTGGATGCGTCACGTACTCAGTATCGTAGGTGGATGTATGAGAAGAAAAGAAGAAAAAACTATTTCTTCTAAGTGATTTACGCCACTGTGCAACACTTGCACCAATGTACTCACTAAAAAAAAATTGCTTTTCTTTTCTTCACTTTGATATCACGCACACACTTGCACAAAGTCAATCATACATGTGGATTTTCTTTTTGGTTTTTGATCAAGTATATATTTTTCACGCCAAAACATCAAATTGCATCTCATGCAATTTCACCTTTTTTTTTCAACTGATTAGTACCTCTTTCTTTCCTTAAAAATATAATATATATATATATATATATATACATATATATATATATATATTGCAATTTTAAAAAAAATGAAATCCGCTGATCCGGTTTTTCAAAAAATTAATATATATCATATGTATATATTTAACTTTTAAAAAGCTTGATCAAAACTTTATTTGATTTTTAAAAAATTTCAATTAAAAAATATCACATATCTTTTATTTGAATTTATTTTTGAATTCAAACTATTTAAATTCAAAAATAAAATATTTAATTTTAAAAAATAAAATAATCACACTATCTTATTTTATTCAAAAAAATAAATATCAACATACACCCTCCATTTAGTGATTAATAACATAATTAAATAATCTTATTATTTAATTTATTTAATCATCATTAAACATTAGTTAATTAATCTCATTATTTAATTAATACCCTAATAAATACGTGTTACTTTCGCAACACAATTAATTGGACAATCCAATTAATTAACCGTGACCCTTGTTACCTAAATCGATCATACTAGTAAGGGGACCTAATGAACCCACAGTATTTTGAGCTCTAATAATCACCGAAATCATTAATTAAACTCTTTAATTAATATTCCTTGATTATTAACTCCGGTGTTATTCGACTAAAATTCCGAAGCTGTACTCTCTCAACTGCTGACACTTTTACAGAGACCGATGCAACTCAATGTCCATCGATATAACTATTATATATGGTGTGATCCTCCACAGTAGTTCATAATTAGAGCTGGGTCGTAATGTCCGTTATACCCCTCTAATTACATATATCCGTTAAGTACCTTTGATTCTCTAATGGACAATAAATCTTATTTCCTCACGGAATTAGGAGAGTGATCATATTATCCAAGCCCCGAATCAACCCTTAAGGGAACTACCATCTACTTCTCACAAGAAAGAGTGGATCCCACTATTGTGTACAAACCTTCCTAGCCACAAGCCAAACAACAATCCCAACATATGAGCATATTGATCGGGAATATCATCGGACCTCACCCATGGTATATCAAAAACCACGATCTAACCTGAAGGAGTCGATAAGACACTTAGGATTAAGATCACCCATATATAGACATCATTAGTTGATATATATGAATCTCATCGGTAAATGGATCTTGGTGATAGATTTATATAGATCATGGCCCAATCCTATATGATCACATCATACATGGTGCCTCTATTCCCATATCTCATATGAATGATTCAGGACAGAATCATCGTACATTACGGAATGGACAGCAGCTGTAGATTAACCACAAATAAAGTACCCAACTTTATTTGCCATCTACGGACTCTTTAGATTGAACGTCTCTTACTACATCCGTATATGACACTCATATATATAGTTCGAGATTACATCTGGCAATCTTGGATGTTAAATATATATACACAAGTTATAAAATAAATAGCACAACCAGAATTAATTAAACTTTTCCTTTTATTTATTTCGTAAATCCATTTATAAATTACATATTTAGAGCATAAACCCCAACAGAAATTTACTCTAAGAAAATTTGCCTTGGCTGAAATTTTCTTCTTGTAAATTATACGCTTGGCCGAAATTCCTATTCTAATTTCTTATGCTAGTACGAACTTTAGAGCTTGAATTAATGCATGGCCAAAAATTTAGAGGTAGTATATATAGGATCACAAATCCTCTCCTAAGAACGATTTACTTGGAGTACAAGAATTCTTTCCTTAGGTTACTTAGTGACCATGAATCCTTTTCCAAAAAAGAATTGTTTCCTACACCAAGACTCCTAATTCAACTCAAATAATATATTTGTGACCATATTAAAGACTTCCTAATTTGACTAGATAAATAATTCCTTTTACTTTTCTATTTATCAAATATAGTCTTTCATATTAATTATACTACCAACAATAGTATAATTTTAGGAGACATTCTCCTACTAGGAAAAAGAATTTGATTTTTAAATTTTTTAAGTAAATAATTAATTAATTACCAAATTAATTAATTTTAATTTAATTAAGTAATAAAATAAAAAATAATATATAAGACTAATAAATAGTCCTTTCGTGCCCAATCCAATATATATGGGCCAATATTGTTTTTACTATTTTATTAAATCCATTAGACCTTAATAAAAAGTCCACATGTGAACTAGACTCATTTGTACTAGAAGAAACAAGTCCACATGCCTTAATACAATTCTCGATGGGCCTACAAATTGGTTCGGTAGAATCTATCAAGTGATCCATGAAAGTTCGTGTGGATTAGGGATCTTGGCGGGGCTATCTAAATTTAAGCTCCAACATACACAACCCAATCACAATCAATAAATTATTCACTTAGGTCCTATCTAATAATTTTAGTTCATTCTACTAAATAATTAAAATTGAACTATTAATTAAAGATAGAATAAGTTAATATTGCTTACTCATACCCTAGAAAATCGTAATGGAGAAAGTATATCCTCGTGAAGAATATCAGTAACCGTATCGAGCTCACTAAGCGCCTATAGCTCTCCATTTTACTATATTTACTCATATGACCACATTTTGAACTTGGATATTTTGACTTGTCCATAAGCCATGTTTCAGTAGACACTATTAAAAACTTAACATCAAGATTTAATATCCAATACCTTAAAATATCCATATGATGGTATTCTACTCACATTTAATAAATAGAGCCACAATGTCCATATCTATAAATGAAGTCCTCTATCGATTAACAAATGAATACCACCAAACTATCGAGGATAGACTATGGTATATAATCATACACATTGATAGTTCAAAAGATAACACTTGCAACCATAAATCCATAATTTATCTCAGGATTGAGATAGACTCTCGGATTGTCCTCAAGTGAAAACTTTTATCCACTGACGGTTATGGATAAATTAATTCATTGTGATCCTATTCAATGCACCTATTGCACTATATTTTTTTGCCCAAAAACACCACACTTTGATGATTTTAGACTCATTATAACACATTTGATCCCACTCAAATGCTAGCAAAGGAATCTATGACTTTAACAAGATAAAGACCCGCTCAACCTTTATCTTAAGTTAGGAATATTGTTCAAGACTAACTAAGGAACTGTGTATACCTCATACATATCCAGATGCATGAACAATTCTTCTTTTCCCACAGTCTTTTGACCTTATGATTATTTACTTTTGACAATTATAATAATTAAACCATAAATGCTATAAGATTTGTTAAACTAGAAATCACTTTTATTATTTTGAAACGATTGTTAAAAAACATTATTATACTCTTGCTATTGAGCTTAATCCTAATAGCTGGGACTAGGGCATTGCTTGTATAATATATTGGCTTCTGTATCCCATCTTCTATCCTAACCAACACTGATCTTACTGCCAGTTCCATAAAGGTCATATACATATAGAGAATTTCTTGTCTTAGGTTTGGAGAGAATTGGTGCTTGGCCTAGGTATTCCTTTATCTTTTGAAATTCTTGCTAATATTCTGCATTCCATTCAAGTCATTTGCCCTTTTTGATTGCTTTAAAGAATGGTGTACATTTGTCAGTTGATTTAGAAATAAACCTGCCAGATGAAGCAAGACATCTCGAAAATCGTTGTACTTCTTTCAATGTTCTCAGGGAGGCTATTTCAGAGAAGGCCTTAATCTTATTCGGATTCACTTCAATTCCTCTTTGATAAATCTCAAAACCCAGGAATCTCCCTGATGCTACCCCAAATACACATTTACTTGGATTAACCTTTATCTGGAACCTTCTTAAAACATTGAAAGTCCCTCTCACGTCTGTTGCATGCCTTGTTGCTATGATGCTTTTGGTCAGCATGTCATCTATATAAAGTTCCATGTTCCTTCCTATCTGCCGTGCAAATATCTAGTTGACCAACCTCTGGTATGTTACCCAAGTGTTTTTTACCCGAAAGGCATCACCGTGTAACAGTATAATCCTTGGTCGGTTGTGAACGCTGTCTTATCCTCATATGCTTTATTCATTCGGATTTGGTTGTATCTCGAATAGGCATCCATAAAACTTAGCAGTTCATGACCTGTCGTGGCATCCACCAGCTGATCTATCCTTAGTAAGGGAAAACTATCGTTAAGGCAAGCTTTATTCAGATCTGTAAAATCCACACTCATTCTCCACTGGCCATTCTTTTTTTTTTAACCAACACAACTTTGGTTACCGACTGTGGATATTTCACCTCTCTAATGGATTCGACAATAAGCAACTTTTCCACCTAATTTTTAATCTTTTGACTTCTCTCAAGGTTGAACAATCTTCTTTTCTGGATAATAGGTTTAACTCCCGGGTCAATAACTAGATAGTGTGATATTCCCTGTGCATCTATCCCCACCATGTCTTCTTGTCTCCAAGCAAATATGTCCTTGTATTCCCTAAGCAGGTTGATGAGACTTGTCTTAACATCTTCTTCTAAGTTATGCCCAATCCTGACTTTCTTGATTGGCTTATCTTCCTTTAAAGTTATCTCCTATGTTTGCTCATCCTTTTGCATCTCTGATTCTTCCCTTAGGTTGAGCTCAAACTCCATGGGCATCCCTGTTACTGCTTGATCGAGCAGGGAAATAGTGCAAACTTGATGTCCGTCATTCTCTGTCTTTGAAAATTAAGAGATTTGCCCTTCTTTCCATCTCTTGCTATCCATTGCTTATCCTCCCCCCCCCATTCGGTCGAGAATTTGATCATTAAAACATAAGTAGCCGTCACTGCCTTGGTCTTGTTCAGGAATGGTCGGTCCAACAAAGCGTTGTAGGGTCAATTTTCAATGTTTACCATCATAAATTCAAGTAACACTGTTTTTTGACAAAGGGATTCTTCGATCTTTACCGACAACTTGACGGTCCCTAATGATCTGACCTCAACCGCTCCAAATCCTCGAAGCTACGTATGAAAGGGTTGCAAATCCTTACGGTCCAACCTGAGCTGGTCAAACACCTTTGCACTAAAAATATCTGTTGAACTCCAGTTATCAATCAGTACCCGATGAACTTCTCGTTAGCCAATTCGAGCACTTACAATAAATGCGTCATTTGGCCGAATGTCCACCCCATGAGAATCGGCTTCAGTGAACACTATTGGATCTCATCTTTCCTTGATCATTTTTAGGTCAGATTAAACAGAGTTCACATTGAGGTTTTTCCCTGTCTCCATTGCTTCACGAATTTCTTGAGCTCGTTCTCTATTGCTTTTACCAGTAAAAGGTCCTCTAAAAATTGTATCTACTGCCATTTCCTCAGTCCTTTTCTGACTTTTCTTTCTATTCTGATCCTCTGACTTACTGCCCAGCTGGGCCTTCACATTCTCATCCTTTTTTAGAATAATGTCTTATAAATACCCTTCCCGGATAAGAGTCTCGATATGGTTTTTGAGTTGGTAACACTGTGAAGTTTCATGCCCATTCTCTTTATGAAAATGACAACATTTCTTGGTGACTTTTCGGGCGAATTATGACTATCGTTGGGGTTCAATAACCAAGTTTTTCTCTTCCAAAATATCCAAGATCTCATCTTGTCTTTTCTTGAGGGGAGTATAGTTTATGTATTTTCCTTGAAACTTATCCTTCGCCTGGTCGGTGCCCTTACATCCACTATTACCATCCTTGTTCCTATCGTATTTGCTGTTACCTTTCTGCTTACCTCCTTTTTGGCTTTGGGACTGAGACTTAGCCTCTTTAGGCATTGATTCTTTAGGGTGCCCTCCAAGCATGAAGTAACCCCCGATTGTAATTTCTTCTTCCTCGACCAGTGTATATCCACCTGCCATGTCCATCAGATCTGCATACCTGGTTAGGCGGGCTCTCCTTAAGTCAAAGGTTAATCGCCTATTCTGTAAAATATTTATAAATGCAGCGATGATTGCTTCATCGTTCGCACTTAAGATCTCTGACATTGCCTGACTGAATCTCCCCAGGTATTTTTTCAGTTACTCATATTTTCCTTGCTTTTATTAGGAGAGATGATCTACTCATTTTCTCTTATGTACATTCTGGAGAAATTGTCTTAAGAAGGCTCTGCTTAATTTGTCAAAGTTTCCAATGCTTACGGTAGGTAGTATACCAAACCATTGGGACCCTACGTCTTCTAAGGTCTGAGGGAAATTATGGAACAACAAAGCATCATTGTAGGTATACTAGGCCATGGCACTCCTGTATCCCCTGATGTATTCTATGGGATCCATGTCCTTCTTGAATTAATCCATATGCGGCATTTTGAATCTCTCCGGGAACATTAATCGGAGGATATCATTTGTAAAAAGGCTATCGGAGTCATAGTCCGACAACTCATTGCGTCTGTAATGCCTAACCAATGCGTCTATTTGACACCTGTTATTTTAAATCTCTCAAATTAAACTTTGTATTAAGATGTCTCTCTCGCCTACTGGCTCCCCCTGACGATTAAATTCCTGTGGGTGACTATTAAGCATGTTCTGGGGCTTTCCTCATCTTGCTTTCGGTTTTCTTGAGTCAAGCCTTGTAGGCATATAGTTCCTCTATGGTGCTTTCAGTGATGATAGTCATCCTCTGATGATGATGACTGGTCCCTTCAGTGGGTATATTTATTATGTCGGTCATACCCCGGTTGATCATGACTGCACCTCTGATGATGTCGACTCTCTATGGGTGCTTCACGCGATCGGTTTTGTTCTCATGGTGTATCCCTTGACTAGAATGCAGGATCTATATTCGTGTATATTCCTGGCACGTCTGACTCTAGTCCGACTATGATTGACCAAAGCCTACTTGATGGGTGATCTAAGAGAGACAACTGCCTTGGTGGAATCAACCCATCTATGGTGGATAGATCTACTCCTTCCTTGGTTGTATCTGCCAGTAGTTGCTACAACGCCCCCTAAATCCCCACGCGATGTCCTCACTAGGTAGAGGGACCTCCAGAATGCCTACTATAGGCACCGACTGATTCCCAAGCGTAATTCTTATGGTATCTTGGAGGCATCAACTCTGTGTATATCATTCGGCGAGTCTCGAATGGTTCTGGAACCATCTCCATTTCTGTCGCTAGCCATTGTCTCAAGGGTGTTTTTTAAACGAATTTAATTTGCAGTTGTCACCCCCATAATCCCCTCTTTCTAACGCTAATTTTGACAACAATTTCATAATGGTCAAGAAAGCCAGTAGTATGAACTTCCACATTCTGTAATAGTAAAAGGATCACCAAAAAGTAACTGTAACGAAACTCAGAAATGCGTGGTAAAACTCTGATACCGGAGAATTGTCGACGGATCGTTGCGTATGCAACCAAGTAAAATCAAGTAAAAAATTATTTGAATTATAGCACTCAATCTCTATTGCCTCTCCCATCGTCTCTCCTGTCGTTATTTTGTCTACTTACAACATGATTTACATATGTATTTATACATGTTTTGCTAGGGTTTCATTTCTTGGCGTGCAAGCCAAAGATTGACAAGAGAGAGATCTTTCCTTTTTGGGTTTGTCTACTTAATGGAATTAATTGTATATATCCTTTATGACGATGTATATCTTGAGGAGAATATATTTGTTTCCTTTTGAAATTTATCCTTGTGTTTGTGTAAGTATGTAGTGTTGTTACCATCTTGGGAGTCTCATGGCTTAAACTAGAAAGGCAGAACTTTATGGGATCTTCTTTGTTGTCCCGAATGGATCTTCTTTGTTGTCCTGAGTAGAACTGAGTACGTGGTAACACTTGGCTCATCCTTACTTAGACCTATTCGGACTTCCACCGAATATTCCTACGATGGGGACTTGGACACCATCTAGGATACAGATCTGGCGATTCTTTATGATAAAGTGTCCTGCTTACATGGTTTTGCGATGATGTGTACTTTCAATAAGATTTACGTATAACAGAATTCAAACCAATTTCACCCTTATCATGGAATTAATTAAGATATATATTCTAAAATAAATTTAATTTTAGGTGCAACTATATCAAACTTTATTGGCAACAAGACATGAGCGAATATTGCTCCATTTTCGATATTTTCGGGCGAGATACCCGTAAGATAGTAGCCTTGTTCAACTAATATAAAGAGAGAGAGACTTTTGGATTGTAAAATCCTTTGAATGGATACATGATCCTTATTGATTGAAGTCTCAACATTGATTTCACACATAAATTTTTTACATTCGTATTTAAGCATTCAAGAGTTTCTTAACCTATATCAGTTCAAAGCATGTCATCAATAAAATTATCATGTCATGGAGATCAATCATAGATCATTCAAAATGTACTTCCCAAGTAAATTTTTCTATTCAAAAAAATGCATGTTTGATCATAAATAAGACATTGATTGCAAGTAAAGCAAAGTTGCACAGTTATTAAAATAAAATATAGAAGCATATGTACAACCAATCATCTCAATCATCTCAATCAATTAATAAAGAAACTTAAATATTATCGATAAGCACAATGCAATTTAATGCCAATGTGCTCCCTTTTCTTAAACTCCCCATATGTGGTCAATCACCAAAACTCATTAATGACAAATCCCAATAGACCTACTAAGTGATTAGAACCTACTTGAGTCTAATGCCAACATATTAGCATAATGGCATGAATGTTCATTTTTTCTAGCCCACTTAGGTGACACATTTTCATTCCTATGAGCCTTGGGTTCATTTGCTCTAAATTTCTTAGGTCCATGCTTTTCGGATCTCCTAAGCATATTCTTGTCAATCACGCTTTCAATTCCACATAATTTGATATATTTAAAGCAATTAGTCCTTGTGTGACCTTCAATACCACAATAATGACATGTAGGAATGAAGTGAGAATTCATACCGTAGCCTTGTGTAAACATTTGGGGCTTTCTTCTCCTTTGAGTTGTCCTTTGATGTTGAGCCAACTCTCTCTTTTATGGTTAAGCCGAGAGTGCAAGCCTTCTTGACAAAGTGTAAGGATTCCTTTGTTGGGTTTGAGGGATCCTTAAATGTAGAGGTCTTGAATGATGTGCTCTAGCTAGTTATGGGTGAGCTTTAGCTTGAACCTTTATTGCAACCTTGACTTGAGCATGTTTAGAGGATTCTCCCATTTCAACCATTTTTGTTGGTTGTTATGGGATTAGGACTTCCTCAATCTCTTAACTCTTGAATAAAGTTGTCTTCTTCAATGATGTGGTCTTTGCAGGAACCCGAATTTACACTGTGTTACGGAAACGGGGTTTTAAAGTTTTCATACAACTTGTAAACCATATATAATATATAAGAATATATAAAGATAGATTTAGATCATACCCTTGATGCTATATCCCGCGATCCAGTAACTGTGTGTGAGCACATCACGATCTTCCAGGAACGTATAGGAGGATGCAAATGCTTGAAGAATATAACTCATTCTTTTCCTTTTGGCAAATTTGGCCACCACAAGCAAGAATATTTTTTTTTTATTTTGGCCGAAATCTTCCTAGACTTTCTCTGGTTTTTGCTTCTTGTGTTTTTTGTTCAAGGAATCACAATTAGTCTCCTATCTCTTTGTTATGTAAATATATCTATATATCGTTAAAACTAGATACAGATCCTTTTCCAAATATATTTCCATGTATTATAAAGATATGTAGTATTTAAGTATCCTAGGTAGAGTAGGATTCTAACTCCCATATAACCCTCATTGACTTCAACTTAAGCACTTGACTTTTTAAAGAATTGAATGAGCTAACTATTTTATCTTTGTTTCTGTCATGATTTGAACCTGCAACCTCCAATTAATTATTGATTAATAATTCATAATTATAAATTTAATAATTTAATAATGTAATTATGCAATTAATTTAATTATTAATATATCAATTAAATAATCTCATTATTCAATAAATCCCTGAATAAATTCGTGTCACCTACGTAACACAATTAATAGGAGGATAATCAAATTAATTAATCATGACCCTTGTTACCTTTATTCAACTGGGCTAGTAAGGGGACCTAACAGACCCACAATTTTGAGCTCCAATAGCACTTAGAAATAATTTATTAAACTCTTTAATTAATATTTCATGATTATTAACATGAGATTTATTCCAGTCAAAATCCTATGCTGTACTCTCCCAACTGTAGATGTATTACACAAACTAAAATTACAGTTGTTTATCGATATAGCTATTGCATATGGTATGATCCTCCACAAGTAGTTCATAATTCGAACTAGGTCATAAAGTCCATTATACCCCTCTAATTATATCTTTTCTATTAAGTACCAATGATTCTCTAATGAACAATATATCCTAACTTCCTTTATGGAAGAAGGAGAGTGCTTATATTGTTCAAGCCCCGAATCAACCCTTAAGGGAACTACCATCTACTTCACGCAAGGAGTAGATTCCACTGTTGTGCATAGACCTTCCCAACAATAAGCCAAATCACAAATCCAACATACGACGTTATTGATTGGGAATGCAACTCTGATCTCACCCATGGTATATCAAAAACCATGATCTAACCTGAAGAAGCCGACAAGACACTCAGAATTAAGATCACCCAAATATTGCCATCATTAGTCAATATATATGAATCTCATCATGTAACTGATCTTGGTGAGAGATTCATATAGATCATGACTTATACATTCCTATCATATAAGTTGCCTCCATTCTCATATCACCATATCAATAGTCTCGTTAAAACCACTGTACATTACGGAATGAAGCGTAGCTATAGATTAACCTCAAATAATGTACCCAACTCTACTTGCTTTATTTGGACTCTTTAAATTTCTAATCTCAAACCGAATACTTCTGTATATGACACTCATATACTCAGTTAGAGATTACATCTTGCAATCTTGGATATTATGTAAACGTGATACAAATGTATCAGACAAGTATATAGAATGAATAATCTACTTCTTTTAGTAATGTTTCATTCACATTTATAAATTAAAAGCTTTAGGGAATAAACCCCAACAATGTCCCACTTGAACTAAAGCAAGTGAGACATATGTCATAACCCTAGACCCTCTAGGTGACCTTTAAAAACTTTAGCCGTTAAGGTCTTCGTAAATGGATCAGTATGATTGTCCAACGATGTTATCTTGGTCAGAGTCACATCCCCTTTCTGATGAGATGATTTTTCCTTTCTATATGCTTTCTTCTCTTATGGCTTATTTGTTCTTTGGAATTAGCCACAACACCACTATTATAAAAAAAAAAGTGTGATGGGCTTATCCAAATCTGGAACAACTTCCAGATTAATTAAGAACTTATGGAGCCAATTAACCTCTTTAGCTGATTCACAAACTGCCACATATTCGGCTTCCATGGTGGAGTCAACAATACATGACTGCTTAACACTCCTCCATACTATGACTTCACAACCAAGGGTGAGAACTGATACAGACATGGATTTCCTGGAATCCTTGTCTGACTGAAAATCAGAGTCTGTATATCCTAACGGTATCAAATCTTTCCCGAAATATACTAACATATAGTTTCTCATTCTTCGTAAATACTTGAGAATGACCTTTATAGCAATTCTAATGATCCAATACTAGGTTGGACTGAAACCTATTGGCTATTCCCAATGCGAAACAGATGTCTGTTCTCATGCATAACATAACATACATAAGACTGCCTACTGTAGACGCATAGGGAACATTTCTCATATCCTCAACTTCTTAAGGTGTCTTAGGACACTGTTCCATAGACAAGTGAACTCCATGACTAGAAGTTAAATTACCTTTCTTAGAGTTTTGCATCGAAAATCGCACAAGTAACTTGTTGATATACGATGCCTGAGACAATGCTAAGTGTTTATTCTTATGATCCCTAATTAATTGGATACTTAGATCATAACTTGCCTCTCCCAAATCTTTCATTTGGAATTGGCTTGCTAGCAAGCTCTTTACTTTCAATAACGCCCCTACATCATTTCTAATGAGTTGGATATCATTTACGTATAGGACTAAGAAATCCACCTTATTTTCAATGACTCGCTTGTAAATACAAGGCTCATCGACATTTTGCCCAAAGCTATAGGTTTCGATTGCATTATCAAGCCTAATGTTCCAAGATCTAGATGCTTGTTTCAGTCCATAAATGGACCTTTACAGCCTGCAAACCTTTTGCTATTGATCTTGGGACACGAATACCTCTGGTTGCATCATATAGATGCTTTCATCAAGATTGTCATTCAAAATGCGGTCTTGACATCCATTTGCTAAATTTCATAATCGAATTAGGCAATAATGGATTAGAGAATCTGTATAGACTTAAACATAGCCATTGGTGTTAGGTTTTAGTTTGTGTTGGCATTAATTCCATATCAAAATGATGTTTACTTGTAATGATTTAGTTGTTTAGATTCATGATGATTCAAGCTTCAAAGAAGGATGAACAACAAGTCAAAGCAAGTTCTAAGTCTTCAAAGAGAAAGGATGCAATTTGGTTCTACAAAGGTATACTAAGACCTTATCTTTCTCTTACAAGGCTTAGGCACACACACACAATTTATACATTTGTGTCCCTGTATCGTTGTGCACCATTATAAGCACACACATACAATTCATTCATACGTGTCCCTGTATCATTGTGCACCATGGATAACACATTCACACACTTGAAGATGAATGCTCATGCATTGGTATGGAAATAACATGTTTTGGAAAATGCATGATTGGAGACTATCTCTATGTAGTTTACATTCTAGTGTGAATTGTGTTTGTATGTATTTATGTTTTTTATAACATGGATATTGATTTTGATTTTAGTCTTAAATCATTCTTGATTGAGTTCCGGTCATTTTGGTTACTCATACTATTGATTTCAAGTTCTAAGTCAAAAGATACTACACTTTCAACTCATATTGCATACATTGTCTTCGTCTTTATTTATCGAGTCTAATTATTATTTTGAGTTGAGTATCTTATATTTACATATCCATGAGAGAGTTAGGGTTCTTAATCGGCAAACGGATTCAAATTTCGAGTTCGGAGGCCGGAGAACAGTCGAAAAATGCGAGGGAAGCGCAAGGGGATTGCACCATGGCCGAAGGCCATGAAGTCGTGCATGCCTGAGATGGCGTGTGGCCATCTCGGCTGCAACACCTTTCTGCCCCGAGATGCCCACATGCCATCTTGGGGAAGCATTAACAAAGAGGGGCAATTTCGAGCATTTTCTTCTTTCATTCCCACTCCTTTATATTCTCTTTCCCTCTCACATTTCATTATATGAAGAAATTCAAACTAGTGTGCAGAAATTTTCTCTCTACATTTTCTCACCTTCCAAACACCATAACCGCTTCATTTGAACTCCGATTTGAGTGATTCAAAGTTGAGAGTGTTTACCTATTCATCCTCCATCTTTTATCTGAAGGTTTGAGTGAGTTTTGTTGTTGTGTTGGAGTCTAAACACACAAAAACGGGACTGCACCTAAATCAACTAAGTTATTGATTTTCTCTCAAAGTTTTCTTTTAAAACTTGGTCAATTGCCTTGGGTTTTCTTCTTCAACATATATATGTGTATTGTAAGTGTTTTGATTTGAGTTTTGAACTCTTTTAAAGCTAGGTTGAGTTTCAATTGAACTCTTTTAAAGCTGTGTTTTCACATGTTTAAGATTGTATTGTGCTAGCTTTGATTCTAGGAATATTTGATGATCTTTGATTGATTGATTTTGTGAAAAATAGTTCCTCACATGTATTAGGCTCTCTCTTGGCCGAATTCTCACATTAATACATGTTCTTATGTTTTTTTTGAGCTATTCATGTGTTTTTGTTGAATATATGATTAGGAATATACTCTAGAACTTTAGCTTAAATCTAAATGACTTTTTCATGTGATTTTAGCATGTTTTTGATTTGTGTCATTTAAACTTGATATTGTGATTAATTGAACATATCTTATGATTCAAGTTTAGATCTATGCATGTATCTAGGTTGTGATTAATGTTGAACATATCTTACATGATCTAGATTGATTATACATGCATGATTGACTAGACTACATGTGATTTGTGCATTCATGCTCATGTCTAGGATTTTCCTAGGATGTGTTGATCATAGCATTCTATGTTGTGTGCTTGTTTGCGTTTTGCATTCATGATCACCTAGATGCCTTGTGAGAAGGAAGTCTTGACAATAGGTGTGAGACCTATGTTGTTGAGTAAGATGTCTTGGCAAGAGATGTGAGACCTTGGATTGTCAAGCAAATAAGTCTTGGCTTGAGTCGGGAGGACTCGGATAGTCGAGCAAGAAGTCTTGGCTAGGGTCATGAGGATCCGGATAGGAGAGTGAGAAAGTCTTGACTAGAGTCGGGAGGACCCAGATAGTTGAGCAAGAAGTCTTACCTTGGGTCATGAGGATCCGGTAAGGTGAGCGAGGAAGTCTTGACAAGAGGTGTGAGGCATCGGATTGTTGAGCATGAGGGCGACATCTTCATGAGTAGGATAGGAGGGTAGTTTCTAGGTGAAGGGGTCACTTGAGAGATTGTACTTGTCTTATCTACTAGTGGATTTTGTTTGCAGGTGGTTGCTAACCCGTGGATGTTTCTCTTTTCGGAGGTTTACCATGTTATATCTTGTGTCAACTTTTCTCTATCCCTATCTCTCTTATATTTGTATTTGTTATTTGAATACCATGGATTGAACTCTTTATGTAAGTTGACTTCCTTTCTATAATATAAATTGTGTATGTGTTGCAATTGCTTGTTTGTATCACACTTTACTTGTTTTATATATTGATTAAGTGTCTTTAATTGATATATATATTGTGAAACAAGCAATCTAGAGGGACAAACTTTTGTTTGTTTCTAAGGGAGTCGAAAAAGGTGTCTAACCTATTCACCCCCCCTCTCTATGTTAGCCTTGAGCATTTAACCGTGTTTGTATTTTCAATTGGCAAGAAGGTCTCTTCATAATCGACCCCCTCATTTTTGGTATAACCCTATGCCACTAGCCTTGCTTTGAAGGTCTATACCTTCCCAACTACTCCTCTCTTTCTCTTATAGATCCACTTACAACCTATGGGTTTTATTCCATCTGGTAAGTCTACAAGTTCCCAAACTAAGTTAGAGTACATAAACTCCGTCTCTTTATGAGAATCTTCCATTGCATGTTCCATTACATGTTTTAAGCCATTCCTCTTTATAAGAATCTTCCATTGCATATTTAAATGATAATGAATAATTCACACTATCATCAGAGACGATAACCTGTGCCTTCCTAGTACCTAAATAGTGATCAAGTTGTCATACAACCCTCACACTATGCTTGGATGGTAGTGTGGTCTTACTAGGAACCGTCTGACTCCTAGATTTAGGTGGAACAACAACTCTTGTTGATTGAGTAATGGTCGTACCAGGCTCTTACTCCTTTAACACAATCTTGCTTCGAGGTTTATGATCACTCATATAGTTGTCCTCAAGAAACATTGCATTTGTCGATACAAATACTTTGTTCTCCTTAAGACTATAAAAGTATCCACCTCTAGTCTCCTTGGAATAACCTACAAACAAACAGACCATAGACTTAGGGTCCAGCTTTCCAGTTCCGTTCTTCAGTACATGTATTGGACACCCCCATATGCAAAAATATCACAAACTAGCTTTATGACCATTCCATAACTCTAGGGGAGTCTTGGGAATATATTTGGATGAGATTACATTCAAAATGTAGGCCGCCATTTGTAGTGCATAACCCAAAAGGAATTTGGTAATGATGAGAAACTAATCATGGATCTCACCATTTCCTTCAGAGTCTTATTTCTCCTCTCCGCAACACTATTCTGTTGTGGTGTTTCATGAGCTATGAGTTGGGATATGATCGCATGTTCAACCATGTAGTCTTCTAACTCTTGGTCAAGGTACTCACCTTCATGATCTGATCATAGAGCCTCGATACTCTTGCCTAATTGGTTTTAAACTTCATCTTGGAATTCTTTAAACTTTTCAAAAGTTTTTTACTTCCGTTGCATAGGCAGACATCTGTATCTAGACTAGTCATCTATAAAGGTGACATAATACTCATAATCACCTCTCTTTTCACATTCATAGATCCATAAACGTCAGAATGTATATGCTCTAGTGGTTTTGTAGCTCTAAGCCCTTTTCTAGTAAAAGGTCTCTTGGTCATTTTACCTTCTAAACTTGATTCGTAGATAGGTAAGGTGCCAACCTTCAATTGGCTTTAAGGTTCACATTTAACTAGTCTGTCAATCCTGTCACGGTTAATATGGCCAAGTCTTAGATGCCATAGATACGTTTCATTATCTGGAGAAATTTTCTATCATTTTATTTTAGTTTTTCAACTTTAAGCAATTCAGCATTGAGCAATGACGAATGGATTAACGGTCTTAAAACATACAAGTTACTTTCATTTAAACCTGAACAAATACTTAAACCATTTCGAGAAATAATAAATGACTTATTATTAAAAGAAATAGAATATAAATGTTTCAACATTTTGGACACAAAACAAATTCCTTGTGAGTCTAGGAATAAAATAAACAGAATTTAAAACAAGATTTTTGTTTTCAAACTGGAGTCTAACAAATCCCACTTCTTTTGCTGAAATGATATCCCCTGAACCAACACGCATAAAGAAGGCTCCTTCCTCATGCTTTGTCCAAGAATAAGTCCACTACAAGGAAGAGGGAACATGGTTAGTGGCCTCTGAATCAACTTTCCAAGTGAAGTATCACTTTCCACTAAACAAGATTCAATAACAAGTATATCACATTTACCTTTTTCCTTTTTCCTCTTAGCAACCTCCTCTAGATACTAAGGACAATTCCTCTACCAGTGACTGATTTTGTCACAATGGAAACATTTTCCTTTACCTTTATCCTTGTCAGTAGATGTGCCCATCTTCTTGCTTTAGGCTTTCTTGGGTTTTGGGCTTACTCTTAACCTAGCTAGAAAACCTCTTCCTCTTTGTAGATCCTGAGGAAGATGGTTCTGCAACATTTGCTTCACTGGTCTTACCATTTTTGTCCTTAGTCATGGGCTCAAAGGTAGTGAGCTCATTAAGCAATAGAGCTAGACTCATTCTTAACTTATTCATCCCATAGTTGCTTTTAAACTGATAGCAGCTCTTTAGAAGAGTCGTCAGTATGGTGCTCACCTGGCTAGGTTCATCAATGTCCCCACCATTGACCTCTATCGTGTTGAAATGGGATATGGGGGAGGGCTGAATAAGTATATGCTCAAATTCATGCACTTCTTTTTCACACAACCAAGTTAAGCACACTTAGAGCTTTTAACAAGTAAATTGCTTTAACAAGTCAAAGTAAATTCAATCAAGCAAGTGTTAAAACAATTCAAGTCAATATAAGTAAAGAAACTAAAAATGCATAAATCAACACAAGATGTTTTTACGCGGTAAAACCTCAAAAGAGGAAATATCCACGAGTTGATACCACACAACTGGCAAATCGTAATCAACTACATCGAATAACAGTTACACACTCACAAGCAATCAACACAAGATATGCTCTCCAAGCTATCACCCCTTACTCTACCCTTGAGCCTAATGAGTCACTTTGCCTACTTCCTAACCAAGATGTGACAAACACATCTCTAGAAAGCAACTTCCTACCAAGGCACACTTGCCTCTAGGAAAATTCCTTGCTTTCATATCTGGATTCTCCCGACCATAGACAAGACTTCTTGCTTAACTATTCGAGTCCTTCCGACTCTAGTTAAGATGTCTTGCTTAGTTATCCGGATCTTCCTAATCCTAACTAAGACTTCTTTGCTTGACTATCCATAACACTTTCCAAGCCAAATCTTCTTGCTCAAGTCAAAGCTTCTCTCACTTCAACAAGAGACTTCAACCTTTTGCAAGGCAATGATCTAAGTGTAGTACAAACATGCATACATGATGCAAACACATACAAAAAAAGCAAGTTCATCAAACATACTCTATAAAGAATAAGTACTCAACAAATAAAGCTCACAACCAAATGTAACTAATTCTTATGTACGTACAATAGGAAATCTAGATTAGATATTCTAAGATCATTCACAAGGATATCTAGAAACCTAAACATGTCAATCAAAGCTGTAATAACAAGTCTTTAACAAAAATCACAAAAACTAGCTTTGAAATCAAGTGATCAAATCAAAACTTGAATTCCTCAACATATTCAATCAAATAGGAACTAGATTAAAGAAATAGAAATCTCAATAAAAAATGACCTAGTTCTTAGAATATGTAACAAAATCTAGAAATTAGCAATCAATCAAAAGAACACAAAAGTCTTTCTAGAATCAAGTTCATACTTATAAAGTTTAGCTAAAAATCATTCAATTAAACACAATACAAGCTAAACTCAAAAATCAATCAAACAAACCATAAAATGAAATCAAAATCATTCTATTCATTCTTCTTATTCAAATAAGAACAGTTATGATAAAGTTCATAAAAGAAAACTAAGAAAAAAATGATTTATCTACAAACGATGAAATCTCGAGTAGAAATCTAGACACTGTAAAAAATCAAGCCATCATTTGGTTTTGAAATTGCTTGGGGTTTTTTCCTCTCCTCAAGACCAAAAATTTTGGTTTTTGAATAAACTAAATCGGAGTTTAATTGAGAGAAATATCACATAAACAAAAAAGTAAAAACTTTGAAGAAAATTTTCTGCACTTGTTCTTCAATTCTTCAACTTGTGAGAAAATGAGAGGGAAAAAGAGATTTAAATGAAGGGATGCCACCAACCTTCCCCGAGATGGCACGTGCATATCACGGGGGCAGAAGGGTGGCCTTTCCGAGATGGCGTGTGGCCAACTAGGGGCGGGGGTAGTGTTGGCTATTTGCCATCCCCCTCCCCTTTGCTCGCTTCTACACTCCTCTTGCGTTCTTTGACCGTTCTTAGGCTTCTGAACTCTGAATTCAAATTCATTTTATATTACAAACCTTAAATCCCTCACGGACATGCATGTCATAGAAATTTCAGAAAAGATATGGAAATTGACTTGATAAACAAAGACGAAAACAATAAGCGATAAAGACACAAAAAGTTTTGTAACTTCCAACTCGACTCAAAAACAACTTAATGAGTAACCGAAATTACCGAAACTCAATATAGAACAATTTGAGAATATAATCAAGTCTGATATCATAAAAAACATAAAAACAATAAACACAAGAACACACAAGTATGCCTTTTCCTACATATAATCCTAGAACATAAAATTTTACAAAAGTTATCAAATTAAATCTAATGCATGTGCATACTTTAATAAAGTGTGTGCATATGTTATACCGATTGAGCACAATGATGTAGGGACACATATGAATGCAATGTGTGTGTGCACCTACTCCTTACAAGAAGAATAAGAATCTTGACACCTTAGCATTCAAGTAAGCACATATCCTATTGAAGACGAACTTTGCATGCGAAGTTGCTTTCTTTCTTTGAAGATCGATCCAATCACGAACCACCTAAGCAACTAAACATTACAAAGAAATATAGTTTTGTTATAGAATCAAGTCAACACAAATCTAAAGCCTAATAATCTCCCCCTTTGTTTATTTCTTGACAAAACCTCAACCACAACATACAATAATCACAGAAAAAAACTCATAGTTGATTGCATTCTCGCATCCTCACATTACAAAGAGAACCCTAAAGTAAAATATCTTCAAGTATTCATGAGTCATCAAGATTCTCCTCTTTAATCATCAACGCACCTGTGAGAAACACACAACCAAACAAATATGAAATCTTCTACGAAGAAGATTAGCAAGATATATACACAAAAACAAACAAGAAATATTTTATCTCATATAAAAGTTTACTTTAATGCACTTCCCTAGTTCCTTACCTCAGCACACAAGAATTCTTAACTCCCCTTAAGAAAAGAATTCTCCCCCTTATTACAAGAAGGTCAATAATCCATAAAGAGGTACGTTTCTCCCATATGAGATACATTTCTCCAACACATGGTGTGGCACACATTTCTCCCATTTTTTTGTCAAGGAATAGTCAAAGAAACAAACAAGAGATAATCAAGAGAATGAGGCAAATATATAAGGTAAGTAATATGTGTTTTCAATGTCAAATTATTTCACGTTTTTAATAGAATGAAATCATGTGAACATTCTTAAAAGAGAACAAAGTCCAGCATACTATGTGTTGACGTCGATTTCTGGATTATATCAGAAAAGCCAACAAGGATTGGATTTCGGATATTAATTCAAAGAGAAAGAGATTCAGAGAGAGTAACGAAGACAAGTTTTACGTGGAAAAACTCCGATGACCGGAGAAACATCCACGGGTGGTTGAAGGATCAACCAAGCCAAAATCCACTATGAAAATATGATGTTTACAAGCTCTCGATCTCTCTTTCTTCTCTCTGTATTTTTCTGTTGCTTGTTGTGTATGTTATATTGCCTATATCTCTTTTTGAACGAGATAATGGGTATATTTATATGTTTATAGAACCCTAATAAGCTTTGTACAAGTAATACAAGATCTTTGTATTTAATTATGATTCGGTTACTTGCTTGAGGTTGATTTGTCTTCTTTCCTTTTTCGGAGTCTCTTATGGAAATCGAGTGAGATTCTAGTAGTGCAGTTTTATTTGGACTTGTTTCCTTATAAGAATGTAGTCTTTGTAGCGAAATCAAGTTGTTTCCTGATTGAGGGTTCTTCTAGCTCAGTATTCTGTTCTCTTTGGGATTCCTTCCTGATGGCTATCTTCGTGTATTTTATGACTCAATCCGTATAAACTAAGCACTAAGTTTCTTACTCGGGTCGCATTTATCCTGAGTAAGAATAACACTTGTTGGTCCCGAGTATCACCGTTTAAGCCCGAGTAGAAAATTCTTTTTTGTCTACCTCGTGTACTTTTAATTGATTTGGAGTAATTTAGTTGATCCCGAGTAGGTCTTGCCATGCTATTGGTTTACTCAGGTTTTCTTCTCTTTAATGATGCCTCGTAGGATATTTTCTGAGTGCCTATTTGGGTGTCCACCTAGCAATTTTCTCCATCCTGTCGATGACATGTATGCTTGGTAAAATTCACATACGACACTATGCCCCCCTTGATAAGTGCTATATCTAATATCAAGATAGGATATTGTTCACAATGATATCCACATAATCACACAATCAAGCAATTTAAAGTAATTCAACAAATTAAGCTCGGATAAATATGAGAGATACACCAAGATTTTCAATCTCTATCATAATTCTTCTAAAATTACTAGCATATCAAATTCACTAGAAAGCAAAAACAAGTGTGTGTGCGGATTTACTTCAAACATTTATAACGGAGTAATTGGATCATCAAATTCACATACGACAATACCCGCTTAAAATACTTTTGCCGAGTAAATTTCATTTCGGGCAAGAGTATTTTAATCATCTTAATTTTTACTTGTCAGAATAGCAGTCTTGTCATAATGGCGTGTCTTAATGGTGACCCTATAATTTTGATTCGCTTCATCACGCGAGATCTTAAATGATGGCGACGTTTTGAAGTTCTGACGGTCGAGGGCTACTTCCTGTTATGACACGTCTCTTCGTTTTTCAATATCATTTATGAGAAATGATTTTTGCGTCTCCCCAAACGCCGCCTACGTCATCGAGTTTCATCATAAGTTATTTTTTTTTGCCTTGAAATCCTAGGGTTTCGTGCAGTCTCCTTTTTAAATTCTTCTCTGAGAGACATCATTGGTTTATTTTCAACAATTTTCAACAGAAATTTCTTTAAACCCAGATTTCTTTATCCAAAAGTTCGTGATTCTCCGTTTGAAGATCTTGCATCAATCTCAATTCAAGGTTAGTTTTAATGGGGCCATCTTTTCGCCATCGTCTCTTTAAAATCGCTTTTGATGCATTAGAACTTGGGGATTTCTAGTTAGTTTCTTGCATAAAACGATTACTGGGGGATATCCCAATAGATGAGCCTCCATTTTTAGAGGTTAATGTTTCTGGGCTTCACTCTGATGTCACTTTTAGCCCTGTATCGAGTTCACCATCTAGTTCTGATTCTGATATTTCTGATCACAGGGTATCTTTTTGAAGGATGGGTAAACATCAAAGCAGAAGTAAGGTACACAAGCACGGATCGAGCAGCGTTCAGATCAGGGAACAGACTGTTAATGTGGGTGATGTTGATGAGGTGTATAGGGCGTCTCATCTTTTGTTTTCTGATACTCGCCTGAGTGGCTTTGAAACTGAGCAGAATGTGGTCGGGCCAGCTGAAATAGAAAAATACTGCTCCCGGTTCGACTTGCCTGACTCGGTCACTTTGGTTCCTGCGGGGGATAGAGCCGTATGGAATCCTCCTGAGGGTATGGTCATGATTTATGGATCAATGCTATGTTGTGGTGTCACATTTTCTTTCAACCATTTATTGCCTGGTTTTTGGCTGAAGCAGGGATAGCCCCAGCTCAATTGGCCCCGAATAGTTATAAAGTCTTGATATGCATGTGGCATATGTTCAGTAGAATGAACCTTTCACCGTCTTCCCTAAATGAAATTAGGCATTTCTTTACGCTGAGGCAGGTTAGCAAGACGGGGACCTATTTTCTTGTATCTACTCCATCTGACGGTTTGGTCCCCAAAGAAGCAAAGGTGAATCGGGAGGTCAACGCTTCTGATGACCAAAAAAAGAAGGGTTTTGTATGGGGATTTCCTACATCCAACAAGTTCTTGAAGAATAGTTGGTTTTTTACTAGAGGGGCTCTCGGGCTCAGCGTTACAGTTGGATATGAGGGTTCCCAAAAGGTGTTGAGTGTTCCCCGTTTCTTCTGTTCCCACGAAGTGTGGAATAAGAAAATAATCGATTATAGTGATTATGAGCTGAAGAGGATGACTCGGGCAGCTGTTCGTACTCTGGAGAAGAGGAACAAAAGCTATCTTTTTAAAGAGGAGGATTTGATAAAGCTCGACTTCTTCAGACAGATTTTAGGCCATCACAGGCGATTTAAGTTACCCGGCACCTTTTTTATTGTATTTTTCTGCTTTTTATTTTCTTTTCTAACATGAATCTTTTTTTTTTTACTAGTGTTCGATACGGACGTCTTCAGCGATCTTCAGGCTCACCAGGTGAAGGCGATTCTGCTAGCGAGTAGAAAGGAAGCTTCCCGTCAGGGAGCTGAAGGTATTTCTCCACCCGAGTCTGATGAGGAAACCGACATTGCTGAGAAACAGATCCCCGAGTACATTCAGGGTGCTCAGCCTTCTACTCATGATTATGCTGGTCCGAGTGGCCAAAGTGAGCCAACTGACACCCAACTGCCTGTTAATAGGGAGAGGCAATGTAAAGGCTCGGGTGAAAAGCCTGTTGGGCGGTTTGAAACTGGCGATGGTGGTAAGATTTTTAAGGATCAAGTGCCTGCAGGTGCCGAATTCTTTGAGTTTTTTCGAGACGATTCGCAGGAAGATCCTGTTGCTGACCTTAACTTCCATCGTTCTCGGGGTGAGAAACGAAAGGCAGTTAGTTCACCGTCTCGTCCTTTCAAAGTTTCTCGGGTAGTCTCATTTATCGACTCCTGTGATGAAGATGTTACGGATGAGATTGCCCCGAGTGTTGGCGCTGGTGCATCAGTAGATGCAGCTGCTTCAGAACCGAGTAGGGCTTCTTCTGCCCCCGAAGTTGGAGATATGGGGGTTGAACCTTCGGGGGTTCCTTCCCCATCTTTAAAACCAAACAGGGTTTCTCCTGCCCCCGAGTTTGGAAATCTGGGAGCTGAACCCTCGGGGGTTCCTTTATTCCTTTCTCCATAGAATATGCTACAGGAGATGTTCTCCGGTCGGGCTTTTATTGGGGAAGACAGCTGGAGCGGCTTTCGGGATGGTTCCCTGACCGAACGTCTTCAAAATGTTTTCAACGGTGCATCTTATGTAATTTAAATCCGACTCCTCTATTGTTTTGCTTTTGTTAGATTTCTGAATATACCTCTTCGCAGATGGTGGCCGAATTTGCTAAGTTAGTTCATACGCAGCAACATCAAGCTGATCGAATAAGACGTCTGGAGGCTTAGTTGAAGGCGAGTGAGGAAGGTCGTGTTCGAGCTAAAGAAGCTTATCAGCAGGAGTTCGGTTATGTACAGATATTCACCGACCATTGTCTGGAAAAGTAGGTTGAAGCTGAGGAGAAGGCATCTTTGGCAGAGGAGAAGGTTGCATAACTTCAACATCTCCTATCTTCTGCTGAAGAATCCTTGCTTAAGTTCGAGCAGGAGGCGGAGTAGTCAAGGTCGGCATATGACAAAAAAATCAATGATTTGGAGCGCCAAGTGTTGACAGTTGAATCCCTATCCCGAGAGGCCAGGTTGGAACTTGAGTCCAAGGGATGGATCGTTTTAAAAGATCCCCTGCTTACGGTGCCCAACTTCTTCGGGAGTTTCAACGCGGGTTAGTTTCGGTTGGTGAGTTCTTCAAAGTTAAGAATAAGGCGACCGAGAAAGCTCAAGCTAATTGAGAGCTGTCAATCAAACATCACGTGGACCGGTCCTTTGAGTCTCTTCGGATTCAGATGAAGGAATGGAGAGCCTACTGTCGTAGTCAAGGCAAAGAGCCTCATCCCATGCATTTAGAGATTCCGTCTGAGCATTCTCTCTTGACCTTTTATGCAAGTCAAGAGTCGGTTGAGGGTGTAGTCCCAGATGTCGGGCAAGTCCTGGGTGAAGATTACAGCTAGTGGAGGGATGATATTGTCGACAATATCGCTTGGCCTTCCAATAAGAGCCTGCTTCGTGAGTACGAGATGGTGCCAGATCCGAGTATTGGCAAATGCTAAAAATCTTCGCAACCTTAATTTTGTAGAACTGTAGAAAATTCTGATATGTTATTTATTTGTAATGAACCACTCTTTGATCTGTAACCATTCTTTTAGTAGCAATAAAAATTTATTTTATTTTGAATTGAATGGTCTTGATCTGTTTATTGCTGATTGTTGTCGAGTGCTGTATTAAACTGGATGATGTTCCGGTAACTTAACTGAGTATCTTATTAAACCGGTTATTACCTGAATGACTTCAATTGCCAAGTGTTATTAAACTGGCTTCTTCGAGGTTCGGGTAACTTAACTGAGTGTCTTATTAAACCGGTTGTTACCCGAATGACTTCAATTGCCAAGTATCTTATTAAACTGGCTTCTTCGATTTTCGGGTAACTTAACTGAGTATCTTATTAAACCGGTTGTTACCCAATGACTTCAATTGCCAAGTATCTTATTAAACTGTCTTCTTCGATGTTCAAGTAACTTAACCGAGTATCTTATTAAACCGGTTGTTACCCGAATGACTTCAATTTCCAAGTATCTTATTAAACTGGCTCTTTATTATTAACAGAGTCATCTTGAAATAGGCAAGTTTACACTTGTGTTTCATACCCGGTTGCTACCCGAACATTACATCAAGGCTCACCATGATCTTACGTTGGAGTCCTTACGCAATACCAAGGATGTCTCCCCAGTTTTTATGCGCAAGGGTTTGCCGAATAGTTGAGCTCTTTTTGTTAAAGAAATTGCTTCAACACAGCAACGCATTTCACCGTAATTTCTTTCGATAGCGTCCCGAGCATTTTTCCAGAGTCTGGTGCATCGGGTTTGCCTTTTTGCGAAGGTCATTTTGACCCTGTTTGACTGGCATGCTCCTACGAGCTTCTCCGCCCATTCGGGATTCGATGGTCCTGAGAATTCTATTTGCATGTTCTTATTATCATGCTCTTCTTCTATATGTTCTTATTATCATATTCTTTCTTTTGGAAATCCCGAGCTAGATGCTTTCCTTTCGAAATTCCGAGTAGTTTTATTTATTACTGTAAAAAATCAACAAAGATTTAAATTGCAGTTTAATATTTATCCTGACTAAATTGTCCTGACTAGAAAAAAGAATAAAATATTTAATATAAATATATATATTTTAAGGATAGAAAATCTTCAGATATTGGGCATTGCATAGTCGGGGTAAAACCCCTCCATTGGGTCGAGCAATCCAATATGCTCCATGGCCAGCTATTCTCTCGACCATGTATGGGCCCTCCCATATATCTGCCAAGGAACCTGAAGCTTTATTTTTCGTGTTTGGTGATACCCTCTTGAGCACTAGGTTTTCAAGCTGGAATTTCCTGATCCGAACACGAGATTTGTAGTGGCGAGCCACTCTTTATTGATATGATGTATTTCCTATTCGGGAGTTCTCCCTTTTTTCTTCTTGCTCATCCAGTAGCATATCAATATTCTGTTCTTCATTATATAGCCTGACCCGGGAGGACGCATACGATGTTTCTACGGGGATTACAGCTTCTGTTCCGAACGCTAAGGTGAACGGAGTTTCTCCTGTTGAAGTTCTTGCTGTCGTCCGGTATGCCCATAATACTTCAGGAAGCTTTTCAACCCAACTTCCTTTTTTGGCATCTAACTTTGCTTTGATGGTGTGCTTGATAAATTTATTTACTGCTTCTACTTGCCCGTTTGTTTGAGGATAAGCTGGTGTCGCATAGTAGTTAGCAATCCGATACTTCTCGCACAAATGTCTGAATTTTTGGTTATCAAATTGGGTACCATTGTAGTTGATTATAGTGTCCGAAACTCCAAACCTATAAAGTATGTTCTTCTTTACAAAATTTATGGATTTGGCTTCTGTGATATGCACCAGCGCTTCAGCTTCTGCACCTTTTGTGAAATAATCGACAGCTACTATGGCGTGCTTTGCTCCACCCCTTGTCCCTGCTGGCATTGGGCCGATTAGGTCTAGGCCCCACATGGAGAATGGCCATGGGGTAGTGAGGTTTCTGAGCTTTTCTGGGGGTTTTCGGATATAGTTAGCAATCCTTTGACAGTTATCGCAACTTTCTGACCACTGTTGTGCATATGAGAAAAGCGTGGGCCTGTAATAGCATTACATGAGCACCTTATGCGCTAGACTTCTACCCCCAGTGTGGTTTCCGCAAACTCCTCGTGGATCTCTTGAAGTATTCGATATGCATCTTCTTCAGGTACACATCTCCAGAGAGATAGGGAAAACCATCTTCTGTATAATTCTTCTCCGATCACGGTATACCTAGCCGATCGATACATGATACGCTTTGCTAGTACTAGATTTTCTGAGAGCACGCCTTCTTCTATGAACCTTCTCAGCTGGACCATCCAACCGTCTTGCGGTGTTCGGACTTCTGAAATTTCCAAATGCTTAGGTTCAGCTGTACTCGGTTTAAGGAGGTATGCAACCAGAATGGTCTTTGGTCTGATTAAGGTTGTTGCTGATGCTAATTTAGACAATGCGTCAGCCTTTTCATTTTCTTCCCTGGGGATCTGAGCGATCTTGTATTTTTAAAATTTTTGGAGGAGCTGTTTCGCGATGTCACGGTAGGCTATCATACCTTCATCTTTGGCCTGGTACTTGTCCATAACCTGGTTGACAACTACCTGTGAATCGCTGAATATCTCAACTTCATCTACCCCGAGAGCGATGCAGACTCTGAGTCCAGCTAACAATGCCTCATACTCGGCTTGATTATTGGTTGCTTTGAAATCAAATATCATGGCACATTCAACATCAGCTCCTTCTGGGTTACGAACCACGATTCCTGCCCCGCTACCATGAGTTTTTGAATAACCATCAACATACAGTTTTCATGGGAAACTTTTATCCAGCAGTCTTTTTGCTTCCAGGTTTGGTTATGTGAACTCGGCTATGAAGTTTGCCACAGCTTGTCCTTTGAGGGAGGTTCTGGGGACATAATGAATATCGAATTCACTTAGCTCGATTGCCCATTTGGTAAGTCTTCCTGATATTTCCGACTTTTGTAAAATTTGTCTTAATGGGCAATTGGTGATAACCTGGATTGTATGGGCCTGAAAGTATGGTCTCAGTTTTTTTGCTGCTGAAACCAATTCTAAGGCCATATTCTCTGCCTGTGAGTACCTGGTCTCAGCAGGTAAGAGTGCCTTGCTGGTATAATACACTGGTTTCTACACTCTATCTTCTGTTCTGACTAAGACCGACCTTGCTGCAAGCTCGGTTATTGACAGATACAGCTAAAGTATTTCCCTTTTTTATGGTTTTGAGAGAACTGGAGCCTGTCCCAAATACTCTTTTATTTTTAAGAATGCCTGCTCGCACTCTTTATTCCACTCGAGTCCTTTCCCTTTTTTGATTATCTTGAAAAAGGGTGCGCACCTGTCTGTAGCCCTCGAGATGAATCTTCCCAAGGAAGCTAAACACCCTGTTAAGCGTTGTACTTCTTTCAATGTTTTAGGTGAGGTCATTTCTTGCAAAGCCTGGATCTTCTCGGGATTAACTTCGATTCCTCTTTGGTGGACTTGAAAACCCAAGAATCTCCCCGAATGGACTCTGAATAAACATTTGTTCGGGTTTAATTTCATCTGGTATCTTCTCAGAACATCAAATGTCTCTCAGAGGTCCTAGGCATGCTCATCTGTCGAGACGCTTTTAGTCAACATGTCATCAATGTACACTTCCATGTTCCTTCCTATTTGCCGAGTGAAGATTTTGTTCACCAACCTTTGATACATAGCACGTGCATTTTTTAAACCGAAGGGCATTACTGTGTAGTAATATAAACCTTGATCAGTTGTGAAAGCTGTTTTTTCTTCATTAGCTTTGCTCATTTGGATCTGATTGTATCCCGAGAAAGCGTCCATGAAGCTAAGCAATTTGTGACCTGCTGTGGCATCCACCAGCTGGTCTATCCTTGGAAATGGGAAGCTATCCTTTGGACATGCCTTGTTCAGATCCGTGAAATCTACGCACATCCTCCATTTTCCATTTTTCTTTTGGACGAGGACTACGTTGGCGACTCACTGAGGGTAGCTGACTTCTCTGAATGATCCAGTTGCCAGTAGCTTTTCCACCTCTTGTTTGATTTCTTGACTTCTTTCAGGATTGAATGATCTTCTCTTTTGTATTATCGGTTTTGCATTCGAGCTAACTGCGAGGTGGTGGGATATTACTCGGGCATCTATCCCGATCATATCTTCGTGACTCCAAGCGAATACATCTTTGTACTCTAAGCAGATTGGTTAAGTCTTGCTTGACTTTTCCATCCAAGTTAGCCCCGATCTTGATAATCTTATCCGGTTCGTCTTCTTTAAGTACTACTTCAACCAATTCTGTTTTGTATTCATTCGAGTCCTCCCTCGGATCTAGTTCGAATGACAAGGACTCTTTACACTTATTTGGCTGCATTATGGTGCACACTTGTTCAGTATCATGCTTGTCTTTGTATACTGACAGGTTTGCTCTTCGGGCCATCTCTTGGGATCCCTTGACTATCCCGACCCCTTGTTCTGTTGGGAACTTGATCATTAATGCATAAGTGGCCATCACGGCCCTTGTTTTATTCAGGAATGGCCGATCCAATAATGCATTATACGGCCAATTGTCCAAATCAACTACCACGAAGTCGAGCAAGACAGTCCTCTGGCATGGTGCTGTTCCAATCTTTACGGGTAGTTTTACTGTCCCGAGTGACCTGACCTCTATCCCTCTAAACCCTCTTAATAGAGTATGGAAAGACTATAAATCTTTTCGGTCTAGTCCTAGCTGGTCGTATACGGCCACTCTTAGGATGTCTGCTGAACTCCCATTATCTATTAAAATTCTCCGAACTTCCCTATGGCCAATCCGAGCACTTATAACCAAAGCATCATTAGGTCGAACATCGACGCCATGGGAATCTACCTCTTTAAAGACTATTGGGTCCCATCCTTCCTTTACCCTTTTCGGGTCTGGCTCAACCGAATTTACGTCTAAGTTATTCCTTGCTTCTATTGCTTCTCTGATTTCCTGAGTTCGTTCTCGGTTGCTTCTCCCAATAGAGGGTCCCCCTAAAATTGTATGTATTACTTGATTGGCTTCGGGGCTGGATCTTTGATTTCGACCCCGGGTTGTGATCAACCTTAACTTCTCTCTTAGTTTCTGATCTCTCATTTTTTTTAAGATTACATCCCGCAGGTGCCCTTCAGGAATAAGAGTCTCTATGTAATCTCTGAGCTGGAAACACTTTGAAGTACTATGCCCGGTTTCCTTGTGAAACCTGCAATACTTGGTTGTATCTTTCCGGGCAAACAGAGACTGTTGCCGCAGTTCTTGCACCATATTCTTCTCTTCTAGGATTGCTAGAATTTTTTCTTGTTTTTTGCGAAGAGGGGTGTAATTGGTGTATCTGCCTCGATATTTATATGTGGACTGTTCAGCATTATGCCCATTACCCCCATCCTTGTTTTTCTCCTTGCTGTTCCTTTTAGCTTTCCTTTTTGATTCTGCCTCTTGGATTCAGCATCCTTCTGTTCAGGCTTTCCACCGTGCATATAGCTCCCTCCTGTAGCTAACTCTTCTTCTTCGGCTAGTGCGTATCCTCCTGCCATCCTCCTGCCATATCCATCATGTCAGCATACCTAGTCAGCCGTGCTCTTCTCAAATCAAAGGATACCCGTCCATTCTGCAAATTATTGATGAATGCAGCGATTATGGCTTCATAGTTTGCACTGCCAATCTCTGATACTCCTTGGCTGAATCTCCCTAGATATTTCTTCAGTGACTCATCTTTTCCTTGTTTTATTTGAGCAAGGTGAGCCACTGACTTTTTCCTGTGAACGTTACTCAGGAATTGCCTTGAGAAGCTCCTGCTTAGTTCACTGAAACTCTTGATGCTTGCTGAAGGTAACCTTCCAAACCATCTCGACATTATGTCTCCCAGAGTTTGTGGGAAGTTGAGACATAATAAGGGATCGTTGTGGGCATACTGAGCCATGGGGCTTTTATAGCGTCTCATGTGCTCTTTCAGGTCCGTGTCTTTCTTAAACTGTTCCACGTGCTGCATCCTGAACCTTTCTGGGAAATAAGTCCGTAAGATTTCCTTGGTAAATGGGCTGTCTGAGTCGTTGTCAGATAAATCGTTATAGCCATAACGTTTGACCAATGCATCCATCTGACGCCTATTGTTCTCAACTTCTTGAGTTAGGCTCTGGATCATGACATCTCTATCCCCCACCGGGCTTCCTCGACGGTTGAACCGTTGGGTAACGGTCATTCTTTCTGGCTTTTCACTTTGATGCAGAGTTTTTCGCATGACTCGTAATGACGTTTGCGATGAGGTCGATCGCTATCTTCTGATGACGACCGATCCCTGTACCGGTCATATTTACGGTGTCTAGTGTGTACTGTTTGATTATGGTCCAGCCTCTGGTGATGTTGTTCCTCTTCAAGTGTTTCCTGTACAGCCGAATTGATTGGGGAAGAGTTCCTTCTGGTTTCTAGCATAGTTATTCCTGGCCCAACCACTACCGAACGGAGCCTTAAGTGTGGAGGATTGGGAGTATGTGCTCCTGCAGCCAGTAGATCAATCCCTTCCCTTGCTGCGTATGTCACCAATTACTGCAATGCCTCTTGAAAACGCAGCGTAAGATCTCTGTTGGTTGGAGGAACTTACTGGATCCCTGCCAGGTGTGCATGCTGGTTTTCTGTGTTTGCTGCAGGATCTTGTGACGTGTTGCTAACATGGAAATCGCCTGGTGATTTCTGGCCACTCCCTGAACTACTTCTGCTTCCTGCCATTGTTTTTAACAAGGTCGAAGGTTCAACCCCTCCTTCTAGCGCCAATTGTTGACGTCGATTTCTGGATTGTATCAGAAAAAGCCAAGAAGGATTGGATTTCGGCTATTAATTCAAAGAGAAAGAGATTCAGAGAGTAACGAAGACAAGTTTTACTAGGTAAAACTCTGATGACCGGAGAAACGTCCACGGGTGGTTGAAGGATCAACCAAGCCAAAATCCACTATGAAAATATGATGTTTACAAGCTCTCGATCTCTCTTTCTTCTCTTTGTATTTTTCCGCTGCTTGTTGTGTATGTTATATTGCCTATATTTATTTTTTAACGAGATTATGGGTCTATTTATATGTTTATAGAACCCTAATCTGCTTTGAACAAGTAATACAAGATCTTTGTATTTAATTGTGATTCGGTTACTTGCTTGAGGTTGATTTGTCTTCTTTCCTGTTTCGGAGTCTCTTATAGAAATCGAGTGAGATTCTAGTAGTGCGGTTTTATTTGGACTTGTTTCCTTATAAGAATGTAGTCTTTGTAGCGAAATCAAGTTGTTTCCTGATTGAGGATTCTTCTAGCTCAGTATTCTGTTCTTTTTGGGATTCCTTCCTGATGGCTATCTTCATGTTTTTTATGACTCAATCCGTATAAACTAAGCACTAAGTTTCTTACTAGGGTCGCATTTATCCCGAGTAAGAGTAACACTTGTTGGTCCAGAGTATCGCCGTTTAAGCCCGAGTAGAAGATGCTTTTTTGTCTACCCCTAGTACTTTTAATTGATTTGGAGTAATTTAGTTGATCCCGAGTAGGTCTTGCCATGCTATTGGTTTACTCAGGTTTTCTTCTATTTAATGATGCCTCGTAGGATATTTCCTGAGTGCCCATTTGGGTGTCCACCTAGCAACTTTCTCCTTCCTGTCGATGACATGTATGCTTGGTAAAATTAACATACGACACTATGCCCCCTTGATAAGTGCTCTATCTAATATCAAGATAGGATATTGTTCACAATGATATCCACATAATCACACAATCAAGCAATTTAAAGAAATTCAACAAAATAAACTCCGATAACTATGAGAGATACACCAAGATTTTCAATCTCTATCATAATTATTCTAAAATTACTAGCATATCAAATTCACTAGAAAGCAAAAACAAGTGTGTGCGGATTTACTTCAAACATTTATAACGGAGTAATTGGATCATCAACATGCAAAATATATCAACATCTATTCATCCTAAGAATTTCCATAAAGGTCAAAACGAATATTGTCTGGAATTTTTGCTTTTAAGAGAATAGATTTCAACATATGAAGTATGTGTGTGCATGTGGCTCGGCAATCCATTTCTATTTTTCAACCCAAGCATTCACAATTTTCAACTATACTCCTTTTAGCCTTTTTTTAGACTTTGAATCAAAGATTTTTTTTATTGATTCTTTTCAACACTTCATTGATTTTTCTAACATAAACATAAACACTTCATGATGACTTTCACTCATCATAATGGTGTAGCACTTTCTTACATTGGGCGGTTGCACAACTAAATGTGTAGCCCTTTTCATGAAGGTGCTTGTTGAGTTCTATGTAGTTGCCGAAGCAAAATGGATACTAACCATAGGTCATCTTTAATGTACTAGTTAAAAGACTTCAAGGAGCGGCCATAACTCACATATCTTCAAACTCAACTTACTGAAACTAAAGATATGAGATAGTGTGTGAAGGAAATGACACGCTGCGGAAGGAAAAAAGTTCGATTGGTATATTTCAAAAAAAATCTTTTTATAGAATGGATCTTAACCCTTGATTAATTAACATGAAATTAAAAGGTATCGTACCTTTTTCACGTGATGATAGATATTGCGTCTGTATTAAAACCATAAGATCTTCCAATCCAATCATGAACGTGAATCACCTGGAAGTGTGGGCTCCCTTTCTTTGAATTGTGTACTTGAGGATGGAAAACAAAAACTTTTTCTTTTGTTAGTAACAATAATCCTCCTAGAGAAAAACAAAGAACCTTTGTTCACTTTTGAATTCTCAATCTTTTGATCAAAAACTTACATGAACCTAATTCAATTTTTTGCATAAAGTCTTTTAAAGTAAAAGCTACTAGTGCACCATCAAAAATAAGAATGCTCCCTTTCTCTTTTTCTCTTGGCCGAATTCTCACACACCTTTTTTGAGTTGGATGATTTTTTTTTGTTTAAGCAAATAAAAAAACTCTCTCAATGCATTAGTCTTGGCCAAAATCTCTCGATAGGTACTTATAGGTGGTGGCCGAATCCTCACATAAGGAGGAATTATATCTTGAGGACGAATCCTCACACAAGGAGGATTCATGTCTTGTGGTCGAATCCTCATACAAATAGGAATTGTATTTCACCAAAACACCTATCAACCTTTTGAATTCAACATTGTCCCGGTTCATTTGTGAGTTAATCAATAACAATTTATTGAAGATAAATTAAATTGCGACTTTATCAAAAACTTCATAATTTTACCAATTGTCAATTAGAGTTTGGATAGACATCAAAGACTTCATAATTTGACTAGATAAACAAATTCATTTTATTCATCTACTTATCAAATAAAGTTATTGATACTTATCATACTGCCAACAATAATATGACACTAAGAGACCTTTTACTACTTAGAAAATTGTTTCGAATTTTAATTAAATAATTAATTAATTAACATCCATTTAATTAAATAATAAATTAAAACAATATATTAGGCTAATAATTTTAGCCTTGCTGCCCAAGCATATACCATGGGCAAGATATTGTTTTTCCATTATATTAAATCCATTGGACTTCAATAAAAAGTCCATATGTGAACTAGACTCATTCTTACTAAATAAAAGAAACAAGCCCACATGCTGCAAACTAATACATTAATATAATTTAAACAGCCCATTAATATAATTTAAACAACCCATTTAATTAAAATGTGCAAATTCTATTCTTAATGTATTAATGGAATGCTAATAGCACTCCATTAGGGCTGCCCAAGGATTCTGACGTCCTTGGCCACGCATTCCAGGTATTTGAAGAGTCACCGCGTGTCTTATTCACACATGACGTCAACTCTCTATAACTTTTGGATTCCGAAATCCAAAAACAATTCTAGATGGACCTAGAAATTAGTTCGGTAGAATATATCAAGTGATCAATGCAAGTTCGTGTGGATTGGGATCTTGGCGAGCTATCTAAATTTATGATTCAACAGATATAACCTAATCACAATCAATACACGATTCATTCAGGTTCGATCCATTAATTTTACCTCATTCTACTAAAGAACTAAAATTGAACTCTTAAATAACAATGGAATAAGTAAATATTTCTCATTTATACCCCAGACAATCTTATTAGAGATAGTGTATCATCGTGAAAAATACCAGTAATAGTCAATAGCTCACAGACCGCCTATAGCTCTCCAAGTTACCATATTTAATCATATGACCATATTTTGAACTTGGATTTTTGGACTAGTCCCGAAGCCATGTTTCAATAGGCACTATTGAAAACTTAACGTTAAAATTAGTATCCAATAACTCAAACTATCCATATGATGATATTTTACTCGCATTTTGTAAATGGAGCCACGATGTCCATATCTATAAATGAAGTCCTCTATCGATTAACAAACGAATACCACCAAACCATCGTGGATAGATTATGCTATACTATTGTACTCATTAATGATACCATTTGTAACCGTAAGTCTATGATTTATCTCAGTATTGGGATAGACACTCCAATTGTCCTTAAGTGAAAACTTTTATCCATTGACGGTTCTAGATAAAATATATCACTATGATCCAACTCAATGCACCTAGTGCACTAGATCCTTTTGCCCAAAGACAATACACCTTGTTGATTTTGGACTCATCATAAAACATTTGATCCCACTCAAATGCTAGCAAAAGAATCTATAACTTTAACAAGATAAAGATGTTAGAATTATGCTCGATAGCAAGAGTATAATATTGTATTTGACAATCTTTTCGTATTAATAAAATAATTTCTAGTTTAACAAATTTTATAGCATTTATAGTTTAATTATTATAATTGTCAAAAGTAAATAATCATAAGGTCAAAAGACTATGAGAAAAGAAGAATTGTTCATACATCTAGATATGTATGAGGTAGACACAATTCTTTAGTTAGTCTTGAATAACACTCACAACTTAAGATAAAATATTGGGCGCCTTTATCTTGTCAAAGTTGTAGATTGTTTTGCTAGCATTTGAGTGGGATCAAATGTGTTACGATGAGTCTGAAATCATCAAAGTGTGGTGTCTTTAGGCAAAAGAATCTAGTGCACTAGGTGCATTGAATTGGATCACAATGAAATACTTTATCTAGAACCGTCAGTGGATAAAAGTTTTCATTTGAAAACAATCAGAGAGTCTATCTCAATCCTGAGATAAATTATGGACTAATGGTTGCAAGTGTTATCATTTGAGCTATCAATGAGTACGATTATATAGCATAGTCTATCCTCGATAGTTTGGTGGTTTTCATTTGTTAATCGATAGAGGAATTCATTTATAGATATGGACATCGTGGCTCCATTTATTAAATGACAGTAGAATATCATCATATGGATGTTTCGAGGTATTGAATATTAAATCTTAACGTTAAGTTTTCAATAGTGTCTATTGAAACATGGATTCAGGACAAGTCAAAATATCCAAGTTCAAAATGTGGTCATATGAGTAAATATGGTAACTTGGAGAGCTATAGATGGTCTATGAGCTCTTGGCGATTACTGGTATTCTTCACGAGGATACACTTTTTCCAATAAGGTTGTCTAAGGTATGAATGAGTAACATCAACTTTTTCTTTCTTTATTTAAGAGTTCAATTTTAGTTCTTTAGTGCAATGAACTAAAATTAAATAGATCAGACCTAAGTGAATCATTTGTTGATTGTGATTGGGTTGTGTCTATTGGAGCTTAAATTTACATAGCTCGCCAAGATCCCCAATCCACGCGAACTTGCATGGATCACTTGATATATTCTACCGGACCAATTTAGGGGTCCATCTAGAATTGTATTAAGGCATGTGAGCTTGTTTCTTTTTGTAAGAATAGGTCTAGTTCACATGAGGACTTTTTATTAAGGTCTAATGGAATTATTTATCTAATCAAATTAGGAAGTCTTTAATATTGTTACAAATACACTATTGAGTTGGATTAGGAGTCTTGGTTTAGGATATAATTCCTTTTTGAAAAGGATTCTTAACCAACAAGTAAATCTACCTAAGGAAAGGATTCTTAACTACCAAGTAAATCCTTCTTAGGAAAGGGTTTGTGATCCTAATCTCTATCCTATGAAATTCGGCTAACCCATGTATATATACAAAAGGATAGAATTCCTTTTAGATAAGGATTTTAACTATCAAATAAATCCCCATAAGGAAAGGATTCTTGCCAACCAAGTAAATCCTTCTTAGGAAAGGAATTTTGATCCTATATATATACCTTTGTGAATTTCGGCCAGCCCAATGATTCTTAGAGTAAAATTTTGGCCAACCAAAGGTTTTTCTAAAAGAGATTTTTTCTTGGCAAGAGAGAATTTTGAGAGAGTAAAATTTATTATTTTACTCTAGACAAAATTCAATCAACTCTAAGATATAGGGTGTGGAATTCGACCAAGGACAAAAGAGAAAAAGAGAACGTTTTTTTTTCGATGGTACACTAGTATTCTTCATATCAAAAGGGTTTTGTGTACAATATCGAATCAAGGTTCACGTGAGTTTCAATCAAATTGATTGATAATTCACAATTGACCGGACGTTCTTGAATTTTCTCTTGGAGGATATTTGTAACTAACAAAGAAATAGATTTTGTTTGTTTCCATCCTCAGGTATATAATTTGAAGAAAGGGAGCCCACACTCCTAGCTGATTCACGTTCATGATTGGATTGGAAGATCTTGCGGAATCAATTCGGTGCTTGTTCAATCATCACGAGTAAAAGGTACGGCATTTTTATATACATCAATTAATCTAGGGTTAAGGTTCTCGTTGCATAAAATGGAATTTTTTATTTATTTATATGCAAACAATAATTTTTTTAAAATTTTCTCACTCTTCCGCTGCGCGTGGTTTTATTTTCCGTACAATTGGTATCAGAGGCAGGTTGTACCCGTGATTAATTGATGTATGTGTACGTGAATCTTTTTCTTTTTATTGTATATATGCATGTTTTAGAAAGAGATGACACACTAGGTATTCACATATATATTTACATTGGAATGTAGGGATATATATATATATATATATATATATATATATATATGTTTTATATGTGGATTGTTATTGATCAATTTTGGTCCTATCATTTCAATGTATTTTTGTTTTGGGATTGTAACAAAAAGAGTGGTCTATCATCGCCATAATATCCTTATTGGTAGTTGCTAAGTTTTTTTTTATTTTGTTGTTGTAATAATAAAAAAAATCTGTAGTATTTTAATATTTAAATTCTTCTATAATGCACTCAAGTTTCGAAGACTTGAAGGTTTGAAGAATTAGGAGCAACCAGAAGAAGTTTGGGACCGTGCAAGCTATAGCAATGAACGTGCGTGCGAAGAGCACCCAACCACGTTTGTTGTGTCATGGGCTGCGCATGACAGCCATATGTAAGCCATGGGCTGCGCATGGCAGCTCTTTATGGGTTTGTGGCATGCGCACACCCTTGGGTAAGGGCCAAGGGTGCGCACGCCCATGGGAGGCAGCTGACAGAGTCCGGACGACGAAGGTCTCGTAAAGACTTGTTCGCCAAGAAAGGAGTTTTTTATATTCCAAGACATGTAGTTTACTTGCTTTTCTAGGATGGACAAAAATTGAAGCTATTTATATTTGTTATAAATATTGCAATGTTTGTCATTGTTTGATAACATGTCATATAGAAAAGGAATGCCACTCATATATCTCTTTTGTTATGAACATGCATAGAGTGATTTAGGTATCAAAATTGGCATCTAGTTAACTTGGTAAATCATTCTTTGGAATTCGACCACACGCCTTAAATAATTGAGTGGGAGAAGGTGTTTTGGAACACCTACTGTTTGGATTATGCTCGATAGCAAGAGTGTAATAATGAATTTGACAATCATTTCATATTAATAAAGTGATTTCTACTTTAGCAAATCTTATAGCATTTATAGTTTAATTATTATAATTGTCAAAATTAAATAATCATAAGGTCAAAAGACTATGAGAAAAGAAGAATTGTTCATACATCTAGATATGTATGAGGTAGACACAATTCTTTAGTTAGTTTTGAATAATATTCACAACTTAAGATAAAAGGTTGGGCGCCTTTATCTTGTTAAATTTGTAGATTCTTTTGCTAGCATTTGTGTGGGATCGAATGTGTTATGATGAATATAAAATCATCAAAGTGTGGTGTCTTTGGGCAAAAGAATCTAGTGCACTGGGTGCATTGAATTGGATCACAATGAAATACTTTATCTGGAACCGTCAGTGGATAAAAGTTTTCATTGGAAGACAATCGGAGAGTTTATCTCAATCCAGAGATAAATGATGGACTTATGGTTGCAAGTGTTATCGTTTGAGCTATCAATGAGTACGATTATATAGCATAGTTTATCCTCGATAGTTTGGTGGTATTCATTTTTTTATCGATAGAGGACTTCATTTATAGATATGGACATCATGGCTCCATTTATTAAATGAGAGTAGAATATCATCATATGGATGTTTTGAAGTATTGGATATTAAATCTTAACGTTAAGTTTTCAATAGTGTCTATTGAAACATGGCTTCTAGATAACTCAAAATATCCAAGTTCAAAATGTGGTCATATTAGTAAATATGGTAACTTTGAGAGCTATAGGCGGTCTATGAGCTCTTGGCGATTACTGATATTCTTCACGACGATACACTTTCTCCAATAAGGTTGTCTAGGGTATGAATGAGTAACATCAACTTATTCTATCTTTACTTAAGAGTTCAATTTTAGTTTTTTAGTGGAATGAACTAAAATTAAATAGATCAGACCTAAGTGAATCATTTGTTGATTGTGATTGGCCAATCCACACGAACTTGCATGGATCACTTGATATATTCTACCAGACCAATTTAGGGGTCCATTTAGAATTGTATTAAGGCATGTGAACTTGTTTCTTTTTGTAAGAATATGTCTAGTTCACTTCTGGACTTTTTATTAAGGTCCAATGGATTTGATCAAATAAGAAAAAAAATATATGGCCCATATATATGTGTTGGGCGGCAAGACTCTTTAGAATAGCTTAATTATATTATTTTTATTTTATTATTTAATTAAATGGAAATTAATTAATTTGTTGATTAATTAATTATTTAATTAAAAGTCAAAATCTTTATCTATTAGAAGATGGTCTCCTAATATTATACTATTGTTGGTAGTATAATTAATATTAAAGACTATATTTGATAAGTAGATAAATAAAAGGAATTATTTATCTAATCAAATTAGGAAGTCTTTAATATGGTTACAAATACACTATTGAGTTGGATTAGGAGTCTTGGTGAAGGAAATAATTCTTTAAGGAAAAGAATTCTTAACCACCAAGTAAATCCACCTAAGGATAGAATTCTTAACCACCAAGTAAATCCTTCGTAGGAGAGGATTTGGTCTTATATATATATATACTTGTAAATTTTGACCAAGCATGAAGTTTGGTATGAGAAGTTATTTTTATTTGTTTTTTATTGTTATAAAAAAAAACTTCATCCAACTCATCGTGTGAAGAATTCGGCCAAGCAAAGAGAAAAGAGGGAACGTTTTTAATTTTGATAGTACACTAGTATCCTTTGCATCAAAAGGGTTTTGTGTACAACATCTAATCAAGGTTCACACGAGTTTCAATAAAATTGATTGATAATTCACAAGTGACCGGATGTTCTTGGTTTTTTCTCTTGGAGGATTTTTGTGACTAACAAAGAAGAAGATTTTGTTTGTTTCCATCCTCAGGTATACAATTTAAAGAAAGGGAGCCCACACTCCTAGGTGATTCACATTCGTGATTGGATCGGAAGATCTTACGGATTCAATTCGACTCTAGTTCAATCGTCACGTAAAAAAAAGGTACGATACTTTTTATATACATCAATTAATTTAGGGTTAAGGTTTTTGTTATTAAAAAGGAATTTTTAATTTATACGCAAACCCTAATTTTCTAATTTTCTAATTTTCTCACGCTTCCGTTGCGTTTTGAACCGTTTTTTCCTTACAATTGGTATCAGAGCCCTGTTGTACCCTTGATTAATTGATGTATGTGTTCGTGAATCTTTTTTTTTTTTTTTATATGTATGCATGTTTTAAAAAAAAAAGGCACTCTAGGTATTCACATATATATTTACATTGGAATGAATGGATATATATATGTTTTATATGTGGTTTGTTATTGCTCAATTTTGGTCCTAGAATTTCAATGTATTTTGTTTTGGGATTGTAACAAGATGGGTGGTCTATCATCGCCATAATTTCCTTCTTGATAGTTGCTAAGTTTTTATTTATTTTGTTGTTGTAATAAAAAAAACTGCACTATTGTAATAAAAAAAAAACTGCAGTATTTTATTTATTTATAATTCTTCTGTAATACATTCAAGTATCGAAGACTCCAAGGTTTGAAGAATTGGAAGCAGCCAGAACAAGTTTGGGACCGTGCGAGCCTTAGCAACGAACGTGTGTGCGAAGAGCGTGCAGCCACATTTGTTGTGGCATGGGCAACACACGGCAGCCCTTTGGTAGCCATGGGCTGCGCATGGCAGCCCTTTATGGGTTTGTGGCATGCGCACGCCCATAGGTAAGGGTGAAGGGTGTGCACGCCCATGGGAGGTAGCTGAGGGATTCCGAACGACGAAGGTCGTGTGAAGACTTGTTCGCCAAGAAAGGTGTTCTTGTATTCTAAGATATATGTAATTTACTTGTTTTTCTAGGATGGACCAAAATTGTAGCTATTTATATTTTTGTAAATATTGCAATGTTTGTCATTGTTTGATAATATGTCATATAGAATAAGAGTGCCACTCATATATCTCTTTTGGTATGAACATGCATAGAATGATTTGGGTATCTAAATTGGTATCTAGATAACTTGGTAAATCATTCTTTTGAATTCGATCGCACGCCTTAAACAATTGAGTGGAAGAAGGTGTTTTGAAACACCTACAGCCTCCAAGTTTAGTTGGGATTTATGTTTCGTAAATAACCTCCCAATAGGTATTCATGAATGGAATTTAGCATGATACTTCCTTACAAGGATAGACTAAACAATTAGCCCAAACGACATCTACTCCCAAAGGAGGGATATTCGTGAGGGATTATATTGAAGGTCGATAACTTGGTAACACACTCAATATACTTTTATTAATATCCTCCCAAGAGTTCTTGTTACTAAAATTGCAAGGCTAAAATAGAAAACTTTGGTAGTTATGTTAACAATTAGGTGGGACCTAGTCCAACTAGTAAATGCTGCGCACTCCCAACAGAGGCGTGACATTTATGGCTGTTGGATCACCGTTGAATTTTTACGATTGAATTATTTTATTTAATTCAAGATAAATATTCAAAAGTGCTTTATCATGATTATTTACTTATATATTTTTTTGTGAATATAAAGAAATCATAACCCATCCCTAATCAGTATCCTAAAAGATAATACTTTAACTGATGATAATTATGTCACATGGAAAAGGAAAATTGGGTTGTTATTGCAAGCTGGAAAACTTAAATTCGTTATGTCTATTCATTAATCACCAAACTAATGAATCTACTCAGGAGCAAAGAGATAAGTATCAGTAGTGGAAGTCTTCAGATGAGATGGCTAAATGTACGTTACATTATGGCCATCATCTCTGACTTGATGCAACAACAACATGAAAGAATGGAGACTGCTGGTGATATAATGATATCTCTTTAAGAGATATATTAGCTATGAGGTCTAGGATGACTAAGAGAGAGGCAGTGACTGCTTCTTAGGATGAAACCTGGACAGGCTATGAAAGTCATAGCACATCTTAACATTGTTGAACTGAATAGTGTTGAGATAGACAGTGAGATCAAATTGACATGATTGTCAACTTACTATCAAATTCCTTTGATCAATTCAAGTTGGACTACACCTTGAATAATAACGAATGCACCTTGCTAAGCCTGATGCAAGATATTCAAAGCACCAAGATAATCCTTGTGAAAGGCAACGGTAAAGAGATTCATATGCTTGGTAAGTTGCTACTGTTAAAGACCCGTAAGAAGGTCAAGAGATAACAGAAGAAAAAGCAACTTGAGCCTTCTTAGATGGAGACCAAGAAAGTAACCAAGATCAAAGGAAAGTGTTTGTTTTGTTGTGATAAGGGTCAAAGGAATAGATTGAATAAGAATGAATTTAACTTGCATTTAGGCAATGGAGCGTTGGTGTCTATTAGTGTAGTGGGAGATATTAGAATCAATTTTGATTCATATAGGCATTTAGTTTTAATAAACTTTTATTATGTACCACAATTCAAGAGGAATTTAATTTCGATCTCTTGTCTAAATAAATTTGGATATTCGGTTACTTTTAATAAAAGTTTTATTATTAGTAAGAATAACAAATTTGTTTGTAAAGGTACATTGGAAAACCGTTTAATCTATTTGCATGGAAATATCTTTCACTTTTTAGTCACAGAATCAACGGAACCTAATCATAAAAGAGTAAAATTATCAAAAGATGAAACCTACCTATGGCATTTACACCTAGGTCATATTAACCTTAACAGGATTAAAAGATTGGTAAGTGACGGACCTCTAAGTGACTTAAAGGTTGATGATCTACCAACTTGTGAATCTTGTTTGAAAGGTAAAATGACCAAAAGGTCATTTACGACCAAAAGCGCAAGAGCCAGCGAATGTTTAGGATTGATACATACTGATGTGTGTGGACCTATGAGCATTCAAGCTAGAGGTGGATATGAGTACTTCATCACTTTCATGGATGATCACTCAAGATTTGGCTATGTGTATCTCATGAGACATAAGTCGGATGCTTTTGATATGTTCAAAGCATTTTAAGCTGAAGTGGAAAATCAGCTTGAGAAACACATAAAAATCTTGAGGTCTGATCGTGGTGGAGAATATCTATCTGGTGAGTTTTTGCAATGGGATAATTTCTCAGTTTTCCACATCAAGCACACCTCAACAAAATGGGGTGACAGAAAGGAGAAATAGAACTCTTTTGGACATGGTTAGGTCTATGTTGAGTTATTCAACGCTCTCTAATTCTTTTTGGGGATATACTTTACAATCTGAAATGTGCATTCTAAACGATGCACCATCTAAGTTGGTTCCTAAAACACTGCATGAGTTATGGATCAGGCGAAAGACTAGTTTACAACAGTTAAAGATATTTGGATGTCCTGCGCACGTGTTAAGAGGAAAGACAGAAAAGATAGAGTCCCGTTCAGAAACATGCATATTTGTAGAGTATCCAAAAGGAACGAAAGGATATTAATTTTATAGTCCTTCAGATCTTAAAATATTTGTTTCGACAAATGCTAAATTTCTGGATAAAGACTATATGAATAATTTTTTGCCTAAAAGTAGAATTGTCCTGAATGAGCTTTTAGGAGATACAATTCCACAAGAGGTTTCACAACCAAGCCTAATTGTAAGTTCTGTACCAACACAAGATCAACAATCTACCATAACTCGTCATAGTGGGAGAGTTGTTAGACAACCCGAGAGATACATCGGTATGGGGGAATCAGTAGAGAATCTTCCGGACGACGATGATCCCTATACGTACAAGGAAGCAATGGAAGATATTGATTGTCGCCATTGGCAAAAGCCAATGCAATCAGAAATTGAATCTATGATAAAAAAACAAAGTCTGGTCTCTTGTAGCCTTGCCTAAAGGGATAAAACCCATCGGGTGCAAGTGGCTATACAAGAGGAAAAGAGGAATGGATGGAAATATGGAAACCTTTAAAGCTAGATTGGTAGCTAAAGGTTATACACAGAAATAAGGTATCGATTATGAAAAAACCTTCTCTCATGTGGCCATGTTTAAATCTGTTAGGATACTCTTATCCATTACGGCATCTCTAGACTTAGAGATTTGGCAAATGGACATCAAGACAACCTTTAATCCTTAATGAAAGTCTTGACGATCATGTCTTGAAGCAAGCATCTAAATCCTGGAACATAAGGTTCGATCATGCTGTGAAATTTTTTTGATTTATTCAAAACCTTGACGAACTTTGTGTATACAAAAGGATTAAAGGCGACAAGTTGGTTTTCCTAGTTCTTTATGTTGATGATATACTACTCATCGGAAAATGACGTGGGTGTATTGACATCAATAAAAGAATTGTTAGCAAAACAATTTGATATGAAGGACTCAGGAGAAGCAAGTTATATTCTTGGTATCCAAGTCATAAGGGATAGAAAGAATAGAACGATTGCATTATCCCAAGCTTCATATAGAGATAAAATCTTTTCTAGGTTTTCCATGCAAGATTCCAAGAAAGGTATGTTACCTTTCAGACATGGAATCAAACTTTATAAGGAACAAGTTCCTTAGATTGAGAATGAAGAGCAATTCATGAGTAGGGTTCCATATGCATCGGCAGTTGGAAGACTCATGTATGAAATGCTCTGTACTAGACCATATATTTGTTTTACTGTCGGTATAGTTAGCAGGTTTTAATCGAAACCTGATTATGATCACTGGACGACAGTCAAGCAAATTTTCAAGTATCTTAGGAGAACGGGAGATTATATGCTTGTATACTCGAGACGGTATTTGATTCCCGTTGAGTATACAGATTTTGATTTTCAGTTAGATTCTGACTCTAAGAGATCAACATCAGGATCTGTGTTTACTATTGGAGGAGGGGCAGTCATATGGAGGAGTATCAAGCAATCCTGTATTACCGATTCCACCATGGAATGTTACAACATGCAAGGCTGTCTGGCTCCGCCAATTCTTAAATGACTTGGAAGTGGTTCCTGATGTGAATAAGCAGATCACTATCTATTGTGACAATAGTGGAGCAGTGGCTAATTCGAGAGAACCAATAAGTCATAAGAGAGGGAAACACATTGAAAGAAAGTATCACCTTCTAAGGGAATTTATGCATAAGGGTGACGTGACGATTACCAAGATCGTGTCACCAGATAATCTAGCGGATCCCTTTATAAAGGCTCTTCCATAAAAGAGTTTTTATGGGCATCTAGAGAACAAGGGGATGAGAAATATGACACATTTGCTATAGAGCAAGTGGGAGATTGTTGGGATTATGCTTGATAGCAAGAGTGTAATAATGTATTTGACAATCTTTTCATATTAATAAAGTGATTTCTAGTTTAAAAATCATATAGCATTTATAGTTTAATAATTATAATTCTCAAGAGTAAATAATCATAAGGTCAAAAGAGTATGAGAAAAGAAGAATTGTTCATACATCTAGATATGTATGAGGTAGAAACAATTCTTTAGTTAGTCATGAATAATATTCACAACTTAAGATAAAAGGTTGGGCTCTTTTAACTGGTTAAAGTTGTAGATTCTTTTGCTAGCATTTGAGTGGGATCAAATGTGTTACGATGAGTCTGAAAACATCAAAGTGTGGTGTCTTTGGGCAAAAGAATCTAGTGCACTAGGTGCATTGAATTGGATCACAATGAAATAATTTATCTAGAACCGTCAGTGGATAAAAGTTTTCATTTAAAGACAATCAGAGAGTCTATCTCAATCCTGAGATAAATTATGGACTAATGGTTGCAAGTGTTATCATTTGAGCTATCAATGAGTACGATTATATAGCATAGTCTATCCTCGATAGTTTGGTGGTTTTCATTTGTTAATCGATAGAGGAATTCATTTATAGATATGGACATCGTGGCTCCATTTATTAAATGAGAGTAGAATATCATCATATGGATGTTTCGAGGTATTGAATATTAAATCTTAACGTTAAGTTTTCAATAGTGTCTATTGAAACATGGATTCAGGACAAGTCAAAATATCCAAGTTCAAAATGTGGTCATATGAGTTAATATGGTAACTTGGAGAGCTATAGATGGTCTATGAGATCTTGGCGATTACTGATATTCTTCACGAGTATATACTTTCTCCATTAAGGTTGTCTAGGGTATGACTGAGTAACATCAACTTATTCTATCTTTATTTAAGAGTTCAGTTTTAGATTAATAGTGGAATGAACTAAAATTAAATTGATTGAACCTAAGTGAATCATTTGTTGAATGTGATTGGGTTGTGTCTATTGGAGCTTAAATTCAGATAGTCCGCCAAGATCCCTAATCCACACGAACTTTCATGGATCACTTGATATATTCTACCGAACCAATTTAAGGGTCCATTTAGAATTGTATTAAGGCATGTGAACTTGTTTATTTTTGTAAGAATAGGTCTAGTTCACATGTGGACTTTTTATTAAGGTCCAATGGATTTAATAAAATAAGAAAAATAATATATGGCCCATATATATATGTGTTGGGTGACAAGGATATTTAAAATAGCTTAATTATATTATTTTTATTTTATTATTTAATTAAGTGGAAATTAATTAATTCATTGATTAATTAATTATTTAATTTAAAGTCAAAATCTTTTTTTATTAGGAGATGGTCTCCTAATATTATACTACTGTTGGTAGTATAATTAATATTAAAGACTATATTTGATAAGTAGATAAACAAAAGGAATTAGTTATCTAATCAAATTAAGAAGTATTTAATATGGTTTACAAATACAATATTGAATTGGATTAGGAGTCTTGGTGTTGGAAAGAATTTCTTCTGGAAAATGATTCTTAACCACCAAGTAAATCCACCTATGGATAGGATTCTTAACCACCAAGTAAGTCTTTCTTAGGGGAGGATTTGGTCTCCTATATATATTTATATATATACTTGTAAATTTCGACCAAGCATGAAGTTTGGATGAGAAGTTACTTTTTATTTGTTTTTTATTGTTATAAAAAAAAAAAACTTCGTCCAACTCATTGTGTGAAGAATTCGGCCAAGCATAGAGAAAAGAGGGAACGTTTTTGTTTTCGATAGTACACTATTATCTTTTGTATCAAAAGGGTTTTGTGTACAACATCGAATCAAGGTTCACACGAGTTTCATTCAAATTCATTGATAATTCACAAGTGACTGGACGTTCTTGGTTTTTTCTCTTGGAGGATTATTGTGACTAACAAAGAATAAGATTTTGTTTGTTTCCATCCTCAGGTATACAATTTAAAGAAAGGGAGTCCACACTCCTAGGTGATTCACATTCGTGATTGGATTGGAAGATCTTGCGGATTCAATTCGACACTAGTTCAATCGTCACGAAAAAAGAGGTACAATACTTTTTATATACATCAATTTATCTAGGGTTAAGGTTCTTGTTATTAAAAGAGAAATTTTTTATTTATACGCAAACCCTATTTAAAAAAATTTCTCACGCTTCCGCTGCGCGTGGTTTTTTTCCCAACGCATATGGCCTTTTAGTTTAGTTGAGCTTTATGTTTCGTGTAATAATCCCACAAGGGGTATTCATGAATGAAATTTAGTAAGATACTTCCTAACAAGGATAAAATAGACAAATTGCCTAAACGATATCTACTCCCAATGGAGGGACATTTGTAAGGGATTATATTGAAGGTCGATAACTTGGTATTACACTCAATATAATTTTATTAATATCCTCCCAGGAATTCTTGTTATTAAAAATTACAAGGCTAAAATTGAAAACGTTGGTTGTTATGTTAAGAATTAGGTGGGACCTAGTCCAACTAGTAAATGTTGCCAATTCCCAAAGGAGGCATGACATTTATGGGTGTTGGATCATCGTTGAATTTTTACGATTGAATTATTTTATTTAATTCAAGATAAATATTCAAAAGTGCTATATCATGATTATTTACTTATATAATTTTTTTGATATAACGAAATCATGACCCCATCCCTAATCAAAATCCTAAAAGATAATACTATTAACTGATGATAATTAAGTCACATGGAAAAAGGAAAATTGGGTTGTTGTCGTAAGTTTAAAAACCATAAGTTCGTCCTGTCTATTCCTAAAACACCAAACTAATGAATCTACTCAGGAGCAAAGAGATGAGTATCAGTAGTGGAAGTCTTCAGATGAGATGGCTAAATGTACGTTACATTATGGCCATCATCTTCGACGTGTTGCAATAGCAACATGAAGGAATGGAGACTGCTGCCGATATAATGATGTCTCTAAAGGAGATGTATGCTATGAGTTCTAGGACGACTAAGAGAGAGGCAGTTACTACTTTTATGAATCTTAGGATGAAACCTGGACATGTTGTGAAATATCACATGGTGAAAGTCATAGCACATCTCAACATTGCTGAACTGAATGGTGCTGAGATAGATGATGAGACGAAAATTGACATGATCGTCAACTCACTGTCAGATTCCTTTGATCAGTATAAGTTGGACTATACCTTGAACAATATGGAATACACCTGGCAAGGCCTGATGCAAGATGTTCAAAGGACCAAAATGATTCTTGTGAAAGGCAAGGGTCAAGAGATTCATATGGTCGGTAAAGTTGCTACTATTAAGACCTGTCAGAAGGTTAAGTAACAAAAGAAGAAAAAGAAACTTGGGTCTTAAAGGTATTTAGGTTTAATAAACTTTTATTATGTACCACAATTCAAGAGGAATTTAATTTCGGTCTCTTGTCTAAATAAATTTCTTTATTCGACTACTTTTAATAAAACCTTTATTATTAGTAAGAATGACAAAATTATTTACAAAGGTACATTGGAAAATGGTTTATTCTATTTGCATTGAAATATCTATCACTTGTTAGACACGGAATCAACGGAACATAATCATAAAAGAATAAAATTATCAAAAGATGAAACTTACCTATGGCATTTGCACCTAGACCGTATTAACCTTAATAGGATTAAATGATTGGTAAGTAACGGACCTCTAGATGACTTAAAGGTTAATGATCTACCAACTTGTGAATCTTGTTTAGAAGGTAAAATGACCAAAAGGTCATTTACGACCAAAGGCGCAAGAGCCATCAAATGTTTAGGATTGATACACACTGATGCGTATGGACCTATAAGCGTTCAAGCTAGAGGTGAATATGAGTACTTCATCACTTTTACGGATGATCACTTAAGATTTGGCTATGTGTATCTCTTGAGACATAAGTCGGATGCTTTTGATATGTTCAAAGCATTTAAAGATAAAGTAGAAATTCAGCTTGAGAAACGCATAAAAATCTTGAGGTCTGATCGTAGTTGAGAATATCTATCTGGGGAGTTTCAGCAATATCTTATTGATAATGGGATAATTTCTCAGTTTTTTACACCAGGAACACCTTAACAAAATGGGATGGCAGAAAGAAGAAATATAACTCTTTTGGATATGGTTAGGATTATGTCGAGTTATTCAACGCTCCCTAATTCTTTTTGGGGATATACTTTACAATCCGTAATGTACATTCTAAACGATGTACCATCTAAGTCGATTTCTAAAACATGGCATGGGTTATGGACCGGGTGAAAGCCTAGTTTACAACACTTAAGAATATTTGGATGTCCTATGCACATGTTAAAAGGAAAGACAAAAGATGGAGTCCCCTTCAGAAACATGCATATTTGTAGGGTATCAAAAAGGAACAAAAGGATATAATATTTATAGTCCCTCATATCTTAAAGTATTTGTTTCGACAAATGCTAAATTTCTGGAAAATGACTATATGAATAATTTTATGCCTAAAAGTAGAATTGTCCTGAATGAGCTTTTAGGAGATACAATTCCACAAGAGGTTTCACAACCAAGCCCAATTGTAAGTTCCGTACCAATAGAAGATCAACAATCTACCATACCTCGTCATAGTGGGACGGGTTGTTAGACAACCCGAGAGATACATCGGTCTAGGAGAATCTGTAGAGAATCTTCTGGACGACGATGATCCCTATATGTACAAGGAAACAATATAAAATGATGATTGTCGTCATTGACAAAAGGAAATGCAATCCAAAATTGAATCTATGTTCAAAAACAAAGACCAGTCTCTTGTAGACCTGCCTAAAGGGATAAAACCCATCGGGTGCAAGTGGGTATACAAGAGGAAAAGAGGAATAGATGGAAAGGTGGAAACCTTTAAAGCTAGATTAATAGCTAAATTTTATACACAGAATGAAGGTATCGATTATGAAGAAACCTTCTCGCATGTGGTCATGCTTAAATCCATTAGGATACTCTTATCCATTGCGGCATCTCTAGACCTAGAGATTTGGAAAATGGACATCAAGACAGCATTCCTTAATGGAAGTCTTGACGAAAGCATCTATATGATGCAACTAGAAGGATTCATTGAAAAGGGCCAAGAGGAAAGGGTATGCAAGTTACAAAGATCCATATATGGATAAAAGAAAGCATCTAGATCCTGGAACATAAGGTTCGATCAAGCCGTGAAAAGTTTTAGATTTATTTAAAACATTGAAGAACCTTGTGTATACAAAAGGATTAAAGGCGACAAGTTGGTTTTCCTAGTTCTTTACGTTGATGATATACTACTTATCGGAAATGATGTAGGTGTATTGACATCAATAAAAGAAAGTGTTGATGTGAAATTTGCTCGGGATGAGAAATTTTTGTTAACACCCTCGAGACCACTACCACGAAAGTGATGGCTGAGGTCGGTACCGTTGGTTCCCGACCTGTTTAAGAGATAGACGAGAGGCTGGATCGTAATAACAGTAAATGGGAGCTTTTATTATTGATATATTGCTTTAAAATACAAATCACTCTGTTGTATGCTCACAGTCTCTCTAAGATGAAGTGTGGTGGCAACTCAGTGCCCGTCGAATAGTGGAAATAATGGTAGCCGTGTTCTGAATACATAATTTAGGCTTTCCCCTCTTCTTTTCTTTCTCTCTTCTCTCTGTTGATATCTATGTTTTTCTATGTTTATGTATCAGTCTACGTATGATTTTCTTCTTTCTTTGTATATCTTTCTTCGTATCTTGCTTGGCCCTATTTATATATGGTTCAAGTAGGTTTAAATTTGCTGATATCCCGTTACAATCCTTTGAATCCGTTTCCTTCTTATCCAACGGGATCCTTTATTCAAAAATTGTTGACCTCGAGTAAATAGCGGTGAGCAATTAACGTGAATGAGTTTGTTTCCTCTTTGGAATCAAACTCTTGTCCTGCACGTATACGGGATTAATGATGGTTATTTCCTAGATATGATCATGTATGTTATAGCGGCATTGTTGTTCATGGAGGTCGCCCAACTAGCTGCATGTTGCCCGTAGAGCGAGGTAGATCACTGCTCTGACTCTATTCTTACAAGCTTGAAATGGATTTTCCCCGATCCTTAGGGGCTTGAGGTGTCCTCGTAGACATTCTAGGGAGGTACTCGGGGTAGTGTAGATTTAGGCATGATTCTTTCTTTTTGTCCAGCAAGGATAGCGGGCTTCTGGAGAGGTTGTTAGGCTTCTCTCGAATGTCTCTTGAGCTTGGAGACTTCTCCTGGCATTCACGGGGCGGTTGATGCAGCCATACCACCCGAACATGCTCCTCCGTACATTAATAAATTCCAACTTTAGATCCAGCTCATTCCCTGACTTGTATGTACTTCTTCGATCTTTCTCTAGGTCCGGCGTTCACAGCACATTGACTTATCAGGGGGAAATAACAAGATAGGAAAAACGTTTAAGCGTGAAAATGGACATTTAAGCGTCAGGCTTTCTAACCATCAAACTTCGCAGCTCAACTTCCTTAGTCGATAGGCCCCTTGTTTGATTGAAGTCCTGTTGTAGTGAGTGACAACGTATCAAAGGGGGGGAGGGGGGGGGGGGGGCTAGTAACTAGAACTAACTGGTATATTTAGAGTAAATCGAGCCCTCCAACCCTGATCCCTTTTAGGGGGTTGTAGCCCGACCAAGGCATCAGGAGAGATATCAAGCTATTTCCTGGTCATGAGATCTATATGGCAATTATGCGCTTACACTCAGATCCTTCTTAGGGGTGGTAGCTCGACCAAGGCATCAGGAGGGCTACCTAGCTATTTCCTGGTCTTGAGATCTGGATGGCAACTATGATCATACACTCAGATCCTTCTTAGAGGTGGTAGCCAGACCAAGGCATCAGGAGGGCTATCTAGCTATTTCCTGGTCTTGAGATCTGGATGGCAACTATGCCCTTACACTCAGATCCTTCTTGGGGGTGGTAGTCTGACCAAGGCATCAGGAGGGCTATCTAGATATTTCTTGGTCTTGAGATCTGGATGGAAACTATATCCTTACACTTAGATCTTTCTTGGGGTGGTAGCCCGACCAAGGCATCAAGAGTGCTATCTAGCTATTTCGTGGTCTTAAGATTTGGATGACAACTATACTCTTACACTCAGACCCTTCTTGACGGGGGTAGTGCCCAGTCGAGGCATCAGGAGTGGAGGGGGGGCTTTCCTGGCTTACCTCTGGTCTTGAGGCGATAATGTCGATTTTTTCCTGTAGACCCAAATCATTGTAGGACATAGTTGGAGATACAGTAAACAAGAAAGGCAAGCTTTATTGATATGGAGGATGGAGTACATTATTGTCAGAAAAAAAAACTAGCCGGAGGTCGCCTACTCTTGAGTCCATTGTTCAAGGGTAGAATTTCCATAGTTGATTCGTATTCCAAGTATGGTAGATGAGTCGACCATTCATATCCTCGAGCTTGTAATCCCTATTATGGATCACCATCTTTATTAGGTATGGTCTTTCCCAATTGGGCCATAGGACCCTGTCTGACCTCTTCCTAGTGTTCAATATTAATTTCCTGAGGACTAGATCCCCTTCTTTGAAGCTTCAGGATTCAACCCTCCTGTTGAAGTACCTGGCAATCCTGCTTTGGTAGATCGCTACCTTCTCAGCTATTCGATCTTGTATCTCCTCCAGGAGGTCCAAGCTAGCTCGGCGCTTACTTTCATTACTCCCTGGTTCCAATCGTTAGACTCTAAAAGAGGTCAACTTGTGCTCTAAAGATAGGACTGCTTCAACCCCGAAGGCCAGTAAGCTGGGCGTTTCCCCGGTAGTTTTTCTCCTTGTAGTACGGTAAGCCTAGAGGACCTCGGGAAGCTCTTCTACCCATCTGCCTTTCTTCTGCTGTAGCTTTTTCTTCAACAACTTCTTAATGGTTTTATTTATGAATTTCACCAAAACATTGGTCTGAGGGTGGGCTACCGAAGCAAACCGAAGGTCGATTCCCAAGCCTTCGCTGAAATCTCTGAATCAACAATTATCGAACTGTTTTCCGAGGTCAGTTATGATGGCAAGAGGGGTTCCGAACCTGTAAACTACATTGGTCTTGATGAACCTTGTTGTGTTTTCTTATGATATCTGGGAAAGTGGTCCGGCTTCAACCCATCTTGTGAAATAGTCAATCGTTACGATAGCGTGCTTGGCTTGTCACAGAGCTGTAGTAAGCGGTCCAATCAAATCGACTCCCCACATAGCAAAGGGGTATGGCGAGCTAAGGGGAGACAAGCGCTTCAGATGGAGGTGACTCAAGTTTGTGGCCTTCTGGTATGCCCCGCAGGTTTGTACCAAGTTTTTAGCATCTGGATGGATGGTCAGCCAATAATACCCTATGCGAAGAACCTGATATGCCAAGGCTTCTAAACTAGTATGGTTGCCGCATTCCTCGGAATAAACCTATCTCAAAGCCCACTTGGCGTCTTCAGGTGTAGACATCAGAGCAGAGGAAGGGATTCCCCCCTTCGGTATAAATGCCCATCCACCATACAATACCTGACCGAGAGCCTTTTAACCCTCCTAGCTTGGTCGGGCTCCCCGGAGAGTTGCCCGTTCTATAGATACTCCACTATTGGATCCACCAGCACAGTTGTCGGTCTAAGGTATAAGCTTCCTTACCTATCGTAATGCTAGGTAGGGGGATTATTTGAAGAGGGACTCCGTGAGGTAGGGTCTGGCAATCATATGCAGCTATCTTGGCAAGGATGTCAGCCCGGTGATTTAGCTATCGAGGTATTTACTCGATTCTGAATCCCTTAAATTTGCTTTTAAGTTGTTGCACCAATTTTAGGTAAGTGATCATGGTATCCCCTTTAGCCTGATAATCCCCAGAAACTTGGTTGACCACGAGTGAAGAGTCGCTCTTGATATCCAGGTAATCAGCCCCGAGCTCTATGGTAGCCTTTATTCCAACTAGCAGGGCTTCGTACTCCGCCTTACTGTTCGTGGCTTTAAATTCAAACCTGAAACAATGGCAGCACTCAGTTCCTTCTCGGTCGATGAGGACTATGCCCGTTCCTCCTCCAGACTGCCCGAAAGCTCCATCAGTGTAGAGAGTCCACGACTCGCAACCCTCAATTCAGTTGTCAGATTTTGAAGTCCTCTCAAAGGTTACATCTGTTACCGTGGGGGTTTCCTGATCTGAAGGTACTGACAGCTCGACTACAAAGTTTGCTAGTGCCTGAGCTTTTATTGCGGTCCTAGACTTATACTTTAAATCAAACTGGGTAAGCTCTAGGGCCAATAGAACCAGCCTTCCAGAAACATTCGACCTTTGTAAGAATTGACGGAGGGGTTGGTCCGTCACTACTGCTATTGAATGAGCATTGAAGTAGGGATGAAGTTTCCTCACCGAGGTCATCAAGGCGTAAGCGAGCTTCTCCAATAGAGTGTAGTTCTTTTCGGGCTTGGTTAGAGCATGACTCACATAGTAGATAGGTCACTGGATCATATCCTCGCATTCTTTGACCAAGGCCCTGCTCACGGCTGTTTCTGAAATGGCCAAGTATATTTAGAGCTCTTCTCTAGAATTTGGCTTGACCAGCAATGGAGGGCTTGTTATGTATCTTTTTCAAAGCTTGGAAAGCTTGTTCGCTCTCTTGATCCCACTTCATGTTTCTTCCCTATTTGATAGCCTTGAAGAATGGTAGGCACTTATCGGTAAACCGATAGATGATCCTATTGAGCGTTGCTACCTGTCCGGTCAAGGCTTGAACCTGTTTAAGAGATGTGGGGGATTCTAGATCCAGGATAGCCATGTTTTTTTTTGGGTTAGCCTTTATGCCTCTATCATGGACCATGAAGCCCAGAAACTTCCCCGCAGTTACCCCAAAGGCGTTTTTGGAAGGGTTCAACCTCAAATGGTTTTTCTTTAGGATCATGATAGTCCTACGAAGGTCGTCCAGGTGGCCTTCCGAGGTTGAAGATTTAGTGATCATGTCATCGATGTACACCTCCATCGACCTTCCGATTTCGGTCTTGAACAAACGGTTTACTAACCGCTGGTAAATAGCTCCAGCGATTTTGAGCTCGAAGGGCATCACCTTGTAGTAGTACAGGCCTTGTGCGGTGATGAAACTGGTTTTTTCATGTTCCACAGGATGCATCATAATCTGATTGTAGCCAAAAAATACATCCATGAAGATTAGGAGCTTGTTCCCAGAGGTGGAATCGACCAGTAGGTCAATTTTTGGCAGAGGGAAACTGTCCTTCGGGCATGCCCGGTTGAGGTCAGTGTAGTCTACACACATGCGCCACTTCTCATTTGCCTTTTTGACCATGACCATGTTGGCGATCCATTCGGGGTAACGAAGTTCTCGAATGAAGCCTGGCTGGGTTAGTTTATCCACCTCTTCCTGAACCACCATATTTCTTTCAGTGTTGAAGTGGCACCTTTTCTGTTTAATAGGTTTGAAGGTCGGATCCACCGCCAGTCGATGTGTAGCTAATGTCATTAGAGATTTTCTGCATCTCAGCATCACACAAAGCAAAAATGTCGTTGAACTCTGTGACAGCCTAATCAAACCCTATTTCATTTTTGGCTCAAGGGTAGCTCTGATCTTGACGACCTTCGAGGGATCACTTATTCTGATAGAAATCTCCTCTAACCTATCGACTGAATGGCCGCTGGCCTATTCCTTTCTCTGTTCTCCCATATCGGGCACCACAAGGCCTTCTTTGAGACAATCGGTGGAACCCGCGTCTTCTAGGTTTAGTGTAGGGGTTATCATACCTTGGATCGTTGTCACCTGGGCAAGTTGTTTAGCTAGTGCTGCTGGGTTGGCCGACACTACATAGCATTTCCTAGCTGCTTGCTGATCACCCCGAACTTCCCCTACCTTGTCTCCCACAGGGAACTTCAGGACGTTATGGCAAATAGAAAGGACCCCTTTCAAGGATGACAGAAATGGCCTCCCTAATATTGCATTGTAGGTCGATGGGGTGTCCACCACTACGAAGTCGGTCATGATATTTTACTGGAGAGGTGCTGCTCCAATGATCACTGGTAGGATTTTTGATCTTACGGTTGTGATTGAGTCCCCAGTGAACCCATATAATGGAGTAGTGCAACTATTGTTACACCATTGCTTCAAGTTCAGCTTTTCCAAGGTATCTTTGAATAGGACGTCAACGCTACTACCTTTGTCGATGAGCACACGATGCACTATAATGTTGGCAATTTGTACCGTGATGACCTTGGGGTCATCATGAGGCTGCACGGTGTAATAGACATCTGCCTCAGTGAAAATGATCTGCGACAGCTGGGAGGGATTCATCGGTCATTGGTCAACCTTGAAGATATCTCGCCTCTCGTTCGTACGAGGGACCTTCCTCGCATGGTTTTTCTTGGAACTGTTGGAGGTGCCGGCCAGAGTGGGCCCCCCACTGATAGTATGTATTATCTAAATCTGTTGCATCAGGTCAGCTTGCTCTCCCTTCCTTTTCTCAGCATGTTCTCAGATCTTGGCTTGCACCTCCCTTCCAGTCTGAATGTTCTCCCTGACTTGTTGTAAGAATTCTATCAAGCATCCTCCTTTACCAAAGCCTCAATCTGGTTCCGCAGGTTGTAGCATTCTGAAGTGTTGTGCCCTACGTCCTTGTGAAAGTCACAATATTTATAATGATTTCTTTTATCGACCAGGGCTTTCATAGGAGCAGGCTTCTGTAACAAACCCTTGTCCCGAATGGCGAGGTAGATTGTTTCTCAAGATACATTTAAGGGAGTGTAATGGCCATACCTCCTATCATCGCGAGCTATAGTGGCTACTGTCATGGGAGGTGGTAAAGCTTTAGGAGGAGCCCGTTTATCTTGATTCCTATCCGATCTGGGCTGAGGAAGAGGGAAGCCGTATGTTGATTTATTAGTTGGTTTGTTCTGGCTTTTCTGAGCTTGCTCGGGTCTGGGAGCTTCCTTCTTTTGTCACTTTACGGCTCTTATGTCATCATGCTCCATCTTGACATTGAGCTGTTTGTCGACCTTAATCTGTTCCAAAGCCCGATCATAGGCTTCCTGGTAGGTTTCCCGAGGTCTCTTAGCAAAAGACTGAAACAGTTTTCCCGCCCACAAGTTTCTTCTGAAGTTGGAGAGGGTTGCTCTCTCGGTGAAGACTCCAATCTTGATGACTTCCTTGTGGAAATGCTCGACATAAGCCCAAAGGGTTTCCCCTCTCTCCTGGATCACGTATTGTAGATGGATTGGGTCCTTCAGTCAGGGCTTAACTCCTTGGAATTGTGAGTAGAAATCGGTTGATAACTTGGTGAAGGAATCCTTGCTCCCAGCGATTAGTTTCCTAAACCAGGCTTTAGTATAATCCGTGAGTGTAGTGGGGAACATTCGACACATAGCGCCCTTGGTTGTGTTCTAGATCTCCATCTGTTGAACAAAGTTCTCTAAGTGGCTCAGAGGATCTTCAGTCCCAGAGAACCTGTCAGTTGGCATGTTGAACTTAGGCGAGAGCTCTGCCTCCCGGATCCTCCTGGTGAAAGGAGCATTCATTTCACTTAGAGGATTTTTCTTGTCCTCCTTGTACATTCCCTTCATCATCAATTGGACCTCTTTCTGAAGCTCTGCCAACTGGTCGGGGGGGGTCTGCTCATGGGCTTTGCTGACTTTCTTCTTCTCTACCCCGGGCTTCTCTCTTTGAAGTTATTGGGTGGAGAAGCTCTTCCTGTTCCCGAGGAAGGATATCCACTGCGGATTTGACTTGTCTTGGTTGGTAGCGTGACAGCACTTCGGGAACATGGGGCATGGGCTCTAGCTTATCCCGGATCGAGGTTGGAAGCCCCGCTCTATTACGAGCTGATTCCCAAGGGGCAGGTCTCAGGCGATCAAAGGAGGGTTGCCTAGCCCAGGCCTGCTTGACTCCCTCTGATTGTAGAGACCCGTTTGTTGGATAGCGATACCCTTAGCGAGTAGTCGAAGGCAGACGTTTTCTACAAAAGCCTCGCTTATTGGTCAAGGTTGATTTGGCTTCCCAGAGGGGGATCCAGAGCCCGCACAGTGGCTGGCTGGGTGGGAACCTGGCTATGGAGCCCGGATTTTCTCTATTTCCATGGGACCTTTCGTGTCGATGTAGCAGAAGGTTGTCCCGACGTGCCCTGCTGCCCTTGTGAGGAGCAGAGCCTCATGATTACTATGAAACAACAAGCTTTTTGAATGTAAAAAGATGGTGGTGTGAGAGGTTTCCCACAAACGGCGCTAGAAAGTGTTGACGGAAAATTTTCTCTGGATGAGAAATTCCTGTTAACATCCTCGAGACCACTACCACGAAAGTGGTGGCCGGGGTCGATACTGTTGGTTCCCGACCTGTTTAAGAGATAGACGAGAGGCTGGATCTTAATAACAGTAAATGGGAGCTTTTATTATTGATATATTGCTTTAAAATACAAATCACTCTCTTGTATGCTCACAGTCTCTCTAAGATGAAGTGTGGTGGCAACTCAGTGCCCGTCGAATAGTGGAAATAATGGTAGCCGTGTTCTGAATACATAATTTAGGCTTTCCCCTCTTCTTTTCTTTCTCTCTTCTCTCTGTTGCTATCTATTTTTTTCTCTGTTTATGTATCAGTCTACGTATGATTTTCTTCTGTTTTTGTATATCTTTCTTCGTATCTTGCTTGGCCCTATTTATATATGGTTCAAGTCGGTTTAAATGTGCTGATATCCCGCTACGATCCTTTGAATTTATTTCCTCCTTATCCGGCGGGATCTTTTATTCAAAAATTGTTGACCCTAAGTAAATAGCGAGAGCAATAAACGTGAATGAGTTTGTTTCCTCTTTGGAATAACACTCTTGTCCTGCACGTATACGGGATTAGTGATGGTTATTTCCTAGATATGATCTTGTATGTTATAGCGGCATTGTTGTTCATGGAGGTCGCCCAACTAGCTGCATGTTGCCCGTAGAGCGAGGTAGATCACTGCTCTGAATCTATTCTTACAAGCTTGAAATGGATTTTCCCCGATCCTTAGGGGCTTGAGGTGTCCTCGTAGACATTCTAGGGAGGTACTCGGGGTAGTGTAGATTTAGGCATGATTCTTTCTTTTTGTCCAGCAAGGATAGCGGGCTTCTGGAGAGGTTGTTGGGCTTCTCTCGAATGTCTCTTGAGCTTGGAGACTTCTCCTGGCATTCACGGGGCGGTTGAGGAACTCGACCTTAGAGCCAAGGTTCCCCGATTAAATCCTATAGAAGCCCAGGTTCCAGTACTCTTGTGCGGGCTTGTCCTGGTAGCGCCTGGTTTGTTTTCTGGTAGTTTTGAAGCCGAGCCGGCCTTTCCTGTTCCTGTTGGGTGGCTTTATGGTCTTTCCGGGTTTCACGATCATCGATCATTGGTTTCAACTTGTGGTGGGAAAGTGTAAAATTTCCCTTTGACCCCTGGCCAAATTTCACTATTAACAAGAATAGTTAGCAAAACAATTTTATATGAAGGACTTAGGAGAAACAATTTATATTCTTGGTATCCAAAAAATAAGGGATAGAAAGAATAGAACGATTGCATTATCCCAAGCTTCATATATAGAAAAAATCTTGTCTAGGTTTTCCATACAAGATTTCAAGAAAGGTATGTTACCTTTCAGACATGGAATCAAACTTTCTAAGGAACAAGTTCCTAAGAATGAGCATGATGAGCAATTCTTGAGTAGGATTCCATATGCATCGGCAGTAGGAAGTCTCATGTATGCAATGGTCTGTACTAGACCAGATATTTGTTTTCCTGTGGGCATAGATACTAGGTTTCAATCGAAGCCTGGTACTGATCACTGGACGGCAGTCAAACATATTTTCAAGTATTTTAGGTGAACAAGAGATTATATGATTGTATAATCTGGAGGGGATTTAATTCCCGTCGGGTATGCAGATTCTGATTTTCAGTCAGATTCTGACTCCAGAAGATCAGCATCAGGATCAGTGTTTACTACTGGAGGATGGACAATCATATGGAGAAGTATCAAGCAATCTTGTATTGTTGATTCCACCATGGAAGCCGAGTATGGTTCCACATGTGAGGCTGCTAAAGAGGCTGTCTGGCTCCGTCAATTCTTGATTGACTTGGAAGTGGTTCCTTATGAGAATAAGCAGATCACTATCTATTGTGACAATAGTGGAGCAGTGGCTAATTCAAGAGAACCAATAAGTCATAAGAGAGGGAAACACATTGAAAGAAAGTATCACCTTATGAGGGAAATTATGCATAGGGGTGACGTGACGATTACCAAGATGGCGTCAGTAGAAAATCTAGCGGATACTTTTACAAAGGCTCTTCCACAAAAGAGTTTTGATGGGCATCTAGAGAACATGGGATAAGAGATATGACATATTTGCTATAGAGCAAGTGGGAGATTGTTAGAATTACGCTCAATAGCAAGAGTGTAATAATGTATTTGACAATCTTTTCATATTAATAAAGTGATTTCTAGTTTAACAAATCTTATAGCATTAGTTTACTTATTGTAACAGTGAAAGGTAAATAATAATAAGGTCAAAAGACTATGAGAAAAGAAAAATTATTCATACATCTAGATATGTATGAGGTAGACACAATTCTTTAGTTAGTCTTGAATAATATTCACAAATTAAGAAAAAAGGTTGGGCACCTTTATCTTGTCAAAGTTGTAGATTTTTTTGCTAGCATTTGAGTGGGATCAAATGTGTTATGGTGAGTGTAAAATCATCAAAGTGTTGTGTCTTTGGGCAAAAGAATCTAGTGCACTGGGTGCATTGAATAGGATCACAATGAAATACTTTATCTAGAACCGTCAATAGAAAAAAGATTTTCATTTGATGACAATCAGAGAATCTATCTCAATCCTGAGATAAATTATGGACTTATGGTTGCAAGTGTTATCATTTGAGCTATCAATGAGTACGATTATATAGCATAGTCTATCCTCTATAGTTTGGTGGTATTCATTTGTTAATCGATAGAGGACTTCATTTATAGATATGGACATCGTGGCTTCATTTATTAAATAAGAGTAAAATATCATTATATGGATGTTTTGAGGTATTGGATATTAAATATTAACGTTAAGTTTTCAATAGTGTATATTGAAACATGGCTTCTGGACAAGTCAAAATATCCAAGTTCAAAATGTGGTCATATGAGTAAATATGGTAACTTAAAGAGCTATAGACGGTCTATGAGCTCTTGTCGATTACTGGCATTCTTCACGAGGATACACTTTCTCCAATAAGGTTTTCTAGGGTTTGAATGAGTAACATCAACTTATTCTATCTTTATTTAAGAGTTCAGTTTTAGTTCTTTATTGGAATGCACTAAAATTAAATAGATCAGACCTAAGTGAATCATTTGTTGATTGTGATTGGGTTGTGTCTATTGGAGCTTAAATTTAGATAGCCCGCCAAGATCCCCAATCCACACGAACTTGCATGGATCACTTGATATATTCTACCGACAAATTTAAAGGTCCATCTAGAATTGTATTAAGGCATGTGAACTTGTTTCATTTTGTAAGAATAGGTCTAGTTCACATGTGGATTTTTTATTAAGGTCCAATGGATTTAATAAAAGAAGAAAAATAATATATGACCCATATGCATGTGTTGAGCGGCAAGGCTAATTTAGATTAGCTTAATTATATTATTTTTATTTTATTATTTAATTAAATAGAAATTAATTAATTTGCTGATTAATTAATTATTTAATTAAAACTCAAAATCTTTTTTCTAGTAGGAGTTGGTCTCCTAAAATTATACTATTGTTGGTTGTATAATTAATATTAAAGACTATATTTGATAATAAGATAAATAAAAGGAATTATTTATCTAATCAAATTAGGAAGTCTTTAATATGGTTACAAATACACTATTGAGTTGGATTAGGAGTCTTGGTTCATGATAGAATTCCTTTTTGAAAAGGATTCTTAACCACCAAATAAATCTACCTAAGGAAAGGATTCTTAACTACCAAGTAAATCCCTCTTAGGAAAGGATTTGTGATCCTAATCTATATCCTATGAAATTCGGTCAGCCCATGTATATATACAAAAGGATAGAATTCCTTTTAGATAAGGATTCTTAACTACCAAATAAATCAACCTAAGGAAAGGATTCTTGCCAACCAAGTGAATCCTTCTTAGGAAAGGATTTGTGATCCTATATATATATACCTTTGTGAATTTCAGCCAGCCCAATGATTCTTAGAGTAAAATTTTGGCCAACCTAAGGTTTTTCTGAAAGAGAATTTTGAGAGAGAAAAATTTAGTATTTTACTCTAGACAAAATTCAATCAACTCTAAGATATATGGTGTGGGATTCGGCCAAGGAGAAAAGAGAAAAAGAGAACGTTTTTGTTTTCGATAGTACACTAGTATCCTTCATATCAAAAGGGTTTTGTGTACAACATCAAATCAAGGTTCACGCGAGTTTCAATCAAATTGATTGATAATTCACAAGTGGTCGGACGTTCTTGATTTTTCTCTTGGAGGATATTTGTAACTAACAAAGAAATAGATTTTTTTGTTTCCATCCTCAGGTATACAATTTGAAGAAAGGGAGCCACACTCCTAGGTGATTCATGTTCATGATTGGATTGGAAGATCTTACAGAATCAATTCGGTGCTTGTTCAATCGTCACGAGTAAAAGGTATGGCACTTTTATATACATCAATTAATAAGGTTCTTGTTAATTAAAAGGGAAATTTTTTATTTATACGTAAACCCTAATTTTATTAAAATTTCTCATGCTTCCACTGCGCATGGTTTTATTTTCCCTACAAAAGGCACCCAACCTTTATCTTAAATTGTGAATATTATTCAAGACCAACTAACGAATTGTGTCTACCTCATACATTTCTAAATGTACGAAAAAATCTTCATTTCTCAAAGTCTTTTGACCTTATGATTATTTAATTTTGAAAATTATAATAATTTCATTATAAATGCTATAAGATTTGTTAAATTAGAAATCACTTTAGTAATATGAAAAGATTGTGAAATACAATATTACACTCTTGCTATTGAGCTTAATCCTAACAATTTCCCAATTGCTCTATGGCAAGTGTGTCATATCTCGTACACACATGTTTTGTAGTTGTCCATCAAAACTCTTATGTGTTAGACCCTTTGTGAACGAATCTACTAGATTTTATACTGACGTGATCTTTGTAATCATCACATCAATCCCGTACACAATTTCCCTCAGAAGGTGATATTTTCTTTCAATGTGTTTCCCTCTCTTATGGATTCTTGGTTCTCTCAAATTTGCCACGGCTCCTTAATAGATAGTGATATGATTATTCGTATTAGGAACCACTTTAAATTCAATCAAGAATTGGTAGAGCCAAACAACCTCTTTAGTAGCTTCGTATGCGGCAATACACTCAGCTTCCGTGTTGGAATCAGTAATGTAGGATTGCTTGATAATCCTCCAGATGACTGTGCATTATCCAAGAGTAAACACAGATCCTAATGTGGATCTATAGGAGTCAGAATCTATATACCCAACCGGAATTAAATCCCCTTCAGAGAATAAACGCATATGATCTCTTATTCTCTTGAGATACTTAAAAATATGCTTGACTGTCGTTCAGTGATCAGGACCATGTTTCGAGTGAAACCTGCTTACCATGCCAACAGTTAAACAAATATTTGGTTTATTGTAGAGCCTTGCATACATGAGACTTCCAACTGCAGAGGCATATGGAACCTTACTCATGAATTACTCTTCATGCTTGTTCTTAGGAACTTGTTCCTTAGAAAGTTTGATTCCATGTCTGAAAGGTAACATACCTTTCCAGGAATCTTGCATGGAGAACCTAAACAAGATTTTATCTATATATGAAGCTTGAGATAGTGCAATCGTTATTAATTAGACACCAAAAAGATAACTTGCTTCTCCTAAGTCCTTCATATAAAATTGTTTTGCTAACCATTCTTTTATTGATGTTAATACACCAACATCGTTTCTGATGAGTAGTATTTCATCAGCGTAAAGAACTAGGAAAATCAACTGATCACCTGTAATCCTTTGGCATGTCAAGGTTTTGAATAAATCTAAAACTTTTCACTACTTGATCGAACCTTATGTTCCAGGATCTGGATGCTTGCTTCAGTCTATATATGGATCTTTTCAACATGCATACCTTTTCCTATTGGCAATTTTCAATGAATCCTTTTGGTTGCTTCATATTGATGATTTCGTCAAGACTTATATTAAGGAAAGCTATCTTCATATCCATTTGCCAAATCTCTAGGTCTAGAGATGCTGCAATGGATAAGAGTATCCCTATAGATTTAATCATGGCCATAGGAGAGAAGGTTTCCTCGTAATCGATATTTTCCTTTTGTGTGTAACATTTATCTACCAATATAGCTTTAACAGTTTCCACCTTTCCATCCGTTCTTCTCTTCCTCTTGTATACCCACTTGCACCCGATGGGTTTATCCTATTAGGCAAGTCAACAAGAGACCGTAATTTGTTTTTGAACATATACTCAATATCAGATTGCATTGCCTTTTGCCAACGGCGATAATCAACATCTTCTATGGTTTTTTTGTACGTGTAGGGATCATCGTCGTCCGAGAGATTCTCCACTGATTCTTATATACCAATGTATCTCTTGGGTTGTCTACTAACCCTCCCACTACGATGAGGAATGGTAGGTTATTGATCTTTTAATGGTACGAAACTAACAATTGGGCTAGGTTGTGTAACCTCTTGTGGAATTGTATATCTTGAAAGCTCATTTAAGACAATTCTAATTTTTGGCACACAATCATTCATATAGTCTTTTTCCATAAATTTAGCTTTTGTTGAAACAAATACTTTAAGATTGAAGGACTATAGAAATAATATGATTTAGTTCCTTTTGGATACCCCATAAATATGCAAGAGTCTAAATGGGACTCCATATTTTCTGTCTTTCCTTTCAAAATATGTGCAGGAAATCCAAATATCATAAAGTGTTGTAAACTAGGCTTTCGTCTAGTCCACAACTCATTTAGTGTTTGAAGAACCGACTTAGATGGTACATCGTTTAAATGTACATAGCAGTTTGTAACGCATATCCCCAAAAAGAATTAGGAAGCGTTGAATAACTCAACATAGAACTAGCTATGTCCAAAAGAGTTCTATTTCTCCTTTCTGCCACTCCATTTTATTGAGCTGTACCTGGTGAAGAAAACTAAAAAATTATCTCATTATCAATTAGATATTACTAAAACTCACCATATAGATATTTTCCACCACGATCAGACCTCAAAATGTTTTATGTATTTCTGAAGCTGATTTTCTACTTCAACATTAAATGCTTTGAACATGTCAAAAGCATCCAACTTATATCTCATGAGATACACGTAGCCAAATCTTGAGTAATCATATCCACCTCTAGCTTGAATGCTCATAGGACACATACATCAGTGTGTATTAATCTTGAACATTCAGTGGCTCTCGTGCCTTTGGTTGTGAACGATCTTTTGGTCAACTTACCTTCCAAACAAGATTCACAAGTTGGCAGATCATCGACCTTTAAGTCACTTAAAGGTCCATCACTAACCAATATTTTGATCCTATCAAGGTTATGGAGCATATGTCATAGGTAGGTTCCATCTTTTGATCATTTCAGTATTTTATGATTAGGTTCCATTGATTTCGTGTCTAACAACTAAGAGATAGTTCTATGCAAATGAAATAAACCGTTTTCTTATGTACCTTTGCAAACAAATTTGTTATTCCTATGAATAATAAAGTCTTTATTAAAAGTAACCGAATATCCAAATTTATTCAAATAAGAAACTGAAATTAAATTCATCCTGAATTGTGGTATATAATAAATGTCTATCAAATCTAAATGCTTCCTAGAATCTAGATTAAAAGTGTGGTTGGTATAACTTTTTAAGTAGAGCTTAAAGAGTAGACCTTTTTGTAGTAGAGCTTCTAACAAAAAGGGCTTTTGGTTGTGTAATTTACAAAAAAAAAGTGTTGATAATGTATTTTTAAAAATAGCTTTTGGTTGTGCGAATTAGAAAAAAAAGTATTGACAATTTATAACAAACGAGTGGTATAGTGGAATATCTAAAATTTACAAAGGGTAGTAGAGACAATTTATATATTTAAAAAAAAACTCAAAAAATCTTTTTGGAGAAGCCTAAAATTTAGGCTTCTCCTAATGTCCCTTTTAACCACAAAGGAAACACTTCCCTTTGATCTTGGTTACTTTCTTGATCTCCTTCTTGGTAGGCTAAGTTGCTTTTTCTTTTGTTGTTTCTTGACCTTCTTACAGGTCTTAACAGTAACAACTTTACTAACCGTATGAATCTCTTAAGGCATGCATTTCACAAGAATCTTCTCAACGCTTTGAACATCTTGCATTAGGCCCTACAAGGTGTATTCTCTATTATTCAAGGTGTAGGCAAACTTGAACTAATTAAAGGAATCTGACAGTGAGTTGACAATCTTGTCAATTTTTGTCTCACCATATATCTCAGCACCATTAAGTTCAGCACTGTTGAGAAGTGCTATGACTTTCATCATGTGATCTTTCGCAGTCTGTCCAGGTTTCATCCTAAGATTCATGAAAGCAGTCACTGCCTTTCTCTTAGTCGTCCTGGACTTCATAGAACATCCCCTCTAGAGACATCATTATATCATCAGTAGTCTCCATTCCTTCATGTTGTTGTTACAACACGTTAGAGATGGTGGCCATAATGTAACAATTGGCCATCTTATCTGAGGTCTTCCACTGTTGATACTCATCCCTTTGCACCTCAGTAGATTCATCAGTAGGAGCATATGAGTTAGGGGTAAATAGAACAAACTTATGCTTTTCAGCTTGCAACAACAACCCAATTTTTCTTTTCTATGTGACATAGTTATCACAAGTTAAAGTTTTATCTTTTAGGATGTTGATTAGGGATGGGTCATGATTTCTGAGAATAAACAAAAATTATATATATGTAAACAATCTTGATAAAGCACTTTCAAATATTTATCTTGAAATAAATAAAATAATTCAATCATAAAATTCAACGGTGATCCAACACTCATAAATGCCATACCTTCTTTAGGGGTTCGCACCATCTACTAGTTGAACAATGTCCCACATTATTGTTAACATAACAGCCAACGTTATCAATTTAGCCATGCGATTTTATTGACAAGAACACTTGGGAGGATATCAGTAAAACCACCTTGAGTGTGTTATCAAGTTATCGACCTTTACTATATTCCCTCATGAAAATCCCTCCTTTGAGAGTAGATATCGTTTGAGTCAATTGTCTGATCTATCCTTGTAAGAAAGTATCTTGCTAAATTCTATTCATGAATACCCCTTGGGGGGATATCACACGAAACATAAAGCTCACCTAAAATTGGAGGCCACAGGTGTTTCAAACACCTTCTCCTACTCAATTGTTTAAGGCATGTGATAGAATTCCATAAAATGATTGACCAAGTTATTTAGATGCCAATTAGAAACCTAAATCTTTCAATGCATGTTCATACAAAAATAAATATATGAGTGGCACTCCTATTCTATATGACATGTTATCAAACAATGACAAACATTACAATGTTTACGGAAAAGTAAATAGTCACAATTTTGGTCCATCTTAGAAAAGCAAGTAAATTAAATTTGTTTTAAAATACACAACCCTAATCCTAACTTGGTGAACAAGTAATCAAGTTGTTGTCCCTCCAAAGGTCTAGTGAACAGGCATTTGCGCGCCCGAGGCTTTGCGTAGTTGCCCTGTGTGCAACACCTTTGCTGCCACACCATGGGTGTGCGCATGCGCCCAGCCCCTTAGAAGGGCGCATGCTGCCGCACCATAACAAGCACAACTGCATGCTTAGTCGCCCACGTACTTGTTGGCTTGGTGCACTTGGGCTACCTCGGGTTGTTCCGTTGCTACTTTTTCGGCTTCCGATTCTTCAATTCTTCGATTCTTTGAAACTAGAATATACGACATCAGATCCTTTTTTTTATTACAACAATAAAATAAAAAAAAACTTTGCAACTACCAAGAAGAAAATTATGGCGATGATAGGCCAACCTTCTGGTTAAAATTCCAAAAACAAAAATACAACGAAATTCAACCAAAATCAAGCAATAACAAATCATATATTAAAAAACATATATATATCCATACATTCCAATGTAATTATATATGTAAAAACCTAGAGTGTCATCTCTTTCCAAAATATACATATTTACAATAAATAAAAATAAATCCTCGTATATATACATTAGTTAATCAAAGGTACAACCAGTATCTGATACCAACTCTAGGAAATAACGAGCGGCGGAAGTGAAAATGTTTGATTGGTATATTTGAAAAAAATTCATTTTAAAGAGTGGATCTAAACCCTTGATTAATTAAATATAATTAAAAGGTATTGTACCATTTTCACTTGACGATTGATATTGCGTCAATATTGAAACCTTAAAATCTTCCAATCCGATCATGAACGTGAATCACCTAAAGTGTGGGCTCCTTTTTGTTGACTTGTGTACTTGTGGATGGAAAACAAAAACTTTTTCTTTTGTTAATCACAATAATCCTCTTAGAAAAAAACAAAGAACGTTTGGTTACTTTTGAATTCTCAATTTTTGATCGAAAACTCGCGTTAACCTAATTCAATGTTGTGCACAAAGCCTTTTGATGTAAAATCTACTAGTGCACTATCGAAAATAAGAACGCTCCCTTTCTCTTTTTCTCTTGGCCGAATTCTCACACACCTTTTATGAGTTGGATGATTTTTTTAAAGAAAATAGAAAAAAAAAAACTATCTCAAAGCCTTAGTCTTGGCCGAATTCTCTTGATAGGTATTTATAGGTGGTGGCCGAATCCTCACATGAGGAGGAATTATGTCTTGTGGCCGAATCCTCACACGAGGATTCATGTCTTGTGGCCGAATCCTCATACAACGAGGAATTGTTTTGCACCAAAACCCCTATCAACCTTTTGAATTCATCCCTATCCCATCTCAATAGTGTATTATATAGTAACAAATTATTGAATATGAAATAAATTGTGATTTTATCAAAAAATTTCTAATTTGACCAATTATCAATTAGAGTGTTGTTAGATATCAAAAGACTTTCTAATTTGACTAGATAAATAACTTTATTTTATTTATCTACATATCAACTAAAGTTTTTGATACTTATCATACTACTAACAATAGTATGACACAAGGAGACCTTCTCCTACTTAGAAAAAGATTTTGACTTTTAATTAAATAATAAATAAGTTAATTAACTTCCATTTAATAAAATAATAAAATAAAACATTATATTAGGCTAATAATTTTAGCCTTGCCGTCCAAGCATATACCATGGGCAAGATATTGTTTTTTCGTTTTATTAAATCCATTGGACTATAATAAAAAGCCCACATGTAAACTAGACTCATTTTGACTATATATATAAAAAAAACAAGTCCACATGGCTTAAACTAATACATTAATATAATTTAAATAGCCAATTTCATTAAAATGTGCAAATAATATTCTTAATGTATTAATGTAATACTAATAATACCCTATTAGGGTCCAAGGATTCCCACATCCTTGGCTGCTCATTCCAGGTATTTGAAGAGTCACTGCGTGTCTTGATCACACATGACCGCACCTCTCTAAAACTTTTGGATTTTGAAATCCAAAAACAATTCTAGATGGACCTAGGAATTAGTCCGGTGGAATTTATCAAGTGATCCATGCAAGTTCGTGTGGATTGAGGATCTTGGCGAGCTATCTAAATTTAATCTTTAATAGATATAACCTAATAACAATCAACAAACGATTCATTTAGGTTATATCTATTAATTTTAGCTCATTGCATTAAAGAACTTAAATTGAACTCTTAAATAAAGATAGAATAAGTAAATATTTCTCATTCGTATCCTAGACAACCTTAATAGAGATAATGTATCCTCAAGAAAAATACCAGAAATCATCAAGAGCTCATAGACCGCCTATAGCTCTCCTAGTTTCCATATTTACTCATTTGACCATATTTTGAACTTGAATATTTTGACTTATCCAGAAGCCATGTTTCAATAGATACTATTGAAAACTTAGTATTAAGATTTAATATCCAATACCCCAAAATATCCATTTAATGATATTCTACTAGAATTTAATAAATGGAGCCATGATGTCCATATCTATAAATGAAGTCCTCTATCGATTAACAAATGAATACCACCAAACCATCGAGGATAGATTATGCTATATGATTGTACTCATTGACGGCTCAAATGATAACACTTGTAACCATAAGTCCATTATTTATCTCAGGATTGAGATAGACTCTCCAATTGTATTTAAGTGAAGACTTTTATCCATTAACGGTTTTGGATAACCTATTTCACTGTGATCCTATTCAATGCACCTAGTGTGCTAGATTCTTTTGCCTAAAACACTACACTTTGATGATTTTAGACTCATCATAACATGTTTTATCTCACTCAAGTGCTAGTAAAATAATCTACAACTTTAACAAGATAAAGATGCCCAAATTTTATTTTATGATGTGAATATTGTTCAATACTAACTAAAGAATTATGTCTACCTCATACATATCCATATGTACGAACAATTCTTCATTTCTCATAATCTTTTGACCTTATGATTATTTACTTTTGACATTTATAATAATTAAACTATAAATACTATAAGATTTGTTAAACTAGAAATCGCTTTATTAATATGAAAAGATTGTCAAATACAATATTACTCTTGCTATTAAGCATAATCCTAACAGTGTGCACTTTTTTTTAAAAAAAAATTAAGGCTTAAAAGCGTATGATCAGAAAGCAATGCGAAGAGACTTACTTAAGATTAGTACTTCTCAAGAGAATAACTTTCGTTGAATATGAAGATCATATTTTTTAAAAATATGGCGTTCATAAATCAAACGAGTATAAGATATAACATATACTTTATGTGAAAGATCTTTTTGAACAATTTCACTATATGATGTGTTGATGGCAATTATTTAAAGAGAAACATATGTATCCTAAACAAAATTCTCTAAAATATCATGCCATATGAAGTCATGCACATATAGAGTTGAAAAGATGAAACAAGAAAGCAAGCTTTAGAATAAAGATATACCTTACCATGTTTTTTCATCAATGTAAAGCCTTCACCCTTTTTCTAAGCTCTCTTGGCTTGTTTTTTTTCATGACAATAAGTTGTTGGTGTGTCTTCCCAAGAGTATGGAAAAAACCCACGCAACGGAAGCATGAAATATCAAAAATTAGGGTTTGGGTACAAATAAAATTTTTCCCTTTTTCAATAACAAGAGCCTTAACCCTAGATTAATTGATGTATATCGTGACGAATGAACAAGCGCCGAATTGAATCCGTAAGATCTTCCAATCCAATCACGAACATGAATCACCTAGGAGTGTGGGCTCCCTTTCTTTAAATTGTATATCTGAGGATGGAAACAAACAAAATCTTTCTCTTTGTTAGTTACAATAATCCTCCAAGAAAAAAACAAAAAACGTTAGGTCACTTGTGAATTATCAATCAATTTGATTGAAACTCACGTGAACCATGATTCGATGTTGTACACAAAACCTTTTAATGTAAAGACTACTAGTGTACTATCGAAAACTAAACATTCTTTCTTTCTTTTCTTCTTTGTCGAATCTCACACTATTTCTTAGAATTGATCGAATTTTGTATAGAGTAAAATAAGATTTTTCTCCCTCAAAATTCTACGGTGGCTGAATTCTTCTCCTGAAAAAACTAGGTCTGGCCGAAAATCTCTCTTGGAAATTGGTTTTTTTTTTTGGGCTGGCCGAAATTCTTAAGATATATATATATATATATATATATATATATATATACATATATAGGATCATAAATCCTCTCCTAAGAAGGATTTACTTGGTTGGCAAGAATCCTCTCCTTAGGTGGATTTATTTGGTAGTTAAGAATTCTTTCCTAAAAGGAATTCTATCCTCTTATATATATAAAGGCTGGCCGAATTCTTCATAGAATATATTAGGATCACAAATCATTTCCTAAGAAAGATTTACTCTGTTGTTAAGAATCCTTTCCTTAGGTGGATTTACTTGGTGGTTAAGAATCCTTTTCTAAAAGGAATTCTCTCCTACACCAAGACTCCTAATCCAACTCAATAGTGTACTAGTACCTATATTAAAGACTTCCTAATTTGATTAGATAAATAATTTTTTTTATTTATCTACTTATCAAATATAGTATTTAATATTAATTATACTACCAACAATAGTATAATATTAGGAGACCATCTCCTATTAGAAATAGATTTTGACTTTTAATTCAATAATTAATTAATCACCAAATTAATTAATTTACATTTAATTAAATAATAAAATAATATAATATAATTTAAGCTATTCTAAATAGCCTTGCCGCCAACATATATATATGGGCCAATATATTATTTTCTTATTTTATTAAATCCATTTGACCTTATAAAAAGCCCACAAGTACACTAGACCCATACTTAGAAAAAGAAATAAGTCCACATGCCTCAATACAATTCTAGATGGACCACTAAATTGGTCTGGTAGAATATATCAAGTGATCCAAGCAAGTTTGTATGGATTGGGGATATTGGCGGGCTATCTTAATTTATGCACAAATAGACACAACTCAATTACAATCAACAAATGATTCACTTAGGTCCGATCTATTAATTTTAGTTTATTCCACTAAAGAACTAAAATTGAACTCTTAAATAAAGATAGAATAAGCTAATATTTCTCATTCATATCCTAGACAACCTTATTAGGGAAAGTGTATCCACGTAAAGAAAATCAGTAATCACCAAGAGCTCATTGACCGCTTATAGCTCTCCAGGTTACCGTATTTATACATATGACCACATTTTGTACTTGGATATTTTGACTTGTCCAGAAGCCATGTTTCAGTGGACAATATTGGAAACTTAACTTTAAGATTTAATATCCAATACCTCAAAATATCCATATTTTGATATTCTATTCACATATAATAAATGGAGCCATGATGTCCATATCTATAAATGAAGTCCTCTATCGATTAACAAATGAAAACCACCAAACTATCGAGGATAGACTATGCTATATAATTGTACTCATTGATAGCTCAAATGACAACATTTGTAACCATAAGTCCATCATTTATCCCATTATTGAGAAAGACTCTCTGATTGTCTTCATATGAAAAACTTTTCTCCATTGACGGTTCTGGATATAAAGTATTTCATTGTGAACCAATTCAATGCACCCAGTGCACTAAATTCTTTTTCCCAAAGATACCACACTTTGATGATTTTAGACTCATTATAACACATTTGATCCCACTCAAATGCTAGTAAAAGAATCTACAACTTTGACAAGATAAAGGCGCCCAACCTTTTATCTTAAGTTGTGAATATTGTTCAAGACTAACTAAAAAATTTTGTCTACCTCATACATATTGATTAACACTAAAAAATGTATGTTTAGTAAGGGATAATATCATCATTTTACACTTCCAATATGATTAATTCCCCAATTTAGATATAATTTCGTTCGTTCGCTTAAATAAATGTGTTGTGTAGTAATCAGTGTATTTTTCTTTGTATTTCAAAGGTAATTCGATCAATTCAGAGTCATGGAGAAGTCAGATGGCAAAACAAACATCGTTTTCAAGTTTAGAACATCAAAAAACCTTAAAAAGACCACGAAGGGAATTTTCATAATTTTGACTATTCATTGTTCACAGTTGACTTTCACTGTTTACAGTTGACTTTTACTAATCACAATTGACTTTCACTGTTCACTCATGGATGCGCTAGTGTTCACTCACAGATGCGTTACTGTTCACTATTCACTTCACGGATGAGTTACTGTTCACTATCAGTGTTCACTGATGATGTGGCGAAATCTGGACACTCCATTCTAAATTCATCTGATGGTCAATTTTCATCTGTATTTTGTATAAATAGGGGGCCTTTCCCCTCTAATTCTGATGTTCTGAATCAAAATCTGATATCGGATTTGTGAAATTCTCTCTTTTATTCTCAAATTCTCAGTTTAAATAAAATAGCTATTTTCTAGTTAAATTATGTCTGGCTAATTTTATATAGGTAGGGCCAAAGGTAATACTGTTGGTATGGAAAATATGATCCAATTTGGTAATTTTATTATTTTTATGCTTTCTCCCCTCTGATCTTTATGTAGTTTTTGACTCACTGTAGATAGACAGACACTTTATAGCACAGTGAGTACTTTTACCTATATTTATCAGAGTGTGGTTTATCCCCTCTAATCTTTATGGAGTTTTGACTCACTGTAGATAGACAGCTATTGTCTAGCACAGTGAGTATTTTTACCCCATCTATTAGAGAGTAGTCAGTGGAGTGGAATATCATCCCATTAATCTGGACTAAATATTTATAATTGGATCATATTCGAATTACCAACGGTGGATCCCTTAGCCCCAATATTAATTTTAATTGATTTACATTTTATAACAAGCTTAGTAATTAATTTAGATAATTAATTCTACAAGGACAAGTGAACATCATCCTTGTGGTTCGACCCGGTCTTACCGGTTAATTTATTACTTTGGCACTCTTATACTTGGGAGTATGAACACTTCTTTAGGACGTGTCAAATCCTAATTTTTTTTAGTATGACACTCTTATACTTGGCACCGTTGCTGGGGAGGTAAGTCCGCATTTCCTTTGTAGAGGTAATTTCTTTTTTTTAGTTTTGTTAATTTTTTTTTGTTTCTCTCTAATCTTCCTTGTTCTTATTTTTATGTTCAGTTTTGCATTACCCATCTCAATTATAAACTTCATCCACTTAAAAAAAAAGCACTTGTTATCTTTAATCACATTTTTACATTTTAGCCCTCTAACTTTTTATATGCTTTTTAGCTTAGATCTAGTTTGCATTTGCCCAGTCTCTGTAATTATCACATTTTCACTTTAGTCCATATATTTATAATTATTTACAGTTTTGCCCCAACACTTGTGCATATTTGCATTTACACCCCTAGAATTTTGCATCTTGTTATTTTTATCACTTTTTCTTTTATTTTCTTTATTTTTATGTATTTCACCTCTATGAAATCTCATTAAATTTGCATGAGACGTTGGTCTCGAACATCTAGTGGTAGATTAATTAGGAAATCCCAATCACCCATATTCACCAACAACATGGCTGAAAACCTACATAGACATCCAGTAGGAAACCAAGCCGAAAACCTTTTAGTCAACCTTGACAACGTGTCTCAACACAGCAACCATCCGTCTTATGTTGACCATGACCAACACATTAACCCAAATCTACCTAGAACTCTTAGAGACTATATGAATCCCACACGTACTGGAGCACCTTCATGCATATCTTTCCCACCAAATGCAACACACTTTAATTTTAAACTGGGAATCATTCAACTTTTACCCAATTTTCACGGTCTTGAATCTGAAAACCCATATTTACATCTTAGAGAGTTTGAGGAAGTCTGTAACACTTGCACTGACCAAAATGTTAGCATGGATATAATCAGGCTTAAGTTTTTCCCTTTTTCCTTAAAAGATAAAGCTAAAACTTGGTTACAAAACCTTAGGTCAGGACCAGTTCAAACTTAGAATGATATGCAACAACAGTTCTTAAAGAAATTTTTCCCACCTCATAGAACAAACTCTCTTAAGAGGCAAATCACTTCATTTGCCTAAAAACTTGGGGAAACACTTTACCAATGTTGGGTTAGGTTTAAAGAGTTGTTAAATGTTTGTCTACATCATGGTTTTGAAACATGGAGGATAGTGTCACATTTCTATGAGGGACTCACACCCCAAAGTAGACAAGCCATTGTAATGATGTGTAATGGGGAGTTCAGTGACAAAAATCCTAAAGAAGCACTTGAATACCTTGACCATATCGTCGAAAGTGCTCAAAATTGGGACACCATTGGTTCCTATGAGTCCATGAGCAAACCACAACCATCTCCATCTAGTGGAGGCATTTACAATCGTAGGGAAGATTATGACCTTCAAGCTAGATTCGCATCTCTAACTAGGAAAGTTGAAGCTTTAGAAACTAAAAAGAGTGAACATGTAAAATCTATACAAGAAATTGCATGCCATGTTTGTAATTCTGATGATCATATCACTCATAGTTGCCCAACTTTGCCAGCCATAAAAGATTGCCTTCATGAACAAGCCAATGTTTTGCACACTTTCAACAAGCCAAATTCTAACCCATACTCACAAACCTACAATCCTGGTTGGAGAAATCATCCAAACTTTAATTGGAGGAACAACAATCAAGCCCAGTCTTCACAACCACCAGGTCCATCACATCCACAAACACACCAGAATTTCCAAAACCCACATGGTTATGCACCTTATGTCCCACCATCTAGGAAAAACTTTGAAAACACTTTGTACTTATTCATTGAGAAGCAAGAATCCATTAACAGTTAAACTGCACAAACCTTGATAGATGTTAAAGATACTTTGGCAAAGATTGCTTCTACACTCACCACACACGAAAAAGGTAAGTTTCCACCTCAACCATAACCAAATCCCAAGAGTCAGTCAAGTTCCTATGATAATAACCAACGCCCAGATCAAGTCAATTCAATTATCACTCTTCGTAGTGGTAAGGTCATCGAAAAACCTATTCTTAAATCTGGTAAAAATGATGATGAGTCATTTTCCAAGGGTAAGGAAGGGGTTGATGAAACCATTATTGACGAAGAAATAATTGAATCCCCACCTACACTCCCATATCCTCAGGCTCATAAAAATTCACATAAATAGAAGAATTCCCCATAGATTTTTGAAATTTTCAAAAAGGTAAAGATCAATATCCCTTTTTTGAAAGCAATCAAACAGGTACCTTCCTATGCCAAATTTTTGAAGGATCTGTGCACTGTGAAAAGGAAGAATCAGGTAAGAAAGAAAGCCTTTATGGTTGAACAGGTAAGTTCCATTCTTTCTAATAAAAATATTTTAAAATATAAAGATCCTGGTTGTCCCACTATTTCCTGCACAATTGGTAACTGTAAAATTGAGCATGCTTTGCTTGACATAGGTGCTAGTGTAAATTTGCTCCCATACTCATTTTATCAGCAACTTAAACTTGGTGAGTTAAAGCCAACTTCAACCACACTTTGTCTTGCTGATAGGTCAATTAAAATACCAAAGAGAATAGTAGAAGATGTGTTAGTAGAAGTCGATAAACACAACCTGTTGTTAATGAGCACAAATCAATTCCTGTTATATTGGGCTGACCATTTTTGGCTACTGCTAATGCCTTGATTAATTGCAAGAATGGAATAATGAGCAGGACTTTTGGAAATATGGAAATTAAGCTTAATGTTTTCAACATGTCTAATGAACCATTTGATGATGAAAATTAAGATAAAGATGTAGACATTATTGAAACCATTGTTGAAGATCATATTCAAAAGGATTCTTTTAACTCATCTGAAATTTGTTTGATCAATTCACCTGAGTCAAGCTCGCATTCATATCTTGATAATTGTTTGCAGGTTGCCGAAGAAGAAAGAGACTCTTTAGATTTTGAAGAATTGGAACGGAAAGATGACTAGCCAGAAGAAAAAGCAGCCATCAATGATTCTTTTCCTTGTAATATTTTATTCTTTATCACAACTTTGCCTTGGTATGCTGACATTGTTAATTATCTTGCAATAGGAATGATGCCACTCGATTGGAATGCACAGGACAGAAAGAAATTTTTGACCGAGGTAAAACGTTATTACTGGGATGACCCGTACTTATTCAAGTATTGTCCTAATCTAATTGTTCGACAGTGTATTCCAGGCAATGAGGTAAGTAGTGTCATTGAATTTTGTCATTCTAAAGCATGTGGTGGTCATTTTTCATCAAAGAAAATGGCTGCAAAAATCTTGCATTGTGGATTTTATTGGCCGACCTTGTTTAAAGACGCACATGCATTTTGTAAAACTTGTGAAAAATGTCAAAAGTTAGGATCCATTTCCAAGCGAAACATGATGCCTTTTAACCCTATTATTGTCATTGAAATATTTGATTGTTGGGGAATTGATTTTATGGGTCCATTTCCACCGACATTTGGATTTTTGTACATTTTAGTTGCCGTCGATTATGTGGCAAAATGGGTTGAGGCAATTCCTTGTCGAAATAATAATCACAAAACAGTGATTAAGTTTTTAAAGAAAATCTTTTGAGTCGATTTGGAATCCCTTGAGCCATTATCAATGATGGAGGTAAACACTTTTGTAACAAACCTTTTGAGTCTTTAATAAAGAAATATAGAGTCACACACAAAATTGCCACACCATACCACCCTCAAACAAGTGGTCAAGTTGAGTTAGCAAATAGGGAGGTAAAACATATCTTGTAAAAAACGGTTAACCCTGATCGAAAAGATTGGTCTCTTAGACTAAATGATGCACTTTGGGCTTACTGCACTACATTCAAAACATCTTTGGGTATGTCTCCTTATCGTTTAGTTTATGGAAAACCTTGCCACTTACCTGTTGAACTTGAGAAAAAAACATATTAGGCCATTAAAGCTTTCAATTCTAACTTAAATGATGTTGGTGAATTGCACAAGTGCAATTAAATGAACTTGAAGAATTAAGAAATAATGCATAAGAAAATGCAAAAATTCTTAAAGAAAAATCTTAAACCTTTCATGACAGACGAATTTTAAGAAGATCATTTGAAGTTGGTCAAAAGGTTTTGCTTTATAATTCTTGACTTCATTTATTTCCTGGTAAATTGAAATCGAAATGGAGTGGTCCATTTGTTGTGAAACACGTGTATCCATATGGTGCCCTTGACATTGAGAATCCTAGGAATGGTAATATGTTTAAAGTAAATGGACAACGTGTGAAACCATTCTTAGAAAATACAGATTTTCAAAAAGACTCTGCCGTCCTTTTTGACCCTTGTTACCAAAATGAGTAAACAAATCTATTGCTTTTGACTTTATATGTATTTGCAATTATTATTTTTGTTTTTGTACGCTTTTAAATTTTAAATTTTTGTTGGATTAATTTCTAGGTTCAATTTTTGCTTGGTGTGTTTTGATATATAACCCCGGTTAAGTGGTAGATAACGGTACTCCGTGAAAATTCAAGTCGGTTTAATTCAGTTTAATTCAGTTTCCCAAATAATTGATCCCCAAAACAAGGCATGGATGAAGTTTTCACAAACCTGCGAAAACATTTTTCATCGTTGCCCCAAAGTGCTCTGAAAAAGATTTACAAAGCATGTTCCGAAAGATTACGCTTACTGATGATAAACAACATTCCTGTTGAAATTCGCTGGTTGATTGAAGCTAAGGTACGTCTAGCAAGTGAGTCTGCTGATTCATTTATGTCTTACATGCTTGGTTTTGGAAGAAGCAACCTTGCAAAAATATGAAGAGCTAAACAGTTAGGGGTTACTTGTCACAAATGTGCACGTACAACTTGCAACACACGTTGTCGTTCTTTAGGAATGGTGTCTAATAATCGGGAAGATAAAATTTTATTCATTAGGCATGGTTTGCGTACGGAGTCACTGGATAATATCCTAACAACTCTTGATGCACATCCTAGTGGATATGTGCAAATGGCAATTGACCGATTATGGCAACAATTTCAAAAAGAACATGCACAATATAGTCTTGGGAATATGACTTTAAAAGACCCTGTTTGTCAATTTATAATAAAATTGGATGGGAAGCATATCCCCAACCCATAGAGGGCATTGAAGCCGTTTTTGGACGTAAAACAAGAGGAAAATGTGAGCCACAATCACAACTACCGATAAATATCCTTTTGTTTTTATTATTTTTTTCCTTCCACATTTAATGTCTTTTGTAATTATTGTTGTTTACTTTTGATTTTTGAGCCATTTGGATCTAATATCATTGACAAATACGTTGCCCTATACATATAGGTGTATCATTGTGTTACCTTTTCAGGATCTATAAATACAAGCATTTTTTTTCCTTTTTGCTTCAAGCACTCATAAACATTCAAAGAAAAATTCAGAGAGTGCATTAATGGTGTCACCTTCAACTAAACGATTCACAAACATTTGTGAAACTGAATTATAGGAAATACAGAGAGTTTGTTGATGCTGCAACTCATCTTGGTAAGGTTTTGGCTGAGCGAAAAATACACCTAGTGTATGGAGGAGGCAACTTGGGATTAATGGGGTGTGTTTCACGAGCTGCACGAGACGGAGGTAGTCAAGTTCTGGGTAATGTCCCAAAACCTATGGTTGCAGCAGACATCATCGGAAAGACAAATAGCGAAGAGCTAGTTGTTTCAGGTATGCCTGAAAGATTAACTGCTATGTTACATCATGCTGATGCGTTTATAGCTTTGCCAGGTGGTTTTGGAACCTTAGAAGAAATCTTTACAATGGCATCCTGGGCGCAACTACACATCCATGAGAAACCCATCGGTTTGTTGAATGTTAATAAATTTTATGATGGTTTGCTTTCATTTCTTGATCATTCTCGGAAAAATTATTACATTCCACCTTCAATCCAAAAAATCTTTATATCTTCTTCAAGTCCTCATGAGCTGATTGACCAGTTACAATCTTTCAAATATGTGCCAGATCCTTCAACCTCCAAAATTGATTAGTCCACTAATGAAGAGAACAAGAAACACAGAATTTATCTGAATCTCAGTTTGTGATTGTCCCATGGTTTTTATGCATTTTATTTTCCTTTATTTTGTATTTCTTTTGTTGTTTTGCAGGATTTTGTTGTCTTTCAAGTTGTTCAGATGATATCTTCTAAACTTTAACTCTTTCTAAAGACTTTGGGGACAATGTCTCATTCTGGTTGGGGGGAAGGGATAGTTGATTCAATAACTTTTGTTTTTTAAAAAAAAAACTAACTTTTAACCATTTTTTTTTTGTAAAGATGGCCGAGTAAGAAAATCTTTTAGCTACTTCTGAGACGCATCTTTGTAGTTCTGATGCATTTTTTTCCTCTCTTCTAACTATTCAAATTTATAAACTCTCCATTGTGATATCATTGACTAATCCTTTTGTTCATTAAGTCATCTTGAGAAATTTTTCAAACTATTCTAGACACACACGCACATTGACACGTGATTATGTGCAGTAAGTTGAGATTTTACGATATTGAGTTCTGAAACATCATTCAAGGGTAACAACCGAAGGCAGTGGTCTTGTTTAAAAATTTATATAGTAATAATAATAATAATAATTTTATGTGCTATGACCAAAACTCTTACTTAGTAGCCGAGCCTCATGCCTCGGTAAGCATAGAGTGTTCGGGTAAAATGATGGAGTCTGGATAAGAATAGACTACAGTTCTGTAGCCTCTTTAACTCGAGCAATTAAGTTCTATGGGTGCTTTAACACCTAATGCCCTAAGGCCAACTGGTTTGGGAGTCATTGACCCAAAGCTCGTTACACGGGTTAAAAAGAAAGCATAAGGGAATTGTACTAAAAAAAAGAAAAAAAAAGAAAAGAAAAAAACATCTGCAATCCGAGTAATTAAGTCCGTCGAAGTGTTTTAACACTTAATGCCCTAAAGCCAACTGGTTTAGGAGTCATTGGCCTAAAGCTCGCTACATGGATTAAAGATGGAATGTTTGTTTCCAATTTTGTTGTATTAAAAAAAGAGAGGATAAAACTGCTGCCTAAGGAAAAAGCCCAGGTGAGATTTTGGAATGAAAATGTTGTTTGATTTCAATTGAATCTCATAGCTATCGTGTTGACCTTTATTGAGCACAAGAAAGTTTGATTGATAACTCAATTGATGACTGGTTGTCAAAGGGTGAGAAAAGAGGTATGGGAGAGTTTGGTAGTTTAGAGATTTGAATTTGAGTTATTACTATTTTAGCTTTAATTGCTGGGGACTAGCAATAAACTGGTTGGGAGGTGTGATTAACACTGAAAAATGTATGTTTACTAAGGGATAATATCATCATTTTACACTTTCAATATAATTAATTTCCCAATTTAGACATAATTTCGTTCGTTCGCTTAAATAAATGTGTTGTGTAGTAATTCGTGTATTTTTCTTTGTATTTCAGAGGTAATTCGATCAATTCAGAATCATGGAGAAATCAGATGGCAAAACAAACATTGTTTTCAAGTTTAGAACGTCAAAAAACCTTAAGAAGACCACGAAAGGCATTTTCATAATTTTGACTATTCACTGTTCACAGTTGACTTTCACTGTTCACTGTTCACAGTTGACTTTCACTGTTCACTCACGGATGCATTACTGTTCACTCGTGGATACGTTAGTGTTCACTGTCACTATTTACTATTCACTTCACGGATGGGTTATTGTTCAATGTCTCTGTTCACTGATGATGTGGTGAAATCTGGACGCTTTATTCTAAATTCATCCGATGGTCAATTTTCATCCGTATTTTGTATAAATGAGGGGACTCTCCCCCTTATTTTGATGTTCTGAATCCAAATCTGATGTTAGATTTGTGAAATTCTCTCTCTTTTGATCTCAAATTCTCAGTTTAAATAAAATATTTATTTTCTAGTTAAATTATGTCTGACTAATTTTATATAGCTGGGGCCAAAAGTGATACTGTTGGTATGGAAAATATGATCCAATTTGGTAAGTTTATTATTTTTATTTTTTCTCCCCTCTGATCTTTGTGGAGTTTTTGACTCACTGTAGATAGACAGACATTGTCTAGCACAGTGAGTACATTTACCCATATTTATCAGAGAGTGGTTTATCCCCTCTAATCTTTGTGGAGTTTTGACTCACTATAGATAGATAGCTATTGTCTAGCATATTGAGTACTTTTACCCACATCTATTAGAGAGTTTTCAGTGGAGTGGAATACCATCCCATTAATCTGGACTAAATATTTATAATTGGATCATATTCGAATTACCAACAGTGGATCCCTTAGCCCCAACATTAATTTTAATTGATTTATATTTTATAACAAGCTTAGTAATTAATTTAGATAATTAATTCTACACGGACAAGTGAACAACTTCACTATGGTTCGACCCGGTCTTAACGGTTAATTTATTACTTTGAGACTCCTATACTTGAGAGTATGAACACTTCTTTAGGATGTGTCACATATCTAGATGTATGAACAATTCTTCTTTTCTCATAGTCTTTTGACCTTATGATTATTTACTTTTGACAATTGTAATAATTAAATTATAAATGGTATAAGATTATTAAACTAGAAATCACTTTATTAATATGAAAAGATTGTCAAATACATTATTATACACCTGCTATCGAGCATAATCCCAACAATCTCCCATTTGCTCTATAGCAATTGTGTCATATCTCTCATCCCCATGTTCTCTAGATGCCTATCATAACTCTTTGTGGAAGAGCCTTTGTAAAGGGATCTGCTAGATTTTCTACTGACGCGATCTTGGTAATCGTCACATCACCCCTATGCACAATTTCCCTTAGAATGTGATACTTTCTTTCAATGTGTCTCCTCTCTTATGACTTCTTGGTTCTCTAGAATTAGCCACTGCTCCACTATTGTCACAATAGATAGTGATCTGTTTATTCGCATCAGGAACCACTTCCAAGTCAATCAAGAATTGAAGAAGTGAGACAACCTCTTTAGCAGCTTCACATGCGGCAACATACTCGGCTTCCATGGTGGAATCGACAATACAAGATTGCTTGATACTCCTCCATATGACTGCCCCTCCTCTAATGGAAAACACATATCCTGATGTTGATCTCCTGGAGTCAGAATCTGACTGAAAATTAGAATCTGACTAAAAATCAGAATCTGACTAAAAATAAGAATCTGTATACCCAATGTTAATTAAATCCCCTCCAGAGTATACAAGCATATAATCTCTTGTTCTCCTAAAATACTTGAAAATATGCTTAACTGTCGTCTAGTGATCAGGACCAGGTTTCGATTGAAACCTACTAATTTTGCCCACAACAAAACAAATATCTCGTCTAGTGCAGAGCAAAGCATACATGAGACTATTAACTGCCGATGCATATGGAACCCTACTCAAGAATTGCACTTCATGCTCATTCTTAGGAACTTGTTCTTTAGAAAGTTTGTTTCCATGTCTGAAAGGTAACATACCTTTCTTGGAATCTTGCATGAAAAACCTAGACAAGATTTTATCTTTGTATGAAGCTTGGGATAATGCAATCTTCTTTCTATCCCTTATGACTTTGATACCAAGAATATAACTTGTTTCTCCTAAGTACTTCATATCAAATTGTTTTGCTAACCATTCTTTTATTGATGTCAATACACCTACATTGTTTCGGATGACTAGTATATCATCTACGTAAAGAACTAGGAAAACCAACTTGTCGCCTTTAATCCTTTTGTATACACAAGGTTCATCAAGGTTTTAAATAAATACAAAAAAAATCACGGCTTGATCGAACCTTATGTTCCAGGATCTGGATGCTTGCTTCAATCCATATATAGATCTTTAAAACTTGCATACCCTTTCCTCTTGGCCTTTTTCAATGAATCCTTCTGGTTGCATCATGTAGATGCTTTCACCAAGACTTCCATTAAGGAAAGTTGTCTTGACATCCATTTACCAAATCTCTAGGTCTAGAAATGCCGCAATGGATAAGAGTATCCTAATGGATTTAAGCATCGCCACAAGAGAGAAGGTTTCTTCATAATCGATACCTTCATTCTGTGTATAACCTTTAGCTACCAAGCTAGCTTTAAAGGTTTTCACCTTTCCATCCATTCCTCTTTTCCTCTTGTATATCCAGTTGCACCTGATGGGTTTTATCCCTTTAGGCAAGTCTATAAGAGACCAAACTTTGTTTTTGAACATAGATTCAATTTTGGATTGCATTGTCTTTTGCCAATGGCGACAATCAACATCTTTCATTGGTATCTTGTACGTATATGGATCATCGTCATCCGGAAGATTCTCTACATATTCTCCTGGACCGATGTATCTCTCGGGTTGTCAACAACCCTCCCACTACAATGAGCTATGGTAGATTGTTGATCGTTTGTTGGTACGGAACTTACAATTGGGCTTTGTTGTGAATCCTCTTGTGGAAATGTATCTCCTAAAAGCTCATTCAGGACAATTCTAGTTTTAGGCACAAAATTGGTCATATAGTCCTCTTCTAGAAATTTAGCATTTGTCGAAACAAATACTTTAAGATCTGAAGGACTATAAAAATAATATCCTTTTGTTCCTTTTGGATACCCTACAAATATGCATGTTTCTGAACTGGACTCCATCTTTTTTGTCTTTCCTTTTAACACGTGCGCAGGACATCCAAATATCCTTAATTGTTGTAAACTAGGCTTTCGCCCGGTCCACAACTCATGCGGTGTTTTAGGAACCGACTTAGATGGTACACCGTTTAGAATGTACATTATATTTGTAAAGCATATCCCCAACAAAAAATTAGGGAGCGTTGAGTAACTCAACATAAACCTAATCCAAAAGAGTTCTATTTTTCCTTTCTGCCACCCCATTTTGTTGAGGTGTGTCTGGAGCAAAAAACATAGAAATTATCCCACTATCAATAAGATATTGCTGAAACTCACCAGATAGATATTCTCTACCACGATTAAACCTCAATATTTTTATGCGCTTCTCAAGCTGATTTTCTACTTCAGCTTTAAATTCTTTGAACATGTCAAAAGCATCCGACTTTTGTCTCATGAGATACACATAGACAAATCTTGAGTGATCATCCGTGAAAATGAATAAGTACTCTTATCAACCTTTAGCTTGAATGCTCATAGGTCCACACACATCAGTATGTATCAATCCTAAACATTCGATGGCTCTTGTGCCTTTGTTCCTTAATGACCTTTTGGTCATTTTACCTTCCAAACAAGATTCACAAGTTGGTAGATCATTGATCTTGAAGTCACTTAGAGGTCCGTCACTTACCAATCTTTTAATCTTATTAAGGTTAATATGACCTAGGCACTAATGCCATATGTAGGTTTCATCTTTTGATAATTTTATTCTTTTATGATTAGGTTCCATTGATTTCGTGTCTAACAAGTGAGAGATATTTCTATGCAAATAGAATAAACCGTTTTCTATTGTACCCTTACAAATAATTTTGTCATTCTTACTAATAATAAAAGCTTTATTAAAAGTAACCGAATAACCAAATTTATTTAAACAAGAAACTGAAATTAAATTCCTCTTGAATTAAGGTACATAATAAATGTCTATTAAATATAAATGCCTATATGAATATAAAATAATTCTAATATCTCCCACTGAACTAGCAGACACCAATGCTCCATTGCCTAAATGTAAGTTGAATTCGTTCTCATTAAGCCTTCTCCTTTCCTAGAACCCCTGTAAGGAAAAACAAACATGATTAGTGGCTCTAGAGTCTATGATCCAAGAATCCATAGAATTCACCAAAAAACATGTTTCAAGATAATTAATATTACCTTCTTCCTTCTTGTCTTGAGACTTTGGGCAATTTATTTTCCAATGTCCCTTTTCACCACAAAGGAAACACTTCCCTTTGATCTTGGTTACTTTCTTTGTCTCCTTCTTAGTAGGCCCTAGTTGCTTTTTCTTCTGTTGTTTCTTGACCTTCTTACGGGTCTTCACAGTATTAACTTTACCTACTAAATGAATCTCTTGACCCTATCCTTTCACATGGATTTTTTCTATGCTTTAAACATCTTGCATCAAGCCTTGCATGGTGTATTCCTTATTATTCAAGGTGTAGTCCAACTTGAATTGATCAAAGGAATCCGACAGTGAGTTGACGATCCTATCAATTTTGGTCTCATCATCTATCTCAACACCATTCAGCTCAGCAATATCGAGATGTTATATGACTTTCATCATGTGATCTTTCATAGCCTTTCCAGGTTTCATCCTAAGATTTATAAAAGCAGTCACTGCCTCTCTCTTAGTTGTCCCATACCTCATAGCAAACATCTCCTCTAAAGATATCATTATATCGGCAGTAGTCTCCATTGCTTCATGTTGCTGTTGTAACACGTCAAAGATGGTGGCCATAATGTAACATTTAGCCATCTCATCAGAAGACTCCCACTGCTAATACTCATCTCTTTGCTCCTGAGTAGATTCATTAGTAGGAGTAGATGGTTTAAGAGTGCATAGAATGATAACAAAAATTATATAAGTAAATAATCATGTTAAAGAGCTTTCGAATATTTATCTTGAATTAAATAATTCAATCGTAAAAATTCATTGGTGATCCAACACCCATAAATGTCACGTCTCCTTTGGGAGTTCGCAACATTTACTAGTTGGACTAGGTCCGACCTAATTGTTAACATAACAACAAACATTTTCATTTTAGCCTTGCAATTTTATTAACAAGAACTCTTGGGAGGATATTAATAAAATTACATTGAGTGTGTTACCAAGTTATCGACCTTTAATATAATCCCTCACGAATATCCCTCTTTTGGGAGTAGATATCGTTTGGGCTAATTGTCTAGTCTATCCTTGTAAGGAAGTATATTGCTAAATTCCATTCATGAAGACCTCTTGGGAGGTTATTACACGAAACATAAAGCTCAACTAAACTTGGAGGTCGTAGGTGTTCCAAAACACCTTCTCCCACTCAATTATTTAAGGTTGTGATCGAATTTCAAAGAATGATTTACCAAGTTATCTAGATGTCAATTTAGATACCAAAACCATTCTATGCATCTTCATACCAAAGGAGATATATTAGTGGCACTCCTATTCTAGATGACATGTTATCAAATAACGACAAACATTGCATTATTGAAAAATATAAATAGCTACAATTTTTGTCCATCATAGAAAAACAAGTAAATTACATATGTCTTGGAATACAAAAAACTACTTTATTGGCGAACAAGTCTTCAGGCGAACAAGTCTTCAGGCGAACAAGTCTTCAGGCGACCTTCGTCGTTCGTACTCCCTCGGTTACCTCCCATGGGTGTGCGCACCCTTAGCCCTTACCCATTGGCGTGCGCATGCCACAAATACATAAAGGGCTGCCATGTGCAGCCCATGGCTTCTGTAGGGCTGCCGTGCACAGCCCATGCCACAACAAACGTGGCTGCATGCACTTCGCACGCACGTTTGTTGTTGCGGCTCGCACGGTCCCAAACTTTTTCCGGTTGCTCCCAATTCTTCGAACGTTTGAGTCTTTGAAACTTGAGCGTATTACAGAAGAGTTATAAAAAAAAATACTGCAGTTTATTATTATTATTATTATTAATACAACAACAAAATAAAAAAAAACTTAGCAACTAACAAGAAGGAAATTATGGCGATGATAGACCATCCTTCTTGTTACAATCCCAAAACAAAATACATTGAAATTCTAGGACCAAAATTGAGCAATAACAATCCACATATAAAACATATATATATCCATACATTCCAATGTAAATATATATGTGAATACCTAGAGTGTCATCTCTTTCTAAAACATGCATATATACAATAAATAGAAAAAGATTCACGAACACATACATCAATTAATCAAGGGTACAACCTGGCTCTGATGCCAATTGTAGGGAAAAACCCACACAATGGAATAGTGAAAAAAGTAAAAATTAGGGTTTGGGTACAAATAAAAAATTTCCCTTTTTCAATAACAGGAACCTTAACCCTAGATTAATTGATGTACATAAAAAGTGTCGTACCTTTTTCTCGTGACGATTGAACAAGTGGAAAATTGAATCCGTAAGATCTTCCAATCCAATCACGAATGTGAATCACCTAGGAGTGTGGGCTCCATTTCTCTCTTTCTTTAAATTGTATACCTGAGGATGGAAACAAACAAAATCTTTCTCTTTGTTAGTTACAATAATCCTCTAAGAAGAAAACAAAGAACGTTAGGTCACTTGTGAATTATCAATCAATTTGACTAAAACTCCCGTGAACCTTGATTCGATGTTGTACACAAAACCTTTTAATGTAAAGGCTACTAGTGTACTACCGAAAACTAAACATTCTTTCTTCCTTTTCTTCTTTGCCGAAACTCACACTATTTCTTAGAGTTGATCGAATTTTGTCTAGAGTAAAATCGGATTTTTCTCCCTCAAAATTCTATGGTGGCCGAATTCTTCTCTTGAAAAAACAAGGGCTGTCCGAAAATCTCTCTTAGAAATTTCATTTTTTTTTGGGCTGGCTGAAATTCTTAAGAGATATACATAGGATCATAAATCCTCTCCTAAGAAGGATTTACTTGGTTGGCAAGAATCATTTCCTTAGGTGAATTTATTTGGTAGTTAAGAATCCTTTCCTAAAAGGAATTCTATCCTCTTATATACATATAAGGGCTTGCCGAATTCTTCATAGAATATATTAGGATCACAAATCCATTCCTAAGAAGGATTTACTTGGCTGTTAATGTTGGGATTATACTAGATAGCAAGAGTGTAATATTATATTTGACAATCTTTTCATATTAATAAAGTGATTTTTAGTTTAACAAATCTTATAGCATTTATAGTTTAATTATTATAATTGTCAAAAGTAAGTAATCATAAGGTCAAAAGACTATGAGAAAAGAAGAATTGTTCATATATCTAAATATGTATGAGGTAGACACAATTTTTAGTTAGACTTGAATAATATTCACAACTTAAGATAAAAGGTTGGGCGCCTTTATCTTGTCAAAAATGTAGATTCTTTTGCTAGCATTTAAGTGGGATCAAATGTGTTATGATGAGTCTAAAATCATCAAAGTGTGGTGTCTTTGGAAAAAAGAATCTAGTACACTGGATGCATTGAATAGGATCACCATGAAATACTTTATCTAGAACCGTCAATAGATAAAAGTTTTCATTTGAAGACAATCAGAGAGTCTATCTTAATCTTGAGATAAATGATGGACTTATGGTTGTATGTGTTATCATTTGAGCTATCAATGAGTACGATTATATAGCATAGTCTATCCTTGATAGTTTGGTGGTATTCATTTGTTAATCGATAGAAGACTTCATTTATGGATGAGAGTAGAATACCATCATATGGATGTTTTGATGTATTGGATATTAAATCTTAACGTTAAGTTTTCAATAGTGTCTATTGAAACATGGCTTCTGGACAAGTCAAAACATCCAAGTTCAAAATGTGGTCATATGAGTAAATATGGTAACTTAGAGAGCTATAGGCGGTCTATGAGCTTTTGGCAATTACTAGTATTCTTCACGAGGATACACTTTCTCCAATAAGGTTGTCTAGGGTATGAATGAGTAACATCAACTTATTCTATCTTTATTTAAGAGTTCAATTTTAGTTATTTAGTGGAATGAACTAAAATTAAATAGATCAGACATAAATGAATCATTTGTTGATTGTGATCAGATTGTGTCTATTGGAGCTTAAATTTATATAGCCCGCAAAGATCCCCAATCCATATGAACTTGCATAGATAACTTGACATATTCTACCAGACCAATTTGGGGGTCCTTCTAGAATTGTATTGCGGCATGTGGACTTGTTTCTTTTTGTAAGAATGGGTCTAGTTTACATGTGGACATTTTATAAAGGTCAAATGGATTTAATAAAAAAGAAAATAGTATATTTGTCCATATATATGGTTTGGGCGGCAAGGCTATTTAGAATAGCTTAATTATATTATATTATTTTATTATTTAAATAAATGGAAATTAATTAATTTGGTGATAAATTAATTATTTAATTAAAAGTCAAAATCTTTTTCCTAGTAGGAGATGGTCTCCTAAAGTTATACTATTGTTGGTAGTATAATTAATATTAACGACTATATTTGATAAGTAGATAAATAAAAAGAATTATTTATCTAATCAAATTAGGAAGTCTTTAATATGGTTACAAATACAAGTAAATCCACATAAGAAAATGATTCTTAACCACCAAGTAAATCCTTCTTAGTAAAAGATTAAAGTCTCCTAATTGTACTCTAGAAATTTCGGCCAGCCTATATATATAATAGGATAGAATTCCTTTAAGATAATGATTCTTAACTACCAAATAAATCCATCTAAGGAAAGGATTCTAGCCAACCAAGTAAATCCTTCTTAGGAGAGGATTTATGATCATATATATATATGTATATATATATATATAAATATATATCTATGTATGTTAATTTTGGCCAGCCTAAGATTTCATATAGAGAGATTTTGGCCAGCCCTATTTTTCTAAAAGAAGAATTAGGTCATCATAGGAATTGAGGGATAAAAATCTGATTTTACTCTAGACAAAATTCGATCAACTCTAAGAAATAGTGTGTGATTCGGGAAAGAACAAATAGGAAGAAAGAACGTTTAGTTTTCGATAGTACACTAGTAGCCTTTACATCAAAAGGTTTTTGTGTACAACATCGAATCAAGGTTCATGCGAGTCTCAATCAAATTGATTGATAATTCACAAGTGACCTAACGTTCTTTGTTTTATTCTTGGAGGATTATTGTAACTAACAAAGAGAAAGATTTTGTTTGTTTCAATCCCCAGGTATACGATTTAAAGAAAGGGAGCCCACACTCCTAGGTGATTCACGTTCGTGATTCGATTGGAATATCTTACGGAATTAATTCGACGCTTGTTCAATCGTCACGAGAAAAAGGTACGACACTTTTTATATACGTCAATTAATCTAGGGTTAAGGTTCTTGTTAGTCTTGTTAGTCAAAGGGAAAAAAATTATTTATACGCAAACCCTAATTTTATTACATTTTCTAACGCTTCCGCTGCGCCTGGTTTTATTTTCCCCACAATTGAGAATCCTTTCCTTAGATGGATTTACTTGGTGGTTAAGAATTCTTTTCTAAAAGTAATTCTATCTTACACCAAGACTCCTAATCCAACTCAATTGCGTACTAGTAACCATATTAAAAACTTTCTAATTTGATTAGATAAATAATTCCTTTTATTTATCTACTTATCAAATATAGTCTTTAATATTAATTATACAACCGACAATAGTATAATATTAGGAGACCATCCCCTATTAGAAAAAGATTTTGAATTTTAATTAAATAATTAATTAATCATCAAATTAATTAATTTCCATTTAATTAAATATTTAAAAAAATTAAGCTATTCTAAATAGCCTTGCCACCCAACAATATTTATAGGCCAATATATTGTTTTTCTTATTTTATTAAATCCATTGGACCTTAACAAAAAGTCCACATGTGAACTAGACCCATTCTCTTACGAAAGAAAGAAGTCCACATGCCTTAATACAATTCTAGATGGACCCCTAAATTGGTCCGGTAGAATATATCAAGTGATCCATGCAAGTTCGTGTGGATTGTGGATCATGGCGGGCTATCTAAATTTAAGCTCCAATAGACACAACCAATCATAATCAACAAATTAAGAGTTCAATTATAGTTCATTCCACTAAAGAACGAAAATAGAACCCTAAATAAAGATAGAATAAGTTAATATTTCTCTTTCATACTCTAGACAACCTTATTGGACAAAGTGTATCCTTGTCAAGAATATGAGTAATCGCCAAGAGCTCATTGACCGCCTATTGCTTTCCAAGTTACCATATTTACTCATATGACCATATTTTGAACTTGGATATTTTGACTGGTCCAGAAGCCATGTTTCAATAGACACTATTGAAAACTTAACATTAAGATTTAATATCCAATACCTCAAAACATCCATCTTATGATATTCTACTCACATTTAATAAATGGAGCCACGATGTCCATATCATAAATGAAGTCCTCTATCAATTTACAAATGAAAACCACCAAACTATCGAGGATAGACTATGCTATATAATTGTACTCATTGATAGCTCAAACGATAACACTTGTAACCATAGGTTCATCATTTATCTCAGGATTGAGATAGACTCTCTGATTGTCTTCAATTGAAAAACTTTTATTCATTGACGGTTCTAGATAAAGTATTTCATTGTAATCCAATTCAATGTACACTAGATTCTTTTGCCTAAAGACACAACACTTTGATGATTTTAGACTTATCATAACACATTTGATCCCACTTAAATGCTAGCAAAAGAATCTACAACTTTGACAAGATAGAGGTGCCCAACCTTTTATCTTAAGCTGTGAATATTATTCAAGACTAACTAAAGAATTCTGTCTACCTCATACATATCTAGATGTATGAACAATTCTTCTATTCTCATAGTCTTTTGACCTTATGATTATTTACTTTTGACAATTATAATAGTTAAACTACAAATGCTATATGATTTGTTAAACTAGAAATCACTTTATTAATATGAAAAGATTGTCAAATACATTATTGTACTCTTGCTATCGAGCATAATCCTGACAAAAATAAAGACTACACATATCAACTCAAACAAACATATAAAACTTCTTTATCGAGTTTTAACAAATTACACAAAATAAATTTCAAAAATGGACTTCTCTAAAGTTAATTAACAAATTTTGACCATCATAGTGAAAGTATGAGAATATTAAGTTCATGTATTGACTAGAGACACCAAGTTTGAATAATAGACCGAGCTTGTTACAAATGGCTTAGTCGAGCATCAAACTTAGAACTCTTGTCAAACAAGAACAAAAAAATATTCTCATATGTACTACTCATTCAAGTATGAGAGCACTCACCTTTGACCTTATTAGTCTTAGGTGAACCAACACAAACAACATCATGATCATTACTCATGACAATATGAAATCTTTTGATAAATCATCAACTATCTTCTTCAAGAAAATATCACTCATATTAAACTCATCATTATTTCCATGAAAAAATATTTCATCAAGACAAGGTGTACGACTTTCATGCTTTTTCACATTCTCATCAACACAAATCTTCTTGAAAATCTTCTTCACAAGTTTATCATTATTATCCACAATATTCAAAGTTTTATAAATATCAACATGTTTAGAAGAGTGACTAGGAAACTTTTTCACTTCATGCTTCTTAATCCAAACTTTACTAGTAAGTGTCTTCACATGATCATGATCAATATGCATATTTTTCAAAGTGTTAAAACTATTATCATGTTCACAATCTTTCAAAGAATATATGTTCAACTCAATAGCATGCAAATTATTCCCTAGTTTGCATTGTCTAATATATTCATGACACCTAGGCATAATGTGACCAATCACATTACAATAATGACAAACCGGAATAAATTTTAAAAAAATTAACTTTTGGATGAGCATCTTTTGGTTGAGAAGTTCTATAGCTCTTCTTGTCTTTATCTTTGGTTTTGGAAGGAATAGTTGTTGAGTCTTTTCTAATCAAAATTTTCTTAACAACACGCTTCTCATTACTACTAACAACATGCTTTGACTCATTTTTTGGCTTACTATCATGCAAATTTCACATTTTCAAACAAGTTAAACAAAGCACTATCAACCTTTTTATGAAAAGTAGTAAGGGGCATAACATGTGTTTTCACAAGCAAGTCATCAACGATATTTTTCTCAACATGCTTTTCCAAGGTCTAGATCTAGATCCATACATGGATGATTGCCTAGGACCATTCATCAAAGACATATCATACAAATAATTCTCATATTTCCATTTACAAATATACTAAAAGAATCTAGGTATTATATGTCCTACCATGTTACAAAAATGGCAAATAGGTACAAATTTAAGAGGGTTACCTTTAGCTTTATCGTTTGAAGTAGTATACCTTCTTGTATTATTACCTCTTTGATGTCCATTCCTTAATGCTTTTTCTTTTACATGAGAAAATGATGATGGTTGTCTTTGACCTTGTTGAGATTTTCCTTTATTGCTCTTTATTGATGTTAAGGCATCTATGGTTGCATCCAAGGCTTTACCGTTAGAGAGAGTACCTACATTCACTTTACCACTTGCTTTGACAAAACTAGAATTGTTAGATGAAGGTGTAACCTTTTCATTCACATAACCTATTCCTCTTTTATCAATAGGATGGTTACCAATCTTAATGAGAGTTTCTACTTTACTAGCACTAGATGACATCTTACCTATCATCTTGTTAGCCTCATCAAGCTTATCACTAAGCTTTTTCAGTTGACACTCATGCTTACTAATGTTGACTCTAAGCACATTTTCAAGTCTTTTAACACAATCAAGATATTCAACCCTTTGCTCAACTTCTTGTTTCAAAATTTCTTGTCTTTTATTACTATCTTTCAAGTTATTCTCTAGACTAAGGATTTTGTCTTTAAGCTCTTTATTCTCTTTCTGGTTATTCTCTCCTTCCATGATAAACAACTTCATTGTAAAGTCTTCTTTTAAATCATCTAGCTCTTTTGTACTTTTCTCCATCTTTAAAAAATACTTTTCGATGGTCTACCTATGCTTCTTAATGACTTCACTTTGCTTGCTTATCTTCTCCAAATACATCTTCTTCTCATTTTCAGGATATTTCATTATCAACACTAAATTGGCATTGATCAACTTCAACTTGTTATTCTCATCATTCTTCTTAACATTTTCACTAGTTAGTTGAAGGATCTTATCATTGAAACTTGTTTCATCAAGATTTGGGAGAGCTTCGATCTCTTCAAGATTGGAGGAGATTTCACTATATTCACTACTTGAAGAGTATTCACTTTCCTCACTACTTGATGAGCCTTCACTACTATCATCAAATCCTGCTTCATATATAACCGAGTGAGCAATGTAATTGCTACTATATTCATAAACACCCGAGGACTCATTTTTCTCTTCTACATCACTCATGGATCTAATGTAGGCTTTCATCATACTTTTCCAAAAAGAAGTAGTTACCACTCTTCAATAGTGGAAGTGATTGGAAGAATAGCACTAGAAGAAGCTTCCGGCAACAAATCACCTATAGAACATAAAAAACAAACACTATAAAATGGATCTATCTAATTACTTATAGACACCCGATCTGATACCAATTGAAACTCCCTTAACCACTTATAGTGTAAAATATACCTAGGGGGTGAAAGGTATATGCTCAAATTCATGCACTTCTTTTTCATACAACCAAGTTAAGCACACTTAGAGCTTTTAACAAGTAAATTACTTTAACAAGTCAAAGTGAATTCAATCAAGCAAGTGTTAAAACAATACGAGTTAATAAAAGTAAGGGAACTAAAAATGCAAAAATCAACACAAGAGATATTTACGTGGTAAAACCTAAAAAGAGCAAACATCCATAGGTTGATACCACAACTGCTGGAAAACAACAGTCCAATATGTTGAATAAGAGTTACACACTCATAAGAAATCAACACAAGATATGCTCTCCAAACTATCACCCCTTACTCTACCCTCGGGTTAGTGAATCACTTTGCCTACTTCCTATCTGTATTGTGACAAACATAACTTGAAAATTCCATAAAAACTATGTATGTCTAATAACCCGGGGGTAGGGGTTGAATAGATTTCAATCAAATCAATTGCCAATTTTTTTTATTAATCAGAAAATATTTAAAAAAACAACCCTAATCTAGTCACAATAATAAACAAGTGTAATAAATGCGGAATTAAAATAAACACTTGATCTTTACGTGGAAACCTTCAAAAAGGGAAAAACCATGGGCTGATATGTGCCCCACACATTCGATCCTCAAATACACTATTGAATGAAAGTTTACAACCTAGGTTGACCTTCCATCACACCCTCCAATTACTAACCCTTTCACTCAACCTAGAAGGCCTTAATAGTGATTCTTGATCAACATGTTTGTGTACTAACCAATTAGTCACAAGACTTAACCTCAATAAAGAGTCAAAACAACCTAAGTGAATATAATGAAATATTCAAACATGGCAAGTAGTGCTAGGCTACACTAAATGCTTATATAGGAATTCAAAGTTGTCAATAAATGCAATTCCTAAATATCAATGTCTAAATGCAAGTGCAAGAAGACCTAACTAGATATAGCTATGAGAGTCTAATATCTAGTTATCAAACAAAAGATAATCAACAAAAGTTGTCATGAAACATGGCAAAGAACAATTATTGCAATTAACAAATGCAATCAATTAGACCTAAACAATATCTAAATGAGAAGCATAAAGATTTAACTAGAAGGGTAAAATCGTCCTAAATACTAGTTATCACAAACAAGCATCTCAACCAACAATCAACAAACCAAACATGTGATAAATACAATTAAACATAAAATTATATATTCAATAAGCAATAAATGTAATTCCTAGGTAAACATGGCCTAGTAATGAAACAACAAGTTCTAGAGCATGTAGTGATTACCTAGTCAATTAAAACAAGGGGAATCCATGTTTGGAAGATATAAGAAGATGCTAGATGCTCATGGATTGAAGGTTGGTTGAGTCAAAATGAGTTCTTGGGATCCCTCTCTCACTAGAAATTACTTTCTCTCTCTAAGGGTATATTTTCAGAGCTCTAGGTCAGATTTGGGGAAGAGGATGATTTATATATAGAGTCCAAATAAAACTACGTCATTTTGGGAGAGAAAATTGATTTTTGGGCTTCATAAGGGACCTTAAGGCGACCTGGATGATAGGTCACTTCAAGGTCGCTTTTCTCTCGGGTTTGGGAGCCAAAATATGCTTGAAAAAATGACTTGAAAGTCAGGTCGCCCTGAGGTCGCTTTGCTCTCGAGAAAAATGCTACAACACAACTCTAGATTTGAGCTACCCAAAACATTACCAAATGACATCCAATTCTTTCATATAATATTCCGTTTGAAAGGTATGGAAGTCTACTTTATACTTCAACTTACAAAACATGATTTTGATGACCGTAGAAGAGTTATGGTCAAATGAGTGACCAAAGGTCAGATTTGGACTTTAACAAGAATGCCCAAACTCATGAAATAAAACCATGTGACCAAAGACCAAACTAAAAGAAGAGTGAGACCTTCTCAAATGGTCACTCAACATGCTAAAACAAGCACACCATCATGCAATGGCAGATATATCTGGTCAAACAACAGAATACGAATCAAGCACACAACAATCACAATCACCACACTTAAGACTAAGAATGAAATGCATGATGACACATGCAACAACTCAAAAACATGAAGTGTGTGTGTGTGTACAATAACAAATGCATGTCAATATAAATGCATATATATGAAATGTGAGTGTGTGCAACTAAATCTCTTCACTAAGAATTAGGTGCAAGTGAACTACCCCTTGAAGCTCACCGGGATCTTGGACGCTTGCCATCAAAAGCCTAAGCTACCCATTTCACATTGAATCCCCAATGTGATTTGTCATGAAATAAGCCAATCCTAAAATTGAGGTTCTTACAGTCTCCTCTTTTAGCTATTTCATGAAAAAAATCATCACTCACAATGCAAACCTCACAATACAATAAAAAATCTAGCTATTATTCATGAGAGTCCATTCTACGTTACAAAAAGAGATACCTAATATTCTACATCTTCAAGGTCTTCAATCTCTTCGTAGATCATCATACCTACACACAATAGCAAGAAAACACTTTCCAAGAACAAGTGCATGTGAGGTGAACAACCATAAAAAGCAATTGCACTCAATAAAGCAATATAAACAAACGCATGTGCAATGCTCCCCCTAAATGGGTTACTCTCTCTCATGATCTCTCCCCAAAGCATAACCAATGCTACCCATATATTTCTCAAGACTTCTCTATCTTTTTGTCATGAGATAGGCATAAGAGCTCCTTTATCGGTTGCTTTAGCAAATAGAGATATTAGCACAATTATGATTCATAATCATATAAACAAACTTTAAGTAACACAAGTAATTGAGAGAGATTCAAGGAGTTTTATTTAACGAAAAATGTGTGACAAGGGTGATTTGCAAGCAATACATGTTGCATTCAAATCCAAAACAAATGGTATTTGGCAAAGCATTTCCAAAAGAATTCAAACCAATTTGTACCCTTTTGTCATAAGCAAATTAGACATAGTTTCAAAAAAATTATAAATAAAGCAACTATATCAATTCTTAAAGGCAAATCAAGACATTGGACCAAGAAATCCTATTAGATTTTTTCAGATAATTATCCATATGATAGTAGTCTTGTTTCACCATTAAAAAAGAGAGAAGACTAATTTGGATATAAAATCCTTATTAATTGCATAGATACAAGATCCTTATTGATTAGTCTTCTCATTTGCACTCACACACATTTGCATTAAAGCAATTAAACTCAATTCATGCATATCATTTTAAGCATGTCATTATAAGCAAGTTCACATGTAATGGAGATAAATTATATGTCATTCAAATGTACTTTCCCAATTAAATCTCTTAGTCCAAAAAGGCATGTTTTAACATAAATATGACATGAATTGCAAACAAAGCAATAGTGCACACTTATTAAGAAAAAAACATATAAGCATATATGTGCAACCAAGAATCTCAATCAATTATCAAAAGAGCATAAAATAAATCAACTTTTTACACATGGCAAATCATGCAAGTTCACTCTCTTTGCTTGAGCTCCACTCATGGGGTCAAAAACTGAACCGTATCAAGGCAAGTGACAAGTCCCACTAGACATACCAAGTCTATTTGACCTAGTAGAATCTAAGGGAGAAATTTTATCACAAGAGATAGGATGTATATTTTCCTTATCCAACCTAGGTTCCACTGCATCATTTTTAGTGGTCAAAATTTTATCCTTACTAGGATTCCTAGGTTTATTAAATTTAGCCCTACAGTTCATTTTCTTTTTTCTCATGCTCTTAATTCTACATGACTTGATGTAGTTAACACAATTTGGTCAAATGTGACCAATCATACCATAATAAGGACAAGAAAGTATAAAAGAAGAATTCATACCATTACATTTAGCTCTTATCGAGGCATGGCCATGTTGATGAGGTTGTCTTTGAAGCACTGGTTGGCTTTTCTTGGGAGCATTAGCTGGATATTGGTGCCTTTGTGGTTGAGCATGAGAAACTTGTCTCAAAGAATGGCTGAACTTTGGTTGAGGCATCCTCAAGGATTGAGGTTGAGCTTGATTCCTTGGAAGAGTCTTCAATGATGAGCTCTTAGATGATTCAGCCACAAAAAAAAAAAGTTTTCTTGCGGTGTTGAGACCAATGTGGACAATTAGGAGAGGGCTCCTTCACTAATTTAGTCTCGCTTAAGGATGATATGGTCTCATCATTTTGACAAGTGAGCACATGCTTGTCATTTGGCTTCATTTCAACACCAATCATTTTTGGACCCGAAGTCATCTTAGCAAGTGTACTTCTTGCATCTTCATGTTCCATCTTCAACATGCCTTCACTTTATTTTAGACATCTCACTTCTTCATCCAAATGAGTCACTTTAGCCTCTAGTTGAAGATTATCCTTTTTCAACTCAAGGATATCATTCTCTTTCATCTTTAAACAGTTTTGAAGAGAGTCAATCAACTCATGATAATCCACCATATTATCACAAGAGTTTCTCAATGTGATGATCAGAGCTTCTCCTTTCTTCTTATTCTTCAAGTTACCACACACGGAGGCTATGTGATCAAATCCACCACACTCGAAGCATTGGACTTCTTTCCTTGCTATCACGGCTTTTCCTTTCCTCTTATTCTTCAAGTTAATGCACATGGGAGCTATGTGACCAAATCCTTCACATTCAAAGCACTGAATGACATTTCTTGAAGGCTTGTCTTGACTAGCTTCACCATTCTTTAGAGGCGTCTTCTTCTTTACCTTTATTTCTTTGGAATTCATTTTCTTCTCCTCCTTCAAATTGGAGGTCATACTCCTCTTGTGAGATTTTATGAATCTCCTTAATCTCTGAACCATGAGAGTCATCTTCCCATCAGAGTCATATTCCTCTCTCTCAATTTTGGAGGTCAAATCTCCCTCTAACATCCCAATACCACTTATAGTGTTTAATGAACGAGATTAATGCAAAAATCAAATGCAAGCAAATGCAAGACACACAACAACAAGAGATTGGATCATCTAAGTATGTCTAGGAACCTGCTCTGATACCAATTGAAAGTTCCCTAAAAGCAGTGTATGTCTAATAACCTAGAGGGGGAGGGGGGGGTGAATAGGTTTTAATTCAATCAATTACCAAATTTTTCGATTAATCGGAAAATATTAAAAAAAACAACCCTAATCTAGTCACAATCATAAACAAGTGTAATAAATGCGGAATTAAAATGAACACTTAATCTTTATGTGTAAAACCCTAAAAATGGGAAGAACCATGGGCTGATATGTGCACCACACATTCGATCCTCAAATACACTATTGAATGAAAGTTTACAACCTAGGTTGACCTCCCGTCACACCCTCCAGTTACTAACCCTTTCACTCAACCCAGAAGGCCTTAATAGTGATTCTTGATCAACATGCTTGTGTACTAACCAATTAGTCAAAAGACTTAACCTCAATGAAGAGTCAAAACAACCTAAGTGAATATAATGAAATATTCAAACATGTAAGTAGTGCTAGGCTACACTAAATGCTTATCTATGAATTCAAAGATTTCAATAAATGCAATTCCTAAATATCAATGTCTAAATGCAAGTGCAAGAAGACCTAACTAGATATAGCTATAAGAGTCTAATATCTAGATATCAAACAAAATCCAATCAACAAAAGTTGTCATGAAACATGGCAAGGAACAATTATTGCAATTAACAAATGCAATCAATTAGACCTAAAAAATATCTAAATGCAAATCATAAAGATTTAGTTAGAAGGGTAAAATCGTCCAAAATACTAGCTATCACAAACAAACATCTCAACCAACAATCAACAAACGAAACATGTGATAAATACAATTAAACACAAAAACATATATTCAATAAGCAATAAATGATATTCCTAGGTAAACATGGCCTAGTAATGAAACAACAAGTTCTAGGGCATGTACAGATTACCTAGTCAATAAGAACAAGGGGAATCCATGCTTGAAAGATGCTAGATGCTCATGGATTGAAGGTTGGTTGAGTCAAAATGAGTTCTTGGGAGCTCTCTCTCACTAGAAATTAATTTTTCTCTCTAAGGATATATTTTCAAAGCTCTGAGTCTGATTTAGGGAAGAAGATGATGTATATAAAAAGTCCAAATCAAACTATATCGTTTTGGGAGAGTAAAAAATGATTTTCGGGCGTTAGAAGCTATGTTAGGGCAACCTGGATGATAGGTCACTTAAAGGTCGCTTTTCTCTCAGGTTTGGGAGCCAAAATATGCTTGAAAAAGTGACTTGAAAGTCAGGTCACCTTGAGGTCACTTTGCTCTCAGGAAAAACGCTACAGCACAACAACTCTAGATTTGAGCTACTCAAAACATGACCAAATGACATCAGAACCTTTCGTATAGTATACCGTTGGGAAGGTATGGAAGTCTACCTTCCAATTAAACTTAAAAAACATGATTTGGATGACTGTAGAAAGAGTTATGGTAAAATGGGTGACCAAAGGTCAGATTTGGACTTTATTAGGAATGCCCAAACTCATGGAATAAAACCATGTGACCAAAGACAAAACTAAGAGAAGACTGGGACCTTCTTAATTGGTCACTCAATGCACTAAAACAAGCACGCCATCGTGCAAGCATGGATGTATCCGGTCAAGTAACGGAATATGAATCAAGCACACATCAATCACCAAACTTAAGACTAAGAATGAAATGGATGATAACACATGCAACAACTCAAAAACATGAAGTTTTGTATGTGTACAATAACAAATGCATGTCAATATAAAATGCATATATATGAAATGTGAGTGTGTGCAACTAAATCTCTTCCCTAATAATTAGGCACAAGTAAACTACCTTTTGAAGCTTACCGGGATCTTGGACGCTTGCCATCAAAAGCCTAAGCTGCCCATTACACATTGAATCCCCAATGTGATTTGTCATGAAATAAGCCAATCATAAAATTAAGGTTCTTACACACCTCTAGGAAGCAACTTCCTTTCCAAGGCATACTTGCCTCTAGGAAGATTCCTTGCTTACCTATACGGATCCTTCAGACACTAGACAAGACTTCTTGCTTAACTATTTGAGTCCATTCGACTCTAGTTAAGACTTCTTGCTTAGTTATCCGGATCTCTCCAATCATAACTAAGAATTCCTTGCTTGACTATCCAGGACATTTTCCAAGCCAAGTCTTCTTGCTCATGTCAAAGCTTCACTCACTTCAACAAGAGAGTTCAACCTTTTGCAAGGCAATGATCTAAGTGTAGTACATACATGTAAACATGATGCAAAAACAAAGAAATAGAACAAGTTGATCAAACATAGTCTATGAAGAAGTAGTATTGCCCAAATCAAGCTCACAAGCAAATGTAACTAATTCTTATGAACATGTGATAGGAAATCTGTATTAGATATTCAAAGATCATTCACAAAGATATCTATAAACCTAAACACATCAATCAAAGCTGTAATAACAAGTCTTCAACAAAAAGCACAAAAACTAGCTTTGAATTCAAGGGATAAAGTCAACACTTGAATTCCTTAACATATTCAATCAAATAAACACTGAATTAAAGTAATTGAAATTTCAGCAAAAAATGATCTAGGTCTTAGAACATGTAACAAAATCTAGAAATTAACAATCAACAACAAGAACACAAAAGTATTTTTAGAATGAAGTTCATGCTCATCAAGTTTAGCTAAAAATCATTCAATTAAACGCAACACAAGCTAAACTCGAAAATCAATCAAACAAAACATAAAATCAAATCCAAATCATTCTAGTCATTCTTCTTAATCAAATAAGAACATTTACGAAGAAGATCATAGAAAAAACTAAGAAGAAAATGATTTACCTACAAATGATGAAATCTCGAGTAGAAATCTGGACACTGTGAAAAATCAAGACATCATTTGGTACAGAAATTGCAAGGGTTTGTTCCTCTCCTTAAGGGAAACGATTTTGGTTTTTAAATCAAATAAATCGGAGTTAAATTGAGAGAGATACCACAAAAATTAAATAAAATCAAAGACTTAGAAGAAAATTTTCTGCACTTGTTCTTCAATTCTTTAACTTGTGAGATAATGAAAGGGAAAAAGAGATTTGAAGGAATGGATGCCACAAACATTCCCCAAGATGGCACATAAGCATCTCGGGGGAAGAAGGGTTGTAGGGAAAATCGCGCAATGGAAGTGTGAAAATTAAAATTAGGGTTTCGGTATAAATATTTTTTTTCCCTTTTAATAACAAGAACCTTAACCCTAGATTAATTGATATTTATAAAAAGTGTCGCACCTATTTTTTCCTGTGACGACTGAACTAGCACAAATTGAATCCACAAGATCTTCCAATCCAATCACGAACGCGAATCACCTAGGAATGTGGGCTCCCTTTCTTTTAGATTGTATACATGAGGATGGAAACAAACAAAATTTCTTTCTTTGTTAGTCACAATAATCCTCCAAGAAGAAAAACAAAAAAATGTTAGGTCACTTGTGAATTATCAATCAATTTGATTGAAACTCGCATGAACCTTGATTCGATGTTGTACACAAAACCTTTTAATGTAAAGGCTACTAGTGTACTATCGAAAACTAAACGTTCTTTCATCCTTTTCTTCTTTGCCGAATCTCACACTATTTCTTAGAGTTGATCGAATTTTGTCTAGAGCAAAAACAAAATTTTCTCCCAAAATTCTTATGGTGGCCGAATTCTCTCCGAGTAGAATTCTTAGGTTGGCCGAAATCTTCTCTTTAAAATTCCTAGGGCTGGCCGAAATTCTCTCTTTGAAAATCAATTAGGTTGGCCGAATTTCACAAGAGATACATATAGGATCACAAATCCTTTCCTAAGAAAGATTTACTTGGTGGGTAAGAATCATATCCTTAGGTGGATTTACTTGGTGACCAAGAATCCTTTCCTAAAAAGAAATCTTTCCTACACCAAGACTCCTAATCCAACTCAAATAGTGTATTTGTAACCATATTAAAGATGTCCTAATTTGTCTAGATAAATAATTCCTTTTATTTATCTACTTATAAAAAAAAGTCTTTAATATTAATTATACTACCAACAATAATATAATATTAGGAGACCATCTCCTACTAGGAAAAAGATTTTGACTTTTAATTAAACAATTAATTAATTACCAAATAAATTAATTGCCATTTCATTAATATAATAAAATAAACTATATAGCTTTGCTGCCCAACACCATATATGGGACATTATATTATTTTTTCTATTTTATTAAATCCATTGGACCTTAATAAAAAGTCTACATGTGAACTAAACCGATTCTTACAAAAAAAAAAAAAAACAAGTCCACATGTCTCAATACAATTCTAGATGTACCCCTAAATTGGTCAAGTAGAATATATCAAGTGATCCATACAAGTTCGTGTGGATTGAGGATCTTGGCGGGCTATATAAATTTAAGCTCCAATAGACACAACCCAATCACAATCAACAAATGAATCACTTAGGTTCAATCTATTAATTTTAGTTCATTCGACTAAAGAACTAAAACTAAACTCTTAAATAAAGAAAGAATAAGTTAACATTTCTTACTCATACCCTAGACAACCTTCTGGGAGAAAGTATATCCTCGTGAAGAATATCAGTAATCGCCAAGAGCTCATAGACCGCCTACAGCTCTCTAAGTTACCATATTTACTCATATGACCATATTTTGAACTTGGATATTTTTATTTGTCTAGAAGCCATGTTTCAATAGACACTATTGAAAACTTAACGTTAAGATTTAATATCCAATATCTCAAAACATCCATATGATGACATTCTACTCTCATTTAATAAATGGAGCCACGATGTCCACATCTATAAATGAAGTCCTCTATCGATTAACAAATGAATACCACCAAACTATCGAGGATAGACTATGCTATATAATCGTACTCATTGATCGCTCAAATGATAACACTTGCAACCATAAGTCCATTTATCTCAGGATTGAGATAGACTACTCGATTGTTTTCAGGTGAAAACTTTTATACATTGACGGTTCTAGATAAAGTATTTCACTGTGATCCAATTCAATGCACTAGTGCACTAGATTCTTTTTGCCCAAAGACACCACACTTTGATGATTTTAGACTCATCATAACACATTTGATCCCACACAAATGCTAGCAAAAGAATCTACAACTTGGACAAGATAAAAGCGCCCAACCTTTTATCTTAAGTTGTGAATATTGTTCAAGAATAACTAAAGAATTGTGTCTATCTCATAAATATCTAGATGTATGAACAGTTCTTTTTTTCCCATAGTCTTTTGACCTTATGATTATTTACTTTTTACAATTATAACAATTAAACTATAAATACTATAAGATTTGTTAAACTAGAAATCACTTTATTAATATGAAAGGATTATCAAATGCATTATTATATTATTGCTATCAAGCATAATCTCAACAATCTCCCACTTTCTCTATAGCAAATGTGTCGTATCTCTCATCCCAATGTTCCCTAGATGCCCATCAAAACTCCTTTGTGGAATAGCCTTTGTAAAGGGATCCGCTAGATTATCTGCTAACGCGATCTTGGTAATCGTCATGTCACCTCTATGCACAATTTCCCTCAGAAGGTGATACGTTCTTTCAATGTGTTTCCCTCTTTTATGACTTCTTGATTCTCTCAAATTAGCCACTGCTCAACTATTATCACAATAAATAGTTATCTGCTTATTCGTATCGGGAACCACTTCCAAGTCAATCAAGAATTGTCGGAGCCAGACAGTCTCTTTAGTAGCCTTGCATGCGGCATCATACTCGACTTCCATGGTGGAATATGCAATACAAGTTTTCTTGATACTCCTCCACATGACTGCCCCTGCTCCAATTGTAAACACTGATCCTGATAATGATCTTCTGGAGTCAGAATCTGACTGAAAATCAAAATCTGTATACCTAACGGGAATTAAATCCTCTATAAAGTATACAAGCACATAATCTCTCGTTCTCCTGAGATACTTGAAAATATGTTTGACTGCCGTCCAGTGATCAGGACCATGCATCGATTGAAATCTGATAACTATGCCCACAACAAAACAAATATCTAGTCTAGTACAAAGCATTGCATACATGAGACTTCCAACTGTCGATGCATATGGAACCCTACTCAAGAATTGCACTTCATGCTCATTCTTAGGAACTTGTTCCTTACAAAGTTTGATTCCATGTCTGAATGGTAACATACCTTTCTTGGAATCTTGCATGGAGAACCTAGACAAGATTTTATCTATGTATTAAGCTTGAGATAATGCAAACGTTCTATTCTTTCTATCCCTTATGACTTGGATACCAAGGATATAACTTGCTTCTTCTAAGTTCTTCATATCAAATTGTTTTGCTAACCATTCTTTTATTGATGTTAATACACCCATATCGTTTCCGTTGAGTAGTATATTATCACCGTAAAGAACTAGGAAAACCAACTTGTCTCCTTTAATCCTTTTGTATACACATGGTTCATCAAGGTTTTAAGTAAATCCAAAACTTTTCACGGCTTTATCGAACCTTATGTTCCAGGATTTAGATGCTTGCTTCAATCCATATATGGATCCTTGCAACTTCCATACCCTTTTCTCTTGGCCTTTTTCAATGAATCCTTCTGGTTGCATCATATAGATCTTTCGTCAAGACTTCCATTAAGGAAAGATGTCTTGACGTCCATTTGCCAAATCTCTAGGTCTAGAGATGCTGCAATTGATAAGAGTATCCTAATGGATTTAAGGATGGCCACAGGAGAGAAGGTTTCTTCGTAATCGATACCTTTCTTCTGTGTATAACCGTTATCTACCAATCGAGCTTTAAAGGTTACCACCTTTGCATCCATTCACCTTTTCCTCTTGCTTACCCACTTGCACCCGATGGGTTTTTACCTTTAGGCAAGTCTACAAGAGACCAGACTTTGTTTTTGAGCATAGATTCAATTTCGTATTGCATTGTCTTTTACAAATGGTGACAATCAACAACTTTCATTGCTTCATTTTACGTATAGGGATCATTGTCATCTGAAAGATCTCTACAGATTCTCCTAGACCGATGTATCTCTTGGGTTGTCTACTAACCCTCCCACTACAATGAGGTATGGTAGATTGTTGATCTTGTGTTGGCATGGAACTTACAATTGGGCTTGGTTGTTAAACCTCTTGTGGAATTGTATCTTCTGAAAGCTCATTCAGGACAATTCTACTTTTAGGTAAAAAATTATTCATATAGTTATCTTATAGAAATTTAGCATTTGTCAAAATAAATACTTTAAGATCAGAAGGACTGTAGAAATAATATCCTTTTGTTCCTTTTGGATACCCTACAAATATACATGTTTCAGAACGGGACTCCATCTTTTCCGTATTTCCTTTCAACACGTGCGCAGGACATCCAAATGTCCTTAAGTGTTGTAAACTAGGCTTTCGCCCATTCTATAACTCATGCGGTGTTTTAAGAACCGACTTACATGGTACATTGTTTAGAATGTACATAGCAGCTTGTAAAGCATATCCCTAACAAAAATTAGGAAGCACTGAATAACTCAACATAGACCTAACCATTCCAAAAGAGTTCCATTTCTCCTTTAAGCCACCCCATTTTGTTAAGGTGTACCTGGTGCTGAAAAATGAGAAACTATCCAATTATCAATAAGATACTACTGAAACTCACCAAATAGATATTCTCCACCACAATCAGACCTAAAAAATTTTATTCATTTCTCAAGCTGATTTTCAACTTCATCTTTAAATGCTTTGAACATGTCAAAATCATCCGACTTATGTCTCATGAGATACACATAGCCAAATCTAGAGTGATCATCCGTGAAAGTGCTGAAGTACTCATATCCACTTCTAGCTTAAATGCTCATAGGTCCACACACATCAGTGTGTATCAATCCTAAACATTCGTTGGCTCTTGTGCCTTTGGTCGTAAACGACCTTTTGATCATTTTACATTCTAAACAAGATTCACAAATTGGTAGATCATCAACCTTTAAGTTACTTAGAGGTCCGTCACTAACCAATCTTTTATTCCTATTAAGGTTAATATGACCTAGGCTCAAATGCCATATGTAGGTTTCATCTTTTGATAATTTTACTCTTTTATAATTAGGTTCCACTGATTCCGTGTCTAACAAGTAAGAGATATTTCTATGCAAATAGAATACACCGTTATCCAATGTACCTTTGCAAATAATTTTGTCATTCTTACTAATAGTAAAAGCTTTATTAAAATTAACCGAATAACCAAATTTATTTAAACAAGAAACTGAAATTAAATTCCTCTTGAATTGAGGTATATAATAAACGTCTATCAAATTTAAATATCTATAAGAATCTAAACTAATTCTAATATCTCCCACTAAACTAGCAGACACCAACGCTTCATTGCCTAAACGCAAGTTGAATTCGTTCTCATTAAGCCTTCTCCTTTCCTCCCCCTTGTAAGGAAAAAAAACATGATTAGTGGCTCCAGAGTCTATGATCCAAGAGTCCATAGAATCCGTAAAAAAATATGATTCAAGATAATTAATATTACCATCATCCTTCTTTTCCTAATATTTTGCGCAATTTCTTTTCCAATGTCCCTTTTCACCACAAAGGAAACATTTCCCTTTGATCTTGGCTACTTTCTTTATCTCCTTCTTGGTAGGTCCTAGTTTCTTTTTCTTCTGTTGTTTCTTGACCTTCTTACGGGTCTTAACAGTAACTGTAAGTTCCTCAGTTTTTGATTGGCTCATTTCATTGACAACCATATTTGGGGATTAATGTGTAAGGGTAGTTTAGGTCATCATTGCTCAAGACCCAGCTCAAGCTTCAAAAGGTAAATCACTTGCTTAACCTTGTTTGATGAGTTTTAGTGCACACACACACTCGCATGCATGTTTTTGATCATCTTGCATGAATGCTTAATTGTCATAATTGTGTGCCTTTTTTCCATAACTCTTGCTTGGGTGTTTGATGCATTTTGTTTGCCCTTAGAAGAGTATTTTCCCCTTGACCATGGTTGGGACTGCTCCCTGTGCATTGCCTCTGCCGCGGTATACACAGCGGTGTTCTCCAGGCATTGTACGCTGCTGCTATCGCAGACTGTGCAGGTTGCATGCACAACTGTCTCCCAAGCTGAGTTTCCCAGTGATGCACTACTAGCGCTACCGTGGTTTGGACACTTGCCTAGGCTGCGGCATACACAGCGGTCATGACCGGAATCAAACATAGGTTTAGACATTGCCTGTACCGCGGTCCAGACAGCGGAGATTCCCAGGTGATGCACCACTCGCACTACCGTGGTCTGGACACTTGCCTAGGCCGTGGCATGCACAGCGGTTATGATGGGAATCAGTTGCCCCTTGTCCAAAATGACACCATTTCGTGTAGGGCACAATATATATATATATTCTCTTCTCTTCTCTTTGTGTATGAGAGTCCAAGAAGCCATTTTTACTCACCAAGTTTTTCTTGAGAGAGAAATTGACTCCAAGAGAAAGAGAGAGCTCCCAAGAACTCATTTTGACTCAACCAAATTCCAATCCATGAGCATCTAGCATCTAGCATCTTCCAAGCATGGTTTTTCTTGTTTGTCATTGACTAGGTAATCTCTACATGCCTTAGAATTTCTTGTTCCGTTCTTACGACATGTATGCCTAGGTTTAGCAATTATTCTTCATTAAATGTATATTATTGAGTTTAATTGCTTTCATAACATGCTTTGGTTGTTGATTGTTGGTTGAGATTTATTTTTGTGATAGCTAGGGTTTATGACCATTTTATCCTTATAGCTAAATCTCTATGCTTTGCATTTAGGTATTGTTTAGGACTCATTAATTGCATTTTGTAATTGCATTATAGTCCTTGCCATGCTTAATGACAACTTATGTTGATTGGCCCTTTGTTTGATAACTAGGGTATATTGTTGCATAACTATATCTAGTTAAGTCTTTATGAACATTCATTTAGACATTGATATCTAGGAATTTTACTTAGTGACATTCTTAAATTCCTAGATAAGCATTTAGTGTTGCCTAGCATTACTTGCATGTTTGAATATTTTATCATATTCACTTAGGTTGTGTTTGACTCTTCATTAAGGTTAAGTCTTATGACTAAGTGGTTAGTGCACAAGCAAATAGATCAATAATCACTATTAAGGCTGTTGGGTAGAGTGAAAGGGTTAGTAACTGGAGGGTGTGACAGAAGGTCAACCTAGGTTGTAAACTTTCATTCAATAGTGGATTTGAGGATCTAGTGTGGTGCACATATCAGCCCGTGGTTTTTCCCATTTGGAGGGTTTCCACATAAATATTGTGTGTTGTTATTGTTTTAAGCATAATTGATTTTATTGAATGCTTGTTTATTCAGGGTAATTTGTGTTAATATTGATTAATTGAAAAATCGGTAATTGATTCGATTAAAACCTATTCACCCCCTTTAGATTATAAACACACAGGTTATTAGGGAACTTTCAGTAACAACTTTACCTACAGTATGAATCTCTTGACTCTTGCCTTTCACAAGGATTTTCTCAGCGCTTTAAACATCTTGCATCAGGCCTTGCAAGGTGTATTCCTTATTATTCAAGGTGTAGTCCAACTTGAATTGATTAAAGCAATCTGATAGTGAGTTAACAATCATGTCAATTTTGGTCTCATCATCTATCTCAACATCATTCAGTTCAGCAACACACACACACACATACATATATATATACATATATATATATCTATCCATATATATATATATATCCATACTTTCCAATTTAAATATATATACGAATACCTAGAGGGTCATCTCTTTCTAAAACATGTATATATATAATAAAAATAAAAAGATTCAAGTACACATACATCAATTAATCAAGGGTACAACCTGACTCTGATACCAATTGTAGGGAAAATCCCACAACGGAAGCATGAAAATAAAAATTATGGTTTCAGTATAAATATTTTTTTTCCCTTCTTAATAACAAGAACCTTAACCCTAGATTAATTGATGTATATAAAAAGAGTCGTACCTTTTTTCTTGTGACGATTGAACTAGCACCAAATTGAATCCACAAGATCTTCCAATCCAATCACTAACGTGATTCACCTAGGAGTGTGGGCTCCCTTTCTTTTAGATTGTATACCTGAGGATGAAAACAAACAAAATCTCTTTCTTTGTTAGTCACAATAATCCTCCAAGAATAAAAACAAAAAACTTTAGGTCACTTGTGAATTATCAATCAATTTGATTGAAACTCGAGTGAACCTTGATTCGATGTTGTACACAAAACCTTTTAATATAAAAGCTACTAGTGTACTATTGAAAACTAAACTTTCTTTCTTCCTTTTCTTCTTTGTAGAATCTCACACTATTTCTTAGAGTTGATCGAATTTTGTCTAGAGTAAAAACAATTTTTTCTCCCAAAATTCTTATGGTGGCCGAATTCTCTCCAAGTATAATTCTTAGGTTGGCCGAAATCTTCTCTTTAAAATTCCTATGGCTGGCCGAAATTCTCTCTTATAAAATCACTTTGGTTGGTCGAATTTTAGAAGAGATATATATAGGATCACAAATCCTTTCCTAAGAAGGATTTACTTGGTGGGTAAGAATCCTATCCTTAGGTGGATTTACTTGGTGACCAAGAATCCTTGCCCAAAAAGAATTATTTCCTACGCCAAAACTCCTAATCCAACTCAAATAGTGTATTTGTAACTATATCAAAGATTTCCTAATTTGACTAGATAAATAATTCCTTTTATTTATCTACTTATCAAATATAGTCTTTAATATTAATTATACTACCAACAGTAGTATAATATTAGGAGACCATCTCCTACTAGGAAAAAGATTTTGAATTTTAGTTACAAAATTTATTAATTACCAAATTAATTAATTTCCATTTAATTAATATAATAAAATAAAAATAATATAATTAAGCTCAACTATATAGCTTTGCCGCCCAACACCATATATGGGTCATTATATTATTTTTTCTATTTTATTAAATCCATTGGACTTTAATAAGAAGTCCACATGCGAACTAGACCCTTTCTTACAAAAAGAAATAAGTCCACATGCCTCATTACAATTCTAGATGGACCCCTAAATTGGTTAGGTAAAATATATCTAGTGATCCACGCAAGTTCATGTGGATTGGGGATCTTGGTGGGCTATCTAAATTTAAGCTCCAATAGACACAACCCGATCACAACAAACAAATGATTCACTTAGTTCCGATCTATTAATTTTAGTTCATTCCACTAAAGAACTAAAATTGAACTCTTAAATAAAGATAGAATAAGTTAATATTTCTTACTCATACCCTAGACAACCTTATTGGAGAAATTGTATCCTCGTGAAGAATATTAGTAATTTCCAAGAGCTCATAGACCACCTATAGCTCTTCAAGTTACCATATTTACTCATATGACCACATTTTGAACTTGGATATTTTGACTTGTCCAGAAGTCATGTTTCAATAGACACTATTGAAAACTTAACGTTAAGATTTAATATCCAATACCACAAAACATCCATATGATGATATTCTACTCTCATTAATAAATGGAGCCACGATGTCCATTTCTATAAATGAAGTCCTCTATCGATTAACAAATGAATACCACCAAACTATTGAGGATAGACTATGCTATATAATCATACTCATTGATAGCTCAAATGATAACACTTGCAACCATAAGTCCATCATTTATCTCAGGATTTAGATAGACTCCCCGATTGTCTTCAAGTGAAAACTTTTTTCCATTGACGGTTCTAGATAAAGTATTTCACTGTGATCCAATTCAATACACCCAGTGCACTAGATTCTTTTGCCCAAAGACACCACATTTTGATGATTTTAGACTCATCATAACACATTTGATCCCGCTCAAATGCTAGCAAAAGAATCTACAATTTTGACAAGATAAAGACGCCCAACCTTTTATCTTAAGTTGTGAATATTATTCAAGACTAACTAAAGAATTGTGTCTACCTCATACATATCTAGATGTATGAACAAATCTTCTTTTCTCATATTATTTTAACCGTATGATTATTTACTTTTGACAATTATAATAATTAAACTATAAAAGTTATAAGATTTGTTAAACTAGAAATCACTTTATTAATAAGAAAAGATTGTCAAATACATTATTATACTCTTTCTATTGTGCATAATCCCAACAAGGGTGGCTTTCCCGAGATGGTGCGAGACTATCTAGGGGCAGGGGTGATTTTGGCCATTTTCCATCCTACTTCCCCTTTGCCCTCATCTGCGCTCCTTTCACGTTCTTCGACCGTTCTCTTGCCTCCAAAATCCAAATTTGAATCCGTTTACTAAAAACTATAAATCTCTCACAGACATGGAGGTCAATAAAACTTCCATAAAAGATACAGAAATTGACTCGATAAACAAAGATGAAAACCTTACATGATAAACACATAGAAAGTTTTGTAACTTCCAACTCGGATCTCGAAAACATATGAATGAGTAACCGAAGCGACCGAAACTCAATATAGAATAATATGAGAATATAATCAAGTCCAATGTCATGTAAACACATACAAATAAACCCAATAATAAAAAAATATGCCATTTCCCAAATGTAATCCTAGAACATGCAATTTCACAAAAGTTGTCAAATTAAATATAATGCATGTGCATACTTTAATAAAGTGTGTGTATGTGGTATACCAATTGAGCACAATGATGCAGAGACACATATGAATGCAATCTGCGTGTGTGCACATACGCCTTGCAAGAAAAAGAAGAAGAATCTTGATACCTTAGCATTCAAGTAAGCACATATCCTCGTAAAGATGAACTTTTTATGCAAAGTTGCTTTCATTCTTTAAAGCTCGATCCAATCATGAACCACCTAAGCAACTAGACATTACAAAGAAAGAGAATTTTGTTATGGAATCAAGCCAACACAAATCTAAAACCTAACACATTCTCTTTCATCCGAGTAAGCATTGGGAAGGGAACAACTTCATGCTGCTTTTGCTCAGAGGGATACCCGAATATAGCTTGCAATGACTCCATGATTTCAAATGCTATATCCATTGCTTCATTAGTTGTAACAAGCACTTCTGTCATACTAGTTAACGGATAAGTTTGGGCATTCTCATAAGATGAGATCCATTTCTAGTATGCCTTATGAACATTTCGTGTGGCATTGGCAGTAGGATGTGAAGAACACTCCTCCATAAACACATTACATTGTTATTACTTTTCCACTTATAATAGTTTTCTCCAGTTATTTTTTCATTAGCAAAGATTTGTAATAGTGCTAAAGGCATTGCTGAAAAAAAACATAAATAAAGAATTCATTCAATCATACATTTAATTCACGTGTAAATGTTTTGCACAAAATTAAATATGGTGCATGAACATATTTAATGAACAAGAAAATCCCTAAAAAGCTGTTTCTACACCATGACAATCCAACATACCACAAGCAAGTGTCGAGTTAGGGTTTGTCAAATTGTTGCATGTTGGATCGAGACATTCTCAATCAAATGATATACCATAATAATTCTTATTCCTCTATCCTTCAACCATCATTTGTTAGGTTTTAGATTGTGTTGGCATTAATTCCATATCAAAATGATGTTTACTTGTAATGATTTAGTTTTTTAGATTCATGATGATTCAAGTTTCAAAGAAGAATGAACAACAAGTCAAAGCAAGTTCAAAGTCTTTAAAGAGAAAGGATGCAATATGGTTCTACAAAGGTATACTAAGACCTTATCTTTCTCTTACAAGGCTTAGGCACACACGCATAAAATTTATGCATTTGTGTCCCTGCATCGTTGTGAACCATTATAGGCACACACATACAGTTCATTCATATGTGTCCCTACATCATTGTGCACCATGTATAACACATTCACACACTTGAAGATGAATGCTCATGCATTGGTATGGAAATAACATATTTTGGAAAGTGCATGATTGGAGACTATCTCTATGTAGTTTGCATTCTAGTGTGAATTGTGTTTTGTATGTGTATATGTTTGTATAACATGGATATTGAAATTTTATTTAGTCTTAAATCATTATTGATTGAGTTACATTCATTTCAGTTACTCATACTAATGATTTCAAGTTCTAAGTCAAAAGATACTACACTTTCAACTCATGTTGCATACATTGTCTTCATTTTCATGTATCGAGTCGAATTATTATTTTATGGGTTGAGTATCTTATATTTCCATGTCCGTGAGAGAGTTATGGTTTGTAATCCGCAAACGGATTCGAATTACGAGTTTGGAGGCCGGAGAACGGTTGAAGAACGCGAAGGAAGGTCAAGGGAAAAAGAAGACAGCAAAGATCTTCTTTCCCAAGATGGCGCGTGGCCATCTCGAGGCAGAAGGCTTGCTGACCCGAGATACCCACATGCCATCTCGGGTAGCAAGCAAGCTTGACTGCTTGTTGTCCCTTTTGGTCATTTCATATGCCTATTTTCTCTCCTTTATATATTCCTTCCCTCTCACATTTCATTTTAAGAAGAAATTTAAAAACTTGAGTGCAGAATTTTCTCTCTACATTTTCTCACCTTACAAACACCATAACTTCTTCATTTGAACTCCGATTTGAGTGATTCAAAGTTAAGAGTGTTTTTCTATTCATCCTACATCTTTTCTAAGAAGGTTTGAGTGAGTTTTATTGCTTTTTTTGGAGTCCAAACTCACAAAAACGGGACTGAACCAAAATCAACTAAGGTATTGATTTTCTCTCAAAGTTTTCTTTTAAAACTTGGTCAATTGCCTTGAGTTTTCTTCTTCAACATATTATGTGTCTTGTGATAGTTTTGATTTAAGTTTTGAAATCATTTAAAGCTATATTGAGTTTCAGTTAAAATCTCACATGTTGAGTTAGGTTTTGATTTTGCCTATGTTTTCACATGTTTGGGATTGTATTGTGCTAGCTTTGATTCTAGGACTATTTGATGATCTTTGATTGATTGGTTTTGTGAAAAATAGTTTCTCACATGTATTAGGCTCTCTTTGGCTGATTTCTCACAATAATACATGTGCTTATGTTCTTTTGAGCTATTCATGTGTTTTGTTGAATCTATGAATAGGAATATGCTCTAGAACTTTAGCTTTAATCTAAATGACTTTGTCATATGATTTTAGCATGTTTTTGGTTTATGAGATTTAAAGTTGATTATGTGTTAATTGAACATATCTTGTGATTCAAGTTTTAGATCTATGCATGTATCTAGGTTGTAATTAATGTTGAACATATCTTACATGATCTAGATGGATTAAACATGTATGATTGACTAGACTACATTTGATTTGTGCATTCATGCTCATGTCTAGTATTTTCCATAGGATGTGTTGATCATAACATTCTATGTTGCGTGCTTGTTTGCGTTTTGCATTCATGATCACCTAGATGCCTTGTGAGAAGAAAGCCTTGACAATAGGTGTGAGACCAATGTTGTTGAGCAAGAAAGTATTGGCAAGAGGTGTGAGATCTTGGATTGTCAAGCAAGGAAATCTTGACTAGAGTCGGGAGGACTCGGATAGTCGAGCAAGAAGTCTTGCCTAGGGTCGTGAGGATCTGAAAGGGTGAGCGAGGAAGTTTTGACAAGAGGTGTGAGGCCTCGGATTGTTGAGCAAGAGGGTGACATCTTCATGAGTAGGATAGGAGGTCAGTTTCTAGGTGAAGGGGTCACTTGAGAGATTGTACTTGTCTTATCTACTAGTGGATTTTGTTTGCCGGTGGTTGCTAACCCGTGGATGTTTCCTCTTCGGAGGATTACCACGTTATATCTTGTGTCAACTTTTCTCTATCCCTATCTCTCTTATATTTGTATTTATTATTTGAATACTATGGATAGAACTCTTTATGTAAGTTGACTTCCTTTCTATAATATAGATTATGTATGTGTTACAATTACTTGTTTGTATCACACTTTACTTGTTTTATATATTGATTAAGTATCTTTAATTGATATATATATTGTGATACAAGCAATCTAGAGGGACAAAATTTTGTTTGTTTCTAAGGGAGTAGAAAAAGGTGTCTAACCTATTCACCCCCCACCCCCCACCCCCCCTCTCTAGGTTAGCCTTGAGCATTTAACCGTTTTTGTATTTTCATCATTTATTTCAGCCAGGTTTATAATTAACAAATTTAATTAAAACCTTGTGAGTGTAGCCCACCATTTCAGATCTCTTAAGCTTAACTTGAGAATTGTCGTTGTAGGGTTGTTCAATCCGAAAATACACTCAGAAACCTTATCTGTTAGGAGGTCAACCTTGGTATTGACTCTTATGGAGACCCTCCTTAGGGAGGATGAAAACAAAGCCACCTCGAGGCCCCACTTGAATCTCACGGTGATGAATTAATGATGGAGACTGTGGGATATAATATCATATATCCCTCTCCCACTTTCTATTTTAGAGTTAGAATTTTCAATTATTAATGCACCTAGATATTACTAAGATTAAACGGCTAATGTCAATCTAAATGTCTAAGGAATAATAAATTATTAGAATCTTATTCAAATGAACTAATCTGATTATTAACTAGTTCATTACTCAAATTCAGATCGATGTCAACAATTTTACTAGGACTAGAATTATTTAATGTGATTTGCCAAGTTTAACTATTAAAACTAATCACATTATTAGGTCCAATTATATTAGGACTTTATTCTAATTAAACCTATTATTAAGTTATGGACATAACTAATCTAACTAATTAAACAATTTAATTAATAGACTAGTTATCCATGAGAATTACCAAGGTTTTACTCTAAAAAACAAATATCATTATTTAGTAACCAATTCTGTGAATTATACTAATTTTTAATCAATTAAAAAATACAAAAACACATATTTATCAATGGCTATTATGCATGTATGATATATCCAAAATATATATTCATATTTGTAGGCACACCTATTCTAAATAACATATATATGCTTGACAAATGCTTTAATCATCTTATAATAAAAAGCATACATGAGTTGACCGAGTACAATGGGTTATTTAACCTAAAAAATTATCTAATTACAACCTAAGGCATTCCTTGGTCCTCAAGTAATTCCAATATTCTTCAAGTTCTTTTGAGTTCTTCTTATCCTGGGCTTTTAACCAAGTCCAACTTGATTAAATAGGATATATATTTTTTTATTAATATCATGACCCATATCATGAATCAAACTTAAAGCCCAAAGATTACTCTAAAACTTTTTGGACGTCCAAGGCATATATATAAAAAAAATCTAGCCCAAAATCCATTATGAATTCGGAATCCCTAGCATTGCAAATTTGAAACCCTAGCGCTTTCACACGTGACTGCCATTCACGCGCATGTGTTGCCTGCAACTGTACACGCGACAACAACGTAGTGGCAAGCACACGTAGCCAACAAATCGTGCACGAGCAGCCTGCCACGCATGAAGACAACACAATGTTTCCGCGTACGCAACTAGTCTGCATAGCAGACTCGCGCTACCAGCAGCCTAGCTGCTATGTGCCCAATATGCACAGACGTAAGGCCTGGCTGCTGGGCGGGCAACTCGTACTTGCGCGTTTTTGATTGTGCTATTTCACCTTCCGTCTTCTTCATCCGATTTCTTCATACATGTTTTACAATAAAATATATTTCAGAAAAAAAATACAACAAAGAAAACACAATAGAAAAAATTATGAAAATACATCTCTGCATTAATTTTAAATTAGAAAAAATATTACAACCTTTAAAACGAACCCTAAACCCATTGTAACATTCAATTAACGATCAACTGTGTTCAGAAAAATATGTAAACATCATACAATCAGTAGAAAGTGCCTATACTTACCATACATCTAAATCGAAGAATAAAATTATGGAAAAAGGAAACGTTTATTCTTATATATTGTATAATAAGACTTTGATGCCAATTATAGGAACCCAGATTTATGTTGCGTAATGGAAACAGGGTTTTAAATTGTTTAATCAAATTGTAAATCATATACAACATATAAGATTATATAAAGATGGATTTAGATCATACCCTTGATGCTAACTTCTATTTTCTTTAAGCGTTATTCTGATTACGAACCACTAAGTCTCTCTTGCTATGTCCCATGATCTAGTAACTGTGTATGGGCATGTCACAATTTTCCAGAAATGTTTAAGAGGATGCAAAGGCTTGAAGAATAGAACTCCTTCTTTTCTTCTTGGCAAATTCGGCCACCACAAGCAAGAATAAACTATTTTTTCTTTTGGCCGAATCTTCCTAGACTTTCTAGGGTTTTTGCTTCTTGTGTTTTTGTTCTAAAGAATCACAATTATTATTCTATCTCCATGTTATGTAAATATATCTATAGATCTTTAAAACTAGATACAAATCCTTTTCAAAATATATTTCCATATATTAAAAGGATAAGTTGTATTTAAGTATCCTAGGTAGAGTAGAATTCTAACTCCCTTATAACCAAAGTTAACTTGAACTTAAGCTCTTGACTTTTTAAAGAATAGAATAATCTAACTATTTTATCTTTGTTTCAGTCAAGATTTGAACTGTAACCTCTAATTAATAATTAATAATTTATTAATTAAATAACCTAATTATGTAATTAGTTTAATTATTAATATATCATTTAAATAATCTCATTAATCAATTAATCCTTGAATAAATATATGTCACTTACGTAACACAATTAATTGGACAATCTTGTCCAATTAATTAACCGTGAACATTATTACCTTTAATCAACCGCGCTAGCAAGGGGACCTAACGAACCCACAGTTTTGAGCTCTAATAATACTTAGAAATAATTACTTAAACTCTGTAATTAATATTTCATGATTACTAACCTCGAAGTTATTGCACTAAAAACCCAAGGCTGTACCCCTCCCAACTGTGGATGTATTACACAAACCGAAATTACAGTTGGTATGTGTTGGATCACCGTTCACCGGTTACGCAACGGAACTAGGTTTTAAAATTTTTATATAGATCATATCTGTATTTGGGACCAGTAAACTTTGGATCGTAATTATTTTTCGGAACTAATACATATATTATGTATATACAGGAAATTGTAATCAACAAAAATTAGAAGAACATACCAACGTTTGAAGGCTCCTTCACTTTATGTTATACTCTTGTCTGAACCACTCGATCTTCCTTGTTATCTCCCGGGACTGGAAACTGCGTGTGGGCGCTTTTTGGTCTCAGGAACTTGAATGGAGGATGTAGAGAAATACTTGAAGAAACTCTTTCTTCTGAATTTGGTGTATTGATCTCATGCACACATGAATTGCATCTCATGCAAAAATCTATTCACAGATGTGGTTTAAAATATATATATATATATCACACTTTGTTCACTGCACACACTTTTCTACTTTTTTTTTTCTTAGATCTCACGCACACTTTTGCGTTATATATATATATATTAATAATATATGTATCAAGTATTTGCATCCTATACAAATTCTTCTTTTGACTAATGTTTCATGTGCACACACCAATTTGTATCCAATACAATCTTTTGTGTTATTAATTGATATATATCTTTTAATTATCATTTTCAAATATATCTAATATATTAAAAGTGATAATAAGTATTTTAAATTTAAACTTAAATTCAAATACTTAGATTAATGATTTAGTAAAATAAAATAATCATATTATTTTATCTTCACCTAAATCCATATATCACATAACACCCTCCAATTAATAGTTAATTAATAATTCATGATTATCAATATAATTAAATAATCTAATTATTTAATTAATTTAACTATTAACATTCTTTAATTAAATAATCTCATTATTCAATTAATTCCCGAATATATATGTGCCACTTTTGTAACACAATTAACTTGACAATCCAATTAATTTACCGTGACCCTTGTTACCTAAATCGATCGGGCTAGCAAAGGGACCTAATGGACCCACAGTATTTTGAGCTCCAATAATCCTCGGAATCATTAATCAAACTCTTTAATTAATATTCCTTGATTATTAACTCCGGTGTTATTCCACTAAAAACCCGAAGCTGCACTCTCTCAACTGTAGACGCTTTTACACAGACCGATACAACTCGGTGTCCATCGATATAGCTATTACATATGGTGTGACCCTCTACAGTAGTTCATAATAAGAGCTGGGTCATAATGTACGTTATACCCCTCTAATTACATATATCCTTTAAGTACCGTTGATTCTATAATGAATAATAAATCCTATTTCCTTACGGAACTAGAAGAGCGCTCATATTGTCCAAGCCCCGAATCAACCCTTAAGAGAACTACCGTCTACTTCTCACAAGAAGGAGTGGATTCCACTATTGTGTGCAAACCTTCTTAGCCACAAGCCAAACCGCAATCCTAATATACAGAGCATATTGATCGGGAACAGCATCCGAGCTCACCCATGGTATATCAAAGATCACTATCTAACCTGAAGGAGTCAATAAGACACTCAGGATTAAGATCACCCACATATAGCCATCATTAGTTGATATATATGAATCTCATCGGTAAACGGATCTTGGTGAGGGATTCATATAGATCATGGCCCAGTCTTATATGATCACATCATACAAGGTGACTCCATTCCCATATCTCATATGAATGATTCAGGATAGAATCATCATACATTACAGAATGGACTGCAGCTATAGATTAACCACAAATAAAGTACCCAGCTTTATTTGCTATCTATGGACTCTTTAGATTACACGTCTCTTACTGTGTCTATCCGTATATGACACTTATATACACTGTTCGAGATTACAACCGGCAATCTTGGATGTTAAATATATGCACAAGTTATAAAATTAACAACACAACAAGAATGAATTGAACTCTTCCTTTTATTTATTTCATAAATCCATTTAAGAATTACATCTTTAGGGTATAAACCCCAACAATCTCCCACTTGCACTAAAGCATATGAGGCATGTCTCGTAACCCTAGACCAACTAAACAGGACTCAAGAACAAGTAAATCATATTTACTTTTCTTGGACTTCTTCTTGCTTTGGGCTTTCTTGGATTTGGGATTACCCTTCGCTAGTATGCCTCTCGAACAGTTCATGCGCATTTGCAACAGGCACTGGAGGACATTCCTCCATAAGCACAAACTTGAGGTCTTTAGTGACCAATATTCCATTAATGTTAAGTTTTCACTTAGTGTAGTTATCACCAGTTAATTTGTCGTTTACGAGAATTTGAAGTAATGCAGAAGACATTATTGCTTAAATAAATAAAACATTCATTTGGTTATTTATTTAAAACAGGTGCGAGTGCTTTGGCATAAATTTAAACATGATGCATGCACATGTTTAACGAACTAGAACTACCCTAAAACTAGTTACTATACCACGACAATCAAACATACCACAAAGAAGTGCTGCCTTAGGGTCGGTCAAGTCTTTGCATGTTGGACCGAGACATTCTCAATCAAATGATATTCTAGAATAACTTTTATTCCATATCATTCAACCATCGTTCATTCAGTCAGGTTTTTAATTAACAAACTTAATCAAAACCTTCGTTAGTGCAACCCACCATTTCAGATCTCACGAGCTTAACTCGAGATTTGCCACCTTAGGGTCGGTCAATCCCGAAATACCCTTAGAAATCCTATCCGTTAGGAAGTCAACCTTGGTATTGACCTTTGTGGAAACCCTCCTTAGGGAGAACGAAAGCAAAGCCGTCACGAAGACCCACTCAGATCTCACGGTTTTGAACTAATGATGGAGACCGCGGGATATATATGTCATCTATCCCTCTCCCACTCACTATTTTAAAATTAGGGTTTTATATTAACCGTTAATGCATCTAGATTCTACAGGATTAAACGACTAACTTTAATCAAGTTATCTAGCGCATTAACTAATTAGAAATAAATTCTAATTAACTAATAAATTATTAATGATTTTTAACAATTAAAAATCTAATATATTAGTGAATAATCTATGCTTTTGTAAACTATTTACTAAGGTCAGATTATTATGTTAGTGTTTACCAAATTTTAACTATTAAAACTCTAACACTTTATTCGGTTCATTTATTATTAGGTAATTAATCATATTAATCATATTAATCCTAATTACAATAAATGACCCTATTAAACTAACTTATTAAACTCTTTAATAACTAGATTAATATTAATGAGAATTACCAAGTTTTCTAACCATTAAAAACTAATCTCATTATTCATAGCCAATTATGTATATTGCCCATTTTAATCACATTAAAAAAAAACATAAAATATCAGGCTATGATTCATGTATGAAATATCAAATATATTTGTGTAGGCACATCCAATCTAAATTACATACGTATGCATGACAATGTTTTTATCATTACATAATATAAAGCATACATAAATTGACTGAGTACTGTGGTATTTAACCTAAAAAATTGGAATCTAAAATTACAAAAAAAAATCCCAAGGCATTCCTTGGTCTTCTTGTAATTTTTGAGTCTTCCAGTCTCTTCAGGTCACTCCGATTCATCTCATGAATTCGAAACGGGATATCTGCACGGAACTCACTAGGCAACACTTGCCAACGGAACCGTGCATGAACAGTACCGATGAAAAGTGCCGGTGAACAATATGGTAAACAGTACCCGGTGAACAATATCTGTGAACAGTGCCGGTGCACAGTGTGTGGGAACAGTGTCGGTCATGAACAGTGTGAGGTGAACAGTCCCCTTGAATAGTAACACTGTGAACAGTGCTCGGTGAACAGTGCATCGTGAACAGTGCCCCCCTCCCCGGTGAACAGTAACGTCGCTGTGAACAGTACCGACGTCGCTCGCGTTTCCAGTTCTTCGTTTACAGGTTACAAATTTTTTTTTTTTATTATTTACAATACAATTACAGTAAAATAAATAAAATAAAAATTATACAACTCATAAACCCTTAATCCATAGTACCATAAAAAATTACGAACAACCATGTTTAAATTAAACAATTTAATTATAAACATTCATACTATCATAAAGATGGTGCCTACACATTCATACATACAGGGGCATCGAAAACAATTTCTTGTTCATAATTATACATATTATATCTGTATTTGGGACCAGTGAACTTTGGATTATAATTATTTTTCAGAACTAATACATACAATATGTTTATACAGGAAATTGTAATCAACAAAAATCAGAAGAACATACCAACGTTTGGAGGCTCCTTCACTTTACGTTATACTCCTATCAGAACCACTCGATCTTCCTCTTTATCTCCTGGGACTGGTAACTGCGTGTGGGCGCTTTACGGTCTCAGGAACTTGAATGGAGGATGTAGAGAAATACTTGAAGAAACTCTTTCTTCTCAATTTGGTGTATTGATCTCATGCACACATGAATTGCATCTCATGCACACATGAATTGCATCTCATGCACACATGAATTGCATCTCATGCAAAAATCTTTTCACATATATGGTTTAATATATATATATATATATATATATATATATATATCACACTTTGTTCACTGCACACACTTTTCTACTTTTTTTTTCTTCTATCTCACGCACACTTTTGTGTTATATATATATTAATAATATGTGTATCAAGTATTTGCATCCTATACAAATTCTTCCTTTGACTAATGTTTCATGTGCACACACCAATTTGTATCCAATACAATCTCTTGTGTTATTAATTGATATATATCTTTTAATTATCCTTTTCAAATAAATCTAATATATTAAAAGTGATAATAAGTATTTTAAATTTAAACTTAAATTAAAATACTTAGATAAATGATTTAGTAAAATAAAATAATCATATTATTTTATCTTCACCTAAATCCATATATCAACTAACACCCTCCGATTAATAGTTAATTAATAATTCATAATTATCAATATAATTAAATAATCTTATTATTTAATTAATTTAACTATTAAAATTATTTAATTAAATAATCTCATTATTCAATTAATTCCCGAATATATACGTGTCACTTTTGTAACACAATTAACTAGACAATCCAATTAATTTACCGTGACCCCTGTTACTTAAATCGATCGGGCTAGCAAACGGACCTAATGGACCCATAATATTTTGAGCTCCAATAATCCTCAGAATCATTAATTAAACTTTTTAATTAATATTCCTTGATTATTAACTCCGGTGTTATTCAACTAAAAACCCGAAGCTGCACTCTCTCAACTGTAGACGCTTTTACATAAACCGATACAACTCGGTGTCCATCGATATAGCTATTACATATGGTGTGATCCTTCACAGTAGTTCATAATTGGAGATGGGTCATAATGTCCGTTATACCACTCTAATTACATATATCCTTTAAGTACCGTTGATTCTATAATGAACAATAAATCCTATTTCTTTACTGAACTAGGAGAGCGCTCATATTGTCCAAGCCCAGAATCAACCCTTAAGGGAACTACTGTCTACTTCTTACAAGAAGGAGTGGATTCCACTATTGTGTACAAACCTTCCCAGCCATAAGCCAAACCGCAATCCCAACATATGAAGCATATTGATCGGGAACAGCATCCGAGCTCACCCATGGTATATCAAAGATCATGATCTAACCTAAAGGAGTCGATAAGAAACTCAGGATTAAGATCACCCACATATAGCTATCATTAGTTGATACATATGAATCTCATCTGTAAACGGATCTTGGTGAGAGATTCATATAGATCACGGTCCAGTCCTATATGATCATATCATACAAGGTGCCTCCATTCCCATATCTCATATGAATGATTCAGGATAGAATCATCGTACATTACGGAATGGACCGCAACTATAGATTAACCACAAATAAAGTACCCAGCTTTATTTGCTATCTATGGACTCTTTAGATTACACGTCTATTACTGTATCCATCTGTATATGACACTCATATACACAGTTCGAGATTTTATCCGACAATCTTGGATGTTAAATATATGCACAAGTTATAAAATAAACAACACAACAAGAATGAATTGAACTCTTCCTTTTATTTATTTCATAAATCCATTTAGAAATTACATCTTTAGGGCATAAACCCCAACAGTATGATCCTTCACAAGTACTTCATAATTAGAGCTAGGTCATAAAGTTCGTTATACCCTTCTAATTATATATTTTCCATTAAGTACCATTGATTCTCTATTGAACAACAAATCCTAACTTTCGTTACGGAAAAAGGAAAGCGCTTATGTTGTTCAAAACTCGAATCAATCCTTAAGGGAACTACCATCCACTTCTCATAAAAAGGAGTGAATTCCACTATTGTGTACAAACCTCCTTGCCACAAGCTAAACCGTAATTCTAACATACAAAGTTATTAACCGGGAATGCAACTCCATCTCTCCCTTGGTATATCAAAAATTGAAAATGCCTACAAGGTTATACTAAACAACCTAAAGGTGGGGTGAATAGATTGTCACTCTATTTTTTAAAACTCTTTCGAGACTTGTGACAAGACCTTGGTGTGCATACAAGTTAACATTTAAAATGATTGTTAAGAGAAAACAATTTATACAAGTATGCTCAATTCATCACCCTTAGTCTAGAAAACATATAACATGAAACACTGCATCTTATAAACGAATGCATTCAATGCAATACAAATTCCATAAGTTGTACTTAGAATATTAGAATGTGAAACTTTACAACTTGAAATAGAATATTACAAGATGCATAGTTCAAAAACTTACAAAAATAAAAAATATGTAAATGTTGATTCAATAAATAATTTGTACATCTCTTTCTCTACAATAATCTTGTTTACAAAGATATGAAGAAACGAAGGCCTTTAAATAAGATATTGCGATCATACATACAAATAAAAAGAGATAGAGATAGAGACATTTGACACATTATTTTTTACGTGGTAAAACCTCCGTAGAGGAAACATCCATGGGTTGAATACAACCATCTGGTACTTTTATTGGAAAGTATATAAGAAATTCCTCAAAAGTGACCAACATATGACACGCTCTCTATTGGACTCTACATCTACCCAATCCCTATTGGTAAATTGGAAATTCCTCAAAAGTAATCAACAAATGAATCACTTTCTTTTGGGGTCCACTCTAACCAACACCGTTAAGAAGTTAGAAATTCCACTAGAATGATCAATAAATGACTTATCCTATCCATGGACTCCATCGCATCTTAACATCCTGGGTTTACCAATAATAGTATACTTTCTATCCAAGGCACCCATGCCTCTAGAAAGTCTCTCATGCTTGATTGTCTGAGCCACATGCTCTAATCAAGACTCCTTGCTTGGCTATCCTAGGCACACATGCCTCTAACCAAGACTTCCACCTTTTGCAAGGCAAATGATCTAAATGTAATGCAAATGATTCAAACACAAGCAACATATAATATATGATCAATACATCCTATGGAAACTAGAAATAATCAATGAGCACACAAAGTATATTTTTTTCTAGTTCATAATCCAAAATTGACACCACACAAGATGATGCATGAACATATGAAATGTATGGATTAGGTACACTCCATGAAGATCTAGACATAGGCAACAAAGTTCACAAAACAAGATTATCTAGATCTTATACATAAACACAAACCTAGAGCATGCCAAATTTCCAAAAAACAAACTTTAAACCTAGATTTTATTCATGTCACTAAAGCTTGGAATAAACAGGATCATGATACACATATTCTAGACTTTAGAACTAAAACAAAAACCTGCTAGATTCACAAGATATTATCAACCAAAATTCTAGCAAATATTTAGAGCATGTATTTACAAAAAAATCAATTAAATCCTAACAAGCTCTAAATATAAAATCAAATGTGCTAATCCTATATTTATTCAACAAATGAGTTCCAACACATGATAAGGCTATTCATCATGAAAATAAAATCAATCAAAGCACAAATAGCCTTAGATGACAAGCTAGCACATACAACTCACAATCATGTGAAAACATAGGTTTTAATAAAACCTAACACACATTCAAGTTTATAATTAAGCACAACTGGCTTAAAATTGAAGCTCTATCACTCACCAATATTTTTCCAAGCAACATACACTAAAATAGGAAGAAGACCCAAGGTATTTGAACACTAGAATCAAAGAAATCAATCGACACACAAATACATTGTCAAACTCGAGTGCAGTCACGAAAATGGTTAGAAGCACAAGAACACCTGAACAAACGACTTCAAGGTTGCTTGGAGATGATAGAGGACTTCAATATAAAACATCTCCAACTAGAATCACTCAAATCGGATAAGAAATGAGAGAGATATAGTGATTCAAAGTTGAGAGAAAAAATCTGAAAATTTTCTGCACTTAATCTTCTTCAAATTCGAAAATGAGAGAGGAGGTATATAAAGGGGAGGGAAAGCAAAAATTTGAAGGAGAAAAATGCCCCAAGCTTCCTCCCATCCCCAAGATGGTGTGTGGGTATCTCAGGGGCAGAAGGAATCCCTTCCCGAGATGGCCACGCACCATCTCGGGGAGGAGTGCTTGGTGGCCTTCGTCCACTCATTTCTCCCTCACACACCTTTGGACCTTTTGACCGTTCTTCGGCCTCCGAACTCTGAATTCGAATATGTTTTCAGATTACAAACCTGGACTCTCTCACGCACATGGACATCTAGGAAACTTTGCCCAGAAAATAAAAATTTGACTTGGCATACAAAGACGAAGACAATGTATACAATATGACCGTATAGTTTTATAACTCTTGACTCAGTACTCGAAATCAAATGTATGAGTAACCAAAAATAACCGAAACTCAATAAGGAATAATATAAGACCAAATTCAAGTCCAAGTTCCATGTTATAAAAACAAATAAACATACAAACACATATCACACAAGAATGTTTTTTTCAAAAACATAGTCCTACAAATATGCATTTTTTTCTAAACTTGTCAATTTCACACCAATGCATGAGCATTCTACTCAAGTGTGAGAAAGTGTTATACAAAATGAGCACATCGATGCAGGGACACATATATATGCAATGTGTATGTGTGTCTTAAAGCCTTGCAAGAAGATAAAGATCTTAAAATACCTTTGTTGAGCAATGAAGCACATTTCTCCTTGAAGACTTGATCTTGCTTGATAATTTGCCATATATTCTTTGAAGCTTGAATCATCATAAAATTAAGACAACTAATCAATACAAGTGAATGCTGTTTTGATATAGAATAGTGCCAACACAACTAAAAAACCTAACAAAAACCATGATCTATTCTGTAGGAGTCGATAAGACACCCAAGATTAAGATCACCCATATAAAGCTACATCAGTCGATATATATGAATCTCATTGATATGAACCTCACCAAGAGCAGTGAGACCCGGAACCAATATATGGTAACGAAGGATCGTTTTCTAACCAAGTTTATAAACAAGAACGTTATCGGACCGCGACCCATTACCTATAAAGAGGTAAGAACCAACGGTATCAAGAAGTTGAAGACGCCACACTCAAGAACAAGAAGAAGATGTGAGTGATAAGTCAAGTTTTCAGAACCAAAAAGAGATGAACTCTCACAATTTTTATTCAATTCAAGTCTGTCCAATTACATCCAATTCGTTCCTTTATATACTAAAACCCTAAACGAAAAGAAAGGCAATAAGCCATCCTAAAAGGAAACAAGATAATTCGGCCATTAATGCCTTATAATCAGAAGAAAACTAATTTGAGAAACTATTGACTTGCTCCCTAATTGGAAAGCTAAATCTGGAAACAAATCAGCCCCTTAATTTGGGAAACAAATCAACTATTATTCTTTGGAAATTAAAAGGGAATAAATCAGCCAAAGTTGACTCTTCTCCTAGCTTGTGCCACACACCCAAGTCTTCCTTATTCGGCCCAATCAATTGCCTTGATGACATTAATTATGCCTTGGTCTTCATGTGGGCTTATCTTGGACTTCAACAATTCAAAATCAGCCCAAGTGTCTTGAATTAGGTCATTTAGTGCTTCTTTGAATCTTTTAGCTCTTGCCCTTGTTATTGGCCCAACCGGAACATGCAATGGATCATTTGATGCAGCTGCCTTGTTCTCATCATTCCCTCCCTCTTGAAAAGGATTTGTCCTCAAATCGTCGCCTACATCAAAAGGAGACAAATCAGAAACATTAAAGCTTGCACTAACATTGTACTCACCTGGAAGATCCAACTTGTATGCTTTATCATTGATTCTTTCAATCACTTGAAATGGGCCATCTCCCCTTGGAAGTAGTTTAGAACTCCGCTAGGCTGGGAATCGTTCCTTCCTCATATGCAACCACACCCAATCACCGGGCTCAAACACAACCTTCTTACGCCCTTTATTTGCTTGATTGGCATATTGCTTAGTTCTTCTCTCTACGTTTTCCCAAGTCTTTTCATGGATTTGCTTAACAAAATCTGCCTTTTTCTTTCCATCCAAGTTAACATACTCATTCACAGGTAAAGGAATTAAATCCAAAGGAGTCAATGGGTTAAAACCATACACAATTTCAAAAGGCGAAAAATGAGTTGCAGAATGCACGCTCCTATTATAAGCAAACTCTACAGGCGGCAGACAATCCTCCCATGTTTTCAAGTTCTTTTGTATTATAGCACGCAACAAGGTAGATAAAGTCCTATTAACTACTTCAGTTTGACCATCAGTTTGTGGATGACAAGTGGTAGAAAATAAAAGTTTAGTGCCTAACTTACCCCACAAAGTCTTCCAAAAGTAGCTTAAGAACTTAGCATCTCTATCCGAAACAATGGTCTTAGGCATGCCATGCAATCTTACAATTTCTTTGAAAAACAATTCAGCAATATGTGATGCATCATCGGTTTTATGACAAGGAATGAAATGTGCCATTTTAGAAAACCTATCAACAACCACATAAATAGAGTCCCTACCCCTTTTTGACCTAGGCAAACCCAACACAATATCCATAGAAATATCAATCCAAGGTCCACTAGGTATAGGCAAAGGAGTATACAATCCATGAGGCTTAATCCTAGACTTGGCTTGTCTACAAGTAATGCATTTCTCACAGATTCTTTCTACATCACGTTTCATATGAGGCCAAAAAAAATGTTCATGCAAAGTATCTAGTGTCTTAGCTACACCAAAATGCCCCATCAAACCTCCCCCATGAGCTTCTCTAACAAGCAATTCACGCAAAGAACTCTTAGGCACACATAATTTAGTTTCTCTAAACAAAAATCCATCATGCCTATAAAATTTACCAAATGCAGCCTTTTCACATGCATTGAACACATTACCAAAATCAGAATCTTCCACATACAACTGTTTAATGTATTCAAAACCAAACAATTTAGCATCCAAAGTAGAAAGTAGAACGTACCTTCTTGACAGAGCATCAGCGACCACGTTTTCCTTACCCTTTTTGTACCTGATCACATATGGAAACGTTTCAATGAACTCCACCCACTTGGCATGCCGCTTATTTAGCTTGTGTTGCCCCTTTATATGCTTTAAGGACTCATGATCCGTGTGAATCACAAATTCTTTTGGCCAAAGGTAGTGTTGCCAAGTTTCCAATGCTCTAATCAAAGCATACATCTCCTTGTCATAGGTAGGATAATTCAAGGCTGCTCCACTTATCTTCTCACTAAAATATGCAATGGGACGACCTTCTTGCATTAGAACAGCTCCAATACCTATTCCTGAAGCATCACACTCAATCTCAAAAGTTTTAGCAAAGTCAGGCAAAGCAAGCAAAGGTGCATTAGTTAATTTTTCCTTAATCAAGTTAAATGCCTTTTCTTGTTCATTACCCCACTTAAAACCCACATTCTTTTTGATAACTTCGGTTAAAGGTGCAGCTACACTACTAAAATCTTTCACAAACCTCCTATAAAAACTAGCCAACCCATGAAAACTTCTCACTTGTCCCACATTGGTAGGTTTCGGCCACTCCCTAATTGCCTTAACCTTTTCTTCATCAACCCCAATTCCCTTAGCACTAACAACAAAGCCCAGAAATACAAGTTTATCGGTGCAAAAGGTGCACTTTTTGAGATTAGCAAACAACTTTTCTGTTCTTTAAACTCCTAAAACAAGTTTTAAATGTTCAACATGCTCATCCAAGTTTTTGCTATAAATCAGAATGTCATCAAAATAAACAACCACAAACTTTCCAATAAAAGCACGCAAAATATGGTTCATTAATCTCATGAAAGTACTTGGTGCATTAGTTAATCCAAAAGGCATAACTAACCACTCATATAATCCATATTTTGTTTTGAAAGCAGTTTTCCACTCATCACCTTCCTTCATCCTAATTTGATGATATCCACTTTTAAGATCAATTTTAGTAAAAACAATAGAACCATGTAATTCATCAAGCATATCATCTAATCTAGGAATAGGATGTCGATACTTTACAGTGATATTGTTGATGGCACGACAATCAATGCACATCCTCCATGATCCATCCTTCTTTGGCACAAGCAATACGGGAACCGCACAAGGACTCATGCTCTCACGTACATACCCTTTTTCCATGAGCTCACTAACCTGCCTTTGAAGTTCCTTTGTCTCCTCAGGATTACTTCTATATGCTGGTCTATTTGGGATGGGTGCTCCGGGTACAAAGTCAATTTGGTGCTCAATCCCCCTTATTGGTGGTAAACCAATAGGCATCTCTTCGGGAAACACTTCATCAAAGTCCTGCAATAGAGAAACAACAACACTAGGCAAAGAAGGGTTAAGTTCATTAGTACTAAAGCAAGCCTCTTTGTACAAAAGTACAATCATTGGCTGATTTGAAAATAGAGCCTTTCTGACCTCACTCTCCCTTGCATAAAAGCTTACTTGTTTTCTCTCTCTCTTTTTCTCAACAACCACTTTTTCTTTTTTTTCTTTTTTTGTTATTTCAGAATCTTTTTCTTTTCTCTCTCTTTCTTTTGAACTCTCACTCTCACTCTCACTCTCTTTTTTTACATCTCTCTCTTTTCTTAACCTTACTTGATCTTCATACACTTGTTTTGGGGTTAAAGGTACAAGAGTGATTGATTTTTTATTGAGTACAAAGGAGTATCTATTGGTATACCCATCATGGGTCACATGCCTATCGAACTGCCATGGTCTCCCCAAAAGGATATGGCCCGCATTCATTGGTACCACATCACAAAGGACTTCATCTTTGTACTTTCCAATTGAAAACGTCACCAACACTTGTTTAGTCACCTTGATTTCCCCACTATCATTTAACCACTGTAGCTTATATGGTTTTGGATGCCTCAAAGTGGCTAAATTCAATTTCTCCACAAAATTAGTGCTAGCCACATTAGTACAACTCCCCCCATCAATGATCATGCTACATACCTTATCATTAACATGGCAGCGGGTATGAAAAATGTTGTCACGTTGTACCTCATCATCTTCCATGGCTTGAGCACTAAGAGCTCTTCTCGCCACCAAAAGCTCTCCGTCCACCGGATATTCAATATCACTTACATCCTCCAAAGGTGGCATGGACTCATCATCAGATTCACCTTCAGATTCGATCTCACCATCATCCTTCAAAACCATTACTCTCTTGTTTGGGCATTGAGATGCAATATGACCTGCTCCCAGACACTTAAAGCACTTAATGTCACGATTTCTAAAAGGTTGAGAATCTGATGTACCTTGTTTTAATGTGCCTCCGACTTTATGATCTCTGGAAGGTTCGGCCTTGGCCTTGAAACTAGGTTGGTCATCCCTCTTGCTCCAATTCGATTTCCATGATGATGAAGAACCCGAATTTTGCCCAACCCGTGTTGAACTCTTTCTCTTCAACTGTTGTTCCACCTTAATTTCCATGTGTACCATGTCACTCAATTCAACATAATGTTGCAACTCCACCACATTTGCTATGTCTCGGTTTAGTCCATTTAAAAACCTAGCCATAGTAGCCTCTCGGTCTTCCTCTACATCAGCTCGAATCATGGCTATCTCCATCTCCTTGTAGTAATCTTCAACAAACTTAGACCCTTGAGTAAGGGTTTGTAATTTTTGAAACAAACCCCTATAATAGTGACTCGGAATGAAACGCTTCCTCATGACAGCTTTCATCTCCTCCCAAGTCTCAATAGGTCTTTCTCCATGTCGTCTTCTACTCACAATCAATTGATCCCACCAAACGATAGCATAATCAGTAAATTCTATGGCAACCAACTTTACCTTCTTTAATTCAGAATAGTCATGGCAGTCAAATACCAATTCTATTCTTTTCTCCCACTCTAAATAAGCTTCGGGATCAGTTTTACCTTGGAACGTTGGGATTTTCACCTTTATACTACCCAAATTATTATCAGCCCTCTCTCCATACCTATCTCCTCTATACCCATACCTATCTTCTCTATTCCCATACCTAACTCCTCTACCTCCCATTTCACGCCTCAATCTACCTGTACCCACATTGGACATGCGATCACCCTCCTCTAGGTCATTCCCATAATCATCATCATAATCGTCTCTAGGTGGGTTTCTTTCTCTTCGTTCCACATTAGGAACCCTAATTTGTTGCACCCTTTGTGAACTAGACTCCACCTTATCTATCCTATCATGCACCTCACCAATCTTAATCTCCATCCGCTCCATGTTTTTTTGTATGGCTTTATACAAAAAATTAAGATCTATCGTTTCTGGTGCATCATCAGATAAGTCTCTACTTTTATCGCGTGACATATTTGAAACCTGCAAAGCAAAAGAAATTAGTAAGCCTCACAAACACTCCCTCACGTGTTTACTCTCAAAGATGGTGGCACTCACACTCGTGTTTTCACTCAATTCTTTGGCTTTTACCCTTTGATGAGCTCACACACTCTTGCCTTTTTCCACTCTTTGTTAACTCTTTCAGTTCTTCCTTCTTCTTTTTTTTTGACTTATACGGACACTCACAAGAAGTGCAAGAAAAATATAAGTAACTGAGCAAAAGGACAAGAATAATGAAGACGAAATTCTTTAGCTAATTTTTTTTTTTTTTTTTGAATATCAATGCACGAAATCAAGATAATGAATAGAAATAGTTGATATAGGTTCAACTACACGACCAAAAAAAAAAATCGTTTTTTTTTTTTTTACCGACCTTGATCAAGTGGACACAAGCAAGCTTTTGGTACTTTTTTTTTTTTTTTTTTTTTGAACCAAATTTGATCAAACGTATTTTTTTTTTTACCGACCTTAATCAAGTGGACACAAGCAAGTTTTTGGTACTTTTTTTTTTTTTTTTTTTTGGTACCTGGTTTGATCAAACTTTTTTTTTTTTTTGTTGAAACAAATGAATACAGAGAAGAGAAAGAACAAGGATAGATTAAACCTGATTTAGAAGCCTAAGCTCTGATACCAACTGATATGAACCTCACCAAGAGCAGTGAGACCCGGAACCAATATATGGTAACGAAGGATCGTTTTCTAACCAAGTTTATAAACAAGAACGTTATCGGACCGCGACCCGTTACCTATAAAGAGGTAAGAACCAACGGTATCAAGAAGTTGAAGACGCCACACTCAAGAACAAGAAGAAGATGTGAGTGATAAGTCAAGTTTTTAGAACCAAAAAGAGATGAACTCTCACAATTTTTATTCAATTCAAGTCTGTCCAATTACATCCAATTCGTTCCTTTATATACTAAAACCCTAAACGAAAAGAAAGGCAATAAGCCATCCTAAAAGGAAACAAGATAATTCGGCCATTAAGGCCTTATAATCAGAAGAAAACTAATTTGAGAAACTATTGACTTGCTCCCTAATTGGAAAGCTAAATCTGGAAACAAATCAGCCCCTTAATTTGGGAAACAAATCAACTATTATTCTTAGGAAATTAAAAGGGAATAAATCAGCCAAAGTTGACTCTTCTCCTAGCTTGTGCCACACACCCAAGTCTTCCTTATTCGGCCCAATCAATTGCCTTGATGACATTAATTATGCCTTGGTCTTCATGTGGGCTTATCTTGGACTTCAACAATTCAAAATCAGCCCAAGTGTCTTGAATTAGGCAATTTAGTGCTTCTTTGAATCTATTAGCTCTTGCCCTTGTTATTGGCCCAACCGGAACATGCAATGGATCATTTGATGCAGCTGCCTTGTTCTCATCACTCATCATGTAACGGTTCTTGGTGAGACATCCATATAGATCATGGCCTAGCCTTACATGATCACATCATATAAGGTACCCCTATTCTCATGTCACCATATTAATAGTCTAGGTTAAGACCACCGTACATTACTGAATGGACCATAGTTGTAGATTAACCAAAAATAAAGTACCCAACTTCACTTGCTATCTACAGACTCTTTAGATTGCTCATCTCAAACTAAATACCTCTGTATATGACACTCACACACTCAGTTAGAGATTAAATCTGACAATCTTGGATGTTAAGTACACATGATATAAAATTATGAGACAAGTATATAGAATGAATAAACTACTTCTTTTATGAAATGTTTCATTCACATTTACAAATTACAAGCTTTAGAGCATAAACCCCTACAGTCCCCATGTCTTCCATATGTCCTAAACCCTTCTTATCACTAGGGATCTTCCCACTGGAGAGCATATTGTCAGGTTTTTCGGTTTTGGAGGTCATCTTGGCAATCAACCCTTTTGCCACCCCAAATTCCTTATTCAAGCTTTCTTCACTCTTCATGACCATGACCAGCTCTAACTTTAAAATTTCGTCCATCCCTTTTACTCTCTTCACTTTCTCACTCAAGATAGTCATCTTGGAAGTCAATTCAAGGTTCTCCCTTTTTAGTTTTTGAATTTTTTTTTTCTTCTTCAATCTTGAGCTTTGAAAATGCTCAATGAACCCTTCAAGGTCCTTGTCTTCTTCATTTCCATTTGTAGAATGAGATGAAGAGCTCTCATCACTAGAGTCATTGCTAGGGTCTTTTGTTTCCATATTAACAACATCCGTAAAAGTAGCTTCATCAATCACACTTCTAGCTACTTTTTCATCTACTCTTTTTTCAAGGTCACAATTTAAGGCCGTGTAGTTAAGTGCAAGCTCTTCATCACCTGAAGAATCATTTTCGATCTCACTATCACTCCAAGTAACCACCATAGTCTTTTCTTTCTTCTTCTTCTACTTCTTAGAGTTAGCACACTTGGGAGCAATATGGCCGAACCCACTACATTCATAGTATTGAATACCATTCTTGGAATCCAACTCGTGAGTTTTCCTTACCTTCTTGAAAGGAGTCTTCTTCGTCACTTCCTTTCCATTGGATCTAAACCTTTATTTTCAAACTTGATACACTTCTTGAATTTTTTCACCAAGAGGGCCATCTCCTCATCTGAGTCATCCTCCTCATTTTCAACCTTTGAGGTTTTAAAAGCAATGCTCTTTTGCTTATTTGGGGATGTGATTATAGGAGCCTTCCTAGACTTACAGGTAAGACACCTTCCAATCACTGCACTCGGCTTAATTGTCTTGTAGTCACTATTTTCTTCAAGTGCTATCAACTTGGACTCAAATCTCTTGGGAAGTGACCTCAGGATATTTTTCTTGATTCTTTTATCCGAGTAAGAGTCACCTAGTTGATGGCTTTTTTTGACAATGTCCATCAACTTCATTTGGAATTCATTAAAGCACTCATTCTCCTCCATTCTAATTATCTCAAGTTGCATTTAGAGAACTTGGAGCTTGGAATCATTCACCACTTCGGTTCCGTCATGAGCCGTCTCTAGGATTTTCCAAGGTTCATGTGCATTTTTGGTGATTTGGATGAGTTAGTACCAATACTCATGCATTGCAATAAACAAGGCATGCATCATATTGTTGTTCCACTTTGAGGCTTCAAACTTTTGGGAACTCTATTGTGACTTGGGCTTGAGCACAACTACTTCCATCATTAGTGGTCATTGTTAAAGAAGTGTAGCCATCTTCAATTGCCATCCATAAACAATCATCTATATAGAAAAGATAGGACTCAATCTTGTCTTTCCATGAGGCATAGTTCACCCCATTTAGTAAATGGGTTCTTATGCTAGATGCTCATTCTTTACTCCCGAAATCACTCATAGTGTTTGGGGATTATGAATGAGATGCAAATATAATGCAACAAACAAAATATACAAAAATACAATACACACATAAAGCATGGATCACCTAATTATGTTTAGGCACTAGCTCTTATACCAATTGAAACTAAATTTAAAGCATGTGTATAACAACTCGAAAAGGGTGTTGGATAAGTTTCAACCAAATTAATAGCCAACTTTTGATTAATCAATATTAATCTCAAATAAACACCTCAAAACAAACATACAACAAATTCAAGTAAAAATATGGAATATAAATAACACTTGAATTTACGCGAAAAACCTTCGACAAGGTAAATACCACGGGACTAGCTAAAGCTACCCAATCCCTCAAATCCATTATTTGCAAAACGATTATAACCTAGGTTGACCACATCATACCTATACGGTTACTAATCAACTTTTGCTACTAACATGCCTTTGATAGTGATCGTGCCAAAATTGTCATATTTTTTGGCCCTCAATTTCATTTCCTTTGTCATGTTTTCATGTGTTTTTACATATCTTATGGTTGTTTTGGTATGATTGTTGGCAATTAGGTACATGTTGGAAGGTAGGATGAAAAGTGCGAAGAATGGGCGAAGATAGGCCGAAACCAGTGAAGAAAGGCTTCATTGTGCTGGTGCATGCGTGAGTCCAAATCTGCTCACAACCAGCGTATGAATCGTGAAACTGTGAAAAGTCGAGAAGTAGATCAAAGTCCATAAGGTCAATGCACGAATCAGTGCACGGGTCCTTACCCGTGCACAACCCGCGCACTTGCCAAAAACCATGAAGAAAAAGGTGCAGTATCATGGCATTACGTGGGTCCCTACCCGTGCACTACCCACACATTTGGCACGTTAGGACTACCATATTAGCATTTTCAAACCTAATCTTGGGACCCTATAATTATATTCTATACTCATTTCAAAATCGAAATTCTTAGATCAATCCAGTGATCTCTTCAGCATCTCTTACACCTATCTTCTCCTCTTTCTCACATCTCTAATTAGTAATCTAGATTTAGGAACATTCCCCACCAAATCTAACCATCCTTCATCATCACCTACTCAAGGACACTAGGAGAATTGAAATTAAGATTCAAGGACGGAGGAGTCTACACATCGGTATTCTCTATCTCTTTTCTCCTTAGTATTTTATTGTATTTGTCATGAGTAACTAATCATCCCACTAGGGGATTGTTGAGATTCATTTGTGAACCTTAGGTTGTATTAAACTTCATTCACTTTAATAAATCTATCATATATGTTTCATTCATTGTTTTAATTGATTTCAAGAATATTTTGTCTTTGATTGTACCCTTCTTTCTTTGCTAATTGTTTGAGAAATTATTTGAGTAGAGAGTTGGGTATATCCTTTATTCAATTATCTAAAGCTCATTTGAATGGAAGGATTGAACAAGAGTACCCTCCTCGAGTGAAATCCGAACATATTAATCTCAATCTCTATCTAATCTCAAATGGGTGAGCAATTCTATACCCTATAGGTTGGTTACTTGTGAGAGATTAAGCACTAATTCTATACCCTATAGTTTGGTGAATTTATAAAGAGATTAGTCCCTTATCTTAATTGATGTGCATTCATGAAAAATCACTTGTGGGAGGCAATACTATACCTACTAGATTGAAAACCCATAAGGGATATAAAACCAAGCTATACCCTCTAGATCGGTTACAATAGATTATTGTGCATTCATGTGAGTCACCAATACACCCACTATTTGCTTTTTCAATCCATCAACTCCCTAGTCTTAACCATCATATCTTAACACTCATTTCACATACACTAATTTCATGTTAGAATTAACCAGCCTAATTGTAGTTTGCATATTAACTACTCACCTTTCAAAAACCCCAACCATTAATCTTTACTTTTCATGTTTTATTATAGTTTAGTATTAGTTAACTAGTTTTAGCCATATTAATTTCCATTTCTCTGTGGATGACACCAGACTTGCCATTGTACTAGCTTTATAAACTTTTATAGGCATTGTTGTGGTTCTTTATAATTTTTTTTTTAACGTATGATTTCTAACGACAAAAAAGTGCACGTCAAATAGTGATTATCAGCTCTTCCTTGTATACTACCCATGGGGCATACAAGACTTAACTCATAAAAGAAGAGATATGCAACCTAATGTGAATATATGAATATTCTAAGTGCACAAATGATTGGTCAACACATTTAATGCTTATCTAATCATGGATGAAAGATTCAAACAATCCTAGATATAATGTTGTTATATTACATAAATATAACTTAGCTATATGAAATAAAACCACACCTAGATGCAATAGCTATCACAATACAACAACCAAATAATCAACACAAAAATCTCAACTTGTAATTAAAATCTTAATCTAGTGAAAACAAGTCGTAAAAGAGATTTCGTGTTAAGCAGGAACACAAGAATGAATGAAGATGATATTCTACTTACCAAGTCAAATATGTTGATGTTGAGCCATGCTTAAACACATCCTAGATGAAGCTAGATGATGATTGATTCATGAATGAATGATGGGTAAAGATGGTGCTTTTAGTTGAATTCTAAAGCTTTCTAGAGGCAAAGAATGGGAAAGGATATACACACACACACACACACACACACACACACACACACACACACACACACACACACATATATATAATGCCCTAGATGAAATGACACCATTTTGAGAATAGGGAACAAAATCCTGTCAGTACCACTAAGTAAACTGTAACCTGGGCAAGTTATCTAGACCCCAGCATGCACAACAGTGCACCGTCTAGACAACACTGCAGTTGGGACCGTTGTGCATTCTGACAAATGTCATTTTTATCAATAGAAAATTTCCATAAAAATACTTACAAAGTCCTTAGCAATGTCACTAAAATGTGTAAACAAGTATAGTGTCAAGCTAGGGTATCGTCCACAGGAAAAGGGAAATTAAATGGCTAAAACTAGTTAACTACTATTAATCTAGAACAATGCATGTAAAGGTAAAAATGGTTGTTTTGAAAGTTAGTAACTACAATGCAAATTACAAATATGTTGATTATTCTAACATATAACTAAGTTAATAAGAAGTGTGTGTTAAAATATGATAATAAGAACTAAGGAACTGGCTTATCCAACAAGTGAATTATGGGCAAATTATGAACTCTCCTGAATGTACATTAATCTATTATAACCAATCTAGATGTATAGAATTGGTTGTATATCCCTTATGATTGTCCAATCTAGATGTATAGTATTGTTCATCACAATTGATTGTTCATGAATGCACATCAATCAAATTATGAGACTAATCTCTTTATAAAGTCACCAACCTAAATTTATAGTATTGATGTTTAACCTCTCACAGACAACCAACCTAGATGTATAAAATTGATTACCCATTTGAGATTAGATTGAAATTGAGATTTTTAAGTCTGGGTTTCACTTAAGGGATGTACTCTTGTTTGACCCTTTCAGTCAATAGAGCTTAAGAAGATCAAGTAGATGTATGCCTAATCAACTACTCAAATTATTTCTCCACAAACAAGCAAAGAGAGGAATGTACAATAAATACCCATTTGTTTTGAAATCATTTAAATCAAAGAGTGAAACATAATTGATTGATTGATTTAATGAATAGAGTTCAATACAAATCCTAGCATCCATAAGTGTTTCACATCAATCCCTTAGTGGGATATTTAGCTACTTATGACAAATACTTAGAAATAACTAGGAGAAAAGAGATAGGGAAGACCCATATAGAGGCTTTATTTATTGAAGCTTGAATCCAAATCTCCAAGTGTTCTTGAGTAGAAGAGGAATATGTGGTTCGATTGGGTGAGGAATGATTCCTAAATCTAGGTTAGTTATAAAATGGGGAAAATTTGGTGCATGGATAAGAGAGTAGTAGAAGAGATAGGAAATTAGTGTACTTATATGATTAGAAGGCTAGGGCATGGTCTGGGAATTGAAGAACATCATTGTACCTCAAAACATTTCCTAAAACCCGTCATTTGTGCTGCTAGCGAGTGTGGTGCATGGGTTGTGCATGGGTAAGAACCCTTATAGTACCCGTGCATAATCACATATCAGTCACTAAAAATGCCGTAACTTCCTCAAAATCTCAATCCGTAAAAACTGCTGGATAATACACTACCAGGGCTTTTCGAACATACGGAATTGAAACATGGTTCGATCTGAGAACCTTTGAAGTTGGATGATTTGCTTTCTAGTATAGGCATTTACACGAGTTGTGCACTAGTAATGCACCCATGCAGTACTCGTGCACTAAACAGTCTTTAGAGACTTCTTCTTCTGCTACAAGCGGTTATGTGCGGGTAGTGCACGAGTATTGTACCCATGCACTAGGGCATTCCGTTCTTCCTTTTTCCATACCAATTGGTCCATTTCACTCACAAAAATAACAGTTCCTATTTCAATCATCTAAAGTACACCGAATGCCTGAGATCAAAATACAAGAGCCCATAAAACATGTAAATACACTCAAAATTAAGACAAAGGATGATGAATGAGGGCCAAAACATTTATCAATTTTGGCACGATCGCATACAAGTGCACAGGTCGTGGTACAGGCAATAAGACGTTCTGAAGAATACCATTGTAGTGACTGTTGTATAGGCATGTGCGCAAGCCACGGTGCCCTAAGCATGCAACCTCTGGAACCGGCCGCTTTTAGGATCGCGGCTAAGGCAAGTGCATAGCCAGCGACCTGTACTGCAGTTAAGAGAGAATTCTCTTTTCCAGGTAATGTAATCATGTTGTGGTATGCAATGCAATATGCTCCCTCTAAATGATTACACCAACTCCTCCAAAGCATAAACAAAAACTCTATCAAAGAATAAAGATCTCTCCCCCAAAATATGATACCAAGGACCGCACAACCTGTCTCTCCCATTTTTTTCATGGGATAGGCAAAGAGAGTCTCCCATAATAGGTAAGCATCTGTAAGGAGAGCTTATGGAAAAAAAAAACATATGCATACTCATACAAGAAAATTATGTAAGAGAGAATCAAAGTGTTTTATTTTATAAAAATTGTGTGAATGGATGTTTTGCATACAAGACAGGTTGTATTCAACATCAAAAACATGGTATTTTTCAAAGCAAACAACAAGGGTTTCCAAAAGAATTCAAACAAATTTCGCCCTTGTCATGGAATTAAGTAAGATGTAGATTGTAAAAGAAATTCAATTTTAGGAGCAATTATATAAAACTTTATAAGGAAAACAGGACATGAGCGATTATTGCTCACTTTCCGATATTTTCAAGTGCAATACCTGTATGATTGAAGCCTTGTTCAACTAATAAAAATAGAGAGACTTTTGGATTGTAAAATCCTATGAATGGATACAAGATCCGTATTGATTGAAGTCTCAACATTGTTTTCACACATAATTTTTTGCATCATATTTAAGCATTCAAGAGTTTCTTCATGCATAACTATTCAAAGCATGTCTTCAATAAAACCATCATGTCATGGAGATCAATCATAGGTCATTCAAAATGTACTTCCAAAGTAAATTTACCATTTCTAAAAGTGCATGTTTTGATCATAAATAAGACATGGTTTACAAGTAAAGTAAAAAAAAAAGAACATATAAGCATATGTACAACCAATCATCTCAAGCAATTAATAAAGAAGCATAACGATTATAAAAGAGCACAGTGCAATTTTATGCCAATTTTCTCTCTTTGGTTGAGCTCCCCTTATAGGGCAATCACCAAAACTCAAGAAGACATATGACAAATCCCCAATAGACCGACTAAGTGATTTGAACCAAGTTAAGTCTAAGGGCGACATGTTAGCACAATAGCATGTGGTTTCACTTTTTCTAACCCACTTAGGTGACACCATTTCATTCCTAAGAGCCTTGTGTTCATTGGCTCTAAATGACATAGGCGCATGCTTTTCGGCTCTCCTAAGCATATTTTTATCAATCATGCTTTCAATTCTACATAATTCGGCATACTTAAAGCAATTAAGCCTTATATGACCTTCAATACCATAATAATGACGCGTATGAATGAAGTGAGAATTTATACCATAGCCTTGTGCAAACATTCGGGCCTTCTTTCTTTTTTGAGTTCTCCATTGATGTTGAGCGAACTCTCTCCTTTTTGGTTGAGCCGAGATTGCAAGCCTTCTTGATTAAGTGTAAGGATTCCTTTGTTTGGTTTGAGGGATCCTTAAATGTAGAGGTCTTTATTGATGTGCTCTAGCTTGTTATGGTTGAGCTTAAGCTTGAGTCTTTATTGCAACCTTAACTTGAGCATGTCTGGAGGATTCTCCAATTTCAACCAGTTTTGTAGGTTATTATAGGTATAAGATTTCTTCAACCTCTTGACTCTTGACAAAAGTTGTCTTCTTCAAAGAAGTGGCCTCATGTCTTCCATATATCCCAAACCCCTCTCATCATTAGGGCACTTCCCACTTGAAAAAATCTTGTCAAGTTTTTCGGTTCTGGAGGTCATCTTGGCAATCAACCTTTTTGCCTCCCCAAGTTTATACTTCAAGCTTTGTTCACTATTTATGATAGTGACCAGCACTGACTTTGAACTTTCTTCATCTCTTTTGCTCTCTTCACTTCCTCACTTAAGTGAGTAATCTTGGAAGTCAATTCAAGGTTTTCTCTCTTTAACTTTTGAATTACCATCTTATTATTCAATCTTAATCTTTGAAAATGCTCAATGAAACCATCAAGGTCCATGTCTTCTTCATTTCCATTTGTAGAATGAGATGAAGAGCTCTTATCAATTGTGTCTTCTATTGTTATATTAACAAAATCAGCGTAAGTAGCTTCACCAATCATGCTTCTAGCTACATTTTTATCTACTCTTTCTTCATGGTCACAATTTAAGGCCTTGTTGCCTTCTTCTACATCTTCTATAAGGGAGGCTCCAAAGGTTGTGTAGTTAAGTGTAAGATCTTCATCACTTGAAGAATTTTATTCTATCTCACTATCACTCCAAGTAGCTACCATAGCCTTTCCTTTCTTCTTCTTCTTCTTCTTCAAATTAGCACAATCGAGAGCAATGTGACCGAACCCACTACATTTATATCATTAAATACCCTTTTTAAAATCCATCTCGTAAGTTTTCACCACCATCTTGAAAGGAGTCTTCTTCTTCACTACTTTTCTGTTGGATCCAAAACCATTCTTTTCAAACATAATAAACTTCTTAAATCTCTTAACTGTGAGGGCCATTTCCTCATCTGAAGGCCTTCAAAGCAATGCACTTTTGCTTCTTTGGAGATGTGTTTGTAGAAGCCTTCCAATCACTTTACTCAGCTTCATTGACATGTAGTCACTATTTTCTTCTAGTGTCGTCAACTTGTACTCAATTCTCTGAGGAAGTGATCTCATGATCTTTTTCTTGATTCTTCTATCCGAGTACGTGTCACCTAGTTGATGACTTTGATTGGCAATGTCCATCAACTTCACTTGGAAACCATTGAAGTACTTGTTCTCTTCCATCCTAATTGTTGCAAATTATATTTGGAGAACTTGGAGCTTGGAATCCTTCACCACTTCGGTTCCCTCATGAGCCGTCTGTAGGATTTTTCAGGCTTCATGTGCATTATTGTTGATTTGGATGAGTTTGTATTGATTCTCATCCATTGCACTAAACAAGGCATGCATCGCCTTGTTGTTCTACTTTGAGGCTTTAAACTCTTAGGAACTCCCTTGAGACTTGGGCTTGAGCACACTCGAAAAGTACAAACACAGTTAATTTTCCTTAAGCTAACCTATAGGGAGGGGGTGAATAGGTTATGACACATTTTTTCAATCCCTTGAAACAAACTTATGTTTGTCCCTCAAGATAGCTTGTATCATAATTTATTAATTTAACACTAGCAAAATCAATTTATTAAAGATATGCTTGGTCAAACAAAGTCAATATAAATTACAACTTGCTTGTGATACAAACTCAATTTGTATATAGGCTATCACTCATTAGCCTCTAACATATACAAAGCTTGATATACAATGAATGTCAATCACAAGTATATTAAACAAGATATGTAGATCAACACATATACAAATATTAAGAGATAGGGATAAAGAAAATTAACACATGATTTTTACGTGGTAAATCCTCTGAAGAGGAAACATCCATGGGTTGATTCCATAACCACCGGCAAACACCTTTCACGAGTATGATAACAGACATAATCTCTCATGTGACCACTTCACCCAGAAATCTACCCTTCAACCCTACACAATGAAAGAGATGCCACCTAGCACAAATCGAAGAATCACTCTCCAAAACGTGACTTCCAATGCTCAATCTAAAGAATCACTATAAGGAATGAGACTTCTAATGCTTAGCTATCTGGATCACCTTGACCCTATCCAAGACTTTGAATGCAAAAATAAAAAAATCACCCTAAGAAATGTGACTTCCAATGCACAATTTAAAGAAACACTCTAAAGAATGTGACTTCCAATACACAACTTGAAGAATCACTCTCTAAATGTGACTTCCAACCATTTCACAAGGCCATATATATGATCTTGAATGCAAAATGTAAACAAGCAAGCAACATAGAATATGATGATCAACACATCTTACGGGAACTAGACTTATGCATAAAAGTTCGTATATCAAATGTGTCTAGTTACTATGCATGAATAACAAGTCTAGAAAATGTGAAACAACAAAACACATTTATCTTCTAGATTTATTCATGTCACTAAAACTTGAATCAATCATATACATTTAAGCACATAATCAAGATTTAGTATCAAACAAAAATTATACTAGAATCATAACATGTGATCAATAAAAGTTCTAGCAAGAAATATAGAGTATACATACACAAAGTATTCAATAGAAACCTATTAAGCTCTATATATACAAGAAATTGTGCTAATCATGAAAATAGTCAATTAAGGAGACCAAGAAAGTAATTGAGAGAAAGTTAGCCCAATTCGAAACACAAAAATGCGAAAACATAGGTTTTAACAAAAACTTAACTGAATATGTAAGATTAAATCAAGTTCAATCTAGCTTTAATAGAGTCTAAAACTCCCATCAAAAGTTTTGAATAAGAAAACCCAAGGTAATTGAAGACTTGAAGCTCAAAAATCCAAAGAGAAATTAATACCTTAAGTAAAAACTGTGCAGTCTAATTTTTGTGAGTGAAGCTAATAGAAAACTCAATCAGCTGACTCCAAAATCTTGTGTAAAAGATATAGGACCAGTAGATGGGAATTCTCCTATTTGAATCACTTGATTCAGACTCAAGACGATAAAGATATGGTGTTTGTGAGATAGGAAAATTGGAGAGAAAATTTTGCACCTAGTTTCCAAGTTTTTTTTCTTGTGAAAAAAAGAGAGGGAACATGATATATTTAAAGGAAAGAGAAGGAGGGAATAAGTCCACCAATGGGAGAGAGACAATTTTGCATCCCGTAGAGGCACATGGCCCTCCACCGGGGCAGAAGGTCTCCATTCCCGTGAGGCTCTACGCGCCTCCACTGGAAATGGGTGTTGTCCCTTTCCTTTCTCATTTGAGTCCTCTTTCGTTCTTTGACCATATCTCCAGCCTCCAAATTCTGATTTTGAATCCGTTTTCTGATTACGAACTGGGACTCCCTCATGCATAAGGATATCAAGAAAACTTTCATAAAAATTACGGAATTCAATTTGAAATCAAAGATGAAAACCATGAACATTAAGGACACGGAAAGTTTCTTAACTTCATACTTTAAACTCAAAACTTAATGACTGAGTAACTGAAGTGACTGGAACTCAATACGAAATATCATAAGCAAAAATTCAAGTTCAATATCATACAAATACAGTAAAATGAAACAAAAACACACAAGTATGTTTTTTTCCTAGAAATAGTCCTAGAACTTTCAATTTACAAAAATTGTCAACTTTAAATCTAATGCATGTGCATACATGAATAAGTGTGTGTATTTGTTATACCAAATTTGTTGGGATTATGCTCGATAGCAAGAGTATATTAATGTATTTGACAATCTTTTTATATTAATAAAGTGATTTCTAGTTTAACAAATCTTATAGCATTTATAGTTTAATTATTATAATTGTCAAAAGTAATTAATCATAAGGTCAAAAGACTATAAGAAAATAAGAATTGTTCATACATCAAGATATGTATGAGGTAAACACAATTCTTTAATTAGTCTTGAATAATATTCACAACTTAAGATAAAAGGTTGGGCACCTTTCTCTTGTCAAAGTTATAGATTTTTTTGCTAGCATTTGAGTGGGATCAAATGTGTTATGATGAGTCTAAAATCATCAAAGTGTGGTGCCTTTGGGCAAAAGAATCTAGTGAACTGGGAGCATTGAATTGGATCACAGTAAAATAATTTATCCAGAACCATTAATGGATAAAAATTTTCACTTGAAGACAATCGGCAAGTCTATCTCAATCCTGAGATAAATGATGGACTTATGGTTGCAATTGTTATCATTTGAGCTATCAATGAGTACGATTATATATCATAGTCTATCCTCGATAGTTTGGTGGTATTCATCTGTTAATCGTTAGAGGGCTTTATTTATAGATATATAAATCGTGGCTCCATTTATTAAATGAGAGTAGAATATCATCATATGGATATTTTGAGGTATTGGATATTAAATCTTAACATTAAGTTTTCAATAGTGTCTATTGAAACATGGCTTCTGGACAAGTCAAAATATCCATGTTCAAAATGTTGTCATATGAGTAATTATGGTAACTTGGAGAGCTATAGGCGGTCTATGAGCTCTTGGCAATTACTGATATTCTTCACGAGGATACACTTTCTCCATTAAGATTGTCTAAGGTATGAATGCGGAATATTAACTTATTCTATTTTTATTTAAGAGTTCAATTTTAGTTCTTCAGTGGAATGAACTAAAATTAATAGATCGGACCTAAGTGAATCATTTGTTGAGTGTGATTGGGTTGTGTCTATTGGAGCTTAAATTTAGATAAACAGCCAAGATCCCCAATCCACATGAACTTGCATGGATCACTTGATATATTCTACCAGACCAATTTAGGGGTCCATCTAGAATTATATTAAGGCATGTGAACTTGTTTCTCTTTTTTTAAAATAGGTCTAGTTCACATGTGGACTTTTTATTAAGGTCCAATGAATTTAATAAAATAAGGAAAAAAATATATTGGTGCATGTATATGTGTTGGGTGGCAAGGCTATATAAAAAAGCTTAATATATTGTTTTTTATTTTATTATATTGATTAAATTGAAATTAATTAATTATTTAATTAAAAGTCAATTTTTTTCATAGTAATAGATGGTCTCCTAATATTATATTATTGTTGGTAGTATAATTAATATTAAAGACTATATTTGATAAGTAGATAAATAAAAGGAATTATTTATCTAGTCAAATTAGGAAATATTTAATATGGTTAAAAATACACTATTTGAGTTGGATTAGGAGTCTTGGAGTAGGAAAGAATTCTTTTTTAGAAAAGGATTCTTGGTCACCAAGTAAATCCACCTAATGATAGGATTCTTACTCACCAAGTAAATTCTTCTTAGGAAAGGATTTGTGATCCTATATATATATATCTTGTAAAATTCGACTAGCCCAAGTGATTTTCTAAGAGAGAATTTCGGCCAGCCCTATGAATTTTAAAGATATGATTTCGACCAACCAAAGGAATTCTACTTGGAGAGAATTCGGCTACCATAATAATTTTGGGAGAATTTTTTTTTTTGCTCTAGACAAAATTCGATCAACTCTAAAAAATAGTGTCAGATTCGACAAAGAAGAAAAGGAAGAAAGAACGTTTAGTTTTCGATAGTACACTAGTAGCCTTTACATTAAAAGGTTTTGTGTACAACATCGAATCAAGGTTCACACGAGTTTCAATCAAATTCATTGATAATTCACAAGTGACCTAACGTTCTTTGTTTTCTTCTTGGAGGATTATTGTGACTAACAAAGAGAAAGATTTTGTTTGTTTCCACCCCTATTTATACAATTTAAAGAAAGAGAGCCCACACTCCTAGGTGATTCACGTTCGTGATTGGATTGTAAGATCTTGCAAATTCAATCGGCACTAGTTCAATCATCACGAGAAAAAGGTATGACACTTTTTATATACATCAATTAATCTAGGGTTAAGGTTCTTGTTATTAAAAAGGGGAAATTTTTATTTATACCAAACCCTAATTTATTGATTTTCACGCTTCCGTTGCGCGATTTTCCCTACAAAATTTGCACCGCAATTCAGGGACACATATGAATGCTCTGTATGTGTGTGCCTAGGCCTTGTAAGAGGAAAGAAGTCTTGAAATACCTTTTACTATGCAATTAATCTTTGTTCCTCCTATATCCACCACTTTGCTTTAAATGTTGTATAACTTTCTTAATGCTTGATAATTCTCAAATCCTACACAACTAATCAATACAAAGCAAATGTTTTTTGGATATAGAATTATGTCAACACAAAACCTAAAAACCTAACAACACTACTTCCATATTAACGGTCATTGTTTGAGGAGTGCAACCATCTTCAATTGTCATCCATGCTCGGTCAACCATTTGGAAACGATAGGACTCCATCTTGACTTTTCATGAGGCATTGTTCACCAAATTTATTACATGGGGTCTTAAGCTAGATGCTCCCTCTTTCCTCCCAAAATCACTCATAGTGTTTGGGGATTATGAATGAGATGCAAATGTAATACAACAAACAAATATACAAAAATAAAAGACACACACAAAGCATGGATCACCTAAGTATGTCTAGGCACCGGCTCTGATACCAACTGAAATTAAATTAAAAGCGTGTGTCTAACAACCTAGAAGGAGGGTGAATACGTTTTAACCAAATTAATTGCCAACTTTTCGGTTAATCAATATTAATCTCAATTAAACACCCCAAAACAAACATACAACAAATTCAAGTAAAAATGTGAAATATAAATAACACTTGTATTTAAGTGGAAAACCTTCGAGGAGGTAAAAACCATGGGATTAGCTAAAGCTAGCCAATCGAGACCTCAAATCCACTATTTGCAAAATGGTTACAACCTAGGTTGACCATATCACACCTATATGGTTACTAATCCACTTTTGCTACCCGTATGCCTTTAATAGTGATTATCGGCTCTTGCTTGTATACTACCACGGTACATACAAGACTTAACTCATAAAGAAGAGATATGCAACCTAATGTGAATATGTGAATATGTGAATATGCTAAATGCACAAATGCTAGGTCAACACATTTAATGCTTATCTAATCATGGATGAACGATTCAAACAATCCTAGATATAATGTTGCCATATGAAATACATATAACTTAGCTATATGAAATAAAAGCACACTTAGATGTATATGCAATGGCTATCACTATATAATAACCCAACAATCAACACTAAAATCTCAACTTGTAATTAAAATTTAAATCTTGATGCAAACAAGTCATAAAAGTGATTTCTTGTTAAGCAAGAACACAAAGATGAATGAAAATGGTGTTCTACACAAGGATGAACATAAGGAAGGTAGAACACAAGGATGCATGATGTGCAAATGTGGAGTGTGATGAATGGCATAAAATGTAGATTTCAAAGACATGTAAATAATTGAATTCAATGCATAACAAATGGTAATGCATGCAAGTGAGTGTGTATAACTATATCTCTTCAAATAAGAGTAAAGCCAAGTAATCTACCTTCCTTGAAGCACTTGAAGTCTAGTGGCTTTGATGATTGGTGATCTTCAAATCGTAGTCTACCCTTTAAAATATTGGAACCCAGTAGTGATTTTATCAGTGAAATAAGCCAATAAAATACTGAGACACTTACAAACCCAATGTTAGCTACTTCCACGTCTTTCGAGGCAATTGCTATATTCTTAATGACCGAGATCAACTTAGTAGGTTTGATGTCAAGAGTGATGAAGGCATTTTCCTTAGATATGCACTTAATAGCAAGGCCTATAGAGTTATGAATTTAAAAGCATGAAGTGTCATGGAATCATCAAATGTTGTCATTGATAATTATAGGACTAAAAATGATAACCATGAGGAGGATGTTTGTGAGAATGATGACCTTTATTTAAGGGAATGTGGTGTGACTTCAAGTGATGTGAAGTTAAATCAAATTGAAGAGGATTGTCAACCTCTTAATAGAGTCACTCATTTGGGCTCTAATGAACCCATTCCATGGGTTTGGAAATTCCATGATAAAAATTGTTAATAGCCTTTTCTAGCAAGGGTCCAAAGAAGAATTTTTCATTAGCTGATACCCGGTAAAACCTGGATCAAGTTCAATCCCAGTTCCCAGGTACTAGAAAAATGGATAATGAAATCTAGGAAGAGTTGCTGCCACATTATGTCTTTCACCTAGTACCATGGAGAAATAGTACCACGATACCATCTACCTAGTATCTTAGTATCGCGACACCTACCTAGTATCCAAGTACCGTGATATCAACCTGGGACCAACCCAGTAAGTAAGTCTCATCCACCCATTAGAGAGAATGGTATCGAGCAGGTGCAGGTATGATAAGATAAGAACTGCACCAGCAAAAGTGAACTAGTACACCAGAGACAATGGACCAGTGCCGTGTCCTAAGGTATACAACCAGAATTCATCTCAAACAAGGTAGACGTGAAGGTTGACATCTTCATCACTTAAAGCACCATGAATGAGATAAAATGGTCAGCCCAATCAAAATTTAGATATAACGAAAAATATTCCGTAATTAAAATGAGCAATTCCCACGTTAATTTATAGTCTTGGTCAACGCCAATCAACTTCGATGATTACAAATCAATTGGCCAGATTTTATAGGGATTGATTGGAAGAATCAGAGACTATAAATACAATGATAAAAATCTAAGAAAGAGATCCAAAATTTGAACACTTACACAGAGTATTCGCCATCACTTATATGGAGGTTTAAACATCACGATGTAGAAAAATATCCACTTATCGAATAACACAAGATCGACATCGCCAACTATGTAAGCGAGAGAGAGAAAAGAGAGTCCTATATTGAAAAATATTACCATCATTGTATCAATCTTGAGAATAATAAAGCAGTCCATTCATATTATTTTTACTCGATACGTGTTTCACCCCCCTTTCATTGTATCTTTATTATCAGAATCACTTTACCTAGAGGTACCTACCCCACTATAATCTTCTAGGTTGTAACTTGAGGGTTTTGACCGAAATTCTACATCCAAACAAATTTTTGGTTAACTTTTTTTTAGCTCTTTCTGTGGGAAACTTTCCAAACCCATAAAAAACATATAAGCTCTATTTTTACAGTGTACCAGTATAAGGCTCTGATCCTCCTAAGGACAGCCTGAACCAAAGGGGCACCAGTCAATCGTTTCAACTCGAAATGTTTAGAAATGAGGAAAGGGATCGAAGCACCGTAACACAACATCAGTCCCTCCTACAAATGTGCGGGCCAGGCTAGGCCAAGCCAGGCCAAGCCAGGCCAACCTGGAATAGCAGGTTGCGGCATTTGTGAAGAGTATCCACCTTCTGAAGATCATGGATAGAATCATACCTTAGTTCATTGTACCCGGTACCAGGGGTGATGCTACTAGGCAAGGTACCTGGAAACCAGCCATTGTTAGACTTGGGCCACCACCCCCGGTCCCTGATTGGTAAACAAACTTTCAACCTTGGTAGCTCAAATTTGCATTCGATATCCCTCCTAGAGAGCATCTCTCTTAACAAAACCGGTAGCGAAGGAGAGGCAACCGTAGACTTCTACTGGTAGCAGCACGAGTCTAAGAAGAAGCGAGTAAGGAAACCTCCCTTAAAAAAAGGATTGAGATGAAGCATCCGTGGCGTTAGAGGGATCCAAAAATAAAGATTCAGAGGTTGAGTCCAAGCGCCTTCATGACCAGCTTACCAAGATATCCAAGGAGATTCAAGAGTTTAAGAAAAGTAAGTACTGGGAGAACCTGAATGATCCCTTAGGTGAGATGAATGCATATTTCTCGAGAAGGATCAGAGAGGTTAAATTGCCTCATAAATTCAAGATTCCATCTGAAAAGTTCTTGGGACGGAGGATCCATTATTCCACCTTGAAAGTTTATGCACCAGAAAGAGGTCCAGAACGATACACGATTTGTAATATGTAGGATGTTCCCAACAACCCTAACCAACTTTGTTAAGATATGGTTCAGAAAGTTACCTCCAAGTAGTGTTGATTCTTTTATACGATTAACAATTGATTTTTATGCTCAGTTCTAGAGAATCAAACCTCACCCTAAGGGTCCCATCCCACTCCAATACATCATCCAAGAGTGGGGAGAATCACTGAGGTCCTTTGTAGAGAAGTTCAATAAAGAGGTGGTCAAGATGAGGGTATTTACATAAAAGTAAACAATGGCTAATTTTAGAAGGAATCTGTGGGCTGGTAGACTTTTCTGATCCTTTGCAAAGCACCCACTTGAGATGTACTGGGAGGCTTACGGTATGGCCATGGAGCAGGTGGATATATAAACGAGCAGCTCAGTGTCAAGATGGAGCATGTTGACCTAAGGTCTGCCAAGTGTCCGAAGAAGGAAGCACCTACATGTAGACATTTTTAGAAGGTTCAAAATCAACCGATCTACGGCTGACCACCTTTCATCCCATTCTAGTGGGAGCGGTAGCCACCTAAAAAAACCATTATTAGAGCAATACATCCACCGTGGGTTGTATAACAAATAGCAAGGGATGAAGAAGGTTATAACCACTACACCACTCTCAACACTTCCTATTAGGCCATCTATCTCACCATCTAAGACACGGGATTGATTAGGAAACCCAGTCCCATGAAGGTCCCAATTGACTTGCGAAATAGCTACAAATATTGCGACTTCTATGAGGACGTAGCATACAACATGTCAGAATGTTACAACCTTCACAATCAGATTAAAGGATTTATAAGAGGAGGCTATTTTGTTGAATTTTTTCAATAAGTAGGTGATAGCATCCGTGAAAGGAAGAAAGTACAAGTAGAAATCGAGGAAGTAGAAGAGAGAAGAAAAGAGAAAGGGAAAGATTTGATGCAGCAGATCCAGATAGTCCATACTATCAGTGGAGATCCCAAGCTTGCAGAAACTTCTAACAATTCCAAGAAGAATCATGATAGGAATGCACCCCAGCTTAGCGAGGGACAAAACATTCTCAAGATCGCTAAAGGGTCATAGGGACCTTCTCGTTCAACCCAGATTGTATTCACCGAAGATGACGTTTATAACATGGTACAACCCCATGATGCCCCATGGTCGTTGCAGTGCAGATAGCTAACTGTCTGGTCCTACATGTCCTTATTGATACCGAGAGTAGTGTTGTCATCCTTTTCAAGGATGCACTTGAGAAATTTAACTTGAAACTCCATTGCTACAACAGTTGTACCAAGCCTCAGCATAGGTTGACTAGGGACTCATTGGTACCTACTGGGTTGATGATCCTGCCGATGATAGTTAGGCAAGCACATCTCCAATAAAAACTCATGACATATTTTATTGTAGTCGATACCCCATCCGTCTATAACGTTACCCTAGGAAATGGCTTTCCTATCATCAAACAATGATTTCCTAGAAGTTTAAGTTTATGGAGGAAATGGAGGAAGAAGATAGAGTTTAGGCCAATGGTCACTCTATGGAAGAGCTAGATGATATACCTATGAGAGGGGATGATCCCTCGAAGGTAGTGAAAATAGGAACCTTGCTAGAAGAAAGAGTAAAGGTAGGTCTAGTATGACTCCTTCGTAAGTTTAATGATATATTTGCTTGGAGTCACGATGAGATGCCTTGAATCTCATTAACCTAGATAGCTCACAGGTTAGTAGGGGATGCTACATTCAAACCAGTCAAGCATAAGTGGAAGCATTTTAACTCGAAAAGAAATGATATAGTACAGGAGGAAGTAGACAAGCCCTAAAGGCCAAATTCGATAGGGAATCCTGGTACCCTAAGTGGAACACCAACATAGTCATGGTGACCAAGGTAAATAGGAATGGATCATGTGCGTAGATTACACAGATCTCAACCATGCATGTCTGAAGGACAGTTTTGTTAGGTTTTTGAGTCTTATGTTGGCATAATTCTATATCAAAATGAAATATCCTTTGCACTGATTAGTTGTCTAGGATTTACGATTTATCAAGCTTCAAGGAAATTGGATAACATTTCAAGCAATGTGATATCTACAAGAGGAACAAGCTTTATTGCATATCAAAAGGTATATCTAGACCTCTTTCCTCTTTCAAGGCCAAGACACACACACACATTGCATCCATGTGTCCCTACATTATTGTGCACATTTGGTATAACACATACACACACATATTGGTATATGCACATGCATTAGATTTAGTTGACAAATTTTGTAAATAGCATGTTCTAGGACTATATCTAGGAAACGACATACTCGTGTGTTCATGTATGTTTGTTTGTGTTTGCATGATATTAGACTTGAAATTGTGCTTATAATATTCCTCATTGAGTTTCGGTTGTTTTGGTTACTCATTCATTAGTTTTCAAGTTTAGTAGTGGAAGTTATGAAACTTTTCGTGCATTCTCAAACATGGTTTATATCCTTATGTATCGAGTCAATTTCCATATATTTTGTGAAATTTTTGTTGACATTCATGTACATGAGGGAGTCCCAGTTCATAATATATAAATGGATACGAAATTGGAGTTCAAAGGTGAAAGAACGATCAAAGAATGCGAGGATTACGTAAGGGAATAGGTGCTGCCTTGCAACCCTTCCTCGTGGAGGCGTATGGCCTTCATAGGAATAAGTGCCCTCTGCTCTCATGGAGGCCACACACCTCCACGGGATGCATAGGTGGAAGCCCTCATTGGTGGACTTATTTCCCTCTTCTCTCTTTCACTTAAATATTCTTTTCCCTCCCACATTTCAAGCTAAGAAGAAAAATTGAAGAACTTGTGTAGAGATTTTCTCCCAAAATTTCTCATCTTCCAAACAACATATCTCACTCATTTGATGTCCATTTTGAGTGATTCAAGTTTTAGAATCTTCGTCTACTAGTCCTTTATCATTTAGCCTAAGGTCATTCGATCAAGATTTCTTGTAACTTTAATCGTAAAAATGAAAATGCACATTTTTCTTTTAAGGTACTTATTTCTTTCTTGAGTTTTGTTCTTCAAGTCTTCCATTAACTTGGGTTTTATTCTTCTATATGTGTATGTTTGATGCATAAACATTCGTTAGAGTTAGAATCTAATGAAGCTAGTTTGTGCTTAAATAGACTTGTATATTGAGTTAGGTTTCTTCAAATCTATGTTTTCACATGTTTGGGAGTTGTGTTGTGCTAGCTTTTAATCTAGGGCTATTTGTGTGTTAATTGATCTTATTTAAATGATTGATAGCCTTTATATGTGCTAGATCTTTTAAATTAAGTATTTGTAGAAATAGCACATTTGTTTGTATATTTAGAGCCTAATAGAATTTAATTTATTTCTAGAGAATACATGTTCTAAATGTTTGCTAGAGATTTATATTGATCATATTAATTGCCTCTAGCATTTTTAGTTGTTTGAACAAAATCTAGGTTTTTGGTATGTGTTAGGAGTTTCACATACACCAGATTGTTTGTTCATGTCGTAAGATCTAGACAAACTTGTTTTATGCATTTTGATGAATATGTCTAGTTATTCATGAAATGTGCTTAATCCATACATTTCATTGTACATACATCTTTTGTATGAACGCATTGTTTTTAAGATAGTAAACTAGAAATCAAACTTTGTGTTATTATTGTTCATTTCTAGTTTCCGTAGGATATATTGATTATATATTCTGTGTTTCATGTGTTCGCATAATTCGCAGTTCACTTAGATTATTTCCCTTGCAAGAGGTAGGGAGTCTCCTAATGGAGTTTGTATCATCGATTTGAGCAAAGAGTCCATTAACAACCATTTTACAAAGGGACCAAATAAATATTTTCCACATGTTTTCACCTAGTAGGATGCACCACCTGATACCGGCTCAGGTCAGCCAACCTTAAGATACCAGGTTTTACACTACCTAAGTATCCTGAATCTATTGTCTGGAAGAGGGTCGACATCCACGTCTCTAAAAACTATCGAGTTCCAGGACAAGCCAATATCATGGTACTATCTGCTCAATATCTTGATACAAGGATGTTTGATTGGTACCCGGGTACCTCGATACTACCATCTGGGTGACATCAGCATATATAGAAAGTGCCAAGTAACCGATTGAGCAGGAACCATGATACTTCCTACCTAGCACCTTGACATTAGGACGATGGACTGATATCCAAGCATCTTAATACAGTCTTGTAACAAGTTCCAGGTACTTGTCTTACCCATCGAGCTAGAAGAAAGTTGGTCGAAAAGTTCTAGAACAATTGGCCAAGCACCATGCCACAAAAATGGTACCTCGAGATACCTCAACATCAGTACGCAAAATCGTAATTCTCCTCCAAGCTACAAAGTTGACTTCTTCGCCATTAAAGCATCATAATGTGACCAAATAGGTCAATAAATTCGCCATTCATTAGAATTTAAACGTAAACGAAAACCTGATGCAATCAACGGGAGCAATTCCTAAGTAATTTGATTCCCCCAATCAGCACCAACAATTTTAAGTAACATGGCCAGTTAATCAGTCTAAATTACAGGGATTTGATTGATAATCAAGAGGGGTTAAAAAGGGACGTCAGGATCTGGACAAGGTATCAAGGAATTGAGATAAAAGGCAAAACTTCATAGCCATTTTTCTTACCTCAGAATATTTAGCAACTTATTGACATGAACGAATTTGCCATCAGCAATTGTGTTTTGAGAGTGAGAAAGGGAGAGAAAAAAAGAATGTGGTGTTACTAATGTTGAACTAATTCAATGATTATTGAACACCTTTGTAATCAAATCATCCATTTTTTCAATAAAACAGTTCACCATTAGCATTTACATTATTCCTTCTTTTTTCCTTCATCTCTCAAATCTCCCAGGTACGAAGTACCTATCCCCCGTAGCTTACCTAGGTAGCGGTGTTAGGTTTTAGATTTGTGTTGGCTTGATTCAATAACAAAACACTATTTGTTTGTATTGCTTAGTTGCTTAGGTGGTTCGTGATTAGATTGGTCTTCAATGATGGAAATCGACTTCGCATGCAAAGTTCATCTTCAAAAGGATATATGCTTACTTGGATGCTAAGGTATAAAGATTCTTCCTCCTCTTGCAAGGCGTAGACACACATACTGAATTATAGGCACACACATACAATTCATTCATATGTGTCCCTGCAATGTTGTGCACCAAGTATAGCACATTCACACACTTGAAGATGAATGCTCATGCATTGGTATAAAATAACATGTTTTGGAATATGCATGATTGGAGACTATCTTTATGTAGTTTGCATTCTAGTGTGAATTGTGTTTTTAAGTGTATATGTTTGTATAACATGGATATTGAACTTGAATTTAGTCTTAAATCAATTTTGATTGAGTTCCGGTCATTTCGGTTACTCATACTATTGATTTAAAGTTCTATGTCAAAAGATACTGCACTTTCAACTCATGTTGCATACATTGGCTTCGTCCTCATATTTCGAGTCGAATTATTATTTTTCTTTGTTAAATATCTTATATTTCCATGTTTATGAGGGAGTCCCGGTTCATAATCTTCAAACAGATTCAAATTCGGAGTCCAGAGACCAAAGAACGGTCGAAGAACGCGAGAGAAGAGCAAGGGAAGAAGTGCCATGGCACAACCATCACTTGGCACCTTCCTGAGATGGCACGTGTCCATCTCGGCCCCAAAGCCTTACTGCCCCGAGATGCCCACTTGTCATCTCTGGGAGGCACTAAGGCATGAGAGAAAAATGGTCATTTGGTTTGTTTCTCTTTAAAATCTCTCATTCTCTCTCATTCATTAGACAAGTTGAGAAAAACGAATTTGAAGAACAAGTGCAGAATTTTTCTCTCAACATTTTGATTTTTGTTTTTGTGATAACTTCATTTTAACTCCGAATCACTTGATTCAAAAACCGATTTTCAGTGTATTAAAGAGAACTACAAACCCCAAGCATTTTCAGAACCAAATGATGTCTTGATTATTCACAGTGTTCATAATTTCAGTTCGAGATTTCATCCTTGTTGGTAAAATCATCTTCTTCTTAGTTTTCTTCTTGGATCTTCTTATTGATTGATGCCTTTTGATTAAGAAGCATGACTAAAATGATTTTGATATCATTTGGTGGTTTGTTGATTTGATTTTCAAATTTAGCTAGATTTGTGATAAGCTGATTGATTTGTGCTAAACATGATAATCATGAAATTGTTTCTAGAAATATTTTGTTCATATGTTGATTGCTTGAGTGTGTAACTCTTATTTGAAATAGTGGATTTTCGTTTACTAGTGGTTGTGGTATCAACCCGTGGATGTTTCCTCTTAGGAGGTTTTACCACGTAAATATCTTGTGTTGATTTTTAGCATCTTTAATTTCTTCACCTAGTTTATTGGTGTTGCTTGAACATTTGCTTTGTCATATATCATTTTGGATATTATACTAAGTGTTGTATAAGATTGCTTGTGTTTTTAAAGAAGATTAAAATTTTAGCATATACCTATTCACCCCACCCCACCCCCCCGTAGGTATATTTTACACTATAATTGGTTAAGGGAATTTACAATTTGTATCAGAGTTGGTGTCTAGAAGTAATTAGATAGGTCCATATTATAGTGTTTGTTTTTTTTATGCTATGGGTGATTTGTTACCGAAAGGTTCTTCTAGTGCTAGGCTTCCACTATTAAATAGTGGTAACTACTCATTTTGGAAAACTATGATGAAAGCCTACATTAGATCCATGAGTGATGTGGAAGAGGAAAAGAAGTCCTCGGATATTCATGAATATTCTAGAAATTACGTTGCTCAAGTGGCCATATATGAAGGAAGATTTGAGGATAGTAGTGAAGACTCCTTATGTAGTGCGGAAAGTGAATACTCTTCAAGTAATGAAGATAGTGAATTCTCCTAAATCATGATGAAACAAATTTCAATGACAAGATCCTTCAACTAACTAGTGAAAATGCCAAGAAGAATGACGAGAACAATAATTTGAAGTTTATCAATGTAATTTAGTGGTGATAATCAAAGCTCTTGAAAATGAGAAGAATATGTCCTTGGAGAAGATAAGCAAGCAAAGTGAAGTCATTAAGGAGCATAAAGAAACCATTGAAAAATACTTTTCAAGGATAGAAGATAGTGCTCAAGAGTTAGATGATTTAAAAGAAGACTTTACTATGAGGTTGTTTATCAAGGAAGGAGTGAATAAGCAAATAGAGAATAAAGAGCTTAAGGAAAAAATTCTTATTCTAGGGAAATAACTTGAAAAATAGTAATAAAAGACTAAGAATTTTGAAACAAGAAGTTGAGCAAATAGATGATTCTCTTGATCGTGCTAAAAGACTTGAAAATGTGCTTAGAGTCAAAATTAGTAAGCATGAGTGTCAAGAGAAGATGCTTAGTGGTAAGCTTGATGAGGCTAACAAGATGATAGGTAAGATGTCATCTAGTGCCAGTAAAGTAGAAACTCTCATCAAGATTGGTAAGCATCCTAGTGACAAAAGAGGATTAGGTTATGTGAATGAAAAGGTTACACCTTCATCTAACAATTCTACTTTTGTCAAAGCAAGTGGTAAAGTGAATGTAGGTACTCTCTCTAACGGTGAAGCTATGGATGTAACCAGAGGTGCCTCAACATCAACAATGAGCAACAAAAAAAAATCTCAACAAGGTCAAAGATAAAAATCATCATTTTCTCATGCAAAAGACAAAGCATCAAGGAATGGACATCAAAGAGGTAACAATGTGAGAAGGTATGCTACTTCAAATGCTCAAGCTAAAGGTAACCCTCTCAAATTTGTACCTATTTGCCATTTTTGTAACATGGTAGGACATATAAGACCTAGATGCTATGAATACATTCATAAATGCAAATATGAGAATGATTTGTATGATATGTCTTTGATAAATGGTCCTATGCAATCATCGATGTATAGAACTAGATCTAGACCTAGGAAGACCATGAAAAAGCATGTTGAACAAAATATTGTTGACGACTTGCTTGTGAAAACACATGTTGTGCCTCATACTACTATGCATAAAAAGGTTGATAATGCTTTGTTTGACTTGTTTGAAAATGTGACGAATATAGTCAATTTGCATGATAGTAAGCCAAAGAATAAGTCAAAGCATGTTGTTAGTAGTAATGAGAAGCATGGTGTTAAGAAAATTTGGATTAGAAAAGGCTCAACTACTATTTCTTTCAAAACCAAAGACAAAGACAAAATTAGCTATGGAATTTCTCAACCAACTTCTCAACCAAAGCATGAACACTCAAAAGGTAATTTTTCTAAATTTATTCCGGTTTGTCATTATTGCAATGTAATTGGTCACATTGACCTAGATGTTATGAATATATTAGGCAATGCAAACTAGGGAATAATATGCATGCTAGTGAGTTGAACAAATTTTCTTTGAAAGATTCTAAACATGATAATGGCTTTGATGGTTTGAAAAATGTGCATATTGGTCATGATCATTTGAAGAAACTTACTAGGAAAGTTTGGATTAAAAATCATGATGTGAAAAAGGTTCCTAGTCATTCTTCTAAACATGTTGATATTGATAAATCTTTGAATGTTGTGCATAATAATGATAAACATGTGAAGAAGAATGTCAAGAAGATTTGTATGGATGAGAATGTGAAAAAACATGATGGTCAAATATCTTGTATTGATGAAATATTTGTGTGTGGCAATAACAATGAGTTTAAAATGAGTGATATTTTCATGAAGAAGATAGTTGATGATCTATCTTCTAGATTTCATATTGCCATGAGTAATGATCATGATGTTATTTGTGTTGGTTCACCTAAGACCAATATGGTCAAAGGTGAGTGCTCATACTTGATTGAGTAGCACATATGAGAATATTTTTTTGTTCATGTTTGATAAGAGTTCTAAGTTTGATGCTTGACAAAGTCATTTGTAATATGCTCGATTTACTATTAATAACTTGGTGTCTCTAGTCAATACATGGACTTAATATTCCCATACTTTTACTATGATGGTCAAAATTTGTTGGTTGACTTTAGAGAAGTTCAATTTTGAAATCTGTTTGGTGTAATTTGTTAAGACTTTTGGAGAAAGTAATTTTATATGTTTGTTTGAGTTGAGATGTTTAGTCTTTATTCTCTTGGGAAGATACACCAACAACTTGTTGTCATGAGGACAAACAAGTCAAGAGAGCTCATAAAAAGGGCAAAGACTTTACGTTGATGAAAAAGCTTGCTAGGTATATCTCTACTCTAAAGCTTGCTTTCTTGATTCATCTTTTCAACTCTATGTGTGCATTACATCATGTAGCATGTCATATTAGAGAACTAGTATAGCTTTCATATGGTTCTTGATGACATTTTCTCTTTAAAGATCATTTAGTGATTTGTTAACAACGATCTTATATACATTGTGTGAAATGCTTGTTTGATTGATGAGTGGCATACTTTTGAAAAAAATATGAGCTTCATATTCAATGAAAGCTACTCTATTAAGAAGTAAAGATCTTAAGTAAGTCTCTTTGTATTTCTTTTAGATCATGTGCTTTTAAACCTTTAAAAAAATTGATTTTCAAAAGTGCACACTTTGCTTCTCTCATATGTTTAGTTTTAGTAAGTTGAGTTTGAAGATATGTGAGTTATGGATGCACCTTGAAGTCTTTTGATTAGTACATTTAAGATGACCTATGGTTAGTATCCATTTTGCTTCTGCAACTACATAGAACTCAACGAGCACCTTCATGAAAAGGGCTACACACTTTGGTTGTGAAGCCACCAAATGTAGGAAAGGGCTACACCATTGTGATGAGTGAAAGCCGTTATGAATTGTATATTTTTATGTTTAAAAAAATCAAAAAAGTGTTGCAAAGAATCAATAAAATAAATATTTGATTCAAACCCTAAAAAAAAATAGAGGAAGGCTTAAAGGAGTATAGTTGAAAATTGTGATTGCTCGAGTTGAAAAACAGAAATGGGATTACGAGCCACATGCACACACACACTCATATGTTGAAATCTATTCTCTTAAAAGCAAAAATTTCATGATGATAATTGGTTTGACTTTTTATGGAAAAGCTTAGGATGAATAGATGTTGATATGGTTTGCATGTTGATGATCCTATTACTCTTTTATATATGTTTGAAGCAAATCCACACACACACTTATTTTGCTTACAAGTGAATTTGATTTGCTAGCAATTTTAGAAGAATTATGAGAGAGATTGAAAATCTTGGTGTATCTCTCATAGTTTGTGGAGCTTATTTTGTTGAATTTCTTTAAAATTGCTTGATTGTGTGGATATCATTGTGAACAATATCCTATTTTAATCTTAGATAGAGCACTTATCAAGGGGGAGCATAGTATGCTAGACTTTGTTCTCTTTTATGATAAGTGCACATGATTTTATTTAGATAAAAACATGACATATTTGAACAATGAAAATGCATGTTACTTATCTCATATATTTGCTTCGATCTCTTATTAAACTCTTGTTTGTCTCTTTGACTATTCCTTGACAAAAAGGGGGAGAAATGTATACCTCACCATGTGTGGAAGAAATTTACCTCTTTGTTGATTATTGACATTCTTGTATTAAGGGGGAGTAAAGAATTCTCTTAATTTGAGGTTAAAGAACTAAAGAGAGTGCTTTAAAGTTAACTTTTATATGAGATAAATGATTTCTTGTTTGATTTTTGTGGATATATCTCACCAATCTTCTAGTAGAAGATCTCTTGTTTGTTTGGTTGTGCTTGTCTCACAAGTGCCTTAATGATTATAGAGGAGAATCTGGAAGACTCATAAAGACTTGAAGATATGTTAGTTTAGGGTTCTCATTGTAATGTGAGGATGTGAGAATGCAATCAACTATGAGTGGTCATTGTATGGTGAGGTTGAGGTTTTGCCATGGAACAGCCAAAGGGGGAGATTGTTAGGCTTTAGATTTGTGTTGGCTTGATTCCATAACAAAACGCTCTTTGTTTGTATTTCTTAGTTGCTTAGGTGGTTCGTGAGTAGATCGGTCTTCAATGATGGAAATCAACATCGCATGCAAAGTTCATCTTCAAGAGGATATATTCTTACTTGGATTCTAAGGTATCAAGATTCTTCCTCCTCTTGCAAGGCGTAGGCACACATACATAATTCATACATATGTGTCTCTGTATCATTATGCACCATTATTGGTACACATATACAATTCATTCATATGTGTCCCTGCATCATTGTGCACCATGTATAACACATTCACACACTTGAAGATGAATGCTCATGCATTGGTATGAAAATAACATGTTTTGAAAAATGCATGATTGGAGACTATCTCTATGTAGTTAGAATTCTAGTGTGAATTGTGTTTGTATGTGTATATGTTTGTATAACATGGATATTGAACTTTAATTTAGTCTTAACTCATTCTTGATTGAGTTCCGGTCATTTCAGTTACTCATACTACTGATTTCAAGTTCGAAGTCAAAAGATACTGCACTTTCAACTCATGTTGCATACATTGTCTTCGTCTTAATATATCAAGTTAAAATATTATTTTATGTGTTGAGTATCTTTATTTCCATGTCCGTGAGGGATTCTTGGTTTGTAATTTTCAAGCGGATTCGAATTCGGAGTTCGGAGGCCACAGAACGGTCGAAGAACGCGAGAGCGTAAGGGAAGAGGTTCGATGGCACAAGCCATCACTTGACACCTTCCCGAGATGGCGCGTGGCCATCTCGGCCCCAAAGCCTTGCTGCCCCGAGATACCCATGTGGCATCTCGGGGAGGTACTAAGGCATGATAGAAAAATGGTCATTTGGTTTGTTTCTCTTTAAAACCTCTCATTCTCTCTTATTTATTAGACAAGTTAAGAAAAACAAATTTGAAGAACAAGTGCAGAATTTTTCTCTCAACATTTTGATTTTTGTTTTTGTGATAACTTCTTCATTTCAACTCCGAATCACTTGATCAAATACCGATTTCGAGTGTCTTGAAGAGATCTACAACAACAAGAATTTTTAGAACCAAAAGATGTCTTGATTATTCACAGTGTTCAGATTTTCAGTTCGAGATTTCATCCTTGTTGGTAAAATCTTCTTCTTCTTAGTTTTCTTCTTGGATCTTCTTAATGATAGATGCCATTTGATTAAAAAGCATGACTAAGATGATTTTGATATAATTTTTTGGTTTGTTGATTTGATTTTCAATTTTAGCTAAATTTGTGATAAGTTGATTGATTTATGCTAAACATGATAATCATGAAATTGTTTCTAGAAATCGTTTGTTCTTATGCTTGATTGACTATTTCTAGATTTAATTTCATTTTCTAAGAACTAGGTCTACATCAATTGGTATATTCATTTCATTTATTTTGTTCTTAGTTGATAACATGCTTAGGCTGCCTAGATACATTTGTGATTGTTCTTTGAAAGCATAATCTAGATATCTAGTTGCATGTCCATAGAATTTGTTGATCATCATTTTCTATGTTGAGTGTTTGTTTGTGTTTTGCATTCATGATCACTTAGAAGCCTTGTGAAGAGGTAGGAAGTCTCATATCTTAGAGTGATTCTTTGATTTGAGCAATTGGAAGTCTTAGCTAGAGTCCGGAGGACTTGGATAGCTAAGCAAGTGAAAGTCTCGAAAGAGGTGTGAGACCTCGGATTGTTGAGCAAGGAAGTCTCAACTAGAGTCAAGAGGACTCAGATAGTTGAGTAAGAAGTCTTGCCTAGGGTCGGGATGATCCTAAAAGGTGAGCAAGGAATCTTCCTAGAGACTGGAGGTCTTGGATAGGAAGTCGGCTTAGTAGATCACTAGGTTCAAGGGCAGAGTAAGAGTGATAGCTTGGAGAGCATGTGTTGATTGCTTAAGTGTGTAACTCTTATTTGAAATAGTGGGTTTGCTTTTTCCAGTGGTTGTGGTATCAACCCGTGGATGTTTCCTCTTAGGAGGTTTTACCACATAAATATCTTATGTTGATTTTTAGCATCTTTAATTTCTTCCCGTAGTTGATTTGTGTTGCTTGAACATTTACTTTGTCATATATCATTTTGGATATTATACTAAATGTTGTATAAGATTGCTTGTGTTTTTAAATAAGATTAAAATTTGAGCATATACATATTCACCCCCCCCCCCCCCACTCTAGGTATATTTTACACTATAATTGGTTAAGGGGATTTACAAGCGGATTGAGGGTGGTAACTGATATTCTTTACCTTAAGTGAATTTTAGGTTAACAGAGTCTTAACTAGCAATGGGATGATTCGAAAAATTAAGCAAGGAATCTTGGCTAGGATTGAGGTGATCTGAATATCTAAACAAGGAGCCCTTGATTAGGATCGAGGTGATCTAGATAGCTAAGTAAGGAGTCTTGACTAGGGTCGGGGTGATTCAAATATTCTGGCAAGGAGGGAAAACTTTCATTCGTAAAAGGCTTACAGGTACGATAGGTGGGATATCCAATAGGAAGTGTATCATGTGGATTGGTCACTTATAAGGGTGTTGTAGGGAAGAATCGGTTCAAAACGTGGCGGAAGCGTAAAATTAGGGTTTGGCATATTTTAAAAAATGTTCCTTTAATAGAAAGAACCTTAACCCTAGATTAATTGACGTATATTAAATGTATCGTACCCTTTTCTCATGACGATTGAACTAGCACAGAATTGAATCCACAAGATCTTCCAATCCAATCACGAATGTGAATCACCTAGGAATATGGGTTTCCTTTGTTTAAATTGTATACTTGAGGATGGAAACAAACAAAATCTTTCTTTTGTTAGTCATAATAATCCTCCAAGAAGAAAAATAAAGTTCGCTAGGTCACTTGTGAATTATCAATAAATTTGATTGAAACATGCGTGAACCTTAATTCGATGTTGTACACAAAACCTCTTAATGTAAAGACTACTGGTGCACTAACGAAAAAAAAAACGTTATTTCTTCCTTTTCTTATTTGCCGAATTTTCACACACCAATCTTTAGAGTTGGACGAATTTATTTAGAGCAAGAACCAAATTCTCTACATTCAAAATTCTCTCTCAGCCGAATTTTACTCTTGTATAAACCCTACCCTTGGTCGAATTTTCTTGTTGAATAAAACCTAGCCTTGGCAGAATTTCTCAAGTAAAATTATTGCCCTGGCCAAATTTAATAGGTAGCATAAATAAGAGACCAAATCCTCTCCTAAGAAGGATTTACTTGGTGGGTAAGAATCCTTTCCTTAGGTGGATTTACTTGGTGACCAAGAATCCTTTTCAAAAAAGAATTCTTTTCTACACCAAAACTCCTAATCCAACTCAAATAGTGTATTTATTCAATAACCAATTATTGAATATAATTAAATTGTGACTAAATTAAAACTTCCTAATTTGATCAATTGTCAACTAGAGTTTTATTAGAAATCAAAAATTTCCTAATTTGTCTAGATTAATAAATTTCTTTTATTTATCTACTTATCAAATCTAGTATTTGATACTTATCATATTACCAATAATATTATGATAAAAGGAGACCTACTTCTACTAGGAAAAAAATTTGACTTTTAATTAAATAATTATTTAATTAACAAATTAATTAATTTCCATTTAATTAAATAATAACATAAAAAACATTATAATAAGCTATTATATATAGCCTTAGCAGCCCAAGCCAATATATATGGGCTATATATTTTTTTCCTATTTTATTAAATACATTGGACTTTAATAAAAAGTCCATATGTGAACTAGACTCACTCTTACTAAAAAAAACAAGTCCACATGCCTTAATACAATTCTAAATGGACCCATAAATTTGTCCGGTAGAATATACGAGTGATTCATGCAAGTTCGTGTGAATTGGGGATCTTGGCGGGCTATCTAAAATTTAGCTCCAATAGACATAACCTAATCACAATCAACAAATGATTCACTTAAGTCCGATTTATTAATTTTAGTTCATTCCACTAAATAACTAAAATTGAACTCTTAAATAGAGATAGAATAGGTTGATATTGTTAATTCATGCCCTAGGCAATCTTAATGGTGAAAGTGTATCCTCGTAAAGAATATCTGTAATCGCCAAGAGCTCATAGACTGCCTAAAGCTCTCCAGGTTACCATATTTACTCATATGACCACATTTTAAACTTGGATATTTTGACTTGTTCAGAAGCCTTATTTCAATAGACACTATCGAAAAATTAAAGTTAAGATTTAATATCCATTACCTCAAAACATCCATATGATGATATTCAACTTTCATTTAACAAATGGAGCCATGATGTCTATATCTATAAATGAAGTCCACTATCGATTAACAAATGAATGCCACCAAACTATAAAGGATAAACTATGCTATATAATCGTACTTATTGATAGCTCAAATGATAACACTTACAACCATAAGTCCATCATTTATCTTAGGATCGAGATAGACTCTCAGATTGTATTCGAGTGAAAACATGTATCCATTGACGGATCTAGATAAAGTATCTCACTGTGATCATATTCAATTCACCTAATGCACTAGATTCCTTTACCCAAAGACACCACACTTTGGTGATTTAAGACTCATCATAACACATTTGATCCCACTCAAATGCTAGCAAAAGAATCTATAACTTTAACAAGATAAAGGCGACCAACCTTTATCTTAAGTTTTGAATATTATTTAAGACTAACTAAAGAATTGTGTCTACCTCATACATATCTAGATGTACGAACAATTCTGCTTTTCTAATAATCTTTTGACCTTACGATTATTTACTTTTGACAATTATAATAATTAAACTATAAATGCTATAAGATTTGTTAAACTAGAAAACACTTTTATTAATATGAAATGATTGTAAAATACATTATTACACTCTTGCTATCGAGCATAATCCCAACAGGTGTACTTTTATTCAACAAGTTAAAGTTGTTTTGCCGGTGGTCGTGGTATCAACCCATAAATGTTTCCTCTTAGGTGGTTTTACCATGTAAAAATCATGTGTTCAATATCTCTATACTTATTGTTAACCGAAAATTCACTTTGGGTAAAGAATTTTAATTAACACCCTCAAGCTATAACCTAGTAGGCTATAGTGGGGTAGGTCCCTACCGTGATTAAAGCAGAGCAAATGAAATAAAAGAAGCAGTGACAAAGTATAATATGTATGAGGAGAAGGAATGTTTTATTGAATATAAGGCGTATTGATATAATGTTGGTGATTCTCTCTTCTCTATCTATCCCTCACTCCCATAAACAGTTGGCAATGAAGATCTCGTATAAGTCTATAGGTGGATATAATTTTGTATAGTGATGGTGAAAACTCTCTCTATTGACAATGACAAACACAATTTTTGGTCTTAGATTCAAGATTTAGAATCCAGATCCCTTCAAATTTTGGCGTTTGTCTTTTTACCCCCTCTAGTCTATCCAATCAAATCCCCTTAAAGTGGGCCGATTGATTTGCGGTTTATCGTAATTGATTGGCGTTGATGAAGGCTATCAATTAACTTGGGAATTGCTCCTTTCAATTAAGTCACAGTTTCTATTTATATTTAGTTTCAAATTAGTTGACCTATTTGGTCTTATTTATGGTGCTTTAAATGGCGAAGGGATCAACCTTTTTCTTCCGCATTACTTGAGGAGAAACATCGACTCTGTACCTTTGAGACGTGGTACCCTGATGTACCAGTCTACTCTTGCTATCGTGGCATTTTTTCTAGCACGCTCGTACCTTCACGTTACCAACCCTCCTACCTGGCAAATGAGGTGCACATACTGGGTAGGTTCTTGACTGATGATACAGTACTTGTACTCCAGATAAGTGTTATAGTACCTGGATACCAGTTAAGAGGTATCCTGATATCTAGATACTAAGTAAAGGCATGATATAGCCTTTTCCCGATTGTGGTGTCACTAGTTCCTAGCACCTGAGAACTAGTCCCGATTCGGATTTTACCAGGTAGAAGTTGATGGAAAATTCTTCTTTGGTCCCTCATCAAAAAAGACTGTTAACACTTATCTCTTTGATATTTGTATATGTGTTGTTGAATATCTTGTTTGGAACTTTAATGTTTGATATTCTTCTATGAACAAGATTTTTATGTGTAAATGTTGCATAAAGTAGAATTTCATCACATGCAAATTGTAGACTAAGTTGACTTTGCTTGACTAAGCATGTCTTTTAATGATCTATATGTGCTTGTGTTTGCTTAGTAAAATGTGATACATGCTATCTAGAAGGACAAATTTGTATTTGTTTCAAGGGATTGAAAAGAGGTATAAAAACCAATTCACCTCCTCTAGGTTAGCTTTAGGCAAATTAACCGTGTTTGTATTTTCAAGTTTCCCCTTACCGAAGATAGACCAGCTGATAGATTCAACTGTTGGAAACAAGCTCTTAAGCTTCATGGACGCCATCTTAGGGTATAATTAGGTTATGATGTACCCCATCGACTAGTACAAGACCATTTTTATCACCGATCATGGCCTTTGTTACTACAAGGTAATGTCGTTTGGTCTTAAAAATGCAGGTGCTACTTACCAATGGTTGGTGAACAGGTTGATCATGGAGAAAAATTGGAGGACTATGGAGGTGTACATAGACGATATAATCACCAAGTCCAAGGTAGCTGATCACCTCTAGGATCTTTTGTAACAGACCTTCCTTATGACCAAAGAGAACCAATTACGGTTAAACCCCATCAAATGCGCCTTTGGGGTAGCAGCGGGAAAGTTTCTCGGGTTTATGGTACACAAAAGAGGGATTGAAATCAATCCGAAAAAGTTCAAAGCTATATTAGATCTCGAATCTCCTACTTATCTCAAATAAATGTAGGGTCTACCTGGCTAAGTAGTAGCTCTGAACCGTTTCATATCGCGACCTACAGATAATTGCCTTCTTTTTTAAAAAACTCATATAACAGGGAAAAAACAAGAAATGGGACCGGGACAGCGAGCTGGCCTTCCAATCTCGGAAGGACTATCTAGATGGCCCCCAGCTACTAGTTATGCATATACCGGGAGATGAGCTACAATTGTACCTAGTAGTATCGGTAACCACTGTTAGTGGAGCCATGGTGAAAGAGTCTAGGAATGGAGTCTAGAGACCCATCTACTATGTGAGTAGTGCCTAGACCAAATTAGAGATGAACTACACACTTCTAGAGAAGCTCACTTTTTTCACTCGTGATCTTAGCCAGAAAGCCCTATCCTTACATCCAAATGCACTCGATCATAGTGGTCACTAATCAACCCTTAATACAGTTCCTCTAGAGACCAGATGTGTTTGGAAGATTAGTGTTATGGGCTTTGGAGCTCACCCAGTATGATGTCAGGTATAAGGCCATGACCACTATCATAGCCTAAGCTTTGGCCGATTTCATGGCAAAATTTAATGTGGTATCTGACTCCAATACCAGTCTTAGCTCAGATCTGGTCCCCATAAAAAAAAGGGACCCATAGAATGGTTCGCTGATCGTAAAATCTGGATTCTAAATACGCATCAAGCCAGACAGATAGTGGAGAAGGGATTCTCCAGACTGATATAGAGAAAGTTAAATTCTGCCACTTGTACGCGGCTTTTCTGTCATTAAGAAATTATAAATTCAAAAGATAGTTATAAAGTTTTTCTGACGCAATATGCTCTAAAGTTTTGAAAACTTAGTAAAATGGTAAGTGAGGGTATCGTCCACAAGGAGGTGTTATTTATCGATCATCTCACGTTTTAGTGTTTATTGAAATGAGGGTTAAAGTGGTGTGTGTGAAGCATAAGCATTTGAGTTTTGTTTGTATGTAAGAACAATAACAATGAAAAGAAACAAAAAAAGAAAACATAAGAGAACATAGAGGGGTGAGAATGGTGATTAGATTGATAAATGTAAAATAGGTGGATAGAAGAGATGCAAGCAAATGGATACATATGATACTTATGACCACCAAACATTCTTGCCACCTAAAATAAATAATCTTAAAGACACTCCTAAGTTTGACCACTAGATATAGCAATGGGAGAGTCGACTAGTTCTCTAACGCTACTCACCGAGGGTGTATTGTGTGAGCAATTACTAGGGACCACATTTAAGCATAAATATAAAAGAATGAAATCAAAGGATTGATCACCGGTCATTACTCACCTATCACGTGTAAGCAACAACCAATGGAAGCATTAAACATAAATTGACCCTCAACCACTACTTGTCGAGAGTTTATCGTACTAGCAATGACCAAGAGTCGTAACCTGATTGCTACTCGCCAAGGGTGTATCAAGTGTGTAACGCTCAAGGGTCGAGTTAGCATGCAGGTTTATAGAACCAAAACCCTTAAAGGCAGAGTTTATGCTCTTTATGAGTTCCACCCAAACAAACAAATGTACCTAAATCAATCCAAAACATGCACTTCGAATGATACATTAACATATGAGCAATCATAGGATGCTTAATTAATCTACTCCTAAATTACATTAGTCTACTCCTAATCCAAATCATAATCACACATCAATTTCTACTCTATATGCCATGAATATACAGACAAGAGCTATCACAAAACATGCATCAAGAGTTGGGTTGTCAATCCTACTAAATACAAGTCAAGAATCAATTAACAGTAGTTGAATGGGACAATACAAGAAGACATCAAATACAAGTCAGTCAAATAAATGGAATCGGTATTAGTGTATACATATTTCCAAAATGTGGATACACATCAAATTAAGAAAATAAAATAGAAGAGTAAATAGAAGAAACCTATGGTGTCAATCTCGGATCTCTAAGCTTGGAGAGATGTCCAATTGTCATCTCAGATCTCTAAACTCCATTAAAGCTCCTCCTCTTCATAGTCAAGGTAGCGTGCTCTTTACTCTTGAATCCTCTTCAAAGATTGATAGTGATGGTAGAAGTAGTGGTAGAGTGACAATCCAAGGAGGAAAACCTCTATGGATGCCTTTGGAAGCTTCCCTCTCTCTCTAGATTTGGTGAAGAAGATGAATTATTGAGAGGATTTGTTGTCTAGGTTATGTAGGTTGTAAGTTGATAGGCCTAGTGAATAAAATGGTGTAATTATATACTTGGGAAGTTAGGGCACGATTTATGCATGAAAGGAAAACATTACCCGTCTAAAATGGCCTAAAAACCCATCATTCGTTGTGCTGAACAGTGTAGTTCACAGGTAAGACCCACACATTACCATCACATTGCAACTAAAATAACTATAACTTTCTCTTGAAGACTCGGAATAGTAATCCGTGAAAAGTGCTAGAAACTACACTTCCGGGGCTTTTCTAATATATGTAGACTAAAACATGGTTAGATCTGAAGAGAGAGATAAGACCCTTTGAAGTTGGATGCTTAACAAAAGCTATTAACATTTTCAGCTCTTTTTGCCACCAAATCTCACTTTTTGCATGAAATACACTGAATGCCTACAATTGACTAGGAACGAGCCATTAGACACCAAAATATGATTGAAAATAAGCTAAAAGATATGGAATTGAGGGCCAAAATATAACATAATTTTGGCACGATCACCAATGCTTCAGGTTTGAATTTAACACCGTTAACAATAAGGCTATATACGAAGGCTTGCTAGCGGGGATAATTGTAGCCATGAAGCTTGGTGCAAAATTCCTCCATGTTAAAAGTGACTCACAACTGGAGGTCAACCAAGTGATATGGTAGTACCAAGCAAAAGGAGGAAACTTGATGGCATGCCTTGAAAAAGTCCACATACTTTTTACCTGATTTAAGGGAGTGAAGAGCAGCAAACCCATCACGCAGATGTCCTGGCCAAGTTTGCTGCAAACGGGGGACAATGTCAGGTTTTTAGTTTATGTTGGCATTAAATTAATATCAAAACAATGTTTCACTTGTATCGATTTATTTGTCTTATATTTATGATGATTCAAGCTTCAAAGATGATATGGAAACTTATCAAGCAAGTTCAAGTTTTTAAAGAGAGAATGTGCTTCTCTATTCGTCAAAGGTATATTTAAGGACTCGCTACTCTTATAAAGCTTAGGCACACACACACAATTCTTCTACTTATATCTCTGCTTCATTGTGCTTATTTCGTATAACATATTCACGTACCTTATATTGAATGCTTACGCATTAGGGCTAAATTGACTAGTTGTAAAGACTGCATGATTATGGACTATGCCTAAGTAATAGTATTCTTATGTGTTATGTGTTTGTATATTTATGTAACATGGACCTTAAACTTGGATTTGGAATTACATTGTTCTTTATTAAGTTCTGGTCATTAAGGTCACTCATACATTTGATTAGAAGTTAAGAGTCAAGAGTTACAAAACTTTTCGGTCACGTTGCATGCATTGTCTTCGTCTTCATGTACCAAGTAGAAATTCATAATTTTTGGTCTTAGTTTCATAGTCTTCCATGTGTGAGAGGGAGTCCCATATTGTAATCCTTAATAGATTTGAATTTTAAGTTTAGAGGCCAGAGAACGGTCAAAGAACGCGGAGGTATGCGAAGGAGGGAGTATTGGCCAAAAGGCCACCATGGCACTTCTTCTCGAGATGACGCATGGCCATCTCGGGGGAGGAACCCTCCTTACCTCTGAGACCGCCACACGCCATCTCGGGAAGGGATGTGGGTTGGGGGCTGTTTTGTTTTTTCTCCTCTCCCTTTACCTCTCTTTTAAATGCCTCTTCATTCTCTCATTTTCATAAGAAGATATTTTGAAACACTATAGTGGAATTTTAAAAATTTTCTCTCAATTTTCTCATATCCGAAACACCATATCTGTTAATAAGTAATTTTAACGAAGGACCAGAGTGGAATTTTCCCCTACCTAGTACTTGGTAAGATACACCGATTGATATGGTAGGAAATTTCTATTAAGGTTTACTTAGTCGGGTCAACGTCGAAACCGGTCCTTTCGCTACCGGGATACATCGATACCGCCACCTGGGAAAATCAACATCTAAAAAGAATACCAGGTACCCGATTGAGCAAGCATCGTGGTACTTCCTACCTAGCATCTTGAGACCAAGGTGATGGACTGTACCCAAGTACCTTGAAACAGTCTCTTAACCTGTTACCTTAAGGTACCACGCAACCAGGAAAGGAAGTCAGAATTCCCCTCTGAGTAATAGGGTTGACATTTTCGTTATTAAAGTGCCATAATTAGACAAAATAGGTCAACATATTCGCCATTAATTCATATTTAAACTCAAATGGAAATGTGAGGTAATCTGTAGGAGTTATTCCCACGTAAATTGATATCTTCCATCAATGCCAATCAATCCCGATAACATGGCCAATCAATCAGTCTAAAATTTAGGAATTTGATCGACGGGAATGGGAGGGAATAAATACAGCATCCAAAACCAAAGAAAGGCATCGACAAATGAGAGATCACGAACTGAGGGTTTTCTCCATTTGAGAAAGGAATTAGCCACTTATCGACATGAAAGAATTCATAATCTCATGTTATGTTTCGAGTGAAAGAGAGTGTGAGAGAGAGTGAGAGACAACGTGGTGAGACTAATGCAGTATTACTATTGTGATCATTATACTCCTTTGTAATCATATCACCTATAAGCTCAATAAAACAGTTCACCATTAGTACTTACAATATTTCCTCCTCCTTCTCTTATTTCACTTAAATCTCCTACGTACGAGGTACATACACCCCACAACCTTTCTAGTTAGCAAGTTGAGGGTGTAAATCGATATTCCTCACCTTGAGAGAATTTTTAGCTAACACTTTTTAGCGCTGTCTGTGGGAATTTTCTACACCTCTTTTTAAAGCCGGTGAATTCAAGAGTTTGTCTTTGTAGTATACAACATCATGAGACTGCAATCCTCCTAAGGTCAGCCCGAGACATCAAGGCACTAGTAAATAGCTTCCACCCAGAAGGCATAAAAAAAAGGTCAAGAAATTGAAGCATAAAAACCTAGCTCCAGCACCATCTACTACTACGCGGTTCACACCTCTGGTCCCAGCTACCCTGGTAGTAGACCAGGCCATTTGGGAGTAGTAAGTTTTGGCCTTCGTGTAGAATGTTCACCTCAGACTAGCCACGAAAGGTATAACCCCCCAACTTGTAGCACTAGAAGCTAGAGGAGATACCGGTAAGCCAGGTGCCAGGGTACTTGCCTTTAACAATACCGATCCATGACCACCAGTACCGGTCCACTATAGGTTAGGGTTCATGCCCTCAGTTCTAGATAGGATAGGACCCGTACCTCTAACACCGAAAAGATCAGTGAACTGTCAACCCCGATAGGTAAAGTAAGATTTTAACCACCCACTTAGAAAACCTCCTCAACCGGTACAGTCGGTAGCTATTGGAAGGTAACCTCGATCTGTTACAGGAGAAAGCAAGAGGAGTGCCAGAGTGAACCCCTATTAGGCGGAGAATCTAGAAGAAACCGTTGTAGCATCAAAGAAGTCTGGTAACGAGGACTCTGAAGTTGAATCCTAGAATGTTGGGAAAAAATGTTTATGGGACCAGGTAGCCCAGAAGGCAAAGGAGATCCAAGAACTAAAGAAGGGAAAACGTCGAGAAAACCAGAAGGACCATGTCTGCAAGATGAACACTCCTTTCTCCTGAAGGATCAGAGAGGTAGAGATTTCCCTAAAGTTCAAGATGCCTACTGATAAGTACTTTATCACAGAGGACCCCTTGAGTCACGTGGAGGGTTTCGTACAACATATGGAAATTCAGAATGCTACCTAGGCCGCCATGTGTAGAATGTTCCCAATGACACTAACTGACTACACCAAGACACGGTTCTGAAAGTTGCAGGTAGGTAGTGTTGATTCCTTTACTAAGCTATCTAGTGATTTCTGTGCACAATTCTAGGCTATTAAGTACGTGATCCATTAGTGGGGTGAGTCGCTTAGATCTTACGTGGAGAAATTCCATAAAGAAGTGATCCATATGGGGGTCTTTGCCAAGAATGATACCTTGGCAAACTTGTGAAGAAACGTATGGGTGGGAAGGTTTTTTCATTTGTTTGCCAAACATCTACCAAGGACCTACTAGGAGGTCTACGAAAGTGCACTCGAGCAGTTGGAGATAAAATAGCAGTTGCAAGTCAAGATAGAGCATGACAACCTGAGGATTGACAAGGGATTAAAGAAGAAGAGCCCAAGATTGCACAGCTCCATAGGGCCCAAAACAAACCTCCCATCCGGTCTACACACTGCCCCTCAGAGAGGTAGCCCAGATAGCCTAGAAATAGGGGATACTGACCGAGCTATTTTTATCATTATAAAACGCTCGTCAAACAATATTTATAAAAACCACAACAATTCCTTAAATGTTTAAAAAATAGGTACAATTGCAAATCAGGTATCGTCCACAGGGAAAGGGGAATCAGATGGCTAAAACTAGTTAACAAATGTGAAACTAAAGCTAAGCATGAAAATGTAAATGATATTGGGTTAGGTTTTGAAAAGTTATTTCTAAAAATTCAAACTACAATTAGGTAAGTTTATCTAAATGAAATTAATGTTAATATTAGATGGGTGTTAGAAATGATGGTTAAGACAAAGGAATTGATGATCCAACAAGTGAATTATAGGCTTGTACGAACTCTCATGAAATGAGTGCACAAGAATCGATTGCAACCAATATCGATGTATAGCATCGGTTGTATTCCCTCATGAGTTTCCAATCTAGATGTATAGTATTGGCCACTCATGAGTGATTGTTCATGAATGCACATCTAACCAATTAAGGGACTAATCTCTTTATAAATTCACCAACCTAGATGTATACTATTGATGCTTAACCTATCATAAGCAACCAACTAAGACGTATAGAATTTATCACCCGTTCAAGATTAGATTAAAATTGAGATTATTGAGCCCAGGTCTCACTTGAGGATGTACTCTTGTTTGACCCTTCCATTCAATTTAGCTTAGGGAGATTAAGTAGATGTATACCCAATCACTCAGTCAAGCACTTGAGTTTAAGAAAACCAAATAGATGTATACCTAGTCAACTACCCAATTAATTCCCTCAATCAATTAGCTAAGAGAGGAATGTACAATCAAAGACAAACCAATCAAGGGAAACAATTAAAATAATGAATAAAACATAATTGATAGATTTAATAGAACAAAAATAGAGTTCATTACAAAGACCAATATCCACAAGTATTTAAATCAATCCCCTAGTGGGATGTTTAGCTGCTCACGAAAATTACAATAAAATAAAAGGAGAAAAGAGATAGAGAAGACCCATTAAAGAAAACTCCTCCTTTCTTGACGGTTTAATTCCAATCTACAAGAGTCCTTGAGTTGATGATGATGGAGGATGGTTAGATTTGGTAGGGAATGATTCCTAAACCTAAGTTAGTGGTTAGAGATGAGAGAAAGTGTTTGGAAGAGAGAATAAAATGATTCTAAGATCCCAAAATTCGTATATCCTCCTCTTTTGTAATGGGAACAAGACATATTCATGTGGCTGTCTGACGCGAGAAAAGCATTGTTGAGACCAGCGTAGGACCCGTGCAAATAGCTGGTGCTTTGATTTCATCTCCCTGTTTAAGTGCAATGCGCGAACACTTGTGTGACGGTGCGCGGGTGTAGACCCGCGCAATGGTTTGGATTTTACTTCCTTCATAGTGTGCGAGTTATGTGCGGGTTAGGACCCGTGCAAGACCAGTGCACAGACCCGATACTGCTTCAACAACTTTTTGTCCTTTTTCCACACAAAACTGCATCTTTTATTCAATTATCCAGAATGTACCTAATCACCTTAAAACACAAATAAAAAGCCATAAGAGATGCAAAAACACCCAAAAATGAGACGATGGTTAAGGAAATGATGGCCAAAATATATAACAATTTTGGCACGATCAAATACCCTCAAACAAAACCTTTGCTCGTCCTCGAGCAAACTTTAAACAAAACAAAGTCTTAAACAAAAATGACTCAACCTTTGACTCAAAATCAAATAATCCAATAAATCGCATGTCTAATCGGTGATGAGATGCAACGATGTGTGATATAGAGGAGTAAACATATGCAAAGCAATCTAAAACAACTCAAAGGCACCTAATGGAAATTCATACTACCATGAATCCCACACCTAAGTGCACTCTCATAGCAGGAGCTACTCACTCCCACACATTAAGCGTAATTTGCTTTAACTCTAATCCTTACCCGGTTTCACTCTTCTTTTCCCACTTAGAGCCCAAAGTTCACACTCATTCAAGGTATGCAATGATAGACTTTATGCATGGAATCTAATGCATTGCATACAATGTATATTAAACAACCGATAATGTTTGTGAACAAGCCTAGGAATGATTCATTATGCCATGAGCGTGGAAGATCAAGCTTCAACAAACATTCCCAATCAAGACATATCTTAGATCAAATAGGACTTTCCCTTTTGGTTGTACCAGGCCGTGGGTTAGATGTGGTGAACAAAGAAAAATGGGAAAAGTTGGAGTTCAAAGATCACCAATCATGCTTACATATACTCACACACCCCATACAAAGCTCTAATACACATTTACACATTTTAGCAAGTAGGCATTTACATCCATACACACATTGTGTTTCAAAACTGTACTCTACATTATGGGTACTTATCATTTACTTCCAAGACTCTTTTCTTTTCTATTTTCTTTGCCTTTTTCTTTATTTTGATTTTTTTATTATTTATTTTCTTTTTGCACACTTGCACATTACATATTTACAATTTAAGCTCATAAGTGCAAATTTGGCACTTTTACAAATTGAGCCATTTCATACACAATTCATTATTGCCTACATACATGCTCTCTTTAATTTAGAGCTTACACCTTTCAAATTACACAACACACACACACCTCACATGATTGGCAATAAAGGTAGGTTTGTGTTTGGCTATGGATATATGGTTATATTTTGGCTCCAAATGAAAGGCAAGTATTTGGCTGTAAATTTGGCTACAATGCACACATAAGGGATTAAGGAATGTTTTTAGGCCTTTTAAGTAGTTAAATGCACATTGCCTAAAATCAATTCCATAATTAGTCTATCAAGGGAATGAATGCATCCATCAAGCAATCCACTATATATGCAATGTATGTCTTATGGCATGTGACACTTATGACGAGAAGAGCGTTTAAAGAATAGAAAGAATTTAACACTCAATGCGCTTTTAAAAGGCTTGTGTTTGTGAACTCACGGGTATCTTCACTATTAGAACAATGCGCAAGAGCACCGAGTCCCCTCAATTCATGCACACAAAAGATGGGACTAGCCCATGACAAAGCAAATACAACCCATGGGTGACAAAGATTTGCACACAAGCTCACAATTCATGTGTAGACTCACCAAAAGCACATGCTCAAGGCATCAAAACCAAGCTAGTTAAAGCTTGAAAATTTGGCCATTGCGACAAAATTGAAAAATTTGGACCAAAATTGACAAATAAAAGACTTAAGATGACTCAACAAGGCGTCTACACCCCCAAACCAAAACCCAACATTATCCTCAATGTTGAAGACAAGAGAGCCCGGCCTAGAGGCACGCACCTTACATGTCTCAAACAAACCTAGGCACTAATCATGCATAAACAATGCCTAAGAAAAAAATAAAGACAGAGATAAGCTCGTACATAAAATAAGGAAATCAAGTTCAATATCACATTTAAGCATAAACCATCATCAAGCATTGTCATTCAAAATTGATGGCATGGGGATGAAACAACCCCTGAACCAATTTTCTACTATATGCACAAGCATGTGTATATGTATTTCCCCTTAACCAAATAGGGCAATACATGTAAATTAAGCACCAGTACATTCTCATGCAAAATCTTAAAGAGCCTTCGGCTCATCTTGCCAAAAATGAAATATTCAATCAATCCATGCAAGAACTTGGAAACCAAAATTGTATAATCATTCACAAGTGTTTCCCTTCACCCTATTCACACACAACCAAAATTGTTATTCAATGATAATCTTATCCATTCATATGCACAATTTTGTAGACAAAAGATATATCAAGATAAAGTACAAGAGTTTGAGATATAAAGAGTAAACCGATGCGAATGCTCAATAATCTAAAAATTCGGGCACTCTTGGCATGCTCATCCCTCTAAGACTTACAAGTGACCAGTGTGTTAAATCCAAGAGATAAAGAACCTAACCTTGAAGCACAATATTCATTCACAAAGGTTAACAATCATAACACATATGTCAAACCAAATTTACTTTCAAATGAATATCGCTCTCCACAATCTCTCACGTATTTATCATCCACTAAATTTTTTTATGCTAAACTGACAAAGTACTTAGAAGCAAACTATTAAAATAAAATAACAAAAACAAACATGAAACATAAAATAAACATAATGAGGTTGCATCAAAAATGTTCAATGGGATGCTAAGGGTGGTTTAACCAAGTTGGGAAATTCCTTCTTCTTGAATACCCAAGGAAATTTAGGCAATTTCCCTTTATCTTGCTTTCCCATGTTTCTCATTTGGCTCATTAAATCTGTTCTCACCCATTTTTTCTTTATCCTAGGTAAGCTCCTCCTATTCCTGAGATTTCATGTTTTCTCTTGTCTAATGAATTAGTACATTTTAGCTCTTACATGCTCTAATTTTGAACAAAAAAAGTAAATAGGAAATAGGTTAGAGGGACTTTTGATGTGTGACTTTGAGTTCGTTGCATTTGCTTTGCTTGTAATGCCTTGACCTCTTGTTCCACATTGCCTAACTTCAAGATAATGTCACCTTCCCTCTCCTTTGCTAATTTCAGAGCATCATATTTCTTGTTCAGAGCTTCTTTGGCTTCATCTAAGGCATTGACCTTTAGCTTGATCTCCATTTGCATTTTCATTGATTTGAGAGCTATCACTTCTTTAAATTCCTTTGATGCCCTTGTGGAGTCCAAAAATTTCTCTAATGCTTTAATGTTTGCAGCCTCAAGTCTCTTGATTTGCTCTTCCAATTCTTTGTTCCTGCTAGAGACTTCGCCATTCTTCTTCTTGAGTGTAGCATTTTCCTTTATGAGTAATTTCACTTCAAGAATAAGCTTCTTGTTTAGCTCTTGGAGATTGTCAATCTTAGACACTCCTGAGGCCTCCCTTTCTTCTAAATCCTTCAAAAGATTTACATTCTTCCCTAATGTATTCATTTGCTCGGGATGCTTCTACCATCTTCTCTTGGATTTCTTCATTCTTTTTCTTCAACAACCCTATTTTCGATTCTACTTCCTTGAGGATGTTCAATAACTCATTGTTCATCTCCATCATCTTGTTTTGTTCCTCCACAAGTTTACTTTGTCTGAGATTATATAATGCAAAATAGCTCTTTTGATCATCTTCAAGTGATAGGGGTTGCTTAAGGGTGATGTTCTCACTACAAGTCCATATGGAGTCGTGGTAAGTGCTCCAATCTTGGTTGTGAGAATTGTTGTATGAGTTGTAAATCGGCTCTGGGCTGTAGGAATCTCTTAATGTACTCCTAGGTTCTTGACAACAAGCCTTTGATGTTTGAGATTGCTTTCTATCAATCTTTGGAAATCTATCTCTTAACCGACAACTCTCTAAGTCATATCCAAATTCACCACATATCACTCCACTGTCTCTACCTGCCCATAAAAATCCATCGAACCTGAATCAAAGAAAAACAAAAATACCAAAAGAAGTAAAAAGATACAAAAGAAAACTGAAAACAAATAAGTCTCCTAACTAGATAAATAGATAACTTAGATTAGCCACCTATAAAACACTCGTCAAACAATATTTATAAAAACCACAACAATGCCTAAAATGTTTACAAGACAAGTACAGTGGCAAATTGGGTATCGTCCAAAGGAAAGGGGAATCAGATGGCTAAAACTAGTTAACTAATGTGAAACTAAAGCTAAGCATGAAAATGTAAATGATAATAGGTCTGGCTTTGAAAAGTTAATTGTAAGGATTAAAACTACAATTAGGCAAGTTAATCTAAATGCAATTAGTGATAATATGAGATGGGTGTTAGAAATGATGGTTAATACTAAGGAATTGATGATCCAACAAGTTAATTACGGGCTTGTACGAACTCTCATGAAATGAATGAACAAGAATCGATTGCAACCAATCTAGATGTATAACATCGGTTGTATTCCCTCATGAGTTTCCAATCTAGATGTATAGTATTGGCCACTCATGAGTGATTGTTCATGAATGCACATCTATCCAATTAAGGGACTAATCACTTTATAAATTCACCAACGTAGATTCATAGTGTTGATGCTTAACCTATCACAAGCAACCAACCTAGATGTATAGAATTGATCACCTGTTCAAGATTAGATTAAAATTGATATTATTGAGTCTGAGTCTCACTTTAGGATGTACTCTTGTTTGACCCTTCAATTCATTTTAGCTTACGGAGATTAAGTAGATGTATACCCAATCACCCACTCAAGCACTTGTGTTTAAGAAGACCAAATAGATGTATACCTAGTCAACTACCCAATTAATTCCCTCAATCAATTAACTAAGAGAGGAATGTACAATCAAAGACAAACCAATCAAGGGAAACAATTAAAACAATGAATTAAACATAATTGATATATTTAATAGAACAAAAATAGCGTTCATTACAAATCCCAATATCCAAAAGTGTTCAAATCAATCCCCTAGTGGGATGTTTAGCTACTCAAGACAATTACAATTAAATAACAAGGAGTGAAGAGATAGAGAAGACCCATTGAAAAGAATTCCTCTTTTCTTGAAGCTTTAATTCCAACCTTCAAGTGTCCTTGAGTAGATGATAATGAAGGATGATTAGATTTTTTGGGGAATGATTCCTAAACTTTTGTTAGTGGTTAGAGATGAGAGAAAGTGTTTGGAAGAGAGAAGAAAATGATTCTTTGATCCCAAAAATATTTTATCCTCCTCTTTTGTAATGGGAACAAGACATATTTATAAGGTTTCCAAAATAGGGCTTACAATCACTGATGTGGCTGTCTGACACGAGAAATGCACGGGTTGTGCACGGGTTTAGACCCGCGTTGGACCCGTGCAAATACCTGGTGCCCTGATTTCTTCTCCTAGTTAAAGTGCAATACATGAACACTTGCACGATGGTGCGCTGGTGTAGACCCACAAATTGCTCTAATGCTTTAATTCCAACTCCCGATTTTAAAGGAATGTGCGGACACTTGCGCAGTGGTGCATGGGTGTATTCATGTTCAATGGTCTGGCCTCTACTTCATTCAATGTACACAGGTGTTGGGACCTGCGTAAGCCTAGCGTACAGACCTGATGCTGCTTCAGAAACTTTTTGACCTTTTTCCGCACAAAGCCACATCTTTTATCCTATTGTCCAGAATGTACCTTATCACCTGAAAACACAAATAAAGAGCCTTAAGAGATGCAAAAACACCCGAAAACGAGACGAAGGTCAAGGAAATGAGGGCCTAAATATACAACATTTTTGGCATGATTAGATACAACCATTACATCTCTATAATGCATCCCACGAGACGATCTACCTTGCCATCCATGATAAAGGGCTACTTAACCCAGCTCTATCAAAACACTAGTTGATACAAGGAATCACTACAAGTATTACCACTTCATAGTGCTACAGCATGCGTAACCAAATCGAGGCTCTAGAGAAAGACAGATCCTTGGTAGAATTCTTACAACAGGTGCGGGACAACATCTACACGGGGAAGGAGGTGCAGACCAATATTAAGGATGATGTAGAAAGAAGAAATGAGAAGGGCAACGATCTAATGTAGCAAATCCAAGTCATTTAAAAAATCAGTGGGATCCTGCCTTGGCAGTAACTTCCAACAATTCTAGAAAGAACCATGCTAGGAAAAATCCTCAGATCGAGGGAGGACGGGACGTTCTCAAAGTTTTCAGATGATTAGCTGGATCCTCCCAATCAGCCTAGACCATCTTCACTGAGGAGGATGTGTACAACACAGTGCAACCCCAAGATGATCTCGTGGTTATCACTATATAAATTGCTAATTGTTTGGTCTATCGCATCCTATTAGACATCGGAAGAACTGTGGATATCCTCTTCAAAGATGTCTTAGAGCGGTTCAACTTGAAGCAATGTTTCTACGATAGTTGCACCACATCACTGTATGGTTTCATTGGGGACTCACTAATACCCGTCCCGTCAAAGATCCTACTGGTAATAGTGGGTGATGCTCTACTCCAGCAGAACATCAAGACTGATTTCATAGTAGTAGACACCCTATATGCCTACAACATCATCCTTGGGAAGCCTTTCTTGCCAGCTCTCAAGGGAGTCATGTCCATATACTATAATGTCTTAAAGTTTTTGGTAGGCGATAAAGTACGTGAGGTACGTGGGGACTAATAGGCGACACGAAAGTGTTATGCAGTATCCACCAACTCAGCGACATTATCCAAGTAGTGTGCACAGGTAACCGTTGAGTCAAATCAGGGACCATCAATTGGATATCCAAGAGTCTAGAATACCACGGGAGAAGTGTCCATGTTGTAGAAAAGGTAGATGAGGAAGACGGGGAATGGGCTAGTGGCCTTCTAGTTGATGAAATGGAAGAGATAGCAATCAAGGAACATGGCCCCTTCAAGGTGGTCAAGATTGGAGTTACGTTAGAAGTAGAAAGAAAAGAGGGACTGATCAGTCTCCTTCATGAATACAGTGATATATTCACTTGTAACAAATATATTAGCAGTTGACCTCAACTTCAAACCTATCAAAAAGAAGTAGTGACATTTCAATCTTGAGAGGAATGCCATGGTACAGGAGGAGGTCGATAAGCTATTGAAAGCTGGGCTCATCTAGGAATCCTGATACCCTGAATGGATCACCAATGTAGTGATGGTCACCAAAGCTAATGGGAAATGGCATATGTGCATTGACTATATGGATCTCAACTGCCCCTGTCCAGAAGACAGTTTCCTCCAGCCTAAAATTGATCTGTTGGTAGACTCAACAATGGGAAACAAGCTACTCAGCTTTATGGATGCATTCTCGCAGTACAACCAAATTATGATACACCCATTTGACTAGGATAAGACCGGATTCATTACAGGGCATAGCCCCTACTGCTGCATGCTAATGTCTTTCTGTCTCAAGAATGCAGGTGCCACTTAACAATGCTTGGTCAACCGATTGTTCTAGCAGAAGATGGAAAAGACAAATGAGGTATCATCTATGACATGATCACTTAGTCTCAGATGGCTCAGGAGCACATGGACCATCTCCGTCGGACTTTCCAAATTGTAAGAGAAAACCAAATGTAGTTGAATCTTGCCAAGTGTGACTTCGGTCTAGCAGTAGGGAACTTTCTCAGATTCTTAGTCCATGAGAGGGGCTTAGAAGCCAATCCAGAAAATATCCGAGTCATCTTGGACCTCGAATTGCCTAGCTCTCTCAAATGGGTAAAGGTTTTGACCGGTCGGGTAGCTGCTCTCTACCGCTTCATATTGTGGTCCACTGACAAGTGCCTCCCCTTCATCAAAGCAATCAAATGGGCAAGAAACATAAAATGGGACTTAGACAGCGAGCGGGCTTTCCATTCCCTAAATGAATATTAAGCTAGCCCATCGTTGCTAGTCAAGCAGACACTTTGGGAGGAGTTGCAAATATACTTGGTTGTATTCGAGATAGCGATCAACAAACCCTGGTTAAGGAATATAAAGGCAGGATCCAGCAACCCATCTACTACTTGAACCGCACCTTAACAGTGCCAGAGAGGAGCAATACCCTCATAGAGAAGCTCACATTCACCCTGGTAACTTTAGCTAGGAAGCTTCACCTATACTTCCAAGCTAACTCAATTGCAGTATTAACTAATCAACCTCTCTGCCAATTTCTACAAAGACGGGGTATTTTAGGGAGGCATGTCCTATGGGCGCTCGAGCTCACCCATTATGACATCAAGTATAAATCTAAGACTACCATTAAAGCTCAAGCATTAACTAACTTCGTGGCTGAGTTCTTAGCATTTTTTTATCCTATTCCAAACATAGGCTCGGTCTTTCAAAAGGTCCATGTATCCACAGACTGACAGACTGACTGAGTTATTTGGATCCTATACATGGATGGGGCATCCAGCCAAACAAAAGTGGAACAATAACTAATGATGGACGCGTGATCTGGGAGGCGAGATTTTTGACTAGCAGAGAAAACAACTTTTAGATACATGTGACACCAAAACTGTTCAATTTTTAAAATATGTAAATAAATCCTAGCCCGACACGTGGTCCATTCATTTAATACGAAGATATCCTCCCAGATTCGAGTAACAGGTAGATGATGGAAAACTCCTCAAATGATCTAGAAAATCTGACTCCAACCCCAACCAGTCACCAGTGCTCAAGGCAGGGGAGACTGTTAAAAGATATTTTTGATAATGTACCAAAGTGGAATTTTCCACCTACTGGATACTTGATAGGACATACCTTCTAATGCATGATAGGATGTTTTTGGAAAAACTTACTTGGAAGGAGCAGCACCAAGCCCAGCACTCACTACCTGGGTTCCTTGACACTGGCATATGAAAAAATAAATCAATATCTATAAAGACTGTCAGGAACCAAGTCGAGCAAACGTCGTGGTACCTCCTACCTGGTACCTTACACTAGGATATCCAACTAGCACCCGAGTACCTCGACGCTATCTCAGAACTCCCTAGGGTACGTGCTCAGCCCACTAAAGCAGAAAGAGCATAACCGAGAGAGCGTCAGCAAGGGTGAACAAGCACTACGCTAGCATAACGGCACTTCAGGGTACCACACCACCAGAAAAGGGAACAAGAATTCCTCTCCAAGCAACGGGGTTGATCTTTTCGCCATTAAAGGGCCATAATGGGACCAAACAGGTCAAAATATTCACCATTAATTTATATTTGAACTCAAACAAAAAACGTGATGTAATCAATGGGAGCAATTCTTGTGTAAATTGATATCTTCAATCAACCCTAATCAATCATAATAACATGGCCAATAAATTAGTCTAACATATGGGGATTCTATCGGTGGGAAAATGAGGGTATAAATACAACGTTCTAGTTCAAGGAAACGCTTGGAAAAAAGGAGAGATAAAAAACTGAGTTTTTTCACCATTTGGGAGAATATTTCACCACAAAGGAATTAGCCACTTATCAACACACACAAGTTCGTCATCGCCATTTATGTCTAGAGTGAGAAAGATTGAGAGGTAATACAGTGAGACTAAAACAATGTCACATTTTTCAAGATTATTCTACACTATAATCATATTATTCAAGTTTCCAATAAAATATTTCTTCAGTATTATTCATGAAAATCACTTTTCTCAATTCTCCTTATCTCTCTCTCTTACCTTACTCAAAATCACATAGGTACGAGGTATCTACCCCGACTGTGACCTACTGGGTAGCAATCTTGAGGGTGTTGACTGAGATTACTCACCTTGAGTGAATTCCAAGTCTACAGAAGGTAAGATAACCAAAAGATCATTCCCAACCAAAGGCATAAGAACCACTGAATGTTTAGGATTAATACACACTCATGTACGTAGTCCTATGAGCATTCAGGCTAGAGGTGGATATAATTACTTCATCACTTTCATGGATGATTAATTGATATTTGGCTATGTGTATCCCATGAGACATAAGTTGGATGCTTTTGACATGTTCAAGGCATTTAAAGCTGAAGTAGAAATCAGTATGAGAAACACATAAAAAACTTGATGTTTGATCATGGTGGAGAATATATATTTGGTAAGTTTCAACAATATCTTATTGATAATGAGATAATTAATCAGCATTCAATGTCAGGTACACCTTAACAAAATGGGATGGCAAAAAAGAGAAATAGAACTCTTTTGGACATGATTAGGTCTATGTTGAGTTATTCAACGCTTCTTAATTCTTTTTTGGGGATATGCTTTACAAACTATTTTGTACATTCTAAATGATGTACCATCTAAGTAGATTCCTCAAACACCGCATGAGTTGCAGACTGGGCGAAAGCCTAGTTTACAATACTTCAGATATTTGGATGTCCTGTACACTTGTTAAAAGGAAAGATAGAAAAGATGGAGTTCTGTTCAGAAACATGCATATTTATGGGGTATCCAAAATGAACTAAAGGATATTATTTCTATAGTCCTTCAATTCTTAAATTACTTGTTTTGACAAATGCTAAATTTCTGGTAAAGGATTATATGAAGGATTATATGCCTAAGAGTAAAATTGTCCTGAATGAGCTTTCAAGAGATAGGTTTCCATAAGAGGTTTCAAAACTTAGCCCAATTGTAAATTCTTCACCATGACAAGGTCAACAACCTACCATTCCTCATCTTAGTGGAAGGGTTAGTAAATAACCTGAGAGATAAATCAGTCTAGGAGAATCAATTGAGAATCTTTTAGATGATGAGGATCTTTACACATACAAGGAAGCTATGGAGGATGTTGATTTTCACCATTGGTAAAAGGCAATGCAATCTGAAATTGAGCCTATGTTCAAAAATAAAGTTTGGTCTCTTATAGACTTGCCTAAAAGGATAAAACTCATTGGATGCAAATGGGTATACAAGAGGAAGAGAGGAATGGATGGAAAGGTGGACACCTATAAAGCTAGATTAGCAGCTAAAGGTTACACATAGAAGGAAGGTATCTATTATGAGGAAACCTTCTCTCCTAAGGTCATGCTTAAATACATTAGGATACTCTTAGCCATTCCAACATCTCTAGACCTAGAGATTTGGTAAATACATGTCAAGACAGCTAGGGAAGTCTAGACGAAAGCATCTATATGATGCAACCAGAAGGATTCATTAAAAAAGACCAATAGGAAAGGGTATGCAAGTTGTAAAGATCCATATATGGTCTGAAGCAATCATCCAGATCCTAGAACATATAGTTCGATCAAGCTGTGAACGATTTTGGATTTATTCAAAACCTTGACGAACCTTGTGTATACAAAAGGATTAAAGGTGATAAGTTGCTTTCCTAATTCTTTATGTTAATGAAATACTACTCATCGGAAACGATGTAGGTGTATTGACATCAGTAAAAGAATGGTTAGCAAAATAATTTAATATGAAAGACTTAGGAGAAGTAAGTTATATTTTTGGTATCCAAGTTATAAGGGATAGAAAGAACAGAACGATTGCATTATTCTAAGCTACATACATAGATTAAATCTTGTCTAGGTTCTCCATGCAAGATTCCAAGAAAGGTATGTTACCTTTCAGACATGGAATCAAACTTTCTAAGGAACATGATCATAAGAATGAGCATGAAGAGCAATTCATGAGTAGGGTTCCATATGCCTCGGCAGTTGGAAGTCTCAAATTTGCAATGCTTTGCACTAGACTAGATATTTGTTTTATTGTTGCCATAGTTAACAGGTTTCAATCGAAACCTGGCCCTAATCACTGGACGGCAGTCAAACATATTTTCAAGTATCTCAAGAGAACAAGAGATTATATACTTGTATACTCTTGAGGGGTTTTAAATCTTGTTGGGTATATTGATTTTGACTTCCATTCTGATTCTGACTCTAGGAGCTCCACATCAGGATCTCTGTTTAATCTGGAAGGAGGCACAATCATATGGAGAAGTATCAAACAATCCTGTATTGCTAATTTCACCATGAAAGTTGAGTATGTTGCCACATGTGAAGCTGTTAAAGAAGTTTTCTGGCTTTGCCAATTTTTGATTGACTTAGAAGCGGTTTCTGATGCGAATAAGTAGATCATTATCTACTGTGACAATGATGGAGCAGTGGCTTATTCGAGAGAACCAAGAAGTCATAAGAGAAGAAGACACATTTAAAGGAAGTATCACCTTTTGAGGGAAAATGTGCATAGGGGTGACCTGATAATTGCCAAAATCACATCAATAGAAAATATAGCGGATCCCTTCACAAAGGCTCTACCACAAAAGAATTTTGATGGGAACCTAGAGAAGATGGGCATAAAAGATATGACACACTTACTATAAAGAAAGTGGGAGACTGTTAGGATTATGCTCAAAAGCAGAAGTGTAACAATGTATTTGACAATCTTTTCAAATTAATAAAGTGATTTCTAGATTAACAAATCTTATAGCATTTATAGTTTAATTATTATAATAGTCAAAAGTAAATAATCATAAGGTCAAAAGACTAAGAGAAATGAAGAATTGTTCATACATCTGGATATATATGAGGTAGACACAATTCTTTAGTTAGTCTTGAACAATATTCACAACTTAAGATAAAGGTTGGGCTCTCTTATCTTGATAAAGGTGTAGATTCTTTTACTAGTATTTGAGTGGGTTCAAATGTGTTACGATAAGTCTAAAATCATCAAAGTGTGGTATCTTTGGGTAAAATAATCTAGTGCACTAGGTTTATTGAATAGGATCACAGTGAAATACTTTATCCAGAACCATCAACGAATGATTATTTTCACTTAAGGACAATCGGAAAGTCTATCTCAATCCTGAGATAAATGATGGACTTATTTACAAGTGTTATCATTTGAGCTATCAATGAGTACGATTATATTGCATAATCTATCCTCGATGGTTTGGTCGTATGCATTTGTTAATCGATAGAGGACTTTATTTATAGATATGGACATCGTGGGTCCATTTATTAAATATGAGTAGAATATCATCATATGGATATTTTAAGGTATTGAATGTTAAATCTTAACGTTAAGTTTTATAGTTTCTATTAAAACATGGCTTCTGGACAAGTCAAAATATCCAAGTTTAAAATATGGTCATATAAGTAAATACGGTAACTAGAAGAGCTATAAGCGGTCTATGAGCTCTTGGCGATTACTGGTATTTTTCATGAGGATACACTATCTCCGATAAGGTTGTCTAGGTACGAATGAGAAATATTTAATTATTCTCTCTTTATTTAAGAGTTCAATTTTAGTTACTTAGTGAACTGAGATAAAATTAATAGATCAAACCTAATTGAATCATTTGTTGATTGTCATTAAGTTATATCTATTGAACCGTAAATTTAGATAGCATGCCAAAATCTCCAATCCACATGAACTTTCATGGATCACTTGACATATTAAGCCGGACTAATTTCTAGGTCCATCCAGAATTGTTTTTGGATTTCAAAATCCAAAAGTTTTGTAGAGGTGTGGTCATATGTGATGAAAACACGCTGTAACTCTTCAAATGCCTGGAATGGGCTGCCAAAGATGTGAGAGTTATTGGGCGGCCTTAATGGGGTGCGATTAGCATTCCATTTATACATTAAGAATATTATTTACACATTTAAGTTAAATGGGCTGTTAAATTATATTAATGTATTAATTTAGGGCATATGGACTTGTTTCTTGTTAGGAATTAGTATAGTTCACATGTAGACTTTTTATTAGAGTCCAATGGATTTAATAAAATAGAAAAATAACATATTGCTCATACTATAGGCTTGGGCAACAAGGCTAAGGATATTAGCCCAATATATTGTTTTATTTTATTAGTTAATTAAATTGAAATTAATTATTTATTTAATTAAAAGTCAAAATCTTTTTCTAACTAAGAGAAGGTCTCTTAATGTCATACTATTGTTGGTCGTATGATAAGTATCAAAAACTTTATTTGATAAGTAGATAAATAAAAAAAGTTTATTTATCTAGTCAAACTAGGAAGTCTTTGATATCTATCAAAACCTAATTGACAATAGGTCAAATTAGGAAGTTGTTGATAAAGTCACAATATGATTAATATTCAATGACTTATTATTGGATAATATACTCATGAGTTGGAAGAGGATTGAATCTCTAAGTTGATAAGAGTATTGGTGAAATAGACACTCTCTTGTGTGAGGATTTTTGGCCACCTATGTATCATACCAAGAGAATTTGGCTAAGAAGTCAACAGTCTTAAGAGAATTTTATTTATTTGCTTATAAAAAAAAAATCATCCAACTCAAGAAAAAGGTGTGAGAATTCGGCCAAGAGAAGAAGGAGAAATGGAGCGTTTTGTTTTCAATAGTGCACTTAGGCTTTGTGTACAACATCAAATTGGGTTCACGCGAGTTTTCGATCAAAAGATTGAGAATTCAAAAGTTACCAAACGTTCTTTGTTTATCTCTAAGAAGGTTATTGTGACTAACAAAAGAAAAAGTTTTTGTTTTCCAGGTACACAATTCAAAGATAGGGAGCCCACACTCTGAGGTGATTCACGTTCGTGATTGGATTGGCAAATCTTGCAGTTTTAGTTCGATGCAACTTCAATCCTTCTCTCTTTTAAAGGGTTTTTTTTTTAAATATACCAATCTATTTCGCTTCTGCCATGTGTTTTTTCCTACAGTAATGGTCTCCAAAGCTAATGGGAAGTGGCGCATATGCGTAGACTACACGGATCTCAACCGTACTTGCCAAAAGGATAGTTTCCTACTACCAAAGATTGACAAGCTTATAGACTCAACTGCGGGAAACAAACTCATCAGCTTTAAGGATGCATTCTCGGGGTAAAACCAGATTGTGATGCACCTCGCTGACCAGGACAACACCAGTTTCATTACAGGGTTGGGCCTCAATTGCTACAAGGTAATGCCCTTCGGTCTCAAGAATGCAGGTGCCACCTATCAACGCTTACTCAACTAGTTGTTTAAGTAGGAGATAGTAAAGACGATGGAGGTCTACATCAATGACATGATTACCAAGTCCCAGGTGGCTGAACAACACTAAGACCTCCTCCGTCGGACCTTCTAGATTGTAAGAGAGAACCAAATGCGATTGAACCCTGGCAAGTGTACCTTTGATGTAACAGCAGGAAAGGTCCTTAGATTCGTGGTCCATGAAAGGGAAATAGAAGCCAACCCGGAGAAAATCTGAGCCATCTTGGATCTCAAATCTCTCTGGTATCTCAAGCAGGTACAGGTTTTGAACAGTCGGATAACTGCTCTACCGCTTTCTGTCGTGGCCACCGATAAAATCCTCCCATCCTTTAAAGCCATCAAGTAGGGGAGAAACATCAAATGGGACCAGGATAGTGAGCAAGCTTTCTAGTCCCTGAAGGAGTTCCTAGTTAGCCTACCGCTACCAGTCAAACCTGTGCCCGGGAAGGAGCTACAAATATACTTGGCCATATCAGAAACAGCGGTTAGCGAGGCGCTAGTTAAAAAGTGTGGAGATAGGTTCCAACTGTAGGGAAAATCAAATCAAAACCAACAGAAGTGGAAAAAAGGGTTTGAGTATATTTCAAAATTTTCCCATTAAAAGAAAGAACCTTAACTAATGATTAATTAACGTATATTACAAGTATCTCACCTTTTTCTCGTGACGATTGATGTTGTGCCAAATTAAATCAGTAAGATCTTCCAATCCAATCACGAACGTGAATCACCTAGTGAATTTCCCTTTATCTTTATAATGTAAATATACCTAGAGGGGGAATGAATAGGTATATGCTCCAATTTTTGTCTTCTTTTACAACAATGCAATTTTAATAATGCTTAAAGAAATTTGAAAACAAAGACACAAGATATTTATGTGGTAAACCTCCGAAGAGGAAACATCCACGGGTTAGCAACCACCAGTAAAGGCAAATCCACAAGTAGATAAAACAAGTACAATCTCTAGTGCAATGGGGATGAGAGATATGACACATTTGCTATAGAGCAAGTGGGAGATTGTTTATTTATGCTCGATTGCAAGAGTGTAATAATGTATTTGACATTCTTTTCATATTAATAAAGTGATTTCTAGTTTAACAAATCTTATAGTATTTATAGTTTAATTATTATAATTGTCAAAAGTAAATAATCAAAAGGTCGAAAGACTATGAGAAAAGAAGAATTATTCATACATCTAGATATGTATGAGGTAGACACAATTATTTAGTTAGTCTTAAATAATATTCACAACTTAAGATAAAAGGTTGAGTGCCTGTATCTTGTCAAAGTTGTAGATTCTTTTGCTAGCATTTGAATGGGATCAAATGTGTTATGATGAGTCTAAAATCATTAAAGTGAGGTGTCTTTGGGCAAAAGAATATAGTGCACTGGGTGCATTGAATAGGATCATAATGAAATACTTTATCTAGAACCGTCAATGGATAAAAGTTTTCATTTGAAGACAATCGGAGAGTCTATCTTAATCCTGAGGTAAATGATGAACTTATGGTTGCAAGTGTTATCATTTGAGCTATCAATGAGTACGATTATATAGCATAGTCTATCCTCGATAGTTTGGTGGTTTTCATTTGTTAATCGATAGAGGACTTCATTTATAGATATGGACACCGTGGCTCCATTTATTAAATGAGAGTAGAATATCATCATATGGATGCTTTGAAGTACTGGATATTAAATCTTAACGTTAATTTTTCAATAGTGTCTATTGAAAAATGGCTTCTGGACAAGTCAAAATATCCAAGTTCAAAATGTGGTCATATGAGTAAATATGGTAACTTGGAGAGTTATAGGCGGTCTATGAGCTCTTGGCGATTACTGGTATTTTTCACGAGGATACACTTTCTCCATTAAGATTGTCTAGGGTATAAATGAGAAATATTTACTTATTCTATCTTTATTTATGAGTTCAATTTTAGTTATTTAGTGGAATGAACTAAAATTAATAGATTGGACCTAAGTGAATCATTTGTTGAATTTGATTGGGTTGTGTCTATTTGAGCTTAAATTTAGATAGCCCACCAAGATCCCCAATCCACACGAACTTGCATGAATCACTTGATATATTCCACCGGACCAATTTAGGGGTCCATCTAGAATCGTATTAAGGCATGTGGACTTGTTTTTTTTTTTTGTAAGAATGGGTATAATTCACATGTGGACTTTTTATTAAGGTCCAATGGATTTAATGAAATAGAAAAAATAATATAATTGTCCATATATTGTGTTGGGCGGCAAAGCTCTATAGTTTTGCTTAATTATATTATTTTTATTTTTTTATTTAATTAAATGGAACTTAATTAATTTGGTAATTAATTAATTGTTTAATTAAAATTCAAAATCTTTTTTCTAGTAGGAAATGGTCTCCTAATATTATACTATTGTCGGTAGTATAATTAATATTAAAGATTATATTTGATAAGTATATAAATAATAGGAATTATTTATCTAGTCAAATTAGGAAATCTTTAATATGTTTACAAATACACTATTGAGTTGGATTAGAAGTCTTGGCGTAGGAAACAATTTTTTTCGGAAAAGTATTCTTTGTCAGCAAGTGAATCTACGTAAGGGTAGAATTTATCTTTGAAAAGGACTATTAACTACCAAGTAAATTGATTAACACTGAAAAGTGTATGTTTACTAAGGGATAATATCATCATTTTACACTTCCAATATGATTAATTCCCCAATTTAGACATGATTTCGTTTGCTCGCTTAAATAAATGTGTTGTGTAGTAATCAGTGTAATTTTCTTTGTATTTCAGAGGTAATTCAATCAATTCAAAATTATGGAGAAGTCAGATGGCAAAACAAACATCGTTTTCAAGTTTAGAACTTCAAAAATCTTAGGAAGGCCACGAAAGATATTTTTGTAATTTTGACTATTCACTGTTCACAGCTGACTTTCACTGTTCTTGATGGCGTGGCATATTCCTATTGGACGAAACTGCGAGTGCACCGTACACACGGCTGCAGAGAATCAAATTCTAGAAGTTGGTGCACTGTTCATAGTTGAATTTCTAGAAGATTATTAACCGATGACGTGGCACAATTCTATTGGCCTGAACTGTAAGTGCACCGTACACGCGACAATAGAGAATCACATTCTATAAGCCGGTGCACTGTTCACTATTGACTTTCATGGATGCATTTACTGTTCACTGTTCTCTATATACTGATGACGTGGTGAAATCTGGACGCTCTAATCTAAATTCATCACATGGTCAATCTTCATCTGTATTTTGTATACATAAGGCGACTCCTCCCTAATTTACACACTCTGAATCCAAATCTGATATTAGATTTGTGAAATTCTCTCTCTTTTGTTCTCAAATTTTCAGTTTAATTAAAATAGCTATTTTCTAGTTAAATTATGTCTAGCAAATTTTATATAGCTGGGGCCAAAGGTGATACTGTTGGTATGGAAAATATGATCAAATTATGGTAAGTTTATTATTTTTTTGCTTTCTCCTCTCTAATCTTTATGGAGTTTTTGACTCACTGTAAACAGACAGATATTGTCAGCACAGTGGGTACTTTTACCCATATCTATTAGAGAGTGGTTTCTCCCCTCTGATCTTTGTGGATTTTTTGACTCACTGTAGACAGACAGATATTGTCTAGCACAGTGTGTACTTTTACCCATATCTATCAGAGAGTGGTTTATCCCCTCTGATCTATGTTGAGTTTTGACTCACTGTAGACAGATAAATGTTGTCTAGCAGAGTGAGTACTTTTATCCACATCTATCAGAGAGTGGTCAGTGGAGTGGAATACCATTCCATTAATCTGGACTAAATATTAATTATTGAATCATATTCGAATTACCAACAATGGATCCCTTAGCCCCAGTTTTAATTTTAATTGATTTACATTTTTATAACAAGATTATTACTTAATCTAGATAATTAATTCCACAAGGACAAGTGAACAACCTCCATGTGGTTTGACCCGGTCTTATCGGTTAATTTATTACTTTGACCCTCTTATACTTGGGAGTAGGAACACTTCTTTAAAACGTGTCACGTTTTTGGTGCCGCTGCCGGAGAGGTAAGTCCGCATTTTCTTTGTAGAAGTAATTTGTTTTTAATTTTATTGTAATTTTGCTATTTTTTTTCTATCTTCTTTGTTCTTGTTTTGTATTCATTTTGCATCAGTCATCTCAATCATAAAATTCATCCACTTTAAAAAAAAAAAACACTTGTAATCCTTAATCATATTTTTGCATTTTAGTCCTTTAACTTTTTATTTGCATTTTTGTTTAGATCTAGTTTGTATTTGCATATAGGTCATTTTATTTTTCATTTTTGCATATCGGTCCCTGTAATTATAATATTTTCACTTTAGTCCCTATATTTATAATTATTTACACTTTTGCCCCAATACTTGTGAACATTTGTATTTACACCCCTAGAATTTCGCATCTTGTTATTTTTATCACTTTTTCTTCTTTTTTTCTTCATTTTTGTGTATTTCACCTCTATGAACCTTTATTAAATTTGCATGAGACATTGGTCTCAAACATCTAGTGGTAGGTTAATTAAGAGATTACAATCATCCCACATTCACCAACAACATGGTTGAAAACCCACTTAGACATCGAATAGGAAATAAACCTTTTACTTTTGACTTTATTTGTATTTGCAATTATTATTTTTGTTTTTGTTCGCTTTTACGTTTTGAATTTTTGTATGATTAATTTCTAGGTTCAATTTTTGCTTGGTGTATTTTGCTGTATAACTCTGGTTAAGTGGCGGATAACGGTACTCCGTGAAAATTCAAGTCGGTATAATTTAGTTTCCCAAATAACTGATCCCCAAAACAAGGCATGGATAAAATTTTCAAGAACCTGCGAAAACATTTTCCATCGTTGCCCCAAAATGCTCTGAAAAAGATTTACAAAGCACGTTCCGAAAGATTACGCTTACTGATGATAAACAAAATTCCTGTTGAAATTCGCTGGTTGATCGAAGCTAATGTATGTCTAGCAGGTGAGTCTGCTGATTCATTTATATCTTACATGCCTAGTTTTGGAAGAAGTAACCTTGCAAAAAAAAAACCGAAAAGCTAAGAAGTTAGGGGTTACTTGTCACAAATGTGCACGTACAACTTGCAACACACGTTGTCGTTCTTTAGGAATGGTGTCTAATAATCGGGAAGATAAAATTTTATTCACTAAGCATGGTTTACGTAGGGAGTCATTGGATAATATCCTAACGACTCTTGATGCACATCCTAGTGGATATGTGCAAATGTCAATTGACCGATTATGGCCACAATTTCAAAAAGAACATGCACAATATAGTCTTGGGAATCTGACTTTAAAAGACCCTGTTTGCCAATTTATAAGAAAATTGGATGGGAAGCATATCCCCGACCCATAGAGGGCGTTGAAGTTGTTTCTAGACGTAAAACCAGAGGAAGATGTGAGCCACAATCACAACTACCAGTAAATATCTTTTTTGTTTTTATTATCTTTTTTCTTTCCGTATTTAATGTCTTTTGTAATTATTGTTGTTTACTTTTGATTTTAGAACCATTTGGATCTAATATCATTGACAAATATGTTTCCCTATGCATATAGGTGTATCATTGTGTTACCTTTTCGGGATCTATAAATACAAGCATTTCTTTTCTTTTCTTTTTTGCTTCAAAGCACTCACAAACATTCAAAAGAAAAATTTAGAGAGTGCATTAATGGTGTCACCTTCAACTAAACGATTCACAAAAATTTGTGTGTTTGGTGGCACTAATTATAGGAAATAGAAAGAGTTTGTTGAGGCTGTAACTCATCTTGGTAAGGTTTTGGTTAAGCGAAAAATACACCTAGTGTATGGAGGAGGTAACTTGGGATTAATGGGGTGTGTTTCACGAGCTGCACGAGACAGAGGTAATCAAGTTCTGGGTATTGTCCTAAAACCTATGGCCACAGCAGACATCATCGAAAAGACAAACGGTGAAGAGCTAGTTGTTTAATGTATGGCTGAAAGATTGACTGCTATGTTACATCATGTTGATGCGTTTATAGCTTTGCCATGTGGTTTTGGAACCTTAGGAGAAATCTTCAAAATGGCATCCTGGGCGCAACTACACATCCATGAGAAACCCATCGGTTTGTTGAATGTTAATAAATTTTATGATGGTTTGCTTTCATTTCTTGATCATGCTCAGAAAAATTATTACATTCCACCTTCAATCCAAAAAATCTTTATCTCTGCTTCAAGTCCTCATGAGCTGATTGACCATTTACAAGCTTTTAACTATGAGCCAGATCCCTCAACCTCCAAAATAGATTGGTCCACTGATGAAGAGAACAAGAAACGTAGAATTGATCTGAATCTAAGTTTGTGATTGTCCCATGGTTTTTATGCATTTTATTTTCCTTTATTTTGTATTTCTTTTGTTGTTTTGCAGGATTTTGTTGTCTTTCAAGTTTTTCAGGTGATATCTTCTAAACCTTACCTCTTACTGAAGACATTGGGGACAATGTCTCGTTCTGGTTGGGGGAGGGGATAGTTGATTCAGTAACTTTTGTTTTTTTTTTTTAAAAAAAAACTAACTTCTGACCATTTTGTTTTGTAAAGATGGCCGAGTAAGGAGATCTTTTAGATACTTCTGAGACGCATCTTTATCGTTCTGATACATTTTTCCTCTCATATGATTATTCAAATTTGTAAACTCTCCATTGTGATATAATTGAATAATCATTTTGTTCATCAAGTCGTCATGAATTTTTTTTCGAACTATTCTAGACACACACGCACATTGACACGTGATTATGTGCAGTAAGTTGAGATTTTGCGATATTTAGTTCTAAAACATCGTTCAAGGGTAACAACCGAAGGCAGTAGTGGTCTTGTTTACAAACATATATAGTAATAATAATAATAATAATTTTGTGTGTTGACCAAAACTCTTACTTTGTACGGGGCCTCATGCCTCAGTAAGCATAGAATGTTAGCGTAAAACGGTGGAGTCTGGATAAGAATAAAGTGTAGTTTCGTAGCCTCTTTAAGTTGAGCAATTAAGTCCGAGGGGTGCTTCAACACCTAATGCCCTAAGACCAGCTGGTTTGGGAGTCACTGACCCAAAGCTCGTTACACGGGTTAAAGAGAAAGCTTAAGGCAATTGTACTATTTAAAAAAACATCTGCAATCTGAGTAATAAAGCCCGTAGGAGTGTTTTAACACTTAATGCCCTAAATTCAACTGGTTTGGGAGTCATTGGCCAAAAGCTCGCTACATGGATTTAAGACGGAATGTTTGTTTCTAAGACGCGATTATATATAAAAAAAAACAAAAAACAAAAAAAAAAAGAATAAAACTGTTGCCCAATGAATAAGCCCTGACGAGATTTCAGAATAAAAATGTTGTTTGATTGCAATTGAATCTCATAGTTATCGTGTTGATCTTTATTAAGCATAAGAAAGTTTGATTGATAACTCAATTGATGGCTGGTTGTCAAAGGGTGAGAAATGAGGTATGAGAGAGTTTGTCTATTTGGTAGTTTAGAGATTTGAATTTGAGTTTTTACTATTTTCGCTTTAGTTGCTAGAGACTAGCAATAAGTTGGTTGGGGGATGTGATTAACACTGAAAAGTGTAAGTTTACTAAGGGATAATATCATCATTTTACACTTCCAATATGATTAATTTCCCAATTTAGACATAATTTCGTTCGCTCGCTTAAATAAATGTGTTGTGTAGTAATCTGTGCATTTTTTTTTTGTATTTCAGAGGTAATTCAATCAATTCAAAATTATGGAGAATTCAGATGGCAAAACAAATATCGTTTTCAAGTTTAGAACATCAAAAACCTTAGGAAGGCCACGAAGGGCATTTTTGTAATTTTGACTTTTCACTGTTCACAGTTGACTTTCATAGTTCCTGATGATGTGGCACATTCCTATTGGACCAAACTGCGAGTGCACCGTACACGCGGCTACAGATAATCACATTCTAGAAGTCGGTGCACTGTTCATAGTTGACTTTCTAGAAGATTATTGACCGATGATGTGGCACAATTCTATTGGCCTGAACTGCGAGTGCACCGTACACACGGTTGCAGAGAATCACATTCTAGAAGCCGATGCACTGTTCACTATTGACTTTCACGGATTCGTTTACTGTTCACTGTTCACTGTTCACTATTGACTATTTACTATTAGCTATTAGCTATTCACTATTAGCGTGGCAAAATCTTGACGCTCCATTTCAAATTCATCCGATGGTCAATTTTCATCTATATTTTATATAAATAGGGGGCCTCCCCACTAAGTTACACATTCTAAATCCAAATCTGATATTAGATTTGTGAAATTCTCTCTCTTTTGTTCTCAAATTCTCAGTTTAAATAAAATAGCTATTTTCTAGTTAAATTATGTCTGGCTTATTTTATATAGCTGAGGCCAAAGGTGATACTGTTGGTATGGAAAATATGATCCAATTATGGTAAGTTTATTATTTTTTTGCTTTCTCCCCTCTGATCTTTGTGGAGTTTTTGACTCACTGTAAACAGACAGATATTGTCTAGCACAGTGGGTACTTTTACCCATATCTATCAGAGAGTGGTTTCTCTCCTCTGATCTTTGTGGAGTTTTTGACTCACTGTAGACAGACATATATTGTCTAGCACAGTGTGTACTCTTACCCATATCTATCAGAGAGTGGTTTATCCCCTCTGGTCTTTGTGGAGTTTTGGCTCACTGTAGACAAACAGATGTTGTCTAGCACATTGAGTACTTTTACCCACATCTATCATAAAATGGTCAGTGGAGTGGAATACCCTTCCATTAATCTGGACTAAATATTAATTATTGTATCATATTCGAATTACCAACAATGGATCCCTTAGCCCCAGTTTTAATTTTAATTGATTTACATTTTTATAACAAGCTTATTAATTAATCTAGATAATTAATTCTACAAGGACAAGTGAACAACCTCCCAGTGGTTTGACCCGGTCTTACCGGTTAATTTATTACTTTGACACTCTTATACTTGGGAGTAGGAACACTTCTTTAGGACATGTAATAAATCCACCTAAGGAAAGGATTCTTAACAACCAAGTAAATCCTTCTTAGGATAGGATTTGTGATCCTATAAATACCACCTTGATAAATTCGGTCAGCCCAATGTTTTTGTGAGTAAAATTTTGGCCATGCTAGGTATTTTTCAAGAGAGAATTCTGTCTAGCATGAGAGCATTTTGAGGAGAAATTTTTAGTTTTTGCTCTAGACAAAATTCGATCAACTCATATATATAGGGTGTAAAATTCGGCCAAGGAGAAAAGAGAAAAAGATAACGTTTTGTTTTTGATAGTACACTAGTATCCTTTACATCAAAAGAGTTTTGTGTACAAAATCAAATCTGGTTCACGTGAGTTTCAATCTATTATATTGATAATTCACAAGTGACTGGACGTTCTTGGATTTTTCTCTTAGAGGATAATTGTAGCTAAAAAAGAAAAAGATTTTGTTTGTTTCCATCCACAGGTATACAATTTAAAGAAAGGGAGCCCAAACTACTAGGTGATTCACGTTTGTGATTGGATTGGAAGATCTTGTGGATTCAATTCGACGCTTATTCAATCGTCACGAGAAAAGGTACGATATTTTTTATATACATCAATTAATCTAGGGTTAAGGTTCTTGTTATTTAAAAGGGAAATTTTTTATTTATACGCAAACCCTAATTTCAATTTTACACGCTTCCGTTGCACGATTTTCCCTACAAAAACTACCCTTCTATCCTACTCAATGAACTTGTTGCCACCTTTCTCACCATTCTGGATCCTCCCGACCCTAGGCAAGACTTCCTTGCTTAGGTATCCGAGTCCTCCCGACTCTAACTAAGACTTCCTCCTTAACAATCCGAGGTCTCCTTCCTCTTGTCGAGACTTCCACTTGTTTAGCTATCCGATTCCTACCGACTCTAGCTAAGACTTCCAATTGCTCAAATCAAAGAATCACTCTAAGATATGAGACTTCCAGCCTTTTCACAAGGCATCTACGTGATCATGAATGCAAAACGCAAACAAGCACGCAACATAGAAAATGATGATCAATAAATTCTATGGACATGCAACTAGAAAGCTAGATTACGCTTTCAAAGAACAATCACAAATGTATCTAGACAACCTAAGCATATCAACTAAGAACCAAATCAATAAAATGAATATATCAATTTATAAAGACCTGGTTCTTAAAAAATGAAATTAAATCCTGAAATAGTCAGTCAAGCATAAGAACAAAAGATTTCTATAAGCGATTTCATGTTTATCAAGTTTAGCACAAATCATTCAATTAATCACAAATCTAACTAAACTTAAAAATCAAATGAACAAACCACAAAATGATATCCAAATCATCCTAGTCATGCTTCTTAATCAAATAGCATCAATCAATAAGAAGATCAAAGAAGAAAACTAAGAAGAAGTTGATTTTACCAACATGGATGAAAATCACGAACTGAAGATCTGATCACTACAAAAAATCTAGACATTATTTGGTCCTAAAAATGTTTGGGGTTTGTAGATCTCTTCAAGACACTTGAAATCGGTTTTTGAATCAAGTGATTGGTAGTAGAAATGAAGAAGTTATCACAAAAACAAAATTCAAAATGTTAAGAGAAAAATTCTGCACTTGTTCTTCAATCTCAGTTTTCTCAACTTGTCATGAATGAGAGGGAATGAGAGGTTTTAAAGAGAAACAAACCAAAAGACCAAATTGCCCTCATGCCTTAGTGCCTCCCTGAGATGGTGCTGTGCATCTTGGGGCAGCAAGGCTTTGGGGCCGAGATGGCCACGTGCCATCTCGGGAAGGTGCCCAAGTTATGGCTTATGTCGTCGCACCACTTCCCTTGCGCTCCTCTTGCGTTCTTCGACAGTTCTTCGGTTTCCAAATTTCGAATTCGAATTCGTTTGAAGATTACAAATGGGAATACCTAATGAACATGGACATATAAGATACTCAACCCATAAAATAGAAATTTGACTCGATATACGAAGATAAAGACAATGTATGCAACATAAGTTGAAAGTGTAGTATCTTTTAACTTAGAACTAGAAATCAGTAGTATGAGTCACCGAAATGACCAGAACTCAATCATGAACAATCTATGACTAAAATCAAGTTCAAGATCCATGTTATACAAACATAAAAACAAACAAACACATTTCAGACAAGAATGCAAAGTACATAGAGATAGTCTCCAATCATGCATTTTCCAAAGCTTATTACTTTATACCAATGCATGAGCATTCAACTTCTAGTATGTGAATGTGTTATACAACTGATGTACTACGATGCAGGGACACATATGAATAAATTGTTTGTGTGTGCGCATTTAATGGTGTACAACAATGCAGGGACACATATGAATGAATTTTATGTGTGTGCGCATTTAATGGTACACAACTATATTAATGAATTGTGTGTGTGTGCTCGCTTACGCCTTTCAAGAGGAAGAAGAATCTTGATACCTTAGCATCCAAGAATAGTACAATCCTCTTGAAGATGAACTTTACATCATGAGGAGTTGCTTGTCTTTTTTGAAGCTCTTATCATCATGAACCTCCTAAGCAACTAAACATTACAAAGAAATGAAGTTTTGTTATTGAATCAAGCCAACACAAATCTAAAACCTAACATTCTCCCCATTTGGCTATTCCATGACAAAACATCTACCTCACCATACAATGATCACTCATAATCAATGTTGATTGCATTCTCACATCCTCACATTACAAAGAGATATCCCTAGACTAAAGTGTCTTTATGAGTCTTCAAGAATATCTTCACACATTCAAAGCACCTATGAGCAAGAACAACCAAAAGAAATCTTATACAAAAAAGATAGGTGAGATAAACAAACAATATACGAAACAAAAAAAAATTTCCCTTATCTCTTCTTATCTCATGCAAACAAGATTTCTTTCTCCCCCTTAAGACAAGATTTCTCCCCCTTAATGAATTGTCTCCCCTTTTTATCAAAAGTAAGTAACATGGTGAGGAAAACACTTTCTCCCCCTTTTGGGCAAGCAATAGACAAAAAAGTATTACATAACCTAGAAATAGAGGTGAATGCCAATTGAAAATACCTACAAGGTTATAAGGGATGTATAATAAAATCATGAGATAATGAGCAAACAGGTTACATAGAGAACTAAGTTAAACAAACTAAACTCCCCCTTAACATATGCTCCACATATTAATAAGCAAGTAAACTTGTTCACTAGGGAGTCACACAATCACACATTTCAAGCAATAAAAGAAAGTAAACCATTTTAAAAAAAAAATAAAGAGAATCATAGATTTTCATTACGCTTTCAAAAATAATCTCTCATTGCTAATGAATCAAGCACATTAAGCAAAAACGTGTGTGTGAGAAAATGATTCTAGCATATATAAAAGGAGTAATTATGAAATCAACATGCAAACCATTTCAACACATATTCATCTAAAGCTTTTCCAATTAAGGTCAAACCGATTATCATCCGGAAATTTGCTTTAAAGAGAATATATTTCAACATATGAGCATTGTATATGCATGCAACTCGTTTTCCCATTTCTATTTTTCAACCCGAGCATTCACAATATTTCAACTATACTCTATTTTAAGCCTTCCTCCATTTATTTTTAGGCTTTGAATCAATATTTTTCTTTTGATGATTCTATATCAACACTTCTTTTATTTTTGTTTATATTCAACAAAAATAAAAATTCATTTCATGATGGCTTTCACTTATCACAATAGTGTAGCCATTTCCTACATTGGGTGGCTTCACAACCAAAGTGTGTAGTCCTTTCCATGATGGTACTCGTTGAGTTCAATGTAATGACGAAGTAAAATGGATACTAAACATTGGTCATTTTAAAAGTACTGGTCAAAAGACTTCAAGATGTATCCATAATAGGCATATAGTCAAACTCAACTACTTAAACTTAAACATATAAGAGAAGCATATGTGCACTTTTTAAAAACAAGATTTACAAAGACTTTAGTGCATGATCTAGAAGCAATGAAAGCTATTTTATCAAGATTATTACTTCTCACATGAGTAGCTCTCAAAGAAATAGATATACAATATAGTTTTTGCTTTTCAAGCCACTCACCACCTCACAAAAAGCATCAATCAACACAAATCATGCCAAATGATCTTCTAAGAGATATAAATCTCTCTTTGTCCAATGGCTTAGTGAACAAGTCCGTAAGTTGATTTTTATTGGGCATATGCTCAAGAGTTACTATTGACTGTTCAACAAGTTCTCTAATGAAATGATGCCTAATATCTATATTCTTTGTGCGTGAGTGTTGAACCGAATATTTAGAGATGTTAATGGCATTCAACAATCCAACAAGCATTACAAACATCATGAATAAGATCATTGTGAACACATCACTAAAAGATCTTTAAAGAAAAAATGTCATCAAGAGCCATATGAATGTTATACAAATTCTCCAATATGACATGCTACATGATGTAATGCAAACATAGAGTTGATAAGATGAAACAAGAAAGAAGCTTTAGAGAAGGGATATACCTTAGCAAGCTTTTTCATCAATGTAAAGTCTTCGCCCTTTTTATGAGCTCTCTTGGCTTGATTGTCCTCATGACAACAAGTTTTTGGTGTGTCGTCCCAAGAGAATAAAGACTAAACATCTCAACTCAAACAAACATGTAAATTGACTTTCTCCAAAAGTATTAACAAATTACATCTAATATATTTCAAAAATAGACATCTTTGACCATATTGGTCTTAGGTGAACCAACACAAACAACATCATTATCATTAAACAAGGCAATATGAAATCTAGAAGATAAATCATCAACTATCTTCTTCATGAAAATTTCACTCATATTTAAACCATCATTATTGTCACGCACAAATATTTTATCAAGACAATGCATATGTTCATGTGAAACACTCTTTTTCACCCAAAGTTTCTCAACAATTTTCTTCACATGATTATCATTATCACACACAAAACTCAAAGTGTTATCATGCATGAAACATTTATAGAAGATTTTTATATCTCATTAGCATGCATCACAATCCCTAGTTTGCATCGTCTAATATACTCATGGCAACATAGCAAAATAACAAACCGGAATAAATTTTGAGATGTTAATATTTAGGTGAGAGTGTACCAATGGTGAAGACTCCTTTCTTTTCTTGATTTTGCACTTTACCTTGGAAGACTTGGCCTTTGAAATCCTTTTGTTCCTTAGTGACTTGCCTTTAGTTGTATGAGACTCTACTTGCTCATCTACGATGCTTAAGTCACTTGAATCTACATGAAGATAACCAAACTCTTTGGTCTTCATGATTGCCAACTCCTCTTCCTTGTCTTTGATCTTTTCCTACAATAAACAAAAAATAAATAATTAGCAAAATCACTGATTAATCTATCTAACACAAGAACATCTTCAACCATCTTAGACATATGATCACTTCATTCTTCACTTTAACTTCCTTTAACACCATTTCTTTCCTTGCTAAGAGTTTGAACTCTTGCCATCAAATTGAAGTTGGTGCAATCCTCTTCATTAATCAACAAGCACACAAGTGATCATGTCTAGATTGATCATCCTCCAGAAAGGCTTTTTCATTTTTTCTTTTGTCACTAACATTCTTTTTCACCCAATTCTTTTTAACATGCTTTGAAACAACATTATTCATATCAACTTCTAACACCTTAGCATGTATCAATTTAAGATTAATCTCCTTATCTCTAGATGCATTTCCTATTTTGCAATACTCAATATACTTATAACATTTTGTCTTAATATGATCAATGGTATTGCAAATATGACAAATAGGAATAAATATAGAGACAACACCTTTAGGATGAGAAGAAATACTAGTGGGAGTTTGAAATGATACCTTGCCTTTATTTTTATTATTGACTCCAAGTGCATTATGCAACATGACATTGTGTTATGTCTTTCCTAACCCAAATTTTCTTGACAAGTTTTTCACTTCTACTCTTATTAACATGCTTTTACTTGTTTTTAGGCATATTGACTCCATTAGTCACATTTTCAAGCAAATCAAACTAAGCATCATCAACTTTCTTATACATAGTAGAGTGAGGCACAACAAAAGGTTTAACAAACAAATCATCAACACATTTATTCTCAACATGCTTTTCCAAGGCCTTATTAGGTCTAGTTCTAAATACATACATGGATGATTGCCTATGACCATTCAAAGACATATCATGCAAATAATTGGCAATTTTACATTTACAAATGTATTCATAACTCCTATGCCTTATATGTCCTACCATGTTGTAATAATGACAAATAGGTATGAATTTGAGAAGTTTACCATTTGCTAGAGCATTCAACTCATTTTGCCTTCTCACATTTTTACCTCTTTGGCGAGCAACACTATATGCCTTACCTTTTGCATTTGATGATAATATAACTTGTCTTTGGCATTGTTGAGTCATTTCCTTGACCTTCATTATTGATGATGAGGCACCTCTGGTAGCATCCATGGCTTTATCGTTAGAGAGTGTACCTACATTCAAATTGCTACGAGCTTTGACAAAAGTAGATTTGTTAGATGAAGAAGTTGATTTTTCATTAACATATCCTAAACCTCTTTTGTCGCTTGAAGACTTTCCAACCTTAATGAGAGCTTTAACTTTGTTAGAGCTTGATAACATCTTGCTAATCATCTCTTTAGCCTCATTAAGTTTGTCATTAAACACTTTCTCTTGATTCTATACACAATAAGTTTTGCTCTAAGCACATTTTCAATTCTCTTAGCACTATCAAGAGATTCATCTCTTTACTCAACTTCATGCTTCAAAATACTTAATCTATCATTGATATCAATCAAGTTTTTCTCAAGATTAAAAAATTTGTCACTAAGATCATTAAAACATTTTGAGCTCAAATAATGATTTTCTAACTTCTTGGTTATAGACCTATTGACTTTAGAGATCCTTTCATTCTCTTGAATAAGATCTTTGATCTTTCGATCATCTAAGTCAATAGACTCACTTTCAATAAGAGAAGCCATAAAAGAATACATTTCTTTAATCATGATTAATCAAACAAAAACAAGATAACAAACACTATAAAGAAGATCAATCTAAGTGTGTCTAGACACCCGTTCTGATACCAATTGAATTTCCCTTTATCTTTATAGTGTAAATAAACCTAGAGGGGGGGGGGGGGGTGAGTAAGTATATGCTCCAATTTTCGTCTTCTTTTAAAACAATGCTATTTTAATAATGCTTAAAGAAAATTGCAAACAAAGACACAAGATATTTACTTGCAAACCTCCAAAGAGGAAATATCCACGGGTTAGCAACCACCGGCAAAATCAAATCCACTAGTACATAAAACAAGTAAAATCTCTCAAGTGACCCCTTCACCTAGAAACTACCCTTCTATCCTACTCAATGAACTTGTTGTCACCTTGCTCACCTTTTCGGATCCTCCAGACACTGGACAAGACTTCCTTACTTAGTTATCTGAGTCCTCCCTACTATAACTAAGACTTCCTTGCTCAACAATCCGAGGTCTCCTACCTCTTGTCGAGACTTCTACTTGCTTAACTATCCGAGTCCTCCCGACTCTAGCTAAGACTTCCAATTGCTCAAATCAAAGAATCACTATAAATATGCGATTTCCAACCTTTTCACAAGCTATCTAAGTGATCATGAATGCTAAACGTAAACAAGCACGCAACATAGAAAATGATGATCAACAAATTCTATGGACATGCAACTAGATAGCTAGATTATGCTTTCAAAAAAACAATCACAAATGTATCTAGACAACCTAAGCATGTTATCAAATAAGAACCAAATCAAATAAATGAATATATCAATTGATATAGACCTAGTTCTTAGAAAATGAAATTAAATCTAGAAATAGTCAATCAAACATAAGAACAAAAGATTTCTAGAAGCAATTTCATGTTTATCATGTTTAGCACAAATCATTCAATTTATCGCAAATCTAACTAAACCTGAAAATCAAATGATTCGGAGTAGAAATGAAGAAGTTATCACAAAAACAAAAAAAAAATATTGAGAGAAAAATTATGTACTTGTTCTTCAATTTCAATTTTCTCAACATGTCATGAATGAGAGGGAATGAGAGGTTTTAAAAAGAAATGAACCAAAAGACCAAATTGCCCTCATGCCTTCGTGCCTCCCTGAGATAGAGCATGGGCATCTCGGGGCAGCAAGGCTTTAGAGCCGAGATGGCCACGCGCCATCTCGGGAAGTTGCCCAAGTGATGGCTTATGCCATTGCACATCTTCCTTTGCACTCCTCTCGTGTTCTTCGACCGTTCTTTGGTCTCCAAACTCCGAATTTGAATCCGTTTGAAGATTATGAACTAGGACTCCCTCTGAACATTGAAATATATGATACTCAACCCAAAAAATAGGAATTCAACTCGATATATGAAGACAAAGAAAATGTATGCAATATGAGTTGAAAGTGTAGTATCTTTTGACTTAGAACTCGAAATCAATAGTATGAGTAACCGAAATGACCGGAACTCAATCATAAACAATCTAAGACTAAAATCAAGTTCAAGATCCATGTTATACAAACAAAAAAACAAACAAACACATTTCACACAAGAATGAAAACTACTTAGAGATAGTCTCCAATCATGCATTTTCCAAAACATATTACTTTCATACAATGCATGAGCATTCAACTTCAAGTGTGTGAATGTGTTATAGAATTGAGGTGCTACAATGCAGGGACACATATGAATGACTTGTATGTGTATGCGCATTTAATGGTGCACAAATATACGGGGACACATATGAATGAATTATGTGTGTGTATGCATTTAATGGTGCACAACTATACAGGGACACATATGAATGAATTTTGTGTGTGTGTGTGCTTATGCCTTGCAAGAGGAATAAGAATCTCGATACCTTAGCATCCAAGAATAGTACCAATCCTCTTGAAGAGTAACTTTGCATCATGAGAAGTTTCTTTTCTTTCTTGAAGCTCTTATCATCATGAACCTCCTAAGTAACTAAACATTACAAAGAAATGAAGTTATGATATTGAATCAAGCCCACTTAAATCTAAAACCTAACACCTATGAGTGTGGGCTCCCTTTCTTTGAATTATATACCTGAGGATGGAAACAAACAAAATCCTTTTCTTTTGTTAGTCACAATAATCCTCCAAGAGAAGACCTAAGAATGTTTGGGCACTTGTGAATTATCAATCCATTTGATTGAAACTTGCGTGAACCCGATTCGATACACAAAATCCTTTTAAATTAAAGCACACTAGTGCACTATAAAACACAAAATTGTTCACTCTTTTCTCTATGCTTGGCCGAATTCTACACACTATTTCTATGAGTTGGCCGAATTTTATCTATAGCAAAAACTAAATTTTTCTCTCTCAAAACTTTATGTTGGCCGAAATTTTTCTTAGAATTTTATTTGCTTGGCCAAAATCCACATAGAAGTATATATATGTGTCCAAATCCTCTCCTAAGGAGGATTTACTTTATGGGCAAGAATCCTCTCAGTAGGAGGAGTTACTTGGTGGCTAAGAATCCTCACTCAAAGTAAATTTCTTTTCCACACCAACACTACTAATCCAACTCAATATTGTATTTATTCAATAACCAATTATTTAATATAAATTAAATTGTGACTATATCAAAACTTCCTAATTTGACCAATTGTCAGTTAGGGTTTTGATAGAAATCAAATACTTCATAAGTGGAAATGGTGAGAAATGTCACCTTTTTTTTTGGTGAGTTGTAGTGATGTCACAAGTTTAATAAGTTAAGTTTACAATGCACATATTATGGTGAACTACTGAAATTGTCCTTAAATAATCGATTCTTTATTCTTTAAAAGCCTCTCTCCAAAAACGTTTTCTTAAAAACAATCAACTACTTTGTGTATCTCTTCAAAAAATAAGCTCCATTCCAAATATTGCAGAAGAAGGTAAACAACTATTTCTGATCTTCATTTTCATTTATTCATACATTTCTGTGTGGTTTAACAATGTTTGAACATTTATGAACATGTTGTTTCCATTTTTTTGTATGTCTACGAGTTATAAACTTTTTGTATGAACATTTATGCATTTTTTTGTGTATTTTTATTTGGCCGAGTTGATTTGAAGTGGTGCAAACAAGTTTAAAATCTTGGGCATAAAAGCTGGAACAAATTTTAAAAAAGCTCTATTTCTCACAAAAAAATGCTCGAGCCTTCACAAAAAAAGCTCGATCCCTCACAAAAAAAGCTCGATCCCTCACAAAAAAAGCTTGATCATGTACAAAAAACGCTCTATCATTTACAAAAAAAGCTCAATCCCTAAAATAAAAAGCTCGAGCCATATTTGAAAAAAGCTCGAGCCATATTAAAAAAAGCTCGATCATGTACAAAAAGAGCTCGGTCCCGAACAAAAAAAGCTCGATCAAGTTCAAAAATGCTCGATCAATAACAAAAAAAGATCGATCGCTTACACTTTTGATTTTTGTTTAATACTTTATAATTGTAAATTTAATATGAAATTTTATTTTCTTAATAATGGTTTTTGATGATGATTTTGACAGGATAATGGATAGGGTCAGAATAGTCATATCTTACAACGGTCGATGAGAGCAATTACCCGATGGAAATCAGAGGTATTTAAGTTCCGATAACCAAGATTTGTATGTGTCAAAGAATTTGACTTACGACGAACTGGTGTCGATCGTGCAAACCATTGTGAAGTTTGATGAGAACAAATACAGTGCTGATCTACAGTCTATATCAATTGTTCCTAGGATTACATGTCATGCATTTATGAGAAACAATGATGATATTCAATTTATGCTACGGAAAGATAGGGTGATCCCTCAAGTATGTGTTAGTCTAATCGAGAGGCCAGCAGGAGGTGTCATTGGTGAAGATATCCCTCATCGTGATAACACCCAAGAATTTCGATATGAAAAGTCCTCATTAATTGATTGACTTATTTTGTGAACAAATCACATTTTTGGGGTATTATGTAAGGGTAGCTTAGGCTCTCAAGACCTCAAGAGGAGAAGCACCAAGGGTAAACTTCTTGTGCTTACTTGCTTTGAAGAGATAGTTGCACACACTCACAAATTCATGCATAACTCTTATTCATATATGTTGAGTGTTTATACTTGTGTGCATATTGGTTTAAATGACTTTTGATTGATATATTAGCATCTTGTAATTAAAGTTTCATGTCATGTTAGGCATTAGTATAGGATGCATCTTCATCACTCTTGGACTTGTTGAAAATGTGTGTTTGAGAGTTGAAAAAGCGGGCAGTGCGCTACTCGACTAACTCAGCCTCACCAGCGTAACATTCCAGTGGATTGCCGCTTGTCATGTGCCACTGAGCTGCGCCACTGCACCCGTGCAATTTTAAAGAAATGGGGAGTGCGCTGGTGGTGCGCTACTCGACTAGCGCAGCCCCACCATCGTAACATTCCAGTGGATTGTCGCATGTCATGCACCACAGAGCTGCACCACTTGACCAGTGCTTATTGAAAATTTTAGGCAGTGCGCTGGTGGTGCGCTACTCGACCAGCGCACCTCACCAGCGCACATAGAGGAAGCTGGAATGTTTTTTCCAAAACAACCTCACTTTGGTTGAAACACACATGTATCTGGTTGAAACACACACACACACATATATATATATATATATATAACTCTTTGTGTTCGGGTCAAAAAAGAGTTCAGAACATAATATCTTTTCCTTAGAACACATTTCAAAAGGAAAACTCTTCCAAGAACTCATCTTTAAACACTCAAAACATTCCCAAGTGCATAGAACTTCATCTTACATCATCTAAAGTCATTTAGAGTGCATCTATGGATAGTTTTGCTTCATCACATCTTGTTTGGTAAGTTCTTCACTATCTTCTTAAAAGTTAAGTGTTTTGCTTTCTAAGCCATCTCTTTAATTATTTGTATGCTCTTAGAACATATTCTAGATACAAATTATTGTGATGACATGATTGAGTGATGTATTGTGATAGCTTCATGGGATTGTTTGATCTATGTTTAGCTAAGCTTTTTGAACATGTCATTTAGCTCTTGATATCTAGGATTGCATTAATTGTCATCTCATTATCCTAGATAAGCATATAAGGTTTCCTAGCCTTGTTTGTTCTTTGAATATCATCATATATTCACATAGGGTATTTTATCTCTTCATTGAGAAGTAAGACTTGTGTTGCTTCCCGGAGTAGGAAGCTTAAATCGCAAGCAAGATGGACTAGGTTCACTTATACCGGGATTAGGTAGTGGTGTTGGATTTTAAACTGGGATTAGGCTGTAATTCCTTTGCCATTAGTGGATTCGAGGTTCGAGTGTGGCACACGTATCAGCCCGTGATTTTTCCCATTTTGAGGGTTTCCACATATATCTCAAGTGTCTTTATTATTTCCGCACTTATTACACTTGTGATATTATTGTGATTAGTTAGGGGTATTTTCGTGTAATTGACCATTAACAAAAATTGGGTAAAATTTGATTAAAATCTATTCACCCCCTAGATTAATATTAAACACACCATAATATTTGTTTCAATTGGTATGAGAGCTCAACGCACCCTCAATTCTCTCAAAATCACACATAGTGTTTTGGGTAAAATGAGTGCAAATGAATGCAAATGTATGAATGAAGCAAAATTTGATTTCTTTGTCCATGGCTAAAGCCGAATACATAGCTGTTGGGAGTGGATGCACACAACTTCTTTAGATAAAGCAAATGCTAGTTGACTATAGATTCAATAAAGGTACTCTTACTCTCTTTTGTGATAACACGAGTGCAATTAATATTTCCAAGAATCCAGTTCAACATTCTAGAACTAAGCATATTGACATCCGTCATCATTTCATTAGAGAACTAGTTAAGAGCAAATGCATAGTACTTGAGCATGTAGGTACTAATGATCAACTAGCGGATCTATTTACTAAACCCTTAGATGTTACTCGATTCAAGACTCTTAGTAGATCTATTGGGATTTGTTTCATGGAATGATGAGTTTTGGTCTTTGACCCCATAAGGGGAACTCAAGGAAAGAGAGCTTTTTTATACTTGTTGCATCCAAATTTTTTGAAAATGTTTATGCTCATTTATTAATTGCTTGAGTAGCTTGGTTGCACTTATACTATAGTATATTGCATTTTCTTCAATAAGTGTGAACTTTGCTTTGATTACAATCCATTTCATATTTATGTTCAAACATGCATTTTTGGACTAGGAGATCTACATAAAAAGGAAATATTGAATGACCTATAATTATCTCCATGACATGATGATTCTTTAATGACATGCTAATGAAAAATGATAAAGCATGAATTGATGATTGCAGTTGTTGAATGCAAAATATTGTGTGAAAACGCTAGTGAGACTAAAATGTTTCATCAATGTCTCTATTTCTTTACTAGTTGAACATGGCTACTATCATTCGGGTATCCTACCTGAAAAAATCAAATAGGGTGCAAAGTTGCTCATGCCATGTTTAGCTTATAAAGTTGGATATAGTGCCATTAAAACTGGATATCTACTAAACTCTATATCCTTGCTTCTCTCATGACAAATGGTGAAATTTGTTTGAATTATATTGGAAACCTTTGTCATTTGCTTTGCCAAATACCATTGTTTTTTTTTTACTTGAATGCAACATGTCTTGTATGCAAAGTATTTTTGATTCACACATTTTCTTCAAATAAATCTCCTTGTTTCTCTCCTATTAATTGAGTTGCATAACTGTGGCTTATATAATTATGCAATTATCTTGTATGCTCCTTTCTTTCTTTGCCTTGAGTGACCTGGTTGGGGACTTCTTCTTTGCCTATATCATGACAAAAAGGGGGAGTAGCGTTGACCTAGCATTATGGTGTTAGGGGGTAGCATGTGGTAGCATGTGGTAGCATGTGTTGGCTTTAAGGGTAGTAATACCTGTTTTTTGGGAGATTACATTTAGGGGGAGTAACCCATTGAGGGGGAGCATTGCATGATGTGGTGCATTACTCATATTCTTATATGCAAATGCTTTTGTTTTCTTTCCACTTGATCACCTCACATGCACTTGGTTTGGAAAGTGTACTTGTTGTTTGTTTTGTGCGTAGGGTTGATGATTCTACAGGAGATTGAAGATTTGAAGTTTTTTTTTATGTATATCTCTATGTAATGTAGAATATCTTCCCGGTGTTTTATTTTGTTTTGTAAGGATCAATGTGAGTGGTGGTTTTGTCACGAAATAGCCAAAGGGGGAGATTGAAAAGTCCTCATTAATTGATTGGCTTATTTCATGAACAAATCACATTTTTGGGGTATTATGTAAGGGTAACTTAGGCTCTCAAGACCTCAAGAGGAGAAGCACCAAAGGTAAAATTCTTGTGCTTACTTGCTTTGAAGAGATAGTAACACCCACTCACAAATTTTAGGCAGTAGATTGTCGCATGTCATACGCCTCTGAATTGCGCCACTCGACTAGCGCCTATTTAAAATTTTAGGCAGTGTGCTGGTGGTGCGCTACTCGATCAGAGTACCCCACCAGAGCACATAGAGGAAGCTGGAACATTTTTTCCAAAATGACCTCACTTTTTTTGAAACACACACACACACACACACACATATATATATATATATATAACTCTTTGTGTTTAGGTCAAAAAAGAGTTCAGAACATCATATATTTTCCTTAGAACACATTTCAAAAGGAAAACTCTTCCAAGAACTCATCTTTAAACACTCAAAGCATTCCCATGTGCATAAAAACTTCATCTTGCATCATCTAAAGTCATTTATAGTGCATCTATGGGTAGTTTTGCTTCATCACATCTTGCTTCGTAATCACTATTATCTTACAAGTAGAGTATTTTTCTTGCTAAGCCATCTCTTTAATTATTTGTATGCTCTTAGAACATATTCTAGATACAAATTAGAGATTGTTGTGATGACATGATTGAGTGTTGTATTGTGATAGCTTCATAGGATTGTTTGATCTATGTTTACCTAAGCTTTTTGAACATGTCATTTAGCTCTTGATATCTAGGATTGCATTAATTGTCATCTCATTATCCTTGATAAGAATAAAAGGTTTTCTAGCCTTGTTTGTTCTTCGAATATCATCAAATATTCACATAGGGCATTTTATCTCTTCATTGAGAAGTAAGACTTGTGTTGCTTATGGGAGTAGGTAGCTTAAATCGCAAGGAAGATGGATTAGGTTCACTTATACCGGGATTAGGTAGTGATGGTGGATTTTAAACCGGGATTAGGTTGTAATTCCTTTACCATTAGTGGATTCGAGGTTCGAGTGTGGCGCACATATCAGCCCGTGGTTTTTCCCATTTTAAGGGTTTCCACGTATATCTCAAGTGTCTTTATTATTTCCGCACTTATTACACTTGTGATATTATTGTGACTAGTTAGCGGTATTTTCGTTTAATTGACCATTAACGAAAATTGGGTAAAATTTGATTAAAATCTATTCACCCCCCCCCCCCTTTAGATTTATATTAAACACACCATAATATTTGTTTCACGATCGTCTGGCGGAAGCAACCAGTTGTTCATAGAAAGAAGTGGGATTGATGGTTGGGAAAACATATGTGTTGTCCCACCGGAAGTAGTCGGCCATGCTGATATATTGGGACCTCAATTCGACGATGTCTTTGGTTGGAAAATTGAGATGAATGGTAGGTAGTATAACCACCAATACAATGAGATCTACAATGACATCAACAATGAACATAATACAACACCGAATGTTGGGCCAATTCATGAGGTTGCTAGTGAGTGCAATTTTAATCCGGTAGATAATGTAGACTACAATGAGGATGATGAAGAACCTGTCTAAACGGAAAGATGTGTAAGACGTGTACACAGATTTAGTTCAAGTGCACTAGATATAGCTGGGACCTCTGAGGTTCAGGCTAATGTAACTCCAGATGATTCTGATAATGTCACAACATGGGTTATTCCAGGAGCAGAATCATACTCGTTAGGTATGGGAGGAAGTAGGAACTTGGTTGAAGATGAACCTACAAGCATGATATATAAAGGTCAATTTTTTCCAACGAAACATTGTTTGAAAATACTAGTAGGCCATTTTACAATGCGGCAGAACTTCGAGTGGAAGGTGAAAAGGTCCAATAAGACAACATTACATCTAGTTTGTTTGATGGAAAATTGTACGTGGAAGTTAAGAGCAATAAAGAGAGATGAAGGGACATACTTTCAAGTAAGAATTTTTGTCCACGAACTTACTTGTCCGTTAGAGGAAATTCATTGGTGCCACCGACAAGCTAGTGCAATCATAATTGGAGAAGTGATTGCACCTAGACTTCAACAACAAGATGGTCGACTAATGCGTTTGAGGGACATAATCACCAACATGAAATCAATGTATGGAATCCAAAATCATATACAGTAAGGCACACGCCTCCTTCGGTTATGCGTTGTCACTGACCTATGGAATGCATGAGGAAACCTTCCAGCTGCTTCTATCATTTGGTTACGTTTTGGAACAAAAAAATCCCTACACAATCATTGACTTATAGTGCGACGAAGATGGTAAATTTCTGTGCTTTTTTATGTTGATTGGTGCCTCACTTAGAGGATTCCGGATGTTTATGCACCCAGTAATGGCTGTTGATGGTACCCATTTGAAGGGACAATTCAGGGGTACAATGTTTGTTGCAACAACGCAAGATGGGAATGAACAGGTGTATCCAATTGCTTTTGGGTACGGAGACTCTGAAAACAACCTTTCATGGGAATGGTTTTTTGATTGCTTGAAGGGTGCCCTAGGTTATATTGATGAACTGGTTTTCATTTCTGATAGATATGCACGCATTGAAGCAGGGATTTCTAAAGTGTTCCCTTATGCCACCCATACCATATGTTGTTGGCACTTTGCTAAAAATATTAAGAAGCGATTTCATTGGAAGGAAGTTGCCGCAATAGTAGACAAAGCAGCCCGTGCGTACAGTGAGTTTGAATATAACCGGCATATGGTAGAGTTAAGAAACTCGTACCAGAATGCATATGATTATGTAATTGATGTCGGTCCACACAAATGATCCCGTGTACACTGCCCCAAAAGAAGGTACAGGGTGATGACAACAAATGTTGTAGAATGCATACACTCATGCCTAAAATTTGCACGACAACTGCCTATGTTGACCCTGGTTGAGTTAATAAGGAATATGCTACAACGTTGGTTTCACGATCGCTATAGAGCTGCACAATCCATGCGTCAACAGTTGACCGACGCAACACATATTGTGATCTTAAAACGTTTGGTGAAGTGTAGTCTTATGACCGTAAATCTAGTAGACTGGAATATTTTCTCGGTCAAGCGGTCTGAAAAACAGTTGACTGTTGACTTAGCCCGGAAGACCTGTACTTGCAACAATTTCCAAATGGATCCTTTTCCATGCTCTCACGCACTTGCGGCCGCATGGTACATTACTTTCAAGTTTAACTGTGAAGTGATTATTACTGAAACATGAAGCTCATCATTTTCAATGTTTTTTTACAGGGAGCGAAACTTGGATTTGAAAACTTTGTGTTCAGACTACTACAAGAGGCAGACACTTATTGATGCGTACTCGGTTCCTAATATGCTGGTTGGAGATCCTTCCACTTGGGTTGTGCCATCTGACATTGCTCAGAGGGTGATTTTGAATCCAATCTCCAGGAGATAAGCAGGATGCCCAAGGGCGGGTCGCCATGTCTCGTCTTCGGAGAGGACAACTATACAATCTTGTAGAAGATATGGACAACCAGGGCATAATCTTAGGAGATGTTCTATCCCACCTTTTCCAACCCGAGGTGTTCCCGATGAATACCGCCGTAAGTGTAGCATCTGTCATTCAATTGGACAAAACAAACAGACCTGCCCTAACATGGACTCTAATAGGGAATGAATGACAAAGTTTTAGTCACATTGTAAACATTTGGAATCGTATCAGATTGTAATAATTTGGAATTGCAATAATGTTCGTTAACTTATTTTGTATGTGTTCGTTAACTTATCGTATCACATTGTCAAGGTTTGGTATGTGTTTCGTACATGTGATGGTAGACACTGGAAACAAAAACATTAAAAGAAATTGAAATAATATTAATGAAGTACAATGTCTTTGTACAAAAATATGGTAGGAAATATTAAAAATATACAACATTAAATATACAACCAATCACTAGGCGGGCCTGGAGTTACGAAAAATCTCCACAGCCATTTCTCCCGAATGAGCCTTTCTCGTTGAGGGTTTGTCTGATATCCCTCACTATCACTGGGCCTTAAACCCCCATCATCGGGCTTAGATCCCTCACTATCACTAGTCCTGTCTGTCAAACCCTCACCCTCTCTCCCACTGTTCCCGTTAAAGGTAGTCTGATCAGGGACCGGAGGTGGAATATGAAGCCTGTCCTCCTCTACATACATGCTCCCCCCCCCCCCCCTTCTCGTTTAGCCCCGTATAGTACGGTGTCTGCCTCTCAACTGGTGTAAGCACGATTTCCTTCCTCGCAAACATCTGAAATATTAGTTAGAATAATGTAATTGTACACATACTAACTAATATAAACATTAACAAATTAAATACATACCCTGGCTTTGAAAATCTTGGCCAGCTTCTTCTCTCTCGGTTGTTTGGTTAACTCCCACTTCAAAATACGGGAAGACAGATCCGTAACCCTCCGGGCACCGAACTCTTAGCCCAAATCAGGGATCACCTTGAAAGCAAATATATGCATAAAAGATAAGTATGATAAGTATCCATAACACAGAGGACAACACCAATAAAGTACAACTTGTAATTCAAAGTTCTTACCAATAGGGTGTGAGATAGACTGATTATGTTATAGGTCTTCACCGTATGTATGTCAGCGCCCTTTTTCTATTGGCCTCACTCAAACCTGTCTCGTTGCCCATCAAGCGCATGCTTGAATGAGTAAATAGAATTTCTGTACACGTGGGCACCCCATGGGAACGCGTTAAACGCGTCGAGATCCTCAACCAGCTAAAACTACCAAACAGGAATCGTGAATCTCTCATCCACCCCCATCAGTATCTAGTTCAACATATATATGAGGTAGAGCTTCACAGCATCTTACGCCTCTCCAAACTCTGGGACGGTGACAACACCCTTTATCTCCTCCAATGAGACCTCATTGTCTCTAGGAAAGTACCGTTGATGTATGCCATTCTCCATTGCTGCATACTTTGTTGTGTCTGGTACAACTCTAAACCGTAGTCCGGTGATCAGGCAAAATTCTAACTTCAAAAACCTCACCGACTGGTTCCCTAACATGAACTGAATCTCATCTATTCGGCCATTATGATGCAGCTCACTAAAAAGTAACCTATGGATAACATCACCCGAAAACTTCATCTCCTGATGCATCGTTAGGAAATGCCAAGAAACATGATGTCGTGAACCGACACCGATCTTCATCTCCAAATTTTGCAAGGACCTGGTTTAGTGCGTCGTCTATATGGGCAAGGGTGTCAAAATGGTCATGTCAAGTCAATTTGCACTCGTACTTGTCTCCTTCTGGAGTTTTAAGCAAATCCCTCAACCTATTTCTCATCTGCAATGTAACAGAAATACAACAACATTAAATAGAAAAAATAATAAAACCAAAATTATAAGTCTCGATCCAATGTAAAAATAACTCGGTCCTATAAAAAATATGCTCGATCCCAGGACAAATAAGCTCGATCCTTTAACAAAAAAGTTTGATCCTATGACAAAAATGCTCGATCCCATAACAAAAAAGCTCGGTCCAATTATAACAAGCTCGATCCATGGACAAAAAAGCTCGACCCTTTAAAAAAAAGCTTGATCTGATGAAAATAATACTCGATCCCATAACAAAAAAGTTTGATCCTATGTAAAAAAAGCTTGATCTTATTTTAAAAAAGGTCGATCCAATGTAAAAAAAGCTCAAGCCTATGGAAAAAAGCTCGAGCCTATGGAAAAAAGCTCGATCCTTTTAAAAAAAGCTCGACTTACCAAAACCTAATTTTCACGAAAATAAAGCTCGACTCATTTACAAAAAAGCTTGACCATTTAGAAAAAGGCTCGATCCTATGAAAAAAATGCTCGATCCCATAACAAAAAAACTCGATCCTATGTAAAAAAAAAACTCGATCTTATTTAAAAAAGCTCGATCTCATGATGAAAAAGCTTGATCCAGTGTAAAAAAAGCTAGATCTCTTTCAAAAAGGCTTGATCCCATACAAAAAAAGCTTGAAACCTTACAAAAAAGCTCGACTAACTAAAACCTAATTTTCATGAAAATAAAAGCTCAACTCAACTACAAATAAGCCTGATTCTCCTGCAAAAAGTCTAGATAACCCAGAATTTCATCTTCCTCAACAAATATTCAACCAAATTACAAACCCTAACCTAAACCACAACCATTCTCAGATCTCTATTTTAACTGGTTTCTACAATTTCAATCAATAAAACTCAATTCTAACATGTAATGCAAGTTATTAACAACAAAAACGAGGAAAAAAACTAATCTTACCTTTGTCAATCGCAATTGTTCTCGTGTACTCTCGTTTTGGTCACTTCGACATCGATTAGTTTCCCATCGGTTTGACTGTTGCTTTTCTGACTTAGAAAATGACAAATACCTCACTGTTTTAATATTTCGGGGTATTTTCGTCTGAACACGTTAAATGGTGCATTTTAAACATACATTAGTAAAGTGGTGCCCCCCCCCAAATAATGCCAATAATCTTTTGAGCCCTACTTCATAATTTGACTAGATATATAAATTCCTTTTATTTATCTACTTATCAAATATAGTATTTGATATTTATCAAACTACCAAGAATAGTATGACACTAGGAGACCTTCTCCTACTACGAAAAAGATTTTATCTTTTAATTAAATAACTAATTTCCCTTTAATTAAATAATAAATAAAAACAATATAATTGGCTATTATATTTAGCCTTGTCGCCCAAGTCCATACATGGGCATTTATATTATTTTTCCTATTTTATTAAATCCACTGGACCTTAATAAATCCTAGACCCATTCTTACTAATAGAAACAAGTCCACATGCCCTAGTAAAATTCTAGATGGACCCAGAAATTTGTCTGGTAGAATATATCAAGTGATCCATGCAAGTTCATATGAATTGGGGATCATGACGAGCTATCTAAATTGAAGCTCCAAGACATAACCTAATCACGATCAACAAAAGATTCTCTTAGGTCCGATATATTAATTTTAGTTCATTCCACTGGAGAACTAAAAATGAACTCTTAAATGAAGATAGAATAATTTAATATTCCTCAATAATACACTAGACAATCTTAATGGATATAGTTTATCCTCGTGAAGAATACCAGTAATCGCCAAGAGCTCATAGACTGCCTATGGCTCTCCTAGTTACCATATTTGCTCATATGACCACATTTTGAACTTAGATATTTTTACTTGTCCAGAAGCCATAATTCAATAGACAATAATGAAAAATTAACGTTAAGATTTATTATCCAATACCTTTTAATATCCATATGATGATATTCTACCCACATTTAATAAATGGAGCCACGATATCCATATCTATAAATGAAGTCCTCTATCAATTAACAAATGAATACCACCAAACTATCGAGGATAGACTATGCTATATAATCGTACTCATTGATAGCTCAAATGATAACACTTGCAACCACAAGTCCATCATTTATCTCAGGATTGAGATTGACTCTCCGTTTGTCTTCAAATGAAAACTCTTATCCAATGACGGTTCTAGATAAAGTATTTCATTATGATCCAATTCAATGCAACCAGTGCACTAGATTCTTTTGCCCAAAGACACCACACTTTGATGATTTTCGACTCATCATAACATATTTGATCTCACTCAAATGCTAACAAAAGAATCTACAACTTTAACAAGATAAAGGCACCCAACCTTTATCTTAAGTTGTGAATATTATTCGAGACTAACTAAAGAATTGTATCTACCTCATACATATCCAGATGTATGAACAATCCTTCTTTTCTCATAGTCTTTTGACCTTATCATTATTTACTTTTGACAATCATAATAAATAAACTATAAATGCTCTAATATTTTTAAACTAGAAATCACATTATTAATATGAAAAGATTGTCAAATACATTATTATACTCTTGTTATCAAGCAAAATCCCAACAGAGGGAACACAAGAAGTCCAGTTCATGAGAAGTTTTAGGGTTATGCTTGTTAGCAAGAGTATACTAATGTATTAGACAATCTTTTCATATTAATAAAGTGATTTCTAGTTTAACAAATCTTATAGCATTTATAGTTTAATTATTATAATTGTATAAAGTAAATAATCATAAGGCAAAAGACTATGAGAAAAGAAGAATTGTTCGTACATCTAGATATGTATGAGGTAGACATAATTATCTAGTTAGTCTTGAACAATATTCACAACTTAAGATAAAGGCTTATTGATTTTACTATGTTAAAGTTGTAGATTCTTTTGCTAGCATTTGAGTGGGATCAAATGTGTTATGGTAAGTCAAAAATCATTAAAGTGTGGTGTCTTTGGGCAAAAGAATATATTGCACTAGGTGTATTGAATAGGATCACGGTAAAATATTTATCTAGAACAGTCATCGGATAAAAGTTTTCACTTGAAGACAATCAAAGAGTCTATCTCAATCCTGTTATCATTTGAGCTATCAATGAGTACGATTATATAGCATAGTCTATCCTGGATATTTTGGTGGTATTCATTTATTAATCGATAGAGGACTTCATTTATTGATATGGACATCGTGGCTCCATTTATTTAATGAGAGAAGAATACCATCATATGGATGTTTTGAGGTATTGGATATTAAATCTTACCGTTAAGATTTCCATAGTGTCTATTGAAACATGGCTTCTGGACAAGTCAAAATATCCAAGTTCAAAATGCAGTCATATGAGTAAATATGGTAACTTGGAGAGCTATAGGCAGTCTATGAGCTCTTGGCGATCACTGGTATTCTTCACTAGGATACACTTTCTCCAATAAGGTTGTCTAGGGTATGAATGAGTAACATCAACTTATTCTATCTTTGTTTAAGAGTTCAATTTTAGTTCTTTAGTGGAATGAACTAAAATTAAATATATCAGACCTAAGTGAATCGTTTATTGATTGTGATTGGGTTGTGTCTATTGGAGCTTAAATTTAGATAGCCCGCCAAGATCCCCAATCCACACGAACTTGCATGGATCACTTGATGTATTCTACCAGACCAATTTAGGGGTCCATCTAGAATTTTATTAAGGCATGTGAACTTGTTTCTTTTTGTAAGAATAGGTCTAGTAAGGTCCAATAGATTTAATAAAATAAGGAAAATAATATATGGCCTATATATATGGTATGGACGGCAAGGCTATTTAGAATAGCTTAATTATATTATATTATTTTATTATTTAATTAAATGGAAATTAATTAATTTTTTTGATTAATTAATTATTTAATTAAAAGTCAAAATCTTTTTCTATTAGGAGATGGTCTATTATACTATTGTTTGTAGTATAATTAATGTTAAAGACTATATTCGATAAGTAGATAAATAAAAGGAGTTATTTATCTAATCAAGTTAGGAAGTCTTTAATATGGTTACAAACACACTATTGAGTTGGATTAGGAGTCTTGGTGTAGGATAGAATGCCTTTTTGAAAAGGATTCTTAACCACCAAGTAATTTTACCTAAGAAAATGATTATTAACAACCAAGTAAATCCTTTTTAGGAAAAGAATTAAGTTTCCTAATACATATCCTATGAATTTCGGCCAGCCCATGTGTATATAGGTGAGGATAGAATTCCTTTTAGATAAGGATTCTTAACTACCAAATAAATCCATCTAAAGAAGGGATTCTTGTCAACCAAGTAAATCCTTCTTAGGAAAGGATTTATAATCCTATATATATCTATTGTAATTTTTGGCTAGCCTAAGTAATTCTAAGAGTGAATTTCGGCCAGCCCTAGCATAATTTCAAGAGAAGATTTTGGCTAGCCAAGGTAATTCTATGTGGAGAGAATTCGGCCATCATAGGAATTTTGAGAGAGAAAAATCTTATTTTGCTCCAGAAAAAATTCTATCAACTCTAAGAAATAGTGTGTGATTCGGGAAAGAAGAAATAGGAAAAAAGAACGTTTGGTTTTCGATAGTACACTAGTATCCTTTACATCAAAAGGTTTTGTGTACAACATCGAATCAAGGTTCACGCGAGTTTTAATCAAATTGATTGATAATTCACAAGTGACCTAACGTTCTTTGCTTTCTTCTTGGAGGATTATTGTAACTAACAAAGAGAAAGATTTTGTTTGTTTCCACACTCAGGTATACGATTTAAAGAAAGGGAGCCCACATTCCTAGGTGATTCAAGTTCGTGATTAGATTGGAAGATCTTACGGAATTGATTCGGCGCTTGTTCAATCGTCACGAGAAAATGTATGACACTTTTTATAAACACCAATTAATATAGGTTAAGGATCTCGTTGCATAAAAGGGAAAAAAATATTTATACGCAAACTCTAATTTTCTTATTTCTCACGCTTCCGTTGCGTTTTGAACCATTTTTTCCTTACAATAAGATGTAGGAAAATATAAAAGGGGAGACCCAGCATGAGTAAGGAGGCAGGTGTGACAGCCGAATGAGAAGATCAATCTCGGCTCGACTGACGATAAAGCTCCACCCAGGAGACATAGAGAACCAACTCCCGTGGTTAGGCATAACCCTCATGATGTCCATATCACATGGTGAATCCCTAGACATCCATACGGTCTTACCATCTGTCAGAGATTCGATGAGCATGGAGAGCCAAAAGGTGAATGAAAGGTCTTATTGAAAATAATAGAAGCCCTAGAACGGAAGCAAGGTTGAGGAAATCTACTGATTGTTAACTCTAGTACTCATTTCGTTGAATCCATAAGGCAAGCTTACTTTTCTGAAAAGTTCAGGATGCTGCATGTAGAGAAATTCAAGTCTCACCATGATCATACGTTTGATTCCTTGTGCAAGTCACTGAGGACGTCTCCTTGTTTTGTCCGCGCAAGGGTTTGCTGAATCGTTAAGCTATAAATTGCTCAACAGAGCTGCACATCTCACCAGGATTTTCCTGACGGCGCTCCAAGCCATTTTTCCATAATCTGGTGCATCGGGTTTGCCTTTTTGGCTAAAAGGTCTTGGTTGACCTCGCTCAACTGGCATGCTCCTTTGAGCTTCTCCGCCCATTCGGGACTTTTGCCAAGTTAATGGCCCAGAGCATTTTATTTCTATTATGTAGTCAATTTCTTCATGTTTTCATCAACATGCTCATCTTTCACATGTTCTTATTATCATGTGATTTTTCGCATGTTCTTATTATCATGTGCTTTTTCACATGTTCTTATTATCATGTGCTCAGATTTCTGAAATCCCATATTAGGCTTTTATTCATAGCTGCAAAACTAACAATATGATAAATCTTAAGCTAAAAAAAATCCTAACAAGAAAAAAGGAAACAAATTTCAAGGATAAATTTGTTTTAAATATTGGGCGTTGCTTGGTCAGGGTAAAATCCCTTCATCTGGTCGGGCGATCTAGTATGCCTCGTGACCAGCTATTCCTTTAATCTTGTATGGGCCTTCCCATTTGTCAACCAATGATCCTGTAACTTTGTTCTTTGTGTTCAACGATACTTTCCTGAGCACCAGGTCTTCTTGCTGGAATTTTCTGATCCGAACATGAGAGTTGTAGTGTCGGGCTACTCTTTGCTGATATACCGTATTTTGTACTCGGGATTTCTTCCTTTTTTCTTCTAACTCATCTTGGCTTTGTAACAACATATCAACGTACTGATCTTCATCATATAGCCTAACCATGGGTGACATATACGATGTTTCTACCGGTATGACAACCTCAATTCCGAATGCCAAGGAAAATGGTGTTTCTCCTGTAGAAGTCATTTCTGTCATCCGATAGACCAATAGCACTTCAAGATGTTTTTCGACCCAATTAACCTTTTTCGTCCCAAACATTCATGCACAAAATAACAAATTGAGGGTTAGAACCTAGTTTACAAGAGCAAAATAAAGTGAGCAATCATAAAAACACAAAAGTAAATAAAAATTAAAACAAACATAGCATTTTTTATCAAGAAGCACATATCCACAACCATACACACAAGCAATATGAAAACATCAAACCCTTCCTAAATCATTTAAGCACATATATCAGTGTACCTTCATCAACTCACTCACACATGCTTTGACAATACACACATTACCCATAATCGTGTATGCTTGCTCTCATAAGTATAATAATATAAAAAGACAAACAATGAGAGGAATTGATAAAGAAGATTTAAGTTTTATGAAGAAACTTCCAGAGATACCTCCTCTAACTATGCTCTAACCTCTTTTCACTCGATGTTCTTCGTAACCCTACTCATGTCCTTGGTTTCAATAACCACTTAGGTCGTCATGACACTGCCAATTAGCTTGGTGAAGTTATTGGAAAGCAGTACACACTCATTGTTCTCTCTTAGTTGATGGTATTGGCCTCAATGATTGTTGGTCCCTACTCCAACTTTGATTTGATAGCTCGCCAATCTAAAAATTTGTCAGATTGCACAAACACAACTCAAACAAGATTACATGCATATGCTTTAATCAAAAATAGAAACAATAAACAAACGCACAAAAAAATGAAAACAAACAAATAGAAAACTATACATTATTATATTATTTCCTAAAACAAGAGACAATTAACGAATAGGCCACCTCCCTGGCAACGATGCCATTTTGAAGGTTGTTATTTCCATTGTTAAGAAATTACAAATTCAAAAGATATTTATAAATTTTTTCCTACGTAATGTGCTCTAAAGTTTTAAAAACTTAGTACAGCGGTAAGTGAGGGTATCGTGCACAAGGAGGTGTCATATGTCGACAGTTCTCATTTTATTGATTATTGAAAGCAATGTAAATAAGAACATAGCAAGGGTGAGAGTGGTGTGTGTGAAGTGTAAGAACAAGAGCAATGAAAAGAAACATATAAAGAAAACACAAGAGAACATGGATAGGTGAGAATGGTGATTAAAATGATAAATAAAAATATGATGGATATGAGAGATGCAAGAGAATGAATACATATGGTACTCATGACCACCTAGAATATTAGTGCCACCTAAAATTACTAACCATAGAGACACTCATATTTTTGGTTTAACCTAGCCTTTAATACAACCTCTAGATATGGCAACGGGAGAGTCGACTAGTACTCTAACGCTACTCACCGAGATGTATCGCGCAAGCAACTACTACGGCCCACGTTTAAAAACATATATTAAAGAGATGAAAATATGATCGACCACCGATCGGTACTCACTTATCACGTGTAAGTAACAACAATGGAAGCAATAAGCATAAATGGACCATTGACCACTACTCTCCGAGATATATCGTACGATCAATGGTCAAGAGTCACGACCGGAATGCTACCCGCCAAGATGTGTCGTATGAGCAACGCTCAAGGGTCGCATAAACATGTAGGTTTATAAAATTGAAACATACAAATGCATATGTATGCTCTTCATGATTTCAACCTAAATAAACAAAACCACTCAATCCAATCCAAAATATGCATTTTGAATAATCCATTAACATATGAGCAATCATGGGATGTATAATTAATCTACTCCTAATCTCAATCATAAACACACATCAATTTCTACTCTACATGCCATGAATGTAAAGATAAGAGCTATCCCTAGACATGCATCGAGTGTTGGGTTGTTAATCCTACTCAATACAAGTCAAGAATCAATAAAATGCAAATTGAATGGGTTAATAAAAGAAGAAATCAAATACAAGTCAATGAAATAAATGAAACTAGTACTAGGGTTTACATATTTCCCAAATGGGGATACACATCAAAGAAGAAAATAACAAGAGAAGAGTAAATAAAAGAAACACAAGGTGCTACTCTCGGATCTCTAGGCTTGGAAAGGGGCCAAATTGTCATCTCAGATTTCTAAGCTCCATTGAAGATCCTCCTCCTCAGAGACAAGGTAGGGTGCTCTTTCCACTTGAATCTCCTCTAAATATGGGTGGTTGTAAGTAGAAGGTGATGGTGAGGAGGCATCTATGGAGGAAAATCTCTACAAATGCATTTGGAAGCTTCTCTATCTTATTAATTTGGTGAAGAAAACACTAGGATTTAAATATGATTAATTTGCTGAATCAATGATGATGGCTATTGTAGAAAAGTGATGTATTTATATTTTTTAGAGACTAGGGTATGAAAGAGGCAAGAGAAGACCACTTTACCTTTCTAAAAATGCCTGAAAACATGTTTGGTGCTGAGCCGAAACGCACAATGCGCTGTTATAGACCAACGTAGTTACCCGCGCAGTCCACTAATGCAATATTCTTCATCCACAATTCGTAGGTACATGCGTTGGAAGTGCGTAGGTAACACCCACGCTGTACCTGCCATCTGGGCCCTTTTCCTTGACTTTTGACTCATTTTCCTCTAGAAAGTCCCGGTTTTCACCTCCAGTGCCTGAAATACATTGAATGCCTACAATCATTATAAAACGAGTCCTTACACACCAAAATATGCTCAAAAACAAGCTAAAGGAATTGGATTCAGGGACCTAAATGTATGGTATTTTTGGCAGGATCATCAACTCTCCTGGTTGAGGTAGGACACTCTATTCTAAACTTCTTCATTTGTATATGCATGATACCAAGTTGGTAGTTAACATATGATTTGTAAATGGCATGCCTTCAAGTTCAACGTGGCGATTAGCCACCAGGTCGACTCTCTCCGAGAGCATGATAAAGATGCTGAGGTCGAGCTTACAGTGGTCTAGGGAGAGCTCGCCAAATCACAGAATGTCATGTAGAGCTTAAACCAAAACCTGGACAAAATTAAAAAGACTCTAGAAGAGGTCTGATGTGACTAGAGGTGGATAAAGCATGCCTATGACACCGAGATCCTCAAATTCTTACACCATACTCATTAGATAGCCGAGATAGAGAAGTAGGCTAAGTAGTTAGAGGAGGAGAACCTAGCTCTACGCGCCAATGTAGCCAGCTTGGAGGCTAAGGTTGATGCGTCCTTTGGGGATGGTTATTTCTATGCCATTTTCCAGGTGGCCCAAGCTCTGCCTCCCTCGTTTAACCTGAGCTCCATTGAGAACTGTGACAGGGAGGAAATCCAGGAGAGAACTTTGAATATGGCAGCAACTATCTCCACTGAGACTGGCCCTTCCCCGGACAGCTGGTACAGGTGTTGGGGAGAAAGGTGATGATTACCTGCGGCCCATTCCTTCTCCCATATAAGGTGGTGCTAGAGTTGATTATGGCTTGAAGGCTCTGGACACTACAGAGATCTAAGCTGAAGATGGAGCTCCTTTTTAGGATTATGCTCAATAGTAAGAGTGTAATAATGTATGTGATAATACTTTCATAATAATAGAGTGAATTCTGGTTTATCAAATCTTAAAGCATTTAAAGTTTAATTATTATAATTGCCAAAAGTAAATAATCACAGGGTAAAAAGACTATGAGAAAAGAAGAATTGGTCGTACATTTGGATATGTATGAGGTAGAGACAATTCTTTAATTAGTCTTGAACAATATACACCACTTGAGATAAATGTTGGGCACCTTTATCTTGTTAAAGTTGTAGATTCTTTTGCTAACATTTGAGTGGGATTAAATGTATCATGATGAGTCTAAAATCATCAAAGTGTGATGTCTTTGGGCAAAAGAATCTAGTGCACTAGGTGCATTGAATAGGCTCACAGTAAAATACTTTATCCAGAACCGTCAATGGATAAACGTTTTCACTTAAGGATAATCAGAGAATCTATCTCAATCCTAAGATAAATGATGGACTTATAGTTATAGGTGTTATCATTTGAGCTATCAACGAGTATGATTATATAGCATAATCTATCCCCAATGGTTTTGTGGTATTCGTTTGATAATCGATAGAGGACTTCATTTATAGATATGGACATCGTGGCTCCATTTATTAAATGTGAGTAGAATATCATCATATGGATATTTTGAGATTTTGGATTTTAAATCTTAATGATATGTTTTGGAGGGTGTTGATTGATATTTAATATTTAAAGATAAAACAATTTGACTATTTTATTTTTATTAAATTACATATTTAATTTTGAGTTTAAAGAGTTTAAATTCAAAACAAATTGATTAATATCTTTAAAGATATGAGATATCTTAAAAGATTTAAATTGATTAGTTTTATCAAAATATAAATACATATATATATATATATATATATATATATTAAATTTAAACAGAAAAAAATGCATATCAGTTTGTATAGGATACAAACAGGGGAGGTGCATGAATTCAAATGAAAAAGAAACACACAAAACAGGCAACATAAGTTTTTTGCATTATATGCAAAATTGGATACTACGTGAAACAAGAAAAATAAGAGATAATTAAATCTCTTAATATGCATGTGATGCAGATTGCGTGAAACGATGAAAAAACATTAATATCCATGCATCAATTAAGTTTTGTTTTTTTGCGATGTACTGTGTGTGCATTTTATTAGAGAGAAGTCAAAAGTGTTTTGATAAAAGTTTGTGAACATAGAAGAAAGAGTTTCTTCAATTTTCTCTACATCCACCATTCAAGTTTCTGAGATCGTGACGCGCCCACACGTAGTTACTAGTCTTGGGAGATAGCGAGGAAGATCGAGTGGTTCCGACAGGAGCACATCGTAAACTGAAGGAGCCTCCAAACGTTGGTAAGATTGCTTCAAACAGGAGCATATCGTTTAGTGAAGGAGTCTCCAAACATTGGTAAGATTTTCTTCTTTTGATTATATTGATTCCAATTTCCTGTGTTTACATACTGTATATATGAGTTCCGAAAAAGAATTACGATCTCAAGTTAACTGGTCCCAGATCATTTACAATATGTATTAAAAAATTTAAAACCTAATTCCGTTGCATGACCAGTGAATGGGGTTCCAACATCCATCTGTAAATGACACTCATATACACAGTTGGAGATTACATCCGGTAATCTAGGATGTCAATATGCACAAGTTATAAAACAAACAACACAACAAGAATGAATTGAACTTTTTTATTTATTTATTTCATAAATCCATTTACAAATTACATGTTTAGGGCATAAACCTCAACAATCTCCCGCCTGCACTAAATCATGTGAGGCATGTTTCATAACCCTAGACCATACTGGTGACCCGAAAACACTTTCCGAAAACACTTTAGCCGATAAGGTCTTCGTAAATGGATCAGCATGATTGTCTTGTGAGGTTATCTTTATGACGATCATATCTCCTCTCTGCATTATCTCTCTGATGAGATGATACTTTCTCTGTGTATGATTCCCTCTCTTGTGGCTTCTTGGTTCTTTGGAATTAGCCACAGCACCACTGTTATCACAATAAAGTGTGATGGGCTTATCCAAATTTGGAACAACTACTAGATCACTTAAGAACTTACGGAGCCAAACAACCTCTTTAGAAGCTTCACAAGCGGCTACATACTCGGCTTCCATGGTGGAGTCAGCAATGCAAGATTGCTTGATACTTCTCCACACAGTGGCTCCTCCACCCAGGGTGAATACTGATTTAGACATGGATTTCCAAGAATCCCTGTCTGACTGGAAATCAGAATCCGTGTATCCTAACGGGATCAAATCCTGTCCAGAATACACTAGCATATAATTTGTCGTTCTCCGTAGATACTTGAGAATAGTCTTGACAGCAACCCAATGATCTAATCCTGGGTTGGACTGGTATCTGCTGACTACTCCCACTGCATAGCAGATGTCCGGTCTCGTGCATAACGCAGTATACATGAGACTACCTACTGTTGATGCATAGAGTACATGTCTCCTATCCTCAACTTCCTGAGGTGTCTTAAGACACTGTTCCTTAGACAAGTGAACTCCATGCCTGGAAGGTAAATTTCCTTTCTTGGATTTCTACATCGAAAATCGCATAAGAATTTTATCGATATATGATGCTTGAGACAGTGCTATGAGTTTGTACTTACGATCCCTTATAAGTTGGATTCTTAGAACATAACTCGCATCTCCCAAATCTTTCATTTGGAATTGGCTAGCCAGCCGGCCCTTTACATCAGACAACACTCCCACATCATTCCCAATAAGTAGGATATCATCTAAGTATTGGACCAAGAAAACTACTTTCTTATCAATGATACGTTTGTAGACCCAAGGGTCATCAACATTCTGCTCGAAGCCATAGGTTTTTATCACGTCATTAAACCTAAGGTCACATCATTTGGAGTATCCTACAAATAGGAAGACCACAGACTTGGAGTCTAGCTTTCCACTTCCGTTCTTCAGCATGTGTACAGGGCACCCCCATAAGTGGAAATATCGCAAACTATCTTTACAACCATTCCACAACTCTAGGGGAGTCTTAGGAACATATTTGGATGGCACTACATTTAAAATGTATGTCGCTGTTTGTAACGTATATCCCTTGAAGGAATTTTGTAATTATGAGAAACTAATCATAGATCTCACCAATTCCATTAAGGTTCTATTTGTCCTTTCCTCTACACCATTTTGCTGAGGTGTATCGTAAGCTGTGGGTTGGGAAACTATACCATGCTCAACCATGAAGTCTTTAAAATCTTGGTCAAGATACTCACATCTACGATCCGATCGTAGTGACTTGATAGTCCTACTGAATTGATTCTCAACTTCAGCTCAAAATTCTTGAACTTTTCAAATGTTTCCAACTTTTGTTGCATCAGGTAGACATATCCATATCTTCAGTAATCATCTATATTGTTGACATAATACTCATAGCCACCCCCAGCTCTAACATTCATCGGTCTGCATACATCTGTATGTACGAGTTCCAGTGGCTCTACAGCTCTAAGCCATTTTCCAGTAAAAGTTCTCTTAGTCATTTTACCTTCTAAACAGGACTCGCAGACAGGTACCTTTAACTCACTTAAAGGTCCGCTTTTTAATAGTCTGTCTATCCGGTCAAGGTTAATATGACCAAGCCTTAGATGCCAAAGATATGTGTCATTATCTGGAGAAATTTTATGTCGTTTAATTTCTAATAATAGACTTATGATTAAAGGAAACAAAATATTTTTGTTTTAACAACTTAGAAATGGAAATCAAATTCCGTGTAAATCCAGGAATATAAAACAAATTGTCCAACAATATATAATTATTACAAAAATGTAATCTGATTACGCCCATTGCTCGTGCCGCCATGATATCCCCTGACCCCACATTCATTAAGGAGGCTCTCTCCTCTAACTGTGTCAAAGAATTAGTCCATTGTAAAAAAGAACAAACATGGCTAGTGCCCCCGAATCAACTATCCAGGGTGAAGAATCATCTTCGATTAAACCTGACTCAAGAACAAGTAAATCATATTTACCTTTCTTGGACTTTTTCTTGCCTTATGCTTTCTTGGGTTTTGGCTTAATCTTCGCCTTCCTAGCAGACCTCATCCTCTTCTTATTATTAGAGGACGATGATTTGGCAACATTTGCCTCACCGGTTTTGCCCTTGCAGTCCTTAGTCAAGGACTCAAAAGTAGTGAGCCCATTGAGCAACTGTGTGAGACTGAACCTTAACTTGTGCATACCGTAATCATTCTTAAATTGATCGAAACTCTTTGAAAGAGTCGTCAGTAAGATGCACATTTGATTGGGTCAGTCAATGGCCCCGCCATTGACTTCTGCCTTGTTGAAGTAGGACATCATGCTTAGAAAATGTTCCTGAACTGATGTACCATCCTTCCTACGAGCGAGCATAGCGGAACGAATAGCTTCGTGTCGCTTTTGCTCGGAGGGTTGCCCGAACATAGTTTGCAATGACCCCATGATTTTGAATGCTAAAGTCATTGCTTAGTTCTTTGTGACAAGCACGTCTGTCATAGAAGCCAACAAATATGTTCTGGCCTTCTCAACAGATGAGACCCATGGCCAGTATGCCTCATGAACAATTCGTGTGGCATTGACAATAGGCGTTGGAGGACATTCCTCTGTAAGCACAAACTTGAGGTCTTTGGTGACGAATATTGCATTAATGTTAAGTTTCCACTTTGTGTTGTTATCACCAGTTAATTTGTCGTTTGCGTGATTTTGTAGTAATGCAAAAGACATTATTGCTGAAATAAATAAAACATTCATTCAGTCATTTATTTAAAACAAGTGCGAGTGCTTTGGTATAAATTTAAACATGATGCATGAACATGTTTAATGAACTAGAACTACTCTAAAACTAGTTACTATACCACGACAATCAAACATACCACAAAGAAGTGCCGTCTTAGGGTCGGTCAAGTCTTTGCTTGTTGGACTAAGACATTCTCAATCAAATGATATTCTAGAATAACTATTATTCCATATCATTCAACCATCGGTTATTCAATCAGGTTTTTAATTAACAAACTTAATCAAAACCTTGGTGAGTGTAACTCAATATTTCAGATCTCACGAGCTTAGCTTGAGAATTGCAACCTTAGGGTCGGTCAATCCCGAAATGCCCTTAGAAATTCTATCCGCTAGGAAGTCAACCTTAGTATTGTCTTTATGGAAACCCTTCTTAGGAAGGACAAAAGCAAAGCTGTCACGAGACCCCACTCGGATTTCACGGTGTTGAACTAATGACGGAGGTTGCGGGATATATATGTCATGTATCCCTCTCCCACTCACTATTTTATAAATAAGGTTTTCTATTATCCGTTAATGCACCTAGACTCTACATGATCAAACGGTTAACTTTAATCTAGTTATCTAGCGCATTAACTAATTATAATCAAATTCTAATTAACTAGTAAATTATTAATGATTTTTAACAATTAAAAATCTAATCTATTAGTGAATAATCTAAGCCTTTGTAAACTTTTTACTAAGGTCTGATTATTATGATACTGTTTACCAAGTTTTAACTATTAAAACTCTAACACTTTATTTGGTTTATTTATTATAAGGTAATTAATCATATTAATCATAATTACAATAAATGACCCTATTAATCTAACTTATTAAACTCTTTAATAACTATATTGATATTATTGAGAATTATCAAGTTTTTTAACCATTAAAAAACTAATCTCGTTTTCATAGCCAATCATGCAATTACCTATTTTAATCATATTAAAAAATTTACAAAAAATATTAGGTTATGATGTATGTATGACTTATCAAATATATTTGTGTAGGCACATTTAATCTAAATGACATACGTATGCATGTCAATGCTTTTATCATCACATAATATAAAGTATACTTGAATTGACCGAGTACTGTGGATTATTTAACCTAAAAAAACTGGAATCTAAAAATACAAAAATATCCCTAATGCATTCCTTAGTCTTCTTGTAATTTCTGAGTCTTCCAGTCTCTCCAGGTCACTCCGATTCAACTCATGAATTTTTCTTTACAATTTTTACAGCTCTTCAATATATGTTATATTTTATTTCTTTTATAATACATTAAGGAGTTAATATCATTTGGGTCTCTATGTTATGCTGAAAGATCAAATATTTAAACGAGTTCACTTTTTTAGTAAAGTTTTCCATGACTTTTGAAAAATATATCAAATAGATCCCTCTGACCTTTTTTAACGGTCAAACGTGACAGAAAATGTATATTGTCTCTTTTGCCCTTGAATGCCATATTAATAGCTGAAATGACTATTTTACCCTTTAACATTTAAAATTTAATAATTTCACTTTAAATTTTAATTCAATAAGAATGTAACACATGTCACCAAATGTTGAAAAAAAAAATGTTCTCAAAATATCCTTATATAGAAATTAAAAAAAAAGAAAGATAAAACACACCTTTAAAAATTTAATAATAAAAAAAATATCCTTATATTGTTTACAAAATCAAACAAGTACCCGGTTTGCACCTACCCAGATTTGATGGAAATCCATCGATCCATTCTAACACTATTACAATATCCCAACACATCAACCATACTTACGGTTTCATCAATCATCTCCCTTTCTCCATATTATAATTTCATTTCCCACACTTAGACTATTGCAAACACTTCAATTACAAAAATTATCAACACGAAAAAAGAATGTTCACGTTTTCGATTCACTTTAAACAAGCGAAGACCCAGAAGTTGTACCAAATTCAGTTCATTACAGTCAAGCTTTTCCCTTTTCTCTAATACGAAGAAACATAGCAAATGATGTTAAACGGAAAAGATAAACAAATCTAAAAAAATGTGATGGGTGAGGCGAATGGGATTTGGGAAGGCGAAACATAAATCAAAATTTGTGATGGGTGAGTCCCCCACTTTGGAGATCCGTAAATCTCCAGGGATGAAGATGAACCATCAATGAGATTCGTAAATCTCCATGGATTGTAACCTTGTAACTCCAAATCGAGATTTAACTATATAGTGTTTTGGATCCACACCAGAAAACCACACTCAACCCCACAAAAAACCCATACCCACCACACCAGTGTGGGTCTCCTCGCTGGCGACAACCACAAACCCAACCACCGCCCACCACTAACTCAATTTAACCAACCCTTCTCTTTTCTCTCTAACACTCACACACAAATCAAACTCACAAACACTACCACCATCCTAACATAACCAAAAATCAATTATCCAAAATCCAAATACCACCATCACCAATAAATATGAAAAATAAACGAATTTGAAAAAAAAAATGTTGAACACAAACCAAAATATGTCAAGCACAAATCCACATGACCACCACCATCTAACAAGAAAAAGACTATCACTAGTACTGAAGAGAGAGGGGGAAAGTGAGATGGAACGAAAGAGAAAAATGGGAAGAAGACATGACGACTGGGATCTCCACAGTGCTTGGAAGGGTGGTGGTTGGTGGATTTCGACAGGTTAAGGTAGGGGCTGAGGTTTGTTCTACATCTCTAGTGATGGAGCCGGTTCACGTCGAAGAAGATTCATGAGAGGTCTCCATCGATTGGTGAATTTGTGATGGATTGATAGAAATTTAGGAATTTTTTTTGTTTTAATTTTTTATTTTAAAATGTGATATTTAAAGCGAAATAATAATTTTATGGAATTTTTAATTTGTATTTATATATTAAATTTAGAGATAATCTGAAATACCATAAGTGACCTTTAATTCATTAACTTGGACTAACGTTTGACCGATGGATGTACCTATTTGATATACTTTTCAAAAATCAGGGAAAACTTTGCTAAAAAAGTAAACTCGTTTAAGTAATTGATCTTTCAGCACAACGTAGGGACCTAGATGATATTAACCCTACAATACCAGTAAAAATAAAAATAAAAAATATATACATTATGCAACCCATAAACCCTAAATCCACAGTACCATATAATTAACAATCAATCATTTTTTTAATTAAAAAAAAATTAATATACATACAAAAAAATCATACATCCAATTTAAACATTGCCTACACAATCATACATACAGGAGCATTGAAACAATTTCCTGTTCTGAAAAATAATTTGACATTGATACCAATTGTTGGAACCTCGTTCACTGGTAACGCAGCAAAAATCAGTTTTAAATTTTTTAATAATTTTTTTATACATATCATAATTGATCTGGAACTAGTGAACTTGGGATCGAAATTATTTTCAGAACTAATACTTACAATATGTAAATACAGAAAATTGTAATCAATAAATTTAGAAGAAGAAAATATTACCAATGTTTGGAGGCTCCTTCACTATACGATATGCTCATGTCTGACCACTCGATCTTCTTAGCTATTCCCGGAAACGGTAACTGCGTGTGGACGCGTTACGTACTCATAAACTTAGGAGGATGTAGAGAAAACACTTGAAGAAACTCTTTCTTTGATATCAGTGTACAAGACTTGTACACAATCTATTATCTCTTTTGGTGCTATTGTATGCACACACACTTGCACAGAATAACTCGCGGACACACTTGCTTGAATACTTGAGAGCAAACACTAATTCTTGTTTTTCATGCACAGTTGCATCACATGCAATTTTAAAAACAAACAAACTTTTTTTTGTCTTTTTTGTATTAAAACCAAATGTGTTGATGTTAGGTATGCATCTCACGCACATTTGCTTTAACTAAAATATGTGTGTTTTAGATCAGTGTTTTTTTTTTAGGAAACATATATATCATATATATTTTTGTATCATTAAAACACGATATCCCTTATTAAAAAAAAAAATCTTTGATTCGGTTTTCAAATAATAATATATATCACATATATATTTAGTTTCTTAAAAAACCTGATCAAATCTTTATTTGATTTTTAAAAAACTCTCAAATAAAAAATATATCATATCTTTTATTTAAATTAATTAAAAATTAATTTTAAATTTAAACATTTTAAATTCAATTTCAAATATTTAATAAAATAAAATAATCATATTATCTTATTCTATCAAATATCAACTAACACCCTCCATTTAGTGATTAATAATATAATTAAATAATCTTATTATTCAGTTTATTTAATCATCATTATTCATTAATTAAATAATCTCATTATTAAATTAATGCCCGAATAAATACGTGTCACTTTCGTAACAGAATTAATTGTACATCCCAATTAATTAACCGTAATCCTCGTTACCTAAATCGATCGTTCTAATAAGGGGACCTAATGGACCCACAGTATTTTGAGCTCCAATAATCATTGGAAACATTAATTAAACTCTTTAACTAATATTCCTTGATTATTAACACCGGTGTTATTTTACTTAAATCCAGAAGTTGCACTCTCTTAACTGTAGACGCTTTTACACAGACTGATACAACTCGGTGTCCATTGATATAGCTATTACACATGGTGTGATCCTCCACATTAGTTCATAATTAGAATTGGGTCATAATGTCCGTTATACCCCTCTAATTTCATATATCCATTAAGTATTGTTGATTCTCTAATAGACAATAAATCCTATTTTCTCACGGAATTAGGAGAGCGCTCATATTGTCCAAGCCCCGAATCAACCCTTAAGGGAACTACCATCTACTTCTTACAAGAATGAGTGGATTTCACTACTGTGTACAAACCTTCCCAGCCACAAGCCATATCGCAATCCTAACATACGGAGTATATTGATCATGAACTGCATCTGGCCTTACTCATGGTATATCAAAGACCACATTTTAACCTGAAGGAGTCGATAAGACACTCGGGATTAAGATCACCCACATATAGTCGTCATAGTTGATATATATGAATCTCATCGATAAACTTATCTTGTTGATAGATTCATACAGATCATGGCCAGGTTGTAGGGAAAAATTGGTTCAAAATGCGGCAGAAGCTTAGAATGAGGGTTTGGTATATTTAAAAAAATTCCCTTTAAAAGAAAGAACCTTAACTCTAGATTAATTAATGTATAATAAAAGTATCATGCCTTTTTATCGTGACGATTGAACAAGCGTCGAATTTAATTCACAAGATCTTCCGATCCAATCACGAATGTGAATCACCTAGGAGTGTGGGCTCCCTTTTCTTTAAATTTTATACCTGAGTATGGAAACAAACAAAATCTCTTTCTTTGTTAGTCACAATAATCCTCTAAGAAGAAAATCAAAGAACGTTAGGTCACTTGTGAATTATCAATCAGTTTGATTGAAACCCGCGTGAACCTATATTCGATGTTATACACAAAACCTTTTATTGTAAAGGCTACTAGTGCACTATCAAGTACAAAACGTCCGTTCTTCCTTTTCCTCTTTGCCGAATTTTCACACACAAATCTATAGATTGGAAGGATTTATCTAGAGCAAGATTTAGATTCTCTACACTCAAAATTCTCTTGGCCGAAATTTCTATCCCTTATATTAGGGTTTGGCTGAATTCTACACTATCTTATATATACTGGCCGAATTCTTCATCCTTTTAATTTAGGAGACCAAATCCTCTCCTATGAAAGATTTACTTGGTGGGTAAGAATCTTTTCCTTATGAGAATTTACTTGGTGACCAAGAATCCTTTTCAAAGAAGAATTTCTTTCTACACCAAGACTCCTAATCCAACTCAAATAGTGTATTTATTCAATAACCAATTATTGAATATAAATAAAATGTGACTAAATCAAAAACTTCCTAATTTGACCAATTGTCAATTAGAGTCATAATAGAAATCAAATACATCCTAATTTGACTAGATAAATAAATTCTTATTATTTTTCTACTTATCAAATATTGTATTTGATACTTATCATATTACCAACAATAATATGACACTAGGAGACCAACTCCTACTAGGAAAAAGATTTTGACTATTAATTAAACAATTAATTAATTAACTAATTTTCATTTAATAAAATAAAAAAATAAAAAAATATGTAAGGCTAATAAATAGTCCCTTGCCTACCAAGCCTATATATATGGGCTAAATGTTGTTTTTCCTATTTTATTAAATCCATTGGACTTAAATAAAAAGTCCACATGTGAACTAGACTCATTTTTACTAAAAGAAATAAGTCCACATGGCTTATTACAATTCTAGATGAACCCAAAAATTGGTCCGGTAGAATATATCGAGTGATCCATGCAAGTTCATGTGAATTAGGGATCTCGGCTGGCTATCTAAATTTAAGCGCCAATAGACATAACCTAATCACAATCAACAAATGATTCACTTAGGTCCGATCTATTAATTTTAGTTCATTCCACTAAAAAACTAAAATTGAATTCTTAAATAAAGATAGAATAAGTTAATATTGCTCATTCATACCCTAGACAATCTTTATGGAGAAAGTGTATACTCGTGAAAAATACCAATAATTGCCAAGAGCTCATAGACCACCTATAGCTCTCTAAGTTACCATATTTACTCATATGACCACATTTTGAATTTGGATATTTTGACTTGTCCAGAAGCCATATTTCAATAGACACTATTGAAAACTTAACGTTAAGATTTAATATCCAATACCTCAAAACATCTATATGATGATATTCTACCCTCATTTAATAAATGGAGCCACGATGTCCATATCTATAAATGAAGTCCTCTATCAATTAACAAATTAATACCACCAAAATATCGACGATAGACTATGGTATATAATCGTATTCATTGATAGCTGAAATGATAACACTTGAAACCATAAGTCCATCATTTATCTCAGGATTGAGATAGACTCTCTGATTATCTTCAAGTGAAAACTTTAATCCACTGACAGTTCTAAATAAAGCATTTCACTGTGATCCTAATCAATACACCCAGTGCACTAGATTCGTTTGCCCAAAGATACCACACTTTGATGATTTTAGACTCATCATAACAAATTTGATGTTGGAACTCCGTTCTCCGGTTACGTAACGGAACTAGGTTTTAAAGTTTTTTATACATACCGTAATCGATCTGGAACCAGTGAAATTGGGATCGTAATTATTTTTTGGAACTAATACATACAATTTGTAAACACAGGAAATTGAAGTCAATATAAAATCAGAAGATGAAAATCATACCAACGTTTGGAGGCTCCTTCACTTTATAATATGCTCATGTCTGAACCATTCGATATTCTTTATTATCTTCTAAGACTGGTGACTGTGTGTGGACACGTCACGGTCTCAGGAACTTGAATGGAGGATGTAGAGAAAAGTCGTGAAGAAACTCTTTCTTCTCGAGAGAAAAAATTTAGAACAATTCTAGTTACGAGAAGTAATATTATTATTGTTCTTGTCGTTGTAAATGGTGTACACTGCACCACAAACTTTTCCTCTCTTTTATTTATTTCTCATGCCACATGTTGCTTGTCTGTTGGACTTCACAGAGAAAAACCATGCCTCTTTTTTTTCCTGCGTATAAACAATATATATTTGTATTGATATCAGGTAAGGTTTGTAAAATATATAAAACTTACTGTTTCACGCACCCACGATTTGAATCACATGCAAACTCTTATCTATATCATTTCATGTACCACCGATTTGCATCATATGTAAAATGTGATGTTGTTTGACAAGCACTCACAAATTGAATCGGTTGCAAACTCTTCCGTTGTTAGTTGATATATATTCTTTTAATTATAAAAAAATATATCCTATATATTTTAAACTAAAATATTTTAATTATCTTTTTCAAAAATATCTAATATATTAAAAGTAATAATAAGTATTTTAAATTTAAACTTAAATTCAAATACTTAGATAAATGATTTAGTAAAAATAAAATAATCATATTATTTTATCTTCACCTAAATCCAAATATCAACTAACACCCTCCAATTAATAGTTAATTAACAATTCATAATTACTAATATAATTAAATAATCTAATTATTTAATCAATTTAACTATTAACATTCATCAATCAAAAAATCTCATTATTCAATTAAATCTAGAAAAAATACGTGCTTCTTTCGTAACACGATCAATTGAACAATCCAATTAATTAACCGTGACCCTTGTTACCTAAATCGATCGGGTTAGCAAGGGGACATAATGGACCCATAATATTTTGAGCTCCAATAATCCTCGGAATCATGAATTAAACTCTTTAATTAATATTCCTTGATTATTAACTCCAGTGTTATTCCACTAAAAACCTGAAGCTACACTCTCTCAACTGCAGATGCTTTTATACAGACCGATACAACTAAGTGTCCATCGATATAGCTATTACATATGGTGTGATCCTCCACAGTAGTTCATAATTAGAGCTGGGTCATAATGTCCATTATACCCCTCTAATTACATATATCCTTTAAGTATCGTTGATTCTCTAATGGACAATAAATCCTATTTCCTCAAGGAATTATGAGAGCGCTCATACTATCCAATCCCTGAATTAACCCTAAAAGGAACTACTATCTATTTCTCACAAGAAGGAGTGGATTCCACTATTGTGTACAAACTTTCGCAGCCACAAGCCAAACCGAAATCCTAACATATGGAGTTTCTTGAACAGGAAATGCACCTGACCTCACCCATGGTATATCAAAGACCACGATCTAACCTGAAGGAGTCGATAAGACACTCGGGATTAAGATCACCCATATATAGCCATCATTAGTTTATATATATATGAATCTCATCGGTAAACGGATCTTGGTGAGAGATTCATACAGATCATGGCCCAGTCCTATACGATCTTATCATACAACATGCCTCCATTCCCATATCTCATATGAATGATTCAGGATAGAATCACCGTACATTACGGAATGGACCCCAGCTGTAGATTAACCACAAATAAAGTACTCAGCTTTATTTGTTATCTAAGGACTCTTTAGATTGCACGTCTCTTACTGTATCCATATGTATATGACACTCATATACTCAGTTTGAGCTTACAACCGGCAATCTAGGATGCTAATATGCACAAGTTATAAAATAAACAACACAACAATAATGAATTGAACTTTTCCTTTTTTTATTTCATAAATCCATTTACAAATTACATCTTTAGGACATAAACGGTAACAATCTCCTACTTGCACTGAAGCATGTGAGACATGTTTCTTAACCCTAGACCATCTAGGTGACCTGAAAACACTTTAGCCGGTAAGATCATCGTAAATGGATCATCACGATTGTCTTGTGAGGCTATCATGGTGACGAACACATCTCCTCTCTACATTATCTCTCTAATGAGTTGACACTTTCTCTCTATGTGTTTCCTTCCCTTGTGGATTCTTGGTTCTTTGGAATTAGCCACAGCACTACTATTATCACATTAAAGTGTGATTGGATTATCCAGATCTGGAGCAACTTCTAGATCACTCAAGAACTTACGGAGCAAAACAGCATCTTTAACAGCTTCACAAGCGGCTACATAATTGGCTTCCATGGTGGAGTCAGCAATGTAAGATTACTAGATAATTCTTCACACTATGGCTTCACCACCTAGGGTGAATACTGATCCAGATGTGGATTTCCTAGAATCCTTGTCTGACTGAAAGTCAGAATCTGTATATCCTAATGGGATCAAATCCTGCCCGGAATAAACTAGTATATAGTCTCTCGTTCTCCGAAGATACTTGAGAATTGTCTTGACAACATCCCAATGATCCAATCTTGGGTTAGACTGGTATCTGCTGACTACTCCCACTACATAGCAAATGTCCGGCCTTGTGCATAACATAGCATAAATGAGGCTACCTACAGCTGATGCAAAGGGTACATGTCTCATATCCTCAACTTCTTGAGTTGTCTTAGGACTCTGTTCCTCAGACAAGTTAACTCTATGCCTGGAAGGTAAAATACCTTTCTTGGAGTTTTCCATCGAAAATCACATAAGAATCTTGTCGATATATGATTCCTGAGGCAATGTTATGAGTTTTTTCTTACGATCCCTAGAACATAACTTGCCTTTCCCAAATCTTTCATTTGGAATTGGCTAGTCAGCCAGCCCTTTACATACGACAACACTCCCACATCATTCCCAATAAGCAGGATATCATCTAGGTATAGGACCAAGAAAACTACTTTCTTATCAATGATGCGTTTGTAGACCTAAGGCTCATCGACATTCTGCTTGAAGCCATAGGTTTTGATCACATCTTTAAACCTAACGTTCTAAGATCTAGATGCATGATTACGTCCAAATATGGACCTTTGTAGCTTGTAAACCATTTACTCTTGATCTAGAGACATGAATCCCTCTAGTTGTATCATATAGATGCTCCCGTCTAGATTGTCATTCAAGAATGCAGTGTTGATGTCCATTTGCCAAATTTCATAATCGAAATAGGCAGCAATGGATAAGAGAATCCGAATAGACTTAAACAAGGCTACTAGCGAGAAGGTGTCTTCATAATCGACCCCCTCTTTCTAGGTATAACCCTTGGCCACTAGCCTTGCTTTGAAGGTCTCTACCTTCCTGTCTACTTGTCTCTTTCTCTTATAAATCCACTTACACCCTATGGGTTTTACCACATCCGGTAAGTCTACAAGATCTCTGACTGAGTTAGAGTATATTGGCATCAGTTTCTCGAAAGGTGAGAAAGTCAATAACATTGAATCTGGTTATGACCTGTTAAAAGAGAAAGAGAAAAAGAATGCAATCAAAGTAATAATGGCATGAATTTATATGGTAAAACTCCGATGATCAGAAAAACATCCAAGCCAAATCCGCTATTTAAACAAAAAATTACATGACTTGATCTCTCTTGCCTCTCTCTTGCAGTGATTACTTTTTTGAATCTGTCTCTTGTCTATCTATATCGTTCTCTCTCTCTTTTACAATTAGATTATGGGCCTATTTATATTCGCACAGAGCACTAATCCTTGTTGTACAAGTGAGGAAAAGGAATTGTATTTTAATTAAGATTGGTTGCTTGTTGAAGTCGTCTTTATCTTCTTTCTTATTTCAGAGACCTTGTGAAGGTCGAGTTTGAATCTTCGTGGAACTCTAACTACACAGTCTGCTTAGGATTTTATTTCCTAATCGATATGCAGTCTTCTAGGATAATATGGTAGTTGTCTGATTTGGGCTTGCTTTTTGTTTGGTACGTTATCCGTCTAGAAGCTTCCTAAATTATTTTTTCTTCTGGTACAGATGCGTATTGGAGTATAATTCTTGGGCTTACTCACGTGTGAATCGTGTGCTGAGCTTCATTATTTGAGCTTCATGTATCGTCCCGAGTACTCGTATTCGGGCTTACTCGGGTTTTTATTCCTTAGTAATGGTGTCTTCTAGATGCCAGCTCGGATGCCCATCTAGCAATTATTTTAAAGGAGTCTTACTTGTCTGTGACGTGTACATTCAATACAATACACATACAACAATACCCCTATAAAAAAAATTTACCGAATAGAATTTATGTTGGCGGAAGTATTTTAATTGCTTGAAATTCTGACTAATTTTTATCCCGTCCTTCATTAATGCTTTGTTGAATAGGAATTATAACCCTTAAATCAATTCGCAGTATTTATGATGTGTCTTAATGGCGATCATGTATGTACAATTTATCCCTTCATGCGAAATCCCAATGATTGTGACGTTTTGAAATCCTCATGGCTTGGTCAGTTTTTTCCATGACATGTGTCCTTCTATTGTCTGGTATATCTATGGGCATTTATGAGACGCGACTTGTCGACAATCGGATACGCCGCATACGTCACTAAATGTCCCTTCCTTTCTTTTGATTTTTCCCGCTTCTTGAAACCCTAGGGCTTCGTGTCTTCGACCATTTAAGTAGTTTATTTAAAATGAAGGGGTTGTTCCTGTTCATTTTTTACAGAAAGAAACAAAAAACCCAGGTTTTCTTGTCCACAAATTCGTCTTGATTCTTCGTCGAGGCTTTTCCGAGTTTCTTCGCATATGCTTTAAAGGTCAGTTCAGATTCATGACATCTTTTTTTGTTATAGCTCTGGATGCGCTTGAGCATGGAGATTTTCAACTGGTTTCTTGTATTCGTAGATTACTGGGGGAAACTCCTCCTGATGAGCCATATTTTCTAAATGTTGATGGTTTTGGGCTTTATTCTGATGTTTGTTTCAGTTCTAACTCTGAATCTTTTTCCAGCTCTGAGTCTTTTGTTTCTGATCACAGGGTTCCTCTACGATCTAGGATGGGAAAACACCGATGTAATCATACGGTTCACAAGCACGATTCAAGTGACATTCAACTCAGGAGGCAAATAATTAACGAGATCGATGTTGAAGAATAGCATCGGGCTTCTCAGATCCTCTTTTCTTTTGATTTTCTAAGTATGTATGATATCGAACCGAACGTGGTCAGGGAAGCATAAATCGAAAAGTATCAGACTCGATTTGATCTGGACGATTCGGTTTTAATGGTTCCTGCTGGCAATAGAGCCACACGAAACCCTCCTCCGGGCATGGTAGTAATTTATTGATCCATGCTCTGCTGTGGTGTGACTCTTCCCCTCCAGCCTTTCATTGCTTGGTTCCTTGTTGAGGCGGGGATCGCTCCGGTCCAGCTTGTCCAGCACAGCTATAGGATCCTGATGTGTATGTGGCATATATGGAGCTGGAAGAACTTGCCACCGTCTTCTTCTCACAAAATTAGACACTTTTATACTCTGAGGCAGTCCGGTCAGACTAGGACATACTTTATTCTGTCCAGCCAACCAAATAGATGGATTCCTAAGGGGATGAAAGTGAACCGGGGAATAGATATTTCCACGGACGTCAAGAAGAAAGGTTTTGTATGGGGTTTTTCTACATCGAACAAGTACTGGAAAAATAACTAGTTTTTTGTCAGAGGAAACTGGGGACACAAGATCAAGCTCTCAGTCAGGGAAAATCAAGAAGTGTTAAAGGTTCCTCATTTCTTTTGCTCTCTTGCTCGCTGGAACAACGACCTACTTTCACTGATGCCGAGTTGACTAACCTTGCTCGAGTGGCCGCGCGTACTTTGGAGAAAATAAGCAGTTCATATTTTTTTTACTAGAAGAAAATGATAACTCTCAACTTTTTTACTCAGATTTCAGATTATCGTAGACACTGTAAGTAGACTTTCTTCTTGTTTTCATTTTACTCATTTTGTTCTGTTTCTTTTCTAACTCGTTTGTATTTAGTGTATGACATGGACATCGTCTGTGACATTCAGGCTTGCCAGGTGAAATCGATTACTTAAGCGAGTCGTAAGGAAGCTTCTCGCCAAAATAAGGAAAGAATTGCTTTGCCTGATAATGAGTCGGTTGAGGATTCCAACCAGGTAGATGAGCAAGTTCCTAAGTATATTTCTGAAGAAGTTATTTAGCCGACCGTAGCGTAATCAAGCGGTCTGGGAGGCCCTTTTGGAACTGGTAGTACCAAGAGGGTGGCTGAGGATGGAGGGAGACATGGAGGGTATCCTAGTGGTGCAGTATCTGGTGAGCCTACTTCCCCGGTCAATGAAGTACCTACTAAGCAGTTTATTGTTGGGAACGAGTAAGAAGTTAGGGTACCCCCTGATGAACAAGTTAATCTTTATCCTGATCTTTTTGAGCCCTTTGAGATATCGTAGAAGATCAAGAGGATCCTACAACTGACCTCGGCTTTCATCGTACTCTAGCTGAGAAGAGGAAAGCAGTTGATTTTCCCGTTTGGCCTCTTCAAAAAATTCCCCGAGTGGTTTCATTCATAGAGTCGAGTGATGAAAAGACTAACATTAGGGGTTCCACGAGTGCTCAAGCTTAGATGCCTTTAGGAAGAGTGGGAACTTCGGATAATCTGAACAAAGATTCTTTGCCCCCTAAGGTTGGGGATGTAAGAGTGGGACCCTCGAACAAAGCTATACATCCAAACCCCCAAGATACGTTCAGAATGATGTCATCTGGTCGGGTTTTTACTGGTGACGACCATTGGAGTCACTTCAAGGATGGTTCTCCTACGGAGCGTCTTTATAATATTTTTAATAGTGCGACTTACGTAAGTCTTTGGTCCCTAACTTTATCTTAATATGCCTTTGTTCAAATCTTTAACTTATTTCCCTGTAAGTGGTTATTGAGTTTGCTGAGCTTATTCAGATGCAACAGCATCAAGCTGATCGGATTAGGAGTCTTGAAGCTCAGTTAAAAGAGAGTGAGGATAGTTGTGCTCGGATCAAGGCGGCTTATCAAAAAGAGGTGAGTTCTTCCCAAGAGTTTATCGATCGTTGTTTGGCAAGACAGATGGAGGTTGAGGAGAGGGCTTCCATTGTAGAAGAGAATGCTAAATCTTTCCAAAACTTACTCTCTGTCGCTCAAGAGTTAATGAATAAAGCTAAACAAGAGGTTGAACAAGCAAAATCATCTTATTAGCAAAAGATTGAAGACCTTGAGCGCCAATCCCTGATGGTTGAATCCCTTTCGAAGGAGGCCAGGCTGGAACTTGAATTTCAAGGGGTTGATCGCTTCAAAAGGTCCCCATCTTAAAATGCCAAAGTCTTAGGGAGTTCCAACGGGGGCTGGTTTCAACCGGTAAATTCTTCAAAGTCAAGAATCCGGCAACTGACGAGGCTCAGGCCTATTGAGAATTATGAATAAAAAATCACGTGGATCGTTCTTTAGAGGCCCTTCAGATTCAAATGAAGGGGTGGAGAGCCTATTGCAGCAATAATGGCAAAGATCCCAATCCTATGCACCTAGAGGTCCAATCCGAGCACTGTCTTTTGACGTGATATGCCAATCAAGAGGCTGATGTTGGACCGGTTCCCAAAATGGATTATGGTGCTTGGATGGATGACATGGTTGACATGATTATCTAGCCTTTGAATGAGAGTCTTCTCTGGGAGTATGAAATGGTGCCCGATCCGAGCATTAGCAAGAGCTCTAAATTCTCAGCCCTATCATAGATGTATTTGTCAAAATTTATTTGATTACTAAAGTTCCATATTCTGCACAACTGCTTCTATTAATTTAAAATGCCAAGTATCTTATTAACAAGCTATTGTCTATCCGAATAACCTTTTTAAAAAAAAATGCCAAGTATCTTATTTAATTGGCTAACTCTGTTGCCTGGGTAACTTCGCCGAGTATCCTATTTAACTGGGTAGTTTTGTTGCTCGAGCAATTTTTTTAAACGCCAAGTATCTTATGAACAGGCAAACGCAGTTTTAAGTGTCAAATATTTTAGTAAACTGGCTAACGCAATTTTAAGTGCCAAGTATATTATTAAACTGGCAAAAGCAATTTTAAGTGTCAAGTATCTTATAAAACTGGCTAATATTATTAACCGAGTCATCTCGAAACAGGCAAGTAGATTTGTACTTGTGTTTCATACTCGGTTTCTACCCAAACGTTACATCGAGGCTCACCACGATCATACGTTTGAGTCCTTACGCAAGTCACTGAGGACGTCTCCTAGTTTTGCCTGCGTAAGGGTTTGCCTAATCATTAAGCTCTTAATTGCTTAACACTGCTGTGCAACTCACCGGGATTTTCCCGACTCCACAATCTGGTGCATCGGGGTTTGCCTTTTGGCTAAGGCCTTGACTTACCTTGCTCGGCTGGCATGCTCCTTTGAGCTTATTCGCCCATTCGAGAATTTTACCAAATTAATGATCTCGGGCATTTTATTTTATACAGTTTCATGCTCAAATCTTTTCATATGTTATTATTATATGTTTAGATTTCTAGAATCCTGTGCCGGGCTTTTATTGATTACTGTAAAACTAACAATATGAAAATCCAAAAGGGTTGCTAAGAATAAGTAAAATAAAATCATCCTGACTAAAAAATAAAAACAAATTTCAAGGGTAGAAGATTTTTAAATATTGGGCATTGCATGGTCGGGGTAAAATCCCTCCATCTGGTCGGGCAATCCAGTATGCTCCATGACCAGCTGTTTCTTCAATTTTGTATACGCCTTCCCATTTGTCAGCCAACGAGCCCGTAACTTTGTTTTTCTTGTTCAACGATACTTTTCTGAGCACCAGGTCTCCTAACTAGAACTTCCTAATCCGAACATGAGAATTATAGTATCGGGCCGATGTTTGTTGATATGCCGCATTTTGTACTCGGGATTTCTCCTTTTTCTCTTCCAACTCATCTAGGTTTTGTAACAGCATATCAACGTTCTTATCTTCATCATATAGCTTGACTCTAGGTGACATATACGATGTTTCTACCGGGATGACCTCTTCTATTTCGAATGCCAAGGAAAACGAAGCTTCTCCCGTAGAAGTCTTTGTTGTTGTTCGATAAGCCCATAATGCTTCAGAAAGTTTTTCTACCCAACTGCCCTTTTTGGCATCTAGCTTCACTTTGAGCGTATGCTTGATGATTTTGTTTACTGCATCAACTTGTCCATTTGTTTGAGGGTGGGAAGGTGTGGCATAATAATTTACAATCTGATACTCGTTGCACAACTGTCTGAACTTTTGATTATCAAATTGGGTGTCATTATCAGTGATAATAGTGTTCTGAACTCCAAACCTGTAGAGTATGTTTTTCTTCACAAAGTTTGTGGTATTTGCTTATGTGATATGTTACGCTTCAGCTTCCACCCATTTTGTGAAATAATCAACTGCCACAATTGCGTGCTTAGCTCCACCCCATGTTCCTATTGGTATTGGACCAATTAAGTCTACTCCCCATATGGCGAATGGCCATGGGGATGCGGGGCTTCAAAGTTGTTCAAGGGGCTGCCGAATATCATTGGCGATCCTTTGGCAAGCATTGTAACTTTCTGAACATCGTTGTGCATCTGAGAGCAGAGAAGGCCAGTAAAAACCTTACCTGAGTACCTTATGTGCCAAGCTTTTGCCTTCAGTAAGGTTCCCGCATACTCCGCCATGGATTTCCTGTAGTATCTGGTATGCATCTTCCTCAGATACATATCTTTGGAATGTTCAGGAAAACCCTCTTCTGTACAGTTCTCCTCCAACCAGCTTGTATCTTGTTGACCAGTATCTGATGCGTTTTGCTTTTAAGGAATCTTTCGGGAGTATATCTTCTTCTAGGTACCTTTTTAGCTAAGTCATCCAACCGTCTAACGGTGTTTAGATTTCTAAGACTTCAAAGTTTTTTGGCTCAATTATACTTGGTCTAAGAAGATATGCAACCGGAATATTTTTTGGACTAATTGTAGTTGTTGGTGATGCTAGTTTGGACAAAGCGTCTGTCTTTTCATTTTCTTCTCTAGAGATCTAGACAATCCTGTATTCCTTGAAATTTTGGAGGAGTTGTTTTGCTATGCCTAAATAAGCCATCGTACCTTCATCTCTGACCTGATACTCGTTTAAGACTTGGTTGATGACTACTTCTGTGTCACTGAATATCTCAAACTCATCTGCTCCGAGAGCTATGTAAACTCTAAGCCTAGCTAGTTATGCCTCATATTTGGCTTGGTTATTTGTTGCTTTGAAATCGAATCTCATGGCACATTCAAAATCATCTCCTTATGGGGTACATACCATGATATTTTCCCCGCTTCCATGAGTGTTTGAGGAACCATCGACATATAATCTCCATGAGAAACTCTTGCCCAACATTCTTTTTGCTTCCAGATTTGGTTATGTGAATTTTGTTACAAAATCTGCCACTGCTTAGCCTTTGAGTGATGTCCTGGGCATGTACTGAATATCGACTTCATTCAGCTCTATCGCCCATTTAGTTAATCTCCCTAAAATTTCTAGCTTCTGTAGAATTTGCTTAAGCGGGCAGTCGGTAAAAACCTGGATCGTATGTGCCTGAAAATATGGTCTCAGCTTTCTTGCTGCAGAAACCAATACTAGATCCATTTTTTATGCCTGTGAATACCTGGTTTTAGCTAGAAGAAGGGCCTTGCTGGTATAGTACACTAGCCTCTGTATCATGTCTTCTATCCTGACAAGAACTGAGCTTACTGCTAACTCTGTAAGGGACAAGTACAAGTGGAGTATTTCTCCCATTTTAGGTTTTGAGAGGATGGGAGCCTGACCTTAGTATTCTTTGATCCTCATGATTTCCCGTTCACACTCTTAATTCCATTCAAGTCCCTTCCCTTTTTTGATCACTTTGAAAAAATGAGCACTTCTATCTAAGGCCTTCGAGATAAACCTACCTAAAGAAGATAAGCATCCTGTCAGGCGTTGTACCTTTTTTTACGTCATTGGTGAAGTCATTTTTGGAAGGGCTTGGATATTCTCGGGATTCACTTTGACCCCCCTTTAGTGAACTTGGAAACAAATGAACCTTCCTGAAAGAACCCCAAATAGAAACTTATTCGGATTTAAATTCATTTGATACCTTCTCAGAACATCGACTGTTTCACGCAAGCCCGAAAAATGTTCGTTTGCCGAGATACTTATGGTTAACATGTCGTCTATGTAAACTTCCATGTTTCTTCCTATTTGACGAGCGAAGATTCTATTGACCAATCTTTAATATGTTGCCCCAACATTTTTTAACCCAAAGGGCAGTACTGTATAACAGTACAAGCCATGATCGATAGTGAATGTTGTTTTTTCTTCATCAGCTTTATTCATCCAAATCTAATTGTATCCCGAATAAGCATCCATAAAACTGAGTATCATGACCCGATGTAGCATCGACCAGTTGATCTATTTTTTGAAGTGGGAAACTGTCTTTTGGGCAAGCTTTGTTCAGATCCGTGAAGTCCACGCACATTCTCCACTGGTCATTCTTCTTTTGGACTAAAACTACATTTGCTACCCACTAAGGGTAGTTGATTTCTCTGATCGACCCCACAACGAGTAACTTCTCCACCTCCTACTTGATTGCCCGACTTCTGTCAAGGTTGAAAGATCTTCTCTTTTGTATTATAGGTTTCACATTTGGATCCACCGCCAAATGATGTGATATTACTCGTGCATCTATCCCAACCATGTACTCATGACTCCACGGGAACACATATTTGTATTCTCTAAGCAAATCAATTAGATCTAGCTTAACCTCTTCTTCTAAGTTGGCCCCAATTTTCACATTCCTATCTGGTTCATCTTCCTTTAAGACCACCTCCTCTATTGGTTCAATCGTTGATTTCTCCGGTTCTTCCCTTGGATTAAACTCGAACAACAGTGATCTTTCTTGCTTGATCTGATCTGGTTGAGTTAATGTGCATACTTGGTGTTCATTATTTTCTCTGTCTTTATAAACCGAGAGATTAGCTCTTCCGGCCATCTCCTACGACCCTTTGATTGTTCCTACCCCCAATTCAGTTGAGAACTTGATCATCAGAGCATCAGTTGTTGTTACCGTCTTTGTTTTGTTCAGGAAAGGTTGACCTAGTAGCGCATTATAAAGATAGTTGTCCAGATCTACCACCACAAAGTCGAGTAACACTATTTTCTAGCAATGAGCTACTGCGATCTTTACGGGGCAGCTTCACTGTTCCATGAGACCTAACCTCGACTCCCCCAAATCCTCTGAGCGGGGTATGTAAAGGTTGCAAATCATTTTGATCCAATCTGAGCCGATCATAAATAACCACATTGAGGATGTCTGCCGAGCTACCATTGTCCACTAAAATTCTCAAGACTTCTCTATGGCCAATTCGACACTAATAACGAGAGTGTCATTTGGTCCGACGTCTGGTCGGACGTCGACCCCATGTGAATCAGCTTCAGTGAATATTATTGGGTCCCATCCGTCCTCTATTTTTTTTTAGATCGGGCTCAATGGAGTAAACATGAAAATTTTGTCTTGCCTCCACCACTTCTCAGATTTCCTGAGTCCGCTCTCGGTTACTTCTCCCAGTTGATGGTCCTCCAAAGATGGTCTGTATCACTCCATTCACCTTATGACTGGCCTTTTTGTTCCGACCAGAATTATGATTTCCCGTCTTGGTCTCTCTCTGAATTTCTAACTTCTCATCTTCTTTAGGATTATATCTTGCAGATGTCCTTCCTGAATGAGGGTCTCTATATAGTCTCTGAGCTGTTAAAATTTGGAGGCCTCGTGCTCAGTTTTCTTATTGAACCTGTAATATTTCGTTGTATCTCACCGAGTAAATTGGGGCTGCCGACGTGGCTATTTCATCAGATTCTTCTATTCTAGTATCGCAGGATCTCTTCCTGTCTTTTCCGAAACAGGGTGTAGTTCGTATATTTTCCTTGAAATGTTTCCCTGTTTGGTTAGTATTACGTCCATTTTCCCCGTCTTTTCTCTTCTCTTTACTAGTTCCTTTTTGTTTCTCTTTATAGTTTTGTGACTTGTAGGGAAAATCCGGGCAACGGAAGTGTGAAAAATAAAAAATTAGGGTTTGGTATAAATAAAAAAAATCCCTTTTAATAACAAGAACATTAACCTTAGATTAATTGATGTATAAAAAAAGTGTCATACCTTTTTCTTGTGATGATTGAACAAGCGCCGAATTGAATCCGTAAGATTTTCCAATCCAATCACGAACATGAATCACCTAGAAGTGTGGGCTACCTTTCTTTAAATTGTATACCAGACAATGGAAACAAACAAAATCTTTTTCTTTATTAGTTACAATTATCTTCCAAGAGAAAAATCCAGGAACGTCCGGTCACTTGTGAATTATCATTCTAATTGATTGAAACTCATATGAACCCAATTTGATTTTTTACACAAAAACCCTTTTGATATAAAAGATACTAGTGTACCATCAAAAACAAAGCCGTTCTCTTTTTCTCTTTTCTCCTTGGCCGAATTCTACACCCTATATCTAAGAGTTGATCGAATTTTGTCTAGAGCAAAACCTAATTTTTTCTCCCTTAAAATTCTCTCTTGCTAGGCCGAATTCTCTCTTGAAAATTACCTAGCTTGGCCGAAATTCACTCATAGAAAACCTTAGGGATGGCTGAAATTCACTAGGATTACTTGGTTGTTAAGAATCCATTCCTTAGGTGGATTTACTTGGTGGTTAAGAATCCTTTCTAAAAAAAGAATTCTACCCTTAGGTACATTTACTTGGTGACCAAGAATCCTTTTCTAAAAAAAATCCTTCCCTATACTAAGACTCCTAATCCAACTCAATAGTGTATTTGTAACCATATTAAAGACTTCCTAATTTGATTAGATAAATAATTCTTTTTACTTATCTACTTATCAAATATAGTCTTTAATATTAATTATACTACCAACAATAGTATAATATTAGGAGACCATCTCCTACTAGAAAAAAGATTTTGACTTTTAATTAAATAATTAATTAGTTACCAAATTAATTAATTTCCATTTAATTAAATAATAAAATAAACAAAATATTAAGATATTTCATATAGCCTTGCCACCCAACACATATATATGTGCCAATATATTATTTTTCTTATTCTATTAAATCCATTGATCCTTAACAAAAAGTCCACTTGTGAACTAGACTCATTCTTACAAAAAGAAATAAGTCCACATACCTCAATACAATTCTAGATTGACCCCTAAATTGGTCTGGTAGAATATATCAAGTAATCCACGTAAGTTCGTGTGGATTGGGGATCTTGGCGGGCTATCTAAATTTAAGCTCCATTAGACACAACCCAATCACAATCAACAAAATATTCACTTAGGCCCAATCTATTAATTTTAGTTCATTCCACTAAAAACTAAAATTGAACTCTTAAATAAAGATCGAATAAATTAATATTTCTCATTCATACCCTAGACAATCTTAATGGAAAAAGTGTATCCACGTGAAGAATACCAGTAATCGCCAAGAGCTCATAGACCGCATATAGCTCTCCAAGTTACCATATTTACTCATATGACCACATTTTGAACTTGGATATTTTGACTTGTCCAGAAGCCATGTTTCAGTAGACACTATTAAAAACTTAACGTTAAGATTTAATTTCCAATACCTCAAAACATCCAAATGATGATATTCAACTCTCATTTAATAAATGGAGCCACGATGTCCATATCTATAAATGAAGTCCTCTATCGATTATCAAATGAATACCACCAAAGTATCGAGGATAGACTATGCTATATAATCGTACTAATTGATAGCTCAAATGATAACACTTGTAACCATAAGTGCATCATTTATCTCAGGATTGAGATAGACTCTCTGATTGTCTTCAAGTGAAAACTTTTATCCATTGACGGTTCTAGATAAAGTATTTCACTATGATCCAATTCAATGCACCCGGTACACTAGATTCTTTTGTCCAAAGACACCACACTTTGATGATTTTAGACTCATCATAACACATAAAAGAATCTACAACTTTGTCAAGATAAAGGCGTCCAACCTTTTATCTTGAGTTGTGAATATTATTCAAGACTAACTAATGAATTGTGTCTACCACATACATATCTAGATGTATGAATAATTCTTCTTTTCTCATAGTCTTTTGACCTTATGATTATTTACTTTTGACATTTATAATAATTAAACTACAAATGCTATAAGATTTGATAATCTATAAATTACTTTATTAATATGAAAAGATTGTCAAATACATTATTACACTCTTGCTATCGAGCATAATCCCAACAATCTCTCATTTGCTCTATAGCAAATGTGTCATATCTCTTATCCCCATGTTCTCTAAATGCCCATCAAAACTCTTTTATGGAAGAACCTTTGTAAAGAGATCCGCTAGATTATCTGTTGACGCGATCTTGGTAATCGTCACGTCACCTATATGCATAATTTCCCTTAAAAGGTGATACTTTCTTTCAATGTGTTTCCCTCTCTCATGACTTCTTGGTTCTCTCGAATTAGCCACTGCTCCACTATTATCACAATAGATAGTGATCAGCTTATTCGCATCAGGAACCACATTCAAGTCAATCAAGAATTGGCGGAGCCAGACAACCTATTTAGCAGCCTCGCATGCGACAACGTACTCGGCTTCCATGTTAGAATCGACAATACAAGATTGCTTAATACTCCCCCATATGACTGCCCCACCTCCAATAGTAAACACAGATCCTGATGTTGATCTCCTGGGGTCAGAATCTGACTGAACCTCCTGCCAGATCATCCCGGGGAGTCGTCATGGCTACCTTCTACCCAAGCTAGGTTTAGGATGACCATTCTTACGTCACGGGCTTCCAATGCGCTAACCAATGAAGGCTATGCTTCTCAAGCTGCTGATCCAACCATCTCTACCTCTTCACCAGCTATCCCTACTACCGCAGATGCTCTTTCTGTCACCTTGCTAGAAGCCTCTCCCCCTTCGTCTAAGCTTCTAAATTCTCGAGCTTCGGTGGACTCAAAGGCAAGTGTTTCTAAAGCTCCTTCTACCAGCTCCCAACACCAGCCGAGCTCGGGAGGGGGGGGGGGGGGGGGGGGGGGATGATAAAGTTTTTCAATAGTTCATTACATCTTGCCTGTGAGGTGGTCTCTCTCGGATGGGATCGATGCCCGTTGAGGTCATGCTTACCAAAGGGTCTTCCTTCCTAGCTGAGGTAGTTGTCCTCCCTTATACTTTTCTACGATTGCAAGCTTTGATTGCTCTCTAACCTTTGCTATATACTTTAAAGGCTTTCAAGTTCAATGTAGCGATGGGTCACAAGGTATCCTTTCTTCATGAGTGGGCTATCCAAGCTGAAGCCAAAATGAAAGGGTCATGGGGCTTATCGGGCAAGCTCGGTCTCTTGTAGAGGAGATGACCTCTAACCAAAAGAAGATTGAGGCTAAACTGGGCGAACTTTATTGTGATCATGAGAGGATGAAGTGGTCATTTGACCAGGAAACCCTCAAGTCAGAGCGGCGGTCCAGGCTGAGAGACTCCTGGAAAGCTGAAGCCAATAAGCTGGAGGTTGAGAATCAAGTATGCATGCCCAGGCTGCCAAGCTTCAGGCCGAGGTGGATGCATTCTTCAGCGAATGGTACTTCTACGCTTCCTACCAGGTTGCCGAAGCCCTCCCTTCCCTTTCGACCTATCAGTTATTGCCAACTTGGATAGGGAGGAGATTATATCGAAGGCTACAGAGATGTATAATCCTGAAAGTGACGGTGCTGGAGTTGGGAAGCAAGAAATTTTGATAGATACTCCTATTTCTTCAGTCTTTCCAGTCTCGGGTCCCGGGGAGACCACCAGCGGGTTCGGTAGAAACAACCGGAGGGGGACCTACCAGAAGTCATGGGAGGGGTCCACAATCGTCGGGAAGAAACCCCTACAGAAGGACTAGAGACTGAGCAAGATCGATTAGAATCCTTGGTGAACCTTCTCGACACGGCCATCCCTTCAAAGGTTATAGTAGTGGTTAATGAGGTCTTTGGGGAGGACGCCGCTAAACAGCAAGCAATCGGGAACCCTCCGATGGAAGGGGTAGCGGAGATGGCTTTCCAAAACTATCCACCACCATAAGGAGGATCCAGGGATAAGGTTCACCAAAAGGAGAAAGCAGCAGAAGGAAACCAGGAAGAAGCAGAAAACTGGTGTAATTTATTCACAATTTGTTTTTTGCAGCCCGGAAAGGGGGGTGGGCACCTTGTTTGATAATTGTAGCTTTTCCGGGGGATAGGCTCCCCTTTATTAATGTAACATGTCTTAAGATTTCATCCATGTTTTCTTCAGTAAATTTTGATTTAATTGATATCCTCTCGCTTCATTTCTGACATCGATTTAGGTACAGCTTTTGAAATAACTTGACTTAACCCTGCTTGGGAAAATAACAAGATAGAAAAACTGCTTAAGTGTGAAAGTAGACAGCTAGCTCGAGCTCTCAATTCTAAATAAAAACTTATAGTTCCGTGACTTTAGCACATAGTCCCTATTTATGATTGCAGGTTAGGTCGCATCTATCACAGCAAGCAACCACATACACATGGAGGATTAGCAACCAGTAACAACTTGGGCATTAGAGTTTAAGTAGGAGAGTTTTCCATTCTAGAACCCCTTTTGGGGTGGTAGCCCGACCAAGGCATCATGAGGGATATCTAATTATTTCCTAGTCTCGAGATCGGGATGGCGACTATGCTCTTATACTCAGGTCCTTCTTGGGGGTGGAAGCCTGACCAAGGCATCAGGAGGGCTATCTAGCTATATCCTGGTCTCGAGATCTGGATGGCAACTATGCTCTTACACTTAGATCCTTCTTAGGGGTGGTAGCCCGACTAAGGCATGAGGAGGGTTATCTAGTTATATCCTAGTCTCGAGATCTTGATGGCAACTATGCTCTTACACTCAGATCCTTCTTGGGGGTGGAAGCCCGACCAAAGCATCAGGGGGGCTATCTAGCTATATCCTGGTCTCGATATCTGGATGGCAACTACGATCTTAGACTCAGATCCTTCTTAGAGGTGGAAGTCTGACTAAGGCATCAGAAAGGCTATCTAGCTATATCCTGGTCTCGAGATCTGGATCAAAACTATGCTCTTACACTCAGATCCTTCTTGAGGGTGGTAGCCCAACCAAAGCATCAGGAATAGCGAGGGGGCTTCCCCGGCTAATCCTCAGTCTTCGAGATGTTTATGTCAAACTTACCCATGTAGACCCTAAATGGAGAAATTATGGCGGAATATAATTGAAGATGGAGAAAGCAAACTTTATTGATAAAAAATGGAGTACATTATTTACGAGGATTTCACTAAAACCTAAATAGAGGTAGCCTGCTCCTGAGTTCCCTATTTAGTGCAAAAATTTGCTCAGGCGATCTGCGTTCCTTGTGTGGTCGATAGGGTGTCCATCCATGTCTTGGAGCTTGTAGGCCCCAATTCGGACCACTGCCTTTATTAAGTAAGGTCCTTCCCAATTGGGTCCCAGGACCCCGTCTGACCTCTTTATGATGTTCAAGGTTACCTTCCTGAGAACTAGGTCTCATTCCTTAAAGTTTCAAGCTTTAACCCTCCTGTTAAAGTACCTAGTGATCCTACTCTAGTAAATCGCTACCTCATCAGCTACCCGATCTTATTTCTTTTCCATGAGGTCTAGGCTAGCTCGAAGCTTATCCTTATTGCTTCTTTGTTCGAAGTGTTGAACTCTGAAGGAGGTTAGTTTACGCTCGATGGGAAGAACTGCTTCAACCCCAAAGGTCAAAGAATAGGGTGTTTCTCCGGTGGTTATTCTCCTTGTAATGAGGTAATCCCAAAAGACCTCGGGAATCTCCTCGGCCCATCTGCAGTTTCTCTGCTGTAGTTTCTTTTTCAATAGCTTCTTGATAGTCTTATTGGTGGATTCCAGTAACCTGTTAGTCTGAGGGTGGGCTACTGAAGCAAACCTAAGGTCGATTCCCAAGTGTCGACAGAAGTCCTTGAATTGGTCGTTATCAAACTGGTTACCGAGGTCAGCTATAATGACAAGAGTGGTTCCGCACCTGTAAACTATGTTGTTTTTTATGAACCTTATCGTATTCTCTTCTGATATCTGGGATAGTGATCCAGATTCGACCCACCTCGTGAAATAGTTGATCGCCATAATAGCATCCTTGGCTTGTCCAAGAGCGGTGGGTAATGGTCCGACTAGGTTGACTCCCCACATAGCAAAGGGGTAAGGTGAGTTGAGAGATGACAGTCACTCCAGTGGGAGGTGGCTTAAGTTAGAGGTCTTCTGGCTTGGTTCACAGGATCGCACAAAGTTCTTCGCATCTTGATGGATAGTTGGCTAGTAATACCCCATGCGGAGTACTTGATATTCTAATACTTCCCCACTTACGTGCGAGTTGGCATCATCATGATGCAAGCAACAAAGCAGGGAAAGGGACATGCCCCTCTTGTAAAGGTGTCCGTCCATCAGGCAGTATCGGACTTAGAGCCTCTTGATTCTTCTGGCTTGGTCGGGCTCCTCGGGAAGCCTTCTTTCTTGAAGTTAAACTACTATTGGGTCCATCCAACATTGTTTTCGATCCAAGATATAAGTCTCCTTACCCGCTACTTTGCTTGGTTGGGAGATCACTTGGAGAGGAACACCCTGTGGCAAGGCCTGGCCACCATTAGCAGCTATCTTGGCAAGAACGTCAGCTCGACGGTTCTGTTGTTGAGGGACCTGCTTGATCTTAACTCGCTTAAAATTATTTTTAAGCAACTGAACTAGCTTCAAATATGCAATCATGTTATCCCCTTTTGCTTAATAATCCCCTGAAACCTGATTGACTATGAGCAACGAGTCACTCTTGAACTACAAGTAATCGACCTCAAGCTTGACGACCGCCGCCATCCCTGCTAGAAAGGCTTCATACTCTGCCTCATTGTCAGTGGCCTTAAATTCGAATTTGAAACAGTGGTAGCATTCAGTCCCCTCCGAATCTATTAGAACTATGCTCGCTCCTCCTCCGGCTTGCCCGGATGCTCCGTCTGTGAAGAGAATCCATGATTTGCAATCTTCTGGCCAGCTGTCAAACTCTAGAGTCTTCTCATGAGCTATATCTGTCGTTGTGGAGGTTGCTCGGCCTGGAAGAACTGAGAGCTCTACCATTAAGTCCGCCAAAGCATGGGATTTAATTACGGTTTATGGCTTATACCTAAAATAAAACTGAGTAATCTCTAATGCCCACAAAACCAGTCTTTCGGACACATCCGGCCTTTGCAAGAATTGTCAGAGGGGTTGGTCAGTCACTACTGCTATTGAGTGATCTTAAAAGTAGGGATAAAGTTTTCTTACCGAGGTCACTAAGGCATAAGCGAGTTTTTCTAGAAGAGTATAATTCTTTTCTGGTTTGGTTAGAGCATGACTCACGTAGTAGATAGGCCGTTGGATCTTATCTCCGCATTCCTTGACCAAGGCCCCACTTACTGCAGTCTCTGAAATGGCCAAGTAGATTTGCAGCTCTTCTCCAGAACTTGCCTTGATTAGTAACAGGGGGCTTGACAGGTATCTCTTCAAAGCTTAAAAACCTTGCTCGCTCTCTTGGTCCCATTTCATGTTTCTTTCCTGTTTGATAGCTTTAAAGAACGGGAGACATTTATCGGTAGACCGAGAAAAAAACCTATTAATCGTTGTTATCTGCCCGGTCAAGACTTGAACCTGTTTAAGTGACGTGAGGGACTCTAGGTCCAGGATAGCCCTGATCTTTTCTGGGTTAGCCTCTATGACTCTCTCATTAACCATGAAGCCCATAAACTTTCCCGCAGTCAACCCATTGGTGCATTTGAAGGGGTTCAATCTCATCTGGTTTTCCCTTAGGATCATGAAAGTTCCGTGAAGTCGTCCTAATGGCTTTCAGCAGTTAATGACTTGGTGATCATGTCATTGATGTACACCTCAATTGATCTTCCAATTTTGGGCTTGAACAAACGATTGATCAACCGTTGATATGTAGCTCCCGCATTCTTAAGCCCGAACAACATCACCTTGTAGCAGTACAAACTCCGCTCGGTGATGAGGTCGGTCTTTTATTAGTCGGTGGGGTGTATCATAATCTGGTTATATCCTGAGAATGCATCCATGAAGCTCAAGAGCTTGTTTCCCGATGTGGATTCAACCAACTGATCAATTTTTGGTAGAGGGAAACTGCCATTCGAACATGCATGATTGAGGTCGGTGTAATCGATGCAAATGTGACACTTCCCATTTGCCTTCGTGACCATGACCATGTTGGTAATCCATTCGGGGTAGCGTGCATCTCTGATGAAGCCTGCTTTGGTCAATTTGTTCACTTATTCCTACACCGCAGCATTTCTTTTGGCGTTAAAGTGACGCCTTTTTGGTTTGACAAGCCTGAAGGTCGGATCCACTGCCAATCGGTGAGCACTCAAAGATATCGGGATCCCGATCGTCTAGTCGTTAATCCAAGAAAAAATGTCATTGAATTCTCTGAGGAGCCTGACAAAACCTTCCTTCACTACAGGTTCAAGGGTGGCTCCAAATTTGACGACCTTCGAGGGATCGTCCGTCCGGATGGGAATCTCTTCTAATTTATCTACTGGATGACCGCTGGCCCACACCCTCCTCTGCTCCTCTTCATCTTGCACCACGGGGTAATCCTACGGGTGATTTGTGTGTTCTACACCTTCCAAGGTCAATCCAGTTGTTGCCCCATCCTGGATCGTTGATACTTGTGCAAGTTGATTTTCTAAAGCTATTGGATTGGCAGACACTGCATAACATCTCCTGACAGCATGTTGGTCACCCCGTACCTCTTCCACATTGTCTCTTACTGGAATTTCTAGACGTTGTGGCAAATGGATAGGACCCCCATCAGGGATGACAGGAAAGGTCTTCATAGTATCGCATTATAGGCCAACGAGGTATCTACCACCACGGAATCCGTCGTAACATTTTGCTGGTGGGGTGAGGTTCCAACAATTACTGGAATGATCTTTGATCCCTCAGGTATGATTGATTCCCCAGTGAATCCATACTGCGGAGTGGTGCAGCTATTGTAACACCATTGTTTCAAATTCAAGAGGATGTCGATGTTGTTGCCTGTGTCAACAAGCACGCGATGGACCATGCAGTTAGCAATCTGTACCGTGACAACCATGGGGTCATCATGAGGCTGGACGGTGTTATAGACATCAACCTCGGTGAAAATGATCTATGACAATGGGGAGGGGTTGGTCGGACTCTAGTCGACCTTAAAGATACCTCGCCTTTCATCTACACAAGGGATCTTCCTTGCGTGGTTTTTCCTTGAATTATTGGAGGTACCAGCCAGAGTAGGCCCTCCGTTGATGGTATATATCACTTGGATTTGTTGCATCAGATCCGCTTGTTCCCCTTTTCTCTTTTCAGCATGCTCGCGGATCTCGGCTTGTACTTCCCTTCCAGTCTGAATATCATTCCTGACCTGCTGCAAGAACTCTATCAAACATCCTCCTCTTATCAGTGCCTCAATTTGATTACGCAGGTTATAGCACTCTGAAGTGCTATGTCCTACGTCTTCATAGAAGTCACAGTACTTATATCGATTTCTCCTATCAACCGGAGATTTCATGGACGCGGGCTTCTGCAGTAGTCCCTTATCTTGAATGGCGAGATAAATTGTTTCACAGGATGCGTTTAAGGGTGTAATGACCATACCCTCTCTAGTTTCGATCTATAGAGGCTACTGTCCTAGGAGGAGGAGGAAAAGCCTGCGGAGGAGTTCTCCTTGCTGGATACCTCTCTGGCTTTGGTTGAGAAATTGGGAAATGGTACGTCGATCTATTGGGGGTTTGTTATGGTCTTTCTGAGCTGGCTCTGGCTTGGGTGCTTCCTTCTTCTGTCACTTTGCCATTCTCATATCATCATGTTCCATTTTGATCCTAAGTTGTTCGTTGATTTCGACTTGCTCTAGAGCCCGGTCATAGGCCTCCTGGCAAAGAATTGGAAAAGCTTGGCCGCCCACAAGTTCATCCAGAAATTGGCCAGGGTTTCTTTCTCAACGAAGACTCCCATCTGGATGACTTCCTTATGGAAGCGTTCAACATATGATCGGAGTGTCTCATTTCAGTCCTGAATCACATAATGTAGGTGTATGGGGTCCTTCAGATGTAGCTTGACCCTTTGGAACTAAGAGCAGAAATCAGTTGGAAGCTTTAAAAACAAATCTATGCTACCAACAGGCTGCTTTCTGAACTAAGTCTTGGCGTAATCAATCAGGGTAGTAGGGAACATTCTACATATGGCAGCCATGGTGGTGTTTTGGACTTCCATTTGGTGGTCGAAGCTCTCTAGGTAGCGCAAAGGGGTCTTCCATTTTGGAGAATAAATCAGTCAATATCTTGAATTTTGACAAGAGCTCTGCCTCCCAGATCCTTCTGGTGAAAGGAGTGGTCATCTCTCACAACGAATCTTTCTTATCCTCATTTTACCTTCCCACCATCATCAGTTAGACCTCTTTCTGCAGCATTGTCAGCTGATCTCTAAAGTGCTTGTTTGCAGGTTTCTTTGAGTTGACCTCATATTCCTCACTATCAGATTCCTCAGATGAGCTGGCTACCTCCACCTGATCATTTTTGGGGCAGGATCTACTTGGGGGCTTTTTCGGCTACCTTCCTCTTCAGCCCTGGCTTCTTCTCCTGAGGCCACCTGGAAAAGAGCTTCTAATTGTTCCCGCGGAAAGGCATCTGCTGCAGTTTTAACTCCCCTGGGTTGGTAATGTGATAGTTTACCCTGGACTGGGGGCATGAGCCCTAATCTATCCTGGATTGATGGTTGAAGCCCGGCCCCCTCACGGGCTGGATCCGGAGGAGGAGGTCCCATGTGATCAGATGTCCTTGTTTCAGGCCTGTTTGGCTCCCCCTGCGTGTTGGGGTTTGCAGGCTGGACCGCGATGCCCTCAACGAGCAAACAGAGGTGGATATTTTTCACAAGGGACGCCACCTGTTGATCGAGCATGTCTTGGCTTATCATAGAAGGACCAGATGCCCGAGCAAGGGTTGGCTGGACCAAAATTTTTCTTCGGTGACCAGATTTTTTTTCATGCTTCAAGGCCTTTCACGTTGATGCCTTTGAAGCCACGGGCTGTCCTTGCGAGGAGCGGAGCCTCATAATCACTACAAAACAATATATTTGTAGGTGTAAAAAAATGGTGTGGTTTGTTCCCACTATAGTTGGAGAGCTTATTTCTCCCTCTAGAAACCTTGATTTGGAAAGAGCTTAGTTCGTTTATGTCGGGCTTTACCTCAAATGTTTCACGAGCTCGACGACCTTTCTTTGCTCTCACGGAGTGGATCCGGAGCCAGACCTCAATAACCGAGGTTCTAGGATAAGTGATCTCGGGGAGCCCGGATAACCACGCTTCGTGTTTTGCCCAAATTCCAGTGTTGGTGTGAGGGGCTCGACCTGGTCGTTTCGGGCTCTATTCTGATATTCCTGAAGCTCGATGACCCTTCCTTGCATCTACGGGATAGCTATACGGCTCGCTATTAGGGTCTGGTATTCAATGAAGGTTGAACTCAGGCTTTGATTCAGGTTAGGAGAGTGGAAAATTTCTCTTTAGACCCTAGCTAAATTTTTCTATTAACAAATATAATCCCTCAAAAATATCCCTCCTTTGGGAGTAGATATCGTTTGGGCTAATTATCTAGTTTATCCTTGTAAGGAAGTATCTAAATTCCATTCATGAATACCTATTCGGAGGTTATTACACGAAACATAAAGCTTAACTAAACTAGGAGGCCATAGGTGTTCCAGAACACCTTCACCCACTCGATTGTTTAAGGCATGTGATCGAATTCCAAAGAATGATTTACCAAGTTATCTAGATGCCAATTTAGATACCTAAACAATTTTATGAATGTTCATACCAAAAGAGATATATGAGTGGCACTCCTATTCTATATGACATGTTATCAAACAATGACAAACACTGCAATATTTACAAAAATATAAATAGTTACAATTTTGGTCCATCCTAAAAAAGCAAATAAATTACATGTCTTGAAATAGAAAAAACTCATTTCTTGGTGAACAAGTCTTCACGTGACCTTCATCGTTTTGACTCCCTCGGCTGCCTCCCATGGGCGTGCACACCCTTGGCTCCCTACCCATGGGCGTGCGCATGCCATAAACCCATAAAGGGCTGTCATCCGCAAACCATGGCTTCCATAGGGCTGCCGTGCACAGCCCATGCCACAACAAACGTGGCCTCATGCTATACGCACGCATGTTTGTTGTTGTGGCTCACACAGTCCCAAACTTGTTCTGATTGCTTCCAATTCTAAAAACCTTTGAGTCTTCGATACTTGAATGTATTACAGAAGAATTTTAAATAAAAACTGTTAGGATTATGCTCGATAGAAAGAGTGTAATATTGTAATTAACAATCTTTTCATATGAATAAAGTGATTTCTAGTTTAACAAATCTTATAGCATTTATAGTTTAATTATTATAATTGTCAAAAGTAAATAATCATAAGGTCAAAAGACTATGAGAAAAGAAGAATTGTTCATACATCTAGATATGTATGAGGTAGACACAATTCTTTAGTTAGTCTTGAATAATATTCACAACTTAAAATAGAAGGTTTGGCGCCTTTATCTTGTCAAAGTTGTAGATTATTTTGCTAGCATTTGAGTGGGATCAAATGTGTTATGATGAGTCTAAAATCATCAAAGTGTGGTGTCTTTGGGCAAAAGAATCTAGTGCACTGGGTGCATTGAATAGGATCAAAATGAAACACTTTATCTAGAACCGTCAATGGATAAAAGTTTTTATTTGAAGACAATCGGAGAGTCTATCTCAATCCTAAGATAAATGATGGACTTATGGTTGCAAGTGTTATCATTTGAGCTATCAATGAGTACGATTATATAGCATAGTCTATCCTCGATAGTTTGGTGGTATTCATTTGTTAATCGATAGAGGACTTCATTTATAGATATGGACATCGTAGCTCCATTTATTGAATGAGAGTATAATATCATCATATGGATGGTTTGAGGTATTGGATATTAAATCTTAACGTTAAGTTTTCATCAGTGTCTATTGAAACATAGCTTCTGGACAAGTCAAAATATCCAAGTTCAAAATGTGGTCATATGAGTAAATATGGTAACTTTGAGAGCTATTGGCTGTCTATGAGGTCTTGACGCCATTATTAGTATTCTTCACGAGGATACACTTTCTCCAATAAGGTTGTCTAGAGTACGAATGAGTAACATCAACTTATTCTATCTTTATTTAAGAGTTCAATTTTAGTTCTTTAGTGGAATGAACTAAAATTAAATAGATCGGACATAAGTGAATCATTTGTTGATTGTGATTGGGTTGTGTCTATTGGAGCTTAAATTTAGATAGCCCGCCAAGATCCCCAGTCCAAACAAACTTGCATGGATCACTTGATATATTCTACCGGACCAATAGGGGTCCATCTGGAATTGTAATAAGGCATGTGAACTTGTTTCTTTTTGTTAGAATAGGTCTAGTTCACATGTGGACTTTTTATTAAGGTCCAATGGATTTAATAAAATAAGAAAAATAATATATGGCCTTTATATTTAAGTATAGGCGGCAAAGGCTATTAATAATAGCTTATATATATTATTTTTTATTTTATTATTATTTAATTAATTTATTGATTAATTAATTATTTAATTAAAAGTCAAAATCTTTTCCTATTAGGAGATGGTCTCCTAAAACTATACTATTGCTGGTAGTATAGTTAATGTTAAAGACTATATTTGATAAGTAGATAAATAAAAGAAGTTAATTATCTAATCAAATTAGGAAGTCTTTAATATGGTTACAAATACACTATTGAGTTGGATTAGGAGTCTTGGTGTAGGAAAGAATTCTTTTTGGAAAAGGATTCTTGATCACCAAGTAAAACTACTTAGTGGTAGAATTCTTATTTGAAAAGGATTCATAACCACCAAGTTAATCTACCTAAGGATAGGATTCTTGTCCATCAAGTAATCCTTCTTAGGAAAGATTGAAATCTCCTAATCTATAACAATGACATGAAATTCGGTTATCACATATGCAATATAGGATAAGATATATTTCTTTTAGATAAGGATTCTAACTACCAAATAAATCCACCTAAGGAAAGGATTCTTGCCAACCAAGTGAATCCTTCTTAGGAAAGGATTTATGATCCTATATATATGGAAGAGAATTTCGGTCATGTCTAAGGCAAAGAGAGGTGATTTCGGCCAAGCTTATTTTTTCTAAGAGAAAGTTTCGGCCATCATAGGAATTTTGAGGGAGAAAAATCTGATTTTACTCTAGACAAAATTCAATCATCTCTAAGCAATAGTGTGTGAATTCGGCCAAATAGAGAAAAAAGGGGAACGTTTTTGTATTCGATAGTATACTAATATCCTTTACATCAAAAGGGTTTTGTGTACAACTTCGAATCAAGGTTCAAGCGAGTTACAATCAAATTGATTGATAATTCACAAGTTACCGGACGTTCTTGGATTTTTCTCTTAGTGGATATTTGTAACTAACAAAGAAAAGATATTTGCTTTGTCTCCATCCTCAAGAATACAATTTAAAGAAAGGGAGCCCACACTTCTAGGTGATTCACATTCATGATTGGATTGGAAGATCTTGCGGAATCAATTTGGCGCTTGTTCTATCGTCATGCGAAAAAGGTACGATACTTTTATATACATCAATTAATCTAGGGTTAAGGTTCTCGTTGCATAAAAGGGAAAAAAATTATTTATACGCAAACCCTAACTTCATTTTTATCACGCTTTCGTTGCGTTTCTTAACTGTTTTTCCCAACAAAAACTACTGCAATTTTTTTTTATTACAACAAAAAAAAACTTAGAAACTACCAAGAAGGAAATTATGGTGATGATAGACCACCCTTCTTGTTACAATCCCAAAACAAAAATACATTGAAATTCTAGGACTAAAACTGAGCAATAACAAGCCATATATAAAACATATATATATACATATATATATATATATCCATACATTCCAATGTAAATATATATGTGAATACCTAGAGTGTCATCTCTTTCTAAAACATGCACATATACAATAAAAAGAAAAGGATTCAAGAACACATACATCAATTAATCAAGGGTACAACCAGGCTCTGATACCAATTGTAGGGAAAATCCGAGCAACGGAATCGTGAAAAATCAAAAATTAGGGTTTGGTATAAATAAATAAAAAATCCCTTAAAATAACAAGAACCTTAACCTTAGATTAATTTATGTATGTAAAAAGTGTCGTAAATTTTTCTCGTGACGATTGAACAAGCGCCGAATTGAATCCGCAAGATCTTCCAATCCAATCACGAATGTGAATCACCTAGGAGTGTGGGTTCTCTTTCTTTAAATTGTATACTAGAAGATGGAAACAAACAAAATCTTTTTCTTTGTTAGTTACAACTATCCTCCAAGAGAAAAATCCAGGAACGTCCGGTCATTTGTGAATTATCAATCTAATTGATTGAAACTTGCATGAACCCGATTTGATTTTGTACACAAAAACCCTTTTGATACAAAGGATACTAGTGTTCTATCAAAAACAAAACCGTTCTTTTTTTCTCTTTTCTCCTTGGCCGAATTCTACACCCTATATCTATGAGTTGATCGAATTTTGTCTAGAGCAAAAACTAAATTTTTCTCCCTTAAAATTCTCTCTTGCTAGGCCGAATTCTCTCTTAAACATTACCTAGCTTGGCTGAAATTCACTCATAGAAAACCTTAGGGCTTGCCGAAATTCAATATTTTGTATACATATGATCACAAATCTTTTCCTAAGAAGGATTTACTTGGTTTTAAGAATCCTTTCCTTAGATGGATTTACTTGGTAGTTCAGAATCCTTTTCAAAAAAGAATTGTACCCTTAGGTAGATTTACTTGGTGACCAAGAATCCTTTTCCAAAAAGAATTCTTTCCTACACCAATACTCTTAATCCAACTCAATAGTGTATTTGTAACCATATTAAAGACTTCCTAATTTGATTAGATAAATAATTCCTTTTATTTATCTACTTATCAAATATAGTCTTTAATATTAATTATACTACCAACAATAGTACAATATTAGGAAACCATCTCCTACTAGAAAAAAGATTTTGACTTTTAATTAAATAATTAATTAATTACCAAATTAATTAATTTTCACTTAATTAAATAATAAAATATAAAACAGTATATTAAGCTATTCCATATAGCCTTACCGCCCAACACATATATATGGGCCAATATATTATTTTTCTTATTTTATTAAATCTATTGGACCTTAACAAAAAGTCCACATGTCAACTAGACCCATTCTTACAAAAAGAAACAAGTTCACATGCCTCAATACAACTCTAGATGGACCCCTAAATTTGTCCGGTAGAATATATCAAGTGATCCATGCAAGTTCGAGTGGATTGGGGATCTTGGTGGGCTATCTAAATTTAAGCTCCAATAGACACAACCCAATCACGATCAACAAATGATTCACTTAGGCTCAATCTATTAATTTTAGTTCATTCCACTAAAAAACTAAAATTGAACTCTTAAATAAAGATAAAATAAGTTGATGTTACTCATTCGTACCCTAGACAACCTTATTGGAGAAAGTGTATCCTCGCGAAGAACACTAGTAATCGCCAAGAGCTCATATACCACCTATAGCTCTCCAAGTTACCATATTTACTCATATGACCACATTTTGAACTTGGATATTTTGACTTGTCCAGAAGCCATGTTTCAACAGATACTATTGAAAACTTAACGTTAAGATTTAATAATCAATACCTCAAAACATCCAAATGATGATATTCAACTCTCATTTAATAAATGGAGCCACGATGTCCATATATATAAATGAAGTCCTCTATCGATTAACAAATGAATACCACCAAACTATCAAGGATAGACTATGCTATATAATCGTACTCATTGATAGCTAAAATGATAACACTTGCAACCATAAGTCCATCATTTATCTCAGGATTGAGATTGACTCTCTGATTGTCTTCAAGTGAAAACTTTTATCCATTGACGGTTCTAGATAAAGTGTTTCATTTTGATCCTATTCAATGCACCCAGTGCACTAGATTCTTTTGCCCAAAGACACCACACTTTAATGATTTTAAACTCATCACAATACATTTGATCCCACTCAAATGCTAGCAAAAGAATCTACAACTTTGACAAGATAAAGGCGCCCAACCTTTTATCTTGATTTGTGAATATTATTCAAGACTAACCAAAGAATTGTGTCTACCTCATACATATCTAGATATATGGACAATTCTTCTTTTCTCATAGTCTTTTGACCTTATGATTATTTACTTTTGACAATTATAATTATTAAACTATAAATGCTATAAGATTTGTTAAACTAGAAAGCACTTTATTAGTATGAAAAGATTGTCAAATACATTATTACACTTGCTATCGAGCATAATCCCAACATGACTTTGATTCGGCATCCTTTTGTTCGGGTCTGCCCTCATACAAGTAATTGCCTCTTGTTGCCAACTCTTTTTATTCTGCTAGAGCATATTCACCTGCCATATCCATCATATCTGTGTATCTAGTTAGACGAGCCCTTCTTAGGTCAAAAGACAACCACCCATTCTGCAAGTTATTTATGAATGCAGTGATTATTGGTTCGTCATTTGCTCTGTCGATTTCTGAGACCGTCTGGCCGAATCTTCCTAGATACTTCTTTAGCAACTTGTCTTTCCCTTGCTTCAGCTGAGAAAGGTAAGCCACCAATTTTTTTCTATGCACATTCCCTAGAAACTATCTTGAGAAGTTTCTGCTCAACTCGCTGAAACTCCCAATACTTATCGGACGTAATCTCCCAAACCATCTTGAACCAGTATCCCCGAGGGTTTGTGGGTAGTTAAGGCATAACAAAGGATCGTTGTGGACACATTGAGCCATGGTAATCTTATATCGTCTGACTTGTTCTTTAGGATCTGTATCCTTTTTAAACTATTCCACGTGTGGCCTCCTGAATCTCTCCGGGAATGGTGTTCGCAGAATGTTTATGGTAAAAGGGATATCAAAATCATCGTCAGAAAACTCATTATATATGTATTGCCTAATCAATGCGTCCATTTGACGCATGTTGTTCTCGACTTCTGGGGTCAGGCTCTGAATCACGACATCTCTATCGCCCACCGGCTCTCCCCGATGGTCGACCCGTCGTGTGACTGTTATAGCAGTTATCTTGCCTCTGAGTCTTATGAGCTAACCATTACAGATATATGGTACCATGGCGACGTTTACAATGATGTCGGTCACTGTTTTCTGAAGACGATGACCGATCTCTTCGTCGGTCATATTTATAGTGCCTATCAGAGCCTGCCTGATCGTGACTTCACCCTTGGTGTGGTCATTCTTCTATGGGCGTTTCATGATCCCTGTCCTGGTTAAGTGTTGTACCCTCAGTCTTGTTGATTGGACCTGAGTTTCTAACGGCTACTAGTGCATCTGGTTCCGGCCCAACTACAATCGATCGGAGCCTAGGAGGTGATAAAGGATTTGGCGGGTGCGCTTCTCCTACGGTCAATAGATCTATTCCTTCTTGTGCCGCATCCGTTAGCAACTAATGCAATGTATCACGGAAATGACACGCTTTATCCTCACTGATGGGAAGGACTTGCTGGATGCTAGCTAAGGATATCGGTTGGTTTCCGGGGGTTGTGGTGGGATCCTAAGTGGTCCCACCTATAAGAGCATTATCTAGAGATTTTCGGATGACCTTGGAACTGTCTTTACTTCTGCTACCAGCCCTTGCTTAATAAGATCGAAGGTTCACACCCTCTTCTTTCTAGCGCCAATTGTTGACGTCAATTTCTATGGGTGAGAAAGTCAACAACGTTGGATCTAGTTATCACCTGTCAAAAGAGAAAGAGAAAGAGAATGCAATCGAAGTAATAATGATGCAAGTTTACGTGGTAAAACTTTGATAATCAGAGAAACATCCACGGGTGGTTGAATGCACAACCAAGCCAAATATGTTGGGATTATGCTCGATAGCAAGAGTACAATAATGTATTTGATAATCTTTTCATATTAATAAAGTGATTTCTAGTTTAACAAATCTTATAGCATTTATAGTTTAATTATTATAATTGTCAAAAGTAAATAATCATAAGGTCAAAAGATTATGACAAAAAAAGAATTGTTCATACATCTAGATATGTATGAGGTCGGCACAATTCTATAGACAGTCTTGAATAATATTTACAACTTAAGATAAAGGTTGGGCGTCTTAATCTTGTAAAAGTTGTAGATTCTCTTGCTAGCATTTGGATGGGATCAAATGTGTTATGATGAGTCTAAAATCATCAAAGTGAATTAAATTACCCACAACCGTCAGTGGATAAAATGTTTTCACTTGAAGACAATCGGAGAGTCTATCTCAATCCTGAGATAAATGATGGACTTATGGTTCCAAGTGTTATCATTTGAGCTATCAATGAGTACGATTATATAGCATAATCTATCCTCGATAGTTTGTTGGTATTCATTTGTTAATCGATAGAGGACTTCATTTATAGATATGGACATCGCGGCTCCATTTATTTAATGAGAGTAGAATATCATCATATGGATGTTTTGAGGTATTGGATATTAAATCTTAACATTAAGTTTTCAATAGTGTCTACTGAAACATGGCTTCTGGACAAGTCAAAATATCTAAGTTCAAAATGTGGTCATATGAGTAAATATGGTAATTTGGAGAGCTATAGGCGGTCTATGAGCTCTTGCCGATTACTGATATTCTTCACAAGGATACACTATCTCCATAAAGATTGTCTAGGGTATGAGTAAGCAATATTAACTTATTCTATCTTTATTTAAGAGTTCAAATTTAGTTCTTTAGTGGAATGAACTAAAATTAATAGATCGGACCTAAGTGAATCATTTATTGGTTGTGATTGGGTTGTGTCTATTGAAGCTTAAATTTAGATAGCCCGCCAAGATCCTCAATCCACACAAACTTGTATGGATCACTTGATATATTTGTAAGGAAAAACGGTTTAGAAACGTAACGTGAACCTTAACCCTAGATTAATTTATGTATATAAAAGTATTGTATCTTTATCGCATGAAGATTGAACAAGCACCGAAATAATTCCGTAAGATCTTCCAATCCAATTACGAACGTGAATCACCTAGGAGTGTGGGCTCCCTTTCTTTAAATTGTATTCCTGAGATGGAGACAAAGCAAATATCTTTTCTTTGTTAGTTATAAATATCCTCCAAGAGAAAAATCCAAGAACATCCGGTCACTTGTGAATTATCAATCAATTTGATTGTAACTCTCTTGAACCTTGATTCGATGTTCTACACAAAACTCTTTTGATGTAAAGGATATTAGTATACTATCGAATACAAAAACGTTCCCCTTTTTTTCTCTACTTTGCCGAATTCTCACACTATTGCTTAGAGATGATTAAATTTTGTCTAGAGTAAAACCAGATTTTTCTCCCTCAAAATTCTATGATGGCCGAATTCTTCACTAAGAAAAATATAGCTTGGCCGAAATTCACCTCTAATGCCTTAGGGCTGGCCGAATTCATCATCCACATATATATAGGTTCATAAATCCTTTCCTAAGAAGGATTCACTTGGTTGGCAAGAATCCTTTCCTTAGGTGGATTTATTTGGTGGTTAGAATCCTTATCTTAGAAGAAAACTATTACTTCTTTAACTATATATTGTGTTGGCCAAACTTCCCTTGTTTGAAGTAGATTAGGAGTGTTTAATCTTTCCTAAGAAAGATTACTTGATGGACAAGATTCCTACCCTTAGGTAGATTAACTTGGTGGTTATTAATCCTTTTCAAATAAGAATTCTACCACTAAGTAGTATTACTTGGTGACCAAGAATCCTTTTCCAAAAAGAATTCTTTCCTACACCAAGACTCCTAATCCTACTCAATAGTGTGTTTGTAACCATATTAAAGACTTCCTGATTTGATTAGATAAATAACTTCTTTTATTTATCTACTTATCAAATATAGTCTTTAATATTAATTATACTACCAACAATAGTATAGTTTTAGGAGACCAACTCCTATTAGGAAAAAGATTTTGACTTTTAATTAAATAATTAATTAATCAACAAATTAATTAATTTCCATTTAATTAAATAATAAAATAAAAATAATATAACTTAAGCAATTCTTAATAGTTTTGCCGCCCAACACATGTATATAGGCCATATATTATTTTTCTTATTTTATTAAATCCATTGGACCTTAATAAAAAAGTCCACATGTGAACTAGACCCATTCTTACAAAAAGAAACAAGTTCACATGCCTTAATACAATTCTAGATGGACCTCTAAATTGGTCCGGTAGAATATATCAAGTGATCCATGCAAATTCGTGTGGATTGGGGATCTTGGCGGGCTATCTAAATTTAAGCTCCAATAGACACAACCCAATCAGAATCAACAAATGATTCACTTAGGTCCAATCTATTTAATTTTAGTTCATTTCACTAAAGAACTAAAATTGAACTCTTAAATAAAGATAAAATAAGATGATGTTACTCATTCGTACCCTAGACAACCTTATTGGAGAAAGTGTATCCTCGCGAAGAACACTAGTAATCGCCAAAAGCTCATAGACCGCCTATAGCTCTCCAAGTTACCATATTTACTCATATGACCACATTTTGAACTTGGATATTTTGACTTTTCCAGAAGCCATGTTTCAATAGACACTATTGAAAACTTAACTTTAAGATTTAATATTCAATACCTCAAAACATCCATATGATAGTATTATACTCTCATTCAATAAATGGAGCCACGATGTCCATATCTATAAATGAAGTCCTCTATCGATTAACAAATGAATACCACCAAACTATCGAGGATAGACTATGCTATATAATCGTACTCATTGATAGCTCAAATGATAACACTTGCAACCATAAGTCCATCATTTATCTCAGGATTGAGATTGACTCTCTGATTGTCTTCAAGTGAAAACTTTTATCCATTGACGGTCCTAGATAAAGTGTTTCACTGTGTTCCAGTTTAATACACCCAGTGCACTAGATTCTTTTTCCCAAAGACACCACACTTTGATGATTTTAGACTCATCATAACACATTTGATCCCACTTAAATGCTAGCAAAAGAATCTACAACTTTGACAAGATAAAGGCGCCCAACCTTCTATCTTAAGTTGTGAATATTATTCAAGACTAACTAAAGAATTGTGTCTACCTCATACATATCTAGATGTATGAACAATTCTTCTTTTCTCATAGTCTTTTGACCTTATGATTATTTACTTTTGACAATTATAATAATTAAACTATAAATACTATAAAATTTGTTAAACTAGAAATCACTTTATTTATATGAAAAGATTGTTAATTACAATATTACACTCTTGCTATCGAGCATAATCCTAATAATATTATACTGGACCAATTTATGGGTCTATCTAGAATTGTATTAAAGCATGTGGACTTGTTTCTTTTTGTAAGAATTGGTCTAGTTCACATGTGGATTTTTTATAATGGTCCAATGTATTTAATAAATTAAAATATATATATATATATATATATATATATATATATATGCCTATCTAATGTAATAGGCGGCATTGCTAATATATAAAAGCCCAATATATTTTTTTTTTATTTTTTTTATTTAATTAATGAAAATTAATTAATTTGTTGATTAATTAATTATTTAATTAAAAGTCAAAATCTTTTTCCTAATAGGAGAATGTCTCCTAATATTTATTGTTAGCATTCTAATTAATATTAAAGACAATATTTGATAAGTAGATAAATAAAAGGAATTATTTATCTAGTCAAATTAGGAAGTCTTTAATATGGTTACAAATACACTAAGGAGTTGGATTAAGAATCTTGGTGTAGGAATTAATTCTTTTTGGAAAAGGATTCTTGGTCACTAAGTAAATCCACCTAAGAATATGATTCTTGCCTACAAAGTAAATCCTCTTTAGCACAGGATTTGTGAACCTATAAATATAGGCTCTGAATTTCGGCCAATGAGGATTTGAAGCCATCATTTTTGGTGTGAGAAGTTATTTTTTATTTGATTTTTATTGTTATAAAATAAAAAACTTCATCCAACTCATTGTGTGAATAATTCGGCCAAGCGTAGAGATAAGAGGGAACGTTTTTGTTTTTAATAGTACACTAGTATCCTTTGCATCACAAGGGTTTTTTGTACAACATCCAATTAAGGTTCATGCGAGTTTCAATCAAATTGATTGATAATTCAAAAGTGACCGGACGTTCTTGGTTTTTCTCTTGGAGGATTATTGTGACTAACGAAGAAGAAGATTTTGTTTGTTTCCATCCTCAGTGAAATTCCCTAAAAAGTGTGTGTCTATAACCTAGAGGGGGTGAGTAGGTTTTAATCCGATCGATTACCAATTTTGTGTATTAATCAATATTATCAAATCTACCTCATTCTACTAAGTGTTCAAATAAAAGACAACAAACATAAAGCAATACCAACACGCAATATATACGTGGAAACCCTCCAAATGGGAAAAACCACGGGTTGTTCAGTGTGCCACACTCGATCCTCAAAATCCACTATTTAGTTAAAGTTTAGAACCTAGGTTGACCTCCCGTCTAACCCTCCAGTTACTAACCCTTTCACTCTACCCAGAAGGCCTTAATAGTGATTTTGGATAACCAACCTTATGCACTAATCACATAGCCACAAGCTTAATCAACAATGAAGAGATAATGGCAACCTAAGTGAATATGCAAAAATATTATATATGCAAAAATGCTAGGTCAAGACATTTACGCTTATCTAGGATTAAAGATGACAATTAAAGCAATTCCTAGATATCAATATTCTAAATGCAAAGGCAAGAAGAATTAGCTAGAAGAGTAAAACCGTCCTAAATTCTAGCTATCACTAATCAATACTCTCAACCAACAAAAAATACCACAAGCATGTCATAAAAGCTATTAAACATACAAGCATGCATTTAATTTGCAATAAAGACTAAAACCTAGGTATACATGTCTTAGTAATGAAACCATAAATTCTAGAGCATGTAGAAATTTACCTAGTCAAGAAGAAGATGATGCTCCATGCTTAGATGATCCTAGAATGAAACTAGATGACCATGAGTGTTTGGGAGTCTTTATCTCTCTAGAAAGCCTAGGTTGCTCAACAATGGCTTCTTAGACTCCTTGAACCAAAGAGAAGAGAAAAGAACATATATATATATATGGTTCCCTACACAAAATGATGTTGTTTTGAATAAAAGGCAGCCAAATCCCGTCAGGACCGCTGGCTGGACCGCGGTACATGTAAGTGTCCAGACCGTGGCACAGAGAGCGGTGCATAGTCTGGACAACACTGCTCTGTAGACCGATGTGCATGCAAGTGCACAGACCGCGGTCTGGACAACATGCAACTCCTGGGAAACTCCGCTTGGGAGACCGCGATGCAAGCAACAAGCACATGTCGTGGTAGCCACAGCCTGCAGCCTCTGGTAAACACTGCTGTGCAGGCCGCGGCGTAGGCAATGCACAAAAAGCGGTCTGAACCATGGACCAGAGGAAAATTCCTCTTTTTAAGGCACAAAAGATGCATCCAACACCCAAGAAAGAATTAAGACACACAAGGCACACAAGAGGGCAAAAAAGCATGCAAGATAATCAAAAGAAAATGCATGTGTGTGTGTGTGCACTAATACCTCTTCAATGAAAGTTAAGCAAGTGATTTTACCTTTGATGCTTGAGCTTGGTTACGAACAATGATGCACCCTTACATATTGATCCCCAAATGTGGTTGTCAATGAAATAAGTCAATCAAACACCGAGTAACTTACACTCAGGTATACAATTTAAAGAAAGGGAGCCCACATTCCTAGGTGATTCACATTTGTTATTGGATTGGAAGATCTTGCGCATTCAATTCGGTGCTAGTTCTATCGTCACGAGAAAAAGATACGACACTTTTTATATACATCAATTAATCTAGGATTAAGGTTCTTGTTATTTTAAAGGGAAAAAATTTTATTTATACAAAACCCTAATTTTGCATGCTTCCGTTGTGCGATTTTCCCTACAATTGGTATCAAAGCCTGGTTATACCCTTGATTAATTGATGTATGTGTTCGTGAATCTTTTCTTTTTATTGTATATATGCATGTTTTAGATTGGAATGTATGGATATATATATATATATATATATATATATATATATGTGTGTGTTTTATATATGGATTGCTATTGCTCAATTTTGGTCCTAGAATTTCAATGTATTTTGTTTTAGGATTGTAACAAGAAGGGTGGCCTATCATCGCCATAATTTCCTTCTTGGTAGTTGCTAAATTTTCATTTATTTTGCTATTGTAATAAAAATACTGCACTATAATGTAATAAATAAATAAATAACTGCAGTATTTTTTTTATTTAAAATTCTTATGATATACATTCAAGTATCGAATACTTGAAGGTTTGAAGAATTGAAAGCAACCGGAACGAGTTTGGGACCATGCGAACCATAACAACAAACGTGCGTGCAAAGAGCACGCGGCCACGTTTGTTATGGCAAGGGCTGCGCACAGCAGCCCCATGAAATCCATGGGCTGCGCATGGTAGCCCTTCATGGGGTTGTGGCGTGCGCACGCCCATAGGAGGAAGCCAAGGGTGTGTACGAACATGGGAGGGAGCCAGTCCAAACGACAAAGGTCCCGTGAAAACTTGTTCACCAAGAGAGGAGTTTTTTGTATTCCAAGACATGTAATTTACTTGTTTTTTTTTGGATGGACCAAAATTTTAGCTGTTTATATTTTTGTAAATATAGCAATGTTTGTCATTGTTTGATAACATGTCATATAGAATAGGAGTGCCACTCATATATCTCTTTTGGTATGAACATGCATTGAATGATTTAGGTATCTAATTGGCTTCTAGATAACTTGGTAAATCATTCTATGGAATTCGATCACACACCTTAAACAATTGAGTGGGAGAAGGTGTTTTGGAACACCTACGGCCTTCAAGTTTAGTTGAGCTTTATGTTTCGTGTAATAACCTCCCAAGAGGTATTCATGAGTGGAATTTGGCAAGATACTTCCTTACAAGGATAGACTAGACAATTAGCCCAAACGATATCTACTCCCAAAGGACGAATATTCGTGAGGGATTATATTGAAGGTCAATAACTTGGTAACACACTCAATGTAATTTTATTAATATCCTCCCAAGAGTTCATGTTAATAAAATTGCAAGGCTAAAATTGATAACGTTGGTTGTTATGTTAACAATTAGATGGGATCTAATCCAACTAGTAAATGGTGCGAACTCCCAAAGGAGGTGTGACATTTATGGGTGTTGGATCACCGTTGAATTTTACGATTGAATTATTTTAAATCATAATTCCAGATAAATATTCGAAAGTTTTTTACCATGATTATTTACTTATATAATTTTTGTTATTGTTCAGAAATCATGACCCCATCCCTAATCAACATCCTAAAAGACAATACTTTAACTGGTGATAATTATGTCACATGGAAAAGGAAAATTGGGCTTTTATTGCAATCTGAAAAGCATAAGTTCGCTTTGTGCACTCTTAAACCACTTACTCCTACTAATGAATCTATTCAGGACCAAAAAGATGAGTATCAGCAGTGGGAGTCTTCAGATGAGATGGCTAAATGTTACATTATGGCCACCATCTCTGACGTGTTTCAATAGTAACATGAAGGAATATAGACTGTTGTCAATATATTGATGTCTCTAAAGGAGATGTTTGCTATGAAGTCTAGGATGACTAAGAGAGAGGCAGTGACTGCTTTTATGAATCTTAGGATGAAACCTGGACAGAGTGTGAAAGATCACATGATAAAAGTCATAGTACATCTCAACATTGCTGAATTGAATGGTGCTGAGATAGATGGTGAGACCAAAATTGACATGATTGTCAACTCACTATCTGATTCCTTTGATCATTTCAAGTTCGACTACACCTTGAATAATAAGGAATACACCTTGCAAGGCCTGATGCAAGATGTTCAAAGCGCCCAGAAAATCCTTATGAAAGGCAAGGATCAAGAGATTCATACCGTAGGTAAAGTTGCTACGGTTAAGACCCGTAAGAAGGTCAAGAAACAACAGAATAAAAAGCAACTAGGACCTACCAAAAAGGAGACAAAGAAAGTAACCAAGATCAATTGGAAGTGTTTCCTTTGTGGTGAAAAGGGACATTGGAAAAGAAATTGCCCAAAGTCTCAGGAAAGGAAGGAAGAAGGTAATATTAATTATCTTGAAACAAGTTTTTTCACGGATTCTACGGATTCTTAGATCATAGACTCTAGAGCCACTAATCATGTTTGTTTTTCCTTACAAGAGTTCAAGGAAAAGAGAAGGCTTAACAAGAACGAATTCAACTTACATTTAAGCAATGGAGCGTTGGTGTCTGCTAGTTCAGTGGGAAATATTAGAATTAGTTTAGATTCTTATAGAAATTTAGATTTAATAAACGTTTATTATGTACCTCAATTCAAGAGGAATTTAATTTCAGTTTCTTGTTTAATAAATTTGGTTATTCTGTTACTTTTAATAAAGCTTTTATTATTAGTAAGAATGAAAAAATTATTTGTAAAGGTACATTAGAAAACGGTTTATTCTATTTGCATAGAAATATCTATCACTTGTTAGACACGAAATTAATGGAACCTAATCATAAAAAAGTAAAATTATCAAATGATGAAACCTACCTATGGCATTTGCGCCCATGACATATTAACCTTAAAAGGATTAAAAGATTGGTTATCGACGGACCTCTAAGTGACATAAAGGTCGATGATCTACCAACTTGTGAATCTTGTTTGGAAGGTAAAATGACCGAAAGGTCGTTTATGACCAAAGGCATAAGAGCCATCGAATGGATTGATACACGCCGATGTGTGTGGACCTATGAGCATTCAAGCTATAGGTGGATATGAATACTTCATCACTTTCATGGATGATCACTCAAGATTTGGCTATGTGTATCTCATGAGACATAAGTCAGATGCTTTTGACATGTTCAAAGCTTTTAAAGCTGAAGTAGAAAATCAGCTTGAGAAACACATAAAAATCTTAAGGTCTGATCGTGGTGGAGAATATCTATCTGGTGAGTTTCAACAATATCTTATTGATAATGGGATAATTTCTAAGTTTTCTGCACCAGGTACACCTCAACAAAAGGGGGTGGCAAAAAGAAAAAATAGAACTCTTTTGGACATGGTTAGGTCTATGTTGAGTTATTCAATGCTTCCTAATTCTATTTGGGGATATGCTTTACAAACTGCTATGTACATTCTAAACGATGTACCATCTAAGTCGGTTTCTAAAACACCATATGAGTTATGGACCGGGAAAAATCCTAGTTTACAACACTTAAGGATATTTGGATGTCCTGCGCATGTGCTAAAAGGAAAGACAGAAAAGATGGAGTCTCATTTAGAAACATGCATATTTGTAGGGTATCCAAAAGGAACAAAAGGATATTATTTCGATAGTCCTTCAGATCTTAAAGTATTTGTTTCGACAAATGCTAAATTTCTGGAAGAGGACTATATGAATAATTTTGTGCCTAAAAGTAGAATTGTCCTGAATGAGCGTTCAAAAGATACACTTTCACAAGAGATTTCACTACCAAGCCCAATTGTAAGTTCTGTACCATCAAAAGATCAACAATCTACCATACCTCGTCATAGTGGGAGGGCTAGTAGACAACCCAAGAGATATATCGGTCTAGGAGAATCTGTAGAGAATCTTCTGGATGACGAAGATCCCTATACATACAAGGAAGCAATGGAAGATGTTGATTGTCGCTATTGGCAAAAGGCAATGCAATCCGAAATTGAATCTATCTTCAAAAACAAAGTCTTGTCTCTTGTAGACCTTCCTAAAGGGATAAAACCTATCGGGTGTAAGTGGGTATAAAAGAGGAAAAGAGGAATGGATGGAAAGGTGGAAACCTTTAAAGCTAGATTGGTAGCTAAAGGTTATACACAGAAGGAATGTATCGATTATGAAGAAACCTTCTCTTTTGTGGCCATGCTTAAATCCATTAGGATACTCTTATCCATTGCGGCATCTCTAAGCCTAGAGATTTGGAAAATGGACGTCAAGACAGCTTTCCTTAATGGAAGTCTTGATGAAGCATCATTATGATACAACTAGAAAGATTCATTGAATAAGGCCAAGAGGAAATGGTATACAAGTTGCAAAGATCCATATATGGATTGAAGCAAGCATCCAGATCCAGGAGCATAAGGTTCGATCAAGCCGTGAAAAGTTTTAGATTTATTCAAAACCTTGATGAACCCTGTGTATACAAAAGGATTAAAGGTGACAAGTTGGTTTTCCTAGTTCTTTACGCTGATGATATACTACTCATCGGAAACAATGTAGGTGTATTGACATCAGTAAAAGAATGATTAGCAAAACAATTTAATATGAAGGACTTAGGAGAAGTAAGTTATATTCTTGGTATCCAATTCATAAGGGATAGAAATAATAGAACAAATGCATTATCCCAAGCTTCATACATAGATAAAATCTTGTCTAGGTTTTCCATGTAAAATTCTAAGAAAGGTATAATACCTTTCAGACATGGAATCAAACTTTCTAAGGAACAAGTTCCTAAGAATGAGCATGAAGAGCAATTCATGAGTAGGGTTCCGTATGCATCAGCAGTTGGAAGTCTCATATATGCAATGCTCTGTACTAGACAAGATATTTTCTTTGTTGTGGGCATAGTTAACAGGTTTCAATCGAAGCATGGTCTTGATCACTGAATGGCAGTCAAGCATAATTTCAAGTGTCTCAGGAGAACTAGATATTATATGCTTGTATACTCTTGAGGTGATTTAATTCCCGTTGGGTATACAGATTCTGATTTTCAGTCTGATTCTGACTCTAGGAGATCAACATCAAGATCCATGTTTACTATTGGAGGACAGACAGTCATATGGAAGAGTATCAAGCAATCTTTTATTATTGATTCCACCATAGAAGCCAAGTATGTTGCCGCATGCGAGGCTACTAAAGAGGATGTCTTCCTCCGAAAATTATTGATTGACTTGGAAGTGGTTCCTGATGTGAATAAGCAAATCACTATCTATTATGACAATAGTGTAGCAATGGCTAATTCGAGAGAACCAATAAGTCATAAAAGAGGGAAACACATTGAAAGAAAGTATCACCTTCTAAGGGAAATTGTGCATAGGGGTGATGTGACGATTACCAAGATCTCATCAGCAGATAATCTGGCGGATCCCTTTACAAAGGCTCCTCCACAAAAGAGTTTGATGGGCATCTAGAGAATGTGGGGCTAAGAAATATGACATATTTGTTGTAGAGCAAGTGGGAGATTGTTGAGATTATGCTCGATAGCAAGAGTATAATAATGTATTTGACAATCTTTTCATATTAATAAAGTAATTTATAGTTTAACAAATCTTATAGCATTTATAGTTTAATTATTATAATTGTCAAAAGTAAATAAACATAAGGTCAAAGGACTATAAGAAAAGAAGAATTGTTCGTACATCTGGATATGTATGAGGTAGAAACAATTCTTTAGATAGTCTTGAATAATATTCACAACTTAAGATAAAGTTGGGCGCCTTTATCTTGTTAAAGTTGTAGATTCTTTTGCTAGCATTTGAGTGGGATCAAAAGTGTTATGATGAGTCTAAAATCATCAAAGTGTGGTGTCTTTGGGTAAAAGAATCTAGTGCACTAGGTGCATTGAATAGGATCACAGTGAATTAAATTATCCACAACCATCAGTGGATAAAAGTTTTTCACTTGAAGACAATCAGAGAGTCTATCTCAATCCTGAGATAAATGATGGACTTATGGTTACAAGTGTTATCATTTGAGCTATCAATGAGTTCGATTATATAACACAAAAGGGTTTTGTGTACACTAGTATCATTTGCATCAAAAGGGTTTTGTGTACAACATCGAATCAAGGTTCACCCGAGTTTCAATCAAATTGATTGATAATTCAAAAGTGACCGGACGTTCTTGGTTTATCTCTTGGAGGATTATTGTAACAAACAAAGAATAAGATTTTGTTTGTTTCCATCATCAGGTATACAATTTGAAGAAAGGGAGCCCACACTCCTAGGTGATTCACGTTCGTGATTGGATTGGAAGATCTTACGGATTCAATTCGGCGCTTGTTCAATCATCACGAGTAAAAGGTACGACACTTTTTGTATACATCAATTAATCTAGGGTTAAGGTTCTTGTTATTATAAAGGGAAAAAAAAATATTTATACAAACTCCTCCATTGTGCGATTTTCCCTATAAAATCCACTATTTAAACAAAGAATTACAGCACTTAATCTCTCTTGCCTCTCTCTTGCAGTGATTACTTTTTTGAATCTGTCTCACGTCTATCTATATCGTTCTCTCTCTTTTACAATGAAATTATAGGCCTATTTATATACGCATAGAACCCTAATCTTTATTGTACAAGTAAGGAAAAGGAATTGTATTTTAATTAAGACTGGTTGGTTGTTGAAGTCGTCTTTATCTTATTTCCTATTTCGGGGACCTTGTGAAGGTCGAGTTTGAATCTTCGTGGGACTCTAACTACACAATCTGCTTAGGATTTTATTTCCTAATCGATATGCAGTCTTCTAGAATAATAAAGTAGTTGCCTGATTTGGACTTGCTTCATGTTCCGTACGTTATCCTTCTAAAAGCTTCCTAAATTCTTTCTTCTTTTGATACAGATGCGTATTGGAGTATGATTCTTTGGCTTACACACATATGAATCGTGTGCTGAGCTTCTTTATTCGGGCTTCCTGTATTGTCCCGAGTAAAACTGAATATGCTGAGTACTCGTATTCGGGCATACTCGGGTACTTATTCCTTAGTAATTGTGTCTTCTAGATGCCAGCTCGGATGCCCATCTAGCAATTATTTTAAAGGAGTCTTACTTGTTTGTGATGTGCACATTCAATAGATTACACATACAACAGAATACATGGACTCCATATCGAGATTTATGGCTTTAAGCCATTCCTCTTTGTTAGGATCTGCCATTGCATTCTTAAATGTCAATGGATCATCCACACTATCAACAGAGACATCACCTTGTCCCTCACCTATACCTAAATAGCGTTCATGTTGTCTCACAACCCTCTCACTACGTCAAGGTGGTAGTGTATCTTGATTAGGAACCATCTGACTCTCAGATTTTTATGGATCAACAACTCTTGTTGATTAAGCACTAGTCTCACCAGGCTCCAATTCATTCAATACAATCTTCGAACGAGGTTTACGGTCACAAATATAATTGTCCTCAAGAAACGTTACATTTGTCGATACAGATACTTTGTTGTCTTTAGGACTATAAAAGTGTCCACCTCTGGTCTCCTTGGAGTATCCTACAAGCAGGCAGACAACAAACTTGGAGTCTAGCTTTCCAGTTCTGTTCTTCAGCACGTGTGCTGGACACCCTCATATGTCGAAATGTCACAAACTAGTTTTACGACCATTCCACAACTCTAGAAGAGTCTTAGAAACGGATTTGGATAGCACCACATTCAAAATGTATGCCGCTGTTTGTAACGCATATCCCCAGAAGGAATTTGGTAATGATGAGAAACTAATCATAGATCTCACCATTTCCATTAGGGTCGCTTCACCATTTTGCTGAGGTGTACCGGGAGCTGTGAGTTAGAAAACTATCCCATGCTCGACCATGAAGTCTTCAAACTCTTGGTCAAGGTACTTACCTCCACGATCCGATCATAGTGACTTGATAGTCTTACCTAATTGATTCTCAACTTCAGATCGGAATTCTTTGAACATTTCAAATGTTTTCGACTTCCGTTGCATTAGGTAGACGTATCTGTATCTTGAGTAGTTATCTATAAGGGTGACATAATACTCATAACCACCCACAACTTTAGCATTCATCGATTCGCAGACGTCTGTATGTATAAGCTCTAGCGGTTCTTTAGCTCTAAGCCCTTTTCCAGTAAAATGTCTCTTTGTCATTTTACCATCCAGACAAGATTTGTAGATAGGTAAGGTGTCAACCTTTAACTCACTTTAAGGTCCGCTTTTTACTAGTCTACTTATCCGGTCAAAGTTGATATGACCAAGCCTTAGATGCTAGATATACATGTCATTATCTGGAGAATTCTTATGTCGTTTAGTTTTTGATTTTTCAACCTTAAACATTTCAGTGTTGAGCAGTGTAGTATGTATTGACGGTCTTAACACATACAAATTGTTTTCATTAATTCCTGAATAAATATTCAAACCAATCTTTCCAATAATAACAGACTTATTATTAAAATAAACATAATATTTTTGTTCTAACAACTTAGAAACAGAAATCAAATTCCGTGTAAATCTAGGAATATAAAATACATTGTCCAACAATATATAATTTTTACAAAAACGTAATCTAATTACGCCCATTGCTCGTGCCGACACGACATCCCCTAACCCCACACGCATTGAAAAGGCTCCATCCTCTATCTGTGTCCAAGAATCAGTCCATTGTAAAGAAGAACAAACATGGTTCGTGGCCCCCGAATCAACTATCCAGGGTGAAGAATCATCTTCCACTAAACATGACTCAAGAACAAGTAAATCATGTTTACCTTTCTTGGAATTCTTCTAGTTTTAGGCTTTCTTGGGTTTGGGCTTATCATTCGATTTCCGAGCATAATTCTTCTATCATCACATAATATACAGCATAAATGAACTGACCGAGTACTATGGATTATTTAACCAAAAAAAAATTGAAATCTAAAAGTATAAAATTATCCCCAAGGCATTCATTGGTCTTCTAGTAACTTCAGATATCTTTCAGTCTCTTCAGGTCACTCTGATTCATCTCATGAATTCAAAACAGGAAATCTACACGGAACGAACTAGGCAACACTTGCCAACGGAATCGTGTAAGATGTGAATAGTATCGTATGAACAGTACACATGAACAATGCGCATGAACAGTGCCGTGAACAGTACCCTCGGTGAACAGTGTCTGGTGAACAGTACCACCGTCGCGCGCGTTTCCAATTCTTCGTTTATAGGTTATAATTTTTTTTTTTTACAACACAATAACAGTAAAAAAAAATTAAAAAAATTATACAACCCATAAACCCTAAATCCACAGTACCATAAAAAATTATTATCAACCATGTTTACATTAACAATTTAATTATAAACATTCATACAATCATATAGATGGTGCCTACACATTCATACATATAGGAGCATCGAAAACAATTTTCTGTTTCGAAAAATAAATTGGCTTTGACACCAATTGTTAGAACCTCGTTCACCGGTTACGTAACAGAACTAGGTTTTAAATTTTTTTATACAAATCATAATCGATCTGGAATCAATGACTTGAGATCGTAATTATTTTTCGGAACTAATACATACAATATGTAAACATAGGAAATTGAAATCGATATAAAATCAGAAGAAGAAAATCATACCAACATTTGGAGGCTCCTTCACTTTACGATATGCTCCTGTCTGAACCAATCGATCTTCCTCGCTATCTCTCGGAATTAGTAACTACATGTAAACGCATCACGATCTTAAGAACTTCAATGGAGGATGTAGAGAAAAGTCCCTTCACAAGAGAAAAAACTTTAACAATTCTAGTTATGAAAAATAATATTATTATTCTTCTTGTCGTTGTAAATGGTGTACACTGCACCACAAACTTTTCCTCTCTTTTATTTATTTCTCACGCCACATGTTGCTTGTCTATTGCACTTCACAGAGCAAAACCATGCCTCTCTTTTTTGTGCGTTTTAACAATTTATATATTTGTATTGATATTAGGTAAGGTTTGTAAAATATATAAAACTCTTTTATTGTTTCACGCACCCACCATTTGCATCTCATGCAAACTCTTATCTATATCGTTTAATGTACCACCAATTTGCATAATATGTAAACTGTGATGTTGTTTCACATGCACACACAAATTGTATCGGTTGCAAACTCTTGTGATGTTAGTCGATATATATCCTTTTATTTATTAAAAAATATATCATATATATTTTAAATTAAAATCTTTTAATTATCATTTTTAAATATATCTAATTTATTAAAAATGATAAAAAATATTTTAAATTTAAACTTAAATTCAAATACTTAGATAAATGATTTAGTAAAAATAAAATAATCCTATTATTTTATCTTCACCTAAATCCAAATATCAACTAACACCCTCCAATTAATAGTAAATTAACAATTCATAATTACAAATATAATTAAATAATCTAATTATTTAATTAATTTAACTATTAACATTTATTAATCAAATAATCTCATTATTCAATTAATTCCATAAAAAATACGTGTTACATTCGTAACACGATTAATTGGACAATCCAATTAATTAAACGTACCCCTTGTTACCTAAATCGATCGGGCTAGCAAGGGACCTAATGGACCCACAGTATTTTGAGCTCCAATAATCCTCGGAACCATTAATTGAACTCTTTAATTAATATTTCTTGATTATTAACACCGGCGTTATTCCACTAAAACCCGAAACAGCACTCTCTCAACTGCAGATGCTTTTACACAGACCGATACAACTCGGTGTCCATCGATATAGCTATTACATATGGTGTGATCCGCTACAATAGTTCATAATTAGAGTTGGATCATAGTGTCCGTTATACCCCTCTAATTACATATATCCTTTAAGTACCGTTGATTCTCTAATGAACAATAAATCTTATTTCCTCACGGAATTAGGAGAGCGCTCATACTATCCAAGCCCCAAATCAAATCTTAAGGAAACTACTATCTACTTCTCACAAGAAGGAGTGGATTCCACTATTGTATACAAACCTTCCCAGCCACAAGCCAAACCGCAATCCCAACATATAGTGTTTATTGATCAGGAAATGCATCTGACCTTACCCATGGTATATCAAAGACCACGATCTAACCTAAAGGAGTCGATAAGACACTCAAGATTAAGATCACCCACATATAGCCATCATTAGTTGATATATACGAATCTCATCGATAAACGGATCTTAGTGAGAGATTCATACAGATCATGGCCCAGTCCTATATGATCTTATCATACAGGGTGCCTCTATTCCCATATCTCATATGAATGATTCAGGATAGAATCACCGTACATTATGGAATGGATCGTAGCTATAGATTAACTGCAAATAAAGTACCCAACTTTATTTGCTATATATGGACTCTTTAGATTGCACGCCTCTTACTGTATCCATCTGTATATGACACTCATATACACAGTTAGAGATTACATCCGGCAATCTAGGATGTTAATATACACAAGTTATAAAATAAACAACACAACAAGAATGAATTGAACTTTTCCTTTTATTTTTTTTCATAAATCCATTTACAAATTACATCTTTAGAGCAAAAAACCCCAACATTTGATCCCACTCAAATGCTAGCAAAAGAATCTAAAACTTTGGCAAGATAAAGGCGCTCAACCTTAATCTTAAGTTGTGAATATTATTCAAGACACTAAAGAATTGTGTCTACCTCATACATATCTAGACGTATGAACAATTCTTCTTTTCTCATAGTCTTTTGACCTTTTGATTATTTACTTTTGACAATTATAATAATTAAACTATAAATGCTATAAGATTTGTTAAACTAGAAATCACTTTTGTTAATATGAAAAGATTGTCAATTACATTATTACGCTCTTGCTATCGAGCATAATCCCAACACCAGTCATATATGATCACATCATACAAGGTGCCTCCATTCCCATATCTCATATGAATGATTCAGGATAGAATCATCGTACATTACGGAATGGACCGCAGCTATAGATTAACCGTAAATAAAGTACCCAACTATTTTTTTCTATCTATGGACTCTTTAGATTGCACCTCTCTTACTGTATCCATCTGTATATGACACTCATATACACAGTTCGAGATTACATCTGACAATCTAAGATGTCAATATGCACAAGTTATAAAATAAACAACACAACAAGAATGAATTAAACTTTTCTTTTTATTTATTTCATATATTCATTTACAAATTACATGTTTAGGTCATAAACCCCAACAAGCTAAATGTAAGGCCTAAAAGGTGACTGGTACCAGGCTGTTGAGGTACTTAATCAGTGAATCTCATAAATTTTTCCATGAGACACCATCAATATTGATTAAACTTTCTAAGAGAACCATGGTACTAAGCATCCCTATTCTGGGGATTTTGGTTCTTGAAAACGTCTGTCGTGATAGATATCGTCCCTGTAAAAGTGAAAACCGGCACATGGGCAATCTTGATCTTGGTAGACAATTATGTCATCAGATCCTTCTTGGGGGTGGTAGCTCAACCATGGCAACAAGATGTTCATTTGGTTGTCCTAGTATTGAGGAAGTGATGGGTAACTAAGGCCACAACTTCATAACCTTGGTCTGGCTGGCAATTATGCTTTTACGATCCAGACCCTTATTGGATGTGGTAGCCCGACCAAGGCAACAAAATGGCTCAATTGGCAGTCTTGGTCTTGAGGAAGTGACGGGCAACTAAGGCCACAACTTCATAACCTGTATCTAGTAGGTAACTATACTATTACGCCCAGACCCTTCTTAAGAGTGGTAGCCTAACCAAGGCATCAGGAATGCCATATGGCTCTTCCCGGTTCATGGCGATTATGGTGAACTTCCGTGGTAAAAACTTGGCAATAAAATGTGACATGTGCAGATGGAGAAAAAATGGACAATATTATTGCTAACTAAATGGCAATACACTTCGTTTAAGAGATGTAGGTACCGGTTCCTACGTAGGGTAATACTGGTAGGACTCCGCTTGGGACCTCGGTTCTTCTACGGGTAAAAACTTTTCAAGTGGTTTGCATTCCAAGTATGATCGATAAGGCATCCAGCCATGTCTTCTAACTTGTAGGCCCAGGTACGGATTACCATTTTTACCAGGTAAAAGCCCTCCCAATTTGGTGCTAGTACTCCATCTGATCGCTTCCAGGTGTTTTGGGTTATCTTTCTGGGTACCAAGTCCCCCTCTTTGAAGCTTCAGGCTCTGACCTTCTTATTGAAGAACCTCGCAATTCAGCTTTGATAGACTGTTACTCTTTCAGCCAACTTATCTTGATTTTCCTCAAGGAGGTTCAATTTGGCCCTTTGCTTGACCTCGTAGCTTTTTGGTTCGAAGTGTTGGACCATAAAGGAGGTCAGCTTATGCTCGATAGGTAAGACCGTTTCTACCCCAAATGCTAAAGAATTAGGGGTTTCTCAAATCGAGGTTCTCTTGGTAGTGCGGTAAGCCTAGAGCACATCAGAGAGCTATTCTACCCATTTGCCCTTCTTCTGTCATAGCTTATATGTCAATAGCTTCTTGGTGATGTTGTTTCTAGTTTCTACCAGGCGATTGGTTTAAGGATGTAGTACAGACCGTGAATCAGAGGCTGATATCTAGGTTGTTACAAAATTCCCTAAACCAAGCATTATTGAATTATTTACCGACGTTAACGTGCCTCTTTTTGTTTGGGGTTGTTTTCTACCTGGTTCTTTGTGCTTTGCTGCTTTTTGTCTCTAATTACTTTTCTTTTATCTTTTATATATATGAATACTACCTAGGGTTTTTTAGTATATGATCGTTTATGATATTTTTTCCCCTTAGACCAGTCCAATTTTATTAACAAAAAAAAAATTGTCAAAATCTAAAATTTTCTTGTCTTCTTTAGTAAATATAATTAACGATAAATTTGTCATGACAAAAACATTTATAATTGAGTGTTGAGAGGTATTAAGTGGATCGTTAATAGCATCACTCAAATATATTTGATGAATTGTGAATAACATCACTCACTCAAATCTTTAAAAAAACCAAATTAACTTTGTTAATATAACATGAAGACATTTTTATCCCAACCTTTATTTCATATAAATCTATTGTTATTATTCACTTTTATAATTTGAGTTTTTTTAATAATTATTTGTAAATGGTCATTTTTTTATTGTTTATAAAAAATTTTATCTATTGTTTTATTAATTAGTAGACTTTTTTTTTCTACTTCATGTATACATAAAAATATTGGTAATGTAAATTATAAAAAAAAATTAGTTTTTAAACTTTTTAATTAATGTTATATAATTATTATTTTTTTAACATTTGAAGTAAATAATTCTTTGATACTGATTACACATTAAAAATTCCCATTTTCATACATTTCCTCTAAAAACAAATCATATCTTGTTTTAGCTATTATATAAATTTACAGCAATCAACAATATAGCTTTTGAATCTTATGGTAATGTCAGGAGCAATATTAATCAAACAGTCTTTAGTACACTTACTCAGTATAATTATGGGTGATTATTTTAAAAACCATAATAATATCAAATTGGCTATGTTTTGATTTGCTATGTTGGTTACGGATCCCAAAATAAAAAAACTTTAGAACAGTTTCTGTCGTAGTTCGACATTCTATATCCACTCAATTTGTCAGATATTTATGAATTGGAATGGTTCATTGTTTTGTACAATTGTTCATAAATGAGCTAGCTATGAAGAGATCCAAAGAATGAAAATTTTCGATCCAATTTTTAAAGAGTAGGGCTACCGTAACAACTATTATTAAACTATTTATATCTTATTTTTTAAATCGTTTTATATATTTTTTTTCTTTATTAAATTTCTTAAATAGGTATACCATTTTTATTATAAAAAATCTTGTATAAAGTAAAACTACTCGATCCTCATTTTTCTTATTTCAAAACCATAATGACATAAATTATTTCAAATAGCTGAATAAGTTTACTGTTTTTATTTATATTTTCTTTTACATCTTGATTTCATGTTTCCCATGTTTAATATTTTTTTTATTATTTCACATATTTGTTTTGTTTTTCTTTTTAAATTCCAGATCCATGCTTTCTATTTTTTGGTTTATTTTCTTTCAAATCTTCCAGATATAATATAATTTGTATCAATTCTTTTGTACTTTTATTTTGGATCTCCCAAAATTTTATTTTAATGTTATTTACAAAAAAAAATAAAAAACAACGAAATCGCAATCAAGAAAACATCATCTCTAACGAAACGAAATCATATCAAAACTCTAACTCAATCGCTAAAAGAAATCATCAGACGATCAATATCACACTCACAATCTACCACTAGCGAATCCAATCGACTAAAAAAAAAAAATTGCATCTAATATAAATAGTTTCACCATACAATATAAAGAAAAAACAAGTTATATAAATGGATGTTATAAAACTGTATAGTAGAGATGAAGTTTATTTTTATTTTTATTTTGTACTGCCAATAGCACCATTCTTTTTTAAATTGCTAGCTTGAATCTGCCTATATGGTAGGCGCATGCAAGTGCTTTGTCTACTCTTTTTTAGCATTGTATAATTGACTAGCAAAATCACATCAGATAAATACAAGTTCATAAAAGTTGACAAAGGTTGTAAAACATGAGATTATGGACATGTCAATCCAAATTTTCAGTTATTTTCCTTCAATTTGGTTGTTAGAACTTATCTGCCAATACATGCATATAACAGCAAAAGACAATTTATTTGAAGTTGTAAAGGCAAAACATGCTCCCCCAAGTATTATTTTCCAATGAATTAGTCTAGTTCTTATATATATATATATATATATATTATTATGATTATGATTATTCACAATCATATGCCCTATTATTAGAAACTTTCGTGTCCAAATACATAGTTTTCTCAATGGTTGATGTAACCTAACATTTTGTTGTTAGGTGAATATGCTGTCCTCGCAAGAAGCATTTTGACTAACTTCTGAAAAAAAAAAATCCAAGTGTCTAATTCATACCAATAATAATTAGTATTGAATTTGGTTCATATCCATGATTAATTATGGACCAATATATTTCAAAAGTTGAAATGGTCCAAAATGTCACTTTTTTTTATCCCTTTCAATGATGTCACCATATTAATAACTTATATTTCAAAGGCACCTATTATGGTAAACTACCAAAACTGCCATTAAAAGTTGTATTTGTGCTTTCATCTTCGGTTTCAGAAAGATAAGTTTATTTCTCTCTCCAAAAAAGTAGTGTGTTTTTCAAATCTGCAGGTAACTGATTTTTGTGATCTCCCTAATGTTTTATCATGCTTTTGTGAGTGATTTAAGATGTATGCAACAAATGTATAAACATTTACTCTTCAGAATGTGCACTATTCTTACTTTCGAGAATATAGATCGAGCTTGTAGGTTTGTTATGAAAGGTCGAGCTTTTGTAAAAGCTCGAGCTTTTGTAAAAGCTTGGGATTTTTAAAAAAAGCTCGGTCCGAGCTTATAAGAGTAGTCCAAGCTTTTATAACAGCTGTGAGCTTTTAAAAGTTCGATCCAAGCTTTTTTAAAAGATGCGAGCTTTTAAAAGCTCGGAGTTGTTATATAAAAGCTCGGATCAAGCTTTTATATAACAGTTGCGAGCTTTTATATAAACGCTCGAACCGAGCTTTTTTATAACAGCTCCGAGCTCTTTTACTATGCTTAGCCGAGATGTTATTGTATTGGATCTAGATTTTATTTTACTTTTCTGAGATTTTAGTGTATTGGCTCGAGCTTGTACTTTGATTATCCTAGTATTTTTTGTTCCGAATGAATTTTTTAAATTTTGAAGGAATTTTTTTAATTCTCAAGGAATTTTTTTAATTCCTACATTTGTTATTATTTTTGAACTTTTTTATAACATTCATTTGGTTTTTGAATTGTTATTTGAAATTGAATTTAGATATTGTTAATGTTAATAATGGTTTGTGATTTTGATTTTGACAGGAGAATGAATCGGGTGAGAATAGTCATCTCTTACAACGGTCGATGAGAGCAGTTACCCGATGGAAGTAAGAGGTTTTTAGGTGTTGATAATCAAGGAATGTATGTCTCAAAGAGTATGACTTACCAAGAGTTGGTGTCGATCGTGGAAATCGTTATAAAGTATGATGTTGACAAATACAGTGCAGATCTACTGTGTATATCAACGGTTCCTGAGACTACATGTCGTACGTTTATAAGAAACGACGAAGATGTTCAGTTTATATTGGGGGAAGATAGGGTGATCCTTCAAGTATGTGGCAGTCTAATTGAGAGGGTAACAGGAGGTGTCATTGATGAAGAAATCCCTCCTCGTGATAACACCCAACAATTTTGATCTTCAAGCGGAAGCAACTAGTTGTTCACAGAAAAAAGTTTGGATAACGGTAGGGAAAACCTATGTGGTGTCCTACCGGAAGTAGCCGACCATGGTGAATTTATCAGTGGCCAATTCGACGATGTGTTTAGATGTCAAATTGAGATGAATGATGGGCAGTTCAACCACCATTATAATGACTTCTACAATGACATAAACTTTGAGCAGAATAGTGAACCGAATGTTGGGCCGACACAACAGATGGATGATGAGGAAAATTTGTATCCGGTTGATAATGTAGCTAACAATGAGGAAGAGGAAGAGGTTGTCGAACCGGAAAGACGTGCAACACGTGTACAAAGATTTACTTGCAGTGCAGCAGATATAGCTGAGACTTCCAAGGTCCGGCCTAATTTAACTTTATTTGATTCTAATAATGTCAGAACATGGGTTATTCCAGGAGCACAATCATACTCGTTTGGTATTGGTGGAAGCAAGAACTCAGTTCACGAAGAACCTACAAGCATGATATAAAAGGGTCAATTGTTTCCTACCAAAAAGGATTTGAATAGACTCGCTGGGCATTTTACAATGCGGCAGAACTTCAAGTGGAAGGTAAAAATGTCAAATAAGACAACGTTACATTTGGTTTGTTTGATATACAACTGTACGTGGAAATTAAGAGCGGTTAGGAGAGATGAAGGGACATACTTCCAAGTAAGAAGTTTTGTGAACGAACACACATGTCCTTTGGAAGAGATTCACCACTGTCACCGACAAGATAGTGCAGCCATAATTGGAGAAGTGATTGCACCTAGACTTCAACAACAAGATGATCGACTAATGCGTCTGAAGGACATGAAAACAATGTATGGCATCCAAATCTTGTACAGTAAGGCACATCAAGCCGTTCAATATTCGTTGTCACTGATCTTTGTGTACAGACTTCTACAAGAGACAGACACTAATCGATGCATACTCGGTTCCTATTATGCATGTCGGTCATCCGTCTTCATGGATAGTCACCACTGACATCGCCGATCTTGTGGTGTTAAATCCATTGTCAAGGAGGCAAGTAGGACGTCCGAGAGGGGGCCGACATGCCTCGTCTTCGGAAAGGACAACCACTTAATCATGTAGAAGATGTGGAGAATCAGGTCATAATGCTAGACGATGTCATAATCCACCTTTGATTAATGATAATCCGAGCAGAATTGTTCCGCCAGAATACTGGCGCAAGTGTAGCATCTGTCATTCAGTTGGACACAACAAACAGACGTGCCCTGATAATGGACCTACCGTTGTATGACTGAGCGCATTTGGAAAGAACCCATATTTATTAGTTGTAATTGCACGATGTGAAAATGTTGCGTTATTATTTTCAGATTAAATAGGGATGATAATTTTTAGTTTCCTATTGAATAACAAAATGTAAAATTTGTCAATGCTAGACGATGTCATAAAATATGCATAATTTACATAATTTAATGAATGAATATTATTACATAATTTAATACAACTCCACTACTGTACAACATTCATTCCTCGGATTTGTGGTTGGGAGTTACAAAACAACTCCACTGCCATCTTCTCCCGTATGGTGGGCATATCGTCTTCTGTCCAATCGTAATGGATCATGTCTGTCAGTATATACTCTATTAGCCTCAACGTATGCACCCCACAGTTACGGCTGCAATGCACGACATAGACACGCGTTACAAAGATAATATTTTTTATTGGATCGTGTGTACGTACTATTATAAAATAATACCTTTGTTGTTATTAAGGTAGAGCTGTTTTCGATAGCAGGCTCACCCCAAAAGCCCTATTCTCCTTCTTGAACTTCTCCCTACCAGGTGGCCTGTCATCTGAAACCCAGACTGATTCAACTTGGAAGGGAGAAACCACCTGAGTGGTCGTACCTGGTGTTTCCTTATGCTGATGGGGACCTCCTGTCTGAAGGGGTCTAGGATATGTATTATCCCAGCAATCAAGTCCACGCTGGCCACAAGCCAATGATGGCATCCGATGTTGCAAGGAATAAGAACCTGTATCAAGAAATAACACAACTTCTGTTCACCACAATTATGGGAGAAACAAAATATGGAAATCATTTTATAACATTTGCCATGTCAACCTCGTGCCAAGGCCGGGTTTCTGCTGGGAGAAATCCACGTACGGTCATAAGGTCTTCCGTAGTCTACATGTACTGCAAGACCTTCCACCACAGCATCTTGTCTTCACCGTCATCACTGTGAGGCATTATTTTCTCCCACTGGTACTCCAATAATGGTTGTGGACAAACAAATTGTCATTATGAGTGAGGATCAATTCATTGATAAATAAGTACACACATACCAACAAACACTTACAAAGAACTGAGTTCCCAGAATGTTTATCCTCTGGTTGTAAACATAGGGTATGCTCGTTGACGCTTTCGTAAGATGGCCAAGTATGCGTCCATATGCTTTAAAAAGATTTGGAAACACTGTTACAATTCAAGCGTAAAAAAGGTCAAACACAGAAAAATTTAGTTGCCTACCGAGTCAAACAACTCCATATAGTTCTCTTTGAATCTGTGGAACCAACCCACGTCTACTGGCTCCATAATATCAACATCATGCCTGTATAAACAAATTTTCTGAATATCAGACAAATTAAACATATTAACGTTGGTACAGAAATAAAGAACACATCTGATACTTATAAACCCCCTGTTGAACTGTTGTTCTTATATGCTTTGTAGGTCTCCAACTGCCCAGCATCTACCAACGTTGTAGGATTGAATGTATGCTCTGATGCTACCGGTATTGTCCTAAGCCTCTTTGGGCGAGTCGGGTCAGTGTATGGGCTGACCAACTGCCACCTGCGCTTACGGGCACGGGGGATACGGAGGACGCGGGGTGTATCGGTGGGAGGAGGAAAGATCCCATGGGATGAACTGGTGTGATGATTGGAGGATGAAGGATCCAGTGGGATGATACGGCTGTGACAGTGGGAGGATAAGAGGTCTCATGCTGTGTAACTGTAGAGCGAAATCTAGTGGAAGAACCCCTAAGACGGCAATTTTGTTCGGACGAAGTCTCTTGCACCTCTAGAAGCAAGGTAAACTCAAGTGTGTTGTCAGTACGAGTCTCCTGGTGTCGGCCAGTGCCTCCAGTGTCTATATCGGTACCCTATGTATCAGGTCCGGCCACCTGTGTATCTGGTATAGTACCATATGTCTCTAGTCCGGTACCCTGCATACCACTTACATCTCTGGTCGGGTCTGTCCTGCCGACAGGACTATGTCCACCCACGAAGTCTCTGTATGAATCATCTCGATCATAAGACTGTGGTCCCTCTCCTGTTGTCTGTGATGTCGATCCCCACAAAGCTTGGACTAAGTCCATCAGCTACTGATGCTGCCTGTTTCGTTCTTCATAACTTCTCCGCAGATCATCCCGTAAAGCTAGGACTGAACCCTCTAATGCTTGGATTCTAAGCTCCAGCTGGTCCTTAAAACAAGTACACAATATCACTCATGCACACGCACATGCGTTTGAAACAAATAAATGCATAACAACAATTTTATTATACCTCGCGCGCTCCTACACCATCTCCGTGTGACCTATCTGTCGCATCGTGTCCCATCATCGTAAATCGTAAGTGCCGCTGCCTCCGGGGTCTATCACGGGGAAACTATGTGTCCGTATGCATCTTTTCACTAACACAACGTTGCTCTACATCCGGTGTAACTTCCTGGTAACTCAGACTCCCCTCACTGAATCCGGTATCTCTTCTTGTCCGCCAACCAAAGGATCTGGTATCGCCTCCAATATGCTCGCATAATAAGGTTCACCCCTCTCAGCTTGGGTGGCCACCAATTCCATCCTTGCAAACATCTGAAAACGTCGTTAGAACATTGTGTAATTGAATTTAGTTATTAACATTAAAAAGTTAGACACTTACATGATCTATGAATATATTCAACAACCTATCCCCCATCGGTTGTATCTTTAATGCCCATTTCAGAATTCGAAGAGACATATCGGTAGCCATCAGAGTCCCGAATTGGGTCCAAAGCTCGGGGATCACCTCGAAAACAAAAATCTACAAATAAATATATGTTATTTCCAAATTCCGTATAGACGATTACAAACGTAAATGATTTTATTCATAAAACGCTTACCAAAAGGGTGTAAGATAAACCATAAATGTTGTACGCCTCTACAAAATGTTTGTCACGTCCATTTGCTTGATGGCGTCTCTGGAACCGCTCCCTTCAACCCGTCAACCGCATCCTTGAATGAAATTATGGAATGACTGTACACGTGTGCACCCCACGGTAACGCGTCAAAACCGTCCAGATCATCCACCAGCCGTAACTACCAAACTGGAATTTTGACTCTCTCGTCCAACCCCATAAGTATCCAGTTCAGCATATAGATGAGGCATAGTTTCACACTATCGTATGCCTGCTGAAACTCACCTCACCTCAGGACATCTCTCAACTAGAATGACAAAATCTCATCCTTACCACCAAAGTACCGGTGATGTAGGCCATTATCCATGCTAACATAGCTGCTCGTATCCGGTACTACTCCGAACCTTAATCCTGTGATTAGGTAGAATTCTACCTTGGAGAACCTCACCTCATGAGTGCCTAACATAAACCACATCTCGTTTGAGGGCACATTATGATGCACCTCCCGCAGAAGTAGCTGGTGGATAATTTCACCCAAAAACTTCACCGGGCGTGGCATGGTCAAAAATGCCCAAAAAAGGACACCCTTAACCGACATCGGTCTTCCTTAGCCCATTCTGCAGGGATCCGGTTAATGGCGTCGTCTATCTGGCCAAGGGCATCAAAATGGTCATGGCGAGTGACTTTGCCCTCGTACCACTCTTCCACTGGAGTTTTAAGCGAATCCCTCAATCGATTCGTCATCTGAAATTAAACAACAATATAATTAATTTTTTGACCCTGTGAAATCCTCAAAAATAACAAGCTCTAACCTTAACGAGCTTTTATCTTCACGCTCCGAGCTTTTGTATACAAGCTGCGAGTTTTTGCATACAAGCTGCGAGTTTTTGCATACAAGCTACGAGCTTTTGTATAAAAACTTCGAGATTTTGTACAAAAACTCGGATCGATGTTTTATAAAAACGTCGAGCTTTTATCTAAAAGCTCGGAGCTTTTGTATAAAAGCTTCGAGAATTTACACAAAAGCTCGGATCGAGATTTTGTAAAAGCTCGGATCCAGCTTTTGTAAAAAAGCTTCGAGCTTTTATATAAGAGCTCGATGCTTTTATAAAAGCTCGCATCGAGCTTTTGTGTAAAAGCTCCGAGCTTTTGTGTAAAAGCTCCGAGCTTTTGTATAGAACCTCTGAGCTTTTATACAAAAGCTCGAAGCTTTTATACAAAAGCTCGATCCGAGCTTTTATAAAAGCTTCGAGCTTTTACCGAGATTTTATACAAATGCTCGAAGCTCGATTTCATCTTCCTCGACAACTTTTTTACAAATACAAAACCCTAACCTAACTCATTTTCATTCTCATATCCATTTTCATTCTCAGATCCACAAATAAAACATAATCTAACATTTCATTCAATTAATCAACAACCAAAACGATACAAATTCTAGCTCAACTAACCTCGATCGATTGCAATATTCTGTTCAACTATCCAGATGACACTGGTTTCCAAGTTCCGGTACAGTCGCTATGAACACGAAGCCGTCGATTCACTTTTTTTCTTTTTACTTTTTACTTTTTCTCTCTTTCTTCACAACGAAAGTGATGGCATGGGAATTTTGGTCTCCACACTTTAAATGATGTTTTTTAAACATGATTTATTAATATTGTGCTATTTACACAACAGCCCCTAAAAGGTGTTATTAATTTTTGAACCTTATTTCAAAATCATCAAAATTATCTATCAATTCCTTTATCCACTTTAATTATTACAAACAACCCATGTTCCTAATTATTTTCTCCGTATCTCTTTGTCTTCTCTTCTAATTTGTTATTTTCTCTGTATAAATTTGAGATCGGAACAAATCTTGAATCGATATGACAACCGTACCACGTTCTTTTTATTTAAATAATATATTTATCAGACGAAAAAATTAGAACTATAACAAATGATCAATTTTATAGCAGTTGGCATAATTAAAGAAAAATATTATATTTATATTATGTGATTTTATCACGACTTATGAGTACACTAATGATTTTTTATTTTCCACCCATTTGTTTTATATATGACTTACAATGACCACGACTAGAATTGAAATATTATTATACTGAATGGGTGTTTTTATTATTAATCCACGTTAAACTGTGGATGTGATCATTTATACTTTTTTAATAGAGGAAAAATGGATATTAGTTACCACAAGATAAGTATATGGTAAAAACTAACAAAAACATTAGAAGATAAAAATCGACAAGGTGATTGATGAGGAGTCAAACCCTATATAGCTAACTATGATTCTATGAATGAAAGCAACAAGGCCAAGAGAGATATTGGTGGTAGACATGCATGGACATGGACATATGGGGTCAAGATCATACACTTCAATGTTTAGAATTGTATGTCAATTAGGGCTACACAAGTAGGATTATGTTAACATCTCTTTATAGACAAAAGGACAACCACAAGACATACAATGCTTGGTCCTACTTCTCTTGTACACATATCTTTGTCATTTACATTTACCAAAGCCCCATCCTCAAGCAACTAAAAAATCAGACAACTTTCCCACCATTCGTATCTCAACGAGATCCACTTCCATTCCATGAAAATATAAAACTATATATATAGTTAATATGTATTCTAATAGTACAAGATAAGAAAATACATGCAATCAACAAGACTGATTCAAAAATCTGAATGAATAGATCTTTTCGGATCATTGTTCTATAATTTCAAAATACTAAAATCTGAATGAACGAAATCAATTTATATTCTTGTTCTTTAATTTCAAAATATGTATATGGATTTGTTGCGTACTTTAGTCAAACCAAGACGATGGAGGTTATGAAAATTTCTAAAGTTAAAAGTTTAGAGTGTCAAAATTCCAGCTTTCTTTTCATTCTCTCACTCGTGATTAATTCAAATGCTACTTAATTTAGTTTAATTAATAAGATTAATGTGACTTCATAGGATTCTTTGATAGATTTGTCGTTTGTTGACCCACAAAGAATATTCTAAAGAGAAAGATTACTTTTCAAATTACTACATTATTATTATAGCTGTTGTTTGCTTAAAAGGGCTCATTATCCAAAACAATTTATCTTATTATACAATTCATCAATTAATTATTTCTTAAAAAATATAACGGTGAACTAAAAGACAACTAAGTTCTTGAAAGCACATTTTTTTTAACCTTCACCTAGTAATATTATACATAGCTACTCATTAATTAAGAATCTACTTCACCCTTGGTATAAGCATCAAAACCTATAAAAAATTGTATATTAAAATAACAATGTCTTCTTTTCATAAAAAGGTTGACCCCTAATAAGTTAACATCACAAAAACATATCCACATGCCAAGTTCTGTAATTTAACCACTTTTACTATTTTGGGGGTATAGAGTATAGACAAGACAGATTTGGAATAGAAATACAAGTTAAAAAATATAGTGATATTTTTTTTGGAATTTTTTAATGATGGGTTACAAAACATATAGAAACAAAAATCACACTAAAATTATGGGATAATTACTCTGATGGCTACAATTGTTTGGTTGGTTACTATCAAAATGACTATTAGATGAGAAATTCTTTTACGCAAAAAAAATACGATGGAAATGGTCATTCGTAGGGAAAATTACCCTAATGACCAGTCATTTGGTCAAGCACTACTCTAATGGAAACTTATTTTAATTTTGAAAATATAATTTAATCGATGGGAAATTATAAAAAAAAATATGGGAAATTATTTGTCAATATGATGGACGATTAGAGATTAAACAATTTTTTTATCTCCACCATATTTATTTTTAAAAAATTTGTAAATTCCTCATTTTTTGATTGACTTATTTCGTTGACAAACTATATTGGGTCCATCGTGTAAGGGTAGATTATGTTTCATTGCTCGTGATCAAGCTTTAATGGAATCGTCAAACTCAAGAGCACTTCAAGGTATATCACTTTGCTTAACTATATGAAGAAACTTAGTTGCACACACACACTTTTGAGAGTTGTATTTTATGGGGAGCATTTATATATTAAGGGAGATTGACTTGTTGAGGGGGAGTAACGCATTTAGGGGGAGCATTTGCATTTGCATTACTTGTTGCACATTGCTTGTTTTCTTTTATGCATATTGCTTTTATCTTTTATTTTCTCTTGATCAACTCACATTCACTTGTCTTAGAAAGTGTAGTTTTCTTGTTTTGCAGTGATGTTTATTCTACAAGAGCTTGAAGTATCTCTTTGTAATGTAGAATATCATTTGTTGACCTCTTGTTTGTATTTATCTGTGAGGATGTTTTATGAGTCGTGGTTTTGTCACGAAATAGCCAAGGGGAGAGATTGTAAGTTCCTCATTTTTTGATTGGTTTATGTCGTTGATAAACTACATTGAGGTCCTCTTGTAAGGGTATATTAGGCCTCATTGTTAGTGATCAAGCTTCAATGGCATCGTCAAATTCAAGAACACTTCAACGTTTATCACTTTGCTCAACTCTTTGAAGAGACTTAGTTGCACACACACACACATACACACTCTATTCTCATGCATGTTTATTCAACTTGCATTATGCCTTTCTTGCTTACATATGTGCATCCATTGTTTGTTTTGTGTGTTTTTGCCTTTCTTGATTTTCTTGAATATCACTTGAAAACTCATGTTGCGCGGGTTGGGCGTTGGTCGGGCGTGGGTCTCCCACCCGCGCACTGCGCTGGTAGTGCATGGTTTACACAGCGGTTTGCGCCACAGAAGTGGGCAAAGGTGTTGGGTACCCTGGAGTGCATGGATAGAGCACAGTGTGCATCGCGACATACACCATGGAAGTTGGCAGAGGTGTTGGGAGCCTTGGTGTGTGTAGATAAGTGCACGGGTGGTACGTGGGTCACCCACTCACACACTACGCTGTTTTTGGGGTATTTTTATCTTTTCATGAGGTGTCATTTCTAAAAATTCATTATCGTCTTCCCCATTTAGACCTAGAGCTCTGAAATTCATTCCCTTAAGTAAGAGATATTGACTCATAGTGAGAGAGAGAGAGAGAGAGCTCTAAGAACCCATTTTTACTCAACCAAACACCAATCCATGATCATCTTACATCACACAAGCATCATGTTCATGGATTCGTCTTGCTTCTATTGACTAGGTAATTTGAACATGCCCTAAATCTCCATTGCTTCTCTTTGCATCTATTTGTGTTCTTGTTCACCTAGGTTTAATTTTATTTGTTGTGTTAATGCATGATTAATTATTTATTGGTATTTATAACATGCTTGAGTTGTTGATTGTTGGTTGAGATTATATGTTCATTGATAGCTATCATATAGGACTATTTTGCCCAGTAGCTAAATCTACTTACATTTGCATTTAGATATTGATATCTAGGATTTTAATTTATTGCATTCTTTAAATCCATAGATAAACATTTAGTGTAGTCTAGCATTGACTGCTTTATAGAATATTTCCATATATTCACATAGGTTGCTTAGTCTCTTCATTGTTTGTTAAGCCTTGTGACTTAGTGGATTAGATGTTAGGGTTTATGCCCTAAAGATGTAATTTGTAAATGGATTTTTGAATTAAATAAAAAAGAAAAGTTCAATTCATTCTTGTTATGTTATTTATTTTATAAACTTGTGCATATATTTAACATCCAAGATTGTCAGATGTAAACTCGAACTGTGTATATGAGTGTCATATATGGATGGATACAGTAAGAGATGTGCAATCTAAAGAGTCCATAAATAGCAAAAAAGTTGGGTACTTTATTTATGGTTAATCTATAGTTGCGGTTCATTCCGTAATGCACGATGATTCTATCCTCAATCATTCATATGAGATATGGGAATGGAGGCACCTTGTATGATGTGATCATATAGGACTGGGCCATGATCTATATGAATCTCTCACCAAGATTTGTTTACCGATGAGATTTATATATATCAACTAATGATGGCTATATATGGGTGATCTTAATCCTGAGTGTCTTATCGACTCCTTCAGGTTAAATCGTAGTCTTTGATATACCATAGGTGAGGTCAGATGCATTTCCTTATCAATATACTCCATATGTTAGGATTGCGGTTTGGCTTGTGACTATGAAGGTTTGTACACAATAGTGGAATCCACTTCTTCTTGTGAGAAGTAGATGGTAGTTCCTTTAAGGGTTGATTCGGGGTTTGGACAATATGAGCGCTCTCATAATTCCGTAAGGAAATAGGATTTATTGTCTATTAGAGAATCAACAATACTTAAAGGATATATGTAATTAGAAGGGTATAACGGATATTATGACCCAGCTCTAATTATGAACTACTATGGAGGATCACACCAAGTATAATAGCTATATCGATGGACACCGAGTTGTATCGGTCTGTGTAAAAGCGTCTACAGTTGAGAGAGTGCAGTTTCAGGTTTTTAGTTAAATAACACCGGAGTTAATAATCAAGGAATATTAATTAAAGAGTTTAATTAATGATTCCGACGATTATTGGAGCTCAAAATACTGTGAGTCCATTAGGTTTTTTCTAGCCCGATCGATTTAGGTAACAAGGGTCACAGTTAATTAGTTGGATTGTCCAATTAATTGTGTTACAAAAGTGACACGTATATATTCGGTAATTAATTGAATAATGAGATTATTTAATTAACGAATGTTAATAGTTAAATTAATTAAACAATTAGATTATTTAATTATATTGATAATTATGAATTATTAATTAACTATTAATTGGAGGATGTTAGTTGATATATGGATTTAGGTGAAGATAAAATAATAGGATTATTTTATTTTACTAGATCATTTATCTAATTATTTGAATTTAAGTTTAAATTTAAATACTTATTATCACTTTTAATATATTAGATATATTTGAAAAGGATAATTAAAAGATATATATCAATTATAACACAAGAGATTGCATTGGATGTAAATTGATGTGTGCACAAATATAAATGTTTGCATATGATACAAACAAGGATATATATATATATATATTAAAGCATGATCACAACAGATGGATGCAAATATTTTTAAAAAAATTCAAGTGTTTGCCATGTTTTCGAAAAGGCATGTGGAGGCGTGTGGAAGTCAAATATATATATATTTGTATAAAGATCATGTAGCTTCAGTTGCAAAAATATGAAATCTTTTTTTTCTTCTTTTGTGCACCGTACACCATTGAAACATAATATATTATTTTTAGTGAAAATTGTTAAAAATAACCACAACTATTATGAAAATTTTATTTTTAACCACATACGAAAATTTATTTGTTAATAGATACTTTTTTATGAAATTACTTGAATGCCCTCATATAAAAACCATCCTCAACCATTTTCTCTCTCTTCTCTCTCTTTTTTTCTCTCTCATTTCCTCTCTCTCCCCGATTTCTCTCTCTCCCCGATCTCTCTCTCTCGCCGGCGAACCGTCGCCGGCATCCTTGCGAAGGCCGGTGAATCGTCGCCGGCCTCCTCTCTCTTTCACCCAACCTCTCTTCTCTCTCCCCGTAGCTCTCTCTCTCTTCTTTCTTTCTTTCTCTCTCTCTTTCACTCACATCTCTTTCTCTCTCCTTTCATTTCTCTCTCACATGTCGTCGATGGCTTGCCGGAGTGCCGGAGTGCCGTCGCCTAGGCTTCACGACCAACCAGCAACACCGTCGAGCTCCCCCTTCGCCGGCGATTAGATCTGCTGAAAAAAAAACGAAATATTATAAACCCATAACATTTCAAGTTTGAACATTTCAATTTAGTCAACATTTCAAGTTTGAACATTTCAATTTAAGCAACATTTCAAGTTTCAAAATTTAAAAACGAAGAACTTAAAAACCCAGAACATTTCAAGTTTCAACTTTCAATTTAGTTAACATTTAAGTTTTAACATTTCAAGTTTCAACATTTCAATTTAAGCAAGATTTCAAGTTTCAAAATTTCATTTTTTTAAACAAGATTCAAGTTTCAAGTTTCTAGCCGTGATTTCAAGTTTGGTTCCAGATTTTAGTCATGATTTCAAGTTTTCTTTCAGTTTTAAAGAAAAAATCAAATCCAGAGGTATTGTTATAATTTACGGACATACACTGAAATTTTTTTAAAAAATTGCTATTAACAAATAAATTTTCGTATGAGGTTAAAAACTAAATTTTCATAATAGTTGTGGTTATTTTTTATTTTTTCTCTTATTTTTATAACTAGAATTGTTCTAGTTAATCTTCTCTTAGAAGAAAGAGTTTCTTTAATTCTCTCTACATCCTCCATTCAAGTTTCTGAGACCGTGACGCGTCCACACGCAGCCACCAATCCCGAGAGATAGCGAGGAAGATCGAGTGGTTTAGACAGAAGCATATCGTAAAGTGAATGAGCCTCCAAACGTTGGTAAGATTTTCTTCTTCTGATTATATTGATTTCAATTTCCTGTGTTTACATATTGTAAGTATTAGTTTCGAAAAATAATTACAATCCCAAGTTCACTGGTCCCAGATACAGATTATGATCTGTATAAAAAAAAATTAAAACCTAGTTCCGTTGCGTAACCGGTGAACGGGGTTCCAACAATTGGTACCAAAGCCAATTTTATTTTCGGAACAGGAAATTGTTTTCGATGCTTCTGTATGTATGATTGTGTAAGCACATTTTAAATTGACTGTATGCTGTTTTTGAATGTATATTAAATTTTTTAAATTTACAAAAACATGATTGATCGTTAATTATATGGTACTGTGGATTTAGGGTTTATGGGTTGTATTATTATTATTATTATCATTGTTTGTTTATTATTATTATTATTATTATTACTGTTATTGTATTTTAAAAAAATGTAACCTATATTGAAGACCTGGAAAAATCGTGAAGAAGGATTCATGAGATGAATCGAAGTGACCTGAAGAGACTAGAAGACTCAAAAATTACAAGAAGACCAAGGAATGCCTTGGGGGTATTTTTGTAATTTTAGATTCCAATTATTTTTAGGTTAAACAATCCACAGTACTCGGTCAATTCATGTATACTTTATATTATGTGATGATAAAAGCATTGTCATGCATACGTATGTCATTTAGATTAGATGTGCCTACACAAATATATTTGATATGCCATACATACACCATAGGCTGATATTTCATGTATTTTTTTAAGTGATTAAAATAGGCAATATACATAAATGTCTATGAATAATGAGATTAGTTTTTTAATGGTTAGAAAACTTGGTAATTCTCATTAATATTAATCTAGTTATTATAGTGTTTAAAAAATTAGATTAATAGGGTCATTTATTAGGATTAATTTGATTAATAACCTAATAATAAATAATCCGAATAAAGTGTTAGGGTTTTAATAGTTAAAACTTGGTAAACACTAACATAATAATCTGACCTTAGTAAATAGTTTACCAAGGCTTAGATTATTCACTAATAGATTAGATTTTTAACTGTTAAAAATCATTAATAATTTATTAGTTAATTAGATTTTGTTTCTAATTAGTTAATGTAAGGACCTCGATTTTATGATTGGCTTATTTCATGATAAACCACACCACATTGGGGATTATGTGTAATGGGTAGCTTAGATCCTCATTGGAATGCTTCCAAGCATCTCCATGACTTTAAGAGCAAAATGTATATTCACTTGACTTTGCCTCTTGAAGAGTTTAGGTGCACACACACACCTTATGCATGTTTTGTTGATCTTTCATTTGTATTGATATTGTTTATATATGTGCATCTCTTCACAATCACACTTGCACTTCATTCTTAGTCTTAAGTGTGGTTGTTGTGTGTTTAAATTTATTATCCGCTTTTGATCTGAAACATTCACGCTTGCACGATGGTGTGTTTGTTTTAGCGCGTTGAGTGACCATATGAGAAGGTCTCAATCTTCTCTTGGTTTGGTTATATGGAGTAAGGTGTCTAGTTTCAAAAGAGTGTATTTCAAATATTTCAATGTTTTTCAAAACTGACCTTTGTATGGTCTTGTAACCATATCTTTTTATTCAATGATTCAAAATGTAACCACATCTATACCTTTCCAACAGTATATTATTCGTAATATTTCATGACCGTTTGGATTGGTTTTGAAATCTCCAAAGTGACTACAAAAATAGGGGATCTTTGTTGTTGTCCGTTTCTGACCTTTGGTCACTCCAATGACCATAACATTTTCTACAGATGTCCAAATCTTGTTTTATAAATTTTATTAGAAAGTATACTTCTATACCTTTCCAACAGTATATTATACGAAAGGTTTAGATGTCATTTGATCATGTTTTGGGTCGCTCGAATCTCAAGCTTTTGTGCTGTCGAGGCTGCGCCAGTGCACAAGCGTACCTCACCAGCGCCCCTGGACAGTAGGTGTGCACTAGTGTGGTGCTTGTCGACCAGCGCACTGAGTAAAATTCTGGGCATTTTCAAAACGATGTAGTTTTGTTCTAGGGCTCATATTTACATGTCATATTCTTCCTCACTCGTTTTTCAGAGCTTCAAAACCATTTTTTAGTGTGAGAAAGTATTTTCTTTGAGAGGGAAGCTCTAAGAGTGGTTCCTTAACTCTCCAAACCCAAAACCCATCTCCATCTTGCATCATTCTTCATCATATGAGCATGGATGTCATTGGTTTCATGACTAGGTAAGTAAGAACTTCATTGAACATCTTTTATTGTTCTTCTTACTCTAGATTAGGTGTTTATTGCTTGATTAAATACCTAGACTCTAGTTTATTGCATATATTTTTTAGTCTTGATAACATGATTGGGTTTGTTTGTTGAAAGCTTGAATTTAGGACATATTTACCCTTCTTGCTATGTCTTTATGCATTGCATTTAGACATTATTGATTAGGACTCATTGATTGCATTTTGTGATTGCATTATAGTCCTTGCCATGCTTAATGACAACTTGTTTTGATATGGCTTTTGTGATAGCTAGCATTTAGGTCATTGTTGCCTCTAGCTAATTAGGTTATATTGATTGCATTTTGATGATTGCATTTAATGACCATGTCATGCTTAATGACAACATATGTTGAAATGGCTTTGTTTGATAACTAGATAGTAATATTGCATATTCATATCTAGTTAAATCTTTATGTATTGCATTTAGACATTATTTCTTATGCCTCAGTAATTGCATTTATTGATTGCAATATTGCCCTTGATTATATGTTGTGACAACTTGTGTTGGTTGGACTTTTATTGACAATTAGGTTGCTAGAATCCTTTTGCATCTAATTGAGTCATTATGTATGTGCATGTAGGCATTGTTTGATAACTAGGTCGTTGTATTGCATTATCTACACCTAGTTAAGCATTGTATGTTTGGTCTAACATATTTTGCATTGAGCATTCATTGATTATTTCACTTAGACCATATATTCTTCATGGAGTCAAAGTCTTGTGGCTTCTAGGTGAAGTTGCAAAAGCAAGTCAAGTCTTGCAACCAAGGGTAGGTTGGCAAGCAATTGGTCGGGTATCCACTGTAAAAGGCCCAAGGGATAGAGTAGGAGGTTCTCATGGCAAGAGTAGTGTATCAGAGGATATCACTAGGGACTGAACCAAGAGTGGTGAGTGGCAGTATCCATAGCCTGATGTTATCGAGAGTGAGAGTCCGAGAATCACTTGAGGGTGTAACATTTTTCTCATATAGTGGATTTCTATGATCGTGTGTGACTAGCAGAATAGCCTGTGGTTTTTCCCATTTTTAGGGTTTCCACTTAAACATCAAGGGTTATTTATATTTCCGCTCTTTATACTTGATGTTGTATGTTTGCTTTATTGGATGAATTTTGAATATTGACTAATCAAGAAAAATTGGTAATTATTTTTATTAAAACCTATTCACCCCCCCCCCCCCCCCCCCCTATAGGTTATTAGACACACACTTTATAGGGGATTTTCAATTAATGCGCTAGATAACTTGATTAAAGTTAGTCGTTTAATCATGTAGAGTCTATGTGCATTAAAGGTTAATAGAAAACCCTAATTTGGAAATAATGAGTGGGAGAGGGATATATGACATTTATCTCCATCATTAGTTCAACACCGTGAGATCCGAGTGGGGCCTCGTGACGTCTTTTCTTTCATCCTCCCTAAGGAGGGTTTCCACAAAGGTCAATACCAAAGTTGACTTCCTAACGGATAGGATTTCTGAGGGTATTTTGGGATTGACCAACCCTAAGATGGCGATTCTCGAGTTAAGCTCGTGAGATCTTAAATGGTGGGTTACACTCATGAAGGTTTTGATTAAGTTTTGTTAATTAAAAACCTGACTGAATGAACGATGGTTGAATGATATGGAATAAGAGTTATTTTTAGAATATCATTTGATTGAGAATGTCTCGGTCCCACATGCAAAGACTTGACCTACCCTAAGGCGGTACTTATTTGTGGTATGTTGGATTGTCATGGTATAGTAACTAGTTTTAGGGTAGTTCTAGTTTGTTAAACATGTTCATGCATCATGTTTAAGTTTATGCCAAAGCACTCGCACTTGTTTTAATTAAATGACTGAATTAATGTTTTATTTATTTCAGCAATTATGTCTTCTACATTACTTCAAATTCTCGCAAACGACAAATTGACTGGTGATAACTACACTAAGTGGAAACTTAACATTAATGCAATATTGGTCACCAAAGACCTCGAATTTGTGCTTACAGAGGAATGTCCTCCAGCGCCTGCTGCCAATGCCACACGAACTATTCGTGAGGCATACGAGCGATGGGTCTCATCTGATGAGAAGGCCCGAACATATTTGTTGGCTTCTATGACAGACGTGCTTGTCACAAAGCATGAAACAATGACTTCAGCATTTGAAATCATGGAGTCATTTCAAGCTGTGTTCGGGCAGCCCTCCGAGTAAAAGCGACATGAAGTTGTTCATACTGCTATGCTCACTCGGATGAAGGAAGGTACGTTAGTTCGGGAACATGTCCTGAGCATGATGTCCTACTTCAACACGGTAGAAGTCAATGGCGGGGCCATTGATGAACCCAGTCAAGTGAGCATCATACTGACGACTCTTCCGAAGAGATTCGATCAGTTTAAGAGTAACTACGGGATGAACAAGTTAAATTTCAGTCTTACACAGCTGCTCATTGAGCTTGCTACCTTTAAGTCTTTAATTAAGGACAATAAGGGTAAGACCGGTGAGGCAAATGTTGCCAAACCATCTTCCTCTTCAAATAATAAAAAGAGGAAGAGGTCTGTTGGGAAGGCGAAGAGTAAGCCCAAACCCAAGAAAGCCCAAAGCAAAAAGAAGAGCGCATCCACCAACCAAGGCAAAGGAAAATGTTTCCATTGAAACAAGGTCGGGCACTGGAAGAGGAACTGCCCACAATACCTGGAGGAGGTAGCCAAGAAGAAAAAGACGAAAGGTAAATATGATTTACTTGTTCTTGAATATTGTTTAGTGGAAAATGATTCTTCATCCTGGATAATTGATTCGGGGGGCCATTAACCATGTTTGTTCTTCTTTGCAGTGGACTGATTCTTGGACACAGCTAGAGGAGGGAGCCTTCTCAATATGTGTGGGGTCGGGGGATGTCGTATCGGTAAAAGAAGTGGGAGCGATAAAATTGCAATTTTGTAATAATAATAGTTTTTTTATTATTGAACAATGTTTTTTATATTCCTTGATTTACACGGAATTTGATTTCTGTTTCTAAATTGTTAGAACAATCGTATTCTGTTTCTTTTAATAATAAGTCTGTTATTATTGGAAAGAATGGTCTGAATATTTTTTCAGTAATTAATGAAAACAATTTGTATGTGTTAAGGTCGTTAATACATACTACACTGCTCAACACCGAAATGTTTAAGGTTGAAAAACCAAAAACTAAATGACATAAGATTTCTCCAGATAATGACACGTATCTCTGGCATCTAAGGCTTCGTCATATCAACCTTGACCGAATAGACAGACTAGTAAAAAGTGGACCTTTAAGTGAGTTAAAGGTTGGTACCTTACCTGTCAGTAAATCTTGTCTGAAAGGTAAGATGGCTAAGAGACCTTTTACTGGAATAGAACTTAGAGCTAAAGAACCGCTAGAGCTTATACAAAAAGACGTCTGCAGACCGATGAATGTTAAAGCTATGGGTGGTTATGAGTATTATGTCACCTTTATAGACGACTAATCAAGATATAGATACGTCTACCTAATGCAATGGAAGTCGGAAACATTTGAAATGTTCAAAGAATTTCGAGCTGAAGTTGAGAATCAATTAGGTAGAACTATCAAGTCACTACGATCGGATCGCGGAAGTGAGTACCTTGACCAAGAGTTTAAAGATTTCATGGTCGAGTATGGGATAGTTTTCCAACTCACAGCTCCCGGTACACATCAGCGAAATGGTATAGCGAAGAGGAGAAATAGAACCCTAATGGAAATGGTGAGATCTATGATTAGTTTCTCATCATTACCAAATTCCTTCTAGGGATATACGTTACAAACAGCGGCATACATTTTGAACGTGGTGTCATTCAAATCTGTTCATAAGACTCCCCTAAAGTTGTGGAATGGTCGTAAAGTTAGTTTGCGATATTTCAGCATATGGAGGTGTCCAGCACACGTGATAAAGAACATAAGTGGAAAGCTAGACTCCAAGTCTGTGGTCTGTTTTTTTGTAGGATACTCCAAGGAGACCAGAGGTGGACACTTCTATAGTCCCAAAGATAACAAAGTATTTGCATCAACAAATGCAACGTTTCTTTAAGATGATTATGTTAGTGACCATAAAACTCGTTCTAAGATTGTATTGAATGAGTTGGAGCCTGGTGAGACCAGTGCTTCATCAACAAGAGTTGTTGATCCATAAACATCTGAGAGTTAGATGGTTCCTGATCAGGATACACTATCACTTAGAAGTAGTGAGAAGGTTGTGAGACAACCTGAATGCTATTTTGGTATAGGTGAGGGACAAGGTGTTGTCTCTGTTGATAGTGTTCATGATCCATTGACATTTAAGAATGCAATGGAAGAACCTGATAAAGAGGAATGGCTTAAAGCCATGAATCTCGAGATGGAGTCCATGTACTCTAACTTAGTCTGGGATCTTATAGAATTACCGGATGGGGTAAAACCCATAGGGTGTAAGTGGATCTACAAGAGAAAGAGAGGAGTAGACGGAAAGGTTGAGACCTTCAAGGCAAGGCTACTGGCCAAGGGTTATACCTAGAAAGAGGGGGTCGATTATGAAGAGACCTTCTCGCCAGTAGCCATGTTTAAGTCTATTAGGATTCTCTTATTCATTGTTGTCTATTTCGATTATAAAATTTGGCAAATGGACGTCAAGATTGCATTCTTGAATGGCAATCTTGATGAAAGCATTTATATGATGCAACCAGAGGGATTCGTGTCTCCAAATCAAGAGCAAAAGGTTTGTAAGCTGCAAAGGTCCATCTATGGACTTAAGCAAGCATCTAGATCCTGGAACATCAGGTTTGATGATGTGATCAAAACCTATGGCTTCAAGCAGAACGTCGATGAGCCTTGTGTCTACTAGCGCATCATTGACAAGAAAGTAGTTTTCTTGGTCCTATACGTAGATGATATCCTACTCATTGGGAATGATATGGGAGTGTTGTCTGATGTAAAGGGTTGGCTGGCTAGCCAATTCCAAATGAAAGATTTGGGAAAGACGAGTTATGCTCTTGGGATCCAGCTTATAAGGGATCGTAGTAACAAACTCTTAGCACTGTCTCAGGTATCATATATTGATAAGATTCTTGTGTGATTTTCGATGCAGAACTCCAACAAAGGTAATTTACCTTCCAGGCTTGGAGTTCACTTGTCTAAGGAACAGTGTCCTAAGACACCTCACGAATTTGAGGATATGAGACGTGTACCCTATGCATTGGCAGTAGGTAGTCTCATGTATGCTATGTTATGCACGAGACCGGACATCTAATATGAAGTGGGAGTAGTCAGCAGATACCAGTCCAACCCAGGATTGGATCATAAGGTTGCCGTCAAGATAATTCTCAAGTATCTTCGGAGAACGAGAGACTATGCTAGTGTATTCTGGGTAGGATTTGATCCCCGTTAGGATACTCGGATTCTGATTTTCAGTTAGATAGGAATTCTAGAAAATTCACATCTGGATCAATATTCACTCTGGGTGGCGAAGCCATTGTGTGGAGAAGAGACACGTCCTAAAGAAGTGTTCCTACTCCCAAGTATAAGAGTGTCAAAGTAATAAATTAACCGGTAAGACCGGGTCGAATAACAAGAAGGTTGTTCACTTGTCCTTATAGAATTAATTATCTAGATTAATTATTAAGCTTGTTATAAAATGAAAATCAATTAAAATTAATACTGGGGCTACGGGATCCACTGTTGGTAATTCAAATATGATCCAATTATTAATATTTAGTCCAGATTAATGGGATGGTATTCTACTCCACTGACCACTCTCTAATATATGTGGGTAAAAGTACTCACTGTGCTAGACAATATCTGTCTGTCTACAGTGAGTCAAAACTCCACAAAGATTAGAGGGGATAAACCACTCTCTGATAAATATGGGTAAAAGTACTCATTGTGCTAGACAATATCTGTCTATCTACAGTGAGTCATAAACTCCACAAAGATCAGAGGGGAGAAAGCATAAAAATAATAAACTTACAATCTTTGGCTCCAGCTATATAAAATTAGCCAGACATAATTTAACTAAAAAATAGTTATTTTATTTAAACTGAGAATTTGAGAACCAAAGAGAGAGAATTTCACAAATCTAACATCAGATATAGATTCAGAATATCAAAATTAGGGGGGAGAGGCCCCCTATTTATACAAAATAATGATGAAAATTGACCATCGGATGAATTTAGAATGGAGCGTCCAGATTTCGCCACGTCATTAATGAACAGTGACAGTGAATAGTAATGCATCCGTGAGTGAACAGTGAAGGTCAATTGTGAACAGTGAATAGTCAAAGTATGAAAATGCCCTTCGTGGTCTTCCTAAGGTTTTTTGACATTCTAAACTTGAAAACGATGTTTGTTTTGCCATCTGATTTCTCCATGATTCTGAATTGATCGAAATACCTCTGAAATACAAATAAAAATACACTGATTACTTCACAACACATTTATTTAAGCGAGCAAACGAAATTATGTCTAAATTGGGAATTAATCATATTGGAAGTGTAAAATAATGATATTATCCCTTAGTAAACATACACTTTTCAGTTTTAATCACACACCCCAACCAGCTTATTGCTAGTTCCTAGCAATTAAAGTGAAAACAGTAAAAACTCAAATTCAAATCTCTAAACTACCAAATAGACAAACTCTCCCATACCTCTTTTCTCACCCTTTGACCACCAGTCATTAATTGAGTTGTCAATCAAACTTTCTTGTGCTCAATAAAGATCAACACAAAAACTATGAGATTCAATTGAAATCAAACAACATTTTCATTCTGAAATCTCACCAGGGCTTTTTCCTTAGGCAGCAGTTTTATTCTCTCTTTTTTTTCTTTTTTTTTAATATAACATAATTGGAAACAAACATTCCATCTTTAATCCATGTAGCGAGCTTTAGGCCAATGACTCCCAAACCAGTTGGCTTTAGGACATTAAGTGTTAAAACACTCCTACGGGCTTAATTACTCGAATTGCAGATGTTTTTTTTTAGTACAATTCCCTTAAGCTTTCTCTTTAACCCGTGTAACGAGCTTTGGGTCAATGACTCCCAAAACAGTTGGTCTTAGGGCATTAGGTGTTAAAGCACCCCTCGGACTTAATTGCTCGAGTTAAAGAGGCTACGGAACTGCACTTTATTTTTATCCAGACTCCACCGTTTTGCGCGAACACTCTATGCTTACTGAGGCATGAGGCCCGACTACTAAATAAGAGTTTTGGTCACAAAACACAAAATTATTATTATTATTATTACTAAATATATTTTTAAACAAGACCACTGCCTTCGGTTGTTACCCTTGAATGATGTTTCAGAACTCAATATCGCAAAATCTCAACTTACTGCACATAATCACGTGTCAATGTGCATGTGTGTCTAGAATAGTTTGAAAAATTTCTCAAGATGACTTAATGAACAAAAGGATTAGTCAATGATATATCACAATGGAGAGTTTATAAATTTGAATAGTCATAAGGGAGGAAAAATGCATCAGAACTACAAAGATACGTCTCAAAAGTATCTAAAAGATCTCCTTACTCGGCCATCTTTAAAAAAAATGGTCAGAAGTTAGTTTTTTTTTTTTTTTTTTGAAAAACAAAAGTTATTGAATCAACTATCCCCTCCCCCTAACCAGAACGAGACATTGTCTCCAATGTCATTAGAAAGAGGTAAAGTTTAGAAGATATCACCTGAACAACTTGAAAGACAACAAAATCCTGTAAAAAAACAAAGAAATACAAAATATAGGAAAATAAAATGCATAAAAACCATGGGACAATCACAAACTGAGATTCAGATCAATTCTGCGTTTCTTGTTCTCTTCATCAGTGGACCAATCAATTTTGAAGGTGGAAGGATCTAACTCATAATTGAAAGCTTGTAACTGGTCAATCAGCTCATGAGGACTTGAAACAGAGATAAAGATGATAAAAAGATAATAAAAACAAAAGGATATTTACTGGTAGTTGTAAATGGCGAATTTTTTTTTGAATGTTTATGAGTGCTTGAAGCAAAAAGGAAAACAAATTCTTGTATTTATAGATCCTGAAAATGTAACACAATGATACACCTATATGTATAGAGCGGCGTATTTGTCAATGATATTAGATCCAAATGGTTCAAAAATCAAAAGTAAACAACAATAATTACAAAAGACATTAAATGCGGAAGGAAAAAGATAATAAAAACAAAAGGATATTTTTTGGTAGTTGTGATTGTGGCCATATCTTCCTCTGGTTTTACGTCCAGAAATGGCTTCAACACCCTCTATGGGTCGGGGATATGCTTCCCATCCAATTTTCTTATAAATTGGCAAACAGCGTCTTTTAAAGTCAGATTCCCAAGACTATATTGTGCATGTTCTTTTTGAAATTGTGGTCATAATCGGTCAATTGCCATTTGTACATATCCACTAGGATGTGCATCAAGAGTTGTTAGGATATTATCCAGTGACTCTCTACGCAAACCATGCCTGATGAATAAAATTTTATCTTCCCGATTATTAGACACCAATCCTAAAGAACGACAACGTGTGTTGCAAGTTGTACGTGCACATTTGTGACAAGTAACCCCTAACTTCTTTGTTTTTTTTCAAGGTTACTTCTTCCAAAACCAGGCATGTAAGATATAAATGAATCAGCAGACTCACCTGCTAGACGTACCTTAGCTTCGATCAACCAGCGAATTTCAACAGGAATGTTGTTTATCATCAGTAAGCGTAATCTTTCGAAACGTGCTTTGTAAATATTTTTCAGAGAATTTTGAGGCAACGATGGAAAATATTTTCGTAGATTTGTGAAAATTTTATCCATGCCTTGTTTTGGGGATCAGTTATTTGGGAAACTGAATTAAACCGACTAAAATTGTCAGGAAGTACCGTTATCTGCCACTTAACCGGGGTTATATAGCAAAACACACTAAGCAAAAATTGAACCTAGAAATTTATCCTGAAAAAATTCAAAACATAAAAGCAAACAAAAACAAAAATAATAATTGCAAACATAAATAAAGTCAAAAGCAAAAGCTTTGTTTACTCACCTTTGTAACAAGGGTCAGAAAGGACGGCAGAGTCTTTTTGAAAATCTATATTTTCTAAGAATGGTTTCACATGTTGTCCATTTACTTTAAGCACATTACCATTCCTAAGATTCTCAATGTCAAGGGCACCATATGGATACACGTGTTTCACAACAAACGGACCACTCCATTTTGATTTCAATATGCCAGGATATAAATGAAGTCGAGAATTATAAAGCAAAACTTTTTGACCAACTTCAAATGATCTTCTTAAAATTTGTCTGTCATGAAAGCAGTAGTAGAGATGTCCTGCTACTCTTTCTAAAATTTGGTCAAGGAATGGAAGGGGAAAATGATCTTTTCTAGTGGCTTTATTTAATTTTCTATAATCGATGCACATGCACCAACTAGATGGAATACGGGTTGGAATTAACTCACCCTTTTCATTTTTAAAAACAGTGATTCCAGATTTTTTTGGCACAACTTGCGTAGGACTCACCCACTTACTATCAGAGATAGGGTAGATAATTCCCACATCAAGTAATTTAAGGACTTCAGTCTTGACAGCTTCTTTCATGTGTGGGTTAAGCCTTCTTTGGGGTTGTCGATATGTTTTAGCATTTTCCTCTAAATTTATTCGATGTGAACAAATCAAAGGGTTAATACCTTTCAAATCTTTCAAAGTCCAACCAATTGCATTCTTATTTTTCTTTAAAACATATAGCAACTTACCTTCTTGCTCTTCTGTGAGACTAGAAGAGATTACCACTGGGTAGGTCTGCTCGTCTTCAAGGTACGCATATTTGAGTCCTTCTGGTAAGGGCTTCAAATCTAGTTGAGGTGCTTTTTCTTCTGGCTTGTCATCTTTCTGTTCCAATTCTTCAAAATCTGAAGTGTCTCCTTCTTCTTTGGCAACCTGCAAACAATTATCAAGATGTGAATGCGTGCATGACTTAGGTGAATTGATCAAACAAACTTCAGATGAGTTAAGAGAATCCTTTTGAACATGATCTTCAACAATGGTTTCAATAATGTCTACATCTTCATCTTCATCTTCATTTTCATTTTCATCGTCAAATGGTTCTTTAGACATGTTGAAAAAATTAAGCTTAATTTCCATATTTCCAAAAGACATGCTCATTATTCCATTCCTGCAGTTAATTAAGGCATTAGCAGTAGTTAAAAATGGTCGTCCCAATATAACAGGAATTGATTTGTGCTCATTAACAACAAGTTGTGTTTCCAAGACAATAAAATCTACTGGGTAGATAAATTTATCGACTTGTACTAACACATCTTCCACTATTCCTTTTGATATTTTAATTGACCTATCAGCAAGACAAAGTGTGGTTGAAGTCGGCTTTAACTCACCAAGTTTAAGTCGCTGATAAAATGAGTATGGGAGCAAATTTACACTAGCACCGAGGTCAAGTAAAGCATGCTCATTTTTACAGTTACCAATTGTGCAGGAAATAGTTGGACAGCCAGGATCCTTATATTTCAAAACATTTTTATTGGAAAGAATGGAACTTACCTGTTCAGCCATAAAGGCTTTCTTTCTTACCTGATGCTTCCTTTTCACAGTGCATAGATCCTTCAAAAAATTGGCATAGGAAGGTACCTGTTTAATTGCGTCCAACAAAGGGATATTGATCTTTACTTGTTTGAAAAATTCAAAAATCTCTGGAGGATGCTTCAATTTCTATGAATTTTTAAGAGCCTAAGGATATGGGAGTGTAGGTGGGGATTCAATTATTTCTTCATCAACAGTGGTTTCATCAACCCCTTCCTTACCTTTGGAAAATGACTTATCATCATTTTTACCAGATTCAAGAATAGGTTTTTCGATGACCTTACCACTACGAAGAGTGATAATTGAATTGACTTGATCTGGGTGTTGGTTATTATCATAGGAACTTGACTGACTCTTGGGATTTGGTTGTGGTTGAGATGGGAACTTACCTTTTTCGTGTGTGGTGAGTGTACACGCAATCTTTGCCAAAGTATCTTTAACATCTATCAAGGTTTTTACAGCTTGGCTGTTAATGGATTCTTGCTTCTCAATGAATGAGTACAAAGTGTCTTCAAAGTTTTTCCTAGATGGTGGGACATAAGGTGCATAATTCTGGTGTGTTTGTGGATGTGATGGACATGGTGGTTGTGAAGATTGGGCTTGATTGTTGTTCCTCCAATTAAAGTTTGGATGATTTCTCCAACCAGGATTGTAGGTTTGTGAGTATGGGTTGGAATTTGGCTTGTTGAAAGTGTGCGAAACATTGGCTTGTTCATGAAGGCAATCTTTTATGGCTGACAAAGTTGGGCAAATATGAGTGATATGATCATCAGAATCACATACATGGCATGCAATTTCTTGTACAGATTCTACATGTTCACTCTTTTTAGTTTCTAAAGCTTCAACTTTCTTAGCTAGGGATGCAAATCTAGCTTGAAGGTCACGGTCTTCCCTAAGAATGTAAATGCCTCCACTAGATGAAGATGGTTGTGGTTTGCTCATGGACTTATAGGAACCAATGGTGTCCCAATTTTGAACACTTTCGACGATGTGGTCAAGATAGTTAAGTGCTTCTTCAGGATTTTTGTCACTGAACTCCCCATTACACACCATTTCAATGACTTGTCTACTTTGGGGTGTGATTCCCTCATAGAAATATGACACTATCCTCCATGTTTCAAAACTGTGATATGTACAGACATTTAACAACTCTTTGTACCTATCCCAACATTGGTAAAGTGTTTCCCCAGGTATTTAGGCAAATGATGTGATTTGCCTCTTAAGAGAGTTTGTTCTATGAGGTGGGAAAAATTTCTTTAAGAGCTGTCGTTGCATATCATTCCAAGTTTGGATTGATCCTAACCTAAGGTTTTTGTAACCAAGTTTTAGCTTTATCTTTTAACGAAAAAGGGAAAAACTTAAGCCTGATTATATCCATGCTAACATTTTGGTCAGTGCAAGTGTTACAGACTTCCTCAAACTCCCTAAGATGCAGATATGGGTTTTCATATTCAAGACCGTGAAAATTGAGTAAAAGTTGAATGATTCCCAGTTTAAAATTAAAGTGTGTTGCATTTGGTGGGAAAGCTATGCATGAAGGTGCTCCAGTACGTATGGGATTCATGTAGTCTCTAAGAGTTCTAGGTGGATTTGGGTTAATGTGTTGGTCAAGGTCAACATAAGGTGGATGGTTGCTGTGTTGAGATATGTTGTCAAGGTTATCTAAAAGGTTCCCGGCTTGGTTTCTTGCGGGATGTCTAAGTGGGTTTTCAGCCATGTTGTTGATGAATGTTGGTGATTGGGATTTCCTAATTAATCTACCACTAGATGTTCGAGACCAACGTCTCATGCAAATTTAATGAGGGTTCATGAAGGTGAAATACATAAAAATAAAGAAAATAAAAGAAAAAGTGATAAAAATAACAATATGCAAAATTCTAGGGGTGTAAATGTAAATATACACAAGTATTGGGGCAAAAGTGCAAATAATTATAAATATAAGGACTAAAGTGAAAATATGAGAATTATAGGGACTGATATGCAAAAATAAAAAATAAAATGATCTATATGCAAATGCAAACTAGATCTAAGCTAAAATGCAAATAAAAAGTTAGAGGACTAAAATACAAAACTGTGATTAAATATAACAAGTGCTTTTAAAAAAAAAATGGATGAAGTTTATGATTGAGATGAGTGATGCAAAATTAAATACAAAATAAGAACAAAGAAGATAGAAAAAACATAAGCAAAACTAAAATAAAATTAAAAATAAATTACTTCTACAAAGAAAAGGCAAACTCACCTCCCTAGCAACGGCGTCAAAAACTTGACACGTCCTAAAGAAGTATTCCTACTCCCAAGTATAATAGTGTCAAAGTAATAAATTAACCGGTAAGACCGGGTCGAACCACAGGGAGGTTGTCCACTTGTCCTTGTAGAATTAATTATCTAGATTAATAACTAAGCTTGTTATAAAATGAAAATCAATTAAAATTAATACTTGGGCTAAGGGATCCACTGTTGGTAATTCGAATATGATCCAATTATTAATATTTAGTCCAGATTAATGGGATGGTATTCCACTCCACTAACCACTCTCTAATAGATATGGGTAAAAGTACTCACTGTGTTAGACAATATCTGTCTGTCTACAGTGAGTCAAAACTCCACAAAGATTAGAGGGATAAATCACTTTCTGATAAATATGGATAAAAGTACTCACTGTGCTAGACAATATTTGTCTATCTACAGTGAGTCAAAAACTCCACAAAGATCAGAGGGGAGAAATCATAAAAATAATAAACTTACCAAATTGGATCATATTTTCCATACCAACAATATCACATTTGGCCCCAGCTATATAAAATTAGCCAGACATAATTTAACTAAAATATAGTTATTTTATTTAAACTGAGAATTTGAGAACAAAAGAGAGAGAATTTCACAAATCTAACATCAGATTTGGATTTAGTATATCAAAATTAGGGGGGAGAGGCCCCCTATTTATACAAAATACGGATGAAAATGAACCATCGGATAAATTAAGAATGGAGCGTCCAGATTTCGCCACGTCATCAGTGAAGGTCAACTGTGAACATTAAAAGTCAACTATGAACAGTTAATAGTCAAAATTATGAAAATACCCTTCATGGTCTTCCTAAGGTTTTTTGACGTTCTAAACTTGAAAACGATGTTTGTTTTACCATCTGACTTCTCCATGATTCTGAATTGATCGAATTACCTCTGAAATACAAAGAAAAATACACTGATTACTACACAACACATTTATTTAAGCGAGCGAACAAAATTATATCTAAATTAGGGAATTAATCATATTGGAAGTGTAAAATGATGATATTATCCCTTAGTTAACATACACTTTTCAGTGTTAATCAATTAGTATCAAGAAATCTTGCATTGTTGACTCCACCATGGAAGTCGAATATATAGCCACTTGTAAAGCAGCTAAAGAGGCTGTTTGGTTCCGTAAGTTCTTGAGTGATCTGGAAGTTGTTCCAGATCTAGATAGGTCCATTACACTTTATTGTGATAACAGTGGTACTGTGGCTAATTCCAAAGAACCAAGAAACCACAAGAGAGGGAAGCATATAGAGAGAAAGTATCATCTCATTAGAGAGATAATGTAGAGAGGAGATGTGATCGTCACAAAGATACCCTTACAAGACAATCATGTTGATCCTTTTACGAAGACCTTACCAGCTAAAGTGTTTTCGGGTCACCTAGATGGTCTAGGGTTACGAGACATGCCTCACATGTTTTAGTGCAAGTGGGAGATTGTTGGGGTTTATGCCCTAAAGATGTAATTTGTAAATTGATTTATGAAATAAATAAAAAGAAAAGTTCAATTCATTCTTGTTATGTTATTTATTTTATAAACTTGTGCATATATTTAACATCTAAGATTGTCAGATGTAATCTCGAACTATGTATATGAGTGTCATATATAGATGGATACAGTAAGAGACATGCAATCTAAAGAGTCCATAAATAGCCAATAAAGTTGGGTACTTTATTTATGGTTAATCTATAGTTACGGTTCATTCTGTAATGCACGATGATTCTATCATGAATCATTCATATGGAGATATGAGAATGGAGGCACCTTGTATGATGTGATCATATAGGACTAGGACATGATCTATATGAATCTCTCACCAAGATCCGTTTACCGATGAGATTCATATATATCAACTAATAATGGTTATATGTGGGTGATCTTAATCTTGAGTGTCTTATCTACTCCTTCAGGTTAAATCGTAATCTTTGATATACCATGGGTGAGATCAGATGTATTTCCTGATCAATATACTCCGTATGTTAGGATTACGATTTGGCTTGTGGCTGGGAAGGTTTGTACACAATAGTGGAATCCACTCATTCTTATGAGAAGTAGATGGTAGTTCCCTTAAGGGTTGATTCGGGGCTTGGACAATATGAGCGCTCTCATAATTCAATAAGGAAATAGGATTTATTGTCCATTAGATAATCAACGGTACTTAAATAATATATGTAATTAGAGGGGTATAACAGACATTATGAGCCAGCTCTAAGTATGAACTTCTGTGGAGGATCACACCATGTGTAATAGCTATATCAATGGACACCGAGTTGTATCGGTCTGTGTAAAAGTATCTACAGTTGAGAAAGTGCAGCTTCGGGTTTTTAGTGGAATAACACCAGAGTTAATAATCAAGGAATATTAATTAAAGAGTTTAATTAATGATTCCAATGATTATTTGAGCTCAAAATACTGTGGGTCCATTAGGTCACTTGCTAGCCCGATCGATTTAGGTAACAAGGGTCACGGTTAATTAGTTGGATTGTCCAATTAACTGTGTTACAAAAGTGACACGTATATATTCAGGAATTAATTGAATAATGAGATTATTTAATTAATGAATGTTAATAGTTAAATTAATTAAATAATTAAATTATTTAATTATATTGATAATTATGAATTATTAATTAACTATTAATTGGAGGATGTTAGTTGATATATGGATTTAGATGAAGATAAAATAATAGGATTATTTTATTTTAATAAATCCTTTATCTAAGTATTTGAATTTAAGTTTAAATTTAAAATACTTATTATCACTTTTAATATATTAGATATATTTGAAAAGGATAAAATAATATATATATATATATATATCAATTATAACACAAGAGATTGCATTGGATGCATATTAATGTGTACACATATATAAGTGTTTGTATAGGATACAAACAAGGATATATATATATATATATATATATATATATATTAACGCATGATCACAACAGGTGAGATGCAAATTTTTTAAAAAAACTCAAGTGCTTTCCCTGTTATCATAAAGGCAAGTGGAGGCGTTTGGAAGTAATATATATATATAAAGATCGTGTAACTTCAGTTGAAAAAATAAGAAAGTTTTTTTTTCTTCTTTTGTGCACTATACACCATTGAATCGTAATAATATTATTTTTATAACTAGAATTGTTCTAGTTAATTTTCTCTTAAAAGAAAGAGTTTCTTCAATTTTCTCTATATCCTCCATTCAAGTTCCTAAGACCGTAACCCATCCACATGCAGTTACCAATCCCGGGAGATAGCGAAGAAGATCGAGTGGTTCAGACAGGAGCATATCGTAAAGTGAAGGAGCCTCTAAACGTTGGTAAGATTTTCTTTTTCTGATTATATTGATTTCAATTTCCTGTGTTTACATATTGTATGTATTAGTTTCGAAAAATAATTACGATCCCAAGTTCACTGGTCCCAGATACAGATTTTGATATGTATAAAAAAAATTAAAATCTAGTTTCGCTGCGTAACCGGTGAACGGGGTTCCAATATTAGTGCGCAAACTTATTGGTCTAGGATCATTATTAAAGGCATGTTGGGTAGAGTGAAAGGGTTAGTGACCATGTATGGTGTGATTTGAGGTCAACCTAGATTGTAAACTTTTATTCAAGTAGTGGATTTTGATGACCATATGTGGCTAGAAGGATAGCCCGTGGGTTTTGTCCAGTTGGAGGGTTTCTCACGTAAATCAATTATATGTCTTTTATTGTTTTATGCTTGTTTAACATAAATTGAATGCTTGATAATATGGGGTGAATTTGTTAACATTGATTAATTCGAAAAATGGTTAATCAATCATATTAAAACCTATTCACCCCTATAGGTTAGTTTAGGCACATGTTAGTTTATTTTCGAAGTTGTTTAATTTCAATCCATCCATCGTAATGATGAAGGGTTAGAGATAAAAAAAATTACCAAGGATTTTTTTAAAGAAAATATTGATTAATTCTATTTACAAAATTAAAATGAGTGGCCATTATGGTAATTTTCCCTACTAATGGCCATTTACATCACACTGTTTGTCTATAATGACCATTTTGAATCGAATTTCTCATCTAATAGCCTTTTTGAAAATGTTTGACCAAATGAGTGGTCACCGGTGTAGTTATCCATAAAAAAATTTACAACTAAATTAGAAGGATTAATTATAGGGTTAATTATCCCGGTGACGATCAATTTGAGGACACATTATCAAAATAGTCAATAAATGAGGAATTGGTTTCAAAATAATCATTTTTTATGAACATTGTGACACTAATTGGCATTTTATCACATTCTGTTAACTTTTTGTTAAATATGTAGCATTTTGGTAAATAATATGATGATATTCCATCCCAATATTTATTTTACATTAATTATCTCAATATGTAATGATTGTACATTAAATCTCTTACATATTGACCTTCTTTTGAATATAATTATTTTTTGAAATTAGTTGTTTATTAAAAAAGTGAAAATAAAAAAAAATGTAACAATGCATTATTATGTTAGGTTTTTTTTAAGGTTGTGTTAACAGAAAATCTAAGTTATTACGTGACATATAAATGCCTTAAAGTTCCAAATTTACCCAATTCGATTAATTTGCTTTGGAATGCATTTCTTAAATTTTCAGTAGTTGAAAAAAAAAATTGTAAAATAAATCTTCTGATGGAATGTTATTCTCTTATTTACCAAAATGTCACTCATTTAATCAAACGTGAATAGAATGGGATGAAATGGTCACTAATATTATAGTATTCATAAAAAAATAGTCATTTTGAAACTAATTTTCTATCTAATGGTTATTTTAATATAGTACACCCAAAATATTGTAATCGGAGTAATTATCCCTTAAATATTATAAATGAAATCTAAAAAGTCAGGAAATTATATGAATATTACTCTCCATCTTATTGTATCGAATTATATAATATTAAATTGAGAAAATTTTGCTAAAACTTAAAAGGTGGCTCTATTGACTATGGCCACCCAATATCTCGCTACCCTTGTTTAATTTCTACGCCCATGATTAAAAATGGAAAATTAATAGTTGACACCTTAAAAATTATAACTTATTTTAATTTATTCTCTCCGTAGTCTGTTAACCGTTTTATTTATCATTCTTGACTGGGGAAATTTCAATTAAGTCCATACGTTTTAGTAAAATATTATATTTTTAAACGTCTTCATCATATTAGTAATTTAAGTGTCTCGTTTTTTAAAAATATATAACTTTAGTCTATTTTACTAAAATACTAACGGTCAACTATATTAGAACTTGTTAAAGTACAGTTTGGACCTTATATAATTTAATTAAGCTAAAATGATGGTTTTATCATCAAACTTACTACAATATTACATATTAATCTTTACGTGTATTATCCAAAATATCCTCAGACATTATAAGTTTTTTAACAATTTTTTTTAAAGAAGATTTTTTAGGCATATACCATATAAATATATATATATATATATATACTATAAAATAAAATAAAAATAACATAAGAAAACCTTCACTAAAAATAAAATCTAAAAATTATTATTAACTAAACAAATAACTCCTTATTAACCGAAAAACAAAACATAAGTAGTCATAAACTAACTAAACTAACCTTAGTGTCAAACTATTTTAATTATAAATATTAAATTATTTAAAAAAAAATATGAAAAACATATTAGAAAACGGGGAGAAGAATACGGCCCCGTCTTGCAGCTGTTTTTCAGTCCGTTTTCGAGTTTATTTTTCAAAAACGATTTCAAAAACACGTTTCTTTAACCCTTTTTAATTTTATTTTCGAAAAACAAAACAAAAAATGAAAAACAAAACCAGTGTTAAAAGTAAAAGATTTGAAAAACACAAAAAACTTGTTTTTTTTGTTTTTGTTTTTGTTTTTCATTTTGTATTTCACTTTTTTATATAAAAAAAATCATTATTTTTCAAACTAATAATTGTACGGTTATGCGTTTCATATGGTTATGACAAGATGAGACAAGATTTTCAAATGACCAAAGTTCCCCTCTTACATATATATTTAAGAATAAGTTATTTTCAACTATAACTAAAAGCATTCATACAATAATATATATATATAAATATATATACATTATAATTATTATATATGTATATTATAATATTATATATTATAAAATAATATAATATATATATCTATTTATATAATATAATATAATATAAAAAATATGTAATAATATTTCATATATATTTTATATATTATTATAATATGTATATATTAATATAATATATACAATTATAATTTTATTATAATATATATATATATATTTTTTATTTATTTATTTATAATTTAAGAGTTTAGTTTTGTTTAATTCATTTTTTGATATATTTTTTTTAATTAACTTTTGATGTATTATTTTCGTTTAATTTAAAAATTACAATACAAAAATTATATTGATTAATTATGTAATCAATTTGTTTATTGTTGTAATAATATTAAACAAAATGCCAAAATTTATATTTCAATTTTTGATAGTTTTCGATTAACCTACTAGACGAGTTTTTTTTAGTTTTCATTTTCAAAATACAACTTTCAACATATGCTACTATACACGTTTTCAGAATTCAAAACTGAAACCAAAAACACTGTTTTCATTTTCATTTTTATTTTCGAAAAACAGCAACTGGAAAAAACTTACAGGTACGCATCCTGTTGTTTTTACTGCTTACTTTTTTAAAACTTTTTTTTTGTTTTTAAAATTAAATTTTAGCTTATATTTTTTTAATTATATATAATTAAAAATGCATTCTTCAATTAAATAATAACATTAAAAAAAACAATTTAAAAATGAAACAAAATAAATGAAAAATCAAACATCTCCGAAAATTAGAATCCACCAAAACCATCACCTAGTCCACACCTATCTCCGATTCTCCAACACCATCACCAACCACATCTCCAACACAATCTCTATTTCCAATTTCATCTCATCTCCAAATTCATCATCAAAGTCAAGAACATCAACCCAATATAGTAAAAATTAAAATAATAAACACAAAAAAATGATATCAAAACATGTTGATTTGATGATTTGAAGATTTGGAGATCCATAGAAAAGAAGAGATTTGGAATCCATGAATAAAAAAGAGGAAACAAAAAAATACAGCGAGAAAATATCTCCATTAGAGATGAACATGAAGCTTGTGAGATCACAATAAGTTTGGTGGTGCGATCCCCATGTTTATTTAGATTATTTAAATTTTTAATTTTTTTGTTTATTTAACATATTTTTTTTAACAAAATTGATTATTATATTTTTTGACACGTGTTACATTTTTTAGAAGTGATATATGCCAAGTAAAAAATACCTCTAATGCCGTAAGTGAAAATTAATGGTGAACTCTCGGAAAGACTAAAATGATGTTTTTTTTTTTAAAAGAGAGAAATTAAAGTTAATAATAAGATAAAGACATTTAAAAATGTGACATTTCAAAAAAAAGTAAAGATTTTAGTGAAATTTCTCACACTTCATTTTATTAAAATTAATACCTTAGGCCCCGTCCTGCAACGGTTTGTCAACAACGATTTCGAAAACGCGTTTGTTAACAGTTTTTTATTTTATTTTCGAAAAAAAAATGAAAAACAAAACCAGTATTAAAAGTGAACAATTTGAAAAATACAAAATACTTGTTTTTTGTTTTTGTTTTTGTTTTTGTTTTTCACTTTTATTTTATATAAAAAAAATCATTTTTTAAGCTATTAATTGCAATGTTATGCGTTTGATATGGCTATGACAAGATGGGATAATATTTTCAAATGACCAAAGTGCCCCTCTTATATATATATATATATATATATATGTGTGTGTGTGTGTGTGTGTGTGTGTATGTGTCTATATATATATATTTCAGAATAATTTATTTCCAACTAGAACTAAACGCATTCGTCCAATAATATATATATATATATATATATATATATATATATATTATAATATTATAAATTATAATATATGTAATAATATTTAATATATATTAATATAATATATACAGTTATATTTTTATTACATTATAATATATATATATATATATATTATAATTATTAATTTATAATTTAAGAGTTTAGTTTTGATTAATTTATTTTTTGATATGTTTTCTTGAATTAATTTTTTTATGTTATTTTTGTTTAATTTAAAATTTACAATATAAAAATTATATAGGTTAATTATTTAATCAATTTGTTTATAGTTGTAATAATATTAAACAAAATATCAAAATTGATATTTCAACTTTTGATAGTTTTCGGTTAATCTACCAGACGTGTTTTTTCCGTTTTCATTTTCAAAATACAGTTTTCAGTATATGCTACCAGACGCGTTTTCAGATTCGAAATTGAAACAAAAAATACTGTTTTCATTTTCATTTTTATTTTCGAAAAACAGTAACTGAAAAACGTTTACAGGACGACCCTTAGCCTTCTTTGTGGATTGCATTCGTGTTATTAAAGTGCTGAGTAATATTTTTTTTTTCAAAAACAATTATTTTTTAAAATAAAATTTTATACTTTTTAGAAAAAATAAATAAATAAAAAGAAACTAAGATGGACTCACGAGAGAACCGAAAATAAGAGTAGTAAATAAAAGTATTACTACGTGTTCAAGTGTTTCCAAATCTTTGCTGCCAAACAAAACAGTGAATAGGGTGTAATTTTAATAACAGGAAGATATGCTAAATAAATCAGTAAATATGGTGGAGAGAAAAGAAAAAATTAATTGAAATGAGTTATAATTTTTAAGGTTAATATTTTTATTATCATAGAAAGCATAAAGAGTCAACTATTAATTTTTATATTTATAATAATGGACGTAGAAAGTAAATGGGTGCAGCAATATAATTGGTGCAGCCATATATTTCGCGGATGTCAATAGACCTTAACTCGTCCTGTAGCTGTTTTTCAGTTCGTTTTCGTTTTTATTTTTTTTAATCGATTTTGAAAATGCGTTCGTTAACCGTTTTTCATTTTATTTTCAAAAAAAAAAAAAAAAAAACGAAAAACAAAACTAGTGTTAAAAGTGAAAGATTTGAAAAACATAAAATACTTGTTTTCCGTTTTTATTTTTCATTTTATTTTTCACTTTTTTTTATATTAAAAAATATATTAAACTATTAATTGTACTGTTATGCGTTTGATATAACTAGGACAAGACGGAACAAGATTTTTAAATTACCAAAGTGCCCATCTTATATATTTATATTATAATTATAATTATTATTATATATATATATTATATAATTATAGAATATTAATATATATTATAATATTTACATAATTAGTAAATTAATATATAATATTGTAAAATAATAATATATAATATATATTAATATATATATAATATTTTTTATATATAATATATATTATTATAATATATAATATTTTATAATTATATATAATATTACATATATATATATATAATATCAAATATTATATATTTACATAGGATATAATGTCATATATTATGTATTATTATATATAAAAATATAATATAAAATAATATATATATTATTATAATATATTATTATATATATATATATTAATATAATATATACAATTATATTTTTATTATATAATATATATATATTATAATTATTTATTTATAATTTAAGAGTTTAGTTTTGATTAATTCATTTTTTTGATATGTTTTTTTGAATTAATTTTTGATGTGTTACTTTTGTTTAATTTAAAAATTACAATACAAAAATTATATTGGTTAATTATTTAATCAATTTGTTTATAGTTGTAATAATATTAAACAAAATACTAAAATTGATATTTCAATTTTTAATAGTTTTCGGTTAACATAACAGACGCGTTTTTTCCGTTTTCATTTTCAAAATACAGCTTTCAGTATTTGCTACCAGACGCGTTTTCAGAAATTGAAAATGAAACCAAAAATACTGTTTTCATTTTCATTTTTATTTTCAAAAAATAGCAGCTGAAAAACGCTTACAGGACGGGCCCTAAAATTGTAACTCGTAAGTGAACTCAATGCTTCCACATTTGTTGCGTTGCAACCCGTGTGGCCTCAAAGCTTCTATATATATAATTATATATGAGAGATTTTAATTTCATTCGGACTCTGGAGATATGAGAGATTTCATTCGGACAAATGATATGAGAGATTTTAATCATTCATTCTTCGAATATCAACAATTTTTTTTTTCTAAAAACAAATATCAACAGTTAGATAACTAGTAAAAAAGTATAAAAAAAGTAAAATAAAAAAAGAAGTACATTAGTTACCAATGAAACATGTAGTAATAATAATAATAATAATAATAATAATAGTAATAATAATATTCTCTGCTAATTGCTTTTTCTTATTTTAATAAAATTCCTTTCGTTAAAATATTATTATCAATAATTTCTTCAATAATAATAATAATAATAATAATAATAAAAAAGGTTTTGTAATGTATTACTGGAGATGGTGTGATGGTGACTGTATGATAATGGTGATATGACATAACAATATAACATAGTAATGTTGATTAGGGATTGGCTGCTGTGCAGCTGGCTGTATCATACAGCCATGAGCAGTGTCAAATTAAGTATAAAAAAAGGAGTGTGGCAACCGGTTGCCACCAAAAAAACTCTATTTTTTTTCAACTCCTTTAAATTATAATTATAAAATTTTAAAAATTAAAAAAAAATCTTAAAAAAAAAACTTTTATAATTAAAAAATTGATTTAATTAAGATAAATTAATTAATTATATATTTTGGTATAATTTTGAAATCCTAACTTGTAACCATTTTTACGGTTATGGTAACTACCATCACGGCTATGGTAACAATTTTTACGGTTTTGATAACTATTGTTCAATTTTAGAATTTTGACCTGTAACCATTTCCACGGCGATGGTAACAATTTTCATGGATTCAGTAATCATTCTACGGCTTTGGTAACCAATTTTTAATTTTTAAAATTTTTAAAATTTTAACTTGTAATCAATTTCACGGCATTTATAACAACTTACACAACTACGGTAACCATTTATACAGCTTTGGTAACTATTTTTTTACTGTTGATAATTTGACTTGTAACTATTTTCACGGAAAAAACAACCGCTTTCACGGTTCCGGTAACCATTTATACAAGTTTGGTAACCATTTTTTAATTTTTGCTATTTTAACTTGTAACCATTTTCACGGCTCCGGTAACTATTTTAAGGCTTTGATAACCATTATTATTATTATTTTTGCTATTTTGACTTGTAACCATTTGAATGGCAGTGGTAACCATTTATACAGCTCCGGTAACCATTTTAAAGTTTTGGTAACCACTTTTTTATTTTTGATATTTTTACTTGTAACTATTTCGACGGCGATGGTAACCATTTTCACGGCTTCTAAAACCATTTTATGGCATTGATAACCAATTTTTAATTTTTGAATTTTAGACTTGTAACTATTTTCATGGCATTAGTAACCATTTTCTAGGCTTCAGTAACCATTTTACTGCTTCGGTAGCCATTTTTTTATTTTGGAATTTGTATCTTGTAACCATTTTCACGGAGATGATAATCATTTTCACGATACTAGTAGCCATTTTAGGGCTTTGGTAACCATTTTGAAATTTTTTAAATTTTCAATTGTAACTATTTTCACGGCATTGGTAACCACTATCACGGCTCTGGTAACCATTATTACGGCTTTCGTAACCATTTTTTAATTTTTGATATTTTCTGTTGTAACCATTTTCACGGTTGTAGTAACCATTATCACGGCGATGGTAACCATTTTCACGGCTCCAGTAACCATTTTACGACCTTTTGACAATATCTATTAATTTGGGACCATGTGTTATATATATTTTAAAATTTTTCCCATTGGTAGGATTCAATCCGGGGACACTATTTTTTGACAAATGATTTGACTCCAAATAGAAAATTAACGTTAATTGTGATTATGGAAATTAGAGTATTAAATAATAAATGAATTGTGCTATTGGCACACCCCTTATAGGTCTATTTATACCCCCACTTTTAAATTTTATAGTATTCTTTTTTCTTTCCTTTGTGAAAATTATTAATATTTAATACATTTTAAGGAAAAAAAAATCTTCTATAAAGTAAATATATTATGAAATAGTTTGAGAAATATATGAATCATATGGAAGAATTGTGAATATCAAACATCTCGAAGATTTGTCTACAAATGACATATTGCTTCTGCAATAATTGTCTGATATTTATATAAAGCATCTGTAAGAATTATCTGAGTATTATATCAAGCATATGGAAACAATTTCCTTCTCTAGAAGTAACTTTGAAGTTTACTTTTTCTTTAGTATGTTAATAGTCTTTTTCTCTTTGCACAATTTCCACTTATTTGCCTAAGTACACTTCTTTACAATTGACTTCTTGAAGCTTCATTTCTCTATTTTCTCTAGCCATAATCAAAGCCATGGGGGTGGTCTAGTTTTTGGGTATAGTATGGAGATGTGTAATTGATATTTCCTTCTCTATCCGTAATTAAAGCCATACTTGTTCATTTCAAGTTTTCAACATTCTATCAAACATAGCCTACTTCTATTTCTCATAGTCAATGTTCTAGTTAGCGCCGGGCGCCAGTCTGGCGGAGTCCCGACATCTTCACAATGATGGTAATAATGTCCCGATTTGTGTCTACATCTAATTATTCTTTTTAACTTTTTCCGTAGATGTAGACACATGTCTAAATTTGGTTTGTTTGACACAGATTGAGATACCCTTTTGGATAGGTGATTTGAGTCCAAATATAAATTAAACATTGATTGTGATTATTAAAATTAAAATATTGAATAATAAATGGGTGGTGCTATTGGCACACCCTATAGGTCTATTTATGCCCCATATTTTAAATTATGTAAAAAAAAAATTGATAATATTTTTTTTTTCCTTTGTCAAAATTTTTAATTTTATATTACAATTTTTTAGAAGTGTCTGAGAATGAGAATGACATAATGCTTATACCATAATTATTTGAAAATGATATTAGGATATTATAATTACTTTATCATCATGAAAGCATTCTTGATTACATCAATTCATATACATTGATTGGATTATTAACTTCATAAGTGTTTTTACTTCAAATATAGTCTAAATATTTATCAAACTAGAATTAAAATCCTTTACTTTCTTTAGTTTGGCAATGTAACCGGTTATATAAAATATAAGTGCTTCAAAATAAAAAATTTAGAATAAAAAATCATTACTTCCTTTAGTTGCTTCAAAAAATTTAGAACCAAAACAATCGACATGTAATCAGTTATATAAAATGTAAGTACAATCTAATGATATGTAATAGAAAAAATAAAAAGATCATTTGGATATTCATAGATATATACAAAGGTTGTCATCATACTTTCTTCAGATCATTTACATTTCATTCAAAAAATTGAAGTCATATATCATAAGCCCTGAGAAAAACATAACTTTTTCTCCTAAAATTGCTTTAAAATCGGTTATTATCAATACCAGGAATTGGATCCTTGCAATGCTATGTAATCTAGTATTGCCACCTATGGTTGAATTTTACTTTGTTTAAAACTATGTTACTTAGAAAAAAAAAGTATCTGTCATTTAGTGCTACAAATTATTTTAGAAATAAGATAAACAAACTTTGAAAAACATGATAAACAAATTCAAATTTCATTTAAGTAATTTTATGCGTCAATTTACAACTTTTTTCAATCAAGTAATGTACATGATAAAGAATATAAGTTTTTTTTAACTACATTAAAACGATTTGTAATTGATTAGTGGAAAGTGATTGATTTAATCAAATTGGTTTGGTGAATATAATTTGTATTGTCATGTTCTTAAAAATAAAAACCTGCAATAAATGATTAGGATAACGAGTTCGAATGCAAAACCTAATAGGTGTAACTTCTAGCAATCACATTATTTCAAATAATCACCAAACAATAAATAAAAATAAAAATGTGTTCATTTTGAATTTCATATAATAAAATATATATACATTTGATTAATAATCATCTCCTCTATTTACATTTTTCACTTGTACAAAAATGATCCCCCAAGCTCCTTTGCCAAAAATGAGAAAGGAAAAAGTAATCATGACCTTAATAATCATCTCCTCTATTTACATTTTTCACTTGTACAAAAATGATCCCCCAAGCTCCTTTACCAAAAATGAGAAAGGAACAAGAAATCATGACTAAAAACACACCGAGTATTAAACATGGAAAGGTAATGTAGCAATTTACATGCCAATCTTTTTGTGTAAACTCAGCCATACATGAAAAAATTGTGTGCACCATCTCAATTTGCCTAGTATCACCAATACATCAATTTGCTTATTGTACATATTACAATCAATAAAGAATGAGGTATTTGTATACAGGTCTTGATAGAGAGATGGAGTAATTAATTATAGTAACTTTTCTATAGTATCAAACCTATGTGGACTATAGATATGACAAAACTTATGTTGGCTCTATATTGGGGTCAAAGCGAATACTTTCATAAGGCAATAACATGTGGTATATTACGGAAATATTTTTTAATTTACTGAAAATTTATCCAAGCCATATTATCAAGCTTCAGCTTTGCACCAATTGTGGACCGAGTGCCACCTTCATCATAGACGGTACCCTTACCAACGGTCTTTCTCATTTTGTGAATTGCATGCACCATTTTAAACTGCAACAATTAGTTGAAAACAGTCAGCAGAAATTTTGCTTTGGTAGCCATTTTAAACTGCAGCAAATAATGTTTGAATGAGGTTCAAAACTTACCCGGATTGCCTAATATCAAGACTAAAAAATGATGGATTATAAGCAGCAACAACAAGTGCTAGACATCCGACCAAATAATTTAACTAGTCTTTCATACAACAAAAAGATTAATTATTGATTATACTACAATTAATACTGCTATTTTTCATTCGCTTACCTATAAAATGTACCTTTGGCCGGTACCAATACTACCAAGCACTAGTGTTAAATGTTTATAAAATTTAATCATAAAATCAAAAAGCAAGCAACAAATAATTATTGGCAGCAACTGTAAGTAAAAACCGAAGAATCAGCAAAAAAGGAAACATTTCTCGGCAATTTCATATATGAACATATGCAAAGAACATTTCTCATCCATCTTTATCTTATTTCTCTTTTAGTATATATTCGTTTACAATAAAAAATCAACACCATTTTGGAATTTTTATTCTTATTCATTTATTACCTAATAATGATTAATGAAGAAGCACGGATATGCTAACGCATTTAAGCTTTGGATTTTACCCTCTAACTTTGAAAAAATTTACAAGTTAACTTGGTTTCAAATCCAATCAAAATTTGACATGCGTCACAAAATTTTAAAATTATATAATTCTCCCAATTCTCAGCTCCATGTACAACGATGCGATCCACATTGTACACAAATTCAATCTTAAACAACCTACCATTGTGTTTATTCAACAACGAAAAACATGAATCAATCCATTTACATTCTTCAACTACAACGTATTTATGAGTTCAGACATTTCCAGCATAATCACGCGGTAAACAAACATTACAATAAACAATTGATCATCATGTTCCCAATTAACCCACCACTATTACCACATATACAGTACAACCAAATCATAAAACCAGTACCAAGCCCACAAATTTCACCTCCTAACACAAACAAACCAAGCAAAAGTTCACAACTACTGAAATAAAATGTCAATACCCAGTAACCAGATCTCATCAAACAACACATTTTCGAACAAAAAAAAATCTTCCAAAGTAGACTCACACTATATCTCACAAGTACTCTAACCAAGTTTGAACATTTAAGAAAAATAAATAAACAAACAAAGTGAAATTCCATTCCAAGCATGGTCAAATCATCAAAACTAAAATACAAACATAAACATAAACAGTTACAAGAACCCATAAGAAAAAAAGAGAGAAAAGCAAAAAAAAGTCTCACTTTTTCAGCTATAAAATAAAAGATTTAGCCAACAGAATAATCTTTTTAGGACACAATTCTTCATTTTCGTTGGCACACCTTCATAATTGCAAACCTAATTCTATATATTTTACAAATGATTGTGATGAATATTATCAATATTTAGAGGAAGGAGACAAGGACATGGGAATTTACAGTTTGCAAGACGATAGCATCACCCCTCATTTCAGTGATAAATCATTCGACCCTATTAATCCACTCATACGGATTGAACAATGTTTTATTTAGATCAGGTTTGATCATTTTGGTTAGAATTTTTAGATTTTCTATATTTATTATGTATTGCTTTTTGAATGTGACATTTTTGTTGGCTAATGGAATAATATATCTATTATGTTTTGTTTTCTTTTATTAGTTAATTTATTAGACTTTGCTTGTCTGATGTATTGGTTATGGGAACAGCTGCTAAGAACATAAACATAAACAATTACAACAATTCAGAAGCAAAAAAGAGAGAAAAGCAAAAAAATATATACACTTTTTTAACTATAAAACCAACACCACAACACATTTTCAACAACTCGGAAATTGTAAATTCAATTTTAAACCAAACAAAAAAATTAGTAAAATTAAATTATAACCAAAAAATAAAGAAGTCAGCACCAAATCGATATAATAATTATGCATCAAATTTAAGCAAGCAATTCCTATTGTGTCTATCACTCAAATCCAACCAAGCCTATCTACCACAACCACACCAACCACCACCTCAAAACCAAACCCAATATCTCCATCTCTCTACCAAAACCAAAATGTAATCCACGGTGGCCACCGTAAAACGCCATCCTCTCATCTTACGGTGGCGACCATCCCTCTATCAAATGAAATAAGAAGGAGAAGAGAAATGGTAAGAGAAAGAGCGGATCGACGATGAGAAGTAGGAGTGGTGTTTGTGGTGATTTCAGTGGGTTAGGGTTTGAATGTTGGAGAAGATGATGTGAACAATGATGAAGATGTTTGAGATTTAGAATTTAGATTAGTTATTATTAAATATGAATCTTTTATTAATTGATAAATAATTTAATGTTTATTTTTTACTAATTTACCCATTTACCCTTGTTATATGTATTTTTCGTCAGCATGGCACGTCAGCAAAGGTAACAGGTAATGCAGAAATATAGTGATTCAATGTCATCCAAAGTCCACCAGTCACGAGAGGGACATTGGCCAAAGACACGTCATCAAGAAAATTGATAAAGAAGTTAGAAGCGTATACACCAAGTAAAGTCTTCCAATAGAAGAAGTCTTAATGAGCAAAGATCTCTACTCAGTGAGATCTACTCGGCCAAAACAGGAAACATGACCTTATTAAGACACGTGGTATCAAGCGAAGATTCACTCAGATACTAAATCTAAGAATCAAACTTCAATAAGGGAATATTCTTATTTCCTCTTCAGTATCAGAGAATTCTAATTAGGAAGAAACCCATAGCTTCTAGAAGGATAAACATCAAATGGGAAATAAGTCCTAAATGGACTATATTACTAGAATCCTATAAAGATTCTAATTAATAAATCCACCACTTGTACGATAAAGACTTGGGCAACCCTAGATCGAAATATACCCATGTACTTATTAAAACAGATCATGATCATCATCAACATAAGCAATTATCCGAGAGAAAAGCTAGTATTGAGTGTGTAATTATTCTATTCATAATGGATCTCTTCTTGTCGTCCTCGGTGGGTTTTACCAAGTAAAACATGTGTTATGCTTGATTTACTCTTAGTTTATTACTCTTTTACATTATAATTCACAAATACAAAAAAAAAAAAATTGCTTCACGTCCACATGGAGAAAGAGGCTTTGGCTATTCAACCCTAGATACAAAGGATACTGCAAACCGAGATACAAAGGATGCTTCACATTAACGTGTTGCAATAACTTCAATTGTGTCTCAATGATTATGTCTCTATCACCAATTGAACTATCAATATCTTCAAAAATTAAAACAACTACTTCATATGCAATTGGTAAATTATAGGTTCTTCCATCCTTCGATCTATGTCTAATCAACCTCATTTTAACCCTAGTAAAATCAGCTTCTTTATAACGATCCTTTGCAGAACGAAAAATTTGTGTAAGGATGTTGTTCTGATCAAGCATTTCCTTCAATGCAGCAACGATTTCTGGATCTAAACTTCCAGATTTGTCACTTGAACTTTAAAAAAGAAAGAAAGAAAATGTTTATTTATTAAAGAAAACATTGAAAAGTAAACATTAAAGACTTGACTAAATTCAAATTGAATTCACGGGACAGAACGTGACAAGGTGGAACAATGTTTTCTTATCCTACGTTTGGCGTGTCTTTAGTATGGGACTGGATGGGACAGTGTGGGACTAAAAACACCAATTTTTATCTCACCCAAGACCATAGGACAAGGTTGTCCCATGACAAGGGACAAGTAAAAAAGACTACTTTACCTTAAATTTTCAAAAAATTACATGTTTAATAATATATATTATTACATATATTATTATAATACATAATATATATTATATTTTATTATATTATATTACTATATAATAATATATAATCTAGTATATTATATCCATATATATATATATATATATATATATGTATATATAATCGGAAATTATCACATAAGTTTGCATTGCTAGAATTATATTAAAGACATTGAATGTGAGTCACTCATTTTGTATACTTTGACTTGGTATGTATGCACTTGTCAAAACTCTTTTATATATGAATGGCTCACATTCATTGTCTTTATATAATTCCATCAGTGCGTACTAATAGGATGAAGACTGTATAAATAATACTATTATATATGATATGTATTTATATAAATATATATATGTATATATATATATTTAACATAATATATATAATATATAATAATATATATTATAATATTATACATATATATTATTACATATTATATATTTATAATATAAAATTTTATACATATATATATATATATATTAACATATTAATATATAATAATATCAATTATAATATTATATATAATTATATATGATATATATGATATATAATTATATATGATATATATGATATATAATTATATATGATATATATGATATATATTAATAATATATAATATATATTATATATATTAGATTAATTATAATATATATATATATATATAATATTATATTTTATTGATATATAATATATAAATTATAATATATATAACAATAATTATAGTATTTATACACACATATATGTATATATATATATATGTATATATATTATAATATACAATATTTATATATAATAATATCAATTATAATATTATTATATATTATTATATACAATATATATTGTTTATTATTTATATTAATAATATATAATATTATATATATATATTATATTAAAAATATATAATATTATATATATATTATATTAAAAATATATAATATATAAATATAAATCATTATATATATACATATATGTATAATATATATAATAGGGGCATTCTGGTCATTTAAACATCTTGTCCCGTTCTGTTCTAGTCATGCCAAACGCATAACAGTACAATTAACAGTTTTGTCACAGGCCTTCTAAACACAATATAGAACAACATATCCTGTCATGTCCTGTCTCGTCCCGTCTCATTTTATCCTGCCCCATATCCTTGTCAAACGCATCCTTATTGATTTCATCCTCTGTACCATGTATGTAAAGCTGTGCAAATTTAGGCTTTTGACTTTGAAGAGGAATAAGACCACCCATATAGTGATGATTATGTCCTTTGATTCTAAAAGTAGGAGGATTAGAACCCTTATTGATTGAAGTATCAACCTTTACTCCAAAGGATGTAAAGGAGAACATCATTTTATATGCCCGGAGATTACTTAAGAAATGCTTACTTCGATTTTGAAGATTGTGAAGGATATTCGGAGCATACTTCAAAAGTGGCAACTGAACTTTGCCATTCATGCAGCACAAAGTGAATTTAGATTACTTGTGTTGCAATCTTTTTTGTTTTTTTTTTTCTTGATACCACATCGTTGCACCACAATATTTATAGATGTATGTTGGATCACCTATATCCCAGTGCTCTGCTTACACACAGTTGCATAAACAAAAAAGATATTGAATTTGATTAAAATATGATTTCATGACACTTTCCAATATACATGAATTATAATAGAAGTTTATATTCGCTTACTTTAGTTTTAGCTTCACGTTTAAAATCTCTATTATATTCTTCATTCTGTCATTAGAGAAATTAATGTATAGTTGAATATGTTAAGATAGAAAAATAAAAAACAAAATACAATTCTAAATTGTGAAATATAAGAAACTTGAAAGATACCTTCATCATCGGAGTTTGACATTTTATCTTGAGGTCCATCTAGATACATGGAATGTACAACAAGAAAAACAACAAATCAAAGAAGAGAATAAATTATAATTTAAGTTGAAAAGGAGAACATATGGAAAATTACTATCATGAAGGTTAATGGTTGAATTTTTTGAAGGTCCTTCCTCAACATGAAATCCTACATGAAAAATAACTATTTTAGATAATAATATAGACCTTTATCAAATAGATTAAGAAAAGAAAGTATAGAAGATAATCCACAAACTCTTATTTTCATATTACCGAAAACAGTAGAAGCCTGTGAATTTTCTACTTCACAGATCAGATGTTCGTTAAATATATTGGATCCATTATGTGAAATGGATTGGATAACTCTAGCAGGAAAAAAAAATCTAAGATCAAAACAATAAAAAAAAACTCTAAGCTCAAAACAATAATAAAAAAAGACTATAAGATCAAAACAATAATAAAAAAATTGTAAGATGATAAAAAAAACTCTAAGGCCCCGTCCTTTAGCTGTTTTTCAGTTCGTTTTTATTTTATTTTTCAAAAACGTGTTCGTTAACCATTTTTCATTTTATTTTCGAAAAAAAATGAAAAACAAAACCAGTGTTAAAAGTGAAAGATTTAAAAAAACACAAAATACTTGTTTTTTGTTTTTGTTTTTGTTTTTATTTTTAATTTTTGTAATATAAAAAATTCATTTTTTAAACTATTAATTATACTTTTATGCGTTTAATATGGCTATGACATGACGGGACAACATTTTCAAATAACAAAATGCCCCTCTTATATATATATAGATATATATTCCAGAATAATTTATTTCAAACTAGAATTAAAAGCAATCATACAAATATATATATATATATATATATATTATAATTAATTACATATTATTGTTTATAATAATAAAATATTATATATATAATATATATAATATTATAATATATATAATATTATAATATATTATATATATAATATTATATATTTATCTAGGATATAGTGTAATATATTATGTATTATTATATAAAAAAATATAATATAATAATATTTAATATATAAAATAATATACATAATATTATAATATAAATTATAATATATGTAATAATATTTATTACATATTTTATATATTATTATAATATGTATATATATAATATATATAGTTATATTTTTATTATATATTAATATATATATATATATATATATATATATATATATATATTACAATTATTTATTTATAATTTAAGAGTTTACTTTTGATTAATTCATTTTAAGATATGTTTTTTTGAATTAATTTTTGATGTGTTACTTTTGTTTAATTTTAAAATTACAATACAAAAATTATATTGATTAATTATTTAATCAATTTGTTTATAGTTGTAATAATACAAAACAAAATGCCAAAATTGATATTTCAATTTTTGATAGTTTTTTATTAACCTACCATATGTGTTTTTTCCGTTTTCATTTTCAAAATACAGCTTTCAGTATATGTTACCAGACGCGTTTTCAAAATTCGAAACTGAAACAAGAAATACTGTTTTCATTTTTCATTTTTATTTTCGAAAAACAGAAACTGAAAAACGTTTACAGAACGGACCCTATAATAAAAATATAATAATTTAAGATCAAAACAATACTCAACTATCAAAGCATAAAATGGTTATATAGGGTGGGTTAGAGATAGTAGTGTGGAAGTTGTTGCACTTTACTGTTGGGATTATACTCGATAGCAAGAGTATAATAATGTATTTGATAATCTTTTTATATTAATAAAGTGATTTATAGTTTAACAAATCTTGTAGCATGTATAGTTTAATTATTATAATTGTCAAAAGTAAATAATCATAAGGTCAAAAGACTATGAGAAAAGAAGAATTGTTCATACAACTAGATATGTATGAGGTAGACCCAATTCTTTAGTTAGTCATGAATAATATTCATAACTTAAGATAAAGGTTGAACGTCTTTATCTTGTCAAAGTTGTAGATTCTTTTGCTAGCATTTGAGTGGGCTCAAATGTGTTATGATGAGTCTAAAATCATCAAAGTGTGGTGTTTTTGGGCAAAAGAATCTAGTGCACAGGGTGCATTGAATTGGATCACAGTGAAATACTTTATTTACAACCGTCAATGGATAAAAGTTTTCACTTGAAGACAATCGGAGAGTCTATCTCAATCCTGAGATAAATGATAGACTTATGGTTGCAAGTGTTATCATTTGAGCTATCAATGAGTACGATTATATAACATAGTCTATCCTTGATAGTTTTGTGGTATTCATTTGTTAATCGGTAGAGGACTTCATTTATAGATATGGACATCGTGACTCCATTTATGAAATGAGAGTAGAATATCATCATATGAAAGTTTTGAGGTATTGGATATTAAATCTTAACGTTAAATTTTCAATAGTGTCTATTGAAACATGGCTTCTGGACAAGTCAAATATCCAAGTTCAAAATGTGGTCATATGAGTAAATATGGTAACTTGGAGAGCTATATGCGGTTTATGAGCTCTTGGCGATTACTGATATTCTTCACAATGATACACTTTCTCTAAAAAGGTTGTCTAGGGTATGAGTAAGAAATATTAACTTATCTATCTTTATTTAAGAGTGCAATTTTAGTTCTTTAGTGGAATGAACTAAAATTAATAGATCGGACATAAGTGAATCATTCATTTGTTGATTGTGATTGGGTTGCGTCTATTGGAGCTTAAATTTAGATAGTCCGCAAAGATCCCCAATCCATACGAACTTGCATAGATCACTTGATATATTCTACCGAACCAGTTTAAGGGTCCATATAGAATTGTATTGAGACATGTGAACTTGTTTCTGTTTGTAAAAATGGGTCAAGTTCACATGTGGACTTTTTATTAAGGTCCAATGGATTTAATAAAATAGAAAAATAATATAATGGCCCATATATGGTGTTGAGCGGCAAAGCTATATAGTTTAGCTTAATTATATTATTATTATTTTATTATTTAATTAAATGGAAATTAATTAATTTGGTAATTAATTAATTATTTAATTAAAAGTCAAAATCTTTTTCTAGTAGGAGAAGGTCTTCAAATATTATACTATAGGAAGGAATTCTTTATGGAAAAGAATTCTTGGTCATCAAGTAAATCTACCTAAGGATATGATTCTTGCCCATGAAGTATATCTTTCTTAGGAAAGAACTAAGTCTCCTAAATTAAATATAAGTTGAATTCGGCCAACCCTATATATTTTAGTGCTAGGAATTCTATATATATATATATACATACATACATGGCTTACATAATTTCGGCTAAGGATAAGAATTTTTTAGAGAATTTGGGTACCATAGAATTTTGAGAGAGAAAATTTGTTTTTGCTCTAGAACAAAATTCGATCAAGTTATAGAAATAGTGTGAGATTCGGCAAAGAAGAAAAGGAAGAAAGAACGTTTAGTTTTCTATAGTACACTAGTAGCCTTTACATTAAAAGGTTTTGTGTACAACATCGAATCAAGGTTCACACGAGTTTCAATCAAATTGATTGATAATTCACAAGTGACCTAACATTCTTTGTTTTCTTCTTGAAGGATTATTGTGACTAACAAAAGAAGAAGATTTTGTTTCTTTCCATCCTCAGGTATACAATTAAAGAAAGGGATCTCACACTCCTAGGTGATTCACGTTCATGATTGGATTGGAAGATCTTGCGGATTTAATCCGGCGCTAGTTCAATCGTCACAAGAAAAATGTACGACACTTTTTATATACATCAATTAATCTAAGGTTAATGTTCTTGTTATTATAAAGGGAATTTTATTTATTTATACTGAAACCCTAATTTTTAAATTTTCACACTTCCACTGCGCAATTTTTCCCTACATTTACTATAAAGTTGTAACAAATTGGTGTAATGGATTAAAGATGGTCTACGGGATAACTAGCCTTTGTCCATAATGTTATTATTAAATATTAAGCCTTTAAAAGTGAATGGGATAATCACATGCAATATAGCCAAGCCTATATTAATTAAGCATATTAAAACCCTAATTGTGGGCTAAGGCCTACACAATTTTATTTTATTTGTAGTTATTTATTTATATAAATAGCATGTGAACCATAATGATAAATGTATTTTTAATCTATGTACAAGTTATTATTTAAAAAAATAGAAAAATAAATAATAAATACGAAGTAATCTTCCTTGCATGCTTGCTTTATTATTTCAAAATTAAATTAACGAATTTCATAAAATTTTGTTAAAAAATAACCTCTTTATACAAAAGATATTTGTACCAATCTACCTAAATGTGTCTACTTTAATTTTAAGGATATTAATGTTGATTTTCTAATTAAGAATCAAAATTTTAAAACAGTAGTTATTATTTATTAGTCTCAAATTAAATAATAAATTATAGGAAAAAGAAGAAGAAGCAATAAAGATTAATACCAAAGTGGGGTCCACAAACAGGACAAAAGGCAGACCAGAACTGACTTTGCAAACCTAACTTCGCAAGTTATGAATTTAAAATGATATATATTTTTAAAATTATTAAATTGATATAATAATACTTTTAAGCTAATAACAATAATTAGTAAATAATTTTGATTCGTATTGTACGTCACAATCTCATTCTTCAATCTTCAATGTTCATCACAATCTATATCGGCACTTTGAACAAGCAAAAACCCACCACCACCCTTCCCTTTTTGAGAACTAATAAATTCAATACCTCACTTTATTGTCCATTAACTACTGCTCTTAAAACTTAAAAGCAGTCTTTGGAGTATATATATATATATATTCCATTTCTCTTTAGGGCATGTTTGGCACACCAAGTTGGACTAGAATTGAACAATTTTAGTCTCAATCTAGTGTTTTGTCTAATCCTAGTCTCAATTCGGTGTTTGACATCGTTTTGGACAAGGGATTACAAATCCCGTATGCAAATTTAGCCTCATGATCATAGAACTAATGAAACCCAACACCCACCCTACCTCTATTTATCCTGGGACTATTTCTCACTGCTTGCTCCTTCCATCGGCCGCCATTACAAGACGTCCACATGCCTTCATCTTCCGCGGCCACCGCACCTCTCACTGTTGTTGTTCCAACTGTCATCACTACCACCACCTCTGACACTTACTGATGCTATCTCCTCTCACCATGGCAGATCTAGAATTTTTTTTCCACCATTTTTGTAACAAAGAAATGAGAGAAAGAGATGTGAGGAAAGAGAAGAGGAAGAATTAGAGAATTAGATAAAGAGGGGGATGAAGTTGATTGTTGGATTTGTGAATGAAAATTGTTGGTCGGGGATTTGGAGTTGTGTGGAAAAAAGAGAGAAAGAAAGCAGAGGAGAAAAGAAGAGATGGATCTTGACCGTGGATCTGGGTTGGTGGAGTGGGTGTGGGTTGGTGGAAGTGATTGGGTTTATATTTTTAAGATAAAAAATTTATTTTGTCCAATCTATAATTTACCCAAACACATAATTGGACTATTTTAGTCCAATTTCATATTTCTCCAAATACATCAATTAAATCTAATGGTCCAAATGTGATCGACCCAGAAAGTACATAATTTTGGCCCTCATTCCTGACTCTTTTTGCTTGTTCTAGGGCAATATCCCGTGATTTAACTATGTGAATCAAGTATTTACAGGTTATTTTGGCCACAAGGGCATTGACTAGAGATGAAAGAACTTCAGGTGCAAAAAGTGAAAAAAGGAGAACAAAGGAATCAAAGCCAAGCAATGTTGCGGCTATGTCGTTGGAAAGCAAACAACGACTCAACTTCAATATATGTCGTGGTTTAAATGTCGCTAAACAGACACTGCGACATAATTGCCTAGTTTCAATGAAGTGTCGATATCAGGACACCACGGTAGAGATGAAATAAATCAGTGAATCAATAAGGTCTTGATGTTGCTGGTTTGTCAACTGCGAAACACTTGAAGGACTCAGATCCATATGTTGTTACTTCAATGTTGCTGGCTTCCTAACCACGACAATGATCGAGGAAAAATCATATCAAAATTTTGCCATCAACATGTCGCTGGTTGCCAACCGTAACAAACTAATTGAAGATTGTATAACCGTCTGTCACGGCCTTTGTCGCCATGTACAGACCATGAAAATCAGGTCGCGATACATGCCACATCAAGGAATCTAGTGGTTGCAAGACATCATCTTGGGAGCATATAAATACTTTTCTCATTCATTTTCAAAGAGAGCTTTTGGAAAATGAAACTACACAGTAAAAAGATTGATACCATTGATCCATGTCTCCCAATCTCAATGTTAGCCGAAAATTCGCTCAAGGTGAGGAATATCTGTTAACACCCTTAAGACTACTACCTCAGAGGTCGGGGTCGGGGTCGGGGTAGGTACCCTTCTTATCGGAGTAAGGTGTTAAGAAGGAGGATGTAAAATGGAAACTAAACACTGAAGGAGAAATGTGATAAAATGGCACTGTTTTATTGATTGCTTTTAACTGATTACAAAAAGGAATTAAATCATTCAATTTCTCTCTCTCTTTGAATGGACCGGAGATGGCAACCTCATGCCTGTCGATAAGTGGACAAAGTTTCCTGTTGGTGGCTGTGTTCTGTCAACAAAACCTAGACGACAATGGAGCTTCGTTTTCTAATGGTGAATTTCCATCTTGATTTGTGTGTATCCTAGACCTCCCTTTTTCCATGCATGCCTAGCGTATTTATACTGTAGATTTTAGGTTTAGCTGGTTATTTTCCCGCCTTCAATCATTGAATCACCCCCCCTTATTAGGCGGGATATTACGTTTAAATGTGGTTGACTTTAACTGAGTAACTGATTCGTAGATATCTTGGACGGAGATAATTTTGTTTCCTCTTTGGTCTCAAAAACTAGGCTGCATGCACACATGTAATGGTTAAGTGTACGTTGGAGTTTAGTTCTGATTCTATGTGTTGCTTTGGTAAGGTGCCTCATAGAGGATATCGAACATGGCATTTGTTACTTCGATCGACGAGGTGTGTTTTAGTATTGATATTGTTATTGACCATTTTGGGCCTTCATTGGAGCTTGACCTAACCGTGTTGGCACTTTTTTGGTGATGACAGGGCTTTACAGGCTTCCTCTTTGCCTGGTTGGATAGGTCGAGATTATACCTCGTCGAAGTAAGAGGTCATTGCAAGACAAGTTTGGCACCTTGAAGGTCTCTTGGTGAAAATAGTGATAGTAGCATGCCCTGGGAGAGGTCGCAAGACCCCTCGACCTCGGGGAACCCAGGTCCTCATACATCTACCTAGCTTCGGGCTTCTACCCTAGAATAGAGAGTTTCTCATGGTCACGTTAGTCTTTATTTGGTGAGCTGGGATACGTGTGAGATGCTCAGATGGTATGGGCGGCCTCACCTTGCTCCTGTAGGATCAAGTGGTAACTTGACCTCGAGAACCTTGGTATCTTGTTACATAAGCCCAAATTTGGATCCTTGCATGAAGGTTGGAGGGTGGAAAATTTCCTTTTGATCCCTAGCCAAATTTGGCTATTAACAGAAGTCCCCTCTGACTTGAACAATGGTGAATAATTCAGGGTTGGAGTCAGATTCCTACCTCACATGGGAAATTTTCCGTCTCCAAACAGGTTGCTAGAATTTGGAAAAAATCTTCTTCTTAAATGTAGTGACTATGTGTCAAGTAAGGGAGTGGCCTCTTATTTGAAAAAAGAGAGATATTTTTGACCGTACACGGGTATCGAGGTGAAAACCTCGTCTCCTAGATAACACCCTCGTCATCGTCTACTTCTCTATCACACCTATATAATCCCAGCTTCCCCTTTGCTTCCCTCACACTTCTAAAATCTCTTCTTTTAAATTTCAAAAGACCTTAACTTTTCTCAATTTCCAAGCCACTTCTTTTCTTTTCGAGCTTCGGACCGAATTCTCTGTTTGAACCATGTCACATTCTGGTAGTGACAGTATTGAGAATGGTAGAGAGGGAGTCCTCAAATTCCGCTAGAAAAAATGAGCTCAGGAAGAAGATAGTGGGGAAAGCGATGCCCCTTCTCTTCAAATGAGCCGCCACTTCAGCCGGGACATCGCTATCGGGGTCGGGTTTTCAAACAATCTAGATGCCCCAATGGAAATTGTGGAAAGAGACTCTGATGGGGAGTCAGGAGAGTTTGAGGTAGCAGGAGGTTAGGCGAAGCTTCCACCGTCGCAGTAGGAGGGGTGCTCACTCTTTTATATGATTTTAGGATCATTCTTGACTCCACCGCCACCGTCGAATCAATTAATTACCTGAGGTAGAGGTTTGGCATCCCCGATAGTGTCTCGAATACCGTTCCCTATAGGAACTATGATGTATTCACTCCTCCACCCGGTGTGTGTCTTATCTACACTACTGCTTCTACTAGTGGGGTCAGGTTGCCTCTCCATCATTCTCTTCAACGAGCCTTTTTTGGCCTACAACTTGGTCCTCTTCAATTGACGCCTGGGTTCTGAAGACACATGGTGGGCTTTCTCATGCTATGGAAAGAACAATGCGAGAGGGATGGTGTCGATCGGGAACCAAAATCTGACTAGCTAGGGTCCATTTTCCAAGTTACTGCTAACTCCCTGGTTCGAATGGGCAATTCTTACCTTCGGTAAAGAACCGCCTGAACTTCATAGTCCTCGGTGCTACCAAGAAGGATAACCCTTGGAAGGAATAATGGGTGGTGATAAGTGGAGATTGAGGGGCTCGATCTTCATCGGCGGCACAGAGCACCAGGTCCCAACCCGGTTTAGTGGCAAGTCAATCTGGGAAAAATTTTCCCTTACCTCGCTGAATCCTGACCGATTCTGGAGGCGATCGTTGTGTGGAACTTTGTTAATCTAAAGTATGGACGTTTTTGACCCCATCCGGGTGAACCGGTATCTGAGTATTTATGCTCTTTCCCCTGGTGTGTCAATATTTCTCCGTTTTTGTTACTTTGACTCCTTTGATTGTTACTCGTTTATTCTATCTCCTTGTTCAGCTTCAGTTGTCCTTTACCAGCACAGTAGGAGCCCCGCTTGATAAACAATGCTCTTCATCCCCTAGGTCCTGTCTCACATAGGCCTCTGTTTATTCAAGCTGTCAGGATTTATCCTCCTCTTGTGGTAATGAAGGGTTGTGGGCGCATCCTCACTGGGATCCCCATGACACCTTCAGCCAACCTCTCTGGCCCTTCTACTAAGATGGAAGTGTTTGCTTCTCGGCTGTCAAGGATGAGAAGTTAGGGTTCTGCTGCCCCAGCTGCTGCTCATCCTCCTCATTCTGTTCTCGCATCTACTTCTACTACTGTAGCTCTCATTCTACCTCGTCCCCCTGCTTCAGTGCCTTCTTGACCTGAGGGGGATCCTGAGACAACTCCTACTACCAGTTCTACTGCTCACAGACCTCGACTGAGGTTCTCCAAACAAAGCGAGGTCCTTGATCGGTTTGCCCTTTCCTGCCCGGACGGTGGTCTAGATCACATGACCTTCTTGCCTTCTGAAGCTCTGATCACCAAGGGTTCCACTCTTATAGCCGAGGTAAGAGCGTAGTCTTATCTTTTTCTATTGTTGTTAAGGCACTCATATACCTGGTAAATGGTTGCTAACTGACTTGATTGTTGTTTGTTGCAGACTTTCAAATGTAATGTAGCGGTGGGTCATTAGATGGCCTCGTTGAAAACTCATGCTAAAAACGCCGAGTCTGATGCTGAGAAGGTCAGAGGGGAGTTCGTTTATACTTAGGGTGCGATGTAGGCAATGGGCTTGACTTTGGACAAGGTCAAGAAGAAATTGTACGAAACTCGCCATGACCTAGAGGGAACGAAACGCACTATTAATACTCAGACTCTTAAGTTAGAGCAGCGCGCTATGGAGAGGAACTCATGGAGGAAAAAAGTCAGGGAGCAAACAAAGGAGATCAAAGCTTTACATGCTCGAGTAACTAGCTTGGAGGCTGAGGTAGACTCCTTATTTGGTGATGGTATTTTCTACGTTGCCTTCTAAGCTGCGCAAGCGTTGCCTCCTCCATTTGACCTGTCTACCATCGTTGACTTGAACCGGAAAGAGATATTGGAAAGGGCAAAAAAACTGTCTACCCTGACTGATGATAGGGTAGGGCCCTCTAAGACTACAGGTGCTGAAGAAAGTGAAAATGGTGAGGAACAACAGTCTGGGTCGCCGCGGTCCCACGTGTTCCTAAGGGTGTAGAAGAAAGACTGTCACCTGCTTAAGATGCGATGGAAGATCAGTCAGCCTTCAGGGAGGTGGTACAAGACTAGACTGATCTAGCTTTGGTAAAAGTCGTGACTGATCTAGTGGAAAAGTAACTTGAGGTTGGGGTGACTGAAAATACAAACACGGTTAAATGCTCAAGGCTAACCTAGAAGGGGGGTGAATAAGTTAGACACCTTTTTCGACTCCCTTGAAACAAACAAAAGTTTGCCCCTCTAGATTGCTTGTATCACAATATATATATATATATATCAATTAAAGACAATTAATTAATATATAAAACATGTATAATGTGATACAAACAAGCATCCACAACACATAGACAATTTATATTATAGTAAGGAAGTCAACTTACATATAAAATTCTATCCATAGTATTCAAATTACAAATACAAATATAAGAGAGATAGGGATAGAGAAAAGTTGACACAAGATATAACGTGGTAAAACTCCGAAGAGGAAACATCCACGGGTTAGCAACCACCGGCAAACAAAATCCACTAGTAGATAAGACAAGTACAATCTCTCAAGTGACATATTCACCTAGAAACTACCCTCCTATCCTACTTAAGAATACGTCACCCTTTTGCCCAACATTTCGATGCCTCACACCTCTTGCCAAGACTTTCTCGGTCACCCTTCCGGATCCTCATGACCCTAGGCAAGACTATATTGCTCACCCTTCCGAATCCTCAAGACCCTAGGCAAGACTTCCTTGCACACCCTTCCGGATCCTCACGACCCTAGGCAAGACTTCCTTGCTCACCCTTCTGGATCCTCACGACCCTAGGCAAGACTTTCCTGCTTGACATTCCGAGGTGTCCCACCTCTTGTAAAGACTTCCATGCTCAACAACATAGGCCTCACACCTACTGTCAAGACTTCCTTCTCGCAAGGGATCTAGGTGATCATGAATGCCAAACATAAACAAGCACGCAACATAGAAAAAGATGATCAACAAATTCTATGGAAAATACTAGACATATGCATGAATGCACATAACAAATGTAGTCTAGTCAATCATACATGTTTAATCCATCTAGATCATGTAAAAGATGTTCAACATTAATTACAACCTCGATACATGTATAGATCTAAAACTTGAATTACAAGATGTGTTCAATTAATACATGATCAAGTTTAATCATATATACCAAACATGTTCTAGAGCATATTATATTCATAAAAGCAATCAAGCACTTGAATAGCTCAAAGAACAACACAACATGTATTATACAGAGAGATCGGCCAAAGAGAGCCTAATACATGTGAGGAACTATTTTTCACAAAATTAATCAATTAAAGATCATCAAATAGTCCTAGATTCAAAGCTAGCACAAAACAATCCCAAACATGTGAAAACATAGGCAAAATAAAAACCTAACTCAACATGTGAGATTTCAATTGAGACTCAATCTAGTTTTAAATGAGTTCAAAAATCAAATCCAAACAATCACAAAACACATATATATAGAGGAGAAGAAAACCTAAGGCAATTGGAAAATATTTAAGAGAAAACTTTAGGAGAAAATCAATACCTTAGTAAACTTGAGACAATCCCGTTTTTGTGTGATTAGACACCAAAAAATGCAGCAAACCAACTCAATCCTTCTAAGAAAAGATAGAGGATGTTTAGATGAACACTCTCAACTTTGGATCACTCAAATCGGAGCTCAAATGAGAAAAATAGAGTGTTTGGAAGGTGAGAAAGTTAGAGTTTCAAATTCTTCTCTTAAAATGAATTGTGAGAGGGAAAGGAAATATAAAGGAGAGGGAAAGATTAGAGGGTGAAATGACCAAGAAGGACAAGGTGCAACCAAGCTTGCCTACTGCCCGAGATGGCGCATGGGCATCTCGGGGCAGCAAGCCTTCTTGCCTGAGATGGCCATGTGCCATCTCGGGAAAGAAGAGCATGGTTCTGTCTTCTTTTTCCCTCGACCTCCCTTCATATTCTTCGACTGTTTTTCGGTTTTTGATCTTGGAATTTGAATCTGTTAACGGATTACGGACCATGACTCTCTCATGGACATGGACATATAAGATACTCAACCCAAAAAATAAGAAATCGACTCGATATACGAATATGAAGACAATGTGCACAACATGAGTTGAAAGTGTAGTATCTTATGACTTAGAACTTGAAATTGAAAGTGTGAGTAACCAAAGTGTTTGGAACTCAATCAAGAATAATTTAAGACTGAAATCAAGTTCAATATCCATGTTTTACAAATATATACACATACAAACACAATTCACACTAGAATGCAAACGACATAAAGATAGTCTCCAATCATGCATTTTGCAAAACATGTTATTTTCATACCAATGCATGAGCATTCATCTTCAAGTGTGTGAATGTGTTATAAATGGTGCACAACGATGCAGGGACACAAATGTATGATTTGTGTGTGTGTGCCTTAATGGTGAACAACTATATAGGGACACAAATGTATGAATTGTGTATGTATGCCTAAGCCTTGTAAGAGAAAGATAAGGTCTTAAAATACCTTTGTAGAACCATATGACATCCTTTCTCTTTGAAGACTTTGAACTTGCTTTGACTAGTTGTTCCTTCTTCTTTGAAGCTTGAATCATCATGAATTTAAACAACTAAATCATTACAAGTAAACATCATTTTGATATGGAACTAATACCAACATAATCTAAAACCTAATAGTAACCTCGACTTTTTGAAGCGAGATAATTCCTTCTGAGATCCCAGTTGAGGTTGCTCAGGTGCTTATTACTGAATAGGTCAATGAGCAGGTAGGAGGAAATCACCACGTGGAGGCCGATGCATAGCCCTGATCTTGATTCTATCTACCAGAAAAAGGGGGTGGGCACCCTATTTTATCATGAACTAGATCTCTAATCTCTTTTCACCTATTTTTTTATAGCCCAGAACTAGGGGATGAGCTCCTTACTTGATTTGTTATGGACTGATTTGGGATTGGGAGGGGGGAGGGGGGAGGGGGAATAGGCTCCCCTTCTAACTGAGGTAGCCTGCTGGGGTGATAGGCTCCATCTTCATGAATAATGGAACGTGAAAATACAAATACGGTTAAATGCTCAAGGCTAACCTAGAGGGGGGGGGGGGAGGTGAATAGGTTAGACACCTTTTTCGACTTCCTTAGAAACAAACAAAAGTTTATCCCTATAGATTGCTTGTATCACAATATATATATTGATATATATATATATATATATATATATATCAATTAAAGACACTTAATAAATATATAAAACATGTAAAGTGTGATACAAACAAGCAACGATAATACATACACAATTGACATTATAGTAAGGAAGTCAACTTACATATAAAGTTCTATCCATAGTATTCAAATAATAAATACAAATATAAGAGTGATAGGAATAGAGAAAATTTGACACAAGATATAACGTGGTAAACCTCCGAAGAGGAAACTTCCACGGGTTAGAAACCACCGGCAAACAAAATCCACTGGTAGATAAGACAAGTACAATCTCTCAAGTGACCTCTTCACCTAGATACTACCCTTCTATCCTACTCATGAATATGTCACCCACTTGCTCAACATTCCGATGACTCATACCTCTTGTCAAGACTTCCTCGCTCACCCTTCCGGATCCTCACGATCCTAGGCAAGACTTCCTCACTCATCCTTACGGATCCTCACGACCCTAGGCAAGACTTCCTTACTCACCCTTCCGGATCCTCACGACCGTAGGCAAGACTTCCTTACTTGACATTCCGAGGTTAGACTTGACATTCCGAGGTCTCTAACCTCTTGCTAAGACTTTCATGCTCAACAACATAGGTCTCACACCTATTGTCAAGACTTCCTTCTCACAAGGCATCTAGGTGATCATGGATACAAAACGCAAACAAGCACGCAACATAGAATGTTATCATCAACACATCCTACGGAAAACACTAGACATAAGCATGAATGTACAAACCAATTGTTGTCTAGTTAATCATGAATGTTTAATCCATATAGATAATGTAAGATATGTTCAACATTAATTACAACCTAGATACATGTATAGATCAAAAACTTGAGTCACAAGATATGTTCAATTAATACATAATCAAGTATAAATCTCTTATACCAAAAATATGTTAAAATCATGTGACAAAGTCATTTAGATTAAAGCAAGAGTTCTAGAGCATATTATCTATTCATGAAATCAACTAAGCACAAGAATAACTCATAAGAACACAAGCACATGTATCATAGTGAGATTTCGGCCAAAGAGAGCCTAATACATGTGAGGAACTATTTTTCACAAAATCAATCAATTAAAGCTCATCAAATAGTCCTAGAATCAATGCTAGCATAATGCAATCCCAAACATGTGAAAACATAGGCAAAATCAAAACCTAACTCAACAAGTGAGATTTCAATTGAAACTCAATCTAGCTTTAAATGAGTTCAAAACTCAAATCAAAACAATCACAAGACACACACACACATACACACACACACACACATACACACACACACACACACACACACACACACATATATATATATATATATATATATATATATATATATATATTGAATAAGAAAACCCAAGGCAATTGACCAAGTTTAAAAAAAAATTGAGAGAAAATCAATACCTTAGTTGATTTGGTGCAATCCTGTTTTTGTGAGGTTAGACTCCAAAAACAGCAATAAAACAAACTTAAACCTTCAGAGAAAAGATGGAAGATAAATAAAAAAACACTCTCAATTTTGAATCACTCATATCAGAGTTCAAATGAAGAAGTTATGGTGTTTAGAGGATGAGAAAATTTGGGAGAAAATTCTACACTCAAATTTTGAATCTCTTTTCAGAATGAAATGTGAGAGGGAAGAGATATATAAAAGAGAGGGAAAGAATAGGGCATGAAATGACCAAAAAGGACAAGAAGCAGCCAAGCTTGCTTGCTGCTCGAGATGACCCGTGGGCATCTCGGGGCAGCAAGCTTTCTTGCCCGAGATGGCCACGCGCCATCTCGGGAAAGAAGAGCTTTGTGCTGTCTTCTTTTTCCCTCGACCTCCCTTCGCGTTCTTCGACTGTTCTCCGACCTCCAAACTCAGAATTCAAATCTGTTTGCAGATTATGAACGATAACTCTCTCACAAACATGGAAATATAAGATACTCAACCCAAAAAATATTTGACTCGATATATGAATACGAAGACAATGTACACAACACGAGTTGAAAGTGTACTATCTTTTGACTTAGAACCGGAAATCAATAGTATGAGTAACTGAAATGACTGGAACTCAATCAAGAATGATTTAAGACTAAAATCAAGTTCAATATCTACGTTATACAAACATATATACATACAAACACAATTCACACTAGAATGCAAACTACATAGAGATAGTCTCCAATTATGCATTTTCATACCAATGCATGGGCATTCATCTTCAAGTGTGTGAATGCGTTATAAATGGGCACAACGATGTAGGGACACATATGTATGATTTGTGTGTGTGTGTGCCTATAATGGTGCAAAACTATGCAAGGACACAATTGTATGAATTGTGTGCGTGTCTTTAATGGTGCACAACTATGCAGGGACACAAATGTATGAATTGTTTGTGTGTGCCTTTAGCCTTGTAAGAGAAAGATAAGGTCTTAATATACCTTTGTATAACCATATAGCATCCTTTCTCTTTGAAGACCTTGTACTTGCTTTGACTAGTTGTTATTCCTTCTTTGAAGCTTGAATCATCATGAATCTTAGACAACTAAATCATTATAAGTAAACATCATTTTGATATGGAATTAATGCCAACATAATCTAAAACCTAACAGTCCCCCCCTTTGGAAAAATTCCATGTCAAAACACTTATACATATATTACAAATATAAAAATGAAGATAGGTCACAAAATCACTCCCTCACATTACAATGAGTAAGATTACTAGAACTAATCTTCATCAACTCTTGAACTTTATCTTGATCTTCTCTTGAAGCAACCTACAAATCATCTCAAAGCACAATGCATATACAAGAGAAAACAACAAATGACAACATATAATATGGATAAGAATATACATTTAAAGTCCACATATACATGTATCTACCCCTCAATACATGCCAAATCACAAAAAAAATTCTTAACTAAATCTTAAGACTAATTATTACAAGCCATTAAGTTTAAAAGTTCACAAAAACAACATAAAAATAAACTAAGCAACTAGCATACTAGCATATACTCTTTCTCCCCCTTTTTGACATGAAATGACGCCAAAAGATTAAGAAATATACCTCAAAGACCAAATACTAGTCCCTTGTTCCACCAATGAAAGTCTTGCAAGTAGTCGATCTAACATAATGCTTGAGTGGTGGTCTTAAGGTCGAAGCAATGCACTCCTCCAATTCTTTTATCCTAGCAACTTATTGAACAACTATAGCACTAAGTTCATCAACCTTCTCCTTCAATTGTATAGCCCAATCCGGTAGAATATTTGTGCTAATCACATGACTATCAACTTGAGAACTACTAAATAGTCCAAAAATATCACAAGTCTTACCCTTATTCTTAAAGGACATGTATGACACACATTTATCACAATATTTTTCCAATGGTTGAACTAACACATCATCTTCTCTACTCTTAATCCCACGAGCTAAACACAATGAAATTATAAACCTCGGTAATGCGAGCTTTTTATCATCTCTAGTAGAGAAAGCCGCATTATCAATGTAATACATGAGAAAATCTCCAAGGTTTATAGGTTGATTAGTTACCAAGGCATACACTATTTTGACCTTGTCCTTATTCAACTCGGTTGAATTCGAAGATCCAATAATGTTAGTGCAAATGAATAGATGCCAAAATACACTAGCTTTAGTTAACTCATGTTGACTAATGTATGCTCTATTTTTCCACTCAAAAGAAACATTGTCACAAAGAGTTCTACCTATGATATTTAGATTCTCAATAACATCCACATCTAGAAATTTAGATTCTATATCATTGGATAGCCTAAGAAACTTGTTAATATTTTCCAGGTTAACTCTAAATACAATACCCCTAACTTCCATCAAAGCATCTAACAAGGTGGCACTTTCCTTATATTCATGATAGAACTCTCTAACAAGAGTATCATTTACAATTCCTAACATGCTCACCCAAGATTCCCATTTTCTATACTTTAAGTACTTAAGAACATAAGAATCTTTACACTTACCAAAGTCAATGTCTCTCTCTTGAAATATCTTCTTTGCTCAAAGATCCCTAAATCTTTTATCCTTGAAGTTTTGGATCCTTTTGAGGTAGACTTGGTTTTCACAACGGGATTCAATTGATTTCCACTTCCTGTAATCTTAGTTCTTCCCATTTTCTTGTGTGATAAGATGCTATACACATACAACAAAAGTGAGTGAAAACAAAACAAGCACATTAGTCACAAAGATATAAAACAAAGACATATTACTTAAGAATGAATCAATATGCAAGACAAAGATAGTGAGTAATATCTTACAAGTGTCGTTAAGTCAAAATATGCCAACATGTAACAAAATGAAGAATGTGAACACTGTAGGGAAAAAACCACGCGCAACGGAAGCGTGAGAAAATTTATTAAAAATAAGGGTTTGTGTATAAATAAAAGATTTTCCTTTTAATAACTAGAACCTTAACACTAGATTAATTGATGTACATAAAAAGTATCATACTTTTTTTTTTCGTGACGATTGAACTAGCGACGAATTGAATCCGTAAGATCTTCGAATCCAATCACGAACGTGAATCAACTAGGAGTGTGGGCTCCCTTTCTTTAAATTGTATACCTGAGGATGGAAACAAACAAAATCTTCTTCTTTGTTAGTCACAATAATCCTCCAAGAGAAAAACCAAGAACGTCCGGTCACTTTTGAATTATCAATCAATTTAATTGAAACTCGCGTGAACCTTGATTCAATGTTGTACACTGTACTATTGAAAAAAAAAACGTTCCCCTTTTTTCTCTTCTTGGCCGAATTCACACTATCTCTATGAGTTGGTCGAATTTTGTCCAGAGTAAAAAACAAATTTTTCTCCCTCAAAATTCTCTCTTGCTAGGCCAAATTCTCTTCTTGAAAATTACTTAGCATGGCCGAAATTCATCTCATAGAAAAACTTATGGTGGCCAAAATTAACATACATATATATATAGGATCATAAATCCTCTACTAAGAAGGATTTACTTGGTTGGCAAGAATCATTTCCTTCGGTGGATTTATTTGGTAGTTAAGAATCCTTATCTAAAAGGAATTCTATCATATATATATATATATATATATATATGGGCTGGCCGAAATATCATTGGATATATATTAGGATCACAAATCATTTCCTAAGAAGGATTTACTTGGTAGTTAAGAATCCTTTCCTTAAGTAGATTTACTTGGTGGTTAAGAATCCTTTTCTAAATGAATTATATCCTACACCAAGACACCTAATCCAACTCAATTGTGTATTCGTAACCATATTAAAGACTTCCTAATTTGATTAGATAAATAATTCATTTTATTTATCTACTTATCAAATATAGTCTTTAATATTAAGCCGAAATTTCATTGGATATATATTAGGATCACAAATCATTTCCTAAGAAGGATTTACTTGGTAGTTAAGAATCCTTTCCTTAGGTAAATTTACTTGGTGGTTAAGAATCCTTTTATAAATGAATTTTATTCTACACCAAGACACATAATCAAACTCAATTGTGTATTTGTAACCATATTAAAGACTTCATAATTTGATTAGATAAATAATTCATTTTATTTATCTACTTATCAATTATAGTCTTTAATATTAATTATACTACCAACAATAGTATAATTTTAGGAGACCAACTCCTATTAGGAAAAAGATTTTGACTTTTAATTAAATAATTAATTAATCAACAAATTAATTAATTTCCATTTAATTAAATAATAAAATAAAAATAATATAACTTAAGCAATTCTTAATAGCTTTGCCGCCCAACACATGTATATAGGCAATATATTATTTTTCTTATTTTATCAAATCCATTGGACCTTAATAAAAAAATCCACATGTGAACTAGACTCATTCTTACAAAAAGAAACAAGTTCACATGCCTTAATACAATTCTAGATGGACCTCTAAATTGGTCCGGTAGAATATATCAAGTGATCCATGCAAATTCGTATGGATTGGGGATCTTGGCGGGCTATCTAAATTTAAGCTGCAATAGACACAACCCAATCAAAATCAACAAATGATTCACTTAGGTCCAATCTATTTAATTTTAGTTCATTTCACTAAAGAACTAAAATTGAACTATTAAATAAAGATAGAATAAGTTGATGTTACTCATTCATACCCTAGACAACATTATTGGAGAAAGTGTATCCTTGTGAAGAATACCAGTAATCGCCAAGAGCTCATAGACCACATATAGCTCTCCAAGTTACCATGTTTACTCATATGACCACATTTTGAACTTGGATATTTTGACTTGTCCAGAAGCCATGTTTCAATAGACACTATTGAAAACTTAACGTTAAGATTTAATATCCAATATCTCAAAACATCCATATTATGGTATTCTACTCTCATTCAATAAATGGAGCCACGATGTCCATATCCGTAAATGAAGTTCTCTATCGATTAACAAATGAATACCACTAAACTATCGAGGATAGACTATGCTATATAATCGTACTCATTGATGGCTCAAATGATAACACTTGCAACCATAAGTCCATCATTTATCTTAGGATTGAGATAGACTCTCCGATTGTCTTCAAATGAAAACATTTATCCATTAATGGTTGTAGATAAAGTATTTCACTGTGATCCAATTCAATGCACCCAGTGCATTCTTTTGCCCAAAGACACCACACTTTGATGATTTTAGACTCATCATAACACATTTAATCCCACTCAAATGCTAGCAAAAGAATCTACAACTTTGACAAGATAAAGACGCCCAACCTTTTATCTTAAGTTGTGAATGTTATTCAAGACTAACTAAAGAATTGTGTCTACCTCATACATATCTAGATGTATGAACAATTCTTCTTTTCTCATAGTCTTTTGACCTTATGATTATTTACTTTTGACAATTATAATAATTAAACTATAAATGCTATAAGATTTGTTATACTATAAATCACTTTATTAATATGAAAAGATTGTCAAATACATTATTATACTCTTGCTATCGAGCATAATCCTAACAAACACATCATAAAAGAGAACAATGACTAGCATACAATACTCCCCCTTGATAAATGCCATAACTAAAATCAATGATAGTGTAAAGTTCACAAAGATGTTCACACAATTACACATTCAAGCAATTTAAAGAAATATCAATAAAATAAGCTTCATATGCTAAGAGAGATACACAAAGATTTTCAAGTTCTCTCATAATTCTTCAACAATTACTAAAATATCAACATACTCATAAACAAAGTGTGTGTGTGTGTGTGAAAGATATGCTTCAAATATATATCAAGAAGTAGTTTGATAATCAACATGCAAACAATTTCCAACATCTATTCATCTTAAGCTTTTTCCATCCGGAATTTTTGCTTTTAAGAGAATAGATTTCAACATATGAGCGTGTGTGTGCATGTGGCTCGTCATCCCATTTCTGTTTTTCAACCCGAGCTCATTTGATTGTTCAACTATACTCCTTTTTAAGCTTTCCTCCTTTTGTTTTTAGGCTTTGAATCAAAGAATTTTCTTTTCATGATTCCATTTCATCACTTTTTTTATTTTCCTTTTTTTTAAACATAAACAAAATTCACTTCATGACGGCTTTCACTCATCACAATAGTGTAGCTCTTTCCAATATTGGGTAGCTTTCACAACCAATGTGTGTAGCTCTTTCCATGAAGGTGCTCGTTGAGTTCTATGTATTTGCCGAAGCAAAGTGGATACTAACCATAGGTCATTTTAAATTTACTTAAGCATAAAAACTTCAAGGTGTATCCAAAGTTTACATATTAGTAAACTCAACCTACTAGCAAAACATATAGGTGAAGCAAAGTGCAATTTTAGAAAACCAAGATTTTATGGCTCATAAGCACATGATCTAAAAGCAATAATTAGAGACTTATTCAAGATCATTACTTCTCTAATGAGTAGCTTTCCAAGAATATGAAGCTCATATTTTCAAAAGTAATGCTACTCAATATACTATACACAAACAATCATCAAAGTTAAGATCAATGTGAACAATATCACTATTAGATCCTAAAATAGCAAATGTCAATGAGAATCATATGTATGCTATACAAAATTCTCTAATATGACATGCTATGAGATGTATACCAAAGATTGAGTCAAAAGAATGAATATCTAAGAGAACATGCATTAGAGTATAAAGATACCTTTTGCATATTATATTCACCAAATATCATACTTCCGCCCTTTTTATGAGCACTCTTGCCTTGAATGTCCTCATGACACCAAGTTGACGATGTTTCACAACCAGAGTATAAAAAACATAATATCTCAACTCAACCAACACATATATCAAAAGAACTTATCTAAAGTTAACCAACAAATTTCGACCATCATAACAAACATGATGTGAGATAACCAAGTTCATACCGATACATGGAGTATCCACAGCTTAGCAAGCTAGAATTCTCAACACAATTGATATATTGCCTCAAAGCTACCTCACATGTGCTTCTTACATTAGCAATACGAGCACTCATCCTTGAATCACTTGTTCTTGGGTGTACCTACACAAACATTTCCAATATCATCCTAACTATGTTAAATCTAGAGTAAAGTCCTTCTATTACTTGATTAACAAGAATATCATTAATACTCTCTTCCTTAACATTTTCAACACAAGCTTTGTCAAGTTGAACAAGATTATCTTTTTTTCTACTCCATAACTTCTTTTCATGCTTAGCAATATTATCATGTTTCTCAACTTTCAAAGCCTTAGCATGTTCAAGTTGAAGTTTAATCTCATTATCTCTAGATTCATTCCCTAATTTGAATTTTTCAATAAATTTATAACACTTGGGCTTAATGTGACCTATTGTATTGCAATAATGGCAAACTGGAATAAAAGACGAGATTGTACCTTTTGGAGTTGAACTAGCTTCACTAGGAGTCTACAAAGATACCTTGTTTGCCAACTTCTTCTTGGCTTTTGATCTTCTCTTCTTATGTGGTTTCTTGTCAATCACTACTTTTTCCAAGTGAGTAGGAAGTGGTGCTTCCAAGGGCTCATCTTCAACTACCAAGTCGTCTTCACCACTATGAGAGTTAACAAGATTCCTAACACTAGACACTTACCGAATCATTCACTAAGTCCTTGATGGCCTCCTTAGCCGTGTTTATCTCTTCCATTAATTCTTGGTCTCTCTTCTTCAAAGAAGATATCATTCCATCCTTCTCGAGGTTTATTTTTTCAAATTCTCTAAACTTATTCATAATATCACCTTTCTCACCAAGAAGTTTACAAGTAACAATCACAAACTCATTTAGTTGTTTCTTGATCAAATCATCTTTCTCAACTACCTCTTTTAGAGCATTATCTCTAGTTTCTTCAAGCTTCTCTATCTTGGCCAACAACTCAAGATTGGTAAGAATTGAACTAGAGTTTCCATGATGATTTGCATCAGAGTTCTTATTCAAAGATATTGTACCCTCAATATTTAGTGAAGAGTGAGAAGCTGTTAAAGCTACAAAGTTGCTCACTAATATTTCATTACTTGAAGACTCATTATAACAACTCTCATCATCACTAGAGTCATTATCACTCCAAGTAGCCGTCAACACTTTTCCTTTTTTGTCTTTCTTAGATGGCTTCTTGGTGCACTCACTAGCAAAGTGATGGAAACCATGACAATTGTAGCATTGAACACTTTTCTTGTCCACGGCTTGACTATTCTTCCCATTACTTGGAGATGATGGTTTCTTAACTCCCTTTTCGTTAGAAAACTTGCCTTTAGGCTTGGCATTCTTCTTTAGAAACTTCATGAACTTTCTAATTAAAAGAGCCATCTCTTTATTTTCATCATCACTCTCCTCTTCAATAGCATTGAGTGTGATTCCCTTACTCTTAATCTTTGGCTTCAAGCACATCTCATATGTTTGGAGAGACCTAAGCAACTCATCAATATTCATGCTATCCACATCCTTGCTTTCCTCAATGGTCGTCACCTTTGATTTAAATCTCTTAGGAAGAGACCTAAGGATTTTCCAATTTAAACGCTCTCTTGAGATAGGTACTTCAAGTGCTTGACATTGATTAGCAATTTTAAGAAGCTGGAATTGGAAGTCTTCAAACTTTTCTTCTTCACCCATACTGAAACCTTCAAATTGTGATGCCAACATCTGAAGCCTTGATTTCTTCACCGCTAAGGTTCCTTCATTAGTAACTTAGAGAGTATCCCAAGCCTCCTTTACGGATTCAAAATTTTGAATGTAGGAGAATTGATACCCATCAACTCCTCTAAAGATGGCATTCATAGCACGGTGGTGCCATTTAGCAACCTCAAACTCATTCATTGTCCATTCACTCATTGGCTTGAGTATCACGGTTCCATTTTCTTGAACCTTGGTAGGAGGACTATAACCTTCTTCCACTACCATCCACCCCCTTTCATCAATAGAGCGAATGTAGGCCTTCATCCTCAACTTCCAACACCTAGAGTTAGTGCCTTAAAGTAATGGTGACCTAGTATTAGAGGCTTCTTCCGCCATTACATAATCTTGTAAACCCATGACATGAAAGCTTTACAAATACCGTGAATGTATCACCTGAATGCTCACTAAGTACAATCTAGTGTCCTGCTCTGATACCAATTGAAAATACAAGCACAGTTAAATTCTCAAGGCTAACTTAGAGAGGGGTGAATATGTTATACACTTTTTTTGACTCCCTGAGAAACAAACAAAAGTTTATCCCTCTAGATCGCTTGTATCACAATATATATATATATATATATATATATATATATATATATATATATATATGTCAATTAAAGATACTTAATCAATATATAAAACATGTAAAGTGTGATACAAAAAAGCAACCATAATACATACACAATTGACATTATATTAAGGAAGTCAACTTACATATAAAACTCTATCCATAGTATTCAAATAACAAATACAAATATAAGAGAGATATGAATAGAGAAAAGTTGACACAAGATATAACATGGTAAACCTCCGAAGAGGAAACATCCACGGGTTAGCAACCATCGACAAAATCCACTAGTAGATGAGACTAGTACAATATCTCAAGTGACCTTTCACCTATAAACTACCTTTTTATCCTACTCATGAATATGTCACCCTCTTGCTCAACATTTCGAGGTCTCACACATCTTGTCAAGACTTCTTCGCTCACCCTTCCGGATCCTCACGACCCTAGGCAATACTTCCTTGCTCACCCTTCCGGATCCTCACGACCTTAGGTAAGACTTTCTTGCTCACCCTTTTGAATCCTCACGACCCTAGGCAAGACTTCCTTGCTCAACCTTCCAGATCCTCATAACCCTAGGCAATACTTCCTTGCTCACCCTTCCGGATCCTCATGGCCCTAGGTAAGACTTCCGTGCTTGACATTTCGAGGTGTCCCACCTCTTGCAAAGACTTTCATGCTCAACAACATAGGTCTCACACCTATTGTCAAGACTTCCTTCTCATAAGGCATCTAGGTGATCATGAATATAAAACGCAAACAAGCACGCAACATAGAATGTTATCATCAACACATCCTACGGAAAACACTAGACATAAGCATGAATGTACAAACCAATTGTTGTCTAGTTAATCATGAATGTTTAATCCGTATAGATAATGTAAGATATGTTCAACATTAATTACAACCTAGATTCATGTATAGATCAAAAACTTGAGTCACAAGATATGTTCAATTAATACATAATCAAGTATAAATCTCTTATACCAAAAATATGCTAAAATCATGTGACAAAGTCATTTAAATTAAAGCAAGAGTTCTAGAGCATATTATCTATTCATGAAATCAACTAAGCACAAGAATAACTCATAAGAACACAAGCACATGTATCATAGTGAGATTTCGGCCAAAGAGAGCCTAATATATGTGAGGAACTATTTTTCACAAAATCAATCAATTAAAGCTCATCAAATAGTCCTAGAATCAATGCTAGCATAATGCAATCCCAAACATGTGAAAACATAGGCAAAATCAAAACCTAACTCAACATGTGAGATTTCAATTGAAACTCAATCGAGCTTTAAATGAGCTCAAAACTCAAATCAAAATAATCACAAGACACATATATATATATATATTGAAGAAGAAAACCCAAGGCAATTGACCAAGTTTTAAAAGAAAACTTTGAGAGAAAATCAATACATTAGTTGATTTGGTGCAGTCCCATTTTTATGAGGTTAGACTCCAAAACAGAAATAAAACAAACTTAAAACTTCAGGGAAAAATAAGGATGACTAGACAAATACTCTCAAATTTGAATCACTTAGATCGGAGTTCAAATGAAGAAGTTATGGTGTTTGGAATGAAATGTGAGAGGGAAAGAATAGGGTATGAAATGACCAAAAGAGACAAGAATTAGCCAAGCTTGCTTGCTACCCGAGATGGCACGTGGGCATCTCGGGGCAGCAAGCTTTCTTGCCCGAGATGGCCACGTGCCATCTCGGGAAAGAAGAGCTTTGTGCTGTCTTTTTTTTCCCTCGACCTCCCTTCGCGTTCTTCGACCATTCTCCGGTCTCCGAACTCGGAATTTTAATCCATTTATGGATTACAAACCGTAACTCTCTCACAAACATGGGCATATAAGATACTCAACCCAAAAAATAAGAATTCGACTCGATATGCGAATACGAAGACAATGTACACAACATGAGTTGAAAGTGTAGTATATTTTGACTTAGAACTTGAAATCAATCGTATGAGTAACCGAAATGACCGAAACTCAATCAAGAATGATTTAAGACTAAAATCAAGTTCAATATCCATCTTATACAAACATATACACATACAAACACAATTCACACTAAAATGCAAACTACATAGAGATAGTCTCCAATCATGCATTTTCTAAAACATGTTATTTTCATACCTATGCATGAGCAGTCATCTTCAAGTGTGTGAATGTGTTATAAATGGGCATAGTGATATAGGGACACATATGTATGATTTGTATGTGTGTGCCTATAATGGTGCATAACTATACAGGGACACAAATGTATGAATTGTATGTGTGTACCTTTAATGGTGCACAACTATGCAGGGACACAAACATATGAATTGTGTGTGTGTGCCTTTAGCCTTGAAAGAAAAAAGATAAGGTCTTAATATACTTTTGTAGAACCATATAACATCCTTTCTCTTTGAAGACTTTGTATTTGCTTTGACTAGTTGTTATCTTGTTGTCACCTTTAGCCTGGTAGAGCCCAATAGCCTAGTTAACAATAAGTTGTGAATCACTTTTGACATGCATGTAATCGAATCCGAGCTCTATGGTGACCCTCAATCCTGTCAAAAGAGCCTCATACTCTGCTTTGTCATTGGTGGTCCTGAATTCAAACCTGAAACAGTAGCAACACTCTCCTTTCTCAGGGTCGATCAAAATTATGCCAACCCCTCCCCTGGCTTATCCAGACGCTCTATCTGTGTAGAGGGTCCAAGGCAGGTTATCAACCGGCTAGCTATCGAGCTGTGGGGACTCCTAGAAACCCATACTTGATTCAGTTGAGACCTCCTGATTTGGGGGAGCCGAGAACTCAGCCACAAAGACCGCTAATGCTTGCACCTTGATTGTTGCTCTTGCTTTATATTTCAAATCATACTGATGTGTGTAAATCGTGTTATAAAAACAATACTCGCAAGTGCACGAATCGTGAAGATATCGTACAGCGGCAAGTAAGGATCGTTCCCACGAGGACTAGAGATTTATCGATTAAAACTAATTCTAATTAAAGCTAAATTAAAGTAACAAGAAGATTGTTGAGTTTGATTTAAAACTAAAACTAAATTAAATTAAAACTAAGAAAGTAATTAAAAAGATTTGGTTGTGATCAAAGGTGAGAAAACACTAGGTCATCAAGGCTCCTCTACTATGTCTACTCAATGTTTCGAATTGACTTTGAAAACAAAATATTAATCAAGTTAAGGGTTCGTTCTTATATTAAGTATGATTATTACCGTATGATCCTGGGATGAATCAAGTGTTCTCAATTACAATTTACCCATAGATCAATGGCGCAAACTACAATCGAGAAACCCATTAAGTGCAAGAACAATGAACCAAAACCTACTTGCATAGATCAATGCTAAGATCAGTTTTATCCATTCAATTGAATATTAATTAAGATTACGTATAGATCAATACTCCAACCTCAATCATTAAATTTTCAAAACCCTAAATTCATGACAACGTATGATCATGCATTAACAAGAATAAAGAATTAAGACATAGGATGAATTGAATAAATCAAAACTCGAATTAATGAAAATATCGTCAATTCTAATAAAGAGCATTCATAGAGGTTCACATTGATTCCCTAATATGAGTTAGTTACACATGGCGAAAATAGAAAGAGAAGAGAAAGAAACAATAAAACCCATTGATGAATTCTTCTTCGTCTTCAATCTTCGATGTATAAAGATGAATGTTGATGTGTTGTGATGGATTGGTAGTGGAGTGGTAGGGGACGGCTCCCTTGGTGGCTTGGGACCTCCCTTGTCTTGTCTTTTTCGAAATTAGGGTTTACATGGGGTTTAAATAGGTGTAGATACTATGCCATGTCTTTAAACAACAAGGAAATCAATTCCAATATAGAACTCTAACTTTTTGGGACTTTACTTCTTTCCTAATCCAATAAAAAGACTACTTATTGAAGGAGATTAGGATTAGGTTTCAACTTGTTTGCAAAAGACTCTTAAACAATTCCAAGAAGGAAATATTTCTCATTCCGACAACTTGCAAAATAAATCCCGTCATTATTCGCCGAATTATGACTGATCTGACAATCGGGTACTAAAATAGGCATAACTTCTTCTAGGAATATCGGAATTGCAATCCGTAAAGTGCACCGGAAACTAGAATTCTGGGGCATTCAATCCATAGGTAGTAGGACACACAATTCGATCGGATCTGAGAGATATAGGCCCCGCAATATGACTGTTCTGCACTGGCCAAAAATCGACTTTTTACTCTCTTTTTCTCCAAAATAACATCTAACACCTTTTGAATGGAATGTGACCTACACATGCTCAACAAACACATAAAATACCTAATTTTACCTAAGAACAAAGATAAATAATAGGAAATGGGGACCTAAAACATGTACAGAAATAGACCGATCACATACTAGGTGAGCTATAAGGTCCAAAGGACTAGCCATCCAGACAGGTCTGGCCTCTGTAAGAACTGGTGGAAGGGTTGATCTGTCACTATTGCCACTATATGTACTTGGAAGTAGGGACAGCTTCTTTGCCGAGATAATCAGGGTGAAGGCGAGCTTTTCTAGGGGGATGTAGTTCTTATCAAGCTTAGTCGGTGCATGGCTCACATAGTATATAGGCCGCTGAACCCCGTCTTTACATTCTTTGACTAAGGCCCCTTTCACAGCCGTTTCAGACATGGCCAAATAAATATGCAACTTCTCTTTGAGGTCTGGCTTGACCAGTAGCGGTTCACTGGCAAAACCTTGAGGGATTGGAAAACCTGTTCGCTATCCTGGTCCTATTTCATGTTCCTTCTCTGCTTGATCACTTTGAAGAAAGGAAGGCACTTATCTGTCGACCTACAAATGAAACGATTGAGTGCTGCCAGCTGACCGGCTAACGCTTACTGCTTGATCGTGGTAGGGGATTCTAGGTCCAATATTGCTTGGTCTTATCCGGATTTGCCTCTATACCCCACTCATGGATCATGAAGTCGAGGAACTTGCCGGAGTTACCCAAAATGCACACTTGGCTGGGTTCAACCGCATTTGGTTATCCCTTAATATTTGAAAGGTCTTACGAAGGTGGTCCTGGTACTCTTCTGCTACCTGGGACTTGGTAACCATGTCATATATATACATCTCCATTGTCCGTCCAATCTCGAACTTGAATAGCTGGTTGACTAGATGTTAGTATGTAGCACTTGCCTTCTTAAGGCCGAATGACATTACCTTGTAACAGCAAAGGCCCTGCCCGGTGATGAAACTAGTCTTGTCTTGATCTGCGGGGTGTATCATGATCTGGTTATACCCCAAAAAAGCATCCATAAAGCTTAAGAGCTTGTTCCCCGCGGTAGAGTCCACCAACTGGTCGATTTTAGGCGGTAGGAAACTGTCATTGGGGCATGCACGGTTGAGGTTAGTGTAATAGACGCACATGAGTCACTTCCCGTTTGCTTTGGTGACCATAACCACATTCACGATCCAGTCAGGGTATTGTGCTTCTCTAATGAACCATGCTTTGATCAGTTTACCAACTTCCTCTTGGACCGTGATGTTTCTCTCGATGTTAAAGTGACATTGTTTCTGCTTAACCGGCTTAATCGTAGGGTCAACAGTCAACCGATAAGAAACCAAGGTCAACAGGATTTCTGGAATCTCATCGTGGCTCCATGCAAATATGTCGTTGAATTCCTTGAGTAGCCCAATCAGTCTTTCCTTCACTCCCGGCTCCAAGGTGCCCTAACCTTGACTACCTTGGATGGTTCATCCCCTCTGATTGGGATCTCTTCTAGCTTATCCACAGGGTGGCCATTAGCCCATTCCCGATCCTCTTCTACCTCATCTTTGTCTTGGATGTTGTCCTTTGAGCCTCCCTTGGGCTTTGAATCCTAAGGAAACATTTCTGGCAAATCCCTTTCACTAACTATGGCAACTTAGTCGAACTGCTTTGCCATCGCCGTAAGGCTAGCTGACACTGCGTAACACTTATGGGTGGCCTGTTGGTCTCTCTGTACCTCTCTTACCTTGCCTACCTTGTTCCCTACTTAAAACTTCAAGACATTATGGTAGATGGATAACACCCCTTTGAGTGCTGATAGGAAGGACCTTCTCAAAATGGTGTTGTAGGCCGATAGGGTGTCAACCATAATGAAGTTTGTCGTAACGTTATACTATAGGGGAGTAGTGCCAATGACTAGTGGTAGAATCTTCGATCTTACCGACATGATGGAGTCCCCTGTGAAGCCATGTAGAGGAGTGGTATAGCACCACCATTTTAAGTTAAGTTTCTCCAGGGTGTCCTTGAATAGGATGTCCACGTTGCTACCTGTGTTGATTAGCAAGCGGTGGAAAAAAACAATTGGTGAGCTGCACCATGATTACCATGGGATCATCATGCGGCTGGACGATGTTATATACGCAAGCTTCGGTAAAATTGATTTGAGCAGACTGGAAGATCCCCACGGAACTCCGATCGACCTTGAAAATCCCCTAACCTTTCTCGATTTGAGGTATCTTCCTAGTGTGGTTCTTACTGGAATTGTTGGAGGTTCACGCCAAGGTGAGGCATCCACTGATAGTTCGTATGACCTAGATCCACTGTAACAAGTCCTTCTACTCTTCTTTCCCCTGGGCACTCCAGATGGAGGTTGCGAATTGGTGTCCTATTGCCTCATGCTCCTCCTGGAAGATCGAAGCTTCATGGTGAGACTGTATCTGTAAAATAAACTCGAATACGTGATTTTAAAAGGGTGTGGATTGTTTCCCACAGACGGTGCCAAAAAGTATTAACCGAAAATTCACTCAAGGTCGGGGTAGGTACCCTTCGTACCGGGGTAAGGTGTTAAGAAGGAGGATGTGAAATGGCAACTGAACACTGAAGGAGAAATGTGATAAAATGGCACTGTTTTACTGATTTCTTTTAACTGATTACAAAAGGGAATTAAATCACTGGATTTCTCTCTCTCACCCTCTCCGAATGGACCGGAGATAGCAACCTCATACATGTCGATAAGTGGATAAAAGATTCAGTTGGTGGTCGTGTTATGTCAATAGAACCTAGGCGACAATGGAGCTTCATTTTTTGGTGGTGAATTTCTGTCTTGATTTATGTGTATCCCATACCTCCCTTCTTCTGTAAATGCCTAACGTATTTAGACTGTAGATTTTATGTTTAGCTGATTATTCTCGTGCCTTCAATCACTGAATAAAAACCCCCCTTATTAGGCGGGATATTACGTTTAAATGTGATTGACTTTAACTGAGTAACTGATTCGAGGATATTTTAGAAGGAGATAATTTTGTTTCCTCTTTGGCTCAATGACTAGGCCTACACACGTGTAATGGTTAAATGTACATTGGAGTGTAGATCTAATACTATATGTTTCCTTGGTAAGGTGCCTCATAGAGGTTATCGAACGTGGCGTTTGTTACTTCAGTTGGTGAGGTGTGTTTTAGTATCGATATTGTTATCGACCATTTCGGGCCTTCATTAGAGCTTGACCTAACCATGTAGAAGCTTTTTTAGTGATGACAGGGCTTTACGGGCTTCTTATTTGCCAGCTTGGATAGGTTGAGATTATACCTCGTCAAAGCGGGAGGGCATTTTAAGACAAGTTCAGCACCCTGAAGGTTTTTTTTTGTTGGAAATAGAGATAGTAGCATGCTCTGGGGGAGGCCGGTCGCAAGACACCTCGACCTTGGGGAACTTAGGTCCTCCTACGTCGACCTAGCTTTGGGCATCTACCATGGTATAAGGAGTTTCTCGTGGTCATGTACGACTCTATTCCTGATAGTTCTGAAGCTCGATGACCCCCCCCCCCCCCCCCCCCCCCCCCCCCCCCCCCCCCCCCCCCTTCCTAGCTTCTGCGAGGTAGTTCCATGGCTCGCCCTTAGGACCCGGGGTTCAATGACTGGTGAACTCGGGCTTTGATTCGGGTTAGGAGAGTGAAAAATTTCTCTTTGGTCCCTTAACCAAATTTTGCTATTAACATTAACTAAACCCCCTCTCTAGGGGATTGATTAACCTTTGGATTTTAGGTTTTTGTATTGGCTATCAATATTATGTTCTCCTAATATGTTCTTTTCACTTTATAATTCGATCTTATTATTTATATCATTCATAGAGAATATCATTGTTGATCGCAATAATGGTAGGATTATTTGTGATAAAATCAATTAAGAATTGACACGCTTAATTGGTTGTAGCTCATAGTGAATAGGATAGGTTAATTGGAGGATATATCAACCCGGTTACCTAAGCCATTGATTGTAATTAACTGATCTCACCATTATCCCCTCTCTTTACATATCATAGGTGAGGAATTTTGGTGGGAAATGGTTTGGTTTTGTTCCCACGGCCAAACCACACTTATGAATACAATCGGTCTATAATAGTGAGAACGATTCTTTAATGAAGCCATTTATACATTGCCTAATATCTATTGGTGACTCGATCAATTCCTTAGTTAGGCTTTAATTGATTAATCCATTTTACTTATCTGGATAGTTGAGAATTTTATTTTTCACATCATCAATATTTTTGCTCTCTTGTTAGCCTATTGTCTTGTGTATGTTGCTTAGTTTTCTAAGCCCATCACTATCATTTCAATATGTGATTTACATTTATGCATCTAGATTAGCATCAAATCAGATTAGTTAATCATTTCAATTATCTAATCTTAATCCATGTGGACGATCCTTTACTTTTCAATTTACTAATTTCACATTTTGTATGATTACATGAGTTTAAAAACCTTGTTTCAAATTAATATAAAACTTCATTTTTTACAAGTGTTTTAAAGACAAAAATGGTCAAATCAACATGCAAGACACTAATATATATTTATCAGTGTGCATTGAATATAAAAGTTTCCTCTCTCTCTCTCTCTCTCTCTCTCTCTCTCTCTCTCTATATATATATATACACACACGAAAATGATTGGGAGCATGGACAAAGCTTAGTGGGGTCGGGGGGCTATGACCTCCCAAGCCCGTGCAAAGTTAAAATTTCTAAGTCTCTTCAAGAGTTTTTTTTATAGAGGGTTTTTAACAAAATTACCCTATTTTAGAGGGTAATAGCAAATCTACTATAAAATCAAAATTAATTACAGAAATAACCTCATTAATAAAAAAAAAACAAAAAAGCTTTTCACTTTGTAATGCACTAACCTCCCAAACCTCATGCCCACCCATCTTGATCTCACCCCATCCCGAATCCCATCCAAAGCTTCATGCACCGCAAATCTAAATTGTTGTGAGTTTTAATTTGATTTTTTTTTTGAGTTTTAGTTTTGAATTGTTTTAAGTTTTAATTTGAACCCTAACATTTAGGTTTATGTTTAGGAGTTGAAATTGATTAATGAGTTTTCAAATTTTAAATTAGATTTGTATGATTGGGGAAAATTAATGTAGAAATTGTGTGAAATTTGAACAAAGTTTAAGAATTTGGGAGAAAAGAAACTTTGGAGGTATCGGGTCACCCTGTCCCGAGGAAAAAAAAAATCTCGGGACAGGGTGACCTGGTACTGGGTCATCCTGATCCGAAGTTTTTTTCCTCATGATAGGTTGACCTGATATCGAGTCACCATGTACTGAAGCCTTTTCCCATGGCGATGAAGCCATGAAAAAAAGCTTCCGGTCACCCTGTCCCGAGACTTTTTTTCTTCAGGACAAGGTGTCCCGGTATCGGGTTACCTTGTCCGAAGCTTTTTTTTTCTCCCAAATTTCTTTAACTTTGTTCAAATTTCACACAATTTCTACAATAATTTTCCTCAATCATACCCATATAACTCAAAATTTGAAAACTCATAAATCAATTTCAACTTACAATCATAAACCTAAATGTTAGGATTCAACTTAAAACTCAAAACAATTTAAAACTAAAACTCAAAATAATTCAAATTAAAACACACAACAATTTAGATTTAGAATGGCCAAGCTTTGGGGTGGGATTTGGGATGGGTGGGTTGGAGGTTTGAGAGGTTATTGCATGAGAGAGTGAAAATGTTTTTTGTTTTACTAAAAGGAATTGATGTCATTTTGATGCATTTTTAGAGTATCTCCAATACAATGTTATTTTAGTGTGTTGATGCTATAATTTAACATAAAGTAAAAAAATCATCCTCCAATGCAATGCCAAATGTTGTGTCAAATTTGGCACAACAATAAATACTACTTTTTTAATTACAAAAATACCATTGTTTAATTACATTGGATGCATTAATTGCTGACTTTTGTAATTTTAAACAATAAAAATATTACATAAATTGAATGCATTAATTATATTTCTTGGTTTCTATAATTTTAAATAATAAAAAAATAAAAATAGCATTTCAAATGAAATTATGCATTGAAGTACAATGCTAAAATGATGTGCCAAATATAGTATTTTACTATTTTTTATGTTAAATTTAACATTGATATTGACATATGCATTGAAGATGGTCTTACAATCTATTTTTTTCAGTTTTCTTTTTTCACTATGTTTCGTTTTCTAACTTTAACCCTAGTTTATATAGTTTTTTTTTATAGTTATAATTTCAACCGATAATATATTGTTTCCATAATCAAAACAATTGATTGTTTATCTATTGATCTATTATACAAGTTAAAATATGGAGGATGAATTTCTCACAACTCTTGATCTTATAACATAAATTTAGTATCAAATCAATTATAGATGATTTTCGTGATCTAAAAGAGCGAAACAGTCGATTTTAAATCGCATATGATATTGTTTTTGTTTCATTTTTTTTTTTTTTTTTTGTGATTGAGACTAAGATGATATGGTTAGTTTTTTTTAGCATTACTAATATACTAATTAGGGGTGGGCAAAAAACCAATAAACCGAACCGAACCAGTGGATCAAACCGGTCAAATTGGGTTTTTATCGGTTTTGATTGGGTGATCAGTTCGGTTCGGTTCTAATTTTAAAAAAACCGGTTGGATCGGTTTTTGTCCGGTTTAGTTCCAAAAACCGGATAACCAAACCGGTACTCGACTATAAATAATAATAAAAAACTAATTCTAACTTCCACTTTCCACTCTTCACTCTTCACTCTTCACTCTTCAATTATTAGGTATGTTTTATTGGATTTTAAAATGTAATTTGACTTTGTTTTGTATTGACTATTGTATTAGCTATCAACAAAAAACTTGGATGACATATATTTTGAAATGTGTTTACTGTTTTGTATTGAATTTTGTAGTTTTTTAATATGTTTTTATTGTGATGTAAATAAATTTGGCCCAATAGGTTCAAAAAAATGAACTAAATATGTAATAAATGAAATTTAGAATTTTGGCCCATCAGACCCAAAACCAAAAAAACCGAACCGAACCGAACCGGTCCAATTTGGTTGGTTTTTTATCGGTTGGCAAATGTCAATTTGATTAGATCGGATCACTTTTTTAAAAACCGGATTTTATCGATTCTATGATAAACTGAACCGGTCCAATCAACACCCACCCCTAATACTAATGTTAGTCAACCCAAAAATTTAACTTAAAAACCAATCAAAATGATGTGACAAGTGATTTCTCATTATAATATCATTCACCACATCACCCCATGATTTGTGTAGTGATGACAACTCATTAGTCATATCATTTTGATTGAATTTTTAGTTTATTTTTTAGGTCGTACAGTATTACTCTTCTAATATTTGTCGACATTTTTTTTTATATATTATTTTTGCATTCATCATTACAATTAGTTCAAGTTTTGGCCTCTAAAGTCAAAATCATGGCATCATCCCTGATCGAGGATATGTAAAATAATAATAATAATAATAGATATTAAAAATCTAGTTTAGGAAAAAGTCGAGGGGTGGAATAATATGAGGCTATCTACAGACGGTAGGCGGTAGGTAGGTAGAACTAATGATTCTCATAAATTTCGTTGGTATGCTAGGCTCGGGTTGTGTTCGGGGAAGGATATAGGTGGCCTAGAATTCCATGACATATCAACTTTTAGTTGGGCTCTTCTCGCAATCCAGAGCTGGCAGTTAATTGTTAATCCCCAATCGCTTACGGCCAAAAATTTGAAAGCCTGTTATTTCCCTAACTGATTTTCCTTCCAAACTAAATCAGTGGTTTAAATCTTACCAATAACGATTTTTTTTTTTAAAAAATACACGATCTCAAATTAATAAATATTATAAAAAAAATAAATTATCAGCGCATTAACATGCGCAATTCTTCATATACGATTAGGTATGGACAAACATTTATACATTTTAACATTAACATAATAACATGCTCAATTACTCATATACAAAAAAATATCGAAAATGTTAACATAAAAGTAGTTATCGGTACAATGTTAATAGTTAATAGTTAATAGTGTTTGAGCAGTTGGGTTGGACGGTAATGGTACTAGTATTTACTATTTAGGTAAATTTTAAATAAAATAAAAATTCTTTAAAAGAAATGATAACAGCGTACACGTGCACATGGCTACGAGTTAAGTTCAGACTTTCAGTCAAGTTTAGTCTGTTTTATTTATTTGTTATGACAAAACACTATCTCTCTCCTCTCTCCAGGGACGGGATGCAATAGCAATAGCAATAGCATCAAAAATTAAAATCCAGTTTTTAGTTGATTTTAATGTGTGAGTGTTTCCTTTTAGGTTTTTAAATTTGACAGTGAGATTTTTGTGAAACCATGTCTTTGTGGGTATATTTGCCAATACTCTCTCCCTTTCCCTCTGTCTATCTGTCTTTGTGTGCACCAATATCAAAGTAAACAACAACAGTAATGGAAGAGGAAGAAGAAGGAATTCACTAAAAACAGACAAAGAAGTGAAAGAACCCACAAATCCTCCCTCTCTATTATACTCTACTTGTATTATCCTTCTTCTTTTTATTTTTATACATGTATTTTATAATAAATTAAAGAAGAAGAACAGACATTTCTCTTTCTCTAGTGGGTGTGTGCAAAGAATTTGTTACTCTTCTCTGTGCAAAGCAGAGAAAGAATCATTCCATTCCATTCTTCTTCTTCTTCTTCTTCTTCTTCTAACAAGTAACAACACATACATTCTCTTCCTGTTCAGGTTCCTTTCTGGGGAAACAATTTTACCTTTTTCTCTCATTCTGCTTCCTCTTTTGTCTCTTCCCCAAAAAAAAAGAACATCTCTCTCTGCTCTTTGTTGCATGAAAATTGTTTCCCATAAATGGGTGAAGAAGATTACTTGACAACATTGCTCCCTTTTGACAGAAATGTTGAGCAGGTCCTCTCTCTCTCTCTCTCTCTCTCTCTCTCTTTATATATATATACATATGTTATCTTTCTTTTTTGAAGGAAAATGTTGGTTTTGTTGTGGGTTAATTTGCTCTAATCATTGTAGTTTCTTCTACTGTTTCTTTATAGTTTATGTCTTACACCGTTAGAGAAACTTGATTCTTTCTTTTTTGTTTCTTAAAATGGTTGTTTTTATACTGGAATTTAGAGTTTGTAAAGTGATAGCATGTATGCAGTATTATGATCCACTTCTCATTTCTTTTTTTTTTGGTGTATAAATTATGCATTTCTTTTGTTCAAACATGATTATTTTTTCTAGCTATAATCATTTTGTTGGTTTTACTTGCATGGTAATTTTTTTCCCTTTTATGACTTTTGTGAAATTACTGATTCAGTCTTTGTAAATGAAATGCTGGTTTTTCAGTTCATTTTGGTATCATGTAAAGGTACCATTTCCAGGGTAGAATCTGGTTCAATCTGTTGGATTCATTTGAATTTTGTAGAAAAAAATATAATAAAAAAGTTGAGAATGTTGTATTGTCAAAATGTGTCCTTGGTAAAACCGGTGCTGTTGTTTGTTTTTGGTTGTAGCTGATGATTCTTTTTTCTTTATTATGGGCAGGCAATTCTAGCTATCAAGAAGGGTGCACACATTTTGAAGTGTGGAAGAAGAGGGAAGCCTAAATTCTGTCCTTTCAGGATTTCCTTGGTAAGTAGTATATATTTGAAATGTTACTTCAGTGAACTGTTCGAGTTTTATGATCGATTTCATAATAAAATTTTTGGTTGATCAGGCTATGCAATTGATCATCCTTAGATGAAAACATTTGCAACTTTAAATATTTGTGTTTATAACAACATGCATAGAAGGAAAATTATGTAGCTTGGTAGAACAATTTAATGCTTTGTGTAATAATATTTTCAATTTGCACCATTTTGGTTTAATTTTGTTGCGTTTCTCTGTTCCACTTCTGGGAATTTTAAAATGGATGATTGAAACTTCAATTTTTTCGGATTTCAGGATGAGAAATACTTGATTTGGTATTCTGGGCAGAAGGAAAAGCAATTGAGATTGAGCTCAGTTATTAAGATTGTTACTGGGCAGAAAACCGTATGTCACAAAAGATATTGCTAGATATATTATGGTTGCTTAAGGTATCTTGAAATGATGCATTTCTCATATATATGAACTATAAATTTACATTTCGTAGGTAAATTTTCAGAGACAGCTTCAACTAGAGAGAGAGAACCAGTCGTTTTCTCTTATATATGCGAATGGTGAACACTCACTTGATCTGGTAATAATATAATTTTTCGTTCTATATGCACATGCTTCTTGTCCTACATGTTTGTTGTGTGTGTTTCGTTATAGGATAACATTTATGGCGTAATTATTATTATTTTTTGTAGATATGCAAGGATAAAGTGCAGGCTGATTCCTGGTTAATAGGCTTGAGAGCTTTGATATCCCGGTGTCACCATTCCAGAACATTCTTTGGTTTGAGAGGATGTAGGACGGCACAAAGCTGTGTCAATAGTCCAGCTGGTTATATAAGAAGAAAACACAATCTAGGGCTCATGGATGATGCTGCTGAATTAGCGGAGGTTTGGATTCTTAAGTACCCGATTCTGTCTAGTTCACTACAAAAGATATTATTTCTATTGCATGTTGTGTTTTGTTCTTCAACAAAAATGTATATTTGTAGACAAAGATTGTTGGTACATTTGTGATTACTCAGGCTAATGTTTTCTGGTTATGACCAATAATATGAAACTATATCTGCTTAATGATTTAAAGAGATGTGTGCAATCTTAGCCATTAAATTAATCTAATTCTATTTTCTTTCATCCTTGTTTTCAAGTTACACAGCTTATGTGGGAGCCCTTCCCTGTCACTTTCAGAGAGGTGTTTTTCGGATGGTTTATCATATTGTTCCGAAAGCTTTTATTCAGCAGAATCAAGATTATGTCTGACACAAAATGTAAAGAACGTATTAACCTCGAATTCTCCATATACTGAACCAGACAACTTCAAGAAATGGGGTTCAGATTATGCAGGAGTAGAATGTTCAAATAATGAGTCTCATAGGTTTGCTGCATCTACTTGTGGGTCTCCACTGATAAAAAAGAAAGACATGTTGAAGGATGTCATGGTCTGGGGGGAAGGAGTGCTTGGAGGAAATATTGGAGGAGCAGTTGATATGTCTAGTAGCCACAACAGAATGTTGGTGGGTTCTTTATTGCCTAAATTGCTTGAATCGACCACGATGTTAGATGTACATAATATATCTCTGGGAGGGAGACACGCAGCCTTAGTTACTAAACAAGGAGATGTCTTTTGCTGGGGGGAGGAAAAGAGTGGAAGGCTTGGACACAAAGTTAACATGGATGTGAACTACCCAAAACTTGTTGAGTCCCTTAACGGGGTCCTTGTACAATCTGTTTCTTGTGGTGAATTTCAAACATGTGCACTGACAAAATCTGGTGAACTATATACATGGGGTGACAATAATCAGGGTGTTGATTTAGTGGGTGAGATGGAAAGTAGAAGTTGGTGGTTGCCACATAAGCTTTCTGGTCCTTTGGCTGGTGTAAGTATATCCAAAGTAGCTTGTGGGGATTGGCATACTGCAATTATCTCCACCTTTGGGCAATTATTTACATATGGAGATGGAACTTTTGGGGTTCTTGGGCACGGAGATCTGCAAAGTGTTTCTCAACCAAAAGAAGTTGTATCATTGAATGGTTTAAGGATAAAATCTGTTGCATGTGGACCATGGCACACAGCTGTTATTGTGGAATTCATAGCTGATCGATCCAAGTCCAATGCTGTCGGGGGGAAATTATTCACATGGGGCGATGGTGATAAAGGGAGGCTTGGGCATGCCGATGGAGGGATAAAGCTTTTTCCGACATGTGTTGTACAACTTGTAGATTTTGATTTTGTTCAAGTTTCCTGTGGAAGAATGTTGACAGTAGGGCTCACCAGTTCAGGAAAGGTTTATACCATCGGAAGTGCAGTGCATGGGCAATTAGGGAATCCACAGGCCGAGGATAAGTCGATCACAGTTGTTGAAGGGAATCTTAGAGGGGAGTTTGTCACGGAAATCTCATCGGGATCATATCATGTAGCTGGTTTGACATCCGAAGGAAGCGTCTACACGTGGGGGAGGAATGCAAATGGACAGTTAGGACTAGGTGATATTGAAGATAGAAGCTCACCAACTTTTGTTGAGGCTTTGAGAGATATGCAGGTTGAGAGCATAGTTTGCGGATCAAGTATAACAGCTGCAATCTGTTTACATAAATCTATCTCTGTCAGTGATCAGTTAGCTTGTAGTGGATGTAGAATGCCTTTCGGGTTTAGGAGGAAGAAGCACAACTGTTATAACTGCGGTCTTCTCTTTTGCAGTGCTTGTAGTGGGAAGAAAGTTGTAAATGCATCTTTGACACCGGACAAAACCAAGCCTTCTCGTGTCTGTGATACATGCTTCGACCGTCTACAGAAGGTCACACATTCAGGAATGCTATTAAAGCTGGAGAATCCTAGTCCAAGGAACCTGTTGAACTCACATGGGGTTTTGTCTGGCATGAACGAAGAGAAAGGAGAAGTGACTCCTACAAGGGGCCAACTATTTTCTAGTAAACAATCTTGTAACGGGGAAAGCAATGCTGGTGATCGGAAAGCGTTGAAAAACCAAGGACAGCAGCAGCAGCAGCAACAGTTAGAGTCTCTTTCTTCTATGTCATCCGGACTGCAAAGATGGGGACAAGTCCCATGCCCTATTGGGTTCAAAACATATTGTAGTGACGATTCTATGGCACTTGTTCCTCTTTCAAAAAATCAAGTGTCAGCAGGATCAATTTCTTTTATTCCAGTTGCCTTGAATGCAGACAAAGGCCTGTCTGAATCAAATAAGATGCTCACTGAAGAAATTGAGAGGCTGAGGGCCGAGGTAATTGCTACACTGTTTTCTTTTTAAGAGTTAAAGCTGATCATTATTTAATTATTTCTCTGGTTATGGTTGTAACATGTCTATACATGTTTCTCGTATGCATGGACACACAAATGGTTATCCTTTTATATTGTTTTGACAGTTACCAACTTTTGCATGTTTGTATAATTTGTAAGCTTCTTACAACTATTTTGAGTCCTGTTTGTTATGAGATCCTACATTGATTAAATTTTGAGTTTGATATCAATTCATACTACTGTTGGCTCGGCTATCTAATAACTTTAATAAGACGGTTTGTTTGTCTATCATGGTATCAAATTCTGTCCATATCAGGCGGCCTGTTCTGCAGATCCCTCCTTGTCATGTTTTTTATGCTTCACAAATTTCACCTGTTCTTATTGTTTTTTTCCATTGAGAGGAGGTGTTAAGGAATCTACTTTTAGAAATCATATCCGTTCTAAAATTTCATCAGTTATATTTTGTCAAAATGCTCTATTATTTATTTCAAGTTACTCAGATTCCCAATTGTTTAGGTGTTTACAGGCAGCATCATTAATTATTATCTTGTTATATATTTTGACAATGCTTTTATATATTGTCTTGGACATCCACAATCTATCCTAAAAGCCCTCTACATTTTAATAGGCTAGGAGCCTCGAAAAGCAATGTCAAATTGGAGACCAAAAGATTCAAGAATGCCAACAAAAAATTGAGGAAACTTGGTCACTGGCAAGGGAGGAAGCTGCAACATGTAAAGCGGCAAAGGAGATCATAAAAGCTTTGGCAGTGAGAGTAACGTTTCCTTCTTACTGTTAAACGACTTGTATCCTTGAAACTTGTGGGACTGTCTATCTATAAGATCATCACCTTGGTGTTTGTGGTGATCTTTCGTTTTATGTTTAACTCACATAATTCTTTTAGATCTCATTAACTTGTAATTGAATACACGTGCACACATATTTACTTAATTTGATAGTTCATTGGTTTGTGGTTGTGGTTTAGGTATTGTTTGTAGAAGTTATTGATATGAATCTTGTTGGTGCAGCTTCATACCGTGTCAGAGAAAGTCTCTGCTGGAAGAGAAGCAAATGACAGGGTTGATGCAAATCTACCTCAAACCACTCCTGTACATAAAGATAGTCCTATGCTCGATGGTGTACATCCGATGTTTATTAGTACTAATATGCCTCCAGAAGTCAAGTTACTGAAAGACAGGAAAGTAGACAGTCTATGTAGCTCTTCTATAGTGTTCTCTAATACGTTAAAATCGGTTTATGGGAGAGACTTATGCCATGACAATAGTAGTAGATCACTGGAGGATCCACTTGTTGCAAAAATGGAACCTCAACAAAAGGGGACTAAATCATCAAAGCCTGAATGGGTAGAACAGTATGAACCTGGCATATATATCACATTTATGACTTTGCTGCCAAGTGAGCAGAGGGGTTTAAAACGAGTGAGATTCAGGTAATTTTCCACCAATCAAATCCTATCTTTTAAAGGTTCATATTTTTCGAAGATTGTCTCATTGGAAATTCTTGTGTTAAGCGGCACCATAGAAACACATAAGATGCAATTCACATGCTCACATGATGTCAAGCTATTAGATTTCTGTCACTTTCATTACTTCTTTTGGAATACTTCTATGTTAGATGTTGCCTTTTCTTTACCAATTAGAATTAGATTTAAATTGATGATCAATTGTACTTGCTGCTTTGCAGTCGAAAGCGATTCTCGGAGAAGGAAGCGGAGCGATGGTGGGAGGAAAATCAGGTTGTAGTGTATCAGAAGTACGGTATTGAGGTGTACACTAACTCGAACAAAAATCAGATGAGCTAATTTTACTTATTTATCCCAAGGTTATTTTGCATCAGTTCTGAAGAACACAGCCAGTAAATGTTAGTTTACTTGATATCCTGTTAAGACAGTGAACTCACATTTGCAGGAAGTGACAACACAGGCTGTCCAGGGTTGGTTTTGGTAGGTTTTGGTCGCCCTGCCAAGGGCGGCTCACCTAACTCGACAACCAGGTGATGGAATGTAAATTTTTTGAAGTAAAACATTGGCACAAAAAGCATAAAAGTCATCTTGTATTTAAGCAGACAAATGTAGACTAACTTATGATCTCTCTGTGCATATGAATGATATGTAGATGAATGATTGGAAGGCCTAGCGTATACACAAGTAAAGTTGAGGGTCAATTTATTTACATGTTAGTTTCTGATTTTATGTAAATGAATCAGCAGACCAACTTCTAAAATTGAAAAATTTATCTCCAGCGCAAGTATTTTCAGGATATATATGAAGAATGGAGAAACAAGAGGTACATGTTAAAAAAAGAAGTAAAAGGTACTTGAAAGATGCAGCAAATACTTCTACATGATTGTCTACATGCATCTCGCAATAATTCACAAGAGTTTATGATAAAATTCTAATTTTTTTTAATTAAAAAAGAAACACTGAGACCATTTCCAATATATTGTACCGATTTGTACAACTTAAAAACAAATTGCGATAATTTACACATCAATTTTTTACTCCATTTCCAATCCATTGTATCTAATTTTATTTAAAAAAGATTATTCTTTTGAATATTCTCTTTCGGTCAATAAAAGAAAAATGAAACAATAAAAAAAAAATTAAGTAGCAATAGGAGTAATTTGATTGATTTTCAATTATATATGAGTAAAATTGATGAAATTTGAATTAAGGAGTAAAAAAGTGACGTTTCTCAATTAGATTGAGACCAAATTGTAAAAAATCCCTTATTATTATATTTGTCTACATTAAATGATACTATGTTTTTTTTTTCATATAACATGAAAATAGTTTCTTTTGTTGTGGCCACGACACATGGTATACAATAAATAATACTATATTCTTATGAATATTTTTTAAGAATTTTTTTCCATATTCTAATATATCTAATTATACAACATAACATATAATACTAATAATATTTATTAAAAAAATATAATAAAAATCTTATATTTTCAATTAATCATATATATAATAGTCTGAACTTCTGGAGTTCACTAAGTCATCAACATACGCATTAAATGATACAATTAATACTAATTATATTTATAATTACAATCATTTTAAATTTCCCAAACTATAATAAATAATTATAATTATAATGAATGGTAGAGATTCAATATGAAAATTTCAAAATGTAATTTTTTTTTTATTTTCCAGATTTCATTAAATATGAAAATTTCCATATTTGAAGAAACTGGTTATTAATATTTATCATGAACTTCCGTCATATGTGTTACGTTATAAACAACAACCCAAAACACACGTAATGACTAATGAGATGGAATTGGAATAGGAATAGTTTTAACTAAATAACTAAGATTTTCAAATATTTATTATTATTATTATTATTATTATTATTATTATTATTTTTGATTTTTGTATATAACATTTAATAATAAGGGATTTTTACAATTTGATCCCAACTTAATTGAGAAACATCATTTTTTTTACTCCTTAATTAAAGTTTCATCAATTCGGTCTTTATATAATTGAAAATCAATCAAATTAGTCATGTCATTAGTCAAAGTGACGGTTTTGACTAATGGTAGGACTAATTTGATTGATATTCAATTATATACGGACAAAATTGATGAAATTTAAATTAAAGAGTAAATAAGTGATGTTTTCTAATCAAAATTGTAAAAACCACTATATAATAATAATAATATTAATTATTATTATAATAAATTTATTGGTTTCATATTGAAGTTCCGTTCAAACTTCAAACGTTTTCTTACCATTTGAAGAGAATATATATATATATATATATATTGTTATGAATATAATGCAATTATATATGAATAAATATCCATCAATCCATGGAAGAAACTTCCATCCTTTTGTATTCCCACTAACTTTATCATAATGATCAATTTTATGATTCATTATAATATAATTTATATATACTTAATGTAATGTGGGATTGTGAGGCTATAAAAACGGTCTCAAACCATTGTATTTTATACACATTTTGTGATGAGAACAATTGATGAATAAAATCCTTCTCTCTTTAGCTATTCTTGATCTCTTCTCTTCTCTAAGTTTATATTTTATATTTTGTTTATTATTAATCAATTTATAATACGTTATCAACACGAATCTCTAACAATTATATATTTCAGGTTTCAGATATGAAAGTTTATTGTTTGTAGACAAGACGTCATATGATCCAAATTCAACACGAGATAAGAGATAACACCTTCTTGATGAGACCGAGAGATCCAAAACAAATTGTAAAGTATTTCTTCCTCTAATTTTGGGATAAGAAAAAAATGCTTATATTATTTCACTTCTTAATTTTGTTCTTAATATTCATTGGGTTGCTAAGAAAGGAAAAATTAAATGATTGCATTGCAACTAGAAGATTGCAAAAATGAAATTAATTATATTGCAACCCAAAGATCTTAAAATCAAAGAGTCTGAAGCTTGATTTGATATATATATTTGATCATTGTTAAATCAAAAAGCATGAAGCTTGATAAGTCTGAAGCCCAATTTAGTGTTTTAAGATTGCAATAACAAAAAGCCTGAAGCTTAACATAATGATAATAAAAAATCTTATTGGAATTTATTGATTGCAATAAAATCAAATTATAAGAATAATGAATATACATTGAATCAGAACCTCAAATTATAAATTCCACTTGAAGTAATAATTATTTTTGGAATCCAAAGTTCCAAAAAACTATTATTCTAAAATATAAACTCGATGTTTATATATGTATATAGAGTCATAACGAAGTTTTAAACTTCTATCAAATATGAATTTTGTTAAGAACCTGAAGTTCCGAAACAGAAAATCATGAACTTAATACTGTGATACAATTATAACCAAATATCTATTTATTAATAGTTATTGTGCAATCACTTTTGTGATTTACTTTAGAGGATATGGACTATAAAATAAAGTCTGAAATTTGAAAAAAAAGTATATATATTTGATCGAATTTTGAGCACGATCCAAGTATTTTAATAAGATTTACTTTATTGTTGTTTATATTTAATTTATTTATACAACTATTTTTTATGAGTACGTTTTATGATTACCACTATATTGGGTCTTCCACAACAGAAAATAAACTTATTTTTATTTTCAGCGGTTCATATTTTGATATTGTGATTGGAATTGATCAATGTATATGGGACTAGAAGTTCTATATTCAAATCCAATTAGGAACTACAAGTTTCAAATTTGAATCAAATTGAGAAAGTGAAGTTTTAAATTTGAAGACAAACCAGAAGTTTCAATAGGTAATATGATTTTATTGAAATAGTAAATCACAAACTCATGGTGAGACCAAAAGTTTCAACAAATTGTAAAGTATATCTTTCTCTATCTCAAAAGATGTTTTTCTTTTCTTTCTTTTATTTTATTCACATTATTTTGGTTTTGAGTTGTGAAGAAATGAAAAAAAATTAGATGATTGTATTGCACCCTGAAGATTGCAAAAATGTAGTGAACGTCTTGCAACCTAAAGATTGCATAAATTAAAACTCAAGCAAATGTGAGATTTTATGATTGCAAAATCAAAGAGATGAATCTCAACTTGATGTTAGTTCTGAAGAGTCAGAAGCTCAATCTAATTATGAATTATAGTCAAATCAGAACATGAAATTCTGAATTTAAATCAAATTAGAGCTTAAAATTTTGAATCTCAATTTTTGTGATTATTATTTGGAACTTGAAGTTCTGAATTCATATTTTTAATTATATCTATGAAATTTATATATGAACTTGAAGTTCTAATGAAACTCAAAATTTTAATTGAATATGATTTTTTTTTAAACTTACAGTTTTGAATTTGTATATCATCATCATAAAGTTATGATATAAGTAGGTTAAAAATTAATTTTCCTAACCTGTTGAGTTTCTTGCAGTTATGATATTTCTACCTCATATTCATTGTTTATATTTCATATAAAAAGACTCCAACAATGTGATTGCTCCTTCTTATCACGATATGTAGAGTGTAAAGATTATATTTTCAGATATAAGACAACATGAATTTTGGTATTTCGCACATCTATTAGTCGAAAACTGTTTCTATTATTTATTCATTGGTCTATGAATTCACCATTCGATATTTAGTTGTACGATTCTCGAATTTTGTGATTTTAAAATTGATGGTTTTATTATGAAGTGAATTTGCATTCACATGGTCTTAAAATTAAGTTTTTGTATTGTTTTAGTAGTTCTGAATTATCATAACATGAAGTTGCTTTCAGGGTTTATTTATCCTAATACTTGATATGGATTCTTTATGAATTAAATTTTACTTTAATTCCCATCTCTAATTAAAAAACTTTATGATAAAAATAATGTTATTTCTTCCGTAATTCTTTCTCTTAGTGATGTATGAAAGATACGATTTTTTTTATAGAAATATAAATTTTAAAATTTTGCATGAAATAAATTTTAAAATTTTGCATGAAATAAATTTACTGTCATATGTATATTTTGATATATATATACATGATACATATAAACAATTAATATATTTACTGGTTAATATATTATATACTTATAACTGTTTTGATATCGAGCATTCTTATTAAAATTAGATATATTTTGTATTTAGTTTTTTATCATTTAAATTGTTACTCAAAATCATATTGATTTGTTATATTGTATCATTGTTTTTATTTATTTATGATAATTGAAATATAAGTATTTCATGGTAAAGATCCAATTGTCCTTTTGATTCGATAAGATGAAGGATTTGATTACCAAGAAAAGATATGATTGAAATATATTACACGTCGTGACTCAAATATTTGTTCCTGAAGTAACAATATATATTATGATAATTACATGCCTCTAATATGCTTTTAAAGGAGCAATATTGAGATTAGTAATTTGAGAATATTTGGATTAATATCATTCCCTGAAATGAATGATGTTTCTTTCAAAATGTCATGGTTGTGATTACAAATATAGATAGTTGAAATAATTATTGAAGCTAAGGTGATTACTACGAGAAATTCATTTCAATCCACCAGAAGTGGAATAACACCAAAACAAAGCAAGAAAATTTGAATGCATTTTGAATACACCTTTTAGGAATTATAAAATCTTTATGCTTACTTTAGGTGTTAAATAAAAGGACAAAAGAGCATATACGGTAAATTTTAATATTTTGTTGATTTTTAACAAGAAAAAATGAATGCTCTACAAGAGCTATTATTTTAAGACAAAGTGAAAAATAATTACATGAAAATACTTTGTATTTATTAGATCTGGAAGATCAATGAACAAAGAAATTATTTTGTGTCAACTAAAAAATATTTTACATGCCAGAAGCATGCCTGTTTTTATAGTTTATCATGTCAAGATCATATGATTAATATTGTGTTATAAACTAGAAGTTCAATTAAAGAAAATGATGCATCGAAATATTGAAATATTTTTCCTCAATGAAAAATATTTTTTTTTACTGAATGTCTCTGAAGGACATAAGATGATAGTACTTAAAGTACAATATGACAGAATAAACGAGATCATATAGAAAATTACGATGATGTAGAATATTTTCTTGAAATTTAATTTTCTCGTCGTTAGGGGAAGAATTGTCATAAATTGATAAACGACGTGAAATTACATTGTATGAATCATCTTGTGATTTGCATAGATGCAAATAATTTTTCAGATGATTTGAAGAAAATAATAAAATTACATTCTGCCAATAAACAAACCCAAGTGGTTGTTCCTGTAGAACAATTTATGAAATGATAGAAAAAAAAGGCATCTGTTAGTGAAAGACAATTTAGTTCAAATGATAAGGTTCCCTAGAAGTGGAATTTGAAATATCATAAACATAGTGAAAATAATATTCAATTGATAACTAAATCATCATCATTAAATACTTCCGAAGAGTTAGTCTCTCATAAGTAAAAAACAAAATCCTGAAGATATATAAAGAAATGTTAATCCCCCCCTATAAGACTCTTGGATTAGAAAATAGAAAGATCTCAATTGTCCCAGTAGAGACACATGTACCAGAAATATAGAGATTATATTTCTCCGAAAGAAATATTTATATAAAGCATGTATACCGAATATTAAAGAGGATTCAATAACCCCTGAAGAGGCACTTGGAATATGAAATGTAAATCAATTATATTGATAATATAGAAATTGAGATCATATATTGGTCTGCGTATTATGAAAAATATGATGATAGTCTTAAACTATAAATTGTATATAAAATGCAGAGTTATACTTACTTTATATTTGAAAATATTGGACTTGCTGTCCAAATGTTTGATGACATCAAATTTATTGAATATAATTATTTTTCATACAAATTAAGATAAAAGGTTTACTGCAGAAACCTAGTTTGACAATGAATAGAAATCCTATAAGGATTTAAATGCCTGAAGCAAGTAATTTGATACTACATTATATATATATATATATATATATATATATATATATATATATTATTTTACAAAATGCATGTAGTACATATGCATTTATGAATATTGTGTTGAAAGAATCCACAAATTTGATTCCAAAGAAATATATGTTGATCGTTTGAGACTTATTATTACTCTCGATGAGTATACAAATTATACGTTTATAAGGAATAATTTCTAAGATGAAAAAAAATCTTGGAAAATGATATTTAGTCTCGATTAATGGCCGTGTTGAGTGTTTTTCAATTAACATAATAATACATGAATCAACATATATAAGAAAAGGTCCTGAAGCACTTCTTCAAAGATAAAACTTATTGGATGGATACCTTGATGCTTATTACATAAAATTAAAGTGATGTATAATCCTCTTTCGTTAATGAAAATAATAATGAAGAACTTTTTGGTCTTGAAGTACCAAATCTATATTTAAATGGTGTTTTTTTATTATAAAATAACATAATGTTATATATAACAGGTTGCACCAATTTGAAAAGCAACATTAGTAAAGTTCTTCATACAAGATTTCCAAAAGGTTGAGATGTGATAGATAGAAATATCTTAGCAAAATATTAAAGCATCCACATAAGAATGAGGGGAAGCATATTTATCAAGGATTTTTATGATTTGGAGGAAATACAATGCAACTGTACTCTTTTTACTTTACTAGGTTTTTATCCCACCGGGTTTTTACTATTAAGGTTTTAATGAGGCAATTTTTGCACCCCTATTACCTTTAAAGGTTAATTTGAGATGTAGATGAATAATGTATTTTTTTTCCTCTGCTAGTTTTTTTTCCCACCAGGTTTTTATTAGCAAAGGTTTTAATGAGGCATATTCACTGTATGATTGATGGAGATTAATTCAAGGGGGAGTGTTATGAATATAATGCAATTATATATGAATAAATATCCATCAATCCATGGAAGAAACTTTCATCATTTTGTATTCCCACTAGCTTTATCATAATGATCAATTCTATGATTAATTATAATGTAATTTATATATACTTAATGTAATGTGGGATTGTGAGACTATAAAAAGGGTCTCAAACCATTGTATTTTATACACTTTTTGTGATGAGAACAATTGATGAACAAAATCCTTCTCTCTTTAGCTATTCTTGATCTCTTCTCTTCTCTAAGTTTATGTTTTATATTTTGTTTATTCTTAATCAATTTATAATATATATATGTATATATATATATATATATATATATATATGCATAAATATTTAGCGGTTTAGCAATTTGATTCCAACTTAACTAGAAAACACCACTTATTTATTCCTTAATTCAAATTTCATCAGTTTGGTCCGTATATAATTGAATATCAATCAATTATATATATATCATGCTAAACCAACTTAAATATATGATTTAAAACTTTGATTATAACACCTCAACCACTCATATGCTCTTAAACCAATGGTTGAGATTTGAATGCATTTACAACTCTTAGATTAAAAGCACATGATTAGTTGAAGTCAAAGTTTTATGTCACAAATTTAATTTGATTTAGTTTGACTATATATACACACACACACACTTTTTTTATTGTTAGTTCGAACTGATATATCAACTGGGTCATTGGATTTAAATATTTTGATTTGAGTGCATGCACTTGTCAAAGCATATTTTAAATTCAATGGTTCACATGCAATGAACTGATATATTTTATATCAGTTCGAATTGACAATAGAAAGACTAAATTTATATATATATATATATATATTGGGTCAGGATAAACCAACTTAAATTTGTGACTTAAAACTTTGATTACAACATTTCAACCACTCATATGCTCTTAATCCAATGACTGAGATTAGAATGCATTTACAACTCTTAGATTAAAAGCACATGAGTGGTTGAGACGTTGAAGTCAAAGTTTTAAGTCACAAATTTAAGTTGTTTTAGCCTGTCAGTTATATCAGTGAGCTACATGTGGACCATTTATTATGTAGAAGCTTTGACAAGTGCATACACTTTGAGTCAAAGTATGTAAATTTAATGGTTCATAACCAACACATTGACGAATTTATATCAATACGCACTGACTTGAAATTTTATATATATATATATATATATATATATATATACATATATACACACACATATATATTGGATCAGACTAAACCAACTTAAATTTATGACTTAAAACTGTCAAAACATCTTTTAAATCCTGTGACTCACATGTGAGGATCTTACTTATTTTATATTAGTTCAAATTGACAATAGAAAGACTTTATATATATATATATATACACATATATACACACACATTTATTGGGTCAGACTAAACTAACTTAAATTTGTGACTTAAAACTTTGAATTACAACATCTTAACCACTCATGTGCTCTTAATCCAATGGTTGAGATTTTAATGTATTTATAACTCTTAGATTAAGAGCACATGAGTTGTTGATATGTTGAAGTCAAAGTTTTATGTTACAAATATAAGTTGTTTTAGTCTGACACACACACACACACACACACACACACACACACACACACACACACACACACACACACACACACACACACACACACACATATATATATATATATATATATATATATATATATAGTTGTTTTCCTATCAGTGTGTTGCTTGTGGACCATTGATTATGGAGAAACTTTAACAATTGCATACATTTTGAGTCAAAGTATGTGAATTTAATGGTCTACATCCAACGCACTAACGAATTTATATCTATACGAACTGATTTGAATATATATATATATATACATATATATATATATATATATATATATATATATATATATATATATATCGGCTCCTTACATGTGGGTCATTGGATTTGATTTGGTTGTATACACTTGTCAAAACATCTTTTAAATCCAATGATCCATGTGTAAGGAACTGATATATTTATATCAGTTCGAAATGACAATAGAAATACCGAATATATATATATATATATATATATAGTCATTTTCTCCTCAGTACGTACTGATATAACTTACATCAGTGCGTTGCATGTGGACTATTGATTATAGAGAAGCTTTGACGATTGTATACACTTTGAGTTAAAATATATATATCTAATGACACGATTTTTTTTTTATATATATATATATATAAAATCACCCAAACCGACTACCTTTTCTATCCAATCATTATTAACATTACATATGACAAAAGAAGAACAAACTATTGCTTAGTGACTTCCAATGGAAAAATCCAATTTTTTTTTTATATATATATATATATATAACTGGATAATTATTTCCGCTGATTATGTATGGTGGATGTTAAAGTCTCACCCCATATTACTTGTTATGAGATTATATATCCTTATTTTACATATAGTATTTGGCTTCAACGAGTTCCAAGTTCCAACTCGATCTTGACTAGCTCGATCAGTGTTAGATTAAAAAAAAATCAAAATTTTAATACAAGCACACTGTACACTTTCTCTTATTTTGGTGATAGGGTTCAAGTATCATATTGTTCATAAAATAATAAATGTGAGGAGTAAGTGATCGGTCATTATTTGTATATGTTTTTAATCCCATTTCCGACTGTCAATTGCTTGTTTCTTGAGCAATTTTAGGTATTTAATTTGTGTGATTGAGCATGTTTTAGGACATTGAACTTTAATGTTGTGTTTGGAAGATTTGAAGCAAATAAGTGCATTTTTGTCCATTACCGCTGCGAAGGTCGCTGCCCAAGCAATGCCTCAACCGCGGTCTAAAGAGCGGAGAATCACAGTCGTGTCATCTTTAATAACCGCGGTCTGTACCGCTGTCAAGGTCATGCCTCCAGAGGGGTCTCAACCGTGGAACATCATAGAGAGCACTCGCTTCATCCACCGCGGTCTGGGCAAGCTGTCGTGCGTATTCCTTGTTTACTTGGGAATTCTGAACCCTATTTTAAAATAGAACATATATATACATAGTGATGGCCTTTTCAAAGGGAGGAAGCAGCGAATATCACTTCTAAAATATCTTTCAAAACACATAACAATTATTTTCATTCTTTGTTGCGCATTCAAAGATTTGAAGACGAAGAAGAATTCATCATTGAAGATTTGAAAAATTCGTTTGAGGTCTCAATGTTTTATTGTTTCTTTTTCTTCTCTTTCTCTTCTCTTTCTATTTTCACTATGTGTAACTAATTCCATACTGGGGAATCAATGTGAACCTCTATGAATGCTCTATGTTAGAATTGACTATATTTAATTAAATTAAGATTTGATTCATTCAATTCATCATATGTCTTTATTATTTATTCTTGTTAATGCATGATCATACGTTGGCATGAATTTAGGGTTTTGATAATTTAATGATTGAGATTGGAGTATTGATCTATACCTAATCTTAATTAATATTCAATTGAATGAATAAAACTGACCTTAGCATTGATCTATGCAAGTAGGTTTTGGTTCACTGTTCTTACACTTAATGGGTTCTCAATTGTAGTTTGCGCCATTGATCTTTGGGTAAATTGTAATTGAGAACACTTGATTCATCCCAGGATCATACGGTAACAATTATATTTAAGATAAGAACGAACCTTTAACTTGATTAATATCTTTCACAGTCAATTCGAAACATTGAGTAAACATAGTAGGGGAGCATTGATGACCTAGTGCTTTTTCACCTTTGACCACAACCAAATATTTACAATTGTTTTCTTAGTTTTAATTTAATTTAGTTTTAGCTTTAAATCAAACTCAACAATCTTCTTGTTACTTTAACTTTGCTTTAATTATAATTATTTTTAATCGATAAATCTCTAGTTCTCGTGGGAACGATCCTTACTTGCCATTGTACAATATCTTCACAATTCGTGCACTTGCGAGTATTGTTTTTATAAAACACGAATTTACAACACATCAAGTTTTTGGCGCCGTTGCTGGGGATTAGTTGAATTTATTGGTTAATTCTAGTTTTAGTAATAGATTTAATTAGTTAGGAAGTAGAGTCATTAATTTTAGATTTTTAGTTTTTATTTTATTTTATTTTCGTTTTTTACTGTGTGTCTTCCTTTTGTTTCAGGTTTCAATAGTGAATGCAAGGTAGAAGATCACTGCAAGGAGAATTACTACCATTGAACGACAATATTGATCGTATTGGACAAAGAACAATGGGAGACGATGGAAATCACAACATTCAAGAGGTTTTGGATCTACCAATTGTACCTATCAAGACCATGAAGGATTACAGCAGGCACATAGTAGATAATCACCCTCTATGCATTGCACTGGATGAGGCATCTAGAAACTATGAGCTGAAAAGTTTCCATTACAACCTGTTGCCTGCTTTCTATGGACTTTCGAATAAAGATGTGCTTAAATTCCTCAGAGAGTTCTATGCAGCAATTCAAGCTTTTTCAAACACCAGGGTGACAGAAAACTAGCTGCGTATGAGGTGTATTCCACATGCTCTCAAGGAAAAGGCGAAGACATGGCTTTTGACTTTGCTTCTAGCTTCACTAACAACATGGGAAGAGGTAATAGATAGACTTACTGGTCAATTTTATTCTCCTCAGAAGACCAGTGAGATCAGGTCCAAGATTACAAATTTCTTTCAAGGGGACCAAGAGTCATTCTATGATGCATGTGAGCGTTACAAGATGCTTCTGTTTGATTGTGACGTCTCAACTGTCTCCGTGAATAATGCATGTGGAGGATCCATGACTGACAAGTCTCCAAAAGAATTGTAAACTATCTTCGAAAAACTTGCTAGAAATTCCCGAGAGAAGAACTCTAGGAGAAGGAAGGGAGTTTATGAAGTAGATACGAGTGCCGGGAACTCAATGCAAATGTCAAAAATGCAGAAAACTATGGAAGTACTTGTCAATCAGGTGGGACAACTGAGAGAAGAACAATGCAAGGGATATGAGCAACCAGGGTATGGTGCGAAAGTTTTTCATGCAAGAGGTCTTGGACCTAATGATGAAGAAGAAGTACAAGCTATGAACAATTTCAACTGTCGACATCAGAATGATCCTTTTTCAAACACATATAACCCAAGGTTGAGAAATCATCCAAACTTCTCTTGGAGAGATAATCAAGGCCCCGGGAATCAAAGGAGAAATAACAACAGTTATGGCCAGAGACAGTATGATGATGGTACCTAGCAGATTCCTGTATCTCAACCCATAAATCTATCATTAAAAGATACAACAAAGCAATTTATACAAACTATGGACTAGAGGATGAATCAGTAAGATAAAAGATTCCAAGACACTGATGTGATAATGCAGAATTTTGATGTTTCATTAAGAAAGATAGAAACACAAATCGAGCAACTAGCCGAAGCAAGGCAAAGAAGTGAACCGGGAAAATTTCCAAGCCATACTAAACAAGCAATGACTATGACAGTTCTCTGGAATGGTAAGGAACTGGTAAATAATTGACCTGCTGAACTTTCTAATGAATTTTCTAATGTTTCTGGCCCTTCAGGAGAAAATATGTCATCAGAAAAAGAGAAAGAAGAAGTAGTGGAAAAATCTAACAAATTACCACTTCTACACAAGTCTCCTAATCCATATATTCCTCCAGTTCCATTCCCAGGAAGATTGCAAAAGAGCAAGTTAGAGAAGTCATACAAATACATATATGACATTCTATCAAAATTTAATGTCAATTTGCCTTTATAGGAGATGATCCAGAAGATGTCCGCTTATGCAAAATTGTTCAAATATCTCCACACATACAAGCCAAGGATTTTTGAAAATCATCAGGAGTTGATAACCAGAAGTGCTATTGTAGTCCTTCAAAAGTCTTTACCATAAAACTCCAAGATCTTGGAAGTTTCTACATCAACATTACTATTGGAGGTACTACCCTGGAAAGAGAAATGTTAGATCTTAAAGCCAACTTCAATTTGATGCCATATGACATCTATGAGCAATTGGGGTTGAATGATCTAAAGAAGACAAACATGTCACTTTTTTTTGCCGATGGATCAACTAGATACCCAAGAGGATATATTAAAGATGTGTTGGTTCAGGTAAATAACTTATTATTCCTACAGATTTTATAGTACTTGACAAGGAAGAGGGAGCCAAGGAAAGAGGCAGCAAACCCATATTACTGGGAAGACCTTTCATGGCGACTATAAAAACCTTCATTGACATACAGAATGGAAAGCTTACAATGACAGTGCTAGATGAGACGAAGGAATTCAAGGTTTTTGAATCATTAAAACTACCTGAGGCATCGGATGATTGCTATTCGGCCGATTGTTACTCGATGGAGGTAGTTAATTCTGCAATTCAAGAGGAGCTAGCAAATGAAAGCCTAGACAAGTTACTTGATTGGGTGAAGGATGTCGTTGAGGATGATGAAGAAAGTCAACAAGGAGAAGGCTTAGAAGAAGAGTTAAAAATTGAAGAGTTAGATGAGTTAATTCAAGATGAGACCAACAAGTCTCTAATTCCATCTACAAACTTTGCCCCTGCATTAGAGCTCAAATCACTCCATTCCACTCTCAAATATGCCTTCATAGGAGAGGATGAGACACTCCCGGTAATTAAAGCTTTAGACTTATATGAAGAGATGAAAATACAAACATGGTTAAATGCTCAAGGCTAACCTATAGGGGAGGGGGATGAATAGGTTAGTCACCTTTTTCGACTCCCTTAGAAACAAACAAAAGTTTGTCCCTCTAGATTGCTTGTATCACAATATATATATCAATTAAAGACACTTAATCAATATATAAAACAAGTAAAGTGTGATACAAACAAGTAATCATAACACATACACAATCTATATTATATAAAGGAAGTCAACATACATATAGAGTTCTATCCATAGTATTCAAATAACAAATACAAATATAAGAGAGATAAGGATAGAGAAAAGTTGACACAAGATATAACGTGGTAAACCTCCAAAGAGGAAACACCCATGGGCTAGCAACCACTGACAAACAAAATCCACTAGTAGATAAGACAAGTACAATCTCTAAAGTGAACCCTCCTATACTACTCATAAAGATGTCGCCCTCTTGCACAACAATCCGAGGCCTCACACCTCTTGTCAAGACTTCCTCACTCACCCTTTCGGATCCTCACGACCCTAGGCAAGACTTCTTGCTCAACTATCTGATTCCTCCCGACTCTAGTCAAGACTTCCTCGCTCACCCTTCTAGATCCTCACGACCCTAGGCAAGACTTCTTGCTCAACTATCCGAGGTCTCCCACCTCTTGCCAAGAATTTCTTGCTCAACAACATAGGTCTCACACCTATTGTCAAGTTTTCCTTCTCACAAGGCATTTAGGTGATCATTAATGCAAAATGCAAACAAGCACGCAACATAGAATGTTATGATCAACACATCCTATGGAAAATACTAGACATGAGCATGAATGCATAAAACAAATATAGTCTAGTCAATCATGTAAGATATGTTCAACATTAATTACAACCTAGATACATGCATAGATCTAAAACTTAAATCACAAGATATGTTCAATTATCACATAATCAAGTTTAAATCTCATAAACCAAAAACATGCTAAAATCACATGACAAAGTCATTTAGATTAAAGCTAAAGTTCTAAAGCATATTTCCTATTCATAGATTCAACAAAACACATGAATAGCTCAAACACAAGCACATATATCATTGTGAGATTTTGGCCAAAGAGAGCCTAATACATGTGAGGAACTATTTTTTCACAAAATCAATCAATCAAGGATTATCAAATAATCCTAGAATCAAAGCTAGCACAATACAATCCCGAACATGTGAAAACATAGGCAAAATCAAAACCTAACTCAACATGTGAGATTTCAATTGAAACTCAATCCAGCTTTAAATGTGTTCAAAACTCAAATCAAAATAATCAGAAGACACATATATATGTTGAAGAAGAAAACCCAAGGCAATAGACCATGTTTTAAAAGAAAATTTTGAGAGAAAATCAATACCTTAGTTGATTTTGGTGCAGTCCACTTTTTGTGAGATTAGACTCCAAAAACAGTAGTAAAACTAACTTAAACCTTCAGAGAAAAGATGTAGAATGAATATACAAACACTCTCAACTTTCAATCCCTCAAATCGAAGTTCAAATGAAGAAGTTATGGTGTTTGGAAGGTGAGAAAATTTGGAGAGAAATTTCTGCACTCAAATTTTTGAATCTCTTCTTAGAATGAAATGTGAGAGGGAAGGGATATATAAAGGAGAGGGAAAATGGGAATATGAAATGACCAAAAGGGACAATAAGCAGCTAAGCTTGCTTGCTGCCCAAGATGGTGTGTGGGCATCTCGGGGCAGCAAGCCTTCTGCCCCGAGATGGCCACACGCCATCTCGGGAAAGAGGAGCTTTGCTATCTTTTTTTCCCTTGACCTTCCTTCGCGTTCTTTGACCGTTCTCCGGCCTCCAAACTCAGAATTCAAATATGTTTGTGGATTAAAAAACATAACTCTCTCATGGACATGGAAATAAAAGATACTCAACCTAGAAAATAATAATTCGACTCGATATACGAAGACGAAGACAATGTATGCAACATGAGTTGAATGTGTAGTATCTTTTGACTTAGAACTTGAAATCAATAGTATGAGTAACCGAAATGACCAGAACTCAATCAAGAATGAATTAAGACTAAATTCAAGTTCAATATCCATGTTATAAAATCATATACACATACAAACACAATTCACACTAGAATGCAAACTACATAGAGATAGTTTCTAATCATGCATTTTCCAAAACATGTTATTTTCATACTAATGCATGAGCATTCATCTTCAAGTGTGTGAATGGGTTATACATGATGCACAACGATGCAGGGACACATATGAATGAATTGTATGTGTGTGCCTATAATGGTGCACAATGATGCAGGGACACAAATATATGAATTTTGTGTGTGTGTGCCTAAGCCTTGTAAGAGAAAGATAAGGTCTTAGTATACCTTTGTAGAACCGTATTGCATCCTTTCTCTTTGAAGACTTTGTACTTGCTTTGACTAGTTGTTCCTTCTTCTTTGAATCTTGAATCATCATGAACCTAAACAACTAAATCATTATAAGTAAACATCATTTTGATATATAATTAATGCCAACACAATCTAAAACCTAACAAGAGAAAGAGGAAAAACTAATAAAGGTGCTCAAGGAATATAAAGCCGCCATTGGATGGTCTATAACGAATATTAAGGGAATAAGCCCTACCATTTGCATGCACAAGATATTGTTGGAGGAAGTGGTAAAAACTTCGAGATAAGCTCAACGAAGGCTAAATCCAAACTTGAAGGAATTTGTTCGAGAAGAGGTTCTAAAGCTTCTTAAGGTGGGTATCATATACCCAATATCCGACATTAAGTGGGTGAGCCCAATACATGTTGTTCCAAAAAAGTCAGGAATCACTGTGGTAGCTAATGAAAATGATGAGTTGATCCCTACAAGAAAGAAAACGGGATGGAGAGTGTGCATAGATACCGCAAGCTCAACACAACAACCAAAAAGAATCATTTTCCTTTACCGTTCATTGATCAGATGCTCGAGCGTTTAGCTGGACATGCTTGTTATTACTTCCTGGATGGATTTTTAGGGTACAATCAGATTGCCATCGCTCCAGAGGACCAAGAAAAGACAACGTTCACTTGCCCCTTCTGTGCATATCGAATAATGCCTTTTGGGTTGTGCAACGCTCCTGCCACCTTCCAGAGATGTATGATGTCAATCTTCTCCGACATGCTAGAGAAATTTATTGAGGTATTTATGGATGATTTTTATATTTTTGGTAATTCTTTTGACCATTGCCTTTAGAATTTAACTCTTGTTTTGAAAAGATGCACGGTGACTAATTTGACACTTAGTTGGGAGAAAAGCCATTTTATGGTCAAGTCTGGAATAATTTTAGGGCATGTTATTTCTGAAAAAGGGATAGAAGTAGATCGTGCTAAAATTAAAGTAATTGCAAAACTTCCACCTCCCATTTATGTGAAAGGTGTGAGAAGTTTTCTTGGTCATGCAGGTTTTTATCGACGTTTTATCAAGGATTTTTCAAAAATTAGTAGTCCCCTATGTAACTTGTTGACCAAAGATGCTGCTGTTGGAACCCCGTTCACCTGCCACGCAGCGGAACTAGGTTTTAATTTTTTTAATACAGATCATAATCAGTATCTAGGACTAGTGAACTTGGGATCATAATTATTTTTCAAAACTAATACATACAATATGTAAACACAGGAAATTGTAATCAATATAATCAGAATAAGAAAATCTTACCAACGTTTGGAGGCTCCTTCACTTTATGATATGCTCCTGTCTGAACCACTCGATCTTCCTCGCTATCTCCCGGGACTGGTAACTGCGTGTGGGCGCGTCACGGTTTCAGGAACTTGAATGGAGGATGTAGAGAAATACTTGAAGAAACTCTTTCTTCTCAATTTTGTGTATTGATTTCATGCACACATAAATTGCATCTCATGTAAAACTTATATTGATAGATGTGGTTCAATCTTTAAAATCATAATATATATCTAATATATATTTATATATATTATATCTCACGACTCATGCACACTTTTACTATAACAGGGCATTGAATTTGATTTTTTTTTTTGTCTATCACCAGTTTTGGTCGTGCGTTTAATATATATATATATTCATATCTTTTCTTTTCTTTTCGTTTACGCAAACACTGGCATTTTTGTATATAACACCAACTCTGATGTTTTGTTTTATTTTTAAAGAATATATGAACCCATCTGGATGAGAAAAAGGAAGCTCGCATAATCCATTATCCTCCCCTCCCATCCCCTCCCCAATGAGTGCCCACAAGGCCGTCTCAAGCTCTAAAGGACCGGGAAAGATCAGGCTGAGCTTCTGGTACCAAAACTAAGGCAGGGGTCTACCTCACTCTATGAAACAACAAACAACTAACTCGACGACCTTCATGAAGAATCATGCCATAAATACACACAAGATCATATCTACACTTCAACAAACATTAAAACCCGACATACGTGTAAGACAAGAGATTGAGGCCAAAGAGGAAACAAACTTATCTCCACCAAAGATATTCTTGAATCTGTTATTAATTCAAAGTCAACAACTTTCAAATAAAGGATCCGGCCCGATAAAGGGGGAACGGATTCTTAGGATCGTGGCGGGCGATTTACAAGTTTAAACCTACTTGGACCATGTATAAATAAGTCCAAGCATAAGGAGAAAAGAGAGAGAGAGAGTTTTGGAGTCTTCGACCTAAATTCTGTAATCAGAACAATGCCTCCGTTATTATCTACTACTCTACAGGCACGAGGTTGCCACCCTACTATATCCCAGAGAGATTAAGAGTGTTTAAGAGTCTTTTTATACGATATTCACAGTTGATAATAAAGTTATTACATTCCCATTTTCATTGTTCTTATATCTACACATCCATCTTTATTCAATCGGGTTAGGTACCTAAGGTACCAACCCCGGCCACCACCTACGTGGTAGTGGTCTCGAGGGTGTTAATCAGAATTTCTCACCTCGAGTAAATTTTCCGTTAACACTTTCTGGCGTCGTCTATGGGAACAACCCACACCGTAATTTTTACACTTACGAGTTTTTTGTTTTGCAGTAATCAGGAGGCTTCGCTCCTCTCAAGGACAGCCTGAAACCTAGGGACATCCATCTGCCCATTCAACCCAGAATGGGCAGAAAAAGGGAAAGAAATCCTAGCACCATAAGCCAGCCTCACAGCAGCCAGGCGTAGAGCGGGCTCCAACTTTTCTGGCGGTGAGTCAAGTTGTGATCAACCAGCATGCAACAACCATTGTGGAAAATGTTCGCCTCCGTCTAGCTGTAGAAGGAATTGATCCTCTGCTGGTAGACCTGGGAATCTGAGGAGAGGCGAGCCTACCTGAGGCCATGCAGCCTGCCTTCGATCGGTTGGGACCCCCCCTCCCCCCCCACCGATCCCTGATTACCGTAAAACAGGACCTATAACTTCCATCTGAGATAGGCTAGGTCCCATGCCTCCAGTCCCGGACATGCCGGTCAACTATCGACCTAGGCAGGTTAAGTCAGCAGCTGATGTTCCGCTAAGGTTACCTCACAGCCTTACTCGACCAGCGACAATCAGAAAGGAACCTCAAGCTAAAGCCGGGGAGAGCCGGCAAACTACACGAACAGAACCCGTCCCTGAGGATGATAAAGTGGAAGTATCTAGCTCGTCAGAGGGATTTGACAGCGAAAGCTCCGATGTCGACTCTTAGAAGCACAAAAATAAGCGTTTGAGGAACCAGCTGGCCCAAATGCAAAAGGAGATCCAGCAGTTGAAAAGAAGGTACGGTAAAGACGACAAAAATGACCCCCTGAGCAAGATGAACGCTCCCTTTACCATAAGAATCCTAGAGGCGGAGCTCCAACCAAAGTTTAAGATGCCATCAGATAAGTTCTCTGGTACGGAGGATCCTTTAAGCCATTTGGAGAGCTTCGTCCAACAGATGGAAGTCCAGAACACAACCAGGGCCACTATGTCCTGGATGTTCCCTACTACGCTAATAGATTGTGCTAATACCTGGTTCAGAAAGTTACCCGCTGGCAGCATGGATTCATTCATAAAGCTGTTGACTGATTTTACTCACAAATCTAGGGATTCAAACCCCGACCGAAGGATCCCATCCATTTACAGTACGTGATCCAAGAGAGGGGGGAAACCCTCCGGGCTTATGTGGAGCGTTTCTACAAGGAAGTCATCCAGATGGGGGTCTTCACTAAGAAGAGACCTTTACCAATTTCAGGAGAAACCTGTGGGCTGGTAAGCTTTTCCGATCCTTTACCAAACGATCATTGGAGACCTACCAAGAGGCCTATGACCGGGCTCTAGAGCAAGTTAAAGTTGACGAGTCACTCAAGGTAACGATAGAGCATGAAAATATAAGAATGACAAATGACAGAAAAAGGAAGCTTCAGGACCTGAACCAGTTTAGAAAAATCAGAACAAACCTCCCAAAAGTTTAACCTTCTGTTTTCTAGTTTCTTAATTTAAGCAAGAAAGGTACCCAGTAAGGCAAACCCCTCCTTAGGCTTCGCCTTCTCCCAGAATAGTAGCCCCTGTAGCGTGAGATGATAGAGGAAACGATCACTACACCCCCCTTAAATGCATCCCGTGAAACGATCTACCTCGCTATCCTGGATAAATGGGCTAATACAGAAGCCCGTACCCATGAAAGCCCCCATCGATAGGAGGAATCAGTACAAGTACTGCGACTTTCATAAAGATGTGGGTCATAAAACCTCAGAGTGCTATAACTTGTGAAACTAGATCAAGGCTATAATAAGGGGAGGATGCTTGATAGAATTCTTACAGCAAGTTAGGGACAACAATCAGACTGGGAGGGAAGTACAAGCTGAGATCCGTGAGCACACCGGGAAGAGAAAAGGGGAGCAGACAGATCTGTTGCAGCAAATCCAGGTGATACATACCATCAGTTGAAGGTCCACATTGGCTGGCACCTCCAATAATTCCAAAAAAAACCATGCGAGGAAGGTCCCTCGTGTAGATGAAGTTCGAGGTATCTTCAAGGTCGACCAGAACCCAGCTGACCCCTCTCAGTCTGCGCAGATTGTTTTTACAGAGGCGGATGTCTACAACACCGTGCAACCTCATAATGATCCCATGGTGATCACGGTACAGATTGGCAACTGTATGGTCCACTGTGTGCTCGTCGACATAGACAACAGCGTCGACATCCTTTTTAGAGATACTTTGGAAAAGCTAAATTTGAAACAGTGGTGTTACAATAGATGCACAACCCCGCTGAATGGATTCACTAGGGACTCGATCATACCTGTGGGGTCGAAGATCCTTCCAGTAATTGCTGGAACAACTCCCTTCCAGAAAAATATCATGACGAACTTCATGGTGGTGGATACCCTATCAGCCTACAATGCGATATTAGGAAGACTTTTCTTGTCATCCTTGAAGAGGGTCTTGTCTATTTACTACAACGTCCTACAGTTTCCAGTAGGAGACAAGGTGGGGGAAATACGTGGTGACCAACAAGCAGCCAGGAAGTACTATACAGTGTCTGCCAACACGACAAATTTAGCGAAACAGTTTACACAGGTTATGACGATACAAGATAGGGTAACCCCTGGGATGGCCTTGGAGGACGTAGAGCCCGTAAGTCACCCAAAGAATGATCTCGAGATTCCAGACGAAGAGGAGCACAACAGGGAATGGGCCAGTGGGCATCCAGTGGATGAGCTAAAAGAGATAATCATCCTGATAGACTACCCCTCGAAGGTCGTCAAGGTAGGAGCCACCCTCTTACCTGGATCGGGCTCCTCAAATAATTCAATGACATCTTCACTTGGAGTCATGACGAGATGCCCATGATCCCGATATCATTGGCTGCTCACCATTTGGCAGTAGATCCGACCTTCAAGCCAGTCAAACAAAAAAGGTGTTAGTTTAACGTTGAAAGAAACACCGCGGTTCAAGAAGAAGTGGACAATTTAATCAGAGCAGGCTTCATCAGAGAGGGTTGTTACCTAGAAGGGATCGCCAATGTGGTCATGGGTCACAAAGGCAAATGGGAAGTGGCGTACGTGCGTCAATTACACCGACCTCAACCGGACATGTCCAAAAGACAATTTTCCTTTACCAAAGATCGATCAGTTGGTTAACCCCATATCCAAAAATAAGCTTCTTAGCTTCATGGATGTATTCTCGGGGTACAACCAGATCATGATGCACCATGTCGACCAAGACAAGACCAGTTTCATCACCGGGCAGGGTCTGTACTGCTACAGGGTGATGCCGTTTGGGTTTAAGAATGCGGGAGCTACATATCAACGGTTGGTCAATCGACTGTTCAAGCCCGAGATTGGAAGATCAATAGAAGTGTACATCGATGACATGATTACCAAGTCACTAACCATAGAAGGACATCAGGACGACCTTCACAGAACTTTCATGATCCTAAGGGAAAACTAGATGAGATTGAACCCCTTCAAATGTGCCTTCTTGCTTACATACCTAGGGGGAGGTAGAGCAAAGCTGATTGCCTGCCCTCGCTCTAAGTCCTGTGTTCCTGTTTAAGTCGATGCTCATCGGGGTTTCAAAGCTGAATGAAGGGAAAACTCCACCTAAGGCAGGAAAGGCCCAAAGCCAATCCCAGGGAAGAGTAGAGGAGTCAAGCTTAACTTAATAAGAAGTGAGAAGAAAAAAAATCTCGCGCGATCGCTCGTAGAAATCAAACCTTTATTTCGTCAATTCATCGACTAGTAATTCCTATGTTCTTTTCCTTTTAGGCGCCATGCCTTAGAAAGTCGTGCTTGCCCCTCTTCTGGACCCATCATCTGATCTGGCCCGGGATCCTTTACGGTAAAGACAACCACCATATAGGAAGATTTCTCGGCTGGCCTTGCACTATCACCAGTAACAGGTAGGGCATAGCTCGGGCTACCTATCTTAGAGACTGCGAAAAGAAAGCATCAGCTTCAATCATTGAGTTCCGCCCAAGGGTGCAATTCTTATCTAGCCTAGCGTGCTATAAACCTGAGGAAGGAGCAAGTCTCAGGTATTTGATTCCCGAACCTACCGGAGGAAATGACTTAACTTAAAAGACAGATGCCGCCGCTGCGAGGCGAGGGAGTAACTTGTCTGGTCTTGACGTACAGTCACTCCCATTACGAGAATGAAATGCCGCCCCAGCTCGACTCGAGACCAAGACTCCTTACAACTCGCACCAATCGCGGCGACCGAAGATTGATTTAAAAGGCAGCCCAGCCAGCCTGCCTCTTTAGTGATTGTGATCAAGAGCACACACTGGACCTGACCCATTAATCATCTAGGAAGACTGGAAAAGAGACAACAACCTATTCTTCCTGAAAACATCTGCTGACCTTAAGACCTGCCGAGCCCTTGAAAGCCAGTCCAATCCCAGCTGATTCAACAAGATCGGATTCTGCAACAGGAGTACCCAGTACTTCTGCTCATCCTAGAGAATCTATTTGATTAATAACTGTGGGAAAGTTTCTAGGCTTCATGGTTCATGAGAGAAGAATAGAGGCTAACCTAGAAAAATCAAGGCTATACTGGATCTAGAATCCTCCACATCACTCAAACAGGTTCAAGTCTTGACCGGGCAGATAGCAGCACTCAACATGTTCATTTCTCGGTCCACCGATAAATGTTTCCATTTCTTTAAAGCTATCAAGCAGGGAAGGAACATGAAATGGGATTAGGAGAGCGAGCAAGCTTTTTAAGCTTTGAAGAAGTATCTGTCAAGCCCTCTGTTACTGGTTAAGCCTAGTCTAAGTGTGGAGCTGCAAATCTACTTGGCCGTTTCGAAAACCACAGTGAGTGTGGCCTTTGTCAAGAAATGTGGAGATAACGTCCACCGACCTATCTACTACATAAGTCATGCCCTAACCAAGATGTAAAATAATTATACCCTTTCAGGAGAAGCTCGCCTATGCCCTGGTGACCTAGGTAAGGAAGCTCCGTCTCTACTTTCAAGCTCACTCGATAGCAATAGTGACAGACCAACCTCTCTGTTAATTCCTGCAAATGCCGGGCAAGCTGGGGGATGAACTGGCATAGTCTTGATAGACCCAGAGGAGACTGAGTGTTGCCACTGCTTTAGTTTCGAATTTAAGGCCACCAACAATGAAGCAGAGTACGAAGCCCTCCTAATGAAGCTCGGGGTCGATTACCTTCAGGTTAAGAGTGTCTCATTACCCATAGTCAATCAAGTTTTTGGGGACTATCGGGCCAAAGAGGATAACATGATTGCATACTTGAAGCTACTTTAGCTGCTTAAGAATAAATTCAAGGGATTTAAGATCGAGCAGCTGCCTCGACAACAGAATCGTCGAGCTGACATCCTAGCCAAGATAACTGCGAATGGTGGCCAAGCCTTACTATAAAGAGTCTCTCTCCAAGTGATCTCCCTACCAATCACAGTGGCAGGCAATGAGTCTTATACCCTGGATCAACAGCCATGCTGGATGGACCCTATCTCTAAGAAGGAAAGATTCCCGAAGAGCCTGACTAAGCCAGAAGAATTAAGAAACTCTCAGTCTGATATTACCTGGTAGATGGATACCTCTACAAGAGAGGTAGGTCCCTTCCCCTGCTGTGATGTTTGCATCCTGATGATGCCAAATGGGCATTAAGAGAGGTTCATTCTGGGGAATGCGGGAACCACGTTGGCGGTGAAGCTCTGGCCTATCAGGTACTCCGCATGGGGTATTACTGGCCAACTATCCATCAAGATGCAAAGAACTTTGTTCAATATTGTGAACCAAGCCAGAAGACCTCCAACTAGAGCCACCTCTCACCGGGGCATCTGTCATCTCTCAACTTGCCTTACCTCTTTGCTATGTAGGGATTCGACCTGATCGGTCTACTTTCATCCGCTTTTGGACAAGCCAAACATACTATTGTGGCAATCGACTATTTTATAAGATGGGTCGAAGCCGGACCACACTCCCAGATATCGGAAGAGAATACGATAAGGTTCATAAAAAATAATGTAGTTTACAGGTTCGAGACACCTCTTAGCATTATAGCTGACCTCGGAAAGCAGTTTGATAACAATCGATTCAAGGACTTTTACAAAGGCTTGGGAACCGACCTTAGTTTTGCCTCAGTAGCGCATCCTCAAACTAACGAGCTGGTGGAATCCACCAATAAAACTTTCAAAAAGCTGTTGAAAAAGAAGTTACAGTAGAGGAAGGGCAGGTGAGCCGAGGAGCTTTCCGAGGTCTTTTGGGCTTACGTACTACAAGGAGATCAGCCGCAAGAGAAATGCTCTATTCTTTAACCTTTGGGGTTGAAGCAGTTCTTATCATTGAGTACAAACTAACCTCCTTCAGAGTTTAACATTTTGAGCTTGGAAGCAATGATGATAAGCTCCGAGCTAGCCTTGCAAGAGAAGCAAGACCGGATAGCTAAGAAAGTAGTGATTTACTAGAGTAAAATCACTAGGTACTTTAACAAAAGAGTTAAAGCTCGAAACTTCAAAGAAGGAGACCTAGTTCTTAGGAAAGTAACCTTGAATACAGGGAAGAGGTTAGACGGGGTCCTGGGGCCTAACTAGGAAAGACCTTATTCTGTAAAGGTAGTGGCCAACAACGAGGCATATAGGCTCGAGGACATGGACGGCTGACCCATCGATCACACTTGGAATGCAGATCACCTGAGGAAGTATTACCCTTTGACAGTGGACTCATAAGTAGACTACCTCCATTTAAGTTTCAATAAAATTTCCAACAATAATGTACTCCATTTTTATCAATAAAGTTTGCTTTCTCCATCTTTGATTATATTCTACAATAATTTCTCTATATCCAACTAGGGTCTACATGGGTAAGTGCGACATAGTCATCTCAAGACCAAGGATTAGCTGAGGAAGCCCCTTCACTATTTTTTATGCCTCGACCGGGCACCAATCCCCATAAAGAAGGGTCTGAGTGTAAGAGCATAGTTGCCATCCAGATCACGAGACAAGGAAATAGCTAGATAGCTCTTCTAATTCCTTGGTCAAGCTAGCACCCCCAAGAAGTGTCTGAGTTTAAGAGCATAGTTTCCATCCAGATCACGAGACCAAGAAATATCTAGATAGCCCTCATAATGCCTCGATCGAGCTACAACCCCCCTCTCTCTAAGGAGGCGCGAGATTGGAAAGTTCTCCTACTTAAACTCCAATGTTCCAATTATTCCTGGTTACTAATTTCCATGTGTATATGATCGCTCGATGTGACAGGTGCAAACTAGTCTACAATCGCATAAGGTGATTACTCACTAAAGTCATCGAGCTAAGAGTTTCTACTGAGAGTGGAGAGCTCGAGCTAGTTGTCTACTTTCACACTTAAACAAAGTTTTATATCTCATTATCTCTGCCAAGATTTTAGTAATTCAAGTTATCTCAGAGGTAACATCTAGGTCGGAATCAGGAATGAAGCAAGAGGATGTCAGCTAAGTTAAAAGTTATTGTAGTAAGCATGGATGAAATCTAAAGCCAATTTTCATTAATGAAATGGGAGCCTATCCCTTGAAAAGGCTACAGTTATCAAGTAGGGAGCCCAACCCCGGTTCCGAGCTACAAAAAAATGATAATGGCCAGGCATGAATAAAGTGGGGTGCTAACCCCCTTTTCCGAGCTGTAAAGGCAAGTTGTAAATATCAGACTTCTGCTTCCTCTTGATTCTCTTCTGCTGCTCCCCCTGTCTGGTGGACCTCGCCCCTTGCTCCTCCTGTCTCTCCCTCAGGTAGTTACTAGCCATGGCCAGCTTCACCCGCTACCCCCTCCTCCGTGGGATCCTTCACTGCCTACTGTTCAACGGGGTTCTCCTCCAAGACCTCATTAACCACCGCTATAACCTCAAGAATAATGGTTGTATCATGAAGGTTTGCCAAAGAATCTACCCGGTTTGGTTCAACCTTTAGTCCTTCTTTAGAGGTTTCTTCAAGACGGTTGTGGACCTCTCCCCGGGCTTCTGGTAGGTCCCTATCGGGTTATGCTGACCGAACCCCGTTAGAGGTTTCCCCATGACCTAAGATTGGTAAGACTGTAGAAGGAAGAGGAGGAACTGTTACAACTACATGCTTCCTAGCTCCAGCCCTATCACCCTTAGGATGGGACATATCTGCAGCCTTGGTTATAATCTCCTCCCTATCCCAGTTGGCAATAACTGATAGGTCAAAGGGGGAAGGGAGGGCTTCAACAACCTGGTAGGAAGCATAAAAGTATCCGTCACTGAAGGAGGCATCCACCTCAGCCTGAAGCTAGGCAACTTGGGATTGCAGACCTTGGTTTTCAATGTCCAGCACCTTTGCTTCTTCCTTCCAAGAATCCCGCTGACTGGCTAGAAGTTGAGACCGAAGGGTTTCTTGATCGAAAGATCGCTTCAACCTCTCGTTTTCGTAATGAGGCTTAGCTAGCTCCGCCTTTATTCCCCTCTAGCTAGAGGCCATCTCTTGTACTAAGTCTTGAGCCCGTGCCAATAATTCCATGGCCCGTTCAGCTTCAGCCTTGGTTGCCCGGTCACAGAGAGAAACCACATGGTGGCCCATGGCCACTTGTAATTTGAAGGCCTGTAAAAGAATTCAAGTTAGGAAATGATGAACCAAACTATTGCATGAGAAAATAAAAAGCAATGACTACCTCTGACAAGAGGGCAGAGCCCTTGGTGATCAGAATATCTATGGGCATTGAAGCCATCATAGAAAGACTGCCCCCAGGGCAGGAAGCAACGAATTTCCCTATGACCTCGTATTGAGAGACAAAGTAGGATTGATTTGGCGGGCGAACTGCGGAAACCCCTTCAACACTAGCCTCGAGGTCCTTTAAAGCTCGTGGGGCTGGAATTGTAGATGGAGAGGCAGAAGCATCTGGCAAGCTTGAAGTGGGGGCAATAAGAGTAGAAACAGGAGTAGAGACAGTTATAGCAGGGGCTGACGTCACTGCATCAGCGGCTTGAGAAACAAATGCCCCTTTACCCCGCACCTTGGTAGCCTGAGATACGAGGAGTGATAGCCTGGACCTTTACTGGGAAGATGTTAGAGCAAGAGCAGACAAAACCCCAACATGAGCAGTTGGCCCCCCTTTCTCTGAGAAAGCCAAAGGGATTTCCCGATTCGATTTGGCCGAAGGGGGAGGAGTGCAAGCTTGTTGGGCTTCATAGAAAGCTAGAGCAACAACAAAAACTGTTAAAAAAAAGAAAAAGAAGGATGTCAGAAACGAGCTAACTAACGGAGCGAAGCATAATGACTTGGTGTTACTTACGAGGGGTAGTATCAGAGATCTGTAGGTATCGGTTCACCCTGTGAGAATTGAAAGGATCAAGAGTTAGGTACTTCAGGTTTAGATAGTTCTTGGAAAGGATAGTCTTCAGCTCAACCTTAGACTCGGTAGGCAAGGAGTCCCGGTCCCATGAGGGTTTATCATTGAAAACTGTGTGAACCACGTACTCATGCCCACCGATGAATATGGAGCTTCCCCAATCACCCCCTGCTAGGATCCACACTTCCTTCCAGGCTGAGTGTTTCCTCAAAGGGCCAGGGATGATGAAGTTGAGTTTTTTCTTAGCCTTCGCATAGAAATGACCCCGGGGAACTTCGGACAAACTCTCGATTTGAAAAAGGTAGGTTAGCTCCTCTGCTCCGGGCTCCCGGGTGACCTTGCCCAGCTCACACTATTTCCTCCATAGCAAGAGAAAGCCAATCAGATGCCTCTAGAAGTCGGACGTTAGTTAGAGGGGAGCTAGCTGTAGGGCACTGAGAGCCCATCGAAGGGTAGGATAGAGAGAAAGCCTGACCCCGTGTAAGTTCCTCAGTTTTTGATTGGCTCATTTCGTTGACAACGACATTTGGGGATTAATGTGTAAGGGTAATTTAGGTCATCATTGATCAAGACCCAGCTCTAGCTTCAAAAGGTAAATCACTTGCTTAACCTTTTATGAAGAGTTTTTAGTGCACACACACACTCTCATGCATGTCTTTGATCTTCTTGCATGAATACTTAAATTGCCTTAATTGTGTTCCTCTTTGCCATAAATCTTTCTTGGGTGTTTGTTACATTTAGTTTGCCCTTAGAAGAGGATTTTCCTCTTGACCACGGCCGGGACCACTCTACGTACATAACCTCCGCCGCGGTATGCACAACAATGTTCTTTAAGCATTGCACGCTGCTGTTACTACGGCCTGTGCATGTTGCATGCACAACGGTCTCCCAAGCGGAGTTTCCCAGTGATACACCGCTTGCTCTACTGCGGTCTGGACATTGCATGTACCGCGGTCCAGACAGTAGAGATTCCCAGGCGATGAACTGCTCGTTATACCACAGTCTGGACACTTGCCTAGGTCACGGCATGCACATCGGTCATGACGGGAATCAGTTGTCCCTTGTCCAAAACGATGCTGTTTCGTGTAGGGCATATTATATATATGTTCTCTTCTCTTCTCTTTGTTTTGTATGAGTCCAAGAAGCTATTTTTACTCACCAAGTTTATATTTCCACACCTTTCACTTGATGTTGTATGTTTGTTCTATTGGGTGAATTTTGAATATTGACTAATCAAGAAAAATTGGTAATTGACTTGATTAAAACCTATTCACCCCCTCTAGGTATAGACACACACGTTTTTAGGGAACCTTCAATTGGTATCAGAGCGGGTTCCTAGACATACATAGGTGATCCAAGCTCTTGTTTGTGTGTCATGCATTTGTTTGCATTTGTTTATTGCATTACATTTGCATTCATATAACCCAAAACACCATGAGTGATTTTAAGAGACTAGAGGGTGCTTTGATCTCTGAACCGCCAACGTTCACCAAGGATAACTACTCCTCTTGGAAAGTGAGGATGGAAGTTTTTTTGTGTGACCTTGATGAGCATGTGTGGATGTGTGTGGAAGAAGGGTATTCACCTCCCACGGAGACACAAGAGAATGAGGCTTCTATGCCTAAGCCCAAGTCCAAGTTGACAATTGACAAACTCGAGGCTGTCGAATGGAACTCAAATGGCCTCCGTGCCTTATATTGTGTAGTGGGTGAGAGTCATGCAAAACTCATCCAAATAACTCAAGATGTTCGAGAAGCTTGGGAGATTCTAAGAGTCATCTATGAAGGTACCGTGAAAGAAGAACACAAAAAATTAGGTACCTCAAAGATCAAGCTTAAATGTTTTGATTCTGGTGGCTATGGGCACATCTCCACGGATTGTGGAAACTCAAAGAGCAAGAGTCGAAGAGGCAAACCAAAGGCCTACTTTTGTAATGAAAGTGAAGAATGCTCTTCGGGTTAGGAGGGATGTGAAAGGAATCACATAGTCTTGCACGCTTTACATAATGACAACTCTAAAGCGGCCACAAGACACCCATCACTCAAGTTTGACATTGAAGAAGCTAGCTTAGATGATGATTACCATGAGAGCACAAGTGGTAGAAGCTTCGATGAAGAAAGTTCAAGCTCCAAGAACTTGAGTTGTGAAGGGTTTGATTGTGAAGACTTCATCGATAGTTTTCAAAGGTCCTTAAAAAAGAAAAATGAAGAAATCAAGGAGTTGAAGATGGAAAATCTTTAACTAAGGACCAAGTTAGATGACTCTTTGAAAGTGGACATAGTTGATATTTCAAAGTATGAGAAGGAGATTAATGATTGCCATCAAAGGATATGAAGGCAATAAAGGATGAACTAGCCAAGAAAGACAATTCCCTGAAGATCATCAATGAGAATTAATAATCAATTATGAGACTTTAATCAATAAGGATATTGTATCCATTTCAACGACTTTACAATCCAAAAGTCTCTATCTCTTTACTAGTGGAACAAGGCTACTATCATACGGGCATTCCACCAGGAAAAATAAAAAAGGGCACAATAGTCGCTCATGTCTTGTTTTGCTTGTAAAGGTTGATATAGTTGTTCTTAAAATGAATTTATTTTACAGTCTTTATCTTGCTTACTCCATGACAAAGGGTGAAATTGGATTGAATTCTCTTGGAAACCCTTGTTATTTTGCTTTGCCAAATACCATGTTTTAATCTTGAATACACCTTATCTTGTATGCAAAGCATTCATTCACACATTTTTTTAATAAAACTCCTTGATTCTCTCTTTTTAATTAAGTTGCATAAATTTGGTTATATGATTATGCATATGTCTTGTGCCATAAGCTCTCCTTGCTAATGCCTTCTTAAGGGGATACTCCTTTGTCTATCTCTTGACAAAAAGAGGGAGTAGTACGGATTTAGGGGGAGTTGAGAGTGGCATGATTTAAGGGGGAGTTGAGAGTTGCATATGAGGGGAGTTTGATTCGTTGAGGGGGAGTTAACATATTTAGGGGGAGCATTTGCATTTGCATTGTTGATGCATGTTGCTTGTTTCTATTGTTTGCAAATTGCTCTTATTTTTAAGTCTTTGATCACTTTACATACACTTGTCTTGGAAAGTGTAGTTATGTTGTTTGGTAAGGATATTGATTCTACTAGAGATGGATGACTTGGAGATCTAGTTTATTAGGCATCTCTTTGTAATGTAGAAAAACTTTGTTGATCCCTGTTTTTTGTTTTGTTTATTGGTGAGGATGAATTGTGAGTGGTGGTTTTGTCACGAAATAGCCAAAGGGGGAGATTGTAAGTTCCTCAGTTTTTGATTGGCTCATTTCGTTGACAACCACATTTGGGGATTAATGTGTAAGGGTAGTTTAGGTCATCATTGCTCAAGACCCAGCTAAAGTTTTAAAAGGTAAATCACTTGCTTAATCTTTTCTGAAGAGTTTTTAGTGCACACACACACTCTCATGCATGTTTTTGATCTTATTGCATGAATGCTTAAATTGCCTTAATTTTGTGCCTCTTTGTTATAAATCTTGCTTGGGTGTTTGTTGCATTTAGTTTTCCCTCAGAAGAGGATTTTCCTCTTGATCGCGACCGAGATTGCTCCATGTGCATTGCCTCCGCCACGGTATGCACAGCGGTGTTCTCCAAGCGTTGAATGCTGTTGCTACCGCGGCCTGTGCACGTTGCATGCACATCGGTATCCTAAGCGAAGTTTCCCGGTGATGCACCGCTTGCTCTACCGCGGTCTTGACATTGCCTATACCACGGTCCAGACAGCGGAGATTCCCAGGAGATGCACCGTTCGCTATACCGTGGTCTGGACACTTGCCTAGGCCGCGGCATGCACATCGGTCATGACGGGAATCGGTTGTCCCTTTTCCAAAACGATGTTGTTTCGTGTAGGGCATATTATATATATGTTCTCTTCTCTTCTCTTTGTTTTGTGTAAGCCCAAGAAGCCATTTTTACTCACCAAGTTTTTCTTTAAAGAGAAAATTGACTCCAAGAGAGAGATCTCCCAAGAACCCATCTTGACTCAACAAAACTCCAATCCATGAGCATCTAGCTTCTTCTTGCATCTTTCAAGCATGGATTGTTCTTGTTTTCATTGACTATGTAATCTCTACATGACCTAGAATTAATTGTTTCATTACTAGGCTACGTTTACCTAGAAAAAGCATTAATTACTCATTAATTGTATGCCTTTAAGCTTTATTGCATTTATAACATGCTTGTGTTGTTGTTTGTTGGTTGAGATGTATATTTTGTGATAGCTAGGGTTTGTGACCATTTTTCCCTTCTAGCTAAATCTCCATGCTTTGCATTTTGGTGTTGTTTAGGACTCATTGATTGCATTTTGTGATTTCATTATAGTCCTTGCCATGTTTAATGACAACTTATGTTGAAATGACTTTGTTTGATAACTAGGATTTATTGTTGCATAACTATATCTAGTTAAGTCTTTATGAACATTCATTTAGACATTGATATCTAGGAATTGTACTTAGTGACATTCTTAAATTCCTAGATAAGCATTTAGTGTTGCCTAGCTTTACTTGCATGTTTGAATATTTTATCATATTCACTTAGGTTGTGTTTGACTCTTCATTGATGTTAAGTCTTGTGGCTTCGGTGTGAAGTTGCACAAGCAAAGGAAGTCTTGCAACCAATGGTGGGTTGACAAGCAATTGGTCGGGTGCCACTGTAAAAGGCCCAAGGGGGCAGAGTAGGAGGCGTTCACGCAAAGTAGTGTATCAGAGGATATCACTAGGGACTGTACCAAGAGTGGTGAGTGGCGGTGTCCATAGCCTGAGGTTGTCGAGAGTGAGAGTCCGAGAATCACTTGAGGGTGTAACCTTTACTCATATAGTGTATTTCTGTGACCGAGTGTGGCACACTTAACATCACGTGGTTTTTCCTATTTGGAGGGTTTCCACGTATACATCTTGTGTTATTTATATTTCCGCACCTTGTACTTGATGTTGTATGTTTGTTCTATTGGGTGAATTTTGAATATTGACTAATCAAGAAAAATTGGTAAATGACTTGATTAAAACCTATTCACCCCCCCTCTAGGTATAGACACACACGTTTTTAGGGAACTTTCACCCCGTTCTCAAAGGCCGCCACATGGATGGGTAACACGCTTTTGGGCGGATTGAAGACATCATAATTCCTGTGGGGAACTATGAGGGAGATGTTATCAGGAATTCTGTACTTAGTCCTCAGGTAGTCGATCGATTGCGAATAAACAGTAGAATCGGGGATGACCATAAAGTCATAAGGAAGAGGCCTCACTGGAGAAGGTACAGTAACCGAGACTTGACCCTTCCCAACGGCGTCGACCCTTTCTCTTTCTTCAGAATCTTCATCGACTAAGTTTAGAGAGTTTTCGGATTGATTAGAGAAGCCGAAGCCAATCGAAATGTTCCTACCAGAGCTGCAATGCTGACGGAGAGGTAAAGCGCCCTCGTAGCTCAAATTTTCTAGCTCTCGCTTCCTAGGAATCGGGCTGGGGGCACCAGTGCCCTCAACCATAGCCTCAACACTGTCAACAGAGTTCGACATTATTGGATGTGGGGCTTGAGGATCAAAGAAAGCAACAAAGATCTTTTCAAAGGTAGCGAAAAAGAGGGATTTTTGAAAACTTAAAGTTTGAAAAAAGGCGTGAGGTAGGCGAGAAGCAGTCGGGTATGAATAGAAGCAAAGTGGGCAATGACGTCGACGAAATCATCGGTAGGATTGCCTCAAAAAGAGGGGATGATCGTAAAGTAGCCAAATTATTTTGAAAAAAGTACCGGCCTGCCTAAGCCACGTCACACGTGCATTAAATGAAGAGAGTTCTACCTAGATTTGGTAACAATAAAATTGGGAAAATTTCCCCATTAAAATAAGGAATCTGACTCCAACCCCAACTCAATCACCGGTGTTCAAGTCAGAGAGGACTTCTGTTAATAGTAAAATTTGGCTAGGGGACCAAAGAGAAATTTTCCATTCTCCTAACCCGAGTTCACCAGTCATTGAACCTTGAATCCTAAGGGCAAGCCATATAACTACCCCGCAGAAACGAGGAAACGTCATCGAGCTTCAGAACTATCAGGAATGGAGCCCGACACGACCAAATCAAGCCCATTACGGCAACACTGGAACTCGGGCAAAACCAGATACGTGGTTATCCGGGCTTCCTGAGAATGAGATTACATCGTAACCTCCCCAGAAGCCCGCCAACCTCTGTTGGCACAAAAAGGGGGGACCTTTAAAAATATCAGGTTCATACTATAGCTACATTCCCATTCGCTAAGGAAAACTTGAACCCATCTGGATGAGAAAAAGGAAGCTGACATAATCCACGCTCCCTCTCCCCCCAATGAGTGCCTATAAGGCCGTCTCAAACTCTAAAGGACCGGGAAAGGTCAGGCCGAACTTCTGGTACCAAAACTAAGGCAAGGGTCTACCTCGCTATACGAAACAACAAACAACAAACAACTAACTCGATGACCTCCATGAAGAATCATGCCATAAATACACACAAGATCATATCTACAATTCAACGAACATTAAAACCCGGCGTACGTGTAAGGCAAGAGATTGAGTCCATAGAGGAAACAAACTTATCTACACCAAAGATATTCTCGAATCCGTTATTAATTTAAAGTCAACAACTTTCAAATAAAGGATTTCACCCGATAAGGAGGGAATAGATTCTTAGGATCGTGGCGGGCGATTTACAAGTTTAAACCCACTTGGACCATGTATAAATAGGTCTAAGCATAGAGAGAAAAAAAGGAAAAAAAGAGAGTTTTGGACTCTTCGACCTAAATTCTATAATCAGAACACGACCTCCACTATTATCTACTATTCGACAGGCACGAGGTTGCCACCCTACTGTATCCTAGAGAGATTAAGAGAGTTTAAGAGTCTTTTTGTACGATATTCACAGTTGATAATAAAGTTATTATATTCCCATTTTCATTGTTCTTATATCTAAACATCCATCTTTATTCAATCAGGTTAGGTACCTGAGGTACTAACCCCGGTAAACACCTACGTGGTAGTGGTCTTGAGGGTGTTAATCGGAATTTCTCACCTCGAGTAAATTTTTCGTTAACAATATATATTTTTAGTTTTAATTTTTATCTAAAGTTTTAACAATTTTAAAAAAACTAATATATTATATGTCATATGTGAATTTTATCGGATGAACATGTCATCAAACAAAGAGGATAAATTGCCAGGTGGACATCCAAATAGGCATTCAGAAAATATCCTACAAGACAGTGCCAAAGAAGAGAAAACCGGAGTAAGTAGATATTGAATGAAACCTACTCGGGATCAGTTAACGACACTCGGGGACTGGTTAAATGATGCTTCCACTCGGGCTCAAACGATGTTACTCGGGCCCTGCTGGTGTTATCCTTGCTCTGGATAAATATGAAGAAAACCGAATAAAAAGCTTAGTGATTAGTTCACACGGATTAAGTCATTAAATACACGAAGATATCCATATCATGAAGGAATCCCAAAGAGAACAGAATATTGAGCTAGAAGGGTTCCCAATCAGGTAACAACTTTATTTCTTTAATAAGACTACGTTCTTATATAAGGAAACAAGTCCAAATTGAACTGCACTACTAGAATACAATTCGACTTCAATACAAGACTCCGAAACAGGAAAGAAGACAATCAGCTCCAAACAAGGAAATAATTGTAAATAAATACATAGATCTATTACTTGTACAAAGCAGATTAGGGCTCTATAAACATATAAATAGACCCGAATACGAAATATGGCATATCAGCAAAGAGTAGCTCGCCATATCAACTCTCACGTTCGGGTCAGAAAATTCCAGCTAGGAGACCTGGTACTCAGAAGGTGTCATTGAACACAAAAAATAAAGCTGCAGGTTCCCTGGCTGACAAATGGGAAGGACCGTACAAAGTCAAAGGAATAGCTGGCCATGGGGCATATTGGATTGTACGACCTAATGGAGGGGTTTTACCACGACCATGCAATGCCCAATATCTGAAGATTTTCTATCCTTAAATTGTTTTGTTCTTTTTTCTAGTCAGGACAATTTTAGTTAGGATAAATATTAGCTGGAATTTATAACTTTATTGATTTTGCAGTTATGAATAAAAAACCAAACTCAGGATTCCCGAAAGAAAAGCATCAAACTCGGGATTTCCAAAAGAAAGCATATGATAATAAGAACATATGGAAGACAAGCATGATAATAAGAACATGCAAATAGAATACTCAGGACCATTAAATCCCGAATGGGCGGAGAAGATCGAAGGAGCATGCCAGCCGAGCAAGGTCAAAATGACCTTCGCAAAAAGGTAAACCCGATGCACCAACTCGGGACGCTATTGGGATTTTTTTTGGTGAAATGCGTAGCTGTGTTAAGCAATTCAAAAAGCTTAACGATTCGGCAAACCCTTACACATAAAAACTGGGGAGACGTCATTGGTAATGCGTAAGGACTCGAACATATGATTATGGTGAGCCATGATGTAATGTTCGGGTAGCAACCGTGTATGAAACACAAGTATAAACTTATCTGTTTTAAGATGGCACGGTTAATAATACAAAGAGCCATTTTAATAAGATACTTGGCATGAAGATTACAAAAGCCAGTTTAATAAGATACTTGGCATTATTCGGGTGACAACCGGTTTAATAAGATACTCAGTGAAGTTACCTGAACACTAGAGTTGACCAGTTTAATAAGATACTTGGCATGAAGATTACAATAGCCAGTTTAATAAGATACTTGGCATTATTCGGGTGACAACCGGTTTAATAAGATACTCGGTGAAGTTACGCGAACATCAGAGTTAGCCAGTTTAATAAGGTACTCAGCAACCATATGCAAGTTGAAATGTCACGAGCAATAGAATCAAAACACCAGATTCAGAAAAGCTACTCGGAATTTTATTGATCTTTCAAAAAAAAATTATTAATAGTTCTTTACTAAGAATTAAAAAGTCTACAAAAATCCTATCTACAAAAATCAGGATTGTGAGGATTTGGAGCCCTTACCAATACTCGGGTCTGGCACCATTTCGTATTCGCGGAGCAGACTTTCGTTAGAAGGCTAAGCAATTGTGTCGACTGAGTCATCCATCCATTGGCTGTAATCCTCTCCTGGAATCGGCCCGACATCAGGCTTCACACCCTTCATGACTGACTCTTGACTGACATAGAAGGTCGAGAGGGAGTGTTCAGATGGAATCTCTAAATGCATAGAATGAGGCTCTTTACCTCAGCTACGACATTAAGCTCTCCATTCCTTCATCTGAGTTTGAAGAGACTCTAAGGACCGATCCACATGATGTTTGATTGACAGCTCTCAATTGGTTCATGCCTTCTCAGTTGCCCGATTCTTGACTTTAAAGAATTCACTAGCTGAAACCAGCCCCTGTTAAAACTCCTGAATGAGAAGATCATCATAGGCGGGGGATCTTTTGAAATGATCCACCCCTTGTACTTCAAGCTCCAGCATGGCCTCTCGTGAAAAGGATTCGATTGTAAATGCTTGGCGCTCCTGATCTTCAATATTCTGTCATACGCCGACTTAGACTACTCCGCTTCCTACTCGGCATTGATCATTGATTCTTAGGCAGTAGACAATAAGTCCTGAAGTGATGTTGCTTTCTATTCTGCCAAAGAAACCTTCTCCTCGGCCTCCATTTGCTTTGCCAGACAGTGGTCGGCAAAAACTTGTGTAGAACCAACCTCTTGTTGATAAGCCGATTCGACCTGAGCACGACAATCCTCACTTTCCTTTAGTTGAGCTTCCAGATGCCTTATTCGGTCAGCTTGATGTTGTTGCGTTTGAATTAGCTCAGTAAATTCGGTCACTATCTACAAAAAAGGTTTAAATAAAAATCTAAATTGGGCAAACAAGCAAAACAATTAAAGAAAGGTAACTTACATAAGATGCACCGTTGAAAAAATTCTGAAGACGGTCAGTCAGAGGGCCATCTCGGAAATAACTCCAATGGTCGTCTCCAATAAAAATCCGACCAGATCACATCTCCCGCAGCATATGCCGGGGAGAAGTATATGAAGGAACCCCTGAGGATTCAACCCCTAGATATCCAACCTCGAGGGTATAACCTTTGTTTGGCTCTGAAGCCGCCACATCTGTTGACGCTTCAGTATCAACGCTTGGGGGAATCTCATCCACAATATTTTCATCGCTGGAGTCAATGAATGAGACCATATGAGGGACCTTAAGTGGGCGAGTCAGGGAGCTGACCGCTTTTCGCTTCTCACCCCGAGAACGGTGTAAGCTTAGATTAGCTGCAGGATCTTCCTGAGTATCATCCCGAAAGGACTCAAAGAATTCAGGATCCACAGGTACTTGCCCCATAGAGGTATTACCTCCATCACCAGCCTTCGACCGTTCGATAGGCTCCTCACCCAGACCCTCACTTTACCTCTCCCCGTCATTGGGCGGATGGGCAGGATCCGTTAGGCTACTCGGACCACTAGACTCCTCTGCGGTCGGTTGAACGATGTCCTCAGGGAAATATTCAGGAATTTACTCTTCGATGGGGTGAGTTTCCTCATCAGATTCAGGTGGGGTAATGCCTTTATTGCTCTAAAGAGAAGCCTCTTTTCGACTCGCCTGAATAATTGACTTCACTTGGCGAGCCTGAAAATCACAAACGACGACCGTATCATACACTTAAAAAAAAGGGAACCACGTAAGAATACAAAACAAGAATTATAATAAAGGAAAATATTACAAAAATCGCTTACATCTCCTGCGGTAGCCTGCAATCGTTTCGAAGAAGCTGAACTCAATCATCTTAGACTCAACAAAAAGATAAGTTTTGCTCCTCTTTTCCAAAGTGCGAACAGCTGCCCGAGCAAGTTTGGCCAACTCCGCATCGCTGTACTCAATTTTCTTCTTGTTCCAATTATCGGGGGAGCAGAAGAAGCGGGGGACCTTCAGCACCATCCGAGCACCCCTAGTTAAAACAGTAACTTTAAGCCCGAGACTCCCTCCGGTGAAAAACCAATTGTTCTTCCAGAACTTGTTGGACGTAGGAAATCCCCATATAAAACCTCTCTTTTTGGGGTCATCGGAAGTATCAGCTCCCCGACTCACTTTTGTCCCTTAGGGACCCAAAAATCTGACAAATTAGACATAAGAAAGTAGGTCCCTGACTTGCCCGCTTGCCTCAGTGTAAAAAAGTACCTGATTTCATATCGGGGATGGCGGCGATAAGTTCATCCGGCTATACATGTTCCACATACACATTAAAATTTTGTAGCTATTCGGGACAAGCTAAGCCGGAGTAATCTCTGCTTCAGCCAAAAACTAGGCAATAAATGGCTGGAAGAGAAGAGTGACACCGCAGCAGAGCATGGATTCGTAGATCGCCACCATACCCGGGGGAGGATTCCGTACAGCTCTATCACCCGCTGGAATCAAAGTGACCGAGTAGGGAAAATCGAATCGTGAATGATACTTTACTATCTCGTCTGCCCCGATTACATTCTGCTCAGTATCAAACCCACTCGGGCAAGCAGCAGAGAAAGAAAGACGAGATGTTCTAAACGCCTCTTCAATGTCATTCTCTTTGACAATCTGCTCTCTGATCAGGATATCGCCTGAGTTGTGCTTACCGACTTCGCTTCTGCTTTGATGTTTTCCCATCCTTCGTAAAGGTATCCTGGTATCAGAAATATCAGAATCAGAACTAGATGAAGAACTCGATACAGGGCTAAAAGTGACGTCAGAGTAAAGCCCAGAAACATCAACCTCTAAAAATAGAGGTTCATCAGCAGGGATTTCCCACAGTAATCTTCTAATGCAAGAAACTAACGGGAAATCCCCACGTTCTAATGCATCAAGAGCGACATTAAAGAGACGATAACGGGAATTGTGAACTTCTGTGTAAAGAAATCTAGGTTTAATAAAAATTTCCTGCTGAAAATCGTTGAGAATAAACCAATGATGTCTCTCAGCGAAGAATTTAAAGAAATAATAACACGAAACCCTAGATTTCAAGGCGGGAAAAAACAATGATAAGAATTGATGATGTAGGCGGTGCATAGGGAAGCGAGTAGGTCGTTTCTCATAAATGATATAGAAAAACGAAGAGGCAAGAGACACGTGTCAGAAAGAGAACTGGCTTTCGCTGTCAGAACTCGAAAAAGTCGCCATTGTTGGAGATTTCACGTAAGGAGGCAAATCGAATTTGTAGGGTCGCCATTAAAACACGTTATTATGACAAGATATTTACTCGGATACTGAAAAGATATTAATAACTAATTAAAATACTTTTTGCCCGAACAAACCTTGTTCAGTAAAAATATTTTAAGGGGGTATTGTCATATGTGAATTTTATCAGATGAACACGTCATCAAACAAAGAGGATAAATTGCCAGGTGGACATCCAAATAGGCATTCAGAAAATATCCTACAAGACAGTGCCAAAGAAGAGAAAACCCGAGTAAGCATATGTTGAATGAAACCTACTCAGGATTAGTTAACGACACTTGAGATTAGTTAACGACACTCGGGACTGGTTAAATGAAGCTTCCACTCAGGCTCAAACGATGTTACTCGGGCCCTGCTGGTATTATCCTTGCTCGGGATAAATATGAAGAAAACCGAATAAAAAGCTTAGTGCTTAGTTCACATGGATTAAGTCATTAAATACACGAAGATATCCATATCAGGAAGAAATCCCAAAGTATAATACTGAGCTGGAAGGGTTCCCAATCAGGCAACAACTTTATTTATTTATAAAGACTACGTTCTTATATATGGAAACAAGTCCAAATTGGACTGCACTACTAGAATCCCGTTTGACTTCAATACAAGACTCCAAAACAGGAAAGAAGACAATCATCTCCAAACAAGAAAATAATTGTAATTAAATACAAAGATCTATTACTTGTACAAAGCAGATTAGGGCTCTATAAACATATAAATCGACCCATAGTCTCGCCAAAAAAAGGAGATATAGACAATAAGCAATAGAAAAATATAGAGAGAAGAAAGATAGATCGAGAGCTTGCAAACATCATATTTTCATAGTGGATTTTGGCTTGGTTGATCATTCAACCACCCGTGGATGTTTCTCCGACAATCGGAGTTATACCACGTAAAATTTGTGTCTTGATTACCCTCTCTAATCTCTTTCTCTTTGAATTGATAGCCGAAATCCAATCCTTGTTGGCTTTCCTGATACAATCCAGAAATCAACGTCAACATTATAATATTAACTTGAGTTTTTTATTTTTAGGGAATAACATTAACTTCAGTTAGTAGTTATTAGTTAGTACTTAATACATGAGTATTGATCAAATATGTAAATTTTAAATTTGATCTATTGTGTAATACTATTTTAGAAGTATTTATATTTATTTGGATTTCTTCAAACCAATTACTTTTGAGAGCGAATATTTTTATTACTTTTTCAAATGAATGTTTTAACAGCATCAAACTAGAGACTGGATTAACCAGATTCCAAATTCCGATTGTCAGATTGAGAATTGAAAATTTAGAATTAGAAATGGGGTTTGGGGGTAGGGTGGGGAAACCTCCTCATGAAACACCCCAACCCCCGATTCCCCTAAATGGGGTTTAGGGGAGGTGAGGGTGGGGGACCTTCCCCCATCCATTGAGCCCCATGCCCATTTCTAGTTAGGAGACCTTTGTATAAGAGTAGTTATTCGATCCACACTTATTATACATGATTTAATTTTCTTGGGATAATTTAATTTTGTTATAATAATAATAATAATAATAATAATAATATAAGAATGAAGAGGTGGAATAGAAGAAAGGCACGAAAGGGAAAAAGCAAGAAAGGAAGGATTGATGGAAAGTAAAGGTGTAAATATGGACTGGCCCGGCCCATTAGGGATGGCCTGGCCAGTCCATTTCTGGAAACAGGCTGAGCCGGGCTGGCCCGACCTGTTTCCAGAGGGGCCGGCCCGGCCCGGCCTGTTTCCAGAGAAGCAGGCCCTGCACGGCACGCCAGCCTACCTCAGGCGGGCCGTGCCTGCGTGCCGTGCCAGGCCGGCCCGCCGGGCCCCTCTGGCGGGTTAGTTTTTTGGTCCAATTTTTTTTTCAAATTTCGTTTTTTTGGATTTAGGGTATAGGGTATAGGATTTATAGTTTATGGTTAAGGGTTTAGAATTTAAAATGAATGAAGAGAACGAACAATTATTAGGATTTGAAATGAATAAAGAGAACGAACAATTTTTTAATTATTTATTTATTTTTCACTTATGGAATTCAGTAATACATATCTACATGATTGTCTCATTAAAAACCTTACCAAGAAAAACCCAGTGGGATAAAAACTTGGTAAGGGAAAAAGAGTGCAACCGTTTTACAACTTACAAGTAAATAATAAATACATATATAAAAGTATAACCTAGTTCTGGCCCCGGCCACTACCTGAAGGGTCATCAATATATAGATTGTCGAAATTTAGATTAAGTTCTTTATCTACAGTTAGATTTTGTAACCTTTTTTTAGCATGCTCCCAATCTCGAAGGTATGTTAATACCTCCACCATCTCTGGAGACAAACAGCTTCTTCTTGGTTCAATTATGCGTCCACTAGTGCTGAAAGCTTGTTCTGAAGACACCGTTGACACTGGAATAACCAGTACGTCACGTGCTAAGTGTGACAGAATTGGATACCTGTACGTATAGGTCTTCCACCATAACAACAAATCAAACTTTTCCTTGTCTTCAACAGCATCGAATTGTGCTTCAAGGTACCTAATAAGTTCGGTACAAGAAGATGGGCTAGATCTTGGCCCTGAAGAAGTACTTGCTGATTTGTCTTTTTTTCTTCGTTTCAGAAGGCTCCAACTTGTTTTCTTCGGATCTGTCTCCGGTCGTGTTGATTGGGGGATGTCAATGTTGCCAAACCTGGTCTCATAAATATGAAAAATCTCGAACAACTTGGTTCGAATGTCAGTAATTTGTTCTGAATAATCTATTGACAAATTAATACCAATAAACTCAAGGAAAACTTCTAAACCAGATAATTTAACCCTAGGATCTATTATAGCACTTAAGGCATAAAGTAAGGGAATGTTAGCCCAATATTTTTTCAACTTTGTCTCCATGACAACAACTGCAGTGCCTAGATGTTCATCTTCTCTATAACTGTTTAACAGTTCAGACATTTCAACTATCTGATAGATTGCCTGGGAAGATGTGGGATAATATACCCCGGAAATAGTTACAGTGGCATTGTAAAAAATCTTTAAAAATTGAACAAAAATCTTTGTCACATACCAATCGTTTGTGGAAAGTAATTTTGGACTAATTTGTCCTGTTTCGGTCAATTTCATGTTATAAAAACATGTAATGGTTGTATCATATTCCAAACAATTTTGCAACATTAAATAAGTAGAGTTCCACCTTACCGGCATATCAGCTTGGAATCGTCAGGGTTTGAGACCGTTTAATTTACAATGTCTCTTGAATTCACTGAATCTAGGATTAGAACTGCAAATCCAAGAAATGGCATCTCTGATGCGATCTATTTGGTCGCTTACCTGCTTTAAACCAGGTTGTACAACTAAATTTATAATATGGCATGCACACCGTTGATGGAAGAAATAACCTCCATCTTGCGGGATATTTCTTGCAACAAACAATGCAATAGAGCTAGTATTTACAGATGCATTATCAAATGTGATTGAAAGAATGCGATGCGTGATTTCATAAGTTTCTAAAACTTCCATTATGACATTAATTTTTTTTTATGCGGTATGTGCAAAATCCATAGGACGAAAACCAAAAATTCTTTTTGTTATCCTCCAATCAGAATCTAAATAGTATCACGTGACACATAAATAGTCCTGTTTGGAACATGCATTCCAAATATCATAAGTTAATGCAACAGATACACTTAAATGCTGTATTTCAGCAACTAAGTCATCCCTTTCGGTTTAAAACAATCGTATCAAATCATTTATAGTGGTGGTTCTAGAAACAGGTTCATATTGGGGGTTATATGCAAATGTGATTAATTCTTTATAAAATGGACTCTCACCAATATTGATCGGTTGATCAGTTTGTGCGATGTATCGTGCCAAGCATTCTCTAGCGTGCATGGCGTCGAACTGCCACGGCGTAACGGACCCGTCTGGGTGCCGTTGAAGCTGTGTTTAGGTTGTAGTATCTACCTGTCCATGTGCAGGCATACATTTGTGCATATGCCGTCTCAAATGTCCGGTTCCCCCCGTACTTATAGCATAATTCTTATGACAAAACTTACATTTAGCTCTGAGGCCAGACGCCCCGTTTGGGAGTGTCATTTGGACTATGTTGAAACATTGCCACACATCTAATGTTAATTTTCTGGGACTTGATGTTGGTGTAACGCCGGAACCAGAAGGTCCCGCTTGAGTATGGGTCGGTTCTGAAATATCAAATTCATCGTTGAGCATATTCAAACCGTCCAGAAAATAAGGCTGCTGGTTAGGATCCATTATCTGAATAAAAATAGGAGCACTATAGTAGTTAATAGTCAAATTAAAAATCAATATTTACTAACAGTAATCTTAATTTACTAACAATAATTACTATAACTAATACGACACTTACAATAATTTATTTACTTAAAAAACAAATTAAATAAACAAAAAAAATCATAATCTACTAACATAAAATTTTAAATTCACTAGTTCACTACTACAAATAAAATTGATAAATTTACTAACATAATATACTAACATAAAATTGATGATTTGAACCACTACTCTTAAATTTACTATCATAATCTACAAATGAAAAATTTTAATTTATGAAAAAAACAATATCAAACGTAATTACTACACTTAACATTCATCATTTACTTATTACAAAAAGTAATTTCAGTAATACAAATTAACTTTCTAAATTTATTAATAACAAATATTAAAATTACTACTAAACTTAAAAATCTTAATAAACTAAACAAATAATATTAACATTAAAGCTCAAAAATTGATAAACTAACTAACTAAATAGATAATGTTTTCATTAAGTAACTCAAATCTAAACATAAACATATAAATTTATTATGAGAATATGTTAGACCAAAAGTAATAACAAAATTGTACCTTTAAAATTTGGTGTGTTGGTGGAAAACGTAGAGAATTTTGTAGAGAGAGTAATAACCAAAATGAATGAAAAAGTTTAGAGAATTGGAGAATATATTAGATATTGAGATTTGAGAGAATGAGATATTGAAAGAATGATAGAGAGAGTTAATGGAAAATGAAATGGATGGAAGTATTTATAGAAAAATTTGATTTGTGGGTCAAAATGTAATTTAAAAGATTATAGAGGGGTTTTGGTAATTTTAATTTCCTCCAACGGCTAGAAATCAATTCCAGCCGTTGGAGGTTTTTTTTTTTTAAAAAAATAAATTTGGCCGAACGAACCGGCTGACCGGTCTGCCGGGCCGGTCCGACAGGCCTGGCACGTCGGATTGTCGTGCCAGGCGGGCCGGCCTGCCGGGCCTCCTCCTAGCGGCCCGGCACGAGGCCCGTCCCGGGCCAGAACGTGGCCTGACCCTTTTCCTTTACGGGCCGTTCCAAAAACGGCCCGTGAACTTCATAGGCCGGTCGGACCGGCCTGTAATCGGTCGGCCTATTTTTACACCACTAATGGAAAGGAAAAGTATGAGTGGAGTGGTGGGGTTGGCAAACAAAAGCTCGCAGTCTTGCTCTTGGAAAAGAATGATAAAGACTGATCCATTCTTCCTATTTTGCCACGTGATCTTTTACTTCCATGTGATCAAAAAGTTGGTCCCACATTAACCCTCGTTGACCCATCCTTTCTACCGCTGCTATAAATTGAATATTAGTATAGAATAAATTGGATTTTGCCAATGGTTATTTACCACCACATCATTTGGTATTAATACACGTGGAAAAAAGTTTTCTGTTGGCTCATATTTGTGGTGACCAGTAACAAATATAATATCATCTTCTTATTGGTTACTAAAACCCCTCTCTCTCTCTCTCTCTCTCTCTCTCTCTCTCTCTCTCTCTCTCTCTCTCTCTCTCTCTCTCTATATATATATATATATATATATATATATATATATGCTCTTCATTTTGAGTTTGAAAATAATCTACGAATACCTCTCTTTGTAATCTCTATGTAATCAATATAAAGGCAAACGAAACACAATCTCTCCGTATATTTTTGTCTCATTTATTTTATTATTTTATTTAATACTTTATATGTTATTTAAATTTAATTTATAATACGTTATCAGTATGATGCTGTTATTTTCAGAATCTGAAGTTTCTGAATTTTATTTCCATTAAAACTTAAATTTTCTAAATTTATTTCCAGAACCTGAAGCTTCTGAATTTATTACCACTGAAACCTGAATTTCCTAATTTTATTTCTAGAATCCGAAGCTTCTGGATTTATTATTACTAGAATCTGAAGCTTTTTTATTTTTATTTATCAATATCAGGACATGTAGTTCTAGATTTCGTTTCTCGCATTTTATTTACTTTTACGCAATTTACTTTCTAGTATTTATTTACTTTTACGTAATTTTTATTTAAACAGTTTGGTCACTCATCCAAAAACCTGAAGTTTATGGATTTTTTATTATTATTACTGGAACCTGAAACTTGAAACTTCTAGATTTATTTATTTATATATTTGAAAATTTGAATTCCTCGGGTTTTTATCAGACCAGAAGTTCTGACTTCAATTGTAATTTTCAGATAACCAGAAGCTATAAGAATGTCAAAACTTGCAAGCTTGAAGTTTGCTGCACTGGAAGTGTCTGGGGACAATTACATGTCCTGAGTGATTGACGCCAAATTATTTTTAAGATCAGAAGGCCTGTATTACACCATTGAAGATGGGGTCGATGCAACTGAACAAGATAAGTCCACCACTATGGTCATTATCCGTCACCATCTACATGAAGATCTAAAAACCTAATACCTAACTGTCACATAATCGAAAGTTTTATGGCAATAATTAAAAGACTGATTTGATAACCAACTCGATGTTGCATTACCAAATGCTAGATATCAGTGTCAGCATTATTGTTTTCAAGACTATAGGTCAGTCACTGAATATATCTCTGCTTTATTCAAAATCGCTACATAGTTGAAATTGTATGGTCAGGATGTAACGAAAAATGATATGTTGGAAAAAACATTTACAATATTTCACGCTTCAAACATGATATTACAGCAGCAATATCGAGAACGCCGATTCTTAAAATATTCAGGATTAATCTCATGTCTCGTGGTTGTAGAGAAAAATAACGAGCTGTTAATAAAAAAATCATGAATCATGCCCAGCCAACTCTACAACATTCCCAGAAATGAATGCTAATACTATTGGGGGACATAACCGCAGCCGCGGTCGTGGTCGTGGTCCTTACCGTGGTCGTGATCGTGGCCATGGTTGGGGTCGCGGAAGAGCATATGATTGTTCTAATCCTAGCGGTTATAATCAAAACATTCTCCAGAAGCAAAATGTTAATAAGTTCAGGCCAGATAAATGAAAGAGTATCCAAAAGGGGTCTAAGAAAGATGCTGGTGTATGTTTCAGATGTGTCTGTCATAATCATTGGTCACGTACATGCCTCACACCCAAACATTTGGTTGAGCTTTATCAAGCAACGATCAAAGGAAAGAAAAAGGGGAAGAATCCTAAAACCAACTTCATGGAGAATTCGGATTTGATAGATATTACCCAGTTTAATGTTTCTGATTTTCTAGATGATCCAAATGACAGTGACCACTTCAATTGGTGATGGAAATTTCCATACCAATTAAGTACTATTTGTAATATTTTTGTTATCGTATGAAATGCTTATGTAAATATTCCTTATATAATATATACTTTTGATCACTCCATCTAATATGCATTTTATTTTTTCTTTATGAAGCACAACAAATATGTCTCTATACAATAAATTGATTGATATTGAAAAACAAGGTATAAGAGATATATGTCTAGCCGATAGTGCAACGACACATACGATTTTACGGAATCAAAAATACTTTCTGAATTTAACTTTGCTTAAGGCAAATGTTAATACAATATCAGGTCCAACAGATCTGATAGAAGGCTTCGGTAGAGCCATGATATTGTTACCAAACAATACTAAAATATATATCAATGATGCTTTATATTTAAACAGATCCAAAAAAAATCTACTAAGTTTCATGGATATACGATATAATGGATTTCACATATAAACCAAAAATGATGAGAATATTGAATATCTGAGCATTGCTTCCCATACTCTAGGCCAGAAACTCATTATAGAAAAGTTATGTGCTTTATCATCTGGATTATATTACACTCTTATAAGAGGTGTAGAAGTTTATGCAGTTATGAACCAGAAGTTCTTAGACCCAAAAACATTTATGCTCTGGCATGACTGTCTTTTTCACCCAGGATCCACAATGATTCGAAGAATCGTTGAAAATTCACATGAGCATCCATTAAAGAACCAAAAGATTCTTTTATCCCATGAAAATTTATGTACTGCATGTTCATAAGGGAAACTAGTAATAAAACCATCCCAATCTATGGTAGGTTTTGAATCCCCGTCATTCTTACAAAGGATTTAAGGGGACATATGTGGACCTATTCATCCACCAAGTGGATCGTTCCGCTATTTTATGGTCCTAGTTGATACATCCATCAGATGGTCACACATTTGCTTATTATCAACACGTAATGTCGCTTTTGCAAGATTACTTGAATAGATTATCAGGCTTCAGACACATTTTTTCGATCATCCAATTAAATCAATATGTTTTGATAATGTTGGTGAATTTACTTCCAAGGTTTTTGATGAATATTACAGATTAGTTAGGATTGATGTTGAACATCTAGTTCCATACGTTCATACTCAGAATGGATTACTAGAGTCACTTATCAAGTTCCTCCAGGTAATTGCAAGAATTTTATTATTACGAACACATACCAATTTCTGTTTAGAGACATGCTATTTTACACGCTCTGCATTAATTCGTCTTCCTCCCACTGTCTGTCAACAATATTCACAAGTGCAACTTGCATTTGGCCATCAACCAGATATTTCTCATCTACGTACTTTTGGTTATGCAGTATATGTCCAAATTGCACCTACCCATAGAACTAAAATGGGACCCCAATGACGTTTGGGAATATATGTTGGTCTAGATTCACAATCAATTATTAGATATCTAGAACCTTTAATTAGTGATCTTTTTACTGCACGATTTGTTGATTGTCATTTTGATGAGGGAAATTTCCCATCATTAGGAAAAATTCTCCTCAAAAGAAGCGTGAACTTTCTTGGAAGGTCCCTAGTCTAATTCATCTTGACCTATACATATCTCATTGTGAGAATGAAGTCCGCAAGATAGTCCATCTTCAAACAATAGCAAATCATCTACCAGATGCATTTATTGATGCTACTAGGGTAACAAAATCATATATCCCAGTTGTTAATGTACCAACACAGGTGATTGTTTTAGAAGAACGATCTAAACAAATGATAGCAAAAGAATCATCTATTGCACGCCAGAAGCGTGGTAGGCCACTCGGTTTGAAAGATATTGTTCCTCAGAAAAGGAAAAGAAATTACCAGGATCATGTTCCTAAGATTATAAATAAATCCACTTTCTCAAAATCAACTCCACAAGAGTTAGATGTCCCTGAAAGGACACAAGTCACTAAAGTGGGATAAACCCCTGTAGGTAAAGGAGTCCTTGATGAGATTCATGAATATAGAAATGAAGAAATTTCTATAAATTGTACAATAAAAATGTGGAATCGTGAGGAAACAGTCATCGATGATATATTTTCATATACAGTGGCTACCGAAATTATAAATGATGATTATGAGCCTCATATTGTTGATGATTGTAGGTAAAGGTCTGATTGGCCTAAATGGAAAGAAGCAATTCAAACATAATTGAATTCATTAGCCAAACATAAAGTATTTGGATCAATAATCCAAACGCTTGAAGACATCAAACCTGTTGGATTCAAATGGGTTTTTGTACGAAAACGTAATGAGAAAAATGAGGTGGTGCGATATAAGGCAAGACTCGTAGCACGGGGTTTCTCACAGAGACCTGACATTTGATTTTGATGAGACATATTCACCAGTGATGGATACGATTACGTTTCATTTTTTTATAAGTTTGGTTGTCTTGGAAAGACTTGAAATACGTCTTATGGATGTAGTAACTGCCTATCTATATGGCTCACTTGATTCATATATTTATATGAAAATCTTTGAAAGATTTAGAATGCCGGAAGCATACAACTCGAGACCTGGCAATTTATACTCAATTAAATGACAAAGGTTCTTGTATGGATTAAATCAATCTGGGCGCATGTGGTATAACTACCTCAATGAATATTTGATTAAAGAAGGATATATTAATAATCCTATATGCCCATGTGTCTTCATAAAGAAATCAGAATCTGGATTTGCTATCATAGCAGTTTATGTTGACGATATGAATTTAATTGGAACTCAAGAAGATCTCCTAAAAACTGCTGAATATTTGAAAATTAATTTGAAATGAAAGACTTGGGAAAGATAAAATATTGTCTCTGTCTAGAGATTGAACATAAATCAAATGGAATACTTATCCATCAGACAACATATATTGAAAAGATTTTGAAAAGCTTCCATATGGATAATGCTCATCCATTGAGTGCTCCTATGGTTGTTAGAACTCTTGATTGTAAGAAAGATCCATTCAGACTACTTGAAGATGGTGAAAATATACTTGGTCTTGAAGTACCATATCTTAATGCAGTTGGTGCCTTGTTGTATCTTGCTCAATGTACTATAACAAATATTGCATTTTCAGTAAATTTACTTGCTAGATTTAGTTCAACACCAACTTAAAGGCATTGGAATGAGATTAAACATCTTTTTTGTTACCTTCGTGGCACAAAAGATTTAGGATTATTTTATTCGAAATCAATCAATTTTTCAGGTTTACTTGGTTATGCTGATGCCAGATATATGTCTGATCCTTATAAAGCTTGTTCACAAACGGGATACGTTTTTACATATAATGGCACAACAATCTCCTGGCGCTCCACAAAGCAAACTATTGTTGCTACATCCTCGAATTATTCGGAGATCCTTGAACTTCATGAAACAAGTCGAGAATGTGTTTGGCTAATGTCAGTTATTCATCATATTCAAAAGACATACGGATTCTTATTATTTACAGAAATGCCAACAACAATATTTGAAGATAATATGACTTGTATTGCTCAAGTTGGAGGAGGATATATCAAGGAGATAGAACCAAACATATTTCTCCCAAATTCTTCTATACTCATGAACTACAACAGAGTCAACAAAATTTGATGTTAAACAAATTTGTTCTTCAGATAATCTTGCAGATCTATTTGCCAAAACATTGCCTACAACAACTTTTGAGAAATTGGTATATGGAATTGGCATGTGTCTGCTTAGTAAATTGCAGGATTGATATTAAAGTTTTGTTCAAGGGGAGTGTCCAATCAAGGGGAGCAAATTTTGAATGGACATACTGTACTCTTTTTCCTTGATCAGATTTTATCTAACTGGGTTTTACTGGAAGGGTTTTAATGAGGCAATTCTGAACACGTCCAATATAACTCGATCAAGAAGGTCATTGTATATATTTTTACTAAGGTTTTTATCCCACTGGGTTTTTCCTAACAATTTAAGATACACGTGGTGAAAATTCAAGGGGGAGTATTGCAGAATATAGTGGATTTTGCCACCACATCACCATTTGCATGTATTTACCACAACATCATTTGGCATTATTACACGTGGAAGAAAGTCTTATGTTGGCTCATATTTGTGGTGACTAGTGGCAAACATGAGGTCATCTTCTTATTGGTTACTAAAGCATATATATATATATATATATATATATATATATATATATATATATATATATCTTTATTTTGAGTTTGAAAATAATCTATGAAAGCTTCTTTTTGTAATCTCTACATAATCAATACAATGGCAAACAAAAGACAATCTCTCCATATACTTTTGTCTCATTTATTTTGTTATTTTATTTAATGCTTTATATGTTATTTCAATTTAATTGATAACAAATTTCTTTATTTATTTTTAGTTTTTTTTATTCTTCTTTAACAAAACAAATCAGTCATATATATATAAAGTAACGATTAATTCAAAAGATAGAGTTATTTTTTTGTTGTTGTTAAAATTGGACAGATTTAAAGAGAAAAAGTATTAAAAGTGATCATTTGTTGAAAAAATCGAGGAAATATCCATCTATATAAATGAGAAAAGAAAATAATAAAGAGCAACAAAGACTGAAAATGGACGGACACCAAAACAGTGACAAGCAGACCACACTAAACAGAAATTGAAAATATTAAGAAAATCGAAAAAACTAACAATTCATATAGTCATTGCCAACCAACAAAGAGCAGAAAGGCAGGGTGGAGAACCACCCAGCATCAACCACCAGTTTTAAAGTATGCTTAGAAAGAGCGTCTGTAACCTAAGTTCCCTTACTAAAAATATGAGACACTTGAAACTCTATTTATGAAATCTAATAGATACACTGCTGCTAAGCATTCAGAGCGAGAAGAAAGCAGTTGAACCACATGAGAGGAGTTACTCTCAAGCCAGATTTGATGCTACCCGTACTTCTAAGCTTAATTAATTGCCATCGATGCTGCAAAAAGATCTGCCTCAAACATAAACACAAGACCAAGAGAGATATCAAAACAACTCTTCATAAAAGTTCTACTATTACGGAAGATGCCCCTACAACCTCCAACGCCTGGAGAACTCAAGGCGGAATCATCCGTATTAACTTTGATCCAAAAATGACCAAATCATACTCTTGATAACATAGCCCTAACCGAAAAACCACGAAGACCAAAACGCCGAAGACTTAAAAGATCATCCACACAGTTATGCATACACCCAATTTCCAATCTGTTAGCGTTAGAAACCGCATGCCAAACCAAAGACAGAGCATAACTAAAATCCACTACCTTACCCTGAAAGATCCACTGTTACGGATGAACCACACACTCCAAACAACCGCATGGAAAGCCGCCTTTAATAAAACATGCACATGATAACTAAACAAAACCAATATGGCCTGCGAGAAGAAAACACTCCATGAGTCGGCAGAAACCCTCCTCTAAAAAGCAGAGAAAACAGCCTCGCTAAGAGCAGTCGCCAGAGGACACTAGAGGAAAATATGATCAATCGATTCACTACTGACACCATAAACACTACAATAAGATGGTAACTGAAACCAAGCCCTACAAAAGCAATCCTCCATGGTGAGCCTATTCAATAAAAGACGACATGTCAAAGCTGAATGGGAAGGAGGAATAAAATGGGACCAAACATCCCTTTCCACATGACCCAAAGGAAAACATGAGTCATCTGGGAATAAGCCACCTTGTCAGAAACTCTACCATCCAAGAATGAGCCCACACCAGTGAGTCTGCAATTGAAGAAATCACAATCCGATCAATCAGATAACAGAAATCCAGAAACGGGATCGAAAACAATCATCACGAACCCATATGCCATCATGAATTAAATTATAAATCCTTACCTGGAGAAGGCTAGCCAAATAATTAGGAATCTTCAGAAGGTCCAAAATATGCACCCCAACAAATTGTTATGCCAAGAGTGTCGTTGAGAATTCTCGCCAATGAGCTAAATACCCTCTCTAAGAAGCTCAGGATAGTGAACTTGAAAGAAGACCCAATCGAAGAAGTGATATATTCCCTATGCGGCTTTAAAAAAAGCTTGAGATATCGGTTCACACAGAAAAGAAAAGGCAAAACCTAAGAGGTCATACATTTTGAAGTGAGCTTTCTTAAAAATGAATCATTCAGCAAGCTAAGGTCAGTCAAACCAAGACCATCTTGAGAGTAAGGCCCACAACAATGATATCAAGCAACTCAGATAAACTTGGTCTCCTCACAAGAACTTGTCCATACAAAATTTCTCAATTTGCGATTAACCAACTGCAGCAATGAAGAAGACCAGTTGTAGATCATGAAAGAATGCACAAAGGAATCAGAAATGACCGAATTGATCATAGTAGTACTAACAGTAAAAGAAAGAGCTTTGCCCTTCCACTTAGCAAACTTATATAGGATTTTATCCACGATAGGTTGCAACATAAACTTCCTTGGTTTACCATGAAATAACATGACCCCTAAGTAAGAGAAAGGTAACTGTCCAATCTATATACCAACCAAAAATTACAATCTTCCAACCTGATTCGGAGAAATAGAAGAACCGAAATAAATGGAAGACTTACTCCACTTAACCAGCTAGCCTGAACCATAAACCTTAAAAGGATGCATGATATTATACAGATTTTGAAACGTGTCTCGATAAAAAAATCAGAATATCATTTGTATAAAGCAAATACGTAGGCGTTGGAAACCCCATTGGGGAAGAAACAACTAGTAACTGAGAAGAAACCACCATCCTCGACAGTAGCCTGCTAAGTGTTAGGATTATGCTCGATATCAAGAGTATAATAATGTATATGATAATCTTTTCATATTAATAAAGTGATTTCTAGTTTAACAAATCTTATAGCATTTATAGTTTAATTATTATAATTGTCAAAATAAAAAAGTCATAAGGTCAAAGAACTATGAGAAAAGAAGAATCGTTCATACATCTAGATATGTAAAAGGTAGACACAGTTCTTTAGTTAGTCTTGAATAATATTCACAATTTAAGATATAAGGTTGGGCGTCTTTATCTTGTCAAAGTTGTAGATTTTTTTGCTAGCATTTGAGTGGGATCAAATGTGTTTTGATGAGTCTAAAATCATCAGAGTTTGGTGTCTTTGGGCAAAAGAATCTAATGCACTGGGTGTATTGAATTGGATCACAATGAAATACTTTATCTAGAACCGTCAATGGATAAAAGTTTTCATTTGAAGACAATCGGAGAGTCTATCTCAATTCTGAGATAAATGATGGACTTATGGTTGCAAGTGTTATCATTTGAGCTATCAATGAGTATGATTATATAGCATAGTTTATCCTCGATAGTTTGGTGGTATTCATTTGTTAATCGATAGAGGATTTCATTTATAGATATGGACATCGTGGCTCCATTTATTGAATGAGAGTAGAATACCATCATATGGATGTTTTGAGGTATTGGATATTAAATCTTAACGTTAAGTTTTCAATAGGGTCTATTGAAACATGGCTTCTGGATAAGTCAAAATATCCAAGTTCAAAATGTGGTAATATGAGTAAATATGGTAACTTGAAAAGCTATAGGCGGTTTATGAGCTCTTGTCGATTACTGGTATTCTTCACGAGGATAAACTTTCTCCAATAAGGTTGTTTAGGGTATAAATGAGAAATATTAACTTAGTCTATCTTTATTTAAGAGTTCAATTTTAGTTCTTTAGTGGAATAAACTAAAATTAATAGATAGGGCCTACGTGAATCATTTGTTGATTGTGATTGAGTTGTGTCTATTGGAGCTTAAATTTAAATAGCCCGCCAAGATCCCCAATCCACACGAACTTGCATGGATGAATTGATATATTCTACTGGACCAATTTAATGGTCCATCTAGAATTGTATTGAGGCATGTAGACTTGTTTCTTTATGTAAGAATGGGTCTAGATCACATGTGGACTTTTTATAAAGGTCAAATAAATTTAATAAAATAATAAAATAATAAAATAATATATTGGCCCATATACATGTGTTGGACAGCAAGACTATTTAGAATAGCTTAATTATATTATATTACTTTATTATTCAATTAAATGGAAATTAATTAATTTGGTGATTAATTAATTATTTAATTAGAGGTCAAAATCTTTTTCTAGTAGGAGTTGGTCTCCTAATATTATACTATTGTTGGTAGTATAATTAATATTAAGGAATATATTTGATAAATAAATAAATAAAAGGAATTATTTATCTAATCAAATTAGGAAGTCTTTAATATGGTTACAAATACCCTATAGAGTTGGATTAGGAGTCTTGGTGTAGGATAGAATTCCTTTTAGAAAAGGATTCTTAACCACCAAGTAAATCCACCTAAGGAAAAGATTCTTAATAACCAAGTAAATCCTTCATAGGAAAGGATTTGTGATCATAATATATATTCTATGAAGAATTCGGCCAGCCATATATATATATATATATATATATATATATATAAGAGGATAGAATTCCTTTTAGAAAAGGATTCTTAACTACCAAAAATCCACCTAAGCAAATGATTCTTGTCAACCAAGTAAATCCTTCTTAGGAGAGGATTTATGATCCTATATATATATATATATATATGTTTGGAAATTCGGCCAGCCCTAGGGGATTTCATAGAATTAATTTCAGCCAGCCCTAGTCTTTTAGGGAGAAGATTTCGGCTACCATAGAAATTTTGACGGGGAAAAATCTGATTTTACTCTAGACAAAATTCGATCAACTCTGAGAAATAGTGTGAGATTTGGCAAAGAAGAAAATGAAGAAAGAACGTTTAGTTTTCGATAGTACGCTAGTAGCCTTTACATTAAAAGGTTTTGTGTACAACATCGAATCAAGGTTCACACGAGTTTCAATCAAATTGATTGATAATTCACAAGTGACATAACATTCTTTGTTCTCTTCTTGAGGGATTATTGTAACTAACAAAGAGAAAGATTTGTTTGTTTCCATCCTCAGGTATACAATTTAAAGAAAGGGAGCCCACACTCCAAGCTGATTCACGTTCGTGATTGGATTGGAAGATCTTGCGGATTCAATTCGGCGCTTGTTCAATCGTCACGAGAAAAAGGTACGACACTTTTTATATATATCAATTAATCTAGGTTTAAGGTTCTTGTTATTGAAAAATGAAATTTTTTTATTTATACCCAAACCCTAATTCTTAAATTTTCACTCTTCTGTTGAATGGGTTTTTCCCTATACTAAGGAAATACCCCGCAATACCGAGTAGAAGAGGGGATAGAGGATCTCAGTGACGAACCCCTTCAGAGCAGGAAAAATAACCCTCTAGATTCTTATTGATAAACATTGTAAGCCATGAAGAACTCAGGATGCAGTTGATCCAATTCATAAAATTTGGAGAAAACCCAAAAGCTTGAAGCACTCTGCGAAGAAAAGACCAATCCAAAGTATTAAAAGCTTTACATATATAATTCTTCATCATTAAATAACCCCTAGAGCACTTCTTATGCAACACATTCACACAAGCAGAAGCTAAAGTATAATATATCTTTTACATGATGATCCTGAATGAAACCGAACTGATATGGAGAGACAATCCTAGCCGCAATATGAGCCAATTGCTCTGTAAAAATCTTGGAAGAGATTTTGAACAGGAAGTTACTAAGCACAATCCAACGAAATTGATCAATCGAGATGGAATCCTTCAGCTTCAAAAGAAGTACAATGAAACTAAAGTTAAGACTTGAAAAATTTGCTCCTATACGGAAAAAATTCTGAATAGCAAGAACCACGCCCTTACCCACCACCTTCCAACATCGCTAATAAAAACTTCTAGAGAAGCCGTCCGGCTCAGAGGCTAAAGTTCCATCCATAGCAACACATTGTATCATGAATATCATTCACATAAGGAACGCCAATCAGAAAAGCATTCTCTTTATCAGTCACAATGAAGGAATTAGGTTATCCACAAACGAAAAATCTCTCTCAACCTGAGAAGGGTCCGACCAAAAATGATCTGAATAAAACCAATTCAATATGATTGATTTCCATTCATTCACCAATCATCAAAATCATTGATAATAAAATCTCTGAAGCCAAAGTTAGAATATTTTGTTTTCATTTTTTTGTGTGGCATAGCACGAAAGAAATTTTGAATTTATTTAATTGGCATACCAAATAAGAAGAATAGTATATAAAGTCTACAAAGATTTGTAATCTCCATGAAAATAAATTTAAGAAAACCCATTTAAGAAGCAGTTGAATGGAATCACAAGAAAACTAAATACTCAAAGGCCAAAGCAATATTTCAGTTCAATGGATCTCACTAACTCTCATGAAAATGTTGGGGGTTTTGCCTTAAAGCTTGTAATATGTAAATGATGATAAATTATAAATAAAAGAAGTTGTCTTTTCATTTTATAAATCTGTCTCATATATTTATATAATGTGTATTTAACATCAAAGATTGTAGGATGTAATCTCTATCTGAGTATATAAGTGTCATATACAGAGGTATTCAGTTTGAGATGGGCAATCTAAAGAGTCTGTAGATAGCAAATAGAGTTAGGTACTTTATTTGTGGTTAATCTAAATGTGTGGTCCATTCCGTAATATATAGTGGTCTTATCCTTGAGTATTCATATGGTGAAATGAGAATGGGGATATCTTTTATGATGTGATCACATAGGACTAGGCTACAATCTATATGAATCTCTTATCAAGATCCGTTACATGATGCGATTCATATATATTGAAAATGATGACTATATATGGGTAATCTTAATCCTGAGTGTCTTATCGACTCCTTCAGTTTAAATTGTGATTTTATTATCACATGGGTGAGATAAGAGTTGCATTCCCGGTCAATAACTTAGTATGTTGGAATTGCAGTTTGGCTTCTGGCTAGGAAGGTCTTTACACAATAGTGGAATCCACTCATTCTTGCAAGAAGTAGATATTAGTTCTCTTAAGGGTTGATTCTATTGGAATTATACTCAGTAGCAAGCGTGTAATAATGTATTTGACAATATTTTCATATTAATAAAATGATTTCTAGATTAATAAATCTTATAGCATTTGTAGTTTAATTATTATAATTGTCAAAAGTAAACAATCATAAGGTCAAAAGATAATTGTTCGTACATCTGGATATATATGAGGTAGACACAATTCTTTAATTAGTCTTGAACAATAATCACAACTTAAGATAAAGGTTGTGAACTACTCGCTAAGCTTCTTACTCGGTTGTCATGTTTATCCCGAGTAGGATATGATGCATGTTGGTCCCGAGTGACGTCTGCTGATCCCGAGTAGAAAATGCATTCTGCTTGCCCCGAGTATGTTTAATTGATGCACGCCTTGTTTTAATACCTGTCTACTCGGGCCTCTTTTCTTCAATGATGCCTTGTTGGACGTTTCCTAAGTGCCTATTTGGATATCCACCTGGCACTTTTATCCCCTCTGTCAATGACATGTACATTTGGTAAAATTCACAAACGACAATACCCCCTTAAAATATTCTTGTTGGATAAGGTTTCTTCGGGCAAAAGTATTTTAATTAATTTTCAATATCCTTTTAGTTTCTGGGTTGACGTCTTGTCATGATGGTGTGTCTTAATGGTGACGCTGCAAATTCGATTCGCCCCCTCACGCATGATCTTTAATGACGGTGATGCTTTGAAGTTCTGACGGCTAAGTCTAGTTCTTGTTTTGACACATGTATTTTACCTCTTCATTTTTCGAGATTATTTATGAGAAACGACCTATGCATCTTTCCATGCGCCACCTACGTCATCAAACCTCGTCATCGTTACTTCTCGCCTTGAAAACCTAGGGTTTCGTGTTGTTTTCTCTTTAAATTCTTCATTGAGATACATTGTTGGTTTATTCTCGACGATTTTCAGCAGAAATTTCTTTAAACCCAGATTTCTTTACACAGAAGTTTGCGATTCTCCGTTAAAGAACTTGCATCAAACTTAATTCAAGGTTAGTTTTAATAGAGCCATCTTCCCGTCATCGTCTTTTTAATGTCGCTCTTAATGCATTAGAACATGGAGATTTCCAGTTAGTTTCTTATATTAGAAGATTACTGGGGGAAATCCTTGTAGATGAACCTCCATTTTTAGAAATTGATGTTTCGGGGCTTCATCCTGACGTCACTTTTAGCCCTGTATTGAGTTCTTCATCTAGTTTTGATTCTGATATTTCTGATCACATGGTCCCTCTTCGAAGGATGGGAAAACACCAAAGTAGAAATGAAGTGTGCAAGCATATCTCGGGCAATATTTTGATCAGGGAGCAGATTGTCAACAAAAATGATGTTGAAGAGGATTTCAGGGCGTCTCGTCTTACTTTTCCTATTGAACGCCCGAGTGGGTTTGACACCGAGCCGAATGTGGTCGGGTCAGATGAGATAATTAAGTATCGCTCCCGATTCTATTTGCCTAATTTGGTCACTCTGATTCCAGCGGGTGATAGAGCTGTATGGAATCCTCCTCCAGGTATGGTGGCGATCTACTGATCCATGCTCTGTTGCGTCATCACTCTTCCCTTCCAGCCATTCATTGTCTGGTTTTTGGCTGAAGCAGGGATTGCTCCGGCTCAGCCTGCCCTGAACAGCTACAAAATTTTGATGTGCATATGGAATATGTAAAGCCGGATGAACTTATCGCCGCCATCCCTGAATGAAATCAGGCACTTTTTTACACTAAGGCAAACGGGCAAGTAGAGGACCTACTTCCTTATGTCTAATTCACCGGATTGTTAGGTCAATAAGGGGACAAAAGTGAGTCGAGGAGTTGATACATCTGATAACCCCAGAAAGAGGGGTTTTATATGGGATTTCCTACATCCAACAAGTTCTGGAAGAACAATTGGTTTTTTTACCGGAGGGAGTCTTGGGCTCGAAGTTACTGTTTCAGTTGGGGGTGCTCGAACGGTGTTGAAAGTTCCCGTTTCTTCTATTCCCCCGAGTTTTGGAACAAGAAAAAAATTGAGTATAGTGATACGGAGGTGACCAGACTTGCTCGGGCAGCGGTTCGCATTTTGGAGAAAATGTGCAAGACTTATCTCTTCGTTGAATCGAAGATGATTGAGTTCGGCTTCTTTGAAAAGATTTCCGGCCAGCGTAGGCAATGTAAGTGATTTTTACAACCTTTTCCTTTCATTGTTATATATTTTTTGTTTTGCATTCTGACGCGGTTCCTTTTTTCTTCTAGTGTTTGATACGAACGTCGTTTGTGATCTTCAAGCTCGCCAAGTGAAGTCAATCATTCAGGCGTGTCGGAAAGAGGCTTCTCGTCAAGGCAATGAAGGCATTGCCCTGCCCGAGTCTGATGAGGAAATTGATGCTGCTGAGAAGCAGATCCCTGAAGATGTCCCTGAAGACGTTTATCAACCGACAGTTGGGGATACTAGCGGTCCTAAGGGCCCGACCGATACTCAATTGCCTGTCGATCGACAAAGGCAAAGTGAAGATGTCGGTGAGGAGCCTACCGAGCAGATTGATGTCGGTGATGGAGGTAATTCTTCCACGGGACAGGTAGTTATAGGTCTCGAATTGTTTGAACCTTCCAGGATGATACTTCGGAAGATCCCGCAGCTGATCTCAGTTTCCACCATTCTTAGGGTAAGAAACGGAAGGCAAACAGCTCTCCAACTTGTCCTCTCAGGGTTCCTCAGGTGGTTAATTTCATCGACTCCAGTGATGAAGATATTGTGGCTGAGGCTTATCCGAGTGCTGATGTTGGAGTATCGGCAGATGTGGGGGCTTCAGAGCCGAACAGGGGTTCCCCTCCCCTCGAGGTTGAAAATCTAGGGGGCTAAACCCTCGGGGGTTCCTTCACATCCTTCTCCCTAGGATATGCTACGGGAGATGTCATCTGGTCGAGCTTTCATCAGGAAAGACCGTTGGAGCAGTTTTCGGGATGGCTCCCTGACCGAACGTCTTCAAAATGTTTTTAATGACGCATCTTATGTAAGGTACCCCCTACTCCTTTAATTTTTTGCTTGTTTGCCAGATTTCTAATTGTATTCTTTTGCATATGGTGGCCGAATTCGCTGAGCTAATTCAGACGCAGCAACATCAAGCTGATCGAATAAGACGTTTGGAGGCTCAGCTAAAGGAAAGTGAGGATAGCCGAGCTCGGGTCGAAATGGCTTATCAACAGGGGGTTGGTTCTGCATAAATATTTGTCGACCATTGTCTAGCAAAGCAAATGGAGGCCCAGGAAAGAGCTTCTTCGGCAGAAGAGAAAGTAACATCACTTCAGAACTTATTGTATTCTGCCCAGGAATCTATGCTCAAGGTTGAATAGGAAGCGAAACAGTCTAAGTCGGCGTATGAGCCAAAAATTGAAGATCTAGAGCGCCAAGCGTTGACAGTGAAATCTTTATCCTGAGAGGCCAGGCTGGAACTTGAAGTACAAGGGGTTGATTGTTTCAAGAGATCCCATGCCTACGATGCTCTTCTCCTTTGAGAGTTTCAACAAGGGATGAAATTAGCTGGTGAATTCTTTAAAGTCAAGAATCGAGCAACTGAGAAGGCCTGAACCAATTGGGAACTAACAATTTAACATCATGTGGATCGGTCATTGGAGTCTCTTAGAACTCAGATGAAGGAATGGAGAGCTTACTGCCGTAGCCGAGAAAATGAGCCCCATCCTATGCATTCAGAGATTCCATCCGACCACTCCCTCTCAACCTTCTATGCCAGTCAAGAGTCGGTCGTGAAGAGTGTGGAGCCTGATGTCGGACCGATCCCAGGAGAGGATTACAGCCAATGGATGGATGACTCATTTGACACAATTGCTTTGCCTTCTAACGAAAGTCTGCTCCGAGAATACGAAATGGTGCCTGACCCGAGTATTGGCAAGGGCTTGAAATTCTCACAACCTTAATTTTTGTAGAATTGTAGAAATCTTTGATTCTTTATTGTAAGGAATTTGTAACCCTTCTCTAAATCAATAAATTCCAATTTTTTTCTAAATGATTGATTTGATTTGATCACTTAACTTCTTGATTGTTGCTGAGTACTTCATTAAACTGGCATGTTCGATTTTTCGGTAACTTAACCAAGTATCTTATTAAACTGGTAGTTACCCGAATAACTTTAATTACCAAGTATCTTATTAAACTGACTCTTTAATGTTCGGGTAACTTAACCAAGTATCTTATTAAACTGGCTCTTCGATGTTCGGGCAACTTAACCAAGAATCTTATTAAACTGGTAGTTACCCGAATAACTTTAATTGCCAAGTATCTTATTAAACTGGCTCTTTATTATTAACCGAGTCATCTTAAAACAGGCAAGTTTATACTTGTGTTTCATACTAGGTTGCTACCCGAACATTATATCAAGGCTCACCATGATCATACGTTCGAGTCCTTACACATTACCAAGGACGTCTCCCCAGTTTTTATGTGCAATGGTTTGCAGAATCGTTAAGCTTTTTGAATTGCTTAACACAGCTACGCATTTCACCAGAATTTTTCCCTGTTAGCGTCCCGAGCTAGTGCATCGGGTTTGCCTTTTTACGAAGGTCATTTTGACCTTGCTTGACTGGCATGCTTCTTCGAGCTTCTCATACCATTTAGGATTTAATGGTCTTGAGTATTCTATTTACATGTTCTTATTATCATGCTTGTCTTCCATATGTTCTTATTATCATATGCATTCTTTTGGAAATCTCGAGCTCGATGCTTTTCTTTCGGAAACTCCGAGTCTGATTTTTATTTATAACTGCAAAATCAATAAAGTTATAAATTTCAACTAATATTTATCCTAACTAAAATTGTCCTAACCAGAAAAAAGAACAAAAAACAATTTAAGGATCGAAAATCTTCAGATATTGGGCATTGCATGGTCGGGGTAAAATCCCTCCATTAGGTCGTGCAATCCAATATGCCCCATGGCCAACTATTCCTTCGATTTTGTACGGACCTTCCCATTTGTCAACCAAGGAACCTGCAACTTTATTTTTTGTGTTCAATGACCCCTTTCTGAGTACCAGGTCTCCTAGCTGGAATTTTTTGACCCGAACGTGAGAGTTGTAGTGGCGAGCTATCCTTTGCTGATATGCTATATTTCGTATTCGGGATCTCTACCTTTTTTCTTCTAGCTCATCTAGACTTTGTAATAGCATATCAATGTTCTGCTTTTCATTGTATAGCCTGACCCGGGGTGACGTATATGACGTTTCTATAGGAATAACAGCTTCTGTTCCAAAAGCTAAAGTGAATGGAGTTTCTCTTGTTGAAGTTCTCGCTGTTGTCCGATACGCCTATAATACTTCTGGAAGCTTTTCAACCCAGCTTCCTTTCTTGGCATCTAGCTTTGCTTTGATTGTATGCTTGATGACTTTGTTCACTGCTTCCACCTACCCATTTGTCTGAGGGTGGGCAGGTGTGGTATAGTAATTGGCAATCTGGTACTCTTTGCACAACTATCTGAATTTCAAGTTATCAAACTGGGTACCGTTGTCTGTGAATATAGTGTTTGGGACTTCAAACCTATAAAGTATATTCTTTTTCATGAAATTTGTGGTGTTTGCTTTTGTGATATGCACTAATGATTCAGCTTCTACCCACTTCGTGAAATAGTCAACAGCTACTATTGCATGCTTTGCTCCACCCCTTGTCCCGGCTGGCATTGGGCAGATTAGATCTAAACCCCACATGAAAAATGGCCATGGGGACGTGAGGTTTCTGAGTTGCTCAGGGGGCTGTCGGAAGTCATTAGCAATCCTTTGGCAAGTATTGCAACTTTTTGAACACTGTTGTGCATCTGAGAATAGAGTAGGCCAATAATAGCCTTGCCTGAGTACCTTGTATGCCAAACTTTTACCCATACTGTGGTTTCCGCAAACTCCTCCATGGATTTCCTGTAATATCCGATATGCATCTTCCTCTGATACACATCTTTGGAGTGTTCGGGAATACCCCCTTCTGTATAGTTCTCTTCCAACCAAGGTGTATCTGGCTGATCTATACCTGATGTGTTTTGCTTGTAAGGGATCTTCCTGGAGCACGCCTTCTTCTAGAAACCTTTTTAGCTGAGCCATCCAACTGTCTGTCGGTGTTCAGATTTCTAAAATTTCCAAGTTTCTTGGTTCAACTGTGCTTGGTTTAAGAGATGTGCAACAGGAATGGTCTTTGGCCTGATTGTGGTTGTTGCTGACGCTAGTTTGGACAATGCGTCTACCTTTTCATTCTCCTCCCTGGGGATTTAGGTAATCTTATATTCTTTAAATTTTTGGAGGAGTTGTTTCGCAATGTCATGGTAGATTATCATGCCTTCATCCTTGGCTTGGTACTCTTCTAGGATTTGGTTGACAACTACCTGTGAATCACTGAATATCTCAACCTCATCTGCCCCGAGAGCTATGTAGGCTGAGTCCAGCTAGTAACGCCTCGTACTCGACTTGATTATTGGTTGCCTTGAAGTCAAACCTCATGGCACATTCGACGTCATCTCCTTCGGGGGTGCATACTACGATCCCTGCCCCACTGCCATGAGTGTTTGAAGAGCCATCAACATACAGCTTCCATGGGAAATTTTTACCCAGCATCTTTTTTGCTTCCAAGTTCGGTTCTGTGAATTCTGCTATGAAATATGTTATTGCTTGCCCTTTGAGAGATGTCCTGGGGATGTAGTGGATATCAAATTCACTTAGCTTGATTGCCCATTTGGTCAATGTCCATAAAATCTCAGGCTTTTGTAGAATCTGCTTCAACGGGCAATCGGTGAGAACCTGGATTGTATGAGCTTGAAAGTATGGCCTTAGCTTTCTTGCTGCTGAGACTAGCGCCAGGGCAATCTTTTCTACCTGTGAATATCTGGTCTCAACCGGTAGAAGTGCCTTGCTGGTGTAGTACACTGGCTTTTGTACTCCATCTCCTGTTCAGACTAGAACTGAGCTTGCTGCCAGTTCTGTAATTGACAAGTACAGTTGGAGTGTCTCCCCCATCATAGGTTTTGAAAGGATGGGAGTCTGTCCTATATACTCTTTAATTTTTAAGCATTCTTTATTCCATTCAAGTTCTTTCCCTTTTCTAATTATTTTGAAAAAGGGTGCACATTTGTCTGTGGCTTTTGAGTTGAATCTTTCTAAGGAAGCCAGACATCCTATTCGGCGCTGTACTTCTTTAAGTGTCCTTGGTGAAATCATTTTCTGTAGGGCCTGGATCTTCTCGGGGTTGACTTCGATTCCTCTTTGATGGACTTGAAATCCTAGGAATCTTCATGAAGGAACCCCGAATAAACACTTGTTCGGATTTAGCTTCATTTGGTATCTCCTCAAGACATCAAATATCTCCCGTAGATCTAAAGTATGCTTGTTTGATGTGATGCTCTTAGTCAGCACGCCATCAATGTATACTTCCATGTTCCTTCCTATTTGCCGTGAAAAGATTTTGTTGACAAACCTCTGACAAGTTGCTCCTGCATTTTTCAGTCAAAAGGGCATCACAGTATAGCAATACAAACCCTGATCAGTTGTGAATGCTGTTTTTTCTTCGTCAGCCGTGTTCATCCTGATCTGGTTATACCCCGAGTAAGCATCCATGAAACTGAGTAGCTCATGGCCTAATGTAGCGTCCACCAACTGATCAGGGTTTGTATTGCTATACTGTGATGCCTTTTGGAGTGAAAAATACAGGAGCAACTTATCAGATTGTCGACATTGATTTCTGGATTGTATCAGAAAAGCCAACAAGGATTGGATTTCGGCTGAGCTTTCAAAGAGAGAGAGAAGGAGAAAGTAAATGAGACACGAGTTTTTTACGTGGTAAAACTTCGATGACCGAGAAACGTCCATGTGTGGTTGAATGGTCAACCTAGCCAAAATCCACTATGAATTCTCGAATATTACAAGCTCTCGATCTCTTTTTTTTTCTCTTTGAATTTTGCTATTATTTCTGTGTATGCTCTATTGTCTATCTCTTTTTTTGACGAGATTATGGGTCTATTTATATGTTTATAGAACCTAATCTGCTTTGTACAAGTAATAAAAGATCTTTGTATTTAATTACAATTATTTTCTTGTTTGGAGCTGATTGTCTTCTTTCCTGTTTCGGAGTCTTGTATTGAAGTTGAATGAGATTTTAGTAACGTAGCCCAATTAGGACTTATTTCCTTATAAGAGCGTAGTCTTTTTGAGGAAATAGAGGTGTTCTCGAATAAGGAAACCTTTATGCTTGACGTTCTCTTTCTTCTTAAGAGTCTTTCTTTGATAAGGATCCTTGCGTGACTCAACTTGTGAACTACTCGCTAAGCTTCTTACTCGATTGTCATGTTTATCCCGAGTAGGATATGATGCATGTTGGTCCCGAGTGACGTTTGCTGATCCCGAGTAGAAAATGCATTCTGCTTGCCCCGAGTATGTTTAATTGATGCATGCCTTGCTTTAATACCTGTCTACTCGGGCCTCTTCTCTTCAATAATGCCTTGTTGGATTTTTCCTAAGTGCCTATTTGGATATCCACCTGGCACTTTTATCCCCTCTGTCAATGACATGTACATTTGGTAAAATTCACATACGACAATAATAAATAAAAATCTAAAATGCAAAGCTACTTTTTAGAAAAGTTGTTGTACATTTATCCTTCCTTTATGATAGGGATTCAAATATTACATTTGTCGAGAAAATCTTTCTATTCCATGTATAATTGACGATAGACCATTTCATCTGACAATATACGATTTGATAAAAATAGTTTAATTAAATGTTACAAGAAACGATTTTTTAACAAGAAAAGAAATTATTTGAATTAATCTACAATAAAAATTTAATAACATATATAGGTTCTATATAAATAGTATGCTTTAATTAATAAATTTGAAGCAATAACAAAGTGGACAAGCTTTGCTTCAGTTTCAGCTGAGTGGTTCGACTCTAAACATTAACTGAGGCTCGATTGTGATGGGAGGGTTGTGAAGAGAGTGAGATGGGGGTTGGTGGGTAGTGGGACAATAGGGTTCCAAACAAGCCAGGTTTTTTAAAAAAAAACTTTCGTCCCAATAGATATTTTATAGGGACAAAAATTATATTATTTTGTCTATATAGGTAGTATTTATGGACTAATTTTAATTTTGTCCCAAAAAACCTATTGTAACCCACCTGCGACGACGTAATTTGGGATGAATTCACTCATTAAATCGCAAATGCTGGGAGAATTTTTTACTGAAGCGAGAGTTTCATTTCTAATTCGTTCTTGTAACCAATGATCTAATATTCTAATAAAATATTATCGAATAAATATTTTTTAATAGGCATTTGTATATCATACAAAGTAATTATTTCTGTTGTTTTTGTTTGTTGGACTTGTGGCTTCTTAATAAAGATATTTTAAAGTTAAAAAAATAAATTTAAATTATCTGGTAATAATTTTTTAAAAATTTGTTCCGTACAAATTTAATTTAATAACATATTTACTTTATATATAAATAGTTTTGCATAATTTATCAAAGTTGAAGTTGTGTAGTGTAATGGTTTGAACTCGACAACATTGAATGCAAAAGATGAAAAATAATCATCCCAATAGAAATTAAAATTTATAATAAGTCTATCATTTTTTTTGAAATACAACTGTTAACCGAAAATTTGCTCATGGTGAGGAATTACAGCTAACACCCTCGAGACCGCTACCACGGAGGTGGTGGCTGGGGTTGGTACCTCATACCTTGGAGAGATCTTGTATGAATATGGGGTATGGAGCAGTAGGTAGGAGAGGAGTCATCCCGCTCGTCGGGCTTCGGGGTAAGTAGAAAAGGAGTCATCCCACATACCGGGCTTGAGCAGTAGGTAGGAGAGGAGTCATCCCGCTCGTCGGGCTTCACGGTAAGTAGGAGAGGAGTCATCCCACCTACCGAGCTTCGTGGTAAGTAGGAGACGAGTCATCCCATCTGTTGGGCTTCGTGGTAGGTAAGAGACGAGTCAACCCATCCATCGGGCTTCGTGGTAGGTAAGAGATGAGTCATCCCGCCTGTTGGGCTTTAAACTTAAGGAATAGAAATGGGGAGCTTGAGGTTCCCTTACTGGTGTGAAGGGGCTGATCCTGGTCCTTGTTCACTGGTCCTGGCCCTAGATCGGGGTCAGACCCCGTCCTAGTACCCGGAGCCTGGTTCTAGACCTTGATTTCTTTCTGTAGTTCCCCGACCTATACAACGATCAAAGAGAGGGGCTTGCCTGGCTTCTGTGCCTGATCCATGCCCGCTTCCATAGAGAAATCATAAGAGAGCTCATTGACTTCTTCAATCGGGTCAGGGTGGTTTCTCCCTATCTCGACATACGACCCGACAGGTAGATATAGAGAATAAGGGTGCTAGGTCCAGCGGGGTAAGAGTTAGATCCTGTTTCCTGGATCTTTATTGTAGTTTCCCGATCTCGTATAAGAAAGATTGGAGAGCTAGGACCAATAGAGTCGGTACCTAGCCCGCATACACACATGCATAATACAGTAGATAAAAGGAAAAAGACAAGTCTTTTGTAAAGGGAGGTGGACTAACCAAGGGGGAAAAAGCATCACGAATAATCACATGTTGAAAAACCCCAAGGCATTATCCAGAGGAATAGGGAATATCCTTCCTTATATATATATATATAAATATATCCAAGAATGCTCCGGGGAGCTGACAAGATTGGTGAAATAATACAACGTAGTCACTCCTAAGAGCTTACAATGGTAACATAATGTGAACCAATCCTGATATATTTCTTAGAGAGGCAATACATGTAGCAATCATGTTAAGAGAACTTATACGAACTGTATAGACTTGCCTCGGGCTGGTCGATTTTAGGATTAGAGATCCCATATGTAGTCAGGTGTTGAGTTCTCGAGTTTAATATCGAGTCCGTATTGGAGTATGTATTTTAGCGTCTTCTCTAATCGATCGGAGACCATCAATATATGCCTTTTACAGGTGTATTTATACATGGTGACTATCCTGACGTGCAAGACCAGGAATCTTGAATTGGTTTCCTTTTCCATATTGAATACGATTCTTCCTTTAACGTAGTTGATCGGTTTATAGCTAATATCTTGGAGAAGATGTGTTTGTTTCCTCTTCGGACTCTTCCTTCCTTGATAGGCTGGATTTTCTATTGGAGTTGACCCCTAATAATCGGTTGTGAAGGATATCTTGGAGGGAAAGGTATTTGATTCCTCTTAGGACTCTTTTACTAATGGTGGCCATTAAAGAGTTGAATATTCTCTTATTAATGGTGTTGATCATGTCATTAATAGGGTTGACTACCTCTATTAATATGGTTGACCTCATTAATAGAGTTGACTACCTCTATTAATACGGTTGACCTCATTAAATAGGGTTGACTACCTCTATTAATACGATTGACCAAATTAAACAAGGTTGACTACCTCGATTAATATGGTTGACCTCATTAATGGTAATCATAAGTCAACCCTCTCTCTTGAAGAAGAACTCTGGTTCTATATTCTGGTGGCATAGTACCTTACTGATATCATTCTTCTTACCTTGTGGAGGAGGCGTACCTCGGATGAGTCTCGAAGCTGGTATCCCAGTACTCGGGTATCGACATGAGGGCGAGATACCTTAAGATACCAGTCTGGTTGTATGGAGATTGATTCGACCTTACAAGGCTTTCGATGAACCTCTATTTGACCGCACAGGAATCCGATAGGGTAGCGAAGCTTGATTGGCAAGCCTAGGTAAGGTGTTAACCATAAACATGTGGCATTGACTTGCTTTTGGAAAGGTGGAGAGGTACACTCGAGTACTGCTCCTGCTACTTGATTTAACCATGTGAGGATCTACGGTAGATCTTGGTGCTTTTTGGTGATGATAGGGCTTTACAGGATTCTTCCTTTTCTGCCCATACAGGTCTAGATTATACCTCGATGAGGTAGGAGTGCATTTGTATGACAAGTTCGGCACCCTGAAGGTCTCTTGGTGAAAGTAGAGATGGTGGTATGCTCCAGGAAAGTGTCACGAGATACCTCGACCTCGGGGAACCCAGGTTCTCCCACGTCGACCTGGCTTCTGGCTTCTATCCTGGTATAGAGAGTTTGATGTGGTCACATCGAACTTTATTTGGCGATCCTAGATACGTGTGAGATGCTCAGAGGGTATGTGCAGCCTCGCCTTGCTTCTACAGGATCGTGTGGTAGCTCGATCTTGGGGACCTTGATACCCCATTACATGATCTAGAATTTGGACCCTTGCATGAGGGCTGGGAAGAGAAAAATTCTTGTTTGGTCCCTAGCCAAATTTTGCTATTAACAACAACTACTGTCGGGGCTTGGTGAGATTAGTTAGACTCTACAACTATGGTCTGGAATACTACTCTAACTATTAGAGAGATGTTACATATAGACTACAACTCTCACAACCGAATAGAATGATACTCCCACAATTCGAGAGAAAATTTCCACATATGCTTGTAAAATACAAATGGTGATACTCGAACCTCTGACCACTAGGTGTAGAAGGGTTGTGAACAACCATCATTGAATTTTAAATTTTGATTAGTGGAATTAAATTTAAATTTTATCAAACAATTGCTTTTTCTAATAAGAGTTTGATTTAAATTATCGATGGAAATTTAACAACTTTATAGGTTATATATATATATATATATATATATATTTATATATATATATATAGTGTAAATAATAACAAATTGAAGCATTTGGTCTAGTGGTAAAGGCCACCATCACGTTCTTGATCATGAGTTGAACACCCAATGAAGATAGTGGTGGAAGGGCTAAAATTGATGGGGTGTGCTAGTGTGCGGTGGTTGCAGTGTGTGTGGCATGCTTGATTTTTTTTTTTGGTGTTTTTTTCTCTTCCTTTGTAGGGACGAAATAATTTCGTCCCAACAAATGCACTATTGGGACGACTTATTTCGTCCCTATAGACATTTTAAGGTGACGAAATAAATCGTCCCACTAGATGTAATTTCGTCCCAATAGATATAATATTGGGATGATTTATATCGTCCCCTTAACATATCTATAGGGACGAAATAATTTCGTCCCAATAGTAGATCTATTGAGACGATTTATTTCGTCCCTTTAAAAAATCTATAGGGGCGAAATAAGTCATCCCAATAGTGTATCTATTAGGACAAAATTTAAATTTAGTCCAAAAATGATGAATTTTTTAATGTATTTTTATTTCGTCCCAATAGGTACTCTTTAGAGACGAATTTAAATTTTCATCTCAAAAAGGCTATTGCGACCCACCAGAGGTGACAGAATTTGGGACGAATTTTTTTCTTCCCAAAAAGTCTATAGGGACAAATTTTGAGCTACTGGACGAAAAAAAATTGTCTTAATAAAAGGAATTTATATATCTAGTCAAATTAAGAAGTATTTGATATCTATCAAAATTTTAACTGACAATTGGTCAAATTAAGAGGTTTTTAATAAAGTCACAATTTAATTTATATTTAATAATTTGTTATTGAATAATGCACTTATGAGTTGGAAAATGATTGAATCCAAAAGTTGATAGGAGTCTTTGTGAAATAGAAATCCTCATTGTGTGAGGATTTTGGCCACCTGTATAAACACCTATCATGCAATCCGGGCAACCCTAGTTGTCTAGAGAGAGAATTCAGCCAAGATTAAAGTCTTGAGAGAGTATTCGGCCAAGACCCTAGTATTGAGAGAGAGTTTTTATTTTGCTTAAAAATTTCATCCAACTCTAAGAAAGGTGTGTGAAAATTTGGCCAAGAGGAAAAAAAAAAAAGAGCGTTTTATTTTCGATAGTGCACTAGTAACTTTTATATCAAAAGGCTTTGTGCACAACATCGAATTAGGTTCACACGAGTTTTCGATCAAAAGATTGAGAATTCACAAGTGACCGAACGTTCTTTGTTTTTCTCTATAAGGAATATTGTGACTAACAAAAGAAAAAGTTTTTTTGTTGTCCACAGGTACACAATTCAAAGAAAACGAGCCCACACTCCTATGTGATTGACGTTCTTGATTCGATTGGAAGATCTTGTGGTTTCAATATCTACGCAATATCAACCATCACGTGAAAAAGGAACGATACCTTTTAATTATATGTTAATTAATCAAGGGTTAAGATCCACTCTTTAAAAAGAAAATTTTGAAATATACCAATCAGCTTTTTCGCTTCCGTCGTGCATTTTTTTCCTATAGCTTCGAGGCTTGAACAATATGAGCGCTCTTCTTCTTCCGCGAAGGAATTTAGAAAAAAAATTTCATTACAAAATCAATGGTACTTAATGGAAAATAATTAATTACAGGGTTTAACGGACTTTATGACCCATATCTAATTATGAACTACTTTTGGAGGATCATACCATATGTAATAGCTATATCGATGGACACTGAGTTTTTGGTTTGTGTAAAAACATAGTTATGAGAGTTCAGCCTCAGGTTTTTAGTAGAGTAACTCTGGGGTTAATAAATCATGGAATATTAAATAAAGAGTTTAATTAATTCTTTCTAAGGATTATTGGAGCCCAATACTGTGGGTCCATTAGGTTCCCTTGCTAGCCCGGAATGTTGATGGCAACAAGGGTCACAGTTAATTTACTAGATGGTGCAATTAATTATGTTACGAAAGTAAAAAGGATTTTATTCAGAAAATTAATTAAATAATATGATTAATTAATTAATAGATTATTAATTAATTAAATTGAATATTGTGATTATTTAATTATATAAATAATTATAAATTATTAATTAAACTAATTATTTTATGGAGGTCAAGGGTTTGAACCAAGACCAAAGCAAAGATATTAAACAATATTGATTATTTAATCTGTAACACGTCATGGGTTCGAGTCACAGTGGCAACATTGAATTAAATGTTGGAAGCGAAGAGTTTTAAGACTTTGGAACTTTTAGAAGGAGGAGATAAAACAAGGAGAATTTTAGTGGAAGAGAACTTTGTGTTATTATTTCTCAAATTTTTGGCTTTATACAAAATAAGAAACCTTAACCCTGTTTATACCAATAACACCTCTTTAACCAATGGCTAGGATTATGCCACCACACATTTAAATTAGTGGTTACAATTGAGTGTCTGGAATTTCCTTCTAAAATATCCATGAGTCTAGAATACTCTTACACTTTAGAGTATTCTTACAACTATCTATATTTTTTCCAAATAATAATCTAGAACAAACTTCTAAAAACTAGGCCTATTGGGCTTAATTAATTGGACATTGATTTTAAGCACAATAATTTTTGGATTAAATCAAGTTTAATTATCCAGCACCCCCTGAAACTTGATTTGTCATTCCAAGTAAGCTTCTCAACTTGACAAAGTCTTCATGCTTGAGTGGCTTAGTGAAGATATCTGTTACTTGATCTTGAGATTTTATGAACTCTAATTGTACATCCTTTCTTGTGATGCACTCTCTTATGTACTAATAACATGTATCAATGTGTTTGCTTTGATCATGGAAGATTAGATTTTTTGCTAGGGTCATCGCTGATTTATTGTCAAACATTACTTCAGTTGGCTCCTCTTGTGTCACGCCTAAATCCTTTAAGAGGCTTCTCAACCAAATCGCATGACACACACGTGATGTCACAACCATATATTCTATTTCACAAGTAGATAGTGTGACTATCAGCTGCTTATTTATCATCCAAGTAAATGCAGTGTCTCTTAAGAAGAACACAAATCCACTGGTGCTTTTTGGATCATCCAAGTCTCCACCCCAATTACTATCACTATATCCAAGAAGTCTATAATCATTAGATTGGTAGTAAAACATCCAAAGTTTATCGTACCTTTGATGTAGTGAAGTATTCTCTTAGCTGACTTTAAATGATTGGTTGTTGGAGCCTCCATGTAACGGCTAACTAGTTTAATGACATAGAGAATATCAGGCCTTGTACAAGTCATATAGCTTAAACTTCCAACCAAGCTTTTAAAGCTTGTTGCATCAACAAGTTCTCATTCATCATACTTGGATAACTTAACTCCACATTCTATCGGTGTGCTTACAGACTTGCAATCATTTATTTTGAACTTCTTGAGCAACTCCCTTGCATAGCCTTCTTGGGAAATGAACACACCATCTTCCTTCTGCTTTACTTCTATGCCAAGATAGTATGTTTAGCCCAATATTATCTATCATCTTGAACTTTCTACTCAATGCTTTCTTGATATCTTCAAACATGTTTGGATTATTCCCTGTGAAGATTAAATCATCCACATACAAGCACGTTATCAAGATATCTCCATCTTTAATCTTCACATAAAGTGCATGCTCATGTGGGCATTTTGTGAAGTTGTTTTCTTGGAAGTATTTATCAATCCGGCTATTCCATGCCCTCCGTGCTTGCTTTAATCTAAAGTGCTTTTTTCAACTTGAGAACTTTATCTTCTTGACCTTTCACCTTGTAGCCCAATGGTTGCTCAATGTAGACCTCTTCTTCAAGGACTTCATTCAAGAAAGCAGACTTGATATTCATTTGGTAGATTTTCACCTGTTTTGAGCTGCTAGAGAAATAATTAATCTTATAGTTTCCAAGCAGGCAATAAGAGAAACTACCTCATCATAGTCGATTCCAACCCTTTGATTGTAGTCTTTTACCACGAGTCCTGTCTTGTATCGTTCAATCTCTCCATTAGCATTTTTCTTTGCCTTGTTACCTATTTTATGCCAATTGCCTTCTATCCTTTTAGAAGTAGTGCAAGCTCCCAAGTATTATTCTTCCTAATTGCTTTGATCTTCTCTTCCAATGCATCTCTCCACTTCTTATTTTGCACAGCTTCTTCAAAACTTACTGGTTCACAATCGGAAAAAGACAGAAAAGTGTTTGATCTTTTATCCTCTTGGTGTCATAAATTCCTCATAGACTCCTTATTCGTGGCTTGCTCCTTTCATTCAAAATTGATGATGGTGAATTTCCAACAATTGTTATTAGTGAAATATGTGGAGTGGCAGATTCTGGTCGATCTTCGCTTGCGCTCAAAGCTTTGTTGCATGTCTTTTTCAACATAGGGATTGAAGTTATAAATTTCCTCAGGTTTCCCAAAATCTAAATGGCCTTTGTAAAGACCTCGATTTTATGATTGGCTTATTTCATGACAAACCACACCACATTGGGATGATTGTGTAATGGGTAGCTTCGGTCCTCATTGGAAAGCTTCCAAGCATGTCCATGACTTCAAGAGCAAAAGATATATTCACTTGATTTTGCCTCTTGAAGAGTTTAGACGCACACACACACTTCATCCATGATTTGTATCGACATGTATTTGTGTCCTATTGATTATGTGTGCATCCTTACTCACAATCACACTTGCACTTTATTCTTAGTCTTAAGTGTGGTTGTTGTGTGTTTTATTAATTTTCCGTTGTTTGATCGAAAATGTCCACACTTGCAAGATGGTGTGCTTTTCTTAGCGTGTTGAGTGACAATTTGAGAAGGTCTTATTCTTTTCTTGGTTTGGTTATATGGAGTAAGGTGTCTAGTTTCAAAAGAGTTTATTTTAATGATTAAAATGTTTTTCAAAACTGACCTTTGTATGGTCTTATAACCATGTCTTTTTATGAAATCCTTCAAAATGAGTTTTAAAAATTTCTATACAACTGGACACCCATACCTTTCCAACGGTATATTATTCGTAATATTTCATGACCGTTTGGATTGGTTTTGAAATCTCCAATGTGACCATAAAAACAGGGCAACTCTGTTGTTGTCTGTTTCTGAACTTTGGTAACCCGAATAACCATAACTTTTTCTACATTCATCCAAATCACATTTTGTTAATTGGAATGGAAATTATACTTCCATACCTTTCTAACGGTATATTATACGAAAGGTTTCGAAGTTGTTTGGTCATGTTTTGATCCACTTGAATTTCATGGTGTAGTGCTGAGAGCGGATTTCGCTACATAACTTTTCGCCCCCTCCGGGTGCGAAACAAGTAGCGAAACACTTGGTAGCCTTTTTCACTTCCAAACTTTTCTCCCCATCCTAGTGCGAAACCTGTAGCGAAAAACCTGATTTGGGCAAAAACATCTTTTCTTATGTAGCTCGTTTTTACACCTTATATATCATCTTCTTTCCAAATCAGACCTAGAGCTCTAAAATTAAATCCTCAAGAGAGAAATTGACTCCTAGAGAGAGAGCTCCAAGAACACTTTTTTACTCAACCAAACTCTCATTCAAACACATCTAGTATCATTCTTCATCTTCCAAGCATGGGTCTTCATATGTTTCTTGACTAAGTAACTTTTACATGTTCTAGATTGCTTCTTTTCATTCTTATGACATGTATGCCTAAGTTTAGCTTTATTGCAAATTAAATGCATGGTCTTGTGTTTAAAAGCTCTTATGGCATGCTTGTGATGTTGGTTGTTGGTTGAGAATATTGTTTTGTGATAACTAGCATTTAGGATGATTTTACCCTTCTAGCTAAATCTCTATGCTTTGCATTTAGATATTGATTAGGTCATATTGCAATGGTCATTTTGATGATTGCATTAATGACCATGCCATGCTTAATGACAACATATGTTGAAATGGCCTTGTTTGATAACTAGGATATAATGTTGCATGACTATATCTAGTTAAGTCTTTATGAGCATTCATTTAGACATTGATATATAGGAATTGTACTTAGTGGCATTCTTAAATTCCTAGATAAGCATATAGTGTTTTGCCTAGTATTATTTGCATGCTTGAATATTTTATCATATTCACATAGGTTGTTGAACTCTTCATTGAGTTAAGTCTTCTGGATTCGGTGTGAAGTTGCACAAGCAAGAGAAGCCTTGCAACGAAGGGTGGGTTGACAAGTAATTGGTCGGGTGCCACTATAAAAGGCCCAAGGGGGTACAGTAGGAGGCGTTCATGCCAAGAGTAGTGGATCAGGGGATATCACTAGAGACTAAACCAAGAGTGGTGAGTGGCAGTGTCCATAGTCTGAGGTTGTCGAGAGTGAGAGTTCGAGAATCACTTAAGGGTCTAACCTTTGCTTATATATTGGATTTCACCGATCGAGTGTAGCGCACTTAACAACCTGTGTTTTTTACCCGTTTGGAGGGTTTTCCACGTATACATCTTGTGTTGTTTTTTATTTCCGTATTTTTACACTTGATTTTTTATGTTTGTTTATTGGGTGAATTTGAATATTGACTAATCAATAAAATTAGTAATTAACTTGATTAAAACCTATTCTCCCCCCCCCCTCCCTTCTCTCTCCTCCCTCCTAGGTTATAGACACACGTTTTTAGGGAACTTTTGGCCTTCTTCATCAAACTCCACGTCTCGACATATTAAAATCTTCTTAGTGTTTGGGTTGTATATCTTATAGCCTTTAAAGCTTAAGTCATACCTGATGAAGATAAACTTCTCACTTTTGTCATCGAGCTTAATTCTTGTCTCGTCAGCCGCATGCACATAAGTTGTACTCCTAAATACTTTTAAATGAGAAATCACAGGTTTTCTTCCACTTCATGCTTCTTGTGGCATCTTTCCCTATACATTTCTTGTTGGTGAGCGATTGGACAAGTATACTGCACACACCACAGCTTCTGGCCAAAATTCCTTTGGCATTCCCATGCTTTTGAGCATGCTTCGTGCCATGTCAAGAATAGTTATGTCCTTCCTTTCAGCCATACCTTTTTGTGAGAGGGATATTGGAACTGTCAATGATCATCCAATGCCATGGGTTTCATAAAATTCTTGGAATTCATGGGAAGTAAATTCACCTCCTCGATCGGATCTAATGGACTTAATCTCACGTCTACTTTCTTTTTCCACAACTGCTTTGAACCTCTTGAATGCTTCAAAGGCTTCTGATTTTTGCTTCAAGAAACATACCCTATATTTTTCTTGAAAAATCATCAATAAATAGAAGAAAATAGTTACTTTTACCGGGGGAACTTGGCTTGATTGGTCCACATACATCAGTATTTATAAGCTCGAGTGGCAACTATTTTGGAAAACTCTTTCGAAATTTTTTTCTGAGTAAACATCCCTTACAAAGTTGATCGGGGTGATTGATAGGAGGCAGTCCTCTTACCATCTCCTTCTTGGATAACAGGTCTAATCCGCCAAAATTTAAATGCCCAAACTGAAGATGCCATGGCCAAGATTTATCTTTGTAGCAAGCATTGAGACACATTGCTACATTGCTTTGAATATTCAACAAGAACATTCTATTTCTTGACATTGGCACCTTTGTGATCAAATTACTTCTATCATCTCTTTTAGAAAGACTATGATCTCTCATGTGAATATCATAGCCTTTTTCTAAGGGTTGTCCCAAACTCAAGATATTATTTTTTATATTGGGCACGTAGTAGACAATCGATATAAATTGACATCTTCCATTCTTCAAGCGGATTAGGATCTTACCTTTGCCTTTCATCGGAATCTTGGACTTATCACCAAAGAAAACATTGTCGCTCACCGATTCATTGAGCTCCACGAGCATGTTTCTTCTTCCATACATATGGTTGCTTGCTCCGGTGTCAAGGTACCAAGTGTTGTCTTGCCATCCATCATTATCGTTGCATGATAATAATAAAGTATCTTCTTCTTGGTTCTTGTCTTCAACATAACTAGCCTTCTCTTCAACTTTGGTTTAGGGAGCTCTACATTCTGAAGCATAGTGACCAAATCTTTTATAATTATAATACTTGATTTGTGACTTGTCATTCCTTGACCTTGAGTTGCTCCTTCCACAACCATATGTTGAGTATTCTCTTTTATCTTTATTATTGTTGCAACCTCCTCGTCCACGTCCACGTCCACGATCTCAACCTCGACCTCATCCTTGGCCACGACGCCTTCCACGTTGACCTCGCTCATTGCCAAAGCTTTCTTCCTTCTCCTTCGAATGGACTTGCATCTTGAAGAGTAGTTCCACAGTATCATGTTTCTTCTTATGCTTTTCTTTGTATGCTTGCAATGGCCCCAACATTTGGTCAATATTCATCTCCTCCAAGTCATTCATTTCTTCAATCGTTACAACGATGTGCTCGAATTTAGGATCCAACGAGCGTAGTATCTTTTCCAATATCCTCACATCTTCTAACTTTTCACTGTTTCTTTTCATTTGATTGGAAAAGGCTAAGACTCTTGAGAAATAATCGGAGATAGACTCAAACTCTTTCATGCGTAAAGATTCAAACCCTCCTCTTAATGTTTGGAGACGTATCTTTTTGACTTGCTATGATCTTTTGCAAGAGGCTTGAATCTTTCCCCATACTTTCTTAGCAGACGTTGCACTTGAAATCTTCTCGAAGCCATCATCATCCAAGACTTGATAGATGAGGAAGAGAGCTTTCTTGTCTCTCTTTCTTGAATCTCTTAAATCGTCTTTTTCATTTTTGGAAAGAGTAACCTCATCTTTTGGCTCATGATAGCCTTTCTCTACAATTTCCCAAACATCTTGTGCACCCAAAAGAGTCTTAATCTTAATACTCCAATTATCGAAGTTGCTCTAGTTGAGCACAAGAACTTGGAAGGAAGTCATGCTGTTGCTAGACATATCTCTTAAAAGCTAGGAAGGATCTTGTAGCTCTGATACCGCTTTGTTAGAAGTGAATAGTTTTAAGACTTAGGAACTTTTAGGAGGAGGAGATAAAATAAGGAGAATTTTAATGGAAGAGAACTCTTTGTTATTATTTCTCAAATTTTTGGCTTTAAACAAAATGAGGAACCTTACCCCTATTTATACTAGTAGCACATTCTTAACCAATGGTTATGCCACCATACATTTAAACTAGTGACTGCAATTAAGTGTTTATAATTCTCTTATAAAATATTCATGACTCTAGAATACTCTTACACTCTAGACTATTTTTGTAACTATCTAGATTTTTTCCAAATAATAATCTAGAACAAATTTTTAGAAACTAGGCCTACTGGGGTTAATTAATTGGACATTTATTTTAAGCATAATAATTTTTGGATCAAATCACGTTTAACTATCTAACATTAAATGGTATTTAGAATCCTATTTAACTTAGGTCACTTGTAACCCTATCATGATATAAGATATCAAAATATTTTGTTTTTATTATTTGATTTTAAAAATAAGATAATTAATTTTAAATATTTGATATTTAAAAGGATAATTTTATATCAAGATGTTGTGTATCTTTTAAACTTTTTAATTAATGTAATATAAAGAGCTGGAGAGAGACAACAATATATATAACACAATATGTTGACAGAAAAAGAAAGAAAGAAACAAGTGGGGTGCGGCCATAAAAAGAAAAAAAAATATAGGTTTTTTGTTTTTATGTATTTGATCTAGGGTGGTTGAATTCTCCGTACACAAAGTAAGAGTTGTTTTGTGATGTTTCTTTAACCTCCATACAACCTCCTAAAGCATGTGATACGTTTACACGAAGTTGCTAGAACCTGGGAGATAGATATGAAGATCCGGTGGTATATATTGGAAAGTTATATTAAGAAATGAAAGAATGAAGGAGTTAGCCTGTAGGTATGATTTTGAATCTTACCTTGTTATTTATTCTTATATATTGTATATGGTTATTAAGTCACTAAAAATATATCAAAAAAAGTTTTAAAAATCTCTGTCCGTTGCGTGACTCTATGGCTTACAGGAAACACATTTACATATTTTTGGGCGATCGAATTTTTTTCAAATTAAAGAAGATAATTTGAATCTTCTTTGACTACAACTTACGTAGAACCATAAAATAAAAATGATTTTATTTTATTTACTTTGTGTTTGTTTGCACAATCCGTTAATAAAAGCACTGTACTGTTAAATTCAATAAGTTGACAATGAAGAAAACTAATAGCCGACCTGATGTGGTTGGTTGGTTTAGTGGTATATGTATCTCACATTTACATCATTGAATTTGTAGGTTCATACTCTTCCCACAATCCCAATTTAATTTCAATAATTCAAAAAAGAAAACTAATAGCCACAATTATGGTTAACGATCATTGATGGAATTATATAAGTACATTGAATATGAACCACTCATTTATAAAAGAGTTTTGATAAATAAATACATATTAAATGAAAGTATATAAACTGATTATTTCATATTTAATGTCCTTATAATTTCATGAGTGTGTTCATAAATACACACTCGTTTGAAATTATATATATATAAATGTGTGGGGAAAGTGAGTATGTAAATGTTTCAAGTAAGAAACCGCCGCCGAAATTCTTTTCCCAATAAGAGTTTGTTTGATGGTTGATGTTCGCAGAGAGAGGAAGAGAGATATACTTGTTCTTACATGGGAAGGACGGTAACGTATCGAATCAGGTGTTACCACGTGGACTGGTAGTTTGAGATTCCAAGAAAGGACAGGATCGAAGCATGGGATCATTGTTGATTAAACTAAAGAAAGAAAGATCATCAATTGATGGAAAATAAAATCTCATGTTCATACCAGAGAATGAGAGAGAGTGTTTAAGCTTGAGAGGAAAGATAATGAGAATCATTCAAGAGAAAGACAAATGAAAAGAAAAAGTTAGAAGTAGGGTGGTGGCAGCGAGAGCCTCCTGTCTCCAATTGCTTTTTGTTTATTTATCTTTCTCTTTTTGTCTTCTTATCAAAACCCTAACCCACCAACCACAATTCACTTCATCTCTCCAAATCTTTTTCTTGCTAAGCCAATATCTTTCTCTCTCTACTTTGGACTTTCTTCCACCAGCAGGTTCAATTCTCTTCTTCAAAATCTACATATATCCTTTAATTATGCAATGATATTACCCCCTTTTTGTGTTTCTTTATTGAATACAGACAAACCCGAGTAGTTCTAAGGTCATATGATTAAGATCATAAACCTCTCATAATTCGTTAAAAACCATTTAAATCTGTCTGTATTTAACCCAGCCAGAGCTTTGTATATATAAATTTGTTGTTTATATCTACCATTTATATTTATTTTAGGGTTTTTTGCATTTGGTTAATTATGCAGATTGCTGTGAAAGTTGATCATCTGAAGGAGAAGATTTCCAAAGGGAGAGAATTGAATAATTATTAGAAATGGCTCCTGTTTCATTGCCTCCTGGTTTCCGGTTCCATCCAACTGATGAGGAGCTGGTGGCTTATTATCTCAAAAGAAAAATCAACAAAAGGAAGATCGAATTAGAGATCATCCCTGAAATTGACCTCTACAAGTGTGAACCTTGGGACTTACCTGGTATTTTTCTTCTTCTTCTTCTTCTTTAATTCATTTTTTTCAATATTGCTCTAGCTAGTACTTTTTCTTGTTAATTCTCATTTAATTGTAGCTAGTTATTATATATTTTGAGTTCGTTTTTTGATAAAACTTCGGAGCTTTTCCTTTAAAATACAACTTTATTGGTTCATATATACAAATGAAGTTTAGTTCCAGAAAAGAATAACGAATATATTGTAACCTATCTGTCAAGTATATATTTCTATTCGAAAACAAGCATCTATGTATATACTAATGACCACACTATTACAAAAAATAAAAATAAAAACTTTTTATTTATTTATAAGTTCTTTAGTTAATCAATCATTTTATTTCCAGAAATGTCTCAAATTTTTAAAACAAAAAATTTGGGTTTTCTTTTTCATTGATTTGTTACATCAATGCAAATTAAATATTATTGCATGCATCAAACATGTATGATTGGTCAGAAAATCTTAACGCCTTTTTTTCAGCATATGATATAGATTTCAAACAGTCAGGCTCATGCCAGCCTTTGATTTTTTGTCCCACAACAATTTTTCTTTTTCATGGTGGAGATGTGTGTTGGGCGACCAAGTCAAAAAGTATCAACTATTTATAAAAGTATATGTCCTCCAATTCTTGATTTGAACTTGGAATAGTTTTATAATTCATCGGAAACTTTAATAATATTTACAATATTCTACATTAAATGAAAATTATATTTGAATTGAATTGAAACTTTTACAGGGAAGTCATTGCTGCCCAGCAAAGATCTAGAGTGGTATTTCTTCAGTCCTCGTGATAGAAAGTACCCAAATGGATCAAGAACAAATAGGGCAACTAAAGCTGGATATTGGAAGGCTACAGGGAAGGACAGAAAAGTTAATTCCCAGACAAGAGCTGTGGGCATGAAGAAAACCCTAGTTTACTACAGAGGCAGAGCTCCTCATGGCATACGAACTCACTGGGTCATGCATGAATATCGTCTTGACGAAAGAGAGTGCGAAACAGATACCGGCATGCAGGTAATTATATTACTGGTTTCGAAATTTATCAACATCCGATTGAATCTGACTGTACTGTGAATATAAACGATATTCAAAATGCGGTTTGATGACCAAGTGATTTTGTGGTTTGGACATTATTCCAGGATGCATATGCTCTTTGTAGGGTGTTCAAGAAGAGTGCAACTGTCCCAAAGATCGAGGAGCATTTCACTACTACTACTCCCAATCATCATCAATATACAAGTCATCAACTTTCTTCCTGCAACAATAATAATAATAATATTGAAATGTACGCATCAGAGAATTTGGAGAGATCAAGTTATCCAAATAATTCATCATTTGGAGCATCCTTTCCGAGCTCATCATCATCACATGATGTCAATCAAACTCATGATGGAAAATGGACTCAATTCTTGCCAGAAGATACTTTTACCTTCCCAACTCCATTTTCATCTAATAATTTTGCCACCCTTCCAGACCATCCATCGAAGGTAAATCTTATTTTCTTTTCCAAGAATATCTTAATGTTTTTCCATATAGGTCTGTTCTGTGTTCGAATCATGAATCAGATACATTTTATTTTGTAATTTAGGATAAAGAAAACACCATTGAAAGTTTTATTAATTCTTTTCTTTCTTTATCCAGATTGATGTAGCATTAGAATGTGCAAGGCTGCAACACAGGCTGTCACTGCCTTCATTGGAGGTGGAAGATATCTCTCAAATTGGATTCACAGACTTCAAAACTCTGCATTCAAATCCTTCCCGGGAATCCATGAATGAAGTAAATATCCTGCACCAAATCCTTTCGGATTCTCATGCATCCCAGGAACCGATTTATCAATCCAATCTTCAAGATTCATCATGGGGTGGCAATTATGTTCACAATGATGATGATTTTAGCTTTATATCTGGAGATGACAATCACTACAATCCATGTAATGATTTGATGATGAGTTTAGGGCGATCTGAAAGACCATGGGAAAATTCAACCATGAGGTCGAAAGAGATTGGAGATCTGGATGAAGAAATCAACACGGAGAGGATGGTGGAGAACTTGAGATGGGTTGGAATGTCGAACAAGGATCTTCAGACGGTAAATTCTTAAACTAATTATTTTATGTTTATGTTGTTTTGCATCTAATTACATTTGATAGTTCAAAAAAATAAAAGTTACTTTTTATCCAACACTTGCAAGTTAGAATGTTCTTATCCTGTTTTTCATGACACACGTTAATTAACATGACAATTTTATATCTAATAATATTTGTAACTATTTTTGGACAGAGTTTTGTGGAGGAGCAAAGGATTGTTCCCATAGAAAAGATTTCAAGTTATCACACCAAAGAAGTTCTAGGTAATATTACTTGATTTTTATTTCCTTACTTTCCTATAACAAACTTCTTCCCATTAATTAACAATTAATAAGCTCGTTTTCAGGTGAAACCGATCATAACAACTGCCTGGGGTTTGATGACTCCGATATCAACGATTTCTCACTGGGATTCATTGATGATGATCAACCGGATGATCAGAACCGTTTGGACGATGATCATGACAATGCAGATGGTTTTGCGAGCTCTCCAAGCTTTGAAGTGGTGGAGGAAATCAAAATCAAGCATGGAATGTTTGTGTCAACCAGGCAAGTAGCAGACACATTCTTTCACCAAATGGTGCCTTCTCAGACAGTCCAGGTTTATCTAAACCCAACCATGACATGTAACTTGTCAATGAAGAAAGAAATACTCACCCAGACAGAATTCATGCAGCCATGGAAAGATATTGTGAGAGCTGTTGTTTTTATGGTGGCATTTCTGTCGATGCATTGTTTTTATGTAGGGGAAGATCATTTGGAAAATGAGAATTTGATGGATGAAAAATCAGGGGGATTAATGAAGTCATGGATTGATGACAAGAAAGAAAATGATAATGAAGACAATAATTTTCTGATCAAAGTGAATACTTGTGGGGGGAATAATAATATGATTGCATTTTTGAAGAAATTAGGTTTTTTCCTCACTATTTCATTGGCTGTTTGTACGATGTGGTCAAACCACATTATTGTTGTTACTCCTTGAAATTCTTTTTATTTTTATTTTTATTGATTATCTAACTGTAGTTTAATTTTGGGGAGGGATAAAATGACCTTCTCCAAATTTTAATTTTAATTGTTTACTATACTGATCCTTATACATGTAATACAACATTTAATTGTACTGTAATTATTTCATATTTTAATAATAAAAATGTGTTATCAAATAGATTTTTGTATGAAGTATTGTTGTAGAGATATACTATTTATTTTGTAAAGTATTATAATAAATTCTAGCACTCAGTTTACCTATGGTTAGGAGTTTATCTGGATTTATATATATTAAATAGTACTTATTGTGATTAAACAATAAGCGCATCAAACAAATATGTAATGAAACAACCCTAGAGCTTGATCATTGATCAATGGGTTTAAAAAATAAATGGCACTTTTTGGAGATGACAATTCAACACTGTCACCTATTATGGTGAACGGATAAAAATACCCCCAATAGTTGTTCTATATCATATTTCTTTCATTTATTTTACAGTGATAGAGTTGTGAAGTAGAGAGAGAAATTCTCGTTGAAACTTAGGCAATCACTCGAACGGCGACGGAGTGGCGCAACGCAGATGCATTCAGGTCGGAACCTTTACTAAAAAGCTCACTCGATTTAACTAAACCAATTTTTTTTTAATAAAATATTCTCTATTCTTCGAAAAATATGTTCGTTCCTTTCAAAAAAAAATCTTTAATTCTTTCTAATATATACTCGATTTCGTTACAAATATACATGATTTAACTAAACCTAATTTTCTTAAAAAAAATCTCGATCCATTAAAAAATATTCAAGTTCCTTTGAAAAAATATCTCTATCCTTTGAAAAATATTCTCGATCCTTTGGAAAAAAAAATAGATCCATTGAAAAATATTTTTGATCCTTTGAAAAAAAAAATCGATCATTTGAAAAATATTCTCGATCCTTTGAAAAAAATCTCGATCCTTTGAAAAATATTCTTGATCTTTTGAAAAATTCTCGATCTTTTGAAAAATTCTCGATCTTTTGACAAATGCTCGATTCTTTTAATTCTTTCAAAAATATGTCCGATTTTCTCAAAAATAAGCTCGATCATATTAAAAAAAAAGACTCGATTTGGTTACAAATATACTCGATTTAATTAAACCCTATTTTCAAAAATAAAATGCTCGATCCTTTGAAAAATAAAATATTCATACATGTTCATACAAAGACTGGACAACAACTCATAACGAATGGATACATTGTTAAACCACACAGAAATATATGAAAATATATAAACGAAGATCACAAATATATGTTATCTTCTTGTGCAGAATCTGGAAAGAGACAATTTTTTTGGTAAGAGAGAGAGAGAGGAGTTATCGTTTTCAAAGTGTAGATGGAAGCACAATAAAAATAAAAAATAAATTATTTAAGGGCAATTTTGGTAGTTCACCATAATAGGTGTCTTTTAAACTTAAGTTATTAAAGCGATGACATTATTGCAATACACAAAAAAAATGACATATCTCACCATTTCCACTTGATCAATTAACTAATTTCTTGACCATGGAGGATCTAGGTTTGCCATAACAAACCTACTTCTCATAATAGATTCCACTAACTCTTCAAAGGGTTAGGTTGTGAAGTCTAAATTCCTAAAATTATGGACGACACATCGGTGGGTGGTCCATCTGTTTTAGTTTTTGATTTTATTTACAAGAGGACTCTTATTTTATTTAGCAGATAGTTTTATCCTAGAGCTTTATCATATATGCTTTTGTAGTTCTAGGATTTTAGATTACTAGAGAAAGAAATGATATGGTGAGCTGAGTTAAGAGAGAGAGAGTTTACTTCACATTATATATAACTATTTGAAAGTAGAAGTTGAGTGCTGATGTATTATATGGATGTAGGTTTATGTCAAACTACGTTAAATCTCGTGTCTCATTATTTTTTTTATTTTTATTTTTTAAGTTAATCTCGTGTCTCATTATTGTTTTCTTGCTTTCATATATTTTGATTATTGCTTTTATGTGATTTAATGCCGAATCACGACAAATCTCCATGGATGTAGGTTTACCTCATTTTTTTTTACCTAATCTCTTCATTTTTAGGTCGTAATCTCCCTAAATTATTCAAAAATAGCTCAATTTGTTCTCTTTATTAGTCAAATTGGTCTTAAAAAATGGCGCATGTACTCTTTTAAAAGAAAAAATTTAAGAGAAAAACAGAAACTAAAAACAAACAAATATATAAAAAGGGATTGCTACCCAAATTGGATCTCCAATGGTGGGGGAGGCCTGCCAGTAAGGGTGGCTTGCATGCCTTCCTCATGGCAAAAATGGGGAAAGGAGCCTCCCTCTTCGCAGCAGAGCCTTCTTCGTTGAAACTCTAAATCTTTCTGTCATGAGAAATCTTTGTTTGAAAACCCTAGTATTCATTTTTTTTATTGCTAAGTTAATTTGTATTTGAGCTCTGGTTGGAGATTTGATTTGGGTTTGGAATTGAATAGATCTTTAGTTGATTTTTTTTTTCATTTTTAGTTGGGATAATTATCCTGATGGTTACTCAGTTATTCTCACACTATCAAAATGACAATTAGATGGGCATTTCGTTTCAAAATGATAATTTTTGGTGAAAAATGTGATACTAATGATCATTTTATCCAATTTTATTAAATGAGTGACATTTTGATAAATAAGGGGATGACACTAATTCATTTTAGATTTTTTTTTGGAAATCAATTTTTGCTTTTGTTTTTTTGAAACAAATAATTATATTTAGTGTCTACATATGCATATAGGATATCTCGAACAAAATATTACATATTAACATACTTCAATTTTTAAACCAATTATATATGTTTTTTTTTTAAATATCAACTCATCTACACCATATCTTTAATCTTTCAATATCAACAAATTTATCTATACAATAAATCTAAATCAATCACACAACATGAATACAGTTTAAATTCACTAAATAACATCAATATGCCGGTAATGTTTTTTGACATTAAAGGACGTTCATTTAGGCTCGAGAATGTCATTCATTTATTTATCATGGCTGAGAAGTTGAGTGAAAAGGGTGGTGAAAAGGGCAGGTCTGGTCTAGGCTCGGCTCTTTTCTCTTAAGGTCCAATGCTCCTTCGTGTCCATCCAAGTCCGGTGGGAAATCAACCTTTCCCTATCCCTTTTCTCCATAGACATTCGTCATTCCTGCTCAAACAACTGCAGCTCATAAGCATGCCTTTCCATCGTATTCATCCACTCCATCTCCCTTTTCAGCTGCTCCTCCATCAATTCCCGAGCATCTCTGAATTCAACTTTCCTCTTTGTACAATAGCTTCTATTAACACATGTTATGTGTATATTTTAATTGAATGTACATGTCACTGTAGGTAAAACAAACCCTTACAAAATTGCCAGATGGGCATCCGAGTTGGCATCTAGAAGAAACCACCCATGACAACGCTAAGGAATAAAAACCCGAGTAAATATGAGCACAGGTACTCGGGACATTATGTTCTACTTAGGACAAGTACAAGAAACCCAAGTAAAGAGGCAGCATAAGGTTCATATGCGTGAATAAGCCCAAGAATTATACTTCAATACGTATCTATATCCTAGGAGGAAAGAATTTAGGAAGCTTCTAGAAAGATAAAACACCAAACAGGAAGCAAGTCCAAATCAGGCAACGACTATATAATTCTAGAAGATTGCACATCGATTAGGAAAATAAAATCCTAAATCAGATTGTGTAATTAGAGCCCCACGAAGATTCAGATTTAACTCAAAAGATCTCCAAAACAGGAAAGAAGATAAAGATGATTCCAACAAGCAACCAATCGTAATTGAATACAAATTCTATGCATGTATAAATAGACTCATAATCTCATTGTTAAAATATATAGAATGATATATACAAAAAAAAATCACTACAGGAGAAAGGAAAAAGAGATCGAGTGGTGTAATTCTTCATTTAAATAGTGGATTTGGCTTGGTTATGTATTCAGCCACCCGTGGACGTTTCTCAGAGTTTACAACCTAGGTTGACCTCCTGTCTAACCCTCCAGTTACTAACCCTTTCACTCTACCCAACGGGCCTTAATAGCTATATTGGATCACTAGCCTTGTGCACTAACCACTTAGCCACAAGCTAAAACAACAATGAAGAGATAATGGCGACCTAAGTGAATATGCAATAATATTCAATATGCAAAAATGCTAGGTCAATACATTCATGCTTATCTAGGATTAATAATGACAATTAATGCAAACCCTGGATATCAATGTTCTAAATGCAAAAGCAAGAAGAATTAGCTAGAAGGGCAAAATCGTCGTAAATGCTAGCTATTACAAATTAATGCATCTCAACTAACAATCAAAACACAAGCATGTCATAAAAACAATTAAACACTCAAGCAAGCAATTAATGTGCAATAAAGACTTAAACCCTATGTATACATGTCTTAGTAATGAAAACATAGAGATTAGAACATGTAGAGAATACCTAGTCATGAACAAAAAAGAAACCCATGCTTGAAAGATGCTTGATGCTTTGGATTTTAAGGATGGTTGAGTAAAAATGCCTTCTTGGAGCTTCTCTCTCTAAAGAACCTTATCTCACTCTTAAATTAGGTTTTCAAGCTCTATAAAATGAGTTGGGGAGAATATGGTTCATTTATATGAAGTCTAAAGAGAAATTTTGTCATTTTTGGCAAAACGCAACCAAAACGCTTCAGGACTGTTGGCTGTACCGCGGTCCAGGCAAGTGTCTAGACAGCGGCACAAAGAGCGGTGTATCGTCTGGACAACGGCGCTCTGTAGGCCGATGTGCATGCAGTGTGCACAGACCACGGTCTGGACAGCGTGCATCCTCTGTGAAACTCTACTTGGGAGACCGCGGCATAGGCAATAAGTATAGACCGCGGTAGACACAGCACGCATCCTCTGCCAAACACTGTTGTGCAGGCCGCAGCGTGGGCACTGCACAGAGAGGAAAAAATCCTCTCTTTAAGGCACAAACATACATTCAACACTCAAATAAAAATAGGACACACAGGGCACACAAAATGACAAATAAGCATGCAAGCAAGATAATTAAAATAAAATGCATGAGTATGAGTGCGTGCACTAAATTTCTTCAAAGAAGTTAAGCAAGTGATTTTACCTTTGATGTTTGAGCTTGGTTACGAACAATAAAGCCCTAAACTACCCTTACTTATTGATCCCAAAAAGTTGTTGTCAACGAAATAAGCCAATCAAATAACCGAGGAACTTACAATCTCCCCCTTTGGCTATTTCGTGACAAACCACTCACTCACAAGGTATCCTCATAACAATCAACAAGAAACAACAAGAGGTCAACAAATAACCATTCTATGTTACAAGAGATACCTATTGCTAAATCTTCAAATCTTTCATCTCTTGTAGCATGATCATCCCTACAAAATAAAGAACTAAACTTTTCAAGACAAGTGTATGAGAGGGATCAAGAAAAATAAAAACAAGTGCAATTTGCATAAAATAGAAACAAGTAACATGCAATCAACAATGCACAAAGAAAATGCTCCCCCTAAATAGGTCAACTCTCTCACAATAGGTCAAGCTCCCCTTAAAACTTGCCAATATCAACTCCCCCTAAATCCAACATTACTCCCCTTTTTTGTCACAAGATAGGCAAAGGAGTATTCCCAAACCGGGATGCTGTAGCAAAGAGAGATATTTGCAACGTAAATGCATAATCATATACAACAACTTTATGCAGATTAATTAAGAGAGAGAGAAATTCATGGAAGTTTTATTGATTGGAACATGTGTGAAAGATTGCCTTGAATAAAGTACATGCAACATCAACTTCCAAAAGCATGGTATTTGGCAAAGGAAAATAACACACGAGGTTCCAAGAGAAGTCAAACAAATTTGCACCAAATTGACAATGGAAAACAAGATATAGTTCAACCAAAAACATAAGAGCAACTATCAAACTTTACAAGTTGAACAAGACATGAGCGACTATTGCGCCCTATTAGATTTTTCCGGGCAAGATGCCCGTATGATAGTAGCCTTGTTCAATTAAGTAAAGAGAGAGAGACTATAGGAATATGAAAATCTTTGAAATGGATACAATACCCTTATTGAATGAAGTCTCAAAAGAAACTTGCACACAGATTTGTAATCATTTTGTAAGCATTCAATAAATTCATCATGCATAACACTTTAAGCATGTCAAGATCAAGTTTTCACAAGCATGGAGATAAACTTTGGGTCAATCAAATGTACTTCCCAATCAAATTTCCTAGTCCAAAAATACATGTTTGAACACAAATGAGACATGCATTTCAAATAAGGCAAAAACACACTTATTAAATAAGAAGACATATAATATTATATGCATCCAAGATACTCAAGCAATTAATTAAAGAGCATAAAATTGAACAATTATTTGCTTATTAAAATGCAAGTTCGCTCTCTTTGCTTGAGCTCCCTATATGAGGTCAACCACCAAAATCCATCAATGCATATGATAAATCCTAATAGACCTACTAAGAGATTTAAACCTAGTTGAACCTAATGATTTTGTAAATAAATCCGCTAGTTGATCATTTGTGTCCACATGTTCAAGTGCAATGCATTTGCTCTCAACTAGCTCCCTTTTGAAATGATGTCTAATGTCAATATGCTTAGTTCTAGAATGTTGGACATGATTTTTTGAAATATTGATGGCACTCATGTTATCACAATAAAGGGTTGAGTACCTTGCTCAAAGCCATAATCCACAAGCATTTGTTTCATCCAAAGGAGTTGTGTGCAAGTACTCCCAGCTGCTATATACTCGGCCTCGGCTATGGATAATGAGATGGAATTTCGCTTCTTGCAAAACCAAGACACAAGATTGTTCCCTAGGAAGAAACAACCGCCCGATGTACTCTTCCTATCATCACAATTACCTGCCCAATCTGCATCACTAAAGCCAACTAAACTAGCATTAGTGTCAAAAGAGTACCATATCCCATAGTTGGATGTCCCATTCACATATCGAATGATTCTCTTCACAGAGGAGAGATGGGATTCCTTGGGATTGGCTTGGTACCTAGCACATACACTAACACTAAAAGCTATATCGGGCCTACTAGCAGTCAAGTACAGCAAACTCCCTATCATGTGACGATATAGACTTTGATCCACACTTTTTCCATTAGCATCCTTGCTAAGTTTCAAAGTGGTACTCATTGGTGTGTCACAATGTTTGGCATTCTCAAGGCCAAACTTCTTCACTAGAATCTTGGCATACTTAGCTTAGGATAAGAAGATTCCGTCATGCATTTGCTTAATTTGCAAGCCTAGGAAGTAATTGAGTTCACAAACCTTGCTCATTTCAAACTCATGAGTCATGACATCAATAAATTGTTGAACTTTCAAGTTGTTGGTGGAACTGAAAACAATGTCATCAACATAAATTTGAGCTATGAATAGCTCATATTTAGTGCACTTGATGAACAAAGTCTTGTCAACACTACCTCTAGAGTAGTGATTGTCAACAAGATAAAGAGTGAGACACTCATACCAAGCCCTCGGTGCTTGTTTCAACCCATATAGCGCCTTCTTGAGGATATAAACATGATTGGGGTGGTGAGGATCCACAAATCCCTTAGGTTGCTCAACAAACACTTCCTCTTGTAAAAAGCCATTGAGGAAGACACTCTTAACATCCATTTGATGTAATTTAAACTTGTGCACACAAGAAATGGATAATAGAATCCTATTGGACTCTAAACGGGCAACTGGAGTAAAAGTCTCCTCAAAGTCGATACCCTCAATTTGAGAGTATCCTTGTGCAACAAGTCTAGATTTGTTCAACACAATGTTTCCATCCTCATCAAATTTGTTCCTATAGACCCACTTGGTGCATATCATATTAGTGTTCTTAAGCTTAGGAACTAGAGTCCAAACTTCATTCCTTTCAAATTGATTTAGCTCTTCTTGCATAGCAAGAACCCAATACTCATCACTTAAAGGTTCATCTACCTTTTTGGGTTAAAGTTGAGAGGTGTAGCAAGTGTAACTAATTTGATTTGCTAATTGATGTCTAGTTCTCACTCCCTCATTCACATTTCCAAGAATGTCACTATTGTTGTGGAGATGCCTAACCCAAGGAGCGGGTTCCTTAGAGTCCAAAGTATGATCTCTCTCAAGAGATTGAGTGACCTCTTTGTCAAGCTTAGATTTTTCATCACTAGAAATGTCATCAATCCTCACCAAAGGAGTATCATAAATCATAATAATCTCTTCATCATGGTTACTAACCTTAGGCCTACAATCATTTATGACCACATTAGATAATTCCATAACACTTATTGTCTCCAAATTAAAAACTCTATAGGCCTTACTATTTAGGGCATATCCAATGAAAATCCCCTCATCACTCGTAGCATCAAACTTGCCAAGTTGATCACAGTCATTTAGAATGTAGAACTTGCTTCCAAATGAGTGGAAGTAGCTCACATTTGGCTTCCTACCCTTCCACAATTCATAGGAGGTTTTCCTAGTCACGGGCCTAAGAAACACCCTATTGCCTATATAACAAGCCGTATTGACAGCTTCAGCCCAAAGATTCCTAGGGACATTGTTGCTATGCAACATCACACGGGCCATCTCTTGAAGGACTCTATTCTTCCTCTCAACTACCCCATTTTGTTGAGGAGTTCGAGGAGCTGAGAACTCATGGAAAATACCATGCTTATCACAAAAGTTTGCAAAGCTAACATTTTCAAATTCTCTCCCATGATCACTCTTAATTCTTTTGATGCATTTTATGTGAGAATCCTTCTCATTTTGAATTTTAGTGCAAAGCATTTTAAAAGTTTCAAATGTTTCAGATTTCTCTATAAGAAAGTAAGTCCAAGTAAATCTAGAAAAATCATCCACACACACAAAAATGTACTTCTTGCCACCGAGACTATCGGTTTGCATGGGACCCAAAATGTCCATATGAAGAAGCTCTAATGGCTTCTTAGTGGCAAGATACTTACCCTTCTTATGCACACTCTTAGTTTGCTTTCCTTGTTGACAAAGTCCACAAACTCCCTCAATCTTATTTCCAAACTTAGGAAGACCTCTCACAACTTTCAACTTCTCAAGAACTTTCAAGTCTTTGAAATTCATATGACCTAACCTTTGATGCCATAATTCAACTTGATCACAACTAGACAAATTGCAAGAGATTCCATTAGAATCAAGACAATAACAACTGTCACTTGATCTTTTGCCTTTCAATAGAATATGTCCATCTTCTCTTAAAATAGAGCAATCAATTTTTTCAAACAAAACCGAAAGCCCTTCATCACTTAAATGTGATATGCTAATGAGATTGGCTTGCAAGCCATCTACATAGAGAGCATTAGGTAAGGAGGGCAAATCGGGGATAGAAATGTTTCCTTTTCCTATAACCTTCTTACGTGAACCATTACCAAAGGTGACAAATCCACCATCCTCCATCACAAGAGTTTCAAAGAAACTCTTGTTTCCGGTCATATGCCTAGAACAACCACTATCAAGGTACCAAGTGTTAGAGGCTTTCGCCTTCAACGCCACTTGGGCCACATGGCAAACATACTCATTTGTTCTAGTCCACCTAGTAGCAACATTGTCACTTCTAGGAGCCTTGGGTTCATTGGCTCTAAAATTCCTAGGTGCATGCATTTTGGCTCTTCTAAGCATATTCTTCTCAATCATGCTTTCAAAACGACACAACTTAATAAATTTAAAACAATTAGGCCTTATGTGACCTTCAACACCACAGTAATGACAAATGGGAGTAAAGTAAGAATTCATACCATATCCTTGTGAAAGCATGGAAGACTTCGTTATCCTTTGAGTTGTCCTTTGATATTGAACCGAATCTCTTCCTTGAAAGAACAATTGTGATTGAGCCAAGTTAATTCTCCCTTTTGGTTGTGGATGAAAGGTCATTTATTGATTTTGAGAGCTCCTTGGAGGTTATGGTCTTGTTTGATGAGCTCTAGCTTTTGGTGAATGTGTTTTAGCTTGAGACTTTGTTTGTGCTTGCTTTGATGATTCATCAACCTCATTCGATCTCATTTGTTCGTGTGACTCTTGAACCTCTTTGTCCCTTAGACTCTTGACAAATATGGTCTTCTTCAAGGACGTGGCATCCTTGCCTTCCATATATCCTAGGCCCGTTTTATCACTAGGACTCTTCCCACATGATAGCATCTTGTCAAGTCTCTCGGTTCCGGATGCCATCTTGGCTACCAATTCTTTCGATTCTCTAAGCTCAATCTTCAAGTTTTCTTCACTCTTCTTAGTGATCACAAGCTCCAACTTTAAACTCTCTTCCAACTTCTTTCCACTCTTTACCTTCTCACTCAAGTTGGTAATCTTGAAAGTCAACTCTAGATTCTTCTTTTTCAACTCTTGAACCTCCTTCTTCTTTTTCAATCTAGACTTTTCAAAAAAATTCATGAAGTCTACATAGTCCATTTCCTCATCAATCTCAAACCTAGAGTTAGAAGAGGTACTCTCATCACTAGAGTCATCTACTTCTTCCTTGTCACTCACAACCTCCTTGCCATTATGAGATGTTGTGAAGGCAATGAAGTCTGCAAATCTATCATCATCATCCGAAGACTTTTCTTCCTCTTTTAAGTCTTCACTATCACTCCAAGTAGCCGCCATTGACTTACCCTTTTTCTTTTTCTTCAAATTTGCACATTTTGGAGAAATGTGACCAAAGCCACTGCATTCATAGCATTAAATGCCCTTCTTGGAGTCACTTTCTTGAAACTTTTCAATCTTCTTGAAGGGAGTTTTCCTTTTCACTTCCATCCTCTTTGACCCAAAACCTTTCCTCTCAAACTTCATGAATTTCTTGAATCTTTTAACCATGAGGGTCATTTCTTCATCTGAGTCCTCCTCCTCTTCTTCAACCTTAGTGGTCTTCAAAGCAATGCTCTTTTGCTTCTTCGGAGGTGTAGGTGAGATGTTCCATCTAGACTCATAAGCTAGAAGTCTTCCAATGACTTCACTCGGCTTCATATTCTTGTACTCACTGTTCTCTTCGAGTGCCGTCACTTTTGATTCGAACCTTGACGGAAGTGACCTCATAATCTTTTGCTTGACTCTCCTATCTGAATAGGGGTCACCAAGTTGATGGCTTTGGTTGACAATATCCATCAACTTCACTTGGAAGTCATTGAAACATTTATGTTTCTCCATTCTAATCATCTCAAACTGCATTTGAAGGACTTGGAGCTTTGAGTCCTTGACTACCTCGGTTCCCTCCGTTTGAAGAATGTCCCAAGCCTCCTTTGCAATCCTAGTGTTTTGGAACAGCTTGTACTGATTATCGTCCACGGCACAAAGAATGGTATGCATAGCCTTGTTGTTCCACTTGGATGCTTCAAACTCTTGAGTACTCCAACTAGACTTGGGCTTATGAGCTACTACACCATTGTCAGTAGTCATTATTGGAGGAGTATAACCGTCTTCAATAGCCATCCAAGCACGGTCATCTATTTGGCAAAGATAGGCTTCCATATTGCCCTTCCAAGTAGCATAATTCACCTCATTGAGCAAATGGGGTCTTGTGCTTGAGGCTCCCTCATCACTATTTCCGTTTCCACTCATTATGTTTGAGGGTAATGAATGATATGAAGATGTAAATGTAATGCAACACACAAAATGCAAACAACCAAAATGCATATGGTAAGACACACACAATGCACGGATCACCTAAGTTTATCTAGGCACCGGCTTTGATACCAATTGAAATTCCCTAGAAAGTGTGTATCTATAACCTAGAGGGGGGTGAATAGGTTTTAATTCGATAGATTACCAATTTTGTGAATTAATCAATATTAACAATTCTACCCCATTATACTTAAATGCTCAATTAAATGACAACAAACATAAAACAAAAACAACACGGAAAATATACGTGGAAACCCTCCAAATGGGAAAAACCACGGGCTATTTAGAGCGCCACCCTCAATCCTCAAAATCCACTATTGAGTAAGAGTTTACAACCTAGGTTGACTTCCCGTCTAACCCTCTAGTTACTAACCCTTTCACTCTATCCAACGGGACTTAATAGCGATTTTGGATCACTAGCCTTGTGCACTAACTACTTAGCCACAAGCTAAAACATCAATGAAGAGATAATGGCAACCTAAGTGAATATGCAATAATATTCCATATGCAAAAATGCTAGGTCAATACATTCATACTTATCTTGGATTAATAATGACAATTAAAGCAAACCCTGGATATCAATGTTTTATGCAAAGGCAAGAAGAATTAGCTAGAAGGGCAAAATCGTCCTAAATGCTAGCTATCACAAATTAATGCATCTCAACCAACAATCAAAACACAAGCATGTCATAAAAACAATTAAACACTCAAGCAAGCAATTAATGTGCAATAAAGACTTAAACCCTATGTATACATGTCTTAGTAATGAAAACATAGAGATTAGAACATGTAGTGAATACCTAGTCCTGAACAAAAAAGAAACCCATGCTTGAAAGATGGTTGAGTAAAAATGCCTTCTTGGAGCTTCTCTCTCTAAAGAACCTTATCTCACTCTTAAATTAGGTTTTCAAGCTCTATAAAATGAGTTGGGGAGAATATGGTTCATTTATATGAAGTCTAAAGAGAAATTTTGTCATTTTTGGCAAAACGCAACCAAAACGCGTCAGGACCGCTGGCTGTACCGCGGTCCAAGCAAGTGTCTAGACCGCGGCACAAAGAGCAGTGTATCATCTGGACAACGGCGCTCTGTAGGCCACTGTGCATGCAGTGTGCACAGACCACGGTCTGGACATCGTGCATCCTCTGTGAAACTCTGCTTGCGAGACCGCGGCATAGGCAATAAGTATAGACCGCGGTAGACTCAGCACGCATCCTCTGCCAAACACCGTTGTGCAGGCTGCAGCGTGGGCACTGCACAGAGAGTGGTCTAGACCGCGGTATAGAGGAAAAAATCCTCTCTATAAGGCACAAACATACATTCAACACTCAAATAAAAATAGGACACACAAGGCACACAAAATGGAAAATAAGCATGCAAGCAAGATAATTAAAATAAAATGCATGAGTGTGAGTGTGTGCACTAAATCTCTTCAAAGAAGTTAAGCAAGTGATTTTACCTTTGATGCTTGAGCTTGTTTACGAACAATGAAGCCCTAAACTACCCTTACATATTGATCCTTAAATGTGGTTGTCAACGAAATAAGTCAATCGAAAAACCGAGGAACTTACAGAAGGATTATATTGAAAGTCGATAACTTGGTAACACACTCGATGTGGTTTTATTAATATCCTCCCAAGAGTTCTTGTTAATAAAATCACAAGGCTAAAATTGAAAACGTTGGTTGTTATGTTAACAATTAGGTAGTAAATGTTATGAACTCCCAAAGAAGGCGTGACATTTATGTGTGTTGGATCACCGTTGAATTTTTACGATTGAATTATTTCATTTAATTCAAGATAAATATTTAAAAGTGCTTTGTCATGATTATTTACTTATATAATTTTTGTTAATATAAAGAAATCATGACCCCATCCCTAATAAAATTCCTAAAAGATAATACTTTAATTGATGATAATTATGCCACATGGAAAAAAGAAAATTGGGTTGTTATTCTAAGTTCAAAAAACCATAAGATCGTTATGTTTATTCCTAAACCACTAAACTAATGAATCTACTCAGGAGAAAAGAGATGAGTATCAGTAGTGGAAGTCTTCAGATGAGATGGCTAAATGTATGTTACATTATGGCCATCATCTCTGACGTGTTGCAACAACAACATGAAGGAATAGGAGACTGCTGTCGATTTAATGATGTCTCTAGAGGAGATGTTTGTTATGAGGTCTAGGACGACTAAGAGAAAGAGACAGTGGCTGCTTTTATGAATCTTAGGATGAAACCTGGACAGGGTGTGAAAGATCACACGCTGAAAGTCATAGCACATCTCAACATTGCTGAACTGAATGGTGCTGAGATAGATGGTGAGACCAAAATTGACATGATTGTCAACTCACTATCATATTCCTTTGATCAATTCAAGTTGGACTACACCTTGCAAGCCTGATGCAAGATGTTCAAAGCACCAAAAAGATTCTTGTGAAAGGCAAGGGTCAAGAGATTCATATGGTTGGTAAAGTTGCTACTGTTAAGACCTGTCAGAAGGTCAAGTAACAATAGAAGAAAAAGCAACTTTTGCCTAACTAGAAGGGGTTTCGGGAAAGGAAAAAGACTGTATGAGAAAGAATTCAACTTGCATTTAGGCAATAGAGCATTGGTGTCTACTAGTATAGTGGGAGATATTATAATCAATTTAGATTCTTATAGGCATTTAGTTTCAATAAACGTTTATTATGTACCGCAATTCAAGAGGACTTTAATTTCAGTCTCTTGTTTAAATAAATTTGGATATTCGATTACTTTTAATAAAGGTTTTATTATTAGTAAGAAAGACAAAATTATTTGCAAAGGTACATTGGAAAATGGTTTATTCTATTTGTATGGAAATATCTCTCACTTGTTAGACACGGAATCAACGGAACGTAATCATAAAATAGTAAAATTATCAAAAGATGAAACCTACCTATGGCATTTGCGCCTAGGTCATATTAACCTTAATAGGATTAAAAGATTGGTATGTGACGGATCTCTAAGTGACTTAAAGATTGATGATCTACCAACTTGTGAATTTTGTTTGGAAGGTAAAATGACCAAAAGGTCGTTTATGACCAAAGGTGCAAGAGCCATCGAATGTTTAGGATTGATACACACTGATGTGTGTGGACCTATAAGCATTCAAGCTAGAGGTGGATATGAGTACTTCATCACTTTCACGGATGATCACTCAAGATTTGGCTATGTGTATCTCATGAGACATAAGTCAGATGCTTTTGATATGTTCAAAGGATTTAAAGCTGAAGTAGAAAATCAGCTTGAGAAACGAATAAAAATCTTGAGGTCTGATCATGGTGGAGAATATCTATCTGGTGAGTCTCAACAATATCTTATTGATAATGGGATAATTTCTTAGTTTTCTGTACCAGGCACACCTCAACAAAATGGGGTGGTAGAAAGGAAAAATAGAACTCTTTTGGATATGGTTAGTTCTATGTTGAGTTATTTAACGCTTCATAATTCTTCTTAGGGATATGCTTTACAAACCGCAATGTATATTCTAAACGATGTATCATCTAAGTCGGTTCCTAAAACATGGCATAAGTTGTGGACCGGGCGAAAGCCTAGTTTACAACACTTTATGATATTTGGATGTCCTACGAACGTGTTACAAGAAAAGATAGAAAAGATGGAGTCCCGTTCAGAAACATGCATATTTTTAGGGTATCCAAAAGGAAAAAAAGGATATTATTTTTATAGTCCTTTAGATCTTAAAATATTTGTTTCGACAAATGCTAAATTTCTGGAAAAGGACTATATGAAAAATTTTGTGCCTAAAAGTAGAATTGTCCTAAATGAGCTTTTAGGAGATACAATTCCACAAGAGGTTTCGCAACCATGCCCAATTGTAAGTTCCGTACCAACACAAGATCAACAATTTACCATACCTCGTCATAGTGGGAGGGTTGTTAGACAACCCGAGAAATATATTGGTGTAGGAGAATCTGTAGATAATCTTTCGGACGACGATGATCCCTATACGTACAAGGAAGCAATAGAAGATGTTGATTGTCACCATTGGCAAAAGGCAATGCAATCCAAAATTGAATCTATGTTCAAAAAAAAAGTCTGGTCTCTTGTAGACTTGCCTAAAGGGATAAAACCCATCGAGTGCAAGTGGGTATACAAGAGGAAAAGAGGAATTGATGGAAATGTGGAAACCTTTAAAGCTAGATTGGTAGCTAAAGGTTATACACCGAAGGAAGGTATCGATTTTGAAGAAACCTTCTCTCTTATGGCCATGCTTAAATCCATTAGGATACTCTTATCTATTGCGGCATCTCTAAACCTAGAGATTTTGCAAATGAACGTCAAGACAGCTTTCCTTAATTGAAGTCTTGACGAAAGCATCTACATGATGCAACCTTAAGGATTCATTGAAACGGGCCAAGAGGAAAGGGTATGCAAGTTGCAAAGATCCATATATTGATTGAAGCAAGCATCCAGATCCTAGAACATAAGGTTCGATCAAGCTGTGAAAGTTTTAGATTTATTCAAAACCTTGATGAACCTTGTGTATACAAAAGGATTAAAGGCGACAAATTGGTTTTCCTAGTTCTTTATGTTGATGATATACTACTCATTGAAAACGATGTAGTGTATTGACATATATAAAATAATGGTTAGCAAAAATAATTTGAAATGAAGGACTTAGGAGAGCAAGTTATATTCTTGGTATCCAAGTCATAAGGGAGAGAAAGAATAGAACGATTGCATTATCCCAAGTTTCATACATAGATAAAATCTTGTCTAAGTTTTCCATGCAAGATTCCAAGAAAGTTATGTTACCTTTCAGACATGGAATCAAACTTTGTAAGGAACAAGTTCCGAAGAATGAGCATGAAGAGCAATTCTTGAGTAGGGTTCCATATGCATCGGCAGTTGGAAGTCTCATGTATGCAATGCTCTGCACTAGACTGGATATTTGTTTTGCTGTTGGTATATTTAGCAGGTTTTAATCGAAACTTGATCATGATCACTGGACGGCAGACAAGCATATTTTCAAGTATCATAGGAGAACGGGAGATTATATGCTTGTATACTCTGGAGCAAATTTAATTCCCGTTGGGTATACAAATTCTAAATTTCATTCAGATTCTGACTCCAGGAGATCAATATCAGGATCTATGTTTACTATTAGAGGAGGGGCAGTCATATGGAGGAGTGTCAAGCAATCTTGTATTGTCGATTCCACCATGGAAGCCGAGTATGTTGCCGCATGCAAAGCTGCTAAAGAGGATGTCTGGCTCCGCCAATTCTTGATTGACTTGGAAGTGGTTCCTGATGTGAATAAGCAGATCACTATCTATTGTGACAATAATGGAGTGACACGTCCTAAAGAAGTGTTCATACTCCCAAGTATAAGAGTGTCATAGTAATAAATTAACCGGTAATACCGAGTCGAACCATAGAGAGGTTGTTCACTTGTCCTTGTAGAATTAATTATCTAGATTAATTACTAAGCTTGTTATAAAATGAAAATCAATTAAAATTAATATTGGGGCTAAGGGATCCACTGTTGGTAATTCGAATATGATCCAATTATTAATATTTAGTCCAGATTAATGGGATGGTATTCCACTCCATTGACCACTCTCTAATAGATATGGGTAAAAGTACTCATTGTGCTAGACAATATCTGTCTGTCTACAGTGAGTCAAAACTCCACAAAGATTAGAGGGGATAAACCACTCTCTGATAAATATAGGTAAAAGTACTCACTGTGCCAGACAACATCTGTCTGTCTACAGTGAGTCAAAAACTCCACAAAGATCAGAGGGGAGAAACCACTCTCTGATAAATATGGGTAAAAGTACTCACTGTGCTAGAAAATATCTGTCTATCTACAGTGAGTCAAAAACTCCACAAAGATCAGAGGCGAGAAAGCATAAAAATAATAAACTTACCAAATTTGATCATATTTTCCATACCAACAGTATCACATTTGGCCCCAGCTATATAAAATTAGCCAGACATAATTTAACTAGAAAATAGTTATTTTATTTAAACTGAGAATTTGAGAACAAAATAGAGAGAATTTCACAAATCTAACATCAGATTTGGATTCAGAACATGAAAATTAGGGGGGAGAAGCCCCCTATTCATACAAAATACGGATGAAAATTGACCATCGGATAAATTTAGAATGGAGCGTCCAGATTTTACCATGTCATCAGTGAACAGCGACTCATCCGTGAAGTGAATAGTGAATAGTGAACAGTAACATATCCGTGAAGTGAATAGTGAACAGTGCACCAGCTTCTAGAATATGATTCTCTACATCCGTGTGTATGGTGCACTCGTAGTTTAGGTCAATAGGAATATGCCACATCATCAGGAATAGTGAAAGTCAATAGTGAAAAGTAAAAGTCAACTATGAACAGTGAATAATCAAAATTACAAAGATGCCCTTCATGGCCTTCCTAAGGTTTTTTACGTTCTAAACTTGAAAACGATGTTTGTTTTGTCATCTGACTTCTCCATGATTCTGAATTGATCAAATTACCTTTGAAATACAAAGAAAAATACATTGATTACTAGACAACACATTTATTTAAGCTAGCGAACGAAATTATGTCTAAAATGGGGAATTAATCATATTGGAAGTGTAAAATGATGATATTATCCCTTAGTAAACATACACTTTTCAGTGTTAATCACACCCCCCAACCAGCTTATTGCTAGTCCCTAGCAATTAAAGCGAAAATAGTAAAAACCCAAAATCAAATCTCTAAACTACCAAATAGACAAACTCTCCCATACCTCTTTTCTCACCATTTGACAGCCAGTCATCAATTGAGTTATCAATCAAACTTTCTTGTGCTCAATAAAGATCAACACAATAACTATGAGATTCAATTGAAATCAAGCAACATTTTTATTTCGAAATCTCACCAGGGCTTTTTCCTTAGGCAACAGTTTTATTCTCTTCTTTTTTTTTTCTTTTTTTTTAATATAACAAAATTGGAAACAAACATTCCATCTTTAATCCATGTAGCGAGCTTTAGGCCAACGACTCCCAAACCAGTTGGCTTTAGGGCATTAAGTGTTAAAACACTCGTACAGGCTTAATTACTCGGATTGTAGATGTTTTTTTTAGTACAATTCCCTTAAACTTTCTCTTTAACCCGTGTAACGAGCTTTGGGTCAATGACTACCAAACCAGTTGGTCTTAGGGCATTAGGTGTTTAAGCACCCCTCGGACTTAATTGCTCGAGTTAAAAAGGCTACGAAACTGCACTTTATTCTTATCTAGACTCCACCGTTTTACGCAAACACTCTATGCTTACTGAGGTATGAGGCCCGACTACTAAGTAAGGTCACAACACACAAAATTATTATTATTATTATTATTATTACTAAATATATTTTTAAACAAGACCACTGCCTTCGGTTGTTACCCTGGAATGATGTTTCAGAACTAAATATCGCAAAATCTCAACTTACTGCACATAATCACGTGTCAATGTACGTGTGTGTCTAGAATAGTTCGAAAAATTTCTCAAGATGACTTAATGAACAAAGGGATTAGTCAATGATATCATAATGAAGAGTTTATAAATTTGAATAGTCAGAAGAGAGGAAAATGCATCAGAACTACAAAGATGCGTCTCAGAAGTATCTAAACGATCTCCTTACTCGTCCATCTTTACAAAAAAAAAAATGGTCAGAAGTTAGTTTTTTTTTTTTGAACAAAAGTTATTGAATCAACTATCCCCTCCCCCCAACCGAAACGAGACATTGTCCCCAATATCATTAGAAAGAGGTAAGGTTTAGAAGATATCACCTGAACAACTTGAAAAACAACAAAATCCTGCAAAACAACAAAAGAAATACAAAATAAAGGAAAATAAAATGCATAAAAACCATGGGACAATCACAAACTGAGATTCAGATCATTTATGCATTTCTTTTTCTCTTCATCAGTGGACCAATCAATTTTAGAGGTTGAAGGATCTGGCTCATAATTGAAAGCTTGTAACTGGTCAATCAGCTCATGAGGACTTGAAGCAGAGATAAAGAATTTTTGGATTGAAGGTGGAATGTAATAATTTTTCTGAGCATGATCAAGAAATGAAAGCAAACCATTATAAAATTTATTAACATTCAACAAACCGATGGGTTTCTCATGGATATGTAGTTGCGCCTAGGATGCCATTGTAAGGATTGCTTCTAAGATTCCAAAACCACCTGGCAAAGCTATAAACGCATCAGCATGATGTAACATAGCAGTCAATCTTTCAAGCATACCTGAAACAGCTAGCTCTTCGCCGTTTGTCTTTCCGATGATGTCTGCTACAGCCATAGGTTTTGAGACAATACCTAGAACTTGACTACCTCTGTCTCATGCAGCTCGTGAAACACACCCCATTAATCCCAAGTTACCTCCTCCAAACACTAGGTGTATTTTTCTCTTAGCCAAAACCTTACCAAGATGAGTTGCAGCCTCAACAAACTCTCTGTATTTCCCATAGTTAGTGCCACCAAACACACAAATGTTTGTGAATCGTTTAGTTGAAGGTGATGCCATTAATGCACTCTCTGAGTTTTTCTTTTGAATGTTTATGAGTGCTTGAAGCAAAAAGGAAAACAAATGCTTGTATTTATAGATCTTGAAAAGGTAACACAATGATACACCTATATGTATAGGGTGGCGTATTTGTCAATGATATTAGATCCAAATGGTTCAAACATCAAAAGTAAACAACAATAATTACCAAAGACATTAAATGCGGAACGAAAAAAATAATAAAACAAAAGAATATTTACTGGTAGCTGTGATTGTGGCTCACATCTTCCTCTGGTTTTACGTCCAGAAACGGCTTCAACGCCCTCTATGGGTCGGGGATATGCTTCATGTCCAATTTTCTTATAAATTGGCAAACATGGTCTTTTAAAGTCAGATTCCCAAGACTATATTGTGCATGTTCTTTTTGAAATTATGGTCATAATCGGTCAATTGTCATTTGCACATATCAACTAGGATGTGCATCAAAAGTCGTTAGGATATTATCCAATGACTCCCTACGCAAACCATGCCTAATGAATAAAATTTTATCTTCCCGATTATTAGACACCATTCCTTAAGAACGACAATGTGTGTTGCAAGTTGTACGTGAACATTTGTGACAGGTAACCCCTAACTTCTTAGCTATTCGTTTTTTTTTTGCAAGGTTACTTCTTCCAAAACCAGGCATGTAAGATATAAATGAATCAGCAGACTCAACTGCTAGACGTACCTTAACTTCGATCAACCAGCGAATTTCGACAAGAATGTTGTTTATCATCAGTAAGCATAATCTTTCGGAACGTGCTTTGTAAATATTTTTCAGAGCATTTTGGGGAAATAATGGAAAATGTTTTCGCAGGTTTGTGAAAATTTCGTCCATGCCTTGTTTTGGGGATCAGTTAATTGGAAAACTGAATTAAACCGACTTGAATTGTCACGGAGTACCGTTATCCGCCACTTAACCGGGGTTACATAGCAAAACACACCAAGCAAAAATTGAACCTAGAAATTAATCCTGCAAAAATTCAAAACGTAAAAGCGAACAAGAACAAAAATAATAATTACAAACACAAATAAAGTCAAGAGCAATAGATTTGTTTACTCGCCTTTGTAACAAGGGTCAAAAAGGACGGCAGAGTCTTTTTAAAAATCTATATTTTCTAAGAATGGTTTAACACTTTGTCCATTTACTTTAAATAGGTTACCATTCCTAGGATTCTCAATGTCAAGGGCACCATATGGATACATGTGTTTCACAACAAATGGACCACTCCATTTTGATTTCAATTTGCCAGAAAATAAATGAAGTCGAGAATTATAAAGCAAGACCTTTTGACCAACTTCAAATGATCTTCTTAAAATTCATCTGTCATGAAAGGTTTTAGATTTTTCTTTAAGAATTTTTGCATTTTCGTACGCATCATTTCTTAATTCTACAAGTTTATTTATTTGCAACTTATGCAATTCACCAACATCATTTAGGTTAGAATTGAAAGCTTTAATGGCCTAATATGCTTTTTTCTCAAGTTCAACAGGTAAGTGACAATGTTTTTCATAAACTAAACGATAAGGAGACATACCCAAAGATGTTTTGAATGCAGTGCGGTAAGCCCAAAGTGCATCATTTAGTCTAAGAGACCAATCTTTTCGATCAAGGTTAACCGTTTTTTGCAAGATATGTTTTATCTCCCTATTTGCTAACTCAACTTGACCATTTGTTTGAGGGTGGTATGGTGTGGCAATTTTGTGTTTGACTCCATATTTCTTCATTAAAGACTCAAAAGGTTTGTTACAAAAGTGTTTGCCTCCATCACTGATAATGGCTCGAGGGATTCTAAATCGACTCAAAAGATTTTCCTTTAAAAACTTGATCACTGTTTTGTGATCATTATTTCGACAAGGAATTGTCTCGACCCATTTTGACACATAATCAACGGTAACCAAAATGTACAAAATCCAAATGACGGTGGAAGTGGACCTATAAATCAATTCTCTAACAAACAATTATTTCAATGACAAGAATGGGGTTTAAAGGCATCATGTTTCGCTTGGAAATGGATCCTATCTTTTGACAATTTTCATAGGTTTTACAAAATACATGTGCATTTTTAAACAAGGTGGGCCAATAAAATCCATACTGTAAGATTTTTACAGCTATTTTCTTTGACGAAAAATGACCACCACATGCTTCAGAATGACAAAATTCAATGACACTACTTACCTCATTTCTTGGAATACACCGTCGAACAATTTGATCAGGACAATACTTGAATAAGTATGAGTCATCCCAGTAAAAACGTTTTACCTCGATCAAAAATTTCTTTTTGTCCTGTGCATTCCAATCGAGTGGCATCATTCCTATTGCAATATAATTAACAATGTCAGCATACCATGGCAAAGTTGTGATAGATAATAAAATATCATCAGGAAAAGAATCATTGATAGGTGCTTTTCCTTCTGGCTCATCATCTTTCTGTTTCAATTCTTCAAAATCTGAAGTGTCTTCTTCTTCTTCGACAACTTGCAAACAATCATCAAGATGTGAATGCATGCTTGACTTAGGTGAATTGATCAAACAAACTTCAGATGAGTTAAAAGAATCCTTTTGAACATGATCTTCAACAATGGTTTCAATAATGTCTACATCTTCATCATCATTTTCATCATCAAATGGTTCCTTAGACATGTTGAAAACATTAAGCTTAATTTCCATATTTCCAAAAGACATGCTCATTATTCCATTTCTGCAATAAATCAAGGCATTAGCAGTAACTAAAAATGGTCGGCCCAATATAACATGAATTGATTTGTGCTCATTGATAACAGGTTGTGTTTTCAAGACAATAAAATCTACTGGGTATATACATTTATCGACTTGTACTAACACATCTTCCACTATTTCTTTTGGTATTTTAATTGACCTATCAGCAAGACAAAGTGTGGTTGAAGTCGGCTTTAACTCACCAATTTTAAGCAGTTGATAAACTGAGTATGGGAGCAAATTTACACTAGCACCTAGGTCAAGTAAAGCATGCTCAATTTTATAGTTACCGATTATGCAAGAAATAATAGGACAACCAGAATCTTTATATTTCAAGACATTTTTGTTGCAAAGAATGGAACTTACCTGTTCAGCCATAAAGGCTTTCTTTCTTACCTGATGCTTCCTTTTCATAGTGCACAGATCCTTCAAAAATTTGGCATAGGAAGGTACCTGTTTGATTGCGTCCAACAAAGGGATATTAATCTTTACCTGTTTGAAAATTTCAAAAATCTCTAGGGGATGCATAAATTTCTATGAATTTTTAAGAGCCAGAGGATATGGAAGTGTAGGTGGGGATTCAATTATTTCTTCGTTCACAGTGATTTCATCAACCCCTTCCTTACCTTTGGAAAATGACTCATCATCATTTTTGCCAGATTCAAGAATAGGTTTTTCGATGACCTTACCACTATGAAGAATGATAATTGATTTGACATGATCTGGGCGTTGGTTATTATCATAAGAACTTGACTGACTCTTGGAATTTGGTTATGGTTGAGATGGAACCTTACCTTTTTCCTGTGTGGTGAGTGTAGAAGCAATCTTTGCCAAAGTATATTTAACATCTATCAAGGTTTGTACAGCTTGGCTGTTAATGGATTCTTGCTTCTCAATGAATGAGTGCAAAGTATCTTCAAGGTTTTTCCGAGATGGTGGGACATAAGGCGTATAACCTTGAGGGTTTTAGGAATTCTGGTGTGTTTGTGGATGCGATGGACCTGGTGGTTGTGAAGACTGGGCTTGATTTTTGTTCCTCCAATAAAAGTTTGGATGATTTCTCCAACCAGGATTGTAGGTTTGTGAATATGGGTTGGAATTTGGCTTGTTGAAAGTGTGCAAAACATTGGCTTGTTCATGAAGGCAATCTTTTATGGCTGACAAAGTTGGGCAACTATGAGTTATATGATTGTCATAATCACATACATGGTATGCGATTTCTTGTATAGATTTTACATGTTCACTATTTTTAGTTTCTAAAGCTTCAACTTTCCTAGCTAGGGATGCGAATCTAGCTTGAAGGTCATGATCTTCCCTAAGATTATAAATGCCTCCACTAGATGGAGATGGTTGTGGTTTGCTCATGGACTCATAGGAACCAATGGTGTCCCAATTTTGAGCATTTTCAGCGATGTGGTCAAGATAGTCAAGTGCTTCTTCGGGATTTTTATCACTGAACTCCCCATTACACACCATTTCAATGACTTGTCTACTTTGGGGTATGAGTCCCTCATAGAAATGTGACACTATCCTCCATGTTTCAGAACTGTGATGTGGATAGACATTTAACAACTCTTTGTACCTATCCCAACATTGGTAAAGTGTTTCCCCAGGTTTTTGGGCAAATTAAGTGATTTGCCTCTTAAAAGAGTTTGTTCTATGAGGTGGGAAAATTTTCTTTAAGAACTGTTGTTGCATATCATTCCAAGTTAGGATTGATCCCGACCTAAGGTTTTGTAACCAAGTTTTAGCTTTATCTTTTAAGGAAAAAGGGAAAAACTTAAGCCTGATTATATCCATGCTAACATTTTGGTTAGTGCAAGTGTTACAGGCTTCCTCAAACTCCCTAAGATGCAAATATGGGTTTTCAGATTCAAGACCGTGAAAATTGGGTAAAAGTTGAATGATTCACGATTTAAAATTAAAGTGTGTTGCATTTGGTAGGAAAGCTATGCATGAAGGTGCTCTAGTACGTATGGGGTTCATGTAGTCTCTAAGAGTTCTAGGTGGATTTGGGTTAATGTGTTGGTCATGGTCAACATAAGGCGAATGGTTGTTGTGTTGAGATATGTTGTCAAGGTTGTCTAAAAGGTTCTCGGCTTGGTTTTCTGTTGGATGTCTAAGTGGGTTTTCAGTCATGTTGTTAGTGAATGTGGGTGATTGTGATCTCCTAATTAATCTACCACTAGACGTTCGAGACCAACGTCTCATGCAAATTTAATGAGGGTTCATGGAGGTGAAATACACAAAAATGAAGAAAATAAAAGAAAAAGTGATAAAATAACAAGATGCAAAATTCTAGGGGTGTAAATGCAAATATGCATAAGTATTGAGGCAAAAGTGCAAATAATTATAAATATATGGACTAAAGAGAAATGTGATAATTACAGGGACTGATATGCAAAAATGAAAAATAAAATGACTTATATACAAATACAAACTAAATCTAAGCTAAAGTACAAATAAAAAAAAAGTTGAAGGACTAAAATGTAAAAATATGATTAATGATTACAAGTGTTTTTTTTTAAGTGGATGAAGTTTATGATTGAGATGAGTAATACAAAACAGAACATAAAATAAGAACAAGGAAGATTAGAGAGAAATAAAAAAAAACAAAACTAACATAAAATAAAAAGAAATTACATCTACAAAGAAAAGGCGGACTTACCTCCCCGGCAGCGGCGTTAAAAACTTGACACGTCCTAAAGAAGTGTTCATACTTCCAAGTATAAGAGTGTCATAGTAATAAATAAACCGGTAAGATCGGGTCGAACCACAGGGAGGTTGTTCACTTGTCCTTGTAGAATTAATTATCTAGATTAATTACTAAGCTTGTTATAAAATGGAAATCAATTAAAATTAATACTGGGGCTAAGGAATCCACTGTTGGTAATTCGAATATGATCTAATTATTAATATTTAGTCCAGATTAATGGGATGGTATTCCACTCCACTGACCACTCTCTAATAGATGTGGGTAAAAGTACTCATTGTGCTAGACAATATCTGTCTGTCTACAGTGAGTCAAAACTCCACAAAGATTAGAGGGGATAAACCACTCTCTGATAAATATGGGTAAAAGTTCTCACTGTGCTAGACAATATATGTCTGTCTACAGTGAGTCAAAAACTCCATAAAGATCAGAAGAGAGACACCACTCTTTGATAAATATGGGTAAGAGTACTCACTGTGCTATAAAATATCTGTCTATCTAAAATGAGTCAAAAACTCCACAAAGTTCAGAGAGGAGAAAGCATAAAAATAATAAACTTACCAAATTGGATCATATTTTCCATACCAACAGTATCACCTTTGGCCCCAGCTATATAAAATTAGCCAGATATAATTTAACTAGAAAATAGCTATTTTATTTAAACTGAGAATTTGAGAACAAAAGAGAGAGAATTTCACAAATCTAACATCAGATTTGGATTCAGAACATGAAAATTAGGGGAGGAGGCCCCTATTTATACAAAATACGGATAAAAATTGAGATGAATTTAGAATGGAGCTTCCAGATTTTGCCACGTCATCAGTGAACAATGACCGTGAACAATAACTCTGTAGGGAAAAAAAGTTTTAGAAACGCAATGGAAGCGTGAGAAAAAATGAATTTAGCGTTTGCGTATAAATAAAAAAAATTCCCTTTTATGCAACGAGAACCTTGACCCTAGATTAATTTATGTATATAAAAGTATCGTACCTTTTTCACGTGACGATTGAACAAGCGCCGAATTGATTCCACAAGATCTTCCAATCCAATCACGAACATGAATCACCTAGGAGTGTGGGCTCCCTTTCTTTAAATTGTATTCCTGAGGATGGAGACAAAGCAAAAAATCTTTTATTTGTTAGTTACAAATATCCTCCAAGAGAAAAATCCAAGAACGTCCGGTCACTTGTGAATTATCAATCAATTTGATTGAAACTCGCGTGAACCTTGATTCTATGTTGTACACAAAACCCTTTTGATGTAAAGGATACTAGTGTACTATCGAAAACAAAAACGTTCTCTTTTTCTCTTTTCTCCTTGGCCGAATTCCACACCCTTTATCTATGAGTTGATCGAATATTGTCTAGAGCAAAAACTAATTTTTCTCCCTCAAAATTCTCTCTTGCTATGCCAAATTCTCTCTTGAAAATTACCTAGGCATGGCCGAAATTTTCATCATAAAATTCATAGGGCTGGCCGAAAATCACACACATATATATATAGGATCATAAATCCTTTCCTAAGAAGGATTTACTTGGTTGACAAGAATCCTTTCCTTAGGTGGATTTATTTGGTAGTTAGAATCCTTATCTAAAAGGAAATCTATCCTATCCTATATTCATATGTCATGACCGAATTTCCCCTCTTTGATGTAGATTAGGAGAGTTTATCTTTCCTAAGAAGGATTACTTGATGGACAAGAATTCTATCCTTAGGTAGATTAACTTGGTGGTTATGAATCCTTTTCAAATAAGAATTCTACCACTAAGTAGTTTTACTTTGTGACCAAGAATCCTTTTCCAAAAAGAATTCTTTCATACACCAAGACTCCTAATCCAAATCAATAGTGTGTTTGTAACCATATTAAAGACTTCCTAATTTGATTAGATAAATAACTTCTTTTATTTATCTACTTATCAAATATAATCTTTAACATTAACTATACTACCAACAATAGTATAGTTTTAGGAGACCATCTCCTAATAGGAAAAGATTTTGACTTTTAATTAAATAATTAATTAATCAACAAATTAATTAATTTCCATTTAATTAAATAATAATAAAATATAAATAATATATTTAAGCTATTCACCATAGCCTTTGCCGCCCATACCTAGTATAAATGCCATATATTATTTTTCTCATTTTATTAAATCCATTGGATCTTAATAAAAAGTCCACATGTAAACTAGACCTATTCTTACAAAAAGAAACAAGTTCACATGCCTAATTACAATTCTAGATGGACCCCTATTGGTCCGAAAGAATATATTAAGTGATCCATGCAAGTTCGTGTGGATTGGGGATCTTGGCGGGCTATCAAAATTTAAGCTCCAATAGATATAACCCAATCACAATCAACAAATGATTCACATAGGTCCGGTCTATTTAATTTTAGTTCATTCCACTAAAGAACTAAAATTGAACTCTTAAATAAAGATAGAATAAGTTGATGTTACTCATTCGTACCCTAGACAACCTTATTGGATAAAGTGTATCCTCGTGAAAAATATCATTAATCGTCAAGAGCTCATATACCGCCTATAGCTCTCCAAGTTACCATATTTACTCATATGACCACATTTTGAACTTGGATATTTTGACTTGTCCAGAAGCCATGTTTCAATATACACTATTGAAAACTTAACGTTAAGATTTAATATCCAATACCTCCAAACATCACTATGATGGTATTCTACTCTCATTCAATAAATGGAGCCACGATGTCCATATCTATAAATGAAGTCTTCTATCGATTAACAAATGAATACCACCAAACTATCGAGGATAGACTATGCTATATAATCGTACTCATTGATAGCTCAAATGATTACACTTGCAACCATAAGTCCATCATTTATCTCAGGATTCAGATAGACTCTCCGATTGTCTTCAAATGAAAAATTTTATCCATTGACGGTTCTAGATAAAGTATTTCATTTTAATCCTATTCAATACACCCAGTGCACTAGATTCTTTTACCCAAAGACACCACACTTTGATGATTTGAGACTCATCATAACACATTTGATCCCACTCAAATGCTAGCAAAAGAATCTACAACTTTGACAAGATAAAGGCGCCCAACCTTCTATCTTAAGTTGTGAATATTATTCAAGACTAACTAAAGAATTGTGTCTATCTCATATATATCTAGATGTATGAAAAATTCTTCTTTTCTCATAGTCTTTTGACCTTATGATTATTTACTTTTGACAATTATAATAATTAAACTATAAATGCTATAAGATTTATTAAACTAGAAATCACTTTATTATATGAAAAGATTGTTAATTACAATATTATACTCTTGCTATCGAGTATAATCCTAACAAACTCATTTGTGAAGTGAACAGTGAACAGTGAACAGTAACACATCCGTGAAGTAAATAGTGAACAGTGCACCGGCTTCTAGAATATGATTCTCTACTGCCACGTGTATGGTGTACTCGCAGTTTGGGCCAATAGGAATGTGCCACGTCATCAGGAACAGTGAAAGTCAACTGTGAATAGTGAATAATCAAAATTACAAAAATACCCTTTATGGCCTTCATAAGGTTTTTGACGTTCTAAATTTGAAAACGATGTTTGTTTTGCCATTTGACTTCTCCATGATTCTGAATTGATCTAATTACCTCTGAAATAGAAAGAAAAATACATTGATTACTACACAACAAATTTATTTAAACGAGCGAACGAAATTATGTCTAAATTGAGGAATTAATCATATTGAAAGTGTAAAATGATGATATTATCCCTTAGTAAACATACACTTTTCAGTGTTAATCATGGAGCAGTGGCTAATTTGAGAGAACTAAGAAGTCATAAGAGAGGGAAACACATTGAAAGAAAGTATCACCTTCTAAGGGAAATTGTGTATAGGGGTGACGTGACGATTACCAATATCGTGTCAGCACAAAATCTAACGGATCCCTTTACAAAGGCTCTTCCACAAAAGAGTTTTGATAGGCATCTAAAGAACATGGGAATGAGAGATATGACACATTTGCTATAGAGCAAGTGGGAGATTGTTAGGATTATGCTCGATAGCAAGAGTATAATAATGTATTTGACATTCTTTTCATATTAATAAAATGATTTCTAGTTTAACAAATCTTATAACATTTATAGTTTATTATCATAATTGTCAAAAGTAAATAATCATAAGGTCAAAAGACTATGAGAAAAGAAGAATTATTTATACATCTAGATATGTAAGAGGTAGACACAATTCTTTAGTTAGTCTTGAATAATGTTCACAACTTAAGATAAAAGGTTGGGCGCCTTTATCTTGTCAAAGTTGTAGATTCTTTTGCTAGCATTTGAGTGGGTTCAAATGTGTTATGATGAGTCTAAAATCATCAAAGTGTGGGCAAAAGAATCTAGTGCGCTGAGTGCATTGAATAGGATCAAAAAGAAATACTTTAATCTAGAACCGTCAATCGATAAAAGTTTTCATCTGAAGATAATCGGAGAGTCTATCTCAATCCTGAGATAAATGATGGACTTATGATTACAAGTGTTATCATTTGAGCTATCAATGAGTACGATTATATAGCATAGTCTATCCGCGATAGTTTGGTGGTATTCATTTGTTAATCGATTGTGGACTTCATGTATAGATATAGACATCGTGGCTCCATTTATATAATGAGAGTAGAATACCATCATATGGATGTTTTAAGGTATTGGATATTAAATCTTAACGTTAAGTTTTCAATAATGTCTATTGAAACACGGCTTCTGGACAAGTCAAAATATCCAAGTTCAAAATGTGGTCATATGAGTGAATATGGTAACTTGGAGAGCTATAGGTGGTCTATGAGCTCTTGGCGATTATTGGTATTCTTCAAGAGGATACACTTTCTCCAATAAGGTTGTCTAGGGTATGAATGAGTAGCATCAACTTATTCTATCTTTATTTAAGAGTTCAATTTTAGTTCTTTAGTGGAATGAACTAAAATTAAATAGATCGGACATAAGTGAATCATTTGTTGATTGTGATTGGGTTGTGTCTATTGGAGCTTAAATTTAGATAGCCCGCCAAGATCCCCAATCCACTCGAACTTGTATAGATCACTTGATATATTCTACCGGACCAATTTAGGGGTCCATCTAGAATTGTATTAAGTCATGTGAACTTGTTTCTTTTTGTAAGAATGGGTCTAGTTCACATGTGGACTTTTTATTAAGGTTCAATGGATTTAATAAAATAAGAAAAATAATATATGGTCTATATACATGTATTGGGCGGCAAGGCTATTGAGAATAGCTTAAATTATATTATTTTTATTTTATTATTTAATTAAATAGAAATTAATTAATATGTTGATTAATTAATTATTTAATTAAAAGTCAAAATCTTTTTCCTAATAGGAGATGATCTCCTAAAATTATACTATTGTTAGTAGTATAATTAATATTAAAGACTATATTTGATAAGTAGATAAATAAAAAAAAGTTATTTATTTAATCAAATTAGGAAGTCTTTAATATGGTTACAAATACACTACTGAGTTGGACTAGGAGTCTTGGTTAAGGATAGAATTCCTTTTTGAAAAAAGATTATTAACCACCAAGTAAATCCACCTAAGGAAATGATTCTTAACTACCAAGTAAATACTTCTTAGGAAAGGATTTGTGATCCTAATCTATAACCTATGAAATTCGGCCAGCACATGTATATATACAAAAGGATAGAATTTCTTTTAAATAAGGATTCGTAACTACCAAATAAATCCTCCTAAGGAAAGGATTCTTGCCAACCAAGTAAATCCTTCTTAGGAGGGGATTTATTATGCTATATATATATGTATGTATATATGTATGTATGTGATTTTCGGCCAGCTCTAAGGCAATTGATTGAGAATTTCAGCCAGCCCTATTTTTCTAAGAGAAGAATTCGGCTATCATAGGAATTTTGAGGGAGAAAAATCTGATTTTACTCTAGATAAAATTCAATCAACTCTAAGCAATAGTGTGTGAATTCGGCCAAGAAGAGAAAAAAGATGAACATTTTTGTTCTCGATAGTATACTAGTATCCTTTACATCAAAAGGGTTTTGTGAACAACATCGAATCAAGGTTCACACGAGTTTCAATTAAATTGATTGATAATTCACAAGTGACTGAACGTTCTTGGATTTTTCTCTTGGAGGGTATTTGTAACTAACAAAGAAAAGATTTTATTTTTCTCCATCCTCAGGTATACAATTTAAAGAAAGGGAGCCCACAATCCTAGGTGATTCACGTTCATGATTGGATTGGAAGATCTTACGGAATCAATTCGGCGCTTGTTCAATCGTCGCGAGAAAAAGGTACGACAATTTTTATATACATCAATTAATCTAGGGTTAAGGTTCTCGTTGCATAAAACGGAAAAAAAAAATTATTTATACGAAAACCCTAATTTTCATTTTCATTTTCATTTTTATCACACTTTCGTTGCGTTTTGAACCATTTTTCCCCTACATCTTTAAGATCTCTCAACCAGTTGGGGAAGAAGAGAACACATATAAAGAAGCCCTAGACAAAACATCGTCGTTTTGATAAAAAACTTGCCCAGATCCACGTAGTGCGCGGGTCTGTGCGTGGGTCCAGACCCACGCAGTGACCCGCGCTATGGCCACACATATGTCCTCGCACCGGGACTCCAAAAAGGCACCCGTCAGGTGATTGCACGGGTCGGACCACGCATAACTCTCACATTGGGAATTCAGCATCCCAGCCTCATTTATAAGAGGCTCAAAACATGATCAAACGACATCCAAACCTTTCGAATAATATAACGTTGGAAAGGTATTGAATTTACTTTCTACTCCATGTAACAAAACATGATTTTGATGACTATAGAAAAAGTTATGGTCAAGTGAGTGACCAAAGGTCATATTTGGACAACAACAAGAGTGCCCAAACTCATGGAAACAACCATGTGACCAAAGACCAAAACCAAGAGAGGAATGAGACATTCTCAAAAGGTCATTTAATGCGTTAAGACAAGCACATCATTATACAATTGCGAACAACACACAAAACCACACTTAAAACTAAGAATGAAGTGCATGAAGACATATACAACAACCCAAATACATGTAAGTGTGATTGTGAAAAGATGCACACAAATAAATAATAAACAACACAAATGCAAGATAAAACAAAGCATGCATGAAGTGTGTGTGTGTGTGCACCTAAACTCTTCAAGAGGTAAAATCAAATGAATATACATTTTGCTCTTGAAGTCATGAAGAAGCTTGGAAGCTTAGAAGCTTATCAATGTGAACCTAAGCTACCCATTACATAAACATCCCTAATATTGTGTGGTTTGTCATGAAATAAGCTAATCATAAAATCGAGATCCTTACACATTGAATCCTGACCACCTAGATCGTAGTGAATAGTTGAAAAAACATTGGACAACAAGATGTCCTTATAAGGTGAAATAACATGGTGATAAACCGATTCAGATGAACGGGTCCGAATAGGTAGAAAAATGTCATCCGTATAAACTTTAGAATCCCTAACTTTTTCCTAGGTCGATTTTACAGAACTAGTAGAAGGAACCTTAGAAGACTTGTTCCAAAGGCAAGAACTAAGCAAATGACCAATAGAAGAGCAAGTGGAGCAAAAAGCCAGGGGATTATTTTGCTCAAGAGCTATAAAAAAACTATGAAATTCATCCGTATCCAGCAACACTAAAGAAGGTAACATTGATAACACATCCACATCTATGATTGGCCACATAAGGGTCCCCTCCCCGCAAAATGCCAAAGGGTCTGAACGCTGCCTAAGCCTGTGAAATTTGCATGTGAGTAGGGTTGGAACCCGACCCACAACGGGTCCGATTTTTACCCGACCCCTGTATTGACCCCTCAGTTTTGAATCTTTTAACCCATTTTTTGACCTGAATTTGTTGGCCCAGTTTTTTGACCACGAAACTTTGGGTCAAAATTTTTAAAACTCAAATAAACTAAACATATTTCATCTTTTATTTTTAAAAGATTTAAAAATTTAATCCAAAAATCTGGATTGACCATTAGTTTTGAGTCTTTTGACCTATATTTTGACCCGAATTTGTTAACCCAGATTTTTTGACCCAGAAATTTTTAAAACTCAAATCAACTAAGCAAATTTCGTCTTTCATTTTTAAAAATCTAAAAAATTAGTGTAAAAACCATCCCAAATAAAGGCAAAGTGAAGTGAATTGCAAACTGAATTGTTTTAGAATTCATTTATCATTTGAGTTTCATTGTGTTTTTTTTTTAGTATCACATTATTTCGGTATATTGTGGGCATGATTCAAACTCACAGTCGAATAAAAATTATGAAAAATTTTACAACCCAACACAAATTAAAATCTAATTTTTTACTATCCAAAATAGCATTGACTAACGTAAATTTTCATTGCGATTCGAAAATGTTTCGTATTCGAATAAAAAAACAACAAAATAGTCAAGTATTACATAATTGTTTTGTTAAGCGAAAACCCTACAAATTTACATAAATATTTATAATAGAAAGAGCCAATCTAGTCAAACAAAAAACCCCTTGAAATACAACTTGTTAGTTAAACAACGAATAAAAAAAATTGAAATGAAAACCATAAACTAACCGGGTAAAAAATGAAGAAAAAATTAGGAACAAAAAATTGAAAGATGGTTTTTAAATAAATATTTATGGTTTGTATCATATTCAAATGTAAAAATCGGCAGCAGGAGGAGTTTTCTTGATGATGACGAGACTTGAAAGCAGAGATGATTTGGTTCGAGCAACTCTGGAAACCTCAATAAACAAAACTCAAGGATCCGACGAAGAGGGTGTAGTTGATGACTGACTCATGGAAGAGTCTCCGCAGGAGGCTGATGACGGTTGGTGGTGACGGCGGAGGTGACGAGTTCTGGTAAGAGGAGAGAGAAAGAGAGGGGGAGGCTGGAGAGAGAACATAAAAGACATAGGCAGAGACATTTTTAAAAAACCTAATTTTTGACAGGGTTTTTTATGGGTATAAAGTCAACTAGGGGTGAACACGGTTCGGTTCGATTCGGTTTTAGATAAAGTCGAACTAAATCGAAAATATTTCGGTTTATTTATAATTGAACCTGTTTAAACCGAATAAGAAATGGTAACCGAACCGAACTGAACTGATTTGAATCAGTTTGGTTCATTTCGATTCATTTCGGATTTGGGCTTTTTGGGCTTAACGAGCCTTTTTTAATATATTTTAAAGTTTGATGAGTTGTTGCCTTGATTTTAATTTTGGACTAAAGTTTCATGAATTATAATATCCCAACTGTCCAAGACCAAATCAAACATACCTATTAACTAATAAAATTTAATTCATAATTCATTCAAAAAAAAAATCACAAATTGAATAAACCTAAAATTCAATTTTTTGATGTACTACTGACATACAAACATAGTATAACTTTTGCAAGTGAAAATGTGACATACATTTTAATTTTCCAAGATAAAAACTCAAAATCACACATTCAAACTCCAAATAAATATTACAATCCAAATTGAAACTCCAAATAAAAATTACAATTCAAATCTAAACTCCAAAATCAAAATTACAATCCAAATCAAATAAATAAAGACAGTAAAATAATTCCAACTTCCCTTTTATATTTTATACGTTGGGTTGGCTACTTGAAGATGCCCCTTTATTTGATGCAGTTTCCAAACCATGCATTCCACCAGTTAAAATAACATATATAATCCAATGGCAGATGTTTCTATTTAAGATCATCATAGAGCCAACAATGATTTATGTTAGACAAAAGTAGATTGGTAGTTACTTATGCAAATTGAAGATGAAATGAAATCAAACCGAGTTCAAGTTAAGATTTTCTAGTACCGATATTAAAAACAATTGGATCAAAATTGCAAGCAAGAAAGGACCATTGCCGCAAATTCCATAATGATGAATCCAGTTATGACATCCTTTTTACAGATTGTTCTACCTCGGTCTCAAAGAGATACAAAACATACATTTAAAAAAAAAAACAAAATAACAAAATAAATAAAAAATTGTTACTATTTCTTTAATAAATTTATTTAGAAATTAAAAAAAAAAACAGCTTCAATACTTGATTAATCAACAAGACACGTGACAACAACTAAGTAACTAACCTTTGAAGCAACCAAACGAGCTGAAGAAGAGTAGATCTGATAAGCTAAACTAAAAGTTGTATCGTTGAAGCTTTGAATGGACATGAACACGAGCAAATCGAACGGGCAGTTACCAAATCGGACAAACATATGACACATCGTTCATCAGACGTCAAACAAAAAAGAATAAAACAAAAATAAAATTAGAAAAAGAAGACAAACCTTCTTTGAATAACTGACAAAGCAGATCGGAGACGCGTGGCGATGGAGACGAGCGGCGAGCCGATCAAAGATGAGGAGATGAGACTGAGAAGTAGAGAAGTCATATGTAGGATTGTAGGAGATGAGAGGGGCAGTCGCAGAAGGCTGTGTTAGGGTTCTAGAAGTGTGTTAGATTGATAGGGTTTTTTTTTACTTTTATAGGGGGTTTAATTGGTTCAAACTGGTTTTTGATAAACCAAAACGGTTTGAACCGAAAAAAAATGGTTTTTCACTTTCCGAACCGGTTTGAACCGAATTCATTTTACGAACCGCACCAAACACCCTTTTTTTGGTTCGATTCGATTCGGCTCGGTTTCGAACTTAGTGCCCACCCCTAAAGTCAACTCACATTTAAACCCTTAACCTACCCGCAAATGATGCGGGTCTAAAATATGCCGGTTTTTATAGGGTTTTAAACAATGTTACAGGTCTTATGTGGGTAAGGACCAGACCCAGATAGACTCGACCCATTTTACCGTCCCTACCCACATCAACTAAGGCCCAGTTTGGCATTACTGTGTTGTGGGGAGAAGTGATTTTAGAATTGTTGTGGGAAAAATTGCTTTTGGAATTGCTGTGGAAAAAATTGCTTTTGGAATTACTGTAGAAAGAATTAGCTGTGTTTGGTAAACTGATTTTCAAAAGTGCTGTGAGAATTAAAAGCAATTTCAATGTGTTTAGTAAACTAAATTAAAAAATGTTGTGAATGTATAAAATTACTAAAAGGACATGACATCTAAATGGTGCTAATGTGCTATACTTTATATTTTTCTTATTTATTTGTGATTAATGTTAAGTGTTAAATGTTATATAATTATGGTAATTTATTGAATTAATTAGCCTCATTTATTTATTTCTTTTTTTATTATACTTCATTTCTTTATTTCTTTTTTATTCTACTTTATTGAATTAATTAGCCAATTTTTTTTTGGTAAATTTTGTTAAAGGCAAGGACAAAATTGGAAAGTTAACAAAATTTCATTTAATATTACTGTAGCGCGTTTTCTTAAAGAAGAAGTCAAAATCCAAAAGCATGTATTTGTAGCTTCTCAAAAACTCAGTTGGGAGAAACTAAAATTGACCAAAAGCACTTCCCCGCGATTTTACCAAACACTCTATCTTTGGTCCGGAATCACTTTTGGCCCCAAAAGCATTTGGAGAAGCAATACCAAACTGGACCTAAAACTCTTAACATAATGACCTAAATCCCCGGCACTGGTAGCCTTGTCCAACCACAGTGGCACCCTAATGGGCCCAATCCCTCTAGTAAAGTCTGAAATAATTTACAAATGTCAGTATTCGCACTATGGATCAAAGAACCTAACTAAAACTTAAGCATCGGTAGATTCTTTATAAATATGCTAATTAATACTATTAAGTTATTTATTCTTAAATAAATTATCCAATCTTCTTAAACTATATATATATATATATATTTATATACATATATATATCTTCAAAGGAGAATCTGTAAAATTTTAATTTTAATTTTAAATGACTTGAATCCTAAATGAAAAAAAGAAACAAGTATCAATACATATTTTTCTAGTTTATTTTATTCTTCATTGATTTTTACATTTGAATATGATACAAACCATAAATATTTATTTATTAATTATTACAATTAAAAGAGTGAAAGTAAATAATTTTTTATTTAAACAAATAAATCAAGAAAATAATTTAGTTAGATTTATTTACTATTGAATTATTGCATATTAAAGAACGTGTTTTTTGTTTTACAAATAATATTTTGGGTTTATAGCACCAGTAAACTTATAGCGTAATTGCATAGTGCCCTCTGAACCCCCTAAACTTTTAAAAGATTTGTAAAAACTGACGGATTACTAATTTCCTTCAAATTTTTTATCATGTGGTCTTCACGTGTATCCAAGCTTAGGGGTAAAATTGTAATTAAAATAATAATTTTTATAGAAATTAAAATAATAATTTTTATAGAAATTAAAAAAATGCATCTGACAAACTTTATTTTTCTTCATCTTCATCAGACATTCACTTTTTCTTCTTCTTCTTCATCGCTGACGCTTCTTCATCAGACAGTCGCTCTCTTCTTCTTCATCTTATTCATCTTCTTCATCTTCAAACTCCTTCATCTTATGTACAAACTCCCTCTTCATCTTCAATCATCTTCAACCAAACATCATCTTCAATCAAACATCATCTTAGATCGAGATCCCGTGAAAACCCGATGATGGGTCATTTTTGTCTGGATCTCCTTTGTTGGCGTTGGTGGGTCTCTTTCATCGGTGATGATGAGTCTCTTTTGTCGGCGATAGTGGTTCTAGTGGTGGCAACAATAATATAACTTGTTCCCAGTGGCGTCCTCCATTGCGATGTAGCTCTTGTTCAATTTATTTTTAATAATTTGGAAAACATAATGGAGAAGATTTGGATTAACGATGGTGTGTTTTTTTCCAGATTATTTTGTTTGTTTCAATTACTTGAATAAGATGATGAAATGAATTGTTAGATGAGATGTGTTGATTTTATTTTTGAGATTAATTTGTGATTTTGTTTTTGTGATTGGAATCTCCATTGATGAAATTGGAGATGGTTTTCGATTTGGTTTGTTATATGTATATTTTTGTTGAATGTACACGTCATTAACAAGGAGGACAACCCCTTAAAATTGCTAGGTGGATATCCAAATAGGCATCCAAAAATATACCTCAAGACATCACTAAGGAATATGAACCCGAGTAAGTGAAAATACAAGTATTTGACAAGACTTACTCGGGACCAGGTGACGTTATGCTCTACTCGGGACAGAAACGAGAAACCCGAATAAAGAAGTCCAGTTTATAACTCACATGTAAACCAAGAGTCATAATAAAATACGTAAAGATATCCATGTCAAGAAGAATTCCTAGAAGAATAAAGTACCAAACAGGAAATAGGTTCCAAATCGGGCAACAACTTTACTTCTTCAAGAAGACTGCACATTTATAAGGAAATAAAGTCCTAAACTGATTGTATTTCCAGAGTCCCATTCGATCTCCATACAATCTCCGAAATAGGAAAGAAGTAAAAGACGACTCCAACAAGCAACCAAATCGTAACTGAATACAAAATTCTTTCATTACTTGTACAAGAAGGATTAGGGTTCTATGAAAATATAAATAGACCCATAATCTCATTGTTGAGGGGACGGAAAAAATAAATATACAGAATCACGCCCAGAAAGAAGAAAGAGAGATCGAGTGGTGTAATTCTTTATTTCAATAGTGAATTTTGGCTCAGTTGTTTGTTCAACCACCCGTGGACATTTCTCCGATCACCGGAGTTTTACAATGTAAACTCGTGTCTAACTAGCTTCAAATTGCATTCTCTTTCTCTTTCTCTTTGACAAGTCACAACTAAATCCAATCTTGTTGACTTTATCACCTATTGAGAAATCGACGTCAACATGGTTGATGAATAATGGGTGTATGGATTTACGTCAATCAAGATAGCCACTGCTCCACTATTGTCACAATAGATAGTGATCTGCTTATTCGCATCAGGAATCAATTCCAAGTCAATCAAGAATTGGCGGAGCCAGACAGTCTCTTTAGCAGCCTCGCATACGGCAACATACTCAGCTTCCATGGTGGAATCGGCAATACAAGATTGCTTGATACTCCTCCATATGACTGCCCTTCCTCCAATAGTAAACACTAATCCTGATGTTTATCTCCTGGACTCAGAATCTGACTGAAAATCAGAATCTGTATACCCAAAGGGAATTAAATCCCCTATAGAATATACAAGCATATAATCTCTCGTTCTCCTAAGATACTTGAAAATATGCTTGACTACCGTCTAGTGATCAGGACCAGGTTTCGATTGAAACCTACTAACTATGCCCACAGCAAAACAAATATATGGTCTAGTATAGAGCATTGCATACATGAGACTTCCAACTACCGATGCATATGGAACCTTACTCATGAATTGCTCTTCATGCTCATTCTTAGGAACTTGTTTCTTAGAAAGTTTGATTCCATGTCTGAAAAGTAACATACCATTTTTGGAAGAAAGATTTACTTGGTAGTTAAGAATCATTTCCTTAGGTAGATTTACTTGGTGGTTAAGAATCCTTTTCAAAAAGGAATTCTATCCTCAACCAAGACTCCTAATCCAACTCAATAGTGTATTTGTAACCATATTAAAGACTTCCTAATTTGATTAGATAAACAATTCCTTTTATTTATCTACTTATCAAATATAGTCTTTAATATTAATTATACTATCAACAATGGTATATTTTAGGAGACCAACTCCTACTAGGAAAAAGATTTTGACTTTTAATAAAATAATTAATTAATCAATAAATTAATTAATTTCTATTTAATTAAATAATAAAATAATAATAGTATAATTTAGCTATTCTCAATAGCCTTGCCGGCCAACACATGTATATGGGCCATATATTATTTTTCTTATTTTAATAAATCAATTGGACCTTTATAAAAAGTCCACATGTGAACTAGACCTATTCTTACAAAAAGAAACAAGTTCACATGCCTTAATACAATTCTAGATGGACCCCTAAATTGGTCCGGTAGAATATATCAAGTGATCCACGCAAGTTCGTGTGGATTGGGGATCTTGGCGGGCTATCTAGATTTAAGCTCCAATAGACACAACTCAATCACAGTCAACAAATGATTCACTTATATCCGATCTATTTAATTTTAGTTCATTCCATTAAAGAACTAAAATTGAACTCTCAAATAAATATAGAATAAATTGATGTTACTCATTCATACCCTAGACAACCTTATTGGAGAAAGTGTATTTTTGTGAAGAATACCAGTAATCACCAAGAGCTCATAGACCGTCTATAGCTCTCTGAGTTACCATATTTACTCATATATACAAATTTTGAACTTGGATATTTTGACTTGTCCAGAAGCCATGTTTCAATAGACACTATTGAAAACTTAACGTTAAGATTTAATATCCAATACCTCAAAACATCCATATGATGGTATTCTACTCTCATTCAATAAATGGAGCCACAGTGTCCATATCTGTAAATGAAGTCCTCTATCGATTAACATATGAATACCACCAAACTATCGAGGATAGACTATGCTATATAATCGTACTCATTGATAGCTCAAATGATAACACTTGCAACCATAAGTCCATCATTTATCTCAGGATTGAGATAAACTCTCCGATTGTCTTCAAATAAATTTTTTTATCCATTGACGATTCTAGATAAAGTATTTCATTTTGATCATATTTAATGTAACCAGTGCACTAAATTCTTCACCTCACCTTGATGATTTTAGACTCATCATAACACATTTGATCCCACTCAAATGCTTACAAAAGAATCTACAACTTTGACAAGATAAAGGTGCCCAACCTTTTGTCTTAAGTTGTGAATGTTATTCAAGACTAACTAAATAATTGTGTCTACCTCATACATATCTAGATGTATGAACAATTCTTCTTTTCTCGTAGTCTTTTGACCTTATGATTATTTACTTTTGGCAATTATAATAATTAAACTATAAATGCTTTAAGATTTGTTAAAATAGAAAACACTTTATGAATATGAAAAGATTGTCAAAGATATTATTATGCTCTTGCTATCCAGCAGAATCCTAACATCTCCGATCACCAGAGTTTTACCACGTAAACTCGTGCCTAACTAGCTTCAAATTGCATTCTCATTCTCTTTCTCTTTGACAGGTCACAACTAAATCCAATCTTGTTGACTTTATCACCCATCGAGAAATCGACGTCAACAATTGGCGCTACAAGGAAGGGCTGAACCTTCGATCTGAATTAAAGTAATGGCTGGAAGCGGAAGCAGAGACTATTTTAGGGATATCCAAAAATCTCCATATAATGCTCATATAGGCGGAAGTTCATGAGATCCCACTATAACCACCGAGAACCAACCAGCGTCCCTGGCTGGTATCCAAAAAATCCCTCAAACCAGTGAGGACATAGCATGTCCTTTCCGTGAGGCATTGCAACAGCTACTGACATACGCTGCGAGAGAAAGAGTAGATCTATTAGCTGCGGGAGATGCGCATCCACCCAACCTTCTACCTACAAGGCTCCGTTCGATTATAGTTGGGTTAGAACCAGATGTTCCAGTAGCTACTAGGAACTCGGATCAAAACAATAAATCTGGTGGTATAACACGCAACCAGGACAAGGGTCATGAAATGCCTAAAGAAAAACCACATCAAAAGGCGGAGTCACGGTCAGATGGATCGAGATAGGCTCCAAAAATATGACCGGCGTAGGAATCAGTCATCATCATCAGAAGGTAGCGATCGTTATCATCACAAGCATCGTCATGGAACCATACACCTGCAAGGGTTAGCTCACGAGACTCGGGTATAGGATGAAGATGAGCTGGAAACAGGCATGGCGATCACCCCGTGGTTTAACCATCACGGAAAATCGGTGGGAGACAAAGATGTTAAGATTCGGAGCTTGACTCGAGAAGTCAAAAACAATAGGCGTCAAATGGACGCGTTGGTTAGGCGATATAGATATAACAAGTTGTCTGATGATGACTCTAACAGTCCTTTTACTATGGACATCTTACGAACCCAATTCTTAGAAAGGTTCAGGATGCCACATGTGAAACAATTCAAGAAGGATACAGATCCCAAAAAATATGTCAGACGGTATAAAAGTGCTATGGTTTAATATGCCCACATCGACCCTTTACTGTGACTCAACTTTCCACAAACTCTAGGAGACACAGGCTCAAAATGGTTCGGAAGATTACCCCTGACAAGCATCGAGAGTTTTGGTGAGTTGAGCAGAAGTTTCTCAAGACAATTTTTGGGCAATGTACACAGGAAAAAATCAGTGGCTTACCTTTCTTAGTTGAAATAGGGGAAAGATGAGTTATTGAAAAATACCTAGGGAGATTTGACCAGGGGGTCTCAGAAATCGGCAGTGCAAATGATGAAACAATAATTGTTGCATTCATAAACAACTTGTAGAATAGACGCTGTCTTTTGACCTAAGAAGAGCCCGTTCAACCAGATATGCAGACATGATGAACATAGCTAGAGGATATGCACTAGCCAAGGAAAAAGAGTTAGCAAAAAATGCTACATGCATGGAGGGAGACCCAAACAAAGAGATGTCGAGCCAAAGGTACAGAACCACAAAGGAAAACAAAAAGGAAACAACAAAGAAAGAAGCAAGGATGGGGGAAGCGGGCATAATACTGACCAGACCATGGAGAAATTTTGAGGAAAATACACAAACTACACCCCTCTTCAGGAAAAACAAGAAGAAATCCTAGCCATATTAGAAGAAACGAATCTGGTAAAAGAGCCACGCGGACAGTCTCAATTTGCTCGACGAGATACAACAAAATACTGTAGATTCCACAAGAAAACCGGTCATGAGACCTCCAAATGTTATCAGCTTAGAGACTACATAGAGACCCTTATTCGGGAAAGACACCTCCAAGATATAATCCTGAAGAAAGATAAGAAGTCAAACGAAGAAAGAGACTAAGGCCGATCATAGCTCAGGTCAGAACAAAAGGGCCAGTCCCGAGGCAAACCAAGTAATACAAACTATCTTCGGATGACCGTTAACTAGGAGAAGTAATCGGGAGCGGACTCAGGAAATCTGAGAAGTGGTGGAAGCAAGACAGAATTTTGATGTCAACTCCATTGAACTAGACCCGAAAAGAATAAAAGAAGGATGAGACTCAATAATATTCACAGAGGCCGACTTACATGGGGTCGATGTTCGACCAAATGACGCCCTTGTCATAAGTGCCCGAATTGGCCAGAGGGAAGTAAAAAGAATTTTAATAGACAATGGTAGTTTGGCTGATATTCTCAATGTAATTGTGTATGATCAACTCAAATTGGACCGAAAGGATTTACAACCTTTCCATACCCCACTCAGAGGGTTCAGAGGGTTCAAAGGAGTTGAGGTCAATTCTTTTGGGACGGTAAAGCTGCCCGTGAAAATCAGAGTAGCACCTTGTTAGAGAACAGTGTTGCTCAATTTTGTAGTGGTAGACATGGACAATTGGCCTTATAACGTGCTATTAGGTCGACCTTTCTTGAATAAAACTAAGGCAGTAACAACTACCTATGCTCTAATGATCAAATTCCCAATTGAACGGGGGGTAGGAGTAGTCAAGGGGTCCCAAGTGATGGCCAGAAGAGCTAATCTCTCGGTTTACAAAGACAGAGACAATAGCGAGCAAGTATGCACCATAACACGATCAGATCAAACAGAGCAAGAATCACTGTTGTTTGAGTTCGATCAGAGGGAAGAGCCGAAAGTGTCTTTAAGTGAACCAATAGAGGAAATAGTCATAAAGGAAGATGAACCAGGTAAGAAGATCAAAATCGGGGCCAGTTTAGAAGGAAAGGTTAAGCAAAACCTTATTGATCTACTCAGAGAATACAAAGATGTGCTCGCCGAGAGCTCATAGACCGTCTATAGCTCTCCGAGTTACCATATTTACTCATATGACCATATTTTGAACTTGGATATTTTGACTTATCCAGAAGCCATATTTCAATAGACACTATTGAAAACTTAACCTTAAGATTTAATATCCAATACCTCAAAACATCCATACGATTATATTCTACTCTCATTTAATAAATGGAGCCACGATGTCCATATCTATAAATGAAGTCCTCTATCGATTAACAAATGAATACCACCAAACTATCGAGGATAGACTATGCTATATAATCGTACTCATTGATAGCTCAAATGATAACACTTGCAACCATAAGTCCATCATTTATCTCAGGATTGAGATAGACTCTCTGATTGTCTTCAAATGAAAAACTTTTATCTATTGACGGTTCTAGATAAAGTATTTCATTGTGATCCTATTCAATGCACCCAATGCACTAGATTCTTTAGCCCAAAGACACCACACTTTGATGATTTTAGACTCATCATAGCACATTTGATCCCGCACAAATGCTAGCAAAAGAATCTTCAACTTTGACAACATAAAGGTGCCCAACCTTTTATCTTAAGTTGTGAATATTATTCAAGACTAACTAAAGAATTGTGTCTACCTCATACATATCTAGATGTATGAACAATTCTTCTTTTCTCATAGTCTTTTGACCTTATGATTATTCACTTTTGACAATTATAATACTTAAAATACAAATGCTATAAGATTTGTTAGATTAGAAATCACCTTATTAATATGAAAACATTGTCAAAACAATATTATACTCTTGCTATCGAGCATAATCTTAACAATCTCCCACTTGCTCTATAGCAAATGTGTCATTTCTTATCCCCATGTTCTCTAGATGCCCATCAAAACACTTTTGTGGAAGAGCCTTTGTGAAGGGATCCGCTAGATTTTCTGCTGATACGATCTTGGTAATCATCATTGAAAGTTCCCTAAAATGTGTGTGTCTATAACCGAGGGGGGCTGAATAGGTTTTAATCGAATCAATTACCGATTTTTTGATTAATCAATAATAAAACAAATTACCCCGAGTAAACAAGAGTTCAATAAAATCAATTATGCTTAAAACAATAACAACACAAAATATTTACATGGAAACCCTCTAAATGGGAAAAACCACAGGCTGATATATGCGCCACACTAAATCCTCAAATCCACTACTGAATGAAAGTTTACAACCTAGGTTGACCTCCCGTCACACCCTCCAGTTACTAACCCTTTCACTCTACCCAAAGGGCCTTAATAGTGATTCTTGATCTATTTGCTTGTGCCCTAACCACTTAGTCACAAGACTTAACCTCAATGAAGAGTAAAAAAAAAAACCTAAGTGAATATGATAAAATATTCAAACATGCAAGTAATGCTAGGTAACACTAAATGCTTATCTAGAAATTTAAGAATGACACTAAGTACAATTCCTATATATCAATGTCTAAATGAATGTTCATTAAGACTTAACTAGATATAATTATGTAACAATAAATCCTAGTTATCAAACAAAGAGCCAATCAACACATGTTGTCATAAAACATGGCAAGGACTATAATGCAATCACAAAATGCAATCAATGAGTCCTAAACAATATCTAAATGCAAAGCATAAAGATTTAGCTAGAAGGGTAAAATGGTCACAAACCCTAGCTATCACAAAATATAGATCTCAACCAACAATCAACAACCCAAACATGTTATAAATGCAATTAAACTCAGTAACATACATTTAATGAACAATAATGGCTAAACCTAGGCATACATGTCATAAGAATGGAACAAGAAATTTTAAGGCAAGTAGAGGTTACCTAGTCAATGAAAAACAAGAGAAACCATGCTTTGAAGATGCTAGATGCTCATGGATTGAAGATTGGTTGAGTAAAAATGGATTCTTAGGAGCTCTCTCTCTCTTGGAGTTAAATTCTCTCTCAAAGAAAAGCTTGGTGAGTAAAGATGGCTTCTTGGACTCACACCAACCAAAGAGAGGCGAAGATACATATAAATAATATGCCCTACACGAAATTGTGTCGTTTTGGACAAGGGGCAACTGATTCCCGTCATGACCGCTGTGCATACCGCGATCTAGGCAAGTGTCCAGACCGCGGTATCGCGAGTGGTGCGTCGCCTGTGAAACTCCGTTGTATGGATCGCCGTACAAGCAATGTCCAGACCACGGTAGAGCAAGCGGTGCAACACTGGGAAACTCCGCTTGGGAGACCGCCGTGCATGCAACTTGCACAGGCCGCGGTAGCAGCAGCGAGCAATGTCTGGAGAACACCGCTGTGCATACCGCAGCGGAGGCAATGCACAGGGAGCGGTCTTGGCCGCGGTCAAGAGGAAAAAAACTCCTCTAAGGGCAAGCTAAACGCAACAAAAGCCCAAGCAAGATTTATGGCAAAGGGGCACACAATTAAGGCAATTAAGCATTAATGCAAGATGATCAAAGACATGCATGAGAGTGTGTGTGTGCACTAAAAACTCTTCAGAAAAAGGTTAAGCAAGTGATATACCTTCTGAAGCTTGAGCTGGGTCTTGAGCAATGATGGCCTAAACTACCCTTACACATTAATCCCCAAATGTGGTTGTCAACGAAATGAGCTAATCAAAAACTGAGGAACTTACAATCTCCCCCTTTGGCTATTTTGTGACAAAACCACCACTCATAATTCATCCTCACAAATAAGCTAAACAAAAACAGGGGTCAACAAAGTTTTTCTACATTACAAGGAGATGCCTAATAAACTAGATCTTCAAGTCATCTTTCTCTTGTAGAATTAACATCCCTACAAAACAACAAAACTACACTTTCCAAGACAAGTGTATGTTAGGTGATCAAAGACATAAAAACAAGAGCAATTTGCATACAATAGAAACAAGCAACATGCATCAACAATGCAAATGCAAATGCTCCCCCTAAATAGGTTAACTTCCCCTCAATCAAACTCCCCTCATATGCAACTCTCAACTCCCCCTAAATCCACACTTCTCCCCCTTTTTGTCATGAGATAGACAAAGGAGTATCCCCTTAAGAAGACATTAGCAAGGAGAGCTTATGGCACAAGACATATGCATAATCATATAACCAAATTTATGCAACTCAATTAAGAAGAGAGAATAAGGAGTTTTATTACATAAAAAAAATGTGTGAACGAATGCTTTATATACAAGACAAGTTGTATTCAAGATCAAAACATGGTATTTGGCAAAGCAAAATAACAAAGGTTTCCAAGAGAATTCAAACCAATTTCACCCTTTGTCATGGAATAAGCAAGATATAGATCGTAAAATAAATTCATTTTAAGAACAACTATATCAAACTTTACGAGCCAAACAAGACATGTGCAACTATTGTGCCCTTTTCGATTTTTTCGGGTGGAATGCCCGTATGATAGTAGCCTTGTTTGACAAGTAAAGAGAAAGATACTTTTGGATTGTAAAATCCTTGAATTGGATACAAGATCCTTATTGATTAAAGTTTCATAATTGCTTTCCACACATTTTTGCATCCATTTTAGAGCATTCAACAATTTCATCATGCATATTACTTTAATGCATGTCATACAAAGAATCAACATGTCACGGAAATCAATTATAGGTCATTCAAAATGTACTTCCTAATCAATTCTCCTATTCCAAAAATGCATGTTTGGTCATAAATAAGACATGGATTGCATGTAAAGCAAAGTTGCACACTTATTAAAGAAAATATGTACAACCAATCATCTCAAGCAATTAATAAAGAAGCATAAATATTATCAATGAGCACAATGCATTGCCAATTTGCTCTCTTTGCTTGAGCTCCCCATATGGGGTCAATCAAAACAAGTCAAGAGGGGATATGAGTCCCTATAGACTTACCAAGTCCATTTGACCTAGTTGAGCATATGGGTGAAACCTTAGCACAATGGCATGTGGGTTCATCTTTTCTAATCCACTTAGGTGACACATTGTCATTCTTAGTGGTCAAGATCATCCTATTACTCATAGGATCATTAACACTAGCTTTCCTAGGCACATGCATATTGGCTCTACCCCATTTTTTTCTTCAATCATGCTCTTAGTTATACACATGTTAATTTACTTGAAGCAATTTGGTCTAATATGACCATCAACACCATAAAAATGACATGAAGGGTCATACAATTCCTTTGTGAGGACAAAAGTGTTTTCCCATATCTTTGAACTTTCCTTTGGTGTGTTATTGATTCTCTTCTTCCTTGTTGTTGAATTGGAGAAGATTGCTTCCTTTGTTGAGCATGTAGGAAATGCTTATTGGCTTGATGGCTTTTAGTTTGGCGGACAGTTGCTTGAAGTGCTCTCATTGGATAAGCTTGAGCATGAGCTTGACTTCTTGGTGCCATCTTGACTTGGTCATTTCTAGAACACTCTCCTAGTTCAATTTTCTTTTTAGGATGAAGTGGGGGAAGAGGTTATTTGAAGTTCATGCTCTTGACAAATACCGTATTGCTAGGAGTTGAGGTCTCATTGTCATCTTCAAACCCTAGACCTCTCTTGTCACTTGGCTTCTTGCCAACTACTAACATATGGTCAAGCTTCTCCGTACTCGAAGTCATCTTAGCAATCAACTCTCTAGCTTCTCTAAACTCCTCTTTCAATCTTTCTTCCACCTTTCTTCCATTCTCCACTTTCTCACTCAAGTGAGTCACTTCAGTTGATAGCTTGAGGTTATCTTCTTTTAGCTTTTGAACCTCTTTCTTCATATTCAACCTTGAGCTTTGAAAATGCTCAATGAACCCTTCAAGGTTCATACTCTCTACATTTCCATTTGTAAAGTGAGATGAGGAACTTTTATCACTAGAGTCATCACTAGTGTCACTTGTTGCCATGATGGCATCATCAACAGAAGTAGCTTCACTTATCACTCTCTTAGCTACTTTTTCATCTACTCCATTTTCAAGGTCACTACTTAAGGCTTTGTTGTCTTTTTCTACATCTTCCACAAAGGAGACTCCAAAAGCCATGTAGTTAAGAATAAACTCTTCATCACTTGAGGAATCTTCTTCACTTCCACTTTTACTTGATGAGGCATCCATCATTTTTTCTTTCTTCTTCTTCTTTGAATTAGTACACTCGATGGCTATATTACCAAACCCACTACATTCATAGCATTGAATGCCTTTTCTTGTAGGCTTCTCTTGCCTTGGCTCAATCTTCTTCTTTGAGTCAATCTTGTGAAGTTTCATAATCCTCTTGAATTTCTTCACCATAAGAGCCATCTCCTCATCTGATTCATCCTCCTCCATCTTTACTTTGGATGTCTTCAAAGCTATATTCTTTTGCTTCTTAGGAGATGTAGGTGTAGAAGTCCACCTAGACTCATAGGCTAAAAGCCTTCCAATCACTTCACTCGGCTTCATAGTCTTGTAGTTGCTATTTTCTTCCAGTGCCGTCATCTTAGACTCAATTCTCTTGGGGAGTGACCTCATGATCTTTTGCTTGATCCTTCTATCCGAATATGGGTCACCTAGTTGATGGCTTTGATTTATGATGTCCATCAACTTCACTTGGAAGTCATTAAAGCACTCGTCCTCTTCCATCCTAATTGTCTCAAATTGTACTTGAAAGACTTGAAGCTTAGAATCCTTGACCACTTCGGTTCCTTCATGAGCCATTTGTAGAATCTCCTAAGCCTCCTTTGCATGCCTAGTGTTTTGAACCAACTTGTATTGATTGTCGTCCATGGCACATAAGATGGCATGCATTGCCTTGTTGTTCCACTTGGAAGCTTCAAATTCTTTTGTGCTCCATTGAGACTTAGGCTTTGGTACTTCATCTCCATCATCATTGGTCATCTTCGGAAGAATGTACGCATCTTCAACCGCCATCCATGCACGGTCATCTATTTGTCAAATGTAAGACTCCATCTTGCCTTTCCATGAGGCATAATTATCACCTTTAAGCAATTGTGGTCTTATACTTGATGCTCCCTCTTTGCTCATCCCAAGCTCACTCATAGTGTTTGGGTTAAATGAATGAGATGCAAATGAGATGCAAATGAAATGCACCACACAAGATGCAAAAACAAGAATGCACAAGCAAGACACACACAGAGCACGGATCACCTAAGTATATCTAGGCACTGGCTCTGATACCAATTGAAAGTTCCCTAAAATGTTTGTGTCTATAACCTAGAGGGGGGGTGAATAGGTTTTAATCGAATTAATTACCAATTTTTCGATTAATCAATATTAACACAAATTACCCCGAGTATACAAGAATTCAATAAAATCAATTATGCTTAAAACAATAACAACATAAAATATTTACGTGGAAACCCTCCAAATGGGAAAAACCACGGGCTGATATGTGCACCACACTAAATCCTCAAATCCACTATTGAATGAAAGTTACAACCTAGGTTGACCTCCCGTCACACCCTCCAGTTACTAACCCTTTCACTCTACCCAACGGGCCTTAATAGTGATTCTTGATCTATTTGCTTGTGCCCTAACCACTTAGTCACAAGACTTAACCTCAATGAAGAGTCAAACACAACCTAAGTGAATATGATAAAATATTCAAACATACAAGTAATGCTAGGCAACACTAAATGCTTATCTAGGAATTTAAGAATGACACTAAGAACAATTCCTAGATATCAATGTCTAAATGAATGCTCATTAAGACTTAACTATATATAATTATGCAACAATATATCCTAGTTATCAAACAAAGAGCCAATCAACACATGTTGTCATAAAACATGGCAAGGACTATAATGCAATCACAAAATGCAATCAATGGGTCCTAAACAATATCTAAATGCAAAGCATAAAGATTTAGCTAGAAGGGCAAAATGGTCACAAACCCTAGCTATCACAAAATATAGATCTCAACCAACAATCAACAACCCAAACATGTTGTAAATGCAATTAAACTCAATAACATACATTTAATGAACAATAATTGCTAAACCTAGGCATACATGTCATAAGAATGGAACAAGAAATTCTAAGGCATGTAGAGATTACCTAGTCAATCAAAAACAAGAGAAACCATGCTTAGAAGATGCTAGATGCTCATGGATTGAAGATAGGTTGAGTAAAAATGGATTCTTGGGAGCTCTCTCTCTCTTGGAGTCAAATTCTCTCTAAAAGAAAAGCATGGTGAGTAAAGATGGCTTCTTGGACTCATACCAACCAAAGAGAGGAGAAGAGACATGTAAATAATATGCCCTACATGAAACTGTGTCATTTTGGATAAGGGGCAACTGATTCCCGTCATGACCGCTGTGCATACCGCGGCCTAGGCAAGTGTCCAGACCACGGTATCGCGAGCGGTGTGTCGCCTGTGAAATTCTGCTGTCTGGACAGCAGTACAAGCAATGTCCAGACCGGGTTGAGCAAGTGGTGCAACACTGGGAAACTCCGCTTGGGAGACCGCTGTGCATGCAATGTGCACAGGCCGCGGTAGCAGCAGCGAGCAATGTCTGGAGAACACCGCTGTGCATACCGAGGCGAAGGCAATGCACAGGGAGCGGTCCGTGCAGCAGTCAAGAGGAAAAAAACTCTTCTAAAGGAAAACTAAATGCAACAAACACCTAAGCAAGATTTATGGCAAAGAGGCACACAATTAAGGCAATTAAGCATTCATGCAAGATGATTAAAGACATGTATGAGAGTGTGTGTTTGCACTAAAAACTCTTCAGAAAAAGGTTAAGCAAGTGATATACCTTATGATGCTTGAGTTGGGTCTTGAGCAATGATGGCCTAAATTAATCCCCAAATGTGGTTGTCAATGAAATGAGCCAATGAAAAACTGAGGAACTTACAGTCATGTCACCCCTATGCACAATTTCCCTTAGAAAGTGATACTTTCTTTCAATATGTTCCACTCTCTTATGACTTCTTGGTTCTCTAGAATTAGCCACTGATCCATTATTGTCACAATAGATAGTGATCTGCTTATTCGTATCAGGAACCACTTCCAAGTCAATCAAGAATTGGCGGAGTCAGACAGCCTCTTTAGCAGTCTCGCAAGCGACAATATAATCGGCTTCCATGGTGGAATTGGTAATACAAGATTGCTTGATACTCCTTCATATGACTTTCCCTCCTTCAATAGTAAACACAGATCCCGATGTTGATCTCCTGGAGTCAAAATCTGTGTAACCAACAGAAACCAAATCCTCTCCAGAGTATACAAGCATATAATCTCTCGTTCTTCTGAGATACTTGAAAATATGCTTGACTGACATCCAGTGATCAGGACCTGATTTCGATTGAAACCTGCTAGTTATGCCCACAACAAAATAAATATATGGTATAGTATAGAGCATTGCATACATGAGACTTCCAACTGCCGATGCATATGGACCCTACTCATGAATTGCTCTTCATGCTCATTCTTAGGAACTTGTTCCTTAGAAAGTTTGATTACATGTCTGAAAGGTAACATACATTTCTTGGAATCTTGCATGGAAAACCTATACAAGATTTTATCTATGTATGAAGCTTGGGATAATGCAATCGTTTTATTCTTTCTATCCCTTATGACTTGGATACCAAGAATATAACTTGCTTCTCCTAAGTCCTTCATATCAAATTGTTTTGCTAACCATTCTTTTACTGATGTCATTGTTTTCGATGAGTAGTATATCATCAACGTAAATGACTAGGAAAATCACCTTTAATCCTTTTGTATACACAAGGTTCATCAAGGTTTTGAATAAATCCAAAACTTTTCATGGCTTGATCGAACCTTATGTTCTAGGATCTGGATGTTTGCTTCAATCCATATATGGATCTTTGCAACTTGCATACCCTTTCCTCTTGGCCTTTTTTAAGGAATCCTTCTGGTTGCTTCATGTAGATGCTTTCTTCAAGACTTCCATTTAGGAAAGTTGTCTTGATGTCTATTTGCAAAATCTCTTGGTCTAAAGATGCCGCAATGGATAAGAGTATCCTAATGGATTTAAGCATCGCAACAGGAAAGATGGTTTCTTCATAATCGATACCTTCATTCTGCGTATAACCTTTAGCTACCAATCTAGCTTTAAAGGTTTCCACCTTTCCATCCATTCCCCTTTTCTTCTTGTGTACCTACTTGCACCTAATGGGTTTTATCCCTTTAGCCAAGTCTACAAGAGACCAAACTTTGTTTTTGAACTTAGATTCAATTTCGAATTGCACTGACTTTTGCCATTGGCGACAATCAACATCTTCCATTGCTTCCTTGTACGTATAAGGATCATCGTCATTCAGAAGATTCTCTACAGATTCTCCTAAACCAATGTATCACTCGGGTTGTTTAACAACCCTCCCACTACGACAAGGTATAGTAGATTGTTGATCTTGTGTTGGTATGAAACTTACAATTGGGCTAGGTTGTGAAACCTCTTGTGGAATTGTATCTCCTAAAAGCTCATTCAGGACAATTCTACTTTTAGGCACAAAATTATTCATATAGTCCTTTTTCAGAAATTTAGCATTTATTGAAACAAATACTTTAAGATCTGAAGGGCTTGTAAAAATAATATCCCTTTGTTCCTTTTGGATACCTTACAAATATGCATGTTTCTGAATGGGACTCCATCATTTCTTTCTTTCCTTTTAACATGTGCGCAGGACATCCAAATATCATTAAGTGTTGTAAACTAGGCTTTCGCCCGGTCCACAACTCATGCGGTGTTTTAGGAACCGACTTAGATGGTACATCGTTTAGAATATACATTGCAGTTTGTAAAGCATATCCCCAAAAGAATTAGGGAGCGTTGAATAACTCAACATAGAACTAAACATATCCAAAAGAGTTCTATTTCTCTTTTCCGCCACCCCATTTTGTTGAGGTGTGCTGGTGTAGAAAACTAAGAAATTATCCCATTATCAATAAGATATTGCTGAAACTCACCAGATAGATATTCTCCACCACGATTAGACCTTAAGATTTTTATGCATTTCTCAAGTTGATTTCCTCTTTAGCTTTAAATGCTTTGAACATATCAAAAGCATCCAACTTTTGTCTCATGAGATACACATAGCCAAAGCTTGAGTGATCATCCGTGAAAGTGATGAAGTACTCATATCCACCTCTAGCTTGAATGCTCATACGTCCACACACATCAGTGTGTATCAATCCTAAACATTCGATGGCTCTTGTGCCTTTGGTTGTAAACGACCTTTTGGTCATTTTACCTTTCAAACAAGATTCACAAGTTGGTAGATCATCAACCTTTAAGTCACTTAGAGGTCCGTCACTTACCAATCTTTTAATCCTATTAAGGTTAATATGACCTAGGCGCAAATGCCATAGGTAGGTTTCATCTTTTCATAATTTTACTCTTTTATGATTAGGTTCCGTTGATCCTGTGTCTAACAAGTGAGAAATATTTCTAGGCAAGTAGAATAATTCGTTTTCCAATGTACCTTTACAAACAAATTTGTTATTCTTACTAATAATAAAACCTTTATTAAAAGTAACCGAATATCCAAATTTATTTAGACAAGAGACTGAAATTAAATTCCTCTTGAATTGTGGTAAATAATAAACATTATTAAAACTAAATGCCTATAAGAATCTAAACTGATTCTAATATCTCCCACTACACTAGTAGACACCAACGCTCCATTGCCTAAATGCAAGTTGAATTCATTCTTATTCAGTCTATTCCTTTGACCCTTTTCACCACAAAAGAAACATTTTCCTTTGATCTTGGTTACTTTCTTGGTCTCCTTCTAGGAAGGCTCAAGTTGCTTTCTCTTCTGTTGTCTCTTAACCTTCTTACGAGACTTTAACAGTAACAACTTACCAGGCATATGAATCTCTTAACCCTTGCCTTTCACAATGATTTTTTTTTCGCTTTGAACATCTTACATCAGGCCTTGCAAGGTGTATTCCTTATTATTCAAGGTGTAGTTCAACTTGAATTGATCAAAGGAATCTGATAGTGAGTTGACAATCATGTCAATTTTGGTCTCACTATCTATCTCAGCACAATTCAGTTCAGCAATGTTGAGATGTGTTATGACTTTCATCATGTGATCTTTCACACCCTGTCCAGGTTTCATCCTAAGATTCATAAAAGCAGTTACTGCCTCTCTCTTAGTCATCCTAGACCTCATAGGAAACATCTCCTCTAGATGTTAGGATTATGCTCGATAGCAAGAGTGTAATATTGTAATTAACAATCTTTTCATATGAATAAAGTGATTTCTAGTTTAACAAATCTTATAGCATTTATAGCTTAATTATTATAATTGTTAAAAGTAAATAATCATAAGGTCAAAAGACTATAAGAGAAGAAGAATTGTTCACACATCTAGATATGTATGAGGTAGACACAATTCTTTAGTTAGTCTTGAATAATATTCACAACTTACGATAGAAGGTTAGACAACTTTATCTTGTCAAAGTTGTAGATTCTTTTGCTAGCATTTGAGTGGGATCAAATGTGTTATGATGAGTTTAAAATCATCAAAGTGTGGTGCCTTTGGGAAAAAGAATCTAGTGCACTGGGTGCATTGAATAGGATCAAAATGAAATACTTTATCTAGAACCGTCAATGGATAAAAGTTTTCATTTGAAGACAATCGGAGAGTCTATCTAAATCCTGATATAAATGATGGACTTATGGTTGCAAGTGTTATCATTTGATCTATCAATAAGTACGATTATATAGCATAGTCTATCCTCGATAGTTTGGTGGTATTCATTTGTCAATCAATAGAGGACTTCATTTATAGATAAGGACATCGTGGCTCCATTTATTGAATGAGAGTAGAATACCATCATATGGATGTTTTGAGGTATTGGATATTAAATCTTAACGTTAAGTTTTCAATAGTGTCTATTGAAACATGGCTTCTGGACAAGTCAAAATATCCAAGCTCAAAATGTCGTCATATGAGTAAATATGGTAACTTGGAGAGCTATAGGCGGTCTATGAGCTCTTGGCGATTACTGGTATTCTTCACGAGGATACATGTTCTCCAATAAAGTTGTCTAGGGTATGAATGAGTAACATCAATTTATTCTATCTTTATTTAAGAGTTCAATTTTAGTTCTTTAGTGGAATGAACTAAAATTAAATAGATTGTACCTAAGTGAATCATTTGTTGATTGTGATTGGGTTGTGTCTATTGGAGCTTAAATTTAGATAGCCCGCCAAGATCCCCAATCCGCACGAACTTGCATGGATCACTTGATATATTCTACCGGACCAATTTAGGGGTCCATCTAGAATTGTAATAATGCATGTGAACTTGTTTCTTTTTGTAAGAATAGGTCTAGTTCACATGTGGATTTTTTATTAAGGTCCAATGGATTTAATAAAATAAGAAAAATAATATATGGCCTTTATACTAGGTATGGGTGGCAACGGCTATGGTGAATAGCTTAAATATATTATTTTTATTTTATTTTTATTTAATTAAATAGAAATTAATTAATTTTTTATTAATTAATTATTTAATTAAAAGTCAAAATCTTTTCCTAATAGGAGATTGTCTCCTAAAACTATACTATTGTTGGTAGTATAGTTAATGTTAAAGACTATATTTGATAAGTAGATAAATAAATGGAGTTATTTATCTAATCAAATTAGGAAGTCTTTAATATGGTTACAAATACACTTTTGAGTTGGATTAGGAGTCTTGGTGTCAGGATAGAATTCCTTTTTGAAAAGGATTCTTAACCACCAAGTAAATCTACCTAAGGAAAGAATTCTTAACTACCAAGTAATCCTTCTTAGGGAAGGATTTGTGATCCTAATCTATATCATATAAAATTTGGTCAGCCCATATATATATACAAAAGGATAGAATTTCTTTAAGATAAGGATTCTTAACTACCAAATAAATCCAACTAAGGAAAGGATTCTTGCCAACCAAGTAAATCCTTCTTAGAAAAGGATTTATGATCCTATATATATGTGTGTGTGTGATTTTCGGCCAGCCCAATGAATTTTATGATGAAAATTTCGGCCATGCCTAGGTAATTTTCAAGAGAGAATTTGGCATAGCAAGAGAGAATTTTGAGGGAGAAAAATTAGTTTTTGCTCTAGACAAAATTCGATCAACTCATAGATAAAGGGTGTGGAATTCGGCCAAGGAAAAAAGAGAAAAAGAGAAAAAGAGAACGTTTTTATTTTCGATAGTACACTAGTATCCTTTACATCGAAAGGGTTTTGTGTACATCATCGAATCAAGGTTCACGCGAGTTTCAATCAAGTTGATTGATAATTCACAAGTGACCGGACGTTCTTGGATTTTTCTCGTGGAGGATAATTGTAACTAACAAATAAAAGATTTTTTACTTTGTCTCTATCCTCAGGAATACAATTTAAAGAAAGGTAGCCCACACTCCAAGGTGATTCACATTCGTGATTGGATTGGAAGATCTTGTGGAATCAATTCGGCGCTTGTTCAATCGTCACGTGAAAAAGGTACGATACTTTTATATACATCAATTAATCTAGGGTTAAGGTTCCCGGTGCATAAAAGGGAATTTTTTTTATTTATATGCAAACCCTAATTTCTTTTTTTCTCACGCTTCTGTTGCGTTTCTAAACAATTTTTTCCCTACAATTGGTATCAGAGCTTGGTTGTACCCTTGATTAATTGATGTATGTGTTCGTGAATCTTTTTCTTTTATTGTATGTATGCATGTTTTAGAAAGAGATGACACTCTAGGTATTCACATATATATTTACATTGGAATGTATGGATATATATATGTTTTATATGTGGATTGTTATTGCTCAATTTTGGTCCTAGAATTTCAATGTAGTTTTGTTTTGGGATTGTAACAAGAAGGGTGGTCTATTATCGCCATAATTTCCTTCTTGGTAGTTGCTAAGTTTTTATTTTTATTTTGTTGTTGTAATAATAAAAATAAAAAAAAACTGCAGTATTTTGTTATGTAAATTCTTTTGTAATACATTCAAGTTTCGAAGACTCGAAGGTTTGAAGAATTAGAAGTAACCGGAACAAGTTTGGGACCGTGAGAGCCATAACAACGAATGTGAGTGCGAAGAGTGTACAACCACGTTTGTTGTGGCATGGGCTGCGCACGGCAGCCCTTGTTGTAGCCATGGGTTGCGCATGCAGCCCATCATGGGCTTGTGACATGCGCACGCCCATGGGTAAGGGCAAGGGGTGCGCACGCCCATGGGAGGTAACCGATGGAGTCCGAAAGACTAAGGTCACGTGAAGACTTGTTCGCCAAGAAAGGAGTTCTTGTATTCCAAGATATATGTAATTTACTTGTTTTTCTAAGATGGACCAAAATTGTAGCTATTAATATTTTTGTAAATATTGCAATGTTTGTCATTGTTTGATAACATGTCATATAGAATAGGAGTGCCACTCATATATCTCTTTTGGTATGAACATGCATTGAATGGTTTAAGTATCTAAATTGGCATCTAGATAACTTGGTAAATCCTTCTTTGGAATTCGATCACACTCCTTAAACAATTGAGTGGGAGAAGGTGTTTTGGAACACCTACGGCCTCCAAGTTTAGTTGAGCTTTATGTTTCGTGAATAACCTCCCAAGAGGTATTCATGAATGGAATTTAGCAAGATACTTCCTTACAAGGATAGACTAGACAATTAGCCCAAATGATATCTACTCCCAAAGGAGGGATATTCATGAGGGATTATATTAAAGGTCGATAACTTGGTAACACACTCAATGTGAGTTTATGAATATCCTCCCAAGAGTTCTTGTTAATAAAATCACAAGGCTAAAAATAAAATGTTGGTTGTTATGTTAACAATTAGGTGGGACCTAGTCCAACTAGTAAATATTGTGAACTCCCAAAGGAGGCGTGACATTTATGGGTGTTGGATCACCGTTGAATTTTTACAATTGAATTATTTTATTTAATTCAAGATAAATATTTAAAAGTGCTTTATCATGATTATTTACTTATATAATTTTTGTTATTAAAAAGAAATCATAACCTCATCCCTAATCAATATCCTAAAATGATAATATTTTAAACTAATGATAATTATGTCACTTGGAAAAGGAATATTGGGTTGTTGTTGTAAATTGAAAAGTATAAGTTCATTCTGTATATTCCTTAACCACCAACACTAATGAATCTACTCAGGAGCAAAGAGATGAGTATCAGTAGTGGAAGTCTTTAGAAAAGATGGCTAAATGTACGTTACATTATGGCCATCATCTCCAACGTGTTGCAACAACAACATGAAGGAATGGAGACTGCTGCCGATATTATGATGTCTCTAGACAAGGATTCATATGGTTGGTAAAGTTGCTACTGTTAAGACCCGTTAGAAGGTCAAGAGAAAACAGAAGAAAAAGCAACTTGAGCCTTCTTAGAAGGACACCAAGAAAGTAACCAAGATCAAAGGAAAGTGTTTCTTTTATGGTGAAAAGGGTCAAAGGAATAGACTGGATAATAATGAATTCAACTTGCATTTAGGCAATCGAATGTTGGTGTCTACAAGTGTAGTGGGAGATATTAGAATCAATTATGATTCTTATAGACATTTAGATTTAATAAAACGTTTATTATGTACCACAATACAAGAGGAATTTAATTTCAGTCTCTTGTCTAAATAAATTTGGATATTCGGTTACTTTTAATAAAGGTTTTATTATTAGTAAGAATGACAAAATTATTTGCAAAGGTACATTGGAAAACGGTTTATTCTATTTGCATGGAAATATCTCTCACTTGTTAGACACGGAATCAACGGAACCCAATCATAAAAGATTAAAATTATCAAAAGATGAAACCTACCTATGGCATTTGCGTCTAGGTCATATTAACCTTAATAGGATTAAAAGATTGGTATGTGATGGACCTCTAAGTGACTTAAAGGTTGATGATCTACCAACTTGTGAATCTTTTTTAGAAGGTAAAATAACCAAAAGGTCGTTTACGACCAAAGGCGCAAGAGCCATTGAATGTTTAGAATTGATACACACTGATGTGTGTGGACCTATGAGCATTTAAGCAAGATGTGGATATGAGTACTTCATCACTTTCACGAATGATCACTCAAGATTTGGCTATGTGTATCTCATGAGACATAAATCAGATGCTTTTGATATGTTCAAAGCATTTAAAGCTGAAGTAGAAAATCAGCTTGAGAAAAGAATAAAAATCTTGAGGTCCGATCGTGGTGGAGAATATCTATCTGGTGAGTTTCAGCAATATCTTATTGATAATGGAATAATTTCTCTGTTTTCTGCACCAGGCACACCTCAAAAAAATGGGTTGGCAGAAAAGAGAAATAGAACTCTTTTGGATATGGTAAGGTCAATGTTGAGTTATTCAACGCTCCCTAGTTCTTTTTGGGGATATGCTTTACAAACTGCCATGAATATTCTAAACGATGTACCATCTAAGTCGGTTCCTAAAACACCGCATGAGTTGTGGCCTAGCAAAAAACTAGTTTACAAAGGATATTTGGATGTCTTGCGCACGTGTTAAAAGGAAAGACAGATAAGATGGAGTCCCGTTCAGAAACATGCATATTTGTAGGGTATCCAAAAGGAACAAAAAGATATTATTTTTTTAGTCCTTCAGATCTTAAAGTATTTGTTTCGACAAATGCCAAATTTCTAGAAGAGGACTATATGAATAATTTTATGCCTAAAAGTAGAATTGTCCTAAATGAGCTTTTAGGAGATACAATTGCACAATAGGTTTTGCAACCAAGCCCAATTGTAAGTTCTGTACCAACACAAGAACATCAATCTACCATACCTCATCATAGTGGGAGGGTTGTTAGACAACCCGAGAGATACATCGGTCCAGGATAATCTGTAGAGAATCTTCGGACGATGATGATCCCTATACGTACAAGGAAGCAATGGAAGATGTTGATTGTCGCCATTGGTAAAAGGCAATGCAATCTAAAATTGAATCTATGTTCAAAAATAAAGTCTGGTCTCTTGTAGACTTGCCTAAAGGGATAAAACCCATCGGGTGCAAGTGGGTATACAAGGGGAAAAGTGGAATGGATGGAAACCTTTAAGGCTAGATTGATAGCTAAAGGTTACACACAGAAGGAAGGTATCGATTATGAAGAAACCTTCTCTTCTGTGGCAATGCTTAAATCCATTAGGATACTCTTATCCATTGCGTCATCTCTAGACCTAGAGATTTGACAAATGGACGTCAATACAGCTTTCCTTAATGGAAGTCTTGACGAAAGCATTTTAATGATGCAACCAGAAGGATTCATTGAAAGGGGCCAAGAGGAAAGGGTATGCAAGTTGCAAAGATCCATATATGGATTGAAGCAAGCATCCAGATCCTGGAACATAAGGTTCGATCCAGCCGTTAAAGGTTTTGGATTTATTTAAAACCTTGATAAACCTTGTGTACACAAAAGGATTAAAGGCGATAAGTTGGTTTTCCTAGTTCTTGACGTTGATGATATACTACTCTTCGGAAGCGATGTAGGTGTATTAACATCAATAAAAGAATGGTTAGCAAAACAATTTGATATGAAGGACTTAGGAGAAGCAAGTTATATTCTTGGTATCCAAGTTATAAGAGATAGAAAGAATAGAACGATTGCATTATCCCAAGCTTCATACTTAGATAAAATCTTGTCTAGGATCTCCATGCAAGATTCCAAGAAAGGTATGTTACCTTTCAGGCATGGAATCAAACTTTCTAAGGAACAAGTTCCTAAGAATAAGCATGAAGAGCAATTCATGAGAAGGATTCCATAAGCTTCGACAAAAGGAAGTCTCATGCATGCAATGCTCTGTACTAGACAAGATATTTGTTTGTTATGGGCATAGTTAGCAGGTTTCAATCGAAGCCTGGTCCTGATCACTGGACGACAGTCAAGCATATTTTCAAGTATCTTAGGAGAACAAGATATTATATGCTTGTATACTCTGGAGGGGATTTATTCCCATTGGGTATACAGATTCTGATTTTCAGTCAGATTTTAACTCCAGGAGATCAACATCAGGATCTGTGTTTACTATTGAAGGAGGGGCAGTCATATGGAGGAGTATCAAGCAATCTTGTATTGCCGATTCCACCATGGAAGTTGAGTATTTAGCCGTATGCGAGGCTGCTAAAGAGGCTGTCTAGCTCCACCAATTCTTGATTGACTTGGAAGTGGTTCCTAATGCGAATAAGTAGATCACTATCTATTGTGACAATAGTGGAGCAGTGCCTAATTCGAGAGAACCAATAATTCATAAGAGAGGGAAACACATTGAAAGAAAGTATCACCTTTTAAGGGAAATTGTGCATAGGGGTGACGTGACGATTACCAAAATCGCGTCAGTAGAAAATCTAGCGGATCCCTTTACGAAGGCTCTTCCTCAAAAGAGTTTTGATGGGCATCTAGAGAACATGGGGATGAGAGATATGACACATTTGCTATAGAGCAAGTGGGAGATTGTTAGGATTATGCTCGATAGCAAGAGTGTAATATTGTAATTAACAATCTTTTCATATGAATAAAGTGATTTCTAGTTTAACAAATCTTATAGCATTTATAGTTTAATTATTATAATTGTCAAAAGTAAATAATCATAAGGTCAAAAGACTATGAGAAAATAAGAATTGTTCATACATCTAGATATGTATGTGGTAGACACAATTCTTTAGTTAGTCTTGAATAATATTCACAACTTAAGATAGAAGGTTGGGCGCCTTTTTCTTGTCAAAGTTGTAGATTCTTTTGCTGACATTTGAGTGGGATCAAATGTGTTATGATGAGTCTAAAATCTTCAAAGTATGGTGCCTTTGAGCAAAAAAATCTAGTGCAATGGGTGCATTGAATAGGATCAAAATGAAATACTTTATCTAGAACCATCAACGGATAAAAGTTTTCATTTGAAGACAATCGGAGAGTCTATCTGAATCCTGAAAAAAATGATGGACTTATGGTTGCAAGTGTTATCATTTGAGCTATCAATGAGTACGATTATATAGCATAGTCTATCCTCGATAGTTTGGAGGTATTCATTTGTCAATCGATAGAGGACTTCATTTATAGATATGGACATCGTGGCTCCATTTATTGAATGAGAGTAGAATACCATCATATGGATGTTTTGAGGTATTGGATATTAAATCTTAACGTTAAGTTTTCAGTAGTGTCTATTGAAACATGGCACCTGGATAAGTCAAAATATCCAAGTTCAAAATGTGGTCATATAAGTAAATATGGTAACTTGGAGAGCTATAGGCGGTCTATGAGCTCTTGGCGATTACTGGTATTCTTCACGAGGATACACTTTCTCCAATGTGGTTGTCTAGGGTATGAATGAGTAACATCAACTTATTCTATCTTTATTTAAGAGTTCAATTTTAGTTCTTTAGAAGAATGAACTAAAATTAAATAGATTGGACCTAAGTGAATCATTTGTTGATTGTGATTGGGTTGTGTCTATTGGAGCTTAAATTTAGATAGCCCGCCAAGATCCCCAATCCACACGAACTTGCATGGATCACTTGATATATTCTACCGGACCAATTTAGGGGTCCATCTAGAATTGTAATAAGGCATGTGAACTTGTTTCTTTTTGTAAAAATAGGTCTAGTTCACATGTGGACTTTTTATTAAGGTCCAATGGATTTAATAAAATAAGAAAAATAATATATGGCCTTTATACTAGGTTTGGGCGGCAATGGCTATGGTGAATAGCTTAAATATATTATTTTTATTTTATTATTATTTAATTAAATAGAAATTAATTAATTTGTTGATTAATTAATTATTTAATTAAAAGTCAAAATCTTTTCCTAATAGGAGATGGTCTCCTAAAACTATGCTATTGTTGGTAGTATAGTTAATGTTAAAGACTATATTTGATAAGTAGATAAATAAATGGAGTTATTTATCTAATCAAATTAGGAAGTCTTTAATATGGTTACAAATACACTTTTGAGTTGGATTAGGAGTCTTGGTGTTAGGATAGAATTCCTTTTTGAAAAGGATTCTTAACCACCAAGTAAATCTACCTAAGGAAAGGATTCTTAACTACCAAGTAATCCTTCTTAGGAAAGGATTTGTGATCCTAATCTATATCATATAAAATTCGGCCAGCCAATATATATATACAAGAGGATAGAATTTCTTTAAGATAAGGATTCTTAACTACCAAATAAATCCACCTAAGGAAATGATTATTGCCAACCAAGTAAATCCTTCTTAGGAAAGGATTTATGATCCTATGTATATATATATATATATATATATATATATATATATGTGTGTGTGTGTGTGTGTGTGTGTGATTTTCGGTCAGCCCTATGAATTTTATGATGAAAATTTCAGCCATGCCTAGGTAATTTTCATGAGAGAATTTGGCATGGCAAGAGAGAATTTTGAAGGAGAAAAATTAGTTTTTTCTCTAGACAAAATTCGATCAACTCATAGATAAAGGGTGTGGAATTCGGCTAAGGAGAAAAGAGAAAAAGAGAACGTTTTTGTTTTCGATAGTACACTAGTATCCTTTACATCAAAAAGGTTTTGCATCGAATCAAGGTTCACGCGAGTTTTAATCAAATTGATTGGTAATTCACAAGTGATCGGACGTTCTTGGATTTTTCTCTTAGAGGATATTTGTAACTAACAAAGAAAAGATTTTTTGCTTTGTCTCCATCCTCAGGAATACAATTTAAAGAAAGGGAGCCCACACTCCTAGGTGATTCACATTTGTGATTGGATTAATTAATCTAGAGTACGATACTTTTATATACATCAATTAATCTAGGGTTAAGGTTCTCGTTGCATAAAAGGGAATTTTTTTTATTTATACGCAAACCCTAATTTCGTTTTTTCTCAGGCTTCCGCTGCGTTTTTAAACCATGTTTTCCTTACACTAGAGACATCATTATATTGGCAGCAGTCTCCATTCCTTCATATTGTTGTTGTAACTTGTCGGAGATGGTGGCCATAATGTAACGTACATTTAGCCGTCTCATTTGAAGACTTCCACTACTGATACTCATCTCTTTGCTCCTGAGTAGATTCATTAGTTTGGTTGTTAAGGAATAGACATAACGAATTTTATGTTTTTCAATTTGCAATAACAATCCAATTTTACTTTTTCATGTGACATAATTATCATTAGTTAAAGTATTATCTTTTAGGATGTTGATTAGGGATGGGGTCATGATTTCTTTTTAATAATAAAAATTATATAAGTAAATAATCATGATAAAGTACTTTTTAATATTTATCTTGAATTAAATAAAATAATTCAATTGTAAAATTTCAACGGTAATCCAACACCCATAAATGTCACGCCTCCTTTGGGAGTACGCACAATTTACTAGTTGGACTAGGTCCCACCTAATTGTTAACATAACAACCAACGTTTTCTATTTTAGCATTGCAATTTTATTAACAAGAACTCTTGGGAGGATATTAATAAAATTACATTGCGTGTGTTACCAAGTTATCGACCTTCAATATAATCCCTCACGAATATCCCTCATTTGGGAGTAGATATCGTTTGGGCTAATTGTCTAGTCTATCCTTGTAAAGAAGTATCTTGCTAAATTCCATTCATGAATACCTCTTGGGAGTTTATTCACGAAACATAAAACTCAACTAAACTTGGAGGCCGTAGGTGTTCCAAAACACCTTCTCCCACTCAATTGTTTAAGGCGTGTGATCGAATTCCAAAGAATGATTTACCAAGTTATCTAGATGCCAATTTAGATACTTAAACCATTTAATGCATGTTCATACCAAAAGAGATATATGAGTGGCACTCCTATTCTATATGGCATGTTATCAAACAATGACAAACATTGCAATATTTACAATAAATATAAATAGCTTCAATTTTGGTCCATCCTAGAAAAGCAAGTAAATTACATGTCTTGTAATACAAAAAACTCCTTTCTTGGTGAACATGTCTTCACGCGACCTTCGTCGTCCGGACTCTCTCGGCTGCCTCACATGGGCATACGCACCATTGGCCCTTACCCATGGGCGTGCACATGCCACAAACACATAAAGGGCTGCCATGTGCAGCCCATGGCTTCCATAGGGCTGCTGTGCGCAGCCCATGCCACAACAAATGTGGCTGCGTGCTCTTCGCACGCACGTTAGTTGCTACGGCTTGCACGACCCCAAACTTGTTCCGGTTCTCCTAATTATTCAAACATTCGAGTCTTCGAAACTTACGTGTATTAAAGAAGAATTATGAATAAAAATACTGCAGTTTTTTTTATTACAACAACAAAATAAAAAAACTTAGCAACTACCAAGAAGGAAATTATGGTGATGATAGACCACCCTTCTTGTTACAATCCAAAAACAAAATACATTGAAATTCCAGGACCAAAATTGAGCAATAACAATCCACATATGAAACATATATATATATATATATCCATACATTACAATGTAAATATATATGTGAATACCTAGAATGTCATCTCTTTCAAAAACATGCATATATACAATAAAAAGAAAAAGATTCACGTACACATACATCAATTAATCATGGGTACAACCAGCCTCCGATACCAATTGTAGGGAAAAAAACCACCCGCAGCGGAAGCGTGAGAAAATTTATCAAATTAGGGTTTGCATACAAATAAAAATTTCCCTTTTAATAACAAGAACCTTAACCCTAGATTAATTGATGTATAAAAATTGTATCGTACCTTTTTTTTTCATGCCGATTGAACAAGCGCCGAATTGAATCCGCAAGATCTTCCAATCCAATCACGAATGTGAATCACCTAGGAGTGTGGGCTCCCTTTCTTTAATTGTATACTTGAGGATGGAAACAAACAAAATCTTTTTCTTTGTTAGTTACAATTAATCTCCAAGAGAAAAATCCAAGAACATCCGGTCACTTGTGAATTATCAATCTAATTGATTGAATCTACCATGAACCCGATTTGATTTTGTACACAACCCTTTTGATGTAAAGGATACTAGTGTACTATCAAAAACAAAAATGTTCTCTGTTTCTCTTTTCTCCTTGGTCGAATTCTACACCCTTTATCTATGAGTTGATCGAATTTTGTCTAGAGCAAAAACTAAATTTTTCTCCCTTAAAATTCTGTCTTGCTAGGGCAAATTCTCTCTTGAAAATTACCTAGCATGGCCGAAATTTTCATCATAAAATGCTTAGGGCTGGCCGAAAATCACACACACACACACACACACACACACATATATATATATATATAGGATCATAAATCCTCTCATAATAAGGATTTACTTAGTTGGCAAGAATCCTTTCCCTATGTGGATTTATTTGGTAGTTAAGAATCCCTATCTAAAAGGAATTCTATCCTTTTGTATATATACATGGGCTGGCCGAATTTCATAGGATATATATTAGGATCACAAATCATTTTCTAAGAAGGATTTACTTGGTAGTTAAGAATCCTTTTTTTAGGCAGATTTACTTTGTGGTTAAGAATCTTTTTCAAAAAGGAATTCTATCCTCAACCAAGACTCATAATCCAATTCAATAGTGTATTTGTAACCATATTAAAGACTTCCTAATTTGATTAGATAAATAATTCCTTTTATTTATCTACTTATCAAATATAGTCTTCAATATTAATTATACTACCAACAATAGTATAATTTTAGGAGACCAACTCCTACTAGGAAAAAGATTTTGACTTTTAATTAAATAATTAATTAATCAACAAATTAATTAATTTCCATTTAATTAAATAATAAAATAAAAATAATATAATTAAGCTATTCTCAATAGCCTTGCCACCCAACACATGTATATGGGTCATATATTAAAGTGACCCATGCAAGTTTGTGTGGATTGGGGATCTTGACGGGCTATCTAGATTTAAGCTCCAATAGACACAACCCAATCACAATTAACAAATGATCCACTTAGGTCCAATCTATTTAATTTTAGTTCATTCCACTAAAGAACTAAAATTGAACTCTTAAATAAATATAGAATAAGTTGATGTTACACATTCATACTCTAGACAACCTTATTGGAGAAAGTGTATTTTCGTGAAGAATACCAGTAATCCCCAAGAGCTCATAGACCGTCTATAGCTCTCCAAGTTACCATATTTACTCATATGACCACATTTTGAACTTAGATATTTTGACTTGTCCAGAAGCCATGTTTCAATAGACACTATTAAAAACTTAACGTTAAGATTTAATATCCAGTACCGCAAAACATCCATATGATGATATTCTACTCTTATTTAATAAATGGAGCCACGATGTCCATATCTATAAATGAAGTCCTCTATCGATTAACAAATAAATACCACAAAACTATCGAGGATAGACTTTGCTATATAATCGTACTCATTGATAGCTCAAATGATAACACTTGCAACCATAAGTACATCATTTATCTCAGGATTGAGATAGACTCTCCGATTATCTTCAAATGAAAAACTTTTATCTATTGACGGTTCTAGATAAAGCGTTTCATTGTGATCATATTCAATGCACCAAATGCACTAGATTCTTTTGCCCAAAGACACCACACTTTGATGATTTTAGACTCATCATAACACATTTGATCCCACTCAAATGCTATCAAAAGAATCTACAACTTTGACAAGATAAAGGTGCCCAACCTTTTATCTTAAGTTGTTAATATTATTCAAGACTAACTAAAGAATTGTGTCTACCTCATACATATCTAGATGTATGAACAATTCTTCTTTTCTCGTAGTCTTTTGACCTTATGATTATTTACTTTTGACAGTTATAATAATTAGACTATAAATGCTATAAGATTTGTTAAACTAGAAATCACTTTATTAATATGAAAAGATTGTCAAATACTATATTATACTCTTGCTATCGGGGATAATCCTAACAATAAACAGTTCAAAAGCTTAACGATTAGAAAAAACCCTTGCACAGACAAAACTAAGGAGACGTCCTCTTTAACTTGTGTAAGGACTCGAACATATGATCATGGTGAGCCTTGATGTAATGTTTGCGTAACAACCGAGTATAAAATACGAGTATAAATCTACTTGCTTGTTTCAAGATGGCTCGGTTAATAATATTAACTAGTTTAATAAGATACTTGGCACGAAGAAATAGCATTAGCCAGTTTAACAAGATACTTGACATTAGAAAATTGTTCCGAGTAAGTGAAACCATTTTAAATAAGATACTTGGTGAAGTTACTCGGGCAACAGAATTAGCCAGTTTAATAAGATACTTGATACGAAGAGATTGCATTAGCTAGTTTAATAGGATACTCTGCATTTAAAGAATCAGATTATTACCCAATTAAAAAAGATAATTCGACAAAATTAAGCAGACAACAGAGAGCCAGTTTGAATAAAAAGTACTTGGCGTTCCGAATAAAACAGTAAGCAAAAATAAGAAACTTCATTGATCGAAATTTTTACAAGACAATTTTACAAAAATGACTAAGACTAAGACGACGGTTTGGAACCCTTACCAACACTCGGGTCAGACACCATCTCATACTTATGAAATAGGCTTTCATTCTAAGGTCAGGTGAATGTTTCAACCAAATCATCCATCCACTGGCTATATTCTGCTCCAAGGACCGGGTCAACATCAGGTGACGAACCATCCACACAAGACTCTTGACTGACATAGAAGGTCGAGAGAGAATGCTCTGACGGGACCTCTAAATGCATAGGATGAGGCTCTTTGCCTAAGCTCACCATTCCTTCATTTAAGTTCGAAGAGATTTCGAGGACCGATCCATGTGGTTCTTAATCGACAACTCCCAGTTGGTTCGAGCTTTATCAGTTGCCCGATTCTTGACCTTGAAAAATTCACCAGCCGAGACCAGCCCCCGGCTGAAATTCCTGAAGAAGCAAGGCATCATAAGCCGGACACCTTTTGAAGCGGTAAACCCCTTAGACCTCAAGTTCTATCCTAGCTTCCTTTGAAAGAGATTTGACCGTCAAGATTTGGCACTGAAAATCTTTGATTTTCTGCTCGTAAGATGACATGGCTTATTCAACCTCCTGTTCAACATTAAACATTGACTCTTGGGTAGCAGACAGTAAATTTTGAAGAGAAACAACCTTCTCTTCTACTGCATTGGTCGGGTAAACACCTGGGCAGAGCTCACCTCACTTTGATAAGCTGCTTCAACCCGAGCACGACTATCCTCACTCTTCTTCAGCTGAGCTTTAAGACGCCTTATCAGATCGGCTTGATGTTGTTACGTCTGAACCAACTCAGCAAACTCGGCCACCACCTGCTAGAAAGGTTGAGTTAAAAATCTGACAGGCATTACGATAACAGTTAAGATTAGAGACTTACATAGGAGGCACTATTGAAAATATTTTCGAGACGAGTGGTCGGGGAACCATCCTTGAAACGACTCCAATGGTTATCCCAAATGAAGACCCGACCAGAAAACAATGCTCTTAGCATTTCCTATGGAGTGGAATAATAAGGGTCACCCGAGGCATCCGCCCTATTGTCTTCAGCCTCGAAAGGAAAAGAATCCCTGTTAAGGTTTGAAGTTTCCGCTTTTCCCCCAGACGCTTCAACTTGAACGCTTGGGGAAACTCCAACCTTGGTATCATCATCACTTGATTCGACAAACGATACCACCGAAGGGACTTTATAAAGATGAATGAGAGAGTCAACCATCTTCCTTTTTTCAGCCCGAGTACGATAGAAGCTGAGATCAGCCGTGAGATCATCATGATCATCAACATCAAGAAAAGATTCAAAGAAGCCAGGATCAGGATTTACTTGTTCATCTAAAGGTTTTCCAACTCCATCTCCATCCCCGATAGAGAACTATTTGGTAGGAGCCTCATCAATCGGGGACTTCGGCACACCAGACACTTCGGCAAGACAATTTTCTTGCTCGTCATCATCTTTAGGCAACTTCTGGGCATTGGCAGTTTCAGCAGGGCTACTTAGACGGCTAGATTCCCCCATGGTCGGCTGAATGACCTCTTTAGGGACGTACTCAGGAATCTGCTCACCAACCTCATTAGACTTCTCATCCGATTCAGGTGGAGCAATGTCTTACTTGCTTTGGTAAGAAACTTCTTTTTGGCTTGCTTGAATGATCAATTTCACCTGGCGAGCTTGAACGTCGCAAACGATGTCCGAGTCATACACTAAACACAAGATAAATAAAGAACCAAGTCAGAAATAGTAATATAGAGGTGAAATAGAAGCAAGTAAAGAACTATACTTATATCGTCAGAGATAACCTGAAATCTGACTAAAGAAGCCAAGCTCTATCATCTTCTTCTCACTAAAAAGATAGGACTTGCTCCTCTTTTCCAGAGTACGCATTGAGGCCCGAGCAAGTCTTGTTAGCTCAGCATCAGTGAAGATGAGTGTTTTCTTGTTCCATGCATAAAGAGAATAAAAAAAACGGGGGACCTTTAATACCTCCTGATCTTCCCTAGATGAGAGAGTAACCTCAAGACCCAGATTCCCCCCAGCAAAAAACCAGTTTTTCTTCCAATGCTTGTTTGAATAAGGGAATCCCCATACAAAGCCTCTCTTCTTAGGGTCTGAAGAAATATCAACTCCTCGGTTTACTTTGGTCCCATCAAGGACCCAATAATCTGGCAGATTTGACATAAGAAAATAAGTTCCAGTCCGACCAAATTGCCTTAGTGTATAAAAAGCCTTATTTCACTCAGAGAAGGTGGAGGCAGGTTCATCCGACTCTACATATGCCACATGTACATTAAAATCTTATAGCCATTTGGGGCAAGTTGGGCTGGAGCGATCCCTGCTTTGGCCAGAAACCAAGCAATGAACGACTGGAGAGGAAGAGTTATACCACAGCAGAGTTGTTAGGTTTTAGATTTGTGTTGGCTTGATTCCATAACAAAACTTCATTTCTTTGTAATGCTTAGTTGCTTAAGTGGTTCGTGATGATAAGAGCTTCAAGGAAGAAAAGAAACTTTTCATGATTCAAAGTTCGTCTTCAAGAGGATTGGTTCTATTCTTGTATGCTAAGGTATCAAGATTCTTATTCTTCTTACAAGGCGTAAGCGCACACACACACAATTCATTCATATGTGTCCCTGCTTAAATGTGCATCATTAAATGTGCACACACACACAATTTTCATACATTTGTGTCCCTGCATCGTATCATGTTATTTGGTATAATATATTCACACACTTAAAGTTCAATGCTCATGCATTGGTATGAAAGTAACATGTTTTGGAAAATGCATGATTGGAAACTATCTGTATGTAGTTTACATTCCTGTGTGAAATGTGTTTGTTTGTTTATATGTTTGTATAACATGGATCTTGAACTTAGTTTTAGTCTTATATTATTCATGATTGAGTTCCGGTCATTTCGGTTACTCATACTATTAATTTCGAGTTCTAAATCAAAAGATACTACACTTTCAACTCATGTTGCATACATTGTCTTCGTCTTCATATATCGAGTCAAATTTTAATTTTCTGGGTTGAGTATCTCATATGTCCATGTCCTTGAGGGATTCCTAGTTTGTAATCTTCAAACGGATTCAAATTCTGAGTTTGGAGGCCAAAGAACGGTCGAAGAACGTAAGAGGAGCACAAGGGAAGAGGTGCGATGGCACAAGCCATCACTTGGCACCATCCCGAGATGGCGCGCGGCCATCTCAGCCCCAAAGCATTGTTGCCTCAAGATGCCCATGCGCCATCTCGGGGAGGCACTAAGGCATGAGGTAAATTTGGTCTTTTGGTTTGTTTCTCTTTGAAACCTCTACTTCCCTCTCATTCAAGACAAGTTGAGAAAAACGAATTTGAAGAACAAGTGCAGAATTTTTCTCTCAACATTTTGATTTTTTGTTTTTGTGATAACTTCTTCATTTCTACTCCGAATCACTTGATTCAAAAACCGATTTCGAGTGTCTTGAAGATTTCTACAAACCCCAAGCATTTATAGAACTAAAGTATGTCTAAATATTTCGTTGTGATCAGATCTTCAGTTCGTGATTTTCATCCTTGTTGATAAAATCATCTTCTTCTTAGTTTTCTTCTTAGATCTTATTATTGATTGATGCCTTTTGATTAAGAAGCATGACTAAGATGATTGTGATATCATTTTTTGGTTTGTTGATTTGATTTTCAACTTTAGCTAGATTTGTGATAAGTTGATTGATTTGTGCTAAACTTGATAAACATGAAATTGTTTTCTAGAAATCTTTTGTTCTTATGCTTGATTGACTATTTCTAGATTTAATTTCATTTTCTAAGAACTAGGTCTACATCAATTGGTATATTCATTTCATGGATTTGGTTCTTAGTTTATAACATTCTTAGGTTGTCTAGATACATTTGTGATTGCTCTTGAAAGTATAATCTAGTCATCTAGTTGCATGTCCATAGAATTTGTTGATCATCATTTTCTATGCTGAGTGCTTGTTTGCGTTTTGCATTCATGATCACTTAGATGCCTTGTGAAGAGGTAGAAAGTCTCATATCTTAGAGTGATTCTTTAATTTGAGTAATTTGAAGTCTTAGCTAGAGTCGGGAGGACTTGTATAGCTAAGCAAGTGGAAGTCTCGACAAGAGGTGTGAGACCTCGGATTCTTGAGCAAGGAAGTCTTGACTAGAGTCTGGAGGACTCGGATAGTTGAACAAGAAGTCTTCCCTAGGGTGGGGAAGATCCGGATAGGTGTGCAAAGAATCTTCCTAGAGACAGGAGGTCTTGGAAAGGAAGTCGGCTTAGTAGATCACTAGGTTCAAGGATAGAGTGAGAGTGATAGCTTGGAGAGCATGTGTTGATTGCTTGAGTGTGTACCTCTTTTTGAAATAGTGGATTTGCTTTTGCCAGTGGTTGTGGTATCAACCCGTGGATGTTTCCTCTTCGGAGGTTTACCACGTAATTATTGTGTGTCATTGTTTGCAATTTTCATTAAGCATTATTAAAATTGCATTGTTTTAAAAGAAGACAAAATTTGGATCATATACCTATTCACCCCCCCCCCCCCCCCCCATATTTACACTATAAAGATAAAGGGAAATTTCAAGAGCATGGACCCATAAATCCCCACCATGCCCGGAGGAGGGTTCCATGCGGCTCTATCACCAGTAGGAGCCATTGTAACCGAGTCGTCTAGGTCAAATCTAGCACGATACTTCACGATCTCGTCTTCCCACATCAAAGACACTCGAGCGATCAAGAGAAAAGGGGATACGTGATGCTCTAAACCCCACTTCAACATCCCTCTCATCAATGGTTTGTTCCCTGATTTCAATGCTGCCCGAGCTATGTTTGTGGACCTCGTGTTTACTCTGATGTTTTCCCATCCTGGGTCGAAGAGGAACCCTATGGTCATAAATGATAGATTCATAACTAGAAGATTCAGAACTGGATGATTCAGAACTAGAACTTAAACGAACGTCAGGGTAAAGCCCGGAAACATCAACACCTAAAAAAGGTGGCTCGTTAGAAGGAATTTCCCCCAATAATCTACGAACACAAGAGACTAATTGAAAATCTCCACACTCAAGCGCTTCGAAAGCTATAACGAAAAGGCGCTGTCGTGAAACAGGATCCATCAAAACTAACCTTTGAAATGAAAAGTAAAAAAAACCTGGAAAAACTTCAACGGAGAATTGAGAAGAATCTCTACGTAAGAAATATGGGTTGAATGTTTATGCGAAAAGGAACCGGAATAGTTCCTTTTCGGTTTAAAAAAATTATTAAAAAACAAAGACGCAAAACCCTAAGGTCTCAAAAAGCGGGAAAAAAATCAAAAAAGAAGGATTTGAAGACATAGGCGGCGCATCAGGAGATCCGCATGTCGTTTCTCATAATTATTACTAGGGAAATGAAGCAGGCAGAAGACACGTGTCAAAGAAAGAACTAACCAAACCGTCAGAATTCTGAAACGTCGCAATCAATAAGATTTCGTGTAAAGAGCCAGATTACATTCTTGTGGTTACTATAAAGACACGTCATTACAGCAAAGCGTTGTTCACAGATTGATATTTCCGGTATTAATGAAGCATAGAAGATCAAAGGTTCGATTTAAATACTTTCGCCAGAAATAAATTATTACTTGGCAAAAATATTTTAAGGGGGTATTGTTATATGTGTATTTTTGTTGAATGTACATGTCATTAACAAGGAGGACAACCCCTTAAAATTGCCAGGTGGATATCCAAATAGGCATCCAGAAAATATCCCCCAAGACATCACTAAGGAATATGAACCCGAGTAAGTGAAAATACAAGTATTTGACAAGACCTACTCGGGACCAGGTGACGTTATGCTCTACTCGGGACAGAAATGAGAAACCTGAATAAAGAAGTCCAATATATAACTCGCATGTAAACCAAGAGTCATACTAAAATACGTAAAGATATTCACGTCAAGAAGAATTCTAAGAAGAATAAATTACCAAACAAGAAATAGGTTCCAAATCACGCAACAACTTTACTTCTTCAAGAAGACTGCACATTTATAAGGAAATAAAGTCCTAAACTGACTGTATCTCCAGAGTTCCATTCGATTTCCATACAATCTCCAAAATAGAAAAGAAGTAAAAGACGACTCCAACAAGCAACCAAATCGTAACTGAATACAAAATTCTTTCAATACTTGTACAACAAGGATTAGGGTTCTATGAAAATATAAATAGACCCATTATCTCATTGTTGAGGGGATGGAAAAAATAAATATACAGAATCACACCTAGAGAGAAGAAAGAGAGATCGAATGGTGTAATTCTTTATTTCAATAGTGAATTTTGGCTCGATTGTTTATTCAATTACTCATTGATGTTTCTCCGATCACCGGAGTTTTACCACGTAAACTCATGTTTAACTAGCTTCAAATTGCGTTCTCTTTATCTTTTTCTTTGACAGGTCACAACTAAATCCAATCTTGTTGACTTTATCACCCATCAAGAAATTGGCGTCAACATGGTTGATGGATGATGGGTGTGTGGATTTACTTTTTTGGAGAAGGTTTAGATATACATGGGTCGGCGGTGGGTTTGGAGTTTCGATTGTGTGGATTTTTGATATGAAGAAGAGGGCTTCAGAAAGAGAAGGGGATCAGCGGTGGGTTTGGAGTTTGAGTGGTGATTGTTCTTCTGAAAAACTGATGGAGTCATAGAGATGGGGATTTGGGTGGTTGGTTTTGGATCTTAACGGTGGTAGTGGGTTTTTGGGTTTCATTTTGTTTTGAAGATGAGTTTTAATTTTTTTTTAGATCCGTCCATCTCATGTGATGAACGATGGAGACCTAGATTGGGTCTCTACCAAATAAAAAAAATATTCTGTATTTTTTTTATTTATCCATATTAAGAGGATGTAAAGACATATTTGCCCTCGGTATGACCTCAAGTGAAGGCCACATGATAAAAAATAGACAGAAATTAGTAATTCGTCAGTTTTTATAAATTTATGAAAGCTCAAAGGGGTTAATGCCAAAAAAAACAAATTTAGGAGATATTATATAACTGCGCTATAAATTTAAGGGGTTAATGCCAAAAAAAACAAATTTAGGAGATATTATATAACTGCGCTATAAATTTAAGGAATACTGGTTCTATTAACCCCATTATTTTTAACATGTTTTAAAAAGGAAAGTCATTATTTACGGGTTAAAGAATCAAAGCAAAGTTTAATACAAGTCACAAACAGAGATAAGATTGGGTGATAGGGCAAGTACACAACCTATCATACTCACAATCAGTGATCTCCACTCCATTTATATGAGAGAAAATAAAAAATAGCCATGGAAAACATTAAACTTTTGTTTGTAACCACTTTTGAAATTTTATTTGTTAATTGCCACTTTTTAAAAAAAAAATCAGTATATGTCCATAAATTATAAAAATACCCCTGGATTTGATTTTTTCTTTAAAACTGAAAACAAACTTGAAATCATGATTAAAATCTGGAACCAAACTTGAAATCACAACTAGGAACTTGAAACTTGAAATCTTATTTTAAAAAAAGAAATTTTGAAACTTGAAATCTTGCTTAAATTGAAAGGTTAAAACTTGAAATCTTGACTAAATTGAAAGTTGAAACTTGAAATATTCTGGGTTTTTATGTTTTTCGTTTTCAAATTTTGAAACTTGAAATCTTGCCTAAATTGAAATATTGAAACTTGAAATCTTGACTAAATTGAAATATTCAAACTTGAAATGTTCTAGGCTTTTAGGTATTTCGTTTTCTTCCATTTTTTCCTACAGATCTACTCACCGGTGGAGGGGGAGCTCGACGGCACTGCTGGACAGTCGTAAAGCCCAAGCGATGGCACTCCAGCAAGCCGTCGATGACTTGTGAGAGAGAAAGGAAAGGAGTGAGAAAGAGAGGTGAGTGAAAGAGAGAGAGAAAGAAGAAAGAGAGAGCTGTGGGAGAGAGAATAGAGGTTAGGTGAGAGAGAGAGGAGGCTGGCGACGATTCGCCGGTCTTCGTAAGGATGCCGGCAATGGTTCGCCAGCACACCACCGATGGGAGAAAGAGATCGGTGAGAGAGAGAGAGGAAAGGAGAGAGAAAAAAAAAAGAGAAAAGAGAGAGAAAATCTTTGGAGATGGTTTTTATATGGGGGCATTCAAGTAATTTCTCAAAAAAAGTGGCTATTAACAAATAAATTTTTATATGTGGTTAAAAACAAAATTTTCATAATAGTTGTGGTTAATTTTAACAATTTCCACCATTTATATTTATAAAGAATAATAAAAATATGAGTAAAGTTAGATATCACACCTAAAATCATAACTCTTCCACTGTAACATATTTGACAGCTGATGTATCAATTAAATAGTAAATACATATTAATAATGATTTATCTCATTTATTTATATATTCGTTCATCAATTAACACCTTAACTACCACATATGTATATATATGTTGTATACCTAGCATTTCCCATTTAAAAAAAAATACTTGGGTACTGACTCTTGTATTTTTATTGGAAGAAAAATCCACTACCAACCCAATGTATTTAATATCAAACACTGTAAATAGTTTTTTTCATAAATTAAAACGTAGGGTCAGTATCTTGGGTACTTACTAATCAGTACTTAAATATTGCCAAAAAAAATATACGAATAAATTAATACTAGAATATCTTTGAGCCTCCAAAATGTAAGGTTAAGGCCAATGAGTTTACTTTACCTGCTCTTTTCGCCACGTCAACGCCACTTGCCGCCCTTATTTAACGGAGATGCCACGTGTACTTTCATAAAAATAATTTAGGCTATGGATGGTTCTACACCACTTGTTTCTCGTAGGACTTTTTAATAGGACTTTTTCTTTTTAATATTAACTAGGTTTTGGATTACATGCAAGACATATGTTTCTATAAATACCCGAGTCTATCTTTACAAAATAAGAAAATAAAAACAATATAAATATATTAATATTGTTGAGTTTTACGTTGTTAATTGGTACAAAATTATAAAGTTCATTCATTAAAAGACTTATAAATTTTAATCATTTTCTTCAACTCTTTTACAACGTAATTCATATATTTGAGTAATAATTTAGTTGTCAATCATACAATCGAAGTAATTAAGTACTTCAAAATTCATAGAAAGCAAAACTATTTCACTTTCAATTGATCTAAAATTTAACAAATATTAATCTATATCTAAAAACTCACCTGTAAAACTCGAAGCAAAATCGGGTTTTGAAGCAAAATTGGGTTTTGTTTGGTAAGCTTCTGGTGTCTCTTTTTCTCTCTTATTACACCATTGTATCTCCTCTGTTTTTTCTAATTTTATTTAAATAAATTTTAGAAATTACTATACAATCTTTGTTGTATTACTATTACTAAAATATGTCTATTAAGTAATTCTAAAAACTCGAAGACTTGTATTTTTCATTTGACTTTCAAAGAAAATATAAGGGATGATATAATTAAAATCTTACTAAAATAGATCTATTAAGTAATAATATAAATTTTAAGGGTTGTATTTATAATTTTACTTCCAAATATATTTGTTTAATAGAAAGTGTCGTACATAAATTTTATCAAACGTACACATCATTGACAAGGAGGATAAAATTGTCAGGTGGACATCCGAATATGCATTCAGAAAGTATCCTACAAGGCATCACCAAAGAAGAGAAGCCCGAGTAAACAAGTATTAAACAAAACCTACTCGGGGTCAACTGACGTCATATACTACTCGGGATCAGTTAAAGATGCTCGGGGCTAGTTGATGACATTTTCTACTCAAGATCAGATGACATCATTAGAGACCAGCTAATATCGTGTTCCACTCTGAACAAACATGAAGAAAACTGAATAAAAAACCACGCGCGTAGCTCACGAGTCGAGTCATTAAAATACGCGAAGATACCCATATCAATGAGGAATTCCAAGAAGAATAGAATACCAAATAGAAAGGGTTTTAAATCAGGCAACAATTTTATTTCTTCAAAAGGACTACGCTTTTATATTGGAAGATAGGAAAATTAGAGAGAAATTTTTTGCACTAGTTTTTCAAGTTTTTCTTCTTGTGAAAGAAAGAGAGGGTAAATAGGTATGTGTAGGGAAAAGTAAAGAGGGAGAAGACCAACCAATGGGAGAGGGACATCTCTACATCCTATTGAGGTGCATGGCCCTTTATAGGGGCAAAAGGTCTCCTTTCCCGTGAGGCTTCACGCGCCTCCAAAGGAAAGAGGTGATGGCCCCTTCCATTTTCCCTTTGAGTCCCCTTTCATTCTTTGACCTCCAAAGTTCAATTTTAAATATATTTTCAAATTACCAAATGGGACTCCCTTATATACAAGGATGTTTAGAAAAATTTCACAAAAAATATGGAATTCAATTTGAAAATCAATGATGAAAACCATGTACGATCAAGACATAGAAGGTTCATAAACTTTCTAATTTGAACTTGAAACTTAATGAATGGGTAACCAAAATGACCGAAACTCAATAAGGAATACCATAAGCATAAATTCAAGTTCAAGATCATACAAATACAATAAAATAAATACAATAATACACAAACATGTAATTTCTTAGATATAGTCCTAGAATATGCAATTTACAAAAATTGTTAATTTTAAATCTAATGCATGTGCATACATGAATAGGTGTGTGTATGTGTTATACCAAACTTTCACAACGATGCAAGGACACATATGAATGTTATGTATGTGTGTGCCTCAAAACCTTAAAAGAGAAAAGAGGTCTCGATATACCTTTAGTTATGCAGTTAAGCTCATTTCCTCTTGAAGACGAACTTTGCATGAGAAGTTGTTTTTCTTATTTGAAGCTATTATAAATCACTAACCACCTAAGCAACTAAACATTACAAAGAAAGAGAGTTTTATTATGGAATCAAGCCAACAAAAATATAAAACCTAACAATCTCTCCCTTTGGTTATTCCATGATAAAACCTCAACCTCACCGTACAATAATCACTCATGGTTGATTGCATTCTCACATCCTCAAATTACAAAGAGATGTCTAGACTAGAATGTCTTCATGTCTTCATGTCTTCATGTGTCTTCAAGAATCACTTATTTGAACATCAAAGCACTAATGAGATAAACATGACCAAAAAATCAAAAGATCTTCCAAAGAAGATTAGTGAGATATTTTCACATAAAAAAAATAAGAAACAAAAAATAAGACTCCCCTATCTCATATAAACAAGAATTCATTTTCTCCTTCTAGGACTCTCCCTTAGGACAAGAATCCTCCTTCTTAATACCAGAGGTTCATCCTACACATGGTAAGGAATACATTTCTCCCTTTTTTTGTCAAGGAATGGACAAAGAATGCATAATGGAATTATGAGATAATATTCAAACAAGAATATAGAGAACTAAGTTAAACAAACCAAGCTCCCCTTTAACATATGCTCCACATTTTGATCAACAATTAAACTTGTTCACAAGCGAATCACATAATCACATATTTCAAGAATAAAAAATATTATATCAGTACTTTTCAAAGTTAAAGACAGAATCATAGCTTTTCATTGATCTCTCAAAAGAATAATCTCTCTTTGCTAATGAATCAAACACAATGAGCAAAACATGTGTGTTTGTGGAATGCTTTAAGTAGATATAAAAAGAGTAATTGTAATATCAACATGCAAACCATATCAACATCTATCCATCTAAAGCTTTTTCGATCAAGGTCAAACCGATTATCCTCTAGAATTTTTTCTTTAATAGGAATAGATTTCAATATATGAGCGTGTGTGTGCATATGGCTCATCATCCCATTTTTATTTTTCAACCCGAGCATTCACAATTTTCAACTATACTTCTTTAAGCCTTCTTCATTTTATTTATAGGCTTTGAATAAAAACAAATTGATTCTTTTCAACACTTATTTGATTTTTTTTGGTTAAAACAGAAACATATACACTTTATGACGGCTTTCGCTCATCACAAGGTGTAGCCCTTTCCTACATTGGGCAGCTACACAACTAAAGTGTGTAGCCCTTTTCATGAAGGTGCTCATTGAGTTCTATGTATTTGCTAAGTAAAATGGATACTAACCATAGGTCATCTATCATGTACTAAGCAATAAACCTCAAGACGCATCCATAATCTACACATTTTCAAACTCAACTACTCAAACTTAGACATTTAAGAGAAACATTAGTGTACTTTTGTAAAACAAGATTTTAAAGCTCTAGTGCATTATCTAGAAACAATAAAAGTTATTTGCTCAAGATCATTACTTCTCAAGTGAGTAGCACTCAATGAAATTGATATTCAAAAAAAGTTTGCTTATCAAGCCACTCACAATCACATATAGATATCAATCAATACAAATCACGCCAATGAATCTTCTAAGAGATTTAAATCCCTCTTTGTCCAATGATAGTGAACAAATCCGCAAGCTGATTTTTAGTAGGCATATGCACAAGAGAAACAATATAATGTTCAACAAGTTCTCTAATAAAGTGATGTCTAATATCTATGTGCTTGGTGTGTGAGTGTTGAACCATATTTTTAGGGATGTTAATGACACTCATATTATCACAATAGAGAGTCATTTTACCTTGTTCAATCTCATAAACCTTGATAATTTGCTTCATCTAATAAAATTGTGTGCATGCACTTCCGGCCGCAATATACTCGGCTTTGGATGAAAAGAGACAGACTAAATTTTACTTCTTACTTTGCCAAGAAACAAAGTTATTCCCTAAGTAAAAGCAACCTCCCAATGTGCTTTTACGATCATCAATGTTTCCTACCCAATCCGTATCACAATATCCAACAATAATATCATTAGTGTCAAAGGAATAAAACAAGCAAAGATTATGTGTTCCTATTATGTACCAAATGATTCTTTTAACGGCTTTCAAGTGAGACTCTTTAGGATTAGCTTGAAACCTAGCACACAATCCAACACTAAAAAAAATATCTGGTCTACTTGCCATGAGGTAGAGAAGGCTACTTATCATGCTCCTATAGAGACTTTGATCAACACTTTCTTTTTCATCTTTGTCAAGATTTAAAGTAGTACTCATGGGTGTTTGAAAATAGTTTCCAGTTTCTTAACAAGATTTCTAGCATATTTGGATTGTGTCAACATAATTCCATCACTAGATTGTTTCACTTGCATACGAAGAAAATAATTGAGATCACCCACCATACTCATTTCAAAATCACTTGAGATGACATTAACAAATTCATCAACCTTGGTATTACATGTAGATAAAAAACAATGTTATCAACATATATTTGTACGAAAAAAATATCATTATCATGATGCTTGAAAAACAAAGTTCTATCAGTACTACCTCTCTTATAGTTGTTCTCAACAATATATTGAGTTTATCTATCATTCCATGCTCTAGAAGCTTGCTTAAGCCCATAAAGAGCCTTTTTTTTCAATTTATACACATGATTAGGAGAGTGTGGGTCTACAAAACCTTTGGGTTGTTCAACATACACTTCTTCTTGAAGATAAACATTAAGAAATGCATTTTTGACATTCATTTGAAACAATTTAAATTTCTTAAGACATGTAGTGGACAACAAAAGTCCAATGGACTCAAGACGTGCAACGGGTGTAAATGTCTCATCAAAATCTACACCCTTAACTTGAGTGTATCCTTGAGCCACTAGTCTAGCTTTGTTTCTTACAATCTTGCCACTCTCAACGGTCTTATTCCTAAACACCAATTTTGTGCGAATCACATTAATGTCTTTTGGTCTAGGAACTAAGGACCACACTTCTTTCCTCTCAAATTGTTTTAATTATTCTTGCATAGCCCTAACCCAATACTTATCAATTATAGCCTCATTAATATTTTTGGGTTCATTTTGAGATGTGTAGCAAGCATAAGAAATTTGATTAGCTAGTTGCCTTCTAGTTCCTTCATTCAAATCACCTATGATGTCTTCTTAATAGTGCAGGTTTCCAAGTCTAGAGTTAGAGGTCTCAACATTTTTCTCATTATCAAGCACATCATTTTCTAACCCTTGACCTCCTTCTTCAATCCCACTATCATTGTCACCATTTTGACTAGAATCACTATGAGAATCCTCACTAGAATCATAACTAATCACATCAATAGGAGTCTTAGTGTTATTCAAAAGACTTTCTTAGGTTCATTAGCACTTTTATCATCACACAAATTTAGCATGAAAGTCATCTATCATTACATTGATAGACTCCATAATAGTCTTAGTATTCAAATTGAAAACTCAATAAGCATGACTATTAGCAGCATACCCAACAAAAAGACCAACATCACTTTTAGCATCAAATTTTCCTAAGTGATCTCTATCATTCAAAATAGAGCACTTACTCCCAAAGATATGAAATAAACTCACATTGGGCTTCTTGCCATTCCAAAGCTCATAGGAGGTTTTTTTTGTGCCGAGCCTTCTAAAAACTTTATTAGAGACATAACAGTCAGTATTGACCCATTTCACCCCAAAGGTTCCTAGGGACTTTATTGCTATTGAGCATGACCCTACCTATCTCATGCAAAACACGGTTCTTCCTCTCAACAACACCATTTTTTGAGGAGTTCTAGGAGCCAATAACTCATGTGAAATCCCTAAGTCATCACAAAAATCACAAAATTTGGCATTTTCAATCTCATTCCCAAGATCACTCCTAATGCGACATATTTTCTCAATTTCTAGACCTTTTTAATTTTGAACTTGCTTACAAAATTTCTTGAAGTAATCAAAAGTTTCGATCCTGTTTATAAGAAAATAAACCCAAGCAAACAGAGAAAAATCATCAACACATACGAAAATGTATTTCTTGTCATTAATGCTTTCAGTTTGGATTGACCCTATTAGATCCATGTGTAAAAGTTCTAAGGGCTTCTCGGTAGCAAATTTAGTTCTTTTTTTATGAGAAAATTTAGTTTGTTTACCAAGTTGACAAGGTTCACAAACTCCATCAAGCTTATTACAAAGAGAAGGTACACCTCTAACATTGTTGTATTTTTCAAGCTTCTTTAAATCTTTAAAATTCATATGGCCTAATCTTTCATGCCATAATTCAAGCCTGTTGCAATCTTTAGCCATATTACAAGTTAGAGGATTTATCTCAAGACAACAGCATTTATCAAGAGATTTTTTGACTTTCAAAGCAACTTTTCCCTTTTTATCAATTATACTACACACATCCTTGTTAAAACCAACTTCTTGAAAAATATCACACAAATGTGTAATGCTTATTAGATTAGCTTGGAGACCATCTACATACAAAGTATCTTTAAGTTTAGACAATTTGGGGATACAAATTGTTCCCTTGCCTAGAACTTGCTTTTTGGTACCATCACCAAAAGTTACCCAACCACCATCCTTCATAACAAGTTTCTTAAAGAATTCCCTGTTACCAATCATATTCTTAGACCATTCGCTATCTAGGTACCATGAATAGGATGAGTTGGCTCTAAGTGCATGTTGTGCAATATGGCATTGTGTTATGTGTTTTCTAATCCAAACTTTCTTAAAATGCTTCTCATTCATACTTTTATTAGCATGCTTTGTTAGGCACTTTGATTCTATTAGTCACATTTTCAAACAAACCATTATAAACTTTCTTATACTTAGTAGAATGAGTCACAGCACAATTTTTCACAAACAAGTCATCAACAACATTTTTCTCAACATGATTTTCCAAGGTCTTCCTAGGTCTAATTCTAGATCCATACATGGATGATTGCCCATGACCATTCATCAAAGACATATCACATAAGTCACTCTCATACTTGCATTTTCAAATGTACTCATAGCAACTAGGTCTTATATGTCCTATCATATTGCAATAATGACAAATAGATACAAATTTGAGAGGATTACCTTTAGCTTGAGCACTTGAAGCATTATACCTTTTCACTTTGTTACCTTCTTGATGTAGCTTCCTTGATGCTTTACCTTTTGTATGAGAACATGAAGATTGTTGTCATTGGGTTTGTTAAGATTTTCTTTTATTGCTCCTTGATGTAGAGACACCTCCGGTAGCATTCACGGCTTTACTGTTAGAAAGAGTACCTACACAAACTTTATCAGAAGCTTTGACAAAAGTATATTTGTTAGATGAAGGTGTAACCCTTTCATTTATATAATCTAACCCTCTTTTGTCACTTGGATGTTTTCCACTCTTGATGAGATTTTCAACTTTATGAGCACTAGATGAAAACTTACTCATCATCTTATTGAACTCATCAAGTTTGGCACTAAGGATTTTCTCTTGACTTTCATGCTTGCTAATTTTGACTCTAAGTTCATTTTCAAGTCTCTTAGCGCTATCAAGAGAATCATCTCTTAGCTCAATTTCATATTTCAAAATTCTTAGTCTTTCATTACTATATTTCAAATTGTTTTCTAGACAAAGGATTTTTTCTTTAAGCTTTTTGTTTTCTTTTAAGAAAAGTTCATGAATTTCTTCCAACACCTTTTTAAGAGACCTAATTATTCTAGAGATTCTTTCTTTCTCTTGAACAAGATCTTTCATCTTTTGATCTTTTAGAATAATAGGCTCATTTTCAACACTAGAAGCCTTGAAGGAGAAAACTTCCATAATCATGATTAATCCACAACAAACACAAACACTCTAAGAGATCTATCTAATCACTTCTAGACATCCCCTCTGATACCAAATGAAAAATTCCTTAACCACTTATAGTGTTAAATATACCTAGAGGGTGGATGAATAGGTATATCTCATAATTTTTGCAATCTCTTTTTATTATTAATAAATAGAAATACACAAAGAAATTTTAACAAGTTGATTGATTCAATCAAGTGAATGTGATTTCAAATAAGCAATGAATAAATCAATACAATCTAAGGAAAATAAAACGCAAAAATCAACACAAGGATTTTTATATGGTAAAACCTCCGAAGAGGAAACATCCACGGGTTGATACCATAACCTGCAAAAACCTTTCACTAGTAAGATAAAAGGTACAATCTATCAAGTGTTCACTCCACCTTGAAAGCTACCCTTCAATCCTACACAATGAAAGAATGTCACTTTGCACAAATCGAAGAATCACTCTTCAAAATGGGACTTCCATGCTCAAATCAAAGAATCACTCTAAGAAATGAGACTTCCATGCTTAGCTATCTGGATCACCTCGATCCTAGCCAAGACTTCCAATGCCTACACTCTAAGAAATGTGACTTCCAATTCACAACTTTAAGAATCACTCTCCAAATGTGACTTCCAATGCTCAATCCAAAGAATCACTCTAAGGAATGAGACTTCCAACCTCTTCACAAGGCAAGTGATCTAAGTGAATGCAAATGATGCAAACACACACAACATAGCATATATGATCAATATATCCTATGGAAACTAGAAATGAATCTATAAACACAAATCACTTGTACTCTTGTTTGTAATCCAGAGAATCATGCAATCAAGCAAATGATGCAAGTTCATACCAAATATGCTATTTTAATGAATGAGTAATTTGAACTTCCTAATTTGAACTCGAAACTTAATGAATGAGTAACCAAAATGATCGGAACTCAATGAGGGATATCATAAGCATGAATTCAAGTTCAATATCATTTAAATACTATAAAATGAACTCAAGAACACATGAGTTTGTAATTTCCTAGATATAGTCCTAGAGCATGCAATCTACAAAAATTATCAACTTTAAATCTGATGCATGTGCATACATGAATAAGTGTGTGTATGTGTTATACCAAATTTGCACAATGAAGTAGGGATATATAAGAATATTATGTATGTGTGTGCCTTAAATGCCTTGCAAGAGGAAAGAGGACTCTATATACTTTTAGCTATGCAATTAAGCTCATTTCCTCTTGAAGACAAACTTTGCATGAGAAGTTGTTTTTCTTCTTTAAAGCTCATATAAATCACTAACCACCTAAGCAACTAAACATTACTAAGAAAGAGAGTTTTGTTATAGAATCAAGTCAACACAAATCTAAAAACTAACAATCACAAACAAACCCAATCATGTCATCATTACACATAATAATGCAATAAAAAATTATTACTAAAAATACTTTGCATTAAAAATGAATTCTTGGACTTAAAGAACAAGAAATGAAGATGAGCTGTTTGTTCTTACTTACCTAGTCAAGATTGACGAAGAACCATGGATGATTGATGTAATGGATGCATGGGTTTTGGGTTTGGAGAGTTAATAAAGCTTAAAAGAAGCTTTCTCTATCTCAAGACTCTCTCTTTCTCTCTCTATGGTTTCTATAAATGTTGGAGAGTTGGAGAGGAAGAAGAGAAAGATGGGATTTTATAGTGACCAAAAATGAGTTGACGTGAAAAGACCATTTTATCCTATCAGGTGCAATCCAGCAGTAACATTCGGCGATCAGTGTTGCCGTCGATCCAACCACCATTTTGCACCAGACATTATAGACGTAATACAGCGGTCAACTTCGGTAGTCACCTTACCGTCGATTAAACCTGTGAATCATAGTGGATTCAAACAGAGCCCATTTAGCGGTCACCCAAATCGTCGATAATAATCGGTAATCATAAATCAGAAACTTTGGTTTCAAACGGTGGTCTATTCGGTGGTCACTATAACCACAGAACAACACCTAGAAGGGACAACTTCTAGAAGGGACAACTTCTAGAAAGGTAAACACCGCGCTAAAAACTTAAGCACACCAATGTGTAAGTGTGGATGTTTCTGATCAGTCATCGGGAAACGAATTACACCACACAAAACAACACTTAAATCTAGAAGTGAAGTGCAAGTGTGACTGTGAAAGAATGCACACACGAGCAATAAGGAAAAAATGCATGTCAATACAAATGCATGTAAGTGTGTGTGTAATGTGTAAATGATGCACATATATAAGCAGTAAAGAACATAAATGCAAGGTGAACAAAGCACGCATAATGTGATAGTGTACACCTAAACTCTTAAAGAGACAAAGTCAAGTGAATATACCTTTCCTCTCGAAGTCATGGAGATGCTTGAAAGCTTGCCTTATGAAATTGTACAAACGCGGTTAAATTGCCTTAAGCTAACCTAGTGGGGGGGGGGAAGGGGGTGAATAGGTTTTTACACCTTTTTTTCAATCCCTTGAAACAAACTTTTGTTTGTCCCTGTAGCTAGCTTGAATAACAATACTTAAGATAATAAAACATATATGTATTATCTGACCAAATATTGTCAAACAAGTTTACAAGTTGCTAGTGAAAGACTTAACAAATAAAACTAAAACAAACAAAACTTGTATCCTCAATATTATTCAATATGTACAAGTATACCACCATGATCAAACATATACAAATATATCAAAGTACACATACAAAAATATTTACAACTTTGATCAATTGAAGTTCTTTCTTATCACATGTAACAACAATCTTGTTCACAAGAATATCTAGAAATGAAGTTTGGGAAACAAGATACAAACATATATATACAAGTATATAAGACAGAATGATAGAGATAGTTGACACACTATGTTTATATGGAAAAACCTCCGTAGAGAAAACATCCATAGGTTGAATACAACCATCGAGTACTTTTATTTTTGGAAAGTAGACAAGACATTCCTCAAAAGTGACCAACAAATGACACACTCTATATTGGACTTGACGTCTACCCAATCCCTATTGGTAGATTGGAAATTCCTCAAAATTGATCAACAAATGACACACTCTCTATTAGAGTTCAGTTTAACCAATACCATTAAGAAGTTAAAAATTCCACAAGAATGATTAACAAATGACACACTCTATCTATGGACTCCACCGTATCTTAATATCCTGGGTCTACCAATAAAAGTTCTACTTTCTATCTAAGGCTCCCTTGCCTCTAGAGGGTTTCTCTTTGCTTGATTATTCAGACCTCATGTCCTAATCAAGACTCCTTGCTTAGCTATCCAGACCACATGTCCTAGCCAAGGCTTCATGCCTTTTACAAGGACTTCCTAAATGTGATCAATGAATGCAAAAATGTAAACAAGCACTCAACATAGAATATGATATTCAACACATTCTATGGGAACTAGACATAGACATGAATATAAAAAACAAATGTAGTCTAGATGCTAATCATGAATAAGAATTATAGAACATGTGAAAACACCACAAAAACATTTGATTCCTAAAATCATTCATGAAACTAAAACTTGATATTCTTTTGATACTAAAGATATTCTTGTTGGCTATTGTGATACGAATTGGGTGGGAAACATTGATGACCATTAAAGCACATCGAGTGGTTTCTTTTATTTAGGGAATAACTTGGTCTCTTGGCAAAGTAAGAAGAAAAATTCTATCTCTCTCTCTTTTCTCGAAGCCGAGTGCATTGCGGTCGGAAGTGCATGCACACTACTTCTTTGGATGAAGCAAATCCTCAAGGATTATGAGATTGAACAAGATAAAATGACTCTCTATTGTGATAATATGAGTGCTATTAACATCTCTAAAAATCCAGTTCAACACTCACGCACAAAGCACATAGAATTTAGGCATCATTTCATTAGAGAACTTGTTGAACATTCTATTGTTACTATTGAGCATATGCCTACTAAAAGTCAACTTACGGATTTATTCACTAATCCTTTGGACAAATAGGGATTTAAATCTCTTAGAAGATTTATTAGCATGATTTGTGTTGATTAATGTCTATGTGTGAATGTGAGTGGCTTGATAAGCAAAACTTTATTAAATATTAATTTCTTTGAGAGCTACTCATGTGAGAAGTGATGATCTTGAGAAAATAGCTTTATTGTTAATAGATTGCACTTGAGCCTTAAAATTTTGTTTTTATAAAGTGTATAAATGTTTCTCTTATATGTTTAAGTTTGAGTAGTTGAGTTTGAAAATATGTAGATTATGGAAGCATCTTGAAGTTTTTTACTTAGTACATGATAGATGACTTATGGTTAGTATCCATTTTGCTTCGACATCTACATAGAACTTAATAAGCACCTTCATGAAAATGGCTACATACATTGGTTGTGAAGCTGCCAAATGTAGGAAATGGCTACATTATTGAGATGAGTGAAAGCCATCATTAAGCATTTATGTTTTTGTATGTAAAATCAAAGAGGTGTTGAAAAAGAATCAATAAAATAAAAAAAAATAAGAAAGCTTAAAAGGAGTATAGCTGAAAAATTACGATTGCTCAGGTTGAAAAATAGAAATGGAAAATTAGCCATATGCATACACAAGTTCATATGTTGAAATCTATTATCTTTAAAGCAAAAACTTCTGAATGATAATCGGTTTGACCTTGATTGGAAATGCTTTAGATGGATAGGTGTTGATGTGGTTTACATGTTGATATCACAACTGCACCGTTTATATATGCTAGAAGCATTCCACACACACACACACACACATGTTTTTGCTCAATGTGCTTGATTCATTAGCAATGAGAGATTATTTTTGAGAGAGTAATGAACATCTATGATTCTCTCTATGACTTTGAAATTTTTTGATATAACTTCTATTATTGCTTGATATGTGTGATTGTGTGATTCCCTTGTGAACGAGTCTACTAGTTGATTAATAAGAGGAGCATATGTTAAGGGGGAGCTTAGTTTGTTTAACTTAGGTCTCTATAAGATTTGTTTACGTAATATCTCATATTTTTATCTTACATCCCTTGTCTATTCCTTGATAAAAAGGGGGAGAAAGTGTTCCCTCACCATGTTCTCATATGTTTGTCTTAAATGGGAGAAAATGAATTCTAATTCTTGTTTTTATTTGTTTTTATAAGGGGGAGAATTCTCATCTTAAGAGGGAGAAAATGAATTCTTGTTTTTATATGGGATAGGGGAGTCTTGTTTCTTGTATCTTGTTTTTTTTTTGTTAATCTCACCAATATTCTTCGTTGTAGAAGTTGTATTGTTTGGTTGTATTTGTCTCACAGGTGCTTTGATATTTAAAGAAGAGATTCTTGAATACTCATATAGATATGAAGACATTCTAGTCTAGGGATCTTGTTGTATGGTGGGGTGGAGGTTTTGCCACGGAATAGCCAAATTGGGAAATTGTTAGGAATTAGATTTGTGTTGGCTTGATTCCATATCAAAACTCTCTTTCTTTGTAATGTCTAGTTGCTTAGGTGGTTCACGAACTATATGAACATCGAAGAAGAAAAGCAACTTCCCATGCAAAGTTCATCTTCAAGAGGATTGACGCTTACTTGGATACTAAGGTATCAAGATTCTTCTTCCACTTGCAAGATGTAAGTGCACACACACACATTGCATTCATTTTTGAACCATGGCATAGCATGGTATGAGCAACTCAAATCGAATCTGCAAGCTAGAAACAAAAATTTTCCATAATTTTTAATTTATGTAATATAATTATTATTTCACCCTTCAAATTTTAAATTATTTAATAAAAATTGATTAACAATGGCTCTTTACATTAAACTTAAAATATATAATATATTTTTAAAATATTAATTAAAAATTATTTGTATCGAGTCCAAAACTTTAACCCGGCCATACTAAGGGTTAGTTTGGTATTGCTCTAACTTTTATAATAATCATTATAAGTTGTACTGGAGGAAGAATCGGTTGTGAAGTTAATCGACAGATGTTTGATTAATTGTATTTTTAAAACCACTATATAGCTTAAAAATAATACATATATGTTTGGTAATTTTATTGCAAAAGTGATGAGATTAGTTAAAATGACTAAAATAATCATGATTTCAAGACCCGGTTTCATTTTTTTATTATTAATTATATATATTAAATCAAAATTTAAGTAGAATATTTAAATTTGGAAAAAAAATCTATAAGATTAGTAAAATATTTTAAAAGTTTTTATAAATCAAATCAATATTTAATCTTGATATGAAATAAGGTATAGAAACGATTTTAACTTTAACTTATAACGATAGTAATGATATTTTAAAAATTCATTAGATGCTGAAATAGTTTATTACATAACTACTTTTAAAAAGCAACCCCCACATACTTCTCAAGATCACTATCAAAATTTGTCAAACTATCAGTTAATCACTTTTAGAAGTTTTACCAGACCTTATTTTATGTCAAAATTATAAAATAATCTGATTTTAACATTTCAAAAGCAATATCAAATTTATAAGGACCTTATTTTTTGATTGGCTTATTTCATGACAAACTACATTGGGGGTAATTTTGTAATGGACAGCTTAGGTTCTCGTTGGCAAGCTTCCAAGCATCTTTGTGACTTCAAAAGCAAGAGAGAATGGTATATCACTTGACTTGACTCTTGAAGAGATTAGGTACACACACTCACAGATCATGCTTGTTTTGTTCATCTTGCATCTGCATCTTCTAGTTTGTGTGCATGCATTTGATAGTTGGTCATTTTGAGTAATGTTTCTAGTTTTGAAAGATTAGTTTTTCAATCTTTCAATTTTTTTCAAAATTTCCCTAAGCATGGTCTTGTGACAGTAACATTTTATAAAAAGTTTCAAAATGAGTTTTGAAAACTTTTATACAAACTATACACCCATACCTTTTCAACGGTATATTATTCGTAATATTTCATGACTATCTGGATTGGTTTTGAAATCTCCAAAGTGACCACTAAAACAGGGCAACTCTATTTTTATCTGAATTTGACCTATGATCACTCATTTGGCCGTAGCTCTTTCTAAAGACATCCAAATCTTATTTTGTAAATTGAAATAGAAAGTAGATATCCATACATTTCCAATGGTATACTATTTAAAAGTTTTTGAAGTCGTTTGGTCTTGTTTTGCATCACTCGAAACTATAGTTGTTGTGTTGTCGCACTTTTGCTCCAGTAAGCAAAGCGACTTCCAAGGCAACTTGAACAAGTAGCCTTGAAAGTTGACTTTGGAAATATTTTTTCTCCAGAAGCAAAAACGACTTCCAAGGCCACTTGCTCAAGTAGCCTTGGATGCCCAAAATTTTGTAAAACCTTCTAAAACTACGTAGTTCACTTAGTGCACCTATATAAACACCTCTTTCTCATCTTCTTCATTTTAACTCTCCACATTTGCAAAAACCCTAGAGAGAGAGAGATTCTGGAGAGATAAAGCTTCCTTTAAGATTTATTAACTGAAATTCCCTAGAAAATGTGTCTATAAACCTATAGGAGACGAATAGATTTTAAATTTGATTGATTACCAATTTTGTGAATTAATCAATATTAGTAAAACTACCCCGTTCTACCAAGTATTCAAATAAGTGACAATAAACATAAAGCAATAACAACACACAATATGTATGTGGAAACCCTACAAATGGGAAAAACCAAGGGTTGTTCAGTGTGTCACACTCAATCCTTAAAATCCAATATTGAATAAAAGTTTACAACCTAGATTGACCTCCCGTGACACCCAATACGGTTACTAACCCTTTCACTCTACCCGACGGGCCTTTTATAGTGATTTTGGATCACCAACCTTATGCATTAACCACTTAGCCACAAGCTTAATTAACAATTAAGAGATAATGGCAACATAAGTAAATATGCAAGAATATTCTATATGCAAAGATACTAGGTCAAAACATTCTTGCTTATCTACGATTAATGATGACAAGAAAAGTAAATCCTATAATCAATGTTCTAAATGCAAAGGCAAGAAGAATTAACTAGAAAAAATCGTCCTAATTTCAAGCTATCACTAATCAATGATCTCAATCAACAACCAACACCACAAGCATGTCATAAAAGCTATTAACCACGAAAGCATGCATTTAATTTGCAATAAAAGCTAAACCCTAGGTATACATGTCATTGTAATGAAACTATTAAGTCTAGAGCATGTAGAGAATACCTAGTCATGAACAAACAAGAGACCCATGCTTGAAAGATGCTTGATGATTATGTTTTGAAGTTTGGTTGAGTAAAAATGACTTCTTAGAGCTTCTCTCACTAAGAAAATCTGATCTCTCTCTTAAAATAGGCTTGGAAGCTCTAAAAAACGAGTTGAGAGAAGATGACATATTAATATAAACCCCTAAACGAAACTATGTCGTTTTAAAAACAAAGCCAAAAATGCTGTAATACGCGGGTCCATAACCTCGTAGTGACCTGTGCATATCAATGCATAACTGTGCATACTTGCGCAAATGTCCGCACATGGCTGGAGACCGAGAGATGAAAAAATCATCACCAGTGCAATTCACGGGTCCCAATCCGCGTAAGTGTCCGTACATTGACCTAACACCGAGGGAAAAAGAAATTGAAGCCCAGGCCACTACGCGGGTAGCTACCCGCGCATGACCCACACACTTCCCTGTTGCAAAGGGATCAAGGGGACAAAACAAAGAAGACCAAACAATCAAACAATCCAAGCAAGCAATAGATAGACACATTAGGCACACAAGAGAGCAAATAAGCACTAATGCAAGATAATTAAGACATGCATGAGAGTGAGTGTGTGCACTAAAAACTCTTCAAAGTAATTAAGCAAGTGATATACCTTTGAACCTTGAACTTGATCACGACCAAAGTCGGCCAAAACTACCCTTACATAATTATCCTCAAATGTGGTTTGTCAATCGAAATAAGTCAATCAAAAACCGAAGAACTTACTTTAACTTTTTAAACCTAAAACCCTTGCATCCATGACATCTTTCATGCGACAATCTTTCATGGGTCTTCATCATTCTTGACTTGGTAAGTAAGAACAAACTTCCATCTTTGTTTATTGTTCTTAAAATCCAAGAATTCGTTTTTATTGCATATGATTTGTAGAATCTTTTATTGAATGCGTTTATTGATGAATTATAACATGATTGAGTATTTGTTTGTGATAGCTATAATTTAGGACCATATTGCCCTTCTAGCTAAGTCTTTTTGTCTTGCATCTAGACTTTGATATTTATGCCTCAATAATTGTATTTCATGATGCCTTGTTATATATTGTGACAACTTGTGTTTGTTGAATTTTATTTGACAATTAGGTTGTTAGATTTTATCTTTACATCAAATTGAGTCCTTATATATGGGCATGTAAGCGTTGTTTAATAGCTAGGTTGTTAAATTGCATTATAATATCTGGTTAAGCATTTTATGTGTGGTCTTACACATTATTGCATTTTGTATATTGTCATATATTCACTTATACCCTTAATTCTCTTCATAGAGTCAAAGTCTTGTGGCTTTTAGGTAAAGTTGCACAAGCAAGTGAAGTCTTGCAATCAAAAGTTGGTTGGAAAGCATTGGTTCTCAACAGCCACTGTAAAAAACCTGTTGGGTAGATTAGGAGATGCTCAAGCCAAGTGTAGTGGATCGAGGGATATCACTATGAATTGGACCAAGAGTGGTGAGTGATAGTGTTCATAGCCTAAGGTTATCGCGAGTGAGAGTTTATATATCACTTGATGGTGTAATCTTCTTTTCTTATAGTGGATTTCTGTGGCTCAAATGGTTAGCGTAGCTAGTCCCGTGGTTATTCCCGATTGGAGGGTTTTCACGTAAAAATCAAGTGTTCTTTAGTTTCCACACTTTACTTGCTTTTTATTATTGTTTGAATTGGGTTTTGCATATTAATATTAACTAATCGAAAAAATTGATAATAATCACCCACATTCCCATTTGGAGGGTTTTCACGTAAAACTCAAGTGTTCTTTAATTTCAATACTTTACTGATTTTTATTATTGTTTGAAATGGGTTTTACATGTTAATATTGATTAATCGAAAAAAATTGGTAATAATCAATTATCTACCCATCCACCCTCCTAGGTTGTTTTAGACACATTATTTATTTTCAAAATTGGTCCTAAAACTCTGATTAGAAGAACTTCATCAAGTAGATGTTTTAGGAAGATATCATTTAATGTAGACATTTTACAGGTTGAGCTTTTAATCAGATGTTTTTGGTCATTAATTAGAAAAAGGTTTTTTAAAATGATAAGATTACCAAAATATTCAAAAACTATTTTAAATGATAGAGTTATATTAGACATTTTAGTGTTAATAAAAAAACATGTTTGGAAAAGCCATAAAGGCCTTTTAAGTTTTTTTTTTTTTTTTGGGACTTAATATGGTTTACCCATAAATGCCTTTTAAGTGTTTTTATTTTTTTACAAAAATCAAGTGCTTTTTTTAAATAATAATAATAATAAATAAATAAAATTACCCACTCATGATATTAAATCCATATGTAAGAATTAAGACAAGCTGCCATATTTCCATAATATGGTTTTTTTAATATATTTTTCATAATAAGTTACCGACCCAGTTTGCACCTTTTGAAATGTGTTTTACCCATTAGGCTTTTTATGATATCCATATATCCATATCCATACGTAGAAACTAAGACAATCTACCATTTTTCCATAATAATTTGTGAATTGATTTACGGAATACTATAATTCTGGTACTTACGTTCTAGCTGACGATGACGTTTTTAACTAACTTTTCTTTTTCCATTGGGGTAGTCACTATAATTTCAAAAACCCATCAATTTAGTTCATTTGATCAGATTTTTAATGGTCAACCCTCACAAACAATAAAATGATATTATTACCCTTGACTTCAATTCAATGAGTTAAAATTACAATTTTACCCTCAAATTTTTTAAAAATAAAAAACTTTCATCTATCTAATTACCAATAAAAATAAATTAACTTAAAATAATAAATAAAACAAAATTGTAAAAGAAATTAATTATAATATAAAATATTATGAACCCTTTTTATCTGTTTATTTTTTAAATCTAGAATGCAAAAGGAAAAGAAGTTATTCTCTAGGATTGAAATCCATAAATCCATTACTGAAATAAAATCACATGTCCATAAATCACCCAAACAAAAGGAAGTTTTTCTTTGATTTCTCTTCTTTCGTTGGTAATCAATGTCTCTCGATCTCCCTCTCGCAATTCAATCATCGCCCCCACCCACTCTACTTCTCCCTCTCTTCTCTTTCTCTCACCAACACACCAATGGTATGGGTATGCTGAAGTTTTGGTTCTAGTAGGATGCGGGTGTAGCCATCGGTTCGGGTTGTCGATGGTGGTGGTCGTTTAGTGTGGGGTTGGGTGGGTTCCATTCCAGATCTAGATTGGGTTAATTTCTTGGGTTCGATTTTTTTTTTCAGGTTCCAAATCGTTGTGTTGCCTTCGGTGCTTTGATGATGATTTTTTTTTTCTGGTTGCGGTTCTAATGGTGAGATTTGATGGTGATTTTATCAGTTGATTTTATTGCTTTTTTATTTTTACATTTCTTTTATTTAAAATAAACAATTTGTGTGGATTTATGATGAATTTGGAGAAAATTTTGTTTTTTATTTTAATTTTTAAATTAATGATTTGGGTTTTGTTATTGAAGGGTCTTTTATATCAATTTTTTTTTTCTTAAACAATATATCAAGTAGGGATGGGCGTTTCCCCCATGGGGCTCCACCCCTATTTGGGGATAAATTTTTTCCCTTTGGGGGTTGGGCTGGGGGTAAATTTTACCTCCAAAATCTAAATGGGGTGGGGGAACCTACCCTCACCCCCATTCCCCCATTTTTTTTAATATGTGGGGGGGGTGGAGGGTTGGGCATTTTCTCCATTTTCTCCATTTCTCCATTTCCTCATATATATTTATATGTTTTTACTTTTATTTTTTTTTTAAATTAATAATTTTAACTCTATTACTCTTTTACTTTCTATCCATTTCTCCCATTTTTCCATATTTATTTGTGTAAAAATATATTACTATAGTTATTTATATTAATTTTTTATTAAATTAAATCAATTATATATTTTAGATTATTTATTGAATTGGATATCGAAACAGTGTGAATCGAATTATTCAAATAATCGAAATTCGAATTTCGAATTCTAAATTTCGGATTTCAAATTAAAAAATATTAGAATTGAAAATAAAAAAAATGAAAGACGGGTGGGGGCAAGGGAACCTTCCACCAAACACCCCCATCCCCACTTTCCCCAAATGGGGTTTGGGGACGGGGTTGAGGGAGATTTTAAAATGGAGTTGAACCCCCACTCACCCACCAATGGGCTCCACTCCCATCCCTAATATCAAGCGGTGATCTTTATTTGGATTTGATGCGTTTTTTATGGCATTTTGTTAAGATCTCCATGGTTTTTTTCTTCTAGTGGTGTGGGTTATGGTCTTCCGATGGATGTGATAGTGGCGCAATCTTAATGTTATGAAAAGACATGGTTCTGGATGACGGTGATTCTCGACTCGATTTGGATGCAGATGGTGCTTCTAGATTTAGAGATTTGCAGATAAACTTCATTTTTAAAAAAATAAGTAATAGAAGGTTAAAATAATAATATCCCTTTGTGGTGTTAACACGTGGCAGATTTATTGACCAACATTTGACTCACTAATGGACTTAATTTATGGGTGTTTGTAGGGATGGGTAAAATACCAATGAATCGAATCGAATCGAACCGAACCAGTTGATCGAACCAGTTGATCAAACCAGTCCAATTGGTTTTTTAACGGTTTTGATTAGGTAATCAGTTCGATTCGGTTCTAATTTTAAAAAAACCAATTGGATCGATTTTTATCCGGTTTAGTTTTAAAAACCGGATAACCGAACCGGTACCCGACTATAAATTAAAAAAAATACAAATAATTCTAAATTCCACTCTTCAATCTTCACTCTTCACTCTTCAATTATTAAATATATATTATTGGATTTTAAAATGTGATTTGAATTTGTTTAATATTAACTATTGTATTAGCTATCAACAAAATTTGAATGACGTGTATTTTGAAATGTGTTTACTGTTTTGTATTGGATTTTATAGTTTTTTAATATGTTTTTATTGTGATGTAAATAAATTTAACCCAATAGATTCAAAAAAATGAACTAAAAATGAACTAAATATGTAATAAATGAAATTTAAAATTTTGACCCATCATACCCAAAACCAAAAAAAACAAACCAAACCGAACCGGTCCAATTCAGTTTGTTTTTTATCCATTGGTAAATGTCAATTTGATTATATCGGATCACTTTTTTAAAAACCGGATTTTATCGATTCTATGAAAAACTGAACCGGTCCAATCAACGTCCACCCCTGTTTTTGAAAACAAAGAGACCACCCCAATGAAAATGGAAAAGACGTTTAAAAACGTCATTGTCGGTCAAAGTATAAGAACCAAAATGATAATATCCCTTCACAAATTAAGGTCACTTGATAATTTTTAAAATGCACATATTCATTTTATGTCAGCAGACAAACCCTTCTTCACAATAGTTTTGTTTTGTAGTGGAACCGAAGTGCATTTTCTAGGAGAAACAAAATTAACAAAAGTGGGGATGACAAAATGACTAGCTATTTTCACAAAAAACCAATTCAAAAATTCTAAATAATAATAATAATAAAGAGTTATAAAAGCACTCACTATAATCATTAATGATTAAACCAAAGCTTGGGCTTTCATAGACTCTAAATCTGTACTTGTTTTTCTTTCTATGACATCTCCTGGAACCTAGCCAGTGCTTTTTTCTGAATAAGTGTTTTGTAGCTATCACCTGCCTGCACTTCAAGGCTTGGATCCAACTTCTTCTGCAGACTCCCAAGTCCTGCCCTACTGTCCATGGCCAGTGCCTGGACTGGTTCGATCATTCCACTTCCGTCCTTACCCAATCCCTACCAATCATATCAAGTAAAAAAAACCACAAAAACACAACCCATTGTGTAAAGTTAGAATTTCATAGTTTCTGCAAGTTGGAGGCGACTGACCACTGCTATACCATTCAACTTCCAAGGGTCATAAACAAGGAATAAGAAACATAAAGAGGCATGAAAATGCTTTTCTGAAGTATGAACATGTTAAAAGAAAAGATGTTTGTTATAAATGCATTTAAAAAGGGCTTTCAATTAAATAATTGAAATAATCATAATCATTAGAGTACAGGAGAGAGAGAGAGAGAGAGAGAGAGAGAGAGAGAGAGAGAGAGAAGATACCGAGCCTTCATGCCATCCCATGTTGCGGAGCATTCGGTTCCCTACATTGTTTTCATCAATTGCTTTGTCTGCTGTAATAACCTCATAATTGTTAAAGTCGTCTGCAGGAAGACCACGTCCTCCAACACCAGGGGGGAAAGGCATAGAATCTGAAGAACCCTTTTTGAAGGCAAAATCTCGATCTTGAAAGTTATCAATGGTAGAGACAGAAATTCTCAGAAGTCAGTAGTGATATCAAGAGATAAAGCACACACTGGACCATCTACTCGGATAACCCAAAATATTATCAAACCACCTTTTTATTTTACAATTTTTTACAGATCTAACTAGGTACTCAAAACGTAAATGATACCAAGTTCAATGGTTCCTAGCAATATATGAGCTCTCAATACAGAAACGAGGGGCATGCCACTCAAAGACTTTGTTAAGCAAGCTTACTTGAATCACTGAACCCAACATCATGAAAATCATCTCCAATAGCAAATGTTGAACCATACAAGCTCCTCCTTTCAGCGGCACGATCCCTATAGGTAGTATGAGGTTGCTCCTTTTGAGCGGAAGCAGGCAGTTGCGGCATTTCAGAAAACCTTCTCTTGCCACTCCCAGAAGCCACAGCTGGGGTATAAGAACCTAATGCAGATACATCTGTTCTAAAGGGAGTCACAACTGTGGCTGCATGAGTAAATGTTGATGATGATCCTCCAGAAGCAGCAGTAGTGGATGAGGTGGATAAAACACTTGATGACACTGAATGAAAACCCCTTCCAGAGTTCCTTATAACCCCCATCAAAGTTCCCCCAGAGCTGTTACTCACAGGCTTTGCCTTGACTGGAGAATCTAAACCAATATCCTGAGGAACTGCTGCAGCTGTAGCAACGCCTGAAGTAATTATAATATTATCCTTTGTAGCCGTTGAATCTGATTTGAACTTGTTCTTTGTGGATTGCCCTCCTGGAAAAGATCTGTCATCAGCTGAAGCAAATGGCTGATTCTCATGACTCCAATGCTTCCACATTGTATTTATTTTCTTCTTGCTAGCAGCAATACTGTTCTTTAAAGCGAGTTTAATCTCTTTTGACTTCTCCTTTCCTTTCTTTTCTGCAGCTATTGCTGCTGTTGCAGCAGCCTGAACCGCATCTGGCAATGAAGCAGGCTTCTCGACTGATGTAATGGTTGCAGCTGGTGCAGATATTACTACTTTTCTATTATTAGAACCATCCAATGTCTTGGAAGTCTCAGATTCTTTTCCAGAGGTTTTGTTGTCGTTTTGATCAGTACAGGGTATGTAATGCTGTGTTTTGTGGTCATAAGAATACCAAACCCCACTGTTACCATCATAATAAAGACCTGCATATTGCAATATTAAAAGAATCAAAAACTAGTTTTAAAATGCTAATTTTCTTCTGCAAGTGATTATTCCAAAAAGGCCAAAGACAGAAACAGTAATGAGTATTACTCATTGAATCAACATTTTTTGCTGCTACCACATACACAACATAAATCTCTTTCACAGGCATACCACAAAATGCAACTAAGCAATAAACAAACCTGTATTTCCATCATAGTAGAATCCAGAAGCAGCATCAAAGTAATAACCAGATGCTTCATCCCAAACAAAGCCAGACTGCAGAGCTGAACCATCTTTTTTAACAGAAACATCTCCACCATGTTGCATCTGGATGACAGTGGATTGTCTATCATCTGGATTATATTCCTTTGGCGCCCATCCAACAGCATCATACTACAACGATAAAATGCAAGTAGCATAAGAATGTAACCAACATTTAAAGTCAGCGCAGAACTGGTAAATATTTTAGCCAAGTGCTGCCTTCTCAAGTTTTTCAATATAATTTCATTATAGCACAATACCAATTAATAACCCTGAGGATACCTTTGCTTTTACCGTTAATGATTTATACACAACATTTTTCCTTTTACTCAGAAAAGAAGAAAAATAAAAAAGGAAATCTGGGGGGTCATTCCCTATGTCTTTCCTTCAAACCCGTCTCGAAGTTTGAGAAGTAGATTAAACATGTGTGTTGGAAAAGAGATCTTTTAAATATGAACAACCTGTCTGAAGTACCTGTTGAGCAAATGCTGCTGCCTCAATCGCAGCAGCTGCAAGGCTACTTGACTGTGAAGACGATGTCCCTGCTCCTGGACCAAGAATGCTTTTGGCATAAGCTACTCTTAGTATCTGCCCATTTTTCTCAAGAGCTGTTCCATTTGTTGCTTCAAGAGCTTTAGTGGCATCCTCAACCTACAGAGCATTAAAAATATACCTCGGGGGTTAATATGCCATAGTAATTATAGCAAGCAACCATAATGTATGATCTTTCTTTACCTTCTTCCTATATAGTTTGGGAAATAAACCCTATATAGAAGGGACAAACATAAACAAAAGACAACTTTTACTCACAAATGCTATAGTATTCTTCCAAAATCACCTCCTTGTAATATAAAATAGAGCTGCCCATAAAGCACAGGATGGTGTTGTATACTTGTATTCATTCACAAATATACTCATCTCACATGTATTCTCAACACTATGACAAAAAAAATATGGATCTGATTTTTCATTCACTATAGAGACAAGAGAGGGCTCCTTCATCCTTCTCTTTCTATAGATACAAATAGTTACGTTGAAACGTGATAAAATGCTTGAATAATTTTGTTTTCATGCTTTCCTACAAGCTTTAACTTTGGAATCTAGCAGTTACCTAACAAAAGAGGTCATAGTTTGAAGACTTAAAAGTAAAAACATTCCAAGAAAACACAACGAGCATAAATCGCAAGAATGACATTTAAACAACCAGACCAACATGCTAATCCAACAATATCCAAATTTATCTTAATGTCCCAGCGATACCCCAAAACTAGTGTGATTTTCCTCCATAGTATTTTAAAAATCAGTAGGAGTAATGATTATAATAAAAAATTCCTACTGCTACATACAGTTTAAACGCTAAAAACAATCGAATGCGCATTCATCAAATGTGTTCCATGCATTTGTGCAAGTTAGCAAGTAAACCAAGAGTGACATTTTGTGACAAGCTTTTCTGTCAAATACAAGTTTATAGTTTCTTGTCAAAAGAAAAGCATATGTTTTTGCATCAAAAACACATCAGGCTGCACTACTCTTACACAATATATAATGGCTTGCAAACAACATATTAGCTTATGTTTCTTACCAATATTCTGATAAACACAAACATACACGAATAGCATGTGAAAGCTTTCAAAATTCAAACCATATGGTACCTCACTTTCCGCACACAATTTAAAATTTTGTTCTAAAATAAATGCAAACAAACACAAATAACATGTGACGTCATGTGATGGCTTTCAACTATAAACTATCTTACTTTTACACAGAAGTTAATATTATGCACTTATCTACTTTGCTAATTTCAATATTTATAATTGCACAATATATAGATATATAGAAGAAAGAACCCATTTCTTCCATTCCATTTGGTTCTTTATCAGTATATATATATATATATATATATATATATATATATATGTGTGTGCGCGTGTGTGTGTATATATATATATATTGAAATTAGCAAGTAGATAAGTGCACAATAATCAAATGGTAAATCGACGAGATAAAAAATGGACATACCGAATGGAAATGTACAAATGCAAATCCCCTGGATACATGAGTGAACTTGTCTCTGACAAGGCGAAGATCCTGCACATCAGATCAATTTGGCTTATCTGCAATTCTGCACATGCTAGATGGAAAGAGACAGTTGTATCAAATGCATTGTTATTCAGCATTACCTTGATTGGAGCGTGTTTAGAAAATTCATAGCGAAGCATTTCCTCATCAGCATTTTCATCCAATCCGCGTACAACCAGCACATGAGTGGGACCTGCTTACATATTATCTTAGTATGTTGCAGCATGTAGAATGCCTAGCCAATGCTAACTAAAAGTGAATAATATAGACCAACCTGTGTCTGATCCTTTTTTCCCAAAATTTGTTGAATTCAATAGTGTTATGTCTGCTGAAGGCGCATCATCAGTTCTTGCCTCATTACACTGCATCAATGTGGGTGAAGAGAGAAACCAAGTTAAAAAAAAAAACATTATCCTAAACAACCTTAAAATATTTCGTATGCCTCCTCTGTAAAGAGATTAACCAAAATGTGTGCCAGATAGCTCAACTAGTAAAGCCTCAGTAGAGTAAATTACATATTCACTATTCAAATATGCAGAGTTGATTACATATAAAAAGTTCATAAATATCATCAAAAACCAAGTGTCAGGTTATCAGAAGGAACAAGAAATAAACCTGAAAGCAGGATGTTCGCCGAGCAAAATTCACACAGCCACAAATGGTGCACATCCAATCAGATGGTATTGTGATGCTTTTATGGCTAGTATGGCCAGATCTCATAGCATTCTCATGACCAAAAGGTCCACCTGGACCCCCAGTTGGCTTACTACTGCAAAAAAACACAATTCCAAATTGACAATAATTATGCTTGCAGCCACTTAAACATTACAGCAGTAGCATATAAGAAAAGATGCACTGATGAGTAATAAAAGATGAAACTGATGGATCATATCTACAACAGCAGAAACAAGGATTTTTTTTTCACAGGACACAGAAGAACTTTATTAACAGAATGTTGAAAGACCAAATTTTACTTATTGTACAAAGCAGGTCTGCAAGATGAATTATGAGACCAAGAACATGGTTAGTCAAAAACAAAAGAAAAGTACCTATACTCGAAGAAAAGCTTCCTTCCATCCACAACAAGACCATCCTCCCCGATCCTATCCATCATTGCACGTGCAGCTCCCTGTTCCAGAAGAATTATCTCTCTTTCAGTCAATTTATCAAAACTATAACTCGATGTATAGACGACATATTTAAGAAAAATAGGTACCACAGAAGGAAAATCAATAAATGCAAATCCACGTGAAACACCAGAATTCCGCTCTTTGATCACACGGACATGGCGAAGGGGTCCCCATTCAGCCTGATAACCAATAAAATTGAAGAAATGTTGCGTAAGCATATATAGATACAGAAAAGATATTCAAAGCAAGAAAGAATAAGAACATTACAAGGATCTGGTATAAATCTTCTTCAGTAGTCTTCTGAGAGAGACCCTTTACAACAACTGTGGGAGATGGTGCCTGCATAAGATAAATAAAAAACCTTACTAATCCCCCTAGCTTGCACCCAAATCAATCTGCTAATCAGGACTTGCAAATGTAAGAAAGATTACACTTTAAAATATACCACAGAGTACTGCTCGTGTTGACGTCTCTCTTCACGATCCCTTCTTTTCTCAGTTCTCTCATATTGACCATCATCATAGCTGCTCTCTCGAAGAGTTTGACCATGACTTTGACCTCGAGGAGACCTAGATCTAGGACGATCATCATGTCCATGAGACCGAGATCGAGACAGAGACTCAGAGCGAGATCGGGACTGGGACCGGGACCGTTCATGCCTTCTATGTGGACTCTGATCTCTTTCCCGACTCAAACCTTTCTTATCACGCTCATGGTCACGGGATCCATGCCGCCTCCAGCTACTGTCCCTTCTGCTACCTCTGTCATAATCAGAATCATAACTATGACGACCATAATCATATTCTCTCTCTCTGCTATCCTCCCTGATTTGATGGGAAAAACGGGACCTGCAGTCGTAATCGTCATAATCATCACGGTCACGTCCCCCAAACCTTGGAGGTCTGTCAAATCCATGATCACGATAACCTTCCATATTGCGATAGCTGTCATGAAACTTATCAATTTCCCGAAATGAATCAATGTCATGATCACGAAAAGTATCCATCTCATGGTATGAAGCGATGTATGGTTTCTCATTTTGTCTAGATTCCCTATCAAGTGGATATTCATCTTCATAGTTTCTCCTACGTGATTCAGGCCAAATATCAGCACCAGGTGGAAGAGGATAGTTCTCCCTAGGGAAGGAATTTCTTGGGTAGATGTTGTCCCTTGAGTATCTTTCATCTAAGAACCTCCTTTCATCATATGAGTTACCAACCCTGCCAAAACAACATAGACGAGATGGAAGAGAAGAAAAAATGTAATATTATGAACTAAAATTCAGAAGAAATAAAAATACAAAAAACAGAACCATCAGCATTTAGCGAGTATCAGCAATAGGTCTTGTTACACAATCATGCATGACATACATATTAAATAAAATATCAAATTTGAATGCTTTTACCACGAGCACTAAACAAACAACCCTTTTAATGATGATAAACATTGTTTAGCACTTACCGGAAATTTGGTTCGTGAACTACACCATACCCCTCCAGCGCCTGTGGATTCAAGAGAATAAGCAATGTCAGCAACAAATACAATCATGATAGGAGGTTTAGCAAATCCAGTCCATATCCTCACTGCCCCACGGCTTTTTCTCATTTTCTTTTAAGGATGAGATGCCGAAAAAAAAAAAGGGCAATCACATGAGCCCTAAAAATTTCTTGTATTATCATCCCATATAGGTGATTAAGGAGGAAACCACAATTACGCTGTTATTATCCCATCTTTGCTGAAGGCCATAACGACCAGGATCCATTTCTTGCAAGCGGAAACCGTCGGCAGTAACCCCTGCAAGGCTCTCGATGATTGCTCAGAAGTTTCAGAAGGCAGAACGATTTAAATCACTTCCTGTAATTAATGCACAAACAGACACAGTTATGCCATGATGAATCAAGAACCAACAATTCCCACGACTTGACCTTGGCATCCTGTTTTACAACTGGAATCCTCAAAAATTTCAAATCCTTTCCAGAAAGCCATATAATACCAACCCTTCAATTCTCTTAAAACACAACAGAGGATCTTGATAATAGTAACCATCAGCTAATAAATCATGGAAGGTATTCAGGTGACAGAGAGATGAATTTAAATCTTGAACAATCAAAATATTAGTGTCGAGCATACATAACAATTATATCTCAACCAAGCACACTGCACACATCTTGATTCTGTCACTTTAAACGAATCATATGTCAACCCAAAAAAACACCCATCATCCGTGACATTGTAATTTGCTTGAGATTGTTACCAAAGCATGATTTCAACTACGGAGTCATATTTCAACTCTTACACTAACAATTTTTCATGCATAATAAAAAAACGAATACAATGAATACGTCTGCACCCATTCAATCACACAATGCAATTACCACCAGTAGCTACCCTGAATTTCCCTAGACACCCATATCCGAAAAAAAAAAGATATTCTACATTATCTCTCAATCAAAACATACAACACGAAACAGAAAAACAAAAAATCACACATCACACACCCTATATAGCTTCAAAAGGTGAACGGACCTTTTTTTCCCAGCTGAGAAAAATAAAATAAAAACATATAAATTTATATTTTTATTCTTTTTTTTTAATAATAAGATCAAAAAACACTCGCCCAAAAATATATTTTCCAAAAGAAAAGCAACGATTCCGCACGAATTGATTATGGAAAATAAGAATTGAGAATTCCATTCAATCGATTGTCATACAAAAACCCTAACTTTTCGATTGGGACAAAGAGACGTACCAGGAAGGCGAGTCTGATCTGCGAAAGACGGCTCGGACTCGGACTCAGACTATCTTCTTCTTCGTCTTCTTCTCTGTGTATTATTTTAACTTCCGTTTTGTTTTTATATTTGATTTTTGGTTTTTTTTTAATTTATAAGAGGAGTCAAAATATTTTCTCGTATTCGTATATGTACAAACAGTACAATATACAGTTGGGTCGTTTTATTGGACTTGGGCTTACAAATGGACAGGCTAACCTGGTTTTTTTTTCCAAGATCAACGATAATTGCACAACGGTTGAACTAAACCGGAACTAGTTCTAAAAAAAACCAAAACTGAATTGGAAAACCGAGCTGAATCGTGTACCGGATCAGGAAGGTTACGGTTCCAGTTTTTTTTTTCTCAAAAACTGGACCAAAACCATTAGTTCTATTCCAATATCATATAATAATTATTTTTATTTTTTATTTTAAAAAAATTCCAACCGTTGGGCTCTAGCCCAATTTTTTTAAAATATCCCCACTCCCACTCCCACTCCCAATCCATTTTTCCCCACTCATAATCTCCGATGATTTCTCAAGTCTCAATTCTCCTATTCTTTCTCGATTACTAAATTATTTAAATTTATTTTATTTACAATTATTATTAATTTTCCAACAATTTTTATAATTCATTTCTAACATTTTTTTTTAATTTACTTCCATCCATTTTTTCACATTTATTTCAACAATTTTTTGAATTCAATTTTTTCATTAGCAAGTGAAAGTGATTCCAACAAAGGTAAAGGTGCGGGCTATGATGGACAATGTTGGTTTTGAAGACACTGTCTATCATGAGTTCCTACAACAACAAGCATATCTTGAAACCCTAAACTCTCCTTATTCCCCTCTAATAATTTTTGAATCTGATGCCACCCGCATTTAACAAGCCAATCTGAAAATATGCCCGATCCCCTACAAAATTTTGTACCACATATGAAAGGGAAGCATCCCAAATCTGATCTCTTCGTACCCCATATGACGAAAATTATGAAAGCAGATGGAAGCACTGCAGTGACTTGTTATTACTACCAAATAAAAAGAATTTAAGTGGAGCAAATCTAGTGAATATTGCACATTTAGGAAGCATATAACGAATCACCATCCAGACGGACATGCCATATCGAGTTCACAAGCCCAAATTCCCAAGCACGCTACCCCTACCATTCAATTATTTAAATATAGTGAAGAAAAAGATTGAGAAGAATTAGGTATAATGGTTGCAGTAGAACACTTACAATTTAGTTTTTGTGAAAAAGTTTGTTTTGCTAATTATTGTCAACAAGCATTAAATCATGTTGCAAGATGTGTTCCTACAACCACTCTCACATGTTCAATTAATAACATTTATAAAAATGATAAAAGGAAGTTGCAAAGCTTTTTTGATAACTATAATGATCGGGTTTCCGTATTGCCAATATATAGAGTGACAATTGGCAAATGCATTCATACTTGGGTGTCACTTGCCATTATGTAGATAATGTACAACTATCCAAAAATGAATTCTTAACCCTATGGCCACATTACAACCAAAGGGAAAGACCTTTGTTATCTACGATGAGTCTAGATTAGGAATATTTACTGAAGCATGATCTTCCACATTCATAGCATAGTGATTCCTTCATAGGCTAGTTCATCCTACAATAATAGTCTTTCAATGTACATTGTATGCAATGTATTAGACTCTTATGTATAAATTCTATCTTTGCATACCTTGCACGAGAGTGAACTTAGGACTATGAGAGTAAAGAAAAGAGAGACCCTACGTGAGGTTTACAGTCAAAGCAAATTACACTCAAGGTGCGGGAGTGAGTAGTTCCCAATATGGGAGCGCTCTTAGGTGTGGGATTCGTGATTCCGCGATTTCCTTTTAGTGCATCCAAATTATTTTAGATCATTTTGCATATGTCTACTTCTCTCTATCACACATCCTTACATCTCATCGCCGGTTGGACATGTGGCTTGTTGAATTGTTTGTTTTGAGTCTAGGATAGTTTTACCTCGAGTCATTTTTATTGGTGTGTCTTTGTTTTGTCTTGAGTTTGCTCGAGGACGAGCAAAGGGTTGGTTTGAGGGTATTTGATTGTGTCAAAATTGTACTATTTGTTTCCCACATTCTTTGTCATTTGTCTTGTTTTTGAGCATATTTTCATGTCTCATAGGCTCTTTTGTTGTGATTTCAAGCAATTGGTGCAATTTTGGTCTCGGTGATAAAACGGGAATTTCGGGCACAAAACCAACCAAAAAACAAGGAAGAGCAACTCAGTTCGTTGGTAGGTGTACAAGTCCATACCCACACACTACACACTCACTTACAGCCCCAAAACTTCACTGGTCCACACCAGTGCAACAATCTGCGAACCGGGGACCAAATTTTTTCCAGAAAAGGCAAAAGTGCCCAGATCGTACTACGTGGGTCTCTACCAGCATAGTTACCAGCAAACAGAAGATGAACCACTCTGACAGCGTGCATCGAGAATTCACCATATCAACAAATGAGATATTTTGGGAATTCTATATATAGATCCGTTTCTGATCTTAACTACACGCCCACACATAGATTTCATTCACTTTTTCTCTCTAGATCTAGGAATAATATTCTTCCATTACATCTGAAAACCTATACACCATCTCTTTGATTTTCTACTCAATAAGAGCTCTAAGAGATTGAATTTGAAGCTTCAAGGAAGGAGAATCTCTTTATGGGTCTATCCGCACTCTCTTCTCTTAGAGTTTGCTTTATAATGATTATGAGCACCTAAATCCTCATTGAAGGGTTGATGTGATTCATTTGTGAACTTTGGGAATTGTATTGAACTCTATCTCTTCTATTAGTTTATCAAGTATGTTCCATTTATTGTTTTAATTGATTTCAAAAGGATTTTGTCTTACTTTGAATACTACTCTTTTTGCTAATTTGTTGAGAAATTATTTAAGTAGAGAATTAGGTAAAATTTGTCACGGGGTCATTCCGTACAATATTTAGTCGAGAGGTATGGCTGCCCTCTGGCGGGGTCTCGAGGGTGAAGAGGGGAGATGGTGCGATTGAGTGCTCGTTCTAACCTCTAACCTCTGGTCCCGGTTCCTAGTCCCTAGTACCCGGTCCTTGATATCCGGTACCTAATCCTAGTTCTCGGTACTCGATCACCAGTCTTTTTTTTTGTTCTTCTTTGTAGTTCCCCAGTACAAGTATGTATGCAAGGAGGAGGGATAAATGCTTCTCAATCTCATAGATGTGGTCATGAAGGATAAGACCACTCGATAGTGATTCTTCACCTCTAGGTCCTTCCGGCCCAGCCTCGTTATTCTAAATGGTTCAATGGCTTTTGTAAAGTCCTCATTTATTGATTGGCTTATTTCGTGAGCAAACCACATATTGGAGTTTTATATAAGGGTAGCTTAGGCTCTCAAGACCTCAAGAGAAGAAGAACCAAAGGTATATTTCTTATGCTTACTTGTTTTGAAGAGATATAGTTGTACACACTCACAACTCATGCATATTTCTTATTCTTATATGTTATATGTTTATATGAGTGTGTATTCATGTTTTGATAACTCTTCTTGCATGTTTATATTGATCACATCTTTTCATTTGTGTTAACATGCATTATATGTTGCTCACACACACACTTGCTTGCATTTGATTTGTTATGCATGTGTGCTTCATTGTTGTCTATGTGCATTCATGGTGTGGTTTTATGTGTTGTTCATGCTTGCACGATGGTATGCTTGTCTTAACGCATTGAGTGACCATTTGAGAAGGTTTTATTCTTCTCTTGGTTTAGCTATGTGGATTAAGGTATCTAGTTTTAAAAAGTGGATTTTAATGATTTAAATGTTTTTCAAAACTGACCTTTGCACGGTCTTGTGACCATAACTTTTTTATAAAATGCTTCAAAATGAGTTTTGGAGATTTATGTACAAACTAGACACCCATATCTTTTCAACGGTATATTATTCATAATATTTCATTACTGTTTGGATTGGTTTTGAAATCTCCAAAATGACAACAAAAATAAGGCAACTCTGTTGTTGTCTATTTCTGACATTTGGTCACTCAAATGACTATAACACTTTCTACAGACATCCAAATCATGTTTTGTAAATTGTAGTAGAAAGTAGACTTCCATACCTTTCCAACGGTATATTATATGAAAGGTTTTGATATCGTTTGGTCATATTTTGGGTCACTCGAATCTCAGGTTGTTGCATTGTCGCTGCTGCGCCTGCCCACAAGCGCACCTCACTAGCGCTCTTGGATAGTAGGTGTGCGTTGGTGTAGCGCTAGTTGACCAGCGCAACTCACCAATGCACTGAGTAAAAATTCTGGTTATTTTTTAAAATGATGTAGTTTTGCACTAGGGCTCATATATATATTTCATCTTCTTCTTCACTCGTTTTTTAGAGCTTCCAAACCATTTTTTAGTGTGAGAAAGTATTTTCTTTGAGAGAGAAGCTCTAAGAGTTATTATTTAACTCTCCAAACTCAAAACCCATCATCCTTCATGCATTATTGAACATCTTTAGGCATGGGTCATCATCTTTGATTGACTTGGTAAGTTGGACAAAAATCTCATCTTTGTCATTTGTTCATGTTTTCCAAGATGATGTTTTTATTGCATTTATTAGTTGATTTAATGTTAGGCTTCATCCATTGCATCTATTTATGAGTTCCTTTGCATGATTGAGTTTGTATTGTGAAACCTTGAATTTAGGACATATTTTCCTTTCTTGCTAAGTCTCTATGCATTGCATTTAGACATTATTGATTAGGATTTATTGATTGCATTTCGTGATTGCATTATAGTCCTTGCCATGCTTAATGACAACTTGTGTTGATATAACTTTGTATGATAGCTTCATAGGATTGTTTGTTATATGTTTTAGCTAAGCTTTATGACATGCCATTTAACTCTTGATATCTAGGATTGCATTAATTTTCATCTCATTATCCTAGATAAGCATATAAGGTACCCTAGCCTTGTTTGTTGTTTGAATATTATCACATATTCACATAGGGTGTATTATCTCTTCATTGAGGAGAAGTAAGTCTTGCGTTGCTTCCGGGAGTAGGTTGCTTCAAGCGTGAGCAAATTGGACTAGGTCCACTTAATATCAGGATTAGGTAATGGTAGTGGGTTATATACCGAGACTAGGTTGTAACGCCTCTAGCATCAGTGGATTCGTTGTTCGAGTGTGACACACTTAACAGCCCGTAGTTTTTCCTAGTTGGAGAGTTTCCACGTATATCTCAAGTGTCTTTATTATTTCCGCACTTATTACACTTGTGATATTATAATGACTAGTTAGGGGTATTTTCGTCTAATTGACCATTAACGAAAATTGGGTAAAAATTGATTAATAATCTATTCACCCCTCTCTAGATTATTATTAAACACATCATAATATTTGTTTCAGCTCTTCTAGGGTGTGCTTGAACATGCTCTTCTGCCCCCCGTGTCAGATCCTCAAGAAGGTTGCTCACTCCCATAGAGAAGGTACGGGGGAGATCCTCGGCTCATAAGTTCCCCGACTCTTTTCTAGTGGATTCTGATAGTTTTCCCCTCATATCTATGTGTGACTTGGCATGCAAATAGTTGGATAAGTAAGAGATTTAGGACCAGTGAGGTCGGAGCCTAACTTCCATACATGCATAATAGGGAGATAGAGGGTAGAATGACAATTCTTTTGGTAAAATCGGACTGACCTAGAGGAAAAGGCATCACAAGTGACCATATGCTGAAAAACCCCTAAACAATATATGTTAAATGCCAAAAATGGATACAAAATCAAAGAATCATTTTTCTCAATACTCAGTACTGGGACCTTGTTTGGGCCTGGTCAATACCAAACTAGGATTTCACCTATAGCAGATCTCTACCGAGGTCCTATGGTACCGAGATACTAGGGTACCAGATTCTTAATTGAGCAACGAGTCCATACAAGTAAAACATCTCTATATTAGGCCATCAGGGCAATTAGTGCAACCAGGGTACTAAGGTAACACGATATCATTGTGCGGGGATTCCGTGGTACTGGGATACCAAGGTATCAGATCCCTCTAATGGAGCAACTCCTTCCATATGAAGAAATCAGAGTTAAATCACACGTCATAGGCTGGAAAAGTCAGCCAAGGTGTTGGTGTGACCAAATGTGCACATCAAGATGATCTGACGGCTTAGAATCAAAGCCTTTTGACCAAGTAATTTATCAACATTGAGAGGTTGTGTTAGGTTTTAGATTATGTTGGCATTAATTCCATATCAAAATGATGTTTACTTGTAATGATTTAGTTATTTAGGTTCATGATGATTCAAGCTTCAAAGAAGAAATAACAATTAGTCAAAGCAAGTTAAAAGTTTTCAAAGAAGAAATGATGCTTTATGGTTCTATAAAGGTATATTTAGACCTTATCTTTCTCTAACAATGCTTAGGCACACATACAAAAATCATACATATGTGTCACTGCATAGTTGTGCACCGTTATAAACACACACAAAAATCATACATATGTGTCCCTACATAGTTGTGCACCATTATAGGCACACACACACACACAAAATTCATTCATATTTGTCTTGCACCGTTGTGCACCATTTATAACACATTCACACACTTGAAGTTGAATGCTCATGCATTGGTATGAAAATAATATGTTTTGGAAAATGCATGATTGAAGACTATCTCTATGTAGTTTGCATTCTAGTGTGAAATGTGTTTGTATGTGTATATGCTTGTAAAACATGGGCATTGAACTTGATTTTAGTCTTTGATTGAGTTCCAAACACTTTGGTTACTCACACTTTCAATTTCAAGTTCTAAGTCAAAAGATATGATACTTTCCAGTCAAGTTGCATACATTGTCTTCGTCATAGTATATCGAGTCGAAATCTTATTTCCTAGGTTGATTATCTTATATGTCCTTGCCCGTGAGAGAGTTACAGTTCGTAATCAGCAAACAGATTTGAATTCCATGTTCGGAAGCCAAGGAACGATAGAAAACGTGAAGGGAGCTCGAGGAAAAGAAGCAAGCATCAAGTGCTTCTTTCCCGAGATAGCGCATGGCCATCTCGAGCGAGAAGACTTGCTACCCCAAGATGTCCACGCGTCATCTTGGGAAGCAAGGTCACTCGATGTGCTTCATGCCCTTTTAGTAATTTCACATGTCCTTGTTGGAACCCCGTTCTCCGGCCACGCAACGGAAATGGGTTTTAAATTTTTTTATACAGATCGTAATTTGTATCTGGGACCAGTGAACTTAGGATCGTAATTATTTTCGGAACAAAATACATATAAAAATATTACACTAATAAAATATATATTTAAATATAGAAATTGTAATCAATAAATAAAAAGTAGATTAATAAGCTAACCAACGTTTGGAGGCTCCTTCACTTTTCGATATGCTCCTGGTCTGTACCATTGATCTTTCTAGCTATTCCCGGGACTGGTAAATACGTGTGGGAGCGTCACGGTTCTCAGGAACTTTGGATGGAGGGTGTAGAGAAAAACGAATGGAGAAACTATTTCTTTTAAAAAAAAAACTACCTAGAACAATTCTAGTAGTTAAAAAAAATAGTTATATATATTTTTTTTCTTGGTGCAATCACTTGCACACAACACTTTTGTTTTTTGTTTTTGTAATTTGTATGTATGACAAAAACAAAAAACAAAAAACCAAAAACTCTTTTTGCATAAAAGCCAAAAAAATTGGTTGATGTGTGTGATAAAAACCAAAAAGCAACCACTTTGCTTTTTTGTCAATATATATATAAGTTGTGCGTGAAAACGCACAGCACCATTTTTTTTAAAATAATATATATCACATATATAATATTTAAATATTAGATCAAATCTATATTTGATTTTTAAAAACTTTTAAATAAAAAATATTCCATATCTTTTATTTGATTTTTAAAAACTTTCAAATAAAAAATATCACATATCTTTTATTTGATTTTAATTTTGAATTCAAACTATTTAAATTCGAAAATAAAATATTTAATTTAATAAAATAAAATAATCATATTATCTTATTTTATTCAAAAATAAATATAAACATACACCCTCCATTTAGTGATTAATAACACAATTAAATAATCTCATTATTTAAGTTATTTAATCACCATTATCTATTAATTAAATAATCTCATTATTCAATTAATTTCCGAATAAATACGTGTCACTTTCGTGACACAATTAACTGGACAATCCAATTAATTAACCATGACCCTTGTTACCTAAATCGATCGGGCTAGCAAGGGGACCTAATGGACCCATAGTATTTTGAGCTCCAATAATCATCGGAATCATTAATTAAACTCTTTAATTAATATTACTTGATTATTAACTCCGGTGTTATTCAACTAAAAACCCGAAGCTGCACTCTCTCAACTGCAGACGTTTTTACACAGACCGATACAACTCGGTGTCCATCGATAGAACTATTACATATGGTGTGATCCTCCACAGTAGTTCATAATTAGAGCTAGGTAATAATGTCCGTTATACCCCTCTAATTACATATATCCTTTAAGTACCATTGATTCTCTAATGGACAATAAATCCTATTTCCTCACGGAATTAGGAGAGCGCTCATATTGTCCAAGTCACGAATCAACCCTTAAGGGAACTACCATCTACTTCTCACAAGAAGGAGTGGATTCCTCTATTGTGCACAAACCTTCCCAGTCACAAGCCAAACCGTAATCCCAACATACGGAGTATATTGATCAGGAAATGCATCTGACCTCACCCATGGTATATCAAAGACCACGATCTAACCTGAAGGAGTCGATAAGACACCCAGGATTAAGATCACCCATATATAGCCATCTTTAGTTGATATATATGAATCTCATCGGTAAATGGATCTTGGTGTGAGATTCATATAAATCATGACCCAGTCCTAAATGATCACATCATACAAGGTGCCTCCATTCTCATATCTACATATGAATGATTCATGATAGAATCACCGTACATTACGGAATGAACCGCAACTATAGATTAACCATAAATAAAGTACCCAGCTTTATTTGCTATCTATGGACTCTTTAGATTGCACGTCTCTTACTGTATCCATCCGTATACGACACTTATATACACAGTTCGAGATTACATCTGGCAATCCAGGATGTTAATATGTACACAAGTTTATAAAATAAATAGCATAACAGAATGAATTGAGCCTTTCTTTTTATTTACTTCATAAATCCATTTACAAGTTACATGTTTAGGGCATAAACCCTAACAATCTCCCACTTGCACTAAAGCATGTGAGGCATGTCTCTTAACCCTAGACCATCTAGGTGACCCGAAAACACTTTAGCCGGCAAGGTCTTCGTAAATGGATCAGCATGATTGTCTTGTGATGCTATCTTGGTGACGATCACATCTCCTCTCTGCACTATCTCTCTGATGAGATGATACTTTCTCTCTATATGTTTCCCTCTCTTGTGGCTTCTTGGTTCTTTGAAATTAGCCACAGCACCGCTGTTATCACAATAAAGTGTGATGGACTTATCCAGGTCTGGAATAACTTCCAGATCACTCAAGAACTTACGGAGCCAAACAGTCACTTTAGCAGCTTCACAAGCAACTACATATTCGGCTTCCATGGTGGAGTCAGCAATGGAAGATTGCTTGATATTTCTCCATACAATGGCTCTACCACCCAGGGTGAATACTGATCCAGACGTGGATTTTCTAGAATCCTTGTCTGATTAAAAATCAGAATCCGTTGGTTCTAACGGGATCAACTCCTGTCCGGAATACACTAGCATATAATTTCTCGTTCTCTGAAGATACTTGAGAATAGTCTTGACATCAACCCAATGATCCAATCCTAGGTTGGACTGGTATCTGTTGACTACTCCTACTGCATAGCAGATGTCCGGTCTTGTGCATAACATAGCTTACATGATACTACCTATTATTGATGCATAGAGAACACGTCTCATATCCTCAACTTCTTGAGGTGCCTTAGGACATTGTTCCTTAGATAAGTGAACTCCATGCCTAGAAGGTAAATTACCTTTCTTGGAGTTCTGCATCGAAAATCGCACAAGAATCTTGTCGATATATGATGCCTGAGATAGTGCTATAAGTTTGTTCTTACGATCCCTTATAAGTTGGATCCCTAGAACATAACTTACCTCTCCCAAATCTTTCATTTGGAATTGGCTAGCCGGCTAGCCGGCTAGCCAGCTAGCCATTTACATCAAACAACACTCCCACATCATTCTCAATGAGTAGGATATCATCTACGTATAAGACCAAGAAAACTACTTTCTTATCAATGATGCGCTTGTAGACACAAGGCTCATCGACGTTTTGCTCGAAGCCATAGGTTTTGATCACATCATCAAACTTAATGTTCCAAGATCTAGATGCTTGCTTAAGTCCATAGATGGACCTTTGCAGCTTGCAAACCTTTTGCTCTTGATCTGGAGACACGAATCCCTCTGGTTGCATCATATAGATGCTCTCATCAAGATTGCCATTCAATAATGCAGTCTTGACGTCCATTTGCCAAATTTCATAATCGAAATAGGCAGCAATAGATAAAAGAATCCTAATAGACTTAAACATGGCTACTGCGATAAGGTCTCTTCATAATCGACCCCCTCTTTCTAGGTATAACCCTTGGCCACTAGCCTTGCCTTGAAAGTCTCTACCTTCCCGTCTACTCCTCTCTTTCTCTTGTAGATCCACTTACACCCTATGGGTTTTACCCCATCTGGTAAGTCTACAAGATCCCAGACTGAGTTAGAGTACATGGACTCCATCTTGAGATTCATGGCTTTAAGCCATTCCTCTTTATCAGGATCTTTCATTGCATTCTTAAATGTCAATGGATCATCCACACTATCAGCAGAGACAACACCTTATCTCTCACCTAGAGCTAAATAGCGTTTAGGTTGTCTCACAACCCTCTCACTACGTCTAGGTGGTAGTGTATCCTGATCCGGAACCATCTGAATCTCAGATGTTTGTGGATCAACAACTCTTATTAATGAAGCACTAGTCTCACCAGGCTCTAACTCATTTAATACAATCTTGTAACTACGTTTATGGTCACTAATGTAATTATCCTCAAGAAACATTGCATTTGTCTATACAAATACTTTGTTATCTTCGGGACTATAAAAGTGTCCACCTCTGGTCTTCTTAGAGTATCCTACAAACAAGCAGACAACAGACTTGGAGTCTAGCTTTCCAGTTCTGTTCTTCAGCACGTGTGCTGGACACCCCCATATGCGAAAATATCGCAAATTAGCTTTACGACCATTCCACAACTCTAGGGGAGTCTTAGGAACAGATTTGGATGGCACTACATTCAAAATGTATGTCGCTGTTTGTAACGCATATCCCCAAAAGGAATTTGGTAATGATGAGAAACTAATCATAGATCTTACCATTTCCATTAGGGTTCTATTTCTCCTCCGCTACACCATTTTACTGAGGTGTACCAGGAGCTGTGAGTTAGGAAACTATCCCATGCTCGACCATGAAGTCTTTAAACTATTGGTCAAGGTACTCACCTCCACGATCCGATCGTAATGACTTGATAGTCCTACCTAATTGATTCTCAACTTCAGCTAGGAATTCTTTGAACTTTTCAAATGTTTTCGACTTTCGTTGTATCAGGTAGACTTATCTGTATCTTGAGTAGTCATCTATAAAGGTGACATAATACTCATAACCACCCCTAGCTTTAACATTCATCAGTCCACAGACATTTGAATGTATAAGCTGTAGCGGTTCTTTAGCTCTAAGCCTTTTTCCAGTAAAAGGTCTCTTAGTCATCTTACCTTCCAGACAAGATTCGCAGACAGGTAAGGTGCCAACCTTTAACTCACTTAAAGGTCCACTTTTTACTAGTCTGTCTATCCAGTCAAGGTTGATATGACCAAGCCTTAGATGCTAGAGATACGTGTCATTATCTAGAGAAATCTTATGTCGTTTAGTTTTTGGTTTTTCAACCTTAAACATTTCGGTGTTTAATACAAATTGTTTTCATTAATTCCTGAACAAATATTCAGACCATTCTTTCCAATAATAACAAACTTATTATTAAAAGAAACAAAATATTTTTGTTCTTACAACTTAGAAACGGAAATCAAATTCCATGTAAAACCAGGAATAAAAAACATTGTTTAATAATAAAAAACTATTATTATTACAAAATTGCAATCTTATTGCTCCCACTGCTTTGGCCGATATGACATCCTCCGACCCCACACGTATTGAAAAGGCTCCCTCCTCTAGCTGTGTCCAAGAATCAGTCCATTGCAAAGAAGAACAAACATGATTAGTGGTCCCCGAATCAACTATCCAGGGTGAAGAATCATCTTCCACTAAACAAGATTCAAGAATAAGTAAATCATATTTACCTTTCATCTTTTTCTTCTTGGCTACCTCCTCCAGGTACTGAGGACAGTTCCTCTTACAGTGCTCGACCATGTTACAATGGAAACATTTTCCTTTGTCTTGGTCAGTGGAGGTGCCCTTCTTTTTGCTTTGGGCTTTCTTGGGTTTAGGCTTACTTTTTGCCTTCCCAGTGGAGCTCTTCCTCTTCTTATTGTTAGAGGAAGATGGTTCGGAAACATTTGCCTCACCGGTCTTGCCTTTGTTATCCTTAATTAAGGACTCAAACTGTGTAAAATTGAACTTTAACTTGTTCATCCCGTAATTGCTTTTAAACTGATCGAAACTCTTCGGAAGAGTCGTCAGTATGATGCTTACCTGACTATGTTCATCAATGGCCCTGCCATTGACTTCTGCCGTGTTGAAGTAGGACATCATGCTTAGGACATGTTCCCGAACTGACGTTCCTTCCTTCATGCGAGCGAGCATAGCGGAACGAACAGCTTCGTGTCGCTTTTTCTCGGAGGGTTGCCTGAACATTGCTTGCAATGACTCCTTGATTTCGAATGCTGAAGTCATTGCTTCGTGCTTTGTAATAAGCACGTTTGTCATAGATGCCAACAGATATGTTCGGGCCTTCTCATCAGATGAGACCAATCACTGGTATGCCTTACGAACAGTTCGTGTGGCATTGGTAGTAGGCACTGGAGGACATTCCTCCGTAAGCACAAACTTGAGGTCTTTGGTGACTAAAATTGCATTAATATTAAGTTTCCACTTAGTGTAGTTATCACCAGTTAATTTGTCGTTTGCGAGAATTTGAAGTAATGCAGAAGACATTGCTGAAATAAATAAAACATTCATTCAGTCATTTATTTAAAACAAGTGTGAGTGCCATGATGCATGAACATGTTTAACGAACTAGAACTACTCTAAAAATAGTTACTATACCACGACAATCCAACATACCATAAAAAAAATGCCGCATTAGGGTCGGTCAAATCTTTGCATGTTGGACCGAGACATTCTCAATCAAATGATATTCTAGAATAACTCTTATTCCATATCATTCAACCATCATTTATTCAGTCAGGTTTTTAATTAACAAACTTAATCAAAACCTTCGTGAGTGTAACCCACCATTTCAGATCTCACGAGCTTAACTCGAGAATTGCCGCCTTAGGGTCGGTCAATCACGAAATACCCTCAGAAATCCTATCCGTTAGGAAGTCAACCTTGGTATTGACCTTTATGGAAACCCTCCTTAGGGACGACGAAAGCAAAGTCATCACGAGGCCCCACTCGGATCTCACGGTGTTAACTAATGATGGAGACCGCGGGATATATATGTCATATATCCCTCTCCCACTCACTATTTTAAAACTAGGGTTTTTTATTATCCGTTAATGCACCTAGACTCTACAGGATCAAACGGCTAACTTTAATCAAGTTATCTAGTGCATTAACTAATTCATTATTAGAAACAAGTTCTAATTAACTAATAAATTATTAATGATTTTTAACAATTAAAAATCTAATCTATTAGTGAATAATCTAAGTCTTTGTAAACTATTTACTAAGCTCAGATTATTATGAAAGTGTTTACCAAGTTTTAACTATTAAAACTCTAACACAATTTTCGGTTCATTTATAATTAGGCAATTAATCAAATTAATCCTAATTACTATAAATGACCCTATTAATCTAACTTATTAAACTCTTTAATAACTAGAATAATATTAATGAGAATTACCAAGTTTTTTAACAATTAAAAAACTAATCCCATTTTCATAGCCAATTTATGTATTTACCCATTTTAATCACATTAAAAACAAATACATAAAATATCAGGATATGATGCATGTATGACATATCAAATATATTTGTGTAGGCATTTCTAATCTAAATGACATGCGTATGCATAACAATGCTTTTATCATCATATAATATAAAGTATACATGAATTGACCGAGTACTGTGGATTGTATTAAATATGTAAATACAGGAAATTGTTAATTAAAAAGTAGATTAATAAGCTTACCAACGTTTGGAGGCTCCTTCACTTTTCGATATGCTCCTGGTCTGTACCACTGATCTTCCTAGCTATTCCCGGGACTGGTAACTGCGTGTGGGCGCGTCACGGTTCTTAGGAACTTAGGATGGACGGTGTAGAGAAAAACGAATGGAGAAATTATTTCTTCTTAAAAAAAACTACCTAGAACAATTCTAGTAGTTAAAAAAAATAGTTATATATTTTTTTTTTCTTGGTGCAATCACTTGCACACAACACTTTTGTTTTTCTTTTGTATGTATGACAAAAACAAAAATCCAAAAACTCTTTTTACATAAAAGCAAAAAAAATTGGTTGACGTGTGTGATAAAAACCAAAAAGCAACCGCTTTACTTTTTTGTCAATATATATATAAGCTGTGCGTGAAAACGCATAACACCATTTATTATTATTATTTTAAATAATATATATCACATATATAATATTTAAATATTAGATCAAATCTATATTTGATTTTTAAAAACTTTCAAATAAAAAATATCCCATATCTTTTATTTGATTTTTAAAAACTTTTAAATAAAAAATATCCCATATCTTTTATTTGATTTTAATTTTGAATTCAAACTATTTAAATTCAAAAATAAAATATTTAATTTAATAAAATAAAATAATCATATTATCTTATTTTATTCAAAAATAAATATCAACATACACCCTCCATTTAGTGATTAATAACATAATTAAATAATCTCATTATTTAAGTGATTTAATCACCGTTATCTATTAATTAAATAATCTCATTATTCAATTAATTCCTGAATAAATACGTGTCACTTTCGTAACACAATTAACTAGACAATCCAATTAATTAACTATGACCTTTGTTACCTAAATCGATAAAGCTAACAAGGGTACTTAATGGACCCACAATATTTTGAGCTCCAATAATCATCGGAATCATTAATTAAACTCTTTAATTAATATTACTTGATTATTAACTCCGGTGTTATTCCACTAAAAACCCGAAGCTGCACTCTCTTAACTGCAGACGTTTTTACACAGACCGATACAACTCGGTGTCCATCGATATAACTATTACATATGGTGTGATCCTCCACAGTAGTTCATAATTAGAGCTGGGTCATAATGTCCGTTATACCCCTCTAATTACATATATCCTTTTAAGTACCATTGATTCTCTAATGGACAATAAATCCTATTTTCTTACCGAATTAGAAGATCGCTCATATTGTTCAAGCCCCGAATCAACCCTTAAGGGAACTACCATCTACTTCTCACAAGAAGGAGTGGATTCCTTCCCAGCCACAAGCCAAACCGTAATCCCAACATACGGAGTATATTGATCAGGAAATGCATCTAACCTCACCCATGGTATATCAAGGACCACGATATAACTTGAAGGAGTCGATAAGACACTCAGGATTAAGATCACCCATATATAGCCATCATTAGTTGATATATATGAATCTAATCGGTAAGCGAATCTTAGTGTGAGATTCATATAGATCATGGCCAGTCCTATATGATCATATCATACAAGGTGCCTCAATTCCCATATCTCATATGAATGATTCAGGATAGGATAATGCCTGCAGCTTTTGAGCAGCTTCCTAACAACATTTATTGGTCCCTAACATCCCCATTGTTAGGATAATGCTCAATAGTACGAATATAATAATGTTTTTGATAATCGTTTCATATTAATAAATTGATTTCTAGTTTTAACAAATCTTATAGCATTTATAGTTTAATTATTATAATTGTCAAAAGTAAATAATCATAAGGTCAAAAGATTGTGAGAAAAGAAGAATTATTCGTACATCTGGATATGTAAGAGGTAGACACAATTCATTAGTTAGCCTTGAATAATATTCATGTAGGGAAAAATCAATTCAAAACGCAACGGAAGCGTAAAATTAGGGTTTGATATATTTAAAAAAAAATTCCTTTAAAAGAAAGAACCTTAACCCTAGATTAATTGACGCATATTAAAAGTATAGTACCTTTTATCTCGTGATGATTGATTTAGCATCGAATTGAATCCGTAAGATCTTCCAATCCAATCACGAACGTGAATTACCTGGGAGTGTGGGCTCCCTTTCTTTTAAATTGTTTTTACCTGATGATGGAAACAAACAAAATCTTTTTCTTTTGTTAGTCACAGTAATCTTCCAACAGAAAACCCAAGAACGTTCGGTCACTTGTTAATTACCAATCTATTTGATTGAAATTCGCGTGAACCCTGATTCGATTTTTGTACTCAAAACCCTTTAGATGTAAAGGATACTAATGCACTATCGAAAACAAAAATGTTCCCTTTTTCTCTCCTCCTTGGCCGAATTCAATACAATATCTATGAGTTTGCTGAATTTTATCTAGAGCAAAAACTAATTTTTTCTCTCTCAAAGTTCTCTCTCATAAAAACCTTAGCCTTGGTTGAGATCTCACTTAGAAATTAGCCTTGGTCGGAATTTATGTGGAGACATATATAGGTTCTCAAATCATTTCCAAAAGAGGATTTACTTGGTGGGCAAGAATCCTATCTCTAGGTGGATTTACTAGGTAACAAAGAATCTTTTTCATAAAAAGATTTCTTTTCAACACCAAGACTCCTAATCCAACTCAAATAAAGTATTTATTCAATAACCAATTATTGAATATAATTAAATTGTGACTAAATCAAAAACATCCTAATTTGACCAAGTGTCAATTAGAGTTCTAGAAATCAAATATTTCCTAATTTGACTATATAAATAAATTCTTATAATTTATCTACTTATCAAATATAGTATTTGATACTTATCATATTACCAATAATAATATGACTCTTAAGAGACCATCTCCTACAAGGAAAAAGATTTTGACTTTTGAATAAATAAATAAATAAATAAATAATTAATTTTTATTTAATTAAATAATAAAATAAAAAACAATAAATAAGGTTATTATAAAGTCTCCTGCCGCCTAAGCTATATCAATATCGGTCAAATATTATTTTTTCTATTTTATTACATCCATTGGATTAAAATAAAAGGTCCACATGTGAATTAGATACATTCTTACTAAAAGAAACAAGTCCACAAGCCTTAATACAATACCAGATGGACCCATAAATTGATCTGGTAGAATATATCAAGTGATCCATGCAAGTATCTGTGGATTGGGGATCTGGGTGGGCTATCTGTATTTAAGCTCCAATAGACATACCATAATCACAATCAATAAATGATTCACTTAGGTTCGATATATTAACTTTAGTTTATTCCACTAAATAACTAAAATTGAACTCTTAAATAAAGATAGAATAAGTTAATATTACTCATTCATACCCTAGATAATCTTAATGGAGATAGTGTATCCTCATGAAGAATATCAGTAATCGCCAAGAGCTCATAGACCGCCAAGAGCTCATAGACCGCCTATAGCTCTCCAAGTTACCATATTTATTCATAAGACCACATTTTGAACTTGGATATTTTGACTTGTCCAGAAGCCATATTTCAATAGACGCTATTGAAAACTTAACGTTAAGATTCAATATCCAGTACCTCAAAACATCCATATGATGATATTCTACTCTCGTTTAATAAATAGAACCATAATGTCCATATCTATATATGAAGTCCACTATCGATTAACAAATGAATTTCACCAAACTATCGAGGATAGACTATGCTATATAATCGTACTGATTTATAGCTAAAATGATAACACTTGCAACCATAAGTCCATCATTTATCTCAGGACTGAGATAGACTCTTCGATTGTCTTCAAGTGAAAACTTTTATCCATTGATGGTTCTGGATAAAGTATTTCACTGTGATTCTATTCAATGCACCAGATTCTTTTACCAAAAGACACCACACTTTGATGATTTTAGACTCATCATAACACATTTGATCCCACTCAAATGCTAGCAAGAGAATCTATAACTTTGACAAGATAAATGCGCCCAACCTTTATCTTAAGTTGTGGATATTATTCACGACTAACTAAAGAATTATATTTACCTCATACATATTATGATGTATGAACAATTCTTCTTTTCTCATAGTCTTTTAATCTTATGATTATTTACTTTTGACAATTATAATAATTAAACTATATATGCTATAAGATTTGTTAAACTGGAAATAACTTTATTAATATGAAAAGATTGTCAAATACATTATTACACTCTTGCTATCGAGCATAATCCCAACAATCTTCCACTTGCTCTATAGTAAATGTTTCATATCTCTTATCCCCATATTCTTCAGGTGCCCAACAAAACTCTTTTGTGGAAGAGCCTTCGTGAAGGGATCCGCTATATTTTCTGCTGACGTGATCTCGGTTATCGTCACGTCTCCCCTATGTGTAATTTCCCTTAAAAGGTGATACTTTCTTTCAATGTGCTTCCCTCTCTTATGACTTCTTGGTTCTCTTGAATTAGCCACTGCTCCACTATTGTCATAATAGATAGTGATCTGCTTATTCACATCAGAAACCACTTCCAAGTCAATTAAGAATTGGCGGAGCCAGACAACCTCTTTAGTAGCCTCACATGCGGCAACATACTTGTGAGGACCTCAATTTTATGATTGGCTTATTTCATGACAAACTTCACCACATTGGGGATGATTGTGTAATGGGTAGCTTATCTCCATGACTTCAAGGGCAAAAGGTATATTCACTTGACTTTGCCTCATGAAGAGTTTAGGTGCACATACGCAAACTTCATGCATGCTTTGTTGATCTTGCATTTGTGTTGATATTGTTTATATGTGTGTATCTCTTCACAATCACACTTGCACTTCATTTGTAGATTTAAGTGTGGTATTGTGTTGTGTTCGCGCTTGCACGATGGTGTGCTTGTTTTAGCATGTTGAGTGACTATATGAGAAGGTCTCATTCTTCTCTTGGTTTGGTTTTATGGAGTAAGGTGTCTAGTTTCAAAAGAGTGTATTTCAATGATTTAATGTTTTTTGAAACTTACCTTTGTATGGTCTTGTGACCATATCTTATCATAAATGATTTAAAATGAGTTTTAAAAATTACTGTACAAACTAGACATCCATATTTTTCCAACGGTATATTATTCGTAATATTTTATGGCCATTTGGATTGGTTTTGAAATCTCCAAAGTGACCACAAAAACAGGGCATCTCTGTTGTTGTCTGTTTCTGACTTTTGGTCACTAAAATGACCATAACTTTTTCTACAGACATCCAAATCATGTTTTGTAAATTGAAGTAGAAATTATACTTCCATACCTTTCCAACGGTATATTACACGAAAGGTTTGGATGTCGTTTGTTCATGTTTTGGGTCACTCGAAGCTCGAGCTGTTGTGCTGTCTGGTGTGTACCGCGGCCTAGACCACTGTTGGTGTCATGCCTAGCCAGTGACCTAGGCAGCGGTAATGTCTAGCCATGCTATGCTGCATAGACTGTGGTCTGGACACTTGCCAAGGCTGCGGCATGCATAGCGGTCGTGCGGGACTTTGTCTCCCAAGTCCAAAACGATGCCGTTTTGTGTAGGGCTTCTTTATATATGTTTTCTTCTTCTTTCTTGCCTTCTTAGAGCTCAAAGAACCCATCTTTAGAGTGAGAGAACCTCAATTAGAGAGAGAAAGCTTCAAGCTTTATTATTTGACTCTCCAAACCCCAAACTCATCTTCATCTTGCATTCAATCATCATTCCAAGAATGAGTTTTCATTGATTGGTAAGTAGAACCACCATTGTTGTTCATTATTGTTCTAGCTTACCAAGACATGCCATTTATTGCTTAAATTAGCATTTCTTCATATTAATTGCATATTTTTTGAAATTATGACATGTTTGGGTTTGTATTGTGATAGCTTGCATTATTAGGTCATTTATGCCTAAATAGCTAATCCATAAATGTTCATGTATACATAATTAATGGTTAGGTTGACTTTGTGCATCGAGTCTTGTTTATGAACATTTATTTGTATGCCTCATTGATTGCATTTCTTGATTACAAAATTACCCTTGATTATTTGTTGTGACAACTTGTGTTGGTTGGACTTTTATTGACGATTAAGTTGTTAGATTTTATCTACACATCTAATTGAGTCCTTGGTATGGGCATGTAGGCATTGTTTGATAACTAGGATGTTTAATTGCATTATCTACATCTAGTTAAGCATTTTGTGTTTGGTCTTACACATAATTGCATTTGAGCATAGTGTCATATATACACTTAGACCATATACTCTTCATTGAGGCAAGTCTTGTGGCTTCGGTGTGAAGTTGCACAAGCAAGGGAAGTCTTGCAACCAAGAGTGGGTTGACAAACAATTGGTTGGGTGCCACTGTAAATGGCCAAGGGGGTAGAGTAGGAGGCATTCATACCAAGAGTAGTGTATCAGGGGATATCACTAAGGACTGAACCAAGAGTGGTGAGTGGCGGTGTCCATAGCCTGAGGTTGTCGAGAATGAGAGTCCGAGGATCACTTGAGGGTGTAACCTTTTATTCATATAGTGGATTTCTGTGACCGAGTGTGGCGCACTTAACAGCTCGTGGTTTTTCCCATTTTGAGGGTTTCCACGTATACATCTTGTGTTATTTATATTTCCGCTCCTTACACTTAATGTTGTATGTTTGTTTTATTGAGTGAATTTTGAATATTGACTAATCAAGAGAAATTGGTAATTGACTTGATCTAAACCTATTCACCCTCTTAAATTTTATATACGTTCTTAGGGAACTTTCAATTGGTATCAGAGCAGGTTCCTAGATATACTTAGGTGATCCAAGCCCTTGTTTGTGTGTCTTGCATTTGTTTGCATTTGATTGTTGCATTCATTTGCATTCATCTCATTCATTAAACACCATGAGTGACATTGAGATGTTAGAGGGAGATTTGACCTCCAAAATTAAGAGGGAGGAATATGACTCCGATGAGGAGATGACTCTCATGGTTGAGAGATTTAGTAGATTCACAAAGTCTCACAAGAAGAGCATGACCTCCAATGTGAAAGAGGAGAAAAGGATGAACTCCAAAGTGAAGGAGTTATACAATAAGACCTTGCTCAAGAATAGTGAAGAGAATGTGCTTAACTTCACGGCCTTGGGTGCTTCCTATGTGGAAGATTTTGGTATGGTAACAAGTGACCAAGGCAAAGGTCTTGATGAGGGAATTGACTCAATTGAGGAATGTCAAGTGACCCTTCTCAAAGTTTTGATGCAAAATGAAGAGCTCTCTAAGGAGAATGAGACTTTGAGAATGTGGAAGATTTCCTAGGAGGAAAAGATCTGTACCCTTGAAGATAGCAAGCAAAATAGTCAAAATCAACGTTATCGGTACAAAGAGATCATGGACGACCAAATGGAAGACATCTCCATTCTTGTCTCCAAACTGAAGACCATGAAGAAAGTGATCTTCATTGATGACTCCTTGATGATGGACAAGATTGATGCGTCCAAGTATGAGAAGGAGATTGAAGATTGCCACCAACGGATGGAGGCAATGAAAGATGAACTTGCCATCAAAGATAACTTCTTGAAAATTGTCAAGGAAAGATAGATGAGGTGCCTTGAAGAATTAAAGAAGGCCAAGGTCAAACAACTTCAAGCTCAAGGCAAGAGCAAAGCTTCATCAAAGCAACCTTCAACTCAAGGAAAGTCCACACAAGCCTTGGCAACTCAACCAAAGCCTAGGCAATTCAAGAAGAAATGACAAGTTCTTGAGAAGTCAATCACCTCCTCTAACAAACCAACAATGAGGAAATGAGGTGATCACAAGAAGCATGACCAACCAAGGAGGCAAGATCAACCGGCTCAACCACCTCAAGAAGCTAGACCACAAAGGTGCCACCAATCAGCTCAAGCTCTAAGGAGAAGCAAACCGATGCACCATCAAAGACAACCTCATCAAAATGGTGATGCCCGGATGAGATCATAATGCAATGGTATAAATTCTTACTTTGTACCTACTTGTCATTTTTATGGTATGATTGGTCACTTAAGACCAAATTGCTTTAAATATATTAAGAGGTGTAGGTTAGAGAGCATGCAAAAAAAATGGTTGAATGATAGGGCAAGTTTGCATGAACCTAGGGAACTTAGAAACATGTATTTGACCACTAAAAATGATAAAATGGAACCTAGGTGGGTTAGAAAGAATGAACCCACTTGCCTTAGAGCTCATGAAACACCCGTAGATGCAACTAGGTCCTTTGGACTTTGTAAGCATATAGGGGTTCATACCTCCCATTGACATTGTTGGATTTGACCCCATTTGGGGAGCTCAAGCAAAGAGAGAAAACTTGCATGATTTTCTATATGCAAAAAGTTAATTTGTTTTATGCCGTTTTGATAATTGCTTGAGATTCTTGGTTGCACATATGCTTATATTTTTTTTAATAAGTGTACACCATTGCTTTACTTGCAATCCATGTCATATTTATGTTCAAACATGCATTTTTGGAATAGGAGATTTAATTGGGAAAGAACATTTGAATGACCTATAATTTATCTCAATGACATGTGAACTTGCTTTTAATGACATGCTTTAAAATGATATGCATGAATTGAGTTTGATTGCTTTAATGCAAATGTGTGTGAGTGCAAATGAGAGAACTAATCATTAAGGATCTTTTATCCATACAATTAATAAGGATTTTATATCCAAATTAGTCTTCTCTCTTTTCTTAATGGTGAAACAAGACTACTATCATACGGATAATTATCCGGAAAAATAAAAAAGGGTGCAATAGTCGCTCATGTCTTGATTTGCCTTTAAGGATTGATATAGTTGCTTTATTTTCAAATTTTTGAAACTATATCTTGTTTGCTTATGACAAAAGGGTACAAATTGGTTTGAATTCTTTTGAAAACCCTTTTGATGTTTGCTTTGCCAAATACCATTTGTTTTGGATTTGAATGCAACATATCTTGCTTGCAAAGCATCCTTGTCACACATTTTTCTTTAAATAAAACTCCTTGAATCTCTCACAATTATTTAAGTTGCATAAAGTTTGTGTATATGATTATGTAATGTTCTTGTGCGATAGCTCTCTTTGCTAAAGCAACCCGATAAGGGGAGCTCCTTTGCCTATCTCATGATAAAAATAGGGGGAAGTCTTGAGAAATATAGGGGGATCATTGGTTATACTTTTGGGGAGAGAGTAACCCATTTAGGGAGAGCATTGCACATGCATTTGTTTATATTGCTTTATTGAGTGCAATTGCTTTTTATGTTTGTTCACCTCACATACACTTGTTCTTGGAAAGTGCTTTCTTGCTATTGTGTGTAGTTATGATGATCTACGAAGAGATTGAAGACCTTGAAGACTTAGATTCTTAGGTATCTTTTTTTGTAACGTAGAATGGACTCTCATGAACAATAGCTAGATTATTTTTTGTTTTGTGATGATTTATTTGTGAGTGGTTGTTTTTTCATGAAATAGCCAAAGGGGGAGATTGTAAGGACCTCAATTTTATGGTTGACTTATTTCATGACAAACTACACCACATTGGGGATGATTGTGTAATGGGTAGCTTAGGACCTCATTGGCAAGCTTCCTAGCATCTCCATGACTTCAAAAGCAAAAGGTATATTCACTTGACTTTTCCTCTTGAAGAGTTTAGGTGCACACACACACACTTCATGCATGCTTTGTTGATCTTGCATTTGTGTTGATATTGTTTATATGTGTGCATCTCTTCACAATCACACTTGCACTTAATTTGTAGATTTAATTGTGGTATTGTGTTGTGTTCGCGCTTGCACGATGGTGTGCTTGTTTTAGCACTTTGAGTGACTATATGAGAAGGTCTCATTCTTCTTTTGGTTTGGTTATATGGAGTAAGGTGTCTAGTTTCAAAAGAGTGTATTTCAATGATTTAATGTTTTTTAAAACTGACCTTTGTATGGTCTTGTGACTATATCATTTTATAAATGATTCAAAATGAGTTTTAAAAATTACTGTACAAACTAGACACCCATACCTTTCCAACGGTATATTATTCGTAATATTTTATGGCCGTTTGGATTGGTTTTGAAATCTCCAAAGTGACCACAAAAACAGGGCATCTCTGTTGTTGTCCGTTTCTAACTTTTGGTCACTAAAATGACCATAAAGTTTTCTACAGACATCCAAATCATGTTTTATAAATTGGAGTAGAAATTAGACTTCCATACCTTTCCAATGGTATATTATACAAAAGGTTTGGATGTCATTTGGTCATGTTTTGGGTCGCTCGAAACTCGAGCTGTTGTGCTGTCTGGTGTGTACCGCGGCCCAGACCGCTGTTGGTTCCATGCCTAGCCAGTGACCTAGGCAGTGGTAATGTCCAGCCATGCAATGCTGCACATACCGCGGTCTGAACACTTTCCTAGGCCGTGACACGCACAACGGTCGTGCGGGACTTTGTATCCCAAGTCTAAAACGATACCATTTTGTGTAGGGCTTCTTTATATATGTTCTCTTCTTCTTCCTTGCCTTCTTAGTGCTCAAAGAACCCATCTTTAGAGTGAGAGAACCTTCATTAGAGAGAGAAAGCTTCAAGCTTTGTTATTTGACTCTCCAAACACCAAACTCATCTTCATCTTGCATTCAAGCATCATTCCAAGCATGAGTTTTTATTGATTGGTAAGTAGAACCACCATTGTTGTTCATTATTGTCCTAGTTTACCAAAACATGTCATTTATTGCTTAAATTAGCATTTCTTCATATTAATTGAATATTTATTGAAATTATGACATGTTTGGGTTTGTATTGTGATAGCTAGCATTATTAGGTCATTTATGCCTAAATAGCTAATCCATGAATGTTCATGTATACATAATTGATGATTAGGTTGACTTTGTGCATCTAGTATAGTTTATGAACATTTATGTGTATGCCTCATTGATTGCATTTCTTGATTGCAAAATTGCCATTGATTATTTGTTGTGACAAGTTGTGTTTGCTGGACTTTTATTAACAATTAGTTTGTTAGATTTTATCTACACATCTAATTGAGTCCTTGGTATTGGCATGTAGGCATTGTTTGATAACTAGGATGTTTAATTGCATAATCTATATCTAGTTAAGCATTTTGTGTTTGGTCTTACACATAATTGCATTTGAGCATAGTGTCATATATACACTTAGACCATATACTCTTCACTGAGGCAAGTCTTGTGGCTTCGGTGTGAAGTTGCACAAGCAAAGGAAGTCTTGCAACCAAGAGTGGGTTGACAAACAATTGGTTGGGTGCCACTGTAAATGGCCAAGGGGGTAAAGTAGGAGGGGTTCACACCAAGAGTTGTGTATCAGGGGATATCACTAGGGACTGAACCAAGAGTGGTGAGTGGCGATGTCCATAGCCTGAGGTTGTCGAGAGTGAGAGTCCGAGGATCACTTGAGGGTGTAACCTTTTATTCATATAGTGGATTTCTGTGACCGAGTGTGGCGCACTTAACAACCCGTGGGTTTTCCCATTTGGAGGGTTTCCACGTATACATCTTGTGTTATTTATATTTCCGCACCTTACACTTGATGTTGTATGTTTGTTTTATTGGGTGAATTTTTGAATATTGACTAATCAAGAAAAATTGGTAATTGACTTGATCTAAACCTATTCACCCCCCCCCCCTTCTCTAGGTTTAGACACACACGTTCTTAGGGAACTTTCAATACTCAACTTCCATGGTGGAATCAGCAATACAAGATTGCTTGATACTCCTCCAAGTGACTGCCCCTCCTCCAATTGTAAACACAGATCCTGATGTTTATCTTCTGAAGTTAGAATTCGATTTGAAATTGGAATCTGTATATCCATTGGGAATTAAATCCCCTCTAGAGTATACAAGCATATAATCTCTCGCTCTTCTGAGACAATTGAAAATATGCTTGACTGCCTTCTAGTGATCAGGACCAGGTTTCGTGAAACCTGCTAACTATGCCAATAGCAAAACTAATATCTAGTCTATTGCAGAGCATTGCGTACATGAGACTCCCAACTGCCGAGGCATAGGGAACCTTACTCATGAATTGCTCTTCATGCTCATTCTTCGAAAATTGTTCCTTAGAAAGTTTGATTCCATGTCTGAAAGGTAACATATCTTTCTTGGAGTCTTGCATGAAAAACCTAGACAAGATATTATCTATGTATAAAGCTTTTGATAATGCAGTCCTTATATTCTTTCTATCCCTTATTACTTGGATACCAAGAATATAACTTGCTTATCTTAAGTCTTTCATATCAAATTGTTTTGCCAACTATTATTTTACAGATGTCAATACACCTATATCGTTTCCGATGAGTAGTATATCATCAAAGTAAAGAACTAGGAAAACTAACTTGTCGTCTTTAATTATTTTGTGTACACAGGTTTCATCAAGGTTTTGAATAAATCCAAAACTTTTCACGGCTTGATCGAACCTTATGTTCATACTTGCTTCAATCCATATATGGATCTTTGTAACTTGCATACCCTTTCCTCTTAGCATTTTTCAATGAATCCTTCTGGTTGCATCATATAGATGCTTTCATCAAGACTTATATTAAGGAAAGTTGTCTTAACATCTATTTTCCAAATCTCTAGGTCTAGAGATGCCGCAATGGATAAGAGTATCCTAATGTATTGAAGCATGGCCACATGAGAGAAGGTTTCCTTATAATCGATACCTTTCTTCTGTGTATAACCTTTAGCTACCAATCTAGCTTTAAAGGTTTCCACATTTCCATTTATTCCTCTTTTCCTCTTGTAAACCCACTTGCACCTAATGGGTTTTATCCCTCTAGGCAACTCCATAAGAGATCAGACTTTATTCTTGAACATAGATTCAATTTTGACTTGCATTGCCTTTTGCCAATGGTGACAATCAACATCTTCCATGGCTTCCTTGTACCTGTAGGGATCATCATCGTCTGGGAGATTCACTATTGATTCTCTTAGACCGATGTATCTCTCGGATTGTCTACAAACATTCCCATTATGGTGAGGAATAGGAGATAGTTGATCTTATGTTAGTACGGAACTTACAATTAGGCTAGGTTGTGAAAGCTTTTGTGAAATTGCATCTCCTGAAAGCTTATTCAAGACAATTCTACTTATAGGCAAAAAACTATTCACATAGTCCTCTTCCAAAAATTTAGCATTTGTCGAAACAAATACTTTGAGATCTGAAGAACTATAGAAATAATATCCTTTGGTTCCTTTTGGATACCTTACAAATATGCATGTTTCTGAACGGGACTCCATCTTTTTTATCTTTCCTTTTAACACGTGCTCTGGACATCCAAATATCCTTAAGTGTTGTAAACTAGGCTTTTGCCCAGTCCATAACTTATACGGTGTTTTAGGAACCGACTTATATGGTACATCGTTTAAAATGTACATAGCAGTTTGTAAAGCATATCCCTAAAATGAATTAGGAAGCGTTGAATAACTCAACATAGACCTAACCATGTCCAAAAGAGTTGTATTTCTACTTTCTGCCACCCCATTTTGTTGAGGTGTACCTGGTGCAAAAAACTGAGAAATTATCCCATTATCAATAAGATATTGCTGAAACTCACTAGATAGATATTCTCCACCACGATCAGACATCAAGATTTTTATGTGTTTCTCAAGCTGATTTTCTACTTCAACTTTAAATGCTTTGAACATGTCAAAAACATCCGATTTATGTCTCATGAGATACACATAACCAAATCTCAAGTTATCATCTATGAAAGTGATGAAGTACTCATATCCACCTCAAGCTTAAATACTCATAGAGCCATATACATCATTGTGTATTAATCCTAAACATTCAGTGGATCTTGTGCCTATGGTCATGAACGACCTGTTGGTCATTTTACCTTTCAAACAAGATTCACAAATTGGTAGATCATTAACACCTTTAAGTCACTTAAAGGTCCATCACTAACCAATCTTTTGATCCTATTAAGGTTAATATGACCTAAGTGTAGGGAAAAATCAGTTCAAAATGCGACGGAAGCGTAAAATTAGCGTTTGGTATATTTTAAAAATTCTCTTTTAATAGAAAGAACCTTAACCCTAGATTAATGGACGTATATTAAAAGTATCGTACCTTTTTTTTATGATGATTGAACTAGCGTCAAATTGAATCCATAAAATCTTCCAATCAAATCACGAACGTGAATCACCTAGGAGTGTGGGCTCCCTTTCTTTTAATTGTATACCTGAGGATGGAAACAAACAAAATCTTCTACTTTATTAGTCACAATAATCCTCCAAGAGAAAACCCAAAAACATCCAGTCACTTGTGAATTATCAATCTATTTGATTGAAACTCGTACGAACCTTGATTCGATGTTGTACACAAAACCTTTTGATGTAAAGGCTACAAATGCACTATCGAAAACAAAACGTTCGTCTTTTCTCTTCTCCTTGGCCGAAATCAATACACAATATCTATAAGTTGGACAAAGTTTTTTTTATAACTATAAAAAATAAATAAAAAAAAACTTCTCATACCAAAAATTAGGTCTTGGTCGAAATTTTATATAGGATTATATATAGGTGGCCGAAAATCCTCCTAGAAAGAGGATTTCTACTTCACCAAGATTCCTATCAAAATTTGGATTCAATACTCTTAAAAAATATGATTTCTTTTAAACACCAAAACTTCTAATCCAACTCAAATAGTGTATTTATTCAATAACCAATTACTGAATACAAATTAAATTGTGACTAAATCAAAAACTTCATAATTTGACCAATTGTCAATTAGAGTCCTAATAGAAATCAAATACTTCCTAATTTGACTAGATAAATAAATTCCTTTTATTTATCTACTTATCAAATATAGTATTTGATACTCATCATATTACCAATAATAATATGACTCTTGGAGACCTTCTACTACTAGGAAAAGTTTTTAACTTTTAATTAATTAAATAATTAATTACTTAATTAATTAATTTCTATTTAATTAAATAATTAATTAATTTCCATTTAATTAAATAATAAAATAAAAAACAATATAATAAGCTATTGTATATAGCCTTAGCCGCCCAAGCCAATGTATATGGGTCAAATATTGTTTTTCCTATTTTATTAAATCCATTGGACTTAAATAAAAAGTCCACATATGAACTAGACCCATTCTTATTAATAGAAACAAGTCCACTTGCATTAATACAATTCTAGATGGACCTATAAATTGGTCCGGTAGAATATATCAAGTGATCCATGTAAGTTAGTGTGGATGGGGGATCCTGGTAAGCTATCTAAATTTAACCTCTAATAGACATAACATAATCACAATCAATAAATGATTCACTTAGGTCTGATCTATTAATTTTAGTTCATTCCACTAAATAACTAAAATTGAACTCTTAAATAAAGATAGAATAATTTAATATTACTCATTCATACCCTAGATAATCTTAATGGGGATAGTGTATATATAGAAATGAAGTCCTCTATCGATTAACAAATGCATACCACCAAACTATCGAGGATAGACTATGCTATATAATTGTACTCATTGATAGCTCAAATGATAATACTTGCAACCATAAGTCCATCATTTATCTCAAGATTGAGATAGGCTCTCCGATTGTCTTCAAGTGAAAGCTTTTATCCACTAACGATTTTATACAAAGTATTTCACTGTGATCCAATTCAATGCACTCAGTGCACTAGACTCTTTTGCCCAAAGACACCACACTTTGATGATTTTAGACTCATCATAACACATTTGATCCCACTCAAATGCTAGCAAAAGAGTCTAAAACTTTGACGGTGCTCAACCTTTATCTTAAGTTGTGAATATTATTCAAGACTAACTAAAGAATTATGTCTACCTCATACATATCTAGATGTATGATCAATTCTTCTTTTGTCATAGTCTTTTAACCTTATTATTATTTGCTTTTGACAATTATAATAATTAAACTATAAATGCTATAAGATTTGTTAAACTAGAAATCACTTTATTAATATAAAAAGATTGTCAATTACATTATTACACTTTTGCTATCGAGCATAATCCCAACACTCTTACTAATAATAAAAACTTTATTAAAAGTAACCGAATAGCCAAATTTATTTAAATAAGAAACAGAAATTAAATTCCTCTTGAATTAAGGTACATAATAAACATCTATTAAATCTAAATGCCTATAAGAATCTAAATTAATTCTAATATCTCCTACTGTACTAGCAGACACCAACGCTCCATTGCCTAAATGCAAGTTGAATTCATTCTCATTCAGGCTTTTGTTTTCCTAGAACCCCTTCCTCTTTCTTGTTAGGCCCAAGTTGCTTTTTCTTATGTTGTTTCTTTGACATTCTTACTGGTCTTAACAGTTGCAACTTTACCTACAGTATGAATCTCTTGACCTTTGCCTTTCACAAGGATTTTCTTGGTGCTTTGATCATCTTGCATCAAGCCTTGCAAGGTGTATTTCTTATTGTTCAAGGTATAGTCCAACTTGAACTGATCAAAGGAATCTGACAGTGAGTTGACGATCATGTCAATTTTTGTCTCACCATTTATCTTAGCACCATTGAGTTCAGTAATGTTGAGATGTGCTATGACTTTCATCATGTGATCTTTATTAGTCTGTTCATGTTTCATCCTAAGATTCATGAAAGCAGTCACTCCTCTCTCTTAGTCATCCTAGACCTCATAGCAAACATCTTCTCTAGAGACATTATTACATCGGCAGCATACTTCATTCCTTCATGTTGCTGTTGCAACACGTCAGAGATTATGGCTATAATGTAATATTTAGCCATCCCATATGAAGTTACCCACTGCTGATACTCGTCTCTTTGCACCTCAGTAGAATTTCAGTAGGATTAGGTGGTTTATTAGTAGATAGAACGAACTTATGCTTTTGAGATTACAATAATAGCCAAAATTCCCTTTTCCACATGACATAATTATCACCAGTTAAAATATTATATTTTAGAATATTGATTAGGGATGGGGTAATGATTTCTTTATAATAACAAAAATTATATAAGTAAGCAATCATGATAAAGCACTTTCGAATATTTATCTTGAATAAAATAAAATAATTCAATCATAAAATTCAACGGTGATCCAACACCCATAAATGTCACGCCTCCTTTGGGAGTTCGCACCATCTACTATTTGGACTAGGTCCCACCTAATTGTTAACATAAAAACAAACATTTTCAATTTTAGCCTTGCAATTTTATTAACAAGAACTCTCTGGAGGATAATAATAAAATCACATTGAGTATGTTACCAAGTTATCGACCTTCAATATATTCCCTATCCCTCATTTAGGAGTAGATATCGTTTGGGTTAATTGTCTAGTCTATCCTTGTAAGGAAGTTTCTTACTAAATTCGATTAATGAATATCCCTTGGGGGTTATTACACGAAACATAAAGCTCAACTAAATCTGGAGGCCATAGGTGTTCCAAAACACCTTCTCCCACTCAATTAGTTAATGCGTGTGATCGAATTCGATAGAATGATTTACCAAGTTATCTAGATGCCAATTAGATACCTAAACCATTCAATGTATGTTCATACCAAAAGAGATATATGAGTGACACTCTTATGCTTTATGACATGTTATCAAACAATGACAAACATTGTAATATTTACAAAAATATAAATAGCTACAATTTTGGTTAATCTATAAAAACAAGTAAATTACATATATCTTGGAATACAAAAAACTCCTTTCTTGGCGAACAAGTCTTAACATTACCGTTGTCCATTCTTGCACCCCTTGGTTGCCTCCCATGGGAGTGTGTACCCCTAAAGGGCTGTCATGCACAACCCTTGGTTTCCATAGGGCTGCCGTGTGCAGCCCATGCCACAATAAATGTGGATGCGTGCTGATTCGCACACTCGCTTGTTGCTATGGCTCGTACAGTCCCAAACTTATTCCAATTGCTTCCAATTCTTTGAACCTTCGAGCCTTCGATACTTGAATGTATCACAGAAGAATTTTAAATAATAAAATTTTACAATTTTTTTAATTAAAACTACTGTAGTATTTTCAATACAACATAGTGCTGTTTTTTAATACAATATATTTCTACAGTATTTTTATTACAATAACAAAATATATAAAAAACTTAGCAACTACCAAGAAGAAAATTATGGCGATGAAAGGCCACCCTTTTTGTTGAAAACCCAAAACAAAATACATTAAAATTCTAGGACCAAAATCGAGAAATAACAATCCACATATTAAATCATATATATATATATATATATATATATCCATTCATTCCAATGTAAATATATATATGTGAATACCTAGAGTGTCATCTCTTTCTCAAACATGCACATTTACAATAAAAGGAATAAGATTCACATATGTATACATCAATTGAACAAGGGTAAAACCAGACTCCGATACCAATTATAGGGAAAAATCGATTCAAAACGCAACAGAAGCGTAAAATTAGAGTTTGTTATATTTTAAAAAATTTCCCTTCAAAAGAAAGAACCTTAACCCTAGATTAATTGACGTATATTAAAAATATCATACCTTTTATCTCGTGACGATTGAACTAGTGTCGAATTAAATCCGCAAGATCTTCCAATTCAATCACGATCGTGAACCACCTAGGAGTGTGGGCTCCCTTTCTTTTAAATGTATACCTGAGGATGGAAAGAAGCAATTTTTTTTTCTTTTGTTAGTCATAATAAGAGAAAAACCAAGAACGTTCGGTCACTTGTGAATTATCAATTTATTTGATTGAAACTAGCATGAACCCGATTGAATTTTTGTACACAAAACCCTTTTGATGTAAATGATACTAGTGCATTTTCGAAAACAAAAACGTTCCCCTTTTCTCTCCTCCTTGGTCGAATTCATTACACAATATCTATGAGTTGGCCGAGTTTCGTCTAGAGCAAAAACTAATTTTTTTCTCACTCAAAATTCTCTCTTGGCCGAATTCTCTCTCATAAAAACCTTAGCCTCTGCCAAAATCTCACTTAGAAATTACCCGTGGTTGAAATTTATGTGGAGATATATATAGGTTCTCAAATCCTTTCCTAAAGAGGATTTACTTAATGATCAAGAATCCTATCTCTAGGTGGATTAACTTGGTGACAAAGAATCCTATTCAAAAAAATAAAATAAAAAATCTTTTCCACTCTAAGACGCCTAATCCAACTAAAATAGTGTATTTATTCAATAACCAATTATTGAATATAATTAAACAGTGACTAAATAAAAAACTTCCTAATTTGACCAATTGTCAATTAGAGTTCTATTAGAAATCAAATACTTCCTAATTTGACTAGATAAATAAATTCCTATTATTTATTTTCTCATCAAATATAGTATTTGATACTTATCATATTACCAATAATAATATGACTCTTAGGAGACCATCTCCTACTAGGAAAAAGATTATGATTTTTAATTAATTAATTAATTAATTAATTTCAATTTAATTAAATAAAAAAATAAAAAACAATATATAAGGCTATTATATAGTCCCTTGCCACCCAAGGTAGATAATTATGGGCCAAATATTATTTTTCCTATTTTATTAAATCGATTGGACTTAAATAAAAAGTTCACATGTGAACTGGACCCATTTTTACTAAAAGAAACAAGTCCACATGCCTTAATACAATACCAGATGGACCCATAAATTGATCTGGTAGAATATATCAAGTGATCCATGCAAGTATGTGTGGATTGGGGATCTGGGTGGGCTATCTGTATTTAAGCTCCAATAGACATACCATAATCACAATCAACAAATGATTCACTTAGGTTCGATATATTAACTTTAGTTCATTCCACTAAAGAACTAAAATTGAACTCTTAAATAAAGATAGAATAAGTTAATATTACTCATTCATACCCTAGATAATCTTAATGGAGAAAGTGTATCCTCGTGAAGAATACTAGTAATTGCCAAGAGCTCATAGACCACCTATAGCTCTCCAAGTTACCATATTTACTCATATGACCACATTTTGAACTTGGATATTTTGACTAATCCAGAAGCCATGTTTCAATAAACACTATTGAAAACTTAACGTTAAGATTTAATATCCAATACCTCAAAACATCCATATGATGGTATTCTACTCTCAGTATATAAATGGAGCCACGATGTCCATATCAATAAATAAAGTCGTCTATCGATTAACAAATGAATGCCATCAAACTATGGAAAATAGACTATGCTATATAATCGTACACATTGATAGCTCAAATAATAACACTTGCAACCATAAGTCAACCATTTATCTCAGGACTAAGATAGACTCTCCGATTGTCTTCAAGTAAAAACTTTTATCCGTTGACGGTTCTAGATAAAGTATTTCACTGTGATCCTTTTCAATGCATCCAGTGCACTAGATTCTTTTGCTTAAAGACACCACACTTTGATGATTTTATACTCATCATAACACATTTGATCCCACTCAAACACTAGCAAAAGAATCTACAACTTTGACAATATAAAGAAGCCCAATATTTATCTTAAGTTGTGAATATTATTCAAGACTAACTAAATAATTGTGTCTACCTCATACATATCTAGATGTACGGACAGTTCTTCTTTTCTCGTAGTCTTTTGACCTTATGATTATTTACTTTTGACAATTATAATAATTAAACTATAAATGCTATAAGATTTGTTAAACTAGAAATCAATTTATTAACATAAAAAGATTATCAAATACATTATTACACTCTTGCTATCAAGGAAAATCCCAACAATTCACAACTTAAGATAAAGGTTAGGCACATTTATCTTTAACCTTTATCTTGTCAAAGTTGTAGATTCTTTTGCTAGCATTTGAGTGGGATAAAATTTGTTATGATGAGTCTAAAATCATCAAAGTGTGGTGCTTTTGGCAAAAGAATTTAGTGCACTTGGTGCATTAAATAGGATCACAGTGAAATACTTTATCCAGAATCGCCAATGGATAAAATTTTTCACATGAAGACAATCGGAGAGTCTATCTCAATCTTAAGATAAATGATGGACTTATGGTTGTAAGTGTTATTATTTGAGCTATCAATTCGTACGATTATATAGCATAGTCTATCCTCGATAGTTTGGTGGTATTCATTTGTTAATCGATAGAGGCCTTCATTTATAGATATGGACATTGTGGCTCCATTTATAAAATATGAGAAGAATATCATTATATGGAAGTTTTAAGGTATTGAATATTAAATCTTAATGTTAAGTTTTCAATAGTGTCTATTGAAATCTGGCTTCTGGACAAGTCAAAATATCCAAGTTCGAAATGTGATCATATGATTAAATATGGTAACTTGGAGAGCTATATGCGGTCTATGAGCTCTATGCGATTACTGATATTCTTCATGAGGATACACTATCCCCATTAAGATTATCTAGGGTATGAATGAGTAATATTAAATTATTCTATCTTTATTTAAGAGTTCAATTTTAGTTATTTAGTGGAATGAACTAAAATTAATAGATCGAACCTAAGTGAATCATTTGTTGATTGTGATTAGGTTATGTCTATTGGAGCTTAAATATAGATAGCCCACCAAGATCCCCAATCCACACGAACTTGCATGGATCACTTGATATATTCTACCGGACCAATTTATGGGTCCATCTAGTATTGTATTAAGGCATGTGGACTTGTTTCTTTTAGTAAAATGTGTCTAATTCACATGTGGACCTTTTATTTAAATCCAATGGATGTAATAAAATAGAAAAAACAATATTTGACCCATATTTATATAGCTTGGGTGGCAGGAGACTATATAATAGCCTTATTTATTGTTTTTTATTTTATTATTTAATTAAATGAAAATTATTTATTTAATTAAAAGTCAAAATCTTTTTCCTTATGGCGATGGTCTCCTAAAAGTCAAATTATTGTTGGTAATATGATAAGTATCAAATACTATATTTGATAAGTAGATGAAAAAAGGTAATGATTTATCTTATCAAATTAGGAAGTATTTGATTTCTATTAAAACGTTAATCGACAATTGGTCAAACTAAGAAGTTTTAATATAGTCACAATTTAATTTATATTCAACAATTGGTTATTGAATAAATACACTATTAAGTTGGATTATGAGTCTTGGTGTTGAAAAGAATTCTACTTTGAAAAAGATTCTTGGTCACCAAGTAAACACTTCTAAGGAAAGGATTTTTGCCCACCAAGTAAATCCTTCTTAGGAGAGGATTTGGTCTCCTATATATTTGACCTAAAGAATTCGGTCAAGTTTGATGTTTTCTCTAAGTGTGATTTCGGCCAAGCTCTTATTTTCCTTAGAGAAAGATTTCGGCCTAGAGAGAGAATTTTGAGAGAGAAATTTTTTAGTTTTTACTCTAAATAAAATTCAGCCAACTTATAGATTTGGTGTGTGAAAATTCGGCAAAGTGTAAAAGGAAGAAAGAACATTTTGTTTTCTATAGTGCACAACACTAGTAGCCTTTACTTCAAAAGATTTTGTGTACAACATCGAATCAAGGTTCACGCGAGTTTCAATCAAATTGATTGATAATTCACAAGTGACCCAACGTTCTTTGTTTTTGCTCTAGGAAGATTATTTTGACTAACAAAGAAAAATATTTTGTTTGTTTCCATCCTCAGGTATACAATTTAAAGAAGGGAGCCCATACTCCTAGGAGATTCACGTTCGTGATTGGATTGGAAGATCTTACGGATTCAATTTGACGCTAGTTCAATCGTCACGAGAAAAAGGTACAATACTTTTAATATACGTTGATTAATCTAGGGTTAAGGTTCTTTCTGCTAAAGGGAAAATTTCTAAAATATACCAACCCTAATTTTACGCTTTCGACTCATTTTGAATTGATTTTTCCATACAATTGGTATCAGAGCCTGATTGTACCTTTGATTAATTGATGTATATAAACGTGAATCTATTTCTTTATTGTAAATATGTATGTTTTAGAAAGAGATTTCACTCTAGGTATTCGCATATATATATATATATGTTTTATAATGTGATTTGTTATTGCTCAAGCTTGGTCCTAGAATTTCAATGTATTTTTGTTTGGGGATTGTAACAAGAAGGGTGGTCTATCATCGCTATAATTTCCTTCCTGGTAGTTGTTATGTTTTTTATTTATTTTATTGTTACAAAAAAAAAACTGTTGTAATATATTCAAGTATTGAAGAATCAAAGATTTGAAGAATTAAAAGCAACCGGAACAAGTTTGCTACCGTGCGCCATAGCAACAATCGTGCATGCAAATGAGCACGTAGCCATTATTGTTGTGGCATAGGCAGCGCACGGCAGCCCTATGGATGCCATGGGCTGTGCACGTCAACCTCATGGAAGCCATGGGCTGTGCGCGACAGCCCTATGGATCCCATGAGTTGCGCATGACAGCCCTTTATAAAGATAAGAGGTGTGCACGCCTATGCGAGGCATCCAAAGGTGTGCAAACAGACGATGGTTGCATGAAGACTTGTTCTCCAAGAAAGGAGTTTTGTATTCCGAACATATGTAATTTACTTTCTTTGCTAGGATGGATCAAAATTGAAGCTATTTATATTTTCATAAATATTGCAAGGTTTATCATTGTTTGATAACATGTCATATCGAACAGGAGTGCCACTCATATATCTCTTTTGGAATGAACATGAATTGAATGGTTTAGGTATCTAATTGACATCTAGATAACTCGGTAAATCATTCTATGAAATTCAATCACGCACCTTAAACAATTGAGTGGGAGAAGGTCTTTTGGAATACCTACGGCCTTCAAGTTTAGTTGAGCTTTATGTTTCGTGTAATAACCCCTAAGGGGTATTCATGAATGAAATTTAGCAAGATACTTCCTTACAAGGATAGAGTAGACAATTAACCCAAATGATATCTATTTCAAAAGAAGGGATATTTGTGAGGGAATATATTGAGGGTCGATAACTCAGTAACACACCCAATGTGATTTTATTAATATCCTCCAAATAGTTCTTATTAATAAAATTACAAGGCTAAAATTGAAAACACTGATTGTTATGTTAACAATTAGGTGGGACCTAGTCCAACTAGTAAATGGTCGAACTCCTAAAGAAGGCGTGACATTTATGGGTGTTGGATCACCGTTGAATTTTACGATTGAATTATTTTATTTAATTCGAGATAAATATTCGAAAGTACTTTATCATGATTGTTTACTTATATAATTTTTGTTATTATAAAGAAATCATGACCACATCCCTAATCAACATCCTAAAAGATAATACTTTAATTGATGATAATTATGTCACAAGGAAAAGGAAAATTGGGTTGTTGTTGCAAGCTGAAAAACATAAGTTTGTTCTATCTACTCATAAACCACGAACTCCAACTAATGAATCTACTAAGATGCAAAAAGACGAGTATAAGTAGTGGAAGACTTCAGATGAGATGGCCAAATGTTACATTATGGCCACCATCTCCAACGTGTTGCAACAACAACTAGAAGGAATGAAGACTGCTGTCAACATCATGATGCCTCTGGAAGAGATGTTTGATATGAAGTCCTGGACGACAAAGAGAGAGGCAGTGACTGTTTTCATAAATCTTAGGATGAAATCTGGACAGGATGTGAAAGATCACATGATGAAAGTCATAGCTCATCTCAAAATTGCCGAACTCAATGATGATGAGATGATTGTCAACTCACTGTCGGATTTCTTTGATCAGTTCAAATAGGACAACACCTAGAACAATAAGTGTAAGTTCCTCGGTTTTTTGATTGGCTTATTTCGTTAACAACCACATTTTAGGATCAATATGTAAGGGTAGTTTAGGGCTTTATTGTTCGTAACCAAGCTCAAGCATAAAGGTAAAATAACTTGCTTAACTTCATTGAAGAGATTTAGTGCACACACTCACACTCATGCATTTTATTTTAATTATCTTGCTTGCATGCTTATTGCCATTTTGTGTGCCTTGTGTGTCATATTTTTATTTGAGTGTTGAATGTATGTTTGTGCCTTCAAGAAAGGATTTTTTCCTCTATACCGCGATCTAGATCGCTCGCTGTGCAGTGCCTACGCCGTGGCCTGCACATCGGTGTTTGGCAGAGGATGCACGCTGTGTCTACCGCGGTCTGTGTTTGTTGCCTACGCCGCAGTCTCCCAAGCAGAGTTTCATAGAGGATGCACGCTATCCAAACCACGGTCTGTGCACACTGCATGCATAGCGGCCTACAGAACGGCATTGTCCAGACGATACACCCCTCTCTGTGCCACGGTCTGGACACTTGCCTGGACCACGGTACAGCCAGCGGTCCTGACGCGTTTTGGTTGCGTTTTGCCAAAAATGAAGCAGTTTCACTTTATGCTTCATATATATGAACCATCTTCTCCCCAACTTGTTTTAGAGAGCTTGAAAACCTAATTTTAAGAGTGAGATAAGGTTCTTTAGAGAGAGAAGCTCCAAGAAGGCATTTTTACTCAACCATCCTTAAAATTCAAAGCATCAAGCATCTTTAAAGCATGGGTTTCTTGTTTGTTCATGACTAGGTATTCTCTACATGTTCTAATCTTTATGTTTTCATTACTAAGACATGTATACCTAGGGTTTTAGTCTTTATTGCACATTAATTGCTTGCTTGAGTGTTTAATTGTTTTTATGACATGCTTGTGTTTTGATTATTGGTTGAGATGCATTAATTTGTGATAGCTAGCATTTAGGACGATTTTGCCCTTCTAGCTAATTCTTCTTGCCTTTGCATTTAGAGTATTGATATCTAGGATTTGCTTTAATTGTCATTATTAATCCTAGATAAGCATGAATGTATTGACCTATCATTTTTGCATATTGAATATTCTTGCATATTCACTTAGGTTGCCATTATCTATTCATTGTTGTTTTAGCTTGTAGCTAAGGGGTTAGTGCACAAGGCTAGTGATCCAAAATCGCTATTAAGGCCTGTTGGTAGAGTGAAAGGGTTAGTAACTGGAGGGTTAGACCGGAGGTCAACCTAGGTTGTAAACTTTTACTCAATAGTGGATTTTAAGGATCGAGGGTGACGCTCTAAATAGCCCGTGGTTTTTCCTATTTGGAGGGTTTCCACGTATATTTTCTATGTTGTTATTGTTTTATGTTTGTTGTCATTTAATTGAGCATTTAAGTAGAATGTGGTAGAATTGTTAATATTGATTAATTCGCAAAATTGGTAATTTATCGATTTAAAACCTATTCACCCCCCATCTAGGTTATAGATACACACTTTCTAGGGAATTTCAATTGGTATCAGAGCCGGTGCCTAGATATACTTAGGTGATCCGTGCATTGTGTGTGACTTACCTTCTGCATTTTGGTTGTTTGCATTTTGTGTGTTGCATTACATTTGCATCTTCATATCATTCATTACCCTCAAACATAATGAGTGGAAACGGAAATAGTCATGAGGGAGCCTCAATCACAAGACCCCCTTTGCTCTATGGGGTGAATTATGCTATTTGGAAGGGCAATATGGAAGCCTATCTTTGCCAAATAGATGACCATGCTTGGATGGCTATTGAAGACGGTTATACTCCTCCAACAATGACCACTGACGATGGTGTAGGAGCTCCTAAGCCGAAGTCTAGTTGGAGTACTCAAGAGTTAGAAGCATCCAAGTGGAACAACAAAGGATATGCATGCCATTCTTTGTGCCGTGGACGATAATCAGTACAAGCTGGTCCAAAACACTAGGATTGCAAATGAGGCTTGGGACATTCTTCAAACGACACATGAGGGAACCGAGGTAGTCAAGGACTCAAAGCTCCAAGTCCTTCAAATGCAGTTTGAGATGATTAGAATGGAGGAGTATGAATGTTTTAATGACTTCCAAGTGAAGTTGATGGATATTGTCAACCAAAGCCATCAACTTGGTGACCTCTATTCAGATATGAGAGTCAAGCAAAAGATTATGAGGTCACTTCCGTCAAGGTTCGAATCAAAAGTGACAGCACTTGAAGAGAATAGTGAGTATAAGAACATGAAGCCGAGTGAAGTCATTGGAAGACTTCTAGCTTATGAGTCTAGATGGAACACCTCGCCCATACCTCTGAAGAAGCAAAAGAGCATTGCCTTGAAGACTACTAAGGTTAAAGAAGAAGAGGAGAACTCAGATGAAGAAATGGCCCTCATGGTTAAAAGATTCAAGAAATTCATGAAGTTTGAGAGGAAAGGTTTTGGATCAAAGGGGAAGGAAGTGAAAAGGAAAACTCCCTTCAAGAAGATTGAAAATTTTCAAGAAAGTGACTCCAAGAAGTTCATTCAATGCTATAAATGCAGTGGCTTTGGTCATATTGCTCTAGAATGTGTAAATTTGAAGAAAAAGAAAAAGGGAAAGGCAATGACGACTACTTGGAGTGATAGTGAAGACTTAGAAGAGGAAGAAAAGTGTTCAGATGATGAAGATCGAGTTGCAAACTTTATTGCCTTCACAACATCTCATAATGGCAAGGAAGTTGTAAGTGACAAGGAAGAAGTAGATGACTCTAGTGATGAGAGTACCTCTTCTAACTCTAGGTTTGATATTGATGAGGAGATGGACTATGTAGACTTCATGAATTTTTTTGAAAAGTCTAGATTGAAAAAGAAGAAGGAGGTTCAAGAGTTGAAAAAGAAGTATCTAGAGTTGACTTTCAAGATTACCAACTTGAGTGAGAAGGTAAAGAGTGGAAAAGTGTTAGAAGAGAGTTTAAAGTTGGAGCTTGTGATCACTAAGAAGAGTGAAGAAAACTTGAAGATTGAGCTTAAGGAAGCAAAAGAATTGGTTGCCAAGATGACATCCGGAACCGAGAGACTTGACAAGATGTTATCATGTGGGAAGAGTCCTAGTGATAAAACGGGCCTAGGATATATGGAAGGCAAGGATGACTCTTCCATGAAGAAGACCATATTTGTCAAAAGTCAAGAGGTCAAAGAGACTCAAGGTTCATATCAACAAATGAGATCGAATGAAGTTGGAGAATCATCAAAGCAAGCTCAAATGAAGGCTCAAACAAATTCTCAAGCTAAAGCTCATCCACCAAAAGCTAGAACACATCAAACAAGACCTCAACTTCCAAGGAGCCCTCAAATTCAACAAAGAAAATTTCACCCACAATCAAGAAGGAAAGCTAATATGGCTCAACCATAAAGGATGTTTCAAAGAGGAGATTCGGCTCAACACCAAAGGACAACTCAAAAGAGAGGAAAATCTTCCATGCTTGCACAAGGATATGGTATAAATGCTTACTTTACTCCCATTTGTCATCATTGTGGTGTTAAAGGTCACATAAGGCCGAATTGTTTTAAATTTATTAAATTATGTCATTTTGAAAGCATGATTGAAAAGAATATGCTCAGAAGAGCCAAAATGCATGCACCTAGGAATTTTAGAGCCAATGAACCTAAGGCTCCTAGGAATGACAATATTGCTACTAGGTGGACTAGAACTAATAAGTATGTTTGCCATGTGGAACAAGTGGCGTTGAAGGTGAAAGCTTCTAACACTTGGTACCTTGATAGTGGATGTTCTAGGCATATGACCAAAAATAAGAGGTTCTTTGAAACTCTTGTGATGGAGGATGGTGGATTTGTCACCTTTGGTGATGGTTTAAATAAGAAGGTTCTAGGAAAAGGAAACATTTCCATCCCCGGTTTGCCCTCCTTGCCTAATGCTCTCTATGTAGATGGCTTGCAAGCAAATCTTATTAGCATATCACATTTGAGTGATGAAGGTTTTTCGGTCATGTTTGGTAAAGTTTATTGTTCTATTTTGAGAGAGGATGGACAAGTCCTAGTGAAAGGCAAGAGATCAAGTGACAATTGTTATTATCTTGATTCTAATGGCATCTCTTGCAATTTGTCTAGTGGTGATCAAGTTGAATTATGGCATCAAAGGTTAGATCATATGAATTTCAAAGACTTGAAAGTTCTTAAGAGGTTGAAAGTTGTGAGAGGTCTTCCTAAGTTTTGAAATAGGATTAAGAGAGTTTATGGACCTTGTCAACAAGGAAAGCAAACTAAGAGTGTGCATAAGAAGGGTAAGTATCTTGCCACTAAGGAGCCATTAGAGCTTTTTCATATGGACCTTATGGGTCCTATGCAAACCGAGAGTCTCGGTGGCAAGAGGTACATTTTTGTGTGTGTGGATGATTTCTCTAGATTTACTTGAACTTACTTTCTTAGAGAGAAATCTGCAACATTTGAAAATTTTAAAATGCTTTGCACTAAAATTCAAAATGAGAAGGATTCTCACATAAAATGCATCAAGAGAATTAGGAGTGATCATGGGAGAGAATTTGAAAATTTAGCTTTGAAAACTTTTGTGATAGTCTTGGTATTTCATATGAGTTCTCAGCTCATCGAACTCCTCAACCAAATGGGGTATTGGAGAGGAAAAATAGAGTCCTCCAAGAGATGGCCCGTGTGATGTTGCATAGCAACAATGTGCCTAGGAATCTTTGGGCTGAAGCTGCTAATACGGCTTGTTATATAGGCAATAGGGTGTTTCTTAGGCCCGGGACTAAGCAAACCTCCTATGAATTGTGGAAGGGTAGGAAGCCAAATGTGAGCTACTTCTACTCATTTGGAAGCAAGTGCTACATTCTAAATGACCGTGATCAACTTGGCAAGTTTGATGCTAAGAGTGATGAGGGGATTTTCATTGGTTATGCCCTAAACAGTAAGGCCTATAGAGTTTTTAATTTGAAGACAATAAGTGTTATGGAATCATCTAATGTGGTCATAGATAATTGTAGGCCTAAAGTTAGTAACCATGATAAGGAGATTAGTGTGATTGATGATATTCCCTTGGGGAGGATTGATGAGATTTCTAGTGATGAAAAATCTAAGCTTGATAAAGAGATCACTCAATCTCTTGATAGAGATCCTACTTTGGACTCTAAGGAACCCGCTCCTTGGGTTAGGCATCTCCATAACAAGAGTGACATTCTTGGAAATGTGAATAAGGGAGTGAGAACTAGACATCAATTAGCAAATCTAATTAGTTACACTTGCTACATGTCTCAACTTGAACCCAAAAAGGTAGATGAAGCTTTAAGTGATGAGTTTTAGGTTCTTGCTATGCAAGAAGAGCTAAATCAATTTGAAAGGAATGAGGTTTGGACTCTAGTTCCTAGGCCTAAGAACACTAATGTGATAGGCACCAAGTGGGTCTATAGGAACAAATCTGATGAGGATGGCAACGTTGTGTGAAACAAAGCTAGACTTGTTGCACAATGATACTCTCAAATTGAGGGTATCGACTTTAAGGAGACTTTTTCTCCCGTTGCCCGTTTAGAGTCCATTGGGCTTCTCTCATCCATTTCTTATGTGCACAAGTTTAAATTACATCAAATGGATGTTAAGAGTGCCTTCCTCAATGGCTTCTTGCAAGAGGAAGTGTTTGTTGAGCAACCTAAGGGGTTTGAGGATCCACACCACCCCAATCATGTTTATCGTCTCAAGAAGGCGCTATATGGGTTAAAACAAGCACCGAGGGCTTGGTATGAGAGCCTCACTCTTTATCTTGTTGACAATGGCTATTCTAGAGGTAGTGTTGACAAGACTTTGTTCATCAAATGCACTAAAGATGAGCTATTCATAGCTCAAATTTATATCGATGACATCGTTTTTGGTTCTACCAACAACTTGAAAGTTCAACAATTTGTTGATGTCATGACTCATGAGTTTGAAATAAGCATGGTTGGTGAACTCAATTACTTCCTAGGCTTGCAAATCAAGCAAATGCATGATGGGATCTTCATATCCCAAGCTAAGTATGCCAAGAACCTAGTGAAGAAGTTTGGCCTTGAGAATGCCAAGCATTGTGACACACCAATGAGTACCACTTTGAAACTTAGCAAGGATGCTAGTGGAAAAAGTGTGGATCAAAGTCTATATCGTGGAATGATAGGGAGCTTGCTATACTTGACTGCTAGTAGGCCCGATATAGCTTTTAGTGTTGGTGTGTGTGCTAGGTACCAAGCAAATCCTAAGGAATCCCATCTCTCTTCTGTGAAGAGAATCATTCGATATGTGAATGGGACATCAGACTATGGGATATGGTACTCTTTTGACACTAATGCTAGTTTAGCTGGCTTTAGTGATGCAGATAGGGCAGGTAATTATGATGATAGAAAGAGTACATCGGGCGGTTGCTTTTTCCTAGGGAACAATCTTGTGTCTTGGTTTTGCAAGAAGCAAAATTCCATCTCATTATCCACAGCCGAGGCAGAGTATATAGCAGTTGGGAGTGCTTGCACACAACTCTTCTGGATGAAGCAATTGCTTGTGGATTATGGCTTTGAGCAAGGTACTCTAACCATTTATTGTGATAACATGAGTGCCATCAATATTTCAAAAAATCCTGTCCAACATTCTAGAACCAAGCATATTGACATTAAACATCATTTCATTAGGGAACTAGTTGAGAGCAAATGTATTGCACTTGAACATGTGGGCACAAATGATCAATTAGCGGATTTGTTTACTAAACCATTAGATTCAACTAAGTTTAAATCTCTTAGTAGGTCTATTGGGATTTGTCATATGCATTAGTGGTTGACCCCATATGGGGAGCTCAAGCAAAGAGAGCGAACTTGCATTTTCATAAACAAATAACTGTTCTATTTTATGCTATTTAATTAATTGCTTAAGTATCTTGGTTGCATATCTTATTTATGTCTTTTTATTCAATAAGTGTATTTTTTTTACCTTATTTGAAATGCTTGTCTCATTTGTGTTCAAACATGTATTTTTGGAATAGGAATTTTGATTGGGAAGTACATCTGATTGACCCAAAATTTATCTCCGCGTTTGTGAAAACTTGATCTTGTCATGCTTAAAATGATATGCATGATGAATATATTGAAAGATAACAAAATGATTGCAATTATGTGTGCAAGTGACTTTTGAGACTTTATTCAATATTGATATTTGTATCCATTTCAAGGATTTCACAATCCAATAGTCTCTCTCTCTTTACTTATTGAACAAGGCTACTATCATACGGGCATCTTGCCAAAAATCTAATAGGGCGCAATAGTCGCTCATGTCTTGTGCAACTTGTAAAGTTTGATAGTTGCTCTTAATTTTTTTTGGTTAAACTATATCTTGTTTTCCATTGACAATTTGGTGCAAATTGGTTTGACTTCTCTTAGAACCTCATGTGCTATTTTCCTTTGCCAAATACTATGTTTTTGGAAGTTGATGTTGCATGTATTTCATTCACGGTAAAATCTTTCGCACATGTTCCAATCAATAAAACTTCCATGAATTTCTCTCTCTCTCTTAATTAACCTGCATAAAGTTTTTGTATATGATTATGCATTTACATTGCAAATATCTCTCTTTGCTACAGCATCCCGGTTGGGGAATACCCCTTTACCTATCTTGTGACAAAAAATGGGAGTAGTGTTGGATTTAGGGGGAGTTGATATTGGCATGTTTTAAAGGGAGATTGACCTATTGTGAGGGAGTTGACCAATTTAGGGGGAGCATTTGCTTTGTGCATTGTTGATTGCATGTTACTTGTTTCTATTTCATGAAAATTGCACTTGTTTTTATTTTTCTTGATCCTTCTCATACACTTGTCTTGGAAAGTGTAGTTCTTTGTTTTGTAGGGATGATCATGCTACAAGAGATGAAAGATTTGAAGATTTAGCTTTAGGTATCTCTTGTCACATAGAATGGTTGTTTGTTGACCTCTTGTTGTTTCTTGTAGATTGTTGTGAGGATACCTTGTGAGTGAGTGGTTTTGTCACGAAATAGCCAAAGTGTGAGATTTTAAGTTCCTCGGTTTTTTAATTGGGTTATTTTGTTGACAACCACATTTTGGGATCAATATGTAAGGGTAGTTTAGGGCTTCATTGTTCGTAACCAAGCTCAAACATTAAAGGTAAAATCACTTGCTTAACTTCATTGAAGAGATTTAGTGCACACACTCACACTCATGCATTTTATTTTAATTATCTTGCTTGCATGCTTATTTGCCATTTTGTGTGCCTTGTGTGTCCTATTTTTATTTGAGTGTTGAATGTATGTTTGTGCCTTAAAGAGAAGATTTTTTCCTCTATACTGCGGTCTAGACCGCTTTCTGTGCAGTGTCCACGCCGCGGCCTGCACGTCGTTGTTTGGTAGAGGATGTGCGTTGTGTCTACCGCGGTCTGTGCTTGTTGCCTACGCCGCGGTCTCTCAAGCGAAGATTCACAGAGGATGCACACTGTCCAGACCGCGGTCTGTGCACACTGCATGCACAACGGCCTGCAGAGCGGCGTTGTCCAGACGATACACTGCTCTCTGTGCCGCGGTCTGGACACTTGCTTGGACTGTGGTACAGCCAGTGGTCCTAACGCGTTTTGGTTACGTTTTTCCAAAAACGATGCAGTTTAACTTTAGGCTTCATATATATGAACCATCTTCTCCCCAACTCGTTTTAGAGAGCTTGAAAACCTAATTTTAAGAGTGAGATAAGGTTCTTTAGAGAGAGAAGCTCCAAAAAGGCATTTTTACTCAACCATCCTTAAAATCCGAAGCATCAAGCATCTAAGCATGGGTTTCTTGTTTGTTCATGACTAGGTATTCTCTACATGTTCTAATCTCTATGTTTTCATTACTAAGACATGTATACCTAGGGTTTTAGTCTTTATTGCACATTAATTGCTTGCTTGAGTGTTTAATTGTTTTTATGACATGCTTGTGTTTTGATTGTTGGTTGAGATGCATTAATTTATGATAGCTAGCATTTAGGATGATTTTGCCCTACTAGCTAATACTTCTTGCCTTTGCATTTAGAACATTGATATCTAGGATTTGCTTTAATTTTCATTATTAATCCTAGATAAGCATGAATGTATTGACCTAGCATTTGTGCATATTGAATATTCTTGCATATTCACTTAGGTTGCCATTATCTCTTCATTGTTGTTTTAGCTTGTGGCTATGTGGTTAGTGCACAAGGCTAGTGATCCAAAATCGCTATTAAGGCCCATTGGGTAGAGTGAAAGGGTTAGTAACTAGAGGGTTAGTAACTAGAGGGTTAGACGGGAGGTCAACCTAGGTTGTAAACTTTTACTCAATAGTGGATTTTGAGGATCGAGGGTGGCGCTCTAAATAGCTCGTGGTTTTTCCCATTTGGAGGGTTTCCATGTATATTTTCCGTGTTGTTATTGTTTTATGTTTGTTGTCATTTAATTGAGCATTTAAGTAGAATGGGGTAGAATTGTTAATATTGATTAATTCACAAAACTGGTAATTTATTGAATTAAAACCTATTCACCTCCCCCTCTAGGTTATAGATACACACTTTCTAGGGAATTTCAATAAGGAATACACCTTGTAGGGCTTGATGCAAGATTTTCAAAGCACCGAGAAAATCCTTGTGAAAGGCAAGGGTTAAGTGATTCATATGGTTAGTAAAGTTGCTAGTGTTAAAACCCGTAAGAAGGTCAAGAAACAACAGAATCTTTGATTCAAAGCCTAAAAAGAAATGGAGGAAAGCTTAAAATGGATTATAGTTGAAAAATAGTGTGAATGCTTGGGTTGAAAAGCAGAATTGGGAAAATAAGCCACATGCACACACAACGCTCATATGTTGAAATCTATTCTCTTTAAAGCAAATTTCCGGATGATAATCGGTTTGACCTTAATTGGAAAAGCTTTAGATGAATAGGTGTTGAAATGGTTTGCATGTTGATAATGCAATTACTTCTTTTATATATGCTAGAATCATTTTCACACACACGATTTTGCTTAATGTGTTTGATTCATTAGCAATGAGAGATTATTTTTGAAAGAGTAATGAAAATCTATGATTCTCTTTTAACTTTTGTAAAATAATGGTTTAATCTCTTTTATTGCTTGCAATGTATGATTGTGTGATTCTCTTGTGAATAAGTTTACTTGCTTATTGATATGTGGAGCATATGTTAAGGGGGAGCTTAGTTTTTTTAACTTAGTTCTCTATACAACTTGTTTGCTCATTATCTCATGATTTTATTATGTATCCCTTATAACCTTTTAGGTATTTTCATTTATCATTAATCTCTCTCTCTCGGTTGTGTAAAATGTTTTTGTCTACTCCTTGTCGAAAAGGGGGAGAAAGTTTTTTCCTCACCATGTTTTTTACTTTTGATAAAAGGGGTGACAATCATTAAGGAGGAGAAATCTTGTCTTAAGGGGGAGAAATAATTCTTGTATGCATGAGATAAGAAGAGATAAGGGAATCAGAATTTTTGTTTCGTATCGTATATTGTTTGTTTATCTCACCTATCTTCATTGTAGAAGATTGCTTTTGGTTGTTCTTATCTCACAAGTGCTTTGAATGTGTGAAGATATTCTTAAAGACTCATGAAGACATTTTAGTCTAGGGATATCTCTTTGTAATGTGAGGATGTGAGAATGCAATCAACTTTGATTATGAATGATCATTGTATGGTAAGGTAGATGTTTTTCCATGGAATAGCCAAAGGGGGAGAGATTGTTAGGTTTTAGATTTGTGTTGGCGTAATTCCATAACAAAACTTCATTTCTTTGTAATGTTTAGTTGCTTAGGTGGTTCGCGATGATAAGAGCATCATGGAATAAAAGCAACTTCTCATGATGCAAAGTTCGTCTTCAAGAAGATTGGTACTATTCTTGGATGCTAAGGTATCGAGATTCTTCTTCCTCTTGCAAGGCGTAAGCGCAAACACACACAACTCATACATATATGTCCCTTCGTAATTATGCACCATTAAGTGCACACACACACATATCATAAATTTGTGTCCTTGCATGGTTGTGCATCATTTGGTATAACACATTCACACACTTGATACTGAATGCTCATGCATTGAAATGAAATTGACATGTTTTGGAAAATGCATATAGTGAGAGTATCTCTATGTAGTTTGCATTCTTATGTGAAATGTATTTGTTTGTATATATGTTTGTATAACATAGATCTTGAACTTGATTTTAGTCTTGGATTGTTCATGATTGAGTTCCGGTCATTTCGGTTACTCATACTATTGATTACAAGTTCTAAGTCAAAATATACTACACTTTCAACTTATGTTGTGTATATTGTCTTCGTCTTCATATATCATTTTGAATTCTTATTTTCTTGGTTGAGTATCTTATATGTCCATGTCTGTGAGAGAGTTATGGTTCATAATCCGTAAACGGATTCAAATTGTGAGTTCGTAGGCCGGAGAACGGGAAGGGAACGCACGAGGAAAATAAGTGCAACCAAGCACTCTTTCCCGAGATGGCGAGTGGCCATCTCGAGCCAGAATGCTTTCTTCCACGAGATGCCCACATGCCATCTCGGGCAGCAAGTGTGCTTGGTGCACTTAAGTCCTTTTTGGTCATTTTACTTGTATTCTTTCCCTCTCCTTTATATATCCCTTCCCTCTCACATTTCATTATAAGAAGAGATTCAAAATTTGAGTGCAGAATTTTCTCCCAAATTTTCTCACCTTCCAAACACCATAACTTCTTCATTTGAACTTCGATATGAGTGATTCCAAGTTAAGAGTGTTTCTCTATTCATCCTCCATATTTTCTATGAAGGTTTGAGTTAGTTTGATTGCTTTTTTTGGAGTCTAACCTCATAAAAACGGAATTGCACCAAATCAACTAAGGTATTGATTTTCTCTCAAAGTTTTCTTATAAAACTTGGTCAATTGCCTTGGGTTTTCTTCTTCAATATATATTAGTGTCTTGTGATTGTTTTGATTTGAGTTTTGAACTCATTTAAAGCTAGATTGAGTTTCAATTGAAATCTCACATGTTGAGTTAGGTTTTGATTTTGCCTATGTTTTCACGTGTTTGGGATTGTATTGTGCTAGCTTTGATTCTAGGACTATTTGATGATCTTTAATTGATTGATTTTGTGAAAAGTAGTTCCTCACATGTATTAGGCTCTCTTTGGCTAAAATCTCACTATGATACATGTGCTTGTGTTCTTTTGAGCTATTCTTGTGCTTAGTTGATTTCATGAATATATAATATTCTCTAGAACTCTTGCTTTAATTTAAATGACTTTTTCACATGATTTTAGCATGATTTTGGTATATGAGATTTAAACTTGATTATGCATTAATTGATCATATCTTATGATTCAGGTTTTAGATCTATGCATGTATCTAGGTTGTAATTAGTGTTGAACATATTTTACATGATCTAGATGGATTAAACATGCATGATTGACTATACTACATTTGTTATGTGCATTCATGCATATGTCTAGTATTTTCCATAGAATTTATTGATCATCTTATTCTATGTTGCGTGCTTATTTATGTTTTGCATTCATGATCACCTAGATGCCTTGAGAGAAGGAAATCTTGACAATAGCTATGAGATCTATGGTGTTGAGCATGGAAGTTTTGACAAGAGGTGGGAGATCTCAGAATGTCAAGCAAGAAAGTCTTGCCTAGGGTCGGGAGGATCCGGAAGGGTGAGCAAGGAAGTCTTGCCTAGGGTCATGAGGATCTGGAAGGGTGAGCGAGGAAGTCTTGACAAGAGGTGTGAAGCCTCAGAATGTTGAGCAAGAGGGTGACATATTCATGAGTAGGATAGGAGGGTAGTTTCTAGGTGAAGGGGTCGAGAGATTGTACTTTTTTTATCTACTAGTGAATTTTGTTTGCTAGTGGTTGCTAACCCGTGGATGTTTCCTCTTTGGAGCTTTACCACGTTATATATTGTGTCAACTTTTCTCTATCCCTATCTCTCTTATATTTGTATATGTTATTGGATATTGTGGATAGAACATTTTATGTAAATTGACTTCCTTACTATAATATCATTTGTGTATATGTTATGGATGTTTGTTTGTATCACACTTTACATGTTTTATATATTGATTAATGTCTTTAATTGATATATATATATATATATATATATATATATATTGTGGTACAAGCAATCTAGAGGGACAAACTTTTGTTTGTTTCTAAGGGAGTCAAAAAAGGTGTCTAACCTATTCACCCCTTCTAGGTTAGCCTTGAGCATTTAACCGTGTTTGTATTTTCAATTGGTATCAAAACAGGACACTAGATTGTACTTAGTGAGCATCTAGATGATACATTCACGGTATTTGCAAAGCTTTTGAAGTCATGGGTTTACAAGATAATGTAATGGCGAAAGGAGCCTCAAATACTAGACTACCTTTACTTTGAGGCACTAACTATGGGTATTGGAAGTTGAGGATGAAAGCCTATGTCCGCTTAATTGATGAAAGAGCATGGATGGTAGTGGAAGAAGGTTTTAGTCCTCCTACCAAGATTCAAGAGGATGGAACCAATGTACTCAAGCCAAGGAGTGAATGGACAACGTATGAGTTTGAGGTTACTAAATGGCACCACCGTGCTATGGATGCCATCTTTGGAAGAGTTGATGGGCATCAATTCTCCTAAATTCAAAATCTTGAATCCACAAAGGAGGCATGGTATACTCTTCAAGTCACTAATGAAGGAACCTAAGTGGTGAAGAAATCAAGGCTTCAAATGTTGGCATCACAATTTGAAGGTTTAAGTATGGGTGAAGAAGAAAAGTTTGAGGACTTCCAATTCTGGTTTCTTAACATTGCTAACCAATGTAAAGCACCTGGAGTACCTATCTCAAGAGAGCATTTAAAATGGAAAATCCATATGTCTCTTCCTAAGAGATTTAAATCAAAGGTGACAACCATTGAGGAAAGTAAAGGTATGGATAGTATGAACATTGATGAGTTGCTTGTGGCTCTCCAACCTTATGAGATGTGCTTGAAGCCAAAGACCAAGAGTAAGGGAATCGCTTTCCATGCTATTGAAGAGGAGAGTGATGATGAAAATAAAGAGATGGCTCTTTGTGTTAGAAAGTTCAATAAGTTTCTAATGAAGAATGCCAAGCCTAGAGACAAGTCTTCTAAGTAAAAAGAGAGTTAAAAAACTGTCATCTCCAAGGAATGAGAAGAATAGTCAAGCCATGAACAAGAAAGGTGTTCAATGCTACAATTATCATGGTTTCGGTCACTTTGCTAGTGAGTGTACCAAGAAGCCATATAAGAAAGACAAGAAAGGCAAAGTGTTGACGGCTACTTGGAGTGATGATGGCTCTAGTGATGATGAGAGCTCTAGTAGCGAGTCTTCAAGTGATGAAGAGTTGGTGAGCAACTTTGTAGCTCTAACGGCTTCTCATTCTCCACTAGATGTTGATGGTACAATATCTTTGATTAAGAACTTTGATGCAAATCATCACGGAAGCACAAGATCCATTCCTACCAATCTTGAGTTGTTGGCCAAGATAGAGAGCTTGAAGAAGCTAGAGATAATACTCTAAGAGAGGTAATAAATAAAGATGATTTGATCGAGAAACAACTAGATGAGTTTGTGATTGTTACTCGTAGACTTCTTGGTGAGAAAGGTGATATAATGAAAAAGTTTAGAGAACTTGAAAAAACATTGAGAAGGATGGAATGATCTCTTCTTTGAAAAAGAGAGAACAAGAATTAAAGGAAGAGATAGACACAGCTAAGGAGGCCATCAAGGACTTAGTGAATGATTCAGTAAGAAGTTTATACGAATAATGTTGTTTCAAAGAATGTTAAAAAGAATTGGGTGAAAAAGAATGTTAGTGACAAAAGCAAAAATGAAAAAGCTTTTCTGAAGGATGATCAATCTAGACATGATCACTTGTGTGCTTGTTGATTAATGAAGAGGATTGCCCCAACTTCAACTTGATGGCAAGAGTTCAAACTCTTAGCAAGGAAAGAAATGGTGTTAAGGGAAATTGAAGTTAAGAATGAAGTGATCATATGTCTAAGATGGTTGAAGATATTCTTGTGTTAGATAGAGTAATGGGTGATTTTGTTAATTATTTGTTTTTGTTTCTTATAGGAAACGATCAAAGACAAGGAAGAAGAGTTGGCAATCATGAATACCAAAGGGTTTGGTAATCATCATGGAGATTCAAGTGACTTAAGCATCATAGATGAGCAAGTGGAGTCTCCTACAACTAAAGGCAAGTCACCAAGGAACAAAAGGATTTCAAAGGCCAAGTCTTCCAAGGTCAAGTGCAAAATCAAGAAGAGTAAGAAGTCTTCACCATCGGTACACTCTCACCTAAATAGTAACATCTCAAAATTTATTTCGGTTTGCTATTTTTTGCTATATTGTCATGAGTATATTAGACGATGCAAACTAGAGATTGTGATGCATGCTACTGAGATATGAAAATCTTCTATAAATGTTTCTTGCATGATAACACTTTGAGTTTTGTGTGTGATAATGATAATCGTGTGAAGAAAAGTGTTGAGAAAATTTAGGTGAAAATGAGTGTTTCACATGATCATATGTGTTGTCTTGATAAAATATTTGTGCGTGGCAATAATGATGGTTTTAATTTGAGTGATATTTTTATGAAGAAGATAGTTGATGATTTATCTTCTAGATTTCATATTACCTTGTGTAATGATCATGATGTTGTTTGTGTTGGTTCACCTAAGACCAATATGGTCAAAGAAGTCTATTTTGGAAATCTATTCGATGTAATTTGTTAATACTTTTGAAGGAACTCAATTTACATGTTTGTTTGAGTTGAGATGTTTAGTCTTTATTCTCTTGGGAAGACACACAAACAACTTGTTGTCATGAGAACAATCAAGCCAAGAGAGCTCATAAAATGGGTGAAGACTTTACATTGATGAAAAAGCTTGCTAAGGTATATCCTGCTCTAAAGCTTGCTTTCTTGTTTCATCTTATGAACTCTATGTTTGCATTACATCATGTAGCATGTCATATTGGAGAATTTGTATAACATTCATATGGTTCTTGATGACATTTGTTCTCTAAAGATTTTTTAGTGATGTGTTTACAAGGATCTTATTTATGATGCTTGAAATGCTTGTTTGAATGATGAGTGGCATACTTTTTGAAAATATGAGCTTCATATTCTTGAAAGCTACTCATTAAAGAAGTAACGATCTTGAATAAGTCTCTACTTATTGCTGTTAGATCATGTGCTTATGAGCCATAAAATCTTGTTTTTCAAAAATTGCACTTTGCTTCTCTTATATGTTTAAGTTTGAGTAGTTAAGTTTGAAAATGTGTAGATTATTGATGCATCTAAAAGTTTAATGCTTAGTACATGATAGATGACTTATGGTTAGTATCCATTTTGCTTCGGTAACTATATAAAGCTCAACGAGCACCTACATGGAAAGAGGCTACACACATTGGTTGTGAAGCGCCCAATGTAGGAAAGGGCTAGACCATTGTGATGAGTGAAAGCCGTCATGAAGAATTTATGTTTATGTACACAGAAAATCAAAGAAGTGTTGAAACAGAATAAATAAAAGAAAATCTTTGATTCAAAGCCTAAAAAGAAAATGAGGAAGGCTTAAAAAGGAGTATAGTTAAAAATTGTGATTGCTCGGGTTGAAAAATAGAAATGGGAAAATGTGCCACATGCACACAAATGCTCATATGTTGGAATCTATTCTCTTTAAAGCAAATTTTTTTTTATAATAATCGGTTTGACCTTGATTGGAAATGCTTTAGATGGATGGGTGTTGATGTGGTTTACAGGTTGATATCACAATTGCTCCTTTTATATATACTTGAAGCAAAATCCACACACACATTTTTTTTTGCTTCTAAAGTATTTGATATTCTAGCAATTTTAGAAGAATTATGAGAGAGATTGAAAATCTTGGTGTATCTCTCATAGTTTATGGAGCTTGTTTTGTTAGATTTCTTTAAAATTGCTTGATTGTGTGATTTTGTGGATTTATTGTGAACGTTATTATTCTTGATCTTAGATAGAGCACTTATCAAGGGGGAGCATAGTAAGCTAGACTTTGTTCTATTTTATGATATGTTCACATGTTTCGAGTTGATATTTGTTGGCATATTTTTGGTTGATATAATGAATCTTGTAGATGCTATTTCATATTTCTTGATTTTCATGATGATTTTTTGTATTACCATATGCCTTTGTATTGTTGATCACAAATAATGCATGAAACTTTTTGTAATAATTGTATGATTGTGTTTGCAATCAACTTCTCCTTGTTTGAGGTTGTATAGTAGTTGAGATTGCAATCAATTCCTTCATTCTTGAAATTGAAATAAGAATAGTTGCAATGAATTCTTCTTTGTTTTGGGGTCGATAGTAATTGTAATTGTAATTAATTCAATTGATTGTAGTTACAGTGACTTTGTTTGGGGTCGATAGTAATTGTAGTTGTAATCAATTCAATTGGTTATAGTTGCAGAAAATTCCTCCTTGCATAGGGTGATAGTAATTGTAGTTTTAATCAATTCCATTGATTATAATTGCAGAAAATTCCTCCTTGCTTTGAATGATAGTTGTTGTGGTTGTAATCAAATCTTTTCTTGTTTATATGATTGTCGATGATACCAATTCCTTCGTATTTGTTATTGATATGATTGTTAATGCAATTGTTGAACTTGGTAGATATGACCTATGTGCCTAAGAGTAAAATTTATGCATTTGTGATTCTCTATACCTTGATGAGCTTGTTGTGGTGTATAGATTTGAATAACCTTTGCTAGGTTAACATGGAAGAGCAAACTAGAATCAAGGGAGAAGGTATGGGAGCTAGATGCTTGAAATAAACCAATCCTTCAAGTAAGGTATCCATCTCTAAACATTATATGAGATCACCAATTGTTTCACTAATTGATCTCAAGATATCATTTTTTTTTCTTTTGGCATAATTTTATGTCAAAAATGGGGAGATATATGATATTGTTTTAGCATATCTTCTTTGAATATTTGTCAAAGTATTGAACTTCTTTTGGCATGTAATATTGTGATTTCATTTGATTAAGAATATCTTTAAGATAGCATGTATTAAGGGTAGATACATGATTCATTTGGATTTAAATGTTTAATTCTTGCCATAATTATATATTGCCATATGTGTCTTTCTCTTGGATATTGTTAGGTTTTTGAGTTTTGTTGGCATTATTCTATATCAAAACAACATTTCCTTTGTATTGTTTAGTTGTCTAGGATTCATGATGATTCAAGCTTCAAAGAAGAAATGACAACTATTCAAGCAAGTTCAAGTCTTCAAAGAGAACGGATGCAATATGGTTCTACAAAGGTATACTAAGATCTTATCTTTCTCTTAGAAGGCTTAGGCACACACACACAATTCATACATTTGTGTCCCTACATCGTTGTGCACCATTATAGGCACACACACACATATCATACATTTGTGTCCCTGTATCGTTGTGCACCATTTATAACACATTCACACACTTGAAGATGAATGCTCATGCATTGGTATAAAAATAACATGTTTTGGAAAATGTATGATTGAAGACTATCTCTATGTAGTTTGCATTCTAGTGTGGATTTTGTTTGTATGTGTATATGCTTGTATAGCATGGATATTGAAATTTATTTTAGTCTTTAAACATTCTTGATTGAGTTCTGGTCATTTCGGTTACTCATACTATTGATTTCAAGTTCCGAGTCAAAAGTTATGATACTTTCAAGTCATGTTGCGTACATTGTCTTCGTCTTTGTATATCGAGTCTAATTCTTATTTTTTGGGTTGAGTATCTTATATATCCATGTCCATGAGAGAGTTACAGTTCGTAATCCGTAAACAGATTCGAATAGGGAGTTCGGAGGCCGGAGAACAATCGAAGAACGCGAGAGGAGTGCAAGGGATTTGCACCATGGCCAAAGGCCATGCATTGGTGCAAGCCCGAGATGGCACGTGGCCATCTCGGCTGCAACACCTTGCTGCCCCGAGATGTCCAAGCGCCATCTCGGGGAAGCATCTTAAAGGGGTAGCTTTGGTCTTTTCACAAATATCTCTTCCCTCTCCTTTATATATCTCTTCTCACTCTCATTTGAATCAAAGGAAGAAGAAAATGTAATGCAGAAAATTTCCAGGTTTTTTCTCTCAGCTTTGAATCACCATATCTCTCTCATTTCTTATCCGATTTGACTGATTCAAGTTGGATAAGTTTCGTATTGAAGTCCTCTATAATCTCCAAGAAACCTTGAAGTCATTTGTTCAAGGTTTCTGGTGGATCGCACCATTTTCATGGCTGTACTCGAAATTGTCAAGGTATTTGTTTATCTTTTGATTTCCTTGATTCTAATGTTCAAATACCTTGGGTCTTCTTCCTACTTGTTTATCTTTTCAATCTTGTTTTGTAAACTTTATTGTCTATGTCTAGATCTTCATGGAGTGTTCCTAATCCATACATTTCATATGCTCATGCATCATCTTGTGTGGTGTCATTTTTGGATTATAAACTAGAAAAATATACTTTGTGTGCTCATTGATTAATTATAGTTTCCATAGAATTTGTTGATCATCTTATTCTATGTTGCATGCTTGTTTACGTTTTACATTCATGATCACTCAGATGCCTTGTGAGAAGGAAGTCTTGACAATAGGTGTGATACCTATGTTGTTGAGCAAGGAAGTCTTGGCAAGAGGTAGGAGACCTCGGATTGTCAAGCAAAGAAGTCTTGGCTAGAGTCGGGAGGACTCGGATAGTCGAGCAAGAAGTCTTGCCTACGGTCGTAAGGATCCGAATAGGTGAGCGAGGAAGTCTTGACTAGAGTCATGAGGACTTAGTTGAGCAAGAAGTCTTGCCTTGGGTCAAGAGGATCCGGTAAGGTGAGCGAGGAAGTCTTGACAAGAGGTGTGAGGCCTCAGATTGTTGAGCATGAGGGCGACATCTTCATGAGTAGGATATGAGGGTAGTTTCTAGGTGAAGAGGTCACTTGAGATATTGTACTTTTCTTATCTACTAGTGGATTTTTTTTACCGGTGGTTGCTAACCCGTGGATGTTTCCTCTTTGGAGGTTTACCACGTTATATCTTGTGTCAACTTTTCTCTATTCCTATCTCTCTTATATTGATAATTGTTATTTGAATGATGTGGATAGAACTTTATATGTAAGTTGACTTCCTTACACAATATTGTTTGTGTATGTTAGATAACTTTGTATCTTGTGATATTCCATTCAAGTTGTAAAGTACCACATTGTAATACTCTAAGTACATCTTATGGAACTTTGTCTACATTGAATATATTTGTTTATAAGATACATTGATTCTTGTTTTATGTTTTGTAGACTAAGAGAGGAGATTTGAGCATACAAGAATATATTGTTTTCTCATAACAATCATGTTGAATGTTAATTTGTATGCTTATCAAGGTTTTGTCACTAGTGTCGAAATATTTGTCAAAAGTGAGAGACAACCTATTCACCCCCCCTCTAGGTTGTTTAGTATAACCTTGTACATATTATTTTCAGATATGCTTTGTGGTTTAAGTTTATTTTAGGTGGCCACAAGAGAAGATCAAGAAGAAGTTCAAGACTTGTTGAAGATTAGTCTTAAGGAACTAACTCATTGTAATGTGAGGGAGTGTTTTTATGACCAATCTTTATGTTGTATGTTTTAGTATTTTGTATAGGTGTTTTGACATAGAATTTACCAAAAGGGGAGGTTGTTAGTTTTGTGAGTTATGTTGGCATTATTCTATATCAAAACAACATTTCCTTTGTATTGTTTAGTTGTCTAGGATTCATGATGATTCAAGCTTCAAAGAAGATTGTTCATTCTCTATGTAGTTTGCATTCTCTATGTAGTTTGCATTCTTGTGTGAAATGTGTTTGTATGTTTATATATTTATATAACATGGATATTGAACTTGATTTTAGTCATAGATTGTTCATGATTGAGTTCCGGTTATTTCGGTTACTCATACTATTGATTTCGAGTTCTAAGTCAAAAGTTATGAAACTTTCTAGACATGTTGCATACTTTGTCTTTGTCTTCATCTTTGTGTATCAAGTCAAATTATTATTCTCTGAGTTGAGTTTCATAATCGTCAATGTGTGTGAGAGAGTCCCGGTCGTAATCTTCAAATGGATTTGAATTCAAAGTTCGGAGGTCAAAGAACGGTCGAAGAATACGAGAGATATGTGAAAGGCAACAAAAGAGAAAAAATGATGGCAAATTGCCATTTACCCCCTTGGACAAGCAGACGCGTGAGCATCTCACCTTAATAATTCCCCTGTTCACTTGAGCATCTCGCCAACAATTCATTTCATGAATTGAAAAGGATTTTGTTACATGTAATGCATGCACATAATGTTTTGTGTACATAATCAATCAAATCCATGTGTTGACTTAGCATGTTCTCCTATTTGCATTATGAGAGTTTGCTTGTGTGAGCTTGCTACACCGAATAACTTTCTCCCTTTTATATTTCCCTCCCTCACCGTAAATCAAATTGAAGAAGACCATTTTGTGTGTAGAAATTTTTTGAAATTTTCTCTCAACTTAGAATCACCATATCTCTCTCATTTCTTATCTGATTTGAGTGATTCAAGTTGGAGAATCTTTCTATTGAAGTTCTCTAACATCTCTAAGAATATTTGGAGTCTTCTGTTCAAGTTTATTTGGTGTTCTACATCAAATTTCGTGGCTGCACTTGTTGATAAGGTATTTGATCCATCTCTTCTGTTTTGTGCTTTATGATCTTCAATTACCTTGGGTCTTCTTACTATTCTTGTGTATTTGACTTGAACAAATGTTGATGAGTGATAGATCTTCAATTAAAAGCTAGATTGAGTTTCAATTGAAATCTCACATGTTGAGTTAGGTTTTGATTTTACCTATGTTTTCACATGTTTGAGATTGTATTGTGCTAGCTTTGAATCTGGGACTATTTGTGCTTTGATAGACTTTATTTTCAAGATTAATAGTTTTATCATGTGCTATAACTCAGTTGTTGAATAGATCTAAGATTAACACATTTTATTTTATATTTAGAGTCTATTAGAGTTTAATCGACTTTTTTGTGAATATATGCTCTAAATGATTGCTAGAGATTTGATTGATCATATCTCGTGTTTCTAGCATTTTTGTTTGAGTTCTAAAGTCTTGAATATGTGCTTCACGAACATGTTTATTTCAAGCTTTTGTAACATGAATAAAATCTAGGTTTAAAGTGTGTGTTTGGAAATTTGGCATGCTCTAGATTTTTATTCATGCATAAGATCTAGACAATCTTGTTTTGTGAACTTTATTGTCTATGTCTAGATCTTTATGGAGTGTACCTAATCCATACATTTCATATGCTCATTCATCATCTTGTGTAGTGTCATTTTTGGATTATAAACTAGAAAGTATACCTTGTGTGCTCATTGATTAATTCTAGTTTCCATAGAATTTATTGATCATCATTTTCTATGTTGCGTACTTGTTTGCGTTTTGCATTCATGATCACTTAGATGCCTTGTGAGAAGGAAGTCTTGATAATAGGTGTGGGGCCTATCATTTGTTGAGCAATTGGAAGTCTTAGCTAGAGTCGGGAGGACTTGGATAGCTAAGCAAGTGGAAGTCTCGACAAGAGGTAGGGGACCCCGGAATGTTGAGCAAGGAAGTCTTAGTTAGAGTCGGGAGGACTCGGATAACTAAGCAAGAAAGTCTTACCTAGGGTCGGGAGGATCCGGAAAGGTGTGCAAGGTGACAACAAGTTCATTGGTAGTATAAGAGGGTAGTTTCTAGGTGAAGGGGTCACTTGAGAGATTGTACTTGTTTTATCTACTAGTGGATTTGCCTTTGCCGGTGGTTGATAACCCGTGGATGTTTCCTCTTCGGAGGTTTACCATGTAAATATTTTGTGTCAACTTTCTCTATCCCTATCTCTCATATATATATATATATATATATATATATATATATATATGTGTGTGTGTGTGTGTGTATGTGTGTGTGTGTGTGTAATCGATATTTTGTATATTGTCATATTTGTAATTGACTTCCTTACACAATATTATTTATATATGTTAGATAACTTTGTATCTTGTGATATTCCGTTCAAGTTGTAAAGTACCATATTGTAATACTCTAAGTACAACTTATGGAATTTTGTTCTACATTGAATATATTTGTTCATAAGATACATTGATTCTTGTTGTCTGTTTTGTAGACTAAGAGTAGAGATTTGAGTATACTTGAATATATTGTTTTCTCATAACAATGATGTTGAATGTTAATTTGTATGCTCATCAAGGTTTTGTCACAAGTCTCAAAAGAATGGTTAAAAATGAGAGACAACCTATTCACCCCCTCTCTAGGTTGTTTAGTATAACCTTGTAGGTATTTTACAATTGGTATCAGAGCGGGTCACTTAAATTAATTAGAGCGGGTCACTTAAAGTAATTAGTGTGATTCAGGATCTACAAGGTTATTTACTAATCATGGATAACAACCTTCAGTCTAAAATTGTGAGAACTTATAGATGGCGTAATCAGAGCGGGTGTCTAGAAGTGATTAGATAGGTTCATATTATAGTGTTTGTTTTTGAAACAAATATTATGGTGTGTTTAAGAACAATCTAGAGGAGGGGTGAATAGATTTTTAAACTATTTTACCCAATTTTCGTTAATGGTCAAGTTGACGAAAATACCCCTAACTAGTTACAATAATATCACAAGTGTAATAAATGCAGAAATAGTAAAGACACTTGAGATATACGTGGAAACCCTCCAAATGGGAAAAACCATGGGCTGTTAAGTGCGCCACACTTGAACCTCGAATCCACTAATGGCAAATGAATTACAACTTAATCCCGGTTTATAATCCAACACCACTACCTAATCCCGGTACAAGTGAACCTAGTCCATCTTGCTTGTGATTTAAGCTACCTAATTCCAGAAGCAACACAAGTCTTACTTATCAATGAAGAGATAAAATGGCCTATGTGAATATATGATGATATTCAAATAACAAACAAGGCTAGGGAACCTTATATGCTTATCTAGGATGATGAGATGACAATTAATGCAATCCTAGATATCAAGAGCTAAATGACATGTTCATAAAGCTTAGCTAAACATCGATCACACAATCCTATGAAGCTATCACAATACAACACTCAACCATGTCATCACAACAATCTCTATTTTGTATCTAGAATATAATCTAAGAGCATACAAATGATAAAAGAGATGGCTTAGCAAGAAAAACACCTGACTTGTAAGAAGATAGTGAGAAACTTACCAAACAGGATGTGATGATGCAAAACTATCCATTGATGCAATCGAAATGACCATAGATGATGCAAGATGATGTTTTTATGCACAAGAAAATGCCTTGAGTGTTTAAAGATGAGTTTTTGCAAGATTTTTCCTTTTGAAACATGTTCTAAGGAAAAGATATGATATTCTCAACTCTTACATGACCTGAATAGAAATAGTTATATATATATGAGTTTCAACCAAAGTGTGGTCGTTTTGAAAAAAATGTTCCATCTCCCGCTATGTGCACTGGTGAGTGGCGCTAGTCGAGTAGCACACCACCAGCGCACAACCTAAATTTTCAATAGGTGCTGGTGGAGTGGCACAGCTCAGTGGCACATGACAATCAACGATCGACTGATATCTTGTGCTTGTGAGGATGCGCTAGTGGAGTAGCGCACCACCAGCGCACAACCTACTTTCTCAATATTGCACATGTGAAGTGGCGCAGCTCAGTGGCGCAGCTCATGGGCGCATGACAAGCGACGATCCACTGGAATGTTGCTCTGGTGAGGCTGCGCTAGTCGAGTAGCGCACCACCAGCGCACAACCTACTTTCTCCACACTCAAACACACATTTTCAACAAGTACTAGAGTTATGCAGATGCATCCAATACTAATGCCTAGCATGACATGGTACTTTAATCACAAGATGCAAATAAATCAAGAAGACTTATTCAAACATGAATGCACACAAGTATATGTAAGGAAAAAACGGGTTCAAAATGCAACGGAAGCGTGAGAAAAATGAAAATTAGGGTTTGCGTATAAATAAAATTTTTCCCTTTTAATTACAAGAACCTTAACCCTAGATTAATTGATGTATATAAAAAGTATCGTACCTTTTTTCTTCGTGACGATTGAACTAGCGTCGAATTGAATCCACAAGATCTTCCAATCCAATCATGAAAGTGAATCACCTAGAAGTGTGGGCTCCCTTTCTTTAAATTGTATACATGAGGATGGAAACAAACAAAATCTTCTTCTTTGTTAGTCACAATAATCCTCAAAGAGAAAAAAACAAGAACGTCCGGTCACTTGTGAATTATCAATCAATTTGATTGAAACTCGTGTGAACCTTGATTCGATGTTGTACACAAAACCCTTTTGACACAAAGGATACTAGTGTACTATTGAAAACAAAAACGTTCCCTCTTTTCTCTATGCTTGGCCGAATTCTTCACATGATGAGTTGGATGAAGTTTCTATTTTTTGTTTTTTTATAACAATAAAAAACAAATAAAAAACAACTTCTCACACCAAAAAATTCATCCTTGGTCGAAGTTTATCTCATGGAAAAACTTAGGCTGGCTGAAATTAACGTACGTATATATATATATATATATATATATATATAGGATCATAAATCCTCTCCTCAGAAGGATTTACTTGGTTGGCAAGAATCCTTTCCATAGGTGGATTTATTTGGTAGTTAAGAGTCCTTATCTAAAAAGAATTCTATCCTATTATATATATATATATATATGTATATATATATATATATATATATAAATATATCAGGGCTGGCCGAAATTTCATTGGATATATATTAGGATCACAAATCCTTTTCAAAAAAGGATTTACTTGGTAGTTAAGAATCCTTTCCTAAAGCAGATTTACTTGTTGGTTAAGAATCCTTTTCTAAAAGAATTCTATCCTACATCAAGACTCCCAATCCAATTCAACAGTGTATTTGTAACCATATTAAAGACTTCCAAATTTGATTAGATAAATAATTCCTTTTATTTATCTACTTATCAAATATAGTCTTTAATATTAATTATACTACCAACAATAGTATAATTTTAGGAGATCAACTCCTATTAGGAAAAGATTTTGACTTTTAATTAAATAATTAATTAATCAACAAATTAATTAATTTTTATTTAATTAAATAATAAAATAAAAATAATATAATTTAAGCTATTCTAAATAGCCTTGTCGTCCAATACAAGTATATAGGCCATATATTATTTTTCTTATTTTATTAAATACATTAGACCTTAATAAAAAAGTTCATATGTGAACTAGACCCATTCTTAGAAAAAGAAACTAGTTCACATGCCTTAATGCAATTCTAGATGGATCCCTAAATTGGTCTGGTAGAATATATAAAGTGATCCATGCAAGTTCGTGTGGATTGGGGATCTTGACGGGCTATCTAAATTTAAGCTCCAATAGACACAACCCAATCACAATCAACAAATGATTCACTTAGGTTCGATCTATTTAATTTTAGTTCATTCCACTAAAGAACTAAAATTGAACTCTTAAATAAAGGTAGAATAAGTTGATGTTACTCATTCATACCCTAGACAACCTTATTGGAGAAAGTGTATCCTCGTGAAGAATACCAGTAATCGCCAAGAGCTCATAGACGGCCTATAGCTCTCCAAGTTACCATATTTACTCATATGACCACTTTTTGAACTTGGATATTTTGACTTGTCGAGAAGCCATGTTTCAATAGACACTATTGAAAACTTAATGTTAAGATTTAATATCCAATACCTCAAAACATCCATATGATGGTATTCTACTCTCATTCAATAAATGGAGCCACGATGTCCATATCTATAAATGAAGTCCTCTATTGATTAACAAATGAATACCACCAAACTTTCGAGGATAGACTATGCTATATAATCGTACTCATTGATAGCTCAAATGATAACAGTTGCAACCATAAGTCCATCATTTATCTCAGCATTGAGATAGACTCTCCGATTGTCTTCAAAAGGAAACTTTTATCCATTGACGGTTCTAGATAATGTTTTTCATTTTGATCCTATTCAATGTGCCCAGTGCACTAGATTCTTTTTCCCAAAGATACCACACTTTGATGATTTTAGACTCATCATAACACATTTGATCCCATGCAAATGCTAGCAAAAGAATTTATAACTTTGACGAGATAAAGACGCCCAACCTTTTATCTTAAGTTGTGAATGTTATTCAAGACTAACTAAAGAATTGTGTCTACCTCATACATATCTAGATGTATGAACAATTCTTCTTTTCTCATAGTCTTTTGACCTTATGATTATTTACTTTTAACAATTATAATTATTAAAATATAAATGCTATAAGATTTGTTAAACTAGAAATCACTTTATTAATATGAAAATATTGTCAATTACAGTATTACACTCTTACTATCGAGCATAATCCTAACAATCTCCCTCTTGCTCTATAGCAAATGTGTCATATCTTTCATCTCCATATTCTCTAGATGCCTATCAAAACTCTTTTGAGAAAGAGCCTTTGTAAAGGGATCCGTTAGATTTTCTGCTGACGCGATCTTGGTAAGCGTCACGTCACCCCTGTACACAATTTCCCTTAGAAGGTGATACTTTCTTTCAATGTGTTTCCCTCTCTTATGACTTCTTGGTTCTCTCGAATTAGCCACTACTCCACTATTGTCATAATAGATAGTGATCTGCTTATTCGCATCAGGAACCACTTCCAAGTCAATCAAGAATTGGCAGAGCTAGACAACCTCTTTAGCAGCCTCGCATGCGGCAACATACTCGGCTTCCATGGTGGAATCGACAAAACAAGATTGCTTGATACTCCTCCATATGACTGCCTATCCTCAAATAGTAAACATAGATCCTGATGTTGATCTCCTGGAGTCTGAATTTGACTGAAAATTAGAATCTGTATACCCAACAAGAATTAAATCCCCTTCAAAGTATACAAGAATATAATCACACGTTCTCCTAAGATACTTAAAAATATGCTTGACTGTCGTCCAGTGATCAGGACCAAGTTTCGACTGAAACCTGCTAACTATGCCCACAACAAAACAAACATCTGGTCTAGTGCAGATCATTGCATACATGAGACTTTCAACTGTCGATGCGTATTACTCATGAATTGCTCTTCATGCTCATTCTTAGTAAATTTTTCCTTAGAATGTTTGATTCCATGTCTGAAAGGTAACATACCTTTCTTGGAATCATGCATGGAAAACCTAGACAAGATTTTATCTATGTATGAAGCTTGGGATAATGCAATCATTCTATTCTTTCTATCCCTTATGACTTGGATACCAAGAATATAACTTGCTTCTCCTAAGTCCTTCATATCAAATTGGTTTGCTAACCATTCTTTTATTGATGTCAATACACCTACATCGTTTCCGATGAGTAGTATATCATCAATGTAAAGAACTAGGAAAACCAACTTGTCACCTTTAATCCTTTTATATACACAAGGTTCATCAAGGTTTTGAATAAATCAAAAACTTTTTACGGCTTGATCGAACATTATGTTCCAGGATCTGGATGCTTGCTTTAATCCATATATGGATCTTTACAACTTGCATACCCTTTCCTCTTGGCCCTTTTCAATGAATCCTTCTGGTTGCATCATATAGATGCTTTCGTCAAGACTTCCATTAAGGAAAGCTGTCTTGACTTCCATTTACCAAATCTCTAGGTTCAAAGATGCCGCAATGGATAAGAGTATCTTAATTGATTTAAGCATGGCCACAGGAGAGAAGGTTTCTTCATAATCGATAAATTCCTTCTTTGTATAACCTTTAGCTACCAATCAAGCTTTAAAGGTTTCCACCTTTCCATCCATTCCTCTTTTCCTCTTGTATACCCATTTGCACCCAATGGGTTTTATCCCTTTAGGCAAGTCTACAACCCTCCCACTATGATGAGGTATGGTAGATTGTTGATCTTGTGTTGGTACGAAACTTACAATTGGGCTTGGTTGCGAAACCTCTTGTGGAATTGTATCTTCTAAAAGCTCATTCGGGACAATTCTACTTTTAGGCACAGAATTATTCATATAGTCTTTATTCAAAAATTTAGCATTTTTCGAAACAAATACTTTAAGATCTAAAGGACTATAAAAATAATATCCTTTTGTTCCTTTTGGATACCCTACAAATATGCATGTTTCTGAACGGGACTCCATCTTTTTTGTCTTTCCTGTTAACACATGCACAGGACATCCAAATATCCTTAAGTGTTGTTAAACTAGGCTTTCGCCCGATCCACAACTCATGCGGTGTTTTAGTAACCGACTTAGATGGTACATCGTTTAGAATGTACATTGTGGTTTGTAAAGCATATCCCCAAAAAGAATTAGGGAGCGTTGAATAACTCAACATAGACCTAACCATATCTAAAAGAGTTATATTTCTCCTTTCTGCCACCCCATTTTGTTGAGGTGTGCCTGGTGCATAAAACTGAGAAATTATTCCATTATCAATAAGATATTGCTGAAACTCACTAGATAGATATTCTCCACCATGATCAGACTTCAAGATGTTTATGCGTTTTTCAAGCTGATTTTCAACTTCAGCTTTAAATGTTTTGAACATGTCAAAAGGATCCAACTTATGTCTCATGAGATACACATAGCCAAATCTTGAGTGATCATCCATGAAAGTGATGAAGTACTCATATCCACCTCTAGCTTGAATGCTCATAGGTCCACACACATCAGTGTGTATCAAACCTAAACATTTAATGGCTCTTGTGCCTTTGGTCGTAAATGACCTTTTGGTCATTTTACCTCCCAAACAAGATTCACAAGTTGGTAGATCATAAACCTTTAAGTCATTTAGAGGTCTGTCACATACAAAACTTTTAATCCTATTATGGTTTATATGACCTAGGTACAAATGCCATAGATAGGTTTCATCTTTTGATAATTTTACTCTTTTATGATTAGGTTCCGTTGATTCCGTTTCTAACAAGTGAGAGATATTTCCATGCAAATAGAATAAACCGTTTTCCAATGTACCTTTGCAAATAATTTTATCATTCTTACTAATAATAAAAGTTTTATTAAAAGTAACTGAATAACCAAATTTATTTAAACAAGAAACTAAAATTAAATTCCTCTTGAATTGAGGTACATAATAAACGTCTATTAAATCTAAATTCTTATAAGAATCTAAACTAATTCTAATATCTCCCACTGAACTAGCAGACACCAACGCTCCATTGCCTTAACAAAAGTTGAATTCGTTCTCATTAAGCTTTCTCCTTTCCTTGAACCTCTGTAAGGAAAAACAAACATGATTAGTGGCTCCAGAGTCTATGATCCAAGAATCCATAGAATTCGTCAAAAAACATTTTTCAAGATAATTAATATTACCATATTCCTTTTTGTCTTGAGACTTTGGGCAATTTCTTTTCCAATGTCCCTTTTCACCACAAAGGAAACACTTCCCTTTGATCTTGGTTACTTTCTTTGTCTCCTTCTTTGTAGGCCCTAGTTGCTTTTCTTCTGATGTTTCTAGACCTTCTTACAGGTCTTAAAAGTAGCAACTTTACCTACGGTATGAATCTCTTGACCCTTGCCTTTCACAAGGATTTTTTTCGTGCTTTGAACATCGTGCATCAGGCCTTGCAAGGTGCATTCCTTTTTATTCAAGGTGTAGTCCAGCATGAATTGATCAAAGGAATTCGATAGTGAGTTGACAATCATGTCAATTTTGGTCTCACCATTTATCTCAGCACCATTCAGTTCGGTAATGTTGAGATGTGCTATGACTTTTATCATGTGATCTTTCACAGTCTATCCAGGTTTTATCTTAAGATTCATAAAAGCAGTCACTACCTCTCTTTTAGTCATCCTAGACCTCATAGCAAACATCTCCTCTAGAGACATCATTATATCGGCAGTAGTCTCCAATCCTTCATGTTGTTGTTGCAACACGTCGGAGATAGTGGCCATAATGTAACATACATTTAGCCATCTCATTTGAAGACTTCCACTACTGATACTCATCTCTTTACTCCTGAGTAGATTCATTAGTTTTGTTGTTAAGGAATAGACATAACGAATTTTATGTTTTTCAATTTGCAATAACAACCCAATTTTCCTTTTCCATGTGACATAATTATCATCAGTTAAAGTATTATCTTTTAGGATGTTGATTAGGGATGGGGTCATGATTTTTTTTAATAACAAAAATTATATGAGTAAATAATCATGATAAAGCACTTTTGAATATTTATCTTGAATTAAAAAAATAATTCAATTGTAAAACTTCAACGGTGATCCAACACTCATAAATGTCACACCTCCTTTGGGAGTACGCACCATTTACTAGTTGGACTAGGTCCCACCTAATTGTTAACATAACAACCAACGTTTTCTATTTTAGCCTTGCAATTTTATTAACAAGAACTCTTGGGAGGATATTAATAAAATTACATTGAGTGTGTTACCAAGTTATCGACTTTCAATATAATCCCTCACGAATATCCTTCCTTTGGGAGTAGATATTGTTTGGGCTAATTGTCTAATCTATCCTTGTAAAGAAGTATCTTGCTAAATTCCATTCATGAATACCTCTTGGGAGGTTAGTCACGAAACATAAAGCTCAACTAAACTTGGAGGCCGTAGGTGTTCCAAAACACCTTCTCCCACTCAATTGTTTAAGAAGTGTGATCGAATTCCAAATAATGATTTACCAAGTTATCTAGATGCCAATTTAGATACTTAAACCATTCAATGCATGTTCATACCAAAAGAGATATATGAGTGGCACTCCTATTCTATATGACATGTTATCAAACAATAACAAACATTCCAATATTTACAAAAATATAAATAGCTTCAATTTTGGTCCATCCTAGAAACACAAGTAAATTACATATGTCTTGGAATACAAAAACTCCTTTGTTGGCGAACAAGTCTTCACGCGACCTTCATCGTCCGGACTCTCTCGGCTGCCTCCCATTGGCGTACACACCCTTGGCCCTTTCCCATGGGTGTGCAGATGCCACAAACCCATAAAGGGCTGTCATGCGCAGCCCATGGCTTCCATAGGGCTGCCGTGCGCAGCCCATGCCACAACAAACGTGGCTGCGTGCTCTTCGCACGCACGTTCGTTGCTATGGCTCGCACAGTCCCAAACTTGTTCCGGTTGCTTCCAATTCTTTAAGCCTTCGTGTCTTCGATACTTGAATGTATTACCAAAGAATTATAAATAAAAAAAGAACTGCAGTTTTTTTTATTACAATAGTGCAGGTTTTTTTATTACAACAACAAAATAAAAAAAACTTTGCAACTACCAAGAAAGAAATTATGACGATGATAGACCACCCTTCTTGTTACAATCCCAAAACAAAATTACATTGAAATTCTAGGACCAAAATTTAGCAATAACTAACCACATATAAAACATATATATATATATATATATATATATATATATATATATATATATATATCCATACATTCCAATGTAAATATATATGCGAATACCTAGAGTGCCGTCTCTTTCTAAAACATGCATATATACAATAAAAAAGAAAAAGATTCACGTACACACACATCAATTAATCAAGGGTACAACCAGGCTTTGATACCAATTGTAGAAAAAAACGGGTTCAAAACGCAACGGAAGCGTGAGAAAAACGAAAATTAGGGTTTGCGTATAAATAAAATTTTTCCCTTTTAATTACAAGAACCTTAACCCTAGATTAATTGATGTATATAAAAAGTATCGTACCTTTTTTTTCGTGACGATTGAACTAGCGTCGAATTGAATCCGCAAGATCTTCCAATCCAACCACGAATGTGAATCACCTAGGAGTGTGATCTCCCTTTCTTTAAATTGTATACCTGAGGATGGAAACAAACAAAATCTTCTTCTTTGTTAGTCACAATAATCCTCAAAGAGAAAAAAACAAGAACGTCCGGTCACTTGTGAATTATCAATCAATTTGATTGAAACTCGCGTGAACCTTGATTCGATGTTGTACACAAAACCCTTTTGATGCAAAGGATACTAGTGTACTATCGAAAACAAAAACGTTCCCTCTTTTCTCTATGCTTGCCGAATTCTTCACACGATGAGTTGGACGAAGTTTTTTTTTTTACTAACAGTAAAAAACAAATAAAAAACAACTTCTCACACCAAAAAATTCATCCTTGGTCGAAATTTACCTCATGGAAAAACTTAGGCCGGCCGAAATTAACGTACGTATATATATAGGATCATAAATCCTCTCCTAAGAAGGATTTACTTGGTTGGCAAGAATCCTTTCCTTAGGTGGATTTATTTTGTAGTTAAGAATCCTTATCTAAAAGGAATTATATCCTATTATATATATATATATATATATATAAATATATATATATATATATATATATATATATATATATATATATGGGCTGGCCGAAATTTCATTGGATATATATTAGGATCACAAATCCTTTCCTAAGAAGGATTTACTTGGTAATTAAGAATCCTTTCCTTATGTAGATTTACTTGGTGGTTAAGAATCCTTTTCTAAATGAATTCTATCATACACAAAGACTCCTAATCCAATTCAATAGTGTATTTGTAACCATATTAAAGACTTCCTAATTTTATTAGATAAATAATTCCTTTTATTTATCTACTTATCAAATATAGTCTTTAATATTAATTATACTACCAACAATAGTATAATTTTAAGAGTCCAACTCCTATTAGGATTTTTTTTTACTTTTAATTAAATAATTAATTAATCAACAAATTAATTAATTTTTATTTAATTAAATAATAAAATAAAAATAATTTAATTTAATCTTTTCTCAATAGCTTTGCCGCCCAATACAAGTATATAGGCCATATATTATTTTTCTTATTTTATTAAATCCATTGGACCTTAATAAAAAAGTCCACATGTGAACTAGACACATTCTTACAAAAAGAAACAAGTTCACTTGACTTAATACAATTCTAGATGGACCCCTAAATTGGTCTTGTAGAATATATCAAGTGATCCACGCAAGTTCGTGCAAATTGGGGATCTTGATGGGCTATCTAAATTTAAACTCCAATAGACACAACCCAATCACAATGAAAAAATAATTAACTTAGGTCCGATATATTTAATTTTAGTTCATTCCACTAAAAAACTAAAATTGAACTCTTAAATAAAGATAGAATAAGTTGATGTTACTCATTCATACCCTAGACAACCTTATTAGAGAAAGTGTATCCTCGTGAAGAATACCAGTAATCGCCAAGAGCTCATAGACGGCCTATAGCTCTCCAAGTTACCATATTTACTCATATGACCACATTTTGAACTTGGATATTTTGAATTGTCGAGAAACCATGTTTCAATAGACACTATTGAAAACGTAACGTTAAGATTTAATATCCAATACCTCAAAACATCCATATGATGGTATTCTATTATCATTCAATAAATGGAGCCACGGTGTCCATATCTATAAATGAAGTCCTCTATCGATTAACAAATGAATACCACCAAACAATCGAGGATAGACTATGCTATATAATCATACTCATTGATAGCTCAAATGATAACACTTGCAACCATAAGTCCATCATTTTTCTCAGGATTGAGATAGACTCTCCGATTGTCTTCTAAAAAAACCTTTTATCCATTGACGGTTCTAGTTAAAGGTTTTCATTTCGATCTTATTCAGTGCACCTAGTGCACTAAATTCTTTTGCCCAAAGACACCACACTTTGATGATTTTAGACTCATCATAACACATTTGATCCCACTCAAATGCTAGCAAAAGAATCTACAACTTTGACAAGATAAAGGCGCCCAACCTTTTATCTTAAGTTGTGAATGTTATTCGAGACTAACTAAAGAATTGTGTCTACCTCATACATATCTAGATGTATGAACAATTCTTCTTTTCTCATAGTCTTTTGACCTTATGATTATTTCTTTTGACAATTATAATTATTAAAATATAAATGCTATAAGATTTTTCAAACTAGAAATCACTTTATTAATATGAAAAGATTGTCAATTACAATATTACACTCTTGCTTCGAGCATAATCCTAACAGTATAAACACACAACATATATAAATAAGCCAATCTTGTCAAAGCAAGTAATCATAAGAATTTTACCTTTGGTGCTTCTTCTCTTGAGGTCTTGAGAGCCTAAGCTACCCTTACATAAAACCCCAATATGTGGTTTATTTACGAAATAAGCCAATCAATAAATGAGGATTTTAAAATCTCTCCCTTTGGCTATTTCGTGACAAAACTTCCACTCACATTGATCCTTACAAAATAAAATAAAGCACCTGGAAGATATTCTACATTACAAAGAGATATATAAAAGTAAACTTCAAATCTTCAATCTCTTGTAAATCTATCAACCCTATACACAAAACAAAAACAAATACACTTTCCAAACCAAGTGTATGTGAGATGATCAAGATAATATAAAACAAAAGCATTTTCACTTAAGAATATGAGTACAACATCATGCAATATATGTGAATGCAATGCTCCCCCTAAATGTAATCTCCCCAACATGTACTACATTCTCTTACCAAGTTAAGTTCCTCCTTAAACCATATATGCTACTCCTCATTTTTGTCATGATATAGGCAAAAGAGGAGTCCCCAACCGGGTCACTTAAGGCAAAGAGAGAAAGAAGCATACAAGATATTTGCATAACCATATAAGCCACATTTATGCAACTCAATTAATAGGAGAGAAACAAGCAGATTTATTTGAAGAAAATGTGTGAATTAAAAATGCTTTGAATACAAGACATGTTGCATTCAAGTCCAAAAACAATGGTATTTGGAAAAGCAAATGACAAAGGTTTTCAATACAATTCAAACCAATTTCACCATTTTTCTTGAGAGAAGCAAGGATATAGAGTTTTCATAGATGTCAAGGTTTAATAGCACTATATCCAACTTTATAAGCGAAACATGGCATGAGCGACTTTGCACCCTATTTGTTTTTCCGAGTAAGATACCCTTATGTTAGTAGCCATGTTCAACTAATAAAAAAAGAGAGACATTGATTAAACAATTTAGTCTTACTAGCATTTTCACACAATGTTTTGTATTCAACAATTGCAATCATTAATTCATGCTATTTAAATTTACATTTGCATGTTACTTTAAGAATCATCATTTCATGGAGATAACTATAGGTCATTCAACATGTACTTCCTATATAGATCTCCTAGTCCAAAAATGCATGTTTGAACATAAATGTAACATGGATTGTAATTAAAGCATAGTTCACACTTATTGAAGAAAATATAATTGAATATGATATAAGTGCAACCAAGCTATTCAAGCAATTAATAAAAGAGCATAAACATTTCCAAAAATTTTGCATGCAACAAGTATAAAATAACTCTCTTTGCTTGAGTTTCCCTTATGGGGTCATATATAAAAACTCATCACTCCATAAGACAAATCCCAATAGATCTACTAAGAGTTTTGAATCGAGTAGCATTTAAGGGTTTAGTAAATTGATCCGCTAGTTGATCATTAGTATCTATATGCTCAAGTACTATGCATTTATTCTTAACTAGTTCTCTAATGAAATGATGGCGGATGTCAATATGCTTAGTTCTAGAATGTTGAACCGGATTCTTGGAAATATTAATTGCACTCATGTTATCACAAAAGAGAGTAAGAGTACCTTGATTGAATCTATAGTCGACTAGCATTTGCTTCATCCAAAGGAGTTGTGTGCATCCACTCCCAGCAGCTATGTATTCGGCCTCAGCCTTAGACAAGGAAATTGAATTTTGCTTCTCGCAAAACCAAGAGATGAGGTTGTTCCTAAGGAAAAAGCAACCGCCCGATGTACTTTTCCTATCATCACAATATCCTGCCCAATCTACATCACTAAAGCCTACAAGACTAGCATTAGTGTCAAAAGAGTACCAAATCCCACAGTTAGATGTCATATTTACATAGCGAATGATTCTCTTAACGGAAGAAAGATGAGACTCCTTAGGATCCGATTGGTACCTAGCACACATACCCACACTAAAAGAGATATCAAGCATACTTGCGGTCAAATAGAGCAAGCTACCAATCATGCCACGATACAAAGTTTGGTCCACACTTTTACCGCTAGCATCCTTGCTTAGCTTCAAAGTGGTACTCATGGGTGTATCACAATGTTTGGCATATTCAAGGTCAAATTTCTTTACTAGGTTTTTGGCATATTTAGCTTGAGATATGAAAATCCCATCATCCATTTGCTTAAATTGTAAACCTAGAAAGTAACTTAGCTCACCAACAAGGCTCATTTCAAACTTATGAGACATGACATCAACAAATTGTTGGACTTTGGTGTTATTTGGTGAGCCAAAAACTACATAGATTTGAGCTATAAATAGCTCATCTTTGTCTTTATTGATGAATAGAGTCTTGTTAACACTACTCCTAGTGTAGCCATTGTTTATAAGAAATTGAGTGAGGCGCTCATACCAAGCCCTTGGTGCTTGTTTCAACCCATATAAAGCCTTCTTGAGGCGATAGACATGATTGGGGTGGTGAGGATCCACAAACCCTTTGGGTTGCTCAACAAACACTTCCTCTTGCAAGAAACCATTAAAGAAGGCACTCTTAACATCCATTTGAAACAATTTGAACTTGTGCGAACAAGAGATGGATAAAAGAAGCCTAATGGACTCTATCCTAGCAACGGGAGCAAATGTTTTCTCAAAGTCAATACCCTTAATTTGAGAGTACCCTTGTGCTACAAGCCTAGCCTTATTTCTTACAATGTTGCCATCCTCATTAGATTTGTTCCTATAGACCCACTTGGTGCCTATAACATTGGTGTTCTTAGGCCTAGGAACTAGAGTCCAAACTTCATTCCTTTCAAATTGGTTCAGCTCTTCTTGCATGACAAGAACCCAAAATTCATCATTTAAGGCTTCATTAACCTTCTTGGGTTCTATTTGAGAAGTGTAGCAAGTGTAGCTAATTAGATTAGTCATTTTACACCTAGTCTTAATACCCTCATTAACCTCACCAATGATGTCATCTTTATCATGAATTATCCTAACCCATGGAGCAGGATCTTGTGAGTTCAAGAGAGGAATTCTATCAATAGGTTGTGTTATATCATCATCAAGATTAGTATTTTCAACATTAGGAGTATCCACAACCTTTTCCAAGGGAGAGTCATCAACTATAACCATCTCCTCCTCATGGTCATTAGATTTGAGCCTTGTATCATCAATAACAACATTGGATGATTCCATGTCTGTTCTAGTTTTTATATTGAAAACTCTATAGGCTCTACTATTCAAGGCATAGCCAATAAAGATACCCTCATCACTCTTAGCATCAAATTTTCCAAGTTGATCACGGTCATTCAAAATGTAGCATTTGCTTCCAAAAGTGTGGAAATAGCTAACATTTGGCTTTCTACCTTTCCATAACTCATAGGAGGTTTGCCTAGTGTAGGGCCTTAGAAAGACTCTATTTCCTATATAGCACACTATATTGACGGCTTCAGCCCATAGGTTCCTAGGGACATTGTTGCTAAGAAACATCAAATGGGCCATCTCTTGAAGAACCCTATTTTTCCTCTCAACAACTCCATTTTGTTGAGGTGTTCTATGAGCCAAAAACTCATGAGAAATGCCTAGACTATTGTAGTAGTTTTCAAAGTGTGCATTCTCAAACTCCTTCCCATGGTCACTCCTAATCCGTTTAATGCTTTTAATCTTAGAGTTCATTTCATTTTGAATTTTGATACAAAGCATCTTAAACTTGTCAAAGGTTTCAGATTTTTCTCTAAGGAAATAAGTCCAAGTGTACCTAGAGAAGTCATCTACACATACAAAAATGTATCTCTTTCCACCTAAACTCTCGGTTTGCATAGGACCCAAACGATCCATGTGGAGAAGCTGTAGAGGTTCCTTGGTGGATAGATACTTGCCCTTTTTGTGCATGCTTTTGGTTTGCTTCACTTGTTGACAAGGTCCACAAACACCATTTGCCTTTTTCCTAAGCTTGGGAAGACCTCACACAACATTGAACTTATCTAAGATTCGTAAATCCCGATACTTCACGTGACCAAGTCTTTCATGCCACAACTTAATTTGCTCATCCTTGGACATATTGCAAGAGACAACTCTAGCTTCAAGACAATAGCAATTATCGCTAGATCTCATACCTTTTAACATGGTTTGTCCATTTGGCAATAGGATAGAGCAATCATTTTTCCTAAACAAGACGGAAAGTCCTTCATCACTAAGATGTGAAATGATTATCAAATTTGCTTTTAGGTCATCAACGTATAAAGCATTGGACAAGGAGGGTAATCCGGGAATGGAAATAGTTCCCTTTCCTTTAACCTTCTTTTTGGATCCATCACCAAAGGTTACATTTCCTCCCTCCTCCATCACAAGGGTCTCAAAGAAATTATTATCTCCAGTCATATGCCTAGAGCACCCACTATCCAAATACCAAAAATTAGAAGAATGAGCTTTCAAGGCAATTTGTGCAACATGGCAAAAGTGTTCATCTTTTCTAATCCACCTAGGTGAAACATTTTCCTTCCTAGTGGTCAATGGTACATGGGCTCTAAATGTCCTAGGATCATGCAAAAGCGTTCCATTTTTCCTAGTGACATGTATCACGGCTTTAGCCTTTTTCTTCCCTATCATGCTTTCAATTCTACAAAATTTATTATATATAAAGCAATTTGGTCTAATATGACCATTAATACCACAAAAATGAGATGTAGGAATGAAGTTAGGAATCATACCATAACCTTGAGGATGCATTGGAGCCTTCATATGTCTTTATGGTTGTCTTGATTGTTGTTGAGGAACTTTCCTTCTTTGTTGTTGAGCAAGACTTGATTGCTTCCTTGGTTGAGCTTGCATAATAGGTTTCTTCCCTTTATGAGCTTTCGGTTGAGGGAAGTTAACTTGAGGAGTCCTTGTAGGATAAGCTTGAGGTAGACTTCTTGGTGCCACATTTACTTGAGCACTACTTGAACACTCTCCTAGGTCTAGTTTCTTCCTAGGTGATTGATGTGAAGAGGACCCATTGAGATTCATGCTTCTCACAAAAATGGTCTTGCTTGGAGTGGACGGCATCTTGTTAACCCAAGCCCCATTTTGTCACTCGGCCTCATTCTAATATCTAACATGTGGTCAAGTTTTTTATTGCTAGAATTCATCTTGGCTATCAACTCTCTAGCATCTTCAATCTGCTTCTTCAACCCTTCTTCACTCCTATTAGATAAGTCTAATTCCTTTCTTAGCTTATTTTCACTATTCATGGTACTCACCAACTCTTCATTTAGTTGATCCACTTGAGTTGAGAGCTCTAAGTTTTCTTCTTTTAATCTCTTAATTTCATTGTTGTTCTTTAACCTTGAACTCTTAAACCTAGCCATATAGTCCTTGAGATCCATCCTATCCACATTTCCTTTTGTGGATTGTGATGAAGATCCATCATCACTTGAGTAGTTTTCCTTTTGACTCTCATTTTCTTCTTCACTAGCATCTTTGCTCCTATGAGAGGAAGTAAAGGCTATGAAGTTAGCCATGAGTTCTTCATCATCCGAAGACTCATCTCCTTCATTGGAGTTATCACTTTCACTCCATGTGGCGGCCATCACTTCTCCCTTTTTATTGACATTGTGATTTGCACATTTAGGGGCAAAGTGACCTATCCCACCATATTCATAGCATCAGACTCCTTTCTTTTCGGTCTTTTCTTGCCTAGGCTCAACTTTCTTGAAGGGAGCCTTTTTCTTCAAGTCTCGACCCTTGGATCCGAAGCCCTTCCTCTCGAACTTGTAGAATTTCTTGAACTTCCACATTAGTAAAGCCATTTCCTCATCCGAGTCATCACTTTCCTCCTTCTCAACTTTGGAGACTTTAAAAGCAATATCATTTTACTTTTTCAGTGGTGTGGGGTTAGGACATTTCCTAGATTCATATGCTAGAAGCCTTTCAATCACCTCAATTGGCTTCATGTCCTTATAAGCACTGTTCTCTTCTAAAACAATTACTGTAGACTCAAATCTATCAGGTAGAGATCTCATAATATTCTGCTTGATCTTCATATCCGAATAAGGATTACCAAGTTGATGACTTTGGTTCACAATGTCCATCAACCTCACTTCAAAGTCATTGAAGCACTCGTTCTCATCCATCTTGAGCAATTCAAATTGCGTTTGGAGAACTTGAAGCTTCGATTTCTTAAGCACATCGGTTCCCTCATATGCAACTTCTAGTATATCTCATGCCTCCTTAGCTATCTTAGTGTTTTGAACTAGCTTGTACTGATTCTCATCCATTGCATATAGGATGGCATGCATCGCCTTCCTATTCCATTTTAATGCCTCAAACTCTTGTGCATTCCATTATGCCTTTGGCTTGAGTACATCATCTCCTCCATCCGTAAGAGTCATCATGGGTGGAGTGTAGCCGTCTTCAACCGCCATCCATGCTCTATCATGAATTTGACAAATATACGAATCCATCTTGCCTTTCCAAGAGGCATTATTTAACCCGGTGAGAAGTGGAGGTCTTGTGCTAGAAGCGCCCTCGTTGCCACTGTGTATGAATGATCAACACAAACACACAAGATGCAACACACACCAAAATGAGCAAGGATCACCTATATATGTTTAGGAACCCGCTCTAATACCAATTGAAACAAATATTATGGTGTGTTCAAGAACAATCTAGAGTGGGGTGAATATATTTTTAAACTATTTTACCCAATTTTCGTTAACGGTCAAGTTGACAAAAATACCCCTAACTAGTTACAATAATATCACAAGTGTAATAAGTGCGAAAATATACAAGACACTTGAGATATACGTGGAAACCCTCCAAATGGGAAAAACCATGGGTTGTTAAGTGCGCCACACTTGAACCTCGAATCCACTAATGGCAAATAAATTACAACCTAATCCCGGTTTATAATCCACCACCACTACCTAATCCCGGTATAAGTGAACCTAGTCCATCTTGCTTGTGATTTAAGCTACCTAATCCCGGAAGCAACACAAGTCTTACTTCTCAATGAAGAGATAAAATGGCCTATGTGAATATATGATGATATTCAAAGAACAAACAAGGCTAGGGAACCTTATATGCTTATCTAGGATGACGAGATGGCAATTAATGCAATCCTAGATATCAAGAGCTAAATGACATGTTCATAAAGCTTAGCTAAAAATAGATCAAACAATCCTATGAAGCTATCACAATACAACACTCAACCATGTCATCACAACAATCTCTATTTTGTATCTAGAATATATTATAAGAGCGTACAAATGATAAAAGAGATGGCTTAGCAAGAAAAACACTTGACTTGTAAGAAGATAGTGAGAAACTTACCAAACAAGATGTGATGATGCAAAACTATCCATTGATGCACTCTAAATGACCATAGATGATGCAAGATGATGTTTTTATGCACAAGAAAATGCTTTGAGTGTTTAAAGATGAGTTCTTGCAAGATTTTTCCTTTTGAAATATGTTCTAAGGAAAAGTTATGATATTCTGAACTCTTACACGACATGAATACAAAGAGTTATATATATATATGAGTTTCAACCAAAGTGAGGTCATTTTAAAAAAAATGTTCTAGCTCCCAGTATGTGCGCTGGTGAGTGGTGCTAGTCGAGTAGCGCACCACCAACGCACAACCTAAATTTTCAATATGCGTTGATGGAGTGGCGTAGCTCGGTGGCACATGACAAACGACGATCCACTGATATGTTGCACTGGTGGGATGCGCTAGGTTAGTAGCGCACAACCTACTTTCTCAATATTGCGCATGTGAAGTGGCGCAGCTCAGTGTTACATGACAAGCGACCATCCACTGGAATGTTGCACTGGTGTGGCTGCGCTGGTCAAGTAGCGCACCATCAGCGCATAACCTACTTTCTCCACACTCAAACAAACATTTTCAACAAGTAGTAGACTGATGATGATGCATCATTTACTAATGCCTAACATGGCATGGTACTTTAATCACAAGATGCAATCAAATCAAGAAGAGTTATTCAATCATGAATGCACACAAGTATAAACACACAACATATATAAATAAGAGTTATGCATGAATTTGTGAGTGTGTGCAACTATCTCTTCAAAGCAAGTAATCATAAGAATTTTACCTTTGGTGCTTCTTCTCTTGAGGTCTTGAGAGCCTAAGCTACCCTTACATAAAACCCCAATATGTGGTTTGTTTATGAAATAAGTCAATCAATAAATGAGGACTTTACCGTTTTGTTTTTGTGCTATCAGTGATTTGTTGCCGAAAGTTTCTTCTAGTGCTAGGCTTCCACTCTTGAATAGTGGTAACTACTCCTTTTGGAAAAGTATGATGAAAGCCTATATTAGATCCATGAGTGATGTGGAAGAGGAAAATGAGTCTTTCGATATTCATGAATATACTAGCAAATGTGTTGCTCATATGGCTATATATGAAGGAAGATTTAAAGATAGTAGTGAAGACTCCTCATGTAGTGAGGAAAGTGAATACTCTTCAAGTAACGAAGATAGTGAATTCTTCTCAAATCATGATGAAACAAGCTTAAATGACAAGATCCTTTAACTAACTTGTGAAAATTTCAAGAAGAATGATGAGAACAACAAGTTTAAGTTGATCAATGCCAATTTGGTGGTGATAATCAAAGCTCTTGAAAATGAAAAGAAGATGTTTTTAGAGAAGATAATCAAGTAAAGTAATGTCATTGAGGAGCATAAAGAGACCGCTGAAAAGTATTTTTCAAAGATGGAAGAAAGTGCTCAAGAGCTAGATGATTTAAAAGAAGACTTTACTATCAAAATGTTTATCATGGAAGGAGAGAATAAACAAAAAGAGAATTAAGAGCTTAAAAACAAAGTTCTTAGTCTAGAGAATTACTTAAAAGATAGTAATAAAAGACTAGGAATTTTGAATCAAGAAGTTGAGCAAAACGTTGAATCTCTTAATCGTGCTAAAAGAATTGAAACTGAGCTTAGAGTCAAAATTAGTAAGCAAGAAAGTCAAGAGAAAGTTCTTGGTGACAAACTTGATAAAATCAATAAGATGATAAGCAAGATGTCATCTAGTGCTAATAAAGTACAAAATCTCTTCAAGAGTGGTAACATCCTAGTGATAAAAGTGGTTTAGGTTATGTAAATGAAAATATTACATCTTCTTCTAGCAAACCTACTTTTGTCAAAGTAAATGGTTAAGTGAATGTAGGTACTCTCTCTAACGGTGAAGCCATGGATGCAACCGGAGGTGCCTCAACATAAACAATGAGCAACTAAGGAAAATCTCAACAAGGTCAAAGATAACAATCATCATTTTCTCATGCAAAAGACAAAGCATTAAGGAATGGACATCAAAAAAGGAACAATGTGAGAAGGTATTACTTCAAATGCTGATGGGTCATCCCCGACTTTATTATTAATCCACAATCGATCGACCGCATGAGGAATAAAATATAGCATTCCTGATGATGTCACCCTCACAGTTCCCCATAAGAACTACGAAGTCTTCAATCCACCCAAAAGCATGCTCCTCATCCACGTGTCGGCCTTCATGAATGGGGCCAGGCTCCCTCTTCACCCTACTCTCTGGCTGGCTCTTAACACCCTCCAACTAGCTCTCATCTAGCTAACACTCAGCTTCTGGAGGCATCTGATTGGCTTCCTAGTGCTGTGGAGAGAATAGTGAGAGCTGGGTAAGGTCACCCGGGAGCCCGAAGTAGAAGAACTGGACTACCTCTTTCAAAACTGGAGTTTGGTAGGAGTTCCCCAGGGTCAGTTCTAAACGAAGGCTAAGAACAAACTCAACTTCATCATCCCTGGCGCTTTGAGAAAGAACCCAGCCTGAAAGAAAGAGTGGATACTAACTGGGGTTGATTAGGGAACCTCAATATTTATAGACGGGCAAGAGTTCGCGGCTCCCACAGCTTTCAACTATAAACCCTCGTAGGACTGGGATTTTTTACTTGTTGAGTCTGAGGTTGTGCTGAAGACTATCCTCGCCAGGAACTATCTAAACTTAAAGTATCCAACGGCTGATCCCTTTGATTCCCATAGGGTGAATCGATACATGCGGATCTCTGATGCTACTCCTGGTAAGTAACACCAAGTCGTTATGCTACGTTCTGTTAGCTGGCTCGCTTCTGACATCCTTTTTTTAAAACAGTTTTTGTTGTTGCTTTAGCTTACCATGAAACCCACCAAGCTCACACTCCCCTTTATTCTACCAAACCGAATAGGGAAATCCTATAGCTTCTGCCTTTCCATCTACATTCCCAACCTCCCAAACTTCAATGGACCCTGAGGCTAGTGTTGTGGGGGTTTCCCCTGTTCATCTGTTAAATCAATCCAGCTCTATCTTTCAAGATAAAGTCATAGGGCAGTTCGTCGCTTCATGCTCTAGGGATAGTCTTTATATGATAGCTTTAATGCCATAAACATTCTGATAACCAAGGATTCTGCCCTCATGGCTGAGGTAGTCATCACTTTTATTTTCTCATGCAATAGTTTGATTTGTCGTTTCCTAACATGAATTCTTTACAAGCCTTCAAATTCCAAGTGGCCATGGGCCACCAGATGGCTTCTCTTCACGATCAGACAACCCGGGCTGAAGCTGAAGCTGAGCGGGCCATGGAATTGTTAGATCGGGTTCAAGACTTAGTGCAAGAAATGTCTCTAGCCAGAAGGGGATGAAGGAGGAGTAAGCCGAGCTTCGGTGTGACCATGAAAGGTTGAAGCGATCCTTTGATCAAGAAACCCTCTGTTCTCAATGTCGAGCTAGTCAACGGGATTCTTAGAAGGAAGAAGTAAAGGCACTTGACAGTGAAAACCATGGTCTACAAGCCTAAGTTACCAAGCTTTAGGTTGAGGCGGATGCCTCCTTTAGCTTCCTACCAGATTGCTGAAGCCCTCTCTTCTCCTTACGACCTATCAGTTATAGCCAACTGGGATAGGAATGAGATTATACTGAAGGCTGCAGAAATGTCTTATCCAGAGGGTGACAGGGCTAGATCTGGGAAGTAAGCAGTTGTAACAGGTCATCTTCTTCCTCCTCCAGTCCTTTTAGTCTCGGGTCCCCGGGAGACCTCTAGTGGGGTTCGGTCATCACAACCAAGGGGGGACTTTCAAGAAGCCAGGGAAGAGACCCATAATTACCCGGATGTAGCCTCTAATGAGGGACTTGATGTTGAGCAAAACCGGGTAGAATCTTTGGCAAACCTTCTTGATGTAGCCATCCCTCCTGAGGTTTTGGCGGATGTTAATAAGGTCTTGAAAGAAGACCCCGCTGACCAGCAAGCAATCGGGAATCCTTTGGTGGAAGGGGTAGCAGAAATGGGCATCCAAAATGAGCAACCAACTGAGGGAGGAGTGGGAGGTGAGATCCACCATGAAGGGGGAGCAGTAGAAGGGAATCAAGAAGAAGTAGAAGCTTGATACACTTTATTCACAACTTGCCTTTACAACCCAGAAAAGGGGGGTTGACACCCCAACTTTATTCTTACTTGATCATCATCATCATTTTTTTTATTTTTTTTATTTTTTTATAGCCCGGAACAGGGGGTTGGGCTCCCTGTTTGCTAACTGTAGCCTTTCCAAGGGATAGGCTCCTATTTCATTAATGAAAACTGACTTTAGATCTCGTTCATGCTTTCTTTCATGAATTTTAATTTTATTGACATCTTCTTGATTGATTCCCGATGTTGAGCTGGACGTGACCTCTGAAACAACTCGACTTATTCGAACTTTGGTGAGATGTAAAATTTTGTTTAAGTATTAAAGTAGACAGCTCGCTCGATATCCCAACTCACAAAGAAAACTTGTAGTTTGATAACTTTAGTGGGTAGTCCCATTTTGTGATTATAAGCTAGTTTGTACCTGTCACAACAAGCAACCATATAGACATGAAAGATTTGTAGCCAGTAATAACTGGAGCATTGGAGTTAAAGCAGAAGAGCTTTCCACTCATGGGCTCTTTTAGGGGGCTATAGCTCGATCGAGGTAGCAGGGGGGCTATCTAGCTTCATCCTAGTCTTGTAGTCTGGATGGCAACTAGGCTCTTATACTCAGACCCTTCTTGGGGTGGTAGCCCGACCAAGGCATCAGAAGGGCTATCTAGCTATTTCCTGGTCTTGTGATCTGGATGGCAAATATGCTCTTACACTCAGATCTTTCTTGGGGGTGGTATCCCGACTAAGGCATCATGAGGGCTATCTAGCTATTTCCTGGTCTTATGATCTAGATGGCAACTATGCTCTTACACTCAGATCCTTCTTGGGGGTTGTAGCACGACCAAGGCATCAAGAGGGCTATCTAGCTATTTCCTGGTCTTGTAATCTGGATGGAAACTACTCTCTTACACTCAGACCCTTCTTGGCGGGGGGTGGTGCCAGTCGATGCATCAAGGATAGCGAGAGGGCTTCCCCGACTAATACTTGGTCTTGAGATGACTATGTTGGACTTAGTCGTGTAGATCCTGGTTGGGTATGGAGAAATTAATATAGAATATAATCGAAGATGGAGAAAACAGACTTTATTGATGAAAAATGGAATACATTATTGTTCGAGGTTTTATTGAATCCTAAATGGAGGTAGTCTGCCCATGAGTCCCCTGTCTAAGGGTAATACTTCCTTAGGTGATTTGTATTCCACGTATGATAGATGGATCAACCATCCATGTCCTCGAGCTTATACGCCCCATTGTTGATCACTGTCTTTACCAAAAGAGGTCATTCCCAGTTGGGCCCCAGGACCCCGTTTGACCTCTTTCTTGTATTCAATGTTACTTTCCTAAGAACTAGGTCCCCTTCCTTGAAGCTTCAGGCTTTAACTCTTCTATTAAAGTACCTAGCGATTTTGTTATGGTAAATCGCTACTTTCTGAGCTACCCGATCTTGCTTTTCTTTCAAGAGATCTAGGCTAGCTCGGAGCTTATCCTCATTGCTTCCATCCTTGAAGTGTTGAACTCTGAAGGATATTAATTTGTGCTCGATGGGAAGAGCTGCTTCTACCCCGTGGGTTAAAGAGTAGGGTGTTTCTCTAGTGGTTGTTCTCCTTGTAGAACGGTAAGCCCAGAGGACCTTAGGGAGCTCCTCAGCCCCTCAGCCGTTCTTCTGTTGTAACTTCTTTTTCAATAGCTTCTTGATAGTTTCATTGGTGGATTCCACACTCCCGTTAGTCTGATTATGGGTACTGAGGCAAATCTAAGGTCGATTCCCAAGCCGTTGCAAAAGTCCTTGAATCAACCATTATCAAACTGCTTTCCGAGGTCAACTATAATGATAAGAGGGGTCTCAAACCTGCAGACTACATTGTTTTTAATGAACCTCGTTGTATTCTCTTCTGATATCTAGAAGAGTGGTCCGACTTCGACCTATCTTGTGAAATAGTCGATTGCCACAATAACATTTTTTGGCTTGTCCAGAAGCAGTTAGAAGTGGACCAATGAGGTCGACTACCCACATAACAAAGGGGTAAGGCGAGCTAAAAGATGATAGATGCTCTAGTGGTAGGTGGCTCAAGTTGGAGGCCTTCTGGCATGGTTCACAGGATTAAACAAAGCTATTTGCATCTTGATGGATGGTCGGCCTGTAATACCCCATGCAGAGTACCTTATATGCCAGAGCTTCACCACCAATGTGGTTCTCGCATTCCCCAGAATGAACCTCTCTTAATGCCCATTTGGCATCATACGGGTGTAAACATCGTAGTAAAGGAAGGGACTTGCCCCTCCTGTAGAGGTATCCATCTACTAGACAATATCTGACTGAGAGCCTCTTAATTCTTCTGGCTTGATCGAGCTCCTTAGGAATTCTTCCTTCTTAGAGATAAGCAACTATCGGGTCCATCTAACATGGTTGTCGATCCAAGGTACAATACCACTTGCCGCCTATTGTGCTTGGTAGGGGGATTACTTTGAGAGGGACTCCATGTGGTAAGGCCTAGCCACCATTCGCAGCTATCTTGGCTAGGACGTCAGCTCGGCGATTCTGTTGTCAAGGCACCTGCTCGATCTTAAATTCTCTGAATTTACTCCTAAGCAGCTAAACTAGCTTTAAGCAGACGATCATGTTATCCCCTTTTGCCAGATAGTCACCAGAAACCTGATTGACTTTGAGTAATGAATCACTCTCAACCAGAAGGTAGTTGACCTCGAGCTTGGCGGCAACCCTTATCCCAGCTAGGAGGGCTTCATACTCTGCTTCATTGTTAGTGGCCTTGAATTCGAACCTGCAACAGTGGCAACAGTGGCAACAGTGGTCCCCTCTAGGTCTATCAGGACTATACCCGCTCCTCTCTTGGCTTGCCTGTATGCTCCATCTGTGTAGATGATCCATGACTTGTAGCCTTCTGGCTAGCTGTTGGATTCTAGATTCTTCTCAGGAGCTTTATTTGTTGCTGTATAGGTCACTTGGCCTGAAGGCACTGAGAGTTCTGCCTCAAAGTCCGCCAAAGCTTGGGTTTAATTGTGGTCTTGGGTTTATATCTTAAATCAAACTGGGTAATTTCTTGGGCACATAAAACCAGCTTTCTGTACACGTCTGGTCTTTGAAGGAATTGATAGAGAGGTTGGTCTATTACTACTGCTATTGAGTGAGCTTGAAAGTATTGACGGAGCTTCCTGGCCGAGGTTACCAGGGCGTATGCGAGCTTCTCTAACAAGGTATAATTCTTTTCTGGTTTTGTCAGGGTATGACTTACATAGTAGATAGATCGCCAGACCCTATCTCTAAACTCCTTGACCAAGGCCCCACTCACTGCATTTTCTGAAACGGCCAAGTATATCTGCAGCTCCTCTCCCAGACTTGGCTTAACCAGTAATGGAGGGCTTGACAAATACTTATTCATAGCTTGGAAAGCTTGCTCACTCTTCTGGTCCCGTTTCGTGTTCCTTCCCTGCTTGATCACTTTGAAGAAAGGGAAACATTTATCGGTGGACCGAGAAATGAACCTGTTGAGCGCTGCTATCTGCCCGGTCAAGACTTGAACCTGTTTGATCGATGTTAGGGATTCTAGATCCAGGATAGCCTTGATCTTTTCTAAGTTAGCCTCTATTCCTCTTTCGTGAACCATGAAGCCCAAAAGATTTCCTACAGTTACCCCGAAAGCACACTTGGAGGGGTTCAATCTTATCTGGTTCTCTCTTTGGATCAGGAAAGTTCTACGAAGGTCGTCCTGATGTCCTTCTATGGTCGGTGACTTGGTAATCATGTCGTCGATATATACTTCCATTAATCTTCCAATTTCGGGCTTGATTAGTCGATTGACCAACCGTTTATATATAGCTCCCCACATTCTTAAGCCCGAACGGCATCACCTTGTAGCAATACAGACCCTGCCTAATGATGAAGCTAGTCTTGTCTTGGTCGGCAGGGTGCATCATGATCTGGTTGTAACCTAAGAATGCATCCGTGAAGCTTACGAGCTTATTCCCAGATATGGAGTCAACCAACTAATCGATCTTTGGTAGAGGAAAACTGTCTTTTGGACACGCCCGGTTGAGGTCGGTGTAGTCAACACACATTTTCCACTTCCCATTCGCCTTCGTGACTATGACCACGTTGGAGATCCATTCGGGGTGGCATGCCTCTCTGATGAAGCTTGCTCTGATTAACTTGTCCACTTCTTCAACCGTGGCATTTCTTTCGGTGTTAAAATAGTGCCTTTTTTGTTTGAAGGGCTTGAAGGTCGGATCTACTACCAAACGGTGAGCAACTAATGATATTGGGATCACGGGCATCTCGTCGTGACTCAAAGGGAAGACGTCACTGAATTCTTTAAGGAGCCCGATCAGATCTTTCTTCACTCCCGGTTCGAGGGTCACTCCGACCTTAACGACCTTCGAGGGGTCATCCATCCGAATGGGTACCTATTCTAGCTTGTCCACTGGATGCCTGCTGACCCATTCCCTGCTGACCCATTCCCTGCTCTGCTCCTCTTCATTTGAAATCTCCGGATTGTCCTCTAGGTGGTTTGTGAGTTCTACATCCTCCAAGGTCATCCCGGGGGTTACCCTATCCTGTATCATCGTAATTTGTATGAACTGTTTTTCTAGGGCTGTCTGGCGGTAAAAAACTATATAGCACTTCCAAGCTGCTTGCTGATCACCACACATTTCCCCTATCTTGTCTCCTATTGAAAACTTTAGGACGTGGTAAATAGATAAGGCCCCTTTCAAGGATGACAGGAAAGGTCTTCCTAATATCGCATTGTAGGCTTATGGGGTATCTACTACCACGAAGTTTGTCATGATATTTTACTGGAGGGCGGCTGTTTTGGCGATTACTGGAAGGATCTTCGATCCCACAGGTATGATCTAGTCCCAGTGAATCCATACAGCGGGATAATGCTTTGTTTGATTTGTTTGAAATTGTGACTAATGGAGTTAATGTGCCTAAAAACAAGTCAAAGCATGTTAATAAGAGTAGAAGTGAAAAACTTGTCATGAAAGTTTAGGTTAGGAAAGACACAACACAATGTCATGTTGCAGAGTATGCACTTGGAGTCAATAATAAAAATAAAGGCAAGGTATCGTTTTAATCTCCCACTAGTATTTCCTCTCATCTTAAAGGGGTTGTCTCTACATTTATTCCTATTTGTCATTTTTGTAATACCATTGTTCATATTTAGCCGAAATATTATAAGTATATTGAGTATTGCAAAATAGGAAATGCATATAAAGATAAGGAGATTAATCTTAAATTGATACATGCTAAGGTGTTAGAAGTTGATATGAATAATGTTGTTTCAAAGCATATTAAAAAGAATTGGGTGAAAAAGAATGTTAGTGACAAAAGAAAAAAAAGAAAAAGCTTTTCTGGAGGATGATCAATCTAGACACAATCACTTGTGTGCTTGTTGATTAATGAAGAGGATTGCACCAACTTCAATTTGATGGCAAGAGTTCAAACTATTAGCAAGGAAAGAAATGGTGTTAAAGGAAGTTGAAGTGATGAATGAAGTGATCATATGTTTAAGATGGTTGAAGATGTTCTTGTGTTAGATAGAGTAATGTGTGATTTTGATAATTATCTGTTTTTGTTTCTTATAGGAAACGATCAAAGACAAGGAAGAGGAGTTGGCAATCATGAAGACCAAAGAGTTGGGTAATCATCATGGAGATTCAAGTGACTTAAGCATCGTAGATGATCAAAGGCCAAGTCTTCCAAGGTCAAGTGCAAAATCAAGAAAAGAAAGGAGTCTTCACCATTGGTACACTCTCACCTAAATATTAACAACTCAAAGTTTATTCCGGTTTGCTATTTTTACTATGTTGCCATGAGTATATTAGACAATGCAAACTAGGGATTGTGATGCTTGCTAATGAGATATGAAAATCTTCTATAATTGTTTCTTTCATGGTAAAACTTTGAGTTTTGTGTGTGATAATGATAATCGTGTGAAGAAATGTTTTGATAAAATTTATGTGAAAATGAGTGTTTCACATGATCATATGCATTGTCTTGATAAAATATGTGTGCATGGCAATAATGATGGTTTTAATATGAGTGATATTTTCATGAAGAAGATAGTTGATGATTATCTTCTAGATTTCATACCTTGTGTAATGATCATGATGTTGTTTGTGTTGGTTCACCAAAGACCAATATGGTCAAAGAAGTCTATTTTTGAAATCTATTTGATGTAATTGTTAATACTTTTAGAGAAAGTCAATTTACATGTTTGTTTGAGTTGAGATGTTTAGTTTTTATTCTCTTGGGAAGACACACCAACAATTTGTTGTCATGAGAACAATCAAGCCAAGAGAGCTCATAAAAAGGGCGAAGACTTTACATTGATGAAAAAGCTTGCTAAGGTATATCCCTTCTCTAAAGCTTGCTTTCTTGTTTCATCTTATCAACTCTGTGTTTGCATTACATCATGTAGCATGTCATATTGGAGAATTTGTATAATATTCATATGGTTCTTGATGACATTTGTTCTCTAACGATTTTTTTAGTGATATGTTCACAAGGACCTTATTCATGATGCTTGTAATGCTTGTTTGATTGTTGAGTGCCATTAACATCTCTAAATATTCGATTCAACACTCACAGACAAAGCATATAGACGTTAGACATCATTTCATTAGAGAAATTGTTGAACATTCTATAGTAACTCTTGAGCATATGCCTACTAAAAATCAACTTGCCGATTTGTTCACAAAGCCCTTGGACAATGAGAGATTTATATCTCTTAGAAGATCCATTGGCATGATTTGTGTTGATTAATGTTTGTGTGTGGTTGTGAGTGGCTTGATAAACAAAACTATAATGTATATCTGTTTCTTTGAGAGCTACTCATGTGAGAATTAGTGATCTTAATAAAATAGCTTTTATTGCTTCTAGATCATGCACTTAAGTCTTTGTAAATATTGTTTTTAAAAGTGCACAAATGCTTCTCTTATATGTTTAAGTTTGAGTAGTTGAGTTTGACTATATGCTTATTATGGATACATCTTGAAGTCTTTTGACTAGTACTTTTATAATAACCAGTGGTTAGTATCCATTTTGCTTCGGCAATACATAAAACTCAACGAGCACCTTCATGGAAAGGGTTACACACCTTGGTTATGAAGCCACCCAATGTAGGAAAGGGCTACACCATTGTGATAAGTGAAAGCCGTCATGAAATGTATATGTTTATGTTAGAAAAATCAAAGAAGTGTTGAAAAATAATCATTTAAAAAAAAATCTTTGATTCAAAGCCTAAAGAGAAATAGAGGAAGGCTTAAAATGGAGTATAGCTGAAAAATATTGTGAATGCTCGGGTTGAAAAATAGAAATCTGAAAACGAGCCACATGCACACACAACACTCATATGTTGAAATCTATTCTCTTTAAAGTAAATTTCCGGATGATAATTGATTTGACCTTAATTAGAAAAGCTTTAGATGAATATGTGTTGAAATGGTTTGCATGTTGATATCACAATTACTCCTTTTATATATGCTAGAAGCATTTTCACACACACACGTTTTTTCTTAATGTGCGTAATTCATTTGCAATGAGAGATTATTTTTAAAAGAGTAATGAAAATCTATGATTCTCTTTTATTTTAAAAAAATGGTTTACTTTCTTTTATTGCTTGAAATGTGTGATTTTGTGATTCCCTTGTGAACAAGTTTACTTGCTTATTAATATGTGGAGCATATGTTAAGAAGGTGCTTAGTTTGTTTAACTTAGTGCTCTATACAACTTGTTTGCTCATTATCTCGTGATTTTATTATGCATCCCGTATAACCTTGTTGGTATTTTCAATTGGCATTCACCTCTCTCTCTAGGTTATGTAATATGTTTTTGTTTATTCCTTGCCAAAAAGTGGGAGAAAGTGTTTTCCTCACCATGTTACTTACTTTTGATAAAAAGGGGAGTAAATTCATAAAGATGGAGAAATCTTGTCTTAAGGGGGAGATAGAATTCTTGTTTGCATGAGATAAGAAGAGATAAGTGAATGGGAATTTTTTGTTTTGTTTCGTATATTGTTTGTTTATCTTACCTATCTTCTTTTTAGAAGATTGCTTTTGGTTGTTTTTGTCTCACAAGCCGCTTTCAAGCATTCCAGTGAGCCTCTGCCCTTACCAGACAGGTGCTTTGAATGTGTGAAGATATTCTTAAAGACTCATGAATAAATTTTAGTCTAGGGATATCTCTTTGTAATGTGAGGATGTGAGGATGCAATCAACTTTGATTATGAGTGACCATTGTATGGTGAGGTAAAGGTTTTGCCATAGAATAGCCAAAGGTGGAGATTGTTAGGTTTTAGAATTGTGTTGGCTTAATTCCATAACAAAACTTCATTTATTTGTAATGTTTAGTTGCTTAGGTGGTTCGTGATGATATGATCTTCAAGAAAGAAAAGTAAGTTCTCATGATGCAAAGTTCGTCTTCAAGAGGATTGGTACTATTCTTGGATGCTAAGGTATCGAGATTCTTCTTCCTCTTGCAAGGCGTAAGCGCATACACGTACAACTCATACATATGTGTACCTATATAGTTATGCACCATTAAGCATACACACACACACACACACACACACATATCATACATTTGTGTCCCTGCATCGTTGTGCATCAATTGGTATAACACATTCACACACTTGACTTTGAATGCTCATGCATTGGTATGAAAGTAACATGTTTTGGAAAATGCATGATTGGAGACTATCTATATGTAGTTTGCATTCTTGTGTGAAATGTGTTTGTTTGTTTACATATTTGTATAACATGGATCTTGAACTTGATTTTAGCCTTATATTGTTCATGATTTGAGTTCTGGTCATTTCGGTTACTCATACTATTGATTTTGAGTTCTAAGTAAAAAGTTATGAAACTTTCTAGTCATGTTGCATACATTGTCTTCATCTTCATGTATCGAGTTGAATTCTTATTTTCTGAGTTGAGTTTCTTATACCTCCATGTTCATGAGGGAGTCCCTATTCGTAATCTTTAAATGGATTCGAATTCGGATTACAGAGGCCAAAGAACGATCGAAGAATGCGAGAGGAGCGGAAGGGAAGAGGTGTGATGGCATAAGCAATCACTTGGGCACCTTCCCGAGATAGTGCGTGACCATCTTAGCCCCAAAGCCTTGCTGCCACGGGATGCCTATGTACCATCTCGAGGAGGCACTAAGGCATGAGGGCAATTTGGTCTTTTGGTTCGTTTTTCTTTGAAACCTCTCCTTCCCTCTCATTCAATACAAGTTGAGAAAATTGAAATTGAAGAACAAGTGCAGAATTTTTCTCTCAACATTTTGATTTTTGTTTTTGTGATTACTTCTTCATTTCTAATCCGAATCAATTGATTCAAAAACCGATTTCGAGTGTCTTGAAGAGATCTACAAACTCCAAGCATTTCCAGAACCGAAGGATTTCTATATGCTTCGTAGTGATCAGATCTTCACTTCGTGATTTTCATCCTTGTTGGTAAAATCGTTCTTCTTCTTAGTTTTCTTCTTTGATCTTCTTATTGATTGATGGTATATGATTAAGAAGCATGACTAGGATGATTTTGATATAATTTTGTGGTTTGTTCATTTGATTTTCAATTTTAGCTAGATTTGTGATAAATTGATTGATTTGTGCTTAACTTGATAAACATGAAATTGCTTCTAGAAATCTTTTGTTCTTATGCTTGATTGGCTATCTCCAGATTTAATATCATTTTCTAAGAACTAGGTCTATATCAATTGATATATTTATTTTAATGATTTGGTTCTTAGTTGATAACATGCTTAGTTTGTCTAGATACATTTGTCATTGTTCTTTGAAAGCATAATCTAGCTATCTAGTTGCATGTCCATAGAATTTGTTGATCATCATTTTCTATGCTGCATTCTTGTTTGCGTTTAGCATTCATGATCACTTAGATGCCTTGTGAAATGGTTGAAAGTCTCATATTATAGAGTGATTCTTTGATTTGAACAATTGGAAGTCTTAGCTAGAGTCGGGAGGACTCAGATATCTAAGCAAGTGGAAGTCTTGACAAAAGGTAGGAGATCTCGGATTGTTGAGCAAGGAAGTGTTGCCTAGGGTTGTGAGGATCCAGAAGGGTGAGCAAGGAAGTCTTGCCTACGGTCATGAGGATCTAGAAGGGTGAGCAAGGAAGTCTTGCCTAGGGTCGGGAGGATCTGGAAAGGTGAGCAAGGTGGCAATAAGTTCATTGAGTAGGATAGAAAGGTAGTTTCTAGGTGAAGGGGTCACTTGAGAGATTGTACTCATTTTATCTACTAGTGGATTTGCTATTGACGGTGGTTGCTAATCCGTAGATATTTCCTCTTCGGAGGTTTACCACGTAAATATCTTGTGTCATTGTTTACAATTATCTTTTAGCATCATTAAAATTGCATTGTTTAAAAAGAAGACTAAATTTGAGCATATACCTATTCACCCCCCCCCCCCCTCCTCACCCCCACCCTCTAGGTATATTTACACAATAAAGATAATGGCAAATTCATGGTGGTATTCATTTGTTAATCGATGGAGGACATCATTTATAGATATGGACATCGTGGCTCCATTTATAAAATGTGAGTAGAATATCATCATACGGATATTTTGAGGTATTGGATATTAAATCTTAGCGTTAAGTTTCAGTAATGTCTATTGAAATATGGCTTCTGGAAAATTCAAAATATCCAAGTTCAAAATGTGGTCATATGAGTAAATATGGTAACTTGGAGAGCTATAGACGGTCTATGAGCTCTTGGCGATTACTGGTATTCTTCACGAGGATACACTATCTCCATTAAGATTGTCTAGGTTATGAATGATGAATATTAACTTATTCTATCTTTATTTAAGAGTTTAAATTTAGTTCTTTAGTGGAATGAACTAAAATTAATAGATCAGACCTAAGTGAATCATTTGTTGATTGTGATTAGGTGATGTCTAATGGAGCTTAAATTTAGATAACCCGCCAAGATAATCCACACGAACTTGCATGGATCACTTGATATGTTCTACCGGATCAATTTATGGGTCCATCTAGAATTATATTAAGGCAGGTGTACTTGTTTCTTTTTTATTAAGAATGGGTCTAGTTCACATGTGTGTTGGGATTATGCTCGATAGCAAGAGTGTAATAATGTATTTGACAATCTTTTCATATTAATAAAGTGATTTCCAGTTTAACAAATATTATAGCATTTATAATTTAATTATTATAATTGTCAAAAGTAAATAATCATAAGGTCAAAAGACTATGAAAAAAGAAGAATTGTTCATACATCTAGATATGTATGAGGTATACACGATTCTTTAGTTAGTCTTGAATAATATTCAAACCTTAAGATAAAGGTTGGGCGCATTTATCTTGTTAAAGTTGTAGATTCTTTTGCTAGCATTTGAGTGGGATCAAATGTGTTATGACGAGTCTAAAATCATCAAAGTGTGGTGTCTTTGGGCAAAAGAATCTAGTGCATTGTGTGCATTGAATTGGATCACAATGAAATACTTTATCTAGAACCATCAATGGATAAAAGTTTTCATTTGAAGACAATCGGAGAGTTTATCTTAATCCTGAGATAAACGATGAACTTATGGTTGCTAGTGTTATCATTTAAGCTTTCAATGAGTATGACTATATAGCATAGTCTATCCTCGATAATTTGGTGGTTTTCATTTGTTAATCGATAGAGGACTTCATTTATAGATATGGACATCGTGGCTCCATTCATTAAATGAGAGTAGCATATCATCATATGGATGTTTTGAGGTATTGGATATTAAATCTTAACGTTAAGTTTTCAAGAGTGTCTATTGAAACATGACTTCTGGACAAGTCAAAATATCCAAGTTCAAAATATGGTCATATGAGTAAATATAAGCCATCTATGAGTTCTTGGCTATTACTGGTATTCTTCACGAGGATACACTTCCTCCAATAAGGTTGTCTAGGGTATAAATGAGTAACATCAACTAATTCTATCTTTATTTAAGAGTTCAATTTTAACGCTTAAGTGGAATGAACTAAAATTAATAGATCGGACCTAAGTGAATTATTTATTGATTGTGATTAGGTTATGTCTATTGGAGCTTAAATATAGATAGCCCGCCAAGATCCTCAATCCACACGAACTTGCATGGATCACTTGATATATTCTACCGGACCAGTTTAGGGGTCCATCTGGATTGTATTGAGGCATGTGGACTTGTTTTTTTTAGTAAGAATAGGTCTAGTTCACTTGTGGACTTTTTTATTAAGACACAATGGATTTAATAAAATAATAAAAATAATATATGGCCCATATATATGTTTTGGGGGGCAAGGCTATTTAAAATAGCTTAATTATATTATTTTTATTTTATTATTAAATTAAATGGAAATTAATTAATTCGGTAATTACTTAATTATTTAATTAATAGTCAAAATCTTTTTCCTAGTAAGAGTTAGTCTCCTAAAATTATACTATTATTGGTAGTATAATTAATATTAAAGACTATATTTGATAAGTAGATAAATAAAAGATATTATTTATCGAATCAAATTAGGAAGTCTTTAATATGGTTATAAATACACTATTGAGTTGGATTATGAGTCTTGGTGTAGAAAATAATTCTTTTTGAAAAAGAATTCTTGGTCACTTCTTTGAAAAGGACTCTTAACCACCAAGTAAATCCACCTAAAGAAAATATTCTTAACAATTAAGTAAATCCTTTTTAGGAAAGGATTTGTGATCCTATAAATACCTCCTTGTAGAATTCGGCCAGCCCTATGATTTTATGAGTAAAATTTCGGCCAAGTTAGGTATTTTTCAAGAGAGAATTCGACCTAGCAAGAGAGAAATTTGAGGGAGAAAAATTTAGTTTTTGCTCTAGACAAAATTCGATCAACTCATAGAAATAGGGTATAGAATTCGGCCAAGGAGAAAGGAGAAAAGAGAAAAAGAGAACATTTTTGTTTTTATAGTACACTAGTATCCTTTAGATAAAAACAATTTTATGTACCAAATCAAATCGGGTTCATGCAAGTTTCAATCAATTATATTGGTAATTCACAAGTGACCGAACATTCTTGATATTTTTCTCTTGGAGGGAAATTGTAACTAACAAAGAAAAAGATTGGTAATCAATTAATTGTTTAATTAAAAGTCAAAATCTTTCTTCTATTAGGAGAAGGTATCCTAATATTATACTATTGTTGGTAGTATAATTAATATTAAAGACTATATTTGATAAGTAAATAAATAAAAGGAATTATTTATCTAATCAAATTAGGAAGTCTTTAATACGGTTACCAATACACTAATGAGTTGGATTAGGAGTCTTGGTGTAGGAAAGAATTCATTTTGGAAAAGGATTCTTGGTCACCAAGTAAATCTACCTAAGGGTAGAATTCTTCTTTCAAAAGGACTCTTAACAACCAAGTAAATCCACTTAAGGAAAGGATTCTTGCCAACCAAGTAAATCCTTATTAGGAAAGGATTTGTGATCCTATATATTTCCCCTTGTGAATTTCGGCTAGCCTTAAGCATTCTATGACGAAAATTTCGGCCATGCTAGGAAATTTTCAAGAGAGAATTTGACCTAACAAAAGAGAAATTTGAGGGAGAAAAATTTAGTTTTTGCTCTAGACAAAATTCGATCAACTCATAGAAATAGGGTATAGAATTCGGCCAAGGAGAAAGGAGAAAAGAGAAAAAGAGAACATTTTTGTTTTTATAGTACCCTAGTATCCTTTACATAAAAAGGATTTTATGTACAAAATCAAATCGAGTTCACACGAGTTTCAATCAATTATATTGATAATTCACAAGTGACCGAACTGTCTTGATATTTTTCTCTGGAGGGAAATTGTAACTAGCAAAGAAAAAGATCGGTAATTAATTAATTGTTTAATTAAAAGTCAAAATCCTTCTTCTATTAGGAGAAGGTCTCCTAATATTATACTATTGTTGGTAGTATAATTAATATTAAAGACTATATTTGATAAGTAAATAAATAAAAGGAATTATTTATCTAATCAAATTAGGAAGTCTTTAATACGGTTACCAATACACTAATGAGTTGGATTAGGAGTCTTGGTGTAGGAAAGAATTCATTTTGGAAAAGGATTCTTGGTCACCAAGTAAATCTATCTAAGGGTAGAATTCTTCTTTCAAAAGGACTCTTAACAACCAAGTAAATCCACTTAAGGAAAGGATTCTTGCCAACCAAGTAAATCCTTATTAGGAAAGGATTTGTGATCCTATATATATCCCCTTGTGAATTTCGGCTAGCCTTAAGCATTCTATGATGAAAATTTTGGCCATGCTAGGTAATTTTCAAGAGTGAATTTGGCCTAGCAAGAGAGAAATTTGAGGGAGAAAAATTTAGTTTTTGCTCTAGACAAAATTCGATCAACTCATAAAAATAGGGTATAGAATTCGGCCAAGGAGAAAGGAGAAAAGAGAAAAAGAGAACATTTTTGTTTTTATAGTACCCTAGTATCCTTTACATAAAAAGGATTTTATGTACAAAATCAAATCGTGTTCACGCGAGTTTCAATCAATTATATTGATAATTCACAAGTGACCGAACGTTCTTGATATTTTTCTCTTGGAGGGAAATTGTAACTAGCAAAGAAAAATATCGGTAATTAATTAATTGTTCAATTAAAAATCAAAATCCTTCTTCTATTAGGAGAAGGTCTCCTAATATTATACTATTGTTGGTAGTATAATTAATATTAAAGACTATATTTGATAAGTAGATAAATAAAAGGAATTATTTATCTAATTAAATTAGGAAGTTTTTAATATGGTTAGAAATACACTAATGAGTTGGATTAGGAGTCTTGGTGTAGGAAAGAATTCATTTTGGAAAAGGATTCCTGGTCACCAAGTAAATCTACCTAAGGGTAGAAGTATTCTTTGAAAAAGACTCTTAACAACCAAGTAAATCCACTTAATGAAAGGATTTTTGCCAACCAAGTAAATCCTTCTTCGAAAAGGATTTGTGATCCTATATATATCCCCTTGTGGATTTCGGCATGCCCTAAGCATTCTATGATGAAAATTTTGGCCATGCTAGGTAATTTTCAAGAGTGAATTTGGCCTAGCAAGAGAGAATTTTGAGGGAGATAATTTTAGTTTTTGCTCTAGACAAAATTCGATCAACCCATAGATAAAGGGTGTAGAATTCAGCCTAGGAGAAAAAAGAAAAAGAGAACGTTTTTGTTTTTGATAGTACACTAGTATCCTTTACATCAAAAGGGTTTTGTGTACAAAATCAAATCGGGTTTACGCGAGTTTTAATCAATTAGATTGATAATTCACAAGTGAACGAACTTTCTTAGATTTTTCTCTTGGAGGATAATTGTAACTAACAAAGAAAAAGATTTTGTTTGTTTCCATCCTCAGGTATACAATTAAAGAAAGGGAGCCCACACTCTTAGGTGATTCACGTTCGTGATTGGATTGGAAGATCTTGCTGATTCAATTCGGTGCTTGTTCAATTGTCACGAAAATAAAGGTACGATACTTTTTATATACATAAATTAATCTAGGGTTAAGGTTCTTGTTATTAAAAGGGAAATTTTTTATTTATACTCAAACCCTAATTTTTAATAAATTTTCTTACGTTTCCGTTGCGCGTGTTTTTTTTTCCCTACAATGTGGACTTTTTATTAAAGTCCAATGGATTTTTATAAAATAGGAAGAACAATATATTGGCCCATATATAGGTTGGGCGGCTAGGGCTTGTAAAATAGCATAATTTATTGTTTTTATTTTATTATTTAATTAAATAGAAAATAATTAATTAATTGTTTAATTAAAAGTCTAAATCTTTTTCCTAGTTGGAGAAGGTCTCCTAGAGTCATGTTATTATTGGTAATATGATAAGTTAAAAAATAAAAGGAATTAATTTATCTAGTAAAATTAGGAAGTATTTGATTTCCATTAAAACTCTAATTGACAATTGGTCAAATTAGGAAGTTTTAATATAGTCCCATTTTAATTTATATTCAATAATTTGTTGTTGAATAAATACACTATTGAGTTGGATTAGGAGTCTTGGTGTAGAAAAGAGTTCTTCTTTGAAAAGGATTCTTGGTCACCAAGTAAATCCTCCTAAGGAAAGGATTCTTGCCCACCAGATAAATCCTTCTTATAAGAGGATTTGGTTTCCTATATATATGACTTAAAGAATTCATCCAAGCATGATTTTTTCTCTAAGTGAGATTTTGGCCAAGCTCTAGTTTTCCTTAGATAAAGATTTTGGCCTAGAGAGAGAATTATGGGAGAGAGAAAAAATTTAGCCTTTGCTCTAAAAAAAATTCGGCCAACTCATAGATTTGGTGTGTGATAGTTTGGCAAAGAGGAAAAGGAAGAAAGAATGTTTTGTTTTCGATAGTGCACTAGTAGCCTTTACATCAAAAGGTTTTGTGTACAACATCGAATCAAGGTTCACATGAGTTTCAATCAAATTGATTGATAATTCACAAGTGACCTAAAGTTATTTGTTTTTTCTCTAGGAGGATTATTGTGACTAACAAAGAAAAAATTTTGTTTGTTTCCATCCTCAGGTATACAAATTAAATAAGGGAGCCCACATTCTTAGTTGATTCACGTTCATGATTGGATTGGAAGATCATGTGGATTCAATTTGATTCTAGTTCAATCGTCACGAGAAAAAGGTACGATACTTTTAATATACGTTGATTAATCTAGGGTTAAGGTTCTTTCATTAAAGGGAAATTTTATAAAAATTACCAAACAGTAATTTTACGCTTCCGCCTTGTTTTGAATTGATTTTTCCCTACACCCATGTGATGGTCATTTGGTCCAAACGCCACATTGGTACCTCACTCCAATGGAAAGTCACCAAAAAGACACCTAATTGCCTCATCATCGCCACATGTTCTCTACTTCCACATGGCACGTCCTATACCATTTGAGGAGTGTGTTTTCATTTGGGAACCATGTGCCCACTTGTGCCAAACACATGCCCTCCACATCACCACTTAAACTCACTATATAAGTGAGATCATTGGTCTTACTTAGAGACTTTTGGCATCTCTACGAACTACCTCAATTCTAGACTATTTTGAAGTGTTCTCCAGTAGCTCAATCTCTATAAGAGACCATACACCTAGTAGGTGGTACCACTCCAATGGGATCCCCTATTCATCCTTCCTTCAAAACTCTCTCTCCATTTTGACTCTGGCTCTCTTCTACACTATATGAGAGTGTTCTCCAGCAACCTCATGTCCAAAGAAACCCCATTCACGTGGTGGGTGGACCTCTTGAAAGTTAAGCCCTTATGCTCCCTTCATAAGAAAAGCAGAAATGTTACTATCGACTGGCTTTCTAGAGAAAACCTTTTATTGGCCTCCATGCTACTTATTTATTTATCTATTAAAACCCTTACAATCAGTTCTAGGGAAGTATTGTAAGCTCTCTGGAGAAATTATGTTGTAATACTTGGCCAATTTGTAAGCTCCTCAGAGCATGCCTTATTCTTAAATATATAAATAATGTCCACTCTCCCTCCTCTTGATACTGTCTAGGCGTTTTTCAGCACATTATCATTCATGATGATTTTTCCTTCTAGGTCAGTCTAATTCTATCAAAAGAATTGTCATTCTGATTTCTATCTCCTTATTATGCATGAATGGGGACAAGGCTTTGACCCTTCTAGTCCTAGCTCTCTTACCCACCTATTTATTCAAGACACACATAAAGAAAAGGAAAAACTAGAAAGGAGTCGGGGAACCGGGGATCCGAGGAGCTTCTCCGTACCATTTCTACGGGGAACGGGCAGCCCTCTAATGGATCCACCATTGGAACTAGTTGGAAAAGGCCAAATCCATGCAAAAAAAGAAGATGAGCCACGCTAGGCCCACCAGAGGACCTCCTAAGCCCAAACCGGCCCCATCGAAGGGGACCGGTATGATTTCTTGAAAACCCAAGTTGAGGACTAGAGGTGCTTGGTCCAGCATATCCTATAAGCCCTAAAAGCACCTTTGGACCATCTAGAAGAACCGGGAAAGGCTCCGACTCGACCGAAAGGACCAAAGTGTGAAGATTCATTACTGGGTGGCCTCATCTTTCATGGCCACATCTATAGCATTGAGGATCACCTATCCCTCCTCATTGCATGCTATTTAGGTCGGGGAACTATAAAGGAGACCTATTGAAGAGACCGGGTACCGAAAACCAGGGACCAGGACTGGACTCCTACATCTGCAAGGGAACTTGAAGTACCACATCTTTTTCTTATCCTTAAAGCACTAGCGGGTGGGGTACTCGTACCATTCACCCTCCAACCGTGAAGTTTCGACCTCATGGTCAAATGTTGTACGGAAAGTCTCCACGATAATTTTTTGGATAACATTTTAGCACCGTTTGTGGGAAGCTCACTTGACCAGCGTGGCTTCCTTGTCTCTATATAAGCGTGTAATTCTTTATCCCTTACATATTATCACTTTGCATGTGATTTAACATATTCCACTACATTATTCACTACATGCTTATTCCGTGATGCAATGATGCCATGATACTTTATGTTGCCTTACTTGTTCCTTATTACTAGTGTGATTATGTAAAATGCTTGCATAGATCTTATGAACTGATTGAACATCTAGTATGATTGGTTAATATTTCTCCTTGCTACTAAAATATGTTGAACATATGGAGAGCATCATGTTGTAGATCCATGAGATATAACTATTTTTGTTGCCATGCAAACCCAACTTTCTAAAATTGAGGTGGTAGATTCATTATTCAATATTTGAGATGTCATTTCTCCATATTTTAATATACTGCCTATGTACCACATGTGGTGCCCACTTTGTCATTTGACAAATTTTGTTTATTATGAAGAAAATATGGTGTGTGGGACTCCTAGTGGAGCCGGTCTACTTTACTGCCCCTATGAAGCAAATCTGCTCATATACTTGTAGAGCACCACTAAAGCAAATTCCGATCTGTTACTTTTGGAGCTCCTAAGCATCATAGCTACATATGTCCTACTCCTCAATAGTAAATCTGCCTCGGTACCTATAGAGCTACTACGTAGCAGAGCTGCATCTGTCCTTCTTCCTGGCAGTAGATTTGCTCCAGATTTGTAAATATACATACAAATCCCCTCATTTCACCAGATCCATTATTATAAAGCTCATAGATAGCAGGTCAACATATGTACCCGAGAAGCCAACTCAATTATATGACTGTATGAGCAACACGACCGGTAGAAGACCAGTGGCTTCTTACCTTTTGTACCGGGCTAATCAACGCCCAAGTGAGACACAATGGTTCTGATTCAGTCGAGGAGGGCTTATAGCCTTATTTTAGTTGTTGGGGCCGTCTAGTATCCCAAGCATGCCTCTGGTCCAATATCATGTCGGTGGCTCCTCTCCGTTTGTATCGGACCACTTAATGCCCTAGTGAGCCACCGAAGTCCCGATCCATTCGAGGAGAGCCTAGAGGCTTCCCACATTTTCTGAGGCCTCCTAAATGCCTAAGCAATCCTGTAGAGCAAAAGACCACTGCAAGACTAATGGCTCCTTATTTTTTTTATCGGGCCTATTAATGACCAAGTGAGCCACTGTGGTTCCAATTCATTCGATGAAGGTCTATAGTCTCATTTCAGTTGTTTGGGACTTTTAATAGCCTAAGCATGCCTCTGGACCAGTATCATACCGGTGGCTCCTCTCCATTTATACCGGGCCACTAATGCCCGGGCGAGCCATCGATTTCCCGATTCTTTCGAGGAGAGCCTAGAGGCTTCCCATATTTTTCGAGGCCTTTTACGTGCCTAAGCAAGCCTCTAGAGCAGCAGCAGACCAGTGGCTACTCATTTTCGTACTGAAGCAACTGTGGTTCCGATGCATTCAATAAGGGTTCAGAGCCTCATTTCAGTTGTTAGAGACTTATAGTATCAAAAGCATTCCTCTAGACCAGTATCATGCAGGTGGCTCCTCACCATTTGTACAGGGCCACTCAATGCCCTAGCGAGCCACCGAAGTCCTAATCTGTTCAAGAAGAGCCCAATGGCTTCACACATTTGCTAAGGCCTTCTACATGCCTTAGCAAGCCTCTGGACCAGTACCATCAGAGGAAGACAATCGTTTCCTCACTTGTTGTATCAAGCCTCTCACACTGCATAAGTGAGCCACTAAGGTCCCAATTAGTTCGAGCGGATTCTCTGTTGGTATTATGGTCAATAGCAAGAGTGTAATAATGTATTTGACAATCTTTTCATATTAATAAAACAATTTCTAGTTTAACAAATCTTATGGCATTTATAGTTTAATTATTATAATTGTCAAAAGTAAATAATCATAAGGTTAAAAGACTATGCGAAAATAAAAATTGTTCGTACATCTGGATATGTATGAGGTAGACACAATTCGTTAGTTAGTCTTGAATAATATTCACAACTTAAGATAATGGTTGGGCGCTTTTATCTTGTCAATGTTGTAGATCCTTTTGCTAGAATTTGAATGGGCTTAAATGTGTTATGATGGGTCTAAAATCATCAAAGTGTGGTGTGTTGGGCAAAAGAATCTGGTGCACTAGGTATATTGAATAGGATCAAAGTGAAATACTTTATCCAGAACCGTCAATGAATAAAAGTTTTCACTTGAAGACAATAGAAGATTATATCTCAATCCTGAGATAAATGATGGACTTATGGTTGCAAGTGTTCTCATTTGAGATATCAATGAGTACGATTATATAGCATCGTCTGCCATCGATAATTTGGTGATATTCATTTGTTAATCGATAGAGGACATCATTTATAGATATGGACACCGTGGCTCCACTTATTAAATGTGAGTAGATTATCATTGTATGGATGTTTTGACGTCTTGGATATTAAATCTTAACATTAAGTTTTCAGTAGTGTCTATTGAAATATGGCTTCTGGACAATTCAAAATATCCAAGTTCAAATGTGGTCATATGAGTAAATATGGTAACTAGAAGAGCTATAGGCGGTCTATAAGCTCTTGGCGATTACTGGTATTCTTCACGAGGATACACTTTCTCCATAAAGATTGTCTAGGGAATGAATGATTAATATTAACTTATTCTATCTTTATTTAAGAGTTCAATTTTAATTCATTAGTGGACTGAAGTAAAGTTAATAGATCGGACTTAAGTGAATCATTTGTTGATTGTGATTAGATTATTTCTATTGGAGCTTAAATTTTGATAGCCTGCCAAGATCCCCAATCCACACGAACTTGCATGGATCACTTGATATATTCTACCGGACCAATTTATGGGTCCATTTAGAATTATGGTAAGGCATATGGACTTGTTTCTTTTAGTAAGAATTGGTCTAGTTCACATGTGGACATTTTACTAAAGTTCAATGTATTTAATAAAATGGAAAAACAATATTTGGCCTATATTTATATAGCTTGGGCGGCAAGGGCCTATATAATAGCCTTATATATTGTTTTTTATTTTATTATTTAATTAAATGGAAATTAATTAATTAGTTGTTAAATTAAAAGTCAAAATCTTTTTCCTAGTTGGAGAAGTTTTCCAAGAGTCATATTATTGTTGGTAATATGATAAGTATCAAATACTATATTTGATAAGTAGATAAATAAAAGGAATTTATTTATCTAGTCAAATTAGGAAGTATTTGATTTCTTTAAAAACTCTAAATTGACAATTGGCCAAATTAGGAAGTTTTGATATAGTCACAATTTAATTTATATTTAACAATTGGTTATTGAATAAATACACTATTGAGTTGGATTTAGGAGGCTTGACGTGCAAAAGAATTTCTCTTTGAAAATGATTCTTGGTCACCAAGTAAATCCTCCTAGAGGTAGGATTCTTGTCTACCATGTAAATCCTTATAAGGAGAGGATTTGGTCACCTATATATATTCCTATACAGGAATTCGTCCAAGCTAATAATTCTATACCCTAGTATTCGACCAAGGCCAGTTGGTGACTTGAGAGAAGTTTTTTTTTTCTTTTTTTGCTTATATAGTTAAAAAGAAAAAAAACTTCATCCAACCATTGTGTGTAGAATTCGGCCAAGGAGAAAAGAAAAGGGGAACGTTTTTGTTTTCGATAGTGCGTAGTATCCTTTACATCAAAAAGGATTTGTGTATAAAAATCGAATCGGGTTCATGCGTGTTTCAATCAAATCGATTAATAATTCACAAGTGACTGAACGTTCTTGGGTTTTCTCTTGGTGGATTATTGTGACTATCAAAAGGAAAAGATTTTGTTTGTTTCCATCCTTAAGTATGCAGTTCAAAGAAAGGGAGCCCACACTCCTAGGTGATTCACGTTCGTGATTGGATTGGAAGATCTTACGGATTCAATTCGATGCTAGTTCAATCGTTACAAGAAAAATGTACGATACTCTTAATATACGTTAATTAATCAAGAGTTAAGGTTCTTTCTTTTAAAGGGAAAATTTTAAAATATACTCAAACCCTAATTTTACTCTTCCACAGCGTTTTGATTTGATTTTTCCCTACAATTGGTATCAGAGCCTGGTTGTACCCTTGATTAATTGATATATATATATACGTGAATCTATTTATTTTTATTGTAAATAAGCATGTTTTAGAAAGAGATGGCACTCTAGGTATTAACAGTGGAATATATGGATATATATATATATATATATATATATATATAAATGTTTTATAATTTGATTTGTTATTGCTCAATTTTGGTCCTAGAATTTCAATGTATTTTTGTTTTGGGATTGTAACAAGAAGGGTGGCCTATCATCACCATAACTTCTTTCTTGGTAGTTTCTAAGTTTTAATTATTTTATTGTTGCAATAAAAAAACATCAGTAATTTATTGTTTAAAATACTTTTATAATATATTCAAGTATCGAAGATTCAAAGATTTAAAGAATTGGAAGCAACCGGAACAAGTTTGGTACTGTGTGCGTCATAGCAACAATCGTGTGTGCGAATGAGCATGCAGCCACGATTGTTGTGGTATGGGCTGCGCACGGCAAACCTATGGATGCTATGGGTTTTGCACGGCAGCCCTTCACGCCCATGGGAGGCAGCCAAGGGGTGCACGAATGGACAATGACAGCGTTAAGACTTGTTCGCCAAGAAAGGAGTTTTTTGTATTCCAAGACATATGTAATTTACTTGCTTTTCTAGGATGGACCAAAATTGTAGCGATATATAATTTCGTAATTATTGCAATGTTTGTCATCGTTTGATAACATGTCATATAGAATAGGAGTGCCACTCATATATCTCTTTTAGTATGAACATGCATTGAATGATTTAGGTATCTAATTGGCATCTAGATAACTTGGTAAATCATTATGTGGAATTCGATTACATGTCTTAAATAATTGAGTGGGCGAAGGTGTTTTGGAACATATTGAAGGTCGATAACTTGGTAACACACTCAATGCTATAAGGGAATATTCACAAGACTAGACAATTTGCCCAAACGATATCTACTCCTAAATGAGGGATATTCACAAGGGAATATATTGAAGGTCGATAACTTGGTAACACACTCAATATGTTTTTATTAATATCCTCCCAAGAGTTCTTGTTAATAAAATCTCATGGCTATAAATGAAAACACTGGTTGTTATGTTAACAATTAGGCAGGACCTAGTCCAACTAGTAGACGGTACAGACTCCCAAAGGTGGTGTGACATTTATAGGTGTTGGATCAACGTTGAATTTTATGATTGAATTATTTTATTTAATTTAAGATAAATATTTGAAAGTATTTTATCATGATTGTTTACTCATATAATTTTTGTTATTGTTCAAAAATCTTGACCCCATCCCTAATCAATACCCTAAAAGATAATACTTTAACTGGTGATAACTTTGTCACATGGAAATGGAAAATTAGGCTTTTATTGCAATCCAAAAAGCATAAGTTCGTTCTGTGTACTCCTAAACCACCTACTCCTACTAATGAATCTACTCAGGAGAAATGAGATGAGTATCAGCAGTGGAAGTCTTCAGATGAGATGGCCAAATGTTCCATTATGGCCATCATCTTCGATGTGTTGCAACAACAACATGAAGGAATGGAGATGTTGTCGATATAATGATGTCTTTGAAAGAGATGTTTGCTAAGAAGTCTAGAATGACTAAGAGAAAGGCAATGACTACTTTCATGAATCTGAGGATGAAACCTAGACAGACTGTGAAAGATCACATGATGAAAGTCATAGCACATCTCAACATTGTTGAAATCAATGGTGTTGAGATAGATTGTGAGACGAAAATTGACATGATCGTCAACTCACTATCAGATTCCTTTGATCATTTCAAGTTGGACTACTCCTTGAACAATAAGGAATGCACCTTACAGGGCCTGATGCTCAAAGCACCGTGAAAATCCTTATGAAAGCCAAGGGTTAAAAGATTCATACGGTTAGTAAAGTTGTTAAATGTTAAGACCCGTAAGAAGGTCAAGAAACAACAAAAGAAAAAGCAACTTGGTCATAACTAGAAGGGGTTCTGGGAAAGGAAAAGATTGAATGAGAATGAATGTAACCTGTGATTAGGCAACAGAGCGTTGGTGTCTACTAGTACAGTGGGAGATATTGTAATTAATTTAGATTCTTATAGGCATTTAGATTTAATAGACGTTTACTATATACCTCAATTCAAAAGGCGTTTACATTAAGTTTCTTGTTTAAATAAATTTGGATCTTCAGTTACTTTTAATAAAACTTTTGTTATTAGTAGGAATAACAAATTTGTTTGCAAAGGTACATTGGAAAATGGTTTATTCTATTTGCATAGCAATATCTCTCACTTGTTTGACACGGAATCAATGCAAAATAATCATAAAAGAGTAAAATTATCAAAAGATGAAACCTACCTATGGCATTTGCGCATAGGTCATATTAACCTTGATAGAATCATAAAAGAGCAAAATCATCAAAATATGAAACCTACCTATGAAGTCCAGGACGATTAAGAGAAAGGCATTGACTGCTTACATGAATCTTAGAATGAAACCTGGACAGACTGTGAAAGATCACATGATGAAAGTCATAGCTCATCTCAACATTGTTGAACTCACGGTGCTGAGATAAATTGTCGGATTCCTTTGATTAATCCAAATTGGACTACACCTAGAACAATAAGGATTACACCCTGTAGGGCTTGAGGCAAGATGTTCAAAGCACCGAGAAAATCCTTATGAAAGGCAAAGGTTAAGAGATTCATACGGTTAGTAAAGTTGCTACTGTTAAGACCCGTAAGAAGGTCAAGAAACAACAAAAGAAAAAGCAACTTGGGCATATCTATAAGGGGTTCCGGGAAAGGAAAAGACTGAATGAGAATGAATTTAACTTGTGTTTAGGCAACAGAACATTGGTGTCTACTAGTACAGTGGGAGATATTGTAATTAATTTAGATTCTTGTAGGCTTTTAGATTTAATAGACGTTTAATATGTACCTCAACTTAAAAGGTGTTTACATTAAGTTTCTTGTTTAAATAAATTTGGATACTCTGTTAATTTTAATAAAACTTTTATTATTAGTAGGAATAACAAATTTGTTTGCAAAGGTACATTGGAAAACGGTTTATTCTATTTGCATAGAAATATATCTCACCTGTTAGACACAAAATCAATGAAACATAATCATAAAAGAGTAAAATTATAAAAAGATGAAACCAACCTACGGCATTTGCACCTAGGTCATATTAACCTTGATAGAATCAAAAGATTGGTTAGTTGTGAACCTTTACTAATGATCTACCAACTTGTGAATCTTGTTTGGAAGGCAAGAGGACCAAAAAGGTCATTCACAACGAAAGGCACAAGAGCAACTAAATGTTTAGGATTGATACACACTGATACGTGTGGTGTTGGGATTATGCTCGATAGTAAGAGTGTAATAATGTATTTGACATTCTTTTCATATTAATAAAGTGATTTCTAGTTTAACAAATCTTATAGCATTTATAGTTTAATTATTATAATTGTCAAAAGTAAATAATCATAAGGTCAAAAGACTATGAGAAAAGAAGAATTGTTCATTAGAAATGTATAAGGTAGACACAATTCTTTAGTTAGTCTTGAATAATATTCACAACTTAAGATAAAAGGTTGGGCGCCTTTATCTTGTTAAAGTTGTAGATTCTTTTGCTAGCATTTGAGTGGGATCAAATGTGTTATGATGAGTCTAAAATCATCAAAGTGTGGTGTCTTTGGGCAAAAGAATCTAGTGCACTAGGTGAATTGAATCGGATCACAATGAATTACTTTATCTAGAACCGTCAATGGATAAAAGTTTTTCATTTGAAGACAATCGGAGAGTCTATCTCAATCCTGAGATAAATGATGGACTTATGATTGCAAGTGTTATCATTTGAGCTATCAATGAGTACGATTATATAGCATAGTCTATCCTCGATAGTTTGGTGGTTTTCATTTGTTAATCGATAGAGGACTTCATTTATAGATATGGACATCGTGGCTCCATTTATTAAATGAGAGTAGAATATCATCATATGGATGTTTTGCGGTACTGGATATTAAATCTTAACGTTAAGTTTTTAATCGTGTCTATTCAAACTGAAACCAATATTATGGTGTGTAATATATTAATCTAGAGGAGGGTGAATATATTTTAAACAAATTTACCCAATTTTCGTTAAAGGTCAATTTTATGAAAATGCCCCTATCTAGTTACAAAACTACCACAAGTGTAATAAATGCGGAAATAGTAAAAACACTTGAGATATACGTGGAAACCCTCCAAATGGGAAAAACCACGGGCTGATGAGTGCGCCACACTAGAACCTCGAATCCACTAATGGCAAAGGAATTACAACTTAATCTTGGTTTAATCCACTACCACTGCCTAATCCCGGTATAAGTGAACCTAGTCCATCTTGCTTGTGATTTAAGCTACCTACTCCCGGAAGCCACACAAGTCTTACTTCTCAATGAAGAGATAAAATGTCCTAAGTGAATATATGATGATGTTCAATGAACAAACAAGGCTAGGAAACCCTATATGCTTATCTAGGATAATGAGAAGACAATTAATGCAATCCTAGATATCAAGAGCTAAATGACATGTTTAAGAAGATTAGCTAAACGTAGATCAAACAATCCTATGAAGCTATCACAATACAACACTCAATCATGGCATCACAACAATCTCAATTTTGTATCTAGAAAATGTTCTAAGAGCATACAAATAATCAAAGAGAAGGTTTAGCAAGTAAAACACTTAACTTGTAAGAAGATAGTGAAAAACTTACCAAACAAGATGTGATGAAGCAACCCTATCCATTGATGCACTCTAAATGAACTTAGATGATGCAAGATGAAGTTTTGATGCACATGGAAATGCTTTGAGTGATTAAAAATGAGTTCTTGGAAGAGTTTTTCCTTTGAAATGTGTTCTAAGGAAAATATGTGATATTCTAAACTCTTACACGACCTTAAAGCTCTGAGTTATATATATATATATATATAACATCCAAACAAAGTGAGGTTGTTTTGGAAAAAACGTTCCAGCTTCCTCTGTGCGCGCTGGTCGAGTAGCGCACAACCTAACTTTACAATAGACGATGGACGAGTGGCGCATCCCAGTGGCGCAACACAAGCGCAAATTCTCTGGGATGTTTGCGCTGGTGAGGCTGCGCTTGTCGAGTAGCGCATCACCAGCGCACGCCCAATTTTTTAACTGTATGCGGGTGCAACAGCGCTGCTCAGTGGCACATGACTAGCGGCGTTCCACTGAAATGTTGCACTGATGAGGTGCGCTGGTCGAGTAGCGTACCACCAGCGCACAACCTGATTTTTCAACACTCAAACACACATTTTCAACAAGTTCAAGAGTGATGAAATTGCATCCTATTCTAATGCCTAGCATGACATAAAACTTTGATTACAAGATGCAAATAAATCAACAAGAGTCATTTAAATCAAAATTCACACAAGAATAAACACACAACATATATGAATAAGAGTTATGCATGAATATGTGAGTGTGTGCAACTATCTCTTCAAAGCAAGTAAGCACAAGAATTTTACCTTCGGTGCTTCTCCTCTTGAGGTCTTGAGAGCCTAAGCTACCCTTATATAATACCCCAAAAATGTGATTTGTTCACGAAATAAGCCAATCAACAAATGAGGACTTTACAATCTCCCCATTTGGCTATTTCGTGACAAAACCACCACTCACATCGATCCTCACAAAACAAAATAAAACATCGGGAAGATATTCTACATTACAAAGAGATAAACAAAAAAAAAATTCAAATCTTCAATCTCTTGTAGAACTATCAACCCTACACACAAAGCAAGCACAAAAACACTTTCTAACCAAGTGCATGTGAGATGATCAAGTGAATATAAAATAAAAGCAATTGCATTCAATAATATGAGTATGACATCGTGAAATGCTCATGCAATGCTCCCCCTTAAAGGGTTACTCCCCCTACATGTAATCTCCCCCTCAAACAAGTATTATTCCCTTTAAAGCCAACACATTCTACTTTCTTAACACCACAATGTTAGGTCAATGCTACTCCCCATTTTTGTCATGATATAGGAAAAGGAGAAGTCCCCAACCGGGTCACTCAAGGCAAAGAAAGCTAGAAGCATACAAGATTGGTGCATAATTATATAAGCCATATTTATACAACTCTATTAATATGAGAGAAACAAGAAGATTTATTGGAAAGAAAATGTGTGAATAAAAAATGCTTTGCATACAATACATGTTGCATTCAAGTCCAAAAACAATGGTATTTGGCAAAGCAAATGACAAATGTTTCCAATATAATTCAAACCAATTTCACCATTTGTCATGAGAGAAGCGAGGATATAGAGTTCTTATAGATATCAAGTTTTAAAGGCACTATATCCAACTTTATAAGCTAAACATGGCATGAGCAACTTTGCACCCTATTTGATTTTTCCGGGAGGATACCCGTATGATAATAGCCATGTTCAACTAATAAAGAAAGAGAGACATTGATACAACATTTGAGTCTCACTAGCTTTTACACACAATATTTTGCATTCAACAATTGCAATCATCAATTCATGCTTTATTATTTTTCATTAGCATGTCATTAAAGAATCATCATGACATGGAGATAATTATAGGTCATTCAATATGTACTTCCTATGTAGATCTCCTAGTCCAAAAATGCATGTTTGAACATAAATATGACAAGAATTGTAATCAAAGCAAAGTTCACACTTATTGAAGAAAATACAATATACTATACTAAGTGCAACCAAGCTACTCAAGCAATCAATAAAGGAGCATAAACATTTTTAAGAAAAATGAAATGAAACAAGTATACAATAGCTCTCTTTGCTTGAGTTCCCATTGTAGGGTCAAAGACCATAACACATCACTTCATTAAACAAATCCCAATAGATCTACTAAGAGTCTTGAATCGAGTAGAATCTAAGGGTTTAGTAAATAGATTCGCTAGTTAATCATTTGTACCTACATGCTCAAGTACAATGCATTTGCTCTTAACTCGTTCTATAATGAAATGATGACGGATGTCAATATACTTAGTCCTAGAATGCTGAACCGGATTCTTTGAAATATTAATTGCACTCATGTTATCACAAAAGAGAGTAAGAGTACCTTGATTGAATCCATAGTCGACTAGCATTTGCTTCATCCAAAGGAGTTGTGTGCATCCACTCCCAGCAACAATGTATTCGGCCTCAGCCGTGGACAAGGAAATCAAATTTTGCTTCTTGCAAAACCAAGAGACAAGGTTGTTCCCAAGGAAAAAGCATCTGCTTGATGTACTTTTCCTATCATCACAATTTCCTGCCCAATCTGCATCACTAAAGCTTACAAGACTAGCATTAGTGTCAAAAGAGTACCAAATTCCATAGTTAGATTTCCCATTCACATAACGAATGATTCTCTTAACAGAAGAGAGATGGGACTCCTTAGGATCTGATTGGTACCCAGCACACATACCCACACTAAAAGAGATATCGGGCCTACTTGCAGTCAAATAGAGCAAGCTACCAATCATGCCACGATATAAAGTTTGGTCCATAGTTTTACCACTAGCATCCTTGCTTAGCTTCAAAGTGGTACTCATAGGTGTATCACAATGTTTGGCAATGTTTGGCACTTTCAAGGCCAAATTTCTTCACTAGGTTTTTGGCAGACTTAGATTGGGATATGAAGATCTCATTATCCATTTGCTTAATTTGTAAACCTAGAAAGTAACTTAGCTTACCAACAAGACTCATCTCAAACTCATGAGACATGACATCAACAAATTGTTGGACTTTGGTGTCATTTGTGGAACCAAAGACTATATCATCAATATAGATTTGAGCTATATAGAGCTCATCTTTGTTTTTCTTGATGAATAGAGTCTTGTCAACATTACCCCTATTGTAGCCATTGTCTATGAGATATTGGGTGAGATGCTCATACCAAGCCCTTGGTGCTTGTTTCAACCCATACAAAGCTTTGTTGAGGTGATAGACATGATTAGGGTGGTGAGGATCCACAAACCCCTTGGGTTGCTCAACAAACACTTCCTCTTGTAAGAAGCCATTGAGGAAGGCACTATTAACATCCATTTGATATAATTTGAACTTGTGCAAACAAGAAATGGAAATGGATAAAAGAAGCCTAATGTCTCCTAAAAGTCAATACCCTCAATTTGAGAGTACCCTTGTGCTACAAACCTAGCCTTGTTTCGCACAATGTTACCATCCTCATCGGATTTGTTCCTATATACCCACTTGGTGCCTATCACATTGGTGTTCTTGGGCCTAGGAACTAGAGTCCAAACCTCATTCCTTTCAAACTGGTTAAGCTCTTCTTGCATAGCAAGAACCCAAAATTCATCTTTTAAAGCTTCATCAATTTTCTTGGGTTCTATTTGAGAGGTGTAACAAGTGTAGCTAATTATATTATCCATTTGATGCCTAGTCCTAACACCCTCCCTAACCTCTCCAATAATGTCATCTTTGTCATGGAGTTTTCTAACCCATGTAGCAGGTTTTTTTGAGTTCAATGGAGGAATCCTATCAATAGGTTGTGTTATGTCATCATCAAGGTTAGTCTTTTCAACATTAGAGACATCGACAACCTTCTCCAAAGGGGAGTCATCAACTAAATCTACCTCCTCCTCATGGTTATTAGATTTTAGCCTAGTATCATCAATGACAACATTAGATGATTCCATTACGGTCCTAGTTGTTAGATTAAAAACTCTATAGGCTCTACTATTCAAGGCATAGCCAATGAAGATACCCTCATCATTCTTAGCATCAAATTTGCCAAGTTGATCACAGTCATTCAAAATGTAGCATTTTCTTCCAAAGGTGTGGAAGTAGCTAACATTTGGCTTCCTACCTTTCCATAACTCATATGAGGTTTGCCTAGTGTTGGGCCTAAGGAAGACTTTATTTCCTATGTAGCAAGCTGTATTGACGGCCTCAGCCTAAAGATTCCTAGGGACATTGTTGCTAAGCAACATCACACGGGCCATTTCTTGAAGAACCCTATTTTTCCTCTCAACAACTCCATTTTGTTGAGGTGTCCTAGGAGCCGAAAACTCATGAGATATGGCTAGACTATTGCAGAAGTTTTCAAAATGGGCATTCTCAAATTCCTTCCCATGGTCACTCCTAATCCTTTTAATGCTTTTAATCTTGGTGTTCATTTCATTTTGAATTTTAGAACAAAGCATTTTAAACTTGTCAAAACTTTCAGATTTTTCTCTAAGGAAATAAGTCCAAGTGTACCTAGAGAAATCATCTACACATAAAAAAATGTATCTCTTTCCACCTAAACTCTCGGTTTGCATAGGACCCATAAGATCCATGTAGAGAAGCTCTAGAGGTTCCTCGGTGGTTACATACTTACCCTTTTTGTGCATACTTTTGGTTTTCTTTCCTTGTTGGCAAGGTCCACAAACACCATTAACCTTTTTCCCAAACTTGGGAAGGCCTCGCATAACATTGAACTTATCTAAGATTCTTAAATCCCTAAAGTTCATGTGACCAAGTCTTTCATGCCACAACTCAATTTGTTCATCCTTGGACACATTGCAAGAGATACCTCTAGCCTTAAGACAATAGCAATTGTCACTAGATCCCATACCTTTTAACAAGGTTTGTCCATTTGGCAATAGGATAGAACAATCATTATTCCTAAACAAGACGGAAAGTCCTTCATCACTAAGATATGAAATGCTTATCAAATTGGCTTTTAAACCATCAACATACAAAGCATTGGACAAGAAGGGTAATCCAGGAATGGAAATGTTTCCCTTTCCTTTAACCTTCTTTTTGGATCCATCACCAAAGATGACATTTCCTCCCTCCTCCATCACAAGAGTCTCAAGGAAACTCTATTTTCCATTCATGTGCCTAGAACACCCACTATCCAAATACCAAAAATCAGAAGAATGAGCATTTAAGGCAATTTGTGCAACATGGCAAAGGTGTTCATCCTTTCTAATCCACCTAGGTGTAATATTTTTCTTCCTAGTGGTCAATGGTACATTGGCTCTAAATGTCCTAGGATCATGCAAAGTTGTTTCATTTTTCCTAGTGACATGCATCATGGATCTAGATGTCCTAGGATTATGCATAAGTGTTCCATTTTTCCTAGTGACATACATCATGGCTCTAGCCTTTTTCTTCTCTATCATGCTTTCAGTTTTATAAAATTTGATATATCTAAAGCAATTTGGTCTAATATGACCATCAATACCACAAAAATGACATATGAAAATAAAGTTAGGAATCATACCATATCCTTGAGGATGCATTAGAGCATTCCCATGTCTTTATGGTTGTCTTGATTGTTGATGAGAAGCTTTCCTTCTTTGTTGTTGAGCAAGACTTGATTGCTTCCTTGATTGAGCTTGCATGATAGGTATCTTCCCTTTATGAGCTTTCGGTTGAGGGAAGTTAGCTTGAGGAGCCCTTGTAGGATGGGCTTGAGGTAGGCTTTTTGGTGCCACCTTCACTTGAGCACTACTTGAACATTCTCCTAGGTAAAATTTCTTCCTAGGTGATTGATAAGAAGTGGACCCATTGAAGTTCATGCTTCTTACAAAGATGGTCTTGCTTGGAGTGGAGGACACATTGTCATCTTCAAACCCAAGCCCCTTCTTGTCACTTGGCCTTTTTCCAACATCTAGCATATGGTCAAGTTTTTTGGTGCTAGAGTTCATCTTGGCCCACAACTCTCTAGCATCTTCAAGCTCTTTCTTAAACTTTTCTTTACTCCTCTTAGATCTCACCAACTCTTCATTTAGTTGGTCAAATTAAGTTGAGAGGTCTAGGTTTTCTTCTTTCAATCTCTTAATCTCATTCTTGTTCTTTAACCTTGAGCTTTCAAACTTAGCCATGTAGTCCTTGAGATCCATCCTATCCACATTTCCATTTGTGGATTGTAATAAAGATCCATCATCACTTGAGTAGTCTTTCTCTTGACTTTCACTCTCTTCTTCACTAGCATCTTTGCTCCTAAGAGAGGATGTAAATGCTATGAAGTTAGCCATGAGTTCTTCATCATCCGAAGACTCATCTCCTTCATTAGAGTTATCACTTTCACCTCATGTGGCAGCCATCACTTTTCCCTTCTTCTTGTTCTTGTGATTTGCACATTCCGGGGCAAAGTGACCTATTCCACCACATTCATAGCATTGGACTCTTTTCTTCTCGGTCTTTTCTTGCCTAGGCTCAAACCTTTTGAAGGGAGCCTTTTTCTTCAAGTCTTGACCTTTGGATCCAAAACCTTTCTTCTCGGACTTGTAGAATTTCTTGAACTTCCTCATTAACAGGGCCATTTCTTCATCCGAGTCATCACTCTCCTTCTTCTCAACTTTGGAGGCTTTCAAAGCAATGTCTTTTTTCTTTTTCGATGGTGTGGGGTTAGGACATTTCCTAGATTCATAAGCTAGAAGCCTCCCAATCACTTCACTCGGCTTCATGTCCTTGTAACCACTATTCTCTTCCAAATCCGTCACCTCAGACTCAAATCTATCAGGTAGAGATCTCATAATCTTTTGCTTGATCTTTCTATCCGAATAAGGATCACCAAGTTGATGACTTTAGTTCACAATGTCCATCAATCTTACTTCAAAGTCATTTAAGCACTCGTTCTTATTCATCTTGAGCAATTTAAATTGTGTTTGGAGAACTTGAAGCTTCGATTCTTTAACCACATCGGTTCCCTCATGTGTAACTTCTAGGATATCCCATGCCTCATTAGCTATCCTAATATTCTGAACCAATTTGTACTAGTTATCATCCATTGCACATAGGATGGCATGCATTGCCTTCCTATTCCACTTTGAATTCCATTATGCCTTTGGTTTGAGTACATCATCTCCTCCATATGCAAGAGTCATCATTGGTGGAGTGTAGCCATCTTCAACCGCCATTTATGCCCTGTCATGAATTTGGCAAATGTACGACTCCATCTTGCCTTTCCATGAGGCATAATTCAACCCCGTGAGAAGTAGAGGTCCAATGCTGGAAGCTCCCTCGTTGCCACCGTTTCCACTTATTATGTTTAATGAATGAATGATATGAATGCAAATGTATGAATGATCAATACACACACAAAATGCAACACACACCAAAATGACCAAGGATCACCTGTGTATATCTAAGAACCTGCTATGATACCAACTGAAACAAATATTATGGTGTGTTATATATTAATCTAGAGGGGGGTGAATAGATTTTAAACAAATTTACCCGATTTCGTTAAAGGTCAAGTTTACAAAAATGCCCCTATCTAGTTACAAAACTACCACAAGTGTAATAATGCGGAAATAGTAAAAACACTTGAGATATACGTGGAAACCCTACAAATAGGAAAACCACGGGCTGATGAGTGCGCCACACTAGAACCTCGAATCCACTAATGGCAAAGGAATTGCAACCTAATCTCGGTTTAATCCACTACCACTACCTACTCCCGGTATAAGTGAACCTAGTCCATCTTGCTTATGATTTAAGCTACCTACTCCCGAAAGCAACACAAGTCTTACTTCTCAATAAAGAGATAAAATATCCTAAGTGAATATATGATGATAATTAATGAACAAACAAGGCTAGAAAACCCTATATGCTTATCTAGGATAATGAGATGACAATTAATGCAATCCTAGATATCAAGAGCTAACTGACATGTTCAAAAAGCTTAGCTAAACAAAGATCAAACAATCCTATGAAGCTATCACAATACAACACTCAATCACGGCATCACAACAATCTCAATTTTGTATCTAGAAAATGTTCTTAGAGCATACAAATAATCAAAGAGAATGTTTAGCAAGTAAAACACTTAACTTGTAAGAAGATAGTGAAGAACTTACCAAACAAGATGTGATGAAGCAACCCTATTCATTGATGCACTCTAAATGAACTTAGATGATGCAAGATGAAGTTTTGATGCACATGGGAATGCTTTGAGTGATTAAAAATGAGTTCTTGGAAGAGTTTTTCCTTTGAAATGTGTTCTAAGGAAAATATGTGATATTATGAACTCTTACACGACTTTAAAGCACTGAGTTATATATATATATAAGATCCAAACAATGTGAGGTCGTTTTGGAAAAAATGTTCCAGCTTCTTCTGTGTGTGCTGGTGATGTGCGTTGGTCGAGTAGCGCACCACTAGCGCACAGCCTAATTTTACAATAGGCGATGGACGAGTGGCGCATCCCAGTGGCACAACACAAGCGTAAATTCTCTAAGATGTTTTTGCTGGTGAGGCTGCATAAGAATTTTACCTTCGGTGTTTCTCCTCTTAAGGTCTTGAGAGCCTAAGCTACCCTTACATAATACCCCAAAAATTTGATTTGTTCACGAAATAAGCCAATCAACAAATGAGGACTTTCAGAAACATGGCTTATGGACAAGTCAAAATATCCAAGTTCAAAATGTGGTTATATGAGTAAATATGGTAACTTGGAGAGCTATATGCGGTCTATGAGCTCTTGGCGATTACTGGTATTCTTCACGAGGATACACTTCCTCCAATAAGGTTGTCTAGGGTATAAATGAGTAACATAAACTTATTCTATCTTTATTTAAGAGTTCAATTTTGGTTCTTTAGTGGAATGAACTAAAATTAATAGATCGGACCTAAGTGAACCATTTGTTGATTGTGATTAGGTTATGTCTATTGGAGCTTAAATATTGATAGCCCGTCAAGATCTCCAATCCACACGAACTTGCATGGATCACTTGATATATTCTACCAGACCAATTTAGGGGTCCATTTGGGATTGTATTGAGGCATGTGGACTTGTTTCTTTTTGTAAGATTGGGTCTAGTTCACATATGGACTTTTTATTAAAGTCCAATGGATTTAATAAAATAAGAAAAATAATATATACGCTTATATAATGGTTTTGGGCGGCAAAGCTATATAGTTTAGCTTAAATATATTATTTTTATTTTATTATTTAATTAATTTGTTGATTAGTTAATTATTTAATTAAAAGTCAAAATCTTTTTCCTTATAGGAGATGGTCTCCTAAAATTATACTATTGTTGGTAGTATAATTAATATTAAAGACTATATTTGATAAGTAGTAAAATAAAAGGAATTATTTATCTAATCAATTTAGGAAGTCTTTAATATGGTTATAAATACACTATTGAGTTGGATTAGGAGTCTTGGTGTAGGAAAGATTTCTATCTGGAAAAGGATTTTTGGTTACCATGTAAAACTACCTAATGGTAGAATTCTTCTTTGAAAAGGATTCTTAACCACCAAGTAAATTCACCTAAAGAAAGGATTCTTAATTACCAAGTAAATCCTTCTTAGGAGAGGATTTATGATCCTATATATAGTACCTCTAAATTTCGGCCAAGGCATGATTTTGAGCTCCAAATTTTGTGCAAGCCAAAGCAAATTTAGAGAGAGGAAAAATTTAGCCATTAGATAATTCTAAGAAGAAAAATTTGGCCAAGCTCTAATTTTTTTTCTAATAGAGTTTTTGGCCACCATTGAATTTTGAGTATAGAGAATTCGGTTCTTACTCTAGATTAATTCATCCAACTCTAAAGATTGGTGTGTGATAATTCGGCAAAGAGGAAAAGGAAGAAAGAACGTTTTGTATTTGATAGTGTACTAGTAACCTTTACATTAAAAGGTTTTGTGTACAACATCGAATCAAAGTTCACGCGAGTTTCAATCAAATTCATTGATAATTCACAAGTAACCTAACGTTCTTTGTTTTCTTCTTGGAGGATTATTGTAACTAACAAAGAGAAAGATTTTATTTGTTTACATCCTCAGGTATACAATTTAAAGAAAGGGAGCTCACACTCCTAGGTGATTCATGTTAGTGATTGGAATGGAAGATCTTGCAGATTCAATTCGACGTTAGTTCAATCGCCACAAAAAAAAGGTATGATACTTTTTAAATATATCAATTATTCTAGGGTTAAGGTTCATATTATTAAAAGGGAAAAAATTTATTTATACGCAAACCCTAATTTTCTAATTTTCTAATTTTCTCACTCTTCCATATTTTCCCTATAATTGGTATCAGAGACAGGCTGTAGCTTTGATTAATTGATGTATGTGTTCGTGAATCTTTTTTTTTTATTGTATATATGCATGTTTTAGAAAGAGATGTCACTCTAGTTATTCGCATATATATTTACATTGGAATGTACGGATATATATATGTTTTATATGTGGTTTGTTATTACTCAATTTTGGTCCTAGAATTTAAGTGTATTTTTGTTTTGGGATTGTAACAAGAAGGGTAGTTTATTATCGCCATAATTACCTTCTTGGTAGTTGCTAAGTTTTTTTTATTTCGTTGTTGTAATTAAAAAAAACTGCACTTGTTGTAATTAAAAAAAAAACTGCACTTGTTGTAATAAAAAAAACTGCATTTGTTATAATAATAAAAAACTGCAGTATTTTTTTTATTTTAAAGTCATTCAAGTATCGAAGACTCGAAGGTTTGAAGAATTGGAAGCAATCGGAACAAGTTTGGGATATTGCGAGCCGTAGCAACAAACGTTCATGCAAAGAGCATGCGGCCACATTTGTTGTGCCATTGGCTGCGCATGGCAACCTTATGGAAGCCATAGGCTGCGCATGGCAGCCCTTTATGGGGTTGTGGCATGCGCACGCCCATGGGTAGGAGCCAAGGGTGCGCATGCCCATGGGAGGCAGCCAAGAGAGTCCAAACGACAAAGGTCTCGTGAAGACTTGTTCGCCAAGAAAGAAGTTTTTGTATTCCAAGACATATGTAATTTACTTGCTTTTCTAGGATGAACCAAAATTGTAGCTATTTATGTTTTTTAAAATAATGCAATGTCTTTCATTGTTTGATAACATGTCATATAGAATAGGTGTGCCACTCTTATATCTCTTTTGGTATGAACATGCATAGATGATTTAGGTATCTAAATTGGCATCTAGATAACTTGGTAAATCATTCTTTTGAATTCAATCACACGCCTTAAACAATTGAGTGGGAAAAAGGTGTTTTGGAACACCTACGGCCTCCAAGTTTAGTTGAGCTTTATTTTTCGTGTAATAACCTCCCAAGAGGTATTCATGAATGGAATTTAGCAAGATACTTCCTTACAAGAATAGACTAGACAATTAGCCAAAACGATATCTACTCCCAGATGAGGGATATCCTGAGGGATTATATTGAAGGTCGATAACTAGGTAACATACTCAATGTGAGTTTATTAATATCCTCCCAAGAGTTCTTGTTAATAAAATCACAAGGCTAAAATTGAAAACGTTGGTTGTTATGTTAACAATTAGATGAGACCTAATACAACTAGTAAATGTTGTGAACTCCCAAATGAGGCGTGATATTTATGGGTGTTGGATCACCATTCAATTTTTACGATTGAATTATTTCATTTAATTCAGAATAAATATTCAAAAGTGCTTTATCATGATTATTTACTAATATAATTTTCTTTAATATAAAGAAATCATGACCCCATCCCTAATCAAATTCCTAAAAGAAAATGCTTTAACTGGTGATAATTATGTCACATGGAAAAAAGAAAATTGGGCTTTTCTTGCAAGCTAAAAAGCATAAGTTCGTTATGTGCACTCCTAAACCACCTACTCGTACTAATGAATCTACTCAGCAGTAAAGAGATGAGTTTCAGCAGTGGGAGTCTTCTGAAGAGATGGCTAAATGTACGTTACATTATAGTCACCATCTCCGACATGTTGCAACAGCAACATGAAGGAATGGAGACTGCTACCGATATAATGATGTCTCTAGAGGAGATGTTTGCTATGAAGTCTATGACAACTAAGAGAGAGAAGCAGTGACTGCTTTTATGAATCTTAGGATGAAACTTGGACAGGGTGTGAAAGATCACATGATAAAAGTCATAGCACATCTCAATATTGCTGAACTCAATGGTGCTGAGATAGATGGTGAGACGAAAACTTGACATGATTGTCAACTCACTGTCGGATTCCTTTGGTTTGTTCAAAGTTGGACTACACCTTGAACAATAATGAATACACCTTACAAGGCATGATGCAAGATGTTCAAAGCGCCGAAAAGATTCTTGTGAAAGGCAAGGGTCAAGAGATTCATATGGTTGGTAAAGTTGCTAATGTTAAAACCTGCCAGAATGCCAAATAACAACAGAAGAAAAAGCAACTTGGGGTCAAATAACAACAGAAGAAAAATCAACTTGGGCCTAACTAGAATCCGGGATAGGAAGAGACTGAATGAAAATGAATTCAACTTGCATTTAGCCAATGGAACGTTGGTGTCTACTAGTGTAGTGGGAGATATTAGAATCAATTGAGATTCTTATAGGTATTTAGTTTTAATAAACGTTTATTATGTACCACAATTCAAGAGGAATTTAATTTCGGTCTCTTGTCTAAATAAATTTGGATATTCGGTTACTTTTAATAAAGGTTTATTATTAGCAAGAATAACAAATTTGTTTGTAAAGGTACATTGGAAAATGGTTTATTCTATTTGCACGGAAATATCTCTCACTTGTTAGACATGGAATCAATGGAACCTAATCATAAAAGAGTAAAATTATCAAAAGATGAAACCTACCTAAGGCATTTGTGCCTAGGTCATATTAACCTTAATAGGATTAAAAGATTGGTAAGTGATAGACCTCTAAGTGACTTAAATGTTGATGATCTACCAACTTGTGAATTTTGTTTCGAAGGTAAAATGACCAAAAGGTCGTTTATGACCAAAGGCACAAGGGCCATCAAATGTTTAGGATTGATACACACTGATGTGTGTGGACCTATAAGCATTCAAGCTAGAGGTGGATATGAGTACTTTATCACTTTCACGGATGATCACTCAAGATTTGGCTAAGTGTATCTCATAAGACATAAGTCGAATGCTTTTTGACATGTTCAAAGAATTTATAGCTGAAGTAGAAAATCAGCTTAAGAAACGTATAAAAATCTTGAGGTCTGATCGTGGTGGAGAATATCTATCTAGTGTGTTTCAGCTATATCTTATTGATAATGGGATAATTTCTCAGTTTTCTGCACCAGGCACACCTCAACAAAATGGGGTGACAGAAAGGAGAAATATAACTCTTTTGGATATGGTTAGGTCTATGTTGAGTTATTCAACGCTCCCTAATTCTTTTTTTGGGATATGCTTTACAAACCGCAATGTACATTCTAAACGATGTACCATCTAAGTTGGTTCCTAAAACACTGCATGAGTTGTGGACCGAGCAAAAGCCTAGTTTACAACACTTAAGGATATTTGGATGTCCTGTGCACGTGTTAAAAGGAAAGACAGAAAATATGGAGTCCTATTCAGAAACATGCATATTTGTAGGGTATCCAAAAGGAACAAAAGGATATTATTTTTATAGTCCTTCAGATCTTAAAGTATTTGTTTCGATAAATGAAATTTTTTTGGAAAAGGACTATATGAATAATTTTGTGCCTAAAAGTAGAATTGTCCTGAATGAACTTTCAGAAGATATAATTCCACAACAGGTTTCACAACCAAACCCAATTGTAAGTTTCGTACCAACACAAGATCAACAATCTACCATACCTCGTGGTAGTAGGAGGGTTAGTAGACAACCCGAGAGATACATCGGTCTAGGAGAATCTATAGAGAATCTTCTAGACGACGATGATCCCTATACGTATAAGGAAGCAATGAAAGATGTTGATTGTCGCCATTGACAAAAGGCAATGCAATCTGAAATTGAATCTATGTTCAAAAACAAAGTATGGTCTCTTATAGACTTGCCTAAAGGGATAAAACCCATTGGGTGCAAGTGGGTATACAAGAGGAAAAGAGGAATCGATGGAAAGGTGGAAACTTTTAAAGCTAGATTGGTGGCTAAAGGTTATACACAGAAGGAAGGTATCGATTATGAAAAAACCTTTTCTCTTGTGGCCATGCTTAAATCCATTAGGATACTCTAATCCATTGCGGCATCTCTAGACTTAGAGATTTGGAAAATGGATGTCAAGACATCTTTCCTTAATGGATGTCTTGATGAAATCATCTATATGATGCAACCAGAAGGATTCATAGAAAAAGGCCAAGAGGAAAGGGTATGCAAGTTGTAAAGATCCATGTATGGATTGAAGCAAGCATCCAGATCCTGGAACATAAGGTTCGATCAAACTGTGAAAAGTTTTGGATTTATTCAAAACGTTGATGAACCTTGTGTATACAAAAGGATTAAAAGGCGACAAGTTGGTTTTCCTAGTTCACGTTGATGATATACTACTCATCGGAAACGATGTAGGTGTATTGACATCAATAAAAGAATGGTTAGCAAAACAATTTGATATAAAGGACTTAGGAGAAGAAAGTTATATTCTTGGTATCCAAGTCATAAGGGATAGAAAGAATAGAACGATTGCATTATCCCAAGATTCATACATAGATAAAATCTTGTCTAGGCTTTCCATGCAAGATTCCAAGAAAGGTATGTTAGCTTTCAGACATGGAATCAAACTTTCTAAGGAACAATTTCCTAAGAATGAGCATGAAGAGCAATTCATGAGTAGGGTTCCATATGCATCAGCTATTGGAAGTCTCATGTATGTAATGCTCTGTACTAGACCGGATATTTGTTTTGTTGTGGGCATAATTAGCAGGTTTCAATCGAAACCTGGTCCTGATCACTGGACGGCAGTTAAGAATATTTTCAAGTATCTTAGGAGAACGAGAGATTATATGCTTGTATACTCTGGAGGGGATTTAATTCTCGTTGGGTATACAGATTCTGATTTTCAGTCAGATTCTAACTCTTAGAGATAACCATCAGGATCTGTGTTTACTATTAGAGGAGGGGCAGTCGTATGGAAGAGTATCAAGAAATCTTGTATTACCGATTCCACCATGAAAGCCGAGTATGTTGCCGTATGCGAGTCTGCTAAAGAGGTTGTCTGGCTTCATCAATTCTTGTTTGACTTGGAAGTGGTTCCTGATGTAAATAAGCAGATCACTATCTATTGTGACAATAATGGAGCAATGTCTAATTCAAGAGAACCAAGAAGTCATAAAAGAGGGAAACACATTGTAAGAAAGTATCACCTTCTAAGTGAAATTTTGCATAGGGGTGACGTGACGATTACCAAGATCGCTTCAGCAGATAATCTAGCAGGCCCCTTTACAAAGGCTCTTCCACAAAAAAGTTTTGATGGGCATCTAGAGAACATGGGGATGAGAGATATGACAAATTTGCTATAGAGCAAGTGGTAGATTGTTGAGATTATGCTCGATAGCAAGAGTGTAATAATGTATTTGACAATCTTTTCATATTAATTAAATGATTTCTAGTTTATCAAATCTTATAGCATTTATAGTTTAATTATTATAATTGTCAAAAGTAAATAATCATAAAGTCAAAAGACTATGAGAAAAGAAGAATTGTTCATACATCTAGATATGTATAAGGTAGACACAATTCTTTAGTTAGTCTTGAATAATATTCACAACTTAAGATAAAAGGTTAGGCACCTTTATCTTGTTAAAGTTGTAGATTCTTTTGCTAGCATTTGAGTGGGATCAAATGTGTTATGATGAGTCTAAAATCATCAAAGTGTTTTGTCTTTGGGCAAAAGAATCTAGTGCATTGAATTGGATCACAACGAAATACTTTATCTAGAACCGTCAATGGATAAAAGTTTTTCGTTTGAAGACAATCGGAGAGTCTATCACAATCCTGAGATAAATGATGGACTTATGGTTGCAAGTGTTATCATTGGAGCTATCAATGAGTACGATTATATAGCATAGTCTATCCTCGATAGTTTGGTGATTTTCATTTGTTAATCTATAGAGGAATTCATTTATAGATATGGACGTCGTGGCTCTATTTATTAATGAGAGTAGAATACCATCATATGGATGTTTTGAGGTATTGGATATTAAATCTTAACGTTAAGTTTTCAAGATTGTCTATTGAAACATGGCTTCTGGACAAGTCAAAATCTCCAAGTTTAAAATGTGGTCATACGAGTAAATATGGTATCTTGGAGAGCTATAGGCCGTCTTTCAACTCTTGACGATTACTGGTATTCTTCACGAGGATACACTTCCTCCAATAAGGTTGTCTAGGGTATAAATGAGTAACATCAACTAATTCTATCTTTATTTAAGAGTTCAATTTTAACGCTTAAGTGGAATGAACTAAAATTAATAGATCGGACCTAAGTGAATTATTTGTTGATTGTGATTAGGTTATGTCTATTGGAGCTTAAATATAGATATCCCGCCAAGATCCCCAATCCACACGAACTTGCATGGATCACTTGATATATTCTACAGGACTGTATTGATGCATATGGATTTGTTTCTTTTTGTAAGAATAGGTCTAGTTCACTTGTGGACTTTTTTTATTAAGGTCCAATGGATTTAATAAAATAAGAAAAATAATATATGACCCATATATATGTGTTGGGCGGCAAGGCCATTTAAAATAGCTTAATTATATTATTTTTATTTTATTATTTAATTAAATGGAAATTAATTAATTTGGTAATTGATTAATTATTTAATTAATAGTCAAAATGTTTTTCCTAGTAGGAGTTAGTCTCCTAAAATTATACTATTGTTGGTAGTATAATTAATATTAAAGACTATATTTGATAAGTAGATAAATAAAAGGAATTATTTATCTAATCAAATTAGGAAGTCTTTAATATGGTTACAAATACACTATTGAGTTGGATTAGAAGTCTTGGTGTAGGAAAGATTTCTATTTGAAAAAGGATTCTTGGTCACCAAGTAAAACTACCTGAAGGTAGAATTCTTCTTTGAAAAGGATTCTTAACCACCAAGTAAATCCACCTAAGGAAAGGATTCTTAAATACCAAGTGAATCCTTCTTAGGAGAGGATTTATGATCCTATATATAGTACCTCTAAATTTCGGCCAAGGCATGATTTTAAGCTCCAAATTTTGATAGTGCACTAGTAGCCTTTACATTAAAAGGTTTTGTGTACAACATCTAATCAAGGTTCACGCGAGTTTCAATCAAATTGATTGATAATTCACAAGTGACCTAACGTTCTTTGTTTTCTTCTTGGAGGATTATTGTAGCTTAGAAAGAGAAAGATTTAGTTTGTTTCCATCCTCAGGTATGTAATTTAAAGAAAGGGAGATTCACATTCGTGATTGGATTGGAAGATCTTACGGATTCAATTCGACGCTAGTTCAATCGTCACGAAAAAAAAGGTACGATACTTTTTATATGCATAAATTAATCTAGGGTTAAAGTTCTTGTTATTAAAAGGGAGAATTTGTATTTATATGCAAACCCTTATTTTCTAATTTTCTCACCTTTCTGTTGCGTTTTGAACCGATTTTCCCTACATGTGGTCCTATGGGCATTCAAGTTTGTGGTGGATATAAGTACTTCAACACTTTCAGTGATGATTACTCGAGATTTGGTTATGTGTATCTCATAAGTCGGATGCTTTTGACTTGTTCAAAGCATTTAAAGCTAAAATACAAAATCAGCTTGAGAAACATATAAAAATCTTGAGGTCTGATCGTGGTGGAGAATATCTATCTAGTGAGTTTCAGCAATATCTGATTGATAATGGGATAATTTCTCAATTTTTTACGCCAGACACCACTTAAAAAAAAAGGGTGGAAGAAAGGAGTAATAGAACTCTTTGGATATGGTTAGGTCTATGTTGAGTTATTCAACGCTTCCAAATTCATTTTGGGGATATGCCTTACAAACTGCTATATACATTATAAACGATGTACCATTTAAGTTGGTTCCTAAAATTCCGCATGAGTTCTGGACTGGGCAAAAGCCTAGTCTACAAAACTTAAGAATATTTGGATATCCCACGCATGTGTTACAAGGAAAAACATAAAAGATAGAGTCCTGTTTAGAAACATGTATATTTGTAAGGTATCCAAAAGAAACCAAAGGATATTATTTCTATAGCCCTTTAGATCTTAAAGTATTTGTTTCGACAAATGCTAAATTTCTGGAAGAGGACTATATGAATAATTTAATTCCTAAAAGTAGAATTATCCTAATGAGCTTTCCGGAGATACAATTCCATAAGAGGTTTCACAACCTAGCCCAATTATAAGTTTTGTACAAACACAAAATCAACAATCTACCACTCATCATCGTAGTGGGAGGGTTAGTAGACAACCCGAGAGATACATCGGTCTAGGAGAATCGGTAGAGAATATCTCTAATGACGATGATCCCTACACGTACAAGTAAGCCATGGAAGATGTTGATTGTCGCCATTGGCAAAAGACAATGCAATCCAAAATTGAATTTATGATCAAAATTAAAGTCTGGTCTTTTGTGTACTTGCCTAAAGGGATAAAACCAATTGGGTGTAAGTGGGTATACAGGAGGAAGAGAGGAATGGATGGAAAGGTGGAAACTTTTAAAGCTAGATTGGTAGCTAAAGGTTACACACAGAAGGAAGGTATAGGTTATGAGGAAACTTGTTCTCCTGTGGCCATGCTTAAATTCATTAGGATATTCTTATCCATTGCGGCATCCCTAGTCCTAGAGATTTGGCAAATGGATGTCAAGACAGCTTTCCTTAACAGAAGTCTTGATGAAAGCATCTATATAATGCAACCATAAGGATTCATTGAAAAAGGCCAAGAAGAAATGGTATGCAAGTTGCAAAGATCCATATATAGATTAAGGCAAGCATCCAGATCCTAGAACATAAGGTTCGATTAAGCTATAAAAAGTTTTGGATTTATTCAAAACCTTGACGAACCTTGTGTATACATGAGGATCAAAGGCAACAAGTTGGTTTTCTTAGTTCTTTACGTTGATGATTTACTACTCATCGGAAATGATGTAGGCGTATTAACATCAGTAAAAGAATGGTTAGCCAAAAAAATTTGATATGAAGGACTTAGGAGAAACAAGTTATATTCTTTGTATCCAAGTCATAAGGGATAGAAAGAATAAAATGGTTGCCTTATCCCAAGCTTCATACATAGATAAAATCTTGTACATATTATACATGTAAGATTCCAAGAAAGGTATGTTATGTTTTAGACATGGAATCAAAAGTTCTAAGAAACCTAAGAATAAGCATGAAGAGCAATTTATGAGTAGGGTTCCATATGCCTCAGCAATTTAGAGTCTTATGTATGCAATGCTCTGCATTAGACTGGATATTTGTTTTGCTGTTGGTATATTTAGCAGGTTTCAATCAAAACCTGGTTTTAATCACTGGACGACAGTCATGCATATTTTCATGTATCTGAGGAGAACGAGAGATTATATGCTTGTATACTTTGAAGGGGATTTAATTCGTGTTGGGTATAGAGATTTTGATTTCCATTCGAATTCTGACACGAGAAGATCAACATCAGGATATGTGTTTACACTTGGAGGATGGGCAGTCATATGAAGGAGTATCAAGCAATCTTGTATCGTTGATTCCACCAGAAGCTGAGTATATTGTTGTATACAAAGCTGCTAAAGAGTATATATGGCTCTACCAATTCTTGATAGACTTGGAAGTGGTTCCTGATACGAATAAGCATTTCACTATCTATTGTGACAATAGTGGAGCAGTGACTAATTCGAGAGAACCAAGAAGTCATAAGAGGGGGAAACACATTGAAAGAAAGTAGTACCTTTTTAGGGAAATTGTGCATAGGGGAGACGTGCTAATTGCCAAGATAACATCAGTAGAAAATCTGGCGGATCCCTTCACAAAGATTCTTCCACAACTAAGTTTTGATGGGCACCTTGAGAATATTGATATAAGAGATATGACACATTTGCTATAGAGCAAGTGGGAGATTTTTGGGATTATGCTCAATAGCATGAGTGTAATAATGTATTTGACAATCTTTTCATATTAATAAAATGGTTTCTAGTTTAACAAATCTTATGACATTTATAGTTTTATTATTATAATTGTCAAGAGTAAATAATCTCAAGGTCAAAAGACTATGAGAAAAGAATAATAGTTTGTACATCTGGATCTGTATGAGGTTGACACAATTCTTTAGTTAGTCTTGAAAAATATTCACAATTTAGGTTAAAGGTTGGGCGCCTTTATCTTGTCAAAGTTGTAGATTCTTTTGCTAGCATTTGAGTGGGATCAAATGTGTTATGATGAGTCCAAAATTATCAAAGTGTAGTGTCTTTGGGCAAAATAATCTAGTGCACTGGGTGCATTGAATAGGATCACAGTGAAATACTTTATCCAGAATCGTCAATTGAAAAAAATTTCACTGGAAGACAATCGGAGAGTCTATCTCAATCCTGAGATAAACGATGGACTTATGCTTGCAAGTGTTCTCATTTGAACTATCAATTAGTATGAATATATAGCATAGTATGTCCTCGATAGTTTGGTGATATTCATTTGTTAATCAATAAAGAACTTCATTTATGGATATGGACATCGTGGCTCCATTTATTAAATGTGAGTAGAATATCATCATATGGATGTTTTGAGGCATTGGATATTAAATCTTAATGTTAAGTTTTCAATAGTGTCTATTGAAATATGGCTCCTGGACAAGTCAAAATATCCAAGTTCAAAATGTGGTCATATGAGTAAATAAAAGGAATTTATTTATCTAGTCAAATTAGGAAGTATTTGATTTATATTAAAATTCTAAATTGACAATTGGTCAAATTCGAAAGTTTTGATATAGTCACAATTTAATTTATATTCAATAATTGGTTATTGAATAAATATATTATTGAGTTGGATTTAGGAGTCTAGGTGTGGAAAATGATTCCTCTTTGAAATGGATTCTTTGTCACCAAGTAAATCCTTTAGAGGTAGGATTATTGTCTACCAAGTAAATCCTTCTAAGGATAGGATTTGGTCACCTATATATATTCCTATAGTGGAATTCGGCCAAGCTAATAATTCTATACCCTATAATTCGACCAAGGCTAGTTCGTAACTTGAGAGAAGTTTTTTTTTTCTTGCTTATATAGTTAAAAACAACTTCATCCAACCATTGTTTGTAGAATTCGGCCAAGGAGAAGAGAAAATGGGAACGTTATTTTTTTTCGATAATGCACTAGTATCCTTTACATCAAAAAAAAATTGTGTACAAAAATCGAATCGGGTTCATATGAGTTTAAATCAAATAGATTGATAATTCACAAGTGACCGAACGTTCTTGGGTTTTCTCTTGGAGGATTATTGTGACTAACAAAAGAAAAAGATTTTGTTTTTTTCCATCCTTAGGTATACAATTCAAAGAAAGGGGAGCTCACACTCATAGGTGATTCACATTCGTGATTGGATTGGAAGATCTTGCAGATTCTATTCGATGCTAGTTCAATCGTCACAAGAAAAAGGTACGATACTCTTAATATACGTTAATTAATAAAGGGTTAAGGTTCCTTCTTTTAAAGGAAAAACTTTAAAATATACTCAAACCCTAATTTGACGCTTCTGCCGCATTTTGATTTGATTTTCCCTTATAGTCTCGAGCCTCATTATGATTATTGGAGACTTTTATCTACACCAAGTATGCCTCTGAACTAGCTCCATTACTTGGGGACTATAAGCTCGCCATTCTCTCTCGTACTCTTGCGGAGGGGCGGTGACCCATATATGAGAAGATTTTTTATAACAATCGGTCTACAACAAAAAGTGTTTTTACGGAAGATTTGATCTATTGACCTATCTATGATAAAGCGCCTGAGGATCGGGATTCCTGATGCAGGAAGGCCCGATGCCTTAGATTGGGACTAGACCACCTCCAAGAAGTTATTGTGGTGCCCAAATGGCCTTAGTTTCCTACCACAATCATCGCCTGAAGATTGGGTTTCCAGGTGTAGGAAGGCCCGAAGCCTTAGACTGGGACTAGACCTCTCCAAAAGTGATTGTGGTGCTAAAGTGGCATTAGTTACCCATCAGGATCCTCACGTAAATATCAGAATTCCTAATGCATGAAGGCTCGATGCCTTGGATTGGGACTAGACCCTTCCAATAAGTGATTATGGTGCTAAAGTGGCCATAGTTGCCTACCATGATCATCGCCTTACCGGGAGATTTGGTGCAGGAAGACCCGATGCCTTTGACTGGGACTAAACCCTCTCCAAGAAGTGATTGTGATCATGTTGCCCTCAAGATTGTGATTCCTAGTGATAAATTTGTTTTTCTCCATTAGTATAAAGGGGTCAAACGAACCAAGACCCATTAGATTTGCATAAGGAGCAATAAGGGAAGTCACATGAGATTTTTTCACCAATTTAGGAGGGACAAGGGGGGCCCAAGACCTACAGCTTTTGAGTAGCTTCCTAACAGCATTTATTGCTCTCTAACATCCCCATGTGTTAGTCATTTGGTCCAAGAGCCACCTTGGTACCTCTCTTCAATGGAAAGTCACCAAAATGACACCTAATCGCCTCGTTATTGCCGTTGGTGCCCTACTTCCACATGGAATGTCTTACACCATTTGAGGAGTGTGTTCTCATGTGGGAACCATGTACCCATTTGTTCCAAACACATACCTTCCATATCACCACCTAAACTCATTATATAAGTGAGATCATTGGCCTTACATAGGGACTTTTGGCACCTCTACGAACTACCTATATTCTAGAGCATTTTGAAGTGTTCTCCAGCAGCTCAACCTCCATGAGAGACCATACACCTAGTAGAAGGTACCCATGCAATGAGAGCCACTATGCAACCCTCCTCCAAACTCTATCTCCATTTGGACTCGGGCTTTATTTTACACTATATGAGACTGTTCTCAAGCAAACTCACCTCCAAATAACCTCATTCATGTGGTTAAGAGACCTCTCCAAATGGTAGCCCTCATGCTCATTTCCTAAGAAAAACAAAAATTCTACTATAGGATGATTGATTTTCTAGAGAAAACCCTCTATTTGCCTCCATGCTACACCCCTGCAATCAGTTCCATAGAGGCATTGTAAGCTCTCTGGAGCATTTGTGTTGTAATACTTGGCCACTTTTGTAAGCTCCCCGGAGCATGCCTTATTCCTAAATATATATGAATAATGGCTTCTTTCCCTCCTCTGGATACTGCCTAGGGGTTTTTCAACACATGATCATTTGTGATGCTTTTTCCCCCTAGGTCAGTCCAATTCTATCAAAAGAATTGTTATTCTCCCATCTATCTCCTTATCATGCATGTATGGGGACTAGGCTTCGACCCTTCTGGTCCTCGCTCTTTTATCCACCTATTTGTATGTCAAGAAACACATAAAGAAGGGGAAAAACCGTCTGGGCCCGTTAGAATGGATTCGGGGAACCGAGGAGCTGAGGAGCTCCCCCATACCTTTTTCATTAGAGTGGGCATCCCTCTAGCGGATCTACCACCAGAACAAGTGGGACAAGGACAAATCCATACAAAAAATAATAGGAGCCCCACTATGCCTACCTAAGGACCTACCAAGCCCAACCAGCCTCGTCGAGGGGGACCAGTATCATTTCTTGAAGACCTAACATCGGGACTAGAGATGTCTGGTCCAACACATCCTAGAAGCCCTAAATTCATCTTTTGACCAGCTACAAGAACCGGGACATGCTCTGGCCCCTATCGGAAGGATAGATCATAAAGAATCACTATCGGCTGGTCTCATTCTTCATGGCTATATCTATATCATTGAGGAGCACCTATCCCTCCTCTTTACATGTTGTTTGGGTCGAGAACTACAGAGAAGACCTATAGATTAGATCGGGTACCGGGAACTAGGGACCAGAATTAGACTGCTACACCTGCAAGAGAACCTGAAACAATACATCTTCTTCTTATCCTCGAAGCCCTAACAGGCGAGGTACCCATACGCCTCCCCCTTTAACCGTAAAGTTCCAACCTTATGGTCAAATGTTGTATGGAAAGGCTCTACGATGATTTTTCGGATAACATTTTGGCACCTTCTGTGAGAAGCTCACTTGACCAACATGGCTTCCTTGTCTCTACATGAGTGTATAATTCTATATCCCTTACATCTTATCACTTTACATTACACATGATTTAACGTATTCCATTACCGTAATCGCTACATGCTTATGCCGTGATACAACGATGCCATGATACTTTATTTCACCTTACTGGTTCCTTATTACTAGAGGGGAGATTGCCAATTCTTTTGGTAGAATTGGACTGACCTAAGGGGAAAACGATTACACATGATCATATGCTGAAAAAAACCCCTAGGCAATATCCAAAAGAGAGAGTGACAATTCTATATAAATATATATCATAAGAAGTGCATTGGGGAGCTTACACAAATAGTAAAGTAGAACAACATAAGTACTATAAAGCGCTTACAATAGTAGTCAAGTAGATTTCTTTTTTTCTCCCCACTCAAGAGAATGCTCTTCAATATTTAAAATCTTTCATTACACGATCCAATCTCGCTATCCATTTCGTTAATTGGGTCAACCATTTAATAATTAAGGGAATTGGTATTGATGGTGGCCTTGTTTAAGCGTGAAAATTGTCCTCGGAATCTTGTAAATGGCATTTATTATGGTAGAACTGATGGAGTTGACTATTTTCTCATTAATGGCCTTGTGAATGGTCATTTTGATGGAGTTGACTATTTTCTCTTTAATGGCATTGTGAATGGCCATTTTGATAGAGTTGACTATTTTCTTATTAATGGCATTGTGAAGGCATGAAAATTGTTAACTTTCCCTACAAATTTTTTTTCCTCATGACATGATCTCACTTCCCTCGCTGACACCCTCTATGCTAGGTTAACGGGAAGTGATTGGTGGACCATTTTAGGATAGGAATCGTGGTACTAGGATATTGGGTACTATGGACTGTGGTACAGGTGCTCTTAGATGTTAGGGAATCGATGTACCGTGACATACAGGCTCTCTCGAACGTAATATCAACGTTTCTTGGCACCAAGGATTCAGAGTAACCCCGATTCTGGTTCTGGTTTGCACGTGGCTGGTTGTGGGCATGCTAATTTAGGCTCTTTCATGGGATGGTAGCGCTTCCTACTTTGATTTGCTCAAATTGTTTAAGAAAGAAAATATATTTGGTGGGAGGAAAAATCCGTCTTTGACCTCTTATCATTTTAGGCACTTAAAAAGAGTCACTCTGACTTGAACAATGCTAGCTTGTTAAGGTTGGAGTCACGATATTTATAGCACTTGAAGGATTTTATTCATCCTACCTTGTTGGCAGCCATTACTTCAAACGAAAAATGTTCCCAGAACGCTTGGTTGAGGCGAATTAGGGTACCAAACACTTTAGCATTGGGAGTCCCGGTCTTTAGGCGAACTGATCCTAGTAGGCAACAAATTCCACTTTAGCACTAGGTCCTCCTTAAAGATGATCTAGGGTACCGGGTATTCCTACACCAAAAATACTGGTCTTCAAGTGAAAATCTTGACATGCAACTAAGGCCACTTTAGTACCATGTCACTTCTTGGAGGGGGTGTAGTCCTAGCCCAAGCCATCAGGCATTCCTGCACAAGGAATCTCGGTCTTTAGGCAGTGATCATGGTAGGTAACTAAGGCCACTTTAGCACCACAATCACTTCTTGGAAGGGTTGTTGTCCTAGTCCAGTGCGTCGGGCATTCATTCATAAGGAATCCCAATCTTCAAATGATGATCATGGTGTTGAGATTATGCTCAATAGCAAGAGTGTAATAATGTATTTGACAATCTTTTCATATTAATAAAAGTGATTTCTAGTTTAACAAATCTTATAGCATTTATAGTTTAATTATTATAATTGTTTAAAGTAAATAATCATAAAGTTAAAAGGCTATGAGAAAAGAAGAATTGTTCGTACATCTGATTATGTATGAGGTAGACATAATTCTTTAGTAAGTCTTGAATAATATTCACAACTTAAGATAAAGGTTTGGCACCTTTATCTTGTTAAAGTTGTAGATTCATTTGCTAGCATTTGAGTGGGATCAAATGTGTTATGATGAGTCTAAAATCATCAAAGTGTGGTGTCTTTGGGCAAAAGAATCTAGTGCACTAGGTGTATTGAATAGGATCACAACGAAATACTTTATCCAGAACAGTCAACAGATAAAAGTTTTCACTTGAAGACAATCGGGGAGTCTATCTCAATCCTGAGATAAATGATGGACTTATGGTTGCAAGTGTTATCATTTAAGCTATCAATGAGTACTATTATATAGCATAGTCTATCCTCAATAGTTTGGTGGTATTAATTTGTTAATCGATAGAGGACTTCATTTATAGATATGGACATCATGGCTCCATTTATTAAATGAGAGTAGAATATCATCATATGGATGTTTTGAGGCATTGGATATTAAATCTTAACATTATGTTTTCAATAGTGTCTATTGAAATATGGCTTCTGGACAAGTCAAATTATCCAAGTTCAAAATGTGGTCATATGAGTAAATATGGTAACTTGGAGAGCTATAGGCGGTCTATGAGCTCTTGGCGATTACTAGTATTCTTCACGAGGATACACTTTCTCCATTAAGATTGTCTAGGGTATAAATGAGCAATATTAACTTGTTCTAACTTTATTTAAGAGTTCAATTTTAGTTCTTTAGTGGAATGAACTAAAATTAATAGATGGACCTAAGTGAATCATTTGTTGATTATGATTAGGTTATGTCTATTGGAGATTAAATTTGGATAGCTCGTCAAGATCGCCAATTCACACGAACTTGCATAGATCACCTGATATATTCTACCGGACCAATTTATGGGTCCATCTAAAATTGTATTAATGCATGTGGACTTGTTTCTTTTAGTAAAAATTGGTCTAGTTCACATGTGAAATTTTTTATTTATGTCCAATGGATTTAATAAAATAAGAAAAACAATATTTTGCCCATATTTAGGCTTGGGCAGCTAGGGCTTGTAGAATAGCCTTATATATTGTTTTTTATTTTATTATTTAATTTAATGAAAATTATTCAATTAATTAATTAATTAATTAATTGTTTAATTAAAAGTCAAAATCTTTTTCCTAATAGAAGATGGTCTCCTAGAGTCATATTATTGTTGGTAATATGATAAGTATCAAATACTATATTTGATAAGTAGATAAATAATAGGAATTTTTTTATCTAGTCAAATTAGGAAGTATTTTATTTCTATTAGGACTCTAATTGACAATGGGTCAAATTAGGAAGTTTTTGGATTTAGTCACAATTTAATTATATTCAATAACTGTTTATTTACTAAATATACTATTTGAGTTGGATTATGAGCATTGGTGTAGAAAGGAATTCTTCTTTGAAAATGATTCTTGGTCACCAAGTAAATCCTCCTAAAGAAAGGATTCTTGCCCACCACGTAAATCTTTCTTAGGAGAGGATCTGGTCTTCTAAATTAAAAGGATGAAGAATTCGGCCACTATATATATGATAGTGTAGAATTCGGCCAACCTAATTTTAGGGAGATAGATTTCGGCCACTTCTTTTTCTTGGAGAGAAATTTCGGCCAAACCCTAATCTAAGGGAGAGAAATTTCGGCCAAACCCTAATCTAAGGGAGAGAAATTTCGGCCAAGAGAGAATTTTGAGTGTAGAGAATATGGATCTTGCTCTAGATAAATTCTTCCAACTCTAAAGATTGGTGTGTGAAAATTCGGCAAAGAGGAAAAAGAAGAAAGAACGTTTTGTATTCGATAGTGCACTAGTAGCCTTTACATTAAAAGGTTTTGTGTACAACATCGAATCTAGGTTTACACGAGTTTCAATCAAATTGATTGATAATTCACAAGTGACCTAACGTTCTTTGTTTTTCTTCTTGGAGGATTATTATGACTAACAAAGAAAGAGATTTTATTTGTTTCCATCCTCAGGTATACAATTAAAAGAAAGGGAGCCCACACTCCTACGTGATTCACATTCGTGATTGGATTGGAAGATCTTACGGATTTAATTTGACGCTAGCTCAATCTTCACGAGATAAATGGTATGACACTTTTAATATACATCAATTAATCTGGAGTTAAGGTTATTTTTATTAATGGGAAATTTTTTTAAATATACTAAACCCTAATTTTACACTCCCGCCGCATTTTGAACCGATTGTTTCCTACACATGGTCAGCAACTAACGCCATTTTAACACCACAATAACTTCTTGGAAAGGGTGTAGTTTCAGTCCAAGGCATCAGACATTCCTACATAAGAAATCCCAGTCCTTATGCGATGATCATGGTTGGGAACTAAGGCCACTTTAGCATCGTAATCATTTTATGGAGGGGGTGTAGCCCCAGTCCGAGGTATCAGTTGTCCTATATAAGGATCCCGATCTTCAGGCGATGATCCTAGTAGGCAACTAAGGTCACTTTAGGTCCATGTTCTCCTCGGAGAGATTGGGTTTCGTCCAAGGCTTTGGGAGTACCATATAGGCTCTCCCAGTCTTGATGCGGCAGGTAACCAGTGCCACAAATCTGGATCATTGGTCTGGCAGGCAACCAATGCCACTTTAGCACTTGATCCTTCCTAGAGAGATTGGGTTATGTCTAGAGCATCAGAAGTGCCATGTGGCTCTCTTGGTCTTAAAGCGACGATCATGGTAGTCAACTAAGGCCACTAACGCACCAGATCACTTTATAAAGGAGATCTAGCCCTATTCCAAGTCATCGAGCATTCCTGCATCAGGAATCCCAATCTTTAGGTGCTTTATTATAGATCGGTCACTAGATCAAGTCTTTTACAAATGCACTTTTTTATAGTGGACTAGTCACTAGAAGAATTTTTCTCATGTTAGGGTCACCTCCTCTCTCACAAGAGTACTAGAGAGAATGGTGAGATTCTAGTCCCTTAGTAATGTAACATGTTTAAAGGCCTGCTCAGGGTAGATAATAGTCTTTTACAATCATAATGGGGATCGACACTCCACTTGAAAAAACCGGGACCTTTGCAGTTCACTATGGCGTAGAGTGGTACAAGAAGTTTGGAACCGTTAGTCCTTCTTTGATGGTGCTAGTCCAGAGGCTTGTTTGGGCTTCAAAAAGACCCTAGCAACTGAAATGAGGCTCTGGACTTGCCTCAAATGAGTCTGGACCTCGATAGCTCGCATGAGCACTTTAAGGGGCCCAATACTCTAAGTATGGAACCACTAGTCTTGCAATGATGTTGTTGCATTAGAGGCTTGCTTAGGCATGTAGGAGGCCTTATCAAAAGTGTGATGCCTCTTTGCTCTCCTCAAATGGATCAGAACTTAAATGGCTTACTAGGGCGTTAAAGGGCCCGATACAAACGGAAGAGCCACCGGTATGATACTAGTCCAGAGGCATGCTTAGAATACCATAAGTCCCTAGCAACTAAAATGAGGCTCTGAACCCTTCTCGAGTGAATCGGAACCGTAGTAGCTCACTTGAGCTTTGATTGGCCCAATACAAATAGAGAAGAGCCACCAGAATGATATTGGTCTAGAGGCATGCTTCTGATACAAGAAGTCTCCTGCAATTGAAATGAGGCTCTGGACCCTTCTTAAATAAATCGGAATCGTAGTGGCTCACTTGGGCGTTTATTGGCTTGGTACAAACGGAGAGGAGCCACTGACATGATACTGGTCCAAAGCCATACTTAGGATACCAGAAGTCCCTAACAACTGAAATGAGACTTTGAACCCTACTCGAATGAATCGGAACTGTAGTGGCTCACTTGGCCGTTGATTTGCCTAGTACAAAAATGAAGAGCTACTGGTCTTCTACCAGTCATGTTGTTCCTATGACCATACAGTTAAGTTGGTTTCTCGGGTACAGGTGTTGATCTGCTACCTAGGATCTTTTGAATAGTGGATCCGGTAACATGAGGGTATCCGTGTGTATAGGTGCAAATCCAGAGCAAATCTTTTACAAGGAGGCATGACAGGTGCAGCTCTGCAGCATTGGATTTTAAAAGGTACCGGAGCGGACCTGTTGTAGTGAAGCTCCAGAAGTTTGAACAAAAAATTTGTTTCGGTGTAAAATTTCAATGAACACCCTCAAGCTACAGCATGAAAGATCGCAGCGGGGTAGGTACCTTTAGGTCCCTTGATTCTGATAAGAAAGATATAACGAAAAAGAATGGGGTGCAACACGTATCAAGTAAAACTAATGGGAATAGACTATTTTATTATTCACAGGATTGATAGAATGATGGTAATAATTTTCAATATATGACTCATTTTTTTGTCTCTTATATAGTTGGCGATGGCGATCTCGTGCTAACAAATAAGTGGATATTTCTCTTTATCGTGATGGTGAAAACTCTCTGTAGGTGATGACGAATACTCTCTCCTAGGTGTTCACTTTTCGGATCCCTTCTTCAAAGTATTTTATTATATTTATGGTCTCTGGTTCTTCTGATCAATCCTCATAAATCTGGCAAATTGATCTGTAATCATCGAAGTTGATTGATATTGATTGAGACTGTACATTAGCATGAGAATTGCTCCATTTAATTATGTAATGGTTTCCGTTATATCTAAATTACGATTGGGTTGACAATTTGGTCTCTTTCATGGCGCTTTAAGTAATGAAGAGGTCAACCTTCACTTCTGCCTTGTTAAAGACAAATTATGGTTGTATTCCTTTGGATGCAACACTTGCCCATTGTCATGGTGTACCGGTCCACTTTTGCTTGCACGGTTCTTATCTTGGCCTGATGTTCATTCTTGATACCATTCTCCCTACTAGGCGGTTGGGACTCACTTACTGGATTGGTCCCTGGCTGATATCTTGGTACTTTAGTACTAGGTAGGTGTCGTGATACTTAGCTACCAGGTGGATGGTATTGTGGTACCTATTTTCCTCAATACCAGGTGAAAGACATATTGTGGCACCAACCCTTCCTAAATTACGGTATAGATTTTTTCTGGTACTTGGGAACTGGGAACTATCCCTATCCAGGTCTTACCAGGTATCAGCTCGATGAAAATTCTTCTTTGGACCCTTGGTAAAAAAGACTGTTAAAAGAAGTCCCCTCTGACTTGAACACCGGTACATGGTTAAGGTTGGAGTCAGGATTCTGTGATGGTTGAAGAATTTTCATCTCTCAGAAGTAACAATATCTAGAAAGAAATCCTGCATTAAATGAGTCTTACACGTGTTGAGCCAAGAAAGGTAGGTTATTTGAAAACCGAAAAGATTTTGGCATTGTTTGTTTCTTAAAACTGTGTTTCCAGCTTTCTGAATATCTCACTTCGTTGATGATGTTTCCTTTCTGCTACCGATAACCTTATTCCTTCCCCATTTATACTTTAACCCTTCACAAATCATTCAAGCTCCTTCTATTGTTCTTTTCTCTTTAAAAGAAATCCCCAATCACTTGAACCATAGCTTCCTTCATTCTACAAATTTCAATCTCCAACCTCTATAACCATGTTGTCTGATAGCCTAGACCAGTTTTTCAATGGTGATTCTATTAACAGTGCAAACCTCACACATTGGCAAAAGAGGAACCGTCAATGAGATGATGATGGTGAAGGCACCTCTGTTTCCCAACGTCGTCGATCGAACCAAAAACATGGCAATCGGGTTGGGTTTTAGCAATGACCCCAAAAACCCGATTAATTTTGACGATGATTCAATCGATGAAGTTGGTAAAGCCGGAGAAGGTGGAGAATAGGTCGGAGATGTAACGACCTTGACTGGTGAAGTGCTTACCCTTCCAAGCGATTTTTGATGTGTCGCGGGTTCCACATGCACATCAGATACAATCAGACGTTTGAGGAGGGATTTTATGATCCCATCTGACATCCCTTACCATAACATACCAAGGGTATGACATGTACTCCCATTTGCCTAACCAACATCCAATTCACACCTCCGCTTTCGAGTGCGGGGTCAGACTATCTCTCCACCTCACTCTCCGTAGAGCGCTTCATGCTCTCTAGCTCACTCCTCTCCATTTAACGTCGAGATTCTGAAGGAATCTGGTGGGTTTCCTTGTATTGTGGAGGGAGCAATGCGAGGTGGATTGGGTTACTAGGGAATCAGGGCTAGATAAACTCAGGTTCCTTTTCTAGTTGTTGCCAATGGCCCTGTTAAATGGCCAATTGTACCTGCAGCCCAATAACCCCCTAAAGTTCATGGTACCTAGAGCAAGGAAAAACGACAGCTGCTGGCGTACCAAGTGGGTCATCGTTGGAGGTGATTGGGGAAGGCCGATCTATATTGGGGGCTCAAAGTTCGAGGTTCCCACACGATTTAGCGATACGACAGAGTGGAGAAAGGTAGTATTTATTGGAACCTCGTCACCGGTCACGCAGCTGAAGTAAGGTTTTAAATTTTTTTATATAGATCGTAAACGATCTGGGACTAGTAAACTTGGGAACGTAATTATTTTCGAAACAAATACATTCAATATGTAAATACAAGAAATTGTTATCAGTATAAAGAGAAGAAGAAAAAACCATATCAACATTTGGAAGCTATTTCAATTTACGATATGCTCTTGGTCTGTACACATGATCTTCCTCACTATCTCCCAGTACTGGTAACTGCGTGTGGGTGTATCACGGTCTTAGGAACTTAGAATGGAGGATGTAGAGAGAATTGAAGAAATTATTTTCTTCTATGTTCACAAACTAGAAAAATTCTAGTATATAAAAAAATATTAACCAATATTTTTCTTTATTTTGTTTGCACTACACAGTGCACGAACATATACACTTTTTTTTATTAAAACATATTTGACTTCTCTCTTTGATGTTTCTCCGTGCACTATTGCAACTCATGCAAAATTAAGAGAATTAATTCTCTCCAAAATCAGAACACTGTGCGTATATATTGAGTCTGTTGACTTTTTTAATAAACACACACATAAATATATATATATATTATACTGATTTACAAACATTAATATAAAAAAATATTAACCAATATTTTTCTTTATTTTGTTTGCACTACACAGTGCACGAACATATACACTTTTTTTTTATCAAAACATTTCTGACTTCTCTCTTTAATGTTTCTCCGTGCACTGTTGCATCTCATGCAAAATTAGGAGAATTGATTCTCTCTTTTAGTATTTATTGATCTCACGCAACCTCTTGTACAAAATCAGAACACTGTGTGAATATATTGAGTCTGTTGACTTTTTTAATAAACATATACATATATATATATATATATATATATATATATATATATATATGTATATGTGTGTGTCATGGTTGTGATTCGGTTTTTTCAACAAAAAAAACTGATCACAATTAAAAATAAAAACTATTTTAAAAATATATCTCATATCTTTTATTTGATTTAATTTGAATTCAAACTATTTAAATTCAAAAATCAAATATTTAATTTAATAAAAAAATATATTATCTTAATTTATTCAAAAATAAATATCAACATACTCCCTCCATTTAGTGATTAATAACATAATTAAATAATATAATTATTTAATTTATATAATCACCATTATCCATTAATCAAACAATCTCATTATTCAATTAATTCAAGAATAAATACGTGTCACTTTCGTAACACAATTAATTGGACAATCCAGTTAATTAATAGTGACCCTTGTTACCGAAATCGATAGGGCTACCAAGGGAACCTAATGGATCCACAGTATTTTGAGCTCCAATAATCGTTGGAATCATTAATTAAACTCTTGAATTAATATTCCTTGATTATTAACTCCTTTGTTATTCCACTAAAAACTCGAAGCTGCACTCTCTCAACTGCAGAGGCTTTTACACATACCGATACAATTCGGTGTCCATCGATATAGCTATTACATATGGTGTGATCCTCCACAGTAGTTCATAATTAGGGATGGGTCATAATGTACGTTATACCCCTCTAATTACAGATATCCTTTAAGTACCGTTGATTCTCTAATGGACAATATATCCTATTTCCTCATAAAATTAGGAGAGCGCTCATATTGCCCAAGGCCCGAATCAACCCTTAAGGGAACTACCATCTACTTCTCATAAGAAGGAGTGGATTCCACTATTGTGTACAAACCTTCCCAACCACATGCCAAACTGCAATCCTAACATATGGAGCATATTAACCGGGAACTGCATCTGACATCATCCATGGTATATCAAAGACCACGATAAAATCTGAAGAAGTCAATAAAACACTCAGGATTAAGATGACCCACATATAGCCATCATTAGTTGATATATATGAATCTCATCGGTAAACGGATCTTGGTGAGAGATTCATATAGATCATGGCCCAGTCCTATATGATCACATCATACATGGTGTCTCCATTCACATATCTCATATGATTGATTCCGAAAAGAATCACTGTACATTACGGAACGGACCACAACTATAGATTAACAACATATAAAGTACCCAGTTTTATTTGTTATCTATAGACTCTTTAGATTGCACGTCTCTTACTATATCCATCCGTATATGACACTCATATACACAGTTCGAGATTACATCCGACAATCTTGGATGTTAAATATATGTACAAGTTATAAAATAAACAGCACAACAAGAATGAATTGAACTTTTCTTTTATTTATTTCATAAATCCATTTACAAAATATATCTTTAAGGTATAAACCCCAACAATCTCCCACTTGTACTAAAGCATGTGAGGAATGTTTTGTAACCCTAGACCATCTAGGTGACCTGAAAACACTTCAGCCAGTAAGGTCTTAGTAAATGGATCAGCATGATTGTCTTGTGAGGCTATCTTGGTGACGATCACATCTCCTCTATACTTTATCTCTCTAATGAGTTCTCTCTATATGTTTCCCTTTTATGGCTTCTTGGTTCTTTGGAATTAGGCTCAACACCACTGTTATCACAATAAAGTGTGATGGGCTTATCTAGATCTGGAACAACTTCCAGATCTCTCAAGAACTTACTGAGCCAAACAGCCTCTTTAGTTGCTTCATAAATGGCTATATATTCAGCTTCCATGGTGGATTCAGCAGTGCAAGATTGCTTGATACTTCTCCACACAATGGCTCTACCACCCAGGGAGAATAATAATCCAGACATGGATTTCCTAAAATCCCTGTCTGACTGAAAATTAGAATCTGTAAATGCTAACGGGATCAAATCCTATCCGAAATACACTAGCATATAATTTCTCGTTCTCCAAAGGTACTTGAGAATATTCTTGATAGTAACCCAAATCCAATCCTAGGTTGGACTGGTATCTGCTGATTACTCCTATTGCATAGCAGATGTCCAGTCTCTTGCATAACATAGCATACATGAGACTACCTATTGCTGATGCATAAGGTACACGTCTCATATCCTTAACTTCTTGAGGTGTCTTAAGACACTGTTACTTAAACAAGTGAACCCATGTCTGGAAGGTAAATTACATTTCTTAGAGTTCTGCATCAAAAATCGCACAAGAATCTTATCAATATATGATGTCTGAGACAGTGCTATGGGTTTATTCTTACAATCTCTTATAAATTAGATCCCTATAACATAAATTGTTTCTCCCAAATCTTTCATTTGGAATTGGCTAGCTAGTCATTCCTTTACATCAGACAACACTCCCACATCATTCTCAATGAGTAGGATATCATCTACGTATAGGACCAAGAAAAATAGTTTCTTGTCAATGATGCATTTGTAGACTTAAGGCTCATTGACGTTCTGCTCTAAGCCATAGGTTTTGATCACATCATCAAACCTAATGTTCCAAGATCTAGATGCATACTTAAGTCCATAGATGAACCTTTGCAGCTTGCAAACCTTTTGCTCTTGATCTAGAGAAACGAATCCCTTTGGTTGCATCATATGTGTAAAGACCTCAATTTTTATGATTGGCTTATTTCATGACAAACCACACCACATTGGGGATGATTGTGTAATGGGTAGCTTAGGTCTCATTGGCAAGCTTCCAAACATCTCCATGACTGCAAGAGCAAATGGTAGATTCACTTGACTCTGCATCTTGAAGAGTTTAGGTCCACACACACACCTCATGCATGCCTTGTTGATCTTGCATTTGTGTTGATATTGTTTATATGTGTGCATCTCCTCACAATCACACATGCACTTCATTTATAGATTTAAGTGTGGCATTGTGTTGTGTTCGAGCTTGCACGATGGTGTGCTTGTTTTAGCTTATTGAGAGACCATATGAGAAGGTCTCATTCTTCTCTTGGTTTGGTTATATGGAGTAAGGTGTATAGTTTCAAAAGAGTGTATTTCAATGATTTAATATTTTTCAAAACTGACCTTTGTATGGTCTTATGACCATATCTTTTTATAAAATGATTCAAAATGGGTTTTGAAAATTTCTGTACAAACTAGACACCCATACCTTTCCAACGGTATATTATTCATAATATTTTATGACCGTTTGGATTGGTTTTAAAAAATCTCCAAAGTGACGACAAAAATAGGGCATCTTTGTTGTTGTCCATTTCTGACCTTTGGTCACTAAAATGACAATACCTTTTTCTACAGACATCCAAATTATGTTTTGTAAATTGGATTAGAAAGTAGACTTCCATACTTTTCCAACGGTATAATATATGAAAGGTTTGAATATTGTTGGTCATGTTTTGGGTCTCTCGAAGCTCCAGCTGTTGTGTTGTCTGGCGTGTACCGCTGCCTAGACCGCTATTGGTGCCATGCCTAGCCAGCGACCTAGGTAGCGGTAATGTCCAGCTGTGCCATGCTACACATACTGTGGTCTGGACACTTGCCTAGGCCGCGGCACGCACAGCGGTCGTGTGGGACTTTGTCTCCCAAGTCCAAAACGATGCCATTTTGTGTAGGGCTTCTTTATATATGTTCTCTTCTTCTTCCTTGCCTTCTTAGAGCTCAAAGAACCCATCTTTAGAGTGAGAGAACCTCCATTAGGGAGAGAAAGCTTCAAGCTTTGTTATTTGACTCTCCAAACCCTAAACTCATCTTCATCTTGCATTCAAGCATCATTCCAAGCATGAGTTTTCATTGATTGGTAAGTATAACCACCATTGTTGTTCATTTATTGTTCTAGCTTACCAAGACATGTCATTTATTGCTTAAATTAGCATTTCTTCATATTAATTGCATATTTATTGAAATTATGACATATTTGGGTTTATATTGTGATAGCTTGCATTATTAGGTCATTTATGCCTAAATAGCTAATCCATGAATGTTCATGTATACATAATTGATGATTAGGTTGACTTTGTGCATCTAGTCTAGTTTATGAACATTTATGTGTATACCTCATTGATTGCATTTCTTGATTGCAAAATTGCCCTTGATTATTTGTTGTGACAACTTGTGTTGGTTGGACTTTTATTGACAATTAGGTTGTTAGATTTTATCTACACATTGAATTGAGTCCTTGGTATGGGCATGTAGGCATTGTTTGATAACTAGGATGTTTAATTGCATTATATACATCTAGTTAAGCATTTTGTGTTTGGTCTTACACATAATTGCATTTGAGCATAGTGTCATATATACATTTAGACCATATACTCTTCATTGAGTCAAAGTCTTTTGGCTTCGGTGTGAAGTTGCACAAGCAAGAGAAGTCTTGCAACCAAGGGTAGGTTGGCAAGCAATTGGTCGGGTATCCACTGTAAAAGGCCTGTGGGGTAGAATAGGAGGTGCTCACACCAAGAGTAGTGGATTAGGGGATATCACTAGGGATTAAACCAAGAGTGGTAATTGGTGGTGTCCATAGCCTGAGGTTGTCGAGAGTGAGAGTCCGAGTATCACTTGAGGGTGTAACCTTTTATTCATATAGTGGATTTCTGTGACCGAGTGTGGCGCACTTAACAGCCCGTGGTTTTTCCCATTTGGAAGGTTTCCACGTATACATCTTGTGTTGTTTATATTTCCGCACTTTACACTTGATGTTTTATGTTTGTTTTATTGGGTGAATTTTGAATATTGACTAATCAAGAAAAAGAAAAATTGGTAATTGACTTGATTAAAACCTATCCCCCCCCTAGGTTATAGACACACACATTCTTAGGGAACTTTTCAATATGTTTGTGGGTCAACAACTCCTGTTGATGAAGCACTAGTCTCACCAGAATCCAACTCATTAAATACAATCTTAGAATGAGGTTTATGGTCAATAATATAGTTGTCCTCAAGAAACGTTGCATTTGTCAATACAAATACTTTGTTATCTTCAGGACTATAGAAGTTCCACCTCTAGTCTCTTTGGAGTATCCTACAAACAGGTAGACCATAGACTTATAGTCTAGCTTTCTACTTCTGTTCTTCAGCATGTGCACTGGAGACCTCGATATGCGAAAATGTCATAAACTAGCTTTATGACCATTCCACAACTCTAAGGGAGTCTTAGGAATAGATTTGGATGGCACTACATTCAAAATGTATGTCGTTGTTTATAACACATATCCCTAGAAGGAATTTGGTAATAATGAGAAACTAATCATAGATCTCACCATTTCCATCAGAGTTCTATTTCTCCTCTCCACTATATCATTTTGCTGAGGTGTACCAGGAGCTATGAGTTGGGAAACTATCCATGCTAGACCATAAAGTATTTAAACTCTTGGTCAAGGTACTCACCTCCATGATCTGATCATGGTGACTTGATAGTCCTACCTAATTGATTCTCAACTTCAATTCAAAATTCTTTGAACTTTTCAAATGTTTTCGACTTTCGTTGCATTAGGTAGACATATCTGTATCTTGAGTAGTCATCTATAAAGGTGACATAATACTCATAATCACCCCTAGCTTTAACATTCATCGGTCCGCATATGTCTATATGTATAAGCTCTGGCGGTTCTTTAGCTCTAAGCCCTTTTCCAGTAAAAGGTCTCATAGTCATCTTACCTTCCAGATAAGATTCGCATACAGGTAAGGTGCCAACCTTTAACTCACTTAAAGGTCCACTTTTTACTAGTCTGTCTATCTGATCAAGGTTTATATGACCAAGCCTTAGATGCCAGAGATACGAGTCATTATCTGGAGAAATCTTATGTCGTTTAGTTTTTGGTTTTTCAACCTTAAACATTTCGGTGTTGAGCAGTGTAGTATGTATTAACGGTCTTAACACATACAAATTGTTTTCATTAATTCTCGAACAGATATTCAACCATTCTTTCTAACAATAACAGACTTATTATTAAAAGAAATAGAATATTTTTGTTCTAACAACTTAGAAACCGAAATCACATTCCATGTAAATCGAGGAATAGAAAAAACATTGTTCAATAATAAAAAAAACTATTATTATTACAAAATTGCAATCTTATTGCTCCTACTGTTTTGGCCGATACGACATCCTCTGACCCCACACGTAATGCGAAGGCTCCCTCCTCTAGCTGTGTCCAAGAATCAATCCACTGCAAAGAAGAACAAAAATGGTTAGTGGCCCCCGAATCAACTATCCAGTGTGAAGAATCATTTTCCACTAAACAAGATTCAAGAACAAGTAAATCATATTTACCTTTCATTTTCCTCTTCTTAGCTGCCTCCTCCAAATATTAAGGACAGTTCCTCTTCCAGTTCCTGACTTTATCAAAATGGAAACATTTTCCCTTGCCTTGGTCGGTGGACGCACCTGTAAAGTCCTCATTTATCGATTGGCTTATTTTGTGAACAAACCATATTTTGGGGGTTTTATGTAAGGGTAGCTTAGGATCTCAAGACCTCAAGAGAAGAAGCACCAAAGGTAAATTTCTTGTGCTTACTTGCTTTGAAGAGATATAGTTGCACACACTCACAACTCATGCATATTTCTTATTCGTATATGTTGTGCGTTTATATGAGTGTGCATTCATGTTTTGATAACTCTTCTTGCGTGTTTATATTGATCACATCTTTACATTTGTATTGACATGCATTATGTGTTGCTCACACACACACTTACTTGCATTTGATTTGTTATGCATGTGTGCTTCATTGTTGTCTATGTGCATTCATAGTGTGGTTTTGTCTGTTGTTCGTGCTTGCACGATGGTGTGATTGTCTTAGCGCATTGAGTGACCATTTGAGAAGGTCGTATTCTTTTCTTGGTTTGGTTATGTGGAGTAAGGTGTCTAGTTTCAAAAGAGTGTATTTCAATGATTTAAACGTTTTTCAAAACTAAACTTTGTTTGGTCTTGTAACCATATCTTTTTGTAAAATGATTCAAAATGAGTTTTGAAATTTTCTGTACAAACTAGACACCCATACCTTTCCAACGGTATATTATTCGTAATATTTCATGACCGTTTGGATTGGTTTTGAATTGGTCACTTAAATGACCATAACTTTTTCTACAGATATCCAAATCATGTTTTGTGAATTTGGGTAGAAATTAGACTTCCATACCTTTCCAACGGTATATTATACAAAAGGTTTGGATGTCTTTTGGTCATTTGTTAGGTCGCTCGAATCTCGAGATTTTGTGCTGTCGCGGCTGCGCCGGTCTACAAGTGCCCCTGGACAATAGGTGTACGCTGGTGTGGCACTTGTTGACCAACGCACTGAGTAAAATTCTGGGAATTTTCAAAATGATGTAGTTTTTCTCTAAGGCTCATATTTATATGCCATCTTCTTCCTCGCTCATTTTTTAGAGCTTAAAGTCCATTTCTTAGTGAGAGAAAATATTTCCCTTGAGAGAGAAGCTCCAAGAGTGGTTCCTTAACTCTCCAGACCCAAAACCCATCATCCTTCATGCATTATTGATCATCTTTAGACATGGGTCTTCATCATTCATGACTTGGTAAGTAAGAACAAACTTTTATTTTTGATTATTGTTCTTAAACTCCAAGAGTTCATTTTTATTGCATAGGATTTATAGAAATCATTTTTGAATGCATATTTTTGTTGAATGATGACATGATTGGGTTTATATTTTGATAGCTTAATTTATTAGGTCATTTTTGCCTAAAAGCTAGGTCATAAACATTCTTGTGTGATTCATTGTTGACTAGGTTGATAAATTGTTCATTAATAAACTTGTTAAGCTTTTGAATGTTTATGTGATGTTTTTGTGACAATTAGTTTGTTAGAAAATCTCTACACAACTAATTGACTTTGTTATTGATAGACATTGGTCTAAGACTTGCATTTATTGTGTGGCTAAATGCTTTGTCTCAATCACATGAATATATACTAAGTATATGTTGAATACATTGTAAGCATATTTGTTGATTCATTGTGATTGTTTGTGATAGCTAGGATTGTTGTTATTGATAACTTCTAACTAAATCTCAATGTTTTGCATTTAGATATTGTTTAGGACTCATTGATTGCATTTAGTGATTGCATTACATGTGTTGATTTAGCTTTTATGATAGCTTCATAGGATTGCTTGTTCTATGTTTAGCTAAGCTTTATGACATGTCATTTAGCTCTTGATATCTAGGATTGCATTTATTGCTATCTCATAATCCTAGATAAGCATATAAGGTACCCTAGCCTTGTTTGTTGTTTGAATATCATCATATATTCACATAGAGTGTTTATCTCTTCATTGAAGAGAAGTAAGTCTTGCGTTGCATCCGGGAGTAGGTTGCTTCAAGCGTAAGCAAATTGGACTAGGTCCACTTAATACTAGGATTAGGTAGTGGTAGTGGGTTATATATCGGGAGTATGTTGTAACGCCTCTATCATCAGTGGATTCGTTGTTCCAGTGTGCTGCACTTAAAGCCCGTGGTTTTTCCCATTTGGAGGGTTTCCACGTATATCTCAAGTGTCTTTATTATTTCTACACTTATTACACTTGTGATATTAGTGTGACTAGTTAGGGGTATTTTCGTCTAATTGACCATTAACGAAAATTGGGTAAAATTTGATTAAAATCTATTCACCCCCCCCCCCCCCTCTAGATTAATATTAAACACACCATAATATTTGTTTCAGCACTCTTCTTTTTGCTTGAGCTTTATTGGTTTTGAGCTTACCCTTTACCTTTCCAGTAGACCTATTCCCCTATTTATTATTTGAGAAGGAAGATGGTTCAGCAACATTTACCTCACCGGTCTTACCCTTGTTGTCCTTAATCAAGGACTCCATGATTTTGAATGCTGAAGTCATTGCTTCGTGCTTTGTAACAAGCACGTATGTCATTGAAGCCAACAAATATGTTCGTGCCTTCTCATCAGATGAGACCCATCGCTGGTATGCCTCACGAATAGTTCGTGTGGCATTGGCAGCAGACGCTGGAGGACATTCCTCCATAAGCACAAACTTGATGTCTTTGGTGACCAATATTGCATTAATGTTTAGTTTCCACTTAGTGTAGTTATCACCAGTTAATTTATCGTTTGTGAGAATTTGAAATAATGCAGAAGACATAATTGCTTAAATAAAAAAATATTCATTCAGTCATTTATTAAAAATAAGTGTGAGTGCTTTGGCATAAATTTAAACAAGATGCATAAACATGTTTAACAAACTAGAACTACCCTAAAACCAGTTACTATGCCACGACAATCCAACATACCACAAAGAAGTGCTGCTTTAGGGTCGGTCAAGTCTTTGCATGTTGGACCGAGACATTTTCAATCAAATGATATTCTAGAATAACTCTTATTCCATATCATTCAATCATCGTTTATTCAGTCAGGTTTTTAATTAACAGAACTTAATCAAAACCTTAGTGAGTGTAACCCACCATTTCAGTTCTCACGAGCTTAACTCAAGAATTGTCGCCTTAGGGTCGGTGAATTGCGAAATACCATTAGAAATCCTATTCGTTATGAAGTCAACCTTGGTATTAATCTTTGTGGAAACCCTCCTTAAGGAGGACAAAAGCAAAGCCGTCACAAGGCCCCACTCAAATATCACGGTGTTGAACTAATGATGGAGACCGCGGCATATATATGTCATATATCCCTCTCCCACTCACTATTTTAAAATTAGGATTTTATATTATCCGTTAATGCACCTAGACTCTACAGGATTAAACGACTAACTTTAATCAAGTTATCTAGTGCATTAACTAATTAGAATCAAATTCTAATTAACTAATAAATTATTAATGATTTTTAACTATTAAAAATCTAATCTGTTAGTGAACAATTTAAACTTTTGTAAACCACTTACTAAGGTCATATCATTATGTTAGTGTTTACCAAGTTTTAACTATTAAGACTCTAACACTTTATTCAAATCATTTATTATTAGGTTATTAATCAAATTAATCCTAATAAATGACCCTATTAATCTAACTTATTAAACACTTTAATAACTAAATTAATATTAATGAGAATTACCAACAAATTTTAACCATATAAAAACTAATCTCATTATTCATAGCCATTTATGTATTTACCCATTTTAATCACATTAAAAAAACATAGAAAATTGGGTTATGATGTATGTATGACATATCAAATATATTTGTGTAGGCACATATAATCTAAATGACATACATATGCATGACAATGCTTTTATCATCACATAATATAAAGCATACATGAATTGACCGAGTACTGTGGATTATTTAACCTAAAAAATTGGAATCTAAAATTACAAAAATACCCCTAAGGCATTCCTTGGTCTTCTAGTAATTGGCATTCTTCGTGAATTTTCTAGGTCTTCAATACAGGTTACAATTTATTTATTTTATTTACAATCCAATAACAGTAAAAAAAAAATTATACAACCCATAAACCCTAAATCCACGGTACCATATAATTAACGATCAATCAAGTTTTTGTAAACTAAAATATTCAATAGACATACAAAAACATCATACAGACAATTTAAATCGTGCCTACACAATCATACATACAGGAGCATCGAAAATAATTTCATGTTCCTAAAATAAAATTGGCTCTGATACCAATTGTTAGAACAGCGTTCACCGGTCACGCAGTGGAAGTAAGCTTTTAATTTTTTTTATATATATTGTAAATGATCTAGGACCAGTGAACTTGGGGCTATAATTACTTTATGAACAAATACATATAATATGTAAATACAGGAAATTGTAATCAGTATAAAGAGAAGAAGAAAAAACCATTCCAACATTTGGAGGCTCCTTCACTTTACGATATGCTTCTGGTCGGTACCTATGATCTTCCTCGCTATCTCCCGGTGACTTGTAACTGTTGTTGGGGTTTATGCCCTAAAGATGTAATTTGTAAATGGATTTATGAAATAAATAAAAGGAAAAGTTCAATTCATTCATGTTGTGTTGTTTATTTTATAACTTGTGCATATATTTAACATCCAAGATTGCCGGATGTAATCTCGAACTGTGTATATGAGTGTCATATACAGATGGATACAGTAAGAGACGTGCAATCTAAAGAGTCCATAGATAGCAAATAAAGCTGGGTACTTTATTTGTTGTTAATCTATAGTTACGGTCCATTCTGTAATGTACGATGATTCTATCCTGAATCATTCATATGAGATATGGGAATGGAGGCACCTTGTATGATGTGATCATATAGGACTGGGCCATGATCTATATGAATCTCTCACCAAGATTCGTTTACCGATGAGATTCATATATATCAACTAATGATGGCTATATGTGGGTGATCTTAATCCTCAGTGTCTTATAGACTCCTTCAGGTTAGATCGTGGTCTTTGATAAACCATGGGTGAGGTCGGATGCAGTTTCCAATCAATATGCTCCGTATGTTGGGATTGCGATTTGGCTTGTGGCTGGGAATGTTTGTACATAATAGTGGAATCCACTCCTTCTTGTGAGAAGTATATGGTAGTTCCCGTAAGGGTTGATTCGAGGCTTGGACAATATGAGCGATCTCCTAATTCCGTAAGGAAATATGATTTATTGTTCATTATAGAATCAACGGTGCTTAAAGGATATATGTAATTAGAGGGGTATAACGGACATTATGACCCAGCTCTAATTATGAACTACTGTGGAGGATCACACCATGTGTAATAGCTATATCGATGGACACCGAGTTGTATCGGTCTGTGTAAAAGCGTCTACAGTTGAGAGAGTGCAGCTTCGGGTTTTTAGTGGAATAACACCGGAGTTAATAATCAAGGAATATTAATTAAAGAGTTTAATTAATGATTTCGAGGATTATCGGAGCTCAAAATACTCTGGGTCCATTAAGTCCCCTTGCTAGCCCGATCGATTTAGGCAACAAGGGTTACGGTTAATTAATTGGATTGTCCAATTAATTGTGTTACAAAAGTGACACGTATATATTCGGGAATTAATTGAATAATGAGATTATTTAATTAATGAAAGTCAATAGTTAATTAATTAAATAATTAGATTATTTAATTATATTTATAATTGTGAATATTTAATTAACTATTAATTGGAGGGTGTTTGTTGGTATATGGATTTGGGTGAAGATAAAATAATAGGATTATTTTATTTTACTAAATCATTTATCTAAATATTTGAATTTAAGTTTAAATTTAAAATACTAATTATCACTTTTAATATATTTGATATATTTAAAAAAGATAATTAAAAAATATATATCAACTAATAACACAAGAGATTGCATTGGATGTAAATTGCTGTATACATGAAACAATAGTCAAAAGAAAAATTTGCATAGGATGCAAATACTTAATACATATATAATATATATTTGTGAAACAGTGTGTGAAGTTTTTAGAAAGTGAAGCAAGGCGTGAATATTTATTATAAAAGAAACAAAAGGCTTGCTCTGTTATCTGGCGTGAGAAAGAAATATAATAGATATACATATTTGTGTAAATTGTATAGAAACAAAAGTGTTGCTCTGTTATCTTGCGTGAGAAAGAAGTAGAATAAATATATATATTTGTGCAAATATTGAGAGCAGCAGAGTTATATATATATATATATTTGTGTACGAGCAGCAGTGATATATATATATATATATATATATATATATATATAGTTTCATTTTTTGTGTGTTTTTGAAACACATAGAAAAAAGAGTTTCTTCAATTTTCTCTACATCCTCCATTCAAGTTCCTGAGATCGTGACGCGCTCACACGCAGTTACCAGTCCCGGGAGATAGCGAGGAAGATCAAGTGGTTCAGACAGAAGCATATCGAAAAGTGAAGGAGCCTCCAAACGTTGGTAAGTATATCTTCTTCTAATTATATTGATTACAATTTCCTGTGTTTACATATTGTATGTATTGGTTCCGAAAAATAATTACGATCAAAAGTTCATTGGTCCCAGATACATATATGATCTGTATAAAAAAAAAAAACCTAGTTCCGTTGTGTGACCGGTAAACGGGGTTCCAACAACTGTGTGTGGATACGTCACGGTCTCAGAAACTTAGAATGGAGGATGTATAGAGAATTGAAGAAACTCTTTTCTTCTATGTACAAAAACCAGAACAATTCTAGTATATAAAAAAATATTAACCAATATTTTTCTTTCTTTTGTTTGCACTAAACAGTGCAAGAACGTATACGCTTTATTTTAATTTTTTAATCAAAACACTTTGACTCTCTCTTTGATGTTTCTCCACGCATTATTGCATCTCATGTAAAATTAAGAGAACTGATTCTCTCTTTTAGTATTTATTGATCTCACGCAACATATTACACAAAATCAGAACATTGCGCGTATATATTGAGTCTGTTGACATTTTTTTTTAATAAACATTTATATATATAATATTTAATTTAATAAAATAAAATAATTATTTATCTTATTTTATTCAAAAATAAATATCAACATACACCCTCCATTTAGTGATTAATAACATAATTAAATAATATAATTATTTAATTTATATAATCACCATTATCCATTAATCAAATAATCTTATTCTTCATTTAATTTCCCGAATAAATACGTGTCATTTTCGTAACACAATTAATTGGACAATCCAATTAATTAACAGTGACCTTTGCTACCTAAATCGATCGGGCTAGCTAGGGGACCTAATGAACCCACAATATTTTGAGCTCCGATAATCCTCAGATTCATTAATTAAACTCTGTAATTAATATTCCTTGACTATTAACTTCGGTGTTATTCCATTCTCTCAACTACAGATGCTTTTACATTGACCGATACAACGCGGTGTCCAGCGATATAGCTATTACATATGGTGTGATCCTCCATAGTAGTTCATAATTAGAGCTGGGTTATAATGTCCATTATACCCTTCTAATTACATATATCCTTTAAGTACCGTTGATTCTCTAATAGACAATAAATCCAATTTCTCATGAAATTAGGAGAGTACTCATATTGTCCAAGCTCCAAATCAACCATTAAGAGAACTACCATCTACTTATCACAAGAATGAGTGGATTCCACTATTATGTACAAATCTTCCCAGCCACAAGCCAAATCGCAATCCCAACATATGGAGCATATTGATCGGGAACTGCATCCGACCTCACCCATGGTATATCAAAGACCACGGTCTAACCTGAAGGAGACGATAAGACACCCAGGATTAAGATCACCCATATATAGTCATCATTAGTTGATATATATGAATCTCATCGGTAAACAAATCTTGGTGAGAGATTCATATAGATCACGATCTAGTCATATATGATCACATCATACAAGGAGCCTCCATTCCCATATCTCATATAAATGATTCGGGATAGAATCATCGTACATTACGAAATGGACTGCAACTATAGCTTTATTTACTATCTATGGACTCTTTAGATTGCACGTCTCTTACTATATCTATCCGTATAAGACACTCATATACACAGTTCGAGATTACATCCGACAATCATGGATGTTAAATATATGTACAAGTTATAAAACAAACAAGTCAACAAGAATAAATTAAACTTTTCCTTTTATTTATTTCATAAATCCATTTACAAAATACATTTTTAGGGCATAAACCCCAGTAGTATTTCCACTAAGGTAGAGAAAATTCTAATGAACATCATCGCCCGATCCTATGTAAATATGAAGTACCCCATCTCCGATCCATTCGAATATGGGATGGTTGATTATTACCTCTGGATATCCCACGCCTCTCTAGGTAGATAACCTTCTCTCATATCTCGACTTATTTTGTGACTCTTGATAATTGGTAGGTACTAACTCTCTTGTTTTTGGCAGTTCAGTGTTACCTCCAATAGTTTCAGACGTACCTTCCCAATCTGATGGTCGGTCTTCCTCTTGAGAAACCTCAACTATCATGCCTCCACATTGCCCCGATTCTACTGTATGGGCTAGTACCTCGATTGGACTAGCTAGATATACGGTGAGTCCAATCCCAGTACCATAAAGATCTGCTCATCATCCTCCTCCTTCAGTACAGTCCAACCTGGCCAAGATGGCAGCCATGCTCACTATAATCAGAGGCTCTTCTAGCCAAGTGCGGAGTCAAGTCCCTTTCTACTCCTGCTATTGGACTTTCTTAACTGGTCCCTCATCCTCATCCTATTTTGACCGTTGATCGACAAAGTAAGGTTGAGAGGGTGTTTGGTTCTACCTCTCCTTCTCCCATTGTTCCTTAAGATCGACCAAGCTCGTGGTTCACATTTGCCTATCCAGTTGGAGGGTTGCAAGACATGGCCATGTTGCTAATGGATGTCTTAATTACCTAAGGATCTGCTCTCCTAGCTGAGGTATGCCACTTCATTGAGTTTTTTATCTAGATTATGTATCGAGAAATTTGTATCATGTGTTCTATGTTTGTCGGGCCTTCATGTTCAATGTGGTAATGAGTAAGCAGGTAGCGACCTTCTAAGAATAAACCGATGCTGTCAAGGCCGAAAATGAGCTAGCCAAGGCAGCTAGAGGTGTGACCATCCTGAATCAGGCCGTGGGAAAAGCTGAGGAAACTGTAGCCAAGGCAAAAGTTGATATAAAGTGGATCCAGCATGCTAATGACGTGGAGTGGCTTAGGTCTTAGTGTCGCACCTCTAAAAGAACAAGGTGAAACAAGAGATAGAGTAGCTAGAGGAAGAGACCCAGATTCTGCGCAGCAACATGGCTGTTTTGGAAGCCAATATGGACACTTCCTTCGTAGAGGGGTACTTTTTCGCTGCTTACAAGGTGGCACATAAGCTTCCTCTCCTCTTCGATCTTGGCTTAATAGGAGGATAGGACCGAAAAGGGGTCATGGCCAAGCTTGTCCAACTATCTGGAACTACTCCAAATGAAATCGGTGCCCTTATTGATAAGGATGACCTGGTACCCATTTCTACCCTTGAGACAGAGTCACAAAATGGGACCTAGCTCGCTATTTCTTTCTGCTATAAGAGATCAGGTTGAAGAAAAGGCTCTAGATCTACCTACCTCTCTACATGAATCAACCAATGAAAAGGAGGTCCAGACAGATCCAACCAAGGTGGTATATGCCCAAGCTGATCCAGTTGAGGTGATGGTGGAGGTTCAAACCGAGGCAACAGTCAGTGGCTAGTGACCCTTCTTCTGACCAAGCAGTTAGAACCAGGGAGGAAGGGGTTGATGATGCTAAAGAGGCCAACCAGGAGACAAGAAGGACAGTGCATGATCCCAGACTTTCATTTTTTTTATCGTTACTTGATTGATTTTTTTTTTGTGGCCCAGAAAAGAGGGTTGGGCCCTCTGATTGATGAATGAATTTTTATTTTTTATGTCTAATTGACTTCAATTCTAACTGCCTATTAGCATCCTGTATCATGTTCAAGTTGTAGTAGGAACATAACCTTCATTTGGTGCGAACTGAGAACCAGTCCCCTGCAGATACTTGACTTAAAAAATATATGGTAATGGTAATGGTAATCTCTTAAAATGTCAAGGATTGATATGAGACAAAACAGATACCCAATATCAGGATATCCCGGTATTATTTTTCTCGAATTCCTGATACTTAGATGGTGAAATCCTGGTAGGCTCTTTGAGAAGCACTTCAAAGACCAGCTCTCCCACATGGGAGAAACATGGTACCCTACATTCCTATTCTGGGAATCCTGGTACTTAGGCAAAAACACATACCGGTGCATCTGGGTACCTAGCATTCCTAATTCAGAAATCATGGTACTTAGGCAAAAACACATAGGCGAATCATGCTACCTGGCATTCCTGCTTTAGGAATCCTAGTACCTAGGTGAAAAGATCCCGGTAGGCGACTATACCATTTATGTACCAGACATTTCCTTAGAGAGATTGAGTTTTGTTAAAGGCTTCAAGGCCCCCTGGTCTTGAGGATACGGCCCGTGTCAAGAGTCTGCATCTTTAGTCAGGTAGGCATTTATACCATTTATGCACCAGACCCTTCCTGGAAAGATTAGGTTACGTCCAAGGCATTAGGAGTGCCATTTGGCAGTTTTGATCTTGAGGATACGGTGAACAACCATGGCTACGAATCTATATCCTTGGTCTAGTAGGCACTATGCCATTTATAAACCAGGCCCTTCCTAGAAAGGGATGGGTATTGTCCAAGGAATCAGGAATGCCATGTCGCTTTTCCAGTCTTAAGGCGATCATAGGCAAAGTACCATGGCGATTACAAGTGAAAATACAGACAAACTGAAATTCGTAGGATGAGAAAAAAAATACTTTTTTATTGATTATTCATCATGCGATACAAATTCATGGCAGAACAAAAGCAATGTGGTACCAGTCGGTGATCAACTTTACTTTAGGAGCCTTCACTGGTAGAACCTCTTCCAGGTGTGGTCAATGGGGTGACCATCCATGTCCTCCAGCTTGTAGGCCCTATTTTGGACTACCATCTTAATCAGGTAGGGTCATTCCTAGTTTGAGGCAAGTATCTTGTCGGATCTCTTCCGGTTATTCTAGGTAACCTTCCTAAGGACTAAGTCCCCTACCTTGAATTTTGGTTTCTAACCCTCTTGTTAAAGTACCGGGCAATCCTGCTCTAGTAAACTGTTACTCTCTCTGCTACAATGTCCTGTTTCTCATTTACGTGGTCCAGGTTAGCTCTCAACTCAGACTCATTATCTTTGGTTCAAAATGTTTAACTATGAATAAGTTCAGTTTGTGCTCAATTGGTAGGACCGTTTCTACCCTAAAAGTTAGCGAGTATCGGGTTTCCCAAGTAGCGGTCCTCTTCGTGGTCCAATAAGCCCATAAAACGTCTGGGAGCTCCTCTGCCCACTTCCCCTTCCTCTGTTGGAGCTTCTTGTTAACAACCTTTTTTTTACAAGGGACCAAAGAAGAATTTTCCACCTACCAGGTACCTGGTAGGACTAGTATCTAGGTACCAGGAGAGGGTAACTTCACAATCTTGGAAGGGTTGTACCGCGACATGCATGCACCTAATATCTAGGTACCGGGATACCTCCTACCTGATATCTAGGTATTAAGACATCAACCCGGCACCAGGTACCGCGATACAAGTCTAGAACCAAATCCAGCACATACGCCTTATCCACAGGTAGTTAGAACGGTGCTAAGATGGTGCCCGTAAGAACAAGAGCCATACCATCAAAAGTAAACCGATACATCAACGCCACAAAGGTACAGAGTTAGCAATCTTCTCCAACAAATGTAGAAGAAAAGGGTTAACCCTTTCAAGATTTAAAACACCATAAATTAGACCAAATAGGTTAACTAATTCATAATTCAAATACAAATGGAAACATGATGTAATTAAAGGGAGAAATTCCTACATTAATTGACATCCCACATGAACACATATCAATCCCATTAAACGGCACATCAATTGGCCAAAATAAAGGGGATTTGATTGGGAGGATGTGAGGGGTTAAATACAACACCCGAATTCTGAGAAAGGGATCTGATTTTTAAGACCTAATAGCCAGGAATTAGAATAGAAAATTCACCATTGAAAGAGAGTTTTCGTTATCGCTAGAGAGTAATGATCAACTTATCAACTTGTAAGAATTCGCCATCGCCGGTCATGTAAGAGAGATTGAGATGAGAGAATCACCATTGTTGTATCTACATAGTTCTATATATTCAATAAACCAATACTTATCAAATTCTTCTTATTCCCCCATAGTTTCCCCTCTCACTATTATTTCACCTTTATTCTTTATTTAAACTCAGGTACAAGGTACCAACCCCCCGAAACCTACCTGGTAGCGAGTTGAGGGTGCTAACTGAAATTCCTCACCCAGAGCGAATTTTCGATTAACAATTTTTGGCATCATTTGTGGACAACTTACCACACCCTTTTAAATGCCTATAGAATTTTATTTCTTACAGGATATTAGTGTGAGACTTTGATCCTCCCAAGGGCAGCCCGAACCATCAGAGCACCAATCAATTGCTTCAACACGGAAAAGGTTAGAAGCAGGGGAATAGATTAAAGCATCGTGATCCAACTCCAGTCCCTCCATCGAACATGCAGACCATGCCCCAAACTCCAGCTGCCCCTATAGTAAGTCAGGCCATTATAGAGTAGCAGGTTGTGATGTTCATGGAGAGTGTCAGCCTTTGGATGATATGGAAAGGTATCACACTTCAGTTCATGGTACCTGTCAATAGGAGCGATACAACCACATATGTTGCCAGGATACCTGTTTTTGACAGACTTGGACCACCACCTCCTATACCAATCCAAGATAGACTTGGACTCTTACCCCCAGTTCCGGGTCGACCCACCAATTTTCAACCTCGACAGGTGAGGTCAGCATTCGATATCTTGTTAGATTTTTGGTTTGTGTTGATTTTAACTCAAATCAAAGCAATATTTCACTTGTATTGATTAGTTGTCTTAGATTGATGATGATTCAAGCATCAAAGAAGATATGACAATCTATCAAGCAAGTTCAAGTCTTCAAAGAGAAATGTGTTTCATTGTATGACAAAGGTATATTTAAGACCTCATTTCCCTTACAAGTCTTAGGCACAAACACACATTGCATCCATAAGTGTCCCTGCATCGTTGTGCTAATTTTATATAATACATTCACACACTTGATATTGAATGCTTATGCATTTGTACTAAATTGACTAGTTTTGAAAATTGCATGTTTGTGAACTATGTTCAAGTAATAGCATTCTTATGTGATATATGTTTGTATATTTATATGTTTGTATAACATGGACCTTAGACTTGAATTTTGTATTATATTATTCCATATTGAGTTTCAGTCATTTCAGTTACTCATAAATTTGATTTCGAGTTTCGAGTTAAGAGTTATGAAACTTTCCGGTCAAGTTAAAAGTATTGTCTTTATCTTCATGTATCGAGTCAAATTCATAAGTTTTGGTAAAATTTTCATAGTTTTCCATGTGCATGACAGAGTCCCGGTTCGTAATCCATAAACAGATTCGAATTCGGAGTTTGGAGGCAGAAGAACGGTCGAAGAACGCGGAGGAGCACAAGAGAGGAGGACGGCGGCCAAAAGACCACTAAGCCTCCTTCCCTGAGATAGCGTCTGGCCATCTCGGGCAAGAGGCCTGTTAGGATTATGCTGAATAGCAAAAGTATAATAATGTATTTGACAATATTTTCATATTAATAATGTGATTTCTAGTTTAACAAATCTTGTAGCATTTACAGTTTAATTATTATAATTGTCAAAAGTAAACAATCAAAAGGTCAAAAGGCTATGAGAAATGAAGAATTGTTCATACATCTGAATATGTATGAGGTAGACACAATTCTTTAGTTAGTCTTGAACAATATTCACAACTTAAGCTAAAGGTTTGGGCGTACTTACCTTATTAAAGTTGTTTGATGTCATTTGAGTGGGGTCAAATGTGTTATGATGAGTATAAAATCATCAAAGAGTAGCTTCTTTGGGTAAAAGAATCTAGTGCACTGAATGGGATCACAGTGAAATGCTTTATCCAAAATCGTCATTGGATAATAATGTCCACTTAAGGATAATCGGAGAGTCTATCTCAATCCTGAGATAAATGATGGACTCATGGTTACAAGTGTTATCATTTGAGTTGTCAATGAGTTTGTGGTATTCATTTATTAATTGATAGAGAACTTCATTTATAGAAATGGACATCATGGATCCTTTTATTAAATGTAGTAGAATATCATGATACGAATATTATAAGGTATTGGATATTATAAGGTATTGGATATTAAATCTTAACGTTAAGTTTTCGATTATGTCTATTGAAACATGGCTTCCGGAAAAGTCAAAAAATCCAAGTTCAAAATATGGTCATATGAGTAAATATGGTAACTAGGGGAGCTATAGACGGTCTATGAGCTCTTGTCTATTACTGGTATTTTTCACGAGGATACGCTATCACCAATAAGGTTTTCTAGAGTACGAATGAGAAATATTTACTTATTCTATCTTTATTTGAGAGTTCAATTTTAGTTCTTTAGCGGAATGAGATTAAATTAATAGATCGAACCTAGGTAAATCATTTGTTGATTGTGATTAGATTATATCTATTGAAGCTTAAATTTAGATAGCCCCGCCAAGATCCTCAATCCACACGAACATGCATGGATCACTTGATAAATTCTACCGAACTAATTTTTGGATCCATCTAGAATTGTTTTTGGATTTCGAAATCCAAAAGTTTTGGAGAGGTGCGGTCATGTGTGATCAAGACATGCGGTAACTCTTCAAATGCTTGGAATGGGCGGCCAAGGATGTGGGAGTTCTTGGACGACTCTAATAGGGTGTGATTAGCAGTCCATTAAGAATATAATTTGCACATTTTAATTAAATGGGCTGTTTAATTATATTAATGTATTAATTTAAGGCATGTGGACTTGTTTCTTTTTTAGTAAGAATGAGTCTAGTTCACATGTGGACTTTTTATTATAGTCCAATGGATTTAATAAAATAGAAAAACAACATATTGCTCATACTATAGGCTTAGGCGGTAAGGCTAAGGATATTAGCCTAATATATTGTTTTATTTTATTATTTAATTAAATGGAAATTAATTAATTTTTTATTAATTAATTATTTAATTAAAAATCAAAATCTTTTTCTGACTTGGAGAAGGTCTCTTAGTGTCATACTATTGTTGGTAGTTTGATAAGTATCAAAAAATGTATTTGATAAGTAGATATATATAAAGAATTTATTTATCTAGTCAAATTAGAAAGTTTTTGATATATATCAAAACTCTAATTGAAAGTTGGTCAAATTAGGAAGCTTTTGATAAAGTCACAATATGATTGATATTCAGTAACTTATTACTGAATAATACACTTATGAGTTAGAAGAGGGTTAAACTCTAAGTTGATAGGACTCTTTGTGAAATAGAAATCCTCATTGTGTGAGGATTTTCAACCACCTATATATATTCCCATCAAGGAGTTCGACTAAGCTAATGAGTCTTGAGAGATTTTTTTTATTTGCTTAAATATAAAATCATCCAACTCTAAGAAAGGTGTAAGAGAATTCGGTTAAGAAGAAAAGAAAAAGCAAGCGTTTTATTTTCGATAGTGCACTAGTAGCTTTTATATCAAAAGGCATTGTGCGCAACATTGAATTAGGTTCATGCGAGTTTTCGATCAAAAGATTGAGAACTCAAAAATGACCAAATGTTCTTTGCTTTTCTCTTGGAGGGTTATTGTGACTACCAAAAGAAAAAAGTTTTTGTTTTCCATCCTCAGATACACAATTCAAAGAAAGGGAGCCCACACTCTTAGGTGATTCATGTTCGTGATTGGAATTGAAGATCTTACGGTTTCAATTCAACGTAACATCAACCGTCACGTGAAAAAGGTACGATACATTTTTATTATATGTTAATTAATTAAGGGTTAAGGTTCTTTCTTTTAAAGGATTTTTTTTGAAATATACCAATCTATATTTTCACTTATGTCGGGCGTTATTCCCTACAAGGCCTTGCTTCCCCCGAGATGCCCACATGCCATCTCGGGGAGGCAGTAGGCTTGGGGCCATTTTGGTCTTTTTCCTTCTCTTTTTTCCTCTCTTTTAAATATCTCTTCCCTCTCACGTTTTCATTTGAAGAAGAGTGTGTGCAGAAAATTTTCTCTTAATTTTTCTCAACTTTCAAACCCCATAAATTTTTCGTTTTAACTCCGTTTTGAGTGATTCGAATTGGAAAGTGTTCATCCTTCAATTCTCTATCTTTTTCAAGATGTTTTGAGAAGTTTTGATAGCTGTTTTTGGTGGCTCTATACACAAAAATAGGACTGCACATTGTTGCTTAAGGTATTGAATTTCTTCTTGAGTTTTGTTCTTTATCATGTTCAATTACCTTGGGTTTTCTTCTTCAATACATGTATGTATATTGTATAAGGTTTAATTAGAGTTTTAGAGTCTTTTGAAGCTAGATCAAAATTGATTGAAACCTTACATGTTGAGTTAGGTTTTGATTTTGCCTACGTTTTCACATGTTTGGGATTATATTGTGCTAGCTTTGTATATAGGACCATTTGTGATCCTTAATTGATTGATTTTGATAAAAATAGCCCATACATGTGTTAGATTCATTTAATTGAATATATTTAGGAATAACACATTTGATTGAGTTCTTAGAGCTATTCTTGAGTTTAATTGAATATTGTGAATACTATAATCTCTAGGATTTTTGCTAGAAATCTAATTGACATTGTCATAAGATTTTAGCATATTTTTGTGTATGTGACTAAAACCTTGAATATGTGCATTGTGTTCATGCTTTGGTTCAAGTTTTAGTTTCATGAATGATTCTAGATATTAAATGAGTTTTTAGTGTTTTCACATGTTCTAGTTTTATCATTCATGTATAGTAACTATACTACATTTGTTTTGTGAACTTTCATGCATATGTCTAGTTCCCATATGATATGCTTGATCATCATATTCTATGTTGAGTGCTTGTTTGCATTTATGCATTCATTGATAACACCTAGGAAGTCCTTGTAAAAGGCATGAAGTCTTGGCTAGGACATGTGGTCCAGATAGCTAAGCAAGAAGTCTTGGTTAGGACATGAGGTCCAAACAATCAAGCAATGGGAGACTTTCTAGAGTCATGGGTGCCTTGGATATAAAGTAGATTTTTCATTGGTAGACCAGGGATATTAAGATGCGATGGAGTCCAATAGAGGGTGAGTCATTTGTTGACCGTTCTTGAGGAATTTCTAACTTTTTAACGGTGTTTGTTAGAGCGGACTCCAATAGAAAGTGAATTATTTGTTGATCACTTTTTAGGAATTTCCAATCTACCAATAGGGATTGGGTAAATGTAGATTCCAAAAAGATTGTCATTTATTTGTCACTTTTGAGGAATTTCTTATCTACTTTCCAATAATAAAAGTACCTGATGGTTGTATTCAACCCATGGATGTTTCCTCTACGAAGGTTTTACCATGTCAAAACCTAATGTGTCAATTCTTCCTATCCCTTTCATATATTTGTATATGTATGTTTGTATCTTGTTTTACAATCTTCATGTATAGATACTATGAAAAACAAGATTGTTGTAATATGTGATTCACAAGCACTTCAATTGATCAAAGTTGTAAATATCTTTGTATAGTTGTTTATGGTCATTCTTGTATCAAATACTTGTATACATCAAACAAAATTGAGGATGTAAGTATTGTTAGTTTTTATTTTTATTTGTTGATCTCTTCCACTAGCAACTTGTAAGCTTGTGTGATAATACATGGCTTGATAATTCATATTGTTTACTTTTATATGCTTTATTATCTCAAAAGTATTGTTACTCAAGTTAGCTAGAGGGAAAAACATAAGTTTGTTTTCAAGGGATTGAAAAAGGTGTAAAACCCTATTCTCCCTCATCTAGGTTAGCTTAAGGCAATTTAACCGCGTTTGTACAATTTCAATTGGTATCAAAGCAGGTCCTTAGACGGAACCTAATCAGATGTAGGCTACAAACTTGGAGTAATGGGTCTTCATGCATAGACCATTTTCGAAGGAGCATCGAACTCTAGGCATCCACTTCTTAAAAGATATAATGACTGGTTTTGGAAATTGAGGATGAAGGCTTACATCCGATCTATAGAGGAACAAGCATGGATGTTGATTGAGGAAGGTTACCATCCCCCTAACAAAGTGCTTGAAGGCAAATCTATAATTCATAAACCAAGAACCGAATGATATGTAAATGATTTTGAGTCGGCTACATGCATTATAAAGCCGTGAACGCCATTTTTTGAGGAGTGGATAGTAGGCAATTTTCCTATATCCAAAATTTGGAGACCGCCAAAGAAGCTTGGGATGTGCTTCAAGTGACCAGTGAGGGAACAAAGGTGATGAGAAAATATCTACTCCAAATGCTTACATCTCAATTTGAAATGTTGTTAATGAATGAGGAGGATAAGTTTGATGACTTCCAATTTTTGCTTTTGGACATAGCTAATCAATGCCTATCACATGGTGTTTCAATCTTTGGAGAGAGATTTATTGGAAGATCTTAAGATCTTTGCCCAAACAGTTCAAGGCTAAGGTGACATCTATGGAAGAGAGCAAGGATGTTGATAGCATGAGTGTCGACGAAATGCTAGGATCTCTTTAAACCTATAAGGCAAGCTTGAAACCTAAAGCTAAGAGTAATGGAGTATCTCTCAAAATCATCAATGAGGATATTGAAGATGATGATGAGGAGATGGCATTATTAGTTAAAAAGTTTAGAAAGTTTATGAGGAGAAATGCCAAGCCAAATGTCAAATCTTCTAAGGAGAAGAAAGTCAAGAAATCTTCATCTCCAAAGAATGAGAAGAGTGGTCAAGCCAAGAGCAATCACAAAGTTAAATGCTTCAAGTGTAAGAAGTGTGGTCATTATGCCTCGTAATTTCCAAATGAAAAGATAAATAACGGCAAAAAGGGTAGGCTATGGTGCTCATATATAGTGATGATGACTCAAGTAATGATGAAAGCTCTAGTGAAGAGTCTTTGAGTGAAGAAGAGTTAGTTAGCAACTTCGTTGCTTTCACGGCCTCTCACAACATACTAGAGGAAGGTTATCAAACATCTTTGAACAAGGAAGTTGATTCAAATCATCAGAGAGTTCTAGTTCTAAACCAACCTATCTTGAGCTATTGACTAAAGTGGAGAGTCTTGAAAAGGGGAGAAATCAAGCTTTGAGTGGGGTTGAAAAGAAGGATGATTTGATCAAATTGTAAGTAGATGAGTTTATGATGGTTTCTCAAGAGCTTCTAGGTGAAAAAGATGAAATCTTTAAGAAGATTAGAAGAATGTCCTTGAAAAGGAAAAGATCAATTTCTACTTTGAAGAAGAAGGAGATGGAATATATTGAAGAAATCGGCATTGCAAAAGAGGTCATTAAAGACTTAGTCAATGGGTCGATCGATATATCAAAAGTGAAGGATCTTACCAATTCTCAAGGTGGTACGAGTGGCTTAATAGTTAAGGAGAAGCTTATAGAAGCAACACTTCCTACAAGTAAGAAGAATGTTGAAGGTGACAATAAACCTCCTAAGAAGAAAATATCTAAGGCCAAAAAGAAGTTGAAGGACAATGTATCTCAACAAACTCTTACTATTGCTACTTCTACTTCAGAAGGTACAATCTCACATTTTATTCCCATTTGTCATTATTGTAATACTATAGGTCATATTAGGCCCCAGTGCTTTAAATAAATTGAACATTGCAAATTAGGGAATGCATCTAGAGATAATAAGATTGAACTTCAATTCAAGAATGCTAAGGCTTTAGAGTTTGAGAAGCATGATATAGTTACAAAGCATGGTAAGAATGTTTGGAGTAAGAAGAAAGAAACCTTGTTAAGCTTGACAAAGCATGCGATGGCTAATGGTGAAAAGAAGAGTATCAATGATATAATTGTAGATCAATTCATTGAAGGTCTTTACTCTCGTTTCAATATTATGGTCAAGAAAGATGTTGGTGATGTTTGTGTAGGTTCTCCCAAGGCCAAGTGGTTCAAGGGTGAGTGATCTAACCATTAGTTTAAGTTGCACATGTGAGATAAGCTTTGAGATTAGTGTCCAGTTGTGATAAATTTGAACTGGCTTGTTTTTTTTTTTGTTATAGCATGACATGAAATTGGCTATCTTACAAGATTTGTAATGATAGACAAAATTTGTTGGTTGACTTTAGAGAAGTTGTATCAATGAAATCTATATGGTGTTGTTTATGTAAAGACTTTTAGAGAAAGTCATTTTTATATGTGTTTGAGTTGAAGTGTTTAGTCTTTATTCTCTTGGGAAGACACACAAATAACTTGTTGTCATGAAGACAAACAAGCCAATAGAGCTCATAAAAGGGTGAAGGCTTTACATTGGATGAAAAAACTGGCTAAGGTATTCCTATATCCTAAAGCTTGCTTTCTAGTTTTTCATCTTTCGACTCTATATTTGTATTACATCATGTAGCATGTCATATTAGAGAACTAGTATAGCATTCTCATGGTCTTCATTGACATTTGCTCTTCTAAGATCTCTTAGTGATGATGTTCACGTTGATCTTAATCATGATGTATGATTATATGCTTGATTGTTGAGTGGTATATTTTGAAAAATATGAGCTTTATATTCTTTGAAAGCTATTCTCTTGAGAAGTAATGATCTTGAGTAAATCTCTTTATATTGCTCTTAGATCATGTGGTTGTAAGTCATAAAACTTGGTTTTCAAAATTGCATTTTTGCTTCTCTTGTATGTCTTGTTGAGTAAGTTGAGTTTGCAAATATGTAAGTCGTGGATCACCTTGAAGTCTTTTGACTAGTACATTTAAGATGACCTATGGTTAATATCCATTTTGATTCAACAACTACATAGAAATCTATGGCCACCTTCGTGAAAAGAGCTACATAATTTGGTTGTGAAGCCGCCCAATGTAGGAAAGGGCTATACCATTACGATGAGTGAAAGCCGTTATAAAGAGTATATGTTTATGTTGTAAAAAAAAATTGAAGAAGTGTTGAAAAGAATCAATAAAAAAATATTTGATCCAAAACCTATAAAGAAAATGAAGAAGGCTTAAAGGAGTTAAGTTATCAAAAAGTGCTTGGGTTGAAAAGTAGAAATGGGATGACGAGCCACATGCACACACTCGCTCAAATGTTGAGTTCTATTCTCTTAAAAGCAAAAATTCCGGATGATAATCGGTTTGACCTTTTATGGAAATGCTTAAGATGAATATATGTGGATGTGATTTGCATGTTGATTTTCAAATTGCTCTTTTATATATATTTGAAGCAAACTTCACACACACACACACACTTTGTTTATAAGTATTTGATTTTCTAGCAATTTTAGATGAATTATGAGAGATTGAAAATCTTGGTGTATCTTACACCTTGTACTCACAAGACTTAACTCTCAATGATGAGATCAACAACCTATGTGAATATATGAAAATAGTATAAATGCAATCAGTGCTAGGAAACACTAAATGTTTATCTAGAGATTTAAAGATGTCAATATATTCAAATCCTAGATATCAATATCTATATGAATACTCATAAAGACCTAACTAGATATAGATATGCAAGTCTAAAATCTAGTCATCAAACAAAGCCATATCAACACAAGTTATCATTAATTATGGCAAGGACAATAAATACAATCAAAAAATGTAATCAACAAGTCTTAATCAACAATATCTAAATGCAAAGCATATAGATTTAGATGGAGAGAAAATATTTCCTAAATGCAAGCTATCAACAAAATAACCCCAAACATGTCATAACTTCAACTGATAGACAATAAATATGAAGATTTGCTAACCTAAGCAATAAATGACGTGTCTTAACAAGCTAGAACAATAAATGAGCAAGGATGTTAGTTCTACTTACCAAGTAAAGACAATAATGAAGACCCATGCTTGAATGATGCTAGAGATACAAGATGAAGATGGGTTTTGGGGTTTGGAGAGTCAAAGAACAAAGCTTGAAGCTTTCTCTCTCTAAGGAAACTATTTCTCACACTAGAATGTGGAAATTATGAGTTCTATGTATAAATAGGGAATAAGATGAAGTATATATAAGGTCTAAGAGGAACGACATCACTTTGGGATAGATAAAAAACAATTTTTGGGTAAAAAAAATGATACTGTGCGCGGGTCTACTATGTTGGTAGGTACACACGCACCGGGAAAAAAACACCCAAGAGGATTTCATAGGTTATTACGTGTAGAACCCGTGCACTGGAATTCAACACCTCGGCCCGATTTTTAAGAGGCTCAAAACTTGACCAAATGACATCCAAAATTTTTAGATAATATACCGTTGGAAAGGTATGGAAGTCTACTTTCTACTCCAATTAACAAAACATGATTTGGATGAATATAGAAAAGTTATGGTCAAATGAGTGACCAAAGGTAAGATTTAAACAACAACAAGAACACCAAAGTCATGGAAAAAACCATGTGACTAAAGATCAAATCAAGAAAAGAATGAGACCATCTCTAATGGTCACTCACCGCATTACAACAAGCACACCATTGCACAAGCACGGACACAACAAAAAACCACACTTAAATCTAGAAATGAAGGGCAAGTGTAATTGTGAAGGAATGCACACATTAGAAATAAAAACAAATGCATAACAACTCAAATGCATGTAAGTGTGTTTGTGTGTGTGTGCAACAACAAAAGCATGTCAGTAGAAATGCATGAGATGTGAGTGTGTGCAACTAAAATCTCTTCAAAGAGAAATAAGCACAAGTGGAATACCTCTTAAAGTTCATGAGATGACCGAAAATATGTCTTCGAAAAAATCACACTTGGAGAACCTATGCTACCCGTTACACAATCATCCCCAATGTGATTTGTTATGAAATAAGCCAATAATAATTTAAGGTCCTTACGACTTCAAAAACGTTTAATAAACTTCGAACTCCGATCAACATTGAATATATATCATGTTATACAATAATTGATCTTGAAAAAACTTACAAGAATCACCCATCAGATAACAACTCTAATAAACTCCATATATATGTAAAATACCAAATCTCAACAGTTCGCAAGTATAACTTCATACAGAAAGGAGACATCTACATATAAAAATAATAATAAAGAAACCTTTTAATTAATAACGTGATTCTAATAACAACAAAAATAATAAAATATTTATATCCATTTCTAATCTCACTTCATGATTTCAAAAACATGTAAACCAAATCAACCCCATCTCTAATGATTCAAAAAAAAAACACAAAAGCATTGATCATAAATGGAGGCTGGGTTCAACATGAAAAAATGGATGCTTAGATCAACATTAATTCAAGCATTGATCATAATAGGTACGAATTTGAAGAATCCTAACACTAACAATTAAAAAACCGTAAAATCAGAGGATTTGTAGAGGGATTTCATTAAAAAAAAATGTATGAATCTGTTAAGCACACATGTAATCTTCAATTCAAATTAACAAAATCCATTTCGCCCAAAAATCCAAACCTAACCCTAACACTAGTCGATCTTCGGTCTAAAAGAGAGAACATGAGAGATTTTGTAACAAATTAAAGCATGAAAATGGATTGAAATAAGATTACATACTTTTTACAGTTGATTCTTGAAGATCTACCAGAGAATCAAGTTTTTATTGTGAGAGAAATCGATTTTTTTCAGTCTTTGGCGTACGATAAAGGAGAGAGAGAGAGAGAAAGAAGAGAGGGATGAGAGAAATAATAGTGTTAGCGTGAGATGATAGATAGAAGAAAGAGTTTCATTATTTCAGAGTTCAGACAAGAAATAAAAAAGTAAATACAATTTAGAAAATGAGGGGCAATTTTATCTCTTCAGTGTATTTATTGGTAAAAAAAACATTAAAAATACTAATTTGAGGTAAATTTAGAAAAAGCCCTTAACATTTTATATAAAAAGGGCTATTTCCTCACACGCACACACACACACACACACACACACACACACACACACACACACACACACACACACACACACACACACACACACACACACATATATATATATATATATAAGAAATTTTCAAGTCAGTACATACTGATATAAATTCATTAGTACGTTGTATGTGGACCATTAGATTTACAAACTTTAACTTAAAGTGTTTACACTTGTTAAAACTTCTCCACATCTGTGGTCCATATAAAACACACTAATGTAAGTTAAGAGAAAATGACTATATATATATATATATGGGCAGGATCCATGATCCCATTTTGTACATAATTTTTGACACAACTTCTCAGCCATTAGATCTTACTTCTTTCGATGTATAGGATTTAGTTACTTTATTCTCTATTTTATCTTTCCTTATTGAATACGGAAACCGTCTCTCATCTATTTAATACTATATCTCTTAAAAAGATTATTATTTTATTTAATTCTCTCAAATTTTTTATTTTATTTTTTTGTCTTTTATTTCTAACTTCCTTTACATGCTTTATTTTCCTTTCCTTTCTTTTTCTATTTTACTTGAAACCATTAGTTTGACTTTCATTCTTTAGTTTTTAAAATATTTGTTTTTTTTTCTATTCCTTTTTTTACTATTCTAATTTCTCTATAACATCATCTAAAACTTGAAACTTTATCGGTGCAATCACTTACTTTTTTTTTTCTCTTTTTTTTCTTTTCCTATTTTAGCATTTCTTATTTCATTAATTTCCATGGTGTAATTTTGTAAAGTTGTACGATACAATTATTTTCACTTGTATTGGTCTTGTTAATATATTTGTAAAATTGAACAACAACATCATATATGACTTGATCTATATTGGTATTTGTAAATTAGAAACTAGGTGCAATAAGTAATTCAATGGAAAACTACCGATGAACACATGATTTAATCTATACTGGTATTGTAAAATAGAAATCGACTTGTTATATTCTAGAACATGCCTTGCTCTATTTTATAACCACGGTACAAAATTTATATATTTCTAAGTTTATATATTTATCTGCATTTCTAATAATGTAAATAAAATTCGATATAATCAAAATGAATTAGGATCATTTCCGTTTACCATACGAAAATTCGAATTCCAGTGGAAGCGGGATCGAACACCTGAAACTGTACCACCGGTCGGAGGATGATAACACGATCAGAAAGTCCTCTCTAATCACAATGCAAGAACCCACACTCTGATTGTGGATGGGAGAAAATTCTATAGATTTTCTCCACATATCTGACTTGTGTTTATTACTCTGTATATTGTGTCTCATTGAACACTTGTACACAAACATTGTTTTGCACCCTCTTTTACACGTTATTGCACACAAGCAATAGATTCCCAGCCACACCAAAAAAATACTTTGTCTTTGCATTGCACATATAATACTTGCAATATCAGACAATTCATGCATATACACAATACACGTTGTTCTCTGTTGTGTATTCTTACTATATTTATCAACCAGTTTCTAACACTTATATATATATAGCATAAAACTGCTCATGCAGTCATACAAGTTGGTACATGGGCTTTGCATGTATTGGGCTAGGTTGCTTGGGCTTTGCATATATGCCATGGGCTAGGGTTTGGCCCACTTGGGTGTAAAATGGATCTCCAACCCATACCCAAATATACTAACATCTCCCACTCGTACAAGTGTGGCCAACACAGTTAAGTTACCACAAGTCCATCATAGGTGCAACCTTATTAATCAACATCTGCCACTCCCAAATGGTGTAAGATGTGATATATACAGAGGAGACTTTAAAACATTTAAACACAAGTATTATCATCATTATCAAAAGTGTTCATACGGGTAAAAGCATTGTGTGACCTTTGAACAATCAATATATATATATATATATATATATATATATATATATATATATATATATATATATATATAAGGGAGCTAACAATCTCAAATGTAAATTCTCTATTTACAAGAGATAATTTTGTTCATTATTGTATCCTAGATTTAATTTATAGTTTTTATCAATCTAAAGCATACTTAATCCCTCAAAAGCTATGCTTGACTTTATCACATTTCATGTATTCACAATTGTAACAAATACAATTGGTCGACCGGTGAATACATAAGTCAGATAAAAATTCATTAAATCTTCCCATTTCATCTCTATCTCTCCGTCTCCAGAACAACTACTACCCTAGACGTGCCCCATATGTTGAATTATCACAGCCATAAAAATAACACGCTAAAGGTGCTAACATTATCCTGTCACTTCAAGATAGAGTGAATGGTCATAAGGACACTATTTGAAGTTAACGTAAAACTTCAGTATAACTTACACAATGAGGAAGCAGAGATTCATTTTCTCATTTTCCACATCGGTCACAAATAGCACACGTGGTATGAAACACGTGTTACAGTGAATTTCATTCTAAATAAGAATGCATATGTCTTATATTATTCGTTGTACAGATCTTAGTCTAGTCACAACTATCGTGACTAACCCGAGTTCTCAAAAGCTCGCCTTTCTCTAGTGCCACATTAAGATCTCACATCTGGCTTGAATCAGGTATCAATAATAGTGGGAACTATCATGATCGATTCTAAAATATATTAGTATATTTATTGTGAACCTCATCTTGACAAAGTCAATGCGACATATTCATATATACTAGCTCTGCGAGAATATATCCTACATATTCTCTAATATATATGTGTCTCATCTCAGCTTGCTATCTCGGCAACTGAGGCGACCGCACGTGTAAGAATGCTGGTCTAAACCTGACGACATATTTCTATTACATTATGTGTGTAATTATGCTAGCATTAAGAGAAAATTTCCTTACTATTAAATTTATATCATAATCCTCTCGATCTAGGATTATATTGGTATACATTTACCAATCTTGTAGCATAATTTCTATTGGGCCTTATACATATCACAATGTACACTTATTAGTTAGTCGTACTTTCAAGGTATGTCATAATCCTCTTGACAACATCTCAATGCTGTAATCAAGGATTATATTGGTGTCCACTCACCAATCTTACAACGTAACTAATGATAGACTTTATACATATAATAATATACATGAGACTCTGTATGGTACTAACATAAAGAACTTGTAATTAATAACTTGATCTTATGGAGTTTCAATGTATACATTGAGGATAAGAGTTTGTAATTTCAAAATAGAAGTATCTATGAGCCTATAATTGCTCATTTCGAATCAACTATTACTCCTAATATATATAAGCCACAATGCTCATATAAAATCTCAAAAAAAAATTGAGAATTACCATTTCATTATGGTTTTACAAACTCTTCATTATGGTTTTACAAACTCTTCATTATTTCTTAGCCAAGACATATAGTCCACATATATAGATAATATAAAAATTATCCTTAACCTATTTAGTGTACTTACCATGGCTATCTTTAGTCATCTTTAATCCATAAGACATTACAGTTTGATGAAACGAAAGATACCACTTTCTAAAGGATTGTTTCAAACCATACATTACGTAAGCACAATTATGCTCTCTTGGTCATTTGAAACAAAAATTCACAGGTTATTCCATGTAAATCTCTTCCTCTAGTTCTCTATCGAGAAGTACAATCATTATATTCATCTGATGTAATTTCAGGTTCAAATATGTGACCAGTGCTAGAATAAGGCATTTAGAAGAAAACTTTACTTCCAGAGAATAAGTTTCTTCATTTGCGATTAATAGTGCCTTATACCTCTCATTAGTACTTTCCACCTTACATATGACATATGTGGAACCATACATTCATAATGGTCTAATGACCAAGCGGTAAGTGAACCAAGTTCCGGACATGATCACTTTTCTAGACTCCCTTTACCCTTCCATTGCTTTCAATTCACTTAGTAGATAGTAGTGATAGCTCAATTCAATAATCTTTGGCTCATCACTATCAAGCAAAGTAATTATCAAAACTTCCCTTTCAATCTCCGAAAGATGAAATGGGATAATTTGGTGATTATGTCCACGAGTTGGTAAATTATTACAGTGACTGATTTAACAGTTGTTTCATTCCCACTAGGGATGAAAGATCCATGAGGATTTCTACTCCCACTAGGGTGTAGATTTCCACTTCCACTTCCACTAGGGATGAATGATCAAGTTAAATTTTAATTTACCGCCACTCGCATATTAACACAAATCATCTAATCCTAAAAAATATTAGATATCTATATTAAATTCACTTCTACTAAGAAATTCATTCTCTAATAATGATATCTTGTGATTTAAATTCATTCACACTTCTATCTAATTATACACCATCATTTATTTAATCCTTTGGAATGCCCAGAGTATCAAACAAAGATACAACTTCTCTTCTTGCATCCAATTTCTCATTTCTATGTGATGGATTATAAACATAATCTACATACCTCAGGGTTGTAGATTAGTCAGACCAGGCTACCTACATGTCCCGAATTCATATGGTGTAGAAGTGTTTGATCAAATGGAACATGATTAAGAAAGTAGGTTGCAATTATCATATCTTCTAGTAAGATACTAAATAATTCACATGCACCATCACATACTTAACCATTTCCAACAGTATTTAATTCATTCTTTTCACTACACAATTTGTTGTGAAATTCTAGGAATAAATAAATATCTTTTTATATCTTTCTAACTAAACAATTCCTTGAACCGTTCAGAAAGATATTTACGTACTTGGTTTATTCTTTAAACTTAAAAATTTATCATCTAATATGATCCTCAACCAAACAATCTGAATGCAATCCAATGCTTTCGATTTATAAGAGATCAAATAGATATGACCGAGACGTCTAAAGATATTAATGAATATAACTAAATATGAAATTTCAATTTAGTCTTTACACTCATTCAATCACAAATGTAATTATGAATTAGTTGCAATGGAATTCGTGATCTAGCTCCTTATTAAATGGTTTTCTAGTTGTTTTGCTTGCCAGATTGTTTGCATGATATTTAAGATGAATAAGTTCAATTAGTCCTCTCTGACTAATATACTCATTCTATCTAGTCCAACATGACTTAATCTAGCATGCCAATATATCATCACCATTACCATTGTAATGATTGAAAAATCAAACCAAATTATAACCATCTTTACTGACGTATAATTCTATAAAACCATTAAACTATCAAGTACCATATGAATATAATTTGCTAAAATAATATTCATATAACCATCATGATCATTAATGATAACCCGAATCAATGAGGATAACCATGGATATTAAAACCCAGTTAGATCTCAAGTGTATATTAGAACATCATGGAGTCTAAATTTTAAGTTACCATGCAAACCCAGTTTGTAGGTACTAAAGTCCAAAAAAAAAAAATGTTCTAACACATGTACACCTTGTCTCTAATAATCTAACTATACTCAAAGTGAGCTTTACAGTTTCTTGTTGTATGGTATGCCTTTACTTATCTATCGTCCACAAAAGACGAGATTCAAAAGAAAATACCTAGCTAGAAACATAAGCATAACTTAAAGAATTCTTGAGTTTGGGTTTTTCTCTTTTCGAATCAACGTATTTATGAGTGAAAATGACCCAGCTTGTCACGACGTCAATAAGCTATTTTAGTTTTGTCCTTCCTCAATTCATTATCCCTAAACTTCTTGTATATTCCGATCTAGGATTAAGTGGTTATGACTAGATTCTCTTTTCCTTTTGGAAATAACTATTTCCACTAATATATCGTGGTACCTTACTCTAGCTTTTCCAACCTTATAGATCTATTAACTCTTCGGGAAAATTTTATTAAAAGACTATCCACTGCATCTCTCCACATAAAAACACGAGTCATTGACAATGACTATATGTCAATAAAAGATTCATGAAATCTTCTCCATTAAGACATATGAGATAACACAGATTTATTCTAAAAAAAATTCTAACTCATTTAGAAAAATTTGTCTTTTAATAACCTTATACATTTCCAATGTATATTCTAATCAAACTTCTTTTTCCCGATTGCATAATCAATTAGACGAAGAATTTTAAACGAAGGTCTTTCAATAGACATAGCTCCCACTGAAGCTAAATTTCGGTGGCCAAATTTTTTACAGGAAAATTCCATGATCGTTAGAAAAAAAACAATGCTAAAATTCCCGCTGGAAAAATCCACGGTGGTCGAAAATGCCATAGGAAATCATCATTGAACCCGCATCGAAAACTGTTAACGAAAACCGCACCTGAGACCGACATCAAAAACCGTGCCAAAAACTGTACCTAGAAACCGTCACTGAAAAACATACTGGAAACTGTCATTTGAATCCACACCAAAATATTTTGTCACTTGAATCCGTCTTATATAAAAAAAATCCCATCCGGAATTTATAGGACATTAATTCAGCTCCCATTAGAGTGAAACAAATCGATGGAATTAATAAATAAATAAAAAGTGAAAAAAAAAATTATAAAAAAAAAATTCTATTTTTTTATCGCTGGAAAACAGCCACCGGTCACCGGAAAACCAATTATGGTCACCGGAAAAACCGTCTTTGGTCGCCGGAAAATAATTTATTTGACGTCGGAAAAAAACGTCGGAAAAAGTCACCGGCAGTAGAAAAGGTCGCTTGAAAAATGCCAGCCAGATTACCGGAATCAGGAATCGGTCTGGTTGATGATGATGTGGCGTGATGACGTTGCAACCGGTAACTGTTTAGGATGTCTGAAACCGTCATCGAAAACTTCCCCGGTGGTCGGAAACCGTCAACGGTTTCTTTCACTCACATGGATGCCACATGTCAAAGTGAGAATGGGCCACTTGTCACAAAAGACAAAAAAAACCACGTGTCATCTTCTGGTGTGTCCTCGTGTCAACACCAGAACCACTTATGCATGGTATTCCAACGCTCACTCGCACCGGAGGAGAGTGAGACGCTCTCCCCATCTTCCCAGACTTTTCCAATCATGGGACCACCACCATCCGACTCCAAAATTAATTTTAATTCCATTTATGCCCTTAATTACAATGTTTGGGTTAGGGGTGAAACACACTCTCTGCTCATAGGTGCGTGGAACATGTTCTTCATGTTCTTCACCCACATTCAAGTACAAAACAATTTCCCAGAATTTAATCAACTATATGAAATTTCGAAATCGTTTTTCTCCCTCGTTTCTCATCCAAATTATGCAAATGTCCTATCGTTGGAAAGCTATCGAAAGGCTCTATCTAATGGTACCATGATCGCAGAGAAACAAAAAAAATGACAATAAAAATCGAACCCCATAACAGTCACGGGTTTCGTTTTTAATTCTTCAAAATTCTCTCAATTTTTAAGATATAACATGACAATAAAATCCAGAACATATAATCACATATATATGTATACAATCATGCCATCTAAAGCGCAATAGAGCAAGTGTGTGGTGTTATGCCATTATCGAATTGTGAAGCATTCAAAACGTGAATAACAATGCCTAAATATGACATTTCTACTAGAATACAGTCACAATCAAGCTCTGATACCAATGTATATAAATTTCGATATGATCAAAATGAATTTGAATCATTACAGTTCACCATACAAAAATCCGAATTCCAACTGAAACGGGATCGAACACCTGAAACTGTACCACCGGTCGGAGGACGATCACACGATCGGAAAGTCCCATTTGATCACAATGCAAGAACCCACACTCTGATTACGGATGGGAGAAAATTCCACAGATTTTCTCCACATCTCTGACTTGAGTTTATTACTCTGTATATTGTGTCTCATTGAACACTTGTACACAAACATTGTTTTGCACCCTCTTTTACACGTTATTGCACACAAGCAATATATTCTCAGCCACACCAAAAAAATACGCTGTCTTTGCATTGCACATTTAATACCTGCAATATCAGACAACTCATGCACATACACAATACACGTTGTTCTCTGTTGTGTATTCTTACTATATTTATCAATCAGTTTCTAACACTGATATATATATAGCATAAAACTGCTCATGCAGTTATACAAGTTGGTACATGGGCTTTGCATGTATTGAGCTCGGTTGCTTGAGCTCTGTTGCTTGAGCTTTGCATATATGTCATGGGCTTTGCATATATGTCACGGGCTCGGGTTTGATCCACTTGGGTGTATAATGGATCTTCAATCCATACCAAAATATACTAACAAATAAATAAATTGAAGTTGAAAATTATTCACTAAAATCAATAATCCATTAAAGTTGTTCAATTCTTAAATTCGTAAAATAATACATGTTGATAAGTCTTCCCATTCCAAGTTTTTTTTTTAATTTATGAAGATAATAAAAATTAATTAGTCGATGCTAATCCAATGAAATAGAAAAAAAAAACAAAGAAAGGGAATGGAAATGATTAAAGAACCAAGAGTGAAAGCCACCAAAATGATGAGATGGAATTTATATATATTTTTATATATTCTATTATCAATTCTAACATGAGTCATTTTATTTAAATATGTATATATATTCTATTATCTATTTGTACATTAGTCATTTTATTTAAATACTTTAACTTGATTATAACATTTGTCAAAACATCTTTTTAATCCATTGACTCATATAAAAGTAACAGATATCGAACTGACAATAAAAAGATTATATATATAAATTTTCAAGTTATTACATACTGATATAAATTAGTCAACGTTTTGGATATAGATCATTGGATTTACATAATCAATGGTATACATGCAATCTATTAATATAAATTATATCATATTAATTAATTTAAATGCCGGTTATTTACGGGTCTAGAGTCTAGACCTATGACCGGTCATAATCGATTGGTTTGTTTTTGAGTAATGTATTAATGTGGTCCCATCCCAGCGTCACTATATGCTCGCCACATCGTCCAGGTACAATCCGGCCCATTTAGCCAACCCAATTTGGAATTAGGGTTTGAGAAACCCTAATGCTGAGGCTATAAATATCAGACTATATTCTTCACAAAGTCCTCACACTTATTCCCCATTGTCCAAAATCGTGTAAGATGGCGTCGATTATAACTGATTACCGGCGCTCTATGCAACAGTATGCGCTGCGTATGAGCCGACGCGACAACTGCTCCTTTTCTGCTAATCAATGAAGAGATTTTCATTTCTTTGTCATTTACTTCTAGCAGATTTTGATAAATTTTATATTCAATTGTTGATGGGCGTGATGATTATTTCCCCGATGATCGAAGATGATTAAACTGAGCGAATATTTTCTCTGATTTCAGAGAATCCAAGCCAGAATTCTGATCCATCTTCTACTTTTTTTTTTGTTTTTGTTTTTTTTTGTTTTTAAATCATTTTTCAACTCAAAAGTGTTCAACTGTTTTTTTTTTTGGATAAATGGAGGTGATGATTATTTCCCCAAATGATCGAAGCTGATTAAACTGAGCGAATTTTATTTCTCTTTATTGAGAATCCAAGCCAGAATCTGATCCATTCTTTTTAAATTGTTTTAAAAAAAAAACAAATTGTATTCAAATAATTTACTAATTGTTTTCAATTAATGAAAGTGATATATATTTTTTTAATGTTTAACTATTGTTGTTTGTAACTTTGTATTGATTTGAATAAATGGAAGTGATGATTATTTCCCCAAATGATCGAAGTTGATTAAACTTAGCGACTTTTAATTCTCTTGATCGAGAATCCAAGCCAGAAATCTCATCCATTTTTTCTTGGTTTTAAATTTGGTATGTTATATTTGTTTATATATGTATTTTTTGAAATAAAAGTAATAAGCGGAAAACAGTGAGATTGAAGCAATGATTATTTCCCCATATAATCGAAGTGATTAATGTTGCTTTTGGAAGAGTTTTTTTAAATTGATCTTTTAGGAGTAAGTTTCCGTTTGGATTTTTTTTAAATAGATTTTTTATAAATAAATCTTTTACTGTAGATATTTTATAATTAGAGTTTTGAATAGGATAATATTTATCATTTGGTTGTTAATTTTTTTTTTTAAATAGTAAGTTTATCGATATATTTAAAAATTATTTTAAATAATAGAATTATACTATATTTTATAGTGTTATTAAAAAAGTTTAAAAAGATATATTTATAAAACTCTAAAATTTGAACTCTTTAGGTTGACGTTAATCCGGTTTTTTATAATTGTCTAAAAGCTTTACCGAATATCAACAAGACGATACAAAATTTTTTTAATCCCTTCCAAATGGGTACTAAACTGAACTATTTTTCTCTCTTCCGAGAGTCCAACCAGAAATCGGATCTATCAATTTTGTTATAATTTCACTTCGAGAGTCCAAGCTAGAATTCTTCTGCAATGGTCGGTAATAGAGATCCATCTAGGATCGCCTTTGCTGGTGGATCTCCACCGTTGATTATAGTTTTTTAATTTTCTTTTTAATTTTTTTACTGAAGGAGGAATTATAGTTTGATCCCTATCTTTTAAAACCTCGTTACTTTTTTATATTATACTTTCATTGATTTAGAGCATTTTCAATGCGTGTCAATATTAAAATTTAGTATAGAGTGTAAAGCGTTCTTTTGATGTAGTGTTAAATATTGTATTAAATTTTATATAGGCTATATTATATAGTATATGTCAAATTTGGTATGATAATAAATGTATATTTTTAATTATAAAAATACTCTTATATAAATTTTTTAAATATTTAAAATAATTTAAATTTAATATACATTAATGATATTTCGATCAAAATCTATTTTATCGGACCATCATTTAGTATTTTAATGAATCTATTAAAAGTAAATGATGATTTTTATAATTTTAATTAATAAAATAACAAAAATAACATATTAAATATAACTGTGTATTGGAGTACAATATTAAATTATTATGTCAAATATAATATTTTATATTTTTTTTATATCAAATTTGATATTGATAATAAGATATATATCGAAGATATTCTTATATGTTATTTCTGTATTATGGTGTTTGACTGTTAATTTAATAAATTGCTTTAAACAGATGAATTAAAAAATAAAAAGAAATTTAATCTTCGACATCCACCTCATTAATAAAAGTGTTTTTCCATACAAAATTAATGTGCTAAATTGTACTAATTTTAAGTCCAATAGTTGAAATTGAATTTGGATCTTCTTCTAAATTAAACTTTATCTAAGGGTTTGTTTTGGTTTCAGTTTAGAATTTTTAAAATTGAAAATTAGAACTTTCAATAAGAATCTGTTTAGTTATTATAGAAAAGATTGAGAGGTGCTTTTGATGTTCTCTCCACTATTGTAGAATATCAAATTTATTCATATCATTATCTCCTATAAACTTAAAATTGGTACCGAGATAAATTTTGATCTCATCATACGAGACCGAACTTGATGAAGAAGAAGAAGAAGAAAAATCTCGTAATCTTTTGATCTTTAAGTGCAGACTTTGCCCCTAACACTCCAGAAGATCGAGTTTGGAAGACATTTTTATTTTGTGAAACACTAATATTCAATGATGGACCATAAATGCTACGATATTTATCATAACTGATAAAATAATGTTTTAATTGTAGCACAATAAGTATTAATTTCTAATTGTATATCTAAACATTTATAATAAAGAGTTAAATAATCTGTCAATGCATCTAGTTTACAACATAAGCAGGTAAATAATTGAAAACTCCTTATAATAGTAACTTTTTTTTTATAGTTTCAATGTATGCCTATAATTGTATATCAGATGAACAGTCAGCAAATGACTTTGCCCCTAACACTCTAGAAGATCGAGTTTGGAAGACATTTTTATTTTGTGGAACACTAATATTTAATGATGGACCATAAATTCTACGATATTTATCATAACTGATAAAATAATGTTTTAATTGTAGCACAATAAGTATTAATTTCTAATTGTATATCTAAACATTTATAATAAAGAGTTAAATAATCTGTCAATGCATCTAGTTTACAACGTAAGCAGGTAAATAATTGAAAACTCCTTATAATAGTAACTTTTTTTTTTATAGTTTCAATGTATGCCTATAATTGTATATCAGATGAACAGTCAGCAAATGCATCAGGAATATTACAACCCTCAATAATAAATAATTGAGTAGTAGGATAATAAAACCTGACAAATTGTTAGTAGTACTATTAAATTTTTTTAACAAATTATAAATTTTTGTACAAATATCCCAATGGTGTACATAAATATTGATTTGACTAACATTATATTGCATAAAAGAAACTAATAAATCCTTATATTCATAACTTTCAAAAATCAATTTATAAGCAAAGTTCCAACTTGTTGGAACATCACGAGAAAATCTAACCTGTCTGTTTACAAAATCTTACCTATGTTTTCATAACATTAGGATGTTTCCACAAATATGAGAGGGTCTCTTTAATGGGTTTAATAAAAGCTTGAAGAATTTTCAAACCTTTTTGAACGACATGGCAAGCACATCTATGATGAAAAAATTTACTATTAAAATAAGGCTTGTATAATTCAATTAAAGCAGGAATAGCTGCCGTATTATTAGAAGCATTATCAAAACCAATTGAAAATTTTTTGCTTTCAACTTTATACTCTTCAAAAATGATTTTCATATTTTTATAAATATTATCAGCAGTATGTGCATCATTAAAAACTCTAAATGTAAGAATTCTTTTTTGTATTGTCCATGCTTTGTCCATATAATGACAAGTTACACCCAAGTATGAATGCATTCGCCAATGGTCAGTCCATATGTCAGTACATACGGAAACACGACCTATATAGTTTGTAAAATATTTTTTCAAAATCCTTTTTTTCTTTTTATAAATATCATACATTGTACGCGTGCGAGTGGTCCTAGGGACACGACATGCAGCATGATTTAATTCTTTATGACAATATTTAATAAAACCAACTTTTTCACCAAAACTAAAAGGTAAATGTTCTAAAACTACCATATTAGCTAATTCTTCTCTATTAGCTTGATCACTATATTTAAATAATTGAGTGTCAGGGGTAGAAAACCTGGAAATTTGAGATTGTGCATTCCCCTTTGCAAGTTCTGCTGGATAACGGGTCGTAATATGCTTCCTATATGTGCCGTATCCTCCAGATTTAGTCCACTTGTATTCTTTATGGCAGTAATTGCACACCACCCAACATGTTCTATTCGGTTTCGTAACTTTCTTCATATGGAGAACGAATATATCAGATTTGAGCTGTTTCTTATCTTTCTCTACTGCCTCTTCAAAATTTGGATATGCAGTAAAATCGGGTATATTTTCTGATTAGTTTGTCATATTACCAGGGCTGGGGCTAGGGCTAGGGCCACTAGGCTGGCTAGAATTGGGTTCAGAAATTATTAAAGGGGGATTTGGATTGACTGGATAGTTTAGAGATTCAAGATAGGCTTACCGTTGCAGGAACTCATGGTAAGCAGTGTCATCAAAACCGATATTATCCGGCTGGACCGGATCTGGCTCCGACATACGACCCTTACCGGTCCTGGAAACGGAATGCCTTGGTGGAATGTCTCTTACTCCATTTCCACTCCACTTCCACTTGCCATCGAAAAAAATATTTTGTAAAAAAACTCTTCAAAAAAATTAAGATAAATGGATGAAATTAAAATTAATTTTTTTTTTGGAAATATATTTTGAAAAATTGTTGATAAAGATTTTTAAATGATTTTCAAAAATAATAATTGCAATACACTAAATATAAACAAATAAATAATTGACTAATTGAAGAGAATTAGGAGAATTGAGATTTGAGAGAGAGTTGAGAGAGCTATTGTATGAAAAGAAAAAAAAATTGAGCCATTGGAGCCTAACGGCTTTTTTTTTTTTTTTTAAAAAAATTCAAATTAAAAAAAAATTCAAATTAAAGGCCAGGAACCGGAACCAAACCGTCGGTTTCTGGCCCGTTTTTTCAGAGGAAGAATAAAAACCGAACCCCCCCCTCGCGCACGGTTTCGATTCCGGTTCCAGTTTCAATTCATTTCACACGGTTACGGTTCGGTTCGGTTCCACGGTTCGAACCGAACCGTGGTCATGTCTAACCTAAGGTGGAGCCCGACGAAGTCAGATCGAGCTCCTTACACCGAATCAAGAATCCAGGAGAAGTTTGGTGCAAGACGAACCAGGCTCCCCAATGTCTAGATCACCTCGCAAACTCTCTAGAAGCCCGCCATCCTCTCCAAGAGAGACACATTAAGCACCAGGCTGGCACTATATAATTACTCCATCTCGACAAGGGAAGATTCAGACCTATCTGAATAGGTAGCAGGAAGCTCGCTAAAGCCCCGTTGCCACCAAAGGATGTTCACGGAGTCATCCTAAGCTCCAAGGGACTTGGAAAGGTAAGACAGCTCCTAATACTAAGGCCAGAGCATGGATCTACCCCACCTTATGAGACAACGAACACCATACTCGACGACCTATATGAAAAATCACGCCATGAATGCACACGAAATCATATCTACACTCCAACGAACATTAAAACACTGTATACGTGTAGGGCAAGTGATTGAGTCCAAAGAGGAAACAAACTTACCTCCACCAAAGATATTCCCGAATCCGTTATTAAATCGAAGTCAATGACTTTCAAATAAAAGATCCCGCCCGATAAGAAGGAAATAGATTCAGAGAATCATGGCTGGAGATTCACAAGTTTAGCCTACTTGGACCATGTATAAATATGCCCAACGTTAACGATGAAAAGAAAGGAAAAGAGAGAGAAGGGGGATGAGGAGGAGAAATTCGACTCCTGCCTAAATTCTATGATCAGAACACGACCATCGTTATTTTCCACTTCTCGACAGGCCCGAGGTGGCCACCCTATTGTACCCCAATGAGATTGAGAATATTTGAGAGGTTTTTGCGTACGATATTTGTGATTAATAACAAAGCCATATTACTATCTCCTTTCTCATTGCGTTAGCACTCGTTTTGATTACCACCATTGATTCGAGCAATCCAGGTACCAAAGGTACCAAACCCCGACCACCACCTCCGTGGTAGTGGTCCTGAGGGTGTTAATTAGAATTCCTCATCTCGAGTAAATTTTTCGTTAACACTTTTGCGCCGTCTGTGGGAACCCCACACAATTATTTTTTACATTTACGAGTTTGTTATTTTACAGTGATTATGAGGCTTCGGCCCTCTCAAGGACTGCCTGAGAGTTTGGGACATCAGTTTGCCCATTCGACCAAGAAAGGTAGAAAAAGGGAAAGAAATCCAAGCATCACAAGCCAGCCTCATATTAGCCAGACATGGAGCGGGCTCCAACCCCTTTGACGATGAACCAAGCTATGATCAACAAGCATGCAGCGGCCATCGTGGAGAATGTCCGCATCCGTATAGATGCAGAAGGAATTGATCCTCAACTGGCAAATCTTGGTACCCGATGAGAGGCTAGCAGACCCACTGCCAGGCAGCATGCCTTCGATCGGATGGGTCTCCCTCCACCAATTCATGCATACAACAAGACAGGCCCTACAACTTCCATCCAGGATAGGTTGGGACCCGTGCCCCCAGTCCTAGATAGGCCGACCTACTATCAGCCAAACATGTCAAGTCAGCAGCCAACGCTCCGCCGAGGGCACCTCATAACCCTCATCGATCGGTAATTTCAAGAAGCAAACACCGAGCTGAAGCCGGTGGTAGTAGAAAAATTGTGCAAGCAGAGCCCACCCCCGAGGGTAACAAAGTGGAAAGATCCAGCTCATCGGGGAGATCTGACAACGAAAGCTGCCAGGTCGATTCCGAGAGCCACGAAAATAAGCATCTGAAGGACTAGCTGACTAAAATGCAGAAAGAGATCTAACAGTTAAAAAGAGGAAAAGGTAAGAACGTCAAAAATGATCCCCAAATTGAGATAAATGCTCCATTTACCAGAAGGATTTGGGAAGCAAAGCTCCCACTGAAGTATAAAATGCCTTCAGATAAATTCTCTGGCACGAAGTACCCTTTGAGCCACTTAGAGAGCTTCGTCCAACAGAGGGAGGTCCATAATACAACTAGAGCCACCATGCACCAGATGTTTCCTACAACTCTGATAGATTATGCCAAGACCTGGTTCAGAAAGCCCCCTTGGTAGTTGGACTCCTTCACAAAGCTGTCAACCGACTTCTGCTCTCAATTTCAGGGTGTTAAACCTCATCCCAAGGATCCTATCCATCTGCAGTATGTGATCCGGGAGAGAGGAGAAACCCTTCGGGCTTATGTGGAGCGGTTCCACATGGAGGTCATCCAGATGGGAGTCTTCACAGAGAAGGAGACCCTGGCCAATTTTGGTAGAAACCTGTGGGCAGGAAAGCTATTCTGATCATTCGCCAAGTACGCGCTAGGAACCTATCAATAAGCTTACTATCATGCTCTGGAGCATATAGAGATCGAGGAATAGCTGAAAAGTCAAGTTGGAACATGACGACAAGAGAGCGGTGAAGTGCCAAAAGAAGTAGGTGCCTAAGCTGGCACCGGTTTAGAGAATTTAGAACAATTCCCCTAACAGGTCGACATACCATCCTCCCCTGTTTCAACCTCAACGAGATAGTTTTCCAACAAGAAGAACTCTTTCCTCTTCTACAAAGGAGGTAGCTCTCGTAACCCGATATGAGAGGGGGTTCGACCATTACACCCATCTGAATGCATCCCAGGAAACAATCTACCTCGCCATCCGAGATAAAGGGTTACTGAGGAAGCCGACACCTATGAAAGCTCCAGCCGATGCCAGGAACCAGTACAAGTACTGTAATTTCCATGAAGATATCGGGTATAACACATCAGAGTGTTACAGCCTACACAACCAGATAGACGCTCTGGTAAGCGGAGGATGCTTGGTAGAGTTCTTACAACAAGTCAAAGATAACATCCAGACAGGGAAGAAGGTGCAAGCAGAGATCCGGGTAGACGAGGAGAAGCGAAGAGGTAAACAGAAGAATTTGTTGTAGCAAATCCAAATCATCCATACTATCAGTGGAGGTCCTACCTTGGTTGTATCCTCAAACAATGCCTAGAAGAACCACATAAGGAAGATTCCCCATATGGAGGGAGGCCAAAGCATTTTCAAGCTAGAACAGAGCATTGCTAGCACGTCTTAGCCAGCTTAGATTATATTCTCCGAGACAGACGCCTACAACACTGTTCAGCCCCACGACGATCCTTTAGTGTTCATGGTACAGATTGCCAAATGCGAGGTCCATCACATGCTTATCGATTCTGACAGTAGTGTGGATGTCCTCTTCAAAGATACTTTGGAGAAACTTAACTTGAAGCAGTGGTGCTATAATAGCTGCACCACTCCTTTGTATGGGTTCACAGGTGATTCTGTCATGCCAGTGGAATCAAAGACACTTCCCATGATCGTAGAAATTGCACCCCTCAAACAGAACATAATGACAAACTTCATTGTAGTCGACCTTCCAACAGCCTACAATGCAGTACTAGGAAGACCATTTCTATCAGCCATCATGGGAATTTTGTCTGTCTACCGTAACACCCTGAAGTTTCTAGTCTGCAACCGAGTAAGCGAGGGACATGGTGACCAGCTAGCTCTCAGGAAATGTTATGTGGTCTCTTCTAACCCGACAGTGCTGGCAAGACAATTCTCACAAGTGATAACAATCTGAAGCCAGAAAGTATCAGGGATGAACCAGGAGGATTCAAAACCCACCGATCATCTAAAAAGTGATTCCCAGTTAACGGAGGAAGAAGAGCAAGTGAGAGAATGGGCAAGCGGACAACCTGTTGACAAGCTAGAAGAGTTTCTGATCAGAGAAGATGATTAGACCAAAGTGGTAAAGGTTGGAGCTTCACTCGAAGCTGGGATAAAGAAGAATTGATCAAGGTGCTTTGGGAGTTCAATGATATTTCTGCATATAGCCATGAAGAGATGCTAGGGATCCTTTTGACATTGGCGTACCACAGGTTGACGATCGATCCCACCATCAAGCCTGTCAAACAAAAGAGGCGACACTTCAATATGGAGAGGAACACCGTAATCCAGAAGGAGGTTGACAAGTTGATCAAAGTCGGTTTCATTAGGGAAGCCCAATATCCCGATTGACTCGCCAACGTTGTAATGGTCACTAAGGCAAATGGGAAATGGTGAATGTTTGTCGACTACATTGACCTCAATCGGGCATGCCCGAAGGATAGTTTTCCTCTCCCCAAAATCGATCAGCTGGTTGACTACATAGCAGAGAACAAGCTCCTAAGCTTTACGGACGCATTCTCAGGGTATAACCAGATCATAATGTACTCCGCCGACCAGGATAAGACTAGTTTCATCACCGGGCAGGGTCTATACTGCTACAAGGTGATGCCGTTCGGGCTTAAGAATACGGGAGCTATGTATCAGCAGGTTGGTCAATCAACTGTTCAAGCCTAAAATTTGAAGGTCGATGGAGGTATACATAGATTACAGGATCACCAAGTCACAAACTGCAGCAGAGCATCATGAAGACCTTCACAGAACCTTTCTGATTTTGAGGGACAAGATGCGACTGAACCCCTCCAAATATGCATTAGAGGTAACTACTAGAAAATTCTTGGGTTTTATGGTTAACGAGAGAGGTATTGAGTCTAGTCCAGAAAAAATCAGAGCCATCATGGACCTGGATTAACCGACATCATTGAAGCAGGTGTCGGTCCTGATAGGGAGTATTACAGCTCTCAATCGTTTCATCTCTCGTTCCATAGATAATTGTTTCCCTTTCTTCAGAATTATCAAACAAGAAAAGAACATGAAATGGGATCAAGAAAGTGAGCAGGCTTTCCAAGCTCTAAAGGAGTATCTCGGTAGCCCACTGTTGCTGGTTAAACCAATTCCTAGCGAAGAGCTTCAGATTTACCTGGCTGTGTCTAAAACAGCAATAAGCGGGGCTTTGGTCAAGGAGTGTGGAGATAGAGTCCAACGACCCATCTACTATGTGAGCCATGCGCTGACCAAGCCGGAGAAAAATTTTACCCTCATAGAAAAGCTCGCTTTCACCCTAATTACCTCAACTAGGATGTTGCGACCTTATTTCCAAGCTCATTCGGTTGCGGTAGTAACGGATCAACCTCTTCGCCAATTTATGTAGAGACCAAATGTGTTCAGAAGGTTAATTTTGTGGGCCTTGGAGCTTTCTCAGTTCGATTTGGAGTACAAGACTAGAACTGCGATCAAAGCCCAAGCTTTAGCGGATTTCATGGCAAAATTCTCAGCTCTCCCAAGGCAGGGAACTTCCGCAGTATCAGATCTAGCTCCTGAGATGCTCGCAGAGCCAAAGAGTTTCCCGAAGGATTATGGGACATGGATCCTCTACATTGATGGGGCTTCCGGGAAAGCTGGGGGAGGAGTTGGAATAGTTTTGATAGATCTGGAGAGGACCAAAATCTGTCACTGCTTCATATTCGAGTTCAAGGCTACCAACAATGAGGCAGAGCATGAAGCGCTCATAACAGGAATGAAGGTAGCCATCGAGCTTGGAGTCAGTTATCTACATGTCAAAAGTGACTCATTACTGGTTTTCATTCAAGTTTCCATGGTATATCAAGCAAATAGGGATAACATGATTGCCTACTTGAAGCAAGTTCAGCAGCTCAAGCGCAAATTCAAGGGATTCAGGATCGAACAGGTACCTCGACAACAAAATCATAAGGCAGATGTCTTAGCTAAGATAGTTGCGAATGGAGGCCAAGCCTTACCAAAAGGAGTTCTTCTTCATGTGATTTCCTAACCAAGTATAGCAGTGAGTAGAGAAATATGTTCTATAGAGTGGCCGCCATGCTGGATGGATCCCATTGTTGCTTACCTCCAGGAAGGAAAACTCCCAGAAGAGCCTGACCAAGCTCGAAAAATCAAGAGAGCTTCGGTCTGATATTGCTTAAAGGGTGGGTACCTCTATAGAAGAGGCATGTCTTTTCTTTTGCTTCGATGCTTACACCTTGATGATGCCAAATGGGAGATGAGGGAATTTCATGCTGAAGACTATAGAAATCACATTGGTGGCGAGGCTCTAGCCTACCAGATGCTTTGTATGGGGTACTATTGGTTGACTATCCACCAGGATACAAAGGGGTTCGTCTGATATTACGAGCCGTGTCAAAGGACCTCGAACCTAAGTCATCTACCTCCTGAATGATTATCTTCGATCAGTTCACCTTAACCGTTTGCAATATAGGGGGTTAACTTGATTGGACCGCTTTCTATAGCCCATGGACAAGCGAAGCATGCTATTATCGCCATTGATTACTTCACCCGGTGGGTCGAGGCAGCCCCCTTTCCCAAAACTCAGAAGAAAATACTACCAAGTTCATCAAGACAAATGTGGTATGCAGGTTCTGTACCCCGCTGGTTATAATCACCAATTTGGGAAAGCAGTTTGATAATGCGAGGTTTAGAGATTATTGTGAGAAATTAGTTATCAAACTTTGCTTTGTGTCGGTAGCTCACCCGCAAACCAATGGTTTGGTTGAAGCAACTAACAAAATCATTAAGAAACTAATGAAAATGAAGTTGCAACAGAAGAAGGGAAAGTGGGTTGAAGAGCTTCCTGAGGTCCTCTGGGCGTATCGGACCATGAGGAGGACAACAACCGGGGAATCTCTCTATTCTCTGGCTTTCAGGGTTGAAGCTGTCCTTCCCATATAGCATAAGCTGACCTCGTTCAGGGCACAACACAATGAACCAGAGAGCAGTGAGGTCAAGCTTCGAGCTAGTCTGGACCTTCTAGAAGAAAAGCAGGAACAAGTGGCAAAAAAGGTAGTAGTCTATCATAGCAAGATTGTGAGACATTTTTACAAAAGAGTGAAGGCCAGGAGCTTTAAGGAAGGGGACCTAGTTCATAGAAAAGTTACACAGAATACCAGGGTAAGGTCAGACGGGGTTCTAGGACTGGAAAGGTTCATAATTGATCAAGGTAGTGATTCGAAATGGTGCTTACAAGCTAGAAGGCATGGCCGGTCGACCCATTGATCACACCTAGAATGTAAACAATTTAAGGAGATTCTATCCTTATACAAGGGACTTCAGCAGTAGACTATCTTCCTATAGATATCAATAAGTTAAAAAAAATGTACTCCATTTCAACCATCAATAAAGTCTGCTATTTTTCTTTCTATCTCCAGTTGCGTTATGTTTTCTCTATGAATGAAACTCACCTTGACCGCCATGAGCTAGGGAGAATAGCTTCCTTAGTACCCTGGTCTAGATCAGTCCTACTAGGAGGGTCGCCATAATATATCGACAGTGATCGCCTCGAGACCAGGAACTTGTCGGGGAAGTCCCCTCACTATCCCTGATGCCTCGACCAGGCACCACCCCTCGTAAAGAAGGCTTTGAGTATAAGGGCATAGTTGCCATCCAGATCTTGAGACTAGGATAGCTAGCTAAGCTTTCATGCTACTTTAGTCGGGTGACCTCCCCCAAGAAGGGTCTGAGTATAAGAGCATAGTTGTCATCCAGATCTCATGATACCCTGATCTGGACCAGTCCTACTAGGAGGATCGCCATAATATGTCGACAATGACCGCCTCAAGACCAGGACAACTATCAAGCTCTCCTGATGCCTCGGTCGGGCTATAAATCTCGAGAAGGATCTGGGCTTAAAAAGGTCTCCCGCCTAAGCTCCAATGTCCAAACTGTTACTAATTACTAATCCTCTATGTGCATATGATTTTTTACTTTTACAGATGCAAACTAGCCTGAAATCATATGAAGGGACTACTCACTGGAGTCATCGAGCTGCAAGTCTCTACTAAGAGCTGAGAGCTCGAGCAAGCCATTGATATACACACTTAAGCAAATTTAAGATCTCTTTATTTTTACCAAATTCGATTAAGTCAAGTTATTTCGGAAGTCGCCTCTAGGACGAGATCAGAAATGAAGCAAGGAGACATCAGCCAAATCAAAGTTCATTGAAGCAAACATGAAAGAAATCCTAAGTAAGTTTTCGTTGATAATATGGGAGCATATCCCCTTGTAAGGCTACAATCATCAAGCAGGGAGCCCAACCCTTGGTCCAGGGCTACAAAAAAAAAAAAATGATTAAAAAGCTAACTAAACTAGGCATGAGTAAAGTGGGGTGCCCACCCCCCTTTCCGGGCAACAAAAACAAGTTGTGAATAGATTGTATCAGGCTCCAACTTCTTCCCAGTTTCCTCAAGCTGTTCCTCTTCCCTGGTGGTCCTCACCCCCTGCTTCTCCTTCTAGTGGTTGCTCATATTGGTCTACCACCTCTGCTACCCCTTCCTCCGGAGGTTCCATGATTGCCTGTTGCTCAGCTGGGTTCTCCTCTAGGAACTCATTAACCACCAACATAACCTCATGGGGATGGCCGTATCAAGAAGGGTGGTTATTGACTCCATTATGCTCATCTAGAAAATTTTTTAGAGGGGCCCCGGGCTTCTGGCTGGCATCATTCGAGCTCCGCAAGCTGCCCCTCGAGGATTCTCCGGGACCTGATGTTGGGAAGATTGGAATGGAGGTGGAAGATCAGGCATGGCTGGTTGTTTCCCAACTCCACCCCCGCCAGAATGACCCTCTCCATCACCTTCGAGGTGAGATATATTTGCAGCCCTAGTCATGATTTCCTCCCTTTCCTAGCCGGCGATACTAGAGAGGTCAAAGGGATGAGGGAGAACTTTGGTGACCTGGAATAAGGAATAGATATACCCATCGCTAAAAGAAGTGTCCACCTCAGCTTGTAGCTTTGCAGTTTGATCATAAAGATCCTGTACCTCGACCTTTAACGCTTTGGCTTCAAATTTCCAAGAGTCCCTTTACCTAGCCCGTCTTTCAGACTGGAGGGTTTCTTGGTCATAGGACCGCTTCAGCCTCTCATTGTCATAGTGGACCTCGACCAACTCTGTCTCCATACCCTTCTGGCTGGATATCATCTCCGGAACCAGAGCTTGAGCATATACAAGTAACCCCATGGCCTTCTCAGTTTCGGCCTCAGCTTTTATAGCTCGATCAAGGAGGGAGGCTACCTGGTGGCTCATAGCAACGTGGAATTTAAAAGCCTACATGATGTAAAGCCAAGGTTAGATATTGATCAAGCTAAAAAACCACAAGTTAAAGAATAAAAGGGGAGTTACCTCAACCAAGAGAGCATACCCCTTGGTAAGCATGTCGTTGATAGGAATTGAAGTCATTCTAGAAAGCCTACCACCCTGGCAAGATGCGACGAATTGCTCTAAGACCTCGTCCTGCCCCACTGAACTCGACTGAAGTTGGGGGCCAGCAGGAAGAGCCTCTAGAACACCGACCTCGGGCTCCGTCGAAGCTCGAGGAGTTGAGGGCATAGATGGAGGGGCAGATGTATCGGGTAAAGTGGTTGAGGGGGTAGTAGCAGTAGCAGGAGCAACCAATGAAGGGGCGGTGGTGGTCGTATCATACAGTCTGGGAAACATGCTTTCCCTGGTTTAGAGCCCTAGAAGCCCGCGATGCAAGAATAGCCATCTTAGAGCTAACCTGAGAAGGTGATAGAGTGGAAGCAAGTGAAACCCCAGCTGGGATAACGAGCCCCCTTTTCTCTGAGGTAACCAAGGGGGCTCCCGGGGTTATCTGGCATGAGGAAAAGAGGTGGGAGCTTGCTGGGCAAGCTGGAGCAATAATAAAAACTGTCAAAAAAAGTGAGTAAAGAGAAAAGAGAAAAGAGAAAAGAAGAGAGACTTTAGAACCAAGCTAACCAATGAAACAAAGCGTAGTGGTTCAGTGTTATTTATGAGGAACAACATCAAAGATTAACATGTATTGATACACCTTGCGAGAGTCGAAGGGGTCGGCGGTCGGGAACTTCAGGTTCAGGTAACTTCTAGCAAGGATAACCTTCAACACAGCTTTAAACTCAGCGGGTAAGGAATCCCGATCCCACGATGGTTTGTCATTGAAAGCCATAGAAACCGTGAACTCATGCCCACCAATGAAGACCGAGCTTCCCCAATCATCCCACGCTAAGATCCACTTCTCTTTCCAAGCCGGGTCCTTCTTCGAAGCACCAAGAATGATGAAATTGAGGTTGTTCTTAGCTTTCGCATAGAACTGACCTCGTGGAACTCCGAACAGACTCCCGATTTAAAAAAGGTAGGCCAACTCCTCTGGTCTAGGCTTCCTGGTTACCTTGCTCATCTCGCACTGTTCCCTTCACAGTATGAGAAAGCCGAGTAGATGCCTCTAGAAGCCGGCTTCAGCTGGAGAGGAGCTAGCTGTAGAGCTTTGAGAGCCTATCGAAGTGTAGGATAAATAGGGAGCCTGACCCCATTCTCGAGGGCCACAACATGGATTGGAAGCATGTCTTTGGGAAGATTAAAGACGTCATAATTTCTATGAGGAACCATGACGGAGACACTGTCGGGATTACCGTTGATTGATTTCGGATCAAAAGTAGAATCCGAGATGACCTTAAAGTTATAGGGAAAAAGACTCACCAGAGGAGGACCAGCAACCGTGACTTGACCCCCACCAACAACGTCATCCCTGTCTTCTCTGTCAGAGTCTTCGCCAACTAAGTTTAGGGGGCAATCAAGTTGGTTAGTGAACCTGTTGGGATTACGCTCGATAACAAGAGTATAATAATGTATTTGATAATCTTTTCGTATTAATAAAGTGATTTCCAGTTTAATAAATCTTATAGCATTTATAGTATAATTATTGTAATTGTCAAAAGTAAATAATCATATGGTCAAAAGACAATGATAAAAGATGAATTGTTCATATATCTACATATGTATGAGGTAGACACAATTCTTTAGTTAGTCTTAAATAATATTCACAACTTAAGATAAAGGTTGAGTGCCTTTATCTTGTCAAATTTGTAGATTCTTTTGTTAGCATTTGAGTGGGATAAAATGTGTTATGATGAGTCTAAAATCATCAAAGTGTTGTGTCTTTGGGCAAAAGAATATAGTGCACTGGGTGCATCGAATTGGATCACAGTGAAATACTTTATCTAGAACCGTCAATGGATAAAAGTTTTCACTTGAAGACAATCGGAGAGTCTATCTCAATTCTGAGATAAATGGTGGACTTATGGTTGCAAGTTTTATCATTTGAGTTATCAATGAGTACGATTATATAGCATAGTCTATCCCCGACAGTTTGGTGGTATTCATTTGTTAATCGATAGAGGACTTCATTTATAGATATAGACATCATGGCTTCGTTTATTAAACGAGAGTTGAATATCATCATATGGATGTTTTAAGGTATTGGATATTAAATCTTAATGTTAAGTTTTCAATAGTGTCTATTGAAACATGGCTTCTGGACAAGTCAAAATATCAAAGTTCAAAATGTGGTCACATGAGTAAATATGGTAACTTGGAGAGCTATTAGCGGTCTAAGAGCTATAGGCGGTGTATGAGCTATTGGCGATTACTGGTATTCTTCATGAGGATACACTTTCTCCAATAAGGTTGTCTAGGGTATGAATGAGTAACATCAACTTATTCTATCTTTATTTAAGAGTTCAATTTTAGTTCTTTAGTGGAATGAACTAAAATTAAATAGATCAGACCTAAGTGAATCATTTGTTGATTGTGATTCGGTTGTGTCTATTGGAGCTTAAATTTAGATAGCCCGCCAAGATCCCCAATCCATACGAACTTGCATGGATCACTTGATATATTCTATCGGACAAATTTAGGAGTCCATCTAGAATTGTATTAAGGCATGTGAACTTGTTTCTTTTTATAAGAATAGGTCTAGTTCACATGTGGACTTTTTATTTGGGTTCAATGGATTTAACAAAATATGAAAAATAATATATATGCCTATATGATGTCATGGGCGGCAAGGTTAATATATAGAGCCTAAATATATTATTTTTTATTTTATTATTTAATTAGATGGAAATTATTTGATTTGTTGATTAAGTAATTATTTAATTAAAAATCAAAATCTTTTCCTAATAAGAGTAGGTCTCCTAATATTATACTATTGTTGGTAGTATAATTAATATTAAAGATTATATTTGATAAGTATATAAATAAAATGAATTGTTTATCTAGTCAAATTAGGAAATCTTTAACATGGTCACAAATACACTATTTGAGTTGGATTAGGAGTCTTGATATAGGAAAAAAATTCTTTTTGGAAGAGAATTCTTGGTCACAAAGTCAATCCACCTAAAGATAGATTTCTTGCCCATCATGTAAACCATTCTAGTAAAGGATTTGTGATCCTATATATACCACCTTGATAAATTCGGCTAGCCCTAAGTTTTTTTATGAGTAAAATTTGGGCCAAGCAAGGTTATTTTATAAGAGAAAATTCGAGCAAGCAAGAGAAAATTTTGAGGGCGAAAAATTTAGTTTTGTGATCTTGACAAAATTCAGTCAACTCATAAATATAGGGTGTAGAATTCGGTAAAAGAGGAGAGAAAAAGGGAACGTTTACATCAAAATGGTTTTGTGTACAAAATCAAATCGTGTTCATGCGAGTTTCAATCAAGTAGATTGATAATTAACAAGTGACCGGACGTTCTTGAATTTTTCTCTTGGAGGATAATTGTGACTAACAAAGATTTTTTGTTTGTTTGTTTCCATCCTCAGGTATACAATTTAAAGAAAGGAGGCCCACACTCCTAGGTGATTCATGTTCGTGATTGGATTGGAATATCTTACGGATTCAATTCGGCGCAGTTCAATCGTCACGAGAAAAATGTACGATAATTTTATATACATCAATTAATCTAGGGTTAAGGTTTTTTGTTATTGAAAAAGGGAAAATTTTTATTTATATGAAACCCTACTTTTTTTTTTCACGCTTCTGTTGAGCGATTTTCCCTACAATTGGTATCAGAGCCAGATTGTACATTTGATTAATTGATGTATGTATACTTGAATCTTTTTCTTTTATTGCTTATATGCATGTTTTAGAAAGAGATGTCACTCTAGGTATTCGCTTATATATTTACATTGGAATGTATCGATATATATATATATATATATTATATATATATATATATATATGTTTTATATGTGGATTGTTATTGCTCAATTTTGGTTCTAGAATTTCAATGTATTTTGCTTTGGGATTGTAACAAGAAGGGTGGCCTGTCATCGCCATAATTTCCTCCTTGGTAGTTGCTAAATTTTTATTTATTTTGCTATTGTAATAAAAATACTGCACTATATTTAATAAAAAAAAAATGCAGTTTTTTTTTATTTAAAATTCTTCTGTAATACATTTAAGTATCGAAGACTCGAAGGTTTGAAGAATTGGAAGCATCCATAACTAGTTTAGGACCGTGTGAGCCATAGCAACAAACGTGTGTGCGAAGAGCACTCGGTCATGATTGTTGTGGCATGGGCTGCGCACGGCAGCCCTATGGAAGCCATGGGCTGCGCATGGCATCCCTTTATGGGGTTGTGGCATGCAACACCCATGGGAAGGAGCCAAGGGTGCGCATACCCATGGGAGGCAGCCGAGGGAGTCCAAACGGCGAAGGTCGAGTGAAGACTTGTTCTCCAAGAAAGGAGTTTTTGTATTCCAAGACATATGTAATTTACTTGCTTTTCTAGGATGGACAAAAATTGAAGCTATTTATTTGTAAATATTGCAATGTTTGTCATTGTTTGATAACATGTCATATAGAATAGGAGTTCCACTCATATATCTCTTTTTGTATGAACATGCATTGAATGGTTTAGGTATATAATTGGCATCTATATAACTTGGTAAATCGTTCATTGGAATTCGATCACACGCCTTTAACAATTGAGTGGGAGAAGGTGTTTTGGAATGCCTACGGCCTCCAAGTTTAGTTGAGCTTTATTTTTCGTGTAATAACCTCCCAAGAAGTATTCTTGAATATAATTTAGCAAGATACTTCCTTACAAGGATGGACTAGACAAATAACCCAAACGATATCTACTTCTAAAGGAGGCGTGGCATTTATAGGTGTTGGATCAGCGTTGAATTTTATGATTGATTTATTTTATATATAATTCAAGATAAATATTTGAAAGTGCGTTATCATGATTATTTACTTATATAATTTTTGTTATTGTTCAGAAATCATGACCCCATCCCTAATCAACATCCTAAAAGACAATACTTTAACTGGTGATAATTATGTCATATGGAATGGGAAAATTGGGCTTTTATTGCAATCCTAAACCACCTACTCCTACTAATGAATCTACTCAGGTGAAAAGAGATGAGTATCAGTAGTGAGGGACTTCAAATGAGATGGCTAAATGTTACATTATGACCACCATCTCCGACGTGTTACAACAACAACATGAGGAATAGAGACTGCTGCCAATATAATGATGTCTCTAGAAGAGATGTTTGCTATGAGGTCTAGGACGAGTAAGAGAGAAGCAGTGACTGCCTTTATGAATCTTAGGATGAAACTTGGACAGGGTGTGAAAGATCACATGATGAAAGTCATAACACATCTCAACATTGCTGAATTGAATGGTGCTGAGATAGATGGTGATACCAAAATTGACATTATTGTCAACTCACTGTCAGATTCCTTTGATCAATTCAAGTTGGACTACACCTTGAACAATAAGGAATACACCTTGCAAGGCCTGATGCAAGATGTTCAAAGAACCGAGAAAATCCTTGTGAAAGGCAAGGGTCAAGAGATTCATACCGTAGGTAAAGTTGCTTCTATTAAGACAAGTAAGAAGGTCAAGAAACAACAAAAGAAAAAATAACTAAGACCTACTAAGAAGGAGACAAAGAAATAACCAAGATCAAAGGGGAGAGTTTCCTTTAAGGTGAAAAGAGACATTGGAAAAGAAATTGCCCAAAGTCTCAAGAAAAGAAGGAAAAAGGTATTATTAATTATCATGAAACATGTTTTTTGGCGGATTCTATGGATTCTTGGATCATAGACTTCGAAGCCACTAATCATGTTTGTTTCTCCTTACAGGGATTCAAGGAAAGAAGAAGGCTTAATGAGAACGAATTCAACTTGCGTTTAAGCAATGGAGCGTTGGTGTCTGCTAGTTCAGTGAGAGATATTAGAATTAGTTTATATTCTTATAGGCATTTAGATTTTATAGACGTTTATTATGTACCTATATTCAAGAGAAATTTAATTTCAGTTTCTTGTTTAAATAAATTTGGTTATTCGGTGTTTTAATAAAGCTTTTATTATTAGTAAGAATGAAAAAAATTATTTGCAAAGGTACATTGGAATACAATTTATTCTATTTGTATAGAAATATCTTACTTGTTAGACATGGAATCAACGGAACATAATCATAAAAGAGTAAAATTATCAAAAGATAAAACCTACCTATGGCATTTGCGCCTAGGTCATATTAACCTTAAGAGGATTAAAAGATTGGTTAGTGACGGACCTCTAAGTGACTTAGAGGTTGATGATTTACCAACTTGTGAATCTTGTTTGGAAGGTAAAATGACTAAAAGGTCGTTTACAACTAAAGGCATAAGAGCCAGCGAATGTTTAGGATTGATACACACTAATTTGTGTAGACGTATGAGCATTCAAGCTAGAGGTGGATATGAGTACTTCATCACTTTCATGGATGATCACTCAAGATTAGGCTTTGTGTATATCATGAGACATAAGCCGGATGCTTTTGACATGTTCAAAGCATTTAAAGCTGAAGTAGAAAATCAGCTTAAGAAACACATAAAAATCTTGAGGTCCGGTCGTGGTGGAGAATATCAATCTGGTGAGTTTTAGCAATATCTTATTGATAGTAGGATAATTTCTCAGTTTTTTGCACTAGGTACACCTCAACAAATTGGGGTGGCAGAAAGGAGAAATATAACTCTTTTGGACATGGTTAGGTCTATGTTGAGTTATTCTCCTAATTCTTTTTGGGGATATGCTTTACAAACTACTATGTACATTCTAAACGATGTACCATCTAAGTTGGTTCCTAAAACACCGCATGCGTTATGGACGAAGCGAAAGCCTAATTTACAACACTTAAGGATATTTGGATGTCCTGGTTAAAAGGAAAGATAGAAAAAATGGAGTCCCGTTCAGAAACATGCATATTTGTACGGTATCCAAAAGGAACAAAAAAGATATTATTTCTATAGTCCTTCAGATCTTAAGGTATTTTTTTGACAAATGCTAAATTTCTGGAAGAGGATTATATGAATAATTTTATGCCTAAAAGTAGAATTGTCCTGAATGAGCTTTCAGGAGATACAATTCCACAAGAGGTTTCATAACAAAGCCCAATTGTAAGTTCCGTACCAACACAAGATCAACAATCTACCATACCTCGTCGTAGTGGGATAGTTAGTAGATAACCCGAGAGATACATCGGTCTAAGAGAATCTGTAGAGAATCTTTTGGACTACAATGATCCCTATACGTACAAGGAAGAAATTGAGATGTTGATTGTCTTCATTGGAAAAAGGCAATGCAATCCGAAATTGAATCTATTTTTAAAAACAAAGTCTGGTCACTAATAGACTTGCCTGAAGGGATAAAACCCATCAGGTACAAGTGGGTATACAAGAGGAAAAGTGGAATGAATGGAAAGGTGGAAACCTTTAAAGCTAGATTGGTAGCTAAAGGTTATACATAGAAGAAAGGTATCGATTATAAAGAAACCTTCTCTCCTGTGGCCATGCCTAAATCCTTTAGGATACTCTTATCCATTGCTGCATCTCTAGACCAGGAGATTGGGAAAATAGACGTCAAGACAACTTTACTTAATAGAAGTCTTGACGAAAGCATCTATGTGAGGCAACTAGAGGGATTCATTAAAAAAGGCCAAGAGGAAAGGGTATGCAAGTTGCAATGATGCATATATGGTTTGAAACAAGCAACCAGATCCTGGAACATAAGGTTCGATCAAGCCGTGAAAAGTTTTGGATTTATTCAAAACCTTGATGAACCATGTGTATAAAAAAGGATTAAAGGTGACAAGTTGGTTTTCCTTTCCTTACGTTGATGATATACTACTCATCGGAAACGATCTAGGTGTATTGACATTAGTAAAAGAATGGTTAGCAAAACAATTTGATTTGAAGGACTTAGGAAAAGGAAGTTATAATCTTGGTATCCAAATCATACGGGATAGAAAGATTAGAACGATTGCATTATCCCAAGCTTCATACATAGATAAAATCTTGTCTAGGTTTTCCATGCAATATTCCAAGAAAGGTATGTTATCTTTCAGACACAGAATCAAACTTTCTAAGGAACAAGTTCCTAAGAATGAGCATGAAGAGCAATTCATGAGTAGGGTTCCATATGCCTCGGTAGTTGGAAGTCTCATGTATGCAATGCTTTGCACTAGACTAGATATTTGTTTTGTTGTTGGCATAGTTAGCAGGTTTCAATTGAAGCCTGGTCCTCATCACTGGACAACAGTCAAGCATATTTTCAAATATCTCAAGAGAATGAGAGATTATATGCTTGTATACTCTGGAGGGAATCTAATTTCTGTTGAGTATACAGATTCAGATTCCCAAGCGGATTCTGACTCCAGAAGATCAACATCAGGATCTGAGTTTACACTTGGAGGAGGGGCAATCATATGGAGGAGTATCAAATAATCTTATATTGTTGATTCCACCATGGAAGCCGAGTATGTTACCGTATGTGAGGCTGCTAAAAAGGCTATCTGGCTCTAAAAATTCTTGATTGACTTGGAAGTGGTTCCTGATGCAAATAAGCAGATCACTATCTATTGTGACAATAATAGACCAGTGGCTAATTCGAGAGAACCAAAAATTCATAAAAGAGGGAAACACATTGAAAGAAAGTGTCACCTTCTGAGGGAAATTGTGCATATGGTAACCTGACGATTACCAAGATTGCGTTAGTAGATAATCTAGCGGATCCCTTTACAAAGGCTCTTCCATAAAAGAGTTTTGATGGGGATCCAGAGAACATGGGGATGAGAGATATGACACATCTGCTTAGAGCAAGTGGGAGATTGTTGGGATTATGCTCGATAGCAAGAGTATAATAATCTATTTGACAATATTTTCATATTAATAAAGTGATTTCTAGTTAAAAAAATCTTATAGCATTTGTAGTTTAAATATTATAATTGTCAAAAGTAAATAATCATAAGGTCAAAAGACTATGAGAAAAGAAGAATTGTTAATATATCTAGATATGTATGAGCTAGACACAATTCTTTAGTTAGTCTTAAATAATATTCACAACTTATGATAAAGGTTTGGCGCCTTTATCTTGTCAAAGTTGTAGATTCTTTTTCTAGCATTTGAGTGGGATTAAATATGTTATGATGAGTCTGAAATCATCAAAGTGTGGTGTCCTTGGGAAAAACAATCTAGTGCACTGGGTGCATTGAATTGGATCACAGTGAAATACTTTATCTAGAACCATCAATGGATTAAAGTTTTCACTTGAAGACAATCGAAGATTCTATCTCAATCTTGAGATAAATGATGGACTAATGGTTGCAAGTGTTATCATTTGAGCTATCATGAGTACGATTATATAGCATAGTCTATCCTCGATAGTTTGGTGGTATTCATTTGTTAATCGATATTAGACTTCATTTACAGATATGGATATCGTGGCCCCGTTTATTAAATGAGAGTTGAATATCATCATATGGATGTTTTAAGGTATTGAATATTAAATCTTAATGTTAAGTTTTTAATAGTGTCTATTGAAACATGGCTTTTGGATAAGTAAAAATATCCTAGTTCAAAATGTGGTCATTTGAGTAAATATGGTAACTTGGAGAGCTATAGGCAGTCTATGAGCTCTTGGCGATTACTGGTATTCTTTACGAGGGTACACTATATCTAATAAAGTTGTCTAGGGTTTGAATGAACAATATTAACTTATTCTATATTTATTTAAGAGTTCAATTTTAGTTCTTTAGTGGAATGAACTAAAATTAATAGATCGGACCTAAGTGAATCATTTGTTGATTGTGATTGGGTTGTGTCTATTAGAGCTTAAATTTAGATAGCCCGCCAAGATCCCCAATCCATATGAAATTGCATGGATCACTTGATGTATTCTACCGGACAAATTTAGGGGTCCATCTAGAATTGTATTAAGGCATGTGGACTTGTTTCTTTCTGTATGAATGAGTATAGCTCACATGTGGACTTTTTATTTGGGTCCAATGGGTTTAATAAAATAAAAAAAATAATATATATGTCTATATAATGTCATGGGCGGCTAGGCTAATATATAAAAGCCTAAATATATTATTTTTTATTTTAGTATTTAATTAAGTAGAAATTAATTAATTTGTTGATTAATTAATTATTTAATTAAAAGTCAAAATCTTTTTTTAATAGAAGTAGGTCTCCTAATATTATACTATTGTTGATAAGTAGATTAAAAGTCAAAATCTTTTCTTAATATTGTTGTTAATATTAAAGATTATATTTGATAAGTAGATAAATAAAAGGAATTATTTATCTAGTCAAATTAGGAAATCTTTAATATGGTCACAAATACATTATTTGAGTTGGATTAGGAGTCTTGGTGGAGGAAAGAATTCTTTTTGGAAGAGGATTCTTGGTCACCAAGTAAATCCACCTAAGGATAGGATTCTTGCCTACCAAGTAAATCATTCTAGGAAAGGATTTGTGATCTTATATATATTACCTTGATAAATTTGGCCAGCCCTAAGTTTTTTATGAGTAAAATTTCGGACAAGCAAGGTTATTTCTAAGAGAAAATTCGGCCAAGACAGAGTGAATTTTGAGGGGGAAAATTTTAGTTTTTTGCTTTAGACAAAATTCGATCAACTCATAAATATAGGGTATAGAATTCGGCCAAGGAGAAGAGAAAACGAGAATGTTTTTGTTTTTTATAGTACACTAGTATCCTTTAGATCAAAAGGGTTTTGTGTACAAAATCAAATCGAGTTCACGCGAGTTTCAGTTAAGTAGATTGATAATTCATAAGTGACCAGATGTTCTTGGATTTTTCTCTTGGAGGATAATTATGACTAACAAAGATTTTTTTTTTGTTTGTTTCCATCCTTAGGTATGCAATTTAAAGAAAGGGGGCCCACACTCCTAGGTGATTCACGTTCGTGATTGGATTGGTAGATCTTGAGGATTCAATTCGGTGCTAGTTCAATCGTCACGAGAAAAAAGTACGATACTTTTATATACATCAATTAATCTAGGGTTAAGGTTCTTGTTATTGAAAAAAGGAAAAATTTTAATTATACCAAAGTTTTTTTTTCACGCTTCTGTTGCGCGATTTTTCCTACAGATCCCGGTTCCAATGACCACTTTTCTGTTCGACCGACGATGTTGCGAGGTCGGGGAGAGTTGTCGTTGTTAAGGTCTCTTCGTGCTCGTTTTCTGAGGGCAAGGTTGGAAACTTCCTCACCATCGACAAGCGTACTAACAGAGTCATGTCTGGCTTATGACATGATGGAATAACGTTTGGAAGTATAAAAAAGAAGAGACAGAGGTGTAGCTGAGGACGGTAGCGAAAAAAAGGATTTTTAAAATTTTGAAATTTAAAAGAAAGCGTAAAGAAGGCGGTGGAGCGGTTGAGTATAAATAGAAGCGAATGGAGCAATGACGACGACGAAATCTTTGAAAAGATTGCCTCGAATCGCGGGAATAGCCGTAACTCAGCCAGATTGTTTCGGGGAGTACACCGGTCTATGCTCGCCATATCACTCGAGCAATTAATGAGAAGATTTCCTTCGAGATTTTAGGTAACAATAAACAAGGGAAAATTTCCCAATTAAAATAGAAAATCTGACTCCAACCCCAACTTAGTCACCGGTGTTCAAGTCAGATGGGACCTCTGTTAATAGCCAAATTTAGCTAGGGACCAAAGAGAAATTTTTATCTCTCCTAGCTTAGGTTCAAACCCGAGATTACCTACCATGGAACCCTGAATCCTGGGGTCAAGCTGTGGAGCCACCCCGCATAAGTGAAGAAAGGTCATCGAGCTTAGGAACCACCTAAAGTGGAACCCGACGAAGTCGGATCAAACTCCTTACACTGAATCAAGAATCTAGGAGAAGTCCGGTGCATGACGCACCAGGCACCCCAAAGTCAAGATCACCTTGTAAACTCCTAGAAGCCCACCATCCTCTCCAAGATAGACCCATTAAGCACCAGACTCGGACTATAGAATTAATTCATCTCGACAAGGGAAGATTTAGACCTATCTGGACAGGTAGCATGAAACTCGCCAAATCCCCGTTGCCACCAAAGGATTTCCACAGAGTCATCCCAAGCTCCAAGGGACCTGGAAAGGTCATACCAAGCTCCTAATATCAAGGCTGGAGAATGGATCTACCTCACCTTATGAGACAACGAACACTATACTCGACGACCTCTATGAATGCACACGAAATCATATCTACACTTCAATGAACATCAAAACATTGTATACACGTGTAGGGCAAGTGATTGAGTTCAAAGAGGAAACAAAATTATCTCCACCAAAGATATTTCCGTATCCATTATTAAATCGAAGTCAATGACTTTCAAATAAAAGATTCCGTCCGATAAGGAGAAACAGATTCAGAGAATCATGACGGGAGATTCACAAGTTTAACCTACTTGGACCACTTATAAAAACGCCCAACGTGAATGATGAAAAGAAAGGAAAAGAGAGGGAATGAGCAGGAGGAGGGGGAGGAGAGATTTGACTCCGGCCTAAATTCAGTGATCAAAATACGGCCATCTTTATTTTCCACTTCTCGACAGGCACGAGGTGGAAACCCTACTGTACCCCAATGAGATTGAGAAAGTTTGAGAGGTTTTTATGTACGATATTTGTGATTAATAACAAAGCCACATTATTATCTCCTATCTTATTGCGTTAGCACTCGTTTTGAATACCACCCTTGATTCGAGCAATCCAGGTACCAAACCCCGGCCACCACCTCCGTGTGGTGGTGGTCTTAAGGGTGTTAATTGGAATTCCTCATCTCTAGTAAATTTTCCGTTAACATATATATATATATATATATAATATTATATATATTATTACATATATATTATGTAAATATATACTATATATATAATATATAATATTTTATTATTATATATACTAATATATAATATATTATTATATTTAGTAATATATATAATCATAATATTATATATATATATATATATATATTATAGAATGTTCATATACTAATTATGTAAATAATATAAAATATAGTAATATATATTATAATATTATATATAATATATATTATATATCAATATTCTATAATGTTATATACTATAATATATGTTGACGTCTATTTCTCGATGGTCAGGAAAGTCAACAACGCTTGATTTGATTATGACCTGTTAAAAGAGAAAAAGATAGAGAATGCAATTGATTTGAGTGTAACACGAGTATACGTAGTAAAATTTCGATAACTAGAGAAACATCCATGGGTGGTTGTATGGACAACCAAGCCAAATCCACTATTGAATAACAAATTATACCTCTTGATCTCTCTTGCCTATCTTTTATCATATATTTTGTGTGTTGTTGTATATCTCTGTCCTCTTTTACAATAAAATTATGGGTCTATTTATATGTGCATAGAACCCTAATCTTTGTTATACAAATAAGGAAATGTGATAGTTTTTAATTTGAAATGGTTACTTATTGGAGTCGTCTTTGTCTTCTTTCACGTTTCGGAGATCTTAGGCATGAATCAGAATCTTCGGAGGATTCTAGTTGAATTGCCTGTTTAGGACTTATGTCCCGTTTAGTGTTTATCCTTCTCGAAGCTATGAGTATCTTTTTAATTAGAATTCTGTGATACTGAAGAGTAAATAATGATATTTCCGTGTTGGAATATGATTCTAGATTCTTGGAATATGATTCTAGATTCCTTGTTTGAGTGAGACAATTCTTCTTCGTAATTGAGTTGTGGTTGCGTGTCCAAGACAATTTGTGACATCACATTTTTTGAGTTGACTACTTATTTATTCTGGCTTCACATGTTGACCCGGGTTAAGCTGAATGAGTCAAGTATTAATATTTGGCCTTACTCGGACTCCCGTGACTGGGTGATGCCACCGACGGTGTTTGTTCAGATGCCAGCCTGGATGCTTATCTGGAAATCTTTCTGTGGGGTTGTCTTATCTGTCAGTGATGTGTACATCTGATAAAATATACATATAACAATATAAAAAAACTATATTATAATATTATATATATATATATATGATATATTAATATTATACAATATATAATATATATTATATTATAATATATAATATTATAATATATATATATATATATATATATATATATTATTTCATGAATGCTTTTAGTTCTAGTTGGAATTAAATTATTTTGAAGAGGTCTGCTTTGGTCATTTGAAAATCTTGTCCCGTCTTGTCCCAGCTATATCAAAGTATAACAGTACAATTAATAGTTTAAAAAACAATGATTAATTTTTATATAAAAATATTAAAAACAAAATGAAAAACAAAAACAAAAATAAAAAACAAGTATTTTAATCGTTATATCTCCGATTGGTTTTTTGTCATTTCCTTCACTCATACCTTATTTATGTAGGAATAGTAATTCTCAATCAATCTGTAGCATTAATGACGTGTCTTAATGGCAACGGTGTATGTGCAACTTGTCTCTTCACACGAAATCCCCATGAATGTGACGTTTTGACATTCTGACGGCTTAATCTGTTCTCTTCACGACACATGTCTTTTTAACATTTGGTATCTATATTGGCATTTATGAGATATGATTAACTGATTATCTGATACGCCGCTTATGTCATCGACCGTGCTTCTTTTTAATCTTCCCGCCTCTCCAAACCCTAGTGAAATTCCCTTTATCTTTATAGTGTAAATATACCAAGAGGGGGGGGGGGGGGGGGGGGTGGGGTGAATAGGTATATGCTCCAATTTTTGCCTTCTTTTAAAACAATGCAATTTTAACAATGCAATTTTAACAATGCTTAATGAAAATTGCAACCAATGACAGACAATATTTACGTCGTAAACCTTCGAAGAGGAAACACCCACGGGTTGTTACAACAACCACCGGCAAATGCAAATCCACTATTTCAAATAGAGTTACACACTTGAGCAATTTACACATGCTCTACAAGCTATCACTCTCACTCTATCCTTGAACCTAGTGATCTACTAAGCCGACTTCCTATCTAAGACCAAGACTTCTTGCTCAACTATACGAATCCTCCCGACTCTAGTCAAGACTTCCTTGCTCAACAATCCGAGGTCTCACACGTCTTGTCGAGACATCCACTTGCTTAGCTATCCAAGTCCTTCCGACTTTAGCTAAGACTTCCAATTGCTCAAATCAAAGAATCACTCTAAGATATGAGACTTTCTACCTCTTCACAAGGCATCTAAGTGATCATGAATGCAAAGCGCAAACAAGCACTCAACATAGAAAATGATGATCAACAAATTCTATGGACATGCAACTAGATAGCTAGATTATTCTTTCAAAGAACAAACACAAATGTTTCTAGGAAACCTAAGCATGTTATCAACTAAGAACATAGATATGAAGATATAGATACCAATTGAAACACAACCTAGTTCTTAGAAAATGAAATTAGATCTAGAAATAGTCAATCAAGCATAAGAACAAAAGATTTCTAGAAACAATTTTATGTTTATCAAGTTTAGCACAAATCTTTCAAATTATCACAAATCTAGCTAAACTTGAAAATCAAATCAACAAAAAAAAAATGATATCGAAATCATCCTAGTCATGCTTCTTAATAAAATAGCATCAATCAATAAGAAGATGTAAGAAGAAAACTAAGAAGAAGATGATTTTACCAACAAGGATGAACACAACGAACTGAAGATCAGATCACAACGAACACTCTAGACATATTTTGGTTCTAGAAATGCTTTCTGTTTGTATAACTCTTCAAGACACTCGAAATCGGTTTTTGAATCAAGTGATTCGGAGTAGAAATGAAGAAGTTATCACAAAAACAAAAATAAAAAATGTTGAGAGAAAATTTCTGCACTTGTTCTTCAATTTCAATTTTCTCAACTTCTAAAGAATGAGAGGGAATGAGAGATTTTAAAGAGAGGATAACCAAATGAATGTTTTTCCCCCTTTCATTAGTGTCTACCCGAGACAGCGCATGGGCATCTCGGGGAAGAGCCTCTTTGGGGCTGAGATGGCCACGCGCCATCTAGGGATGGTGAAAGGTGATGGCTTGAGCCATCGCACCACTTCCCTTAAGCTCCTCTCGCGTTCTTCGACCGTTCTCCGGCCTACGAACTCCAAATTCGAATCTGTTTGAAGATTACAAACTAAGACTCCCTCACGGACATGGAAATATAAGATAATCATCCCAGAAAATAAGAATTCGACTTGATATATGAAGACGAAGACAATGTATGCTACATGAGTTGAAAGTGTAGTATCTTTTGACTTAGAACTCGAAATCAATAGTATGAGTAACCGAAATGACCGGAAATCAATCATGAATAATCTAAGACTTAAATAAAGTTAAAGATCCATGTTATAAAAACATATAAACAAACAAACTCATTTCATACAACAATGCAAACTACATAGAGATAGTCTTCAATCATGCATTTTCCAAAACATGTTACTTTCATACCAATGCATGAGCATTCAACTTCAAATGTGTGAATGTGTTATACATGGTGCACAAAAATGTAGGGACATATATAAATGAATTTTATGTGTGTGCCTACGCCTTGCAAGAGGATGAAGGATCTCGATACCTTAGCATCCAAGAATAGTACCAATCCTCTTGAAGAAGAACTTTGCATCACGAGAAGTTGCATTTCTTCCTTGAAGCTCTTATCATCACGAACCACTTAAGCAACTAAGCATTACAGAGAAATAAAGTTTTGTTACGGAATCAAGCTAACACAAATCTAAAACCTAACAATCCCCCCCTTTGGCTATTCCATGACAAAACCTCTACCTCACCATACAAAGATCACTCATAATCAATGTTGATTGCATTCTCACATCCTCACATTACAAAGAAATATTCCTAGACTATAGTGTCTTCAAGAATCTTCAAGAATATATTCACACATTCAAAGCACCTGTGAGACAAGAACAACCAAAAGAAATCTTCTACAAAGAAGATAGGTGAGATAAACAAACAATATACGAAACAAAAAACAAAAGATCCCTTATCTCTTCTTATCTCATGCAAACACAAATTCTTTCTCCCCCTTAAGACAAAATTTCTCCCCCTTAATGAATTTTCTCCCCTTTTATATCAAAAGCAAGTAACATGGTGAGGAAAACACTTTCTCCCCCTTTTGGAAAGGAATAGACAAAAACATATTACACAACCTAGAGAGAGACATAAATGCAAATTGAAAATACCTATAAGGCAATAAGGGATGCATAATAAAATCATGAGATAGTGAGCAAACAAGCTGTATAGAGAACTAAGTTTAACAAACTAAACTCCCCTTTAACATATGCTCCACATGTTAATAATCAAGTAAACTTGTTCACAAGGGAATCACACAATCACACATTTCAAGCAATAAAAGAAAGTAAACCATTATTTTTTCAAAATTAATAAGAGAATCATAGATTTTCATTATTCTCTCAAAAATAATCTCTCATTGCTAACGAATCAAGCACAATAAGCAAAAATGTGTGTGTGTGAAAATGCCTCTAGCATATGGAAAAGAAGTGATTGTGATATCAACATGCAAACCACTTCAACACCTATCCATCTAAAGCTTTTCCAATCAAGGTCAAACCGATTATCATCCTGATTTTTGCTTTAAAGAGAATAGATTTCAATATATGAGTGTGTGTGTGTGCATGTGGCTCATCATTCCATTTCTGTTTTCAACCCAAGAAATCACAATTTTCAACTATACTCCATTTCAAGCCTTCCTCCATTTCTTTTTAGGCTTTGAATCAAAGATTTTTTTAAATGATTCTTTTTCAACACTTCTTTGATTTTTTTTCATACATAAACATATACTTTTCATGATGGCTTTCACTCATCACAATGGTGTAGCCCTTTCCTACATTGGGCGGCTTCACAACCAAGGTATGTAGCCATTTCCATGAAGGTGCTAGTTGAGTTCTATGTAGATGCCGAAGCAAAATGGATACTAACCATAGGTCATCTATCATGTACTAGACAATGAACTTCAAGAAGCATCCATAATCTACATGCTTTCAAACTCGATTACTCAAACTTAAACACATAAGAGAAGCATTTGTGCACTTTTAAAAACAAGATTTACAAAGACTTAAGTGCATGATCTAGAAGCAATAAAAGCTATTTTATCAAGATCATTACTTCTCACGCGAGTAGTTCTCAAAGAAATAGATATACAATATAGTTTTTCTTATCAAGCCACTCATAACCACACACAAGCATTAATCAACATAAATCATGCCAATGGATCTTCTAAGAGATACAAATCTCTCTTTGTCCAAGGGCTTTGTGAACAAGTCCACAAGTTGATTTTTAGTAGGCATATGTTCAAGAGTTACTATTGAATGTTCAACAAGTTCTCTAATGAAATGATGCCTAATGTCTATATGCTTTGTGCGTGATTGTTGAACCGGATATTTAGAGATGTTAATGGCACTCATATGATCACGATAGAGAATCATTTTACCTTGATCAATCTCATAATCCTTGAGAATTTGTTTCATCCATAGAAGTTGTGTGCAAGCACTTCCGGCCGTAATGTTCTCGGCTTCGGATGATGAAAGAGAGACGGAATTTTGCTTCTTGCTTATCCAAGCAACCAAATTATTCCTCAAGTAAAAGCAGCCGCCCGATGTGCTTTTACGATCATCAATGTTTCTTGCCCAATCCGCATCACAATAGCCAACAAGAATATCATTAGTATCAAAGGAATAGAATAAACCAAGATTATGTGTTCCTTTTATATACCTAATGATTCTTTTAACGGCTTTCAAGTGAGATTTTTTGGATTAGCTTGAAACCTAGCACACAAACCAACACTAAAACAAATATCCGGCCTACTAGCCGTTAGGTAGAGAAGGCTTCCTATCATGCTCCTATAGAGACTTTGATCAACATTTTTTCCTTTTTCATCTTTGTTAAGTTTTAAAGTTGTACTCATAGGTGTTTCAAATTCTTTTCCACTTTCAAGACCAAATTTTTTAACAATATTTATAGCATATTTAGATAGAGACAACATGATACCATTGCTAGATTGTTTCACTTGCATACCAAGAAAGTCATTGGGTTCACCTACCATACTCATTTCAAATTCTCTTGACATAACATTTACAAAATCATCAACCTTGGTTTTACATGTAGACGCAAACACCATGTCATCAACATATATTTGTGCAACAAAAATGTCATTGTCATAATGCTTGACAAATAATGTTCTATCAATACCACCTCTCCTATATTGGTTGTCATTAAGATATTGAGTCAACTTATCATACCAAGCTCTACGAGCTTGTTTAAGGCCTTAAAAAGCCTTTTTCAACTTAAACACATGATTAGGAGAGTGTGGGTCTACAAATCCCTTAGGTTGTTCAACATACACTTCTTCTTGAAGGTATCCATTGAGAAAAGCACTTTTGACATCCATTTGAAACAATTTGAATTTTTTAAGACATGCAATGGACAACAATAGCCTAATGGACTCAAGACTTGCAACGGGTGCAAAAGTCTCATCAAAGTCTACACCCTCAACTTGAGTGTATCCTTGAGCCACTAGTCTAGCTTTATTTCTCACTATCTTGCCACATTCATCAGTCTTATTCCTAAACACCCATTTTGTACCAATCACATTGATGTCTTTTGGTCTAGGAACTAAGTACCATACGTCATTCCTCTCAAATCAATTTAGTTCTTCTTGCATGGCATTAACCCAATATTCATCAATAATAGCTTCATTAATATTTTTGGGCTCAATTTGAGATGTGTAGCAAGCATATGAAATTTGGTTAGCTAGTTGCCTCCTAGTTCTAACCCCTTCATTCAAATCACCTATGATGTCTTGTTGGTAATGAATGTTCCTAAGACTAGAATTAGAATTTTCAACATCTTGTTGGTCATCATTTAAACCATTTTCTAACTCTTAACTTTCTTCTCTAGCAACACTACCATTATAATCATTATGACTAGACTCACTTTCATCCCAACTAGTCACATCAATAGGTGCTTTAGTGTCATTCAACAAATGTTCTTTAGGTTCATTGACACCATGGTTATCACATAAATCAAGCATGCTAAGATCATCTATTTTCACATTAATAGACTCCATAATAGTCTTAGTTTTCAAATTGAACACTCTAAATGCACGACTATTATTAGCATACCCAAGAAAGAGACCAATATCACTTTTAGCATCAAACTTTCCTAAGTGATCTCTATCATTTAAAATAAAACACTTACTCCCAAAAGTGTGGAAGTAACTCACATTGGGCTTCTTTCCTTTTTAAAGTTCATAGGAGGTTTGTTTTGTGTCGGGCCTTCTAAAAACTCTATTAGTGACATAGCATGCAGTATTGACCGCTTCGGTACAAAGATTTCTAGGGACTTTCTTGCTATTGAGCATGACCCTAGCCATCTCTTGCAAGACACGATTCTTCCTCTCAACAATACCATTTTGCCGAGGAGTTCTAGGAGCCGAGAAATCATGTGAAATCCCATAATCATCACAAAACTCACTAAATCTAGCATTTTCAAATTCACTCCCATGATCACTCCTAATGCGACATATTTTCTTGATCCCAAGACCTTTTTCATTTTGAACTCGATTACAAAACTTCTTAAATTAACCAAAAGTTTCGGTCTTGTCTCTAAGAAAATATACCCAAGCAAACCGAGAAAAGTCATCAACACATACAAAAATGTATTTCTTGCCATTTATGCTTTCGGTTTGAATACATTTACTTAATCATGATGAAACAAAAGAAGATAACATACACTACAAAGAAGATCTATCTAAGTGCGTATAGACACCGGCTCTGATACCAATTGAAATTCCCTTTATCTTTGTAGTGTAAATATACCTAGAGGGGGGGGGGGGTGAATAGGTATATGCTCCAATTTTTGTCTTCTTTTAAAACAAAGCAATTTTAACAATGCTTAATGAAAATTGCAAACAATGACACACAATATTTACATGGTAAAGCTCCGAAGAGGAAACATCCACGGGGTTGATACCACAACAACCGGCAAAAGCAAATCCACTATTTCAAATAGAGTTACACACTCAAGCAATCAAAACATGCTCTACAAGCGATGACTCTCACTCTATCCTTGAACCTAGTGATCTACTAAGTCGACTTCCTATTCAAGACCCCCTGTCTCTAGGAAGATTCCTCGCTCACCTATCCGGATCCTCCTAACCCTAGGCAAGATTTTTTGCTCAACTATCCGAGGCCTCCCGACTCTAGTCAAGACTTCCTTGCTCAACAATTCGAGGTCTCACACCTTTTGTCGAGACTTCCACTTGCTTAGCTATCCAAGTCCTTCCGACTTTAGCTAAGACTTCCAATTGCTCAAATCAAAGAATCACTGTAAGATATAAGACTTTCTACCTCTTCACAAGGCATCTAAGTGATCATGAATGCAAAGCGCAAACAAGCACTCAACATAGAAAATGATGATCAACAAATTCTATGGACATGCAACTAGATAGCTAGATTATGCTTTCAAAGAACAAACACAAATGTTTCTAGGCAACCTAAGCATGTTATCAACTAAGAACATAGATATGAAGATATAGATACCAATAGAAACACAACCTAGTTCTTAGAAAATGAAATTAGATCTAGAAATAGTCAATCAAGAATAAGAACAAAAGATTTCTAGAAACAATTTCATGTTTATCAAGTTTAGCACAAATCATTCAATTATCACAAATCTAGCTAAACTTGAAAATCAAATCAAAAAACCACAAAATGATATCGAAATCATCCTAGTCATGCTTCTTAATCAAATAGCATTAATCAATAAGAAGATCTAAGAAGAAAACTAAGAAGAAGATGATTTTACCAACAAGGATGAACACAACGAACTGAAGATCAGATCACAACGAAATATATAGACATAATTTGGTTCTGGAAATGCTTGGGGTTTGTAGAACTCTTCAAGACACTCGAAATCGGTTTTTGAATCAAGTGATTCGGAGTAGAAATGAAGAAGTTGTCACAAAAATAAAAATAAAAAATGTTGAGAGAAAATTTCAGCACTTGTTCTTCAATTATCTTTGAAACAAAGGCAAGTGGATTTGCACTTGCATTCCATACTTGGTTGCTACCCAATCGTTGCATCTAGGCTCGCTATGATCATAGGTTTGGGTCCTTACGCATGTCACTGAGAACGTCTCCTAGTTTAATCTGTGCAAGGGTTTGCAGAATTGTTATGCTCTAAGTTGCTTAACATAGCTACGCAACTCACAGGGATATACTCGGTGGCACCCTGAGCTGTTTTCTAGAATCTGGTGCATCGGGTTTGCCTTTCGGCTAACGTCTAAGCTGACCTTGCTCGACTGATAGGCTCTTTGAGCTTCTCCGCCCACTCGGGTGTTTACCAAATAATGGTCCCGAGCATTTTATTGCATGTGTCAATTCTCAGTCTTTCATATGTTCTTATTATCATATGCCCATATTTCTGGAAAGCCCGTGTCAGGTTTTTATTCGTAATTCTGCAAAATTAACAAAATATAAAAAAATTCTCAAAAAGAGAATTCTAAGAGTAAATTACTAAAAAACATCTTGACTAAAAGAAATAAAGCCTAAAACTAGGGAATTTCAAGGATAAAAGATCTTCAGGTATTGAGCGTTGCATGGTCAGGGTAAGACCTCTCCTTACGGTCGGAAGATCCAATATGCTCCATGCCCGACCATTCCTTCAATTTTGTATGGGCCTTCCCATTTATTAGCCAATGAGCTTGCAACTTTATTTTTTGTGTTCAATGATACTCTTCTGAGCACCAGGTCTCCCATTCGGAACTTTCTGACCCGGTCGTGTGAATTGTAATGCTTAGTCACCCTTTGCTGATATGCGACATTTCTCACTTGGGATTTCTCCCTTTTTTCCTCTAGCTCATCCAAGCCTTGCAACAACATATCAATATTGTGGTTTTCATCATATAATCTGATTCTGGGCGATATGAATGATGTTTTTGCCAGGATGACTGCTTCTGTTCCGAATGCCAATGAGAACGGTGTTTCTCATATAGGTGTCCTTACCGTCGTTTGGTAACCCACAATACTTCATGAATTTTTTCTTCCTAGCTACCCTTGTTTGCATCCAGCTTCACTTTAAACGTGTGATTGATGACTTTGTTCACTGCTTCGGCTTGTCCATTCATTTAAGGATGGGCAAGAGTGGCATAATAATTAGAAATCCGGTACTCTTTGCACAGTTGCATGAATTTTTGGTTGTCAAACTGGGTACCGTTGTCGGTGATAATTGTATTCGAAACTCCAAATATGTAGAGTATATTCTTTTTTTACAAAGTTTGTGGTATTTTCTTCTGTTATGTGCACTAATGTTTCAGCTTCCACCCACTTAGTGAAATAATCAACAACCACAATTGCGTGCTTTGCTCCACCCCTCGTTCCTACCGGCATTGGACCAATTAAGTCCAAACCCCATATGGCGAACGACCATGGAGACGTGAGACTTCTGAGGTGATCAGGGGTTGCCGAAAGTCATTGGCGATCCTCTGGCAATGTTACAACTTCTTTAACATCGCTGAGCATCAGAGAACAAAGAAGGCCAATAAAAACCTTGTCTGAGTACCTTGTATGCCAAGCTTTTGCTTCCTGTAAGATTTCCACATAAACCACCATGGATTTCCTTTAGTATCCGATGTGCGTCCTCCTCTGATACGCATCATTGGAGTGTTCGGGAGAATCCTCTTTTGTAAAGTTCTCCTCCAATAAAAGTATACCTAGCTGACCGGTACCTGATGCGTTTTGCCTCCAAAAGGTTTTCTGGGGGTTCATCATCTTCCAAATATCTTTTAAGCTGGGTTATCTAACCGTCTAGCGGTGTTTAAATTTTTGAAACTTTAAAGTCTTTCAGCTAATCTGCACTTGGCTTGAGAAGATGTGCAACTAGGATATTCTTTGGTTTGATTGTGGTTGTTTTTGATGCTAGCTTGGACAAAGCATCTGCTTTTTCATCTTTATCTCATGGGATCTGAACAATTTTATATTCTTTGAACCGTTGGAGGAGTTGTTTTCCTATGTCCAAGTAGGCCATCATATTTTCATCCTTGGCCTGATATTCGTTTAGTATTTGGTTGATGACTACCTGAGAGTTGTTGAATATTTTATCCTCATCTACTCCGAGTGCGATGCAAACTCTAATTCCGGCCAGCAGTGCCTCATACTTTGCTTGTTTTTTTTTTTTGCTTTGAAGTCGAAACTCATGGCACATTCAACGTCCTCTTCTTCTAGAGTGCATACTACGATCTCTGCCTCGTTGCTATGAGTGTTCGATGAGCCATCGACATGTAATTTCCAAGAGAGACTTCTACCTAACATTTTCTTTACCTTCATATCAGGTTCTATGAACTCTGCTACAAAATCCACAGCTGCTTGGCCCTTGAGCGATGTCTTGGGCACATGCTTAATATCAAATTTGCTCAACTCGATTTCCCATGTGATCAGTCGGCCTGAGATTTTAGGTTTCTACAGAATTTGCTTAAGTGGGCAGTCAGCGAAAACCTTGATGGCGTGTGCTTGGAAATACAATCTCAACTTCCTAGCCCCCGAAACTAATTCCAAGGCCATCTTTTTTACCTAAGAGTATCTGGTTTTAGCAGGGAGTAGAGCCTTCCTGGTGTAGTATACTGGCCTTTGTATCCCATCCTCTGTCCTAACTAGGATCGAGCTTAATGCCAACTCTATTAGGGACAAGTATAAGTAGAGTGTTTCTCTTACGTTGGGTTTTGAGAGGATGGGTGCCTGATCCAAGTATTCTTTTATTTTTCTGAAGTGCCTGTTCACATTCTGTATTCCATTTGAGTTTCTTCCCTCTTTTGATTACTTTGAAAAGTGGTGCGCACCTTTCAATTGATTTTGAAATGAATTTGCCGAGTGTAGCTAGGCATCCCGTTAAACATTGCACCTCTTTTATGGTTCTTGGAGAAATCATTCCTTGAAGAACTTTGATTTTCTCAGGATTTACTTCGATCCCCTTCTGGTGAACTTAGAAACTGAGGAATCTTCCCGAAGGAATTCTGAATAAGCATTTGCTTGGATTAAACTTCATCTGGTACCTTCTCAGGACATCAAATGTTTCGTACAAGTCCGAAGTGTGCTTAGTTGTCGTGATACTTTTGGTTAACATGTCGTCTATGTAGACTTCCATGTTTCTTCCTAATTGGTGAGCAAAAATTTTGTTGACCAGTCTCTGATATGTGGCCCTGGCATTTTTTAGCCCAAAGGGCATCACCGTATAACATCATAGACCCTGGTCGGTTGTGAATGCCATTTTATCTTCATCTGTTTTGTTCATTCGGATTTGGTTGTATCCCGAATAGGCATCCATAAAACTGAGCAGTTCATGAGCTGATGTAGCGTCGACCATTTGGTCTATTCTAGAGAGTGGAAAACTGTCTTTTGGGTAGGCTTTGTTCAAATTTGTGAAATCTATACACATTCTCCATTGGCCATTCTTCTTCTGGACCAACACCACATTCACCACCCACTGAGGACAACATATTTCTCTAATTGATCCTATAGCGAGTAGCTTCTCCACCTCTTGCTTGATTGCCCAACTCCTTTCTAGGTTAAAAGACCTCATTTTTTGAATTACAGGCTTTATGCTTAGATCCACGACCAAGTGGTATGATATCACTCGCGTGTCTATCCCCACCATGTCTTCCTAACTCCATAGAAATACGTCCTTGTATTCCCTGAGCACATTGATAAGATCTGTCATGACCTTTCCTTCTAGATTAGCTCCGATTTTAACCTTCTTGCTGGCTCGCCTACCTTTACGATCACTTCCTCTATCGGCTCATCTTCTTCCCTTGGGTCGAGTTCAAATGTCAATGATTCTCCTCATTTAATCTGATCTGATTGAGTCAGAGTACACAGTTGGTGCTCACTGTTATCCTTGTCCTTGTAGACAGAGAGATTGGCTCTTTTAGCCATTTCTTGTGAACCTTTGACTGTTCTTGCCCCCCATTCGGTCAGGAATTTGACCATTAGAGCATAGGTGGCTATTACTGCCATTGTCTTGTTCATTAAAGGTTGACCTAGTAGAGCACTGTAAGGCCAGTTATCCATGTCTACCACTACAAAGTCGAGTATCACCGTTTTTTGGCAGGGTGCTACTTCAATTTTCATAAGTAACTTTGCCATTCCCAGTGACCTGACCTCGATTCGTCCAAATTCTCTGAGTGGGGTATGCAAAGGTTACGGGTCTTTCCGATCCAATCTAAGCTGATCATAAACAGTTAGGCTAAGGATGTCAGTTTTGCTACTGTTGTCTGCTAGTATCCTCCGGACATCCTTATGGTTGAACCGGGTGCTTATGACAATAACATCATTTGGTCGGACGTTGATCCCATATGAATCAGCTTCAATAAACACTATTGGGTCCCATCCTTCCTTTATTCTCTTTGAATCAGGCTCAATGGAATTAATGATGAAATTTTTCCTTGCTTTAACCGCTTCTCAGATTTCCTGAGTCCGTTCTCGATTACTTTTACTTGTCGACGGTCCTCCAAAGATTTTTTGTATTGCTCCACTCGCTTCGGGACTAGCCTTTTTGTTCTGATCTGAACTATTATCTCTAGACATGGCTTCTTTTTGAGTTTCTATCTTCTCATATTTCTGCAAGATAATATCTTATAGATGCCCTTCTCAGATAAGGGTTTCTATGTGATCGCTGAGCTGGTAACATTTTAAAGTTTCATGCCCACTTTCTTTATGAAATCTATAATACTTTGTTATGTCTCGTCGGGTAAAGTGTGACTATCGACATGGCTCATTTACCAGATTCTTTTCCTCTAGTATCACCAAGATCTCTTCTTTTCTATTCCGAAGCGGGGTGTAGTTCGTATACTTTCCTTGAAACTTTCACTGGTTCGATCAATACCACGACTGCTTCCCCCATCTTTGCTTTTTTCTTCTTTGCTATTTCCTTTTTGTTTCCCTTTATGGTTCTTTTACTCGATATCTTTTTGCTCGGGTCTTCCCTCATGCATATAACAGCCTCATATCGCTAATTCTTCTTCTTTAGCCAATGCATATCCACCTGCCATGTCCATCATGCCTGTATATCTAGTTATACGAGCTATTTTTTAGTCAAAAGACAACCGTCCATTCTATAGGTTATTTATGAATGCCGCGATTATTGCTCCATCATTTGCACTGTCGATTTCTAAGACCGCCTGGCTGAATCTTCCCAGATACTTTTTCAACGACACCTATTTTCCTTGTTTTAGTTTAGAGAGGTATGCCACCAATTTTTTCCTATGTACATTCCCAAGGAATTAGTTTGAGAAGCTTCTGCTTAAGTCTCTGAAACTTCCAATACTTGCTGAGGGTAATCTCCCAAACCACCTTGAGCCTATATCCCCAAGGGTCTGAGGAATGTTTAGGCACAACAAAGGGTTGCTGTGGGCATATTGGGCTATAGCTCTCTTATACCGTCTGACATGCTCCTTGGGGTCTGTATCCTTTTTGAATTGTTTCACGTGTGGCATACTGAATCTCTCTAGGAATGGTGTTCACTGAATGTCTCTAGTGAAAGGGCTGTCCGAATAATCATCAGACAACTCATTGTGTTCGTAACGCCTCTTTCCATTTGACGCTTATTATTCTCGACTTCTCGGGTCAGGTTCTGCATCACAACATCTCTATCACCTACTGACTCTCCCTAATGATTGATCTCTCAAATGATGGTCAAACATGTATTTAGTTCCTCTTCATCTTGCCTTCGAGTTTCACGAGCCAATTCTTGTAAGTGTGTAGTTCCACGGTGGCATTTACGGTGATGACGATCACTATCTTTTGATGATGATGACCAATCCCTCTGCCAGTAATGTTTGCAGTGTCTGTCATGGCCCGCTTGATCGTGGCTTTGTTTTTGGAGAGGTTGTTCTTCTGTGGGCATCTCAAAATCCTTGTCCTGGTTATGCAATGTACGCCCAGTCTAGTCGATAGGATCTGAATTCCTAACGGCTGCTAACGTGTCTGGTTCTGGCCAACTATAACCGATCGGAGTCTGAAGGTGAATGATTTTATGGGGATGGTTGGTTTGGAGGATTCGCCTCTCCTGCAGCCAACAGATATATTCCTTCCTCTGCAGTATATGCCAATAATTGCTATAATGCTTCCTTGGAACGGTGTGCTACGTCCCCACTGGTCGAAAGGATTCGTTGGATGCCAGCCAAGGATTTCGGCTGGTTCCCGATGTTTGTTGCGGGATCCTGAGTGATCCACCCTCTGTGAGCATTATCTGGCGATTTTTGAATGTCCTTGGAACCATTTTTGCTTCTGTCACCAGACATCGTTTAAAATTGATCGGAGGTTCACCGCCCCTCCTTCTAGCACCAATTATTGACATTTATTTCTAGATGGTCAAGAAAGTCAACAACACTTGATTTGATATAGCCTGTTAAAAAAGAAAAACATAAAGAATGCAACTGATATGAGTGTGACACGAGTATACGTGGTAAAACTCCAATGACCGGAGAAACATCCATGGGTGGTTGTATGGACAACCAAGCCAAATCCACTACTGAATAACAAATTACACCTTTCGATCTCTCTTGGCTCACTTTTATCATATATTTTCTGTGTGTTGTTGTATATCTCTGTCCTCTTTTACAAAGAGATTATAAGTCTAATTATATGTACACAGAACACTAATCCTTGTTAAATGAATAAGGAAAGATGATAGTGTTTAATTGAAATGGTTACTTATTACAGTCGCCTTAGTCTTATTTCCCATTTCGGAGATCTTGGGCATTGAATCATAATCTTCGCAGGATTCTAGTTGTATAGTCTGTTTATGAATTATTTCCCGTTTAGTGTTTATCCTTTTGGAAGCTATGAGTTTATTCCTAATTAGAATTTTGTGATACTGAAGAGGAAATAATGACATATCCTTATTGAAATATGATTCTAGATTCCTTGTTTGAGTGAGACAATTATTTTTCGTATTTGAGTCGTGGTTGCGTGTCCAAGACAGTTTATGACATCACATGTTTTGAGCTGACTACTTATTTATTCGAGATTCACTTGTTGACCCAGTAAAGCTGAATGAGCCGAGTATTAATATTCGGCCTTACTCTGACTCCTGTGACTGGGCGATGCCATCGACGGTGTTTATAAACTATATTATAATTTTTTTTATATATATATATATGATATATTAATCCATACAATATATAATATATATTATAATATACATAAACTATATTATAATATGATATATATATATATATATATATATATATATATTATTGCTTGAATGCTTTTAGTTCTAGCTGGAAATAAATTATTCTGGAATATATATATTTATATACAGACACACACATATAAGAGGGGTACTTTGGTCATTTAAAAATCTTGTCCCATCTTGTCCTAGCCATATCAAACACATAACAGTACAATTAATAGTTTAAAAAATAATGATTAATTTTTATATATATATAAAAAAAACAAATTGAAAAACAAAAACAAAAATAAAAAACAAGTATTTTGTGTTTTTTAAATCTTTCACTTTTAACACATTTTTTTTCATTTTTTTTTATATAAAATAAAATAAAAAACGGTAAACGAACACGTTTTTAAAATCGTTTTTGAAAAGTAAAAATGAAAACGGACTGAAAAACAGCTGCAGGACGTGGCCTAAACTTTTAATAATTTAGGGACATGATATTCAATCGTTTGAATGGTTCAGATTTCATTTCATTATTCTACCTTTTTTTGCTACAAATGTTATCGTTTCAACCAGAATTTTTTGTTGCTAGCATTTCATACACACCTTTATTTTCAAAATCCCTAACTCTACTTCAAAAAAAAAAAAAATCCTATCTCTTTGTTTTCTTTAGAATCAATTAAAACTCCATCTCAATGAATCAAGCTTCACCTCTTCTTCTACATTTCATCCCATGAACTAGATTCTCAATTCAAACTCAATCTCTTCTTCTGCATTCCTTTTCAGAACTAGATTCTTTTGTGGTCCTTCCTCTTGTTTTATACTTCAAATTTTTTCTTTTGATTTTGATGAAGGTGTCAACAGTGATTGCTAAAAAATACTGATCTATCAATGGATTTGTTTTGATTTTTATTAATGTTACTCTAAAAAAAAACCCAATTTGTTACTCTGCAAAAAAGAAATTCAGGAAATATATTTTCTATTGTTGGATACATGGATTGATATACTTAGTAGAGGAATTTGGGATAGTGGAAATTAAAGGAAATAACCTTTCCCAACATTCACTTTCTAGGAAATAGCCAATTGGAGAAAATATTTCATATATAGCCGCTCGGGAAACCCCATTTACTAGTATAGCCTTAAGACCCCCCGTTGATGAAATCCCCAAAATAGCCTCCTTAAATTTTATAACAAAAAACTTTAATGAAGTTGACTACTTTACCCTTCCAAGTCTCATTTCCCATAAAATGAGCAAATTGGCCTCTTATTTCAAAGAAAACTTCAATTAACAACACCATAACCATTTTAATTCAAACGATCCATGCTTTTCCTACAACGAGAACAAATAGAGGCAGAAGTGGAGACTTTGAAGAAGGAGAAAGCAAAAGGTATTTGTCATTATCATCGTCATTGTCATCGTTCTCGTCACCCTTGCCATTAGCATAGAACCAAGCAACCAAATCCTAGACGATACGCCAACCCAAAAACAACAAATGAGAAATAGATAGAGGAAGGAGAAGCACAAGATCATCATCGTCGTCGCCGTCACCATCGCCACCGTGGCCATCGCCATGGCCATTTAACGAAGCACCAAAACCCTAGAAAAAAAAAAGCAAACCAATTTAAAGGTACTAATTTCTTAAATTTTTTATATTTTATTGTAGTTTGTTATCCCTTCTTTGTGTTTTTGGATGATATTTCCGTTTGTTACCGTTGGGATTATGCTCGATAGCAAGAGGTACAATAATGTATTTGACAATCTTTTCATATTAATAAAGTGATTTCTAGTTTAACAAATCTTATAACAATTATAGTTTAATTATTATAATTGTCAAAAGTAAATAATCATAAGGTCAAAAGACTATGAGAAAAGAAGAATTGTTCATACATTTAGATATGTATGAGGTATACACAATTCTTTAGTTAGTCTTGAATAATATTCACAACTTAAGATTAAAGGTTGGACGCCTTTATCTTGTCAAAGTTGTAGATTCTTTTGCTAGCATTTGAGTGGGATCAAATGTGTTACGATGAGTCTAAAATCATCAAGGTGTGGTGTCTTTGGATAAATGAATCTAGTGCACTGGGTGCATTGAATAGGAACACAATGAAATACTTTATCTAGAACCGTCAATGGATGAAAGTTTCCCGAGATAAAAGATGGACTTATGGTTACAAGTGTTATCATTTGAGCTATCAATGAGTACGATTATATATCATAGTCTATCCTCGATAGTTTGGTGGTATTCATTTGTTAATCGATAGAGGACTTCATTTATAGATATGGACATCGTGGCTCCATTTATTAAATGAGAGCAAAATATCAACATATGGATGTTTTGAGGTATTGGATATTAAATCTTAACGTTAAGTTTTCAATAGTGTCTATTGAAACATGGCTTCTAGACAAGTCAAAATATCCAAGTTCAAAATGTGGTCATATGAGTAATATGGTAACTTGGAGAGCTATAGGCGGACTATGAGCTCTTGATGATTAATATTAAAGACTATATTTGATAAGTAGATATATAAAAGGAATTATTTATCTAGTCAAATTAGGAAGTCTTTAATATGGTCACAAATACACTATTGAGTTGGATTAGGAGTCTTGGTTGAGGATAGAACTCCTTTTTGAAAAGGATTCTTAACCACCAAGTAAATCTACCTAAGGAAAGGATTCTTAACTACCAAGTAAATCCTTCTTAGGAAAGGATTTGTGATCCTAATCTATATCACATAAAATTCGGCCAGCCCATATATATATACAAAAGGATAGAATTCCTTTAAGATAAGAATTCTTAACTACCAAATAAATCCACCTAAGGAAATGATTCTTGCTAACCAAGTAAATCATTCTTAGCAAAAGGATTTATGATCCTATATATATATATATATATATGTGTGTGTGTGTGTGTGTGTGTGTGTGTGTGTGTGTGTGTGTGTATGTGTGTGAATTTCGGCCAGCCTCAAGAATTCTATGATGAAAATTTTGGCCATGCCTAGGTAATTTTCAAGAGAGAATTTTGAGGGAGAAAAATTAGCTTTTGCTCTAGACAAAATTCAATCAACTCATAGAAAAAGGGTGTGGAATTCGGCCAAGGAGAAAAGATAAAAAGAGAACGTTTTTGTTTTCAATAGTACACTAGTATCCTTTACATCAAAAGGGTTTTATGTACAACATTGAATCAAGGTTCACGTGAGTTTCAATCAAATTGATTGATAATTTACAAGTGACCAGACATTCTTGGATTTTTCTCTTGGAGGATATTTGTAACTAACAAAGAAAATATTTTGCTTTGTCTCTATCCTCAGGTATACAATATAAAGTAAGGGAGCCCACACTCCAAGGTGATTCACGTTCATGATTGGATTGAAAGATCTTGCGGAATCAATTCGGCACTTGTTCAATCATCACGAATAAAAGGCACGATACTTTTATATACATCAATTAATCTAGGGTTAAGGTTCTCGTTGCATAAAGGGAAATTTTTTATTTATACACAAACACTAATTTCATCATTTTTCTCACCCTTTCGTTGCGTTTTGAACCCTTTTTTACCTATTAAAGGCTCTTCTACAGTTTTGATGAGCATCTAGAGAATATGGGGATGAGAGATATGACAAATTTTCTATTGAGCAAGTGAGAGATTGTTGGGATTATGCTCGATAGCAAGAGTAAAATAATGTATTTGACAATCTTTTCATATTAATAAAGTGATTTTTAGTTTAACAAATCTTATAGCATTTATAGTTAAATTATTATAATTGTCAAAAGTAAATAATCATAAGGTCAAAAGACTATGAGAATAGAAGAATTGTTCATACATCTAGATATGTATGAGTTAGAAACAATTCGTTAGTTAGTCTTGAATAATATTCACAAATTAAGATAAAAGGTTAGGCGCCTTTATCTTGTCAAAGTTATAGACTCTTTTGCTAGCATTTGAGTGGAATCAAATGTGTTATGATGAGTCTTAAATCGTCGAAGTGTGGTGTCTTTGGGCAAAAGAATCTAGTGCACTAGGTGCATTAAATAGGATCACAATGAAATACCTTATCTAGAACCGTCAATGGATAAAAGTTTTCACTTGAAGACAATCGGAGAGTCTATCTCAATCCTGAGATAAATGATGGATTTATGGTTGCAAAAGTTATCATTTGAGCTGTCAATGAGTACGATTATAGAGTATAGTCTATCCTCGATCATTTGGTGGTATTCATTTGTTAATCGATAAAGGACTTCATTTATAGATATGGATATTGTGGCTCCATTTATTAAATGAGAGTAGAATATCGTCACATGGATATTTTGTGGTATTGGATATTAAATCTTAACGTTAAGTTTTCAATAGTATCTAGTGAAACATGGTTTCTAGACAAGTCAAAATACCCAAGTTCAAAATGTGGTCATATGAGTAAATATGGTAACTTGGAGAGATATAGGTGGTATATGAGCTCTTGACGATTACTGGTATTCTTCACGAGGATACACTTTCTCCAATAAGGTTGTCTAGGGTATGAATGAGTAACATCAACTTATTCTTTGTTTATTTAAGAGTTCAATTTTAGTTCTTTAGTGGATTGAACTAAAATTAATAGATCGGACCTAAGTGAATCATTTGTTGATTGTGATTGGGTTGTGTCTAATGGATCCTAAATTTAGATAGCCCGCCAAGATCCTTAATCCACATGAACTTGCATGGATCACTTGATATATACTACCGAACCAATTTAGGGGTCCATCTAGAATTGTATTAAGGCATGTGGACTTGTTTCTTTTTGTATGAATGGGTCTAGTTCACTTGCGGACTTTTTATGAAAGTCCAGTGCATTTAATAAAATAAGAAAAATAATATATATGCCTATATATTGTCATGGGTGGCAAGGCTAATATATAAAAGCCTAAATTTATTATTTATTATTTAATTAAATGGAAATTAATTAAATTGGTAATTAATTAATTATTTAATTAAAAGTTAAAATCTTTCTTCTATTACGAGAAGGTCTTCTAATATTACACTATTATTGGTAGTATAATTAATATTAAAGACTATATTTGATAGTAGATAAATAAAATGAATTATTTATCTAGTCAAATTAGGAAGTCTTTAATATGGTCACAAATACACTAATGAGTTGGATTATGAGTCTTGGTGTAGGAAAGAATTCTTTTTGGGAAATGATTCTTGGTCACTAAGTAAATCCACCTTAGGAAAAGATTCTTGCCCACCAAGTAAATCCTTCTTAGGTGAGAATTTGGTCTCCTATATATACTACCTATAAATTTTGACCAAGCCTTAGTTTTTGGGTGAGAAGTTGTTTTTATTTGTTTTTTTTTGTTATAAAAAAAACTTCGTCCAACTCATTGTGTGAATAATTCGGCCAAGCATAGAGAAAAAAAGGAACGTTTTTGTTTTCGATAGTACACTAGTATCCTTTGCATCAAAATGGTTTTGTGTACAAAATCGAATCAAGGTTTACGCGAGTTTCAATCAATTTATTGATAATTCAAAAGTGACCTGACGTTTTTGGTTTTTCTCTGAGAGGATTATTGTGATTAACCAAGAAGAAGATTTTGTTTTTTTCCATTCTCAGGTATACAATTTAATGAAAGGGAGTCCACACTCCTAGGTGATTCACGTTCGTGATTGGATTGGAAGATCTTGTGGATTCAATTCGAAGCTAGTTCAATCGTCACGAAAAAAAAGTTACTATACTTTTTATATACATCAATTAATTTAGGGTTAAGGTTCTTGTTATTAAAAGGGAATATTTTTATCTATACACAAACCCTAATTTTCTAATTTTCTCACGCTTCCGTTGCGTTTTGAACCGATTTTCCCTACAGTTACCTATTTGTGTTTCGGGATGAATATTTGAGTTTGTTATTGTTTGTATGTTTTATGTGTTTGTAAGTGTATTTTGGGGTGGAATGTTTGTATTTGAAGGGCGAGCAAAATTTTTTAGTTATTGATTGATTGTTTTTTGTGAACTACACTTATAAGAAAGAAAAACGTTTGCAGAGCAAAGAACTGATGCATGTAATGGTGAATGCATATGTTTAGTCTATATACGATTCTCATATCTGTAGGGCCTAGAGGGATGGATGATGCATATAAGACTAATGTTTATATGAATGTTTTTTATAAACCTAGTACTGATTTTGAGCCTAAGACTGATGATACCATCATAATTTTCAGGCTGAGACTAAAGTTTTGGCTATGAATGTTTTTCCTTAGGCTAGTACTGATGTTGAGCCTAGGAAAGATGTTACATTTTTAGTTTTAAGTGTAGAACCTATTTACAAAAAAGCGGGAATGGGACTGATGCATTAATGGCTTATGAGTATATGAATGTTTTCATAAGCCTCTGACTATTCTTGAGCCTAAGATATATTTTTGTAAGCCTGAGACTGATGTTATTTTTTTTATTTTCATTGTTTAGATGCCTAAAAATGGAAATGCAGACTTGTGGTGATTCCCAGACCATGAGATTTGGGTTCCCGTCAGGTTTAACAGTGGAAGCAAAAAGTATATGATTACAGAGTTAAAGTCGATGCTAAACAAAATTGGTTTGGAGGAAAGATTCAGGGAGAGGCCTTTCAGCATATATTTGGAGTTGAAAGTACCATTGAAACTGTACGGGCAGCTGATACACAATATCTTAAAGAGAGAAATCATTCACCCGAAAGGACAAAGAGAAGTTGAGATATGGTTCAGGTTTGGGAAGTCGAAAGCCCGTTCCGCCAAGAAGAATTTTGTTTATGCAGCGGCTTGGTGTAGGAGTTGGATTAGAAGTCTTGGTGTAGGATAGAACTCCTTTTTGAAAAGGATTCCTAACCACCAAGTAAATCGACATAAGGAAATGATTCTTAACTACCATGTAAATCCTTCATAGGAAAAGAATTAAGTCTCCTAATTATATTAAGTGAAATTTTGGCAAGCTATGTATATATAAAAGGAGGATAGAATTACTTTTAAATACCAAATAAATCCACCTTAGGAAAGGATTCTTGCCAGCCAAATAAATCCTTCTTAGGAGAGGACTTATGTTCATATATATATATATATATAGGTTTGGAAATTTAGGCCAGCTCTAAGGTTTTCTATGAGAGGAATTTCGACCAAGCTAAGCAATTTCTTAGAGAGATTTTGGCCAACCCTATTTTTCTAAGAGAAGAATTCGGCCATCTAAGGAATTTTGAGGGAGAAAATTTTGTTTTTACTCTAGACAAAATTCGATCAACTCTAAGAAATAGTGTGTGATTAGGGAAAGAAGAAACAGGAAGAAAGAACATTTAGTTTTCGGTAATACACTAGTCGTCTTTACATCAAAAGGTTTTGTGTACAACATCTAATCAAGGTTTACTCGAGTTTCAATCAAATTGATTGATAATTCACATGTAACCTAACGTTCTTTGTTTTATTCTAGGAGGATTATTGTAACTAACAAAGAAGAAGATTTTGTTTGTTTCCATCCTCTAGTATACGATTAAAAGAAAGGGAGCCCACACTCCTAGGTGATTCACGTTCGAGATTGGATTGGAAGATCTTACGGAATCAATTTGGTGCTTGGTCAGTCGTCACGAGAAAAAGGTACGACACTTTTTATTTACATCAATTAATATAGGGTTAAGGTTCTTGTTAGTCAAAGGGAAAATTTTTATTTATACGCAAACCCTAATTTTCTAATTTTCTCACGCTTCCGCTGCGCATGGTTTTGTTTTTTCCTTCACTTTTTATGAGCACTATTGCCTTGGATGTCCTCATGACACCAAGTTGACGATGTTTCACAACAAGAGTATAAAAAGCATAACATCTCAACTTAACAAACACATATATCAAAAGAACTTCTTAAAAGTTAACCAACAAATTTTGACCATCATAACAAACATGATGTGAGATAACCAAGTACATATCAATACAAGGAGTATTCAAAGCTAGCAAGCTAGAATTCTCAACACAATTGATATATTGCCTCAAACAAACCTTATATATGCTTCTTACATTAGTGGTAAGAGCACTCACCCTTGAACCACTTTTCTTGGGTGTACCTACACAAACATTTCCAATATCGTCCGTGACAACAATGTTAAATATAGAGTAAAGTCCTTCAATGACTTGATTAACAAGAATATCATTAATACTCTTTTCCTTAACATTTTCAACACAAGCTTTGTCAAGTTGAACAAGATTAGCTTTCTTTCTACTCCACAACTTCTTTTTATACTTAGCAATATTATCATGTTTCTCAACTTTCAAAGCCTTAGCATGTTTAAGTTGAAGTTTAATCTACTTATCTCTAGATTCATTTCCTAATTTGTATTTTTCATTAAATTTATAACACCAGGCTTAATGTGACCTATTGTGTTGCAATAATGGAAAATTGCAATAAAAGATGAGATTGTACCTCTTGGAGTTGAGCTAGCTTCACTACGGGTTTGCAAAGATACCTTGTTTGCCAACTTCTTTTTGGCTTTTGATCTTCTCTTCTTGGGTGGTTTCTTGTCAATAACGACTTCTTCCAAGTGAGTAGGAAGTGCTGCTTCCAAGAGCTCCTCTTTAACTACTAAGTCATCTTCACCACTAAGAGAGTTAACAAGATTCCTAACACCAGACACACTTATCAAATCATTCACTAAGTCCTTGTTGGCCTCCTTAACCGTGTCTACCTATTCTATTAATTCTTGTTCTCTCTTTTTCAAAGAAGAGATCATTCCATCCTTCTTAAGGTTTATCTTTTCAAGTTCTATAAACTTCTTCATAATAGCACCATTCTAGCCAAGAAGTCTACTAGTAACAATCACAAACTCATCTAGTTGTTTCTTGATCAAATCATCCTTCTTAACTACCATTCTTAGAGCATTATCTCTAGCATCTTCTAGCTCTTCTAGCTCTTCTATCTTGACCAACAAATCAAGATTGGTAGGAATGGAACTAGTGCTTCCATGATGATTTTCATCAAAGTTCTTGTTCAAAGATATTTACCAACAACATCTAGTGGAGAATGAGAAGCCGTTAGAGCTACAATGTTGCTCACTAACTCTTTATCACTTGAAGACTCACTACTAGAGCTCTCATCATCACTAGAATCATCATCACTCCAAGTAGACGCCAACATTTTACCTTTCTTGTCTTTCTTAGATGGCTTCTTAGTTTACTCACTAGAAAAGTGATCGAAACCATGAAAATTGTAGCATTGAACACCTTTCTTGTTCATGGCTTGACTATTCTTCTCATTCCTTGGAGATGATGGTTTCTTAACTCCCTTTTCCTTAGAAGACTTGCCTTTAGGCTTGTTATTATTCATTAGAAACTTCTTGAACTTTCTAACCAAAAGAGCCATCTCTCCATTTTCATCATCACTCTCCTCTTGAATAGCATTGAGAGTGATTCCCTTACTCTTGGTCATTGGCTTCAAACACATCTCATAATTTTGGAGAGACCCAAACAACTCGTCAATGATCATACTATCCACATCCTTGATTTCCTCAATGGTAGTCACCTTTGATTTAAATCTCTTAGGAAGAGACCTAAGGATTTTCCAATTTAAACACTCTTTTGAGATAGGTACTTCAAGTGCTTGACATTCGTTAGCAATGTTAAGAAGCCGGAATTGGAAGTCTTCGAACTTTTCTTCTTCACCCATACTTAAACCTTCAAATTGTGATGCCAACATTTGAAGCCTTGATTTTTTTACTTCTAAGGTTCCTTCATTAGTGACTTGAAGAGTATCACAAACCTCTTTTACGGATTCAAGATTTTGAATGTAGAAAATTGATGCCCATCAACTCCTCCTAAGATGGCATTCATAGCACGGTGGTGCTATTTGGAAACCTCAAACTCATTCGTTGTCCATTCACTACTTGGCTTGACTACATTGGTTCCATCATTATAAACCTTAGTAGGAGGACTATAACCTTGTTCAACTACCATCCATGCCCTTTCATCAATTTAGCAGATGTAGGCTTTCATCCTTAACTTTCAATACCCATAGTTAGTGTCTCAAAGTAATGGTGACCTAGTATTTGAGGCTCCTTCCACCATTACATCATCTTGTAAACCCATGACTTCAAAAACTTTGCAAATACTGTGAATGTATCACCTAGACTCACTAGGTACAAATCTAGTGTCCTGCTATGATACCAATTGAAAATACAAACACGGTTAAAATGCTCAAGGCTAACCTGGAGGGGGGGGGGGGGGGGGGGGGGGCGTGAATAGGTTAGACACATTTTTTGACTCCCTTAAAAAAAACAAAAGTTTGATGCTTGTATCACTATATATATAAATATATATATATATATATATATATTAATTGAAGCTAATTAATCAATATATATATCAGCATATAAGATGTGATACAAACAAACATACATAAAGCATATACCAACAATTTTGTAGTATGGAAGTCAACTTACATCTAAAGTTCTATCCATAGTATTCAAATAACAAATACAAATATAAGAGAGATAGGGATAGAGAAAAGTTGACACAAGATATAACGTGGTAAACTTCCAAAGAGGAAACATCCACGGGTTAACAACCACCGTCAAACAAAATCCACTAGTAGATAAGAAAAGTACAATCTCTCAAGTGACTCCTTCACCTAGAAACTACATTCCTATCCTGCTCATGAGTATGTCACCCTCTTGCTCAACATTCCGAGGCCTCACACCTCTTGTCAAGACTTCCTCGCTCAGCCTTCCGGATCCTCTCGACCCTAAGTTGCTCACCCTTCCGGATCCTTACAACCCTAGGAAAGAATTCCTTGCTCACCCATTCGAATCCTCCCGACTCTAGGCAAGGCTTCCTTGCTTGAAATTTTGAGGTCTCCCAGCTCTTGTCAAGACTTCCATGTTCAACAACATAGGTCTCACAACTATAGTCAAGACTTCCTTCTCTCAAGGCATCTAGGTGATCATGAATGCAAAATGCAAATAAGAACACAACATAGAATAAGATGATCAACAAATTCTATGGAAAATACTAGACATATGCATGAATGCACAAAACAAATGTAGTCTAGTAAATCATGCATGTTTAATCCATCTAGATCATGTAAAATATGTTCAACATTAATTACAACCTAGATACATGCATAGATCTAAAACTTGAATCATAAGATATGATCAATTAATGCATAATCAAGTTTAAATCTCATATACCAAAAACATGTTAAAATCATGTGACAAAGTCATTTAGATTAAAGCAAGAGTTCTAGAGCATATTATCTATTCATGAAATCAACTAAGCATAGGAATATCTTAAAAGAACACAAGCACATGTATCAAAGTGAGATTTCGGCCAAAGAGAGCCTAATACATGTGAGGAACTATTTTTCACAAAATCAATCAATTAAAGATCATTAAATAGTCCTAGAATCAAAGCTAGCACAATACAATCCCAATCACGTGAAAACATAGGTAGATTAAAAACCTAACTCAACATGTGAGATTTCAATTGAAACTCAATCTAGGTTTAAATGAGTTCAAAACTCAAGTCAAAACTATCACAAGACACACACACACACACACACACACACACACATATATATATATATAAATATATATATATATATATATATATATATCTTGAAGAAGAAAACCCAAGGCAATTGACCAAGTTTTAAAAGAAAACTTTGAGAGAAAATCAATACCCTAGTTGATTTGGTGCAGTCCCATTTTTGTGATGTTAGACTCCAAAAACAGAAATAAAACTAACTCAAATCTTCATATAAAAGATGGAGGATGAATAGAAAAACACTCTAAACATTGAATCACTCAGATCGGAATTCAAATGAAGAAGTTATGGTGTTTGTAAGGTGAGAAAAGTTTGGGAGAATATTTTGCACTCAAATTTTGAATCTCTTCTTTTAATGAAATATGAGAGGGAAGGGATATATAAAAGAGAGGGAAAAAGAATACAAGTAAAATGAACAAAAAGGACTTAAGTGCACCAAGCACACTTGCTGCTGTTGGAATCCCGTTCACCTGTTACGCAGCGGAAATAGGTTTTAATTTTTTTTTACAGATCAGAATCTGTATCTGGGACCAGTGAACTTGGGATCGTTATTATTTTCAGAACTAATACATGTAAAATTAATACAATAATAATAAATATATATATATATACGCAGGAAATTGTAATCAATATAATAATAAAATGAAAATCATACCAACGATTGGAGGCTCCTTCACTTTATAATATGCTCCTGTCTGAACCAATCTTACTAACGTTTGGAGGCTCCTTCACTTTACGATGTGCTCCTGTTTGAACCACTCGATCTTCCTCGCTATCTCCTGGATCTGGTAACTGCGTGTGGGCGCATCACGGTCTCAGGAACTTGATTGGAGGATGTAGAGAAATACTTGAAGAAACTCTTTCTTCTCAATTTGGTGTATTGATTTCACGCACACATAACTTGCATCTCATGTAAAACTTATGTTTTTTTTTTCTTTTTGCGTGCGTATCAGGTACACAAAAAAAAAAACTTTTTCTTGAAAAAACAATCATGCCTGCACACACCTTTTTTTCCAAAAGAAATATATATATATATCAAATGCCTTTGCATCATATGCATAAACCAATATATGTTGTTTTTCTTTGCATTTAATACCAACACTGATTATATATATCTATATTTTTTTGTGCCCGTCCACTTGCGTGTATATATATATATAAACTTTGTTGTGCGTTTTTATTTGTTATATAAAGTCAACGCACCCTTTTTTTTTCTTTTCAAAACTGCCCTTGCATTTTTATATATATTTATATATTCTTGTTTGTATCCTATACAAACACTTTTATATGTTCACACACCAATTTATATCCAATGCAATCTATTGTGTTATAATTGATATATATATCTTTTAATTATCCTTTTCAAATATAGCTAATATATTAAGAGTGATAATACGTATTTTAAATTTAAACTTAAATTCAAATACTTAGATAAATGATTTAGTAAAAATAAAATAATCCTATTATTTTATCTTCACCTAAATCCATATATCAAATAACACCCTCCAATTAATAGTTAATTAATAATTCATTATTATCAATATAATTAAATAATCAAATTATTTAATTAATTTAACTATTAACATTCATTAATTAAATAATCTCATTATTCAATTAATTCCTGAATAAACACGTGTCACTTTTGTAACATAACTAATTGGACAATCCAATTAATTAACCATAACCCTTGTTACCTAAATCAATTGGGCTAGCAAGGGGACCTAATGGACCTACAGTATTTTGAGCTCCAAAAATCCCCAGAATCATTAATTAAACTCTTTAATTAATATTCCTTGATTATTAACTCCGGTGTTATTCCACTAAAAATTGAAAGCTGTACTCTCTCAACTGTAGACGTTTTTACACAGACCGATACAACTCGGTGTCGATTGATATAGCTATTACACATGGTGTGATCCTCCACAATAGTTCATAACTAGAGCTGGGCCATAATGTTCGTTATACCCCTCTAATTACATATTTCCTTTAAGTAACGTTGATTCTCTAATGGACATTAAATCCTATTTCCTTACGGAATTAGGAGAGCGCTCATATTCTCCAAGCCCCGAATCAACCCTTAAAGGGAACTACCATCTACTTCTCACAAGAAGGAGTGGATTCCACTATTGTGTACAAACCTTCCCAGCCATAAGCCAAACCACAATCCCAACATGTGGAGCGTATTGATCGGGAACAACATCCGACCTCACCCATGGTATATCAAAGATCACGATCTAACCTGAAGGAGTCGATAAGACACCCAGGATTAATATCACCCATATATAGCCATCATTAGTTGATATATATGAATCTCATCGATAAACGGATCTTGGTGAGATATTCATATAGATCATGGCCCAGTCCTATATGATCACATCATACAAGGTGCCTCCATTCTCATATCTCCAAATAAATGATTCAGGACAGAATCACCGTACATTACAGAATTGACTGCAACTATAGATTAAAAAAATAAAATTTTCTCCCTCAAAATTCCATGTTAGCCAAATTCTCCTTCTATATATAACTAGGGCTGGCCAAATTCTTGTCTTAGTCCAACTACATGGCTAACCGAAATTATATATATATATATATATTATATAGGGCTGGCCGAAATTCTTCTTGGAAATTTATTAGGATTTCAAATCCTTTCCTAAGAAGGATTTACTTGGTTGTTAAGAATCCTTTCCTTAGGTGGATTTACTTGGTGGTTAAGAGTCTTTTTCAAAGAAGAATTCTGTCATTGGGTAGATTTACTTGGTGACCAAGAATCCTTTTTCAAAAAGAATTCTTTCCTACACCAAGACTCCTAATCCAACTCAATAGTGTATTTGTAACCATATTAAAGACTTCCTAATTTGATTAGATAAATAATTCCTTTTATTTATCTACTTATCAAATATAGTTTTAAATATTATTTATACTACGAACAATAGTATAATTTTAGTAGACCATTTCCTACTAGAAAAAAGATTTCGGCTTTTAGTTAAATAATTTATTAATTACCAAATTAATTATTTTCCATTTAATTAAATAATAAAATAAAAAACATTATATTAAGCTATTGTATATAGCTCTGCCGCCCAACACATATACATGGGTTAATATATTATTTTTCTTATTTTATTAAATCCATTGGACCTTAATAAAAAGTCCACATGTGAACTAGACCTATTCTTACAAAAAGAAACAAGTTTACATGCCTTAATACAATTCTAGATTGACCCATAAAATTGTTCCAGTATAATATATCAAGTGATCCATGCAAGTTCGTGTGGATTGAGGATCTTGGCGGGCTATCTAAATTTAAGCTCCAATGGACACAACCCAATCACAATCAACAAATGATTCACTTAGGTCCGATCTATTAATTTTAGTTCGTTCCACTAAAGAACTAAAATCGAACTCTTAAATAAAGATAGAATAAGTTAATATTCCTCATTCATACCCTAGACAATCTTAATGGAGAAGGTGTATCCTCGTGAGGAACATCAGTAATTGCCAAGAGCTCATAGACCCCCTATAGCTCTCCAGGTTACCATATTTACTCATATGACCACATTTTGAACTTGAATATTTTGACTTGTCCAGAAGCCATATTTTAATAGACGCTATTAAAAACTTAACGTCAAGATTTAATATCCAATACCTAAAAACATCCATATGATGATATTCTACTCTCATTTAATAAATGGAGTCACGATGTCCATATCTATAAATGAAGTCCTCTATCAATTAACAAATGAATACCACCAAACTATCGAGGATAGACTATGCTATATAATCGCACTCATTGATAGCTCAAATGATAACACTTGCAACCATAAATCCATCATTTATCTCAGGATTGAGAGACTCTCCGATTGTCTTCAAGTGAAAACTTTTATCCATTGACATTTCTAGATAAAGTATTTCACTACGATCCTATTCAATGCACCCAGTGCACTAGATTCTTTTGCCCAAAGACACCACACTTTGATGATTTTAAACTCACAATAACACATTTTATCCCATACAAATGCTAGCAAAAGAGTCTACAACTATAACAAGATAAAGGCGCCCAACCTTTATCTTAAGTTGTGAATATTATTCAAGACTAAGTAAAGAATTGTGCCTACCTCAAACATATCTAGATGTATGAACAATTCTTCTTTTCTCATAGTCTTTTGACCTTATGATTATTTAATTTTGACAATTATAATAATTAAACTATAAATGCTATAAGATTTGTTAAACTAGAAATCACTTTATTAATATGAAAAGATTGTCAAATACATTATTACACTCTTGCAATCGAGCATAATCCCAACAATCTCCCACTTGCTCTTTAGCAAATGTGTCATATCACTCATCCCCATGTTCTCTAGATGCCCATCAAAATTCTTTTTCGAAAGAGCTTTTGTAAAGGGATCCGATAGATTGTCTGCTGACGCGATCTTGGTAATCATCACGTCACCCCTTTGCATAATTTTCCTTAGAAGGTGATACTTTCTTTCAATGTGTTTCCCTCTCTTATGACTTCTTGGCTCTCTCAAATTAGTCACTGCTCCACTATTGTCATAATTGATAGTGATCTGCTTATTCACAACAGGAACCACTTCCAAGTCAATAAAGAATTGGTGGAGCCAAACAACCTCTTTAGCAGCCTTGCATGCGGCAACATGCTCGGCTTCCATAGTCGAATCAATAAAACAATATTGCTTGATACTTTTCCATACGACTGCCCCTCCTCCAATAGTAAACACAGATCCTGATATTGATATGCTAGAGTCAGAATCTAACTGAAAATCATAATCTGTATACCCAACAAGAATAAAATTCCCTCTAGAGTATACAACATATAATCTTTCGTTCTCCTAAGATACTTGAAAATATGCTTGACTGCCGTCCAGTGATCAGGACTAGGTTTTGATTGAAACCTGCTAACTATGCCCACAGAAAAACAAATATCAGGTCTAGTACAGAGCATTGAATACATGAGACTTCCAACTGCCGATGCATACGAAACCCTACTCATGAATTGCTCTTCATGCTCATCAGAACTTGTTCCTTAGAAAGTTTGATTCCATTTCTGAAAGGTAACATACCTTTCTTGGAATCTTGCATGGAAAACCTAGACAAGATTTTATCTATGTATGAAGCTTGGGATAATGCAATTATTCTATTCTTTCTATCCCTCATTACTTGGATACCAATATAACTTGCTTCTCCTAAGTCCTTCATATCAAATTGTTTTGCTAACCATTCTTTTATTGATGTCAATACACCTACATCGTTTCCGATGAGTAGTATATCATCAACATAAAGAACTAGGAAAACCAACTTGTCGCCATTAATCCTTTTGTATACACAAGGTTCATCAAGGTTTTGAATAAATCCAAAACTTTTCACGGCTTGATCGAACTTTATGTTCCAGGATCGGGATGCTTGCTTCAATCCATGTATGGATCTTTGCAACTTGCATACCCTTTCCTCTTAGCCTTTTTCAATAAACCCTTCTGGTTGCATCTGTTGGTATTGTTAGGATTATGCTCGATAGAAAGAGTATAATAATGTATTTGACAATCTTTTCATATTAGTAAAGTGATTTCTATTTTAAAAAATCTTATAGCATTTATAGTTTAATTATTATAATTGTAAAAAGTAAATAATCATAAGGTCAAAAGACTATGAGAAAAGAAGAATTGTTCATACATCTAGATATGTATGAGATAGAAACAATTCTTTAGTTAGTCTTGAATATTAATCACAACAAAAGATAAAACGTTGCGCGCCTTTATCTTGGCAAAGTTGTAGATTCTTTTGCTAGCATTTGAGTGGGATCAAATGTGTTATGATGGGTCGAAAATCATCAAAGTGTGGTGTCTTTGGGCAAAAGAATCTAGTGCACTGGGTGCATTGAATAGGATCAAAATGAAATACTTTATCTTGAACCGTCAATGGATAAAAGTTTTCATTTGAAGACAATCGGAGAGTCTATATTTATCCTGAGATAAATGATGGACTTATGGTTGCAAATGTTATCATTTGAGCTATCAATGAGTACGATTATATAGCATAGTCTATCCTCGATAGTTTGGTGGTATTCATTTGTTAATCGATAGAGGACTTCATTTATTGATATGGATATCGTGGCTCCAATTATTGAATGAGAGTAGAATACCATCATATGGATGTTTTGAGGTATTGGATATTAAATCTTAACGTTAAGTTTTCAATAGTGTCTATTGAAACATGGCTTCTAGACAAGTCAAAATATCCAAGTTCAAAATGTGGTCATATAAGTAAATATGGTTACTTGGAGAGCTATAGGCGGTCTATGAGCTCTTGGCGATCACTGGAATTCTTCACGAGTGAGTAACATCAACTTATTCTATCTTTATTTAAGAGTTCAATTTTAGTTCTTTAGTGGAATGAACTAAAATTAAATAGATCGGACCTAAGTGAATCATTTGTTGATTGTGATTGGGTTGTGACTATTGGAGTTTAAATTTAGATAGCCTGCCCAGATCCCCAATCTACACGAACTTACGTGGATCACTTGATATATTCTACCAGACAAATAGAGGTCTATCTAGAATTGTAATAAGGCATGATAACTTGTTTCTTTTTGTAAGAATAGGTCTAGTTCACACGTGGACTTTTTATTAAGGTCCAATGGATTTAATAAAATAAAAAAAATAATATATGGCTCTTATATTTGGTATGGGCGGCAAAAGCTATTAAGAATAGCTTAAATATATTATTTTTTATTTTATTATTTAATTAAATGGAAATTAATTAATTTGTTGGTTAATTATTCGATTAAAAGTCAAAATAATTTTCTATTAGGAGATGGTCTCCTAATATTATACTGTTATTGGTAGTATAATTAATATTAAAGACTATATTTGATAAGTAGATAAATAAAAGGAATTATTTATCTGATCAAATTAGGAAGTCTTTAATATGGTTACAAATACACTATTGAGTTAGATTAAAAGTCTTGGTGTAGGAAATAATTTCTTTTGGAAAAGGATTCTTAACCACAAAGTAAATCCACCTAAGGATAGAATTCTTAACCACCATGTAAATCCTTCTTATGAGAGGATTTGGTCTCCTATATATATATATACTTGTAAATTTCGTTCAACCATGAATTTTTGGGGATGAGAAGTTTTTTTATTTGTTTTTTATTTTTATTAAAAAAAAAAAACTTCGTCCTACTTATCATGTTAAGAATTCGGCCAAGCATAGAGAAAAGATGGGACGGTTTTGTTTTCGATAGTACACTAGTATCCTTTACATCAAAAGGGTTTTGTGTACAACATCGAATCAAGTTTCACGCGAGTTTCAATCAAATTGATTGAGAATTCACAAGTGACCAGACGTTCTTGGTTTTTTCTCTTGGAGGAGTATTTTGACTAATGAAGAAGAAGATTTTGTTTGTTTCCATCCTAAGGTATACAATTTAAGGAAAGGGAGCCTAAACTCCTAGGTGATTCACGTTCGTTATTAGATTGGAAGATCTTACGGATACAATTCGACGCTAGTTCAATCATCACGGGAAAAAAAATTGTACGATACTTTTTATATACATCAATTAATCTAGGGTTAAGGTTCTTGTTATTAAAAGGGAAAATTTTTATTTATACGCAAACACTAATTTTCTTTTTTCTCTCACATTTTCGTTGTGTTTTAAACCGGTTTTTCCTTACAATTGGTATAAGAGCATGATTGTACCCTTGATTAATTGATGTATGTGTTCGTGAATCTTTTTCTTTTTATTGTTTATATGCATGTTTTAGAAACAGATGGCACTCTAGGTATTCGCATATATGTATTTACATTGGAATGTATGGATATATAAATGTTTTATATGTGGTTTTTTATTGCTCAATTTTGGTCCTAGAATTTCAATGTATTTTTTTTTTGGATTGTAACAAGAAGGGTGGTCTATCATCGCCATAATTACCTTATTGGTAGTTGCTAATTTTTTTATTTTATATCGTTGTTGTAATAAAAAAAAACTGCACTATTGTAATAATAATAAAAAAATAACTACAGTATTTTATTATTTAAATTCTTCTGTAATACATTTAAGTATCAAAGACACGAAGGTTGAAAGAATTAGGAGCAACCGGAACAAGTTTGGGACCGTGCGAGCCATAACAATGAACGTGCGTGCGAAGAGCGCTCATCCACGTTTGTTGTGGCATGGGCTGCGCACGACAGCCCTTTTGGTAGCCATGGGCTGTGCATGGCAGCCCTTTATGGGTTTGTGGCATGCACACGCCCATGGGTAAGGGCCAAAGGTGCGCACGCCCATCGGAGGCAGCCGAGAGAGTCTGGATGAGGAAGGTCGCGTGAGGACTTGTTCTCAAGAAAGGAGTTTTTGTATTCCAAGACATATGTAATTTACTTGTTTTTCTAGGATGGACCAAAATTGTAGCTATTTATATTTTTGTAAATATTGCAATGTTTGTCATTGTTTGATAACATGTCATATAGAATAGGAGTGCCACTCATATATCTCTTTTGGTATGAACATTCATTGAATGGTTTAAGTATCTGAATAGGAATCTAGATAACTTGGTAAATCATTCTTTGGAATTCGATAACACGCCTTAAACAATTGAGTGGGAGAAGGTGTTTTGGAACACCTACGGCCTCCAAGTTTAGTTGAGCTTTATGTTTCGTGAATAACCTCCCAAGAGGTATTCATTAATGGAATTTAGCAAGATACTTCTTTACAAGGATAGACTAGACAATTAGCCCAAACGATATCTACTCCCAAAGGAGGGATATTCGTGAGGGATTATATTGAAGGTCGATAACTTGGTAACACACTCAATGTGAGTTTATTAATATCCTCCCAAGATTTCTTGTTAATAAAATCACAAGGCTAAAATTGAAAACGTTGGTTGTTATGTTAACAATTAGGTGGGACCTAGTCCAACTAGTAAATATTGCAAACTCCAAAAGGAGGCGTGACATTTATGGGTGTTGGATCACCGTTGAATTTGTACGATTGAATTATTTTATTTAATTCAAGATAAATATTCAAAAGTGCTTTATCATGGTTATTTACTTATATTATTTTTGTTAATATAAAGAAATCATAACCCCATCCCTAATCAATATCCTAAAAGATAATACTTTAAGTGATGATAATTATGTCACATGGAAAAGGAAAACTAGGTTGTTATTTCAAGCTGAAAAACATAAATTCGTTATGTCTGTTCCTTAACCACCAAACTAATGAATCTATTCAGAAGCAAAGAGATGAGTATCAGTAGTGGAAGTCTTCAGATGATATGGCTAAATATATGTTACATTATGGCCATCATCTCCGACGTGTTGCAACAACAACATGAATGAATATAGACTGCTGCCGATATAATGATGTCTCTATAGGAGATATTAGTTATGAGGTCTAGGATGACTAAGAGAGAGGCATTGACTGCTTTCATGAATCTTAGGATGAAACCTGGACAGGCTATGAAAGTCATAGCACATCTGAACATTGCTAAACTAAACACTGCTGAGATAGATGGTGAGACCAAAATTGACATGATTGTCAACTCACTATCAGATTCCTTTGATCAATTCAAGTTGGACTACACCTTAAATAATAAGTAATGCACATTGTAAAACCTGATGCAAGATATTCAAAGCACCAAGATAATCCTTGTGAAAGGCAAGGGTAAAGAGATTCATATGCTTGATAAGTTGCTACTGTTAAATACCCATAAGAAGGCCAAGAGACAACAGAAGAAAACACAACTTGAGCCTTCTTAGAAGGAGACCAAGAAAGTAACACAGATCAAAGGAAAATGTTTCTTTTGTGGTGAAAAGGGTTATAAGAATGAATTCAACTTGCATTTAGGCAATGGAGCGTTGGTGTCTACTAGTGTAGTGGGAGATATTAGATTCAATTTTGATTCTTATAGGCATTTAGTTTTAATAAACGTTTATTATGTACCACAATTCAAGAGGAATTTAATTTCGGTCTCTTGTCTAAATAAATTTGGATATTTTGTTACTTTTAATAAAAGTTTTATTATTCGTAAGAATAACAAATTTGTTTGTAAAGGTACATTGGAAAATGGTTTATTCTATTTGCATGGAAATATCTCTCACTTGTTAGACACGGAATCAACAGAACCTAATCATAAAAGAGTAAAATTATCAAAAGATGAAACCTACCTATGGCATTTTTGCCTTGGTCATATTAACCTTAATAGGATTAAAAGATTGGTATGTGACGGACCTCTAAGTGACTTAAAGGTTGATGATCTACCAACTTGTGAATCTTGTTTGGAAGGTCAAATGACCAAATCGTTTACGACCAAAGGTACAAGAGCCATTGAATGTTTAGGTTTGATACACACTAATGTGTGTGGACCTTTGAGCATTCAAGCCAGAGGTGGATATGAGTACTTCATCACTTTCATGGATGATCACTTAAGATTTGGCTATGTGTATCTCAAGAGACATAAGTCGGATGCTTTTGACATGTTCAAAACATTTAAAAGCTGAAGTTGAAAATCAGCTTGAGAAAGGCATAAAAATCTTGAGGTCTGATCGTGGTGGAGAATATCTATCTTGTGAGTTTCAGCAATATCTTATTGATAATGGGATAATTTCTCAGTTTTCTACACCAGGCACACCTCAACAAAATGGGGTGGTAGAAAGGAGAAATAGAACTCTTTTGGACATGGTTAGGTCTATGTTGAGTTATTCAACGCTCCCTAATTCTTATTGGGGATATGCTTTACAAATTGCAATGTACATTCTAAATGATGTACTATCTAAGTCGGTTCCTAAAACACCGCATGAGTTGTGGACCGGGCAAAAGCCTAATTTACAGCACTTACGGATATTTGGATGTCCTACGCATGTGTTAAAAGGAATGATAGAAAAGATGGAGTCCTATTCATAAACATGCATATTTGTAGGGGATAAAGGAACAAAAGGAACAAAAGGAACAAAAGGAACAAAAGGATATTAATTTTATAGTCCTTCATATCTTAAAGTATTTATTTCGACAACTGCTACATTTCTGGAAAAGAACTATATGAATAATTTTGTGCCTAAAAGTAGAATTATCCAGAATGAGCTTTTAAGAGATACAATTCCACAAAAGGTTTCACAACCAAGCCCAATTGAAAGTTTCGTACCAACACAAGATCAACAATCTACCATACCTCGTCGTCTAGGGAGTGTTGTTAGATAACTCGAGAGATACATCAGTCTAGGAGAATCTATAGAGAATCTTTCAGACGATAATGATCCCTATACGTAAAAGGAAGCAATGGAAAATATTGATTGTCACCATTGGCAAAAAGCAATGCAATCCGAAATTGATTCTATCTTTAAAAACAAAGTCTGGTCCCTTGTAGACTTGCCTGAAGGAATAAAACCCATCGGGTGCTAGTGGGTATACAAGAGGAAAAGAGAAATGGATGGTAAGGTGGAAACCTTTAAAGCTAGATTGGTAGCTAAAGATTATACACAAAAGGAAGGTATCGATTATGAAGAAACCTTCTCTCCTGTGGTCATGCATAAATCCATTAGGATACTCATATCCATTGCCGTAACTCTAGACCTAGAGATTTTGCAAATGGACGTCAAGACAACTTTCCTTAATGGAAGTCTTGACGAACGCATCTACATGACTCAATCAGAAGGATTCATTGAAAAGGGCCAAGAGGAAAGGGTATGCATGTTGCAAAGATCCATATATGGATTGAAGCAAGCATCCAGATCCTGGAACATAAGGTTCGATCAAGCTGTAAAAAGTTTTGGATTGATTCAAAACCTTTAAGAACCTTGTTTATACAATAGGATTAAAGGCGACAGGTTGGTTTTCCTAGTTCTTTATGTTGATCATATACTACTCATCGGAAACGATGTAGGTGTATTGACATCAATAAAAGAATGGTTAGCAAAACAATTTGATATGAAGGACTTATGAGAAGCAAGTTATATTCTTGGTATCTAAGTCATAAGGGATAGAAAGAATAGAACGATTGCATTATCCCAAGCTTTATACATAGATAAAATCTTGTCTTGGTTTTCCATGCAAGATTCCAAAAAAGGTTTGTTACCTTTTAGACATGGAATCAAACTTTCTAAGGAACAAGTTCCTAAGAATGAGCATGAAGAGCAATTCATGAGTAGGATTCCATATGCTTCGGTAGTAGGAAGTCCCATGTATGCAATGCTCTGTACTAGACCAGATATTTGTTTTGCTATTGGCATAGTTAGCAGGTTTCAATCGAAGCCTGGTCCTGATCACTGGACTGCAGTCAAGCATATTTTCAAGTATCTTAGGAGAACGAGAGATTATGTCCTTGTATACTCTGTAGGGGATTTGATTCCCGTTGGGTACACAGAATTTTATTTTCATTCAGATTCTGACTCCAGGAGATCAACATCAGGATTTGTGTTTACTATTGAAGTAGGGGCAGTCATATGGAGGAGTATCAAGCAATCTTGTATTGCCGATTCCATCATGGAAGCCGATTATGTTGCCGCATGCGAGGCTGCAAAAGAGGCTGTCTGGCTCCGCCAATTCCTGATTGACTTGGAAGTGGTTCCTGATGCGAATAAGCAGATTACTATCTATTGTGACAATGGTGGAGTAGTGGCTAATTCGAGAGAACCAAGAAGTCATAATAGAGGGAAACACATAGAAAGAAAGTATCACCTTCTGAGAAAAATTATGCATAGGGGTGATGTGACGATTACCAAGATCGCGTCAGCAGAAAATCTAGCAGATCCGTTTACAAAGGCTCTTTCACAAAAGAGTTTTGATGGGCATCTAGAGAATATGAGGATGAGAGATATGACACATTTGCTATAGAGCATGGGGTTACAAAGTCAAAATCTTTTTCTATTAGGAGATTGTCTCCTAATATTATACTATTGTTGGTAGTATAATTAATATTAAAGACTATATTTGATAAGTATATAAATACAAGGAATTATTTATCTAATCAAATTAGGAAGTCTTTAATATGGTTACAAATACACTATTGAGTTAGATTATGAGTCTTGGTGTAGGAAAGATTTCCTTTTGGAAAAGGATTCTTAACCACCAAGTAAATCCACCTAAGGATAGATTCTTAACCACCAAGTAAATCCTTCTTAGGAGAGGATTTAGTCTCCTATATATATATATATCCTTGTAAATTTCGTTCAAGCATGAATTTTTGGGGATGAGAAGTTGTTTTTTATTTGTTTTTTATTGTTATTAAAAAAAAACCTTCGTCCAACTCATCGTGTGAAGAATTCGGCCAAGCATAGAGAAAAGAGGGAACGGTTTTGTTTTCGATAGTACACTATTATCCTTTGCATCAAAAGGGTTTTGTGTACAACATCGAATCAAGGAGATTAGAATATTAAATGAGATTAGAATATCATCATATGGATGTTTTGAGGTATTGGATATTAAAATTAAAATATCCAAGTTTTCAATAGTGTCTATTGAAACATGGCTTCTAGACAAGTCAAAATATCCAAGTTCAAAATGTGGTCATATGAATAAATATGGTAACATGAGGAGCTATAGGCTGTCTATGAGCTCTTGGCGATTACTTATATTCTTCACGAGGATACACATTCTACAATAAGGTTGTCTAGGGTATGAATGAGTAACATCAACATATTTTATCTTTATTTAAGAGTTCAATTTTAGTTCTTTAGTGAAATGAACTAAAATTAATAGATCGAACCTAAGTGAATCATTTGTTGATTGCGATTTGGTTGTCTATTGGAGCTTAAATCTAGATAGCCCGGCAAGATCCCCAATCCACACGAACATGCATGGATCATTTGATATATTTTACCGGACCAATTTAGAGGTCCATCTAGAATTGTATTAAGGCATGTGGACTTGTTTGTTTTTGTTAGAATGAGTCTAGTTCACATGTGGATTTTTTATAAAAGTCCAATGGATTTAATAAAATATGAAAAAAAAATGCCTATATATTTTCATTGGCGGCAAGGCTAATATATAAAAGCCTAAATATATTATTTTTTATCTTATTAATTAATTAAATTGGTAATTAATTAATTGTTTAATTAAAATTCAAAATCCTTCTTTTATTAGGAGAAGGTCTCCTAATATTATACTATTGTTGGTAGTATAATTAATATTAAAGACTATATTTGATAAGTAGAAACATAAAAGGAATTATTTATCTAGTCAAATTTGGAAGTCTTTAATATGGTCACAAATACACTAATGAGTTGGATTATTAGTCTTGGTGTTGGAAAGAATTCTTTTTGGAAAAGGATTCTTGGTCAATAAGTAAATCCACCCTCAGGAAAGGATTCTTGCCCACCAAGTAAATCCTTCTTAGGAGAGGATTTGGCCTCATATATATACTACCTATATATTTCGACCAAGCCTTAGTTTTTTGTGTGAGAAGTTGTTTTTTATTTGTTTTTTTATTGTTATACAGAAAAACCTTCGTCCAACTCATTGTGTGAGTAATTTGGCCAAGCATAGAGAAAATAGGGAACAATTTTGTTTTCGATAGTACACTAGTATCCTTTGCATCAAAAGGGTTTTGTGTACAACATCCAATCAAAGTTCACGTGAGTTTCAATCAAATTGATTGATAATTAAAAAGTGACCGGACGTTCTTGGTTTTTGATTCTTATGTTCTTAAATGCATTAAGAATAGGAATTGGGAATCTTGGGTGAGCGTGTTAGAAATAGTGAATGATACTCTTGTAAGAGAGTTTTATCTTAAATATAGAGAAAGTGCCACCTTATTGGTGTTAGGATTATGCTCGATAGCAAGAGTGTAATATTGTAATTAACAATCTTTTCATATGAATAAAGTGATTTCTAGTTTAACAAATCTTATAGCATTTATAGTTTAATTATTATAATTGTCAAAAGTAAATAATCATAAGGTCAAAAAGACTATGCGAAAAGAAGAATTGTTCATACATCTAGATATGTACGAGGTAGACACAATTCTTTAGTTAGTCTTGAATAATATTCACAACTTAAGATAGAAGGTTGGGTGCCTTTATCTTGTCAAAGTTGTAGATTTTTTTGCTAGCATTTAAGTGGGATCAAATATGTTATGATGAGTTTAAAATCATCAAAGTGTGGTGTCTTTGGGCAAAAGAATCAAGTGCACTTGGTGCGTTGAATAGGATCAAAATGAAATACTTTATCTAGAACCGTCAATGGATAAAAGTTTTCATTTGAAGACAATCGGAGAGTCTATATTTATCCTGAGATAAATGATGGACTTATGGTTGCAAATGTTATCATTTGAGCTATCAATGACTACGATTATATAGCATAGTCTATCCTCGATAGTTTGGTGGTATTCATTTGTTAATCGATAGAGGACTTCATTTATTGAAATGGACATCGTGGCTCCATTTATTGAATGAGAGTAGAATACCATCATATGGATGTTTTGAGGTATTGGATATTAAATCTTAACGTTAAGTTTTCAATAGTGTCTATTCAAACATGGCTTCTGGACAAGTCAAAATATCCAAGTTCAAAATGTGGTCATATGAGTAAATATGGTAACTTGGAGAGCTATAGGCGGTCTATGAGCTCTTGGCGATTACTGTTATTCTTTACGAGGATACATTTTCTCCAATAAGGTTGTCTATGGTACGAATGAGTAACATCAACTTATTCTATCGTTATTTAAGTGTTCAATTTTAGTTCTTTAGTGGAATGAACTAAAATTAAATAGATTGGACCTAAGTGAATCATTTGTTGATTGTGATTGGGTTGTGTCTATTGGAGCTTAAATTTAGATAGCCCGTCAAGATCCCCAATCCACACGAACTTGCATGAATCACTTGATATATTCTACCGGACCGATTTAGGGGTCCATCTAGAATTGTAATAAGGCATGTGAACTTGTTTCTTTTTGTAAAAATAGGTCTAGTTCACATGTGGACTTTTTTATTAAGGTCAAATGGATTTAATAAAATGAGAAAAATAATATATGGCCTTTATACTAGGTGTGGGCGGCAATGGCTATGGATAATAGCTTAAATATATTATTTTTATTTTTTTTATTATTATTATTTAATTAAATGGAAATTAATTAATTTGTTGATTAATTAATTATTTAATTAAAAGTCAAAATCTTTTCCTATTAGGAGATGGTCTCCTAAAACTATACTATTGTTGGTAGTATAGTTAATGTTAAAGACTATATTTGATAAGTATATAAATAAAAGGAGTTATTTATCTAATCAAATTAGGAAGTCTTTAATATGGTTACAAATACACTTTTGAGTTGGATTAGGAGTCTTGGTGTTAGGATAGAATTTTTTTTTTCAAAAGAATTCTTAACCACCAAGTAAATCTACCTAAGGAAAGGATTATTAATTACCAAGTAATCCTTCTTAGGAAAAGATTTGTGACCCTAATCTATATCATATTAAATTCGGCCTGCCCTTATATATATACAAAAGGATAGAATTTCTTTAAGATAAGGAATCTTAACTACCAAATATATCCACCTAATGAAAGGATTCTTGCCAACCAAGTAAATCTTTCTTAGGAAAGGATTTATGATCCTATATGTATGTGTGTGATTTTTGGCCAGCCCTATGAATTTTATGATGAAAATTTTGGCCATGCCTAGGTAATTTTCAAGAGAGAATTTGGCATAGAAAGAGAGAATTTTGAGGGAAAAAAATTAGTTTTTGCTCTAGAGAAAATTCGATCAACTCATAGATAAAGGGTATGTGTGAATTCGGCCTAGAAGAGAAAAAAGGGGAACGTTTTTGTATTTGATAGTATACTAATATCCTTTATATCAAAAGGGTTTTGTGTACAACATTGAATCAAGGTTCACGCGAGTTTCAATCAAATTGATTGATAATTCACAAGTGACCGGACGTTCTTGGATTTTTCTCTTGGAGGATATTTGTAACTAACAAAGAAAAGATTTTCGCTTTGTCTCCATCCTCAGGAATACAATTTAAAGAAAGGGAGCCCACACTCCTAGGTGATTCACGTTCATGATTGGAATGAAAGATCTTACGGAATCAATTCAGCGCTTGTTCAATCGTCACGCGATAAATGTACGATACTTATATATACATCAATTAATCTAGGGTTAAGGTTCTTGTTGCATAAAAGAAATTATTATTTTTTACGCAAACCCTAATTTCATTTTTCTCACGCTTTCGCTACGTTTATAAACCGTTTTTTCCCTACAATTGGTATCAAAGCCTTGGTTGTACCCTTGATTAATTGATGTATGTGTTCGTGAATCTTTTTCTTTTATTGTATATATGCATGTTTTAGAAAGAGATGACACTCTAGGTATTCACATATATATTTACATTTGAATGTATGGATATATATATATATATGTTTTATATGTGGATTGTTATTGCTCAATTTTGGTCTTAGAATTTCAATGTAATTTTGTTTTGGGATTGTAACAAGAAGGGTGGTCAATTATCGCCATAATTTCCTTCTTGGTAGTTGCTAAGTTTTTTTTATTTTCTTGTTGTAATAAAAAAAAAACTGCAGCATTTTGTTATGTAAATTATTCTATAATACATTCAAGTTTTGAAGACTCGAAGGTTTGAAGAATTAGGAGTAACCGGAACAAGTTTGGGACCGTGCGAGCCGTAACAACGAACGTGCGTGCGAAGAGCGCGCAGCCACGTTTGTTGTGGCATGGGCTGCGCACGGCAGCCCTTGTTGTAGCCATGGGCTGCGCATGGCAGCCCTTTATGGGCTTGTGACATGCGCACACCCATGGGTAAGGGCAAGGGGTGCGCACGCCCATGGGAGGTAGCCGAGGGAGTCCGAAAGACGAAGGTCACGTAAAGACTTGTTCGCCAAGAAAGAGTTCATGCATTCCAAGATAAATGTAATTTGCTTGTTTTTCTAGGATGGACCAAAATTGTAGCTATTTATATTTTTGTAAATATTGCAATGTTTGTCATTGTTTGATAACATGTCATATAGAATAGGAGAGCCACTTATATATCTCTTTTGGTATGAACATGGATTGAATGGTTTAAGTATCTAAATTGGCATCTAGATAACTTGGTAAATCATTCTTTGGAATTCGATCACACGCCTTAAAAAACTGAGAGGGAGAAGGTGTTTTGGAACACCTACGGCCTCCATGTTTAGTTGAGCTTTATGTTTCGTGAATAACATCCCAAGAGGTATTCATGAATGAAATTTAGCAAGATACTTCCTTACAAGGATAGACTAGACAATTATCCCAAATGATATCTACTCCCAAAGGAGGGATATTCGTGAGGGATTCTATTGAAGGTCGATAACTTGGTAACACACTTAAATTAAATTTATTAATATCCTCCCAAGAGTTCTTGTTAATAAAATCACAAGGCTAAAAAAATAAAACGATGGTTGTTATGTTAACAATTAGGTGGGATCTAGTCCAACTAGTAAATATTGCGAACTCCCAAAGGAGGCGTGACATTTATAGGTGTTGGATCACCGTTGAATTTTTACGATTGAATTATTTTATTTAATTCAAGATAAATATTCAAAAGTGCTTAATCATGATTATTTACTCATATATAATTTTCATATTAAAAAGAAATCATAACCCCATCCCTAATCAATATCCTAAAAAGATAATACTTTAAACTAATGATAATTATGTCACATAGAAAAGGAATATTGGGTTGTTGTTGCAAATTGAAAAGTATAATTTCATTCTGTATATTACATAACCACCAAAACTAATGAATCTACTCAAGAGTAAAGAGATGAGTATCAATAGTGGAAGTCTTTAGAAAAGATGGCTAAATGTACGTTACATTATGGCCATCATCTCCAACGTGTTGCAACAACAACATGAAGGAATGGAGACTGCTGCCAATATTATGATTTCTCTAGACAAGGATTCATATGATTGGTAAAATTGCTACTGTTAAGACCCGTTAGAAGGTCAAGAGAAAACAGAAGAAAAAACAACTTGAGCTTTCTTAGAAGGAGACCAAGAAAGTAACCAAGATCAAAGGAAAATGTTTCTTTTTGTGGTGAAAAGGATCAAAGGAATAGACTGGATAAGAATGAATTCAACTTGCATTTAGGCAATGGAACGTTGGTGTCTACTAGTGTACTGGGAGATATTAAAATCAATTATGATTCTTATAGGCATTTAGATTTAATAAAATGTTTATTATGTACCACAATACAAGAGGAATTTAATTTCAGTCTCTTGTCTAAATAAATTTGGATATTCGGTTACTTTTAATAAAGGTTTTATTATTAGTAAGAATGACAAAATTATTTGCAAAGGTACATTGGAAAAATGGTTTATTCTATTTGCATGGAAATATCTCTCACTTGTTAGACATGGAATCAACGGAACCCAATCATAAAAGAGTAAAATTATCAAAAGATGAAACCTACCTATGGCATTTGCGCCTAGGTTATATTAACATTAATAGGATTAAAAAATTGGTATGTGACGGACCTCTAAGTGACTTAAAGGTTGATGATCTACCAACTTGTGATTCTTGTTTGGAAGGTAAAATGACCAAAAGGTTGTTGATGACCAAAGGCACAAGAGCCATTGAATGTTTAGGATTGATACGCACTGATGTGTGTGGGCCTATGAGCATTCAAGCTAGAGGTGGATATGAGTACTTCATCACATTTACGGATGATCACTCAAGATTTGGCTATGTGTATCTCATGAGACATAAGTCGGATGCTTTTGATATGTTCAAAGCATTTAAAGCTGAAGTGGAAAATCAGCTTGAGAAACGTATAAAAATCTTGAGGTCTGATCGTGGTGGAGAATATATATCTAGTGAGTTTCAGCAGTATCTTATTGATAATGGAATAATTTCTCAGTTTTCTGCACCAGACACACCTCAACAAAATGGGGTGGCAGAAAGGAGAAATATAACTCTTTTGGATATGGTTAGTTCTATGTTGAGTTATTCAACGCTCCCTAGTTCTTTTTGGGGATATGCTTTACAAACTGCCATGTATATTCTAAGTGATGTACCATCTAAGTCGGTTCCTAAAACACCGCATGAATTGTGGACTGGGCGAAAGCCTAGTTTACAACACTTAAGGATATTTGTATGTCCTGCACACGTGTTAAAAGGAAAAACAGAGAAGATGGAGTCCTGTTCAGAAACATGCATATTTGTAAGGAATCCAAAAGGAACAAAAGGATATTATTTTTATAGTCCTTCGGATCTTTAAGTATTTGTTTCGACAAATGCTAAATTTCTAGAAGAGGACTATATGAATAATTTTGTGCCTACAAGTAGAATTGTCCTAAATGAGCATTTAGGAGATACAATTCCACAAGAGGTTTCGCAACCAAGCCCAATTGTAAATTCCATACCAACACAAGATCAACAATCCACCATACCTCGTCGTAGTGGGAGGGTTGTTAGACAACCTGAAAGATACATCGGTCTAGGAGAATCTGTAGAGAATCTTCCAGACGACGATGATCCCTATACATACAAGGAAGCAATGAAAGATGTTGATTGTCGCCATTGGAAAAAGGGAATGCAATCCGAAATTGAATCTATGTTCAAAAATAAAGTCTGGTCTCTTGTAGACTTGTCTAAAAGGATAAAACCCATCGGGTGCAAATGGGTATACAAGACGAAAAGAGGAATGGCTGGAAAGGTGAAAACCTATAAAGCTAGATTGGTAGCTAAAGGTTATACACAGAAGGAAGGCTTCGATTTTGAAGAAACCTTCTCTCTTGTGGTCATGCTTTTAGAATACTCTTATCCATTGCGGCATCTCTAGACCTAGAGATTTGGCAAAAGGACGTCAAGATAGCTTTCTTTAATGGAAGTCTTGACGAAAGCATCGATATGATGCAACCAGAAGGATTCATTGAAAAGGGCCAAGAGGAAAGGGTATGCAAGTTGCAAAGATCCATATATGGATTGAAGAAAGCATCCAGATCCTGGAAAATAAGGTTCGATCAAGCCGTTAAAGGTTTTGGATTTATTCAAAACCTTGACGAACCTTGTGTATACAAAAGGATTAAAGGCGACAAGTTGGTTTTACTAGTTCTTTACGTTGATGATATACTACACATCGGAAACGGTGTAGGTGTATTGACATCAATAAAAGAATGGTTCGTAAAACAATTTGATGTGAAGGACTTGGGAGAAGCAAGTTATATTCTTGGTATCCAAGTCATAAGGGATAGAAAGAATAGAACGATTGCATTATCCCAAGATTTATACATAGATAAAATCTTGTCTAGGTTTTCCATGCAAGATTCCAAGAAAGGTATGTTACCTTTTAGGCATGGAATCAAACTTTCTAAGGAACAAGTTCCTAAGAATGAGTATGAAGAGCAATTCATGAGTAGGGTTCCATACGCATCGGCAGTTGGAAGTCTCATATATGCAATGCTCTGCACTAGACCAGATATTTGTTTTGTTGTAGGCATAGTTAGCCGGTTTCAATCGAAACCTGGCCCTGATCACTGGACCGCAGTCAAGCATATTTTCAAGTATCTTAGGAGAATGAGAGATTATATGCTTGTATACTCTTGAAGAGATTTAATTCCCGTTGGGTATACAGATTCTTATTTTCAATCAGATTTTGACTCCAGGAGATTAACATCAGGATCTGTGTTTACTATTGGAGGAGGGGAAATCATATGGAGGAGTATCAAGCAATCTTGTATTGCTGATTCCACCATAGAAGCCGAGTATGTTACCGTATGAGAGGCTGCTAAAGAGGTTGTCTGGCTCCGCCAATTCTTGATTGACTTGGAAGTGGTTCCTGATGCGAATAAGCAGATCACTATCTACTGTGACAATAGTGGAGCAGTTGCTAATTCGAGAGAATCAAGAAGTCATAAGAGAGGGAAACAAATTAAAAGAAAGTATCACCTTCTACGGGAAATTGTGCATAGGGGGTGACGTGACGATTACCAAGATCGCGTCAGCAGAAAATCTAGCGGATCCCTTTAAAAAAGCTCCTCCTCAAAAGAGTTTTGATGGGCATCTTGAGAACATAGGGATGAGAGATATGACACAATTGCTATAGAGCAAGTAGGAGATTGTTAGGATTATGCTCGATAGCAATAGTGTAATATTGTAATTAACAATCTTTTCATATGAATAAAGTTATTTCTAGTTTAACAAATCGTATAGCATTTATAGTTTAATTAATATAATTGTCAAAAGTAAATAATCATAAAGTCAAAAGACTATGAGAAAAGAAGAATTGTTAATACATCTAGATATGTATGAGGTAGACACAATTCTTTAGTTAGTCTTGAATAATATTCACAACTTAAGATAGAAGGTTGGGTGCCTTTATCTTGTCAAAGTTGTAGATTTTTTTGCTAGCATTTGAGTGGGATCAAATGTGTTATGATGAGTCTAAAATCATCAAAGTGTGGTGTCTTTGGGCAAAAGAATCAAGTGCACTGGGTTCATTGAAAAGGATCAAAATGAAATACTTTATCTAGAACCGTCAATGGATAAAAGTTTTCATTTGAAGACAATCGGAGAGTCTATCTTAATCCTGAGATAAATGATGGACTTATGGTTCCAAATGTTATCATTTGAGCTATCAATGAGTACGATTATATCACATAGTCAGTCCTTGATAGTTTGGTGGTATTCATTTGTTAATCGATAGAGGACTTCATTTATTGAAATGGACATCGTGGCTCCATTTATTGAATGAGAGTAGAATACCATCATATGGATGTTTTGAGGTATTGGATATTAAATCTTAACGTTAAGTTTTCAATAGTGTCTATTCAAACATGGCTTCTGGACAAGTCAAAATATCCAAGTTCAAAATGTGGTCATATGAGTAAATATGGTAACTTGGAGAGCTATAGGCGGTCTATAAGCTCTTGACGATTACTGGTATTCTTCACGAGGATACACTTTCTCCAATAAGGTTGTCTAGGGTACGAATGAGTAACATCAACTTATTCTATCGTTATTTAAGAGTTCAATTTTAGTTCTTTAGTGGAATTAACTAAAATTAAATAGATTGGACCTATGTGAATCATTTGTTGATTGTGATTGGGTTGTGTCTATTGGAGCTTAAATTTAGATAGCCCGCAAAGATCCCTAATCCACACGAATTTGCATGAATCACTTGATATATTCTACTGGACCAATTTAGGGGTCCATTTAGAATTGTAATAAGGCATGTGAACTTGTTTCTTTTTGTAAGAATAGGTCTAGTTCACATGTGGACTTTTTTATTAAGGTCAAATGGATTTAATAAAATGAGAAAAATAATATATGGCCTTTATACTAGGTATGGGCGGCAATGGCTATGGATAGTAGCCTTAATATATTGTTTTTATTTTATTATTATTATTATTTAATTAAATGGAAATTAATTAATTTGTTGATTAATTAATTATTTAATTAAAAGTCAAAATCTTTTCTATTAGGAGATGGTCTCCTAAAACTATACTATTGTTGGTAGTATAGTTAATGTTAAAGACTATATTTGATAAGTAGATAAATAAAAATGAGTTATTTATCTAATCAAATTAGGAAGTCTTTAATATGGTTACAAATACACTTTTGAGTTTGATTAGGAGTCTTGGTGTTAGGATATAATTCCATTTTGAAAAGGATTCTTAACCACCAAGTAAATCTACCTAAGGAAAGGATTCTTAACTACCAAGTAATCCTTCTTAGGAAAGGATTTGTGATCCTAATCTATATCATATAAAATTCGGCCAGCCCTTATATATATACAAAAGGATAGAATTTCTTTATGATAATGATTCTTAACTACCAAATAAATCCACCTAAGGAAAGGATTTTTGCCAACCAAGTAAATCTTTCTTAGGAAAGGATTTATGATCCCATATTTATGTGTGTGTTATTTTCGGCCAGCCCTATGAATTTAATGATGAAAATTTCGGCCATGCCTAGGTAATTTTCAAAAGAGAATTTGACATAGCAAGAGAGAATTTTGAGGTAGAAAAATTAGTTTTTGCAGTAGACAAAATTCGATCAACTCATAGATAAAGGGTGTGTGTGAATTCGGCCTAGAAGAGAAAAAAAGGGAACGTTTTTGTATTCGATAGTATACTAATATCCTTTACAACAAAAGGGTTTTGTGTACAACATTGAATCAAGGTTCACGTGAGTTTCAATCAAATTGATTGATAATTCACAAGTGACCGGACGTTCTTGGATTTTTCTCTTGGAGGATATTTGTAACTAACAAAGAAAAGATTTTTGCTTTGTCTCCATACTCAGGAATACAATTTAAAGAAAGGGAGCCCACACTCCTAGGTGATTCACATTCGTGATTGGATTGGAAGATCTTGCGGAATCAATTCAGCGCTTTTTCAATCGTCTCGCGAAAAAGGTACGATACTTATATATACATCAATTAATCTAGGGTTAAGGTTCTCGTTGCATAAAAGAAAAAAAAAATATTTATACGCAAACCCTAATTTCGTTTTTCTCACGCTTCCGCTGCGTTTCTAAACCGTTTTTTCCATACAATTGGATGCTTTGATGGAGATTAGGGGTGTTGTGTTGAGAGTTAACCCGAAAAACATTAACAAGTTTCTTGGGCTATCAAATGATATAGATTCAAACTTTCTAGATGTAGATGTCATTGAAAATTTTAATATCATGGGTAGAACTCTTTGTGATAATGCTTCTTTTGAGTGGAAAGGTAGAGTTTATATTAGTCAACATGAGTTAACTAAGGCTAGTGCATTTTGGCATCTATTCATTTGCACCAACATTATTGGATCTTCGAATTCAACCGAGTTGAATAAAGACAAGATCAAAATATTGTATGCCTTGGTGACTAATCAACCTATAAACCTTGGGGATCTACTTATGCCTTATATTGATAGTGCGGTTTTCTCAACTAGAGGAGATAAAAAGCTTGCATTACCAGGGTTTATAACTTCTTTGTGTTTAGCTCGTGGTGTTAAGAGTAGAGGAGATGATGTGTTGGTACAACCCTTGGAAAAGTATAGTGATAAACGTTTGTCATACATGTCATATAAGGATAAGGGTAAGACATGTGATACTTGTGGACTATTTAGTAGTTCTCAAGTTGATTGTCAAGAGACTAGCATAAACATTCTTCCGGATTGGGCTTTACATTTGAAGAAGAAGGTTGATGAGCTTAGTGCTATAGTTGATAAACAAGATGCTAGAATAAAAGAGTTGGAGGAGTGTATTGCCTCAAGTTCAAGACCACCTCTCAAGCATTATGTTAGATCAACCACACACATATCTTTCTTTGGTGGACCAAGTAGCTAGTTTTTGAATCTTATGGTATTTTTCTTACCTTTTGGCATCATTTCATGCCTAAAAGGGGGAGAAAGAGTTGCTAGTTACTTAGTTTCGTTTTATATTGTTTTTGTGAATTTTTGAACTTTCAATGGCATATAATAATTAGTTTTAAGGTTTGGTTAAGAATTCATGTATTTTGGCATGTATTGAGGGGGAGTTACATGTATTTGTGGACTTAATTGTATATTCTTATCCATATTATATGTTGCCATTTGTTGTTTTTCTCTTGTATATGCATTGTGCTTTGAGATGATTTGTAGGTTGCTTCAAGGGAAGATCAAGATGAAGTTCAAGAGTTGATGAAGATTAGTTATAGAAATCTTACTCATTGTAATGTGAGAGAGTGATTTTGTGACCTATCTTCATTTTTATATTTGTAGTAAATGTATAGGTGTTTTGACATGGAATTTGCCAAAGGGGGAGATTGTTAGGTTTTAGTTTGTGTTGGCATTAATTCCATATCAAATGATGTTTACTTGTAATGATTTAGTTGTTTAGATTCATGATGATTCAAGCTTCAAGGAAGAATAAACAACAAGTCAAAGCAAGTTCTATGTCTTCAAAGAGAAACGATGCTATATGGTTCTAAAAAGGTATACTAAGACCTTATCTTTCTCTTACAAGGCTTAGGCACACACACACAATTCATACATCTGTGTCCCTGCATCATTGTGCACTATTATAGGCACACACATACAATTTATTCATATGTGTCCCTGCATCGTTGTGCACCATGTATAACACATTCACACACTTGAAGTTGAATGCTCATGCATTGGTTTGGAAATAACATGTTTTGGTAAATGCATGATTGAAGACTATCTCTATGTAGTTTGCATTCTAGTGTGAATTGTGTTTGTGTGTGTATATGTTTGTATAACATGGATATTGAACTTAAATTTAGTCTTAAATCATTCTTGATTGAGTTCCGGTAATTTCGGTTACTCATACTATTGATTTCAAGTTCTAAGTCAAAAGATACTACACTTTCAACTCATGTTGCATACATTGTCTTCGTCTTCGTATATCGAGTCGAATTATTATTTTCGAGGTTAACTATCTTACATGTCCATGTCCGTGTGAGAGTTATGGTTTGTAATCCGTAAATAGATTTGAATTCCGAGTTCGGAGGCCAGAGAACGGGAGGAAAGTGCAAGGGGATTGCACCATGGCCGAAGGCCATGAAGAGGTGCAAGCCCGAGATGGCGTGTGGCCATATCGGCTGCAACACCTTGCTGCCCCAAGATGCCCACGTGCCATCTTGGGGAAGCAATAACAAAGAAGGTTATTTTTGTCTTTTGGCTTCTTTCATTCCCTCTCCTTTATATTCTCTTTCCCTCTCACATTTCATTCTAAGAAGAAATTCAAACTTGTGTGCAGAAATTTTCTCTCTACATTTTCTCACCTTCCAAACACCATAACTTCTTCATTTAAACTCTGATTTCAGTGATTCAAAGTTGAGAGTGTTTGTATATTCCTCCTCCATCTTTTCTCTAAAGGCTTGAGTGAGTTTTATTACTCTTTTCGGAGTCTAAACGCACAAAAACGGGACTGCACCAAAATCAACTATGGTATTGATTTTCTCTAAAAGTTTTCTTTTAAAACTTGGTCAATTGCCTTGGGTTTTCTTCTTCAACTTATATATGTGTATTGTGAGTGTTTTGATTTGAGTTTTGAACTCTTTTAAAGCTAGACTGAGTTTCAATTGAAATCATACATGTTGAGTTAGGTTTTGATTTTGCCTATGTTTTCACATGTTTGGGATTGTATTGTGCTAGCTTTGATTGATTGATTTTGTGAAAAATAGTTCCTCACATGTATTAGGCTCTCTTGGCCAAATTCTCACATAATACATGTGCTTATATTCTTTTGAGCTATTCATGTGTTTTATTGAATCAATGAATAGGTATATGCTCTAGAACTTTAGCTTAAATCTAAATGACTTTGCCATATGATTTTAGTATGTTTTTGGTTTGTGTTATTTAAACTTGATCTTGTGATTTATTGAACATATCTTGTTATTCAAGTTTAGATCTATGCATGTATCTAGGTTGTGATTAATGTTGAACATATCTTACATGATCCAGATGATTTAAACATGCATGATTGACTAGACTACATTTGATTTGTGCATTCATGCTCATGTCTAGTATTGTCCATAGGATGTATTGATCATAGCATTCTTTGTTGTGTGCTTGTTTGCGTTTTGCATTCATGATCACCTAGATGCCTTGTGAGAAGGAAGTCTTGACAATAAATGTGAGACCTATATTGTTGAGCAAGAAGTCTGGGCAAGAGGTGTGAGACCTTGGATTGTCAAGCAAGGAAGTCTTCGCTAGAGTCGGGAGGACTCGGATAGTCGAGCAAGAAGTCTTGCCTAAGGTCTTGAGGATCCGGATATATGAGTGAGGAAGTCTTGACTAGAGTCGGGAGGACTAGGATAGTTGTGCTAGAAGTCTTGCCTTGGGTCGTGAGGATCTGGAAAGGTGAGCGAGGAAGTCTTGACAAGAGGTGTGAGGCCTCGAATTGTTGAGCATGAGGGCAACATCTTCATGAGTAGGATAGGAGGGTAGTTTCTAGGTGAATAGGTCACTTGAGAGATTGTACTTGTCTTATCTACTAGTGGATTTTGTTTACCGGTGGTTGCTAACCCGTGGATGTTTCCTCTTCAGAGGTTTACCACGTTATATCTTATGTCAACTTTTCTCTATCCCTATTTCTCTTATATTTGTATTTGTTATTTGAATACTATGGATAGAAATCTTTATGTAAGTTGACTTACTTTCTATAATATAGATTGTGTATGTCTTACAATTACTTGTTTGTGTCACACTTTGCTTGTTTTATATATTGATTAAGTGTCTTTAATTGATATATATATTTTGTGATACAAGCAATCTAGAGGGACAAACTTTTGTTTGTTTCTAAGGGAGTCGAAAAAGGTGTCTAACCTATTCACCCCTTCCTTTAGGTTAGCCTTGAGCATTTAACCGTGTTTGTATTTTAAGTATTTCGCTATCCGACCTGATATGGCTAAGGCCACGGAAGTGGCAATTCCCCCACCTTGCCCCGTGCTTTCTCAAGTTCAAGCCGATTGTTCCTCATCGGGTCCTCCAGCACATCGTCTAAGGAAGGCTCCCACGGTGTTTTCAATCAAGCACCAAATAGTCTTCACACATTCAGATTTAGATGAAGAAGAGCTCAACTTGGAGGAGTTACTCGTTAACGACGATGTGCTGGACGTCACAGAGGAACAAGTGCTTGGTCTGGTGCCAAAGTTAAGGATTGGTGCTGTAGTGAAGTTAGTCGAAGATGCTCAGGCAGTCCAGCCCGGGGATAAGCCCTCTCTTACACCACCTTGGTACTTTGCCAAGGATGGTGTCAGTCGAGGTCAAGTTCTCGAGGTCTAAAGTCGCGAAGCTATTTTGGTTGCCCCTTAGGTTGGTGAAAGTATCAAGGCTGGCCTGACCCTTCCTATGGTGCTTCTAACTGCCTCTACTTCTGATCGACCCATTTTGTTGACAACTCCAGGTGCTCCAACCCTTGGGTTCCCTTACCCAATTGAATTCGAGCTGACCCCCTTTCCATGCTTCGCTCCAAGTCAGCCGGTGAAGAATATATTAGTGATGGCTACTAGAAAGGGGATAGGGCTGCTAATCCATCTGAACGGGTTTAAATGATTTTCAATAATGGAATTTTTGTAAGTGCCCTTCATATGCCTTCCATACTGTTTTCCTAACCTTCGCTCTCTTTTCAGACGGTGGAAGAGCTGACTCGGGCCTTGGCTAATCAAAAGAGGCAGGCTGAGGAGATATCTCGCTGAAGAAGGCTCTTGCATAAAAAGATGATGCCCTCGATTCTTCTTCTAACAGTGCTTCCAAAGTCAAGCATTATGAAGAAAAGCTGAAGACCCATGCTGCCACCGAGTTTGCCCTAAGAAAGACCATATCCAACATCCAAGATAGGGCTTCTACATCTGAGGCAACCCTTAGGTAGTAAGCTACGAGAAATGTTAAACTAGAGAAGAGGGTTGCCAGAGCGGAATTGTTAAACTATCAACTTGAGTTGAGGGCTATCTTGGATGAGACAGCAGCAAAGAAAGCCTAGAAGGAGACTCGGCTTGCCCAAGACACCCTCACCATTGCCAGGAGGCCATGCTCGAAATGCAACAGGCATCTGAGAAGGCTCAGATGCATTATGAGTTCTTGGCAAAGAACTTGGAGTAGCAGCAAGTTAGCATGGAAGTGCAGAATGTGGACCGCTATAAAAGATCCTCTGTTTTTGATGCTGTCATGCTGAGGGAATTCGAAAGAGGAATGACCACCGCTCGAGCTTTCTTTGGGGTCCAGGAGAGATCTTCAGAGGAGGCTCACCGTAAATGGGATAGGGCGATCAGGAAACATAAGTTGAGTCCCTGTAGGCTATAAGAAAACAAAGGATTTGTTAGAGGGCTTTTTGCCGGTAGATCGGGAAAGACCCTCATCTTATGCATATAGAGCTTTCTTCAATATCTTCACTGGTAGTTTTCCACACTAATGAAGAGAGCGGTGCCTTAACCAAGGGTGCTGATGTTGGTCCTTTACCTGGCATGGATTATTCTCCCTTTATGGCTGATGAACCTGAAGATGACATCATTTGGTCAGATTTAAAAGACTTGAGCCAAAACCATGGTGGCGATGCTCCTCCTGGTGGTTCCGGGCTTGAAGGTCCTTTCAACACTTCAAATGTTTAGAAGTTTGTTTTATCATTTCTATAACTATTGTTTTGTAATCGTTTACTCCTTTAATGAAATGAAATTCACTTTCCTTGCTGTTTCTGAATGCTCTATGGCTAACTGTAACCACTTATCAACTTGAATTATGTGAGTCGAACCACATATAAGTTAATCATTTTGGTTGTGACCATATTCTCTCTTGCAATCTCTTTAACCTTGACCAGGACGCTTTATTTACCCAAACTACACTAAGTATGTCATCCTAATCTTGGCCAAGTAACTTCCTGTAACAGAGCTCGTAATGGCTTCTTACGTGGGGTCGGAGAAATCGCTCTGGTTTATCGACCAGTCATTCAATCCCTGACCATCTTGCACTTGTTGTGTCAAGGAGTGTTCTTTTATAACCCATTTACATGATATCTAGTTTATATAATCTTGTCTTTTATCTGCGAACTAGGTCATTGAGATGTCTTCCAATAGTTATTGATCAAAATTCGTTGCAACATGGCATCTTGTATTTTACTGACTTAGCGGGTGCTTTGACTGCACCTATTTTAAAGTAAAAATACTTATCCCTTGTTTAACTCGTGGCGCATCCCATCAGGGCTTATGTCCTGAAAGTGCCCTAACAGTGCTTTGTTGCACCCTGTTAGTTTCAGTGAGTGTACGATTTTTTTGTGACATACGTTTTTGACCCCCTTCACTGGGCCTCTCAGGCACCCATATCTGACACTGAGTAGTTTCTAGGTGCCCCAAAATTGCTTTTGTATATGAAAACATAGTTTTTGAGTTTTATTCTTGACTTCTGAAACTATTCCCTCGAATGGGCTTTTATTAAATGCTAAAGAGAAACATAAAATAATCAACTAACAAAATAAAATCAGTCTCTAAAGAAGTTGGAAAAACAAAAAGAACTAAGGGATCCCTAAGGGTAGAACATTTTTAGGTATTGGACGTTACATGACTTGGGTAACTAGCTTCCCTCTGATCGGGCAAGGCGGTACGCCTTATTTTCTGGTAACCCGACCACCATTTGTCCGCCAAAGCCTTTGCTGACTTGTCTCTTGTATTGGGTGACATGTTTCTTAGAACTAGGTCTCCAAGTTGGAATCTCCTAATTTGAACATGCAAGTTATTATATCTGGCTACCTTTTACTGGTAGGCTGCAGTCCTAATTATCGACATATCTCTTTTTTCTTCTAACTCGTCTTAGTTCAGTCTCATCATCTCAACGTTTGAATCGGGGTGGAAGAGATACTCCTTAGGTGAGTTATGAACTACCTCGACCGGGATTACCGTATCTGCCTCAAACGCCAATGAGTAAGGGGTTTCCCCTATCGAGGTCCTTTTTATGGTTTCATGTAGCTTGTCTATCAAGTTCTCTTTCTTGGCATCTAGTTTTGCCTTCAGGGTATGCTTGATTATCATGTTTACTACTTATGTTTGACCGTTAGTATGAGGGTGAGCTGGTGTGGCATAATAATTCCTTATGCTGAAATCCCGACATATGTTCCTGAAATTGTCACTATCAAATTGAGTTCCGTTGTCCGTAATTATCATGTATGGGATTCCAAACTGGTAGATGACGTTCTTCTTGACGAAACTCGTCATATTGGCTTTGATTATATGCACCAGCCCTTCTGTCTCGACCCATTTGGTGAAGTAATCTACAACCACAATAGCGTGCTTTGCCCAACTTTGGTTACAGCTGTCAATTGGCCGATCAAGTCCAATCCCCACATGGCAAGTAGTTAAGGTGATGACAAGCTCCTCAATTGTTCGGGAGGCCTCTTTATGTCGTTGGCTATCTTTGAAAACCCTCGCATTGTTCGGCGACAGCCTGAGCATCTTGAAATAGGGTCGGCTAATAGAAGCCTTGTCTGAGAGTTTCGTATGCCAAACTTTTACCTCCCGAATGGTTCCCACATACTCCCTATGGATGCTTTCTAGTATCTGCCTGCCTTCCATGGGGCAGACACAACTCTGCAAGGCTTTCAAGAATCCTTTCTTGTACAGCTCTCCCCCAACCATTGAATACCTTGTAACTCTGTACCTGAGGTGTTTTGCTTTAATTGCCTCTATTGGTTATGTTCCACATTCCATGTAGTCCATGATCGGGGTCATCCAATTGATTTGGCCTTCTCCCATCGCACCTATCTCCAATATCACTTCTTTTTCCTTGATGCTTGGCCTTTTAAGATGGGCAACTGGAATAGTCTTTGACTGTACACCGATAGTGGCTGACGCTAACTTTAACAAAGCATCTGCCTTTTCGTTCTTTTCCCTCAGGATCTGGGTGATCCTGTACGATTTGAATCTCCCTAACAACATTTTTGCCAGCCCCAAGTATACGACCATGTTGTTATCTTTGGCTTGATACTCATCCAAAACATGGTTTACAACCACTTGCGAGTCACTGAATATTTCTAGCTCATCCGCCCCTAAATTTGTGCAAACTTTAAGTCCTACCAAAAGTACCTTATACTCGACCATTTTATTGGTGGCTTTGAAATTAAACCGCATGGCACATTCTACCTGATAACCTTTTAGGGTAGGTATGACTATCACGGCCCGCTGTCATGCATGTTTGACGACCCATCAACATGTAGCTTTCACGCGAGCTCGTCATTCTCTTTCAACATCTTGATTACCTCACTGTTTGGTTCGGTGAACTCTGTGATCATGTCAGCCACGACTTGCCTCTTTATTATGGCCCTCGACTGGTATGCTATATCAAACTTACTTAACTCCACATCCCATCTAGTTAGTCTTCCGGTCACATCGGGTTTGGATATGATTTCCTTCAATGGACAGTCCGTATAGACCTCGATCTTGTGGGCTTAGAAACACGACCTTAGATTCCTTACTGCAGTTACAAGGTCTAACGCCATCTGCTCGACTGGTGAATACCTTATCTCGACTGGTAACAAAGCTTTGCTCGTATAATACACTGGCTTTTGTATCCCCTTATCAAGTCTGACAAATACTGAACCTGTTGCTACAGGCGTTACGGACAGGTACAAATAAAGCACTTCTCCTTCAAGGGGTTTGGATAGAACTGACACTTTCCCCAGACATTCTTTGATCCTTTTAAAGGCATGCTCGCACTCTACATTCCATTCCACATTCTTTCACTTCTTAGTTGCCATAAAAAAGGTGAGACATTTGTCAATTGACATACTTATGAATCGATTCAGGGATAATAAACACCCCGTTAGCCTCTGGATCTCTTTCAATGTTCGTGGGGACCCCATTTTCTCTAACACCTTTATTTTATATGGGTTGACTTCAATTCCCCTCTGGTGAACTTGGAACCCTAGGAATCTCCCCAAAGGCACTCCAAAGACTCACTTTTTACGGTTAAACTTCGTACCAAACCTTCGTAGCACTCCGAATGTTTCCCTGAGATTTCTTAGATGTTCCTCTGACGTTATGCTTTTTGTCAACATATCATCCACACACACTTCCATGTTTGTGTCGATCTGTCAAGCGAACATCTTTTCTGCCAGCCTCTGGTAAGTCGCCCAACATTTTTAAGACCAAAGAGCATGACTTTGAAGCAATATAGCCACTGGTTGGTGGTGAAGGTGTTAGGATTATACTTGATAGTAAGAGTATAATAATGTATTTGACAATCTTTTCATATAAATAAAGTGATTTCTAGTTTAACAAATCTTATAGTATTTATAGTTTAATAATTATAATTGTCAAAAGTAAATAATTGTAAGGTTAAAAGACTATGAGAAAAAAATAACTGTTCATACATCTAGATATATATATGAGGTAGACACAATTCTTTAGTTAGTCTTGAATAATATTCACAACTTAAGATAAAGGTTGGGCGCCTTTATCTTGTTAAAGTTGTAGATTCTTTTGCTAGCATTTGAGTGGGAACAAATGAGTTATGATGAGTCTAAAATCATCAAATTGTGGTGTCTTTGGGCAAAAGAATCTAGTGCACTAGGTGCATTGAATAGGATCACAATGAAATACTTTATCTAGAACCTCAATAAATAAATGTTTTTCATTTGAAGACAATCGGAGAGTCTATCTCAATCCTGAGATAAATGATGGACTTATGGTTGTAAGTGTTATCATTTGAGCTATCAATGAGTACGATTATACAGCATAGTCTATCCTCGATAGTTTGGTGGTATTCATTTGTTAATTGATAGAGGACTTCATTTATAGATAAGGACATTGTGGCTCCATTTATTAAATGAGAGTAGAATATCATCTTATGGATGTTTTGAGGTATTGGATAATAAATCTTAACGTTAAGTTTTCAATAGTGTCTATTGAAACATGGCTTCTGGACAAGTCAAAATATCCAAGTTCAAAATGTGGTCATATGAGTAAATATGGTAAATTGGAGAGCTATGGACGGTCTATGAGCTCTTGGCGATTACTGGTATTCTTCAAGAGGATACACTTTCTCCAAGAAGGTTGTCTAGGGTATGAATGAGTAACATCAACTTATTCTATCTTGATTTAAGAGTTCAATTTTAGTTTTTTAGTGGAATGAACTAAAGTTAAATAGATCGGACCTAAGTGAATCATTTGTTGATTGTGATTGGGTTGTGTCTATTGGAGCTTAAATCTAGATAGCCCGCCAAGATCCTCAATCCACACAAACTTGCATGGATCATTTGATATATTCTAACGGACCAATTTAGGAGTCCATCAAGAATTGTGTTGAGGCATGTGGACTTGTTCCTTTTTGTAAGAATGGGTCTAGTTCATATGTGGACTTTTTATAAAGGTCAAATGGATTTAATAAAATAAGAAAATAATATATTGGCCCATATATATGAGTTGGGCGGCAAGGCTATTTGGAATAGTTTAAGTATATTATATTATTTTATTATTTGATTAAATAGAAATTAATTAATTTGGTGATTAATTAATTATTTAATAAAAAGTCAAAATCTTTTTCTTAGCAGGAGATGGTCTCCTAAAATTATGCTATTGTTGGTAGTATAATTAATATTAAAGACTATATTTGATAAGTAGATAAATAAAAGGAATTATTTATCTAATCAAATTAGGAAGTCTTTAATATGGTTACAAATATACTTTTGAGTTGGATTAGCAGTCTTGGTGGAGGATAGAATTCCTTTAAGAAAAGGATTCCTAACCACCAAGTAAATCCACCTAAGGAAAATATTCTTAACAACCAAGTAAATACTTATTAGGAAAGGATTTGTAATCCTAATATATATTCTTGTGAATTTCATCCAGCTCATAAATATATATAAGAGGATAGAATTCCTTTTAGAAACGGATTCTTAACTACCAAATAAATCCATATAAGGAAAGGATTCTTGCCAACCAAGTAAAGCTTTCTTAAGAAAGGATTTGTAATCCTATATATATACCCTTGTGAATTTCGGTCAGCCCTAAGCATTCTATGATGAAAATTTTGGCCATGCTAGGTAATTTTCAAGAGAGAATTTGGCCTAGCAAGAGAGAATTTTGAGGGAGAAAAATTTAGTTTTTGCTCTAGACAAAATTCGATCAACTCATAGATAAAGGGTGTAGAATTCAGCCTAGGAGAAAAGATAAAAAGAGAACGATTTTATTTTTGATAGTACACTAGTATCCTTTACATCAAAAGGGTTTTGTGTACAAAATCAAATCGGGTTCACACGAGTTTCAATCAATTAGATAGATAATTCACGAGTGACCTGACTTTCTTAGATTTTTCTCCTGGAGGATATTTGTAACTAACAAAGAAAAGATTTTGTTTGTCTCCATCCTTAGGTATACAATTTAAAGAAAGGGAACACACACTCCTAGGTGATTAACGTTCGTGACTGGATTGGAATATCTTATGGAATCAATTCGACGCTTGTTCAATCGTCAAGAGAAAAAGGTACGACACTTTTTATATACATCAATTAATCTAGGGTTAAGGTTCTCGTTGCATAAAAGTGAATTTTTTTTATTTATATGCAAACCCTAATTTAATAATTTTCTAAATTTTCTCACGCTTCCGCTTCACGTGGTTTTATTTTTCCTACAATTGGCATCAGAATCTGGTTGTACCCTTAATTAATTGATGTATGTGTTCGAGAATCTTTTTCATTTTATTTTATATATGCATGTTTTAGAAAGAGATGACACTCTAGGTATTCAAATATATATTTACATTGGAATGTATGGATATATATATATATATATATATATATCTATATATATATATATATATATATTATATGTTTTTTGTTATTGCTAAATTTTTGTCCTAGAATTTCAATGTAATTTTGTTTTTGGATTGTAACAAGAAGGGTGGTCTATCATTGCCATAATTTCCTTCTTGGTAGTTGCTAAGTGTTTTTTTTTTTTTTTTTGTTGTTGTAATAAAAAAAATGCAGTATTTTGTTACTTAAATTCTTCTGTAATACATTCAAGTATCGAAGACGATAAGGTTTGAAGAATTAGGAGCAACCGGAACAAGTTTGGGACTGTGCGAGCCGTAACAACGAACGTGCGTGCGAAGAGCACGTAGCCTCGTTTGTTGTGGCAAGGGCTGCGCACGGCAGCCCTATGGAAGCCATGGGCTGCGCATGGCAGCCCTTTATGGGTTTGTGGCATGCACACGCCCATGGGTAAGGGCCAAAGGTGCGCACGCCCATCGGAGGTAGCCGAGAGAGTCTGGACGAGGAAGGTCGCGTGAGGACTTGTTCTCCAAGAAAGGAGTTTTTGTATTCCAAGACATATGTAATTTACTTGTTTTTCTTGGATGTACCAAAATTGTAGCTATTTATATTTTTGTAAATATTGCAATGTTTGTCATTGTTTGATAACATGTCATATAGAATAGGAGTGCCACTCATATATCTCTTTTGGTATGAACATTCATTGATTGGTTTAAGTATCTGAATAGGAATCTAGATAACTTGGTAAATCATTCTTTGGAATTCGATAACACGCCTTAAACAATTGAGTGGGAGAAGGTGTTTTGGAACACCTACGGCCTCCAAGTTTAGTTGAGCTTTATGTTTCGTGAATAACCTCCCAAGAGGTATTCATTAATGGAATTTAGCAAGATACTTCTTTACAAGGATAGACTAGACAATTAGCCCAAACGATATCTACTCCCAAAGGAGGGATATTCGTGAGGGATTATATTGAAAGTCGATAACTTGGTAACAAACTCAATGTAATTTTATTAATATCCTCCCACGAGTTCTTGTTAATAAAATTGCAAGGCTAAAATAGAAAACGTTGGTTGTTATGTTAACAATTTGGTAGGACCTAGCCCAACTAGTAAATGGTGCGTACTCCCAAATGAGGCATGACATTTATGGGTGTTGGATCACCGTTGATTTTTTACGAGTGAATTTTTTATTTAATTCAAGATAAATATTTAAAAGTTCTTTATCTTGATTATTTACTTATATAATTTTTGTTATTGTTCAGAAATCATGACCCCATCCCTAATCAACATCCTAAAAGACGATACTTTAACTGATGAGAATTATGTCACATGGAAAAAGGAAAATTGGGTTGTTGTAAGTTGAAAAACCTTAAGATCATTCTGTCTACTCCTAAACCACCAAACTAATGAATCTAACTCAGGAGCAAAGAGATGAGTATCAGTAGTGGAAGTCTTCAGATGAGATGGCTTAATGTATGTTACATTATGGCCATCATCTCCGACGTGTTGCAACAGCAACATGAAGGAATAGAGACTGCTACCGATATAATGATGTCTCTAGAGGAGATGTTTGCTATGAGGTCTAGGATGACTAAGAGAGAGGTAGTGATTGCTTTTATGCATCTTAGTATGAAACCTGGACAGGGTGTGAAAGATCACATGATAAAAGTCATAGCGCATCTCAACATTGCTGAACTAAATGGTGCTAAGATAGATGGTGAGACCAAAATTAACATGATTGTCAACTCACTAACGGATTCTAATGATCAATTCAAGTTGGAATACACCTTGAATAATAAGGAATACACCTTGCAAGGCCTAATGCTAGATGTTCAAAGCATGGAAAAAAATCCTTGTGAAAGGCAAGGGTCAATATATTCATATGCTTGGTAAGTTACAACTGTTAAAGACCAGTAAGAAAGTCAAGAGACAATAGAAGAAAAAGTAACTTGAGCCTTCTTAAGAAGGAGACCAAGAAAGTAACCAAGATCAAAGAAAAGTGTTTCTTTTGTGGTGAAAAGGGTTAAATGAATAGACATAATAAGAATGAATTTAACTTGCATTTAGGCAATAGAGTGATGAGAATCAAGAAGCATCACCAAAGGAACTATTGCATATTCCAATTGGGCCAATTAAAAGGAAGCAAGAGGATCAAAGAAGTATTAAATGATGGGCTGATTCCGAGTTGCTAAAGTCCAAATTCTGCCCACATAAAGACCAAATCCGGGCTGAACTTCGTGGACCTCTATAGAGAGCATCTGAAGTCAGATCGTCTATTATAATATGTTTTCGGAAAGCCCAAGACAAGATCTACAGATGATATGAAGAACCTGTCCTCCAAAACAGATCACAAAAAGTCCAAATTTGGCCATCTATCTTATTGCGCGAAGACTTGAGTTGAGGAGTCCGAATTTCAACATATTTCCTATATTTTGGGCGACGTATGGTTGGAGGAGAATTCAATTTCAGCATATTGCCAATTTCAGCATATTCCTTATTTTATTTATTTCCCCAAATAAAGAGTTGATTTGTTTTCCAAATAAATGGCTGATTTGTTTACCAAATTCAGCTTTCCAAATAAGGAACAAATCAACTAGTTGCTAGTTTGGTATTTATTTATTTTTCTAAAGTTGTTTGCATTTATTTTCCTGATTGTAAGGCATTAATTGCCTAATATTTATTCCCTTTTAGGTCTTAGATATTTTTAGTATAAAAGGGACCAATTGATGTAATTTGAGAATAGATTTTGGAATTGAAATAAATTTGAGAGAATTTTCTCTTTGGTTCTTCATAGAACTATGAACTTATCAAGGTTCTACCTTGTGGCGTTCAAACCTTGACTTATCACTCACCTTCTTTCTTATTCTTGAGTGTGGCGTCTACAACCTTCTTGATACCGTTGGTTCTTATCTCCATATAGATAATGGGTCGCGGTCCTTTTTATTTTCTTTGTTTATAAACTTGAATTAGAAAACGATCATTCGTTACCATATATTGGTTCCGGGTCTCACTGCTCTTGGTGAGGTTCATATCAGTTGGTATCAAAGCTTAGGCTTCTAAATCAGATTTAATCTATCCTTGTTCTTCTTCGTCTATTTTTTTTTCTGTTTGATCTAAAAAAAAAAAAAAAAAAAAAAAAGTTTGATCAAATTAGGTACCAAAAAAAAAAAAAAAAAAAAAATTAGCTAAAGAATTTAGTCTTCATTATTCTTGTCCTTTTGCTCAGTTACTTCTATTTTTCTTGCACTTCTTGTGAGTGTCCGTATAAGTCAAAAAAAAAAAAAGGAAGAACTGAAAGAGTTAACAAAGAGTGGAAAAAGGCAAGAGTGTGTGAGCTCATCAAAGGGTAAAAGCCAAAGAATTGAGTGAAAACACGAGTGTGAGTGCCACCATCTTTGAGAGTAAACACGTGAGGGAGTGTTTGTGAGGCTTACTAATTTATTTTGCTTTACAGGTTTCAAATATGTCACGTGATAAAAGTAGAGACTTATCTGATGATGCACCAGAAACGATATATCTCAAGTTTTTGTATAAAGCCATACAAAAAAACATGGACCGAATGGAGATTAAGATTGGTGAGGTGCATGATAGGATAGATAAGGTGGAGTCTAATTCACAAAAGGTGCAACCAATTAGGGTTCCTAAGGTGGAACGAAGAGAAAGAAACCCACCTAGGAATGACTATGAAGATGATTATGGGATTGACCTAGAGGAGGATGATCGCATGTCTAATGTGGGCGCAAACAGATTTCAACTTGGAATGGGAGGTAGAGGAGTTAGGAATGGGAATAGAGGAGATAGGTATGGAGAGGTTTGGGTGGCAAGAAGGGCTCTTAGTGCTCAAGCCAAGGAAGATGATGAGGTACAACGTGACAATATTTTTCACACTCGCTGCCATGTTAATGATAAGGTATGTAGCATGATTATTGATGGAGGGAGTTTTACTAATGTGGCTAGCACTATTTTTGTGGAGCAACTGAATTTGGCCACTTTGAAGCACCCAAAACCTTATAAGCTACAATATGATAGTGGGGAAATCAAGGTGACTAAACAGGTGTTGGTGTCGTTTTCGATTGGAAAATACCAAGATGAAGTCCTTTGTGATGTGGTACCAATGAATGCGAGTCATATCCTTTTAGGGAGACCATGGCAATTTGATAGGCATGTGAGGTATGATGGGTATACCAATAGATACTCCTTTGTACTCAATAAAAAGTCAATCACTCTTGTACCTTTAACCCCAAAACAAGTGTATGAAGATCAAGTTTTAAGAAAAGAGAGAGATGCCAAAAAAAAGAGTGAGAGTGAGAGTTCAAAAGAAAGAGAGATAAAAGAAAAAGAGTCAGAAATAGCAAAAAAAGAAAAAAAAGATGAAAATGAAAAAGAGGCTGATGAGAAAAAAAGAGAGAAAAAACCAATGAGTTTTTATACAAGAGAGAGTGAGATTAAAAAGGCTTTGTTTTCAAATCAGCCAATGATTGCACTTTTGTACAAAGAGGCATGTTTTAGTACTAATGGAATTAACCCTTCATTGCCTAGTGTTGTTGCTTCTAATTTGCAAGGCTTTGATGAAATGTCGCAGGCTATCAACAACATTATGGTGAAGATTCGAGGACGAATCCTTTTGAAGAGAGGGGGAATGATGAGAATCAAGAAGCATCACCAAAGGAACTATTGCATATTCCAATTGGGCCAATTAAAAGGAAGCAAGAGGATCAAAGAAGTATTAAATGATGGGCTGATTCCGAGTTGCTAAAGTCCAAATTCTGCCCACATGAAGACCAAATCCGGGCTGAACTTCGTGGACCTCTATAGAGAGCATCTGAAGTCAGATCGTCTATTATAATATGTTTTCGGAAAGCCCAAGACAAGATCTACAGATGATATGAAGAACCTGTCCTCCAAAACAGATCACAAAAAGTCCAAATTTGGCCATCTATCGTATTGCGCGAAGACTTGAGTTGAGGAGTCCGAATTTCAACATATTTCCTATATTTTGGGCGACGTATGGTTGGAGGAGAATTCAATTTCAGCATATTGCCAATTTCAGCATATTCCTTATTTTATTTATTTCCCCAAATAAAGAGTTGATTTGTTTTCCAAATAAATGGCTGATTTGTTTCCCAAATTCAGCTTTCCAAATAAGGAACAAATCAACTAGTTGCTAGTTTGGTATTTATTTATTTTTCTAAAGTTGTTTGCATTTATTTTCCTGATTGTAAGGCCTTAATTGCCTAATATTTATTCCCTTTTAGGTCTTAGATATTTTTAGTATAAAAGGGACCAATTGATGTAATTTGAGAATAGATTTTGGAATTGAAATAAATTTGAGAGAATTTTCTCTTTGGTTCTTCATAGAACTATGAACTTATCAAGGTTCTACCTTGTGGCGTTCAAACCTTGACTTATCACTCACCTTCTTTCTTATTCTTGAGTGTGGCGTCTACAACCTTCTTGATACCGTTGGTTCTTATCTCCATATAGATAATGGGTCGCGGTCCTTTTTATTTTCTTTGTTTATAAACTTGAATTAGAAAACGATCATTCGTTACCATATATTGGTTCCGGGTCTCACTGCTCTTGGTGAGGTTCATATCATAGAGCGTTGGTATCTACTAGTGTAGTGGGAGATATTAGAATAAATTTTGATTCTTATAGGCATTTAGTTTTAATAAACGTTTATTATGTACCACAATTCAAGAGGAATTTAATTTCGGTCTCTTGTCTAAATAAACTTGGATATTCGGTTACTTTTTATAAAATTTTTATAATAGTAAGAATAACAAATTTGTTTGTAAAGGTACATTGGAAAACGATTTATTCTATTTGCATGGAAATATCTCTCACTTATTAGACACGGAATCAACGAAACCTAATCATAAAAGAGTAAAATTATCAAAAGATGAAACCTACCTATGGCATTTGCGCCTTGGTCATATTAACCTTTATAGGATCAAAAGATTGGTAAGTGACAGACCTCTAAGTGACTTAAAGGTTGATGATCTACCAACTTGTGAATCTTGTTTGGAAGGTAAAATGACCAAAAGGTCGTTTACGACCAAAGGCTCAAGAGCCATTAAATGTTTAGGTTTGATACACACTGATGTGTGCGGACCTATGAGCATTCAAGTTAGAGGTGGATATGAGTACTTCATCACTTTCACAGATGATCACTCAATATTTGGCTATGTGTATCTCATGAGACATAAGTCAGACGCTTTTGACATGTTCAAAACATTTAAAGCTGAAGTTGAAAATCAGCTTGAGAAACGAATAAAAATCTTGAGGTCTGATCATGGTGGAAAATATCTATCTGGTGAGTTTTAGCAATATCTTATTGATAATGGGATAATTTCTCAGTTTTTTGCACCAGGCACACCTCAACAAAATGGGGTGGCAGAAAGGAGAAATATAAATCTTTTGGATATGGTTAGGTTTATGTTAGTTATTCAACGCTCCCTAATTCTTTTTGGGGATATGCTTTACAAAATGAAATGTACATTCTAAACGATGTACCATCTAATTCGGTTTCTAAAACGCCGCAGGAGTTGTGGACCGGACGAAAGCCTAGTGTACAACACTTAAGGATATTTGGATGTCCTGTGTACGTGTTAAAAGGAAAGACAGAAAAGATGGAGTCCCGTTCAGAAACATGTATATTTGTAGGGTTTCCAAAAGGAACAAAAGGATATTATTTTTATAGTCCTTCAGATCTTAATGTATTTGTTTCGACAAATGCTAAATTTCTGGAAGAGGACTATATGAATAATTTTGTGCCTAAAAGTAGAATAGTCATGAATGAGCTTATAGGAGATACAATTCCACAAGAGGTTTTGCAACCAAGCCCAATTGTAAGTTCCTTTCCAACACAAGATCAACAATCTACCATACCTCGTCATAGTGGGAGGGTTGTTAAACAACCCGAGAGATACATCGTTCTAGGAGAATCTGTAGAGAATCATCCAGACAACGATGATCCCTATACGTACAAGGAAGCAATGGAAGATGTTGATAGTCACTATTGGCAAAAGGCAATGCAATTCGAAATTGAATCTTTGTTCAAAAACAAAGTTTAGTCTCTTGTAGACTTGCCTAAAGGGATAAAACCCATCGGGTGCAAGTGGGTATACAAGAGGAAAAGAGAAATGGATGGAAATGTGGAAAACCTTTAAAGCTAGGTTGGTAGCTAAAGATTATACACAGAAGGAAGGTATTGATTATGAAAAAACCTTCTCTTCTAAGGCCATGCTTTAATCCATTAGGATACTCTTATCCATTACGGCATCTCTAGACCTATAGATTTGGCAAATGGACGTCAAGACAGCTTTCCTTAATGAAAGTCTTGACAAAAGCATCTACACGATGCAACCAGAAGGATTTATTGAAAAAGGCCAAAAGGAAAGGGTATGCAAGTTGTAAAGATCCATATATGGATTAAAGCAAGCATCCAGATCCTGGAACATAAGGTTCGATCGAGCCGTGAAAAGTTTTGGATTTATTCAAAACCTTCACGAATCTTGTGTATACAAAAGGATAAAATGCGACAAGTTAGTTTTCCTAGTTCCTTACGTTGATGATATACTACTCATTGGAAAGGAATGTAGGTGTATTGACATAAATAAAAGAATGGTTAGCAAAACAATTTGATATGAAGGACTTAGGAGATGCAAGTTTATTCTTGGTATCCAAGTCATATGGGATAGAAGAATAGAACGATTGCATTATCCCAAGCTTCATACATAGATAAAATCATGTCTAGGTTTTCCGTACAAGATTCCAAGAAAGGTATGTTACCTTTCAGACATGGAATCAAACTTTCTAAGGAACAAGTTCCTAAGAATGAGCATGAAGAGCAATTCATGAGTAAGGTTCCATACGCATGGACAGTTGGAAGTCTCATTTATGCAATGCTCTGCTCTAGACTAGATATTTGTTTTGCTATGGACATAGTTAGCAGGTTTCAATCGAAGCCTGATCCTGATCACTAGACGAAAGTCAAGCATATTTTCAAGTATCTCAGGAGAGAACGAGAGATTATATACTTGTATACTCTGGAGGGGATTTGATTCCCGTTGGGTATACAGATTTTGATTTTCAGTCAGATTCTGACTCCATGTGATTAATATCAGGATCTGTGATTATTATTGGAGGAGGGACAATCATATGGAGGTGTATCAAGCAATCTTGTATTGCCGATTCCGCCATGGAAGCTGAGTGTGTTACAACATGCGAGGCTGCTAAAGAGGCTGTCTGTCTCCGCCAATACTTGATTGACTAGGAAGTGATTCCTGATGTGAATAAGCAGATCGCTATCTATTTTGACAATAGTACAGCAGTGGCTAATTTGAGAGAACCAAGAAGTCATAAGAGAGGGAAACACATTGAAAGAAAGTATCACCTTCTGAGGGAAATTGTGCATAGGGGTGACGTGACGATTACTAAGATCGCGTCAACAGAAAATCAAGTGGATCCCTTTATAAAGGCTAATCCACAAAAGAGTTTTGATGGGTATCTAGAGAATATAGGGATGAGAGATATGACACATTTGCTATAGAGCAAGTGGGAGAATGTTAGGATTATGCTCGATAGCATGAGTGTAATATTGTAATTAACAATCGTTTCAAATGAATAAAGTGATTTCTAGTTTAACAAATCTTATAGCATTTTTAGTTTAATTATTATAATTGTCAAATGTAAATAATCATAAGGTCAAAAGACTATGAGAAAAGAAGAATTGTTCATACATCTAGATATGTATGAGGTAGACACAATTATTTAGTTAGTCTTAAATAATATTCACAACTTAAGATAAAGGTTGGGCTCCATTATCTTGTTAAAGTTGTAGATTCTTTTGCTAGCATTTGAGTGGGATCAAATGTGTTACGATGAGTCTAAAATCATCAAAGTGTGGTGTTTTTGGGCAAAAGAATCTAGTGCACTAGGTGTATAGAATTGGATCATAATGAAATACTTTATCTAGAACCGTCAATAGATAAAAGTTTTTCATTGAAGACAATCGGAGAGTCTATCTCAATCCTGAGATAAATGATGGACTTAAGGTTGCAAGTGTTATCATTTGAACTATCAATGAGTACGATTATATAGCACAGTCTATCCTCGATAGTTTAGTGGTATTCATTTGATAATTGATAGATGACTTCAATTATAGATATGGACATCGTGGTTCCATTTATTAAATGTGAGTGGAATATCATCATATTGATGTTTTGAGGTATTGGATATCAAATCTTAACGTCTAGTTTTCAATAGTGTCTGTTGAAATACGGCTTCTGTACAAGTCAAAATATCCAAGTTCAAAATGTGGTCTTATGAGTAAATATGGTAACTTGGAGAGCTATAGACGATCTATGTGCTCTTTGCAATTACAAGTATTCTTCACGAGGATACACTTTCTCCAATAAGGTTGTCTAAGGTACGAATGAGTAATATCAACTTATTCTATCTTTATTTAAGAGTTCAATTTTAGTTCTTTAGTGGAATAAACTAAAGCTAAATAGATCGGACCTAAGTGAATCATTTGTTAGTTGTAGGAGACTCCACTTGCTCATCTACAATGCTTAAGTCACTTCAATATCCATGAAGATTACCAAAACTCTTTGGCCTTCATGATTGCCAACTCCTCTTCTTTGCCTTTGATCATTACCTTCAAGAAACAAAAGAAAATTATTAGCAAAATCATTTGCTAATCTATCAAACATACAAGCCTCTTTAACCATCTTCTTTTCTAGACATTTGATCACTTCATTCTTCACTTTAAATTCCTTTAACGCTTCATCTTTTTCCTTGTTAAGAGTTTGAACTCTTGCCATCAAGTAGAAGTTAGTGGTCTTTAACATGCAATTCTCTTCATTGAGTTGCAAAGACAAGTAATCATGTCTAGGTCGATCATCCTCCGGAAAAAGCTTCTTCATCTTTGCTTTTGTCACTAACTTTCTTTTCAAGCTTATCAACAAAATTGTTAGTAGACAAATGAAATATAAATTAAGAAGAACCTTTTTCACAACCAACAAAGGAGGAAAACAAAAAATAAACAATTGTAGACTAATGGTTGATATCCATGATTAGTAAATAACCTTGTAGATCCCGAATCACACTAACTACTTTAAGTGACCCGCTCTGATACCAATTGAAATAATGTGAACAAGGTTATACTAAACAACCTAGAGAGGGGTGAATAGGTTGTCTCTCATTTTTAACAAATCTTTCGAGACTAGTGACAAAACCTTGATAAGCATACAAATTAACATTCAACATGATTGTTATGAGAAATCAAATATATTCATGTATGCTCAAATCTCCACTCTTAGTCTACAAAACATACAACAAGAATCAATGTATCTTATGAACAAATATATTCAATGTAGATAAAATTCCATAAGTTGAACTTAGAGTATTACAATGCGATACTTTACAACTTGAATGAAATATCACAAGATACAAAGTTATCTAACATACACAAACAATATTGTATAAGGAAGTCAACCTACATAAAGAGTTCTATCCATAGTATTTAAATAACAAACACAAATACTAGAGAGTTAGAGATAGAGAAAAGTTGACACAAGATATAACGTGGTAAACCTCCGAAGAGGAAACATCCACGGGCTAGCAGCCACCGGCAAACAAAATCCACTAGTAGATAAGATAAGTTCAATCTCTCAAGTGACCTCTTCACCTAGAAACTACCCTCCTATCCTACTCTAGAAGTTGCCACCCTATGCTCAACAATCCGAGGCTTCACACCTCTTGTCAAGACTTCCTTGCTCACCTTATCCAGATCCTCATGACCCAAGGCAAAACTTCTTGCTCAACTAAGTCCTCACGACTCTAGTCAAGACTTCCTTGTTCACCTATCTAAGTTCTCCTAACTCTAGGCAAGACTTCTTGCTCGACTATCCGGATCCTCCCGACCCTAGCCAAGACTCCCTTGCTCGACAATCCAAGGCTTCACACCTCTTTCCAAGACTTATTGCTCAACACCATAGGTCTCACACCTATTGTCAAGACTTCCATCTTACAAGGCATCTAAGTGATCATGAATGCAAAACGCAAACAAGCACGCAACATAGAATAAGATGATCAACAAATTCTATGGAAACTAGAATTGATCAATGAGCACACAAAGTATATTTTTCTAGTTTATCCAAAAATGATACCACACAAGATGATGCATGAGCATATGAAATATATGGATTAGGTACACTCCATGAAGATCTAGACATAGACAATAAAGTTCACAAAACAAGATTGTCTAGATCTTATGCATTAATAAAAATCTAGAGCATGTAAATTTCCAAACACATACTTTAAACCTAGATTTTATTTATGTTACTAAAGCTTGAAATATAAAATTTTCATGAAGTACATAATCAAGACTTTAGTACTAACACAAAAATGCTAGAAACACAAGATATGATCAATAAAATCTCTAGCAATCATTTAGAGCATATATTCACAAAATAGTCAATTAAACTCTAATAGACTCTAAATATATAATCAAATGTGATAATCCTAAACTGATTCAACAAATGATTTCTAGCACATGATAAGACCATTAATCATGAAAATAAAGTCCATCAAAGCACAAATAGTCCTAGATAAGATGCAAGCACAATACAACTCACAATTATGTGAAAACATAGGTTTGATTGAAACCTAACTCACAATCAAGTGTCTAATTAAGCACAACTAGCATTTAATTGAAGATCTATCACTCATCAACATATGTTCAAGTCAAATACACACAATTAGGAAGAAGACCCAAGGTATTTGAACATTAGAATCAAGGAAATCAAAAGATAAACAACTACCTTGACAATTTCGAGTGCAGTCACGAAAATGATACGATCCACCTGAAATATTTAACAAATGACTTCAAGGTTGCTTGGAGATGATAGAGGACTTCAATACAAAACTTCTCCAAATTGAATCACTCAAATCGGATAAGAAATGAGAGAGATATGGTGATTCAAAGTTGAGAGAATGAACCTGAAAATTTTCTGCACTACATTTTCTTCTTTCTTGGAATGAAATGTGAGAGTGAAGGAGTCTATAAAGGAAAGGGAAAGAAAGGAGCTAAAAGACCAAAATAGTCCTATTTTTTATTGCTACCCCAAGATGGCATGTGGGCATCTCGGTGCAGCAAGGTTGTGCGGCCGAGATGGCCACACGTCATCTTGGGCTTGCACACCTTCATGGCCGAATGCACTTTCCTCGTGCTTCCCTCAAGTTCTTCAACTGTTCTCTGGCCTCCAAACTTGGATTACGAACCGTAACTTTCACACGGACATGGAAATATAAGATACACAACCCAGAAAAATATAATTCAACTCGATATATGAATACAAAGACAATGTATGCAACATGAGTTGAAAGTGTAGTATCTTTTGACTTTGAACTTGAAATCAATAGTATGAGTAACCGAAATGACCGAAACTCAATCAAGAATGATTTAAGACGAAATCAAAGTTAAATATCCATGTTATTCAATACATATACACACACAAACACAATTCACACTAGAATGCAAACTACATAGAGATAGTCTCCAATCATGCATTTTCCAAAACATGTTGTTTCCATACCAATGCATGAGCATTCATCTTCAAGTGTATGAATGTGTTATACATGGTGCACAACGATGTAGGGACACATATAAATGAATTGTATGTGCGTGCCTATGCCTTGAAAGAGAAAAGAAAGGTCTTAATATACCTTTGTAGAATCATGAAGCATTTTTCCCTTTGGAGACTTGAACTTGCTTGAATAGTTGTCATTCCCTCTTTGAAGCTTGAATCATCATGAATCCTAGACAAATAAATAATACAAAGGAAATGTTGTTTTGATATAGAATGATGCCAACCAAACTCACAGACCTAACAGAGGTCGAGTAGGAGAATGAGCTGTCTTCCTTTTTTCGGCCTGAGTACGGTGAAAACCAAGATCAGTTGCAGGATCTTCTTAGTCTTCAGTTATATCTTGAAAAGGATCGAAAAAACCAGAAAGTGAAGAATCAACCTGTTCAGTAGGGGGTTCCCTAACTCCTTCCACACCCTTATCAATAAATTGATTAGTTGGCACCCCATCGACGGGGGAGCTAGGACCTTCAGACGCTACACCAACATGATGCCCTTCTTACCTACCCACATCCTCAGGTATTGTCTGGTCTGTATCAAGGCCAGTGGGACTACTCGGGCCACTTGACTCCCCCACACTTGGCTTGATGACCTCCTCAAGGATGTACTCAGGAGCTTGTTCATCTACTTCCTTGGAATTCTCATCTGATTCATCATCAGGCGAAGTAATCCCCTCATTCCTTTGACGAGAAACCTCTTTATAACTAGTCTGAATAATCACCTTCACCTGGAGAGTCTAGGCATCATAGATGATGTCCATATCGTACACTAAATTTGAAAGGGATAAGGAGTTAAAAAGGCATAAACTGTAAAAGTGACAAAAAAAGAGCGGCAGGAAAGCTCACTTACATCGTCTGCGACGAGCAAAAATCTGAGCGAAGAAGCCAAAATCCATCATTTTCTTTTCATAAAAAAGATCGGACTTGTTTCTTTTCTCCAAAGTGCGCACAGCTGTCCGAGCAAGATTAGATGATTCAGCTTCAATAAAAGCAAGCCGCGTTTTGTTCCAACGATCAAGATAACAAAAATATCGAGGAACTTTCAGCACCTCCCGAGCTTCACCTACCAAAAGCTCAACTTGACTACCCAATTCCCTCTTGCAAAAAACCAACTTTTTTCTTGATGTCAGGGGAAGTTTTGACACCCCGGCTCACCTTAACTCTCTCCAGAATCCAGCTATCCGGTTGACTGGATAGAAGAAAATAAGTCCCGGTTTGATTCCACTGCCTAAGAGAGTAGAAGTGCCTAATTTCATGAGGAGAAGGTGGTGGCAACTTCATTCGGCTCCATATATGCCACATACTCATTAAGATCCTTTAGTTGTTCGGGGCAAGCTGGGCCGGAGCAATCCCTACCTCGGTCAGGAACCAGGTAATACAGGGTTGAAGAGGAAGAGGAAGAGTCATCCCGCAGCTGAGCATAGATCCGTAAATTTCCACCATATCCGGAGGAGGGTTCCACACGGCCCTGTTACTAGCGGGTGTCATTAAGATGGAATTGTCTAGATCAAACCAAGCACGATATTTCTTAATTTCTGTATCCCCGACCACGTTCGTTTCGACATCATATATACTCGAGCAATTAAGAGAAAACAGAATTTGAGAGGCACAATGTTCTTCTTCAACATCGTTCTCACTAACCACTTTCCTCCCAATCTGAACATCGCTTGAATCGTGTCTGCAAACCGTGCGATTACTTTGATGTTTCCCCATCCAAAATCGTAAAGAAACCTTTTGAGGATTAGAAGTGAAAGACTCAGAGCTGCAAGAAGATTCAGGCTAGGGCTAGAAGAAATACCAGGGTAAAGCCGACGTCAACATTCAAAAAATAAGGTTGGTTAGGGGGTGATTCCCCTAATAATTTATAAATACACGAGACTAAATAAGTATGTCCATGTTCAAGCACATTAAAGGCCATAACAAAAAGATGAAGTCATGCAATAGGATCCATGGAAACTGACCTTTAAAGGAGACACAGGAAACTGGAAAAAAGCTTCAATAAAGAGCGAAGACGAATCTGTACGTAAATGAACTGGAAGGCAGGAGCAAGCTTGGATTTTTATTTTTTTAAGGATAGTAATAAGATAGCCCTTGACAATTTAAATAAACAGCTTAATGATTAAAGCACGAAACCCTAGGGTTTGGAAAGGTGGGAAGATAAAAAAGGGTAACACGTTTGATGACATAAGCAACCTACCAAATAACCAGGAGGTCGTATCTCATAAATGCCAACAGAGATACCAAACGACTGAAGGACACGTGTCATGAGAAGAAGAGATCAGGCCGCCAAAATTTCAGAACGTCACGAATTATTATTCATGAGAGACAAATTGCACATACATGGTTGCCATTAAGACACGTCATAAATGATGCGAATTGATTAAGAATTATTATTCATGCTTTAATAAGACATTAATGAGAGAAATGAAAAAAAATCCAGTCGGGGATACAGAAATTAAAATACTTTTGCAAAAAAGAATTCTACTCGGCAAAATTATTTTAAGGAGGTATAGTTATATGTATATTTTATTAAAAGTACACGTTACTAACAGATAAGGCAGCCTTCTAAAAAGATTGCCATATAAGTATCGAAATTGGCAACTGAAGAACACCATCGGTGGTATCACCAAGACACGAGAACCCGAGTAAATCCGAATACACATTCAACTTTACTCGGGACAACATGAGAAACCCGAGCAAAGAAGTTGTTGAGAAATATATGATCCATATAAGTAAATAAGACCGGAGAAGGGATCTAGAATCACACTTCAATACGGAAACATCTTTATTCCATTCCCCCGTATCAGAGAAAGAAAGAACTTAAAAGCTTCCAGATGGATAAATATCTAACAGGAAACAAGTCCAAATCAAGCAATAACTCTACTATTCTAGAAGATTGCACATCGATTAGAAAATAAGTCCTAAACGGACTGTGCAACTAGAATCCCACAAAGATTAAGACTCGATTGATAAGATCTCATAAACAGGTAAGAAGACAAAGATGACTTCAATAAGCAACCAGTTCTAATCAAACACTTTCACTTTTCCTTATTTGTGTAACAAGGATCAAGGTTATATACACATATAAACAGACCAATATTCTCATTATAAAAAAGGGATATATAAACTAATGATTGCTATATGTGGGTGATCTTAATATATCAACTAATGATATATATCAACTATGATTGCTATATGTGGGTGATCTTAATCCTGGGTGTCTTATCGATTCCTTTAGGTTAGATCGTGGTCTTTTATATACCATAGGTGAGATCAGATGCATTTCTTGATCAATATACTTCATATGTTGGAATTACGATTTGGCTTGGAACACCTTTGCATGATCCTAGGACATTTAGATCTCATGTACCATTGACCACTAGGAAGGAAAATACTGCACCTAGGTGGATTAGAAAGGATGAACACCTTTGCCATGTTGTACAAATTGCTTTGAAAGCTCATTCTTGTGATTTTTGGTATTTGGATAGTGGGTGCTCTAGATACATGACTGGAAATAAGAGTTTCTTTGAGAATCTTGTGATGGAGGAGGGAGGAAATGTCACCTTTGGTGATGGATCCAAAAAGAAGGTCAAAGGAAAGGGAACCATTTCCATTCCCGGATTACCTCCCTTGTCCAATGCTTTGTATATTAATGGTCTAAAAGCCAATTTGATAAGCATTTCACATCTTAGTGATGATGGACTCTCCATCTTGTTTAAGAAAAATGATTGTTCTATCCTATTGCCTAATGGACAAACCTTGTTAAAAGGTATGAGGTCTAGTGACAGTTGCTATTGTCTTGAGGCTAGAAGTGTGTCTTGTAATGTGTCTAAGGATGAAAAAATAGAGTTGTGGCATGAAAGACTTTGTCACATGAACTTTAGGGATTTAAGAATCTTAGATAAGTTCAATGTTGTGCGAGGCCTTCCCAAGCTTGGGAAAAAGGTTAATGGTGTTTGTGGGCCTTGCCAACAAGGGAAGCAAACCAAAAGCATGCACAAAAAGGGCAAGTATATAACCACCAAAGAACCTCTAGAGCTTCTTTACATGGATCTTATAGGTCCTATGTAAACTGACTGTTTAGGTGGAAAGAGATACATTTTTGTGTGTGTAGATGACTTCTCTAGGTACACATAGACCTATTTTCTTAGAGAAAAATCTGAAACTTTTGATAAGTTTAAAATGCTTTTCTCCAAACTTCAAAATGAAATGAACTCTAAGATTAAAAGCATTAAGAGAATTAAGAGTGACCATGGGAAGGAATTTGAGAATGCCCATTTTGAAAAATTTTGCAATAGTCTAGGCATTTCTCATGAGTTTTCGGCTCCTAGGACACCTCAACAAAATGGAGTTATTGAGAGGAAGAATAGGGTTCTTCATGAAATGGTCCATGTGATATTGCTTAGCAACAATGTCCCTAGGAATCTTTAGGCCAAAGCCGTCAGTAAGGCATGCTACATAGGAAATAGAGTTTTTCTTAGGCCACACACTAGGAAAACATCCTATTAGTTATGGAAAGGTAGAAAGCCAAATGTTAGCTATTTCCACACCTTTGGAAGCAAATGCTACATTTTGAATAACTGTGATCAACTTGGCAAATTTGATGCTAAGAGTAATGAGGGTGTCTTCATTGGCTATGCCTTGAATAGTAGAGCCTATAGAGTTTTTAATCTAAGGACTAGGACCGTAATGGAATCATCTAATGTTGTCATTGATGATACTAGGCTCAAAACTAATGACCATGAGAAGGAGGTAGATTTAGTTGATGACTCCCCTTTGGAGAAAGTAGTTGATATATCTAATGTTGAAAAGGCTAATCTTGATGATGACATAGCACAACTTAGTGATATGATTCCTCACTTGGACTCAAAAGAACCTGCTCCATGGGTTAGGAAACTTCATGACAAAGATGACATTATTGGTGAAGTTAGTGAGGGTGTTAGGGCTAGGCTTCAATTGGCTAATCTTATTAGCGACACTTGCTACACCTCTCAAATAGAACCCAAGAAAATTGATGAAGCCTTAAAAGATGAATTTTGGGTTCTTGCTATGCAAGAAGAGCTTAACCAATTTGAAAGGAATAAGGTTTGGACTATAGTTCCTAGGCCTAAGAACACCAATGTGATAGGTACCAAGTGGGTATATAGGAACAAATCCGATAAGGATGGCAACATTGTGAGAAACAAGGCTAGGCTTGTAGCACAAGGATACTCTCAAATTGAGGGTATTGACTTTGAGGAGACATTTGCTCCCGTTGCTAGGATTGAGTCCATTAGGCTTCTTTTATCCATTTCTTGTTTGCACAAGTTCAAATTATATCAGATGGATGTTAAGAGTGCCTTCCTCAATGGTTTCTTGCAAGAAGAAGTGTTTGTTGAGCAACCCAAAGGGTTTGTGGATCCTCACCACCGTAATCATGTCTATCACCTCAAGAAGCTTTGTATGGGCTGAAACAAGCACCTAGGGCTTGGTATGAGTGTCTCACTCAATTTCTCATAGATAGTGGCTACACTATGGGTAGTGTTGATAAGACTCTATTCATCAAGAAAGATAAAGATGAGCTCTTTATAGCTCAAATCTCTGTTGATGATATAGTCTTTGGTTCCACAAATGATACCAAAGTCCAACAATTTGTTGATGTGATGTCTTATGAGTTTGAAATGAGTCTAGTTGGTGAGTTGAGTTACTTTATAGGTTTACAAATTAAGCAAATGGATGATGGGATTTTCATATCTCAAGCTAAATATGCCAAAAACCTAGTGAAGAAATTTAGCCTTGAAAGTGCCAAACATTGTGATACACCCATGAGTACCACTTTGAAGCTAAGCAAGGATACTAGTGGTAAAAGTGTGGACCAAACTCTATATCGTGGCATGATTGGTAGCTTGCTCTATTTGACCGTAAGTAGGCCCGATATCTCTTTTAGTGTGGGTGTATGTGCTAGGTGCCAAGCGGATCCTAAGGAGTCCCATCTCTCTTCTATTAAGAGAATCATTCGATATGTGAATGGGACATCAAACTATGAGATTTGGTACTCTTTTGACACTAATTCTAGTCTTGTAGGCTTTAGTGATGCTGATTGGACATGAAATTGTGATGATAGGAAAAGTACATCGGGCGGTTACTTTTTCCTTTGGAACAACCATGTATCTTTGTTTTGCAAGAAGCAAAATTCGATTTCCTTGTCCACGGCTGAGGCCGAATACAATGCTGCTGGGAGTGGATGCACACAACTCCTTTGGATGAAGCAAATGCTAGTCGACTATGGATTCAATCTAGGTACTCTTACTCTCTTTTGTGATAACATGAGTGCAATAATATTTCAAAGAATCCGATTCAGCATTCTAGGACTAAGCATATTGACATCCGTCATCATTTCATTCGAGAACTAGTTGAGAGCAAATGCATTGTACTTGAGCATGTAGGTACCAATGATCAACTAGCGGATCTATTTACTAAACCCTTAGATGCTACTAGATTCAAGACTCTTAGTAGATCTATTAGGATTTGTTTAATGGAGTGATGTGTTGTGGTCTTTGACCCTATATGGGGAACTGAAGCAAAGAGAACTATTGTATACTTGTTGCATGCAATTTTTCTTAAAAATATGTTTATGCCTCTTTATAGATTGCTTGAGTAGCTTGGTTGCACTTATGGTATATTGTATTTTCTTAAATAAGAGTGAATTTTGTTTTGACTACAATCCATGTCATATTTATGTTAAAACATGCATTTTTGGACTAGGAGATATACATTGGAAGTACATGTTAAATGACCTATAATTATCTCCATGACATGATGATTCTTAAATGACATGCTATTGAAAAATGATAAAGCATGATTTGTTGATTGCAATTGTTAAATGCAACACCTTGTGGGAAACATACTAGTGAGACTAAAATGTTTAATCAGTGTCCCTCTTTCTTTATTAGTTGAACATGGCTATTATCATACGGGTATCCTACCGAAAAAATCAAATAGGGTGCAAAGTTGCTCATGCCTTGTTTGGCTTTTAAAGTTGGATATAGTGCCTTTAAAACTTGATATTTGTAAGAACTCTATATCCTTGCTTCTCTCATGACAAATGGTGAAATTGGTTTGAATTATATTTGAAACCTTTGTCATTTGCTTTGCCAAATACCATTGTTTTTGGACTTGAATGCAACATGTCTTGTATACAAAGCATTTTTTTTTATTCACACATTATCTTCAAATAAATCTCCTTGTGTCTCTCCTATCAATTGAGATTGCATAAATGTGGATAATATAATTATGCAACAATCTTCTATGATCTCTTTCTTTCTTTGTCTTGAGTGACCCGGTTGAGGACTTCTCTTTTGCCTATATCATGACAAAAAAGGGGAGTAGCATTGACCTAGCATTGTGATGTTAGGGGAGTAGCATGTGTTGGCTTTGAGGGGGAGCATTGCATGAGTGTACTTATTTGAGGGGGAGATTACATGTAGGGGGAGTAACCCGTTGAGGGGGAGCATTGCATTCACATACATAGCATGTTGTCATATTCATATTCTTAAATGCAAATGTTTTTTTTGATTCACTAGATCATCTCACATGCACTTTGTTTGGAAAACGTATTTGTGTTTACCTTGTGTGTAGTATTGATAGTTCTACAAGAGATTGAAGACTTGAAGTTTTTTTTTATGTTTATCTCTTTGTAATGTAGAATATCTTCCCGGCGTGTTTCTATTTTGTTTTGTGAGGACCAATGTGAGTGGTTGTTTTGTCATGAAATAACCAAACGGGGAGATTGAAAAGTCCTCATTTGTTGATTGGCGTATTTCGTGAAAAACCACATTATTGGGGTTCATGTAAGGGTAGCTTAGGCTCTCAAGACCTCAAGAGGAGAAGCACCAAAGGTAAAATTCTTGTGCTTACTTACTTTGAAGAGATAGTTCTACACACTCACATATTCATGCATAACTCTTGATCTTATATGTTAAGTGTTTTCTTGTGTGCATTTTAGTTTAAATGACTCTGGATTGACCTATTTGCATCTTGCCATGAAAGTTGTTTGCCATGGTAGGTATTAAAATAGGATGCAATTTCACCACTCTTGAACTTATTGTTTTTGTGCATTTGAGTATTGAAAAAATAGGCCTTGCACTGGTGGTGCGCTACTAGACCAACGCACCTCACCAGCACAACATTCATAGTGGACCGCCGCTAGTCATGCGCCACTGATCTACGCTGCTGCACCCGCACATAGTTGAAAAATGTGGGTGTGCGCTACTCGTCTAGCGCAGCCTCACTTGCTCAAACATCCAGCGCCTGTTTTAAAAATAGGCTGTGCGCTGGTGGTGAGCTTCTCGACCAGCGCACGTCACCAGCGCACATAGAGGAAGCTGGAACGTTTTTTCCAAAACGATCTCACTTTGTTTGGATCTTATATATATATAACTCAATGCCTTAAGGTCGTGTATGAGTTCAGAATATCACATTTCTTTCTTAGAACACATTTTAAAGGAAAAACACTTCCAAGAACTCATTTTTAATCACTCAAAGCATTCCTATAAGCATTAAATCTTCATCTTGCATCATCTAAGTTCATCTAGAGTGCATCTATGGATAGGGTTGCTTCATCACATCTTGTTTGGTAAGTTCTTCACTATCTTCTTATAAGTTAAGTGTTTTGCTTACTAAACCATCTCTTTAATTATTTGTATGCTCTTAGAACATTCTTAGATACAAATTAGAGATTGTTGTGATGCCATGATCGAGTGTTGTATTGTGATAGCTTCATAGGATTGTTTGATCTATGTTTAGCTAAGCTTCTTGAACATGTCATTTAGCTTTTGATATCTAGGATTGTATTAATTGTCATCTCATTATCCTATATAAGCATATAGGGTTTCCTAGCCTTGTTTGTTCATTGAATATCATCATATATTCACTTAGGACACTTTATCTCTTCATTGAGAAGTAAGACTTGTATTGCTTCCTGGACTAGGTAGCTTAAAGCACAAGCATGATGAACTAGGATCACTTATACCGGGATTAGGTAGTGGTGGAGTATTAAACCAGGATTAGGTTGTAATTCCTTTATCATTAGTGGATTCGAGGTTCTAGTGTGGCGCACTCATCAACCCGTGGTTTTTCCCATTTGGAGGGTTTCCACGTATATCTCAAGTGTTTTTACTATTTCTGCATTTTTTACACTTGTGGTATCTTTGTAACTAGATAGGGGTATTTTCGTCTACTTGACTCTTAACGAAAATTGGGTAAAAGTTAATTAAAATCTATTCATCCCCCCTCTAGATTAATATTACACACCATATTATTTGTTTCATATGTCATATATCCCTCTCCCACTCACTATTTTAAAAAAAAGGTTTCCTATTATCCGTTAATGCAAGTAGACTTTACAAGATCAAACGGCAAACTTTAATCATGTTATCTATCGTATTAACTAATTCTTTATAAGAATCATGTTCTAATTAACTAATAAATTATTAATAATTTTAACTGTTAAAAATCTTATCTATTAGTGAATAATCTAAGTCTTTGTAAACTATTTACTAAGGTCAGATTATTAAGTAATTGTTTACCAAGTTTTAACCATTAAAACTCTAACACTTTATTCGATTCATTTATTATTAGGTAATTAATCATATTAATTCGGTTACAATAAATGACCCTATTAATCTAACTTATTAAACTCTTTAATGATAAGATTAATATTAGTGAGAATTACCAAGTTTTCTAACCATTAAAAAACTAATCTCAATTTCATAGCCAATTATGTATATTGCCCATTTTAATCACATTAAAACAATACATAAAATATCAGGTTATGATGCATGTATGACATATCAAATATATTTGTGTAGGCTCATCTAATTTAAATGACATTCGTATACATGGAAATGCTTTTATCATCACATAATATAAAGCATACATGAATTATATGAGTACTATAGATTATTTAACCTAAAAAAATTTGGAATCTAAAATTACAAAAGTACCCCCAAAACATTCCTTTGTCTTATTGTAACTTTAGAAATCTTCCAGTCTCTCAGGTCACTTCGATTCATCTCATGAGTCCATCTTTGAAATTTTTCCAGGTCTTCAGTAGATGTTATATTTTTTTATTTACAATACAATAACCATAAAAATAAAAAAAATTACAAAATTAAAATATTATACAACCCATGAACCCTAAATCCAAGGTATCATATAATTAAAAATCAGTCATGTTTTTATTAATTAACAAACTTAATATACATACAAAAACAACATACAATCAATTTAAACAGTGTCTACACAATAATACATACAAGAGCACTGAAAACAATTTTCTGTTCCGAAAAATTGGCTCTGATATCAATTATTGGAACCCAGCTCACTGGTCACGCATCAGAAATAGGTATTAAAATTTGTATACAAATCGTAAACGATCTGGGACCAGTGAACATGGGATCGTAAATTTTTAGAACTTATACATATAAAATTATTTCAATAATAAATATATACAAAGATAAAGGAAATTGAAATCATTATAATCAGAAGAAGATTTTAGAACATTACCAACGTTTTAAGGCTCCTTCACTTCTTGCAATACTCATTGTCTGTACCATTCAATCTTCTTCGCTATATCCCGGGACTGGTAACTGTGTATGGGTGCGTCATGGTCTCAGAAACTTGAATGGAGGATGTAGAGAAAAGAGGAAGAAATTCTTTTTTTTGATATCAATATACAACATTTGCACAGAAAATATGTTTACTGTGCAACACTTGCACACACTTCACAACACACACTTGCACTTTACTCTCTTTAATTGATGTTAAATTCACGCACACACTATTGCACTTAAACACAACAGAGAAAGCACCAAAGCGTCTCACACACACACTTGCACTTTAGCAAATTGAGATAACTGAGGCATATGTCTTTCTCTTTATTAAAGTGGATTCGTTTTTTTTTTATCAAAAAACATATATGTCTAATATATATTATTTTTGAGAAAAACGATGATATCATTTTTGATTTTGTAATCTTTTTAAAAGATATCTTATATCTTTATGTTAAAAGATAATTAAATATTTAATTTGAATTTAAACATTTTAATTATCAACTAACGCCCTCTATTTAGTGATTTATAACACAAGTAAATAATCTTATTATAAGATTTATTTAATCACCATTATTCATTAATTAAATAATCTCATTATTTAATTAATTTCCAAATAAATATGTATCACCTTCGTAAAAATAATTAATTGGATAATCCAATTAATTAACCGTGACCCTTGTTACTTAAATCGATCGGTCTAGCAAGAGGACCTAATGGACCCGTAGTATTTTTAGCTCTAATAATCCTTAGAAATATGTAATTAAACTCTTTAATTACTATTTCATGATTATTCACTTAGGTGTTATTCCACTAAAACCCCAAAGTTGCACTCTCAACTGTAGATGTTTTTACACAAACCAATAACTTTCGGTTTCCATCGTTATAGCTATTACATATAGTATGATCCTCCACAGTAGTTCAAAATTAGAGCTGGGTCATAACACCCGTTGTACCCCTCTAATTACATATATCCTTTAAGTACCATTAATTCCATAATGAATAATAAATCCTACTTTCTCACATAATTAAGAGAGCGTTCATATTGTCCAAGCCCCGAATCAACCCTGAAGGGAACTACTATCCACTTCTCACAAGAAGGAGTGGATTACACTATTATGTACAAATCTTTCCAACCACAAGCCAAACCGCAATCCCAACATACAGAGCATATTGATCAGAAACTGCATCCAGATAAACGGATCTTAGTGAGAGATTTAATTAGATCATGGCCCAATCCAATATGATCACATCATACAAGGTGCCTCCATTCTCATATCTCCATATAAATGATCCAGGAGAGGATCACCGTACACTTTATAATAGGCTGCAGCTATAGATTAGCCATAAGTAAAGTACCTAACTTTATTTGCTATATATAGACTCTTTAGATTGTACGTCTCTTACTGTATCCATCTGTATATGACATTCATATACGCAGTTAGAGATTACATCCGACAATCTTGGATGTTTATATGCACAAGTTATAAAATAAATAATGCAACAAGAATGAATTGAACTTTTCTTTTATTAATTTCATAAATCCATTTACAAATTACATATTTAGGGCATAAACTCCAACATCCACACCTTTTTTGAAAACCTGTAAAATCACGTGTTTTATATTTGTAGCATACAATAAGACTTTGATCCTCCCAAGGGCACCCTGAAGCATCAAGGCACCAGTCTATAGCCTCCACTTGGAAGGCTTAGAAGAAAGGAAAGAAGTCAAAGCACCCTAACCCTGCTCCAGCACAGCCTGCTACCGCACGGGTTGCACCTCAGGTCCCATCCACCCCGGTGGTAAGCCAAGCAATTTGGGAGCAGTAAATCGTGGCCTTTATGGAGAATGTACATATCAGATTTTCCACAGAAGGTATCACTACCTAGCTCGCAACACTAGAAGCTAGAGGAGATACCAGTTGGCCATGTACTAAGGTACTTGCCTTTGACACATTAGGACCGCCGCCACCGGTACCGGTCCACAAGAGGCTAGGGCCCCTGCCCTAAGTTCTAGACACGTAATAGCCCACATCCCCAGCCCCAGCCCCAGCCCCAGTCCCAGCTCCAGCGAGCTACCAACCTCGACAAGTAAAAGTTAAATTTTGACCTCACACTAAGGGAACCCCGTAAACCAATAAAACTGATAGCCGTAGAAAAGCAACCTCGATCTGCTAAGGGAGGGAGTATAAAGAGTGCCTGAGAGAACCTGTACATGAGGAGATTCAGTATGAAGCTTCCGTAGCATCAGATGAGTTTAGTATTAAAAAGGTTCGAGGTCGAATCCAAGAATGTAAGGAACAAACACCTGCAGGACTAGGTAGCTCGGATAACAAAGGAAATTGAGGAATTGAATATGGGAAAGCACTGAGATAGCCTGAAAGACCTCTGCAGGTGCGGGATAGCATCCATACGGGAAAAGAGGTGCAGGCCAAAATCAGAGAAGATAAAAAAAGAAGGCAAAGAGAAAGGATCTAATGCAGTAGATTCAAGTCATTCACACCATCAGTGGAGGTCTTACCTTGGTAAGGACTTCCAACAACTCTAGGAAGAACCATTCTAGGAAGATACCTCAAATGAAAGAAGGGCGAGATGTTTTCAAGGTTGCCCGGAGACTAGCAGGGACCACATGGTTAGCCCAGATCATCTTCGCTGAAGAGGATGTGTATAACTCTGTGCAACCATATAACGATCCTATAGTTGTCACGGTAGAGATCGCCAACTATCTTGTACACAGCATATTGATAGACACAAGTAGTTGCTTTGATATCCTTTTCAAAAACACCCTAGAATGGTTTAATTTAAAGCAGTGCTTCTACAATAACTACACCATGCCATTGTACGGCTTCACCGGGGACTCGATAGTACCAGTTAGGTCCAAGATCCTACCGATGATTGTAGGAGATGCTCTTCTCCAAAAGAATATCTTGACCGATTTTATGGTAGTAGATACTCTTACTGTTTACAGTTCCATTCTTAGGAGGCCTTTTTTATCGGCCCTCAAGGGGGTTCTGTCCATCTACCGTAACATACAAAATTTTCCAATTGGGGACAAGATATGAAAGGTGCAAGGTGATCAACAAGCAGCACGCAAGTTCTATACAGTATCTACCAATCCAATGCTGTTATCCGAGCAGTGTGCATAGGTGACCGTTGTGCCAGATCCGGGATTAACAGAGAGGGACATCACAATCTAAGATACCACGGAGAAATTCAAAGAAGAGCCCAAGGTAGAGGTCCCAGTTGAAGAAGAGGTAAAAGAAGAAGATAGAGGGTGGGCTGGTGGCCACATGGTTGATGAATTGGATGAAATACCTGTCTGAGAGGATGACACTTCAAAAGTAGTCAGGATGGAAGCTACCCTTAAAGCCGGAGCGAGGGATGGTTTGATTAGACTTTTCCACGAATACAATGATATCTTCACTTGGAGTCATGATGAGATGCCAGGTATCCTTATTTCCATGGAAGCTCATAGGTTAGCAGTCGACCCCACCCTCAAATAGGTCAAACAGAAGATGCGATAATTCAACCCTGAAAGAAATGCCGCGGTCCAATAGAAGATCGAAAAGTTATTGAAAGTTGGATTCATCAGAGAATCTCGGTACCTTGAATGGATTGCAAATGTGGTAATGGTTACCAAGGCTAATGGGAAGTGACGCATGTGTGTTGACTATACATATCTCAACCGCGCCTACCTGAAAGACAATTTTCCTCTGCTCAATATCGATCAAGTGATGGATTGCACCACAGGGAACAAGCTCTTTAGCATCATGGATGCATTCTCAGGGTATAACCAGATTATGATATACCTCGCTGACCAAGACAAGACCAATTTCATTACCAGGCAATGCCTCTACTGATACAAGGTAATGCTCTTTGGTTTCAAGAATACGGTTGCCACTTACCAATGACTAATCAAACGGTTGTTCAAGCAGGAGATAGGAAGGATGATAGAGGTCTATATTGATGGTATGATAACCAAATCCTAGGTAGCAAAGCAGCACCATGACCACTTCTGTCGAACTTTTTGGATATTCAGAGAGAACCAGATGTGGTTGAATCTTGCCAAATGCACCTCCAAGGTGGCTATAGGAAAGTTACTTAGGTTCATGGTCCATGAGAGAGGCATAAAATCTAACCTAAAAAAGATCAAAGACAACATGGAACTCGAATCTCCCAACTCTCTTAAGCAAATACATGTGTTAACAGGTCGGATAATGGCTCTCAACTGCTTCATATTGCGGTCCACCGACAAACGGCTCTCATTTTTCAAGGCTTTTAAACAGGGGAGAAACATTAAGTTGAAGCATGACAATGAGCAGGCTTTCCTGTCCTTGAAGAGATATATAGAGAGTCCACAACAGATGGTCATGCTGATACCCGGGGAATAGCTACAAATATATCTAACCGTTTCAGAGACACCGGTTAGCAGGATTTTGGTTATAGAGTGTGGTGATGGAGTTCAACGACCTATCAACTATAAGCTATGCCTTAACCAAAATGGAGAGGAACTACATTCTCCTAGAGAAGCTTGCCTTTGCCCTTGTAACCAATGTAAGGAAGTTACGCCTCTACTTCCAGGCTAACACAATAACGGTTGTCATCGATCAACCTGTCTTTAAATTCTTGTTGAGACCAGATGTGTTAGGGAGATTGGTACTCTTGGCTCTCAAGCTCACCCATTTCAATATCAAATATAAGGCCAGGATTACCATTAAAGCCAAAGGAACTAGCAGACTTCGTAGCCGAGTTCTTTGCCCTTCCTGATCCTGGTACAATTCTAAACCTGGATTAGTGTTCCAAGAAGGATTAATAACTAGTATATTGGCCAGCTAATCGAGACATCTAGGTCTTATATGTTGATAGGGCATATGGCCAAGCAGGTAGCGGAGTTGGAATCATCTTAACTGATACTAAAAAGGTCAAGCTCTGCCACTTTTTTTGCTTTAAGTTCAGATTCACCGACAATGAATCTTTTTTTGCAAACTTGAGGGTAGCAACTGAGCTCAAAGCAAACTACCTCTATGTCAGAAGTGATTCATAGCTAGTTATCAACCAAGTAACCAGGCTCTATCAAGCAAAAGGTGATAACATGGTAGCTTACCTTAAAAGGGTTCAACAGCTTAAAACTAGGTTCATAGGATTCATGATAGAGTCGGTACCTCGCCAACGGAATCATCGAGCAGACGTCCTCGCTAAGATAGTTGCTGACGTTGGTCAAGCTCTACCAAAATGGGTACCTCTCTAGGTTATCTCTCAGCCGGTATAACAATCGATAAGGAGGTCAACCCGATTGGCCAACACTCATATTAATTGGATCCCACTATGGATTAACTATAGGAAAAGAAATTTCCCGATGATCCCAATCGAGTTTGTAAGCTTAAAAGGATCTCGGCTCAGTTATGCTTGATAAATAGACAATGTACCGTAAAGGAAAGTCACTTCTCCTGCTCTAGAGCCTTCATTCAACAATGTTGTTTGGGCACAACGAGAGGTGCATTTGGGGGCTGTGGCAATCATACAGAATGAAAAGCAGTAGCTTACTAGGTGATACGCATGGGATACTATTAGCCGATCCTGCTCTATGATGCTAGACAGTTTGTTCAATCCTTTGAGCCTTGCTAGAAGACAGCCAATCAGAATCACATTCCGCCAGAAGGGCTCTCCTTCATCAGTTAATCGTTTCCTTTCGCCATCTAGGGGTGGATCTGATCAAACCTCTCCCTACTGCTCCTGGTCAAGCTAAGCATGCCATAGTTACAATCAATTACTTCACCCGGTAGGTGGAAGCGGAGTCGCTATCCAAGATAACAGAGGAGAATACCATCAAATTACCATATATCAGTATCCCAATGATCATTATCACAGATCTCGATAGGCAATTCGACAATGCGAGGATCTAGAAGGTCTATGGCGGTATATATATTGATCTCCGCTTCACTTCTATAGCTCACCCTCAAACCAATTACCTGGTAAAAGCTACAAACAAGACCATCAAGAAGCTCATAATAGGAAAATGGCTACCGGGTAGAAGAGCTTCCCGATGTGCACTAGGATTACTGCATAACCAAAAGGACCATGACAAGTGAAACCCACTACTCCATGGCCTTCGGGGCAGAAGCGATCCTACCTATCAAGAATAAGCTGACCTTGTTCATAGTCCAACACTTCGAACCAGAAAGCAACAAGGTCAAACTGTGGGCCAAACTGGACCTTTTGGAGGAAAGGCAAGATAGGGTGGCAGAAAGAGTAGCAGTCTACTAGAGCCGAATTGCGAGGTACTTCAACAAGAAGGTAAAAGCTCACAGTTTCAAAGAGGGAGACCTGGTACTAGATAAAGGTGTCCTTGAACACTAGGAACCGATCAGAGTGGTACTAACACTAAATAGGTAAGGCCCCTGATATGAACCTCACCAAGAGCAGTGAGACCCGGAACCAATATATGGTAACGAAGGATCGTTTTCTAACCAAGTTTATAAACAAGAACGTTATCGGACCGCGACCCATTACCTATAAAGAGGTAAGAACCAACGGTATCAAGAAGTTGAAGACGCCACACTCAAGAACAAGAAGAAGATGTGAGTGATAAGTCAAGTTTTCAGAACCAAAAAGAGATGATCTCTCACAATTTTTATTCAATTCAAGTCTGTCCAATTACATCCAATTCGTTCCTTTATATACTAAAACCCTAAACGAAAAGAAAGGCAATAAGCCATCCTAAAAGGAAACAAGATAATTCAGCCATTAAGGCCTTATAATCAGAAGAAAACTAATTTGAGAAACTATTGACTTGCTCCCTAATTGGAAAGCTAAATCTGTAAACAAATCAGCCCCTTAATTTGGGAAACAAATCAACTATTATTCTTTGGAAATTAAAAGGGAATAAATCAGCCAAAGTTGACTCTTCTCCTAGCTTGTGCCACACACCCAAGTCTTCCTTATTCGGCCCAATCAATTGCCTTGATGACATTAATTATGCCTTGGTCTTCATGTGGGCTTATCTTGGACTTCAACAATTCAAAATCAGCCCAAGTGTCTTGAATTAGGCCATTTAGTGCTTCTTTGAATCTCTTAGCTCTTGCCCTTGTTATTGGCCCAACCTGAACATGCAATGGATCATTTGATGCAGCTGCCTTGTTCTCATCATTCCCTCCCTCTTGAAAAGGATTTGTCCTCAAATCGTCGCCTACATCAAAAGGAGACAAATCAGAAACATTGAAGCTTGCACTAACATTGTACTCACCTGGAAGATCCAACTTGTATGCGTTATCATTGATTCTTTCAATCACTTGAAATGGGCCATCTCCCCTTGGAAGTAGTTTAGAACTCCGCTGGGCTGGGAACCGTTCCTTCCTCACATGCAACCACACCCAATCACCGGGCTCAAACACAACCTTCTTACGCCCTTTATTTGCTTGATTGGCATATTGCTTAGTTCGTCTCTCTACGTTTTCCCGAGTCTTTTCATGGATTTGCTTAACAAAATCTGCCTTTTTCTTTCCATCCAAGGTAACATGCTCATTCACAGGTAAAGGAATTAAATCCAAAGGAGTCAATGGGTTAAAACCATACACAATTTCAAAAGGCGAAAAATGAGTTGCAGAATGCACGCTCCTATTATAAGCAAACTCTACATGCGGCAGACAATCCTCCCATGTTTTCAAGTTCTTTTGTATTATAGCACGCAACAAGGTAGATAAAGTCCTATTAACTACTTCAGTTTGACCATCAGTTTGTGGATGACAAGTGGTAGAAAATAAAAGTTTAGTGCCTAACTTACCCCACAAAGTCTTCCAAAAGTAGCTTAAGAACTTAGCATCTCTATCCAAAACAATGGTCTTAGGCATGCCATGCAATCTTACAATTTCTTTGAAAAACAAATCAGCAATATGTGATGCATCATCGGTTTTATGACAAGGAATGAAATGTGCCATTTTAGAAAACCTATCAACAACCACATAAATAGAGTCCCTACCCCTTTTTGACCTAGGCAAACCCAACATAAAATCCATAGAAATATCAATCCAAGGTCCACTAGGTATAGACAAAGGAGTATACAATCCATGAGGCTTAATCCTAGACTTGGCTTGTCTACAAGTAATGCATTTCTCACAAATTCTTTCTATATCACGTTTCATATGAGGCCAAAAAAAATGTTCATGCAAAGTATCTAGTGTCTTAGCTACACTAAAATGCCCCATCAAACCTCCCCCATGAGCTTCTCTAACAAGCAATTCATGCAAAGAACTCTTAGGCACACATAATTTAGTTTCTCTAAACAAAAATCCATCATGCCTATAAAATTTACCAAATGCAGCCTTTTCACATGCATTGAACACATTACCAAAATCAAAATCTTCCACATACAACTGTTTAATGTATTCAAAACCAAACAATTTAGCATCCAAAGTAGAAAGTAGAACGTACCTTCTTGACAGAGCATCAGCGACCACGTTTTCCTTACCCTTTTTGTACCTGATCACATATGGAAACGTTTCAATGAACTCCACCCACTTGGCATGCCGCTTATTTAGCTTGTGTTGCCCCTTTATATGCTTTAAGGACTCATGATCCGTGTGAATCACAAATTCTTTTGGCCAAAGGTAGTGTTGCCAAGTTTCCAATGCTCTAATCAAAGCATACATCTCCTTGTCATAGGTAGGATAATTCAAGGCTGCTCCACTTATCTTCTCACTAAAATATGCAATGGGACGACCTTCTTGCATTAGAACAGCTCCAATACCTATTCCTGAAGCATCACACTCAATCTCAAAAGTTTTAGCAAAGTCAGGCAAAGCAAGCAAAGGTGCATTAGTTAATTTTTCCTTAATCAAGTTAAATGCCTTTTCTTGTTCATTACCCCACTTAAAACCCACATTCTTTTTGATAACTTCGGTTAAAGGTGCAGCTACACTACTAAAATCTTTCACAAACCTCCTATAAAAACTAGCCAACCCATGAAAACTTCTCACTTGTCCCACATTGGTAGGTTTCGGCCACTCCCTAATTGCCTTAACCTTTTCTTCATCAACCCCAATTCCCTTAGCACTAACAACAAAGCCCAGAAATACAAGTTTATCGGTGCAAAAGGTGCACTTTTTGAGATTAGCAAACAACTTTTCTGTTCTTAAAACTCCTAAAACAAGTTTTAAATGTTCAACATGCTCATCCAAGTTTTTGCTATAAATCAGAATGTCATCAAAATAAACAACCACAAACTTTCCAATAAAAGCACGCAGAATATGGTTCATTAATCTCATGAAAGTACTTGGTGCATTAGTTAATCCAAAAGGCATAACTAACCACTCATATAATCCATATTTTGTTTTGAAAGCAGTTTTCCACTCATCACCTTCCTTCATCCTAATTTGATGATATCCACTTTTAAGATCAATTTTAGTAAAAACAATAGAACCATGTAATTCATCAAGCATATCATCTAATCTAGGAATAGGATGTCGATACTTTACAGTGATATTGTTGATGGCACGACAATCATTGCACATCCTCCATGATCCATCCTTCTTTGGCACAAGCAATACGGGAACCGCACAAGGACTCATGCTCTCACGTACATACCCATTTTCCATGAGCTTACTAACCTGCCTTTGAAGTTCCTTTGTCTCCTCAGGATTACTTCTATATGCTGGTCTATTTGGGATGGGTGCTCCGGGTACAAAGTCAATTTGGTGCTCAATCCCCCTTATTGGTGGTAAACCAATAGGCATCTCTTCGGGAAACACTTCATCAAAGTCCTGCAATAGAGAAACAACAACACTAGGCAAAGAAGGGTTAAGTTCATTAGTACTAAAGCAAGCCTCTTTGTACAAAAGTACAATCATTGGCTGATTTGAAAATAGAGCCTTTTTAACCTCACTCTCCCTTGCATAAAAGATTACTTGTTTTCTCTCTCTCTTTTTCTCAACAACCACTTTTTCTTTTTTTTCTTTTTTTGTTATTTCAGAATCTTTTTCTTTTCTCTCTCTTTCTTTTGAACTCTCACTCTCACTCTCTTTTTTTACATCTCTCTCTTTTCTTAACCTTACTTGATCTTCATACACTTGTTTTGGGGTTAAAGGTACAAGAGTGATTGATTTTTTATTGAGTACAAAGGAGTATCTATTGGTATACCCATCATGGGTCACATGCCTATCGAACTGCCATGGTCTCCCCAAAAGGATATGGCCCGCATTCATTGGTACCACATCACAAAGGACTTCATCTTTGTACTTTCCAATTGAAAACGTCACCAACACTTGTTTAGTCACCTTGATTTCCCCACTATCATTTAACCACTGTAGCTTATATGGTTTTGGATGCCTCAAAGTGGTTAAATTCAATTTCTCCACAAAATTAGTGCTAGCCACATTAGTACAACTCCCCCCATCAATGATCATGCTTCATACCTTATCATTAACATGGCAGCGGGTATGAAAAATGTTGTCACGTTGTACCTCATCATCTTCCTTGGCTTGAGCACTAAGAGCTCTTCTCGCCACCAAAAGCTCTCCGTCCACCGGATATTCAATATCACTTGCATCCTCCAAAGGTGGCATGGACTCATCATCAGATTCACCTTCAGATTCGATCTCACCATCATCCTTCAAAACCATTACTCTCTTGTTTGGGCATTGAGATGCAATATGACCTGCTCCCAGACACTTAAAGCACTTAATGTCACGATTTCTAGAAGGTTGAGAATCTGATGTACCTTGTTTTAATGTGCCTCCGACTTTATGATCTCTGGAAGGTTCGGCCTTGGCCTTGAAACTAGGTTGGTCATCCCTCTTGCTCCAATTCGATTTCCATGATGATGAAGAACCCGAATTTTGCCCAACCCGTGTTGAACTCTTTCTCTTCAACTGTTGTTCCACCTTAATTGCCATGTGTACCATGTCACTCAATTCAACATAATGTTGCAACTCCACCACATTTGCTATGTCTCAGTTTAGTCCATTTAAAAACCTAGCCATAGTAGCCTCTCGGTCTTCCTCTACATCAGCTCGAATCATGGCTATCTCCATCTCCTTGTAGTAATCTTCAACACACTTAGACCCTTGAGTAAGGGTTTGTAATTTTTGAAACAAACCCCTATAATAGTGACTCGGAATGAAACGCTTCCTCATGACAGCTTTCATCTCCTCCCAAGTCTCAATTTGTCTTTCTCCATGTCGTCTTCTACTCACAATCAATTGATCCCACCAATTCTATTCTTTTCTCCCACTCTAAATAAGCTTCGGGATCAGTTTTACCTTGGAACGTTGGGATTTTCACCTTTATACTACCCAAATTATTATCAGCCCTCTCTCCATACCTATCTCCTCTATACCCATACCTATCTTCTCTATTCCCATACCTAACTCCTCTACCTCCCATTTCACGCCTCAATCTACCTGTACCCACATTGGACATGCGATCACCCTCCTCTAGGTCATTCCCATAATCATCATCATAATCGTCTCTAAGTGGGTTTCTTTCTCTTCGTTCCACATTAGGAACCCTAATTTGTTGCACCCTTTGTGAACTAGACTCCACATTATCTATCCTATCATGCACCTCACCAATCTTAATCTCCATCCGCTCCATGTTTTTTTGTATGGCTTTATACAAAAAATTAAGATCTATCGTTTCTGGTGCATCATCAGATAAGTCTCTACTTTTATCGCGTGACATATTTGAAACCTGCAAAGCAAAAGAAATTAGTAAGCCTCACAAACACTCCCTCACGTGTTTACTCTCAAAGATGGTGGCACTCACACTCGTGTTTTCACTCAATTCTTTGGCTTTTACCCTTTGATGAGCTCAAAAACTCTTGCCTTTTTCTACTCTTTGTTAACTCTTTCAGTTCTTCCTTTTTTTTTTTTTGACTTATACGGACACTCACAAGAAGTGCAAGAAAAATAGCAGTAACTGAGCAAAAGGACAAGAATAATGAAGACGAAATTCTTTAGCCATTAAATATTTTTTTTTTTTGAATATCAATGCACGAAATCAAGATAATGAATAGAAATAGTTGATATAGGTTCAACTACACGACCCAAAAAAAAAAAATTGTTTTTTTTTTTTTTTACCGAGCTTGATCAAGTGGACACAAGCAAGCTTTTGGTATTTTTTTTTTTTTTTTTTTTTTTTGGTACCTGATTTGATCAAACTTTTTTTTTTTGTTGAAACAAATGAATACAAAGAAGAGAATGAACAAGGATAGATTAAACCTGATTTAGAAGCCTAAGCTTTGATACCAACTGATATGAACCTCACCAAGAGCAGTGAGACCCGGAACCAATATATGGTAACGAAGGATCGTTTTCTAACCAAGTTTATAAACAAGAACGTTATCGGACCGCGACCCGTTACCTATAAAGAGGTAAGAACCAACGGTATCAAGAAGTTGAAGACGCCACACTCAAGAACAAGAAGAAGATGTGAGTGATAAGTCAAGTTTTCAGAACCAAAAAGAGATGAACTCTCACAATTTTTATTCAATTCAAGTCTGTCCAATTACATCCAATTCGTTCCTTTATATACTAAAACCCTAAACGAAAAGAAAGGCAATAAGCCATCCTAAAAGGAAACAAGATAATTCAGCCATTAAGGCCTTATAATCAGAAGAAAACTAATTTGAGAAACTATTGACTTGCTCCCTAATTGGAAAGCTAAATCTGGAAACAAATCAGCCCCTTAATTTGGGAAACAAATCAACTATTATTCTTTGGAAATTAAAAGGGAATAAATCAGCCAAAGTTGACTCTTCTCCTAGCTTGTGCCACACACCCAAGTCTTCCTTATTCGGCCCAATCAATTGCCTTGATGACATTAATTATGCCTTGGTCTTCATGTGGGCTTATCTTGGACTTCAACAATTCAAAATCAGCCCAAGTGTCTTGAATTAGGCCATTTAGTGCTTCTTTGAATCTCTTAGCTCTTGCCCTTGTTATTGGCCCAACCGGAACATGCAATGGATCATTTGATGCAGCTGCCTTGTTCTCATCAGCCCCTACCAAGTGTAGGCAGTGGTCTGAAGCAGTGTTTACGAGCTAGAACACACGGATGGCTGACCTATTGACTATACTTAGAATGCAAGCCACTTAAAAAGATTTTACCTACAGAAGTGTGAAGTCCTCGAGACTGACCAATGCCATATGGGATAGGTACTAGTATTTGTACCTTAAAACACATAATGTATCTCCAAATTGATCATAAAAAAAAGACTCTCCATTTCCCTTCAACTCCATTTGTGTTGATTTTATCACTAAGCTTTTTGCCATTGATGCTCACCATGATAGCCATGAACCGAGAAAGCAACATAGCTACCCTAATGCCTTGGTCAGGCACCACCCCCCACCAAGAAGGGTCTAAATGTAAGAGCATAATTTCCTATTAGATCACGAGACCATGATGAAAAAATATTTATCCTGATGCCCTTGGTCAGGCGACCCTCCAAGAAGGGTCTAAGCGTAAGTGCATAGTTACCAGCCAGACCACAAGACCAGTATAGCCAAGTGGCCCTCCTAATGCCTTAAGTGCATAGTAGCTAGCCAGATCATGAGACCAGGATATCCAAATGACCTTCCTGATGCCTTGGTCGGGCTACCACCCCAATAAGGATCTGGGTTGTAAGTGCGTAGTGGCCCACTCAGATCAAAATTGCCTTGATACCAATTTCCCTTATACAGGAATTGTAGGTACAAGAATGGATGCATTTGACTAGGTTTCCACCCATGTGCCAAAATTTCCAAAAAAAGGATGCTTGGTACCCTGACTATCCCTAAAGGGATATTCAACTTTGACAAAATCCCGAAGGGATTATCTTTATTTAGTACCTCAGAAACTTGGTAAGGGTCACTTATCATGAGTTTTTTTCATAAGTTTTTTAAGTTTTCTTGTGTTTTTAGGAATACACAAGGGACTTGATGCAGTGATGTTGGACACTACGACCACGACACCATCTAGGTACCAATGAACCATGAACAAAAGAGTCTTAGGTACCGGGATTTGTTGGATTGATTTTTTACCAAAGTACCAGAGTCCTCCAGATAAAGGAGTGTGGAACTATGACTTACCAGAAAGGGTGATCGATCTTGAAAACATGCTTTAGAAAAATCTTCTAGCTAAGTACCTTGATAATTTGGTACAAGTTATCTAGTGTACTTAATTTCTTATACATGACAGATTTTAAGCCTTTTAATATTTCCAAAAGCTTTTAAATCAAGTGAATGCAGTGGACTGACTATTAGGTTCAACCTGTGATATATATGGAGTTAAACAGATTCAACCAAGGAAAGATGACAACTAGATACAAATGTAAAGGAAAAAGAAGAGAAAATTCCCATTCATCAAATGAAAGGAGTTCATCCCTTGATGTTAAGGCTACAAAAAAAAAACAAAAAGAGGAATAACATAACAAGTTTTCCTGATCTAGCAGGGAGACCACCTTCTTTTATGGGCAATATATAAGGCAAGTTTAAATGACTGGTTCACGCATCAACCTCCTTCAGGTTAGTTTTTCCACCACCTCTCATTTTGTATCCACCACCACTGTAAGCTCAACTCCATAGCCTAGTACAACAAAGGGCTCACCATATACTTGCTTAGTCACCTCCTTGGAAGCTGCTTGCTCCACCGTCTCTTTAGTTGTAGGTTGGTCTTCCACTACCTCCGTGGAAATAACCTGGTTTCCCACCACAACAAAGGATTTAGACAGGGTAGTAAGTAGGATTAGGCCAATTCCTTTAGCCTAGATCGTGACATCATAAGGGAACTTAGAGGGGGGATATACTCCTGTAGCCTCAGAATCAGGTACGAAAGAGTTGATAGGATGCTGTTCTTCATCCTCATCTGCCCTCTCACCAGTTATAGCCTCATCAGTAGCGGGAGCTGCCATCTTCCTTGCCATTTCCATTATCTCAACCCTGTCCCAATTTTCTATGGTCTATAGGTCGATTAGTGGAGGTAAGGCTTGAGCCACCTGAAAAGCATCATAGAAGTACATGTCATTGAAGGAGACATCCTCCTCAGACTCCAGACTTGCTACCTTGGCACACAGAGTTTGTTTCTCTACCTCTAGATCTTGGACCTTCTTTCTCATGTTATCTCATTTTAAAGCCGGTGTTTATATCTAAAAGCCTCTATGTCATATGCACACTTATATCACTCTGTGTCACATTAGGATTCTTCGAAAGATCTTTCAACCTCGTCTAGAGCCTGGCTCAACTCTTTGTTATTGGTTTGTGACTGGGCAAGTTCTTTACGGGCTCCTTCGAGTTCCTCCTTAGCATTTTCAGTATGCTTCCTATGAGAGATCACCTGATGGCTTAGAGCAACATTAAATTTAAAGGCCTGCAGGATAACACATGTGTTAGCCATCTTCCAGGAATCAAGTATATATGCAAGAAAGAGGATAGGTGCAAGAAACTTTACCTCGGCCAGAAGAGTTGAGCCTTTGCTGATCAGCATATCCATTAGCATGAAAGTCATAGTTTCTAACACCCCATATGAGCCGGAAGCTATGAACCGATCCTGCTCTTCATTTTGACCACTGATACTCTGTCAGAATCGGGTTTGTTTCGGAGAGTGTCGGCAGCGGTGGTCATAACAGATCAACACCCTTCTTTGCCCTACTAGGGATTGAAGCAAGGAGAGTGGGAATAATAGTAAAAATATGCTAGAATCATGTGAAAAAGTCAATTAATTTTTCTAGCAAAACCAGAGCATATATCATTTACAATCTTCAATTAAACTCAAGAATAGCTCTAAGAAGTCAATCAAATGTGTTATTCCTTCAGATATTCAATCAAATTAACCTAACAAATGTATAGACTATTTTCTCACACAATCAATCAATTAAAATTCACAAAATAGTCCTATATAGAAAGCTAGCACAATGCAATCCTAAACATATCAAAACTTAGGCAAAATCAAAACCTAACTCAACAAGAGAGATTTCATTAAACATTTAATCTAGCTTTAAAAGAGTTTAAAACTCTAATTAAATCATATACAAAACGCATGCATATGTGGAAGAAAGAAGCCCAAGGTAATTGAACACACTTAAGAGCAAAAACAAAAGAAGAAATCCAATACCTTGAGAGATTATGTGCAGTTCCGTTTTTGTGTGTAGAACCACAAAAAACAACACTCAGAACTCCTCAAACCTTCTTAGAAAAGATAGAAAAATGATGGATGAACACTCTCAAATTTGAATCACTCAAAATGGAGCCCAAACTAAAAAGATATAGTGTTTGGATGGTGAGAAAATTTGAGAGAAAATTTGAGAGAAAATTTTCTGCACATTGGCTTCTTCAAGTTCTTCAAATAAAAAATGAGAGAGGGAAGAGTTTATAAAAGAAAGGGAACTTAAAAGGGGATATAACTGAAATTCCCCCATGCCATTCTCCTATGCCGAGATGGCGTGTGGCCATCTCAGGGGCAGAGAGGTCTCCTCCATGAGATAGCCACGCGCCATCTTCGGAAGGAGGGACATGGTGGCCTTTTGGCCATCATTCCCTTCTTTGTGCCCCTTCGCGTTCTTCGACCGTATTTCTGCCTCCGAACTCCAAATTCGAATCTGCTTTTCGATTACAAACTAGGACTCTCTCACGTTCATGGATGTCTATGAAAATTTGAGCATAAAATATGAAATTACTCGATATATGAAGATGAAGACAATGCATGCAATACAACAGAAAGTTTCGTAACTTTTGACTCGAAACTTGAAATCAAATGTATGTGTAACAAAAATAACCAAAATTCAATAATGAACAAAGAAGTACCAATTTCAAGTCCAAGGTCCATGTTATACAAAAATATAAATATACAAACACATATCACACAAGAATGCTTATTTCAAAGATAGAGTCCACACACATGCATTTTTCAACACTTGTCAATTCCACACCAATTCAAGAGAATTCTGTGTGAATGTATTATAAAAAATAAGCACAAGGATGCAAGGACATATATGGATCCAATGTGTGTGTGTGTGTGCCTAAGCCATGTAAGAGAAATGAGGTCTTAATATACTTTTGTAAACAATGAAACACATTTTTTTTAAAACTTGTACTTGCTTGATAGGTTGCCATATCTTCTTTGAATCTTGAATTATCATCAACTATAAGACAACTAATCAATACAAGTGAAACATTTTTTTTATAAGGAATAATGGAAACACAAACCAAAAGCCTAACAATCAAGTTTGCATGTTTGCACTACAGTTAGATCACTGCCTTGAAAAAGGTTGAAGTCTCTTGTTGAAGTGAATGAAGAAGAATTGGCTAGGAAAGTGTTCTGAATAGCCAAGCAGGAAGTCTGAACTAGAGTCAAAAGGACTCAGATAGTTAAGCAATATATCTTGTCTAGGATTAAGAAAATTCGAATAGACATGCAAAAAATCTTTCTAGAGGCAAGAGTGCCGTGGATAGGAAGTTATAATCGGGATTATGCTTGATAGCAAGAGTATAATAATGTTTTTGACAATCTTTTCATATTAATATAGTGATTTCTTGTTTAACAAATCTTATAGCATTTATTGTTTAATTATTATAACTGTCAAAAGTAAATAATCATAAGGTCAAAGGGCTATGAGAAAAGAATAATTGTTCATACATCCGGATATGTATAAGCTACACATTATTCTTCAGTTAGTCTTGAATAATATTCACAACCTAAGATAAAGGTTGGGCACCTTTATCTTGTCAAAGTTGTAGATTCTTTTGCGAGCATGTGAGTGGGATCAAATGTGTTATGATGAGTCTAAAATCATCAAAGTGTGGTATCTTTGGGTGTATTGAATAGGATTATAGTGGAATACTTTATCCAGAACCGTTAATGGATAAAGGTTTTCACCTGAAGACAATAGGAGAGTCTATCTCAATCTTGAGATAAATGATGGAATTATAGTTGTAAGTGTTATAATTTAAGCTATCAATGAGTATGATTATAAAGCATAGTCTATCCTCGATAGTTTGGAGGTATTCATTTGTTAATCAATAAAGGACTTCAATTATAGATATGAACATCACCCAATTATTAATTGAGAGTAAAATATCATCATATGGATGTTTTAAGGTATTAGATATTAAATCTTAATGTTCAGTTTTTAATAGTGTCTACTGAAATATGGCTTATAGACAAGTCAATATCCAAGTTCAAAATGTGGTCACATGATTAAATATGGTAACTTGGAGAGCTATAGGTGGTCTATGAGCTCTTGGCGACAACTGATATTCTTCACGAGGATACACTATCTCCATTAAGATTGTCTAGGTTATGAATAAGGAATATTAACTTATTCTATCTTTATTTAAGAGTTCAAGTTTAGTTCTTTAGTGGAAAGAACTAAAATTAATAGATCGGACCTAAGTGAATCATTTGTTGATTGTGATTAGGTTATGTCTATTGGACCGTAAATTTAGATTACCCATCAAGATCCCCAATCCACATGAACTTGCATGGATCACTTGACTTATTCTACCAGACAAATTTATAGGTCCATATAGAATTGTATTAAGGCAGGTGGACTTGTTTCTTTTTTTAGTAAGAATGGATCCAGTTCACATGTTGACTTTTTATTAGAGTTCAATGTATTTATTAAAATAGAAAAACCAATATTTGACCCATATTTATATAGCTTGGGCGGCAAGGGTGATATGAACCTCACCAAGAGCAGTGAGAAACGGAACCAATATATGGTAACGAAGGATCGTTTTCTAACCAAGTTTATAAACAAGAACGTTATCGGACCGCGACCCGTTACCTATAAAGAGGTAAGAACCAACGGTATCAAGAAGTTGAAGACGCCACACTCAAGAACAAGAAGAAGATGTGAGTGATAAGTCAAGTTTTCAGAACCAAAAAAGAGATGAACTCTCAACTTCTTGAGTGATAACGAAGGACCGCGACCCGTTACCTATAAGGAGGTAAGAACCAACGGTATCAAGAAGATTGTAGACGCCACACTCAAGAACAAGAAAGAAGGTGAGTGATAAGTCAAGGTTTGAACGCCACAAGGTAAAACCTTGATAAGTTCACAAGTTCTATGAAGAACCAAAGAGAAAATTCTCTCAAATTTATTTCAATTCAAAATCTATTGGTATACCCATCATGGGTCACATGCCTATCGAACTGCCATGGTCTCCCCAAAAGGATATGGCCCGCATTCATTGGTACCACATCACAAAGGACTTCATCTTTGTACTTTCCAATTGAAAACGTCACCAACACTTGTTTAGTCACCTTGATTTCCCCACTATCATTTAACCACTGTAGCTTATATGGTTTTGGATGCCTCAAAGTGGCTAAATTCAATTTCTCCACAAAATTAGTGCTAGCCACATTAGTACAACTCCCCCCATCAATGATCATGCTACATACCTTATCATTAACATGGCAGCGGGTATGAAAAATGTTGTCACGTTGTACCTCATCATCTTCCTTGGCTTGAGCACTAAGAGCTCTTCTCGCCACCAAAAGCTCTCCGTCCACCGGATATTCAATATCACTTGCATCCTCCAAAGGTGGCATGGACTCATCATCAGATTCACCTTCAGATTCGATCTCACCATCATCCTTCAAAACTATTACTCTCTTGTTTAGGCATTGAGATGCAATATGACCTGCTCCCAGACACTTAAAGCACTTAATGTCACGATTTCTAGAAGGTTGAGAATCTGATGTACCTTGTTTTAATGTGCCTCCGACTTTATGATCTCTGAAAGGTTCGGCCTTGGCCTTGAAACTAGGTTGGTCATCCCTCTTGCTCCAATTCGGTTTCCATGATGATGAAGAACCCGAATTTTGCCCAACCCGTGTGGAACTCTTTCTCTTCAACTGTTGTTCCACCTTAATTGCCATGTGTACCATGTCACTCAATTCAACATAATGTTGCAACTCCACCACATTTGCTATGTCTCGGTTTAGTCCATTTAAAAACCTAGCCATAGTAGCCTCTCGGTCTTCCTCTACATCAGCTCGAATCATGGCTATCTCCATCTCCTTGTAGTAATCTTCAACACACTTAGACCCTTGAGTAAGGGTTTGTAATTTTTGAAACAAACCCCTATAATAGTGACTCGGAATGAAACGCTTCCTCATGACAGCTTTCATCTCCTCCCAAGTCTCAATAGGTCTTTCTCCATGTCGTCTTCTACTCACAATCAATTGATCCCACCAAACGATAGCATAATCAGTAAATTCTATGGCAACCAACTTTACCTTCTTTAATTCAGAATAGTCATGGCAGTCAAATACCAATTCTATTCTTTTCTCCCACTATAAATAAGCTTCGCGATCAGTTTTACCTTGGAACGTTGGGATTTTCACCTTTATACTACCCAAATTATTATCAGCCCTCTCTCCATACCTATCTCCTCTATACCCATACCTATCTTCTCTATTCCCATACCTAACTCCTCTACCTCCCATTTCACGCCTCAATCTACCTGTACCCACATTGGACATGCGATCACCCTCCTCTAGGTCATTCCCATAATCATCATCATAATCGTCTCTAGGTGGGTTTCTTTCTCTTCGTTCCACATTAGGAACCCTAATTTGTTGCACCCTTTGTGAACTAGACTCCACCTTATCTATCCTATCATGCACCTCACCAATCTTAATCTCCATCCGCTCCATGTTTTTTTGTATGGCTTTATATAAAAAATTAAGATCTATCGTTTCTGGTGCATCATCAGATAAGTCTCTACTTTTATCGCGTGACATATTTGAAACCTGCAAAGCAAAAGAAATTAGTAAGCCTCACAAACACTCCCTCACGTGTTTACTCTCAAAGATGGTGGCACTCACACTCGTGTTTTCACTCAATTCTTTGGTTTTTACCCTTTGATGAGCTCACACACTCTTGCCTTTTTCCACTCTTTGTTAACTCTTTCAGTTCTTCCTTCTTTTTTTTTTTTTTACTTATACGGACACTCACAAGAAGTGCAAGAAAAATAGAAGTAACTGAGCAAAAGGACAAGAATAATGAAGACGAAATTCTTTAGCTAAATTTTTTTTTTTTTTGAATATCAATGCACGAAATCAAGATAATGAATAGAAATAGTTGATATAGGTTCAACTACACGACCAAAAAAAAAATTGGTTTTTTTTTTTTTTTTTTTTTTTTTACCGACCTTGATCAAGTGGACACAAGCAAGCTTTTGGTACTTTTTTTTTTTTTTTTTTGGTACCTGATTTGATCAAACTTTTTTTTTTTTTTTGTTGAAACAAATGAATACAGAGAAGAGAAAGAACAAGGATAGATTAAACCTGATTTAGAAGCCTAAGCTCTGATACCAACTGATATGAACCTCACCAAGAGCAGTGAGACCCGGAACCAATATATGGTAACGAAGGATCGTTTTCTAACCAAGTTTATAAACAAGAACGTTATCGGACCGCGACCCGTTACCTATAAAGAGGTAAGAACCAACGGTATCAAGAAGTTGAAGACGCCACACTCATGAACAAGAAGAAGATGTGAGTGATAAGTCAAGTTTTCAGAACCAAAAAAGAGATGAACTCTCACAATTTTTATTCAATTCAAGTCTGTCCAATTACATCCAATTCGTTCCTTTATATACTAAAACCCTAAACGAAAAGAAAGGCAATAACCCATCCTAAAAGGAAACAAGATAATTCGGCCATTAAGGCCTTATAATCAGAAGAAAACTAATTTGAGAAACTATTGACTTGCTCCCTAATTGGAAAGCTAAATCTGAAAACAAATCAGCCGCTTAATTTGGGAAACAAATCAACTATTATTCTTTGGAAATTAAAAGGGAATAAATCAGCCAAAGTTGACTCTTCTCCTAGCTTGTGCCACACACCCAAGTCTTCCTTATTCGGCCCAATCAATTGCCTTGATGACATTAATTATGCCTTGGTCTTCATGTGGGCTTATCTTGGACTTCAACAATTCAAAATCAGCCCAAGTGTCTTGAATTAGGCCATTTAGTGCTTCTTTGAATCTCTTAGCTCTTGCCCTTGTTATTGGCCCAACCGGAACATGCAATGGATCATTTGATGCAGCTGCCTTGTTCTCATCATTCCCTCCCTCTTGAAAATGATTTGTCCTCAAATCGTCGCCTACATCAAAAGGAGACAAATCAGAAACATTGAAGCTTGCACTAACATTGTACTCACTTGGAAGATCCAACTTGTATGCGTTATCATTGATTCTTTCAATCACTTGAAATGGGCCATCTCCCCTTGGAAGTAGTTTAGAACTCCGCTGGGCTGGGAATCGTTCCTTCCTCATATGCAACCACACCCAATCACCGGGCTCAAACACAACCTTCTTACGCCCTTTATTTGCTTGATTGGCATATTGCTTAGTTCGTCTCTCTACGTTTTCCCGAGTCTTTTCATGGATTTGCTTAACAAAATCTGCCTTTTTCTTTCCATCCAAGTTAACATGCTCATTCACAGGTAAATGAATTAAATCCAAAGGAGTCAATGGGTTAAAACCATACACAATTTCAAAAGGCAAAAAATGAGTTGCAGAATGCACACTCCTATTATAAGCAAACTCTACATGCGGCAGACAATCCTCCCTTGTTCTCATCAAAGGGACTATGCAATATCCATATATATTGTTTTTTTTATTATTTAATTAAATGAAAATTAATTAATTAATTGTATAATTAAAGTAAAAATCCTTTTCCTAGTAGAAGATGGTTTCCTAGAGTCATATTATTGGTTATATGATAAGTATTAAATACTATATTTGATAAGTAGAAAAATAATAGGAATTTATTTATGTAGTCAAATTAGGAAGTATTTGATTTCTATTAAAATTCTAATTGACAATTGGTCAAATTAGGAAGTTTTAATAAAGTTTTAATGAATAAATACACTATCTGAGTTGGATTTGGGTTCATGGTGTGGAAAAGTTTTTTTTTTCTTTTGAAAAGGATTCTTTGTCACCTTGCAAATCCACCTAGAGATAGGGTTCTTGCCCACCAAGTAAATCCTTTTTAGGAAAGGATTTGAGAACCTATATATATCTCTATATAAAATTCAGCCAAGGCTAATTCAAAGTGAAATTTTGGCCAAGTGATTGAATTTTTAGATAGAAAAAAATTTAGTTTTTGCTCTACACCAAAATTCGGCCAAGTCATAGATATTGTGTGTAGAATTTAGCCAAGGAGAAGAGAAAAGGGGAACGTTTTTATTTTTGATAATGCACTAGTATCTTTTACATCATAAGGGTTTTGTGTACAAAAATTGAATTGGGTTTACGCGAGTTTCAATTAAATAGATTGATAATTTACAAGTGACCGAATGTTCTTGGGTTTTCTCTTGGAGGATTATAGTAACTAACAAAAGAAAAACACTTTGTTTGTTCCCATCCTCAGGTATACAGTTTAAAGAAAGGGAGCCCACACTCCTAGGTTATTCACGTTCGTGATTGGATTGGAAGATCTTGCGGATTCAATTCGATGCTAGTTCAATCGTCACAAGATAAAACATAAGATACTTTTAATTATATATCAATTAATCTAGGGTTAAGGTTCTTTATTTTAAAGGGAAAACTTTTAAATATACCAAACCTTAATTTTATGCTTCTGCCACATTTTGAATTGATTTTTCCCGTTGTTGACGGCAATTTTTGGATTAATCCCTCGTCACACAATTAAAGCAAAGTAACAATTGATTGCAAACAAAAATAACGAGAAAATAAATGACACACAGGATTTAACGTGGTAAAACCCCAATGCGGGGAAATGTCCACGGTTGCCTAAGGTAGCAACAAGAATTCACTATGTTGAAAAAAGATTACATACTTAATCACTCTTGCCTTTCCCTTAATATTGCGTTAGTTTTCGTTCCCAACTCTTACCGGGTGCTACTCAGTCTGTGGCACTTATGGAAAAAGATTGAAGCTAAGTACCCCCCGACTCTACAGAAGATACGCAATTTTTGTACTCTGGGTCGATTAGACGTTGGTAGGACTTTTTACCTTTAATCGGCACCGCCTAGTAGCTAGATCCCTCATGTCTGTAATGAAAAGCCCACCCTTCCAACGTATAAAAACCACACGGGCTTCATTTGGGGGTTTCCATCATCTAACAAGTACCAGAAGAATATTTGGTTCCTTATCAACAAAGATTAGGTGAGGTCGTGATAGCCAATCCATCCCATCAGTAAAACCGAAATTAAGTCTCGAGGCATTTCTGTAGCCCTGAGCTATGAAACAAGACTACACCTGCTATGACTCGGGGACAAGCTGATACGGTCGTCAAAGTGGCCAAGACTTCTTGGGAGGTTTGGGACTGTCGTAACTTGTACTAAAAAAATAGTTGATCGAACTGGGTCTCTTTCTTGAGATATTCGCTTTACGCTCATGCAGTAAGTCTCTGATTTTGAGTTCTCCTGATCATGGATTATCCTTATTGTTGTTGCTCATTATTTCCTTTAATTCCTTCCTTTTCTGTATATGAGAGCAAGCTGAGAAGGCTAATAATCGATCGGGTGAACCAAAAAGCTACTGGTGATGAAGTGGCTCAAGGCGTAGCTCCTCTGAACACGACTTGGTAAAGCATGTTTATTAGTATGATCTTGACTTTCCGACAGTTCCAGCTGACCAGGTTATGGCAAGTAGTTGTAATGCCCCTCCCCTTCAGAGCAGTTAGAGGGGGTCTTCTAGAGATAGGTTCCGTCAGGTTTATTCTTCCACGGAGGGATCTGACTGTGAGATGTCGAGAAGGGAGAGATCTAGTCGAGATAGACCCTCTAGGGATAGACAGAGTCGAGAGTGTTAGGTTTTAGTTTGTGTTGGCATTAATTCCATATCAAAATGATGTTTACTTGTAATAATTTAGTTGTTTAGATTCATGATGAGTCAAGCTTCAAAGAAGAATGAACTACAAGTCAAAGCAAGTTCTAAGTCTTCAAAGAGAAAGGATGCAATTTGGTTCTACAAAGGTATACTAAGACCTTATCTTTCTCTTACAAGGCTTAGGCACACACACACAATTCATACATTTGTGTCCCTACATCGTTGTGCACCATTATAGGCACACACATACAATTCAATTATATGTGTCCATGCATCATTGTGCACCATGTATAACACATTCACACACTTGAAGATGAATGCTCATGCATTGGAATGGAAATAACATGTTTTGGAAAATGCATGATTGGAAACTATCTCTATGTAGTTTGCATTCTAGTGTGAATTGTGTTTGTTTGTGTATGTATTTGTATAACATGGATATTGAACTTGAATTGAGTCTTAAATCATTCTTGATTGATTCTGGTCATTTCGGTTACTCATAATATTGATTTCAAGTTTTAAGTCAAAAGATACTACACTTTTAACTCATGTTGCATACATTGTCTTCGTCTTCGTATATCAAGTCGAATTATTATTTTTTGGGTTGAGTATCTTATATGTCCATGTCCATGTGAGAGATACGGTTTGTAATCCTCAAACTAATTCAAATTCTGAGTTTGAAGGCCAGAGAACGGTCGAAGAACGCAAAGGAAGGTCGAAGGAGAAAGAAGTCAGCAAAGCACTTCTTTCCCGAGATGGCGCGTGGCCATCTCGGGGCAGAAGGCTTGCTGCCCCAAGATGCCCACGTGCCATCTCGGGCAGCAAGCATGCTTGGCAGCTTCTTGGCCCTCTTGGTCATTTCACATGCCCAATTTTCTCCTTCCCTCTCACATTTCATTCTAAGAAGAAATTTAAACTTGTGTGCAGAAAATTTTCTCTCTACATTTTCTCACCTTCCAAACACCATAACTTCTTTATTTGAACTCCGATTTAAGTGATTCAAAGTTGAGAGTGTTTGTATATTCATCCTCCATATTTATTTTGAATGTTTGAGTGAGTTTTGTTGCTTTTTGTTTTAGTCTAAACACACAAAAATGGGACTGCACCTAAATCAACTAAGGTATTGATTTTCTCTCAAAGTTTTCTATTAAAACTTGGTCAATTGCCTTAGGTTTTCTTCTTCAACATATATATGTGTATTGTGAGTTTTTTTATTTGAGTTTTAACTCTTTTAAAGCTAGGTTGAGTTTCAATTGAAATCTTACATGTTGAGTTAGATTTTGAATTTTCCTATGTTTTCACATGTTTGGGATTGTATTGTGCTAGCTTTGATTCTAGGACTATTTGATGATCTTTGATTGATTGATTTTATGAAAAATAGTTCCTCACATGTATTAGGCTCTCTTGGCCGAATTCTCACATTAATGCATGTGCTTATGTTCTTTTGAGCTATTCATGTGTTTTGTTGAATCTATGAATAGGAATATGCTCTAAAACTTTACCTTAAATCTAAATGACTTTGTCATATGATTTTAGCATGTTTTTGGTATATGTGATTTAAACTTGATTTTGTGATTAATTGAACATATCTTGTGATTCAAGTTTAGATCTATGCATGTATCTAGGTTGTGACTAATGTTGAACATAACATGATCTAGATGATTTAAACATGCATGATTGACTAGACTACATTTGTTTTATGCATTCATGCTCATGTCTAGTATTTTCCATAGGATGTGTTAATCATAGCATTCTATGTTACATGCTTGTTTGTGTTTTGCATTCATGATCACCTAGATGCCTTGTGAGAAGGAAGTCTTGACAATAGGTGTGAGACCTATTTTGTTGAGCAAGTAAGTCTTGACAAGAGGTGTGAGACATTGGATTGTCAAGTAAGGAAGTCTTGGCTAGAGTCGGGAGGACTCAGATAGTCGAGCAAGAAGTCTCGCCTAGGGTCGTGAGGATCCGAATAGGTGAGCGAGGAAGTCTTTACTAGAGTCAGGAGGACTCGGATAGTTGAGCAAGAAGTCTTGCCTTGGGTCGTGAGGATCCGGTAAGGTAAGCGAGGAAGTCTTGATAAGAGGTGTGAGGCCTCGAATTGTTGAGCATGAGGCCGACATCTTCATGAGTAGGATAAGAGGGTAGTTTCTAGGTGAAGGGGTCACTTGAGAGATTGTACTTGTCTTATCTACTAGTGGATTTTGTTTGCACGTGGTTGCTAACCCGTGGATGTTTCCTCTTCGAAGGTTTACCACGTTATATCTTGTGTCAACTTCTCTTTATCCCCCTCTCTCTAATATTTGTATTAGTTATTTGAATACTAAGGATAGAACTATTTATGTAAGTTGACTTCCTATCTATGATATAGATTGTGTATGTGTTACCATTACTTGTTTGTATCACACTTTACTTGTTCTATATATTGATTAAGTATCTTTAATTGATATATATATTTTGATACAAGCAATCTAGAGGGACAAACTTTTGTTTGTTTCTAAGGGAGTCGAAAAAGGTGTCTAACCTATTCACCCCCCTCTAGGTTAGCCTTGGGCATTTAACCGTGTTTGTATTTTCAGAGAGGAACCAAGTAGAGGGCAAGCCCCATAAAATAAGGTCCGATGACAATGTCTCTAGCAACAAAGTGTTCAAGATAGTTAATGGATCTTCTGCCCCCGAGGCTATCTTTTGAAGGGAGGAAATTACAAACGAGGCAGACACGTTGCCCTCTCAGTCTGGAGCTGCCCCCATTCTTTTGGATGAAGAGCAGGAGGAGGACGATCGAGGGACCATAACTCAACTAATTCTAAGGGAGCAACGACCAAGGAAAACGGGTGATCGAGGGGTTTCAGCTTCTTCCATTGTCCCACCTGAAGCAGCTAAGGCTACTGAAAGAAAAATTCCTCTACCTTTCCTTGTGCCTTCTCAAGTTCAACCCGATCGTTCCCCAATGGTTCCTTTAGCACATCGTATGGGAAGGCTCCCATGGAGTTTTCAGTCAAGCGCCAAAATGTCTTTATAGATTCAGACTCTGATGATGGGAGGCACAACTCGGAGGAATTATTCATTGACGATGATATGCTAGACGTCAAAGAGGAACTTTGCTTGGTCCAGTTCTAAAGTCGAGGACTGGTGCTGTAATAAAACTAATTGAAGATACTCCAGCAACCCAGTCTGGGGATAAACCCCCCTTACACTAGCCAGGTCATTGGCTAAGGACGATGTCAGTGAAGGTCAAACTTTTTAGAGGAAAAAACACGAAGCTCTTGATGTTCTCCCTCAGGCCGATGAAAGTATTAGGATTGGCCCGACCATTCCCATTGCTCTTCTAACTGTCTCTACTTCTGATCAAACCATCGCATCGACAACTCAATACTCTAACCTCTAAGGCTCCTTATTTAAGTGAATCTTAAGCTGACCCCCTTTCCATGCTTCGCTCCATGTCTATGGGTGAAGGATATATTTGTGATGGCCACTAGAAGGGGTTAAGGCTGCTGGTCCATCTGAACGGGTTCAGATGATTTTTAATAATGAAATTTTTGTACATTTCACTCCATCTTTATCTACCCACCTTGTGTTTTCCCTAACTCTCACTTTCTTTTCAGACTGTGAAAGAGTTGACCCGGGCATTGGCTTATCAAAAGAGGTAGGCCATGAAGATATCTCTGCTAAAGAAGGCCTTTGTTAAAAAAGCTGATGCTCTCAAGTCTTCTTCTGCTAGTGCTTCCAAGGTCAAGCAGTGCGAGAAGGGGCTAAGGATCCATGTTGTGATCTAGCTTGCTCTGGGTAACCAGAACGGAGTAGTTGAATGCTTATCTTGAGTCGAGGGTCATTTTGGTTGAAAATGCAGTGCAAAAAGCCCAATAGGAGACTCGACTTGGCAAACACACACTTACCTCTGCCCAGGAGGCCATACTTAAGGCAAAACAGGCATCTGAAGAGGCTCAGATGCATTATGACTTCTTGGCCAAGGATTTGGAACAGCAGTAGATTAGCATGGAATTGCTTTCCTAGGAAGCCAAGTCAGTTCTTGAGGTCTAAAACTTGTATTGTTATAAAAGATCCCCATCTTTTGATGTTGTCATGCTGAGGGAATTTGAGAGACGACTGTCAGTCGTTCAGACTTTTTTCAGAGTAAAAAAGAGATCTTTAGAGGAGGCTCACCGTAATTAGGACAGGGCGATCAGGAAACATAAGGATGAGTCCCTAGAGGCTACAAGGAACCAGAGAATTCGTTGGAGGGCTTATTGCTAGTTGATCTGGAATGACCCACATCTTATGCATCTGGAGCTTCCTTCAACATCTTCCCATTTGGTCTTCTACGCTAATGAAGAGAGCAGTGCTTTAACCAAGGGTGCAGATGTTTTTCATTTGCCAAGAAAGGGTTATTTTCCCTTTACGGTTGATGAGCCCGAGGATAACATCACTTGGCTGGATTTCAAAAACTTGAGCCAAGACTCGTCCGGGATGCTCATTCTGGTGGTTCCTGGCCTAGAGGTCCCTCTAACATCTCAAACGTTTAGAAGTTTCTCAATCTTTTTTTTTGTAACCGCTGCTTTGTAATCGGTTTATTCTTTTAATAAAATGAATTTTTTTTTTCTTAATGTTTCTGAATGCCATATGACTAATTGTATTAACCTATCGACTTGGAATATGTGGGTCAGGCCACTTCTGAGATAATCATTTTGGTTGTGACCATATCCTCTCCCGCAATCTCTTTGACCTTGACCAGGACACTTTATTGATCCAAGTTGCACTGAGTCTATCATCCTGACTTTGGCTAAGTAACGGCTCATGCGTGTGGTCGAGGACATCACTCGGGTTTACTGATCGGCTATTCGAACCACGAACATCTTACTACTGTTGTGCCAAGAAGTGTTCTTTTATAACCCATATACATGGTATCTAGTTTATAGGCTCTTGTCTTTTATCTGTCAACTAGGGTAATGGGATGTCTCCTAATAGTCTATTCATCAAGATTCGTTGCAACAGGGTATCAAATATTTTACTAGCTTTGGCTGCTTTGACTGCGTCTGCTTTTAAGTAAAAATACTTATCTCTTGTTTAACTCTTGGCGCATCCCATCAGAGTTTAAGTCCCGAATGTGCCTAAACAGTGCTTCATTACACCAGTTAGTTTCGCTGAGTGTATGTTGTCTTTGCGACATTTATTTTTGACCCCCTTACCGGCCTCTCGGACGCCTCTACCTAACACTAAGCAGTTTCTAAGTGTCTTTAGATTCCTTTTTTATACGAAAACAAAGTTTTTTAAGATTATTCCTGACTTCTGAAACTATTCCCTCGAAGGGGCTTTCATTAAATGCTAAAGAGAAACATAAAATAATCAACTAACAAGATAAAATCAATTTCTAGAGAAGTAAGAAAAAAAAACGAAGAACTAAAGAACCCCTAAGGGCAGAACATTTTTAGGTATTGGGCGTTGCATGGCTTGGGTAACTCGATTCCTTCTGATCATGCAAGGCGGTACGCCCCGTGTCCAGCCAACCCGACCAGTATAGGCCTTCCTATTTATCTGCCAAAGCCCTACCGCCCTGTCTCTTGTACTGGGTCACACCCTTTTTAGAACCAGATCTCTAAGTTGGAATCTCCTGATTCAGACATGCGAGTTATAGTATCTAGTGACCATTTACTGTAGGTTGTAGTTCTGATTCTCAACATATCTCTTTTTTCTTCCAACTCGTCTAAGTTATATCCCATCATCTCAGCATTTTACTCGGGGTGGAAGAGATACACCCTGGGTGAGTTATGAATTACCTCAACCAGGATTACTGCCTTCGCCCTGAATTCCAATAAGTAAGGGGTTTCCCCTATCGAGGTCCTTTCTGAGGTCCGTTAGGCCCATAGAACCTCATGTAGTCTGTCTGCCCAGTTCTCTTTCTTGACATCTAGTTTTGCCTTCAGGGTGTGCTTGATTATCTTGTTTACTACTTCTGTCTAACCATTGGTCTGAGGTTGAGCTGGTGTGGCATAATAATTCTTTATACTGAAATCCCGACATATGTTTATGAAATTATCACTGTTTAACTGAGTTCTGTTATCCATAATTATCATGTCTGGGATTCTAAACCGGTAGATGATGTTTTTCCTAATGAAAATAGTCGTATTAGCTTCAGTTATATGTAACAGCGCCTCTACCTTGACCCATTTGGTGAAATAATCTATAGCCAAAATAATGTGCTTTACCCCACCTTTAGTTGCAGCTGGCATTGAGCCGATCAAATCAAATCCCCACATGGAAAATGGCCATGGTGATGACAAGCTCCTCAATTGTTCAGAAGGCCTCTTTACGTCATTGGCTATCCTTTGACAACCCCCACATTGTTCGGTGATAGCCTGAGCGTCTTGAAATAGGGTCGGGCAATAAAAGCCTTTTCTGAGAGTTTTATATGCCAAGTTTTTACCTTTCTCGTGGTTCTCACATACTCTCTCGTGGGTGCTTTCTAATATCTGCATGCCCTCTATGGGGCAGACACATCTCTGTAGGGCTTTTGAGAATCCTCTCTTGTATAGCTCCCCAAGACCATTAAGTACCTTGTAGCTCTGTACCTAAGGCGTTTCACTATGGTTACTTCTGCTGGCAGTGTCCCACTTTCTAGGTACTCCATGATCATGGTCATCCAGGTGATTTGATCTCCTTTAACTGTACCTACCTCCCATGTCTCTTATTGGTCCTCGATGCTTGGCCTTTTATTATGGGCGATCGGGATGGTCTTTAACTGTACACCGACGGTGGCTGATGCCAATTTTGACAAAGTGTCTTCTTTTTCAATTTTAACCATATGGATCTGGTGATTCTGTATGTCTTGAATCATCATAGCAATGCTTTGGCTACCTCCAAATATATGGCCATATTGATATCCTTGGCTTGATATTCATCTAATATTTGGTTCACAACCACCTAATATTTGGTTCACAACCACCTACGAATCACTAAATATTTCTATCTCATCTGCCCCTAAGGTCATGCAGACTCCGAGTCCTACCAAAAGTGCCTCGTATTCATCCATTTATTGGTGGCTTTATTGTCAAACCGCAAGGCACACTCTACTTGATCACCTTCTAGGGTAGATATGACTATCTCTTCCCCACTGCCTTGCGTGTTTGATAACCTATCTATATGTAGTTTCCACATGAACTCGTTATTCTCTTTCATCATCCTGATTACCTCGCTATTTGGTTCAGCGAATTCTGTGATCTTGTCAGCCACAACTTGTCGCTTTTATTGTTGCCCTTGGCATGTATGCTTTGTCAAACTCGCTTAACTCACAAAAAAAATTGTTAGTCTTCCGAACACCACAAGTTTGGACAGAATTTTTTTTAGGGAGCAGTCTATGTAGACCTTGATCTTTTACGTTTGGAATTACGACCTTAGCTTCCTAGTTGTGGTCACAAAGGCCAATGCCATTTTCTCTACTGGTGAATATCTCGTTTTCACTGGTAACAATGCTTTGCTAGTATATTACACTGGTTTCTATACCCGTCCATCCAGGCTGACTAGCACTGATCCTATCGCTACAGGTGTTATTAACAGGTTCCAGTAAAGCACTTCTCCTTCAAGAGGTTTGGACATAATTGGAGCTTTCCCTAGATATTCCTTAATCTTTTTGAATGCTTGTTCGCACTTGGTGCTCCATTCTACCCTCTTTATTTTGTCTAGATATACTTTGATCCCCCTCTGATGGACTTGGAAGCCTATGAATCTTCCCGAGGCACCCTAAAAATGCACTTTTTCGGATTGAGATTCATGTTGTACTTTCCCAATACTCCGAATGTTCCTTGAGGTCTCTTGTGTGCTCTTCTGACGTTAAAATTTTTGCTTGCATATCGTCCACATTCACTTCCATTTTTCTGCCAATCTGTCGAGCGAACATTTGTTCACCAATCTCTAGTAGGTTGCTCCTGCATTTTTGAGACCAAAGGGTATGACGTTATATAGCAATATAACCCCTGATAAGTGGTGAATGATGTCTTATCTTCGTCAGGTTCAAACATCCGGATCTGGTTGTATCCCAAGTATGCATCCATGAAGCTCAACAATTCGTGGCCAGCAATCGTATCCACTAACTGATCAATCCCAGGCAGAGGGAAAATATCCTTCGAACATGCCTTGTTGGGGTTTGTGAAATTCATGCACATCATCCATTTGCCATTCTTCTTCATGAGTAACACTACATTGGCAACCTCAGGGTATTTTACCTTCCTTGTAGATCCTGCTGCCAACAGTTTCTCTACTTCGTCTCTGATCACCTTGTTTCTCTCCGGGTTGAACCGCCTCCTCTTATGGACAATCAGCTTATAGTTTGGGCTAAACTGTGTGAAATTATATTTTGGTCGATTCCTAGAATATCCTCATGTTTCCATGCAAACACATCATTGTATTCCTTAAATAGTTCGACCATCTAATTCTATACCTGCTTTGTCACCGGCCTTGAACCTAACGTCCTCTCGGGACTGTTGTTATCAACGGCGACCTCTATGGTCGGTTCATCATTCTGGCATTCCCATCTTCTGGAGGCGTCTCCCTCGGGTCCAGGTCAAACCAAGTTGGAGTTTCTACTCTGATTTCCATGTCATCAAGCTTTTAGTCTTCCTACTCCTCAAGGGTGTACACTTACATAATCCTCGATTCTGCTTTCTCCTTGTATACAGTGAGATTCCTCTTCCTTGCCCATTCTTACGAGCTTTTCATGAATCTCACTCCTGCCTTCGTAGAAAACTTTACCATTAATGTATAGGTAGCAATCACAGCTTTCATCTTGTTCAGGAAAGGTTAGCCTAGTAAGGCGTTATATGGCCAATTCTCTACACTCACAAACAAGATATCCAATAACACTATTTTGGTGCAAGGAAAACTACCAATCTCTCTAGGTAGCTTCACGGTTCCAAGCGACCCCACATTCACTCCTCTGAAGCCTCTAAGCAAGATTTTGAGTAGCTAATGGTCTCTTTATTGCAACCTGGGCTGGTCAAACACTTCTACACTTAGAATGTCCGTCGAGCTTCCATTGTCGATAAGTACCCTTCTCACTTCCCTTATGGCCTACTCGAACCAACATGACAATCGTGACATTCAACCTTACTTCTGATGCATGGTGTCTACTTTGGTAAAAATTATAGGGTCCCAACCTTTTTTAAACTTATTTGATCTGGTCCTAACAGATTTATCTCTAGATTTCTATAACTATCTATGCTTCTCTAACTTCAGACATTCTTTCCCGACTACTGCTCCAGTGTGCTGCCCATCAAAGACGGTATTGATTGCTCCATTACCTGGATCTCTCTTAGAACTCCTCTGACTTCTATCTCGCTCTTTTATCATGACATCTTTACGCCGATCATCCCCATTTATAAGTACCATATCATTAAGGTTTCCTTCTCTAATTAGCTATTCGATATAGTCGCTCAGCTGATAGCACTTAGAAGTTTCATGGTCGTTATCATGGTGAAACCTACAGTACTTGGTGGTGTCTATTCTAGCAAAACTTGACTGCTTTGGGGGTTTCATATACGGATTCTTATCCTCTATCACATTCAAGATTTCTTTCTATCCTCTAACCAGAGGAGTGGAGTTGGTATATTGCCTTTCGAATTACTTAGCACCTTTGTCATCCTTCTTTCGTCCATATTTACCTTTTCCTCTACTGCCTTTTTTCTCCTCTTTAATGCTAATTTTTTGGTTACCGTCCATATTCTTTTAGGTGCTTTCTGGCCAACCCCCATGTATAAGTTCTCTTCCATAGGCTAGTTGTTCTTCCTCTATCATGCTTGCGTATGTGGTCGGACCCCTTTGCCTCAAGATTAGGGTCAGATGGTTGTGTTGTAAATTGTTGATGAATGTCGATACTACTGCATCGTCATTGTGTTCTTGCACTTCTGACACCTCTTCTGAGAATCTGGTCAGGTAATCTTTCTACCTCTTGTCTTTCCTTTTCTTCAGAGTAGACAAGACTGATATGGACTTCCTTCGTTGGATATTTCCCATGAATTGCCTGGTGAAAGCCTGTACTAATTCTTCAAAATTGTTAATGGAGCTTTCAGTTAGCCCGTCAAACCATCTTGACCCATTATCTCTCAAAGTTTACTGGAACATGCAACACATGAGGGTGTCATTGTGATCATACTACGCCATGTCACTTTCGTACCTCTTTACGTGCTCCTGCGGGTCAGTATTGGCTTTGAACTGCTCGATATTCAACATTCTAAATTTCTTTGAAAAATAAGCATGTCTTATTGAATTAGTAAACGGGCTTTCAGAGTTCCCTATCAGAGGGTTCCTCCAGGTCTTCATGTGAACTAGATTTTTGGTATTCCCCTGTTCCCCGATCTTTTCGGCCACTTCTCCTATGTGAAAGCCCCCTATTTTCATGATGTTTCACCCCATCTCTTCTAGATTTCTGGGGTGCCCATAGAGTGACCGCTACTATCTCGGAGCGCACCTTTGGATCTTGGGCCACGATTGGCATGGAAAGCTGGTACGGTGAACTCAGATTAGCCTTTGCTGGTATGATGATTCCTTGCTTAGCGACATTTTCGATGACTTTTCTCAACGATTCCTAGATCTGTTTGAATGCCTTTGGGGAGATGTCAGCAGTTGCACTTGTGGTTGCAACAACATTAGGTCTGATGGACAACGGGGTCCTTGAGGAAGGATTTCCTCTTGTAGCAGCGATATCCGTATGATCTGGGTCATTGGCATCATGTGTTGGGTCTATAATGTGGAGAGATGGACTTCTATCTCTACCAGTGACCATGATGTCCGCTTTGGCCAACTTCATTCACAATCACTAATGTAAATGAAATATTATCGGAGGTTCAGCCCCTCCTTCTAGTGCCAATTATTGATGGCGATTTTTTGATTAATCCCCCGTCACACAATTAAAGCAATGTAACAATTGATTACAAATAAAAATAACGAGAAAATAAATGACGCGCAGGATTTTATATGGTAAAACCTCAATCGGGGAAACGTCCAAGGTTGCCTAAAGCAGCAACAAGAATTCACTATGTTGGAAAAAGATTTCACACTGAATCACTCTTGCCTTTCCTCTCAATATTGCGCTTTTTTCCCTTTATATGTATTTCTAAGGCCTATTTATACATGCATGGAGCCCCCATTCTTTGTGTACAAGTAAGGAAAGTTCATGTTCTTTAATAAAACTCTGACTTAATAGAGTTGTAATCTTCATCCTTTCCGTTCCAATTTGATTGTATTTTGGTTGTATTAAATCTCTTGTCTAATCTGGACTTTGATGTCTATAAGGAAGTTTGTTTCCTTATCAAGGTGCGCTTCTAGAAACTTTGTTCAAATCAAACTCTTTTTCTGCATATTTGAGTCTTGACCCTATTGAATCTAGATGCTATCCACGTGTCGCACGTCCGATCGTTGTTTTTCCTGACAATTCTTGTTAACCCCGATCAACAATTCAACCTAACCCTGGTCCCGACCATATTGACAACCCGATCAAGCTTTCTAACCCGATTATCTGTGTTCTCTGAGTCGGGTGGAACTGGTTGGTTTTCTCAATCCTACTTGCATTGACTTAATCTGATCGTCATTTAGTGACGTGGTGTCCCCAACCCTAGTCTTTTGCTGATGTGTCATATCACTTAGAATTTTCCAATAACACCCTACAATTGGTATCAGAGCCTGGTTGTACCCTTGACTAGTTGATGTATATATACGTGAATATATTTCTTTTTATTGTAAATATGCCTTTTTTAGAAAGAGATGACACTCTTGGTATTCGTATATATATTTACATTGGAATGTATGGATGTATATATATATGTCTTATAATGTGATTTTTTATCGCCCAATTTTGGTCCTAGAATTTCAATACATTTTTGTTTTGGGATTGTAACAAGAAGGGTACAATATCATCGCCATAATTTATTTCTTGGTAGTTGCTAAGTTTTTTATTTTATTTCATTGTTTTATTAAAAAAAACTGTAGTTTTTTTTTTGCTTAAAATATTGTTGTAATATATTCATGTATCGAAGATTCGAATATTTGAAGAATTGAAAGCAACCAGAACAAGTTTGGTACCATGCACGCCATAACAACAATCGTGCGAGAGAATGAGCACGCAGTCACGACTATTAAGGTATGGGTTGCGCACAGCAGCCCTACGGATCCCATCGGCTGTGTACAGTAGGCCATTATGGAGCTAAGGGATGCACACACAAATGGGAGGTGGACAAGGGTGCAAAAACTGACGATGGTCGCGTGAAGACTTGTTTGCCAAGAAAGGAGTTTTTTGTATTCCAAGACATATGTGATTTACTTGTTTTTCTAGGATGGACCAAAATTGTAACTATTTATACTTTCGTAAATATTGCAATGTTTGTCATTGTTTGATAACATGTCGTAGAGAATAGGAGTGCCACTCATATATCTATTTTGGTATGAACATGCATTGAATGGTTTAGGTATCTAATTGGCATCTAGATAACTTGGTAAATCATTATATAGAATTCGATCACACGCCTTCAATATTTGAGTAGGAGAAGGTGTTTTTGAACACCTACGGCCTATATGTTTAATTGAGCTTTATGTTTCGTGTAATAACCGGTATTCATGAATGGAATTTAGCAAGATACTTCCTTACAAGGACAAACTAGACAATTGGCCCAAACTATATCTACTCCCAAAGGAGGGATATTCACGAGGGAATATATTGAAGGTCGATAACTCAGTAACACAGTCAATGTGATTTTATTAATAACCTCCCAAGTGTTCATGTTAATAAAATCGCAAGGCTAAAATGAAAACATGTTTTGTTATGCTAACAATTAGGTGGGACCTAGTCCAACTAGTAAACGGTGCAAACTCCCAAAGGAGGCGTGACATTTATGGGTGTTGGATCACCGTCGAATTTTACGATTGAATTATATTAATTAAATCAAGATAAAAATTTGAAAGTGCTTTATCATGACTGTTTACTTATATAATTTTTGTTATTATTATGAAATCATTACCCCATCCCTAATCAACATCCTAAAAGATAATACTTTAATTGAAGATAATTATGTCACATGGAAAACAAATATTGGGTTGTTGTTGCAAGGTGAAAAGCATAAGTTCATTCCGTGTACTTCTAAACCACCTTCTCCTACTAATGAATCTACTATGGAGCACAGAGATAAGTTTCAGTAGTGGAAGTCTTCATATGAGATGTCTATATGTTACATTATTGCCATCGTCTTCGACGTGTTGTAACAACAACATGAAGGAATAGAGACTGGTGCCGATATAATGATGTCTCTGGAAGAGATGTTTGCTACAAAGTTCAGGACGGCTAAGAAAGAGGCAATGACTGCTTTGACTGCTTTCATGGATCTTAGGATGAAACTGTTAGGATTATGCTTGATAGCAAGAGTTTAATATTGTATTTGACAATCTTTTCAAATTAATAAAGTGATTTCTAGTCTAACTAATCTTATAGCATTTATAGTTTAATTATTATAATTGTCAAAAGTAAATAATCACAAGGTCAAAAGACTATAAGAAAAGAAGAATTGTTCATACATCTAGATATGTATGAGGTAGACACAATTCTTTAGTTAGTCTTGAATAATATTCACAACTTAAGATAAAAGGTTGGGTGCCTTTATCTTGTCAAAGTTGCAGATTATTTTGCTAGCATTTGAGTGGGATCAAATGTGATATGATGAATCTAAAATCATCAAAGTGTGGTGTCTTTAGGCAAAAGAATCTAGTGCAATGGGTGCATTGAATAGGATCACAATGAAATACATTATCTAGAACCGTCAATAGATAAAAGTTTTTCATTTGAAGACAATCGAAGAGTCTATCTCAATCCTGAGATAAATGATAGACTTATGGTTACAAGTGTTATCATTTGAGCTATCAATGAGTACGATTATATAGCATAGTCTATCCTCGATAGTTTGGTGGTATTCATTTGTTAATCGATAGAGGACTTCATTTATAGATATAGACATCGTGGCTCCATTTATTAAATGATAGTAGAATATCATCATATGGATGTTTTGAGGTAGCGGATATTAAATCTTAACGTTAAGTTTTCAATAGTGTCTATTAAACCATGGCTTCTGGACAAGTCAAAATTTCCAAGTTCAAAATGTGGTCATATGAGTAAATATGGTAACTTGAAGAGCTATAGACGGTCTATGACCTCTTGGCGATTACTGGTATTCTTCAGGAGGATACACTTTCTTCAATAAGGTTGTCTAGTGTACGAATGAGTAACATCAACTTATTCTATCTTTATTTAAGAGTTCAATTTTAGTTCTTTAGTTGAATGAACTAAAATTTAATAGATCGGACCTAAGCGAATCATTTGTTGATTGTGATTAGATTGTGTCTAGTGGAGATTAAAATTTAGATAGCCCGCCAAGATCCCCAATCAACACGAACTTGTGTGGATCACTTGATATATTCTACCGGACGAATTTAGGGGTCCATCTAGAATTGTATTGAGGTTTGTGAACTTGTTTCTTTTTGAAAGAATGGGTCTAGTTCACATGTGGACTTTTTATAAATGTCAAATGGATTTAATAAAATAAGAAAATAATATATTGACCCATATATATTTGTTGGGCGTCAAGGCTATTTAGAATAGCTTAATTGTATTATATTATTTTATTATTTAATTAAATGGAAATTAATTAATTTGGTGATTAATTAATTATTTAATTAAAAATCAAAATCTTTTTCTATTATGAGATGGTCTCTTAATATTATACTATTGTTGGTAGTATAATTAATATTAAAGACTATATTTGATAAGTAGATAAATAAAAGGAATTATTTATCTAATCAAGTTAGGAAATCTTTAATATGGTAACAAATACACTATTGAGTTGGATTAGGAGTCTTGGTGTAGGACATAATTCTTTTTAGAAAAGGATTCCTAACCACCAAGTAAATCCTTTTTAGGAGAGGATTTGGTCTCTTATATATACTACTTGTAAATTTCAACCAAGCCTTAGTTTTTGGTGTAAGAAGTTGTTTTTTATTTGTTTTTTTTTATTGTTATAAAAAAAAAACTTCGTCCAATTCATTGTTTTAAGAATTCGGCCAAGCATAGAGAAAATAGGGAACATTTTTGTTTTCGATAGTACACTAGTATCCTTTGCATCAAAAGAGTTTTGTGTGCAACATCGAATCAAGGTTCACGCGGGTTTCAATCAAATTGATTGATAATTCAAAAGTGACCGGACGTTCTTGGTTTTTCTCTTGGAGGAATATTTTGACTAACAAAGAAGAAGATTTTGTTTGTTTCCATCCTCAGGTATACAATTTAAAGAAAGGGAGCCCATACTCCTAGGTGATTCACGTTCGTGATTGGATTGAAAGATCTTACGGATTCAATTTGACGGTAGTTCAATCGTCATAAAAAAAAGGTACGATAATTTTTATATACATCAATTAATCTAGGGTTAAGGTTCTTGATATTAAAAGGGATTTCTTTTAAATTTATACGCAAACCCTAATTTTGTTTTTATCACGCTTCCATTGAGTTTTGAACCGTTTTTTCTCTACAATTGTTATCACAGTCTGGTTGTACCCTTGATTAATTGATGTATGTGTTCGTGAATCAATTTTTTTTGTATATATGCATGTTTTAGAAAGAGATGGCACTCTAGGTATTCGCATATATATTTACGTTGGAATGTATGGATATATATATATATATATATATGTTTTATACATGGTTTGTTATTGCTCAATTTTGGTCCTAGAATTTCAATGTAATTTGTTTTGGGATTGTAACAAGAAGGGTGGTCTATTATCACCATAATTTTCTTCTTCGTAGTTGCTAAGTTTTTTTTATTTTGTTGTTGTAATAAAAAAAACTGTACTATTGCAATAAAAAAAACTGCAGTATTATTTATTTATTTATAATTCTTTTGTAATACATTCAAGTATCGAAGACTCGAAGGTTTGAAGAATTGGAAGCAGCCGGAACAAGTTTGGGACCGTGCGCGTGCGAAGAGCGCGCAACCACGTTTGTTGTGGCATGGGCTGCGCACGGCATCCCTTTGGTAGCCATGGGCTGCGCATGGCAGCCCTTTACGGGTTTGTGGCATGCGCACGCCCATGGGTAAGGGCGAAGGGTGCGCACGCCCATGGGAGGTAGCCAAGGGAGTCCGAACGATGAAGGTCTCCTGAAGACTTGTTCGCCAAGAAAGGAGTTCTTGTATTCCAAGATATATGTAATTTACTCGTTTTTCTTGGATGGACCAAAATTGTAGCTATTTATATTTTTGTAAATATTGCAATGTTTGTCATTGTTTGATAACATGTCATATAGAATAGGAGTGCCACTCATATATCTCTTTTGGTATGAAAATGCATAGAATGATTTAGGTATCTAAATTGGAATCTAGATAACTTGGTAAATCATTATTCGGAATTCATCACAGGCCTTAAACAATTGAGTGGGAGAAGATGTTTTGGAACACCTACGGCCTCCAAGTTTAGTTGAGCTTTATGTTTCGTGAATAACCTCCCAAGAGGTATTCATGAATGGAATTTAGCAAGATACTTCCTTACAATGATAGACTAGACAATTAGCCCAAATGATATCTACTCCCAAATGAGGGATATTCTTGAGGGATTATAGTGAAGGTCGATAACTTGGTAACACACTCGATGTGGTTTTATTAATATCCTCTCAAGAGTTCTTGTAAATAAAATCCCAAGGCTAAAATTGAAAACATTGGTTGTTATGTTAACAATTAGGTGGGACCTAGTCCAACTAGTAAATGGTGCGTACTCCAAAAAGAGGCGTGACATTTATGGGTGTTGGATCACCGTTGAATTTTTACGATTGAATTATTTTCAAGATAAATATTCAAAAGTGTTTTTTCATGATTATGTACTTTTATAATTTTTGTTATTAAAAAAAATTCATGACCCCATCCCTAATCAACATCCTAAAAGATAATACTTTAACTGATGATAATTATGTCACATGGAAAAGGAAAATTGGGTTGTTATTGCAAATTGAAAAACATAAAATTCGTTATGTCTATTCCTTAACAACCAAACTAATGAATCTACTCAGGAGCAAAGAGATGAGTATCAGTAGTGGAAGTCTTCAAAAGAGATTGTTAAATGTACATTACATTATGGCCACCATCTCCGACGTGTTGCTACAGCAATATGAAGAAATGGAGACTGATGTCCATATAATGATGTCTATAGAGGAGATGTTTGCTATAAGGTCTAGGACGACTAAGAGAGAGGCAGTAACTGCTTTTAGAATCTTAGGATGAAACTTGGACAGGGTGTGAAAGATCACACGATGAAAGTCATAGCACATCTCAACATTGCTGATCTGAATGGTGCTGAGATAGATGGTGAGACCAAAATTGACATGATTGTCAACTCACTATAAGATTCCTTTGATCAATTTAAGTTGGACTACACCTTGAATAATAAGGAATACACCTTGCAAGGCTTGATGCAAGATTTTTAAAGCGTGAAAAAAAACCTTGTGAAAGGCAAGGGTCAATAGATTCCTATGCTTGGTAAGTTGCTACTGTTAAAAACTATTAAGAAGGTCAGGAGACAATAGAAGAAAAAACAAATTGAGCCTTCTTAGAAGAAGACCAAGAAATTAACCAAGAACAAAGGAAAGTGTTTCTTTTGTGGTGAAAAGGGTCAAAGGAATAGACTGATAAGAATGAATTCAACTTGCATTTAGGCAATGGAGCGTTGGTGTCTACTAGCGTAGTGGGAGATATTAGAATCAATTTAGACTCTTATAGGCATTTAGTTTTAGTAAACATTTATTATGTACCACAATTCAAGAGGAATTTAATTTCAGTTTATTGTTTAAATAAATTTGGTTATTCGGTTACTTTTTATAAAGCTTTTATTATTAGTAAGAAAGATAAAAATTATTTGCAAGGGTACATTGGAAAACGGTTTATTCTATTTGCATTGAAATATCTATCACTTGTTAGACATGGAATCAACGGAACCTAATCATAAAAGAGTAAAATTATCAAAAGATGAAACCTACCTATGGCATTTGCGCCTAGGTCATATTAACCTTAATAGGATTAAAAGATTGGTATGTGACGGACCTCTAAGTGACTTAAAGGTTGATGATATACCAGCTTGTGAATCTTGTTTAGAAGGTAAAATGACCAAAAGGTCGTTTACGACCAAACGTACAACAACCATTGAATGTTTAGGTTTGATACACATTGATGTGTGTGGACCTATCAGCATTCAAGCTAGAGGTGGATATGCGTACTTCTTTACTTTCATGGATGATCACTCAAGATTTGGCTATGTATATCTCATCAGACATAAGTCGGATGCTTTTGATATGTTCAAAGCATTTAAAGTTGAAGTTGAAAATCAGCTTGAGAAACGCATAAAAATCTTGAGGTCCGATCGTGGTGGAGAATATCTATTTGGTGAGTTTCAGCAATATCTTATTGATAATGGAATAATTTCCCAGTTTTCTGCACTAGGCACACCTTAACAAAATGGGGTGGCAGAAAGTAGAAATAAAACTTTTTTGAATATGGTTAGGTCTATGTTGATTTATTTAACGCTCCCTAATTCTTTTTAGGGATATGCTTTACAAATTGCAATGTACATTATAAACGATGTACCATCTAAGTCGGTTCCTAAAACATCGCATGAGTTATGAATCGAGCAAAAGTCTAGTTTACAACACTTAAGGATATTTGGATGTCCTGCGCACGTGTCAAAAAAAAGACAGAAAAGATGGAGTCCCGTTCAGAAGCATGAATATTTGTTGGGTGTCTAATAGGAACAAAAGGATATTATTTTTATAGTCCTTCAGATCTTAAAGTATTTGTTTTGACAAATGCTAAATTTCTAGAAAAGGACTATATGAATAATTTTGTGCCTAAAAGTAGAACTGTCCTGAATGAGCTTTTAGGAGATACAATTCCACAAGAGGTTTCACAACCAAGCCAAATTGTAAGTTCCGTACCAATACAAGATCAACATTCTACCATACCTCGTCGTAGTGGGAGGGTTGTTAAGCAACCTGAGAGATACATCGGTCTAGGAGAATCTGTAGAGAATCTTACGGACGACGATGATCCCTATATGTACAAGGACGCAATGGAAGATGTTGATTGTCGCCATTGGAAAAAGGCAATGCAATCCAAAATTGAATCTTTGTTCAAAAACAAATTCTGGTCTCTTGTAGACCTGCCTAAAGGGATAAAACCCATCGGATGCAAGTGGGTATACAAGAGGAGAAGAGGAATGGATGGAAAGGTGGAAACCTTTAAAGCAAGATTGGTAGCTAAAGGCTATACACAGAATGAAAGTATCGATTATGAAGAAACCTTCTCTCATGTGGCCATGCTTAAATACATTAGGATACTTTTATCCATTGCGGCATCTCTAGACCTAGAGATTTGGAAAATGGATGTCAAGACAACTTTCCTTAATGGAAGTCTTGACGAAAGCATCTATATGATGCAACCAGAAGGATTCATTGAAAAGGGCCAAGAGTGAAACAAATATTATGGTGTGTAATTTTAATCTAGAGGGGGGGGGGGGGGGGGTGAATATATTTTAAATAAATTTTAACCAATTTTCGTTAAAGGTCAAGCTGACTAAAATACCCCTATCTAGTTACAGAAATACGACAAGCGTAATAAATGCGAAAATAGTAAAGACACTTTAGATATACGTGGAAACCCTCCAAATGGGAAAAACCACGGGCTGATGAGTGCGCCACACTAGAACCTCGAATCCACTAATGGCAAAGGAATTACAACCTAATCCTGGTTTAATCCACCACCACTACCTAATCCTGGTATAAGTGAACCTAGTCCATCTTGCTTGAGATTTAAGCTCCCTACTCCTGGAAGCAACACAAGTCTTACTTCTCAATGAAGAGATAAATAGTCCTAAGTGAATATATGATGATATTCAAAGAACAAACAAGGCTAGGGTACCTTATGCTTATCTAGGATTATGAGATGGCAATAAATGCAATCCTAGATATCAAGAGCTAAATGACATGTCATAAATCTTAGCTAAACATAGAACAAGCAATCCTATGAAGCTATCATAAAAGCCAAATCAACACATGTTGTCATTAAGCACGGAAAGGACTATAATGCAATCACTAAATGCAATCAATGAGTCATAAACAAGATCTAAATGCAAAGTATAGAGATTTAGCTAGAAGTTATCAATAACAACAATCCTAGCTATCACAATACAACACTCAATCATGTCGTCACAACAATCTCTAAGAGCATACAAATAATTAAAGAGATGGCTTAGCAAGCGAAACACTTAACTTGTAAGAAGATAGTGAAGAACTTACCAAACAAGATGTGATGAAGCAACCCTATCCATTGATGCACTCTAAATGAACTTAGATGATGCAAGATGAAGTTTTTATGCACATAGGAATGCTTTGAGTGTTTAAAGATGAGTTCTTGGAAGAGGTTTTTCTTTGAAATGTGTTCTAAGGAAAATATATGATGTTCTAAACTCATACACAACCTTAAACCAAATAGTTATATATATATGAGATCCAAACAAAGTGAGGTCATTTTGAAAAAAAAAACGTTCCAGCTTCCTCTATATGGGCCGATGACGTGTGCTGGTCAAGTAGTGCACCACCAGCGCACAACCTAATTTTACAATAGGCGCTGGACAAGTGGCGCAGCCCAGTGGTGCAACACATGCAACAATCAACTGGAATGTTATGCTGGTGAGGCTGCGCTAGTCGAGTAGCGCAGCACTAGCGTACTGCCCATTTTTCCAACCTTGCGCAGGTGCAGCGGCGCAGGTCAGTGGTGCATGACAAGCGTCGTCCCACTGGAAAGTTGCGCTGGTGAGGTGCGCTGGTCGAGTAGCGCACCACCAGCGCAAAGCCTATCTTTCAACACTCAAACACACAAAATCAACAAGTTCAAGAGTGATGAAAGTGTATCCTATTCTAATGCCTAGCATGACATAAAACGTTAACTACAAGATGCAAATATATCAAACAAGAGTCATTTAAACCAAAATGCACACAAGTATAAACACTCGACATATATGAATAAGAATTATGTATGAATTTGTGAGAGTGTGCAACTATCTCTTCAAAGCAAGTATCCATAAGAATTTTACCTTTGGTGCTTCTCCTCTTGAGGTTTTGAGAGCCTAAGCTACCCTTACATAATACCCTAAAAATGTGATTTGTTCACGAAATAAGCCAATCAACAAATGAGAACTTTACAATCTCCCCTTTTGGCTATTTCATGACAAAACCACCACTCACATTGATCCTCACAAAACAAAATAAAGCACCGGGAAGATATTCTACATTACAAAGAGATATACATACAAAAAATACTTCAAATCTTCAATCTCTTGTAGAATCATCAACCATATACACAAGGCAAACAGCAAGTACACTTTCCAAACCAAATACATGTAAGATGATCAAGTGGATAGAAAACAAAAGCATTTGCTTATAAGAATATGAGAAATGCACCACATCATGCAATGCTCCCCCTCAAAGGGTTACTCCCCCTAAATGTAATCTCCCCCTAAAACAAGTACTACTCCCCTTAAAGCTAACACATGTTACTCCCCTTTTTTGTCATGATATAGGCAAAAGAGAAGTCCCTAACCAGGTCACTCAAAGCAAAGAAAGAAATGAGCATACAAGATTGTTGCATAATTATATAAGCCACATTTATGCAACTCAATTAATAGGAGAGAAACAATGAGATTTATTTTAAGAAAATGTTTGAATCAAAAATGGTTTGCATACAAGACATGTTGCATTCAAGTCCAAAAACAATGGTATTTCGCAAAACAAATGACAAAGGTTTCCAATATAATTCAAACCAATTTCACCATTTTTCATGAGAGAAGCAAGGATATAGAGTTTTTTTTATAGATATCAAATTTTAATGGCACTATATCCAACTTTATAAGCTAAACATGGCATGAGCAACTTTGCACCCTATTTGATTTTTTCGGGAGGATACCCGTATGATAGTAGCCATGTTCAACTAATAAAGAAATAGAGACATTGATGCAACATTTTAGTCTCACTAGCTTCTTTTCACACAATATTTTGCATTCAACAATTGCAATCATCAATTCATGCTTTTTCATTTTTCATTAGCATGTCATTAAAGAATCATCATGTCATGGAGATAATTATAGGTCATTCAATATGTACTTCCTAAGTAGATCTCTTAGTCCAAAAATGCTTGTTTGAACATAAAAATGACATGGATTGTAATCAAAGCAAAGTTCACACTTATCGAAGAAAATACAATATACTATAGTATAAGTGCAACCAAGCTACTCAAGCAATCAATAAAGGAGCATACTTTTTTTTAAAAAAAAAATTGCATGCAACAAGTATACAATAGCTCTCTTTGCTTGAGTTCCCCTTATGGGGTCAAAAACCAAACCTCATCACTCCGTGTGACAAATCCCAATAGATCTACAAAATCCATTGGACCTAGTTGAGCTTATGGGTGAAAACTTAGCACAATGAGAAGCGGTTTCATCTTTTTTAATCCACTTAGGTGACATATTGTCATTCCTAGTGGTCAAGATCATCATATTACTCATAGGATCATTAACAATAGCTTTCCTAGGCACATGCTTATTGGCTCTACCCATTTTTCTTTCAATCATGCTCTTAGTTCTACACATGTTAATGTACTTGAAGCAATTTGGTCTAATATGACCATCAACACCACAAAAATGACATGAAGGAATAAAATGAGGGGTCATACCATTCCTTTGTGAGGACAAAGGTGCTTTCCCATGTCTTTGAGCTTTCATTTGGTGTGGTACTGATTCTCTTCTCCCTTGTTGTTGAGTTGGAGAAGATCACTTCCTTTGTTGAGCATGTAGGAAATGCTTCTTGGCTTGATGGCTTTTAGTTTGAGGGATAGTTGCTTGAAGTGCTCTCATTGGTTGAGCTTGAACTTGACTTCTTGGTGCCATCTTGACTTGGACATTTCTAGAACACTCTCCTAGTTCAATTTTCTTCTTACGATGAAGTGGTGGAAGAGGTTCTTTGAAGTTCAAGCTCTTGACAAATATTGTCTTGCCAGGAGTTGAGGTCTCCTTGTCATCTTCAAACCCTAGACCTCTCTTTTCACTTGGCTTCTTCCCAACTCCCAACATATGGTCAAGCTTTTTTGTACTCGAAGTCATCTTAGCAATCAACTCTGTAGATTCTCTAAGCTCCTCCTTCAAGCTTTCTTCCACTTTTCTTCCATTCTTCACTTTCTCACTTAAGTGAGTTACTTCGGTTGATAGCTTGAGCTTCTCTTCCTTTAGCTTCCGAACCTCTTTCTTCATACTTAACCTTGAGCTTTGAAAATGCTCAATGAACCCTACAAGATTCATACTCTCTACATTTCCATTTGTAGAGTGAGATGAGGAACTCTTATCACTAGAGTCATCACTAGTGTCACTTGTTGCCATGATGGCATCATCAATATAAATAGCTTCACTTATCACTCTCTTAGCTACTTTTTCAACACATCCTTTTTCAAGGTTGCAAATTAAGGCCTTGTTGCATTTTTCTAATTATTCGATAAAAGAGGCTCCAAAAGCCGTGTAGTTAAGAATAATCTCTTCATCACTAGAAGAATCATCTCCTTCATTGGAGTTATCACTTTCACTATCAATTGATGAGGTAGCCACCACCTTTCCTTTCTTCTTCTTCTTCGAATTAGCACATTTAGGGGCAAAGTGAACTATCCTACCACATTAATAGCATCGGAATGTAGGGAAAAAACGGTTTAGAAAAGCAGCGGAAGCGTGAGAAAAACGAAAATTAGGGTTTACGTCTAATTTTTTTTTTCCTTTTATGCAACAAGAACCTTAACCCTAGATTAATTGATGTATATAAAAGTATCGTACCTTTTTCGCGTGATGATTGAACAAGCGCCGAATTGATTCCGCAAGATCTTCCAATATAATCACGAACGTGAATCACCTTGGAGTGTGGTCTCCGTCTCTTTAAATTGTATTCTTGAGGACGGAAACAAAGTAAAAATCCTTTCTTTGTTAGTTACAAATATCCTCTAAAAGAAAAATCCAAGAACATCCGGTCACCTGTGAATTATCAATCAATTTGATTGAAACTCGCTTGAACCCTGATTCAATGTCGTACACAAAACCCTTTTGATGTAAAGGATACTAGTATACTATTGAAAACAAAAACGTTCCCCTTTTTTCTCTTATAGCCTGAATTCACACACCCTTTATCTATGAGTTGATCGAATTTTGTGTAGAGCTAAAACTAAGTTTTCTCCCTCAAAATTCTCTCTTGAAAATTACCTAGGCATGACCGAAATTTTCATGATAAAATTCATAGGGCTGGCCGAAAATCACACACACATATATATAGGATCATAAATCCTTTCCTAAGAAGGATTTACTTGGTTGGCAAGAATCATTTCCTTAGCTGGATTTATTTGGTAGTTAAGAATCCTTATCATAAAGAAATTCTATCCTTTTGTATATATATATGGGCTTGCCGAATTTTATATGATATAGATTAGGATCACAAATCCTATCCTAAGAAGGATTACTTGGTACTTAAGAATACTTTCCTTAGGTAGATTTACTTGGTGGTTAAGAATCCTTTTTAAAAAGGAATTCTATCCTAACACCAAGACTCCTAATCCAACTCCAAAGTGTATTTGTAACCATATTAAAGACTTCCTAATTTGATTAGATAAATAACTCCATTTATTTATCTACTTGTCAAATATAGTCTTTAACATTAACTATACTACCAACAATAGTATAGTTTTAGGAGACCATCTCCTATTAGGAAAAGATTTTGACTTTTAATTAAATAATTAATTAATCAACCAATTATTTAATTTTTATTTAATTAAATAATAATAAAATAAAAATAATATATTTAAGCTATTCACCATAGCCATTGCCGCCAATACCTAGTATAAATGCCATATATTATTTTTCTTATTTTATTAAATCCATTGGACCTTAATAAAAAGTCCACATGTGAACTAGACCTATTCATACAAAAAGAAACTAGTTCACATGCCTTATTACAATTCTAGATGGACCCCTAAATTGGTCCGGTAGAATATATCAAGTGATCCATGCAAGTTCGTGTGGATTGGGGATCTTGGCGGGCTATCTTAATTTAAGCTCCAATAGACACAACCCAATCACAATCAACAAATGATTCACTTAGGTCCAATCGGTTTAATTTTAGTTTATTCCACTAAAGAACTAAAATTGAACTCTTAAATAAAGGTAGAATAAGTTGATGTTACTCATTCTTACCCTAGACAACCTTATTGGAGAAAGTGTATCGTCGTGAAGAATACCAGTAATCGCCAAGAGCTCATAGACCGCCTATAGCTCTTCAAGTTACCATATTTACTCATATGACCACATTTTGAACTTGGATATTTTGACTTGTCCAGAAGCCATGTTTCAATAGACACTATTGAAAATTTAACGTTAAGATTTAATATTCAATACCTCAAAACATCCATATGGCATTCTACTCTCATTCAATGAATAGAGCCACGATGTCCATTCTATAAATGAAGTCCTCTATCGATTAACAAATGAATACCACCAAACTATCGAGGATAGACTATGCTATATAATAGTACTCATTGATAGCTCAAATGATAACACTTGCAACTGTAAGTCCATCATTTATCTCAGGATTAAGATAGACTCTCCGATTATCTTCAAATGAAAACTTTTATCCATTGACAGTTCTAGATAAAGTATTTTATTTTGATCCTATTCAATGCACCCAGTGCACTAGATTCTTTTGCCCAAAGACACCACACTTGAATGATTTTAGACTCATCATAACACATTTGATCCCACTCAAATTCTAGCAAAAGAATCTACAACTTTGACAAGATAAAGACGCCCAACCTTCTATCTTAAATTGTGAATTTTATTCAAGACTAAATAAAGAATTGTGTCTACCTTATACATATCTAGATGTATGAACAATTCTTCTTTTCTCATAGTCTTTTGACCTTATGATTATTTACTTTTGACAATTATAATAATTAAACTATAAATGCTATAAGATTTGTTAAACTAGAAATCACTTTATTCATATGAAAAGATTGTTAATTACAATATTACACTCTTGCTATCGAGCATAATCCTAACAATCTCCCACTTGCTCTATAGCAAATGTGTCATATCTCTCATCCCCATGTTCTCTAGATGCCTATCAAAACTTTTTTGAGAATGAGCCTTTGTAAAGGGATCCGCTAGATTTTCTGCTGACACGTTCTTGGTAAACGTCACGTCACCCCTATGCACAATTTCCTTTAGAAGGTGATACTTTCTTTCAATGTGTTTCCCTCTCTTATGACTTCTTGGTTCTCTCGAATTAGCCACTGCTCCACTATAGTCACAATAGATAGTGGTCTGCTTATTCGCTTTAGGAACTACTTCCAAGTCAATCAAGAATTGGCGTAGCCAGACAGCCTCTTGAGTAGCCTCGTATGCGGCAACATACTCGACCTTCATAATGGAATCAGTAATACAAGATTGCTTGATACTCCTCCATATGACTGCCCCTCCTCCAATGGTAAACACAGATCCTGATGTAGATCTCCTAGAGTCAGAATCTGACTAAAAACAGAATCTGTATACCCAACGGGAATTAATTCCCCTCCAAAGTATACAAGCATATAATCTCTCGTTCTCCTAAGATACTTGAAAATATGCTTGACTGTCGTCCAGTGATCAGGACCAGAGTTCGATTGAAACCTGCTAACTATGCCTACAGTAAAACAAATATCTGGTCTAGTGTTGAGCATTGCATACATGAGACTTCCAACTGCCGATGCATATGGAACCCTACTCATGAATTGCTCTTCATGCTCATTGTTAGGAACTTGTTCCTTAGAAAGTTTGATTCCATGCCTGAAAGGTAACATACCTTTCTTGGAATCTTGCATGGAAAACCTAGACAAGATTTTATCTATGTATGAAGCTTGGGATAATGCAATCGTTCTATTCTATCTATCCCTTATGACTTGGATACCAAGAATATAACTTGCTTCTCCCAAGTCCTTCATATCAAATTGTTTTGCTTACCATTCTTTAATTGATATCAATACACCTACATCGTTTCCGATGAGTAGTATATCATAAACGTAAAGAACTAGGAAAACCAACTTGTCGCCTTTAATCCTTTTGTATGCACAAGGTTCATCAAGGTTTTGAATAAATCTTAAACCTTTAACGGCTTGATCGAACCTTATGTTCCAGGATCTGGATGCTTGCTTCAATCCATATATGGATCTTTGTAACTTGCATACCCTTTCCACTTGGCCCTTTTCAATGAATCCTTCTGGTTGCATCATGTAGATGCTTTCGTCAAGACTTCCATTAAGAAAAGTTGTCTTGACGTCCATTTGTCAAATCTCTAGGTCTAGAGATATCGTAATAGATAAGAGTATCCTAATGGATTTAAGCATTGCCACAGGAGAGAAGGTTTCATCATAGTCGATACCTTCCTTCTGTGTATAACCTTTAGCTACCAATCTAGCCTTAAAGGTTTCCACCTTTCCATCCATTCCTCTTTCCCTCTTGTATACCCACTTGCACCTGAAGGGTTTTATCCCTTTAGGCAAGTCTACAAGAGACCAGAATTTATTTTTGAATATAGATTCAATTTCGGATTGCATTGCCTTTTGCCAATGGCGACAATCAACATCTTCCATTTCTTTCTTATACGTATAGGGATCATCGTCGTCCGGAAGATTCTCTACAGATTATCCTAGACCGATGTATCTCTCGGGTTGTCTAACAACCCTTCCACTACGATGAGGTATGGTAGATTGTTGATCTTGTGTTGGTACGGAACTTACAATTGGGCTTGGTTGTGAAACTTCTTATGGAATTGTATCTCCTAAAAGGTCATTTAGGACAATTATACTTTTAGGCATAAAATTATTCTTATTGTCCTCTTCTAGAAATTTGGCATTTTTTTAAACAAATACTTTAAGATCTAAAGGACTATAAAAATAATATCCTTTTGTTCCTTTTGGATACTCTACAAATATGCATGTTTCTGAACGGGACTCCATCTTATCTGTCATTCCTTTTAACACGTGCGCAGGGCATCCAAATATCCTTAAGTGTTGTAAACCAGGCTTTTTCTTAGTCCACAACTCATGAGGTGTTTTAGGAACCGATTTAGATGGTACATCGTTTAGAATATACATGGCAGTTTGTAAAGCATATCCCCAAAAAGAACTAGGGAGCGTTGAATAACTCAACATAGACCTAACCATATCCAAAAGAGTAATAATTCTCCTTTCTGCCACCCCATTTTGTTGAGGTATGCCTAGTGCAGAAAGCTGAGAAATTATTCCAAGATCAATAAGATATTGTTGAAACTCACCGGATAGATATTCTCCACCACGATTGGACCTCAAGATTTTTATGCGTTTCTCAAGCTGATTTTCTACTTCAGCTTTTAAATGCTTTGAACATATCAAAAGCATCCGATTTAAGTCTCATGAGATACACTTGGGCAAATCTTGAGTGATCATCCGTTAAAGTGATGAAGTACTCATATCCACCTCTAACTTGAATGCTCATAGGTCAACACACATCAGTGTGTATCAATCCTAAACATTCAATGGCTTTTGCTCCTGTGGTCGTAAACGACCTTTTGGTCATTTTACCTTCCAAATAAGATTCACAAGTTGGTAGATCATCAACCTTTAAGTCACTTAGAGGTCCATCACATACCAATCTTTTAATCCTATTAAGGTTGATACGACCTAAGCGCAAATGCCATAGGTAGGTTTCATCTTTTGATAATTTTACTCTTTTATGATTAGGTTCCGTTGATTCCGTGTCTACCAAGTGAGAGATATTTTCATGCAAATAGAATAAACCATTTACCAATGTACCTTTGCAAACAAATTTGTTATTCTTACTAATAATAAAACCTTTATAAAAAGTAACCGAATATCCAAATTTATTTAGACAAGAGACCGAAATTAAATTCCTCTTGAATTGTGGTACATAATAAACGTTTATTAAAACTAAATGCCTATAAGATACAAAATTGATTCTAATATCTCCCTCTACACTAGTAGACACCAATGCTCTATTGCCTAAATGCTAGTTGAATTCATTCTTATTCAGTGTATTCGTTTAACCCTTTTCAATACAAAGGAAACACTTCTCTTTGACCTTGGTTACCTTCTTGGTCTCCTTCTAAGAAGACCCAAGTTGCTTCTTCCTCTGTTGTAACTTGACCTTCTTACAGGTATTAATAATAGCAACTTTACCAACCATATGAATCTCTGTTTAGAGACATCATAATATCGGCAGCAGTCTCCATTCCTTCATGTTGCTGTTGTAACATGTTGGAAATGATGGCCATAAAGTAACGTACATTTAGCCATCTTATCTAAAGACTTCCACTACTGATACTCATCTCTTTGATCCAGAGTAGATTCATTAGTTTTGGTTGTTAAGGAATATGTAGAATGAACTTATACTTTTCAATTTGCAACAACAACCCAATATTCCTTTTCCATGTGACATAATTATCATTAGTTTAAAGTATTATCTTTTTAGGATATTGATTAGGGATGGGGTTATGATTTCTTTTTAATAACAAAAATTATATAAGTAATAAATCATGATATAGCACTTTTGAATATTTATCTTGAATTAAATAAAATAATTCAATCGTAAAAATTCAACGGTGATCCAACACCCATAAATGTCACGCCTCCTTTGGGAGTTCGTAATATTTACTAGTTAGACTAGGTCTCACCTAATTGTTAACATAACAACCAACGTTTTATTTTTAGTCTTGCAATTTTATTAACAAGAACTCTTGGGAGGATATTAATAAAATTACATTAAGTGTGTTACCAAGTTATCAACCTTCAATATAATCCCTCACGAATATCCCTCCTTTGGGAGTAGATATCGTTTGGGCTAATTGTCTAGTCTATCCTTGTAAGGAAGTATCTTGCTAAATTCCATTCATGAATACCTCTTGGGAGGTTATTCACGAAACATAAAGCTCAACTAAACTTGGAGGCCGTAGGTGTTCCAAAACACCTTCTCCCACTCAATTGTTTAAGGCGTGTGATCGAATTCCAAAGAATAATTTACCAAGTTATCTAGATGCCAATTTAGATACTTAAACCATTCGATGCATGTTCTTACCAAAAGAGATATATGAGTGGCACTCCTATTCTATATGACATATTATCAAACAATGACAAACATTGCAATATTTACAAAAATATAAATAGCTACAATTTCGGTCCATCCTAGAAAACAAGTAAATTACATAGGTCATGGAATACAAGAACTCCTTTCTTGACGAACAAGTCTTCACGAGACCTTCGTCGTTCGGACTCCCTTCGCTACCTCGCATGGGCGTGCGCACACCTTGCCCTTACCCATGGGTGTGCGCACACCTTGCCCTTACCCATGGGCGTGCACATGTCACAAGCCCATAAAGGGCTGCCATGCGCAGCCCATAAAGGGCTGCCATGCGCAGCCCATGCCACAACAAGCGTGGCTGCTCGCTCTTCGCACGCACGTTCGTTGTTACGGCTCGCACGGTTCCAAACTTGTTCCGGTTACTCTTAATTCTTCAAACCTTCGAGTCTTCGAAACTTGAATGTATTACAAAAGAATTTACATAACAAAATACAGCAGTTTTTTTATTACTACAACAAAATAAAAAAAACTTAGCAACTACCAAGAAGGAAATTATGGCGATAATAGACCACCTTTCTTGTTACAATCCCAAAACAAAATTACATTGAAATTCTATGACCAAAATTGAGCAATAACAATCCACATATAAAACATATATATATCCATACATTCCAATGTAAATATATATGAAAATACCTAGAGTGCCATCTCTTTCTAAAACATGCATATATACAATAAAAGAAAAAGATTCACGAACACATACACCAATTAATCAAGGGTACAACCAAGGCTTTGATACCAATTGTAGGGAAAAAACGGTTTAGAAATGCAGCGGAAGCGTGAGAAAAACAAAAATTAGGGTTTGCGTATAAATAAAAATTTTCCCTTTTATGCAACAAGAACCTTAACCCTAGATTAATTGATGTATATAAAAGTATCGTACCTTTTTCGCGTGACGATTGAACAAGCGCCGAATTGATTCTGCAAGATCTTTCAATCCAATCACGAACGTGAATCACCTTGGAGTTTGGGCTCCTTATCTTTAAATTGTATTCTTGAGGGTGGAAACAAAGTAAAAATCTTTTCTTTGTTAGTTACAAATATCCTCCAAAAGAAAAATCCAAGAACATCCAGTCATTTGTAAATTATCAATCAATTTGATTGAAACTCGCGTGAACCTTGATTCAATATTGTACACAAAACCCTTTTGATGTAAAGGATACTAGTGTACTATGGAAAACCAAAACGTTCCCCTTTTTTCTCTTCTAGGCCGAATTCACACACCCTTTATCTGTGAGTTGATCGAATTTTGTCTAGAGCAAAAACTAATTTTTCCCTAAAAATTCTCTCTTGAAAATTACCTAGGCATGGTCGAAATTTTAATCATAAAATTCATAGGGCTGGCCGAAAATCACACACATATATATATATAGGATCATAAATTCTTTTCTAAGAAGGATTTACTTGGTTGGCAAGAATCCTTTCCTTAGGTGGGTTTATTTGGTAGTTAAGAATCCTGATCTTAAAGAAATTCTATCCTTTTGTATATATATATATATATGCACTGGCCGAATTTTATACGATATAGATTAGGATCACAAATCCTTTCCTAAGAAGGATTACTTGGTAGTTAAGAATCCTTTCCTTAGGTATATTTACTTGTTGGTTAAGAATCCTTTTCAAAAAAGAATTCTATCCTAACACCAAGACTCCTAATCCAATTCAAAAGTGTATTTGTAACCATATTAAAGACTTCCTAATTAGATTAGATAAATAACTCCATTTATTTATCTACTTATCAAATATAGTCTTTAACATTAACTATATTACCAACAATAATATAGTTTTCGGAGACCATCTCCTATTAGGAAAAGATTTTGACTTTTAATTAAATAATTAAGTAATCAACAAATTAATTTATTTCCATTTTATTAAATAATAATAAAATAAAAATAATATATTTAAGCTATTCACCATAGCCATTGCCGCCCGTACCTAGTATAAAGGCCATATATTATTTTTCTTATTTTATTGAATCCATTGGACCTTAATAAAACGTCCACATGTGAACTAGACCTATTCTTACAAAAAGAAACTAGTTCACATGCCTTATTACAATTCTAGATGGACCCCTAAATTGGTCCGGTAGAATATATCAAGTGATCCATGCAAGTTCGTGTGGATTGGGGATCTTGGCGGGCTATCTAAATTTAAGCTCCAAGAGACACAACCCAATCACAATCAACAAATGATTCACTTAGGTCCAATCTATTTAATTTTAGTTCATTCCACTAAAGAACTAAAATTGACCTCTTAAATGAAGATAGAATAAGTTGATGTTACTCATTCGTACCCTAGACAACCTTATTGGAGAACGTGTATCTTCGTGAAGAATACCAGTAATCGATAAAGAGCTCATAGACCGCCTATAGCTCTCCAAGTTACCATATTTACTCATATGACCACATTTTGAACTTGGATATTTTGGCTTGTCCAGAAGCCATGTTTCAATAGACACTATTGAAAACTTAACGTTAAGATTTAATATCCAATACCTCAAAACATCCATATGATGGTATTCTACTCTCATTCAATAAATGGAACCACGATGTTCATATCTATAAATGAAGTCCTCTATCGATTAAAAAATGAATACAACCAAACTATTGAGGATAGACTATGCTATATAATCGTATTCATTGATAGCTCACATGATAACACTTGCAACCATAAGTCCATCATTTATCTCAGGATTAAGATAGACTCTCCGATTGTCTTCAAATGAAAACATTTATCCATTGACGGTTTTAGATAAAGTATTTCATTTTGATCCTATTCAATGTACCCAGTGCACTAGATTCTTTTGCCCAAAGACACCACACTTTGATGATTTTAGACTCATCATAACACATTTGATCCCACTCAAATGCTAGCAAAAGAATCTACAACTTTGACAAGATAAAGGCGCGCAATCGGGGGGCATGATTATGGGAGTAGATGTCAATTTATTTTTCAGAGCCTCAAAGCATGGAAACAATCATTATCGAAAACAAATGCAGCATCTTTGGTCAACAAATCTCATAGGGGATGACTGATTTTTGAAAAATCCTTGATAAAACGCCTATAAAAACCTGCATGACCAAGAAAACTTCTCACACCTTTCACAGAAATGGGAGGTGGAAGTTTTGAAATTACTTTAATTTTAGCACGATCTACTTCTATCCCATTTTCTGAAATAAAATGCCCTAAAACTGTTCCAGACTTGACCATAATATGGATTTTCTCCCTACTAAGTGTCAAATTAGTCTCCATGCATTTTTTCATAACAAGTGTTTAATTATCAAGGTAATGGTCAAAAGAATTACCAAAAACAGAAAAATCATCCATAAATGCCTCAATATAATTCTCTATCATGTCGGAGAAGATTGACATCATACATCTCTGGAAAGTGGTAGGAGCGTTGCATAACCCAAAAGGCATTCTTCGATATGCAAAAGTGCCGAAGGGGCAAGTGAACATTGTATTTGTCCTCTGGAGCGATGGAAATCTGATTGTACTCTGAAAATCCATCCAGGAAGCAATAATAAGCATGTCCTGCCAAACGCTCGAGCATCTGATGGATGAACGGCAAAGGAAAGTGATCCTTTTTGGTTGCCGTGTTGAGCTTGTGGTAATCTATGCACACTCTCTATCCCGTTGTCTTTCTTGTAGGGATCAACTCATTATTTTCATTACCTACCACAGTGATTCCTGAATTTTTTGGAACAACATGTATTGGGCTCACCCACTTACTGTCGGATATTAGATATATGATACCCACCTTAAGAAGCTTAAGGACCTCTTCTCGAACAACTTCCTTCAAGTTTTGATTTAGCCTTCGTTGAGGTTCTCTCGAAGGTTTTGTCTCTTCCTCCAAAAATATCTTGTGCATGCAAATGGCAGGGCTTATTCCCTTAATATCCGCTATAGACGATCCAATGGCGGCTTTATATTCCTTGAGCCCCTTTATTAGTTTTTCCTCTTTCTCTTCATCTAGGTCTGAAGCTATAATTACCAAGAGCATCTTCTCTTCTCATAGGAAGGCATATTTGAGAGTGGAAGGGAATGGTTTGAGCTCTAATGCAGGAGAAGAGTGTGTAGATGGAATTAGAGACTTGTTGGTCTCATCTTGAATTACCTCATCTAACTCTTCAATTTTCAACTCTTCTTCTAAGTCCTCTTCTTATTGACTTTCTTCATCATCCTCAAAGACATCCTTTAACCAATCAAGTAACTCTTCTAGGCTTTCATTTGCTAGTTCCTTTTGGATTGCATAATTAATTACCTCCACCGAGCAACAATCGGCTGAATAGCAATCATCGGTTGCCTCAGGTAGTTTTAATGATTCAAAAACCTTGAATTCCACAGTCTTATCTAATACTGTCATTGTAAGCTTCCATTCTGTACGTCAATGAAGGTTTTTGCAGTTGCCATGAAAGGTCTTCCAAGTAGTATTGGTGTGCTGCCTCTTTCCTTGGCTCTTTCTTTCATGTCATGTACTACAAAATCTTGCAGGAATAATAAGATTATTTACCTGAACCAACACATCTTCAATATATCCTCTTGGGTATCTAGCTGAGCCATCGGCCAATAAAAGTGACATGTTTGTCTTCTTTAGATCATTCAACCCCAATTGCTCATAGATGTCATATGGTATCAAATTGATGATGGCTCCAAGATCTAACATTGCTCTTTACAGGGTAGTACCTTCAATAGTAATGTTGATGGAGAAACTTCCAGGAACTTGGAGTTTAGATGGCAGAGACTTTTGAAGGACTACATTGACACTTTCGGTTATCAACTCCTGATGATTTTTGAAAAATCTTGGCTTGTAAGTGTGGAGATTTTTTAAAATTTTTGCATAAGCGGGCATCTTCTGGATCATCTCCAATAAAGGCAAATTAACATTAACTCTTGATAGAATGTCATATATGTCTTTATATGATTTCTCTAACTTGCTTCTTTGCAATCTTCCTGGAATGGAACTGGAGGAATATATGGATTAGGAGATTTGTGTAGAAGTGGTAATTTGTTGGATTTTTCCACTATTTCGTCTTTCTTTTTTTCTGATGACATACCTTCTCTTGAAGGACTTGAAACATTAAAAAAATCATTAGGAAGTTCAGCAAGTCCCTTATTTACCAGTTCCTTACCATTCCGGAGAACTGTCATAGCCTTTGCTTGTTCAGTATGGCTTGGAAATTTTCCTCGTTCACTTCTTTGATTAACTTCAGCTAGTTGCCCAATTTGTGTTTCTATCTTTCTAAATGAAGTATCAAAATTTTGCATTCTCATATCAGAGTCTTGGAATCTTTTATCGTACTGATTCATCCTCTGGTCCATATTTTGTATAAATTGCTTCATTGTATCTTTTAATAATAGATTTATGGGCTGAGATATAGGAATCTGCTGGGTACCGGCATTATACTGTCTCTGGCCATAATTGTTGTTATTTCCCCACTGATTTTCGGTACCTTGATTATCTCTCCAGGAGAAGTTTGGATGATTTCTCCATCCTTTATTATATGTGTTTGAGATAGGATAATTCCTAGGTCGAGAGTTGAAATTGTTCATAGCTTGTACTTCTTCCCCATCAATAGGTTCAAGACCTCTTGCTTGATACACTTCCGCACTATACCCTAGTTGCTCATATCCCTTGCGTTGTTCTTCTCTCATTTTTCCCACCTGATTGACAAGTACTTCCATAGTTTTCTGCATTTGTGACATTTACATTGAGTTCCCAGTACTAGTATTTACCTCATAGACTCCCTTCCTTCTCCTAGAGTTTTTTTCTAGGGAATTTCTAGCAAGTTTTTCAAAGATAGTTTGCAATTCTTCTGGAGTCTTGTCAGTCATAGATCCTCCACATGCATTATTCACGGAGACAATTGAGACGTCCTTTAGTCCATCATTAAACCACTGCCAGAGTTGGTGCATTTGATATCCATACTGAGATAATCAAACAGAAGCATCTTGTAACGCTCTCATGCATCATAGAATGACTCTTGCTCCCCTTGAAGGAAGTTTGTAATCTTGGACCTAATCTCACTGGTCTTCTAGGGAGAATAAAATTTATCAGTAAGTCTATCTACTACCTCTTCCCATTTTGTCACTAAAGCTGAAGGCAAGGTCAAAAGCCATGTCTTCACCTTTTCCTTGAGAGCATGTGGAATACATCTCATACGCAGCTGGTTTTCTATCACCCTGGTGCTTGTAAAAGCTTTAATTGCTGTATAGAACTTTTTAAGGAATTTAAGCACATCTTCATTCCAAAGTCCATAGAAAGCAGGCAGCAAATTGTAATGGAAACTTTTCAGCTTATAGTTTCTAGCTACCTCATCCAGTGCAATGCATAGAGGGTGATTATCAACTATAGGCCTGCTATAATCCTTCATGGTCTTGGTAGGTACAACTGGTAGATCTAGAACCTCTTGAATGTTGTGATTTCTGTCGTCCCCATTGTTCTTTGTCCAATACGATCAATTTTATCGTTCAATGGTAGTACTTCTTCTTACAGTGATCTTCTACCTTGCATTCACCGTTGACACCTGAAACAAAAGGCAGACACACAGTAAACTACGAAAATAAAATAAAATTAAATCCAATAAAAATAAAAATAAAAATGAAAATCTGAAATTAATGACTCTACTACCTAACTAATTAAATCTATTACTAAAACTAAAACTAGAATTAACCAATAAATTCAACTATTCCCCGGCAATGGCGCCAAAAACTTGATTGTTGTAAATCGTGTTATAAAAACAATACTCGCAAGTGCACGAATCGTGAAGATATCGTACAGTGGCAAGTAAGGATCGTTCCCACGAGGAAAAGTGATTTATTTGGTCAGATCTAATTCTAATTAAAGTTAAACAAAAAACAACCAAAAATTGATGGTGAATTGATTTAAACTAAAAACTAAATTAAATTAATCAAATGAAAGCAATTGAAGCGATTTGGTTGTGATCAAAGGTGAGAAAGTACTAGGTCATCAATGCTCCCCTACTATGTTTACTCAATGTTTCGAATTGATTATGAAAGATGTTAATCAAGTTAAGGGTTCGTTCTTATCTTAAGTATGAATGTTACCGTATGATCCTATGATGAATCAAGTGTTCTCAATTACAATTTACCCATAGATCAATGGCGCAAACTACAATCGAGAACCCATTAAGTTCAAGAACAATGAACTAAAACCTACTTGAATAGATCAATGCTAAGATCAGTTTTATCCATTCAATTGAATATTAATTAAGATTACGTATAGATCAATACTCCAACCTTAATCATTAATTTATCAAATCTCTAAATTCATGCCAACGTATGATAATGCATTAACAAGAAATAAGAATTAAGACATAAGATGAATTGAATGAATCAAAACTTAATTTAATTAAATATAGTCAATTCAAACAAAGAGCATTCATAGAGGTTCACATTGATTCCCTAGTATGGAATTAGTTACACATGGCAAAAATAGAAAGAGAAGAGAAAGAAACAATAAAACCCATTGATGAATTCTTCTTCGTCTTCAATCTTCGATGTATAAAGATGAATTTTGATGTGTTGTGGTGGATTGGTAGTGGACGGTTGTCTTCCAACAACCAAAAAAACATATATATATATATATATATATATATATATATATATATATTCTCTTTTTAAAATAGGGTTCAGAATTCCCAAGACACCAAGGATTCACACGACCGTGCCCTAAACAGCGACACAGACAGCTTGCCCAGACTGCGGTGTGCTCTCTATGAAGTTTCACGGTGTATACCGCTCTGGAGGCCTGACCTTGACAGCCGTACAGACTGAGGTTGTTGAACATGACACAGCTGTGATTCTCCGCTCTTTAGACTACGGTGAAGGCATTGCTTGGGAAGAAACCTTCACTGCGGTAATGGACAAAATTGCTCCTTTTTGCTTCAAATCTTCCAAACACACATTAAAGTCCAATGTCCTTAAATATGCTCAATCACACAAATTAAATACCTAAAAATGCTCAAGAAACAAGCAATGGATAGGCGGAAAAAGGAAAAATAGAACTCTTTTGGACAAGGTTAGGTCTATGTTGAGTTATTCAACGCTTCCTTACTTTTTTTAAGGATATGCTTTGCAAACCGCTATGTACATTCTAAACGATGTACTATTTATGTCAATTCCTAAAACACCACATGAGTTATGGACTGGGTGAAAGCCTAGTTTGCAACACTTAAGGATATTTGGATGTCTTGTGCACGTGTTAAAAAGAAAGACAGAAAAGATGGAGTCCAGTTTAGAACCGTGCACATTTGTAAGGTATCCAAAAGGAACCAAAGGATATTATTTTTATAGTTCTTCAGATCATAAAGTATTTGTTTTGACAAATGCCAAATTTATGGAAGACGACTATATGAATACTTTTATGCCTAAAAGTAGAATCGTCCTGAATGAGCTTTCAGGAGATACAATTCTACAAGAGGTTTCGTAACCTAGCCCAGTTGCAAGTTCCGTAGCAACACAAAATCAACAATATACAATTCCTTATCCTAGAGGCAGGGTTTGTAGACAACTTGAGAGATACATCAGTTTAGGAGAATCAGTAGAGAATCTCCCAGATGACGATGATCCTTACACGTATAAGGAAGCCATGGAAGATGTTGATTATCGCCATTGGCAAAAGGCAATGAAATCCGAAATTGAATCTTTGTTAAAAAATAAAGTCTGGTCTCTTGTGGACTTGCCTAAAAGGATAAAACTCATTGGGTGCAAGTGGGTATACAAGAGGAAGAGAGGAATGGATGGAAAGATGGAAACCTTTAAAAATAGATTGGTAGCTAAAGGTTACACATAAATGGAAGGTATCGATCATGAGAAAACCTTCTCTTCTGTGGCCATGCTTAAATCCATTAGGATACTCTTATCCATTACGGCATCTCTAGACCGAGATATTTGGGAAATAGACGCTAAGACAACGTTCCTTAGTGGAAGTCTTAACAAAAGCATCTATACGATGCAACCAGAAGGATTCATTGAAAAAGGCCAAGAGGAAAGGGTATGCAAGTTGCAAAAATCCATAAATGGATTGAATAAAGTATCCAGATCCTGGAACATAAGGTTCGATCAAGCCGTAAAAGTTTTTGGATTTAATCAAAACTTTGATGAACCCTGTGTATACAAAAGGATTAACGGTGACAAGTTGGTTTTCATTGTTCTTTATGTTGATAATATACTACTCATTGGAAACGATGTAGGTGTATTGACATCAGTAAAAGAATGGCTGGCAAAACAATTTGATATGAACGACTTAGAAGAAGCAAGTTATTGCTGGGATTATGCTCGATAGCAAGAGTATAATAATGTATTTGATAATCTTTTCATATTAATAAATTGATTTTTAGTTTAACAAATCTTATAGCATTTATAGTTTGATTATTATAATTGTTAAAAGTAAACAATCATAAGGCCAAAAGATTATAAGAAAAGAAGAATTGTTCATACATCTAGATATGTATGAGGTAGACCCAATTCTTCAGTTAGTCTTGAATAATATTCACAACTTAAGATAAAGGTTGGGCATCTTTATCTTGTCAAAGTTGTAGATTTTTTTGCTAGCATTTGAGTGGGATCAAATGTGTTATGATGAGTCTAAAACCATCAAAGTATAATGTCTTTGGGCAAAAGAATCTAGTGCACTGAATTGGATCAAAGTGAAATACTTTATCTAGCACCGTCAACAGATAAAAGTTTTCACTTGAAAACAATCGGAGAGTCTATCTCATTCCTGACATAAATGATGGACTTATGGTTGCAAGTGTTATCATTTGATCGATCAATGAGTACGATTATATAGCATAATCTATCCTCGATAGTTTGGTGGTATTCATTTGTTAATCGATAGAGGACTTCATTTATAGATATGGACATCGTAGCTCCATTTATTAAATGAGAGTAGAATATCATCATATGGATGTTTTGAGGTATTGGATATTAAATCCTAACGTTAAGTTTTCAATAGTGTCTATTGAAACATGGCTTCTGGACAAGTTAAAAAATCCAAGTTCAAAATGTGGTCATATGAGTAAATGTGGTAACTTGAAGAGCTATAGGCGGTCTATGAGCTCTTGGCGATTACTGGTATTCTTCACGAGGATACACTTTCTCCAATAAGGTTTTATAGGGTATGAATGAGAAATATTAACTTATTCTATCTTTTTTTAAGAGTTCAATTTTAGTTCTTTAGTGGAATGAACTAAAATCATTAAATCAGACCTAAGTGAATCATTTGTTTATTTTTATTGGGTTGTGTATATTGGAGCTTAAATTTAGATAGCCCGCCAAGATCCCCAGTCCACACGAACTTGCATGGATCACTTGATATATTTTACCGGACTAATTTAGGGGTCCATCTAGAATTGTATTGAGGCATGTGGATTTGTTTCATTTTGTAAAAATGAGTCTAGTTCACTTGTGGACTTTTTATTAAGGTCCGATGGATTTAATAAAATAGAAAGAATAATATAATTGCCCAAATATGGTGTTGGGCAGCAAAGCTATATAGTTTAGATTCATTATATTATTTTTATTTTATCATTTAATTTAATAGAAATTAATTAATTTGGTAATTTGGTAATTATTTAATTAAAAGTCAAAATCTTTTTCTTAGTAGGAGATGGTCTCCTAATATTATATTATTGTTGGTAGTATAATTAATATTATGGACTATAATTGATAAGTAGACAAATAAAAGGAATTATTTATCTAGTCAAATTAGGAAATATTTAATATGGTTACAAATACACTATTTGAGTTGGATTAGGAGTCTTGGTGTAGGAAGGAATTCTTTTTGGAAAAGGATTTTTGGTCAGCAAGTAAATCCACCTAAGGATAGGTTTCTTACCTACCAAGTAAATCCTTCTTAGGAAAGGATTTGTGATCATATATTTATCTTTTTGTAAATTTCGGTCAACCTAAGTGATTTTCTAAGAGAGAATGTCGACCAGCCCTAGGAATTTTAAAGAGAAGATTTCGGCCAACCTAAGTATTCTACTTGGAGAGAATTCGGCCACCATAATAATTTTGGGAGAAAAATTTGTTTTTGCTCTAGAAAAAATTCGATCAACTCTAAGAAATAGTGTGATATTCGGCAAAGAAGAAAAGGAAGAAAGAACGTTTAGTTTTCGATAGTACTCTAGTAGCCTTTACATTAAAAGGATTTGTGTACAACATCGAATCAAAGTTCACGTGAGTTTCAATCAAATTGATTGACAATTCAAGTGACCTAACATTCTTTGTTTTTCTTCTTGTAGGATTATTGTGACTAACAAAGAAGGAGATTTTGTTTGTTTTCATCCTTAGGTATACAATTAAAGAAAGTGAGCCCACACTCTTAGGTGATTCACGTTCGTGATTGGATTGGAAGATCTTGTGGATTCAATACGACGCTAGTTCAATCGTCATGAAAAAAATGGCACGATACTTTTTATATACATCAATTAATCTAGGGTTAAGGTTCTTGTTATTAAAAAGGGAAAAAAAATATTTATACCGAAACCCTAATTTCAATTTTATTCATGCTTCCGTTGTGCGATTTTCCCTACAACTGGTATCAGAACTTGGTTGTACCCTTGATTAATTGATGTATGTGTTCGTGAATCTTTTTCTTTTAATTGTATATACGCATGTTTTAGAAAGAGATGACACTCTAGATATTCGCTATATATTTACTTTGGAATGTATGGATATATATATATATATATATATATATATATGTTTTATATGTGGTTTGTTATTGCTCAATTTTGGTCCTAGAATTTCAATGTATTTTTGTTTTGGGATTGTAACAAGAAGGGTGGCCTATCATCTCCATAATTTCCTTCTTAGTAGTTGTTAAGTTTTTTTTTTCGTTCTTATAAAAAAAAATTGTACTATATTGCAATAGTAAAAAAAATACAGTATTTTTTAATTTAAAATTCTTCTGTAATACATTCTAGTATTGAAAACTCAAAGGTTTGAAGAATTGGGAGCAACCAGAACAAGTTTGGGACCGTGCGAGCCGTAGCAACAAACGTGCGTGCTAAGAGCACGCGGCCACGTTTGTTGTGGCATGGGTTGCACACGGCAGCCCTATGGAAGCCATGGGCTGTGCATGGCAGCCCTTTATGAGGTTGTGGCATGCGCATGCCAATGGGAAAGGACCAAGAGTGCGCATGCCCATGGGAGGCAGCTGAGGGAGTCCAAACGACAAAGGTCGTGTGAAGACTTGTTTGCCAAGATAAGTGTTTTTTGTATTCCAAGACATGTAAATTACTTGCTTTTCTAGGATGGACCAAAATTGTAGCTATTTATATTTTTGTAAATATTGCAATGTTTGTCATTGTTTGATAACATGTAATAGAGAATAGGAGTGCCACTCATATATCTCTTTTGGTATGAACATGCAATGAATGATTTAGGTATCTAATTGGCATCTAGATAACTTGGTAAATCATTCTATGGAATTTGATCACACGCCTTAAACAATTGAGTGGGAGAAGGTGTTTTGGAACACCTACGAGCTCCAAGTTTAGTTGAACTTTATGTTTCGTGTAATAACCTCCCAAGAGGTATTTGTGAATGGAATTTAGCAAGATACTTCCTTACAAGAATAGACTAGACATTTAGCCCAAACGATATTTACTTCAACAGAGGGATATTCGTGAGGGATTATATTGAAGGTCGATAAATTTGTAACACATTCAATGTAATTTTATTAATATCCTCCTAAGAGTTCTTGTTAATAAAAATGCAAGGCTAAAATTGAAAACGTTAGTTGTTATGTTAACAATTTGGTAGGACCTATTCCAACTACTAAATGGTGCGAACTTCCAAAGGAGACATGACATTTATGTGTGTTGGGTCACTGTTGAATTTTATAATTGAATTATTTTATTTATAATTCAAGATAAATAGTCAATGCTTTAACTGGTGATAATTATGTCACATTAAAAAGGAAAATTGGCCTTTTATTGCAATCAAAAAAGCATAAGTTCGTTCTCTGCACTGTTAAACCACCTACTCCTACTAATGTATCTAGTCAGGAGCAAAGATATGAGTATTATCAGTGGGAGTCTTCAGATGAGATGGCTAAATGTTACTTTATAGCCACCATCACCAACGTGTTGCAACAACAACATGAAGGAATAGAGACTGCTGCCAATATAATGATGTCTTTAGATGAGAAGTTTGCTATGAGGTCTAGGACGACTAAGAGCGGCAGTGACTGCTTTTATGAATCTTAGGATGAAACATGGACAGGGTGTGAAAGATCACATGATGAAAGTCATAGTACATCTCTACATTGCTGAACTGAATGTTGCTGACATTTATGGTGAGACCAAAATTGATATGATTGTCAACTCACTATCAAATTCCTTTGATCAAATCAAGTTGGACTACACCTTGAATAAAAAGGAATACATCTTGCAAGGCCTGATATAAGATGTTCAAAGCGTCGAGAAAATCCTTGTAAAAGGCAAGGATCAAGAGATTCATACCGTAGGTAAAGTTGCTATTGTTAAGACTTGTAAGAAGGTTAAGAAACAATAGAAGAAAAATCAACTAGGACCTACCAAGAAGGAGACAAAGAGAGTAACCAAGAACAAAGGGAAATGCTTCCTTTGTGGTGAAAAGGGGTCAGTGGAAAAGAAATTGCCCAAAGTCTCAGGAAAAGAAAGATGTGTAGGGAAAAACGGGTTCAAAACGAAACGGAAGCGTGATAAAAATGAAAAATTAATTTAGGGTTTGCGTATAAATAAAACTTTTCCCTTTTATGCAACGAGAACCTTAACCCTAGATTAATTCATGTATATAAAAGTATCGTACCTTTGTCGCGTGACGATTGAACAAGCGCCGAACTGATTCCGCAAGATCTTTCAATCCAATCATGAACGTGAATCACCTAGGAGTGTGGGCTCCCTTTCTTTAAATTGAATTCCTAATGATGGAAACAAAGCAAAAAACCTTTTCTTTGTTAGTTACAAATATCCTCCAAGAGAAAAATCCAAGAACGTCCGGTCACTAGTGAATTATCAATCAATTTGATTGAAACTCGGGTGAACCTTGATTCAATGTTGTACAAAAAACTCTTTTGTTGTAAAGGATACTAGTGTATTATTGAAAACAAAAACGTTCTTTTTTTCTCTTTTCTCCTTGGCTGAATTCCACACCCTTTTTCTATGAGTTGATTAAATTTTGTCGAGAGCAAAAACTAATTTTTCTCCCTCAAAATTCTCTCTTGCTATGCCAAATTCTCTCTTAAAAATTACCTAGGCATGGCCGAAATTTTCATCATAGAATTCTTAGGGCTGGCCGAAAATCACACACACACATATATATATATATATATATATATATATATATATATATATATATATATATGATCATAAATCCTTTCTTAAGAAGGATTTACTTGGTTCGCAAGAATCCTTTCCTTAGGTGGATTTTTTTGGTAGTTAAGAATTCTTATCTTAAAGGAATTCTATCCTTTTGTATATATATATGGGCTGGTCGAATTTTATATGATATAGATTAGGATCACAAATCCTTTTCCTAAGAAGAATTTACTTGATAGTTAAGAATCCTTTCCTTAGGTAGATTTACTTGGTGGTTAAAAATCCTTTTTAAAAAGGAATTATATTCTCAACCAAGACTCCTAATCCAACTCAATAATATATTTGTAACCATATTAAAGACTTCCTAATTTGATTAGATAAAAAATTCATTTTATTTATCTTCTTATCAAATATAGTCTTTAACATTAACTATACTACCAACAATAGTATAGTTTTAGGAGACCATCTCTTACTAAGAAAAAGATTTTGACTTTTAATTAAATAATTAATTAATCAACAAATTAATTAATTTTCATTTAATTAAATAATAAAATGTAATAATATATTTAAGCTATTCTCAATAGCCTTGCCTCCCATACCATATATAAGGGCCATATATTATTTTTCTTATTTTATTAAATCCATTGGACATTAATAAAAAAATCCACATGTGAACTAGACCTATTCTTACAAAAAGAAATAAGTTCACATGCCTTAATACAATTCTAGATGGACTCCTATTGGCCCGGTAGAAAATATTAAGTGATCCATGCAAGTTCGTGTGGATTGGGGATCTTGGCGGGCTATCTAAATTTAAGCTCCATAAACACAACCAATCACAATCAACAAATGATTCACTTAGGTCCAATCTATTTAATTTTAGTTCATTCCACTAAAGAACTAAAATTGAACTCTTAAATAGAGATAGAATAAGTTGATGTTACTCATTCGTACCCTAGACAACCTTATTGGAGAAATGTATCATTGTGAAGAATACCAGTAATCGATAAAGAGCTCATAGACCGCCTATAGCTCTCCAAGTTACCATATTTACTCATATGACCACATTTTGAACTTGGAAATTTTGACTTGTCCAGAATCCATGTTTCAATAGACAATATTGAAAACTTAACGTTAAGATTTAATATCCAATACCTCAAAACATCCATATGATGGTATTCTACTCTCATTCAATAAATGTTGCCACGATGTCCATATCTATAAATGAAGTCCTCTATCGATTAACAAATAAATACCACCAAACTATCGAGGATAGACTATGCAATATAATCGTAGTTACTGATAGCTCAAATGATAACACTTGCAACCATAAGTCTATCATTTATCTTAGGATTGAGATAGACTCTCCGATTGTCTTCATATGAAAACTTTTATCCATTGACGGTTCAAGAAAAAGTATTTCATTTTGATCCTATTCAATGCACCCAATGCACTTGATTCTTTTAACCAAAGGCACCACACTTTGATGTTTTTACACTCATCATAACACATTTAATCCCACTCAAATGCGAGCAAAAGAATCTACAACTTTGACAAGATAAAGGCGCCCAACCTTCTTTTTTAAGTTGTGAATATTATTCAATACTAACTAAAGAATTGTGTCTACCTCATACATATCTAGATGTATGAGCAATTATTATTTTCTCATAGTCTTTTGAACTTATAATTATTTACTTTGGACAATTGTAATAATTAAACTATAAATGCTATAAGATTTGTTAAACTAGAAATCACTTTATTCATAAGAAAAGATTGTTAATTACAATATTACACTCTTGCTATCGAGCATAATCCTAACAATCTCCCACTTGCTCTATAGCAAATGTGTCATATCTCTCATCCCAATATTCTCTAGTAGCCTCGCATGTGGGAACATACTCGGCTTCCATGGTGGAATCAGCATTACAAGATTGCTTGATACTCAACCATATGACTGCCCCTCCTTCAATGACAAACACAGATCCTGATGTTGATCTCCTAGAGTCAGAATCTGATTGAAAATCAGAATCTGTATACCCAACGGGAATTAAATCCCCTCTAGAGTATGCAAGCGTATAATCTCTCGTTCTTTTAAGATACTTGAAAATATGCTTGACTGCCGTCCAATGATCAGGACCAGGCTTCGATTGAAACCTGCTAACTATGCCTACAGCAAAAATAAATATTTGGTCTAGTGAAGAGCATTGCATACATGAGACTTCCAACTGCCGATGCATATGGAACCCTACTCATGAATTGCTCTTCATGCTCGTTCATAGGAACTTGTTTCTTAGAAAGTTTGATTCCATGCCTGAAAGGTAACATACCTTTTTTGGAATCTTGCATGGAAAATCTAGACACGATTTTATCTATGTATGAAGCTTGGGATAATGTAATCCTTCTGTTCTTTCTATCCCTTATGACTTGGATACCAAGAATATAACTTGCTTCTACCAAGTCCTTCATATCAAATTGTTTTGCGAACCATTCTTTTGTTGATGTCAATACACCTACATCATTTCCGATAAGTAGTATATCATCACCGTAAAGAACTAGGAAAACCAACTTTTCAACTTTAATCCTTTTGTATACACAAGGTTCATCAACATTTTGAATAAATCCAAAACCTTTAACGGCTTGATCGAACCTTATGTTCCAGGATCTGGATGCTTGCTTCAATCCATATATGGATCTTTGCAACTTGCATTCCCTTTCCTCTTGGCCTTTTTCAATGAATCCTTCTGGTTACATCATATAGATGCTTTCGTCAAGACTTCCATTAAGGAAAGCTGTCTTGAGGTCCATTTACCAAATCTCTAGGTCTAGAGATGCCGCAATGGATAAGAGTATCCTAATCGATTTAAGCATGGCCACAGGAGATAAGGTTTCTTCATAATCGATACCTTATTTCTGTGTATAACCTTTAGCTACAAATCTAGCCTTAAAGGTTTCCACCTTTCCATCCATTCCTCTTTTCCTCTTATATACCCACTTGCACCCGATGGATTTTATCCCTTTAGGCAAGTCTACAAGAGACTAGACTTTATTTTTTAACATAGATTCAATTTCGGATTGCATTGTCTTTTGCCAATGGCGACAAGCAACATCTTCCATTACTTCCTTGTACGTATAGGGATCATCGTCATCCAGAAGATTCTCTACAGATTCTTCTAGAACGATGTATCTCTCAGGTTGTCTAACAACCCTCCCACTACGATGAGGGATGGTAGATTGTCGATCTTGTGTTGGTACGGAACTTACAATTGGGCTTGGTTGCGAAATCTCCTGTGGAATTGTATCTCCTAAAAGCTCATTTAGGACAATTCTACTTTTAGGCACAAAATTATTCATACAGTCCTCTAAATAAATTTGGCATTTGTGGAAACAAATACTTTAAGATCTGAAGGACTATAAAAATAATATCCTTTTGTTCCTTTTGGATATCCTATAAATATGCAAGTTTCTGAACGGGACTCCATCTTTTCTGTCATTCATTTTAACACGTGCCAAGACATCCAAATATACTTAAGTGTTGTAAACTAGGCTTTCACCAGGTCCATAACTCATGCGGTGTTTTAGGAACCGACTTAGATTGTACATCGTTTAGAATATACTTGGCCGTTTGTAAAGCATATCCCCAAAAAGAACTAGGGAGCGTTGAATAACTCAACATAGACGTAACCATATCAAAAAGAGTTCTATTTCTCCTTTCTGCCACCCCATTTTGTTCAGGTGTGCCAGATGTAGAAAACTGATAAATTATTTCATTATCAATAAGATATTGCTGAAACTCACCAGATAGATATTCTCTACCACGATCGGACCTCAAGATTTTTATGCGTTTCTCAAGCTGATTTTCTACTTCAGCTTTAATTGCTTTGAACATATCAAAAGCATCCAACTTATGTCTCATGAGATACACATAGCCAAATCTTGAGTGATCATCCGTGAATGTGATGAAGTACTCATATCCACCTCTAGCTTGAATGCTCATAGGTCCACACACATCAGTGTGTATTAATCCTAAACATTCAATGGCACTTGCACGTTTGGTCGTAAACGACCTTTTGGTCATTTTACCTTCCAAACAAGATTCACAAGTTGGTAGATCATCAACCTTTAAGTCACTTAGGGGTCCGTCACATACCAATCTTTTAATCCTATTAAGGTTAATTTGACCTAAGCACAAATGCCATAGGTAGGTTTCATCTTTTGATAATTTTACTCTTTTATGATTAGGTTCCGTTGATTCCGTGTCTAACAAGTGAGAGATATTTTCATGCAAATAGAATAAACAATTTTCCAATGTACCTTTGCAAATAATTTTAGCATTCTTACTAATAATAAAAGCTTTATTAAAAGTAACTGAATAACCAAATTTATTTAAACGAGAAACTGAAATTAAATTCCTCTTGAATTGAGGTACATAATAAACGTCTATTAAATCTAAATTCCTATAAGAATCTAAATTGATTATAATATCTCCCACTGCACTAGCAGACACCAACGCTCCATTGCCTAATCGCAAGTTGAATTCGTTCTTATTAAGCCTTCTCCTTTCCTTGAACCCCTGTAAGGAAAAACAAACATGATTAGTGGCTCCGGAGTCTATGATCCAAGAATCCATAGAATCCGCCAAAAAACATGTTTCAAGATAATTAATATTACCTCCTTCTTTGTAGTTCCTAGTTGTTTTTTCTTCTGTTGTTTCTTGACCTTCTTACGGGTCTTAACAACAGCAACTTTACCTACGTTATGAATCTCTTGACCCTTGCCTTTCACAGGGATCTTTTCCGCGCTTTGAACATCTTGCATCAAGCCTTGCAAGGTGTATTCCTTATTATTTAAGGTGTAGTCCAACTTGAATTGATCAAAGGAATCTGATAGTGAGTTGACAATCATGTCAATTTTGGTTTCACCATCTATCTTAGCACCATTCAGTTTAGCAATGTTGAGATGTGCTATGACTTTCATCATGCGATCTTTCACAGCCTGTCTAGGTTTCATCCTAAGATTCATAAAAGCAGTCACTGCCTCTCTCTTAGTCGTCCTAGACCTCATAGCAAACATCTTCTCTAGAGACATCATTATATCAGCAGCAGTCTCCATTCCTTCATCTTGTTGTTGCAACACGTCGGAGATGGTGGCCATAATGTAACATTTATCCATCTCATCAGAAGACTCTCATTACTGATACTTATCTCTTTGCTCTTGAGTAGATTCATTATTAGGAGTAGGTGGTCTAGGAGTGCACAAAACGAACTTATGCTTTTCGGATTGCAATAGAAGCTCAATTTTCCTTATCCATGAGACATAATTATCACCAGTTAAAGTATTGTCTTTAAGGATGTGGATAAGGGATGGGGTCATGATTTTTGAACAATAACAAAAAATATATATAAGTAAATAATCATGATTAAGCACTTTTGAACATTTATCTTGAAATAAATAAAATAATTCAATCGTAAAAATTCAACGGTGATCCAACACCCATAAATGCCACGCCTCCTTTGGGAGTTCACAATATTTACTAGTTGGACTAGGTCCCACCTAATTGTTAACATAACAACCAATGTTTTCAATTTTAGCCTTGTGATTGTATTAACAAGAACTCTTGGGAGGATATTAATAAACTCACATTGAGTGTGTTACCAAGTTATCGACCTTCAATATAATCCCTCATGAATATCCCTCATTTAGGAGTAGATATCGTTTGGGCTAATTGTCTAGTCTATCCTTGTAAGGAAGTATCTTGCTAAATTCCATTCATGAATACCTCTTGGGAGGTTATTCATGAAACATAAAGCTCAACTAAACTTGGAGGCTGTAGGTGTTCAAAAACACCTTCTCCCATTCAATTGTTTAAGGCGTGTGATTGAATTCCAAAGAATAATTTACCAAGTTATCTAGATGCCAATTTAGACACTTAAATTATTCATTGCATGTTCATACCAAAATAGATATATGAGTGGCACTCCTATTCTTTGTGACATTTTATCAAACAATGACAAACATTGCAATATTTACAAAAATTATAAATAGATACAATTTTGGTCCATCCTAGAAAAACAAGTAAATTACATATATCTAGGAATACAAGAACTCCTTTCTTGGCAAACAAGTCTTCACGCGACCTTCGTCGTTCGGACTCACTCGGCTACCTCCCATGGGTGTGCGCACCCCTCGCCCTTACCCATGGGAGTACGCATGCCACAAACCCATAAAGGGCTGCCATACGCAGCCCATGGCTATCAAAGGGGCTGCCGTGCGCAGCCCATGCCACAACAAACGTGGTTGCATGCTCTTCGCACGCACATTCGTTGTTACGAATCGCACGGTCCCAAACTTGTTTCGGTTACTCCTAATTCTTCAAACCTTCTAGTCTTCGAAACTTAAATGTATTACAGAAGAATTTACGTACAAAATACTGCAGTTTTTTTTATTACAACAACAAAATAAAAAAAGCATAGCAACTAGCAAGAAGGAAATTATGGCGATAATAGACCACCATTCTTGTTACAATCCCAAAACTAAATTACATTGAAATTCTAGGACCAAAATTGAGCAATAACAAACCTCATATAAAACATATATATATATATATATATCCATACATTCCAATGTAAATATATATGTGAATACCTAGAGTGCCATCTCTTTCTAAAACATACATATATACAACAAAAAGAAAAAGATTCACGAACACATACATCAATTAATCAAGGGTACAACCTGGCTCTTATACAAATTGTAGGGAAAAATGGGTTAAAATACAACGAAAGCGTGATAAAAACGAAAAATTAATTTAGGGTTTGCGTATAAATAAATTTTTTCCCTTTTATGCAACGAGAACCTTAACCCTAGATTAATTGATGTATATAAAAGTATCGTACCATTTTAGCGTGACAATTGAACAAGCGCCGAATTGATTCCGCAAGATCTTCCAATCCAATCACGAACGTGAATCACCTAGGAGTGTGGGCTCCCTTTCTTTAAACTGTATTCCTAAGGATGGAGACAAAGCAAAAAGTCTGTTCTTTGTTAGTTACAAATATCATCCAAGAGAAAAATCCAAAAAAAACCTGTCACTTGTGAATTATCAACCAATTTGATTGAAACTCGCGTTAACCTTGATTCAATGTTGTACACAAAACCCCTTTGTTGTAAAGGATACTAGTGCACTATTGTAAACAAAAACGTTCTTTTTTTTCTCTTTTCTCCTCGGCCGAATTCCACACCCTTTTTCTATGAGTTGATTGAATTTTGTCTAGAGCAAAAACTAATTTTTCTCCCTCAAAATTCTCTCTTGCTATGCCAAATTCTCTCTTGAAAATTACCTAGGCATGGCCGAAATTTTCATCATAGGTTTCTTAGGGCTGACCGAAAATCACACACACACACACACACACATATATATATATATATATAGGATCATAAATCCTTTCCTAAGAAGGATTTACTTGGTTGGCAAGAATCCTTTCCTTAGGTGGATTTATTTGGTAGTTAAGAATTCTTATCTTAAAGGAATTCTATCCTTTTGTATATATTTATGGGCTGGCCGAATTTTATATGATATAGATTAGGATCACAAATTCTTTCCTAAGAAGGATTTACTTGGTAGTTAAGAATCCTTTCCTTAGGTAGATTTACTTGGTGGTTAAGAATCCTTTTTATAAAGGAATTCTATCCTCAACCAAGACTCCTAATCCCACTCAATAATATATTTGTAACCATATTAAAGACTTCCTAATTTGATTAGATAAATAATTCCTTTTATTTATCTACTTATCAAATATAGTCTTTAACATTAACTATACTACCAACAATAGTATAGTTTTAGGAGACCATCTCATACTAAGAAAAAGATTTTGATTTTTAATTAAATAATTAATTAATCAACAAATTAATTAATTTCCATTTAATTAAATAATAAAATGTAATAATATATTTAAGCTATTCTCAATAGCCTTGCCGCCCATACCATATATAAGGGCCATATATTATTTTTCTTATTTTATTAAATCCATTGGACCTTAATAAAAAAATCCACATGTGAAATAGACCTATTCTTACAAAAAGAAACAAGTTCACATGCCTTAATACAATTCTAGATGGACTCCTATTGGTCAGGTAGAATGTATTAAGTGATCCGTGCAAGTTCGTGTGGATTGGGGATCTTGGCGGGCTATCTAAATTTAAGCTCCAATAAACACAACCCAATCACAATCAACAAATGATTCACTTAGGTCCAATCTATTTAATTTTATTTCATTCCACTTAAGAACTAAAATTGAACTCTTAAATAAAGATAGAATAAGTTGATGTTACTCATTCTTACCCTAGACAACCTTATTGGAGAAAGTGTATCCTCTTGAAGAATACCAGTAGTCGCCAAGAGCTCATAGACCGCCTATAGCTCTCCAAGTTACCATATTTACTCATATGACCACATTTTGAACTTAGATATTTTGACTTGTCCAGAATCCATGTTTCAATAGACACTATTGAAAACTTAACGTTAAGATTTAATATCCAATACCTCAAAACATCAATATTATGGTATTCTACTCTCATTCAATAAATGGAGCCACGATGTCCATATCTATAAATGAAGTCCTCTATCGATTAACAAATGAATACCACCAAACTATCGAGGATAGACTATGCTATATAATCGTACCATTGATAGCTCAAATGATAACACTTGCAACCATAAGTCCATCATTTATCTCAGGATTGAGATTGACTCTCCGATTGTCTTCAAATGAAAACTTTTATCCATTGACGGTTCTAGATAAAGTATTTCATTTTGATCTTATTCAATGTACCCAGTGCACTAGATTCTTTTGCCCGAAGGCACCACACTTTGATGTTTTTAGACTCATCATAACACATTTGATCCCACTCAAATGCTAGCAAAAGAATCTACAACTTTGACAAGATATAGGGTCCCAACCTTCTATCTTAAGTTGTGAATATTATTCAAGACTAACTAAAGTATTGTGTCTACCTCATACATATCTAGATGTATGACCAATTCTTCTTTTCTCATAGTCTTTTGACCTTATGATTATTTACTTTTAGCAATTATAATAATTAAACTATAAATGCTATAAGATTTGTTAAACTGGAAATCACTTTATTCAAATGAAAAGATTGTTAATTACAATATTACACTCTTGCTATCGAGCATAATCCTAATAGGAAAAAGGTTATATTATTTATCTTGAAACATGTTTTTTGGCAGATTCTAAGGATTCTCGGATCATAGACTCTGAAGCCACTAATCGTGGGTTTCTGCTAGAAAACGGAATGGAGAAGGCTTAATGAGACCGAATTCAACATATGTTAGGCAATGGAGCGTTGGTTTCTGCTAGAAAACGGGAGATATTAGAATTAGTTTAGATTCATATAGGCATTTAGATTTAATAGACGTTTATTATGTACCTCAATTCAAGAGGAATTTCATTTTAGTTTCTTATTTAAATAAATTTGGTTATTCGGTTACTTTTAATAAAGCTTTTATTAATAGTAAGAATGACAAAATTATTTGCAAAGGTACATTGGAAAATGGTTTATTCTATTTGCATAGAAAGATCTCTCACTTGTTAGACACGAATCAGTGGAACCTAATCATAAAAGAGTAAACTTATCGAAAGATGAAACCTACTTATGGCATTTGTGCCTAGGTCGTATTAACCTTAATAGGATTAAAAGGTTGGTTAGTGGCAGACCTCTAAGTGACTTAAAGGTTGATGATCTACCAACTTGTGAATCTTGTTTAGAAGGTAAAATGACGAAAAGGTCGTTTACGACCAAAGGCACAAGAGCCATCGAATGTTTAGGATTGATACACACTGATGTGTGTAGACCTATGAGCATTCAAGCTAGAAGTGGATATAAGTACTTCATCACTTTCACGGATGATCACTCAAGATTTGGCTACGTGCATATAAGTCGGATGCTTTTGATATGTTCAAAGTATTTAATGCCGAAGTAGAAAATTAGCTTGAGAAACGTATAAAAATCTTGAGGTATGATCGTGGTGGAGAATATCTATCTGGTGAGTTTCTACAATATCTTATTGATAATGGGATAATTTCTCAGTTTTCTGCACCAGGTACACCTCAAAAAAATGGGGTGGCAGAAAGGAGAAATTGAACTCTTTTGGACATGGTTAGGTCTATGTTGAGTTATTCAACGCTTCCTAATTCTTTTTGAGGATATGCTTTACAAACTGATATGTACATTCTAAACGATGTACCATTTAAGTCGGTTCTTAAAACACCGCATGAGTTATGGACCGGGCGAAAGCCTAGTTTATAACACTTAAGGATATTTGGATGTCGTGCGCATGTGTTAAAAGGAAAGATAGAAAATATGGAGTCCCGTTCTGAAACATGCATATTTATAGGGTATCCAAAAGGAACAAAAGGATATTATTTCTATAGTTCTTCAGATCTTAAAGTATTTGTTTAGAAAAATGCTAAATTTCTGGAAGAGGACTATATGAATATTTTTGTGCCTAAAAGTAGAATTGTCCTGAATGAGCTTTCAGGAGATACAATTCCATAAGAGGTTTCATAACCAAGCCCAATTGTAAGTTCTATACCAACACAAGATCAACAATCTACCATACCTCATCGTAGAGGGAGGGTTAGTAGACAACCCGAGAGACACATCGGTTTATGGGAATCTATAAAGAATCTTTCGGATGATGATGATCCTTATACATACAAGGAAGCAATGGAAGATATTGATCGTCTCCATTGGAAAAAGGCAATGCAATCCAAAATTGAATCTATGTTCAAAAACAAAGTCTGGTCTCTTGTAGACTTGCCTAAAGGGATAAAACCCATCTGGTGCAAGTGGGTATTCAAGAGAAAAAAAGGAATGGATGGAAATGTGTAAACCTTTAAAGCTAGATTTGTAGCTAAAGGTTATACACAGAAGGAAGGTATCGATTTTGAAGAAACTTTCTCTCATGTGGCCATGCTTAAATCCATTAGAATACTCTTATCCATTGTGGCATCTCTAGACTTAGTGATATGGCAAATGGAAGTCAAAATAGCTTTCCTTAATGAAAGTCTTAATTAAAGCATCTATATGATGCAACTAGAAGGATTCATTGAAAAAAGCCAAGAAGAAAGGGTATGCAAGTTGTAAAGATCCATATATGGATTGAAGCAAGCATCCAGATCTTGGAACATAAGGTTCGATCAAGCCATGAAAAGTTTTGGATTTATTCAAAACCTTGACGAACCCTGTGTATACAAAAGGATTAAAGGTGACAAGTTGGTTTTCCTAGTTCTTTACATTGATGATATACTACTCATCAAAAATGATGTAGGTGTATTGATATCAGTACAAGAATGGTTAGCAAAACAATTTGATATGTAGGACATAGAATAAGCATGTTATATTCTTGGTATCCAAATCATGAGGTATAGAAAGAATAGAACGATTGTATCATCCCAAGCTTCATACATAAATAAAATCTTGTCTAGGTTCTCCATTCAAGATTCCAAGAAAGGAATGTTACCTTTCAGATATGTAACAAGTTCCTAAGAATGAGCATGAAGAGCAATTAACGAGTAGGATTCCATATGCATCGACAATTGAAAATCTTATGTATGCAATGTTTTGTACTAGACCGGATATTTGTTTTGTTGTGGGCATAGTTAGCAGATTTCAATCAATGTCTGCTCTTGATAACTGGACGACAGTCAAGCATATTTTCAAGTGTCTTAGGTAAACGAGAGATTATATGCTTGTATACTCTAGAGGGGATTTAATTTTCATTGGGTATAAGATTATGATTTTAAGTCAGATTATGACTCTAGGAGATCAACATCAGGATTTGTGTTTACTATTAGAGGAGAGGCAGTCCTATGGAGTAGTATCATGCAATCTTGTATTGCTGATTCCACCATGGAAGCCGGGTATGTTGCCGCATACGAGGCTGCTAAAGAGGCTGTCTGGCTCCGATAATTCTTGATTGACTTGGAAGTGGTTCCTAATACGAATAAGCAGATCACTGTCGATTGTGACAATAGTGGAGCAATGGCTAATTCGAGAGAACCAAAATTCATAAGAGAGGGAAACACATTGAAAGAAAGTATCACCTTCTGAGGGAAATTGTGCATAGGGGTAACGTGACGATTACCAAGATCACATCAACAGATAATCTGGCGGATCCCTTTACAAAGGCTCTTCCATAAAAGAGTTTTGATGGGCAACTAGAGAACATGGGGATGAAAGATATGACACATTTGCTATAGAGCAAGTGGGAGATTGTTGGGATTATGCTCGATAGCAAGAGTATAATATTTTATTTGACAATCTTTTCATATTAATAAAGTGATTTTTAGTTTAACAAATCTTATAGCATTTATAGTTTGATTATTATAATTGTTAAAAGTAAATAATCATAAGGTCAAAAGACTATGAGAAAATTAGAATTGTTCAAACAGCTAGATACGTATGAGGTAGAAACAATTCTTTAGTTAGTCTTGAATAATATTCACAACTTAAGATAAAGGTTGGGATCATTTTTCTTGTCAACGTTGTATATTCTTTTGATAGCATTTGAGTGGGCTTAAATGTGTTATGATGAGTCTAAAATCATCAAATTGTGGTGTCTTTGGGCAATATAATCTTGTGCACTGGGTGCATTGAATTGGATCACAGTGAAATACTTTTTCTAGAACTGTCAATGGATAAAAGTTTTTACTTTAAGACAATTGGAGAGTCTATCTCAATCCTGAGATAAACGATGAAATTATGGTTGCAAGTGTTATCATTTGAGCTATCAATGAGTACCATTATATAGCATAGTCTATCGTCGATAGTTTAGTGGTATTCATTTATTAATCAATAGAGGACTTTATTTATAGATATGGATATCATAGGTCAATTTATTAAATGAGTGTAGGATATCATCATATGGATGTTTTGAGGTATTGGATATTAAATCTTAACATTAAGTTTTCAATAGTGTCTATTGAAACATGGCTTCTAGACAAGTCAAAATATCCAAGTTCAAAATGTGGTCATATGAGTAAAAATGGTAACTTGGATAGCTATAGACGGTCTATAAGCTCTTGGCGATTACTGATATACTTCACGAGGATACACTTTCTCCAATAAGGTTGTCTATGGTATGAATGAGAAATATTAACTTATTCTATCTTTATTTAAGATTTCAATTTTAGTTCTTTAGTGAAATGAACTAAAATTAATAGATCAGAACTAAGTTAATCATTTCTTGATTGTGATTGGGTTGTGTCTATTAGAGCTTAAATTTAGATAGGCCGCCAAGATCTTCAATCCACACGAACTTGCATGGATTATTTGATATATTCTACCTGACCAATTTAGGGGTTCATCTAGAATTGTTTTAAGGCATGTCAACTTGTTTCTTTTTGCAAGAATGGGTCTATTTCACATGTGGACTTTTTATTAAGGTCCAATGGATTTAATAAAATAGAAAAAAAAATATAATGGCCCATATATGGTGTTAGGCGGTAAAGCTATTTAGTTTAGCTTAATTATATTATTAGTATTCTATCATTTAATTAAACTGAAATTAATTAATTTGGTAATTAATTAAATATTTTATAAAAAATCAAAATCTTTTTCCTAGTAGGAGATGGTCTCCTACTATTATACTACTGTTGGTATCATAATTAATATTAAAGACTATATTTGATAAGTAGATAAATAAAATGAATTACTTATCTAGTCAAATTAGAAAATCTTTAATATGGTTACAAATGCACAATTTGAGTTGGATTAGGAGTCTTGGTGTTGGAAAGAATTCTTTTTTGAAAAGGATTCTTTGTCACCAAGTAAATTCACCTAAGGATAGGATTCTTACCCACCAAGTAAATCCTTCTTAAGAAAGGATTTGTGATCCTATATATATATATCTCTTGTAAAATTCGGCCAGCCTATGTGATTTTCTAAGAGAGAATTTCGACCAGCCCTAGGAATTATAAAGATGATTTCGACCAACCTAAGAATTCTACTTGGAGAGAATTCGGCCACTATATGAATTTTGAGAGAAAAAATTGTTTTTGCACTAGACAAAATTCAATCAACTCTAAGAAATAATGTTAGATTCGGCAAAAAAGAAGAGGGAGAAAGAATGTTTGGTTTTCGATAGTACACTAGTAGCCTTTACATTAAAAGGTTTTGTGTACAACATCGAATCATAGTTCACGCGTGTTTCAATCAAATTGATTGATAATTCACAAGTGACCTAACGTTCTTTGTTTTTCTTCTTGGAAGATTATTGTGACTAACAAAGAAGAAGATTTTTTTTTCCATCCTCAGGTGTACAATTAAAAAAATGGAGCCCACACTCCTAGGTGATTCACATTTATGATTGTATTGGAAGATCTAGCGGATTCAATTCGGCGCTTGTTCAATCGTCGGGAGAAAAAGGTACGATACTTTTTTTATAAACATCAATTAATCTAAGGTTAATGTTCTTGATATTAAAAGTGGAAAAAAAATATTTGTATCTGTTGACGTTGATTTCTGGATTATATCAGAAAAGCCAACAAGGATTGGATTTCGGCTGCGATTTCAAAGAGAGAGAGAAGGAGAAAGTAAACAAGACACGAGTTTTTTACGTGGTAAAACTCTGATGACCAGAGAAACGTCCACAGGTGGTTGAATGATACACCGAGCCAAAATCCACTATGAATTTATAATTGTTACAAGCTCTCGATCTCTTTTTCTTCTCTCTGTATGTTTCTATGATTGCTATCTATCTCTATTTTAGTGAGATTATGGGTCTATTTATATTTTTATAGAGCCCTAATATACTTTGTACAAGTAATAGATCTTTGTATTTAATTACAATTATTTTCTTGTTTGAAGTTGATTGTCTTCCTTCCTATTTCGGAGTCTTGTCTTAAAATTAAATGGAATTCTAGTAATGTAGTCCAATTTGGACTTGTTTCCTTATAAGAGCATAGTCTTTTTAAAGAAATAAAGTTGTTGCCTGACTGGGAACCCTTCCAGCTTAGTTTTCTATTCTCTTTGGGATTCCTTCCTGATGGATATCTTCGTGTATTTAATGACCTAATCCGTGTAAACTAAGCGCTAGGCTTTTTATTCGGTTTTCTTCATATTTATCCTAAGCAAGGATAATACCAGCTGGTCCCGAGTAACATCATTAGAGCCCAAGTAGAAGCGTCATTTAACCATTCCCGAGTGTCATTAACTGATCCCGAGTAGTATAAGACGTTGATTGACCCTGAGTAGGTTTTGTTCAACATCTGCTTGTTCGAATTTTCTCTTCTTCGGCGATATCTTTTAGGATATTTTCTGAATGTCTATTCAGATATCCACCTGGCAATTTATCCTCTTTGTTGATGATGTGGTCATGCGATAAAATTCACATATGACAAGGTTTCTTTGGGCAAAAGTGTTTAATTTGATTTCAATATCTTTGCAGCACCCGAGTAAATATTTTGTTATAATGACGTGTTTTAATGATGACCCTGGAAATTTGATTTGCCTCCTTACGTGAGATCTTTAATGATGATGACATTTTGGAGTTCTGACGGCGAAAGCCAGTTCTTTTTCTGACACGTGTCCTTTGCCTCTTCATTTTTCGATATCATTTATGAGAAATGACTCACGCGCTTCTTGTGTACCGCTTACGTCATAAATCCTTATCATTGTTTTTTCCCGCCTTGAGATCTAAGGTTTCATGTTTTTATTTCTTTAAATTCTTCACTGAGACAGTTGGTTCATTCTTAAAGATTTCTCAGCAGAATTCTTTTTTAAACCCAGATTTCTCAGCAAAAGGTCGTGACTCTCCATTGAAGATCTTGTATCAAACTTTATTCAATGTTAGTTTTTAATGGAGCCATATTTCCGTCATTGTCTTTTTAATGTCGCTTTTGATGCAATAGAACGTGGGGATTTCCAGTTAATTTATTGCATTAGAAGATTACTAGGGGAAGTCCTTGCTGATGAACCTCCATTTTTAGAAGTTGATGTTTCAAGGTTTCACCCTGACGTCACTTTTAGCCCTGTATCAAGTTCATCATCTAGTTCTGATTCTGATATTTCTGATCACAGGGTACCTCTTCGAAGGATGGGAAAACATCAAAGCAGAAGTGAAGTCCGTAAACACAACTCGGGCGATATTCTGATCAAGGAGCAAACTGTAAACGAGAACGACGTTAAAGAGTCGTTCAGAACATCTCGCCTTTCTTTCTCTACTACTTGCCTGAGTGGGTTTGATACCGAGCCAAATGTAGTCGGGGAAAACGAGATAGAAAAGTATTGTTCACGATTGGATCTACCCAACTCGGTCACTCTAATTCGAGAGGGTGATAGAGCTGCGTGGAATCCTCCCCCGGGTATGGTGGCGATCCATGGATCCATGCTCTGCTGCGGCGTCACTCTTTCCTTCCAGCCATTCATTGCCTGGTTTTTGGCTGAAGCAGGAATTGCTCTAGCTCAGCTGGCCCAGAATAGATACAAAATTTTGATGTGCATGTGGAACATGTACAGCCAGATGAACTTATCGCTACCATATCCGAATGAAATTAGGCACTTCTTTACACTGAGGCAGTCAGGCAAGTCGGAGACTTACTTCCTTATGTCTAATTCGCCAGATTGTTGGGTCCCTAAGGGGATAAAAGTGAGTCGGAAAGCTGATATCTCTGATGACCCTAAAAGAGGGGTTTTATATGGGGATTTCCTACGTCCAACAAGTTCTGGAAGAATAGATGGTTTTTCACCAGAGGGAGTCTCGGGCTTGAAGTTACTGTTTCAGCTGGGGTACTCGGACAGTGTTGAAGGTCCCCCGTTTCTTTTGTTCCCCCGAGATTTGGAATAATAAGAAAATCGAGGACAGTGATACGGAGTTGACCAGACTTGCTCGGGCAGCGGTTCGTATTTTTGAGAAGAGTAGCAAGACTTATCTCTTTGTTGAGTCGAAGATGATTGAGTTCAGCTTCTTCGAAAAGATTTCGGACTACCGTAGACGATGTAAGCGATTTTTGTTTCCTTTTCCTTTCATTGTTATATATTTTCTGTTTTGCATTCTGACGCAGTTTCTTTTTTCTTCTAAGTGTATGATACGGACGTCGTCTGCGATCTTCAGGAACGCCAAGTGAAGTCAATTATTCAGGCGAGTCAGAAAGAAGCTTCTCATCAAGGTAATAAAGTATCGCCCCGCCTGAGTCTGATGAGAAGACTGATGAGGTTGAAGAGCAAATTCCCGAAGATGTTCTTAAGGATGTTTTCAACCGAAAGCTGGGGAAACTAGTGGTCCAAGTGGCCCGACTGATACTCAGCTGCCTGGCGACGGGAAAGGGCAGATTGAAGGTCTCGATGAGGAGCCTGCCGAGTGGACTTACACCGGTGATAGAGGTAATACCTCTGCGGGACAGGTACCCATAGGTCTCAAATTTTTAAAGCCTTCCGGGATGATACTCAGGAGGATCCCGCTGCTGATCTCATTTTCCAGCACTCCCGGGGTGAGAAACATAAGGCAATCAGCTCTCTAACTCGTCCTCTCAAGGTTCCTCAGGTGGTCTCTTTCATCGACTCCAACTGATATGAACCTCACCAAGAGCAGTGAGACCCGGAACCAATATATGGTAACGAAGGATCGTTTTCTAATCAAGTTTGTAAACAAGAAAAAAATCGGACCGCGACCCGTTACCTATAAGGAGGTAAGAACCAACGGTATCAAGAAAAACTGTTGACACCACACTCAAGAATAGGAAAGAAGGTGAGTGATAAGTCAAGGTTGGAACGCCACAAGGTAGAACCTTGATAAGTTCACAAGTTCTATGAAGAACCAAAGAGAAAATTCTCTCAAATTTATTTCAATTCAAAATCTATTCTCAAATTACATCAATTGGTCCCTTTTATACTAAAAATATCTAAGACCTAAAAGGGAATAAATATTAGGCAATTAATGCCTTACAATCAGGAAAATAAATGCAAACAACTTTAGAAAAATAAATAAATACCAAACTAGCAACTAGTTGATTTGTTCCTTATTTGGAAAGCTGAATTTGGGAAACAAATCAGCCATTTATTTGGAAAACAAATCAACTCTTTATTTGGGGAAATAAATAAAATAAGGAATATGCTGAAATTGGCAATATGCTGAAATTGAATTCTCCTCCAACCATACGTCGCCCAAAATATAGGAAATATGTTGAAATTCGGACTCCTCAACTCAAGTCTTCGCGCAATAAGATAGATGGCCAAATTTGGACTTTTTGTGATCTGTTTTGGAGGACAGGGTCTTCATATCATCTGTAGATATTGTCTTGGGCTTTCCGAAAACATATTATAATAGACGATCTGACTTCAGATGCTCTTTATAGAGGTCCACGAAGTTCAGCCCGGATTTGGTCTTCATGTGGGCAGAATTTGGACTTTAGCAACTCGGAATCAGCCCATCATTTAATACTTCTTTGATCCTCTTGCTTCCTTTTAATTGGCCCAATTGGAATATGCAATAGTTCCTTTGGTGATGCTTCTTGATTCTCATCATTCCCCCTCTCTTCAAAAGGATTCGTCCTCGAATCTTCACCATAATGTTGTTGATAGCCTGCGACATTTCATCAAAGCCTTGCAAATTAGAAGCAACAACACTAGGCAATGAAGGGTTAATTCCATTAGTACTAAAACATGCCTCTTTGTACAAAAGTGCAATCATTGGCTGATTTGAAAACAAAGCCTTTTTAATCTCACTCTCATGTATAAAAACTCATTGGTTTTCTCTCTCTTTTTTTCTCATCAGCCTCTTTTTCATTTTCATCTTTTTTTTCTTTTTTTGCTATTTCGGACTCTTTTTCTTTTATCTCTCTTTCTTTTGAACTCTCACTCTCACTCTCTTTTTTTTACATCTCTCTCTTTTCTTAACCTTACTTGATCTTCATACACTTGTTTTGGGGTTAAAGGTACAAGAGTAATTGATTTTTTATTGAGTACAAAGGAGTATCTATTGGTATACCCATCATGGGTCACATGCCTATCGAACTGCCATGGTCTCCCCAAAAGGATATGGCCCGCATTCATTGGTACCACATCACAAAGGACTTCATCTTTGTACTTTCCAATTGAAAACGTCACCAACACTTGTTTAGTCACCTTGATTTCCCCACTATCATTTAACCACAGTAGCTTATATGGTTTTGGATGCCTCAAAGTGGCTAAATTCAATTTCTCCACAAAATTAGTGCTAGCCACATTAGTACAACTCCCCCCATCAATGATCATGCTACATACCTTATCATTAACATGGCAGCGGGTATGAAAAATGTTGTCACGTTGTACCTCATCATCTTCCTTGGCTTGAGCACTAAGAACTCTTCTCTCCACCAAAAGTTCTCCGTCCACCGGATATTCAATATCACTTGCATCCTCCAAAGGTGGCATGGACTCATCATCAGATTCACCTTCAGATTCGATCTCACCATCATCCTTCAAAACCATTACTCTCTTGTTTGGGCATTGAGATGCAATATGACCTGCTCCCAGACACTTAAAGCACTTAATGTCACGATTTCTAGAAGGTTGAGAATCTGATGTACCTTGTTTTAATGTGCCTCCGACTTTATGATCTCTGGAAGGTTCGGCCTTGGCCTTGAAACAAGGTTGGTCATCCCTCTTGCTCCAATTCGATTTCCATGATGATGAAGAACCCGAATTTTGCCCAACCCGTGTTGAACTCTTTCTCTTCAACTGTTGTTCCACCTTAATTGCCATGTGTACCATGTCACTCAATTCAACATAATGTTGCAACTCCACCACATTTGCTATGTCTCGGTTTAGTCCATTTAAAAACCTAGCCATAGTAGCCTCTCGGTCTTCCTCTACATCAGCTCGAATCATGGCTATCTTCATCTCCTTGTAGTAATCTTCAACACACTTAGACCCTTGAGTAAGGGTTTGTAATTTTTGAAACAAACCCCTATAATAGTGACTCGGAATGAAACGCTTCCTCATGACAGCTTTCATCTCCTCCCAAGTCTCAATAGGTCTTTCTCCATGTCGTCTTCTACTCACAATCAATTGATCCCACCAAACGATAGCATAATCAGTAAATTCTATGGCAACCAACTTTACCTTTTTTAATTCAGAATAGTCATGGCAGTCAAATACCAATTCTATTCTTTTCTCCCACTCTAAATAAGCTTCGGGATCAGTTTACCTTGGAACGTTGGGATTTTCACCTTTATACTACCCAAATTATTATCAGCCCTCTCTCCATACCTATCTCCTCTATACCCATACCTATCTTCTCTATTCCCATACCTCTCCTCTACCTCCCAATTTCACGCCTTAATCTACCTGTACCCACATTGGATATGCGATCACCCTCCTCTAGGTCATTCCCATAATCATCATCATAATCGTCTCTAGGTGGGTTTCTTTCTCTTCGTTCCACATTAGGAACCCTAATTTGTTGCACCCTTTGTGAACTAGACTCCACCTTATCTATCCTATCATGCACCTCACCAATCTTAATCTCCATCCACTCCATGTTTTTTTGTATGGCTTTATACAAAAAATTAAGATCTATCGTTTCTGGTGCATCATCAGATAAGTCTCTACTTTTATCGCGTGACATATTTGAAACCTGCAAAGCAAAAGAAATTAGTAAGCCTCACAAACACTCCCTCACGTGTTTACTCTCAAAGATGGTGGCACTCACACTCGTGTTTTCACTCAATTCTTTGGCTTTTACCCTTTGATGAGCTCACACACTCTTGCCTTTTTCCACTCTTTGTTAACTCTTTCAGTTCTTCCTTCTTTTTTTTTTTTGACTTATACGGACACTCACAAGAAGTGCAAGAAAAATAGAAGTAACTGAGCAAAATGACAAGAATAATGAAGACGAAATTCTTTAGCTATTAATTTTTTTTTTTTGAATATCAATGCACGAAATCAAGATAATGAATAGAAATAGTTGATATAGGTTCAACTACAAGACCCAAAAAAAATGGTTTTTTTTTTTTTTTTTTTTTTTACCGACCTTGATAAAGTGGACACAAGCAAGCTTTTGGTAATTTTTTTTTTTTTTGGTACCTGATTTGATCAAACTTTTTTTTTTTTTTTTTTTTTGGTACCTGGTTTGATCAAACTTTTTTTTTTTTTGTTGAAACAAATGAATACAGAGAAGAGAAAGAACAAGGATAGATTAAACTTGATTTAGAAGCCTAAGCTCTGATACCAACTGATATGAACCTCACCAAGAGCAGTGAGACCCGGAACCAATATATGGTAACGAAGGATCGTTTTCTAATCAAGTTTGTAAACAAGAAAAAAATCGGACCGCGACCCGTTACCTATAAGGAGGTAAGAACCAACGGTATCAAGAAAAACTGTTGACGCCACACTCAAGAATAGGAAAGAAGGTGAGTGATAAGTCAAGGTTGGAACGCCACAAGGTAGAACCTTGATAAGTTCACAAGTTCTATGAAGAACCAAAGAGAAAATTCTCTCAAATTTATTTCAATTCAAAATCTATTCTCAAATTACATCAATTGGTCCCTTTTATACTAAAAATATCTAAGACCTAAAAGGGAATAAATATTAGGCAATTAATGCCTTACAATCAGGAAAATAAATGCAAACAACTTTAGAAAAATAAATAAATACCAAACTAGCAACTAGTTGATTTGTTCCTTATTTGGAAAGCTGAATTTGGGAAACAAATCAGCCATTTATTTGGAAAACAAATCAACTCTTTATTTGGGGAAATAAATAAAATAAGGAATATGCTGAAATTGGCAATATGCTGAAATTGAATTCTCCTCCAACCATACGTCGCCCAAAATATAGGAAATATGTTGAAATTCGGACTCCTCAACTCAAGTCTTCGCGCAATAAGATAGATGGCCAAATTTGGACTTTTTGTGATCTGTTTTGGAGGACAGGGTCTTCATATCATCTGTATATCTTGTCTTGGGATTTCCGAAAACATATTATAATAGACGATCTGAATTCAGATGCTCTTTATAGAGGTCCACGAAGTTCAGCCCGGATTTGGTCTTCATGTGGGCAGAATTTGGACTTTAGCAACTCGGAATCAGCCCATCATTTAATACTTCTTTGATCCTCTTGCTTCCTTTTAATTGGCCCAATTGGAATATGCAATAGTTCCTTTGGTGATGCTTCTTGATTCTCATCACCAACGATGAAGATATTGTGGCTGAGACTTACCCGAGTGCTGATGTTGGAGCATCGGTGGATGCGGAGGCTTCGGAGCCGAACAAGGGTTCCCCCCCCCGAGGTTGAAAATGTAGGGGCTTAACCCTCGGGGGTTCCTTTACATATTTCTCCCTAGAATATGCTGCAGGAGATGTCATATGGTCGGGCTTTTATCGGGGACGACCATTGGAGCTATTTTCGAGATGGCTCTCTGACTGACTGTCTTCAAAAAAAATTCAACGGTACATCTTATGTAAGTTACCCTTAATTGTTTTGCTTGTTTGCTCGATTTTGAGATTTTTAATTAAACCTTTTTGGTAGATTGTGCGCGAATTCACTGAGCTAGTAAAGACGCAGTAACTTCAAGTTGATCGAATAAGGCGTCTGGAGGCTCTGCTAAAGGAAAGTGAGGATCGGCGTGTTCGGGTCGAAACGGCTTATCAACAGGAGGTTGGTTTTGTACAAGTTTTTTACCGACCACTGTCTGGCAAAGCAGATGGAGGCCGGGGAAAGGATTTCTTCGACTGAAGAGAAAGCAACATCACTTCAGAACTTATTATCTTCTGCCTAGGAATCTATTCTCAAGGCCGAGCAGGAAGCGGAGCAGTCTAAGTCGGCGTATGAGCAGAAAATTGAAGATCTTTAGTGCCAAGCGTTGACAGTCGAATCCTTATCCCGAGAGGCCAGGCTGGAACTTGAAGTACAAGGGATGGATCGATTCAAAAGATCTCCTGCCTACGATGCTCTTCTCCTTCAGGAATTTCAACAAATGCTGGTTTCAGCTGGCGAATTCTTTAAAGTCAAGAATCGGGCAACTGAGAAAGTCTGAACCAATTGGGAGCTGTCAATCAAACATAATGTGGATCGATCCTTGGAGTCTCTTCAAACTCAGATGAAGGAATGAAGAGCTTACTGTTGTAGCCGAGGCAAAGAGCCCCATCCTATGCATTTAGAGATTCCATCCGAACACTCCCTCTCGACCTTCTATGCCAGTCAAGAGTTGGTCGTGGAGGGTTTAGAGCCTGATGTCGGGCCGATTCCAAAAGAGGATTACAGCTAATTGATGGATGACTCAGTCGACACAATTGTTTGGCCTTCTAACGAAAGTCTGCTCCGCGAATACGGAATGGTGCTAGACCCGACTATTGGCAAGGGCTCCAAATCCTCACAATCCTGATTTTTATAGATAGGATTTTTTATAGACTTTTAACAATTCTTTGTAAAGAATACCGTAATAATTCTTTTGAAAGATCAATAAAATTCCAAGTAGCTTTTCTGAATATGGTGTTTTGATTCTATTGCTCGTGAAATTTCTTTAACTTGACTATGGTTACTGAGTATCTTATTAAACTAGCTATTTCTAATGTTAACTTAACCGAATATATTATTAAACCGGTTGCCACCCGAATAATGCGAAGTATCTTATTAAACTGGCTAACTCTGACATTTGTGTAACTTCACCGAGTATCTTATTAAACTGGTTGTCACCCAAATATCTTTAATGCCAAGCATCTTATTAAACTGGCCCTTGTAATCTTCATGCCAGGTATCTTATTAAATTGGCTCTCTGATGTTCTGGTAACTTCACCGAGTATCTTATTAAACTGGTTGTCACCCGAATAATTTTAATGCCAAGTATCATCTTAAACTGGCTCTCTGATGTTCGGGTAACTTCACCCAGTATCTTATTAAACCGGTTGTCACCCGAATAATTTTAATACCAATTGTCTTATTAAACTGCCTCTTGTAATCTTTATGCCACGTATCTTTTAAACTGGCTAGTATTATTAACCGTGTAATCTTAAAACAGACAAGTAGGTTTATACTTGTATTTCATACACAGTTGCTACCCGAACATTACATCATGGCTTACCGTAATCATATGTTCGAGTCCTTACGCATTACCGAGGACGTCTCCCCAGTTTTTATGTGCAAGGGTTTGTTGAATCGTTAAGCTTTTTTAATTGCTTAACATAGCTACGCATTTCACCGAAATTTTTCCCTATAGCGTCCCGAGCTGGTGCATTGGGTTTGCCTTTTTGCGAAGGTCATTTGACCTTGCTCGACTGGCATGCTCCTTCGAGCTTCTCCGCCCATTCGGGATTTTATGGTCCCGAGTATTCTATTTGCATGTTCTTATTATCATACTTGTCTTCCGTATGCTCTTATTATCATACGCTTTCTTTTGGAAATTCCGAGTTTGATGATTTTCTTTCGGAAATCCTGAGTTTTGATTTTTTATTCATTACTGCAAAATCAATAAAGTTTCAAATTCCACAACTAATATTTATCCTAACTAAAATTGTCCTGACTAGAAAAAAGAACACAAAATAATTTAAGGATAGAAAATCTTCAGATATTGGGCATTGCATGATCAAGGTAAAACCCCTCAATTGAGTCGTGCGATCCAATATGCTACATGGCCAGTTATTCCTTCGATCTTGTACGGGCCTTCCCATTTATCAGCTAGGGATCCTGCAGCTTTATTTTTCGTGTTCAATGACACCTTCCTGAGTACCAGGTCTCCTAGCTGGAATTTTCTGACCCGAACGTGAGAGTTGTAGTGGTGAGCTACTCTTTGCTAATATGCCATATTCCATATTCGGGATTTCTCCCTTTTCTCTTCTAGCTCATCTAGACTTTGTAATAACATATCAACGTTCTGATCTTCATCATATAGCCTGACCCAGGGTGACGTATATGGCCATAGGGTTGTCGGATGTCGTTAGCAACCCTTTGGCAAGTATTGTAACTCTCCGAACACTGTTGTGCGTCTGAGAACAGAGTAGGCCAACAATAGCCTTGCCTGAGTACCTTGTGTGCCAAGCTTTTACCCCCAGCATAGTTCCCGCAAACTTCTCCATGGAATTCCTTTAATATCCGATATGCATCTTCTTCTGACACACATCTTTGGAGTGTTCGGGAATACCCCATTCTGTATAGTTCTTCTCCAACCAATGTGTACTTGGCTGATTTATACCTGATACGTTTTGCTTATAAGGGATCTTCGGGAAGCACTCTTTCTTCCAGAAACCTTTTTAGCTGACTCATCCAACCGTCTGGCGATGTTCAGATTTCTAAAATTTCTAAGTTTTTTGGTTCAGCTGTGCTTGGCCTGAGAAGATGCACAATCGAAATGGTCTTTGGTCTGATTGTGGATATTGCTGACGCTAGTTTGGATAATGCATCTGCCTTTTCATTCTTCTCATTGGGGATCTGGGCCATATTGTATTCCTTGAATTTCAGGAGGAGCTATTTTGCAATGTCATGGTAAGCTATCATGCCTTCATCCTTGGCTTGGTACTCATTCAAGACTTGGTTGACAACTACCTGTGAATCGCTGAATATCTCAACTTCATCTGCCCCGAGGGCTATACAGACTCTGAGTCCAACTAGGAGCGCCTCGTACTCGGCTTGATTGTTGGTTGCTTTAAAATCAAACCTCATGGCACATTCAACATCATCTCCTTCTGGAGTGCATACTACGATCCCTGCCCCACTGCCATGGGTGTTTAAAGAGCCATCTTACATACAATTACCATGGGAACTTTTTGCTCAACATTCTATTTGCTTCCAGATTTGGTTCTGTGAACTTTGCTATAAAATCTGCCACTGCTTGCCCTTTGAGGGATGTCCTGGGGACATAGCTGATGTCGAATTCACTTAACTCGATAACCCATTTAGTCAGTCTTCTTGAAATCTCTAGCTTCTGTAAAATTTTCTTTAATGGGCAGTCGGTGAGAACCTTGATTTTATGAGCTTGAAAATATGGCCTTAGCTTTCTTGCTACCGAAACCAATGCCAGAGCCATTTTCTCTTCCTGTATATACCTGGTTTCTGCTAGTAGAAGTGCATTGCTGGTGTAGTACACCGGCTTCTGTACTTCGTCTTTTGTTCTAACTAGGGCTGAGCATTCTGCTAGGTTTGTGATTGATAAATATAACTAGAGTATCTCTCCCATCTTTGGTTTTGGGAGGATGGTTACCTGCCCAAGGTATTCCTTGATTTTCAGAAAAGCCTGTTCACACTCTTCATTCCATTCGAGCCCTTTTCCTTTTTTGATTACTTTAAAAAAGGGGTGAGCATCTGTCTATTGCTTTTGAGATGAATCTACCCAAGGAAGCTAAGCATCTTGTTACTGTACCTCTTTGAGTGTTTTTAGTGAAGTCATTTTCCGCAGGGCCTGGATCTTCTCGGGGTTGACTTTGATTCCTTTTTGGTGAACTTGAAAACCCAGGAATCTTCTTGAAGGAACTCCGAATAAACACTTGTTCGGATTTAGCTTCATCTGATATCTCCTTAAGACATCAAATGTCTCATGCAGATCTGAAGTATGCTTGTCTGTTGTGATGCTCTTGGTCAACATGTCATCAATGTATACCTTCATGTTCCTTCCTATTTGTCGTGAAAAGATTTTGTTGACCAACCTTTAATAAGTTGCTCCTGCGTTTTTCAATCCGAAGGGCATCACTGTATAGGAGTATAAACCCTGATCAGTTGTGAATGCTGTTTTTTCTTCGTCAGCCTTGTTCATCCTGATCTGGTTATACCCCGAGTAAGCATCCATGAAACTGAGCAATTCATGCCCTGATGTTGCATCCACCAACTGATTTATCCTCGGAAGTGGGAAACTATCTTTCGGGCATGCCTTGTTCAGATCTGTGAAATCTAAGCACATCCTTTATTGTCCATTCTTTTTTTGGACGAGGACTACATTAGCTACCCATTGAGGGTAATTTACCTCTCTAACCGATCCTACAGCTATTAGCTTCTCTATTTTCTGTTTGATTGCATGGTTTCTCCCAAGATTGAATGATCTTCGCTTTTGTATCACCGTTTTTATATTCGGGTCTACTGTGAGATGGTGAGATATTATTCAGGCATCTATCCCGACCATGTCTTCATGACTCCAAGCGAACACATCCCTGTATTCTTTAAGTAGATCAATGAGGCTTTGTTTGACTCTTTCTTCCAGGTTGGCCCCGATCTTGACCTTTTCGTCTGGTTCATCTTCTTTCAAGGTGATTTATTCAACCAATTCAGTTTTGGATTCATTCGGCTATTCCTTTAGATCGAATTCGAATGATAGTGGCTTTTCGTTCTGACTCGGCTGTGTTATAGTGCAAACCTATTCATTCTTGTCCTTGTGTACTGACAGGTTAGCTCTTCAGGCCATCTCTTTGGATCCCTTGACCACCCCAACCCCCTGTTTGGTTAGGAATTTAATCATTAAGGCATAAGTGGCTATTACGGCCTTAGTTTTATTCAGGAATGGTCATCCTAATAGTGCATTATATGTCCAATTGTCCAAGTCTACGACCACGAAGTCGAGCAATACAGTTCTCTGGCAAGGTGCCATTCCAATCTTCACAGGTAGCATTACTGTCCCGAGTGACCAGACCTCAACTCCCCCGAATCCTGAGTGGGGTATGGAAGGGCTGTAGGTCCTTTCGGTCTAACCTGAGTTGATTGTAGACGGCTACATTGAGAATGTCTACTGAGCTTCCATTATCTATCAAGATTCTCCTAACTTCCCATTGACCAATCCGGGCACTTATGACCAAGGCGTCATTTGACCGAACATCGACGCCATGTGAGTCTGCTTCTGTGAATGTTATTGGGTCCCATCCTTCCTTTACCCTCTTCAGGTTTGGCTCGACCGAGTTTACGTCAAAGTTTTTTCTTGCTTTTACTGCTTCTCTGATTTCCTGAGTTCGCTCTCGGTTACTTCTTCCAGTGGATGGTCCTCCAAAAATCGTATGTATTACTTGATTGGCCTCTGGACTGGCCTTTTGATTTCAACTAGAGCTGTGATCGGCTCTAACCTCTTTTTTTGTTTCTGATTTTTCATCCCTTTTCAAGACCACATCCTGTAGATATCCTTCCCGAATGAGGGTTTCTATGTAATCTCTGAGCTGGTAACACTTGGAAGTCTCATGACCGGTTTTCTTGTGGAACCTGTAGTATTTGGTTGTATCTCGGTGAGCAAACTGAGATTGACGGCGTGGCTCTTGCACCATATTCTTTGTTTTCAAGAATGGCCAGGATTTCCTCCTATTTTTTTCGAAGAGGGGTGTAGTTGGCGTATCTGCCTCGGTATTTTTCTGTGGTCTGTTAGGTATTATGCCCGTTTCCCCCATCATTGATCTTTTCTTTGTTGTTTCCTTTTTTTTCCCTTTTGGTTCTGCACCTTGGACTCGGCGTCCTTATCTGGTTTTCCTCCATGCATGTAGCTTTCTCCAGTGGCTAACTCTTCTTCTTTGGCTAATGCATACCCTCCTGCCATGTCCATCATATCTGCATACCTGGTCAGACGGGCTCTTCTTAAATCGAAAGACAGTCGTATGTTCTGCAGGTTGTTGATGAATGCAGCAATTATTGCTGCCTCATTTGCACTGCCAATTTCTGATACTGCTTGGCCAAATCTCCCTAGGTATTTCTTCAGCGACTCATCTTTCCCTTGTTTTATTTGAGAAAGGTAAGCCACTGACTTTTTTCTGTGAACATTGCTCAGGAATTGCCTTGAAAAGCTCCTACTTAGTTGACCAGAACTTCCAATACTTGCTGGGGGCAATCTTTTAAACCATCTTGAGCCCATGTCTCATAAATTTTAAGGAAAGTTGAGACACAGTAAGGGATCACTATGGGCATACTGGGCCATAGCACTTTTATAGCTTATAACGTGCTCCTTTGGGTCTGTGTCCTTCTTGAATTGCTCCACGTGCTGCATCCCGAACCTTTCTGGGAATGGGGTCCGTAAGATTTCCCTGGTGAATGGACTGTCAGAATCATCATCAGATAAATCGTTATACCTATAACGTCTAACCAATACGTCCATCTATCGCCTATTGTTCTCAACTTCTCGAGTTAGGCTTTGGATTACGACATCCCTGTTTCCCACCGAACTTCCCTGATTGTTGAACCGCTGGGTGATTGTCATTCCTCTTTTAGGTTCTTCACTTTGATGTCGGGTTTCACGTATGATTTCATGATGACACTTGCCATGGTGCCGATCGCTATCTTCTGATGACTACCTATCCATGTGTCAGTCATGTTTACGGTGTCTAGTACAGACTGTGTGATCCTGGTTTTGCTTTTGACGTGGTCATTCCTCTTCAGGTGTTTCATGTCCAGCCTGTTTGATTGGAGTAAGGTTTCTTCCGACTTCTCATGTATTTATTTCTGGCCCTACTACCACCGAACAGAGTCTTGTAGATGGGAGGTTAGGATTTTTTTCTTCTGTAGCTAGTAGATGAACTCCTTCCTTTGCTGCGTCTACCACCAGTTGTTGCAACGCTTCTCGAAAATGTTGTGTTAGATCTCCACTAGTTGGAGGGACTTGCTGGATCCCTGCCAGGAATATAGGTTGGTTTTCTGTTGTTGCAGCGAGATCCCGTGAGGTACTGCCAACATGGAAGTTATCTGGAGATTTTTAGACATCCCCGGAACTGCTTCTGCTTCCTGCCATAGCTTTTAATCAAGTCACAGGTTCGAGCCTCTTCCTCTAGCACCAATTGTTGACATTGATTTCTGGATTATAACAGACAAGCCAACAAGGATTGGATTTCGGCTGCGATTTCAAAGAGAGAGAGGAGGAGAAAGTAAACAAGACACGAGTTTTTTACGTGGTAAAACTCTGATGATCGGAGAAACGTCCAAGGGTGGTTGAATGATCCACCGAGCCAAAATCCACTATGAATTTATAATTGTTATAAGCTCTCGATCTCTCTTTCTTCTCTCTGTATGTTTCTATGATTGCTATCTATCTCTATTTTTGGCGAGATTATGGGTCTTTTTATATGTTTATAGAGCACTAATCTGCTTTGTACAAGTAATAGATCTTTGTATTTAATTATAATTATTTTCTTGTTTGAAGCTAATTGTCTTCCTTCCTGTTTCGGAGTCTTGTATTGAAATTGAATGGGATTCTAGTAATGCATTCCAATTTGGACTTGTTTCCTTATAAGAGCGTAGTCTTTTTAAAGAAATAAAGTTGTTACCTGATTGGGAACCCCTCCAGCTCAGTATTCTATTCTCTTTGGGATTCTTTCCTGATGGATATCTTCTTGTATTTAATGACATAATCCGTGTGAACTAAGCGCTAGGCTTTTTATTCGATTTTTTTCATATTTATCCCGAGCAAGGATAATACCAGCTGGTCCCGAGTAACATCATTTGAGCCCGAGTAGAAGCGTCATTTAACCAGTCCCGAGTGTCGTTAACTGATCTCGAGTAGTAAATGACGTTGATTAACCCTGATTAGGTTTTATTCAACATCTGCTTACTCTGGGTTTCTCTTCTTTGGCGATGTCTTGTAGGATATTTTCTTAATGCCTATTAAGATATCCACCTGGCAATTTATCCTCTTTATTGATGACGTGCTCAGGCGATAGAATTCACATATGACAATATCGAAACCCTTATTTTAATTTTTCACTCTTCCGTTGTATGGATTTTCCCTTCAGTTATATTCTTGGTATCTAAGTCGTAAGGGATAGAAAGAATAGAACGATTGCATTATCCCAAGCTTCATACATAGATAAAATCTTGTCTAGATTTTCCATGCAAGATTCCAAGAATAGTATGTTACCTTTCAAACATGTAATCAAACTTTCTATGGAACAAGTTCCTAAGAATGAGCATGAAAAGCAATTCATGAGTAGGATTCGATATGCCTCTGCAATGGGGAGTTTCATGTATGCAATGCTCTGCACTAGACCAAATATTTGTTATGTTGTTGGCATAGTTAGCCGGTTTCAGTAGAAACCTGGTTCTGATCACTGGACGGCAGTCAAGCATATTTTCAAGTATCTTAGAAAAATGTAAGATTATATGCTTGTATACTTTGGAGGGGATTTAATTCACATTTGGTATATAGATTCTGATTTCCAAACGGATTCTGACTCCAGAAGATCAACATCAGGATCTGTGTTTATACTTGGAGGAGGGCAGTCATATGGAGGAGTGTCAAGCAATCTTGAATTGCTGATTCCACCACGGAAGCTGAGTAAGTGGCCGCATGCAAAGCTGTTAAAGAGGCTGTCTGGCTCTGCCAATTTTTTATTGACTTGGAAGTGGTTCTTAATGTGAATAAGCAGATCACTATCTATTGTGACAATAGTGAAGCAGTGGCTAATTCGAGAGAACCAGGAAGTCATAAGAGAGGGAAACACATTGAAATGAAGTATCACCTTTTCTAAGGAAATTGTGTTTAAGGGTGACGTGACGATAACCAAGATCGCATCAACAAAAAATCTAATGATCCCTTCACAAAGGCTCTTCCGCAAAGGTGTTTTGTTGGGCACCTAAAGAATATGGGGATAAGAGATATGACACATTTGTTATAGAGCAAGTGGGAGACTGTTAGGATTATGCTTGATAGCAAGAGTGTAATAATGTATTTGACAATCTTTTCGTATTAATAAAGTGATTTCTAGTTTAACAAATCTTATAGCATTAATTGTTTAATTATTATAATTGTCAAAAGTAAATAATCATAAGGTCAAAAGACTATGAGAAAAGAAGAATTGTTCATACATCTTGGTATGTATGAGGTAGACACAATTCTTTTGTTTGTCTTGAATAATATTCACAATATAAGATAAAGGTTGGGAACATTTTGTTAGGTTTTAGATTATGTTGGCATTAATTCCATATCAAAATGACTTTTACTTGTAATGATTTAGTTGTTTAGGTTCATGATGATTCAAGGTTCAAATAAGGAATAACAACTAGTCAAAGCAAGTACAAAGTCTTCAAAGAAAAAAGATTCTATATGGTTCTACAAAGGTATAATAAGACCTTATCTTTCTCTTACAAGGCTTAGGCACACACACACAAATCATACATATGTGTCTGTGCATCATTATGCACCATTTATAACATATTCACACACTTGAAGATGAATGCTCATACATTGGTATAAAAATAGCATGTTTTGGAAAATGCATGATTGGAGACTATCTCCGTGTAGTTTGCGTTCTAGTGTGAAATGTGTTTGTATGTGTCTTAAATCATTCTTGATTGAGTTCCGATCATTTTGCATTCCTGAGTAGATAATATGCTCTAGAACTCTTGCTTTAATCTAAATGACTTTTTCACATGATTTTAACATGTTTTTGGTATATGAGATTTAAACTTGATTATGCATTAATTGATTATATCTTATGATTCAAGTTTTAGATCTATGCATGTATCTATGTTGTAAATTAATGTAGAACGTATTTTACATGATGTAGATGGACTAAACATGCATGATTAACTAGACTACATTTGTTATGTGCATTCATGCATATGTCTAGTATTTTGCATAGAATTTGTTGATCATCTGTTGTGTGCTTGTTTGCATTTTGCATTCATGATCACCTAGATGCATTGTGAGAATGAAGCCTTGACAATGGATGTGAGACCTAAGTTGTTGAGCATGGAAGTCTTGACAAGAGGTGAGAGACCTCGGAATGTCAAGCAAGGCAGTCTTGCCTAGGGTCAGGAGGTTCCGGAAGGGTGAGCAAGAAAGTCTCGCCTATGGTCGTGAGGATCCAGAAGGGTGAGCGAGGACGTCTTGACAAGAGATGTGTGGCCTCAGAATGTTTAGCAAGAGGGTGACATATTCATGAGTAGGGTAGAAGGGTAGTTTCTAGGTGAAAGGGTCACTTGAGAGATTGTACTTTTCTTATCTACTAGTGGATTTTGTTTGCCGGTGGTTGCTAACCCATGGTTGTTTCCTCTTCAAAGGTTTACCATGTTATATTTTGTGTCAACGTTTTTCTGTCCCTATCTCTCTTATATTTGTATTTGTTATTTGAATACTATGGATAGAATTTTTTATGTAAGTTGACTTCCTTACTATAATATCAATTGTGTATGTGTTATGGTTGCTTATTTGTATCACACCTTACATATTTTATAAATTGATTAATTGTCTTTAACTGATATATATTGTGATACAAGCAATCTAGAGGGACAAACTTTTGTTTGTTTCTAAGGGAGTTAAAAAAGGTGTCTAACCTATTCACCCCCCCCTCTAGGTTAGCCATAAGAATTTAACTCTGTTTGTATTTTCACATTTATCTAGTCAAAGTTGTAGATTCTTTTGCTAGGATTTGAGTGGGATCAAATGTGTTATGATGAGTCTAAAATCATCAAAGTGTGATATCTTTGGATAAAAGAATCTAGTGCACTGGGCGTATTGAATAGGACCACAGTGAAATACTTTATCCAGAACCTTTAATGGATAAAAAATTTCACTTGAAGACAATCGGAGAGTCTATCTCAATCCTGAGATAAATGATGGACTTATGGTTGCAAGTGTTATCATTTAAGTTATCAATGAGTACGATTATATAGCATAGTCTATACTCGATAGTTTTGTGGTATTCATTTGTTAATCAATAGCGGACTTCATTTATAAATATCGACATTGTGGCTCTATTTATTAAATTAGAGTGGAATATCACCATATGGATGTTTTGAGGTATTGGATATTAAATATTAATGTTAAGTTTTCAATAGTGTCTACTGAAATATGGCATATGAACAAGTCAAAATATCCAAGTTCAAAATATGGTCATATGAGTAAATATAGTAACTTGGAGAGCTATAGGTGGTTTATGAGCTCTTAACGACTACAGATATTCTCACGAGGATACACTTTCTCAATGAAGATTGTCTAGGGTATGAATGAGAAATATTAACTTATTCTATCTTTATTTAAGAGTTCAATTTTAGTTTTTTAGTGGAATGAACTAAAATTAATAGATCCGACCTAAGTGTATCATTTGTTGATTGTGATTAGGTTATGTCTATTGGAGCGTTAATTTAGATAGCCCGCCAAGATCTCCAATCCACACGAACTTGCATGGATCACTTGATAGATTCTATCGGACCAATTTATGGGTCCATCTAGATTTGTATTAAGGCATGTGGACTTGTTTCTTTTTTGTAAGAATGAGTCTAGTTCACATGTGGACATTTTATTAAAGTTCATTGGATTTAATAAAATAGAAAAATAAAATATTTTTCCCATATTTATATAGCTTGGGTGGCAAGGGACTATGTAATATCCTCATTTATTGTTTATTATTTTATTATTTAATTAAACGGAAATTAATTAATTATTTATTTAATTAAAAATCAAAATCTTTTCCTAGTAGGAGATGGTCTCCTAGAGTCATATTATTGTTGGTAATATGATAAGTATCAAATACTATATTTGATAAGTAGACAAATAATATAAATTTATTTATCTAGTCAAATTAGGAAGTATTTGATTTCTATTAAAACTCTAGTTGACAATTGGTCAAATTAGGAAGCTTTAATATAGTCACAATTTAATTATATTCAATAATTGGTTATTGAATAAATACACTATTTGAGTTGGATTAGGAGCCTTGGTGTGGAAAAGTTTTTTTTTTTTAAAAAAGGATTCTTTGTCACCAAGTAAATCCAACTAGAGATAGGATTCTTGCCCGCCAAGTAAATCCTCTTTAGAAAAGGATTTGAGAACCTATATATATCTCCTTATAAAATCCGGCCAAGGATAATTCCAAGTGAAATTTCGGCAAAGGCTAGGGTTTTTATGAGAGAGAATTCGGCCAAGTGATTGAATTTTGAGAGAATTTTTTTTTGCTTTTGCACTACGCAAAATTTGGTCTACTCATAGATATTTTGTATAAAGTTCGACAAAGGTGACGAGAAAAAGGGGACCGTTTTTATTTTTGATTGTGCACTAGTATCCTTCACATTAAAAGAGTTTTGTGTACAAAAATCGAATCGGGTTCACGCGAGTTTCAATTAAATAGATTGATAATTCACAAGTGACCGAACGTTCTTGGGTTTTCTCTTGGAGGATTAATGTGACTAACAAAAGAAAAAGATTTTGTTTGTTTCCATCCTCATGTATACAATTTAAAGAAAGGGAGCTCACACTCCTAGGCGATTCACGTTTTTGATTGGATTGGAAGATCTTACGGATTCAATTCAACACTAGTTCAATCATCAGGAGATAAAAGGTACAATACTTTTAATTATATGTCAATTAAATGTATACACTCCTAGTTGGTCTTTATTTTTGCACTATAAAGACTAGGGAATTTTCAAATGGTTTCAGAGCAGGTGTCTACAAGCATTTAGGTAGATCTTCTTTATAGTGTTTGTTTTCTTATCTTTGTGATAAATCATGATTAAGGAAGTGTATTCTTTTGTAGTTTCTTTTGTTGAAGGTGAGCCTATGGACTTGGAAGAGCAAAAGATCAAGAATCTCATTCAAGAGAATGAGAGGATCCCTAAGGTCAATAGGTCTCTCAAAAAGAAGTTAGAAAATCATGAACTTTTCTTAATAGAGATTAATGATCTTAAAATCAAAATTTTTAATCTTGATAAAAACTTGAATGATAGTAATGATAGATTAAGAATTTTGAAATAAGAGATTGAGCAAAGAGATGGTTCTCTTGATCGTGCCAAACGAAATGAGAATGTGCTTAGAGGTAAGCTTAATGAGCGTGAGAATCAAGAGAAAGTGTTTAATGACAAAATTAATGAGGCTAAGCAGTTGATTAACAGGATGTTATCTAACTCTAATAAAGTGAAAGCTCTCATTCAGGTTGGAAAACCACCAAGTGAAAAATCTAGTTTAGGATATGTAAATGAAAAATTTACTTCTTTATATAACAAATATACTTTTGTCCATGCTTGTAGCAATTCAAATGTAGGTACATGTAGGGAAAATCCGTGCAACGGAAGCGTGAAAAATTAGAAATTAGGGTTTCAGTATAAATAAAATGTTTCCCTTTTTTAATAAAAAGAACATTAACCCTAGATTAATTGATGTATATAAAAAGAGTCGTACCTTTTTCTCATGACGATTGAACAAGCGCTGAATTGAATCTGTAAGATCTTCCAATCCAATCATGAACGTGAATCACCTAGGATTGTGGGCTCTCTTTCTTTAAATTGTTTACCTGAGGATCGACACAAACAAAACCTTTCTCTTTGTTAGTCACAATAATCCTCCAAGAAGAAAACAAAGAATGTTAGGTCACTTGTGAATTATAAATCAATTTGATTGAAACTCTCGTGAACCTTGATTCGATGTTGTACACAAAACCTTTTAATGTAAAGGCTATTAGTGTACTATCGAAAACTAAACGTTCTTTCTTTCTTTTTTTTTTGCTGAATCTCACACTATTTCTTAGAGTTGATCGAATTTTGTCTAGAGCAAAAACAAAATTTTCTCCCAAAATTTTATGGTAGCTGAATTCTCTCATAAAAATCTTAGCCTTGGTCAAAATTATGTAAGCTATATATATATATATATATATATATATATATATATATATATATATATATATATATATATATATCAAGGCTGAATTCCTATCCCTAAAATATATAGGGTTGGTCAAATTCAACTTATATTTACTTTAGGAGACTTAATCCTTTCCTAAGAAGGATTTACTTGGTGGGCAAGAATCCTATCCTTAGGTGGATTTACTTGGTGACCAAGAATCCTTTTCCAAAAAGAATTCTTTCCTACACCAAGACTCATAATCCAACTCAAATAGTATATTTGTAACCATATTAAAGATTTCTGAAATTGACTAGATAAATAATTTCTTTTATTTATCTACTTATCAAATATAATCTTTAATATTAATTATACTACCAAGAGGAAAGGGTATGCAAGTTGCAAAGATTCATATAAGGATTGAAGCAAGCATCTAGATCAGGGAACATAAGGTTCGATCAAGTAGTGAAAAGTTTTGGAATTATTCAAAACCTTGATGAACCATGTGTATACAAAAGGATTAAAGATGACAAGTTGGTTTTCCTAGTTCTTTACGTTGATGATATACTACTCATCAGAAACGATGTAGGTGTATTGACATTAGTGAAAGAATGGTTAGCAAAATAATTTTATATGAAGGACTTAGGAGAAACAACTTGTATTCTTGGTATCCACGTCATAAGGGATAGAAAGAATAGATCGATTGCATTATATAGATCCTTTCGTCAAGACTTCCAATAAGGAAAGTTGTCTTGACGTACATTTACCAAATCTCTAGGTCTAGAGATGCCGCAATGGATAAGAGTATCCTAATGGATTTAAGCATGACCACATGAGAGAAGGTTTCTTCATAATCGATACATTCCTTCTGTGTATAACCTTTAGCTACCAATCTAGCTTTAAAGGTTTCAACCTTTCTATCCATTCCTCTTTTCCTCTTGTATACCCACTTGCACCCGATGGGTTTTATCCCTTTAGACAAGTCTACAAGAGACCAGACTTTGTTTTTGAACATAGATTCGATTTCGGATTGCATTGCCTTTTGCAAATGACGACAATCAACATCTTCCATTGCTTCTTTGTACATACAGGGATCATCGTAGTTTGGAAGATTCTCTACAGATTCACCTAGACCGACGTATCTCTCAGGTTGTCTACTAACCTTCCCACTATGACGAGGAATGGTAGATTGTTCATCTTGTGTTGATATGGAACTGACAATTGGGATTGGTAGTGAAACCTCTTGTGGAATTGTATCTCTTGAAAGCTCATTCAGGACAATTCTACTTTAGGCACAAAATTATTCATCTAGTCCTCTTCCAAAAATTTAGCATTTGTAGAAACAAATACTTTAAGATCAGAAGGACTATAGAAATTATATCCTTTTGTTCCTTTTGGATACCCCACAAATTTGCATGTTTTGGAATGGGACACCATCTTTTCTTTCTTTCCTTTTAACACATGCTCAGGACATCCAAATATCCTTAAGTGTTGTAAACTAGGCTTTAGCTCGGTCCATAACTCATGCGGTGTTTTAGGAACCGACTTAGATGGTACATCATTTAGAATGTACATTGCAATTTGTAAAGCATATCCCCAAAAAGAATTAGGAAGCGTTGAATAACTCAACATAGACCTAACCATGTCCAAAAGAATTATGTTTCTCCTTTCTGCCACCCCATTTTTCTTAGGTGTACCTGGTGTAGAAATCTGAGAAATTATCCCATTATTAATAAGATATTGCTAAAACTCACCAGATAGATATTCTCCACCACGATCAGACCTCAAGATTTTTATGTGTTTCTCAAGCTGATTTTCTACTTCAGCATTAAATGCTTTGAACATGTCAAAAGCATCCGACTTATATACACGTAACTAAATCTTGAGTAATCATCCGTGAAAGTGATGAAGTACTTATATCCAGCTCTAGCTTGAATGCTCATAGGTCCACACACATTAGTGTGTATGAATCCAAAACATTCGATGGCTCTTATGCCTTTGGTCGTAAACGACATTTTGATCATTTTACCTTCTAAACAAGATTCACAAGTTGGTAGATCATCAACCTTTAAGTAACTTAGAGGTCTGTCACTAACCAATCTTTTAATCCTATTAAGGTTAATATGACCTAGGCGCAAATGCCATAGGTAGGTTTCATCTTTTGATAATTTTACTCTTTTATGATTAGGTTCCATTGATTCCGTGTCTAACAAGTGAGAGATATTTCTATGCAAATAGAATAAACCGTTTTCCAATGTACCTTTGCAAATAATTTTATCATTCTAACTAATAATAAAACCTTTATTAAACGTAACCGAATAACCAAATTTATTTAAGCAAAAAACAGAAATTAAATTATTTTTGAATTGAGGTACATAATAAACGTCTATTAAATCTAATTGTTTATAAGAATCTAAACTAATTCTAATATATCCCACTAAACTAGCAGATACCAACGCTCCATTGCCTAAATGCAAGTTGAATTCGTTCTCATTAAGCCTTCTCCTTTCCTTGAACCCCTTCATCCTTCTTTTCATGAGACTTTGGGCAATTTCGTTTCCAATGTCCCTTTTCACCACAAAGGAAACATTTCCCTTTGATCTTGGTTACTTTCTTTGTCTCCTTCTTGGTAGGTCCTAGTTACTTTGTCTTCTGTTGTTTCTTGACCTTCTTACGGGTCTCAACAGTAGCAACTTTACCTACGGTATAAATCTCTGAACCATTGCCTTTCACAAGGATTTTCTCAACGCTTTGAACATGTTGCATCAGGCCTTGCCAGGTGTGTTCCTTATTATTCAAGGTGTAGTCCAACTTGAATTGATCAAAGGAATCTGATTGTGAGTTCACAATCATGTCAATTTTGGTCTCACCATCTATCTCAGCACCATTTTGTTCAGTAATGTTGATATATGCTATGACTTTCATCATGTGATCTTTCACACCTTGTCCAGGTTTCATCCTAAGATTCATAAAAGCAGTTACTACCTCTCCATTAGTCATCCTAGACCTCATAGCAAACATCTCCTCTAGAGACATCATTATATCGATAGCAGTCTCTATTCCTTCATGTTGCTATTGCAACAAGTCGGAGATGGTGGCCATAATGTAACATTTAGCCATCTCCTCTGAAGATTCCCATTGATACTCATCTCTTTGCTCCTAAGTAGATTCATTAGTAGGAATAGGTGGTTTAGGATTGCAGAGAATGAACTTATGCTTTTTGGATTGCAATAAAAGTCTAATTTTCCTTTTCCATGTGACAAAATTATCACCAGTTAAAAGTATTGTCTTTTAGGATGTTAATTAGAGATGGGGTCAAGACTTTATAATAATAACAAAAATTATATAAGTAAATAATCATGATAAAGCATTTTTGAATATTTATCTTGAATTATAAATAATTGAATCGTAAAATTCAAAGGTGATCCAACACCCATAAATGTCAGACCTCCTTTGGGAGTTCACAACATTTACTAGTTGGACTAGGTCCCACCTAATTGTACACATAACAACAAACATTTTCAATTTTAGCCTTGCAATTTTATTAACAAGAACTCTTGGGAGGATATTATTAAAATTACATTGAGTGTGTTACCAAGTTATTGACCTTCAATATAATCCCTCACGAATATCCCTCCTTTGGGAGTAGATGTTGTTTGGGCCAATTGTCTAGTCTATCCTTGTACGGAAGTACTTGCTAAATTCAATTCATGAATACCCCTTGGGGGGTTATTACACGAAATATAAAGCTCAACTAAACTTGGAGGCCGTAGGTGTTCAAAAAAACCTTATCCCAAACAAATTGTTTAATGTGTGTGATCAAATTCCACAGAATGATTTACCAAGTTATCTAGATGCCAATTAGTTACCTAAATCATTCAATGCATGTTCATACCGAAAGAGATATATGAGTGGCACTCTTATTCTATATGACATGTTATCAAACAATGACAAATATTACAATATTTACAAAAATATAAATAGCTACAATTTTTGTCCATCCTAGAAAGGCAAGTAAATTACATGTCTTGGAATACAAAAACTCCTTTCTTGGTGAACAAGTCTTCACGCAACATTCGTCGTTTGGACTCCCTCGATTGCCTCCCATGGGCGTGCATACCCTTGGCCCCATCCAATAGGCGTGCGCATGTTACAACCCTATAAAGGGCTGCCATGCACAGCCCATGCCACAACAAACGTGGCCGTGTGCTCTTCTCACGCACGTTTGTTGCTAAGGTTCGCATGGTCCAAAACTTGCTCCGGTTGCTCCCAATTCTTCAAACCTTCGAGTCTTCGATACTTGAATGTATTTTAGAAGAATTTTAAAAAAAAAAAATACTGCAGTTTTTTTATTACAATATAGTGCAGTATTTTTATTACAATAGTAAAATAAATAAAAATTTAGCAACTACCAAGAAGGAAATTATGGCAATGATAGGCCAACCTTCTTGTTATAATCCAAAAACAAAATACTTTGAAATTCTAGGACCAAAATTGAGCAATAACAAACCATATATAAAACATATAAATATCCATACATTCCAATGTGAATATATATATGCGAATACCTAGAGTGTCATCTCTTTCTAGAACATGCATATATACAATAAAAAGAAAAAGATTCACATACACATAAATCAATTAATCAAGGGTACAACCAGGCTCTGATACCAATTGTAGGAAAAATCCACAGAACAAAAGCGTAAAAAATTAGAAATTAGGGTTTCGATATAAATAAAAGTTTTCCCTTTTTAATAACAAGAACCTTAACCCTAGATTAAATGATATATATAAAAAGAGTCACACCTTTTTCTCTTGACGATTGAACAAGCACCGAATTGAATCCGTAAGATCTTCTAATCCAATCTCGAACGTGAATCATCTAGGAGTGTGGGATTCCTTTCTTTAAATTGTATACCTGAGGATGGAAACCAACAAATATTTCTTTTTGTTAGTCACAATAATCCACCAAGAAGAAAACAAAAAACGTTAGGTCACTTGTGAATTATCAATCAATTTGATTGAAACTCGCGTGAACCTTGATTCGACGTTGTACACAAAACTTTTTAATGTAAAGGCTACCAGTGTACTAACGAAAACTAAATGTTCTTTCTTCCATTTCTTCTTTGCCGAAACTCACACTATTTTTCAAAGTTGATCGAATTTTGTCAAGAGCAAAAACAAATTTTTCTCCCAAAATTCTATGGTAGTCGAATTCTCTAAAAAAATTCTTAGCCTTGGCTGAATTTATGTATGCCATATATATATATATATATATATATGTATGTATGTATATGTATATATATCATGGCCGAATTCCTATCCCTAAAATTTATAGGGTTGGCCGAATTCAACTTATATTTAATTTAGGAGACTTAATCCATTCCTTATAAGGATTTACTTGGTGGGCAAGAATCCTATCCTTAGGTGGATTTACTTGGCGACCAAGAATCTTTTTCCAAAATAAATTCTTTCTTATACCAAGACTCCTAATCCAACTCAAATAGTGTATTTGTAACCATATTAAAGATTTCCTAATTTGACTAGATAAATAATTCCTTTTATTTATCTGCTTATCAAATATAATCTTTAATATTAATTATACTGCCAACAATAGTATAATATTAGGAGACCATCTCCTACTAGGAAAAAGATTTTGACTTTTAATTAAATAGTTATTTAATTACCAAATTAATTAATTTCCACTTAATTAAATCATAAAATTAAAAACAATATATCAAGCTATTTTATATAGCCTTGCCGCCCAACACATATACATGTGCCAGTATATTTTTTTTCTTATTTTGTTAAATCCATTGAACCTTAATAAAAAGTCTACATGTGAACTAGACCCTTTCTTACAAAAAGAAAAAAGTCATCATGCCTTAATAAAATTCTAGATGGACCCCTAAATTGGTTCGTAAAATATATCAAGTGATCCATGCAAGTTCATTGGATTGGGGATCTTGGCGGGCTATCAAAATTTAAGCCTCCAATAGACACAACCAAATCATAATCAACAAATGATTCACTTACGTCCGATCTATTAATTTCAGTTCATTCAACTAACGAACTAAAATTGCACACTTAAAAAAAGATAGAATAAGTTAATATTTCTTACTCATACCTCAAACAACCTTATTAGAGAAAGTGCATCCTCGTGAAGAATATCAGTAATCGCCAAGAGCTTATAGACCGCCTATAGCTCTCCAAGTTACCATATTTACTCATATGACCACATGTTGAACTTGGATATTTGGACTTGTCCAGAAATCATGTTTCAATAGACACTATGAAAACTTAACGTTAAGATTTAATATCCAATACCTCAAAACATCAATATGATAATATTATACTCTCATTTAATAAATGGAGCCACGATGTCCATATCTATAAATGAAGTCCTCTATCGATTAACAAATGAATTCCACCGAACTATCTATGATAGACTATGCTATATAATCGTACTCATTGATAGCTCAAATGGTAACACTTGTAACCATAAGTCCATCATTTATCCCAAGATTGAGATAGACTCTCCGATTGTCTTCAAGTGAAAACTTTTATCCATTGACGGTTCTATATAAATTATTTCACTGTGTTCCAATTCAATGCACCCAATGCACTATATTCTTTTTCCCAAAGACACCACACTTTGATGATTTTAAACTCATCATAACACATTTGATCCCACTCAAATGCTAGCAAAAAAATCAACAACTTTGACAAGATAAAGGCGCCCAACCTTTATCTTAAGTTGTGAATATTATTTAAGACTAACTAAAGAATTGTTTCTACCTCATATACATCTAGATGTATGAACAATTCTTATTTTCTCATAGTCTTTTGACCTTATGATTATTTACTTTTGACAATTATAATAATTAAACTATAAATGCTATAAGATTTGTTAAACTAGAAATAAATTTTTTAATATGAAAAGATTGTCAAATACATTATTATACTCTTGCTATTGAGCATAATCTCAATAGTACACTCTCTAACAGCAAAGCCATGGATGCTACTGGAAGTGCCTCCACATCAACAATAAAGGTTAAGGAAAAGACTCAACAAGGCTAAAGACAACGTGAATCTTCACCAAATGCAAAATGCAAGGCATCATGTGTTACATACCAAAGAGGTGAAAGTGTGAGAGGACAAAATAAGTTGAATGTAAGACCTAGATGTTTTGCTTATATTCATACATATTTGTCATTACTGCAACATGGTTGGGCATGTAAGACCTAGACGTTTTGCTTATATTTGCAAGTGTAAATTTGATAATGATTTGCATGATAAGTGATTGATAAAAGGTCCTAGGCAATAATCAATGTATGGACTTAGACCTAGACCTAAAAAAATCTTTGAAACGCATGTTGAGAATAAAGTTGTTGATGATTTGGTTGTTAAATCTTGTGTTGCATCTCATTCTACTATGCGTAAGAAATTTGGTAATGTTTTATTTGATTTGTTTGAAAATATGACTAATGGAGTCAAAATGCATAACAACAAGTCAAAGTAGGTAAATAAAAGTAAGAATGAGAAACTTTTTAAGAAAGTATGGTTAGAAATGACACTTAACATTATCTTGATGCACAATAAGCTCTTGGAGCTAACTCATCCTACTTTTAGTACCTAGATAGTGTTGAAACCTCATTCAATGGTAACACAACAGAAATAGGTTTTAAATTTTTTCATAAAGATCATAAACGATTTCAGACTAGTGAACTTGGGATCGTAATTTTTCTGAACTTATAAATGTAAAATTATTTGAATAATATAGTATATATATGCACAGAAAATTGAAATGAATACAATCAGAAGAAGATGTTAGAACCTTACCAACATTTGTAGGCACTTTCACTTCTTGCAATGCTTCTGGTCTGTACCACTCAATTTTACTCGCTATATCCCGGGACCAGTAACTACTTGTGGGCACGTCACGGACTAAAGAACTTGAGTAGATGATGCAGAGAAAAACTAAAGAAACTATTTCTTCAAAATCAAAACCAACTAAATCAATTATAGTTGAAAAACATTGTCTTATATTTTTTTGCTTTTGTTTCAAAGTGCTCGATGCGCAAAAGAAAAATATTTGTTGTGCAAATCTTTTCACTCTTTGATATCTCATGCACACAATGTCAAGCCACTAATAGAAACTGATGCATTGAATGTATATCGGCATTCTCTTTAGTCTCAACGCATGCAAATCAATTATATGACATTTAAGAGAGTTAACAACTTATCTTGTATAACTTTATACACTTCAATTGCATCAAATGCAATTCAAAAAGACCTGATCAGTTTTTGGTTTCTTTTGTGTGTATTGATCTCAATTTATGCGTTTTTTTTTCTCTTTTTGATTATTAGTTGATTTTTGATCAGTTTTAAGGAAATCAATATATATAAAATATATATTTTATCATTTAAAAACTAGTCATATCTATTTTGATTTTTGAAATCTTTTAAATGATATCTCATATCTTTACAAGATAATTAAATATTTGATTTTTAATTTCAACATTTAAAATTCAATTTCAAACATTTAGTTTAATAAAATAAAATAATCATATTATCTTATTCTATTTAAAATAAAATATCAAGTAACACCTTGATTAATAACATAATTAAATAATCTTATTATTTAATTTATTTAACCATCATTATTCATTAATTAAATAATCTCATTATCAAGTAATTCATGCATAAATACATGTCAGTTTCGTAACACTATTAATTGGACAATCTAATTAATTAACCGTGACCATTGTTACCTAAATCGATTGGGTTAGTAAGAAGACCTAATGGACCCACAGTATTTACAGCTCTAATAATTCTCGAAATCATTAAATAAACTCGTTAATTAATATTCCTTGATTATTAACTCATTAACTCTAGTGTTATTCTAGTAAAAACTCGAAGTTGCACTCTCTCAACTGCGTACACTTTTACACAGACCTATACAACTTAGTGTCTATCGATATAGTTATTACACATGGTGTGATCCTCCACAGTAGTTCATAATTACAGTTGGGTCATAATGTCCATTATACCGCTCTAATTACATATAGTCTTTAAGTACCGTTGATTCTCTAATGGATAATAAATCCTATTTCCTCACAAAATTAGGAGAGCGCTCATATTGTCCAAGCCCCGAATCAACCCTTAAGGGAACTACCATATAATTATCACGAGAAAGAATGGATTCCACTATTGTGCATAAACCATCTTAGCCACAAGCCAAACCGTAATCCTAACATACGGAGCATATTGATCAGCGACTGCATCCGACCTCACCTATGGTATATCGAAGACCACGATCTAACATGAAGGAGTCGATAAGACACTCAGGATTAAGAACACCTACCTATAGCCATCATTAGTTGATATATACGAATCTAAGAAGTTCAACTTGAAATGTTGAACCCAAAATGAGGCCAGCTTGTGCTTGATTGGTAGAACTGCCTCTACCCTAAAAGTTAAAAAGCAAGGCATTTCCCCGGTCGTGATTCTCCTGGTGGTCCAATAGGCTTAGAGTTCCTCGGGAAGATCTTCTGCCCACTTACCTTTTTTATGTTGTTGTTTCTTCTTCATGAGCTTTTCAATAGTTCTGTTCGTATGTTCTGCTAGGCCATTTGTTTGGGAAGGAGCTATATGTAAAGTTCTTATTTAGTGATTGGCTTATTTTGTGAACAATCCACATGTTAGGGTTTTTTATGTAATGGTATCTTAGGCTCTCAAGACCTCAAGAGAAGAAGCACCAAATGTAAAATTCTAAGTGCTTGCTTGCTTTGAAGAGATAGTTGCACACACTCACATCTCATGCATAATTCTTGTTAATATATGTTGTGTGTTTAAATATGTGCTTTTATGATTTGATAACTCTTCTTGCATGTTTATTTTGATCACATCTTTGCATTTGAAATGAAATTCACTATGTGTTGCTCTTACACACACAAACACATTATTCTAGCATTTGAATTATATTTGACTTGGTATGCTTATGTGCTTCATTGTCTTACCTTGTTTTCATTATGTGTTTTGGTGTGGTAGATTTTTCAAGTTGAAAAATCCATAACAAGGCAATGCGTGCGTCTATGTGCGGGTACCTTACCCACGCACTACCCGTGTAGTGAGAAGATTGAAAATTCAATCTCTCGGTGTTAGGATTATGTGTGGACACTTGTGCGGGTCTGGACACACGTAGTCCCGTACATTTCACTGGGTGAGATTTTCATATCTCTAGTTGAGGCCAATGCGGGGCATAATATGAGTGTATGGGGGTCACTGAGTGGGTCTGGACCCGCACATTACGCTGATCTGGCAGATTTTAATAAAATGACAACCCATCATTTTTGTCCCATATAAATATGTCTCTTTATATTCAGGTCATTTTGGTGAGTTCCATTTTTCATTCTTTTCTCTTTGAACATCATTCAAGAGAGAATATCTTCCAATAACTCATCTTTATACACTCAAAGCTTTTCCTTTGATCTTAAAAATATCATCTTGCATCATCCAAGACTATTTAGAGTGCATCCATACATAGTTAAGCATTATCACATCTTGTCCGGTAAGTTTCTCACTATTTTCATATAAGTTAAGTGTTTGCCTTACCAAGCCATCTCTTTTATGATGTGTATGCTCTTAGAATATAATCTAGATACAAATAGAGATTGTTTGTGATGACATTATTGAGTGTTGTATTGTGATAGCTTCATAGGATTGTTTGATCTATGTTTAGCTAAGCTTTATGAAACATGTCATTTAGTTCTTGATATCTAGGATTGTTTTAAATGTTATTTTATTTTCCTTGACAAGCATATAAGGTTCCCTAGCCTTGCTTGTTCTTTGAATATCTTTATATATATTCACATAAGCCATTTTATCTCTTCACTGAGATGTAAGTCTTGTGTTGCTTCTGGGAGTAGGTTGCTTCAAGCACAAGCAAATTGGACTAGGTTCACTCATATTGGGTTATTGTGAACCAAAGTCATCAACTTGGTGACCCTTATTCGGATAGGAAGATCAAGCAAAAGATTATGAGATCTCTACCTGATAGATTTGAATATAAGGTAACGACTTTAGAAGGTGCTTACAAGGATATGAAGCCGAGTGAGATGATTAGGAGGCTTCTAGCTTATGAATCTAAGAAGTTTCCTACCTCCACACCTCCTAATAAGAAAAAGGGAATTGCTTTGAAAGCCTCCAAAGATGAGAAAGAGGATACATATGACTCGGATGATGAAATGGCCTTATTGATGAGAAAGTTCAAGAAGTTCTACAAATCCGAGCAGAAAGGTTTCAGATCCAATGGCCAAGACTTAAAGAAAAAGACTCCCTTCAAAAAGCTTAAGCCTAGGTAAGAAAAGATCGAAAAGAAAGGAGTCTGATGCTACGAATGTGGTGGGATAGGTTACTTTGCCCCTGAATGTACCAATCACAATGTCAAGAAAAAGGGAAAAGTGATGGCCACCATATGGAGTGGAAGTGATAATTCCGATGGAGGAGATGAGTCTTTAGAGGATGAAGAACTCATGGCTAACTTCATAGCCTTTGAATCTTCTCACAAGAGCAAAGATGGCAGTGAAGAAGAGGAAAATGAGTCAAGTGATGATAGATCTTCATCACAATCCATAAATGGAAGTATGGATAGAATGGATCTCAAAGACTATATCGTAAAGTTTGAGAGTTTGAGGTTAAAGAACAAGAAAGAGATTAGGAGATTAAAAGAAGAAAACCTAGAGCTCTCAACTCAAGTTGACCAACTAAATGTAGAATTGGTGAGAACCATGGAGAGTGAATATAAGCTAAGAAAAGAGTTAGATCTCATGGACTTATTTTCTTGGAGAAAAATTTGAAGAAAGAGCTTGAAGATGCTAGAGAGTTAGAAAGGAGTTAGACTTATCTAAGAAGAGTGAAGAAGAGTTGAAGAAAGAGCTTAAAGATGCTAGAGAGTTGATGGCCAAGATGAACTCTAGCACTAAATATATTGACCACATGTTAGATGTTGGAAAGAGGCCAAGTGACAAAAAGAGGCTTGGGTTTGAAGATGATAAGATGTCCTCTACTCCAAGCAAGACCATATTTGTTAAGAGCATGAACCTCAAGGAGTCTTCTCTTCATCAATCACCAAGAAAGAAACTTGACCCAGGAAAGTGTTCAAGAAGTGCTCAAGTGAAGGTGGCACCAAGAAGCCTACCTCAAGCTCATCCTACAAGAACTCCTCAATCTAACTTCCCTCATGCAAGCTCATAAAGTTAAGAAACCTATCATGCAAGCTCAACCAAGGAAGCAATCAAGTCATGTTCAACAACAAAGAATGAGAGATCCTTAACAACAACCAAGACAACCACAAAGACATGGGAAGGATCCAATGCATTCTTAAGGTTATGGTATGATTCCTAACTTCATTCCTACATGTCATTTTTATGGTATTGATGGTCATATTAGATCAAATTGCTTTAGATATATTAAATTTTGTAGAATAAAAGCATGACAGAGAAGAAAAAGGCTAAAGCCAAGATGCATGTCACTAGAAAAAATGAATCACTTTTGCATGATCCTAGGACATCTAGAGCCCATGTACCATTGACAAGTAGGAAAGAAAATGTTTCACCTAGGTGAATTAGAAGAGATGAACACTTTTGCCATGTTGCACAAATTGCCTTGAAAGTCAATTCCTCTAATTTTTTATATTTAGATAGTGGGTGCTCTAGGCACATGATGGGTGATAAGAGTTTCTTTGAGACTCTTGTCATGGAGGATGAAGGTAATGTCACGTTAGGTGATGGATCCAAGAAGAAAGTTAAGGGGAAAGGAACCATTTCAATTCCCGGATTAACCTCATTGTCCAATGCTTTGTATATTGATAGCCATAAAGCCAATTTAATAAGCATTTCACATCTTAGTGATGAAGGACTTTCCGTCTTGTTTAGCAAAAATGATTGCTCTATTCTATTGCCCAATGGACAAACCTTGTTAAAAGGTATGAGATCTAGCGACAATTGCTATTGTCTTGAAGCTAGAGTAGTCTCTTACAATGTGTCCAAGGATGAGCATATTGAGTTGTGGCATAAAAGACTTGGCCACATGAACTATCAGGATTTACGAATCTTAGATAGGTTCAATGTTGTGTGAGGCCTGGCCAAGCTTGGGAAGAAAGTCAATGGGGTTTGTAGACCTAGCTAACAAGGGAAACAAACCAGGGGCATGGACAAAAAGGGCAAGTATCTCTCTACCAAGGAGATTCTAGAGCTTCTTCACATGGATCTTATGGGTCCCATGGAAACCGAGAGTTTAGGTGGAAAGAGATACATTTTTGTTTGTGTAGATGATTTCTCTAGGTATACATGGACTTATTTTCTTAGAGAAATATCTGAAACTTTTGACAAGTTTAAAATGCTTTGTAATAAAATTCAAAATGAAATGAACTTAAACATTAAAAGCATTAAACGGATTAGGAGTGACCATGGGAAGGAGTTTGATAATGCACATTTTGAAAACTATTGCAATAGTCTAGGCATTTTTCATAAGTTTTTGGCTCTAGGACACCTTAACAAAATGGAGTTGTTGAGAGGAAAAATAGGGTTCTTCAAAAGATGGCCTGTGTGATGTTGCTTAGCAACAATGTCCCTATGAACCATTGGGCCGAAGCCGTCAATACGATGTGCTATATAGGAAATGGAGTGTTTCTAAGGCACTACACTAGGTAAACCTCCTATGAGTTATGGAAGGGTAGAAGGCCAAATATTAGCTACTATCACACCATTGGAAGCAAATGCTACATTTTAAATGACCGAGATCAACTTGGAAAATTTGATGCTAAGAGTGATGAGGGTATTTTTATTGGCTATGCCTTGAATTGTAGAGCCTATAAAGTTTTCAATTTGAAGACTCGAACCATCATGGAATCGTCTAATGTTGTCATTGATGATAAAAGGCTCAAGTCTAATGACCATGAGGAGGAGGTAGATATAGTTGATGACTCTCCCTTGGAAAAGGTTGTGGAGATTCCTAGTGATGGAAAGTCTAATTTTGATGATGAAATCACACAACCTATTGATAGAGTTCCTCACTTGAACTCTAATGAACCCGTTATATGGGTTAAGAAACTCCATGATAAAGATGATATCATTAGAGAGGTTAATGAGGGTGTTAAGACTAGGCGTCAAATGGCTAATCTAATTAGCTACACCTCTCAAATAGAACCCAAGAAGGCTGATGAAGCCTTAAAGGATGAATTTTAGGTTCTTGCTTTGCAAGAATAGCTTAACCAATTCGAAAGGAATGAGGTTTGGACTCTAGCTCCTAGGCCTAAGAACACTAATGTGATAAGCACCAAGCTAGTCTATAGGAACAAATCCGATGAGGATGGCAACATTGTGCAAAACAAGGCTAGGCTTATAGCACAGCTTATAGCACAAGGGTACTCTCAAATTGAGGGTATTGACTTTGAGGAGACATTTGCTCCCGTTGCCCGGTTAGAGTCCATTAGGCTTCTTTTATCCATCTCTTGTTTGCACAAGTTCAAGTTGCATCAAATGGATGTTAAGAGTTCTTTCTTTAATGGCTTCTTGTAAGATGAAGTGTTTGTTGAGCAACCCTCTGGGTTTGTGGATCCTCTCCACCCCAATCATGCCTATCACCTCAAGAAGGCTTTATATGGGATGAAACAAGCACCAAGGGCTTGGTATGAGTGCCTCACTCAATTTCTTATTGACAATGGGTAGTGTTAACAAGACTCTATTCATCAAGAAAAATAAAAATAACCCTTTTATAGCTCAAATCTATGTTGATGATATAGTTTTTGGCTCCACCATCAACACCAAAGTCCAACAATTTATCGATTTCATGTCTCATGAGTTTGAAATGAGCCTTATTGGTGAGCTAAGTTACTTTCTAGGTTTACAAATTAAGCAAACGGATGGTGGGATCTTTATATCCCAAGCTAAATATGACAAAAATCTAGTGAAGAAATTTGGCCTTGAAAATGCCAAACATTATGATACACTCGTGAGTACCACTTTGAAGCTAAGCAAGGATGCTAGTAGTAAAAGTGTGGATCAAACTTTGTATCGTGGCAAGATTGGAAGCTTACTCTATTAGACCGCAAGTAGGCCTGATATCTCTTTTAGTGTGGGTGTGTTTGCTAGGTACTAATCGGATCCTAAGGAGTCTCATCTCTCTTCCGTTAAGAGAATCATTCGCTATGTGAATGGGACATCAATTTATGGGATTTGGTACTCTTTTGACACTAATGCTAGTCTTGTAGGCTTTCGTGATGCGGATTGGACAGGAAATTATGATGATAGGAAAAGTACATCAGGTGGTTGCTTTTTCCTTGGGAACAACCTAGTCTCTTTGTTTAACAAGAAGCAAAATTCAATTTCCTTGTCTATGGTCGAGGCCGAATACATAGCCGTGGGGAGTGGCTGCACACAACTCATTTGGATGAAGCAAATGCTAGTCGACTATGGATTCAATCAAGGTACTCTTGCTTTTTTTTTGATAACATGAGTGCTATTAATATTTTCAAGAATCCGGTTCAACAGAACTAAGCATATTGAAATCTGCAATCATTTCATTAGAGAACTAATTGAGAATAAATGTACTGTACTTGAGCATGTAAGTACTATTGATCAGCTAGCGAATCTATTTACTAAGCCTTTAGATGCTACTCGATTCAAAACTCTTAGTAGATCTATTGGGATTTGTCTTATGGAGTGATGAGTTTTTATATTTGACCCCATTTGGAGAACTCAAGCTAAAAGATATATTGTATACTTGTTGCATGCAAAATTTGGAAATTTTTGTTCTTCTTTATTAATTGCTTGAGTATCTTGGTTGCACTTATATCATATTATATTATATTTTCTTTAATAAGTGTGAACTCTGCTTTGATTACAATCCATGTCATATTTATGTTCAAACATGCATTTTTGGACTAGGAGATCTACATAGGAAGTACATGTTGAATGACCTATAGTTATCTCCATGACATGATGATTCTTTAATGACATGAAAATGAAAACTGAAATAGCATGAATTGATAATTGCATTTGTTAAATGCAAAACAATGTGTGAAAATGTTAGTGAGACTCAAATGGTTAATCATTGTCTCTCTTTCTTTATTAGTTGAACATGGCTACCATCATACGGGTATCTTACCTGGAAAAATCAAATAGGGTGCAAAGTCGCTCATGTCATGTTTTACTTATAAAGTTGGATATAGTGCTCTTAAAACTTGACACATATGAAAACTCTATATCCCTGCTTCTCTCATGACAAATGGTGAAATTGGTTTGAAATTTATTGGAAACCTTTGTTATTTACTTTGCCAAATACCATTGTTTTGGACTTGAATGCAACATGTCTTGTATGCAAAGCATTTTTGATTCACACATTCTCTTAAAATAAATCTCCTTGTTTCTCTCCTAGTAATCGAGTTGCATAAATGTGGCGTACATGAATATTTAAATATCTTGTATGCTCCTTTCTCTCCTTGCCTTGAATTACCCGGTTAGGGACTACTCCTTTGCCTATATCATGACAAAAAGGGGGAGTTGCATATGGTTTAAGGGGGAACTTGGTATGGGGGAGTAGTATATGTTGGGGAGATTACATTTACGGGGAGTAACCCTTTGAGGAGGAGCAATGCATTCATATACATTGCATGATGCTGTTCTTGTTTTCCTAAATGTAAATTCTTTTTATTTTCACTTGATCATCTCATATACACTTTGTTTGGAAAGTGTATTTGTTTTTGTCTTGTGTGTAGGGCTGATAATTCTACAAGAGATTGAAGATTGAGAAGAATGGAAGTTTTTTTTATGTCTCTTGGTAATGTATAAAATCTTCCCGGTGCTTTATTTGTTCTTTTGTGAGGATCAATGTGAGTGGTAGTTTTGTCATGAAATAGCCAAAGAGGGAGATTGTAAAGTCCTTATTTATTGATAGGTTTATTTCGTGAACAATCCACATGTTGGGGTTTTTTATGTAAGGGTAACTTAGGCTCTCAAGACCTCAAGAGAAGAAGCATCAGAAATATAATTCTAAGTGCTTGCTTGCTTTGAAGAGATAGTTGCACACACTCACATCTCATGTACAATTCTTGTTAATATATATTGTGTGTTTATATATGTGCTTTTATGATTTGATAACTCTTCTTACATGTTTATTTTGATCACATCTTTGCATTTGAAATGACATGCATTATGTGTTGCATTATTCTTGATTGGGAGATTATCTGGAAAGGCACACCTTTGGGAATGGTCTGCCCCCTATTAGCATCTGCCTTGGCTAGGATGTCTGCTTGATAATTCTCTTGGTGAGGGATTTGTTCTACCTTGAACCTTGTAAACCGGGCTTTTAGCTACATGACCAATCTGAAATAAACTATTATATTGTCACCCTTTGCTTGGTACAACCTGGTTACCTAACTACCGACGAGTTGGGAGTTGCTCTTCACGTAAAGGTAGTTTGCTCTGAGTTAAACAACTACTCTTATCCTAGCTAGGAGGCCTCAAAATCTGATTCGTTGTTGATGAACTTGAACTCAAATCTGAATCAATGGCAGCATTTAATCTTTTCTGGATCAATTTGGAAGATGCCTGCTCGGCTAGATGCTCTATCAGTATAGAGGATCCAGGGCTCCTGATTAGCTGACTAATACCCGATTTCTTGACCATTCTAACCGATTGAGTCCGAGTTTATGGCGGTACCAATATTAGGAAGGGTTGAGAACTCAGCAATAAAATCTGTTAGGTATTCATCACCTTGTACTTAATGTCAAACTCAGTGAGTTCAAAAGATTGGAGTAATAACCTCCCGGATATGTCAAGCCTTTGTAAGAACTAGCAGAGAGGTTGATCGGTTACTACCGTTCTGATATGTGCCTGGAAATAAGGCAGAGCTTCCTCGCCAAGGTCACCAAGGAAAAAGCTAGCTTCTCTAGGGGAGTGTAATTTTTCTCTAGCTTGGTCAATGTATGGCTCACGTAGTAGATAGGCCGTTAAACCCCATCTCCACATTCTTTAACCAAGGCTCCATTCTCTGCCATCTCAGACATAGTTAGATAGATCCGCAACTCCTCTCTAGGTTCCAGATTAACTAGTAGCGACAGGCTAGCTAGATACTTCTTTAATGCCTGGAAGGCCTGCTCATCGTCCTGGTCTCATTTCAAGTTTTTTCCTTGTATAATTTCTTGAAAAAAAGACGTGGCACTCGTAGGTAGATCGTGATATGAAGTGATTGAGCGTTACTACTCAATCGATTAATCCATGTATCTATTTGAAGAAGTTAAGGGACTTTAGGTTCAGGATTTCTCTAATCTTCTTGGGGTTCACCTCAATGCCCCTCTCATGGACCATGAATCCTAGAAAGTTCCCTATAGTTACACCGAAGGTGCACTTGGTAAGGTTCAACCTTATCTGATTATCTCTGATGATTTGGAAAGTTCAGCAGAGTTGGTAGCGGTGCTGGTTAGCCTCTTGCAACTAAGTGATCATGTCGTCTATATATACTTCCATCGTCTTCCTTATCTCAATCTTGAACAAACGGTTGACTAGTTACTGGTAGGTGGCTCTAGCATTCTTGAGACGAAAGGTATCACATTATTGTAGTAAATGGCCTGTCCAGTGTTGAAACTAGTCTTGTCTTGGTTTACGGGGTGCATCATGATTTGATTATACCTCGAGAATGCATCCATGAAGCTTAAGAACTTGTTCCATGCTATGGATTCTACCAACTGACCGATCTTCGGCAGTGGGAAACTATCTTTTAGACATGCACCACTTTTCATAGGCTTTGGTGACCAAGAACACGTTAACGATCCACTTCGGGTATCGGGATTCCCAGATGAACCCTGGCTTTTAGTAGTTTGTCAAACTCTTTCTGTAAAGTAGCATTTCTCTCGGGATTAAAAGGTCACCTCTTCTATTTAACAGGCTTGAAAGCCGGGTCAACTGCTAACCAATGATTTGCCAAGGAAATTGGAATTCCTGGCATCTCAGCATGGCTCACACGAAGATGTCACTATAGTCGCGAAGAAGCTAGATCAATCCTTCCTTCATCCCCGCTTCCGGCAGGGCTCCGACCTTAACTACCTTGGAAGGGTCATCCTCCATGACTGGTATTTCTTCTGACGTATCAACTGGGTGGCCACCACCAACCCACCTTTTGTCTTTAACAATCAGTTCTTCTGGCAAGATCTCTGACTCGGGCTCCTCTGCTGTTACCCTAGCATCCCTTGTATTTTTTGGGGTATTGAGATCCTCCTCTGATGGCATATGCTCTTGTATAATTGATATTTGTGAAAACTATTTGGCTAAGTCCAAAGGGTTAGTCGATACAGTGTAGCATTTACGAGCTGCCTGTCGGTCACGACGTACCTCACCTACCTCATTTCCTATCAAAAACTTCAGGATGTTATGGTAGATGGATAAGACCACTTTGAGAGTCAATAGGAAAGGCCTCACGAGGACAGTGTTATAGGCTGGCGGGGTATCCACTTCCACGAAGTCAATCATTAGGTTCTGCTGGATATGTGCAATCCTCCCGATGATAACCGATAGAATTTTGGATCCCACTGGTACAATTGAGTTCCCAGTAAAGCCATATAAGGGGTGGCGTTTCTAGGGTGTCCTAGAAAAGGATGTCCACATTGATACATGTATCAATCAACACGTGGTAGACCAGGCAATTGGTGATCTGTACCATGACATGCAGGGAAAAACGGTTTAGAAACGCAGCGCAAGAGCGAGAAAAACAAGATTAGGGTTTGCGTATAAATAAAAAAAATTCCATTTTATGCAACTAGAACCTTAACCCTAGATTAATTGATGTATATAAAAGCATCGTACCTTTTTCGCGTGACGATTGAACAAGCGCCGAATTGATTCCGCAAGATTTTCCAATCCAATCAAGATCGTGAATCACCTATGAGTGTGGGCTCCCTTTCCTTAAATTGTATTCCTGAGGATGGAGACAAATCAAATATCTTTTCTTTGTTAGTTACAAATATCCTCCAAGAGAAAAAAATCCAGGAACGTCCGGTCACTTGTGAATTATCAATCAATTTGATTGTAACTCGCGTGAACCTTGATTCGATGTTGTACACAAAACCCTTTTGATGTAAAGGATACTAGTATACTATCGAATACAATAACGTTCCCCTTTTTTTCTCTACTTGGCCAAATTCACACACTATTGCTCAGAGAAGATTGAATTTTGTCTAGAGTAAAATCAGATTTTTCTCCCTCAAAATTCTATGATAGCCGAATTCTTCACTAAGAAAAATATGGCTTGGCCGAAATTCCTCTCTAATGCCTTTGGGCTGGCCGAATTCATCATCCACATATATATAGGTTCATAAATCATTTCCTAAGAAGGATTCACTTGGTTGGAAAGAATCCTTTCCATAGGTGGATTTATTTGGTAGTTATAATCCTTATCTAAAAAGAAAACTAACTACTCCTTTAACTATATATTGTGTTGGTCGAATTTTTGTATTTTATATAGGTTAGGAAAGTTCTATCTTACCTAAGAAAGATTACTTGATGGACAAGAATCCTATCCTTAGATAGATTAACTTGGTGGTTATGAATACTTTTTAAATAAGAATTTTAGCACTAAGTAGTTTTAATTGGTGACCAAGAATCCTTTTCCAAAAAGAATCCTTTTCCAAAAAGAATTCTTTCCTACACCAAGACTCCTAATCCTACTCAATAGTGTGTTTGTAACCATATTAAAGACTTCCTAATTTGATTAGATAAATAACTCCTTTTATTTATCTACTTATCAAATATAGTCTTTAACATTAACTATACTACCAACAATAGTATAGTTTTAGGAGACCATCTACTAATAGGAAAAGATTTTGACTTTTATTTAAATAATTAATTAATCAACAAATTAATTAATTTCCATTTAATTAAATAATAATAAAATAAAAATAATATATTAAAGTTACTATCCATAGCCATTGCCGCCCATACCTAGTATAAAGGCCATATATTATTTTTCTCATTTGATTAAATCCATTGGACCTTAATAAAAAAGTCCACATGTGAACTAGACCTATTCTTACAAAAAAAAACATGTTCACATGCCTTATTACAATTCTAGATGGACCTCTATTGGCCCGGTAGAATATATCAAGTGATCCATGCAAGTTCGTGTGAATTGGGGATTTTGGCGGGCTATCTAAATTTAAGCTCCAATAGACACAACCCAATCTCAATCAACAAATGATTCACTTAGGTCCGATCTATTTAATTTTAGTTCATTCCACTAAAGAACTAAAATTGAACTCTTAAATAAAGATAGAATAAATTCATGTTACTCATTCGTATCATAGACAACCTTATTGGAGAAAGTGTATCCTCTTGAAGAATACAGGTAATCGCCAGGAGCTCATAGACTGCCTATAGCTCTCCAAGTTACCATATTTACTCATATGACCACATTTTGAATCAGGATAATTTGACTTGTCCAGAAGCCATGTTTCAATAGACACTATTTAAAACTTAAAGTTAAGATTTAATATCCAATACCTCAAAACATCCATATGATGGTATTCTACTCTCATTCAATAAATGGAGCCACGATGTCCATATCTATAAATGAAGTCCTCTATCGATTATCAAATGAATACCACCAAAATATTGAGGATAGACTATGCTATATAATCATACTCATTGATAGCTCAAATGATAACACTTGCAACCATAAGTCCATCATTTATCTCAGGATTAAGATAGACTCTCCGATTGTCTTCAAATGAAAAATTTTATCCATTGACAGTTCTAGATAAAGTATTTCATTTTGATCCTATTCAATGCACCCAGTGCACTAGATTCTTTTGCCCAAAGACAACACATTTGGATGATTTTAGACTCATCATAACACATTTGATCCCACTCAAATGCTAGCAAAAGAATCTACAACTTTGACAAGATAAAGGCGCCCAACCTTCTATCTTAAGTTGTGAATATTATTCAAGACTAACTAAAGAATTGTGTCTACCTCATACATATCTAGATGTACGAACGATTCTTCTTTTCTCCTAGTCTTTTAACCTTATGATTATTTACTTTTAACAATTATAATAATTAAACTATAAATGCTATAAGATTTGTTAAACTAGAAATCACTTTATTCATATGAAAAGATTGTTAATTACAATATTACACTCTTGCTATCGAGCATAATCCTAACAATCTCCCATTTGCTCTATAGCAAATGTATCATATCTCTCATCCCCATGTTCTTTAGATGTCCATCATTACTCTTTTGAGAAAGAGCCTTTGTAAAGGGATCCGCTAGATTTTCTGCTGACGCAATCTTTGTAATCGTCACGTCACCCCTATGCACAATTTGTTTTAGAAGGTGATACTTTCTTTCAATGTGTTTCCCTCTCTTATGACTTCTTGGTTCTCTCGAATTAGCCACTGCTCCACTATTGTCACAATAGATAGTGATCTGTTTATTCGCATCAGGAACCACTTCCTAGTCAATCAAGAATTGGCGGAGCCAGACAGCCTCTTTAGCAGCCTCACATGTGGCAATTTACTCAGCTTCCATGATGGAATCAGCAATACAAGATTGCTTGATACTCCTCCATATGACTGCCCCTCCTTCAATGGTAAACACATATCCTGATGTCGATCTTCTGGAGTCAGAATCAAACTGAAAATCAGAATAAGTATACCCAACGGGAATTAAATCCCCTCCAGAGTATACAAGCATATAATCTCTCGTTCTCCTAAGATACTTGAAAATATGCTTGACTGTCGTCCAGTGGTCAGGACCAGGTTTTGATTGAAACCTGCTAACTATGCCTACAGTAAAACAAATATCTAGTCTAGTTCAGAGCATTGCATGCATGAGACTTCCAACTACCGATGCATATGGAACCCTACTCATGAATTGCTCTTCATGCTCATTCTTAGGAACTTGTTCCTTAGAAAGTTTGATTCCATGCCTGAAAGGTAACATACCTTTCTTAGAATCTTGCATGGAAAACCTACACAAGATTTTATATATGTATGAAGCTTGGGATAATGCAATCATTCTATTCTTTCTATCGCTTATGACTTGGATACCAAGAATATAACTTGCTTCTCCCAAGTCCTTCATATCAAATTGTTTGCTAACCATTCTTTTGTTGATGTCAATACACCTACATCGTTTCCGATGAGTAGTATATCATCAACGTTAAGAACTAGGAAATCCAACTTTTTGCCTTTAATCCTTTTGTATACACAAGGTTCATCAAGGTTTTGAATAAATCCAAAACCTTTAACGGCTTGATCGAACCTTATGTTCCAGGATCTGGATGCTTGATTCAGTCCATACATGGATCTTTGCAACTTGCATACCCTTTCCTCTTGGCCCTTTTCAATGAATCCTTCTGGTTGCATCATATAGATGCTTTCGTCAAGACTTCCATTAAGGAAAGCTGTCTTGACGTCCATTTGCCAAATCTCTAGGTCTAGAGATGCCGTAATGGATAAGAGTATCCTAATGGATTTAAGCATGGCCACAAGAGAGAAGATTTCTTTATGATCGATACCTTCCTTCTGTGTATAACCTTTAGCTACTAATCTAGCCTTAAAGGTTTCCACCTTTCCATCCATTACTCTTTTCCTCCTGTATACCCACTTGCGCCCGATGGGTTTTATCCCTCCAGGCAAGTCTACAAGAGACCAGACTTTATTTTTGAACATAGATTCAATTTTGGATTGCATTGCCTTTTGCCAATGGAAACAATCAACATCTTCCGTTGCTTCCTTGTACGTATCGGGATCATCGTCGTCCGAAAGATTCTCTACAGATTCTCTTAGACCGATGTATCTTTCAGGTTGTCTAACAAACCTCCCACTACGACGAGGTATGGTGGATTGTTGATCTTGTGTTGGTACGGAATTTACAATTGGGCTTGGTTGCGAAACCTCTTGTGGAATTGTATCTCCTAAAAGCTCATTTAGGACAATTTTACTTTTAGGCACAAAATTATTCATATAGTCCTCTTTAAGAAATTTAGCATTTGTCGAAACAAATACTTTAAGATCTGAAGGACTATAAAAATAATATCCTTTTGTTCCTTTTGGATACCCTACAAATATGCATGTTTCTTAACGGGACTTCATCTTCTCTGTCTTTCCTTTTAACAAGTGCGCAGGACATCCAAATATCCTTAAGTGTTGTAAACTAGGCTTTCACCTAGTCCATAACTCATGTGGTGTTTTAGGAAACGACTTAGATGGTACATCATTTAGAATATACATGGCAGTTTGTAAACCATATCCCCAAAAAGAACTAGGGAGCATTGAATAACTCAACATAGACATAACCATATCCAAAAGAGTTATATTTCTCCTTTCTGCCACCCCATTTTGTTGAGGTGTGCCTGGTGTAGAAAACTGAGAAGTTATTCCGTTATCAATAAGATATTGCTGAAACTCACCAGATAGATATTCTCCACCACGATCGGACCTCAAGATTTTTATACGTTTCTCAAGCTGATTTTCCACTTCAGCTTTAAATGCTTTGAACATATCAAAAGCATCCGACTTATGTCTCATGAGATACACATAGCCAAATCTTGAGTGATCATCCATGAAAGTGATAAAGTACTCATATCTACCTCTAACTTGAATGCTCATAAGTCCACACACATCAGTGTGTATCAATCCTAAACATTCAAGGGCTCATGTGCCTTTGGTCGTAAACGACCTTTTGGTCATTTTACCTTCCAAACAAGATTCACAAGTTGGTAGATCATCAACCTTTAAGTCACTTAGAGGTCCGTCACATACCAATCTTTTAATTCTATTAAGGTTAATATGACCTAGGTGCATATGCCATAGGTAGGTTTCATCTTTTGATAATTTTACTCTTTTATGATTGGGTTCCGTTGATTCCGTGTCTAACAAGTGAGAGATATTTACATGCAAATAGAATAAACCATTTTCCAATGTACCTTTAGAAATAATTTTGTCATTCTTACTAATAATAAAAGCTTTATTAGAAGTACCGAATAACAAAATTTATTTAGACAAGAGACCAGAATTAAATTCCTCTTGAATTGTGGTACACAGTAAACGTTTATTAAATCTAAATGCCTACTAGAATCTAAATTGATTCTAATATCTCCCATTACTCTAGTAGACACCAATGCCCAATTGCCAAAATGCAAGTTGAATTCATTCTTATCCAGTCTATTCCTTTCACCCTTTTCACCACAAAAGAAACACTTTCCTTTTGATCATGGTTACTTTCTTGGTCTCCTTCTTCAAAGGCTCAAGTTGCTTTTTCTTCTATTGTCTCTTGACCTTCTAACGGGTCTTAACAGTAGCAACTTTACCAACCATATGAATCCCTATCTAGAGACATCATAATATCGACAGCAGTCTATATTCCCTCATGTTGTTGTTGCAACACGTTGGAGATGATGGCCGTAATGTAACGTACAATTAGCCATCTCATCTAAAGACTTCAACTACTGATACTCATCTCTTTGCTCCTGAGTAGGTTCATTAGTTTGGTGGTTAAGGAATATACAAAATGAATTTATACTTTTCAGCTTGCAACAACAACCCAATATTCCTTTTCCATGTGACATAATTATCATCAGTTAAAATATTAAATTTTTAGGATATTGATTAGGGATGGGGTTTTGATTTCTTTTTAATAACAAAATTATATAAGTAAATAATCATGATAAAGCACTTTTGAATATTTATCTTGAATTAAATAAAATAATTCAATCGTAAAAATTCAACGGTGATCCAACACCTATAAATGTCACGCCTCCTTTGGGAGTTCGCAATATTTACTAGTTGGACTAGGACCTACCTAATTGTTAACATAACAACCAACGTTTTATTTTTAGCCTTGTGATTTTATTAACAAGAACTCTTGGGAGGATATTAATAAACTCACATTGAGTGTGTTACCAAGTTATCGACCTTCAATATAATCCCTAATGAATATCCCTCATTTAGGAGTAGATATCGTTTGGGATAATTGTCTAGTCTATCCTTGTAAGGAAGTATCTTGCTAAATTCCATTCATGAATACCTCTTGGGAGGTTATTCATGAAACATAAAGCTCAACTAAACTTGGAGGCCGTAGGTGTTCCAAAACACCTTCTCCCACTTAATTGTTTAAGGCGTGTGATCGAATTCCAAAGAATGATTTACCAAGTTATCTAGATGCCAATTTAGATACTTAAACCATTCAATGCATGTTCATACCAAAAGAGATATATGAGTGGCACTCCTATTCTATAAGACATGTTATGAAGCAATGACAAACATTGCAATATTTACAAAAATATAAATAGCTACAATTTTGGTCCATCCTAGAAAAACAAGTAAATTACATATATCTTGGAATATAAGAACTCATTTCTTGGCGAACAAGTCTTCACGCGACCTTCGTCTTTCAGACTCCCTCGGCTACCTCCCATGGGCATGCGCACTCCTTGCCCTTACCCATGGGCGTGCACATGTCACAAGCCCATAAAGGGCTGCCATGCGTAGCCCATGGCTACAACAAGGGCTGCCGTGCGCAGCCTATGCCACAACAAACGTTGCTGCGCGCTCTTCGCATGCACGTTCGTGTCACGGCTCGCACGGTCCCAAACTTGTTCCGGTTACTCCTAATTCTTCTAACCTCTGAGTCTTCGAAACTTGAATGTATTACAGAAGAACTTACATAACAGAATACTGCAGTTTTTTTTATTTATTATTATTACAACAACAAAATAAAAAAAAAACTTAACAACTACCAAGAAGGAAATTATGGAGATAATAGACCACCCTTCTTGTTACAATCCATAAACAAAATTAAATTGAAATTCTAGGACCAAAATTGAGCAATAACAATCCACATATAAAACATATATATATATATATATATATATATATATATATATATATATCCATACATTCCAATGTAAATATATATATGCGAATACCTAGAGTGTCATCTCTTTCTAAAACATGCATATATACAATAAAAGAAAAAGATTCACGAATACATACATCAATTATTCAAGGGTACAACCAGGCTTTGATACCAATTGTAGGGAAAAACGGTTTAGTAATGCAGAGGAAGAGTGAGAAAAATAAGATTAGGGTTTGCGTATAAATAAAAAAAATTCAATTTTATGTAACTAGAACCTTAACCCTAGATTAATTGATGTAAATAAAAGTATCGTACCTTTTTCGCGTGACGATTGAAAAAGTGCCGAATTGATTCCGCAAGATCTTCCAATCCAATCACGAACGTGAATCACCAAGGAGTGTAGGCTCCCTTTCTTTAAATTGTATTTCTGAGGATGGTGACAAATCAAATATCTTTTCTTTGTTAGTTACAAATATCCTCCAGGAGAAAAAAATCCAAGAACGTCCGGTCACTTGTGAATTATCAATCAATTTGATTGTAACTCCCGTGAACCTTGATTCGATGTTGTACACAAAACACTTTTGATGTAAAGGATATTAGTATACTATCAAACACAATAACGTTCCCCTTTTTTTCTCTACTTGGCCGAATTCACACACTATTGCTTAGAGAATATTGAATTTTGTCTAGAGTAAAATCAGATTTTTCTCCCTCAAAATTCTATGATAGCCGAATTCTTCACTAAGAAAAATCTGGCTTGGCCGAAATTCCTCTCTAATGCCTTTGGGCTGGCCGAATTCATCATCCACATATCTATAGGTTCATAAATCCTTTCCTAAGTAGGATTCACTTTGTTGGCAAGAATCCTTTCCTTAGGTGGATTTATTTGGTAGTTATAATCCTTATCTAAAAAGAAAACTAACTACTCCTTTAACTATATATTGTGTTGGCCGAATTTTGGTCTTTTATACAGGTTAGGAAAGTTCTATCTTACCGAAGAAGGGTTACTTGATGGACAAGAATCCTATCCTTAGGTAGATTAACTTGGTGGTTATGAATCCTTTTCAGATAAGAATTCTACCACTAAGTAGTTTTACTTGGTGACCAAGAATCATTTTCCAAAACGAATTCTTTCCTACACCAAGACTCCTAATCCTACTCAATAGTGTGTTTGTAACCATATTAAAGACTTCCTAATTTGATTAGATAAATAACTCCTTTTATTTATCTACTTATCAAATATAGTCTTTAACATTAACTATACTACCAACAATAGTATAGTTTTTGGAGACCATCTCCTAATAGGAAAATATTTTGACTATTAATTAAATAATAAATTAATCAACAAATTAATTAATTTCCATTTAATGAAATAAAATTATATATTAAAGCTATTATCCACAGCCATTGCCGCCCATACCTAGTATAAAGGCCATATATTATTTTTCTCATTTCATTAAATCCATTGGACCTTAATAAAAAAGTCCACATGTGAACTAGACCTATTCTTACAAAAAGAAACAAGTTCACATGCCTTATTACAATTCTAGATGGACCCCTATTGGTCTGGTAGAATATATCAAGTGATCCATGCAAGTTCGTGTGAATTGAGGATCTTGGCGGGCTATCTAAATTTAAGCTCTAATAGACACAACCCAATCACAATCAACAAACGATTCACTTAGGTCCGATCTATTTAATTTTAGTTCATTCCACTAAAGAACTAAAATTGAACTCTTAAATAAAGATAGAATAAGTTGATGTTACTCATTTGTACCCTCGACAACCTTATCGGAGAAAGTGTATCCTCGTGAAGAATACCGGTAATCGCCAAGAGCTCGTAGACCGCCTATAGCTCTCCAAGTTACCATATTTACTCATATGACCACATTTTGAACTTGGATATTTTGACTTGTCCAGAACCCATGTTTCAATAGACACTATTGAAAACTTAACGTTAAGATTTAATATCCAATACCTCAAAACATCCATATGATGGTATTCTACTCTCATTTAATAAATGGAGCCATGATGTCCATATCTATAAATGAAGTCCTATATCAATTATCAAATGAATACCACCAAACTATCGAGGATAGACTATGCTATATAATCGTACTCATTGATAGCTCAAATGATAACACTTGCAACCATAAGTCCATCATTTATCTCAGGATTAAGATAGACTCTCCGATTGTATTCAAATGAAAACTTTTATCCATTGACAGTTATAGATAAAGTATTTCATTTTGGTCCTATTCAATGCACCCAGTGCACTAGGTTCTTTTGCCCAAAGACACCACACTTTGATGATTTTATACTCATCATAACACATTTGATCCCACTCAAATGCTAGCAAAAGAATCTACAACTTTGACAAGATAAAGGCGCCCAACCTTCTATCTTAAGTTGTGAATATTATTCAAGACTAACTAAAGAATTGTGTCTACCTTATACATATCTAGATGTATGAACGATTCTTCTTTTCTCCTAGTCTTTTGACCTTATGATTATTTACTTTTAACAATTATAATAATTAAACTATAAATGCTATAAGATTTGTTAAACTAGAAATCACTTTATTCATATGAAAAGATTGTTAATTACAATATTACACTCTTGCTATCGAGCATAATCCTAACATGAAAACCACAGGATCATCGTGAGGTTGCACGATGTTGTATACATCTGCTACAGTAAAAATGATCTGTGCTAATTGGGAGGTTTCTGCCAAGCATTGATCTACCTTAAAGATTTCTCGACCTTCTTCAATTTGGGTATCGTCCTTACATGATTCTTTTTGGAATTGTTGAAGGTACCGACACGGTTAGGTTTTCCACTGATGGTATGTATAACCTGGATTTGTTGCCTCAGGTCCTCCTGCTTTCCTCTTCTTTCTCCTCATTTTTTCAGATCTCCACCTATATCTTCTATCATGTGTGAATGTTGTCCTGTATCTGCTGTAATAATTCTATCAAGCTACCACCACTTACCAGTTCCTTGATCTGGTTTCACAGGTTGTAGCTCTTCGAGGTGTTATTCCTGATATTCTCATGGAAGTTGCAGTATTTCTAGCTCATGGCGACTAGTGTTTTTATGGGACCAGTCTTCATGAGTAGTTGTGTATCATGAATGGTGAGGTAGATCATCTCGTGGGATGTGTTTAGCGGGGTGTAGTTTTTGTACCCTATCTCGTCCTAAGCTTTGAGAGCTACCACTCTAAGAGGAGGCGAAGCTCAAGGAGGGGTTCACCTTGTTGGGTACCACTCCCATTGAGGCTGGAACGGTGGGGAGCGGTATATAGACTGGTGAGGAGGTTTGTTTTTATCCTCTTGTACCAGTATAAGTTTGGGCACCTCTTTCTATTAGTGCTTGGCAATCCTCATGTCATCATGCTCAATCTTGACTCGGAGCTTCTCATTTATGTCCATTTGCTCGAGTGCCCTATCATAGGCTTCTTGGTGGGTCTTTGATGGATGCACGGAGAACAACTGGAACAATCTACTGTCCAATAGATTCTTGTGAAAGTTGGTCAGGGTATCCTTCGGATGCGGCTTGAACCCTGAAAATGTGAACAAAAATCACTAGAAAATTTGGTAAGCTGTCCACGCTACTTGTGGGTAACTTTTTGACCCAAATCTTATCGCAGTCAGTCAGCATGGTCGGGAACATCCTATACTTGGCTTCTCTGGTTGCATTTTAGACCTCCATCTACTAGACAAAGCACTTTAGGTGGCTCAAGGGATCTTTCATGCTAGAGTACTTATCAGTTGGCATCTTTAAGTTAGGAGGGAGCTTTTCATCCCTGATCCTTCTGGAGAATAGGGTGTTCATCTCGTGAAAAGGATTCTTCCAGTTCTCCCGGTGCTTGCCCTTATATAACTCCTAGTTTGCTTCTACATCCGAGCTAGTTGATCTTGCAGGTGCGTGTTCCTGACATTCTTAGACTCGACCACGAAGTCTTTGTTGTCAGATCTTTCTGAAAAGATGGATACCTCGCATCGGTTATCCCTTTGGAGAGGATTCTCTCAGGCACTTTTCCTTCTACCTCCAGCATCTGGTAGAGGTTCTCTTCTAACAGTTGTTAGTTGGACTGAGTGGCAGGGTTACCTCAGTGGGATGTCAACAACCGACTTCACCTATCGAGGTTGGTAACTGGAAGGCTAAAGCAGATCCGGGGTATGGGCCATAATCGATCTTGAACCGAAGGCTAGGGCTTAAACCTGTCTCGGACTAGTATCGGTTGTGGTGGTCCCAACCTGTTAAAAACTGTCGACCCAACTCCCAGTCAATTGTTGTCCTCTTGGGTACTAGGTTCTACTGTCTGAAGGGTAATACCCTTTGCTTCAAACCGAAGACAGACACTTTCTACAAAAGTTATGGCCTGTAGCTCTATAATGGCCCGGCCCACCACCAGAGGAATTGGAGTCTCAACGGTACCAGTCGATGTTGGAAAAAGATTTTGATGCTTCGATCTTTTACCCTTTCCTTGAACCTTCTGGGTGGAGGCAATGAATTGCTGCCCGGATGCTTCGGGTTTTCCTTGGGAAGATCAAGGCCTTATGATGCTAATTTACCTGCAAAAAGCTTCAACATGTGATTTGAGAAAGAGTGTGTAATCTTCCCAAAAACAGCAACAAAAAGTGTTAACCGAAAATTCACTCGAGGTGAGGAATCTTAGCTTACAGCCTTAGGACCGCAACCTAGATAGATCACAGTCGGCGTAAGAACCTTCAATACCGGTTCACGTGTAGGAATGAACAAAATGTTAGAAAGAGATGATAATGAACTGAGTGGCATAGTTTTATTCAGTAATGCAATGTGAACAATTGTTGGGAATAACTCTTAATTTCTTTCCTCTCTTTAACTAATTGGTAGAAAATTCGTATATGTTGATAAGTGGATCTAACTAACAACGCTGATGGCTAGGCGTAATTCTCTTTCAGAACTAAGTGATATCTCTTTAGATTTTAGATGTCGATCTTTCTGTCCCTTCTTTCATGTTATTATTTTTGTATTTATGCATGGAGTCGATAGAGATTTTCCTTGGTGTTCAAGTCGAAGATCACTGGGTTGATCTTCTCTCTCATTTGGCAGGATTTTCTATGTAATAGGGTTGACTTGGAGAATCGGTTGGCAGATGATATCTTAGAGACAATCATGTTTGTTTCCTTTTAGACTCTTTCATTATGGCTGCATGTGCGTGGATGTTAGTTGAAGTTTGGAGATCAATTTCATCTGTTAGTGGCATGACACATCGAAGCATAGGCATGGCCATGTAGCACTTGTTCACCTTGATGGTGAGGTACTCCGAGGTGCTAGTCTACTGGCGAGGCATCTTGGAGTACTCTGAGGTGCTTCATTGATCCGATGGCGAGGTGCCCCGAGGTGCTCGCCTACTGGCAAGGTACTTAGAGGTACCATTCTCACAATGTGGCACTTGATCGATATGATGGTGAGGTACCCTGAGGTGATAGCCTGTTGGCAAGGTACCTTGAGGTACCATCCTTGCAACTTGGCGCTCGATCGATCATGCTAGAGCTTTAAGATCATTTATGAGCCTTATGGCATCTCCTATCCTGTTTGAGGGGTAAGACATGTACCTCGATGGGGTAACAGATCCATGTTAGGGTAGTTAGGTACCGGTTGGGTGGTCCTCGAAGGTGCAAGAGCTCCACCTTACTCCTTCAACTATGTTGAGGTACCTTGGTTGTGTTAGAACCAGTACTTCGAGGTAAACCATTGCGTCCAATGCATATCCAGTATATGATAATGCAACGTACCAGGTGCTAACTAGGTAAAAAAATTCCTTTTGACCCCTTGCCAAATATGGATATTAAAAACTATCAAGAAGATCCTTAAGAAAAGGCTAAAGTAGAAGAAAGGAAAATAGGAAAATGAGCTCCCTGATGTACTCTAGGCCTACAGCACCACTAAAAGGACCGTAACAGAAGAAACCCCCTACTCTCTAGCTTTTGGGGTAGAAGAAATCCTGCCTATTGAGCACAAGCAGACCTCTTCAGGGTTCAACACTTCGAACCAGAAGCAACAAGGTCAAGTTTAGGGCTAAACTGGACCTCTTGGAGGAAAAACTAGATAGGGTAGCAGAAAGAGTAAAAGTCTAACTTTTAGGTTTTAGTTTGTGTTGACATTAATTCCATATCAAAATGATGTTTACTTGTAATGATTTAGTTGTTTAGATTCATGATGATTCATGCTTTAAAGAAGGATTAACAACAAGTCAAAGCAAGTTGTAAGACCTCAAAGAGAAAGGATTTAATTTGGTTCTACAAAGGTATACTAAGATCTTATCTTTCTATTACAAGGCTTAGGCACACACACACAATTCATACATTTGTGTCCTTGCATCGTTGTGCACCATTATAGGCACATACATACAATTCATTCATATGTGTCCCTGTATCAATGTGCACCATGTATAACACATTCACACACTTGAAGATGAATGCTCATGCATTGGTATGGAAATAACATGTTTTGGAAAATGCATGATTGGAAACTATCTCTATGTAGTTTTCATTCTAGTGTGAATTGTGTTTGTGTGTATATATATGTTTGTATAACATGGATATTGAACTTGAATTTAGTCTTAAATTATTCTTGATTGAGTTCCGTTCATTTCGGTTACTCATACTATTGATTTCAAGTTCTAAGTCAAAAGATACTACACTTTCAACTCATGTTGCATACATTGTCTTCGTATTCGTATATCGAGTCGAATTATTATTTTCTGGGTTGAGTATCTTATATGTCCATGTTAGTGTGAGAGTTACGGTTGGTAATCCGCAAACGGATTCAAATTCTGAGTTTGAAGACTGGAGAAGAGTCGAAGAACGCGAGGGAAGCGCAAGGGGATTGCACCATGGTCGAAGGCCATGAAGTGGTTCATGCCCGAGATGGCACGTGGCCATCTCGGCTGCAACACCTTGCTGCCCCGAGATGCCCACGCACCATCTCATGGAAGCAATAAGAAAGAAGGGCATTTTTTTTCATTTGGCTTCTTTCTTTCCCTCTCCTTTATATTCTCTTTCCCTCTCACATTTCATTCTAAGAAGAAATTCAAACTTGTGTGCAGAAATTTTCTCTCTACATTTTCTCACCTTCCAAACACCATAACTTCTTCATTTTAACTCCAATTTGAGTGATTCAAAGTTCAGAGTGTTTGTCTATTCATCCTCCTTTTTTTTCTCTGAAGGTTTGAGTGAGTTTTATTGCTGTTTTTGGACTCTAAACACACAAAAACGGGACTGCACCAAAATCAACTAAGGTATTGATTTTCTCTCAAAGTTTTCTTTTAAAACTTGGTCAATTGCCTTGGGTTTTCTTCTTTAACTTATATATTTGTATTGTGAGTGTTTTGATTTGAGTTTTGAACTCTTTTAAAGCTAGGTTGAGTTTCAATTGAAATCATACATGTTGAGTTAGGTTTTGATTTTGCCTACGTTTTCACATGTTTGGGATTGTATTGTGCTAGATTTGATTCTAGGACTATTTGATGATCTTTGATTGATTGATTTTGTAAAAAATAGTTCCTCGCATATATTAGGCTCTCTTGGCCAAATTCTCATACATGTGCTTATGTTCTTTTGAGCTATTCATGTGTTTTGTTGAATCTATGAATATGAATATGCTCTAGAACTTTAGCTTAAATCTAATTGACCTTGTCATATGATTTTAGCATGTTTTTGGTTTGTGTGATTTAAACTTGATCTTGTGATTAATTGAACATATCTTTTGATTCAAGTTTAGATCTATGCATGTATCTAGGTTGTGATTAATGTTGAACATATCTTACATGATCTAGCTTGAATATACATGCATGATTGACTATACTACATGTGATTTGTGCATTCATGCTCATGTCTAGTATTTTCCATAGGATGTGTTGATCACATTCTATGTTGTGTCCTTGTTTGCGTTTTGCATTCATGATCACCTAGATGCCTTATGAGAAGGAAGTCTTGACAATAGGTGTGAGACCTATGTTGTTGAGCAAGAAGTCTTGGCAAGAGGTGTGAGACCTTGGATTGTCAAGCAAGAAAGTCTTGGCTAAAGTCGGGAGGACTCGGATAGTCGAGCAAGAGGTCTTGCCTAGGGTCATAAGGATCCAGAAAGGTAAGCGAGGAAGTCTTGACTAGAGTCGAGAGGACTTGGATATTTTAGCAAGAAGTCTTGCCTTGGGTCGTGAGGATCCGGTAAGGTGAGCGAGGAAGTCTTGATAAGAGGTGTGAGGCCTCAGATTGTTGACCATAAGGGCGACATCTTCATGAGTAGGATAGGAGGGTAGTTTCTAGGTGAAGGGCTCACTTGAGATATTGTACTTGTCTTATCTACTAGTGAATTTTGTTTGCCGGTGGCTGCTAGCCCGTGGATGTTTCCTCTTCAGAGGTTTTCCACGTTATATCTTGTGTCAACTTCTCTCTATCCCTATCTCTCTAGTATTTGTATTTGTTATTTGAATACTTTGGATAGAACTCTTTATGTAAGTTGACTTCCTTTCTATTATGTAGATTGTGTATGTGTTACCATTACTTGTTTGTATCACACTCTACTTGTCTTTATATATTGATTAAGTGTCTTTAATTAATATATATATTGTGATACAAGCAATCTAGAGGAACAAACTTTTGTTTGTTTCTAAGGGATTCGAAAAAGGTGTCTAACCTATTCACCCCCCCCCCCCCCTCTAGGTTAGCCTTGAGCATTTAACCGTGATTGTATTTTCACTAACAAAGATGAATTGCAAGGTATGGAGACTTGGTATGCAGGAAGGTGACCCATAACACCAGGAATCGGTCGCACGAAGTATTGGCACCAAACTGGGAGGGCCCCTCACTAGTGAAATTGGTGGTATGTAATGGAGCCTACAATCTGGAAGACATGGATGGATGCCCAATCGATCACACCTGAAACGTGGACAACCTGAAGAGATTCTACCCATAGAATAATGAAAACTCCAAGACTGACCAGTACTGTCCGGATAGGTACCATTATTTATACCACACTATGTATCTTCGATTGAACATCAATAAACATTCTCGGTTTTTTCTCCATCTACACTTATCTCTTTTATTTCTAAGTTTTTCTCCACAGAAGTTTTACATGATTACCATGAACCGGGGAAATCCAAATGGCACCCGATGCCTTGGCCGAGCACCAGCCCTACCAAGAAGAGTCTAAGCATAAGGGCATAGTTGCTTGCTAGACCACATGACCAGGTCAACCAAATAGTCATCCTGATGCCCTTGGTCGTGCGACCCTCTCAAGAAGGGTCTGGTTGTGAATGCATAGTTGCCATCCAGATCACAAGACCAGGACAGGCAGATGGCATTCCTGATACCTTGGTCGGGCTACCATCCTCAAGAAGAATCTAAGCGTGAGTGCATAATTGCCTGTTAGATCACGAGACCAGGATAATATGGCCATCCTGTTGCCTTGGTTAAGTTACCAGCCCTAAGAAGGATTCGAGTCATAAAGAAACGGTTACCTATCCAGATCACGATCATCTAATACCGGATCTCCCTAGTATAGGTATGACAGATACATTGGCAAATATATTCGACTGGGTCTTCGTCTAAGTACCAAAATTCTAGAGATAGGGATTCTTGGTACTTGATTCCCTAGAAAGGGTAATCGGTGTTGATAAGGTACCATAAGGATCAGCTTGACTATATACATTTGTAACCGGGTACCGATCTTTAATTGTACCAATTTTTTTGTTCTAATTTTCACTGTGTTATCAGGATTCATTTTAGCCAGGAATACACAGGAGGACCTTGATACAAGAATGGATTGTGTCACTACCACATCACCATTTAGGTACCAGGAAACCATGTGCGTGGAAGTCCTAGGTACCAGGATTTGTTGGATTTATTTTCTGCCAAAGTACTAAAGTCCTCTGGATAAGGATATGTGGTACCATGACTTGCCAGAAAGGGTGATCAATCTTGAAAACATGCTTCATAATTTATTTATTTTTACTAAGTACCCTGATAATATGGTACCAATCACCTGCTGTACATAATTTCTTATACTGGATAGATTTTAAGCCGTGTTGTTGTTACCACATATTGTTAAGTCAGGTGTAGGCAGGGGACTAATTTTTATATCTAGCCTGGGATGGATATGGAGTTATACAGATTCAACCAAGGAAGGAGTTCAGGTAGAAACAAATGCAAAAAAAAGGAGAAGAATTTTTCATTCATCAAATAGGGAGCCTATTCCCCATTTCTAGGCTAGATGTTACAAAAAAATGATGATGATGATGAAATGACTCTATCGATTTTTGCAAGGTGCCTACCCCTATTTTTGAACAACATACAATCTTAAACTACTGGCTCATGTATCGACCCTCACTCGGTTTGTCTCTTCCTCAGTGACTCCTCTAACACCTATCCCCACCTCTCTTGTGAGCTCACCACCAGCACCCGGTAACACAAGGGGCTCACCAGTCACTTGCTCCATCACCTCTGTTGTAGTTACCTGCTCCCCCACCTCCTCAGTGGCAGACGGATCCTCTAGTACTATCTTGGAAATAGGTGGGTCCTCCACCATCTCAATGGGACTGGGTAGAGTAGTAGAAAGGATATGCGTTACTCTTTCAACTTTGGTTGCTGCATCATCGGGGACCCTTGAAGCATGACCTCCTCTAGTATTTTGTAAGAAAGAGGTGATAGGTCACTCCACTGGTTTTCGTCATTATCTGCCCATTTGTGCTAGTCTGATCAGTAGTAGAGGTAGCTATCTTTTTTGCCTTCTCCATAATCTCTACCATGTCCCAATTTTCTATTGAGCGTAAAGCAAAGGGTAGAAGTGGGGCTTGAGCAATCTAGAAAGCAGCATTTAAGTAGCCATCTCTAAAGAAAGCGTCCACCTTTGACTCCAAACTTGCTACTTTGGCACGCAGAGCTTGGTTCTCTCCCCCTAGCTCTTGGACCTTACCTCTCATGGAGTCTTTCTCCACATCATAACAGTTTGGACCTAAGAGTCTCCGTCTCATATACATGCTTATATTGTTTCGCATCGTATTGGGATTCTTCAAGAGATTTTTCAACCTGGTCAAGGATTTGGCTCAACTCTTTGTTATTGGCCTGTTACTGGGCAAATTCACTTTTGGGTTCCTTCGAGCTTCACCTTGGCATTTTCAACATGCCCCCTAAAAGAGCTCACTTGATGGCTCAGAGAAACATTGAATTTAAAGGCCTGCTAGATAAAACACATGTGTTATCTAGCCTTTTAGAATCAAGTTAGGTATAAGGAAGAGGATATGAGCAAGAAACTTTATCTCGGCCAAGAGGGTTGAGCCCTTGGTGACCAACATGTCCCTTGGCATGAAAGTCATGGTGCCTAACCCCCCACATAGACAAGAAGCAATAAACCGATCCAATACATCATTTTGACCACTAATTGTTAGCCGGGATCAAGGTTGTTCACGAGGAGCAACCGTAGTAGTAGCAATAGTAGAATCAAGACCCCCTCTGTTGTGACTATGCCCAATAGCAAATGTATAATTATGTATCTGACAATCCTTTCATACTATTAAACTGATTTCTAGTTTAGAAAATCTTAAAGCATTTATGGTTTAATTATTATAATTGTTAAAAGTAAATAATCATTAGGTCAAAGACTATGTGAAATGAAGAATTGTTCGAACATCTAGATAAGTATGAGGTTGACACAATTCTTTAGTTAGTCTTGTACAATATTCACAACTTAAGATATAGGTTGGGGTCCTTTGTCTTGTTAAAGTTGTAGATTCTTTTGCCAGCATTTGAGTGGGATCAAATGTGTTATGATGAGTCTAAAATCATAAAACTGTGGTGTCTTTAGGCAAAAGAATCTGGTGTACTAGGTGTATTGAATAAGATCACAGTGAGATACTTTATCCAGAACCGTCGATGGATAAAAATTTACACTAGATGACAATCAGAGAGTCTATCTTAATCTTAAGATAAATTTGGGACTTACTGTTTCAAGTGTTATCATTGGAGCCATTAATGAGTACGATTATATAGTATAGTTTATCCTCAATGGTTTGGTGGTATTAGTTTGTTAATCGATAGAGGACTTCATTTATATATATGGACATCGTTGCTCCATTTATTAAATATGAGTATAATACCATCATATTGATATTTTGTGGTATTGGATATTAAATCTTACGTTAAGTTTTCAATAGTGTCTAATGAAATATGGCTTCTGCACAAGTCAAAATATCCAAGTTCAAAATTTTGTCATATGAGTAAATATTGTAACTAAGAGAGCTCTAAGTGGTTTACGAGCAATCACACATGCTCTACAAGCTCTCACTCTCACTCTATCTTGAACCTAGTGATCTACTAAGCCGACTTCCCATCCAAGAACCCCTGTCTCTAGGAAGATTTCTTGCTCACCTATCCGGATCTTCCCAATCCTAGGCAAGACTTCTTGCTTAACTATCCAAGGCTTCACACCTCTAGTCAAAACTTCCTTGCTTGACAATCTGAGGCTTTACACCTCTTGCCAAGACTTCCTTGCTCAACAATCCGAGGTTTCACACCTCTTGTCGAGACTTTCACTTGCTTAGCTATCCAAGTCCTTCTGACTCTAGCTAAGACTTACAATTGCTCAAATCAAAGAATCACTCTAAGATATGAGACTTTCTACCTCTTCACAAGGCATCTAAGTGATCATGAATGCAAATCGCAAACAAGCACTCAACATAGAAAATGATGATCAACAAATTCTATGGTCATGGAAATAGATAGCTAGATTATGCTTTCAAAGATCAATCACAAATGCATCTAGACAACCTAAGCATGTTATCAACTAAGAACATAGATATGAAAATATGAACATCAATTGAAACAAAACCTAGTTCTTAGAAAATGAAATTAGATCTAGAAACAATCAATAAAGCATAAGAACAAAGGATTTCTAGAAACAATTTCTTGTTTATCAAGTTTAGCACAAATCATTCAATATATCACAAATCTAGCTAAACTTGAAAATCAAATCAACAAAAAACAAAATGATATCAAAATCATCCTAGTCATGCTTCTTAATCAAATAACATCAATCAATAAGAAGATCTAAGAAGAAAACTAAGAAGAAGATGATTTTACCAACAAGGATGCAATCACGAACTGAAGATTATATCACAACGAAAAATGTAGAAATACTTTGGTTCTGGAAATGCTTGGGGTTTGTATAAATATTCAAGACACTCGAAATCGGTTTTAGAATCAAGTGATTCGGAGTAGAAATGAAGAAGTTATCACAAAAACAAAAATCAAAATGTTGAGAGAAAAATTCTGCACTTGTTCTTCAATTTCTCAACTTGTTCTTTTAAAAAAAAATTGAGGGAATGAGAGGTTTTAAAGAGTGAAAAAAACAAATGACCAAAACACCATCCTTCCTTAGTGTCTCCCCGAGATGGCGCGTGGGCCTTTTGGGGCAGAACACTCTGGGGGCCGAGATGGCCAAGCGCCATCTTGGGTCGGTGCATGATGATGGCTTAAGCCATTGCACCTCACACCTTGCGCTCTCCTCGTGTTCTTCGACCGTTTTTGGTCTCCGAACTCCGAATTTGAATCCGTTAGAAGATTAAGAACCGAGAATCCCTCACGGACATGGAAATATGAGATAATCAATGCAGAAAATAAGAATTCAATTCGATATATGAAGATGAAGACAATGTATGCAACATGAGTTGAAAGTGTAGTATCTTTTGACTTAGAACTTGAAATCAATAGAATGAGTAACCAAAATGAATGGAACTCAATCATTAACAATCTAAGACTAAAATCAAGTTCAAGATCCATGTTATACAAACATATAAACAAACAAGCACATTTCACACAAGAATGCAAACTACATAGAAATAGTCTCCAATCATGTATTTTCCAAAACATGCTACTTTCATACCAATGCATGAGCATTCAACTTCAAGTGTGTGAATGTGCTATACCAAATGATGCGCTACGATGCAGGGACACAAATATATGAATTGTGTGTGTGTGCGCATTTAAAGATGCACAACAAAGCAGGGACACATATGAATGAATTGTGTGTGTGTGCGCCTACTCCTTGCAAGAGAAAGAAGGATCTCGATACCTTAGCATCCAAGAATAGTACCAATCCTCTTGAAGACGAACTTTGCATCATGAGAAATTGCTTTTCTTCCTTGAAGCTCTTATCATCATGAACCTCTTAAGCAACTAAGTAATACAAAGAAATGAAGTTTTGTTATGGAATCAAGCCAACACAAATCTAGGACCTAACAATCTCCCCTAGGACCTAACAATCTCCCCATTTGGCTATTCCATGACAAAACCTCTACCTTACCATACAATGATCTCTCATAATCAATATTGATTGCATTCTCACATCCTCACATTACAAAGAGATGTTCTTAGGCTAAAATGTCTTCATGAGTCTTCAAGAATATCTTCACACATTCAAAACACCTGTGAGACAAGAACAACCAAAAGAAATCGTCTACAAAGAAGATTTGTGAGATAAAAAAACAATATACAAATACCAAACAAAAGATCCCTTAACACTTCTTATCTCATGCAAACACAAAAATTTTCTCCCCCTTACTTTCTCCCCCTTAAGACAAAATTTCTCCCCTTTAATGGATTGTCTCCCCTTTATAACAAAAGCACTTAACATGGTGAGGAAAAACACTTTCTCCCCCTTTTTGACAAGGAATAGACAAAAACATATTACACAACCTAGAGAGAGATAAATGCCAATTAAAAATGCCAACAAGGATATAAGGGATGCATAATGAAATCATGAGATAGTGAGCAAACAAGTTGTATAGAGAACTATGTTTAACAAACTAAGCTCCCCCTTAACATATGCTCCACATATTAATAAGCAAGGTAAGTTGTTCACAAGGGAATCACACAATCACACATTTCAAGCAATAAAAGATAGTAAATCATTAGTTTTCAACATTAAACAAGAGAATCATAGATTTTTATTATTCTCTCAAAAATAATCTCTCATTGCTAATGAATCAAGCACATTAAGTAAAAATGTGTGTGTGTGAAAAATGCTTCAAGCATATATAAAAGGAGTGATTGTGATATCAACATACAATCCACTTCAACACCTATTCATCTAAAGCATTTCCAATCAAGGTCAAACCGATTATCATCCGGATTTTTTGCTTTAAAGAGAATAGATTTCAACATGTGAGCATGTGTGTGCATGTGGCTCATCATTCCATTTTTGTTTTTCAATCCGAGCAATCACAATTTTCAACTATACTCCATTTTAAGCCTTCCTCCATTTCTTTTTAGTCTTTGTATCAAAGATTTTTTTTTTAATTCATTCTTTTTCAACATTTCTTTGATTTTTATAACATAAACATATACTCTTCATGACGGCTTTTACTCATCACAATGGTGTAGCCCTTTCCTACATTGGGCGGCTTCACAACCAAGGTGTGTAGCCCTTTCCATGAAGGTGCTCGTTGAGTTCTATGTAGATGCCGAAACAAAAAGGATACTAACCATAGATCATCTATCATGTACTAGAAAATGAACTTCAAGATGCATCCATAATCTACATGCTTTTAAACTCAATTACTCAAACTTAAACATATAAAAGAAGCATTTGTGCATTCTAAAAAAAAATTCAAAAACTTAAGTGCATGATCTAGAAGCAATAAAAGCTATTTTATCAAGATCATTACTTCTCACATGAGTAGCTCTCAAATAAATAGATATACAATATAGTTTTGCTTATCAAGCCACTCATAACCACACACTAGCATTAATCAACACAAATCATGCCAATGGATCTTCTAAGAGATACAAATCTCTCTTTGTCCAAGGGCTTTGTAAACAAGTCCGCAAGTTGATTCTTAGTAGGCATATGTTCAAGAGTTACTATTGAATGTTCAACAAGTTCTCTAATGAAATGATGCCTAATGTCTATATGCTTTGTGCGTGAGTGTTGAACCGAATTTTTAGAGATATTAATGGCACTTATATTATCACAATAGAGAGTCATTTTACCTTGATTTATCTCATAATCCTTGAGAATTTGTTTCATCCATAGAAGTTGTGTGCAAGCACTTTCGGCAGCAATGTACTCGGCTTCGGATGATGAAAGAGAGACGAAATTTTGTTTCTTGCTTAGCCAAGCAATCAAATTATTCCCGAAGTAAAAGCAACCGCCCGATGTGCTTTTACGATCATCAATGTTTCCCGCCCAATCCGCATCACAATAGACAACAAGAATATCATTAGTATCAAAGGAATAGAATAAACCAAGATTATGTGTTCCTTTTATATATCTAATGATTCTTTTAACGGCATTCAAGTGAGATTATTTTGGATTAGCTTGAAACCTAGCATACAAACCTACACTAAAACAAATATCCGGCCTACTTGCCGTTAGGTAGAGAAGGTTACCTATCATGCTCCTATAGAGACTTTGATCAACATTTTTTCCATTTTCATCTTTGTCAAGTTTTAATGTTATACTCAAAGGTGTTTCAAATTCTTTTCCACTTTCAAGGCCAAATTTCTTAACAAGATTTCTAGCATAATTAGATTGAGACAACATGATACCATTGCTAGATTATTTCACTTGCATGCCTAGAAAGTAATTGAGTTCACCTACCATACTCATTTCAAATTCTCATGACATAACATTCAGAAAATCAGCAACCTTGGTTTTACATGTAGACCCAAACACTATATCATCAACATATATTTGTGTAACAAAAATGCCATTGTTATAATGCTTGAAAAATAATGTTCTATCAATACCACCTTTCCTATATTGGTTGTCAATAAGATATTGAGTCAACCTATCATACCAAGCTCTAGATGCTTGCTAAAGGCCATAAAGAGCCTTTTTCAACTTAAACACATGATTAGGAGAGTGTGGGTCTACAAAACCCTTAGGTTGTTCAACATACACTTCTTCTTGAAGGAATCCATTGAGAAAAGCACTTTTGACATCCATTTGAAACAATTTGAATTTCTTAAAACATGCAATGGACAACAAAATCCTAATGGACTCAAGACGTGCAACGGGTGCAAAAGTCTAATCAAAGTCTACACCTTCAACTTGAGTGTATCCTTGAGCCACTAGTCTTGCTTTATTTCTCACAATCTTGCCACATTCATCGGTCTTATTCCTAAACACCCATTTTATACCAATCACATTGATATCTTTTGGTCTAGGAACTAATGACCACACTTCATTCCTCTCAAATTGATTTAGTTCTTCTTGCATGGAATTAACCCAATATTCATCAATAATTGCTTCATTAATATTCTTGGGCTCAATTTGAGAAGTGTAGCAAGCATATGAAATTTGGTTAGGTAGTTGCCTTCTAGTTCTAACCCCTTCATTCAAATCACCTATAATGTCTTGTTGGTAATGCATGTTCCTAAGTCTAGAATTAGAATTTTCAACATCTTGTTGGTCATCATTCAAACCATTTTCTAACTCTTGACTTTCGTCTCTAGCAACACAACCATTATCATCATTATGACTTGATTCACTTTCATCATAACTAGTCACATCAATAGGTGCTTTAGTGTCATTTAACAAATGTTCTTTAGGTTCATTGACACCGTTATTATCACACAAATCAAGCATGCTAAGATAATCTATTTTCACATTAAAAGACTCCATAATAGTCTTAGTTTTCAAGTTGAACACTCTATATGCACAACTATTATTAGCATACCCAAGAAAGAGACCAATATCACCTTTAGCATCAAACTTTCCTAAGTGATCTCTATCATTCAAAATAAAACACTTACTCCAAAAAGTGTTGAAGTAACTCACATTGGGCTTCTTGCCCTTCTAAAGTTCATAGGAGGTTTGTTTTGTGCCGGGCCTTCTAAAAACTCTATTAGAGACATAGCATGCGGTATTGACCGCTTCGGCCCATAGATTTCTAGGGACTTTCTTGCTATTGAGCATGACCCTTGCCATCTCTTTCAAGACACGATTCTTCCTCTCAACAATACCATTTTGTTGAGGAGTTCTAGGAGCTGAGAACTCATGTGAAATCCCATAATCATCACAAAACTCACTAAATCTTGCATTTTCAAATTCACTCCCATTATCACTCCTAATGCGACATATTTTCTTAATTCCAAGACCTTTTTCATTTTGAACTTGATTAGAAAACTTATTAAAGTAACCAAAAGTTTCGGTCTTGTCTCTAAGAAAATATACCCAAGCAAACCGAGAAAAATCATCAACACATACAAAAATATATTTCTTTCCATTTATGCTTTTTGTTTGAATTGGTCCCATTAGGTCCATATGCACAAGTTCTAAGGGCTTCTTGGTAGCAAAATTAGAGTTCTTTTTATGAGACACTTTTGTTTGTTTACCTAATTGACAAGATTCACAAACACCATCAAGCTTTTTACCAAGACTAGGAAGACCTCTAACAATGTCATATTTTTCAAGCTTCTTTAAATCTTTATAATTCATGTGGCCCAATCTTTCATGCCATAATTCAATCTTGTTGCACTCATGTGCCATATTACATGTTAGTGGATCAACCTCTAAACAATAGCAATTGTCCGAAGACCTTTTGACTTTCAAAACAATTTTGCCCTTTTTATCAATTATCGTGCACACATCCTTGTTAAAGCTAACTTCTTTAAAAACTTCACACAAGTGAGTGATGCTTATTAGATTAGCTTGTAGACCATCTACATACAAGGTGTCACGAAGTTTAGGCAATCCGGGAATACAAATTGTTCCCTTGCCTAGAACTTGCTTTTTGGTGCCATCACCAAATGTAACCCATCCACCATCATTCATAACAAGGTCTTAAAGAATTCCTTGTTACCGGTCATATTCCTAGAGCAACCGCTATCTAGGTACCAATAATAGGATGAATTAGCGCTTAAAGCATATTGTGCAACTAAACATTGTGTTGTGTTTTTCTTAACCCAAACTTTCTTGGCAAGTTTCTCATTCCTAGTTTTATTAACATGCTTTGACTTGTTTTTTGGCACATTGACTCCATTAGTCACATTTTCAAACAAATCAAACAAAGCATTATCAACTTTCTTTTGTATAGTAGAACGAGGCACAACACAAGATTTAACAAACAAATCATCAACACATTTATTCTCAACATGCTTTTCCAAGGTCTTCTTAGGTCTAATTCTAGATCCGTACATGGATGATTGCCTAGGACCATTCAAAGACATTTCATGCAAATCATTGGCAATTCCACATTTACGAATGTATTCATAACATCTAGGTCTTAAGTGTCCTACCATGTTACAATAATGACAAATAGGTATGAATTTGAGAAGTTTACCATTTGCTTGAGCATTCAACTCATTTTTCCTTCTCACATTTTTACCTCTTTGGCGTGCAACACTAGATGTCTTGCCTTTTGCATTTGATGATGATATAGCTTGTCTTTGGCATTGTTGAGTCTTTTTCTTGACTTTCATTGTTGATGTTGAGGCACCTTCGGTAGCATTCATGGCTTTACCTTTTGAGATTGTACCTACACTTAAATTGCTACAAGCTTTGACAAAAGTAAATTTGTTAGATGAAGGAGTTGATTTTTCATTAACATATCCTAAACCTCTTTTGTCGCTTGAAGGCTTTCCAACCTTAATGAGAGCTTTCACTTTGTTAGAGCTAGATAACATCTTGTTAATCATCTCTTTAGCTTCATTAAGTTTGTCATTAAGCACTTTCTCTTGATTCTCATGCTCATTTAGTTTTACTCTAAGAACATTTTCAATTCTCCTAGCACGATCAAGAGATTCATCTCTTTGCTCAATTTCATGCTTCAAAATACTTAATCTATCATTGCTATCAATCAAGTTTTTCTCAAGATTAAGAATTTTGTCATTTAGATCAATAACACATTTTGAGCTACAATCATGGTTTTCTAACTTCTTAGTGAGAGACTTATTGATCTTAGAGATCCTTTCATTTTCTTGAATAAGATCTTTGATCTTTTGATCATCTACGTCAACAAACTCACTTTCAACAAAAGAAGCCACAAAAGAATACATTTCTTTAATCATGATGAAACAAATGAAGATAACAAACACTACAAAGAAGATCTATCTAAGTGCGTCTAGACACCGGCTCTTATACCAATTGAAATTCCCTTTATCTTTGTAGTGTGAATATACCTAGAGGGGGGCTGAATAGGTATATGCTCCAATTTTTATCTTTTTTTAAAACAATGCAATTCTTAATACTTAATGAAAATTGCAAACAAAGACACACGATATTTACGTGGTAAAACCTCCAAAAAGGAAACATCCACGGATTGATTCCACGACCACCAGTAAAAGCAAATCCACTATTTCAAATAGAGTTACACACTCAAGCAATCACACATGCTCTACAAGCTCTCACTCTTACTCTATCTTGAATCTAGTGATCTATTAAGCCGACTTCCTATCCAAGACCCTCTGTCTCTAGGAAGATTTCTTGCTCACCTATCCGGATCTCCCCAATCCTAGGCAAGACTTCTTGCTTGACTATCCAAGGCTTCATACCTCTAGCCAAGACTTCCTTGCTTGACAATCCGAGGCTTCACACCTCCTGCCAAGACTTCCTTGCTTGACAATCCGAGGCTTCACACCTCTTGCCAAGACTTCCTTGCTCAACAATCCGAGGTTTCACACCTCTTGTCAAGACTTCCAGTTGCTTAGCTATCCAAGTCCTCCCGACTCTAGTTAAGACTTACAATTGCTCAAATCAAAGAATCACTCTAAGATATGAGACTTTCTACCTCTTCATAAGGCATCTAAGTGATCATGAATGCAAATCGCAAGCAAGCACTCAACATAGAAAATGATGATCAACAAATTCTATGGACATGCAAATAGATAGCTAGATTATGCTTTCAAAGATCAATCACAAATGCATATAGACAACCTAAGCATGTTATCAACTAAGAACATAGATATGAAAATATGAACATCAATTGAAACAAAACCTAGTCCTTAGAAAATGAAATTAGATCTAGAAACAATCAATAAAGCATAAGAACAAAGGATTTCTATAAACAATTTCATGTTTATTAAGTTTAGCACAAATCATTCAATATATCACAAATCTAGCTAAACTCGAAAATCAAATCAACAAACCACTAAACGATTTCAAAATCATCCTAGTCATGCTTCTTAATCAAATAACATCAATCAATAAGAAGATCTAAGAAGAAAACTAAGAAGAAGATGATTTTACCAACAAGGATGCAATCACGAACTGAAGATTAGTTCACAACGAAAAATGTAGACATCCTTTGATTCTAGAAATGCTTGGGGTTTGTAGAACTCTTCAAGACACTCGAAATCGGTTTTAGAATCAAGTGATTCAGAGTAGAAATGAAGAAGTTATCACAAAAACAAAAATCAAAATGTTGAGAGAAAAATTCTGCACTTGTTCTTCAATTTCTCAACTTGTTATATATATATCTTTTTAAATGAGAGGGAATGAGAGGTTTTAAAGAGTGAAAAGACCAAATGACCAAAACACCCTCCTTCCTTAGTGTCTCCCTGAGATGGCGCATGGGCATCTCGGGGCAGAACACTCTTGGGCCCGAGATGGCCACGCGCCATCTCGGGTTGGTGCATGATGATGGCTTAAGCCATCGCACCTCACCCCTTGCGCTCTCCCAGCGTTCTTCGACCGTTCTTTGGCCTCCGAACTCTGAATTTGAATCTGTTTAAAGATTACGAACTAGGACTCCCTCATGGACATGGAAATATAAGATACTCAACCCAGAAAATAAGAATCCGACTTGATATACATAGACGAAGACATTGTATGCAACATGAGTTGAAAGTGTAATATCTTTTGACTTAGATCTTGAAATCAATAGAATGAGTAACCAAAATGACCGGAACTCAATCATGGACAATATAAGACTAAAATCAAGTTCAAGATCCACGTTATACAAACATATAAACAAACAAACACATTTCACACAAGAATGCAAACTACATAGAAATAGTCTCCAATCATGCATTTTCCAAAACATGCTACTTTCATACCAATGCATGAGCATTCAACTTCAAGTGTGTGAATGTGCTATACCAAATGATGCGCTACGATGCAAGGACACAAATATATGAATTGTGTGTGTGTGCGCATTTAAAGATGCACAACAAAGCAGCGACAATCAACGCCTTCCATTGCTTCCTTGCACGTATAGGGATCATCATCATCAAGAAGATTCTCTACAGATTCTCCTAGACTTATTTATCTCTCGGGTTGTCTAACAACCCTCCCACTACAATGAGGTATGGTAGATTGTTGATCTTGTGTTGTTACGGAACTTACAATTGGGCTTGGTTGCAAAACCTCTTGTGGAATTGTATTTTCTAAAAACTCATTCAGGACAATTCTACTTTTAGGCATAAAATTATTCATATAGTTTTTTTTCCAAAAATTTAGCATTTGTCGAAACAAATACTTTAAGATCTGAAGGACTTTAAAAATAATATCCTTTTGTTCCTTTTGGATACCCTAAAAATATGCATGTTTCTGAACGGGACTCCATCTTTTCTGTCTTTCCTTTTAACATGTGCACAGGACATCCAAATATCCTTAAGTGTTGTAAACTAGGCTTTCGCCCGGTCCACAACTCATGCGGTGTTATAGGAACTGACTTAGATGGTACATCATTTAGAATGTACATTACGGTTTGAAAAGCATATCCACAAAAAGGATTAGGGAGCGTTGAATAACTAAACATTGACCTACCATATCCAAAAGGTTTCTATTTCTCCTTTCTACCACCCCATTTTGTTGAGGTGTGCCTGGTAAAGAAAACTAAGAAATTATCCCAATATTAATAAGATATTACTGAAACTCACCAGATAGATATTCTCTACCACCATCACATCTCAAGATTTTTATGAGTTTCTTAAGCTGATTTTCTACTTCAGCTTTAAATGCTTTGAACATATCAAAAGCATCTGACTTATGTCTCATTAGATACACATAGCCAAATCCTGAGTGATCGTCTGTGAAAGTGATGAAGTACTCATATCCATCTCTAGCTTGAATGCTCATAGGTCCACACACATCGGTGTGTATCAATCCTAAACATTCGATGATTCTTGCACCTTTTATCGTAAATGACCTTTTGGCCATTTTACCTTCCAAACAAAATTCATAAGTTGGTAGATCATCAATCTTTAAGTCACTTAGAGGTCCGATAATTACCAAGCTTTTAATCCTATTAAGGTTAATATGACCTAAGCACAAATGCCATAGGTAGGTTTCATCATTTGATAATTTTACACTTTTATGATTAGGTTCTGCTGATTATGTGTCTAACAAGTGAGAGATATTTCCATGCAAATAGAATAAACTGTTTTCCAATGTACTTTTGCAAATAATTTTCTCATTTTTACTAATGATAAAAGCTTTATTAAAAGTAACTGATTAACCAAATTTATTTAAACAAGAAACTGAAATTGAATTCCTCTTGAATTTAGGTACATAATAAACGTCTATTAAATCTAAATGCCTATAAGAATCTAAACGAATTCTAATATCTCCCACTGAACTAGCAGACACCAACGCTTTATTGCCAAAATGCAAGTTGAATTCGTTCTCATTAAGCCTTCTCCTTTCCTTGAACCCATATAAGGAAAAACAAACATGATTAGTGGCTCCGGAGTCTATGATCCAAGAATCCATAGAATCCACCAAAAAACATGTTTCAAGATAATTAATATTACCTTCTTCCTTTATGTCTTAAGACTTTGGGCAATTTTGTTTTCAATGTCCCTTTTCACCACAAAGGAAACACTTCCATTTGATCTTGGTTACTTTATTTGTCTCCTTCTTAGTAGGTCCTAGTCACTTTTTGTTCTGTTGTTTCTTAACCTTCTTACGGGTCTTAACAGTACAAACTTTACCTATGGTATGAATCTCTTGACCCTTTCCTTTTACAAGGATTTTTTCCGTGCTTTGAACATCTTGCATCAGGCCTTGTAAGGTGTATTCCTTATTATACAAGGTGTAGTCCAATTTGAATTGATCAAAAAAATCTGACAGTGAGTTGACAATCATGCCAAATTCGGTCTCACCATCTATCTCAATGCCATTCAGTTCAACAATGTTGAGATGTGCTATGACTTTCATCATATGATCTTTCATAGCCTGCACAGGTTTCATCCTAAGATTCATAAAAGAAGTCACTGCCTCTCTCTTAGTCATCCTAGACCTTATAGTAAACATCTTCTCTATAGACGTTATTATATCGACAGCAATCTCCATTCCTTTAAGTTGTTATTGCAACACGTCGGAGATGGTAGCTATAATGTAACATTTAGCCATCTCATCAGAAGACTCCCACTGCTGATACTCATCTCTTTGCTCATGATAGATTCATTAGTAGGAGTAGGTGGTTTAGGAGTGCACAAAATGAACATATGCTTTTCGGATTGCAATAAAAGCCCAATTTTCATTTTCCATTTGACATAATTATCACCAGTTAAAGTATTGTTTTTAAGGATGTTGACTAGGGATGGGGTCATGATTTCTGAACAAAAACAAAATTATATAAGTAAATAATCAAACAATGACAAACATTGCAATATTTACAACAAATATAAATAGCTTCAATTTTGGTCCATCCTAGAAAACCAAGTAAATTACATGTCTTGGAATACAAAAATCTGCTTTCTTGAGGGAGAAAATTTTGTTTTTTACTCTGGACGAAATTCGACCAACTCATAGAGATAGTGTGAATTCGGCCAAGAAGAGAAAAAGGGGAACGTTTTTGTTTTCGATAGTACACTAGTATCCTTTGCAGCAAAAGGGTTTTGTGCACAACATCGAATCAAGGTTCATGCAAGTTTCAATCAAATTAATTGATAATTCAAAAGTGACCGGACGTTCTTGGTTTTTCTCTTGGAGGATTATTGTGACTAATAAAGAAGAAGATTTTGTTTGTTTCCATCCTCAGGTATACAATTTAAAGAAAGGGAGCCCACATTCCGAGGTGTTTCACGTTCATGATTGGATTGAAAAATCTTACGGATTCAATTCGACGCTAGTTCAATCGTCACGAAAAAAAGGAAATTTTTTATTTATACGCAAACCCTAATTTTTGTTTTCTCACGCTTCTGTTGCGTTTTGAACCTTTTTTTTCCCTACAACTGGTATCAGAGCCAGGTTGTACCCTTGATTAATTGATGTATGTGTTCGTGAATCTTTTTCTTTTTATTGTATATATGCATGTTTTAGAAAGAGATGGCACTATAGGTATTCGCATATATATTTACATTGGAATGTATGGATATATATATGTTTTATATGTGGTTTGTTATTGCTCGAATTTGGTCCTAAAATTTCAATGTATTTTGTTTTGGGAGTGTAACAAGAAGGGTGGTCTATCATCGCCATAATTTCCTTCTTGGTAGTTGCTAAGTTTTTTTTTATTTTTGTTATTGTAAAAAAAAACTGCAGTATTTTATTATTTAAATTCTTCTGTAATACATTCAAGTTTTGAAGACTCAGAGGTTTGAAGAATTAGGAGCAACCGGAACAAGTTTGGGACCGTACAAGCCGTAACAACGAACGAGCGTGCGAAGAGTGCGCAACCGCGTTTGTTGTGGCATGGGCTGCGCATGGCAGCCCTTTGGTAGCCATGGGCTGCGCATGGAAGCCCTTTATGGGTTTGAGGCATGCGTACGCCCATGGGTAAGGGCGAAGGGTGCACACGCCCATGGGAGGTAGCTGAGGGAGTCCGAACGACGAAGGTCGGCTGAAGACTTGTTCGCCAAGAAAGGAATTCTTGTATTCCAAGATATATGTAATTTACTTGTTTTTCTAGGATAGACCAAAATTGTAGCTATTTATATTTTTGTAAATATTGCAATGTTTGTCATTGTTTGATAACAAGTCATAAAGAATAGGAGTGTCACTCATATATCTCTTTTGGTATGAACAAGCATATTATGATTTAGGCATCTAAATTGGCATCTAGATAACTTGGTAAATCTTTCTTTGGAATTCGATCACACTCCTTAAACAATTGAGTGGGAGAAGGTGTTTTGGAACACCTACGGCCTCCAAGTGTCGTTGAGCTTTATGTTTCGTAAATAACCTCCCAAGAGGTATTCATGAATGGAATTTTGTAAGATACATCCTTACAAGGATAGACTAGACAATTGACCTAAACGATATCTACTCACAAATGAGGGATATGAGGGATAATATTAAAGGTCGATAACTTGGTAACACACTCGATGTGGTTTTATTAATATCCTCCCAAGAGTTCTTGTTAATAAAATCACAAGGCCAAAATTGAAAACGTTGGTTGTTATGTTAACAATTAGGTGGGACCTAGTCCAACTAGTGAATGTTGCTAACTCCTAAAGAAGGCGTGACATTTATGGGTGTTGGATCACCGTTGAATTTTTACAATTGAATTATTTTATTAAATTCAAGATAAATATTTGAAAGTGCTTTATCGTGATTATTTACTTATATAATATCCTTAAAGACAATACTTTAACTGGTGATAATTATATCACATGGAAAAAGAAAATTGGGCTTTTATTGCAATCCGAAAAGCATAAGTTCATTCTATGCACTCCTAAACCACCTATTCCAACTAATGAATCTACTCAGGAGCAAAGAGATGAGTATCAGTAGTGGGAGTCTTCTGATGAGATTGCTAAATGTTACATTATGGCCACCATCTCCGACTTGTTGCAACAACAACATGAAGGAATGGAGACTGATGCCGATATAATGATGTCTCTAAAGAAGATGTTTGCTATGAGGTCTAGAACGACTAAGAGAGAGGTAGTGACTGTTTTTATAAATCTTAGGATAAAACGTGGACAGGCTGTGAAAGATCACATGATTAAAGTCATAGCACATCTTAATATTGCCGAATTGAATGGTGCTGAGATAGATGGTAAGACCAAAATTGACATGATTGTCACTTCACTGTCGGATTCCTTTGATCAATTCAAGTTGGACTACACCTTAAATAATAAGGAATACACCTTGCAAGGCCTGATACAAGATGTTCAAAGCATGGAAAAAATCCTTGTGAATGGCAAGGGTCAAGAGATTCATACCGTAGGTAAAGTTGATATTGTTAAGACCCGTAAGAAGGTCAAGAAACAATAGAAGAAAACGCAACTAGGACCTACAAAGAAGGAGACAAAGAAAGTAACCAAGATCAAAGGGAAGTGTTTCCTTTGTGGTGAAAAGGGACATTGGAAAACAAATTGCCCAAAGTCTCAAGACAAAAAGGAATAAGGTAAAATTAATTATCTTGAAACATGTTTTTTGGCGAATTCTATGGATTCTAGGATCATAGACTCCGGAGCCACTAATCATGTTTGTTTTTCCTTATAGGGGTTCAAGGAAAGGAGAAGGCTTAATGAGAACGAATTCAACTTGCGTTTAGGCAATAAATCGTTTGTGTCAGCTAGTTCAATGAGAGATATTAGAATTAGTTTAGATTCTTGTAGGCATTTAGATTTAATAGACGTTTATTATGTACCTCAATTCAAGAGGAATTTAATTTCAGTTTCTGGTTTAAATAAATTTGGTTATTCGGTTACTTTTAATAAAGCTTATATTATTAGTAATAATGACAAAAGTATTTGCAAAGGTAGATTGGAAAACGGTTTATTCTATTTGCATGGAAATATCTCTCACTTGTTAGACACGGAATCAAAGGAACCTAATCATAAAAGAGTAAAATTAACAAAAGATAAAACCTACCTATGGCATTTGCGCTTAGGTCATATTAACCTTAATAGGATTAAAAGATTGGTAAGTGACGGACCTCTAACTGACTTAAAAGTTGATGATCTACCAACTTGTGAACCTTGTTTGGTAGGTAAAATGACCAAAAGGTCATTTACGACCAAAGGCGCAAGAGCCATCGAATGTTTAAGATTGATACACACTGATGTGTATGGACCTATAAGCATTTAAGCTAGAGGTGGATATGAGTAATTTATCACTTTCACGGATGATCACTCAAGATTTGGCTATGTATATCTCATGAGACATAAGTAGGATGCTTTTGATATGGTCAAAGCATTTAAAGCTGAAGTTGAAAATTAGCTTGAAAAACGCATAAAAATCTTGAGGTCTGATCGTGGTAGAGAATATCTATCTGGTGACTCTCAGCAATATCTTGTTGATAATGGAATAATTTATCAGTTTTTTGCACCAAGCACACCTTAACAAAATGGGGTGGTAGAAAGGAGAAATAGAACTCTTTTGGATACGGTTAGGTCTATGTTGAGTTATTCAACGCTTCCTAATTCTTTTTGGGGATATGATTTACAAACTGCAATGTACATTCTAAACGATGTACCATCTAAGTCGGTTCCTAAAACACCGCATGAGTTGTGGACCGGGCTAAAGCCTAGTTTACAACACTTAAGGATATTTGGATGTCCTGCGCACGTGTTAAAAGGAAAGACAGAAAAAGAAGGAGTCCCGTTCAGAAACATGCATATTTGTAGGGTATCCAAAAGGAACAAAATGATATTATTTTTATAGTCCTTTAGATCTTAAAGTATTTGTTTCGACAAATGCTGAATTTATGGAAAAGGACTATATGATTAATTTTGTGCATAAAAGTATAATTGTCCTGAATGAGCTTTTAAGAGATACAATTCCACAAGAGGTTTCGCAACCTAGCCCAATTGTAAGTTCCATACGACCACAAGATCAACAATCTACCATACCTCATCACAGTGGAAGGGTTGTTAGACAACCCGAGAGATACATCGGTCTAGGAGAATCTGTAGAGAATCTTTCGGACGACGATGATCCCTATACGTACAAGAAAGCTATGAAAGATGTTGATTGTCACCATTGGCAAAAGGTAATGCAATCTGAAATTGAATCTATGTTCAAAAACAAAGTCTGGTCTCTTGTAGACTTGCCTAAAGGTGGGTATACAAGGGAAAAGAGGAATGGATGGAAAGGTGGAAACCTTAAAAGCTAGATTGGCAACTAAAGGTTATACATAGAAGGAAGGTATCGATTATCAAGAAACCTTCTCTCCTATGTCCATACTTAAATCCATTAGGATAATCTTATCCATTACGGCAACTCTAGACCTAGAGATTTGGCAAATGGACGTCAAGACAGCTTTTCTTAATGTAAGTCTTGACGAAAGCATCTACATGATACAACCAGAAGGATTGTTTGAAAAGGGCCAAGAGGAAAGGGTATGCAAGTTGCAAAGATCCATATGTGGATTGAAGCAAGCGTCCTGATCCTGGAACATAAGGTTTGATCAAGCTGTGAAAAGTTTTGGATTTATTAAAAACTTTGATAAACCGTGTGTATACAAAAGGATTAAAGGTGACAAGTTGGTTTTCCTAGTTCTCTACGTTGATGATATACTACTCATCGAAAACGATGTAGGTGAATTGACATCAATAAAGGAATGGTAAGAAAAACAATTTGATATGAAGGACTTAGGAGAAGCAAGTTATATTATTGGTATCCAAGTTATAAGGGATAGAAAGAATAGAATGATTGCATTATCCCAATCTTCATAAATAGATAAAATCTTGTATAGGTTTTCCATGCAAGATTCCAAGAATGGTATGTTACCTTTCAGACATGGAATCAAACTTTCTAAGGAACAAGTTCCTAAGAATGAGCATGAAGAGCAATTCATGAGTAGGGTTCCTTATGGATCGGTAGTTGGAAGTCTCATGTATGCAATGCTCTGCACTAGACCAGATATTTGTTTTGCTGTGGGCATAGTTAGCAAGTTCCAATCGAAACCTGGTCCTGATAACTGGACAGCAGTCAAGCATATTTTCAAGTATCTTAAGAGAACGAGAAATTATATGCTTGTATATTCTGGAGGGGATTTAATTCCCGTTGGGTATACAAATTCTTATTTTCAATCAGATTCTGACTTTAGAAGATCAACATCAGGATTAGTGTTTACTATTGGAGGAGAGGCAGTCATATGGAGGAGTATCAAGCAATCTTGTAATGCTGATTCCACCATGGAAGCCGAGTATTTTGCCGCATGTGAGACTGCTAAAGAGGTTGTCTGGCTTCGCCAATTCTTGATGGACTTGGAACTAGTTCCTGATGCGAATAAGAAGATCATTATCTATTGTTACAATAGTGGAGCAGTGGCTAATTCAAGAAAACCAAGAAGTCATAAAATAGGGAGACACATTGAAAGAAAGTATCACCTTCTATGGTAAATTGTGAATAGGGGTGACATGATGAGTACCAAGATCGCGTCAGCAGAAAATCTAGCGGATCCCTTTACCAAGGCTCTTCCACAAATGAGTTTTGATGGGCAACTAGAGAACATGGGGATGAGAGATATGACACATTTGCTATAGAGCAAGTGGGAGATTATTAGGATTATGCTCGAAAGCAAGACAAATGAAATATAAAACAAGAAGAACCTTTTTCACAACAAACAAAGGAGGACAACCAAAAAAAAACAATTGTAGACTAAAGGTTGATATCCATGATTAGTAAATAACCTTGTATATCCCGAATCACACTAACTACTTTAAATGACCCGCTCTGAAACCAATTGAAAGAATGTGTACAAAGTTATACTAAACAACCTAGGGGGGGGGGGGAGGGGGGGTGAATAGATTGTCTCTCATTTTTAACAAATCTTTCAGGCTCAAGTTTTTTTTTCTTCTGTTGTTTCTTAACCTTCCTACGGGTCTTTAACAGTAGCAACTTACCAAGCATATGAATCTCTTGACCCTTGCCATTCACAAGAATCGTTTTGGTGCTTTTAACATTTTGCATTAGGCCTTGCAAGGTGTATTCCTTATTGTTCAAGGTGTAGTCCAACTTTGAACAAACCAAAGAATAATGAGTTGACAATCATGTCAAGTTTTCATCTCACCATCAATCTCAGCACCATTCAGTTCAGTAATGTTGAGATTCCTATGACTTTCATCATGTGATCTTTCACACCCTGTCCAGTTTTTATCCTAAGATTCATAAAAGCATTCACTGCCTATCCCTTAGTCGTCCTACACCTCATAGCAAACATCTCTTTTAGAGACATCATTATATCGGTAGTAGTATCCATTCCTTCATGTTGCTGTTGTAACATGTCGGAGATATGGCCATAATGTAACGTAAATTTAGCCATCTCATCTGAAGACTATCACTACTAATATTCATCTCTTTACTCATGAGTAGATTCATTAGTTTGGTGGTTAAGGAATATACATAACGAGAATTTATGTTTTTTAGCTTGCAGTAACAACCCAATTTTCCTTTTCCATGTGACATAATTATTATCAGTTAAAGTATTATCTTTTAGGATGTTAATTAGGGATGGGGTCATGATTTCTTTATAATAACAAAAATTATATGAGTAAATAATCATGATATAGCACTTTTAAATATTTATCTTGAATTAAACAAAATAATTCAGTCGTAAAAATTCAACGGTGATCCAACACCCTAAAAATGTCACGCCTACTTTGGGAGTTAGCAACATTTACTAGTTGGACTAGGTCCCACCTAATTGTTAACATAACAACCAACGTTTTCAATTTTAGCCTTGTAATTTTTATTAACAAGATTTCTTGGGAGGATATTAATAAAATTACATTGAGTGTAATACCAAGTTATCGACCTTCAATATAATCCCTCACGAATATCCCTCATTTGGGAGTAGATATCGTTTGGGCTAATGGTCTAGTCTATCCTTGTAAGGAAGTATCTTGCTAAATTCCATTCATGAATACCTCTTGGGAGGTTATTCATGAAACATAAAGCTCAACTAAACTAGGAGGTCGTAGGTGTTCCAAAACACCTTCTCCCACGTAATTGTTTAAGGCGTGTGACCGAATTCCAAAGAATGATTTACCAAGTTATCTAGATGCCAATTTAAATACTTAAACCATTCAATGCATGTTCATACTAAAGGAGATATATGAGTGGCACTCCTATTCTATATGACATGTTATCAAACAATGACAAACATTGCAATATTTACGAAAATATAAATAGCTACAATTTTGGTCAATCCTAGAAAAACAAGTAAATTACATTGTCTTGGAATACAAAAACTCCTTTCTTGGCGAACAAGTCTTCATGCGACCTTCGTCGTCTGGACTCTCTCGGCTGCCTCCCATAGGCGTGCGCACCCTTGGCCCTTACCCATGGGTGTGCGCATGCCACAAACCCATAATGGGCTGCCATGCGCAGCCCGTGGCTACCATAGGGCTGCCGTGCGCAGCCCATGCCACAACAAACGTGGCCGCGTGCTTTTCTCACACACTTTTGTTGTTATTGCTCGCTCGGTCCCAAACTTGATCCGGTTGCTCCTAGTTCTTCGAACCTTCGAGTCTTCGATACTTGAATGTATTATAGAAGAATTTAAATAATAAAATACTGCATCTTTTTTTTAATTACAACAAAAAAAAAACTTAGCAACTACTAAGAAGGAAATTATGTTGATGATACACCACCCTTCTTGTTACAATCCTTTGAAATTCTAGGACCAAAACTGAGCAATAACAAACCACATATAAAACATATATATATATCTATACATTCCAATGCAAATATATATACGAGTACATAGAGTGTCATCTCTTTCTAGAACATGCATATATACAGTAAAAAGAAAAAGATTCACGTACATATATATCAATTAATCAAAGGTACAACCGGGCTTTGATACTAGTTGTAGGGAAAATAAAATATAGTGCAGTAGAAGCGTGAGAAAGTTTGAAAAAAAATAGGGTTTGCGTATAGATAAAAAATTTCCCTTTTAATGACAAGAATCTTACCCCTAGATTAATTGATGTATATAAAAGTGTCGTACCTTTTTTTTTCGTGACGATTGAACTAGCATCGAATTGAATCCATAAGATCTCCCAATCCAATCACGAACATGAATCACCTAGGAGTGTGGGCTCCCTTTCTTTAAATTGTATACCTGAGGATGGAAACAGATAAAATATTCTTATTTGTTAGTCACAATAATCCTCCAAGAAAAAAACCAAGGACGTCTGATCACTTTTGAATTATCAATCAATTTGATTGAAACTCATGTGAACCTTGATTTGATGTTGTACACAAAACCCTTTTGATGCAAAGGATACTAGTGTACTATCGAAAACAAAAAAGTTCCCACTTTTCTCTATGCTTGGCCAAATTCTTCACACAATAAGTTGGAAGAAGGTTTTTTTTAATAACAATAAAAAACAAATAAAAAACAACTTCTCACACCAAAAACTCATGCTTGGTTTAAATTTACAAGTATATAAATAGGAGACCAAATCCTCTCCCAAGAAGGATTTACTTGGTGGGCAAGAATCCTTTCCTGAGGTAGATTTACTTGGTGGTTAAGAATTCTTTTCTAAAAGGAATTCTATCCTACACCAAGACTTCTAATCCAACTCAATAGTGCATTTGTAACCATATTAAAGACTTCCTAATTTTATTAGATAAATAATTCCTTTTATTTATCTACTTATCAAATATAGTCTTTAATATTAATTATACTACCAACAATAGTATAATATTTGGAGACCATCTCTTAATAGAAAAAGATTTTGACTTTTAATTAAATAATTAATTAATCACCAAATAAATTAATTTCCATTTAATTAAAAAAAAAAATAAAATAATATAATTAAGCTATCCTAAATAGCCTTGCCGCCCAAACCATATAAATGGGCCAATATAATATTTTCTTATTTTATTAAATCAATTTGACCTTTATAAAAAGTCCACATGTGAAATAGACCCATTCTTACAAAAAGAAACAAGTCCACATGCCTTAATACAACTCTGGATGGACCCCTAAATTGGTCCGGTAGAATATATCAAGTGATCCATGCAACTTCGTGTAGATTGGGGATCTTGGCAGGCTATCTAGATTTAAGCTTCTATAGACACAACCTAATCACAATCAACAAATGATTCATTTAGGTCCGATCTATTTAATTTTAGTTCATTCCACTAAAGAACTAAAATTGAACAACTAAATAAAGATAGAATAAGTTGATGTTACTCATTCATACCCTAGACAACCATATTGGAGAAAGTGTATCCTCGTGAAGAATACCAGTAATCGCCAAGAGCTCATAGACCATCTATAGCTCTCCAAGTGACCACATTTTGAACTTGGATACTTAGATTTGTTCAGAAGCCATGTTTCAATAGACACTGTTGAAAACTTAACGTTAAGATTTAAGATCCAATACCTCACAACATCCAGATGATGATATTCTACTCTCATTTAATAAATGGAACCACGATGTCCATATCTATAAATGAAGTCCTCTATCGATTAACAAATGAATATCACCAAACTATAGAGGATAGACTATGTTATATAATCGTACTCATTGATAGCTCAAATGATAACACTTGCAACCATAAGTCCAACATTTATCTCAGGATTAATATAGACTCTTCAATTGTCTTCAAATGAAAAACTTTTATCTACTAACGGTTATAGATAAAGTATTTCATTGTGATCCAATTCAATGCACTAGTGCACTAGATTCTTTTACCCAAAGACACCACACTTTGATGATTTTAGACTTATCATAACCAATTTAATCCCACTCAAATGCTAGCAAAAGAATCTACAACTTTGACAAGATAAAGGCGCCCAACCTTTTATCTTAAGTTGTGAATATTACTCAAGACTAACTATAAAATTGTGTTTATCTCATACATATCTAGATGTATGAACAATTCTTCTTTTCTCATAGTGTTTTGACCTTTTGATCATTTACTTTTGACAATTATAATAATTAAACTTTAAATGTTATAAGATTTGTTAAACTAGAAATCACTTTATTAATATGAAAAGATTGTCAAATACATTAGTATACTCTTGCTATCGAGCATAATCCTACCAGGAAGTATCTTGCTAAAATCCATTCATGAATACCCCTTGGGGGGTTATTCACGAAACATTAAGCTTAACTAAACTGGGAGGCCGTAGGTGTTCCATAACACCTTCTCCCACTCAATTGTTTAAGGTGTGCGATTGAATTCCAAAGAATGATTTACCAAGTTATCTAGATGCCATTTTAGATATCTAAACCATTCAATGCATGTTAATACCATGAGCGTGCACATGCCATAAACCTATAAAGGGCTGCCATGCGCAACCCATGGCTTCTATAGAGCTATCGTGCCGAGCCCATGCCACAACAAACGTGGCTGCGTGCTCATCGCACGCACGTTCGTTGCTACGGTTAGCATGGTCCGAAACTTGTTCCGGTTGCTACCAATTCTTCAAACCTTGAGTCTTCGTTAATTAAATGTATTACAGAAGAATTTAAAATAAAAAAATACTGCAGTTTTTTTATTACAACAAGTGCAGTTTTTTTTTATCACAACAAGTGCAGTTTTTTTATTACAACAAGTCAGTTTTTTTTAATTACAACAACAAAATAAAATAAAAACTTAGCAACTACCAGGAAGGTAATTATGGTGGTAATAGACCACCCTTATTGTTACAATCCCAAAACAAAAATACATTGAAATTCTAGGACCAAAATTAAGCAATAAAAAACCACATATAAAACATATATATATATATATATATATATATATATATATATATATATATATATATATATCCATACATTCTAATGTAAATATATATGTGAATACCTATAGTGTCATCTCTATCTAAAACATGCATATATACAATAAAAAGAAAAAGATTCACGAACACATACATCAATTAATCAAGGGTACAACTAGGCTCTGATACCAATTGTAGGGAAAATACGCGCAGCGGAAGCATGAGAAATAAAAAAATTAGGGTTTGCATATAAATAAAAAATTTCCCTTTTAATAACAAGAACCTTAACCCTAGATTAATTGATGTATATAAAAAGTATCATACCTTTTTTTTCGTGACGATTGAACTAGCGTCGAATTGAATCCGTAAGATCTTCTAATCCAATCACGAACGTGAATCACCTAGGAGTGTGGGCTCCCCTTCTTTAAATTGTATACCTAAGGATGGAAACAAATAAAATCTTCTTCTTTGTTAGTCAAAATAATCCTCCAAGAGAAAAACTAAGAACGTTCGGCCACTTTTGAATTATCAATCAATTTGACTGAAACTCGCATGAACCTTGATTCGATGTTGTGCACAAAACCCTTTTGATGTAAAGGATACTAGTGTACTATCGGAAAAAAAAACGTTCCCTCTTTTCTCTATGCTTGGCCGAATTCTTCACACAATGAGTTGGACGAAGTTTTTTTATTTTTTTTATATATATGTAACAATAAAAAACAAATAAAAACAACTTCACACTTAAAAAAATCATTCTTGGTCGAATTTAATAGGTATTATATATAGGAGACGAAATCCTCTCCTAACAAGGATTTATTTGGTGGTTAAGAATCCTATCCTTAGGTTGATTTACGTGGTGGTTAAGAATCCTTTTTCAAAAGGAATTCTTTCCTACACCAAGACTCCTAATCCAACTCAATAGTGTATTTGTAACCATATTAAAGACTTCCTAATTTGATTAGATAAATAAATTCTTTTATTTATCTACTTATCAAATATAGTCTTTAATATTAATTATACGGTAGGGAAAAAATAGTTTAGAAACGCAACGGAGGTGTGTGAAAAACGAGATTAGGGTTTGAGTATAAATTAAAAAAAATTCCTTTTATGCAACGAGAACCTTAACCCTAGATTAATTGACGTATATAAAAGTATCGTACCGTTTTCGCATAACGATGGAACAAGCGCCGAATTGATTCCGCAAGATTCATCCAATCCAATCACGAACGTGAATCACCTAGTAGTGTGGGCACAAAGCAAATATCTTTTCTTTGTTAGTTACAAATATCCTCCAAGAGAAAAATCCAAGAACGTTCGGTCACTTGTGAATTATCAATCAATTTGATTGTAACTCGCGTGAACCTTGATTCGATGTTGTACACAAAACCCTTTTGATGTAAAGGATATTAGTATACTATCGAATACAAAAACGTTCCCCTTTTTTTCTCTACTTGGCCGAATTCACACACTATTGCTTAGAGATGATTGAATTTTTGTCTAGAGGAAAATCGGATTTTTCTCCCTCAAAATCCTATGATGACCGAGTTCTTCACTAAAAAAAATATACCTTGGCCGAATTTCACCATTAATGCCTTAGGGCTGGCCGAATACATCATGCTCATATATATAGGCTCATGAATCCTTTCCTAAGAAGGATTCACTTGGTTGGCAAGAATCCTTTCCTTAGGTAGATTTATTTGGTAGTTTGAATCCTTATCTAAAAGGAAATCTATCCTATCCTATATTCATATGTCATGACCGAATTTCCCCTCTTTGTTGTAGATTAGGAGAGTTTATCTTTCCTAAGAAGATTACTTGATGGACAAGAATCCTATCCTTAGGTAGATTAACTTGGTGGTTATGAATCCTTTTCAAATAAGAATTCTACCACTAAGTAGTTTTACTTGGCGACCAAGAATCCTTTTCCAAAAAGAATTCTTTCCTACACCAAGACTCCTAATCCAACTTAATAGTGTATTTGTAACCATATTAAAGAATTACTAATTTGATTAGGTAAATAACTCCTTTTATTTATCTAATTATCAAATATAGTCTTTAACATTAACTATACAACCAACAATAGTATAGTTTTAGGAGACCATCTCCTAATAGGAAATGATTTTGACTTTTAATTAAATAATTAATTAATCAACAAATTAATTAATTTTCATTTAATAAAATAAGAACCAAATAAAATAAAAAATTAAGATATTCACCATAGCCTTTGCTGCCCATACCTAGTATAAAGGCCAAATATTATTTTTCTCATTTTATTAAATCCATTGGACCTTAATAAAAAGTTCACATGTGAACTAGATCTATTCTTACAAAAAGAAACAAGTTCACATGCCTTATTACAATTCTAGATTGACCCCTATTGGTCCGGTAGAATAAATTAAGTGATCCATGCAAGTTCGTGTGGATTTGGGATCTTGGCGGGCTATCTAAATTTAAGCTCTAATAGACACAACCTAATCACAATCAACAAATGATTCACTTATGTCCAATCTATTTAATTTTAGTTCATTCTGATAAAGAAGTAAAATTAAACTCTTAAATAAAGATATAATAAGTTGATGTTACTCATTCATATCCTAGACAACCTTATTGGAGAAGTGTATCCTCGTGAAGAATACCAGTAATCGCCAAGAGCTCATAGACCGCCTATAGCTCTCTAAGTTACCATATTTACTCATATGACCACATTTTGAACTTGGATATTTTTACTTGTCCAGAAGCCATGTTTCAATAAACACTATTGATAACTTAACGTTAAGATTTAATATCCAATACCTAAAAACATCTATATGATGATATTCTACTCTCATTCAATAAATAGAGCCACGATGTCAATATCTGTAAATGAAGTCCTCTATCGATTAACAAATGAATACCACCAAACTATCGAGGATAGACTATGCTATATAATCGTACTCATTGATAGCTCAAATGATAACACTTGCAACCATAAGTCCATCATTTATCTCAGGATTGAGATAGACTCTCCGATTGTCTTCAAATGAAAACTTTTATCCATTGACGGTTCTAGATAAAGTATTTCATTTTGATCCTATTCAATGCACCCAGTGCACTAGATTCTTTTGCCCAAAGACACCACACTTTGATGATTTTAGACTCATCATAACACATTTGATTCCACTCAAATGCTAGCAAAAGAATCTACAACTTTGACTAGATAAAGGTGCCCAACCTTCTATCTTAAGTTGTGAATATTATTCAAGACTAACTAAAGAATTGTGTCTACCTCATACATATCTAGATGTATGAACAATTCTTCTTTTCTCATAGTCTTTTGACCTTATGATTATTTACTTTTGACAATTATAATAATTAAACTATAAATGATATAAGATTTGTTAAACAAGAAATCACTTAATTCATATGAAAAGATTGTTAATTACAATATTACACTCTTGCTTTCGAGCATAATCCTAACTATCTCCCACTTGCTCTATAGCAAATGTGTCATATATCTCATCCCCATGTTCTCTAGATGCCCATAAAAACTCTTTTGAGGAAGAGCTTTTGTAAAGGGATCCGCTAGATTTTCTACTGACGTGATCTTGGCAACCCTATGCATAATTTCCCTTAAAAGGTGATACTTTAATTCAATGTGTTTCCCTCCCTTATGACTTATTGGTTCTCTTGAATTATCCACTGCTCCACTATTGTCACAATAGATATTAATCTGCTTATTCGCATCAGAAACCACTTCTAAGTCAATCAAGAACTGGTGGAGCCAGACAACCTCTTTAGCAGACTTGCATGCAGCAACATACTCGACTTCCATGGTGGAATCAGCAATACAAGATTGCTTGATACTCCTCCATATGACTGCCCCTCCTCCAATAGTAAACACAGATCCTGATGTCGATCTCCTAGAGTCAGAATCTGACAGAAAATCAGAATCTGTATACCCAAAGGGAATTAAATCCCCTTCAGAGTATACAGGTTTATAATCTCTTGTTCTCCTAAGATACTTGAAAATATGCTTGACTGTTGTCCAGTGATCAGGACCAGGTTTCGATTGAAACCTACTAACTATGCCTACAACAAAACAAATATCTGGTCTAGTGTAGAGCATTGCATACATGAGACTTTCAACTGCCGATGCATATGGAACCCTACTCATGAATTGCTCTTCAAGCTCATTCTTAGGAACTTGTTCCTTAGAAAGTTTAATTCCATGCCTGAAAGGTAACATACCTTTCTTGGAATCTTACATGGAAAACCTAGACAAGATTTAATCTATGTATGAAGCTTGGGATAATGCAATCGTTCTATTCTTTCTATCCCTTGGCTTGGATACCAAGAATATAACTTGCTTCTCCTAAGGCCTTCATATCAATTTGTTTTGCTAACCATTCTTTTATTGATGTCAATACACCTACATCGTTTCCGATAAGTAGTATATCATTAACGTAAAAAACTAGGAAAACCAACTTATCGCCTTTAATTTTTTTGTATACACAAGGTTCATCAAGGTTTTGAATAAATCCAAAACTTTTAACGGCTTGATCGAACCTTATGTTCCAGGATATGGATGCTTGCTTCAATCCATATATGGATCGTTGCAACTTGCATACCCTTTCCTCTTGGCCTTTTTTAATGAATCGTCCTGGTTGCATCATGTAGATATTTTCATCAAGACTTTCATTAAAGAAAACTGTCTTGACGTCCATTTGCCAAATCTCTAGGTCTAGAGATGACGTAATGGATAAGAGTATCCTAATGGATTTAAGCATGGCCACTGGAGAGAAGGTTTCTTCATAATCGATACCTTCCTTCTGTGTGTAACCTTTAGCTACAAGTCTAGCCTTAAAGGTTTCCACCTTTCCATCCATTCCTCTTTTCCTCTTGTATACCCACTTGCACCCGATGGGTTTTATCCCTTTAGGCAAGTCTACAAGAGACTAGACTTTATTTTTTAACATAGATTCAATTTTGGATTGCATTGCCTTTTGCCAATGACGACAATCAACATCTTCCATTGCTTCCTTGTACGTATAGGGATCATCGTCCTCCAGAAGATTCTTTACAGATTCTTTTCGACCGATGTATCTCTCGGGTTGTCTAACAATCCTCCCACTACGATGAGGTATGGTAGATTGTGATCTTGTGTCTATACGGAACTTACAATTGGGCTTGGTTGCGAAACCTCTTGTGAAATTATACCTCCTAAAAGCTAATTTAGGACAATTATACTTTTAGGCACAAAATTATTCATATAGTCCTCTTCTAAAATATTTGGCATTTGTCAAAACAAATATTTTAAGCTCTGAATGACTATAAAAATAGTATCCTTTTGTTCCTTTTGGATACCCTACAAATATGCATGTTTCTGAACGGGACTCCATCTTATCTCTCTTTCCTTTTAACACGTGCGCAAGACATTCAAATATCCTTAAGTGTTGTAAACTAAGCTTTTGCCTAGTCCATAACTCATGCAGTGTTTTAGGAACCAACTTAGATGGTACATCGTTTAGAATATACATGGCAGTTTGTAAAGCATATCCTTAAAAAGAACTAGGGAGTGTTGAATAACTCAACATAGACCTAACCATATCCAAAAGAGTTCTATTTCTCCTTTCTGCCACCCCATTTTGTTGAGGTGTACCTGGTGCAGAAAAATGAGAAATTATTCCATTATCAATAAGATATTATTGAAACTCACCAGATAGATATTCTCCACCACGATCGGACCTCAAGATTTTTATGCGTTTCTTATGCTGATTTTCTACTTCAGCATTAATTGCTTTGAACATATCAAAAGCATCTGACTTATGTCTCATGAGATACACATAGCCAAATCTTAAGTGATCATCCGTGAAAGTGATGAAGTACTCATATCCACCTCTAGCTTGAATGCTCATAGATCCACACACATCAGTGTGTATCAATCCTAAACATTCAATGGCTCTTGCGCCTTTGGTCATAAACTACCTTTTGGTCATTTTACCTTCCAAACAAGATCCACAAGTTGGTAGATCATCAGCCTTTAAGTCACTTAGAGGTCCATCACATACCAATCTTTTAATCCTATTAAGGTTGATATGACCTAAGCGCAAATGCCATAGGTAGGTTTCATCTTTTGATAATTTTACTCTTTTATGATTAGGTTCCGTTGATACCATGCCTAACAAGTGAGAGATATTTTCATGCAAATAGAATAATTTGTTTTCCAATGTACCTTTGCAAATAATTTTGTCATTCTTACTAATAATAAAAGCTTTATTAAAAGTAGCCGAATAACCAAATTTATTTAAACAAGAAACTGAAATTAAATTCCTCTTGAATTCAGGTACATAATAAACGTTTATTAAATCTAAATGCCTACTAGAATTTAAGTTGATTCTAATATCTCCCACTATACTAGTAGACACAAAACGTTCCGTTGCATAAATGCAAGTTGAATTCATTCTTATTCTGTCTATTCCTTTGACCATTTTCACCACAAAGGAAAAATTTCCCTTTGATCTTGGTTACTTTCTTGGTCTCCTTCTAAGAAGGCCCAAATTGCTTTTTCTTCTGTTGTCTCTTGACCTTATAACGGGTATTAATAGTAGCAACTTTACCAACCATATGAATCCCTGTCTAGAGGCATCATAATATCAGCAACAATCTCCATTCCTTCATGTTGCTGTTGCAACACGTTGGAGATTATGGCCAAAATGTAACGTACATTTAACCATCTTATCTAAAGACTTCCACTACTGATACTCATCTCTTTGCTTCTGAGTAGATTCATTAGTTTGGTGGTTAAGGAATATACATAACGAGAATTTATGTTTTTTAGCTTGCAGTAACAACCCAATTTTCCTTTTCCATGTGACATAATTTTTATCAGTTAAAGTATTATCTTTTAGGATGTTAATTGTCATGATTTCTTTATAATAAAAAAAAATATAAGAGTAAATAATCATGATATAGCACTTTTGAATATTTATCTTGAATTAAACAAAATAATTCAGTCGTAAAAATTCAACGGTGATCCAACACCCAAAAATGTCACGCCTACTTTGGGAGTTAGCAATATTTACTAGTTGGACTAGGTCCCTCCTAATTGTTAACATAACAACCAACGTTTTATTTTTAGCCTTGTGATTTTATTAACAAGAACTCTTGGGAGGATATTTATAAAAGTACATTGAGTGTGTTACCAAGTTATCGACCTTCAATATAATCCCTCACGAATATCCCTCCTTTGGGAGTAGATATCGTTTGGGCTAATTGTCTAGTCTATCCTTGTAAGGAAATATCTTCCTAAATTCCATTCATGAATACCTCTTGGGAGGTTATTTAGGAAACATAAAGCTCAACTAAACTTGGAGGCCGTAGGTGTTCCAAAACACCTTCTCCCACTCAATTGTTTAAGGCGTGTGATCGAATTCCAAGGAATGATTTACCAAGTTATCTAGACGCAAATTTAGATACTTAAACCATTCAATGCATGTTCATACCAAAAATGATATATGAGTGGCACTCCTATTCTATATGACATGTTATCAAACATTGACAAACATTGCAATATTTACAAAAATATAAATAGCTACAATTTTGGTCCATCCTAGAAAAACAAGTAAATTACATGTCTTGGAATACAAGAACTCCTTTCTTGGCGAACAAGTCTTCACGCGACCTTCGTCGTTCGGACTCTCTCGGCTACCTCCCATGGGCGTGCGCACCCCTTGCCCTTACCCATGGGCGTGCGCATGTCACAAGCCTATAAAGGGCTGCCATGCGCAGCCCATGGCTACAACAAGGTCTACCGTGCACAGCCCATGCCACAACAAACGTGGCTGTGTGCTCTTCTCACGCACGTTCGTTGTTACGGTTCGCACGGTCCCAAACTTGTTCCGGTTACTCCTAATTCTTCAAACCTTTGAGTCTTCGAAACTTGAATGTATTACAGAAGAATTTATATAACAAAATACTGCAGTTTTTTTTTATTACAATAACAAAATAAAAAAAAAACTTAGCAACTAGCAAGAAGGAAATTATGGCGATAGTAGACCACCCTTCTTGGTACAATCCCAAAACAAAATTACATTGAAATTCTGGGACCAAAATTGAGCAATAACAATCCACATATAAAACATATATATACATTCCAATGTAAATATATATGTGAATACCTAATGTGCCATCTCTTTCTAAAACATGAATATATATAATAAAAGAAAAAGATTCACGAACACATATATCAATTAATCAAGGGTACAACCAAGGCACATATACCAATTGTAGGGAAAAAACGGTTTAGAAACGCAACGGAAGCGTGAGAAAAATGAGATTAGGGTTTGCGTATGAATTAAAAAATTTCCCTTTTATGCAACGAGAACCTTAACCCTAGATTAATTGATGTATATAAAAGTATCGTACCGTTTTCGTGTGACTATTGAACAAACGCCGAATTGATTTCGCAAGATCTTCCAATCCAATCACGAACGTGAATCACCTAGGAGTGTGGGCACCCTTTCTTTAAATTGTATTCATGAGGATGGAGACAAAGCAAATATCTTTTCTTTGTTAGATACAAATATCCTCCAAGAGAAAAATCCAAAAACGTCCGGTCACTTGTGAATTATCAATCAATTTGATTGTAACTCGCGTGAACCTTGATTCGATGTTGTACACAAAACCCTTTTGATGTAAAGGATATTAGTATACTATCGAATACAAAAACGTTCCCCTTTTTTTCTCTACTTGGCCGAATTCACACACTATTGCTTATAGATGATTGAATTTTTGTATAGAGTAAAATCAGATTTTTCACCCTCAAAAGCCTATGATGGCCGAATTCTTCACCAAGAAAAATATACCTTGGCCGAATTTCACCTCTAATGCCTTATGGCTGGCCGAATTCATTATGCTCATATATATAGGCTCATAAATCCTTTCCTAAGAAGGATTCACTTGGTTGGCAAGAATCCTTTCCTTATGTGGATTTATTTGGTAGTTTGAATCCTTATCTAAAAGGAAATCTATCCTATCCTATATTCATATGTTATGACCGAATTTCCCCTCTTTATTGTAGATTAGGAGAGTTTATCTTTCCTAAGAAGGATTACTTGATGGACAAGAATTCTATCCTTAGGTAGATTAACTTGGTGGTTATGAATCCTTTTCAACTAAGAATTCTACCACTAAGTAGTTTTACTTGGTGACCAAGAATCCTTTTCCAAAAAGAATTCTTTCCTACACCAAGACTCCTAATCCAACTCAATAGTGTATTTGTAACCATATTAAAGACTTCCTAATTTGATTAGATAAATAACTCCTTTTATTTATCTACTTATCCAATATAGTCTTTAACATTAACTATACTACCAACAATAGTATAGTTTTAGAAGACCATCTCCTAATAGGAAAAGATTTTGACTTTTAATTAAATAATTAATTAATCAACAAATTAATTAATTTCCATTTAATAAAATAATAAAAAAATAAAAAAAACAATATATTTAAGCTATTCACCATAGCCTTTGCCTCCCATACCTAGTATAAAGGCCAAATATCATTTTTCTCATTTTATTAAATCCATTGGACATTAATAAAAAGTTCACATGTGAACTAGACCTATTTTTACAAAAAGAAACAAGTTCACATGAATTATTATAATTCTAGATGGACCCCTATTGGTCTGGTAGAATAAATTAAGTGATCCATGCAAGTTCGTGTGGAATGGGGATCTTGACGGGCTATCTAAATTTAAGCTCCAATAGACACAACCTAATCACAATCAACAAACGATTCACTTAGGTCCAATCTATTTAATTTTAGTTCATTCCACTAAAGAACTAAAACTGAACTCTTAAATAAAGATAGAATAAGTTGATGTTACTCATTCGTACCCTAGACAACCTTATTGGTGAAAGTGTATCCTCGTGAAGAATACCAGTAATCGCCAAGAGTTCATAGATTGCCTATAGCTCTCTAAGTTACCATATTTACTCATATGACCACATTTTGAACTTGGATATTTTGACTTGTCCAGAAGCCATGTTTCAATAGACACTATTGAAAACTTAACAATAAGATTTCATATCCAATTCCTCAAAACGTCCATATGATGGTATTCTACTCTCATTCAATAAATGGAGCCACGATGTACATATCTATAAATGAAGTCCTCTATTGATTAACAAATGAATACCACCAAACTATCGAGGATAGACTATGCTATATAATCGTACTCATTGATAGCTCAAATAATAGCACTTGCAACCATAAGTCCATCATTTTTCTCAGGATTGAGATAGACTCTCCGATTGTCTTCAAATGAAAACTTTTATCCAATGTTGGTTCTAGAAAAAGTATTTCATTTTGATCCTATTCAATGCATCCATTGCACTAGATTTTTTTGCCCAAAGGCACCACACTTAGATGATTTTAGACTCATCATAACACATTTGATCCCACTCAAATGCAAGCAAAAGGATCTTCAACTTTGACAAGATAAAGGTGCCCAATCTTTTATCTTAAGTTGTGAATATTATTCAAGACTAACTAAAGAATTGTGTCTACCTCATACATATCAAGATGTATGAACAATTCTTCTTTTCTCATAGTCTTTTGACCTTATGATTATTTACTTTTGACAATTATAATAATTAAACAATAAATGCTATAAGATTTGCTAAACTAGAAATCACTTTATTCATATGAAAAGATTGTTAATTACAATATTACACTCTTGCTATAGAGCATAATCCTAACATATACTACCAACAATAGCATAATTTTAGGAGACCATCTCCTACTAGGAAAAATATTTTAACCTTTAATTTAATAATTCATTAATCAACAAATTAATTAATTTCCATTTAATTAAATAAAAAAATAAAATTAATATAATTATGTTATTCTAAATAGCCTTGCCGCCCAACACATATATATGGGTCATATATTATTTTTATTATTTTATTAAATCCATTGGACCTTAATAAAAAGTCCACATGTGAACTAGAACTATTCTTACAAAAAGAAACAAGTTCACATGTCTTAATTCAATTCTAAATGGACCCCTAAATTGGTCCGGTAGAATATATCAAGTGATCCATGCATGTTCATGTGGATTGGGGATCTTGGCTGGCTATCTAAATTTAAACTCCAATAGACACAACCCAATCACAATCAACAAATGATTCACTTAGGTTCGATCTATTTAATTTTAGTCTATTCCATTGAAGAACTAAAATTGAAATCTTTAATAAAGATAGAATAAGTTGATGTTACTCATTCATACCCTAGACAACCTTATTGGAGAAAGCGTGTCCTCGTGAAGAAAATCAGTAATCGTCAAGAGCTCATAGACCGCCTATAGCTCTCCAAGTTACCATATTTACTCATATGACCACATTTTGAACTTGGATATTTTGACTTGTCAAGAAGCCATGTTTCAATAGGCGCTATTGAAAACTTAACGTTAATATTTAATATCCAATACCTCAAAACATCCATATGATGGTATTCTACTCTCATTCAATAAACGAAGCCATGATATCCATATCTATAAATGAAGTCCTCTATCGACTAACAAATGAATACCACGAAACTATCGAGCATAGACTATGCTATATAATCGTACTCATTGATAGCTCAAATGATAACACTTGCAACCATAAGTCCATCATTTATCTCAGGATTGAGATAGACTCTCCGATTGTCTTCAAATGAAAACTTTTATCCATTGACGGTTCTAGATAAAGTATTTCATTTTGATCCTATTCAATGCACCGGTGCACTAGATTATTTTGCCTAAAGACACCACACTTTGATGATTTTAGGCTCATCATAACACATTTGATCCCACTCAAATGCTAGCAAAAGAATCTACAACTTTGACAAGATAAAGGCGCCAACCTTTTATCTTAAGTTGTGAATATTACTCAAGACTAACTAAAAAATTGTGTCTATCTCATACATATCTAGATGTATGAACAATTCTTCTTTTCTCATAGTGTTTTGACCTTTTGATCATTTACTTTTGACAATTATAATAATTAAACTATAAATGTTATAAGATTTGTTAAACTAGAAATCACTTTATTAATATGAAAAGATTGTCAAATACATTATTATACTCTTGCTATCCTGCATAATTCTAACAGTGGACTTGTTTCTTTTTGAAAGAATGGGTCTAGTTCACATGTGGACTTTTTATTATGGTCCAACGGATTTAATAAAATAGAAAAAATAGTATAATGACCTATATATGGTGTTGGGTGGCAAAGCTATATAGTTTAGCTTAATTATATATATATATATTTTATTATATTAATTAAATGGAAATTAGTTAATTTGGTAATTAATTAATTATTTAATTAAAAGTCAAAAACTTTTTCCTAATAAGAGATGGTCTCCTAATATTATACTATTGTTGGTAGTATAATAATTTTTTTAAGACTATATTTGATAAGTAGATAAATAAAAGGAATTATTTATCTAGTAAAATTAGGAAACCTTTATTTTGGTTACAAATGCACTATTTGAGTTGGATTAAGAGTCTTGGTGTAGGAAAGAAATCTTTTTGGAAAAGGATTCATGGTCACCAAGTAAATCCTCCTAAGGATAGGATTCTTATCCACCAAGTAAATCCTTCTTAGAAAAGGATTTGTGATCCTATATATATCTCTTGTAAAATTCGGTCAGCCCAAGTAATTTTTTAAGAGAGAATTTTGGTTGGCCCTAGGAATTTTAAAGAGAAGATTTCGGCCAACATAAGAATTCTACTTAGAGAGAATTCAGCCACCATAAGTATTTTGAGAGAAAATTTTGTTTTGCTCTAGACAAAATTCGATCAACTCTTAGAAATAGTGTGAGATTCGGTAAATAAGAAAAGTAAGAAAGAACATTTAGTTTTCGATAGTACACTAGTAGCCTTTACATTAAAAGGTTTTGTGTACAACATCAATCAAGGTTCACACGAGTTTCAATCAAATTGATTGATAATTCACAAGTGACCTAACGTTTTTTGTTTTTCTTCTTGGATGATTATTGTGACTAACAAAGAAAGTGATTTTGTTTGTTTCTATCCTCATGTATACAATCTAAAAGAAATGGAGCCCACACTCCTAGGTGATTCACATTCGTGATTAAATTAGAAGATCTTACGGATTCAATTTGGCACTAGTTCAATCATCAAGAGAAAAAAGGTGCGACACTTTTTATATACAACATTTAATCTAGGGTTAAGGTTCTTGTTATTAAAAAGGGAAAAAAAATATTTATACCGAAACCCTAAATTTAATTTTCACTCTTTCGTTGCGTGATTTTCCCTACAATTGGTATCAGATCCTGGTTATAACCTTGATTAATTGATGTATGTATACGTGAATCGTTTTCTTTTTATTGTATATATGAATGTTTTAAAAAAAGATGGCACTTTAGGTATTCGCATAAATATTTACATTGGAATGTTTGGATATATATATATATATATATATATATATATATGTGTGTGTGTGTGTGTGTGTGTGTGTGTGTTTAAAATGTGGATTGTACTCAATTTTGGACCTAGAATTTCAATGCATTTTTGTTTTGGGATTGTAACAAGAAGGGTGGTCTATCATCACCATAATTTCCTTCTTGGTAGTTGCTAAGTTTTTTTTTTGTTGTAATAAAAAAAACTGTAGTATTTTTATTTATTCTTATTTCTTCTGTAATCAATCAAGTATTGAAGACTCTAAGATTTGAAGAATTGGAAGCAACCGGAACAAGTTTGGGACCATACGAGCCATAGCAACAAACGGTCGTGCGAAGAGCATGCGGCCACAACTGTTGTGGCATTGGCTGGGCATGGCAGCCCTATGGAAGCCATGGGCCGCGCATGGTAGCCCTTTATGGGGTTTTGGGTTACGCATGTCCATGGGAGAGAGCCAAGGGTGTGCAATCCCATGGGCGGCAGCCGATGTTGTCCAAATGACGAAGGTAGCGTGAAGACTTGATCACCAAGAAATGTGTTTTTTGTATTCCAAGACATATGTAATTTACTTGTTTTTCTAGGATTGACCAAAGTTGTAGCTATTTATATTTTTTGTAAATATTGCAATGCTTGTCATTGTTTGATAACATGTCATATAGAATAGGTGTGCCACTCATATATCTCTTTTGGTATGAACATGCATTGAATAGTTTAAGTATCTAAATTGGCATCTAGATAACTTGGTAAATCATTCTTTGGAATTCGATCATACGCTTTAAATAATTGAGTGGGAGAAGGTGTTTTGGAACACCTATGGCCACCAAGTTTAGTTAAGCTTTATGTTTCGTATAATAACCTCCCAAGAGGTATTCATGAATGGAATTTAATACTTCCTTAAAAGGATGGACTAGACAATTAGCCCAAACGATATCTACTCCCAAAGGAGAGATATTCGTGAGGGATTATATTGAAGGAAGATAACTTGGTAACATACTTAATGTAATTTTATTAATATCCTCCCAAGAGTTCTTGTTAATAAAATTGTAAGGCTAAAATTGAAAATATTGGTTGTTATGTTAACAATTAGGTGGGATCTATTCCAACTAGTAAATGGTGCAAACAGCCAACGGAGGCGTGACATTTATGGGTGTTGGATCACTGTTGAATTTTACGATTGAATTATTTTATTTATAATTCAAGATAAATATTCAAAAGTGCTATATCATGATTATTTACTTAAATAATTTTTGTTATAAAAAAAAATCATGACCCCATCTCTAATCAACATCCTTAAAGGTAATACTTTAACTGATGATAATTATGTCACACGAAAAAGGAATATTGGGTTGTTGTTGCAAGCTGAAAAGTATAAGTTCATTCTGTATACTTCTGAACCACCTACTCCTACTAATGAATATACTTATGAGCAAATAGATGAGTATCAGCAGTGGGATTCTTCAGATGAGATGGCTAAATGTTACATTATAGCTACCATCTCTGACGTGTTACAACAACAACATGAAGGAATGGAGATTGCTGTCGATATAATGATGTCTCTAGAGGAGATGTTTGCTATGAGGTATGGAACGACTAAGAGACAGACAGTGACTGCTTTCATGAATTTTAGGACGAAACATGGACAGGCTGTAAAAGATCACATGATGAAATTCATAGCACATCTCAACATTGTTGAACCGAATGGAGCTGAGATAGACGGTGAGACAAAAATTTACATGATCGTCAACTCACTGTCAGATTCCTTTTATCTGTTTAAGTTGAGCTACACCTTGAAAAATAAAGAATACACCTTACAAGGCCTGATGCAGGATGTTCAAAGCATCGAGAAAATCCTTGTGTAAGGCAAGCGTTAAGAGATTCTTACCGTTAGTAAAGTTGTTTCTGTTAATACCCGTAGGAAGGTCAAGAAACAACAGAAGAAATGGCAACGTAGGCCTAACCAGAAGTGGTTATCGGGAAAGGAAAAACTGAATGAGAATGAATTCATCTTTCATTTAGGCAATGGAACGTTGGTGTCTACTAGTGTAGTGGGAGATAATAGAATTGATTTAGATTTTTATAGGCATTAAGATTGAATAGACGTTTATTACGTACCTAAATTCAAGAGGAAGTTAATTTCAGTTTCTTGTTTAAATAAATTTGGTTATTCGGCTGCTTTTAATAATGCCTTTATTATTAGTACGAATGACAAAATTATTTGCAAAGGTACATTGGAAAACAGTTTATTCTATTTGCATAGAAATATCTCTCAATTGTTAGACATGGTATTAGTGGAACCTAACCATAAAAGAGTAAAATTATGAAAAGATGAAACCTACCTATGGCATTTGCACCAAAGTCATACTAACCTTAATAGGATTAAAAGATTGGTTAGTGACGGATCTCAAAGTGACTAAAAGGCTGATGATCTACCAACTTGTGAATCTTGTTTTGAAGGTAAAATGACCATAAGGTCGTTTACGACCAAAGGCACATGAGCTATCGAATGTTTAGGATTGATACACACCGATGTGTGTGGACCTATGAGCATTCAAGCTAGAGGTGGATATGAGTACTTCATCACTTTAATGGATGATCACTCAAGATTTGGCTATGTATCTCAAGAGACATAAGTTGAATGCTTTTGACATGTTCAAAGCATTTAAAGCTGAAGTAGAAAAACAACTTGAGAAACGCATAAAAATCTTGAGGTCTGATCTTGGTGGAGAATATCTATCTGGTGAGTTTCAGTAATATCTTATTGATAACGGGATAATTTCTTAGTTTTTTGCACTAAGTACGCCTCAACAAAATAGGGTGGTAGAAAGGAGAAATATAACTCTTTTTGACATGGTTAGGTCTATGTTGAGTTATTCAACGCTTCCTAATTCTTTTTGGGGATATGCTTTACAAATTTCTATGTACATTCTAAACGATGTACAATCTAAGTCGGTTCCTAAAACACCGCATGAGTTATGGACTGGACGAAAGCCTAGTTTACAACACTTAAGGATATTTGGATGTCCTGCGCAGGTGTTAAAAGGAAAGATAGAAAAGAAGGAGTCCCGTTCAGAAACATGCATATTTATAGGGTATCCAAAAGGAACAAAAGAATATTATTTCTATAGTCCTTCAGATCTTAAAGTATTTGTTTCAACAAATGCTAAATTTATGGAACAGGACTATATGAATAATTTTGTGCCTAAAAGTAGAATTGTCCTGAATGAGCTTTCAGGAGATACAATTCCACAAGAGGTTTCACTACAAAGCCCAATTGTAAGTTCCATACCAGCACAAGAACAACAATCTACCATACCTTATCTTATTGGAAGGGTTAGTAAACAATCCGACAGATACATCGATATAGAAGAATCTATAGAGAATCTACATGACAATGATGATCCCTATACATAAAAGGAAGTAACGGAATATGTTGATTGTCATCATTGGTAAAAGGCAGTGCAATCCGAAATTGAATCTATGTTCGAAATCAAAGTATAGTCTCTTGTAGACTTGCCTAAAAGGATAAATCCCACGGGTGCAAGTGGGTATACAAGAGGAAAAGAGGAATGGAAATGTGGAAACCTTTAAAGCTAGATTGGTAGCTAAAGGTTATACATAGAAGGAAGGTATCGGTTATGAAGAAACCTTCTCTCCTGTGGCCATGCTTAAATCCATTAGGATACTCTTATCCATTGTGATATCTCTAGACCTAGAGATTTGGAAAATGGATGTCAAGACAGCTTTCCTTAATGGAAGTCTTGACGAAAGCATTTATATGATGTAACTAGAGGGATTCACTGAAAAAGGCTAAGAAGAAAGGGTATTCAAGTTGTGAAGATCCGTATATAGATTGAAGCAAACATCTAGATCCTGGAACATGAGATTCGATCAAGCCATGAAAATTATTGGATTTATTCAAAACCTTGATTAGCCATGTGTATACAAAAGGATTAAAGGTGACAAGTTGGTTTTCATAGTTCTTTACATTGATGATATACTACTCATCGAAAATGATGTGGGTGTATTGACATTAGTAAAAGAATTGTTAGCAAAACAACTTGATATGAAAGACTTAGGAGAAGCAAATTATATTCTTAGTATCCAAGACATAAGGGATAGAAAGAATAGAACGATTGCATTATCCCAAGCTTCACACACCGATAAAATCTTATCTAGGTTTTCCATGCAAGATTCCAAGAAAGGTATGTTACTTTTCAGACATGGAATCAAACTTTCTAAGGAACAAGTTTCTAAGAATGAGCATGAAGAGCAATTCATGATTAGGGTTCCATATCGGCAGTTGGAAGTCTCATGTATGCAATGCTCTGTACTATACTAGATATTTGTTTTGTTGTGGGCATAATTAGCAGGATTCAATCAAAGCCTGGTCCTGATTACTAGACGGCAGTCAAGCATATTTTCAAGTATCTCAGGAGAACGAGAGATTATATGCTTGTATACTCTGGAAGGGATTTAATTCCCGTTGGGTATAAAGATTCTAATTTTCAGTCAGATTCTGACACCAAAAGATCAACATCAGGATCTATGTTTATTATTGAAGGAGGGGCAGTCCTATAGAGGAGTATCAAGCAATCTTGTATTGATGATTCTACACTAGAAGCCGAGTATGTTGCTGCATGGGAGGCAACTAAAGAGGTTGTCTAGTGTCGACAATTCTTGATTGACTTGGAAGTGGTTCCTGATGTGAATTAGTAGATCATTATCTATTGTGACAATAGTGGAGCAGTGGCTAATTAAGAAGAACCAAGAAGTCATAAGAGAGGGAAACACATTGAAATAAAGTATTACCTTCTGAGGGAAATTGTGTATAGGGGTGACTTGTCGATTACCAAGATCGAGTCCGTAGATAATCTAACGGATCCCCTTACAAAAGGCTTTTCCACAAAAGAGTTTCGATGGGCATATAGAGAACATGGGGATGAAATATATGACAAATTTGTTATAGAGAAAGTGGGAGATTGTTGGGATTATGCTCGATAGCAGGAGTATAATAATGTATTTGACAATCTTTTCATATTAAAAAAGTGAATTCTAATTTAACAAATCTTATAGTATTTATAGTTTAATTATTATAACTGTCAAAAGTAAATAATCATAAAGTCAAAAGACTATGAGAAAAGAAGAATTGTTCATACATCTAGATATGTATGAGGTAGACACAATTCTTTAGTTAGTCTTGAATAATATTCATAACTTAAGATAAAAGGTTGGGCACCGTTATCTTGTCGAAATTTGGGATTCTTTTGCTAGCATTTGAGTGGGATCAAATGTGTTATGATGAGTATAAAATCATCAAAGTGTGGTGTCTTTGGACAAAAGAATCTAGTGCACTGGGTGCGTTGAATTGGATCACAGTGAAATACTTTATCTATAACCGTTAATGGATAAAAGTTTTCACTTGAAGACAAACGGGGAGTCTATATCAATCCTGATATAAGTGATGGACTTATGGTTGCAAGTGTTATCATTTGAGCTATCAATGAGTATGATTACATAGCATAGTCTATTCTCGAAAGTTTGGAGGTATTCTTTTGTTAATCGATATAGGACTTCATTTATAGATATGGATTGTAGGGAAAAAAGGATTCAAAATGCAACAGAAGAGTGAGAAATAAGAAATTAGGGTTTGCATATAAATAAATAAAAAATTCCTTTGACTAACATGAACCTTGACCCTAGATTAATTGATGTATAGAAAAAGTGTCGTACCTTTTTCTCGTGGCGATTGAACAAGCGCCAAATTGATTCCGCAAGATCTTCCAATCCAATCACGAACGTGAATCACCTAGGAGTGTGGGCTCTCTTTCTTTCAATCATATACCTGAGGATGGAACAAACAAAATCATCTTCTTTGTTAGTTACAAAAGTCCTCCAAGAAGAAAACAAAGAACGTTAGATCGCTTGTGAATTATCAATCAATTTGATTGAAACTCGCGTGAACCTTGATTCGATGTTGTACACAAAACCGTTTGATGTAAAGGCTACTAGTGTACTATCGAAAACTAAACGTTCTTTCTTCCTATTTCTTCTTTCCCAAATCACACACTATTTCTTAGAGTTGATCGAATTTTTTCTAAGGTAAAATCAGATTTTTCTCCCTCAAAATTCCCATGATGGCTGAATTCTTCTCTTACAAAAAAAGGGTTGGCCGAAAATCACTCTTGGAAATTGCTTAGGCTGGCCGAAATTAACATACACATATATAGGATCATAAATCCTCTTCTAATAAGGATTTACATGGTTGACAAAAATCCTTTCTTTACGTGAATTTATTTAATAGTTAAGAATCCTTTTTTTAAAAGGAATTCTATCCTCCTCTTATATATACATAGCTGGCCAAAATTTCAATAGAATAAAATTATGAGACTTTAATCTTTTCCTAAGAAGGATTTACTTGGTAGTTAGGAATCCTTTCCTCAAGTGGATTTACTTGGTGGTCAAGAAACCTTTTCAAGAAAGAATTCAATCCTACACCAAGACTCCTAATCCAACTCAATAGTGTGCTTGTAACCATATTAAAGACTTCCTAATTTGATTAGATAAATAATTCCTTTTATCTATCTACTTATCAAATATAGTCATTAATATTAATTATACTGCCAACACTAGTATAATTTTGGGAGACCATCTCTTAGTAGAAAATATTTTTTGACTTTTAATTAAATAATTAATTAATCACCATATTAATTAATTATTTAATTAAATAATAAAACAAAATAATATAATTAAGCTATTCTACATAGCCTTGCAGCCCAAACCAAATATATGGGCCAATCTATTATTTTTCTTATTTTATTAAATCCATTTGACCTTTATAAAAGTCCACATGTGAACTATACCCATTCTTACAAAAAAAAAGCAAGTCCAAATGCCTCAATACAATTTTAGATGGACCACTAAATTTGTCCCGAAGAATATATCAAGTGATCAATGCAAGTTCGTTTGGATAGGGGATATTGGCTGGCTATCTAGATTTAAGCTCCAATAGACACAACCCAATCACAATCAACAAATGATTCACTTAGGTCCGATCTATTTAATTTTAGTTCATTCCACTAAGAAACTAAAGTTGAACTGTTAAATAAAGATAGAATAAGTTGATTTTACTCATTCATACCCTAGACAACCTTATTGGAGAAATTGTATCCTTGTGAATAATACCGGTAATCGGCAAGAGCTCATAGACCGCCTATAGCTCTCCAAGTTACCATATTTACTCATATAACCACATTTTAAACTTGGACATTTTGACTTGTCTAGAAGACATGTTTCAATAGACACTATTGAAAACTTAACATTAAGATTTAATATCCAATACCTCAAAACATCCATAGGATGGTATTCAACTCTCATTTAATAAATGAAGCCACAATGTCCGTATCTATAAATGAAGTCCTCTATCGATTAACAAATGATTACCAACAAACTATCGAGGATAGAGTACGTTATATTATTGTACTCATTGATAGCTCAAATGATAACACTTGCTACCGTAAGTCCATCATTTAGCTGAGGATTGTGATAGACTCTCCAATTGTCTTCAAATGAAAACTTTTATCCATCGATGGTTCTAGTAAAGTATTTCATTGTGAACCTATTCAATGCACCCAGTGCACTAGATTCTTTTGCCCAAAGACACCATACTTTGATGATTTTTGACTTATCATAACACATTTGATCCCACTCAAATGCTAGCAAAAGAATCTACAACTTTAACAAGATAAAGGCGCCCAACCTTTTATTATAAGTTGTGAATTTTATTCAATACTAACTAAAGAATTGTGTCTACCTCATACATATCTAGACGTATGATCAATTCATCTTTTCTCAACGTCTTTTGACCTTATGATTTTTTACTTTTGACAATTATAATATTTAATTTATAAATGTTATAAGATTTGTTAAACTAGAAATCACTTTATTAATATGAAAAGATTGTCAAATACATTATTACACTCTTGCTATCGAGAATAATCTCAACAATCTCCCACTTGCTCTATAACAAATGTGTCATATCTCTCATCCCCATGTTCTGTAGATGCCCATCAAAACTTTTTTACGGAAGAGCCTTTGTAAAGGGATCCGTTAGATTATCTACTGATGCGATCTTGGTAATCGTCACGTCACCTCTAAGCACAATTTCCCTCAGAAGATGATTCTTCCTTTCAATATGTTTACCTCTCTTATGACTTCTTGGTTCTCTCGAATTACCCACTGCTCCACTATTGTCACAATAGATAGTGATCTGCTTATTTGCATCAAGAACCACTTCCAAGTCAATCAAGAATTGGCGCAGCCAGACAACCTCTTTAACAGCCTCGTATGCGGCAACATGCTCGGCTTCCATAGTGGAATCAACAATACAAGATTGCTTGATACTCATCAATATGACTGCTCTTCCTTCAATAGTAAAAACAAATCCTGATGTTGATCTCTTAGAGTCAGAATCTGATTGAAAATCAGATTCTGTATACCCAACGGGAATCAAATCCCCTCCGGAGTATACATGCATATAATCTTTTATTCTCCTAAGATACTTGAAAATATGCTTGACAGCCATCTAGTGATCAGAACCAGGTTTCGATTGAATCCTGCTAATTATGCCCACAACAAAACAAATATCTAGTCTAGTACAGAGCATTGCATACAAGAGACTTCCTACTGCTGATGCATATGGAACCTCTACTCATGAATTTCTCTTCATGCTCATTATTTGGAACTTGTTCCTTAGAAAGTTTGATTCCATGTCTGAAAGGTAACATACCTTTCTTGGAATCTTGCATGGAAAACCTAGACAAGATTTTATCTATGTATAAAGCTTGGGATAATGCAATCGTTGTATTTTTCTATCCCTTATGACTTGGATACCAAGAATATAACTTTCTTCTCCTAAGTCCTTCATATCAAATTGTTTTGCCAACCATTATTTTACTGATGTCAATACACATACATCGTTTCCGAAACTTTCCATGGCTTGATCAAACGTTATGTTCCTGGATCTTTGTAAATTGCATACCCTTTCCTCTTGGCCTTTTTTAATGAATCCTTCTGGTTGCATCATGTAGATGCTTTCGTCAAGAATTCCATTGAGGAAAACTGTCTTGACATCCATTTGCCAAATCTCTAGGTCTAGAGATGTTGCAATGGATAAGAGTATCCTAATGGATTTAAGCATGGCCACATGAGAGAAGGTTTCTTCATAATCGATACCTTCTTTCTGTGTATAAACTTTAGCTACCAATCTAGCTTTAAAGGTTTGACCTTTCAACCATTCCTCTTTTCCTCTTGTATACCCACTAGCACCTGATGGGTTTTATCTTTTTAGGCAAGTCTAACATTTTTTTTAACATAGATTCAATTTTAGATTGCATTTCCTTTTGCCAATGGCGACAATCAACGCCTTCCATTGCTTCCTTACACGTATAGGGATCATCATCATCAAGAAGATTCTCTACAGATTCTCCTAGACTTATTTATCTCTCGGGTTGTCTAACAACCCTCCCACTACGATGAGGTATGGTAGATTGTTGATCTTGTGTTGTTACGGAACTTACAATTGGGCTTGGTTTCAAAACCTCTTGTGGAATTTTATTTTCTAAAAGCTCATTCAGGACAATTCTACTTTTAGGCATAAAAATATTCATATAGTTTTTTTTTCCAAAAATTTAGCATTTGTCGAAACAAATACTTTAAGATCTGAAGGACTTTAAAAATAATATCCTTTTGTTCCTTTTGGATACCCTAAAAATATGCATGTTTCTGAACGGGACTCCATCTTTTCTGTCTTTCCTTTAAACATGTGCACAGGACATCCAAATATCCTTAAGTGTTGTAAACTAGGCTTTCGCCCGGTCCACAACTCATGCAGTGTTATAGGAACTGACTTAGATGGTACATCATTTAGAATGTACATTACGGTTTGAAAAGCATATCCACAAAAAGGATTAGGGAGCGTTGAATAACTAAACATAGACCTACCATATCCAAAAGGTTTCTATTTCTCCTTTCTACCACCCCATTTTGTTGAGGTGTGCCTGGTACAGAAAACTAAGAAATTATCCCAATATTAATAAGATATTACTGAAACTCACCAGATAGATATTCTCCACCACCATCACAGCTCAAGATTTTTATGCGTTTCTTAAGCTGATTTTCTACTTCAGCTTTAAATGCTTTGAACATATCAAAAGCATCTGACTTATGTCTCAAGCCAAATCCTGAGTGATCGTCTGTGAAAGTGATGAAGTACTCATATCCATCTCTAGCTTGAATGCTCATAGGTCCAAACACATCAGTGTGTAACAATCCTAAACATTCGATGATTCTTGCACCTTTTATCATAAATGACCTTTTGGCCATTTTACCTTCCAAACAAAATTCACTAGTTGGTAGATCATCAATCTTTAAGTCACTTAGAGGTCCGATAATTACCAAGCTTTTAATCCTATTAAGGTTAATATGACCTAAGCACAAATGTCATAGGTAGGTTTCATCATTTGATAATTTTACTCTTTTATGATTAGGTTCTGCTGATTCTGTGTCTAACAAGTGAGAGATATTTCCATGCAAATAGAATAAACCGTTTTCCAATGTACTTTTGCAAATAATTTTCTCATTTTTACTAATGATAAAAGCTTTATTAAAAGTAACCGATTAACCAAATTTATTTAAACAAGAAACTGAAATTAAATTCCTCTTGAATTTAGGTACATAATAAACGTCCATTAAATCTAAATGCCTATAAGAATCTAAACGAATTCTAATATCTCCCACTGAACTAGCAGACACCAACGCTTCATTGCCAAAATGCAAGTTGAATTCGTTCTCATTAAGCCTTCTCCTTTCCTTGAACCCATATAAGGAAAAACAAACATGATTAGTGGCTCCGGAGTCTATGATCCAAGAATCCATAGAATCCACCAAAAAACATGTTTCAAGATAATTAATATTACCTTCTTCCTTTTTGTCTTAAGACTTTGGGCAATTTTGTTTTCAATGTCCCTTTTCACCACAAAGGAAACACTTTTATTTGATCTTGGTTACTTTATTTGTCTCCTTCTTAGTAGGTCCTAGTTACTTTTTCTTCTGTTGTTTCTTAACCTTCTTACGGGTCTTAACAGTAGAAACTTTACCTATGGTATGAATCTCTTGACCCTTTCCTTTTACAACGATTTTTTCCGCGCTTTGAACATCTTGTATCAGGCCTTGTAAGGTGTATTCCTTATTATACAAGGTGTAGTCCAATTTGAATTGATCAAAGAAATCTGACAGTGAGTTGACAATCATGCCAAATTTGGTCTCACCATCTATCTCAACGCCATTCAGTTCAACAATGTTGAGATGTGCTATGACTTTCATCATATGATCTTTCATAGCCTGCCTAGGTTTCATCCTAAGATTCATAAAAGCAGTCACTGCCTCTCTCTTAGTCATCCTAGACCTTATAGTAAACATCTTTTTTATAGACGTTATTATATCGGCAGCAATCTCTATTCCTTCAAGTTGTTGTTGCAACATGTCGGAGATGGTAGCTATAATGTAATATTTAGCCATCTCATCAGAAGACTCCCACTGCTGATACTCATCTCTTTGCTCATGATAGATTCATTAGTAGGAGTAGGTGGTTTAGGAGTGCACAAAATGAACATATGCTTTTCGGATTGCAATAAATGCCCAATTTTCATTTTCCATGTGACATAATTATCACCAGTTAAAGTATTGTTTTTAAGGATGTTGACTAGGGATGGGGTCATGATTTCTAAACAAAAACAAAATTATATAAGTAAATAATCATGATAAAGTACTTTTGAATATTTATCTTGACTTAAATAAAATAATTCAATCGTAAAAATTCAACGGTGATCCAACACCCATAAATGTCACGCCTCCTATGGGAGTTCACAACATTTACTAGTTGGACTAAGTCCCACCTAATTGTTAACATAACAACCAACGTTTTCAATTTTAGCCTTGTAATTTTTATTAACAAGAACTCTTGGGAGGATATTATTAAAATTACATTGAGTGTAATACCAGGTTATCGACCTTCAATATAATCCCTCACGAATACCTCCTTTGGGAGTAGATATCGTTTGGGCTAATTGTCTATTCTATCCTTGTAAGGAAGTACCTTGCTAAATTCCATTCTATAATACCCCTTGGGGGTTATTCACGAAACATAAAGCTCAACTAAACTTGGAGGCCGTAGGTGTTCCAAAACACCTTTTCCCACTCAATTGTTTAAGGCGTGTGATCGAATTCCAAAGAATGATTTACCAAGTTATCTAGATGCCAATTTAGATACTTAAACCATTCAATGCATGTTCATACCAAAAGAGATATATGAGTGGCATTCCAATTCTATATAACATGTTATCAAACAATGACAAACATTGCAATATTTACAACAAATATAAATAGCTTCAATTTTGGTCCATCCTAGAAAACCAAATAAATTACATGTCTTGGAATACAAAAATCTGCTTTCTTAAGGGAGAAAATTTTGTTTTTTACTCTGGACGAAATTCGACCGACTCATAGAGATAGTGTGAATTCGGCCAAGAAGAGAAAATGGGGAACGTTTTTGTTTTCGCTAGTACATTAGTATCCTTTGCAACAAAAGGGTTTTGTGCACAACATCGAATCAAGGTTCATGAAAGTTTCAATCAAATTAATTGATAATTCAAAAGTGACCGGACGTTCTTGGTTTTTCTCTTGGAGGATTATTGTGACTAATAAAGAAGAAGATTTTGTTTGTTTCCATCCTCAGGTATACAATTTAAAGAAAGGGAGCCCACATTCCGAGGTGTTTCACGTTCATGATTGGATTGAAAAATCTTACGGATTCAATTCGACGCTTGTTCAATCGTCACGAAAAAAAGGTACGATACTTTATATATACATCAATTAATCTAGGGTTAAGGTTCTTGTTATTAAAAGGGAAAATTTTTATTTATACGCAAACCCTAATTTTTGTTTTCTCACGCTTCCGTTGCGTTTTGAACCTTTTTTTTTCCCTACAACTGGTATCAGAGCCAGGTTGTACCCTTGATTAATTGATGTATGTGTTCGTGAATCTTTTCCTTTTTATTGTATATATGCATGTTTTAGAAAGAGATGGCACTCTAGGTATTCGTATATATATTTACATTGGAATGTATGGATATATATATGTTTTATATGTAGTTCGTTATTGCTCAATTTTGGTCCTAAAATTTCAATGTATTTTGTTTTGGGAGTGTAACAAGAAGGGTGGTCTATCATCGCCATAATATCCTTCTTGGTAGTTGCTAAGTTTTTTTTTTATTTTTGTTATTGTAAAAAAAACTGCAGTATTTTATTATTTAAATTCTTCTGTAATACATTCAAGTTTTGAAGACTCGAAGGTTTGAAGAATTAGGAGCAACCGGAACAAGTTTGGGACAGTACAAGCCATAACAACGAACGAGCGTGCGAAGAGCGCGCAACCGCGTTTGTTGTGGCATGGGCTGCGCATGGCAGCCCTTTATGGGTTTGAGGCATGCGTACGCCCATGGGTAAGGGCGAAGGGTGCACACGCCCATGGGAGGTAGCTGAGGGAGTCCGAACGACGAATGTCGCCTGAAGACTTGTTCGCCAAGAAAGGAATTCTTGTATTCCAAGATATATGTAATTTACTTGTTTTTCTAGGATAGACCAAAATTGTAGCTATTTATTTTTTTGTAAATATTGCAATGTTTGTCATTGTTTGATAACAAGTCATAAAGAATAGGAGTGTCACTCATATATCTCTTTTGGTATGAACAAGCATAAAATGATTTAGGCATCTAAATTGGCATCTAGATAACTTGGTAAATCTTTCTTTGGAATTCGATCACACTCCTTAAACAATTGAGTGGGAGAAGGTGTTTTGGAACACCTACGGCCTCTAAGTGTCGTTGAGCTTTATGTTTCGTAAATAACCTCCCAAGAGGTATTCATGAATGGAATTTTGTAAGATACATCCTTACAAGGATAGACTAGACAATTGACCTAAACGATATCTACTCACAAATGAGGGATATGAGGGATAATATTAAAGGTCGATAACTTGGTAATACACTCGATGTGGTTTTATTAATATCCTCCCAAGAGTTCTTGTTAATAAAATCACAAGGCTAAAATTGAAAACGTTGGTTGTTATGTTAACAATTAGGTGGGACCTAGTCCAACTAGTGAATGTTGCTAACTCCTAAAGGAGGCGTGACATTTATGGGTGTTGGATCACCGTTGAATTTTTACGATTGAATTATTTTATTAAATTCAAGATAAATATTTGAAAGTGCTTTATCGTGATTATTTACTTATATAATATCCTTAAAGACAATACTTTAACTGGTGATAATTATATCACATGGAAAAGGAAAATTGGGCTTTTATTGCAATCCGAAAAGCATAAGTTCATTCTATGCACTCCTAAACCACCTATTCCAACTAATGAATATACTCAGGAGCAAAGAGATGAGTATCAGTAGTGGGAGTCTTCTGATGAGATTGCTAAATGTTACATTATGGCCACCATCTCCGACTTGTTGCAACAACAACATGAAGGAATGGAGACTGATGCCGATATAATGATGTCTCTAAAGGAGATGTTTGCTATGAGGTCTAGAACGACTAAGAGAGAGGTAGTGACTGTTTTTATAAATCTTAGGATAAAACGTGGACAGGCTGTGAAAGATCACATGATGAAAGTCATAGCACATCTTAATATTGCCGAATTGAACGGTGCTGAGATAGATGGTAAGACCAAAATTGACATGATTGTCACTTCACTGTCGGATTCCTTTGATCAATTCAAGTTGGACTACACCTTAAATAATAAGGAATACACCTTGCAAGGCCTGATGCAAGATGTTCAAAGCACGGAAAAAATCCTTGTGAAAGGCAAGGGTTAAGAGATTCATACCGTAGGTAAAGTTGATATTGTTAAGACCCGTAAGAAGGTCAAGAAACAATAGAAGAAAACGCAACTAGGACCTACAAAGAATGAGATAAAGAAAGTAACCAAGATCAAAGGGAAGTGTTTCCTTTGTGATGAAAGGGGACATTGGAAAACAAATTGCCCAAAGTCTCAAGACAAAAAGGAATAAGGTAAAATTAATTATCTTGAAACATGTTTTTTGGCGGATTCTATGGATTCTTGGATCATTGACTCCGGAGCGACTAATCATGTTTGTTTTTCCTTATAGGGGTTCAAGGAAAGGAGAAGGCTTAATGAGAACGAATTCAACTTGCGTTTAGGCAATAAAGCGTTTGTGTCAGCTAGTTCAGTGAGAGATATTAGAATTAATTTAGATTCTTGTAGGCATTTAGATTTAATAGACGTTTATTATGTACCTCAATTCAAGAGGAATTTAATTTCAGTTTCTGGTTTAAATAAATTTGGTTATTCGGTTACTTTTAATAAAGCTTATATTATTAGTAAGAATGACAAAAGTATTTGCAAAGGTACATTGGAAAGCGGTTTATTCTATTTGCATGGAAATATATCTCACTTGTTAGACACAGAATCAAAGGAACCTAATCATAAAAGAGTAAAATTAACAAAAGATAAAACCTACCTATGGCATTTGCGCTTAGGTCATATTATCCTAATAGGATTAAAAGATTGGTAAGTGACGGACCTCTAACTGACTTAAAAGTTGATGATCTACCAACTTGTGAACCTTTTTTGGTAGGTAAAATGACCAAAAGGTCATTTACGACCAAAGGCGCAAGAGCCATCGAATGTTTAAGATTGATACACACTGATGTGTATGGACCTATAAGCATTTAAGCTAGAGGTGGATATGAGTAATTTATCACTTTCACGGATGATCACTCAAGATTTGGCTATGTATATCTCATGAGACATAAGTAGGATGCTTTTGATATGGTCAAAGCATTTAAAGCTGAAGTTGAAAATTAGCTTGAGAAACGCATAAAAATTTTAAGGTCTGATCGTGGTAGAGAATATCTATCTGGTGAGTTTCAGCAATATCTTGTTGATAATGGAATAATTTATCAGTTTTTTGCACCAAGCACACCTTAACAAAATGGGATGGTAGAAATGAGAAATAAAACTCTTTTGGATATGGTTAGGTCTATGTTGAGTTATTCAACGCTTCCTAATTCTTTTTGGGGATATGCTTTACAAACTGCAATGTACATTCTAAACGATGTACCATCTAAGTCGGTTCCTAAAACACCGCATGAGTTATAGACCGGGATAAAGCCTAGTTTACAACACTTAAGGATATTTGGATGTCCTGCGCACGTGTTAAAAGGAAAGACAGAAATAGTTGGAGTCCTGTTCAGAAACATGCATATTTGTAGGGTATCCAAAAGGAACAAAATGATATTATTTTTATAGTCCTTCAGATCTTAAAGTATTTGTTTCGACAAATGCTGAATTTATGGAAAAAGGACTATATGATTAATTTTGTGCATAAAAGTATAATTGTCCTGAATGAGCTTTTAAGAGATACAATTCCACAAGAGGTTTCGCAACCTAGCCCAATTTTTAGTTCCATACGACCACAAGATCAACAATCTACCATACCTCATCACAGTGGAAGGGTTGTTAGACAACCCGAGAGATACATCGGTCTAGGAGAATCTGTAGAGAATCTTTCGGACGACGATGATCCCTATACGTACAAGGAAGCTATGAAAGATGTTGATTGTCGCCATTGGCAAAAGGTAATGCAATCTGAAATTGAATCTATGTTCAAAAACAAAGTCTGGTCTCTTATAGACTTGCCTAAAGGGTTAAAACCCATCGAGTGCAAGTGGGTATACAAGGGAAAAGAGGAATGGATGGAAATGTGGAAACCTTAAAAGCTAGATTGGCAACTAAAGGTTATACATAGAAGGAAGGTATCGATTATTAAGAAACCTTCTCTCCTATGGCCATACTTAAATCCATTAGGATAATCTTATCCATTACGGCAACTCTAGACCTAGAGATTTGGCAAATGGACGTCAAGACAGCTTTTCTTAATGTAAGTCTTGACGAAAGCTTATACATGATGCAACCAGAAGGATTCTTTGAAAAGGGCCAAGAGGAAAGGGTATGCAAGTTGCAATGATCCATATGTGGATTGAAGCAAGCATCCAGATCCTAGAACATAAGGTTTGATCAAACTGTGAAAAGTTTTGGATTTATTAAAAACTTTGATAAACCTTGTGTATACAAAAGGATTAAAGGTGACAAGTTGGTTTTCCTAGTTCTTTACGTTGATGATATACTTCTCATCGAAAACGATGTAGGTGAATTGACATCAATAAAGGAATGGTAAGCAAAACAATTTGATTTGAATGACTTAAGAGAAGCAAGTTATATTATTGGTATCCAAGTCATAAGGATAGAAAGAATAGAATGATTGCATTATCCCAATCTTCATAAATAGATAAAATCTTGTATAGGTTTTCCATGCAAGATTCCAAGAAAGGTATGTTACCTTTCAGACATGGAATCAAACTTTCTAAGGAACAAGTTCCTAAGAATGAGCATAAAGAGCAATTCATGAGTAGGGTTCCTTACGGATCGGTAGTTAGAAGTCTCATGTATGCAATGCTCTGCACTAGACCAGATATTTGTTTTGCTGTGGGCATAGTTAGCAAGTTCCAATCGAAACCTGGTCCTGATAACTGGACAGCAGTCAAGCATATTTTCAAGTATCTTAAGAGAACGAGAAATTATATGCTTGTATATTCTGGAGGGGATTTAATTCCCGTTGGGTATACAAATTCTGATTTTCAATCAGATTCTGACTCTAGAAGATCAACATCAGAATTAGTGTTTACTATTGGAGGAGAGGCGGTCATATGGAGGAGTATCAAGCAATCTTGTAATGCTGATTCCACCATGGAAGCCAAGTATTTTGCCGCATGTGAGACTGCTAAAGAGGTTGTCTGGCTTTGCCAATTCTTGATGGACTTGGAACTAGTTCCTGATGCGAATAAGAAGATCATTATCTATTGTTACAATAGTGGAGCAGTGGCTAATTCAAGAAAACCAAGAAGTCATAAGATAGGGAGACACATTGAAAGAAAGTATCACCTTCTATGGTAAATTGTGAATAGGGGTGACATGATGAGTACCAAGATCGCGTCAACAGAAAATCTAGCGGATCCCTTTACAAAGGCTCTTCCACAAATGAGTTTTGATGGGCAACTAGAGAACATGGGGATGAGAGATATGACACATTTGCTATAGAGCAAGTGGGAGATTATTAGGATTATGCTCGAAAGCAAGAGTATAATAATGTGTTTGACAATCCTTTCATATTAAGAAAGTGATTTCTATTCTAACAAATCTTACAGCATTTATAGTTTAATTATTATAATTGTCAAAAGTAAATAATCATAAGGTCAAAAGACTATGAGAAAATAAGAATTGTTCATACATCTAGATATGTATGAGGTAGACACAATTCTTTAGTTAGTCTTGAATAATATTCACAACTTAAGATAGAAGGTTGGGCTCCTTTATCTTGTCAAAGTTGTAGATTCTTTTGCTAGCATTTGAGTGGGATCAAATGTGTTATGATGAGTCTAAAATCATCATAATATGGTGCCTTTGGGCAAAAAAATCTAGTGCTCTAGGTGCATTGAATAGGATCAAAATGAAATACTTTATCTAGAACCGTCAATGGATAAAAGTTTTCATTTGAAGACAATCGAAGAGTCTATCTCAATCTTGAGATAAATGATGGACTTATGGTTACAAGTGTTATCATTTGAGCTATCAATGAGTACGATTATATAGCATAGTCTATCCTCGATAGTTTGGTGGTATTAATTTGTTAATCGATAGAGGACTTCATTTACAGATATGGACATCGTGGCTCAATTTATTGAATGAGAGTAGAATACCATCGTATGGATGTTTGAGGTATTTGATATTAAATCTTAACGTTAAGTTTTCAATAGTGTCTATTGAAACATGGCTTCTGGACAAGTCAAAATATCCAAGTTCAAAATGTGGTCATATGAGTAAATACACTAACTTGGAGAGCTATAGGCGGTCTATGAGCTCTTGATGATTACTAGTATTCTTCACGAGGATACACTTTCTCCAATAAGGTTTTCTAGGGAATGTTATGCATCATCTAATATACTCACGACAATATAGCAAAATTAGCAAACCGGAATTGATTTCGAGATGTTACTATTTAGGTGAGAGTGTACCGTTGGTGAAGACTCCTTAAGTTCCTTGATTTTGCACTTGACCTTGGAAGACATGGCATTTGAAATCCTTTTGTTCCTTAGTAACCTTCCTTTAGTTGTAGGAGACTTCACTTGCTCATCTACAATGCTTAAGTCACTTGAATCTCCATGAAGATTACCAAAACTCTTTGGCCTTCATGATTACCAACTCCTCTTCCTTGCCTTTGATCATTACCTTCAAGGAATAAAAGCAAATTATTAGCAAAATCATTTGTTAATCTATCTAACATATGAGCCTCTTCAACCATCTTATTTTCTAGACATTCGATCACTTCATTCTTCACTTCAACTTCCTTTAACACTTAATCTCTTTCCTTGCAAAGAGTTTGAACTCTTGCCATCAAGTAGAAGTTGGTGGTCTTTGACATGCAATTCTCTTCATTGAGTTGCAAAGACAAGTAATCATGTCTAGGTCGATCATCCTCCGAAAAAAGCTTCTTCATCTTTGCTTTTGTCACTAACTTTATTTTCAAGCTTATCAACAAAATTGTTAGAAGACAAATGAAATATAAAACAAGAATAACCTTTTTCACAACAAACAAAGGAGGACAACCAAAAATAAACAATTGTAGACTAAAGGTTGATATCCATGATTAGTAAATAACCTTGTATATCCCGAATCACACTAACTACTTTAAGTGACCCGCTCTGAAACCAATTGAAAGAATGTGTACAAAGTTATACTAAACAACCTAAAGGGGGGGGGGGGGGGAATAGATTGTCTCTCATTTTTAACAAATCTTTCAGGCTCAAGTTTTTTTTTCTTCTGTTGTTTCTTAACCTTCTTACGGGTCTTTAACAGTAGCAACTTACCAAGCATATGAATCTCTTGGCCCTTGCCATTCACAAGAATCGTTTTGGTGCTTTTAACATCTTGCATCAGGCCTTGCAAGGTGTATTCCTTATTGTTCAAGGTGTAGTCCAACTTTGAACAAACCAAAGAATAGTGAGTTGACAATCATGTCAAGTTTTCATCTCACCATCAATCTCAGCACCATTCAGTTCAGTAATGTTGAGATGTCCTATGACTTTCATCATGTGATCTTTCACACCCTGTCCAGGTTTTATCCTAAGATTCATAAAAGCAATAGCTGCCTATCCCTTAGTCGTCCTACACCTCATAGCAAACATCTCTTTTAGAGACATCATTATATCGGTAGTAGTATCCATTCCTTCATGTTGCTGTTGCAACATGTCGGAGATATGGCCATAATGTAACGTAAATTTAGCCATCTCATCTGAAGACTGTCACTACTAATATTCATCTCTTTACTCATGAGTAGATTCATTAGTTTGGTGGTTAAGGAATATACATAACGAGAATTTATGTTTTTTAGCTTGCAGTAACAACCCAATTTTCCTTTTCCATGTGACATAATTATTATCAGTTAAAGTATTATCATTTAGTATGTTAATTAGGGATGGGGTCATGATTTCTTTATAATAACAAAAATTATATGAGTAAATAATCATGATATAGCACTTTTGAATATTTATCTTGAATTAAAAAAAATAATTCAGTCGTAAAAATTCAACGGTGATCCAACACCCAAAAATGTCACGCCTACTTTGGGAGTTAGCAATATTTACTAGTTGGACTAGGTCCCACCTAATTGTTAACATAACAACCAACGTTTTATTTTTAGCCTTGTGATTTTATTAACAAGAACTCTTGGGAGGATATTAATAAAAGTACATTGAGTGTGTTACCAAGTTATCGACCTTCAATATAATCCCTCACGAATATCCCTCCTTTGGGAGTAGATATCGTTTGGGCTAATTGTCTAGTCTATCCTTGTAAGGAAGTATCTTCCTAAATTCCATTCATGAATACCTCTTGGGAGGTTATTTAGGAAACATAAAGCTCAACTAAACTTGGAGGCCGTAGGTGTTCCAAAACACCTTCTCCCACTCAATTGTTTAAGGCGTGTGATCGAATTCCAAAGAATGACTTACCAAGTTATCTAGATGCAAATTTAGATACTTAAACCATTCAATGCATGTTCATACCAAAAATGATATATGAGTGGCACTCCTATTCTATATGACATGTTATCAAACAATGACAAACATTGCAATATTTACAAAAATATAAATAGCTACAATTTTGGTCAATCCTAGAAAAACAAGTAAATTACATATGTCTTGGAATACAAAAACTCCTTTCTTGGCGAACAAGTCTTCATGCGACATTCGTCGTCTGGACTCTCTCAGCTGCCTCCCATAGGCGTGCGCACCCTTGGCCCTTACCCATGGGTGTGCGCATGCCACAAACCCATAATGGGCTGCCATGCGCAGCCCATGGCTACCATAGGGCTTCCGTGCGAAGCCCATGCCACAACAAACGTGGCCGCGTGTTTTTCGCACACACGTTTGTTGTTATTGCTCGCACGGTCCCAAACTTGATCCGGTTGCTCCTAGTTCTTCGAACCTTCGAGTCTTCGATACTTGAATGTATTATAGAAGAATTTAAATAATAAAATACTGCATCTTTTTTTTAATTACAACAAAAAAAAAACTTAGCAACTACCAAGAAGGAAATAATGTAGATGATACACCACCCTTCTTGTTACAATCCTTTGAAATTCTAGGACCAAAACTGAGCAATAACAAACCACATATAAAACATATATATATATCTATACATTCCAATGCAAATATATATACGAGTACATAGAGTGTCATCTCTTTCTAAAACATGCATATATACAGTAGAAAGAAAAAGACTCACGTACATATATATCAATTAATCAAAGGTACAACCGGGCTCTGATACTAGTTGTAGGGAAAATAAAATATAGTGCAGTAGAAGCGTGAGAAAGTTTGAAAAAAAAATAGGGTTTGCGTATAGATAAAAAATTTCCCTTTTAATGACAAGAATCTTACCCCTAGATTAATTGATGTATATAAAAGTGTCGTACCTTTTTTTTCGTGACGATTGAACTAGCATCGAATTGAATCCATAAGATCTTCCAATCCAATCACGAACATGAATCACCTAGGAGTGTGGGCTCCTTTTCTTTAAATTGTATACCTGAGGATGGAAACAATCAAAATATTCTTATTTGTTAGTCACAACAATCCTCCAAGAAAAAAACCAAGAACGTCCGGTCGCTTTTGAATTATCAATCAATTTGATTAAAACTCATGTGAACCTTGATTTGAAGTTGTACACAAAACCCTTTTGATGCAAAGGATACTAGTGTACTATCGAAAACAAAAAAGTTCCCTCTTTTCTCTATGCTTGGCTGAATTCTTCATACAATGAATTGGAAGAAGGTTTTTTTTTAATAACAATAAAAAACAAATAAAAAACAACTTCTCAGACCAAAAACTCATGCTTGGTTTAAATTTACAAGTATATAAATAGGAGACCAAATCCTCTCCCAAGAAGGATTTACTTGGTGGGCAAGAATCCTTTCCTGAGGTGGATTTACTTGGTGGTTAAGAATTCTTTTCTAAAAGGAATTCTATCCTACACCAAGACTTCTAATCCAACTCAATAGTGCATTTGTAACCATATTAAAGACTTCCTAATTTTATTAGATAAATAATTCCTTTTATTTATCTACTTATCAAATATAGTCTTTGATATTAATTATACTACCAATAATAGTATAATATTTGGAGACCATCTCTTAATAGAAAAAGATTTTGACTTTTAATTAAATAATTAATTAATCACCAAATTAATTAATTTCCATTTAATTAAATAATAAAATAAAATAATATAATTAAGCTATCCTAAATAGCCTTGCCGCCCAAACCATATAAATGGGCCAATATAATATTTTCTTATTTTATTAAATCAATTTGACCTTTATAAAAAGTCCACATGTGAAATAGACCCATTCTTACAAAAAGAAACAAGTCCACATGCCTTAATACAACTCTGGATGGACCCCTAAATTGGTCCGGTAGAATATATCAAGTGATCCATGCAACTTCGTGTAGATTGGGGATCTTGGCAGGCTATCTAGATTTAAGCTTCTATAGACACAACCTAATCACAATCAACAAATGATTCATTTAGGTCCGATCTATTTAATTTTAGTTCATTCCACTAAAGAACTAAAATTGAACTACTAAATAAAGATAGAATAAGTTGATGTTACTCATTCATACACTAGACAACCATATTGGAGAAAGTGTATCCTCGTGAAGAATACCAGTAATCGCCAAGAGCTCATAGACCGTCTATAGCTCTCCAAGTGACCACATTTTGAACTTGGACACTTAGATTTGTTCAGAAGCCATGTTTCAATAGACACTGTTGAAAACTTAACGTTAAGATTTAAGATCCAATACCTCACAACATCCAGATGATGATATTCTACTCTCATTTAATAAATGGAACCACGATGTCCATATCTATAAATGAAGTCCTCTATCGATTAACAAATTAATATCACCAAACTATAGAGGATAGACTATGTTATATAATCGTACTCATTGATAGCTCAAATGATAACACTTGCAACCATAAGTCCAACATTTATCTCAAGATTAAGATAGACTGTTCAATTGTCTTCAAATGAAAAACTTTTATCTACTAACGGTTCTAGATAAAGTATTTCATTGTGATACAATTCAATGCACTAGTGCACTAGATTCTTTTGCCCAAAGACACCACACTTTGATGATTTTAGACTTATCATAACCCATATTTACTCATATGACCACATTTTGAACTTGGATATTTTGACTTGTCTAGAAGCCATGTTTCAATAAACGCTATTGAAAACTTAACGTTAATATTTAATATCCAATACCTCAAAACATCCATATGATGGTATTCTACTCTCATTCAATAAACGGAGCCACGATATCCATATCTATAAATGAAGTCCTCTATCGACAAACAAATGAATACTACGAAACTATCGAGCATAGACGATGCTATATAATCGTACTCATTGATAGCTCAAATGATAACACTTGCAACCATAAGTCCATCATTTATCTCAGGATTGAGATAGACTCTCCGATTGTCTTCAAATGAAAACTTTTATCCATTGACGGTTCTAGATAAAGTATTTCATTTTGATCCTATTCAATGCACCGGTGCACTAGATTATTTTGCCTAAAGACACCACACTTTGATGATTTTAGACTCATCATAACACATTTGATCCCACTCAAATGCTAGCAAAAGAATCTACAACTTTGACAAGATAAAGGCGCCCAACCTTTTATTTTAAGTTGTGAATATTACTCAAGACTAACTAAAAAATTGTGTTTATCTCATACATATCTAGATGTATGAACAATTCTTCTTTTCTCATAGTGTTTTGACCTTTTGATCATTTACTTTTGACAATTATAATAATTAAACTTTAAATGTTATAAGATTTGTTAAACTAGAAATCACTTTATTAATATGAAAAGATTGTCAAATACATTAGTATACTCTTGCTATCGAGCATAATCCTACTAGGAAGTATCTTGCTAAAATCCATTCATGAATACCCCTTGGGGGGTTATTCACGAAACATAAAGCTTAACTAAACTGGGAGGCCGTAGGTTTTCCATAACACCTTCTCCCACTCAATTGTTTAAGGCGTGCGATCGAATTCCAAAGAATGATTTACCAAGTTATCTAGATGCCAGTTTATATATCTAAAACATTCAATGCATGTTAATACCATGAGCGTGCACATGCCATAAACCTATAAAGGGCTGCCATGCGCAACCCATGGCTTTTATAGAGCTATCGTGCCCAGTCCATGCCACAACAAACGTGGCTGCGTGCTTATCGCACGCACGTTCGTTTCTACGGTTAGAATAGTCCGAAACTTGTTCCGGTTGCTACCAATTCTTCAAACCTCAAGTCTTCGTTAATTAAATGTATTACAGAAGAATTTAAAATAAAAAAATACTGCAGTTTTTTTATTACAACAAGTGCAGTTTTTTTATTACAACAAGTCCAGTTTTTTTTAATTACAACAACAAAATAAAATAAAAACCTAGCAACTACCAAGAAGGTAATTATGGTGGTAATAGACCACCCTTATTGTTACAATCCCAAAACAAAAATACATTGAAATTCTAGGACCAAAATTAAGCAATAAAAAACCACATATAAAACATATATATATATATATCCATACATTCTAATGTAAATATATATGTGAATACCTAGAGTGTAATCTCTATCTAAAACATGCATATATACAATAAAAAGAAAAGATTCACGAACACATACATCAATTAATCAAAGGGACAACTTGGCTCTGATACCAATTGTAGGGAAAATAAGCGCAGCGGAAGCATGAGAAATAAAAAAATTAGGGTTTGCGTATAAATAAAAATTTTCCCTTTTAATAACAAGAACCTTAACCCTAAATTAATTGATGTATATAAAAAGTATCATACCTTTTTTTTCGTGACGATTGAACTAGCGTCGAATTGAATCCGTAAGATTTTCTAATCCAATCACAAACGTGAATCACCTAGGAGTGTGGGCTCCCCTTCTTTAAATTGTATACCTAAGGATGGAAACAAACAAAATCTTCTTCTTTGTTAGTCAAAATAATCCTCCAAGAGAAAAACTAAGAACTTTCGGTCAATTTTGAATTATCAATCAATTTGATTGAAAATCGCATGAACCATGATTCGATGTTGTGCACAAAACCCTTTTGATGTAAAGGATACTAGTGTACTGTCGGAAAAAAAAAACGTTCCCACTTTTCTCTATGCTTGGCCGAATTCTTCACACAATGAGTTGGACGAAGTTTTTTTATTTTTTTTTATATATATAACAATAAAAAACAAATAAAAAACAACTTCACACTTAAAAAATCATTCTTTGTCGAATTTAATAGGTATTATATATAGGAGACGAAATCCTCTCCTAAGAAGGATTTATTTGGTGGTTAAGAATCCTATCCTTAGGTTGATTTACTTGGTGGTTAAGAATCCTTTTCCAAAAGGAATTCTTTCCTACACCAAGACTCCTAATCCAACTCAATAGTGTATTTGTAACCATATTAAAGACTTCCAAATTTGAATAGATAAATAAATTCTTTTATTTATCTACTTATCAAATATAGTCTTTAATATTAATTATACGGTAGGGAAAAAACAGTTTAGATACGCAATGGAGGCATGAGAAAAACGAGATTAGGGTTTGAGTATAAATTAAAAAAATTTCCTTTTATGCAACGAGAACATTAACCCTAGATTAATTGACGTATATAAAAGTATCGTACCTTTTTCGTATGACGATGGAACAAGCGCCGAATTGATTCCGCAAGATCTTCCAATCCTATCATGAAGGTGAATCACCTAGTAGTGTGGGCTCCCTTTCTTTAAATTGTATTCCTGATGATGGAGACAAAGCAAATATCTTTTCTTTGTTAGTTACAAATATTGTTAGTTACAAATATCCTCCAAGAGAAAAATCCAAGAACGTTCGGTCACTTGTGAATTATCAATCAATTTGATTGTAACTCGCGTGAATATTGATCCAATGTTGTACACAAAACCCTTTTGATGTAAAGGATATTAGTATACTATCGAATACAAAAACGTTCCCCTTTTTTTCTCTACTTGGCCGAATTCACACACTATTGCTTAGAGATGATTGAATTTTTGTCTAGAGTAAAATCAGATTTTTCTCCCTCAAAATCCTATGATGACCGAATTCTTCACTAAGAAAAATATACCTTGGCCGAATTTCACCTTTAATGCCTTAGGGCTGGCCGAATACATCATGCTCATATATATAGGCTTATAAATCCTTTCCTAAGAAGGATTCACTTGGTTGGCAAGAATCCTTTTCTTAGGTAGATTTATTTGGTAGTTTAAATCCTTATCTAAAAGGAAATCTATCCTATCCGATATTCATATGTCATGACCGAATTTCCCCTCTTTGTTGTAGATTAGGAGAGTTTATCTTTCCTAAGAAGATTACTTGATGGACAAGAATCCTATCCTTAGGTAGATTAACTTGGTGGTTATGAATCCTTTTCAAATAAGAATTCTACCACTAAGTAGTTTTACTTGGCGACCAAGAATCCTTTTCCAAAAAGAATTCTTTCCTACACCAAGACTCCTAATCCAACTCAATAGTGTATTTGTAACCATATTAGAGACTTACTAATTTGATTAGATAAATAACTCCTTTTATTTATCTACTTATCAAATATAGTCTTTAACATTAACTATACTACCAACAATAGTATAGTTTTAGGTGACCATCTCCTAATAGAAAAAGATTTTGACTTTTAATTAAATAATTAATTAATCAACAAATTAATTAATTTTCATTTAATAAAATAATAACCAAATAAAATAAAAAATTAAGCTCTTCACCATAGCCTTTGCCGCCCATACCTAGTATAAAGGCCAAATATTATTTTTCTCATTTTATTAAATCCATTGGACCTTAAAAAAAAGTTCACATGTGAACTAGATCTATTCTTACAAAAAGAAACAAGTTCACATGCCTTATTACAATTCTAGATGGACCCCTATTGGTCCGGTAGAATAAATTTAGTGATCCATGCAAGTTCGTGTGGATTTGGGATCTTAGTGGGCTATCTAAATTTAAGCTCTAATAGACACAACCTAATCACAATCAACAAATGATTCACTTAGGTCCAATCTATTTAATTTTAGTTCTTTCCACTAAAGAAATAAAATTAAACTCTTAAATAAAGATATAATAAGTTGATGTTACTTATTCATACCCTAGACAACCTTATTGGAGAAAGTGTATCCTCGAGAAGAATACCACTAATCGCCAAGAGCTCATAGACCGCCTATAGCTCTCCAAGTTACCATATTTACTCATATGACCACATTTTGAACTTGGATATTTTTACTTGTCCAGAAGCCATGTTTCAATAAAAACTTTTGAAAACTTAACGTTAAGATTTAATATCCAATACCTAAAAACATCTATATGATGATATTCTACTCTCATTCAATAAATAGAGCCACGATGTCAAGGACTATAAATGAAGTCCTCTATCGATTAACAAATGAATACCACCAAACTATCGAGGATAGACTATGCTATATAATCGTACTCACTGATAGCTCAAATGATAACGATTGCAACCATAAGTCCATCATTTATCTCAGGATTGAGATAGGCTCTCCGATTGTCTTCAAATGAAAACTTTTATCCATTGACGGTTCTAGATAAAGTATTTCATTTTGATCCTATTCAATGCACCCTGTGCACTAGATTCTTTTGCCTAAAGACACCACACTTTGATGATTTTAGACTCATCATAACACATTTGATCCCACTCAAATGCTAGCAAAAGAATCTACAACTTTGACGAGATAAATGTGCCCAACCTTCTATCTTAAGTTGTGAATATTATTCAAGACTAACTAAAGAATTATGTCTACCTCATACATATCTAGATGTATGAACAATTCTTCTTTTCTCATAGTATTTTTACCTTATGATTGTTTACTTTTGACAATTATAATAATTGAACTATAAATGTTATAAGATTTGTTAAACTAGAAATCACTTAATTTATATGAAAAGATTGTTAATTACAATATTACACTCTTGCTATCGAGCATAATCCTAACTATCTTCCACTTTCTCTATAGCAAATGTGTCATATATCTCATCCCCATGTTCTCTAGATGCCCATAAAAACTCTTTTGAGGAAGACCCTTTGTAAAGGGATCCGCTAGATTTTCTGCTGACGTGATCTTGGCAACCCTATGCATAATTTCCCTTAAAAGGTGATACTTTAATTCAATGTGTTTCCCTCCCTTATGACTTATTGGTTCTCTCGAATTATCCACTGCTCCACTATTGTCACAATAGATAGTGATCTGCTTATTCGCATCATGAACCACTTCTAAGTCAATCAAGAATTAGCAGAGCCAGACAGCCATTTTAGCAGCCTTGCATGCGGCAAAGTACTCGACTTCCATGGTGGAATCAGCAACACAAGATTGCTTGATACTCCTCCATATGACTGCCCCTCCTCCAATAGTAAACACAGATCCTGATGTCGATCTCCTAGAGTCAGAATCTGACTGAAAATCAGAATTTGTATACCCAATGGGAATTAAATCCCCTTCAGAGTATACAGGCATATAATCTCTTGTTCTCCTAAGATACTTGAAAATATGCTTGACTGTCGTCCAGTGATCAGGACCAGGTTTCGATTGAAACCTGATAACTATGCCTACAACAAATCAAATATCTGGTCTAGTGTAGAGCATTGCATACATGAGACTTCCAACTGCCGATGCATATGGAACCCTACTCATGAATTGCTCTTCAAGATCATTCTTAGGAACTTGTTCCTTAGAAAGTTTAATTCCATGCCTGAAAGGTAACATACCTTTCTTGGAATCTTACATGGAAATCCTAGACAAGATTTAATCTATGTATGAAGCTTGGGATAATGCAATCGTTCTATTCTTTCTATCCCTTGACTTGGATACCAAGAATATTACTTGCTTATCCTAAGGCCTTCATATCAAATTGTTTTGCTAACCATTCTTTTATTGATGTCAATACACCTATATCGTTTCCGATGAGTAGTATATCATCAACGTAAAAAACTAGGAAAACCAACTTATCGCCTTTAATTCTTTTGTATACACAAGGTTCATCAAGGTTTTGAATAAATCCAAAACTTTTAACGGCTTGATCGAACCTTATGTTCCAGGATCTGGATGCTTGCTTCAATCCATATATGGATCTTTGCAACTTGTATACCCTTTCCTCTTGGCCTTTTTTAATGAATTCTTCTGGTTGCATCATGTAGATACTTTGATCAAGACTTTCATTAAGGAAAGCTGTCTTGACGTCCATTTGCCAAATCTCTAGGTCTAGAGATGACGCAATGGATAAGAGTATCCTAATGGATTTAAGCATGGCCACAGGAGAGAAGGTTTCTTCATAATCGATACCTTCCTTCTGTGTGTAACCTTTAGCTACAAGTCTAGCCTTAAAGGTTTCCACCTTTCCATCCATTCCTCTTTTCCTCTTGTATACCCACTTGCACCCGATGGGTTTTATCCCTTTAGGCAAGTCTACAAGAGACTAGACTTTATTTTTGAACATAGATTCAATTTTGGATTGCATTGCCTTTTGCCAATGACGACAATCAACATCTTCCATTGCTTCCTTGTACTTATAGGGATCATCGTCGTCCAGAAGATTCTCTACAGATTCTTTTCGACCGATGTATCTCTCGAGTTGTCTAACAACCCTCCCACTATGACGAGGTATGGTAGATTGTTGATCTTTTGTCTATACAGAACTTACAATTGGGCTTGGTTGCGAAACCTCATGTGAAATTATATCTCCTAAAAGCTAATTTAGGACAATTCTTCTTTTAGGCACAAAATTATTCATATAGTCCTCTTCAAAAAAAATTTGGCATTTGTCGAAACAAATATTTTAAGCTCTGAATGACTATAAAAATAATATCCTTTTGTTCCTTTTGGATACCCTACAAATATGCATGTTTCTGAACGGGACTCCATCTTATCTGTCTTTCCTTTCAACACGTGCACAGGACATCCAAATATCCTTAAGTGTTGTAAACTAAGCTTTCGCTCAGTCCATAACTCATGCGGTGTTTTATGAACCAACTTAGATGGTACATCGTTTAGAATATACATGGCAGTTTGTAAAGCATATCCCTAATAAGAACTAAGGAGCGTTGAATAACTCAACATAGACCTAACCATATCCAAAAGAGTTCTATTTCTCCTTTCTGCCACCCCATTTTGTTGAGGTGTGCCTGGTGCAGAAAACTGAGAAATTATTCCATTATCAATAAGATATTATTGAAACTCACCAGATAGATATTCTCCACCACGATCGGACCTCAAGATTTTTATGCGTTTCTTAAGCTGATTTTCCACTTCAGCTTTAAATGCTTTGAACATATCAAAAGCATCTGACTTATGTCTCATAAGATACACATAGCCAAATCTTAAGTGATCATCCGTGAAAGTGATGAAGTACTCATATCCACCTCTAGCTTGAATGCTCATAGATCTACACACATCAGTGTGTATCAATCCTAAACATTCAATGGCTCTTGCGCGTTTGGTCGTAAACTACCTTTTGGTCATTTTACCTTCCAAACAAGATCCACAAGTTGGTAGATCATCAGCCTTTAAGTCACTTAGAGGTCCATCACATACCAATCTTTTAATCCTATTAAGGTTGATATGACCTAAGCGCAAATGCCATATGTAAGTTTCATCTTTTGATAATTTTACTCTTTTATGATTAGGTTCCATTGATACCATGCCTAACAAGTGAGAGATATTTCCATGCAAATAGAATAATCCGTTTTCCAATGTACCTTTGCAAATAATTTTGTCATTCTTACTAATAATAAAAGCTTTAATAAAAGTAGCCGAATAACCAAACTTATTTAAATAAGAAACTGAAATTAAATTCCTCTTGAATTCAGGTACATAATAAACGTTTATTAAATCTAAATGCCTACTAGAATTTAAGTTGATTCTAATATCTCCCACTATACTAGTAGACACCAAACGTTCCGTTGCATAAACGCAAGTTGAATCTCTTGACCCTTGCCATTCACAAGAATCGTTTTGGTGCTTTTAACATCTTGCATCAGGCCTTGCAAGGTGTATTCCTTATTGTTCAAGGTGTAGTCCAACTTTGAACAAACCAAAGAATAGTGAGTTGACAATCATGTCAAGTTTTCATCTCACCATCAATCTCAGCACCATTCAGTTCAGTAATGTTGAGATGTCCTATGACTTTCATCATGTGATCTTTCACACCCTGTCCAAGTTTTATCCTAAGATTCATAAAACCAGTCACTGCCTATCCCTTAGTCGTCCTACACCTCATAGCAAACATCTCTTTTAGAGACATCATTATATCGGTAGTAGTATCCATTCCTTCATGTTGCTGTTGCAACATGTCGGAGATATGGCCATAATGTAACGTAAATTTAGTCATCTCATCTGAAGACTGTCACTACTAATATTCATCTCTTTACTCATGAGTAGATTCATTAGTTTGGTGGTTACGGAATATACATAACGAGAATTTATGTTTTTTAGCTTGCAGTAACAACCCAATTTTCCTTTTCCATGTGACATAATTATTATCAGTTAAAGTATTATCTTTTAGGATGTTAATTAGGGATGGGGTCATGATTTCTTTATAATAACAAAAATTATATGAGTAAATAATCATGATATAGCACTTTTGAATATTTATCTTGAATTAAACAAAATAATTCAGTCGTAAAAATTCAACGGTGATCCAACACCCAAAAATGTCATGCCTACTTTGGGAGTTAGCAATATTTACTAGTTGGACTAGGTCCCACCTAATTGTTAACATAACAACCAACGTTTTATTTTTAGCCTTGTGATTTTATTAACAAGAACTCTTGGGAGGATATTAATAAAAGTACATTGAGTGTGTTACCAAGTTATCGACCTTCAATATAATCCCTCACGAATATCCCTCCTTTGGGAGTAGATATCGTTTGGGCTAATTGTCTAGTCTATCCTTGTAAGGAAGTATCTTCCTAAATTCCATTCATGAATACCTCTTGGGAGGTTATTTAGGAAACATAAAGCTCAACTAAACTTGGAGGCCGTAGGTGTTCCAAAACACCTTCTCCCACTTAATTGTTTAAGGCGTGTGATCGAATTCCAAAGAATGACTTACCAAGTTATCTAGATGCAAATTTAGATACTTAAACCATTCAATGCATGTTCATACCAAAAATGATATATGAGTGGCACTCCTATTCTATATGACATGTTATCAAACAATGACAAACATTGCAATATTTACAAAAATATAAATAGCTACAATTTTGGTCCATCCTAGAAAAACAAGTAAATTACATGTCTTGGAATACAAGAACTCCTTTCATGGCGAACAAGTCTTCATGCGACCTTCGTCGTTCAGACTCTCTCGGCTGCCTCCCATGGGCGTGCACACCCATTGCCCTTACCCATGGGCGTGCGCATGTCACAAGCCTATAAAGGGCTGCCATGCGCTGCCCATGGCTACAACAAGGTCTACCGTGCACAGCCCATGCCACAACAAACGTGGCTGTGTGCTCTTCGCACGCACGTTCGTTGTTACGGTTAGCACGGTCCCAAACTTGTTCCGGTTACTCCTAATTCTTCAAATCTTCGAGTTTTTGAAACTTGAATGTATTACCGAAGAATTTATATAACAAAATACTGTAGTTTTTTTTTATTACAACAACAAAATAAAAAAAAAACTTAGCAACTACCAAGAAGGAAATTATGGCGATACTAGACCACCATTCTTGTTACAATCCCAAAACAAAATTACATTGAAATTCTAGGACTAAAATTGAGCAATAACAATCCACATATAAAACATATATATCTATATATATATATATATATATATATATATATATATCCATACATTCCAATGTAAATATATATGTGAATACCTAGTGTGCCATCTCTTTCTAAAACATGCATATTTATAATAAAAAAAAAGATTCACGAACACATATATCAATTAATCAAGGGTACAACAAAGGCACAGATACCAATTATAGGGAAAAAACGGTTTAGAAACGCAACGGAAGCGTGAGAAAAATGAGATTAGGGTTTGCGTATAAATTAAAAAATTTCCCTTTTATGCAACGAGAACCTTAACCCTAGATTAATTGATGTATATAAAAGTATCGTACCGTTTTCGTGTGACTATTGAACAAACGCCGAATTGATTTCGTAAGATCTTCCAATCCAATCATGAACGCGAATCACCTAGGAGTGTGGGCTCCCTTTCTTTAAATTGTATTCATGAGGATGGAGACAAAGCAAATATCTTTTCTTTGTTAGATACAAATATCCTCCAAGAGAAAAATCCAAAAACGTCCGGTCACTTGTGAATTATCAATCAATTTGATTGTAACTCGCGTGAACCTTGATTTGATGTTGTACACAAAACCCTTTTGATGTCAAGGATATTAGTATACTATCGAATACAAAAACGTTCCCCTTTTTTTCTCTACTTGGCCGAATTCACACACTATTGCTTAGAGATGATTGAATTTTTGTATAGAGTAAAATCAGATTTTTCTCCCTCAAAATCCTATGATGGCCGAATTCTTCACCAAGAAAAATAAACCTTGGCCGAATTTCACCTCTAATGCCTTAGGGCTGGCCGAATTCATTATGCTCATATATATAGGCTCATAAATCCTTTCCTAAGAAGGATTCACTTGGTTGACAAGAATCCTTTCCTTAGTTAGATTTATTTGGTAGTTTGAATCCTTATCTAAAAGGAAATCTATCCTATCCTATATTCATATGTCATGACCGAATTTCCCCTCTTTATTGTAGATTAGGAGAGTTTATCTTTCCTAAGAAGGATTACTTGATGGAAAAGAATTCTATCCTTAGGTAGATTAACTTGGTGGTTATGAATCCTTTTCAACTAAGAATTCTACCACTAAGTAGTTTTACTTGGTGACCAAGAATCCTTTTCCAAAAAGAATTCTTTCCTACACCAAGACTCCTAATCCAACTCAATAGTGTATTTGTAACCATTTTAAAGACTTCCTAATTTGATTAGATTAATAACTCCTTTTATTTATCTACTTATCAAATATAGTCTTTAACATTAACTATACTACCAACAATAGTATAGTTTTAGGAGACCATCTCCTAATAGGAAAAGATTTTGACTTTTAATTAAATAATTAATTAATCAACAAACTAATTAATTTCCATTTAATAAAATAAAATAAAAAATTAAGAAAACAATATATTTAAGCTATTCACCATAGCCATTGCCGCCCATACCTAGTATAAAGGCCAAATATCATTTTTCTCATTTTATTAAATCTATTGGACCTTAATAAAAAGTTCACATGTGAACTAAACCTATTTTTACAAAAAGAAACAAGTTCACATGAATTATTATAATTCTAGATGGACCCCTATTGGTCCGGTAGAATAAATTAAGTGATCCATGCAAGTTCGTATGGAATGGGGATCTTGGCGGGCTATCTAAATTTAAGCTCCAATAGACACAACCTAATCACAATCAACAAACGATTCACTTAGGTCCAATCTATTTAATTTTAGTTCATTCCACTAAAGAACTAAAACTGAACTCTTAAATAAAGATAGAATAAGTTGATGTTACTCATTCGTACCCTAGACAACCTTATTGGTGAAAGTGTATCCTCGTGAAGGATACTAGTAATCGCCAAGAGTTCATAGACCGCCTATAGCTCTCCAAGTTACCATATTTACTCATATGACCACATTTTGAACTTGGATATTTTGACTTGTCCAGAAACCATGTTTCAATAGACACTATTGAAAACTTAACGTTAAGATTTCATATCCAATACCTCAAAACATCCATATGATGGTATTCTACTCTCATTCAATAAATGGAGCTACGATGTCCATATCTATAAATGAAGTCCTCTATCGATTAACAAATGAATACCACCAAACTATCGAGGATAGACTATGCTATATAATCGTACTCATTGATAGGTCAAATAATAACACTTGCAACCATAAGTCCATCATTTATCTCAGGATTGAGATAGACTCTCCGATTGTCTTCAAATGAAAACTTTTATCCAATGTTGGTTCTAGAAAAAGTATTTCATTTTGATCCTATTCAATGCATTCATTGCACTAGATTTTTTTGCCCAAAGGCACCACACTTAGATGATTTTAGACTCATCATAACACATTTGATCCCACTCAAATGCTAGCAATAGAATCTACAACTTTGACAAGATAAAGGTGCCCAACCTTCTATCTTAAGTTGTGAATATTATTCAAGACTAACTAAAGAATTGTGTCTACCTCATACATATCAAGATGTATGAACAATTCTTTTTTTCTCATAGTCTTTTGACCTTATGATTATTTACTTTTGACAATTATAATAATTAAACAATAAATGCTATAAGATTTGTTAAACTTGAAATCACTTTATTCATGTGAAAAGATTGTTAATTACAATATTACACTCTTGCTATCGAGCATAATCCTAACATATACTACCAACAATAGCATAATTTTAGGAGACCATCTCCTAATAGGAAAAATATTTTAACTTTTAATTTAATAATTCATTAATCAACAAATTAATTAATTTCCATTTAATTAAATAAAAAAATAAAATTAATATAATTGTGTTATTCTAAATAGCCTTGCCGCCCAACACATATATATGGGTCATATATTATTTTTATTATTTTATTAAATCCATTGGACCTTAATAAAAAGTCCACATGTGAACTAGAACTATTCTTACAAAAAGAAACAAGTTCACATGCCTTAATTCAATTCTAAATGGACCCCTAAATTGGTCCGGTAGAATATATCAAGTGATCCATGCATGTTCATATGGATTGGGGATCTTGGCTGACTATCTAAATTTAAACTCCAATAGACACAACCCAATCACAATCAACAAATGATTCACTTAGGTTCGATCTATTTAATTTTAGTTTATTCCATTGAAGAACTAAAATTGAAATCTTTAATAAAGATAGAATAAGTTGATGTTACTCATTCATACCCTAGACAACCTTATTGGAGAAAGCGTGTCCTCGTGAAGAATATCAGTAATCGTCAAGAGCTCATAGACCGCCTATAGCTCTCCAAGTTACCATATTTACTCATATGACCACATTTTGAACTTGGATATTTTGACTTGTCTAGAAGCCATGTTTCAATAGACGCTATTGAAAACTTAACGTTAATATTTAATATCCAATACCTCAAAACATCCATATTATGGTATTCTACTCTCATTCAATAAACGGAGCCACGATATCCATATCTATAAATGAAGTCCTCTATCGACAAACAAATGAATACCACGAAACTATCAAGCATAGACGATGCTATATAATCGTACTCATTGATAGCTCAAATGATAACACTTGCAACCATAAGTCCATCATTTATCTCAGGATTGAGATAGACTATCCGATTGTCTTCAAATGAAAAGTTTTATCCATTGACGGTTCTAGATAAAGTATTTCATTTTGTTCCTATTCAATGCACCGGTGCACTAGATTATTTTGCCTAAAGACACCACACTTTGATGATTTTAGACTCATCATAACACATTTGATCCCACTCAAATGCTAGCAAAAGAATCTACAACTTTAACAAGATAAAGTCGCCCAACCTTTTATCTTAAGTTGTGAATATTACTCAAGACTAACTAAAAAATTGTGTTTATCTCATACATATCTAGATGTATGAACAATTCTTCTTTTCTCATAGTGTTTTGACCTTTTGATCATTTACTTTTGACAATTATAATAATTAAACTTTAAATGTTATAAGATTTGTTAAACTAGAAATCACTTTATTAATAGGAAAAGATTGTCAAATACATTATTATACTCTTGCTATCGAGCATAATTCTAACAGTGGACTTGTTTCTTTTTGTAAGAATGGGTCTAGTTCACATGTGGACTTTTTATTATGGTCCAATGGATTTAATAAAATAGAAAAATAGTATAATGACCTATATATGGTGTTGGGTGGCAAAGCTATATAGTTTAGCTTAATTATATATATATTTTTTATTATATTAATTAAATGGAAATTAGTTAATTTGGTAATTAATTAATTATTTAATTAAAAGTCAAAAAATTTTCCTAATAAGAGATGGTCTCCTAATATTATACTATTGTTGGTAGTATAATAAATTTTTTAAGACTATATTTGATAAGTAGATAAATAAAAGAAATTATTTATCTAGTCAAATTAGGAAACCTTTATTTTGGTTACAAATGCACTATTTGAGTTGGATTAAGAGTCTTGGTGTATGAAAGAAATCTTTTTTTAAAAGGATTCATGGTCACCAAGTAAATCCTCCTAAGGATAGGATTCTTATCCACCAAGTAAATCCTTCTTAGGAAAGGATTTGTGATCCTATATAAATCTCTTGTAAAATTCGGTCAGCCCAAGTAATTTTTTAAGAGAGAATTTTGGTTGGCCCTAGGAATTTTAAAGAGAAGATTTCGGCCAACATAAGAATTCTACTTAGAGAGAATTCATCCACCATAAGAATTTTGGGAGAAAATTTTGTTTTGCTCTAGACAAAATTCGATCAACTCTTAGAAATAGTGTGAGATTCGGCAAATAAGAAAAGTAAGAAAGAACATTTAGTTTTCGATAGTACACTAGTAGCCTTTACATTAAAAGGTTTTGTGTACAACATCAATCAAGGTTCACGTGAGTTTCAATCAAATTGATTGATAATTCACAAGTGACCTAACGTTTTTTGTTTTTCTTCTTGGATGATTATTGTGACTAACAAAGAAAGTGATTTTGTTTGTTTCTATCCTCAAGTATACAATCTAAAAGAAATGGAGCCCACACTCCTAGGTGATTCACATTCGTGATTAAATTAGAAGATCTTACGGATTCAATTTGGCACTAGTTCAATCATCACGAGAAAAAAGGTGCGACACTATTTATATACATCAATTAATCTAGGGTTAAGGTTCTTGTTATTAAAAAGGGAAAAAAAATATTTATACCGAAAGCCTAAATTTAATTTTCACTCTTTCGTTGCGTGATTTTCCTTATAATTGGTATCAGAGCCTGGTTATAACCTTGATTAATTGATGTATGTATTAGTGAATCGTTTTCTTTTTATTGTATATATGCATGTTTTAAAAAGAGATGGCACTTTAGGTATTCGCATATATATTTACATTGGAATGTTTGAATATATATATGTTTAAAATGTGGATTGTTATTACTCAATTTTGGGCCTAGAACTTCAATGCATTTTTGTTTTGGGCCTATCATCACCCTAATTTCCTTCTTGGTAGTTGCTAAGTTTTTTTTTTTTGTTGTAATAAAAAAAATTGTAGTATTTTTATTTAATTATATTTCTTCTGTAATACAATCAAGTATTGAAGACTCTAAGATTTGAAGAATTGGAAGCAATCGGAACAAGTTTGGGACCATACGAGCCATAGCAACAAACGTTCGTGCGAAGAGCACGCGGCCACAACTGTTGTGGCATTGGCTGGGCATGGCAGCCCTATGGAAGCCATGGGCTGCGCATGGTAGCCCTTTATGGGGTTTTGGGTTACGCATGTCCATGGGAGAGAGCCAAGGGTGTGCAAGCCCATGGGCGGCAGCCGAGGTTGTCCAAATGACAAAGGTAGCGTGAAGACTTGATCACCAAGAAATGTGTTTTTTGTATTCCAAGACATTTGTAATTTACTTGCTTTTCTAGGATTGACCAAAATTGTAGCTATTTATATTTTTTGTAAATATTGCAATGCTTGTCATTGTTTGATAACATGTCATATAGAATAGGAGTGCCACTCATATATCTCTTTTGGTATGAACATGCATTGAATAGTTTAAGTATCTAAATTGGCATCTAGATAACTTGGTAAATCATTCTTTGGAATTCGATCACACGCCTTAAATAATTGAGTGGGAGAAGGTGTTTTGGAACACCTACGGCCACCAAGTTTAGTTAAGCTTTATGTTTCTTGTAATAACCTCCCAAGAGGTATTCATGAATGGAATTTAATACTTCCTTAAAAGGATGGAGTAGACAATTAACCCAAACGATATCTACTCCCAAAGGAGAGATATTCGTGAGGGATTATATTGAAGGTCGATAACTTGGTAACACACTTAATGTAATTTTATTAATATCCTCCCAAGAGTTCTTGTTAATAAAATTGTAAGGCTAAAATTGAAAACCTTAGTTGTTATGTTAACAATTAGGTGGGATCAATTCCAACTAGTAAATGGTCCGAACAGCCAACGGAGGCGTGACATTTATGGGTGTTGGATCACCGTTGAATTTTACGATTGAATTATTTTATTTATAATTCAAGATAAATATTCAAAAGTACTATATCATGATTATTTACTTAAATAGTTTTTGTTATAAAAAAAAATCATGACCCCATCCCCAATCAACATCCTTAAAGGTAATACTTTAACTGATGATAATTATGTCACACGAAAAAGGAATATTGGGTTGTTGTTGCAAGCTGAAAAGTATAAGTTCATTCTGTATACTTCTGAACCACCTACTCCTGCTAATGAATTTACTTATGAGCAAATATATGAGTATCAGCAGTGGGATTCTTCAGATGAGATGGCTAAATGTTACATTATAGCTACCATCTCCGACGTGTTGCAACAACAACATGAAGGAATGGAGACTGCTGTCGATATAATGATGTCTCTAGAGGAGATGTTTGCTATGAGGTATAGAACGACTAAGAGAGAGGCAGTGACTGCTTTCATGAATTTAGGACGAAACATGGACAGGCTGTAAAAGATCACATGATGAAATTCATAGCACATCTCAACATTGATGAACCGAATGGTGCTGAAATAGACAGTGAGACAAAAATTTACATGATCGTCAACTCACTGTCAGATTCCTTTTATCAGTTTAAGTTGGGCTACACCTTGAAAAATAAAGAATACACCTTACAAGGCCTGATGCAGGATGTTCAAAGCATCGAGAAAATCCTTGTGTAAGGCAAGCGTTAAGAGATTCTTACGGTTAGTAAAGTTGTTTCTGTTAATACCCGTAGGAAGGTCAAGAAACAACAAAAGAAAAGGCAACGTAGGCCTAACCAGAAGTGGTTATCGGGAAAGGAAAAACCTGAATAAGAATGAATTCATCTTGCATTTAGGCAATAGAGCGTTGGTGTCTACTAGTGTAGTGGGAGATAATAGAATTGATTTAGATTCTTATAGGCATTAAGATTTAATAGACGTTTATTACGTACCTAAATTCAAGAGGAAGTTAATTTCAGTTTCTTGTTTAAATAAATTTGGTTATTCGGCTGCTTTTAATAATGCCTTTATTATTAGTACGAATGACAAAATTATTTGCAAAGGTACATTGGAAAACAGTTTATTCTATTTGCATAGAAATATCTCTCACTTGTTAGACATGGTATTAGTGGAACCTAACCATAAAAGAGTAAAATTATGAAAAGATGAAACCTACCTATGGCATTTGCACCAAAGTCATACTAACCTTAATAGGATTAAAAGATTGGTTAGTGACGGATCTCAAAGTGACTAAAAGGCTGATGATCTACCAACTTGTGAATCTTGTTTTGGAGGTAAAATGACCATAAGGTCGTTAACGACCAAAGGCACATGAGCTATCGAATGTTTTGGATTGATACACACCGATGTGTGTGGACCTATGAGCATTCAAGCTAGAGGTGGATATGAGTACTTCATCCCTTTAATGGATGATCACTCAAGATTTGGCTATGTGTATCTCAAGAGACATAAGTTGAATGCTTTTGACATGTTCAAAGCATTTAAAGCTGAAGTAGAAAATCAACTTGAGAAACGCATAAAAATCTTGAGGTCTGATCTTGGTGGAGAATATCTATCTGGTGAGTTTCAGTAATATCTTATTGATAATGGGATAATTTCTTAGTTTTTTGCACTAAGTACACCTCAACAAAATGGGGTGGTAGAAAGGAGAAATATAACTCTTTTTGACATGGTTAGATCTATGTTGAGTTATTCAACGCTTCCTAATTCTTTTTGGGGATATGCTTTACAAATTTCTATGTACATTCTAAACAATGTACAATCTAAGTCGGTTCCTAAAACACCGCATGAGTTATGGACCGGGCGAAAGCCTAGTTTACAACACTTAAGGATATTTGGATGTCCTGCGCAGGTGTTAAAAGTAAAGATAGAAAAGATGGAGTCCCGTTCAGAAGCATGCATATTTATAGGGTATCCAAAAGGAACAAAAGAATATTATTTCTATAGTCCTTCAGATCTTAAAGTATTTGTTTCAACAAATGCTAAATTTATGGAACAGAACTATATGAATAATTTTGTGCCTAAAAGTAGAATTGTCCTGAATGAGCTTTCAAGAGATACAATTCCACAAGAGGTTTCACTACCAAGTCCAATTGTAAGTTCCATACCAGCACAAGATCAACAATCTACCATACCTTGTCGTAGTGGAAGGGTTAGTAAACAATCCGACAGATACATCGGTATAGAAGAATCTATAGAGAATCTACCGGACGAAGATGATCCCTATACATAAAATGAAGTAACGGAAGATGTTGATTGTCATCATTGGTAAAAGGTAGTGCAATCCGAAATTGAATCTATGTTCAAAAACAAAGTATAGTCTCTTGTAGACTTGCCTAAAGGGATAAATCCCACAGGTGCAAGTGGGTATACAAGAGGAAAAGAGGAATGGAAATGTGGAAACCTTTAAAGCTAGATTGGTAGCTAAAGGTTATACATAGAAGGAAGGTATCGGTTATGAAGAAACCTTCTCTCCTGTGGCCATGCTTAAATCCATTAGGATACTCTTATCCATTGTGATATCTCTAGACCTAGAGATTTGGTAAATGGACATCAAGACAGCTTTCCTTAATGGAAGTCTTGACAAAAGCATTTATATGATGTAACTAGAGGGATTCACTGAAAAAGGCCGAGAAGAAAGGGTATTCAAGTTGTGAAGATCCATATATAGATTGAAGCAAACATCTAGATCCTGGAACATGAGATTCGATCAAGCCATGAAATTTTTTGGATTTATTCAAAACCTTGATTAACCATGTGTATACAAAAGGATTAAAGGTGACAAGTTGGTTTTCATAGTTCTTTACTTTGATGATATACTACTCATCGAAAATGATGTGGGTGTATTGACATTAGTAAAAGAATTGTTTGCAAAACAATTTGATATGAAAGACTTAGGAGAGGCAAATTATATTCTTGGTATCCAAGTCATAAGGGATAGAAAGAATAGAACGATTGCATTATCCCAAGCTTCACACACAGATAAAATCTTATCTAGGTTTTCCATGCAAGATTCCAAGAAAGGTATGTTACTTTTCAGACATGGAATCAAACTTTCTAAGGAACAAGTTTCTAAGAATGAGCATGAAGAGCAATTCATGAGTAGGGTTCCATATCGACAGTTGGAAGTCTCATGTATGCAATGCTCTGTACTATACTAGATATTTGTTTTGTTGTGGGCATAATTAGAAGGATTCAATCAAAGCCTGGTCCTGATCACTAGACGGCAGTCAAGCATATTTTCAAGTATCTCAGGAGAACGAGAGATTATATGCTTGTATACTCTGGAAGGGATTTAATTCCTGTTGGGTATAAAGGTTCTAATTTTTAGTCAGATTCTGACACCAAGAGATCAACATCAGAATCAATGTTTATTATTGAAGGATGGGCAGCCCTATAGAGGAGTATCAAGCAATCTTGTATTGCTGATTCTGCACTAGAAGCTGAGTATGTTGCTGAATGCGAGGCTACTAAAGAGGTTGTCTAGCGTCGACAATTCTTGATTGACTTGGAAGTGGTTCCTGATGTGAATTAGTAGATCATTATCTATTGTGACAATAGTGGAGCAGTGGCTAATTAAGAAGAACCAAGAAGTCGTAAGAGAGGGAAACACATTGAAAGAAAGTATCACCTTCTGAGGGAAACTGTGTATAGGGGTAACGTGTCGATTACCAAGATCGAGTCCGTAGATAATCTAACAGATCCCCTTACAAAAGGCTTTTCCACAAAAGAGTTTTGATGGGCATATAGAGAACATGGGGATGAAATATATGACAAATTTGCTATAGAGCAAGTGGGAGATTGTTGGGATTATGCTCGATAGCAGGAGTATAATAATGTATTTGACAATCTTTTCATATTAAAAAAGTGAATTCTAATTTAACAAATCTTATAGTATTTATAGTTTAATTATTATAACTATCAAAAGTAAATAATCATAAAGTCAAAAGACTATGACAAAAGAAGAATTGTTCATACATCTAGATATGTATGAGGTAGACACAATTCTTTAGTTAGTCTTGAATAATATTCACAACTTAAGATAAAAGGTTGGGCGCCGTTATCTTGTCAAAATTTGGGATTATTTTGCTAGCATTTGAGTGGGATTAAATGTGTTATGATGAGTATAAAATCATCAAAGTGTGGTGTCTTTGGATAAAAGAATCTAGTGCACTGGGTGCGTTGAATTGGATCACAGTGAAATACTTTATCTATAACCGTCAATGGATAAAAGTTTTCACTTGAAGACAATCGGGGAGTCTATCTCAATCCTGAGATAAGTGATGGACTTATGGTTGCAAGTGTTATCATTTGAGCTATCAATGAGTATGATTATATAGCATAGTCTATTCTCAAAAGTTTGGAGGTATTCTTTTGTTAATTGATATAGGACTTCATTTATAGATATGGATTGTAGGGAAAAAAACGATTCAAAATGCAACAGATGAGTGAGAAATAAGAAATTAGGGTTTGCATATAAATAAATAAAAAATTCCTTTGACTAACATGAACCTTGACCCTAGATTAATTGATGTATAAAAAAAGTGTCGTACCTTTTTCTCGTGACGATTGAACAAGCGCCAAATTGATTCCGCAAGATCTTCCAATCCAATCACGAACGTGAATCACCTAGGAGTGTGGGCTCCCTTTCTTTCAATCATATACATGAGGATGGAACAAACAAAATCATCTTCTTTGTTAGTTACAAAATTCCTCCAAGAAGAAAACAAAGAACGTTAGATCACTTGTGAATTATCAATCAATTTGATTGAAACTCGCGTGAACCTTGATTCGATGTTGTACACAAAACCGTTTGATGTAAAGGCTACTAGTGTACTATCGAAAACTAAACGTTCTTTCCTCCTATTTCTTCTTTCCCAAATCACACACTATTTCTTAGAGTTGATCGAATTTTTTCTAAGGTAAAATCAGATTTTTCTCCCTCAAAATTCCTATGATGGCTGAATTCTTCTCTTACAAAAAAAGGGTTGGCCGAAAATCACTCTTGGAAATTGCTTAGGCTGGCCGAAATTAACATACACATATATAGGATCATAAATCCTCTTCTAATAAGGATTTACATGGTTGACAAAAATCCTTTCTTTACTTTATTTAATAGTTAAGAATCCTTTTTTTAAAAGGAATTCTATCCTCCTCTTATATATACATAGCTGGCCAACATTTCAATAGAATAAAATTACGAGACTTTAATCTTTTCCTAAGACGGATTTACTTGGTAGTTAGGAATCCTTTCCTCATGTGGATTTACTTGGTGGTCAAGAACCCTTTTCAAGAAAGAATTCAATCCTACACCAAGACTCCTAATCCAACTCAATAGTGTGCTTGTAACCATATTAAAGACTTCCTAATTTGATTAGATAAATAATTCCTTTTATCTATCTACTTATCAAATATAGTCATTAATATTAATTATACTGCCAACACTAGTATAATTTTGGGAGGCCATTTCTTAGTAGAAAAAAGATTTTGACTTTTAATTAAATAAATTAATTAATCACCATATTAATTAATTATTTAATTAAATAATAAAACAAAATAATATAACTAAGCTATTCTACATAGCCTTGCAGCCCAAACCAAATATATGGGCCAATATATTATTTTTCTTATTTTATTAAATACATTTGACCTTTATAAAAAGTCCACATGTGAACTATATCCATTCTTACAAAAAGAAACAAGTCCAAATGCCTCAATACAATTCTAGATGGACCACTAAATTTGTCCCGAAGAATATATCAAGTGATCAATGCAAGTTAGTGTGGATTGGGGATCTTGGCTGGCTATCTAGATTTAAGCTCCAATAGACACAACCCCATCCCAATCAACAAATGATTCACTTAGGTCTGATCTATTTAATTTTAGTTCATTCCACTAAGAAACTAAAGTTGAACTGTTAAATAAAGATAGAATAAGTTGATGTTACTCATTTATACCCTAGACAACCTTATTGGAGAAAGTGTATCCTTATGAATAATACCAGTAATCGGCAAGAGCTCATAGACCGCCTATAGCTCTCCAAGTTACCATATTTACTCATATAACCACATTTTAAACTTAGACATTTTGACTTGTCCAGAAAACATGTTTCAATAGACACTATTGAAAACTTAACATTAAGATTTAATATCCAATACCTCAAAACATCCATAGGATGGTATTCAACTCTCATTTAATAAATGGAGCCACAATGTCCGTATCTATAAATGAAGTCCTCTATCGATTAACAAATGAATACCAACAAACTATCGAGGATAGACTACGTTATACTATTGTACTCACTGATAGCTCAAATGATAACACTTGCTACCGTAAGTCCATCATTTAGCTGAGGATTGTGATAGACTCTCCAATTGTCTTCAAATAAAAACTTTTATCCATTGACGGTTCTAGTAAAGTATTTCATTGTGAACCTATTCAAACACCCAGTACACTAGATTCTTTTGCCCAAAGACACCACACTTTGATGATTTTTGACTTATCATAACACATTTGATCCCACTCAAATGCTAGCAAAAGAATCTACAACTTTAACAAGATAAAGGCGCCCAACCTTTTATCATAAGTTGTGAATTTTATTCAATACTAACTAAAGAATTGTGTCTACCTTATACATATCTAGACGTATGATCAATTTATCTTTTCTCAACGTCTTTTGACCTTATGATTTTTTACTTTTGACATTTATAATATTTAATTTATAAATGTTATAAGATTTGTTAAACTAGAAATCACTTTATTAATATGAAAAGATTGTCAAATACATTATTACACTCTTGCTATCGAGAATAATCTCAACAATCTCCCACTTGCTCTATAACAAATGTGTCATATCTCTCATCCCCATGTTCTGTAGATGCCCATCAAAACTTTTTTGCGGAAGAGCCTTTGTAAAGGGATCGGTTAGATTATCTACTGATGCGATCTTGGTAATCGTCACGTCACCTCTAAGCACAATTTCCCTCAGAAGATGATTCTTCCTTTCAATATGTTTACCTCTCTTATGACTTCTTGGTTCTCTCGAATTACCCACTGCTCCACTATTGTCACAATAGATAGTGATCTGCTTATTTGCATCAAGAACCACTTCCAAGTCAATCAAGAATTGGCGCAGCCAGACAACCTCTTTAACAGCCTCGTATGCGGCAACATACTCGACTTCCATGGTGGAATCAGCAATACAAGATTGCTTGATACTCATCAGTATGACTGTTGTTTCTTCAATAGTAAAAACAGGTCCTGATGTTGATCTCTTAGAGTCAGAATCTGACTGAAAATCAGATTCTATATACCCAACGGGAATCAAATCCCCTTCGGAGTATACATGCATATAATCTCTTATTCTCCTAAGATACATGAAAATATGTTGCACAGCCGTCTAGTGATCAGAACCAGGTTTCGATTGAATCTTGCTAATTATGCCCACAACAAAACAAATATCTAGTCTAGTAGAGAGCATTGCATACAAGAGACTTCCTACTGCTGATGCAAATGGAACCCCTACTCATGAATTACTCTTCATGCTCATTATTTGGAACTTGTTCCTTAGAAAGTTTGATTTCATGTCTGAAAGGTAACATACCTTTCTTGGAATCTTGCATGGAAAACCTAGACAAGATTTTATCTATGTATGAAGCTTGGGATAATGCAATCGTTGTATTTTTTCTATCCCTTATCACTTGGATACCAAGAATATAACTTTCTTCTCCTAAGTCCTTCATATCAAATTGTTTTGCCAACCATTATTTTACTGATGTCAATACACATACATCGTTTCCGAAACTTTCCATGGCTTGATCAAACGTTATGTTCCAGGATCTATGCAAATTGCATACCCTTTCCTCTTGGCCTTTTTTAATGAATCCTTCTGGTTGCATCATGTAGATGCTTTCGTCAAGAATTCCATTGAGGAAAACTGTCTTGACATCCATTTGCCAAATCTCTAGGTCTAGAGATGCCGCAATGGATAAGAGTATCGTAATGGATTTAAGCATGGCCATATGAGAGAAGGTTTCTTCATAATCGATACCTTCTTTCTGTGTATAACCTTTAGCTACCAATCTAGCTTTAAAGGTTTCCACCTTTCAACCATTCCTCTTTTCCTCTTGTATACCCACTAGCACCTGATGGGTTTTATCTTTTTAGGCAAGTCTAACTTTTTTTTTAACATAGATTCAATTTTAGATTGCATTTCCTTTTGCCAATGGCGACAATCAACGCCTTCCATTGCTTCCTTACACGTATAGGGATCATCATCATCAAGAAGATTCTCTACAGATTCTCCTAGACTGATTTATCTCTCGGGTTGTCTAACAACCCTCCCACTACGACGAGGTATGGTAGATTGTTGATCTTGTGTTGGTACGGAACTTACAATTGGGCTTGGTTGCAAAACCTCTTGTGGAATTGTATTTTCTAAAAGCTCATTCAGGACAATTCTACTTTTAGGAATAAAATTATTTATACAGTTTTTTTTTTCCAAAAATTTAGCATTTGTCGAAACAAATACTTTAAGATCTGAAGGACTTTAAAAATAATATCCTTTTGTTCCTTTTGGATACCCTACAAATATGCATGTTTTTGAACGGGACTCCATCTTTTCTGTCTTTCCTTTAAACATGTGCACAGGACATCCAAATATCCTTAAGTGTTGTAAACTAGGCTTTCGCCCGGTCCACAACTCATGCGGTGTTATAGGAACTGACTTAGATGGTACATCATTTAGAATGTACATTACGGTTTGAAAAGCATATCCACAAAAAGGCTTAGGGAGCATTGAATAACTAAACATAGACCTACCATATCCAAAAGATTTCTATTTCTCCTTTCTACCACCCCATTTTGTTGAGGTGTGCCTGGTACAGAAAACTAAGAAATTATCCCAATATCAATAAGATATTACTGAAACTCACCAGATAGATATTCTCCACTACCATCACACCTCAAGATTTTTATGCGTTTCTTAAGCTGATTTTCTACTTCAGCTTTAAATGCTTTGAACATATCAAAAGCATCTGACTTATGTCTCGTGAGTGATCGTCCGTGAAAGTGATGAAGTACTCATATCCATCTCTAGCTTGAATGCTCAAAAGTCCACACACATCAGTGTGTATCAATCCTAAACATTCGATGATTTTTGTACCTTTTATCGTAAATGACCTTTTGGCCATTTTACCTTCCAAACAAAATTCACAAGTTGGTAGATCATCAATCTTTAAGTCACTTAGAGGTCCGATAATTACCAAGCTTTTAATCCTATTAAGGTTAATATGACCTAAGCACAAATGCCATAGGTAGGTTTCATCATTTGATAATTTTACTCTTTTATAATTATGTTCTACTGATTCTGTGTCTAACAAGTGAGAGATATTTCCATGCAAATAGAATAAACCGTTTTCCAATGTACTTTTGCAAATAATTTTCTCATTTTTTCTAATGATAAAAGCTTTATTAAAAGTAACCGATTAACAGAATTTATTTAAACAAGAAACTGAAATTAAATTCCTCTTGAATTTAGGTACATAATAAACGTCTATTAAATCTAAATGCCTATAAGAATCTAAACGAATTCTAATATCTCCCACTGAACTAGCAGACACCAACGCTTCATTGCCAAAATGCAATTTGAATTCGTTCTCATTAAGCCTTCTCCTTTCCTTGAACCCATATAAGGAAAAACAAACATGATTAGTGGCTCCGGAGTCTATGATCCAAGAATCCATAGAATCTGCCAAAAAACATGTGTCAAGATAATTAATATTACCTTTTTCCTTTTTGTATTGAGACTTTGGGAAATTTCTTTTCCAATGTCCCTTTTCACCACAAAGGAAACACTTCCCTTTGATCTTGGTTACTTTCTTTGTCTCCTTCTTTGTAGGTCCTAGTTGTTTTTTCTTCTGTTGTTTCTTGACCTTCTTACGGGTCTTAACAGTAGCAACTTTACCTACGGTATGAATCTCTTGACCCTTGCCTTTCAAAAGGATTTTTTCCACGCTTTGAACATCTTGCATCAGGCCTTGTAAGGTGTATTCCATATTATACAAGGTGTAGTCCAATTTGAATTTATCAAAGAAATCCGACAGTGAGTTGACAATCATGCCAAATTTGGTCTCACCATCTATCTCAACGCCATTCAGTTCAACAATGTTGAGATGTGCTATGACTTTCATCATATGATCTTTCATAGCCTGCCCAGGTTTCATCCTAAGATTCATAAAAGTATTCACTGCCTCTCTCTTAGTCATCCTAGACCTTATAGTAAACATCTTCTCTATAGACGTTATTATATCAACAGCAATCTCCATTCCTTCAAGTTGTTGTTGCAACACGTCGGAGATGGTAGCTATAATGTAACATTTAGCCATCTCATCAGAAGACTCCCACTGCTGATACTCATCTCTTTGCTCATGATAGATTCATTAGTAGGAGTAGGTGGTTTAGGAGTGCACAAAATGAACATATGCTTTTCGGATTGCAATAAAAGCCCAATTTTCATTTTCCATGTGACATAATTATCACCAGTTAAAGTATTGTTGTTAAGGATGTTGACTAGGGATGGGGTCATGATTTCTAAACAAAAACAAAATTATATAAGTAAATAATCATGATAAAGTACTTTTGAATATTTATCTTGACTTAAATAAAATAATTCAATCGTAAAAATTCAACGGTGATCCAATACCCATAAATGTCACTCCTCCTATGGGAGTTCACAACATTTACTAGTTGGACTAAGTCCCACCTAATTGTTAACATAACAACCAACGTTTTCAATTTTAGCCTTGTAATTTTTATTAACAAGAACTCTTGGGAGGATATTATTAAAATTGCATTGAGTGTAATACCAGGTTATCGACCTTCAATATAATCCCTCACGAATACCTCCTTTGGGAGTAGATATCGTTTGGGCTAATTGTCTAGTCTATCCTTGTAAGGAAGTACGTTGCTAAATTCCATTCTATAATACCCCTTGGGGGTTATTCACGAAACATAAAGCTCAACTAAACTTGGAGGCCGTAGGTGTTCCAAAACACCTTTTCCCACTCAATTGTTTAAGGCGTGTGATCGAATTCCAAAGAACGATTTACCAAGTTATCTAGATGCCAATTTAGATACTTAAACCATTCAATGCATGTTCATACCAAAAGAGATATATGAGTGGCATTCCAATTCTATATAACATGTTATCAAACAATGACAAACATTGCAATATTTACAACAAATATAAATAGCTTCAATTTTGGTCCATCCTAGAAAACCAAGTAAATTACATGTCTTGGAATACAAAAATCTGCTTTCTTGGAGAACAATTCTTCATGCGACCTTCGTCATTCGGACTCTCTCGGCTGCCTCCCATGGGCGTGCGCACCATTGGCCCTTACCCATGGGCATGCGCATGCCACAAACCCTTAAAGGGCTGCCATGCACAGCCCATGGCTTCCATAGGGCTGCTGTGCGTAGCCCATTCCACAACAAACGTGGCTGCGTGCTCTTCGGACGCAAGTTTGTTGCTACGGCTCACACGGTCCCAAACGTTTTCCGGTTGCTCCTAATTCTTCTAACCTTCGAGTCTTCAAAACTTGAGTGTATTACAAAAAAAATTTAAATAAAAATACCGCAGTTTATTTTTATATTTACAACAACAAAATAAAAATAAAAAACTTAGCAACTACCAAGTAGGAGATTATGGTGATAATCGACCACCTTTCTTGTTACAATCCCAAAGCAAAATTACATTGAAATTCTATGACCAAAATTGAGCAATAACAATCCACATAAAAACATATATATATCCATACATTCCAATGTAAATATATATGCGAATACCTAGAGTGCCATCTCTTTCAAAAATATGCATATATACAATAAAAAGAAAAAGATCCACGTACACATACGTCAATTAATCAAGGATACAACCAGGCTCTGATACCAATTGTAGGGAAAAAATGATTCAAAATGCAACAGAAGTGTGAGAAATAAGAAATAAGAAATAAGAAATTAGGGTAAAAAAAAATTCCCTTTGACTAACATGAACCTTAACCCTAGATTAATTGATGGATATAAACAGTGTCGTACCTTTTTCTCGTGATGATTGAACAAGTGCCGAATTAATTCCGCAAGATCTTCCGATCTAATCACGAACGTGAATCACCTAGGAGTGTGGGCTCCCTTTCCTTTAATCGTATACCTGAGGATTGAAACAAACAAAATCTTCTTCTTTGTTAGTTACAAAAATCCTCTAAGAAGAAAACAATGAACGCTAGATCACTTGAGAATTATCAATCATTTTGATTGAAACTCGCGTGAACCTTGATTCGATGTTGTACACAAAACCTTTTGATGTAAAGGCTACTAGTGTACTATCGAAAACTAAATATTCTTTCTTCCTATTTCTTCTTTCCCGAATCACACTCTATTTCTTAGAGTTGATCGAATTTTGTCTAGAGTAAAATCAGATTTTCTCCCTTAAAATTCCTATGATGGCCGAATTCTTCTCTTAGAACAATAGGGCTGGCCGAAAATCACTGTTGGAAAATGCTTTGGCTAGCCAAAATTAACATACACACATACACACACACACACACACACACACACACACACACACACACACACACACACACATATATATATATATATATATATATATATATATTTGTTAGTTAAGATTCCTTTTTTTTTAAAGGGAATTCTATCCTCCTTTTATATATACATAGTTGGCCGAAATTTCTATAGAATACAATTATGAGACTTTAATCTTTTTCTAAGAACGATTTACGTGGTAGTTAAGAATCCTTTCCTTAGGTGGTTTTAATTGGTGGTTAAGAATCCTTTTCAAAAAGGAATTCTATCCTACACCTAGACTCCTAATCCAACTCAATAGTGTGTTTGTAACCATATTAAAGACTTCCTAATTTGATTAGATAAATATTCCTTTTATTTATCTACTCATCAAATATAGTCTTTAATTAATTATACAACCAACAATAGTATAATTTTAGGAGACCATCTCCTACTAGGAAAAAGATTTTAACTTTTAAATAAATAATTAATTAATCACCAAATTAATAAATTTCCATTTAATTAAATAATAAAATAATATAATATAATTAAGCTATTCTAAATAGCCTTGCCGTCCATATATATCGGCCAATATATTATTTTCTTATTTTATTAAATCCATTTGACCTTTATAAAAAGTCCACATGTGAACTAAACCCATTCTTACAAAAAGAAACAAATCCATATGCCTCCATACAATTCTTGATGGACCCTAAATTGGTCCGGTAGAATATATAAAGTGATCCATGCAAATTCGTGTGGATTGGGGATCTTGGCAGGCTATCTAGATTTAAGCTCCAATAGGCACAACCCAATCATAATCAACAAATGATTCACTTTGGTCCGATCTATTTAATTTTAGTTCATTCCACTAAAGAACTAAAATTGAACTCTTAAATAAAGATAGAATAAGTTGATGTTACTCATTCATACCCTAGACATCCTTATTGGAGAAAGTGTATCCTCGTGAGTAATACCAGTAATCGTCAAGAGCTCATAGATCACCTATAGCTCTCCAAGTTACCATATTTACTCATTTGACCATATTTTGAACTTGGATATTTTTACTTGTCCAGAAGCCATGTTTCAATAGACACTATTGAAAACTTAAAGTTAAGATTTAATATCCAATACCTCAAAATATCCATATGATGGTATTCTACTCTCATTTAATAAATGGAGCCACGATGTCCGTACCTATAAATGAAGTCCTCTATCGATTAACAAATGAATACCTCCAAACTATCTAGGATAAACTATGCTATATAATCGTACTCATCGATAGCTCAAATGATAACATTTGCAACCGTAAGTCCATCATTTATCTCAGGATTGAGATAGACTCTTCGATTGTCTTCAAATGAAAACTTTTATCCATTGACGCTTCTAGATAAAGTATTTCTTTGTGATCCTATTCAATACTCCCAGTGCACTAGATTCTTTTGCCCAAAGACACTACACTATGATGTTTTTAGACTTATCATAACACATTTGATCCCACTTAAATTCTAGCAAAAAAATCTACAACTTTAACAAGATAAAAACGCCCAACCTTTTATCATAAGTTGTCAATATTATTCAAGACTAACTAAAGAATTGTGTCAACCTCATACATATCTAGATGTATGAACAATTCTTCTTTTTTAATAGTCTTTTGAACTTATGATTGTTTACTTTTGACAATTATAATAATTAAACTATAAATGCTATAAGAATTTTTAAACTAGAAATCACTTTATTAATATGAAAAAATTGTCAAATACATTATTACACTCTTGCTATCGAGCATAATCCCAACAGTGGACATTATGTCTCAATTTATTAAATGACAGAAGAATATAATCATATGGAAGTTTTGAGGTATTGGATATTAAATCTTAACGTTAAGTTTTTAATAGTGTCAATTGAAACATGGCTTCTGGACAAATCAAAATATCCAAGTTTAGAATGTGGTCATATGAGTAAATATGGTAACTTGGAGAGCTATAGGCGGTCTATGAGCTCTTGGCGATTACTGATATTCTTCACCAGGATACAGTTTCAACAATAAGGTTGTCTAGGGTATGAGTAAGAAATATTCACTTTTTCTATCTTTATTTAAGAGTTCAATTTTTGCTCTTTATTAGAATGAACTAAAATTAATAGATCGGATCTAAGTGAATCATTTGTTGATTGTGATTGGGTTGTTTCTAATGGAGCTTAAATTTAGATAGCCCTCCAAGATCCCCAATCCACACGAACTTGCATGGATCACTTGATATACTCTACCGAACCATTTAGGGATCCATCTAGAATTGTATTGAGGCATGTGGACTTGTTTCTTTTTGTAAGAATGGGTCTATTTCACATGTGGGCATTTTATTAAGATCTAATGTATTTAATAAAATAAAAAAAATAATATAATGGCCCATATACGGTGTTGGGCGGCAATGCTATATAGTTTAGCTTAATTATATTATTTTTATTTTATTATATTAATTAAATGGAAATTAATTAACTTGGTAATTAGTTAATTATTCAATTAAAAGCCAAAAAAAAATTCCTAGTAGGAGATGGTCTCCTGATATTATACTATTGTTGGTAGTATAATTAATATTAAAGACTATATTTGATAAGTAGATAAATAAAAGGAATTATTTATCTAGTCAAATTAGGAAATCTTTAATATGATTACAAATACACTATTTGAGTTGGATTAGAAGTCTTGGTGTAGGAAAGAATTCATTTTGGAATAGGATTCTTGGTCACCAAGTAAATCCACCTAATGATAGAATTCTTACTCACCAAGTAAATCTTTCTTAGGAAAGGATTTGTGATCCTATATATATATATATATATATATATATATATATCTTAAAAAATTCGGCCAGCCATAGTGATTTTCTAGGAGAGAATTTCGGCCAGCCCTAGGAATTTTAAAGAGAAGATTTCGGCCAACCTAAGAATTCTACTTGGAGAGAATTCGGCCACTGTAAGAATTTTGGGAGAAAATTTTGTTTTTGCTCTAGAAAAAATTCGATCAACTCTTAGAAATAGTGTGAGATTCGGTAAAGAGGAAAAGGAAGAAAGAACGTTTATTTTTTGGTAGTACTCGGATAGCCTTTACATTAAAAGGTTTTGCGTACAACATCAAGTCAAGGTTCATGCGAGTTTTCAATCAAATTGATTGATAATTCACAAGTGACCTAACATTTTTTTTGTTTTTATTCTTGGAGGATTATTGTGACTAACAAAGAAAGTGATTTTGTTTGTTTCCATCCTCAGGTATACAATCGAAAAGAAAGGAAGCTCACACTCCTAGGTGATTCACGTTCATGATTGGATTTGAAGATCTTGTGGATTCAATTTGGCACTAGTTCAATCGTCACGATAAAAAAGGTGCGACACTTTTTATATACATCAATTAATCTAGGGTTAAGGTTCTTGTTACTAAAAAGGGAAAAATATATTTATACCGAAACCCTAATTTTAATTTTCACGCTTCTGTTGCGCAATTTTCCCTATTGATAACACAGTAAGATCAATTTTGTACCATATTTGTGATCATTGTACTCTACTGTAATCATGTCACCTACTTTCCCAATAAAACAGTTCACCACTAGCAATCACATTTTTCCTTTCTCTTTCCCTGATCTCTCTTAAATGTCCAAAGTATGAGGTACTTACCCACCGCAACCTACCTAGGTAGTGGGTTAAAGGTGGTAAATGATATTCCTCATCCCGATTAAATTTTCGGTTAACATTTGTCTTGCTACAGATGGCTAAAGTCATGCTTAATAGTAAGAAAGTCCCTAGGAATCTTTAGGACAAAATGGTCAATACTGCTTGCTATGTCTCTAATAGAGTATTTAGAAAGCCTGACACAAAACAAACCTCTGATGAGCTTTGGAAGGGCAATAAACCCAATATGAGTTGCTTTCATACCTTTAGGAGTAAGTGTTATATTTTGAATGATAGAGATCACTTAGGAAAGTTTAATGATAAAAGTGATGTTGGTCTCTTTCTTGGATATGCCACTAATAGTCGAGCTTATAGAGTTTTTAATTTGAATATTATAACTATTATGGAGTCTATCAATGTTAAGATAGATGGCTTTGACATGCTTAACTTGTGTGATGATAAAAGTGTTAATGAACCAAAAGAAAATCTTTTGAATGACACAAATACACCTATTGATGTGATTAGTTATGAGTCTAGTGAGGATTCACATAGTGATTCTAGTTAAATTGTTGACAATATAGTGGGGTTGAAGAAGGAAGTCAAGTGTTAGAAAATGTTATTCTTGATAATAAACAAAATGAACAAAATGTTGAAAATTCTAACTCTATACTTAGAAACATACACTGTCAAGAAGATATTATATGTGATTTGAATGAAGGGGTTAGAACTAGAAGACAACAAGCCAACCAAATTTCTTATGCTTGCTACACATCTCAAATTGAACCCAATAATATTAATGAGGCTATAGATGATGAGTTTTTGGATGAAGCCATGGAAGAAGAACTTAATTATTTTAAGAGGAATGAAGTGTGGTCCTTAGTTCCTAGACACAAAGAAATTAATATAATTGGAACTAAATGGGTGTCTAGGAATAAGACTGATGAGAGTGGCAAGATTGAGAGAAATAACGCTAGACTAGTAGCTCAATGTTACACTCAAGTTGAGGGAGTTGACTTTGATTAGACATTTGCACCCGTTACATGTCTTGAGTCCATTAGACTTTTGTTATCCATCACATGTCTTAAGAAATTCAAATTGTTTCAAACGGATGTCAAAAGTGCTTTTCTTAATGGTCATCTTCAAGAAAAAGTGTATGCTAAACAAATTAAGGGTTTTAAAGACCCACACTCTCCTAATCATGTGTATAAATTGAAAAAGGCTCTTTATGGTCTTAAGAAATCTCCTAGAGCATGGAATGATAGTTTGACTCATTATCTTGTTGAGAACAATTATAAAAGAGGTGGCATGTAGGGAAAAAAATGGTTCAAAAATGCAACGGAAGCGTGATAAAAACAAAATTACGGTTTGCATATATTTTTTTTTCCTTTTATGCAAAGAGAACCTTAACCCTAGATTAATTGATGTATATAAAAGTATCATACCTTTTTTTTGTGACGATTGAACTAGCGTTGATATGAATTCGTAAGATCTTCCAATCCAATCACGAACGTGAATTACCTTGAAGTGTGGGCTCCCTTTCTTTGAATTGTATACCTGAGGATGGAAACAAACAAAATCTTCTTCTTTGTTAGTTACAAATATCCTCCAAAAGAAAAATCAAGAACGTCCGGCCACTTGTGAATTATCAATCAATTTGATTGAAACTCGCATGAACCTTGATTCGATGTTGTAAACAAAATCTTTTTGATGTAAAGGATACTAGTGTACTATCGAAAACAAAATCGTTCTCTTTTTCTCTTTTCTCCTTGGCCGAATTCCACGCCCTATGTCTTAGAGTTGATTGAATTTTGTCTAGAGTAAAATACCAAATTTTCTCTCTTGCCAAGCAAAATTCTCTCTTAGAAAACTCATAGGTTGGCCGAAATTTTCACTCTAAAAATCATAGTGCTGGCTGAAATTCACAAGGATATATATATATGATCACAAATTCTTTCCTAAGAAGGATTTACTTGGTTGGCAAGAATCCTTTCCTTAGGTGGATTTATTTGATAGTTAAGAATCCTTTTCTAAAAAGAATTCTATCCTCTTATATATATATTTATGAGCTGGCCGAAATTCACAAGAATATAATTAGGAGATTTAATTCTTTTCCTAAGAAGGATTACTTGGTAGTTAAGAATAATTTCCTTAGGTAGATTTACTTCGTGCTTAAGAATCCTTTTCAAAAAGGAATTCTATCCTAACGCCAAGACTCCTAATCCAACTCAATAATGTATTTGTAATCATATTAAAGACTTCCTAATTTGATTAGATAAATAACTCCTTTTATTTATCTACTTATCAAATATAGTCTTTAATATTAATTATACTACTAACAATTGTATAATTTTAGGAGACCATCTACTATTAGGAAAAAGATTTTGAATTTTAATTAAATAATTCATTAATCAACAAATTAATTAATTTCTATTTAATTAATTAATAAAATGAAAATAATATAATTTAAGCTATTCTTAATAGCTTTGCCACCCAACACATGTATATGGGCCATATATTATTTTTCTTATTTTAATAAATCCATTGGACCTTAATAAAAAGTACACATGTGAACTAGACCTATTCTTAATAAAAGAAACAAGTTCACATGCCTTAATACAATTCTAAATGGACCCCTAAATTGGTCCGGTAGAAGATATCTAATTATCCATGCAAGTTCGTGTGGATTGGGGATTTTGGCGGGCTATCTAAATTTAAGCTCCAATAGACACACATCCTAATCACAATCAACAAACGATTCACTTAGGTCCAATCTATTTAATTTTAGTTCATTCCACTAAAGAACTAAAACTGAACTCTTAAATAAAGATAGAATAAGTTGATGTTACTCATTCGTACCCTAGACAACCTTATTGGTGAAAGTGTATCCTCGTGAAGAATACTAGTAATCGCCAAGAGTTCATAGACCGCCTATAGCTCTCCAAGTTACCATATTTACTCATATGACCACATTTTGAACTTGGATATTTTGACTTGTCCAGAAGCCATGTTTCAATAGACACTATTGAAAACTTAACGTTAAGATTTCATATCCAATACCTCAAAACATCCATATGATGGTATTCTACTCTCATTCAATAAATGGAGCCACGATGTCCATATCTATAAATGAAGTCCTCTATCGATTAACAAATGAATACCACCAAACTATCGAGGATAGACTATGCTATATAATCGTACTCATTGATAGGTCAAATAATAACACTTGCAACCATAAGTCCATCATTTATCTCAGGATTGAGATAGACTTTCCGATTGTCTTCAAATGAAAACTTTTATCAAATGTTGGTTCTAGAAAAAGTATTTCATTTTGATCCTATTCAATGCATCCATTGCACTAGATTTTTTTGCCCAAAGGCACCACACTTAGATGATTTTAGACTCATCATAACACATTTGATCCCACTCAAATGCTAGCAATAGAATCTACAACTTTGACAAGATAAAGGCGCCCAATTTTTTATCTTAAGTTGTGAATATTATTCAAGACTAACTAAAGAATTGTGTCTACATCATACATATCTGGATGTATGAACAAATCCTCTTTTCTCATAGTCTTTTGACCTTATGATTATTTACTTTTAACAATTATAATAATTAAACTATAAATGCTATAAGATTTGTTAAACTAGAAATCACTTTATTAATATGAAAAGATTGTCAATTATAATATTACACTCTTGCTATCGAACATAATCCTAACAATCTCCCACTTGCTCTATAGCAAATGTGTCATATCTCTCATCCCCATGTTCTCTAGATGCTCATCAAAACACTTTTGTGGAAGAGCTTGCAGGGAAAATAAAACCCCCGCACAGCGGTAGCGTGAGAAAATTTAGAAAATTAGGATTTGCATATAAATAAAAAAACTTCCCTTTAATGGAACGAGAACCTTAACCCTAGATTAGTTGACATATATAAAAGTATTGTATATTTTTCTCGTGACAATTGAACAAATGCCGAATTGATTCCGCAAGATCTTCCAATTCAATCAAGAACGTGAATCACCTAGGAGTGTAGGCTCTCTTTCTTTAAATTGTATACCTGAGGATGGAGACAAACAAAATCTTTTCTTTGTTATTTACAAATATCCACTAAGAGAAAAATCCAAGAATGTCCGGTCACTTGAGAATTATCAATCAATTTTATTGAAACTCGTGTGAACCTTTATTCGATGTTGTACACAAAACCCTTTTGATGTAAAGGATACTAGTATACTATCGAAAATAAAAATGTTCCCTTTTTTTTTCCTCTTCTTGGCCGAATTCACACTATTACTTAGAGTTTGTCGAATTTTGTTAAGAGAAAAAACCAAAATTTTCTCCCTCAAAATTTCCGTTTGCTTGGATGAAATATCTCCTTAGAAATTCACAAGCTTGGCCGGAATTTCTCTTACTTTTTTTCTTATGGGTTGGCTGAATTTCAAACACCTATATATAGGATGATTAATCCTCTCCTAAGAAGGATTTACTTGGTTGGCAAAAATCCTTTCCTTAGGTGGATTTATTTGGTACTTAAGAATCCTTATCCTTTCCTTGAACCCCTGTAAGGAAAAACAAACATGATTAGTGGCTCCGGAGTCTGATCCAAGAATCCATAGAATCTGCCAAAAAACATGTTTCAAGATAATTAATATTACCTTTTTCCTTTTTGTATTGAGACTTTGGGAAAATTCTTTTCCAATGTCCCTTTTCACCACAAAGGAAACACTTCACTTTGATCTTGGTTACTTTCTTTGTCTCCTTCTTTGTAGGTCCTAGTTGTTTTTTCTTCTGTTGTTTCTTGACCTTCTTACGGGTCTTAACAGTAGCAACTTTAACTACGGTATGAATCTCTTGACCCTTGCCTTTCAAAAGGATTTTTTACACGCTTTGAACATCTTGTATCAGGACTTGCAAGGTGTATTCCTTATTATTCAAAGTGTAGTCCAACTTGAATTTATCAAAGGAATCCGACAGTGAGTTGAAAATCATGTCAATTTTGGTCTTACCATCTATCTCAGCACCATTCAGTTCAGCATTGTTGAGATGTGCTATGACTTTCATCATGTGATCTTTCACAGCCTGTCCAGGTTTCATCCTAAGATTCATAAAAGCAGTCACTGCCTCTCTCTTAGTCATCCTAGACCTCATAGCAAGCATCTCCTCTAGAGACATTATTATATCGGCAGCAGTCTCCATTCCTTCATGTTGCTGTTGCAACACGTCGAAGATGGTGGCCATAATGTAACATTTAGCCATCTCATCAGAAGACTTCCACTGCTGATACTCATCTATTTGCTTATAAGTAGATTCATTAGCAGAAATATGTGGTTTAGGAGTGCACAGAACAAACTTATCCTTTTCGGATTGCAATAAAAGCCCAATTTTCCTTTTCCATGTGACATAATTATCACCAGTTAAAGTATTGTCTTTAAGGATATTGATTAGGGATGGGGTCATGATTTCTGAATAATAACAAAAATTATATAAGCAAATAATCACTATAAAGCACTTTCTAATATTTATCTTGAGTTAAATAAAATAATTCATTAGTAAAAATTCAACGGTGATCAAATATCCATAAATGTCACACCTCCTTTGGGAGTTCTCAACATTTACTAGTTGAGTTAGGTCCCACCTAATTGTTAACATGACAACTAACGTTTTCAATTTTAGCCTTGTGATTTTATTAACAATAACTCTTGTGAGGATATTAATAAAACCACATCGAGTGTGTTACCAAGTTATCGACCTTCAATATAATCCTTTACGAATATCCCTCCTTTGGAAGTTGATATCGTTTGGGCTAATTGTATAGTTTATCCTTGTAAGGAAGTATCTTTCTAAATTCCATTCATGAATACCTCTTGGAGGCCGTTGGTGTCCCAAAACACTTTTTCCCACTCAATTGTTTAGGGCGTGTTATCGAATTCCGAAGAATGATTTACCAAGTTATTTAGATGACAATTTAGATACCTAAATCATTCTATGCATGTTCATACCAAAAGAGATATATGAGTGGCACTCATATTCTATATGACATGTTATCAAACAATGACAAACATTGCAATATTTACAAAAATATAAATAGCTACAATTTTGGTCCATCCTAGAAAAACAAGTAAATTACATGTATCTTGGAATACAAGAACTCCTTTCTTGGCGAACAAGTCTTCACGTGACCTTCGTCGTTCGGACTCCTTCGGCTACTTCCCATGGGCGTGTGCACCCTTCGCCCTTACTCATGGGCCTGTGCATGTCACACACCCATAAAGGGCTGTCATGCGAAGCCCATGGCTACCAAAAGGGTTGCCGTGCGCAGCCCATGCCACAATAAACGTGGGCGTGCTCTTCGCACGCACTTTCGTTGTTAGGGCTAGCACGGTCCCAAACTTGTTCTGGTTGCCCCTAATTATTCAAACCTTCAAGTCTTCAAAACTTGAATGTATTATAGAAGAATTTAAATAATAAAATACTGCTGTTTTTTTTATATTTTAAAAAAAAAAAAACTTACCAACTACCAAGAAGGAAATTATGGCGATGATAGATCACCCTTCTTGTTACAATACTGAAACAAAATACATTGAAATTATAGGACCAAAATTTAGGAATAAAAAACGACATATAAAACATATATATATCCACACATTCCAATGTAAATATATATGGGAATACCTAGAATGCCATCTCTTTCTAAACCATGCATATATACAAAAAAAAAAGATTCACTTACACATATATCAATTAATCAAGGGTACAACCAGGCTCTGATACCAACTGTAGGGAAAAAACGGTTAAAAAACTCAACGGAAGCGTGATAAAATCAAAATTAGGGTTTGCATTTAAATAAATGTTTTTGTGATTGAACTAGCGTCAAATTGAATCTGCAAGATCTTCCAATCCAATCACGAAAGTGAATCACCTTAAAGTGTGGGCTCCTTTACTTTAAATTGTATACCTAAGGATGGAAACAAACAAAATCTTCTTCTTTGTTAGTTACAAATATCCTCCAAGAGAAAAATCAAGAACGTCCGGCCACTAGTGTAATATCAATCAATTTGATTGATACTCGCGTGAACCTTGATTCGATGTTGTACACAAAACCCTTTTGATGTAAAGCATACTAGTGTACTATCGAAAACAAAAATGTTCTCTTTTTCTCTTTTCTTCTTGGCTGAATTCCACACCCTATGTCTTAGAGTTGATTGAATTTTGTCTAAAGTAAAATCCCAAATTTTCTCTTTCAAAATTCTCTCTTGCCAAGCAAAATTCTCTCTTAGAAAACTCTTAGGTTGGCCGAAATTTTCACTCTAAAAATCATAGGGCTGGCTGAAATTCACAAGGATATATATATATAGGATCACAAATCCTTTCCTAATAAGGATTTACTTGGTTGGCAAGAATCCTTTCATTAGGTGGATTTATTTGGTAGTTAAGAATCCTTTTCTAAAAGGAATTCTATCCTCTTATATGTTGAGGTTTATGCCCTAAAGATGTAATTTGTAAGTGGATTTATGAAAGAAATAAAAAGAAAAGTTCAATTCGTTCTTGTTATGTTATTTATTTTTTAGAACTTGTGCATATATTTAACATCTAAGATTGCCAGATGTAATCTCAAACTGTGTATATGAGTGTCATATGCAGATGGATACAGTAAGATACGTGCAATCTAAAGAGTCCATAGATAGCGAATAAAGTTTGGTACTTTATTTGTGGTTAATCTATAGCTGTGGTCCATTCCGTAATATACGATGATTCTATTCTGAATCATTCATATAAGATATGAGAATGGAGGCACCTTGTATGATGTGATCATATAGGACTGGGCCATGATCTATATGAATCTCTCACCAAGATCTGTTTACCGATGAGATTCATATATATCAACTAATGATGACTATATATAGGTGATCTTAATCTTGAGTGTCTTATCGATTCCTTCAGGTTAGATCACGGTCTTTGATATACCTTGGGTGAGGTCGGATGCAGTTCCCGATCAATATGCTCCGTATATTGGGATTACGGTTTGGCTTGTGGCATGGAAGGTTTGTACACAATAGTGGAATCCACTTCTTCTTGTAAGAAGTAGACGGTAGTTCCCTTAAGGGTTGATTCAGGGCTTGGACAATATGAACGCTCTCCTAGTTCCGTAAGAAAATAGGATTTATTATCCATTTTAGAATCAATGGTACTTAAAGGATATCTGTAATTAGAAAGGGTATAACGGACATTATGACCTTGCTCTAATTATGAACTACTGTGGAGGATCACACCATATGTAATAGTTATATCGATGGACACCGAGTTGCATCGGTATGTGTAAAAGTGTTTGCAGTTGAGAGAGTGCAGCTTCGGTTAGTGGAATAACACCGGAGTTAATAATCAAGGAATATTAATTAAAGAGTTTAATTAATGATTCCGATGATTATTGAAGCTCAAAATATTATGGGTCCAATAGGTCCCCTTGCTAGCCCGATTGATTTAGGTAACAAGGGTCACGGTTAATTAATTGGATTGTTCAATTAATTGTGTTACAAAAGTGACACGTATATATTCTGGGAATTAATTAAATAATGAAATTATTTAATTAATGAATGTTAATAGTTAAATTATATAAATAATTAGATTATTTAATTATATTGATAACTATGAATTATTAATTAACTATTAATTGGAGGGTGTTAGTTGATATATGGATTTAGGTGAAGATAAAATAATAGGATTATTTTATTTTTACTAAATCATTTATCTAAGTATTTGAATTTAAGTTTAAATTTATAATACTTATTATCACTTTTAATATATTAGATATATTTGAAAAGGATAATTAAAAGATATATATCAATTAATAACACAAGAGATTGCATTGGATGTAAAATGGTGTGTACATGAAACAATAGTCCAAAGAAGAATTTGCATAGAATGCAAATACTTAATTGATATATATATATATATATATATATATATATATATATATATATATATATATGTATTGTGAAGCAAGTAGCGTGAGATATAGATATCACGGTATTAAATGCAAAAAAAAAAAAACAAGATACAAAATTGGTTTTCGCATATGATGCAAAGTGAGGTATGCGTGAAACAAAAAAATAGCGATCGGTGATATATATATATATATATATATGTATATATTTGTGTTAAAAGGGGAGCAATATATATATATATATATATTGTGAAGCAGTGCGTTGGCATAGATATATAATTTGAATCAAGTGCGTAGATTTGGTGTGAAAAAGCAAGAGCAGCAGTGATTTATATTTGTTTAAAATCAAGAGCAGCAGTAATATATAAATATATATATTCGTTAAAATCGAAGGAGGCTATAGATGTATATATATATATATATATATATTGTTTCATGTTGTATGTGCTTTTGAAACACATAGAAGAAAGTGTTTATTCAATTCTCTCTACATCCTCCATTTAAATTCCTGAGACAGTGACACGCACACACGCAGTTACCAGTTCCAGGAGATAGCGAGGAAGATCGAGTGGTTCAGACTGGAGCACATCAAAAAGTGAAGGAGCTTCCAAACGTTGGTAAGATTGGTTCAGACAGGAGCATATCGAAAAGTGAAGGAGCCTCCAAACGTTGGTAAGTTTTCCTTCTTTTGATTAATATTGATTACAATTTCTTGTGTTTACATATTGTATATATTAGTTTCGAAAAATAACAACGATCCAAAATTCACTGGTCCCAGATATAGATATGATATGTATAAAAAAAATTAAAACCTAGTTCTGCTGCGTAACCGGTGAACGGGGTTCCAACATTATATATATTTATGAGCTGGCTGAAATTCACAAGAATATAATTAGGAGATTTAATTATTTTCCTAAGAAGGATTACTTGGAAGTTAAGAATCCTTTCCTTAGGTAGATTTACTTGATGCTTAAGAATCCTTTTCAAAAAGGAATTTTATCCTAACACCAAGACTCCTAATCCAACTCAATAGTGTATTTGTAACCATATTAAAAACTTCCTAATTTGATTAGATAAATAACTTCTTTTTATTTATCTACTTATCAAATATAGTCTTTAATATTAATTATACTACTAACAATAGTATAATTTTAAGATACAATCTCCTATTAGAAAAAGGATTTTGACTTTTAATTAAATAATTAATTAATCAACAAATTAATTAGTTTCCATTTAATTAAGTAATAAAATAAAAATAATATAATTAATCTATTCTAAATAGCCTTGCCGCCCAACACATATATATGGGCCATATATTATTTTTCTTATTTTATTAAATCCATTGGACATTAATAAAAAGTCCACATGTGAACTAGACCTATTATTACAAAAAGAAACAAGTTTACATGCCTTAGTACAATTCTAGATGGACCCCTAAATTGGTCTGGTAGAATATATGAAGTGACCCATGCAAGTTCGTGTGGATTGGAGATCTTAGCAGGCTATCTAAATTTAAACTCCAATACACACAACCCAATCAAAATCAACAAATGATTCACTTAGGTCTGATCTATTTAATTTTAGTTCATTCCACTAAAGAACTAAAATTGAACTCTTAAATATAGATAGAATAAGTTGATGTTACTCATTCATAACCTAGACAAACTTATTGGAGAAATTGTATCCTCGTGAAAAATGCCAGTAATCGCCAAGAGCTCATAGATCGCTTATAGCTCTCCAAGTTACCATATTTACTCTTATGACAATGTTTTGAACTTGGATATTTTGACTTGTCCAGAAGCTATGTTTCAATAGACACTATTGAAAACTTAACGTTAAGATTTAATATCCAATACCTCAAAACATCCATATGATGGTATTCTACTCTCATTCAATAAATGAAGCCACGATGTCCATATCTATAAATGAAGTCCTCTATCGATTAACAAATGAATACCACCAAACTATCGAGGATAGACTATGCTATATAATCGTACTCATTGATAGCTCAAATTATAACACTTGCAACCATAAGTCCATCATTTATCTCAGGATTGAGATAGACTCTTCGATTGTTTTCAAATGAAAACTTTTATCCACTGATGGTTCTAGATAAAGTATTTCATTTTGATCCTATTCAATGCACCCAGTACACTAGATTCTTTTACACAAAGACACCACACTTTGATGATTTTAGACTCATGATAACACATTTGATCCCACTCAAATGCTAGCAAAAGAATCTACAACTTTGATAGGATAAAGATGCCCAACCTTTTATCTTAAGTTGTGAATATTATTCAAGAATAACTAAAGAAGTGTGTCTACCTCATACATATATAGATGTATGAACAATTCTTTTTTTCACATAGTCTTTTGACCTTATGATTTTTTACTTTTGACACTTATAATAATTAAACTATAAATGCTATAAGATTTGTCAAACTAAAAATCACTTTATTAATATGAAAAGATTGTCAATTACAATATTACATTATTGCTATCGAGCATAATCCTAACATGGCATTGATAGAACTTTGTTTGTCAAGCTTCATGATAAAGATATTTTTGTAGCACAAATATATGTTGATGACATTATTTTTAGGTCTACATGTAAAACCAAGGTTGATGAATTTGTTAGTGTCATGTCAAGTGAATTTGAAATGAGTATGGTAGGTGAACTTAATTACTTTCTTGGTATGCAAGTGAAACAATATAACGATGGAATTATGTTGACACGATCTAAATATTCTAGAAATCTTGTCAAGCAGTTTGGCCTTGAAAGTGGAATAGATTTTGAAACACCTATGAGTACTACTCTAAAACTTGACAAAGATGATAAAGGAAAGAGTGTTGATCAAAGTCTCTATAGGAGCATGATAGGTAGTCTTCTCTATCTCATGGCCAGTAAGCCTGTTATTTGTTTTAGTGTAGGTTTGTGTGCTAGGTTTTAAGCCAATCTTGAGGAATTTTCACTTCAAAGCCGTTAAAAGAATCATTAGGTATATAAAAGTAACACTTAATCTTGGTTTATTTTATTCTTTTGATACTAATGATATTTTTCTTGGCTATTGTGTTGCGGATTGGGGTGAAAACATTGATTATCGGAAGAGCACATTGGGCGGTTACTTTTACTTTGGGAATAACTTTGTTGGTTGGCAAATCAAGAGGCAAAACTTTGTCTTTCTCTTCTTCCAAAGCCGAATAACTTGTTGCCGGAAGTGGCTGCACAAAATTAATTTGGATGAAGTAAATCCTCAAGGATTATGAGATTGAACAAGGTAAAATTACTCTCTATTGTGATAATATGAGTGCCATTAATATCTCTAAAAGTCTGGTTCAACACTCACGCATAAAGTATATAGATAGTAGGCATCACTTCATTACAGAGCTTGTTGAACATTCTATTATTTCTCTTGATCATATGCCTACTAAAAGTCAACTTGCGGATTTGTTTACAAAGCCTTTGAACAAATAGAGATTTAAATCTCTTAGAAGATCTATTGGTATGATTTGTTTTGATAAATGTCTATGTGTGATTGTGAGTGGCTTGATAATCTAAACCTTATTGAATATCAATTTATTTGAGAGCTACACATATGAGAAGTAATGATCTTGAGAAATTTGCTTTTATTGTTTCTAGATCATGCACTTTAGCTTTAAAATCTTGTTTTACAAAAGTGCACTAATGCTTCTCTATGTGTTTAAGTTTGAGAAGTTGAGTTTGAAAATGTGTAGATTATGGATGCATCTTGAAATTTATTGCTTAGTACATTATAAGTTACCTATGGTTAGTATCCATTTTGCTACGGCATCTATATAGAACTCAACGAGCACCTTTATGAAAAGGGCTACACACATTGGTTGTGAAGCCACCCAATGTAAGAAAAGGATATACCATTGTGATGAGTGAAAGCCGTCACGAAGTGTATATGCTTATGTTAAAAGAAATCTATCAAAAAACTGTTAAAAAGAATCAATAAAAATAAATTAAATATAGCCTAAAATAAAAAAAGGGCTTAAAGGAGTATAGTTGAAAATTCAGAAAAAGTGGGTTGAAAAACTGAAATGGGCTGACGAGCCACAGGCACACACACGCTCATATACTGAGTTCTATTCTCTTAAAAGTAAAAATTTTCGGAAGATAATCGGCTTGATCTTTCATGGAAAAGCTTAAGATGAATATATGTGGATGTGAATTGCATGTTGATTATCAAATTACTTCTCTACATATATTTGAAGCAAAATTCACACACACTTTGTTTATAAGTAATTGAGTTTTGAGTGCACAAAAATTATAATATATTTTGACCCACATTTCCATTCTCTGTCTCATTTTCGGTTTTTTTTTTGTGTATCTTATGGCTCATTTGTTACGATTGCAGGCAACTAGGTACATTCTATACTCCAATCTCAATCCTTATCTAATCTCAAATGAGTGACCAATTATATACCCTCTAGGTTGGTTGCTTGTGAGAGATTAAGCACATATACTATACCCTCTAGGTTGGTAAATTTATCAAGAGATTAGTCCTTTATTGTGATAGATGCATTTTAATGAACAATCACTTGTAGGTAACCAATACTATGCCCTCTAGATTGGAGATCCATAAGGGATATACAACCAAGCTATACCTTCTAGATTTGTTACCTTAGTTTAGTGAACATTAATGAGAATTCATACATACCCATTGTTAGATGATTGAATCCATCGTTTCCTTAGTCCATTTATTATACATTTTCATTTACTAACTTGTACATTTTAAGTAGTTAGTCTTAGTTGCATTTTAATTAAATTCCATACAACATTCATTTGCATTTTATTCTTCTTGCATTAGTTTAGAGCAAAAATTTAATCACATAGGTATAACACGATCTCTGTGGACGATACCCATACTTGCTACTATGTTGTTTGTCAATTTTGAGTGCAAATTGGGAATATAAATTTTGTTTGACATGTTATTTTTACATATATAAACTGCACTTGTAAAAATGACGCAGCTGTCAGGGATTGGCGTTTATGCAATGTGATTAGATTTTGCTTTAATAGTCATTTGCTTTTACTTACCTTGATTGTTGATTTGGTTAGTTGTAGGTTGAGTTGTGTCGTTGTTCATTGTTTATTGGTTTTTTTTCTTTTACCTTGTGTTTTTGTGTTTTGTAATTTCAGGTACTTAAGTGCATGCACGGGAGGTGTTCAATGAGAAGGCAAGTGTTGCTAGCTCAGGACAACGTTAATCGGATTGGTAGGCTTATCAGGTAGTTTGAAGAAGAGTTGGTTGAAGAAAACTTGCCTAGCATGCCGGTTGAGGAGGAACAAACACAAGGAAATTATTTAGGGATTACTATCGGGGAATATACTCTACCCTCAGTGGGAGATGAGCGATCCACTGCCACCATTCTAGATGAGATCATAAGGTAGTACAAACTGAAAGGCATGCACGTGAACCTACTACCATCATTTCATGGATTGCCTTCAAATGATTGTCTTTAATTCATCAAGCAATACACTACAGATTTGGTGACTTTTTTTATTGTGGTTCACAACACAGTTTTGGCTAGTGGTCAATCTCAGATGAGATGCTTTCAATACTACTTAAAGGACCGACCAATGCAATGGTATATGACACTAAGGCTAGGAACTTTACCACATGGCCACAGGTGTGCAAATGCTTTTGATAACAAGTTCTTCCAAAATTCCAAAGCTAGAAAATTGAAGATCAAGATTGCAACCTTTAGTAAGGAGGATGGAGAACCATTCCAATAAGCATGAGAGAGGTTTCATTTGTTGGTAGCTCAAGTGCCATCACATTTTTATTCGGATGAATTGAAGGTCACTTCCTTCTACCAGAGACTCTCCACTATCACCCAAATAATTATAGACAACACTTGTGGGGGAACAATTGTTGATAAGAGAGCCACACAGGCATGTAAAATCATGGAAACGTTGGCTCAAAACTCTCAACAAATATCATCCACTGTAAGAACATGTGGTAAGATAGAAATCGTTGGAGGCACTGTTGATGCTATCAGAATGACTAAAATGAAGAAAGATATGCAATCCGTGAAGAAAATTATGCAGAATATGTACAACTCATGTACTCAGGTGAATCAGGTTATGTGTGACCCCATGTTAAAAGAGGGGTAATGTGAGGAGGAAACTCATATGATAGAATGCTTCCAATGGTAAAGGAACGATCCTTATCCCAACACTTAAAATATGGGTTGGAGAAACTGTTGGGATTATGCTCGATAGCAAGAGTGTAATAATGTATTTGACAATCTTATCATATTAATAAAGTGATTTCTAGTTTAACAAATCTTATTGCATTTATAGTTTAATTATTATAATTGTCAAAAGTAAATAATCATAAGGTCAAAAGACTATGAGAAAAGAAGAATTGTTCAAGCATCTAGATATGTATGAGGTAGACACAATTCTTTAGTTAGTCTTGAATAATATTCACAACTTAAGATAAAAGATTGAGTGTCTTTATCTTGTTAAAGTTGTAAATTCTTTTGCTAGCATTTAAGTGGGATCAAATGTGTTATGATGAGTCTAAAATCATCAAAGTGTGGTGGTGTCTTTGGGCAAAAGAATCCATTGCACTGGGTGCATTGAATTGGATCACAATGAAATACTTTATCTAGAACCGTCAATGGATAAAAATTTTCATTTGAAGACAATCAGAGAGTCTATCTCAATCCTGAGATAAATTATGGACTTATGGTTACAAGTGTTATCATTTGAGGTATCAATGAGTACGATCATATAGCATAGTCTATCCTCGATAGTTTGGTGGTATTCATTTGTTAATCGATAGAGGACTTCATTTATACATATCGACACCGTGGCTCCATTTATGAAATGAGAGTAGAATATCATCATGTGGATGTTTTAAGGTATTGGATATTAAATCTTAACGTTAAGTTTTCCATAGTGTCTATTGAAACATGGCTTCTGGACAAGTCAAAATATCCAAGTTCAAAATGTGGTCATATGATTAAATATGGTAACTTGGAGATCTATAGACGGTCTATGAGCTCTTGGCGATTACTGATATTCTTCACGAGGATACATTTTCTCCAATAAGGTTGTCTAGGGTATGAATGAGTAATATCAACTTAATCTATCTTTATTTAAGAGTTCAATTTTAGTTCCTTAGTGGAATGAACTAAAATTAAATAGATCCGACGTAAGTGAATCATTTGTTGATTGTGATTGGGTTGTGTCTATTGGAGCTTAAATTTAGATAGCCAGCCAAGATCTCCAATCCACATGAACTTGTATGGATCACTTGATATATTCTATCGGGCCAATTTATAGGTCCATTTAGAATTGTATTAAGGCATGTGAACTTGTTTCTTTTTGTAAGAATATGTCTAGTTCACATGTGGACTTTTTATTAAGGTCCAATGGATTTAATAAAATAAGAAAAATAATATATGGCCCATATATATGTGTTGGGCGGCAAGGCTATTTAGAATAGATTAATTATATTATTTTTATTTTATTATTTAATTAAATGGAAATTATTTAATTTGTTGATTAAGTATTTATTTAATTAAAAGTCAAAATCTTTTTCCTAGTAGGAGATGGTCTCCTAAAATTATACTATTGTTAGTAGTATAATTAAAATTAATGACTATATTTGATAAAAAGAAAAATAAAAGGAATTATTTATCTAATCAAATTAGGAAGTCTTTAATATTGTTTCAAATACACTATTGAGTTAGATTAGGAGTCCTGGTGTAGGAAAGAATTCCTTTTGGAAAAGGATTTTTAACCACCAAGTAAATCCAGCTAAGGATAGGATTCTTAACCACCAAGTATATCCTTCTTAGGAGAGGATTTAGTCTCCTATATATAATACCTATTAAATTCGACCAAGAATGAATTTTTGGTGTGAGAAGTTGTTTTTTATTGTTATATATATAAAAAAAAAACTTCGTCCAACTCATTGTGTGAAGAATTCGGCCAAGCATAGAGAAAAAAGGGAACGTTTTTGTTTTCGATAGTACACTAATATCCTTTGCATCAAAAGGGTTTTGTGTACAACATCGAATCAAGGTTCAAGCGAGTTTCAATCAAATTGATTGATAATACAAAAGTGACCGGACGTTTTTTGATTTTCTCTTTGAGGATTATTGTGACTAACAAAGAAGATTTTGTTTGTTTCCATCCTCAAGTATACAATTTAAAGAAAGGATCCCACACTCCTAGGTGATTCACGTTCGTGATTGGATTGGAAGATCTTATGGATTCAATTCGACGCTAGTTCAATCGTCACAAAAAAAATAGGTACGATACCTTTTATATACATCAATTAATCTAGGGTTAAGGTTCTTGTTCTTAAAAGGGAAACTTTTTATTTATACGCAAACCATAATTTTCTAATTTTCTCACGCTTCCGTTGCGTTTTGAACCGATTTTCCCTACACATGGAGCAACAACAATCCAAACCAAATCCAAGGTTATAGTAGATACAACAATCAGAATGGTCAAAGCAATCAATGGCAAAACTCACAGAATCCACCTCAAACAAGTTTCAACAACCAACCCGGACAATACAAAAACAAAACCAAGTCACTTGAAGACATGACAAAGGAGTTGGTGCAGAGACAACAACAATTAGAATGCTACTCAACAGAAGCTTCAAAAAAATATCGACTCTAATGACAAAAAGATCCTACGTCTTGATGCCTCACTTAAGATAATGGAGACTCAGATGACTCATTTTGCAGGATAAATTCTCAAGCAAGAGAAGGGAAAATCGGTGAGTGGAAAGGAGAAGTAGTGCAAGAAGGGAGAAAGGAGTCAAAAGAGGAAAGAGTAGTGCTAGAGTCTAGGATAGTGGATGATGTTGCTAAGGATAAGGGGCTAAGTGATTTGTAGGAAAACAATCACGCGGCTGAAGCGGAAAATTTTGATTGGTATATTTCAAAAAAATTCCTTTAAAAGAAATAACCTTAACCCTTGATTAATTAACATATGATAAAAGTATCGTACCTTTTTCTCGTGACGATTGAAGTTACGCCGAATTGAATCCGTAAGATCTTCCAATCCAATCACGAACGTGAATCACCTATGAGTGTGGGCTCCCTTTCTTTGAATTGTATATCTAAGGATGCAAACAAACAAAAAAAAAAATTTGGTAGTCACAATAATCCTCCTAGAGAAAACCAAGAACGTTTGATCACTTGTGAATTATCAATCTATTTGATTGAAACTCGCGTGAACCCGATTCGATTTCTGTATAAAAAAAGCTTTTAATGTAAAGGATACTAGTGCGCTATCAAAAACAAAAGCGTTCTCCTTTTCTCTTTTGGTTGGCCGAATTCTACACACTATGTCTATGAGTTGGACGAATTTCGTCTAGAGCAAAAACTAATTTTTTTTCTCTCTCAAAATTCTATGTTGGCCGAAATTTCACTTAGAAAATATATTAGCTTGTTCAAAATTTACATAGGACTATATATAGATGTCCAAATCCTCTCCTAATGAGGACTTACTTTGTGGGCATGAATCCTCTCACTATAAGGATTTACTTGGTGGCCAAGAATCCTCACTCAAAAAATATTTATTTTCCACACCAAGACTCTTAATCCAACTCAATAGTGTATTTATTCAAAAATCAATTATTGAATTTAAGTTAAATTGTGACTATATCAAAACTTCATAATTTGACCAATTGTCAACTAGAGTTTCGATGAAAATCAAATACTTCATAATTTAACTAGATAAATAAATTCCTTTTATTTATCTACTTATCAAATATAGTATTTGATATTTATCATACTACCAACAATAGTATGACATTAGGAGACATTCTCCTACTAGGAAAAGGATTTTGACTTTTAACTAAATAATTAATTAATTAACAAATTAATTAATTTCCATTTAATTAAATAATAAAGTAAAAAAAAATATAATAGGCTCTTTTATTTACCTTTTCTACCCAAGTCCATACATGGGCATATATGTTGTTTTTCTTATTTTATTAAATTCATTGGACCACAATAAAAGGTCCACCTATGAACTAGACTAATTATTACTAAAAGAAACAAGTCCACATGTCTTAAAACAAGTCTAGATGGACCTATAGACATAACCTAATCACAATCAACAAATAATTCACTGAGGTTCGATATATTAATTTTATTTCATTCCACAAAAGAACTAAACTTTAACCCTTAAATAACGATAGAATAAGTTAATATTTCTCATTCATACCCTAGACAATTTTAATGGAGATAATGAATCCTTATGAAGAATACTAGTAATCGCCCCGAGCTCATAGACCGCCTATATCTCTCCTAGTTACCATATTTACTCATATGACCACATTTTGAACTTGAATTTTTTGACATGTCCGAAGCCATATTTCAATAGACACTATTGAAAACTTAACCTTAAGATTTAATATCCAATACCTCAAAATATCCATATGATGATATTCTCCTCACATTTAATAAATGGTGACATGATTTCCATAGCTATAAATAAAGTCCTCTATTGATTAACAAATGATTACCACCAAACTATCGAGGATAGAATATGCTATATAATCGTACTCATTGATAGCTCAAATGATAACACTTGCAACCTTAAGTCCATCGATTATCTCAGGACTGAGATAGACTCTCTGATTGTCTTTATGCGAAAACTTTTATTCATTGACGGTTCTGGATAAAGTATCTAACTGTGATCCTATTCAATGCACTTAGTGCACTGGATTCTTTTGCCCAAAGACACTACACTTTGATGATTTTAGACTCATCATAACACATTTGATCTCACTCAAATGCTAGCAAAGAATCTCCAACTTTAATAAGATAAAGGCTAAGTTGTGACTATTGTTCAGGATTATGTAAAGAATTGTGTCTACCTTATGCATATACAGATGCACAAACAATTCTTCTTTTCTCATAGTCTTTTGACCTTATGATTATGTACTTTTAACAATTATAATAATTAAATTATAAACGCTATAAGATTTGTTAAACTAGAAATCTCTTTATTAATATGAAAAGATTGTCAAATACATTATTACACTCTTGCTATTGAGCATAATCCTAATAATTTCAGATGAGCAATTAGTGGGGAAGATTATTCCATCAAAGTTGGAAGACCCCATGAGTTTCATTATCTCGGTTAGCATTGGGGATTCGGACATCATGGAGGGAGTACTCGATATGGGGGCAAACAATAACATGATGCCCCTCCAAGTTTGTAGGCAACTATGGATTAATAATATTAAGCCTAATTCCATAACCGTGAAAATGGTTGGCAACTCCACTAAGGCTCCGGTTGGTGTGATTGAAGATGTTCAATTGGATATACATGGGCCCAAAATGTTGGTTGATTTTGTAATCTTGGAGGTAAGAGAAAATGGAATTGAGGATCAAAAATGGAAATTGCTTTTAGATAGATCCTTCATGGCCACAGCCGGAATGAAAGTTAATTTGTTTTCTAAGGAGTTAACATTAAGCTGTGGGGGTAAAAATATTAAATTCATAGTTAAGGGATTGAAATCCAAAAAGAATGAAGGAGGGTGCTTGGTCATGGAAGCACCAAAGATGAGCAAAAAGAAAAGCAAGGTTTGTGAGCTTGTCAAGGCTTTAGAATTGGCTTTGTAAATGGAAGAGGGCCATCTTGGCTGTGTTGAAGAAAGTAAAGCCTTAAAGCAATAAGATGCAATATTTGATTAAGAGATACTTAAAAAGAGTTCTAAAGGCTTTAAGCAAAGGAAGGAGTTAGAAGAAAAGAACAACAAGCTCCATTATGAAATTGAACATCTCAAGGTGGAAAATAAGAAATTGAAAAAGAAAGTAAAAGACCTTTCCAACCACAACAAGGAAATGGAGAAGAGGATCATAAGTGTTGAAGGAGAAAAGAAGGAAATTTCACAAGATCTAGTTGAGCTTGCAAAACTTTCAAAAGAGTTTGAGGAAGAATATGCAAGGAAGCTTTTGATGAAGATTGAAAAGATGACGAATGTCTTGGGAGCGGTAAAGGAAGTGCTTAGTAAGAAAGAGGAAGCCTTGAAGATTACAAAGGTGAAGGAGTGTGACTATATGGTTCAACTTGACAAGGTAGAGAAGGAAGTCAAATCGCTCTAAGCACAACACCCAAGGGAACCTCAAGACCACAAACAAAGAGAGAGTTTTCCTTTTAACCATCCTATTTGTTTCTTTTGTTCTAAGGAAGGGCGCATTAAGTCCAAGTGTTTCAAATGTTAAAAATTCAAAGAAAATATAAAGAAGTCTAAAAATAACCTATAAATAGTGAATAAAATTTGTGTTAGGAAGGAATTGTTGAGAGGATATAGGACTAAGGGGAAAGGAACTTTAGATGAGGAATTATGACCAATTTGGATGATCAAATAGAAACACCCCCCCCCTCCCAATCCCATCAAACCACCTTCGGTTGACCAAAGTCCTACCTTGCATGCTTAGAGTATATAAATTCTAATAGGTGTTAGTGTTCATAATTTGGTTTCTGTTGGAGTTTCCATGTTTTGAAATCAATTAGATGTGTTTTTATGAGAATGGGTAGCTCTAACTGTGGAGAAATCCTATTGTGATCTCTTTTTGTAGATTGTATTGTTGATGCTTTGAGTTTTTATATTTATAATTGGTGCTATTGTTGAGTAATGCAAACATGTTTAATTAGTGTAATTATCTTGTGTAGGATGAAAATTTGGGTTCAGGAAAATAAGGAGCAGTCAAGGTAGAAAGTTGAAGAAGCAAGAATGAAGAATTGTCAATTAGGGGATTGTGCAGGTTCTACACGGCTTCTAACCCACGTTAAGACCCGCGCATCTAAAGAGCATATAAATACACCCATCGCTATCAGAGTGAGCCCTACCACTATTCAAACAAATCTTTCTTTTCCCTTGCTTCTTTAAGGTAAACTTGCTTCCCACGCTTCATTTTTAAGAGTTAAAAAGGTACGTTAGGTTTTTTCTTCAATCTTGATTTAATTGTTTCGTGCCATGAATCTATCTCTCTCTCACCCAAAACCATTCTAAATCATATGAGCAAACCCTAGCCCTACAAGGCCGAACCAAACTTTGCCTTATTTTTGTTTTGTTTTCATGAATATATGTTTAGCTTGATTGACTGATGTAAGGATTTTAATTTGCCAGTGATTTAGAGCAAGATTAGACTTTGTTTGTGTTAGAAACAATTCTAGGGCTTGATTTGAATCCATCGAATGAATGGTATGATTAGATGTTGCTTTCGAACCTTAGTTGGTTGTTCAGTATGTGCTATGACGTTTGGATTAAATTATGTGCTCAAAAACATGATGGAATTATGATTATGTATACTTTATGTTGTTTGCTATGAATCTACAAATTGCCAGATGTGCGAGTCATGCACGAATCCCAACCCATGCATAACCTACACACTGTAGGCAGAATGTGTAAAACTCCTAATTTCTTTTCTGTTTTACATGAGTCTATTTCTTACTATAAGTTCTACTTCCATATCAAAATGAGGTTTTCTTTTATTGCACATGTTATCAGCAGTTAAGCATGCGGCCAAGAAAACAAGCCAAAGGAAGAAGAAATTACAAGTTCCTCAGTGTATTCAGAACGAAGAATTTCTTAGCTGGAAAAAGCATTTCAAAAGGAGAGGAATCCTTCTAGAGAGAGGGATTGATTTGTTTGGTTTGGGTAACACTAATGTTCACCACATAGTAGAACGCAAGGCTGGCAGACATTTAATAGGTACAGTCGAGCACTTGTGGAGGAGTTTTATGCTAGTATGGTGCCAGACCATTTTCACCGCTACTCTACAGTGATGGTAAGGGGAGTTGAAGTGAGCCTGTCCATCGATGACCTAAATGACTACTACAACACATGGCTTCCAGATGACCAAGGGGGGTTGAGCAGGATAGGAGATGGTGTCACTTGGATTGACATCTTTGTCAAGCAAAATGTGGAGTTAGCAAATCAACTAGTGATACAGCCAATAGAGTTCTTGGTTGTAGCAATGTTTCACATCAAACATAGCAATTTAGAGATCGAACTTGGCCTATGGGACATCTTTATATCCCATTCTCTTTGGCCTAGGACTCATAGGACCAATGTCCCTTTTGAGGTGGCCACGATCCCTCGTTGTATCAAGAATAACAAGCCGATTAATGTGGACTCACTCATCAGATAGGAGATAGTGCAGGTAGATGATAACATTATTTTATACCTATTTTAGATCCTTATTTTTTATTGTTTAATGCTTGTTTTTCAAGGCAAAATAGGGTTTTAATGAGCTTAAATAAGTATTTAAGGTATTTGTGAAGTTCAGGGGCATTGTGGTAACTTTGGAGAAATATGGACTAAAATGTAAAACTATGGTGACGATTGAAGAAACTCTGAATGTAAGAGATATCAGGGAACTTAATGTAATTTCCCAACCAAATGCACACGTAGAACCACGTCAATAATTAAATGCAACGTTTTGGGCATTGCTTACGTTAGCATGATGTCACACTAACATAATCATCTTTTCAACCTTCAGACAACCTAACCCAGCACCAGTCGACCCGGTTCAAACCTGATGTAACCCTACCTTTTTTTGATAGTTTTCGACGGTGTTTCCGACCATTCTCCATCCAGATCACCAAAGTGACTCCCTCCTGTTCTCTTTTTGCCACCTTTCCACCATTGAAGATTGAAGCTTCAAGCTTCATCTTTTGGTTCCAACGTGTAACACCAACTCACAGATCTCCTCCACAGGATCCTTTTACTTCAATCTGTGAGTTACAGCTCACAGATTTTGATTAGAGCTAGTATAGATTTACAATTTTTAGCAAGGGCAATTTTATCTTTTCTTACCCATTTCAATCCCTAATTTCCCACTCTATAAATACTCCATTTTTCTTGTATTAGGTATATACTTTTTAGATCTAGATAGTTTTTACAGTTCTTCAGATAATATCTCCCTCACATCCATCCTACAAACAATCTCTCTCACCATTTCTCACCGAGCCACCATTGTTGCACACTTGGAATTCTTGGAGTTGAATAAAAGAGTTAGAATTCCTAAAGATCTTCAAGGTTGTTTCATTCTCTTTATTTTTCTCTTTGATTTCTATTGGAGTTTGTAACTAAATACTTGTTGGGATTTTAGTCTATTTGTATTTAATATATCTAAGAATTAGTTGATGTATTTGTTTAATTGATCCTTCATTTACATGCTTTGTAGTTAGTTGAATATTAATTATTTTGATCTAGTTAGATTTGAATTGATTACTTGTATGTAGTTTCATTTTCATCTTTGAATGAATTAGTTGTTAACTTTAATTGTTGCTTTCTAGTGATAGTTGTAGTTAGTTGGATTAAAAGTTGATTTAGTTTTAATGACTTTATTTTAGGTTTATTTGCTTTGCTTTTGATTTAGTTTAGCTGAATTTTCGAATCCTTGCTGTTAGTTTAGTTGATTTTGATTTTGAATCTTTTCGTCCCACAACCGTGATTTTACTTTTCATGTATGTAATTAGTGTAAATAGATTGTATATATATATATATATATATATATATATATATATATATATATATATATATATATATTCTAAGACCTAGAACTAGCTTTAAGGTACCATACCTCCTTGTGGGAACGAACCATACTTGCTGCTACGCGATCGTCAAACAATCTGTGCATTTAAAGATAAACAAACATGCTCACATATTTTTTAATCGCTTTACATGTGTCAAGTTTTTTGATTTATATGACATATTTTTTGTCTTAATACATCAATTTTAGCATGCACACATTTTTTTCTTGGAAAGTTTAAAGTGGCATCTCAATGTTTTGCTTTGTAGAGTTGCATTTCTTAGTACCGTATTGGTAAAACCCTCATGAGACTATACTCCTCCTACTAGGGACACCAAGAGGTTTCAAAGGCTTATAGCACATTGTAAGTGCCATCATTTCTCCTACGAAAGTGGACTAATTTGTTTTTACTTGTTTACTGCTTTTATGTGTTTTAGATTTCTTATTTGTTATTTTTCGTTTTTAGTTTTGCTTTGGATGAGCAAATGTTAGGTTTGGGGGTATTTGATATGTACATTAATGTACCTATTTTAGCCTCCTTATTCCTAATTTTTATGTTTTATTTGAGCATTTTTGTGTATATAACGTGTTTGAGCCTTGTGTAGTTTCATTTTCATAAAGTAAGGTGTGTGAGCTGAAAATGAATCTTTAAAGGCAAAGAGGAGGAAAAAGAGCTAAAATTGAGATGGCTTGTGAAGAATGTCTAACTTACAAAGGCCATATCTCCCTTCTCTGATAGAATTAGGTGTCCAACAACATGTTTTCAGAAATCCCCGTGAGTCTAGTTTTCAAAGAACTTTACGGATCATGATTTCAGATTTTCTAGAAGAAGTTATGTCCATTTCAGCCACTGGTGCGCAAAGTAGAAAAATCTACTAGATGGCACTGTTAGTTCCAACATATAGATTGAAGTTGCAGATCCATCCCAGAGCCTACTACGAGTTGGAACTTTGAGATTGAAGTCGTAGTGGTCACTCGCAAAAGTTTTCTAGAGCCTACTGTCGAGTTAGACCTAACAGAATGAAGTAGCAGATGTACTGCGAGAATGAAATCGCAGATTTTAGTCGCAAATGTTTTCCAGAATCTTCTGCTAGATAGATGTGCAAGTTACCACTAGCAAAATCAAACTGCTAGATGGATCTATGAGTTCTAACTCACAGATTTATGGTGGCAAAATTTTATCCACTTGTTTATCAAGATATTTTTAGGGCCAAACTTTACTATTCACACCCAATTAGTACCCTAACCTTCAAACTCTAAAATACACCATTTTGTTGGCCATTATGTATATAATATATCTTCCAATATCCAATCTTGGATAAACACCAGCACCTACTTTTGTTCTTCAACACCACAAAAGAGAGAGAGGAGCTTCAAAGACTCCATTGAGGGTTCCCCTCCATGCATGTCTCACAACCACCACCTCTAAACTTCATCCATCCATCTTTAAAGTAGACTCAAGGAGAAAAAGGAACAAATAAAATAGATATCCTAGTTATCTCTAAACTCTTCTATTTGTTTTATGTATTATTTTGTTGATGTGTAATCCCTAATAGGGAATATTTGTAAACCAACACTTGGCTTGTTATACATGGTATTTACTTGGATTCAGCTTGAATCTTGGCTTGAATCTTGACTTTAATCTTTGAGCTTATGCTATATCTCTTTTTTCTTGACATGTATGTTGGTAAATGAGTAGGAATTAATAAGTTTTGCTTAAATGGGACTTTAGATTGAAACAAATGATGTAGTGTAATGACGAAAGGAAGTCTATGTGTTTGAATTGATTTGATTAAAAGAACACAGATGTGTTCCAATTGATTAATCGTGATTGAATCTTTATTGTTAACTCTTGAATACGGGTAACTTGATTTATGCATGCTTATGCTAGATTAGGTTGTTCGATGTATTGTTCATGTGCTTAATGAGTCTAGATCTAGACACAATTGGTCATTCCATGCCATTGGTTGAGTCATGAGAACCGATTTCGGTATTCCTTAATCAACAAATGATTTGTCACAATAGATGATTTAGTTTCGGAATCCTTAATTAAAATAACTAGCCCTTGAATCCTCTTGAACGGTGCTTGAATATTTGTAATCAACATGACTCGCTTGTGTGTTTTGTGAACATTTGTAACTATTGTAACCACTATCTTGCATCTCTCCAAGCCACATTTATTTTCGTAGCTAGGGTGCTTTGCCTCTCGAAGTAGCCTAATTTTGATTGCTTTGTAGTGTAATTGATTTAGAAAGGCAAGCACCCAACTATATTTCTATTCTTTGTGTAATCTAATTAGAGCACGTTACATTGGACCAACCTTTTAAATATCTTTTGAACCACAATTCAGTAACGACACAAAAAGCGATTATCAAAAATGGCACTGCCAGGGAGGTGGCATATTTGTTAATTGTCTCTAGTTTTAGCTATAAATAATGTAGTTTGTGGTGTTTGTGATGTTTGTGAATGAAAAATAAATGTTTTAGGTCTGATGCACACAACAACCCTACCGAGTGAAATGATAGCACGTGAAGGCTTAACTGGTTTAAAAACAAAAGACACGGGATGGATCGCGAATGAGCAAAATGAAGAAAAGAGGCTAAGCGCAGGCATAAGAGGTCAATGCTCTCTAATTGTTTCCAACATAAGGATTTCGACGGGTAACTCCTCTGAACTTGTGGAATGTTTCAACATATTTTAAATGCCCTACTTTGATTAGAATCTTTTAGATTATATGAGTGCATTTTGTGCTTAATTAAATGTTTAAGCATGTTTGGAGTGAGAATATAGTCGAAATTAAGTTTTATGCTAAATGAAATGGGAATCATTTGTTTTTTAAAACTTTTGAACTTGTGGATATGATGTTGATTATGGCGGAAACTGTCTAGTGCTTCAAGGACATAAATGCATTGCTTATTGTTGTGATTTTTTGTTTTAATGTATTGTTGCTCTTATTCTGAACTCTGGCTTGCATTGTCCAGTTTTTTAATGGAGATCGTTTCACGGAGTAACATTTAGGACAATGTTAGGTTCGTTGTGTTTTGTGTCGTTTTTGTCATCTTTGCAGTTTTGTTTTTCTGAAATCACTACAAAATTGGTCAAAATTGATTTTTTTTGGAATTTAAGTCCATTTTGGTTGAGATAATATCGTTGCTTTCCGTTAGAGACATGTCATATATGCTTTTAGACCTCTGTTTTGGCTAGCATTCATGCCATTGGTAATTGTTGCTTCACTTAAATTTGCATGTACAACTTCAGTCATGTGATGTTGAGGTGAATGAGACTCTATGATTGCTTAGCTTAGTAGATTAGTGGAGACTGCTCTTGAGAGATTTTATGCTTAAACTTTCATTTTGGGTGTATTTTGTTTCTATTCTTAAACACTTATCTTATTCTTCAAATGTTTAGATTGATCTCTATAGGGTTTGGCATTGGATATTAAGGAACAATCATTTTATGATATCACATGTTGTTTGCTTTACTTTTTCGTTCGTTGATCCTTGAGAAGTGATGCTAGGCATTGTGTGCTTAAACTGTTAAATTGCCTAAACACTAATTCCTACCCTATATGTGTGCTCTAATAGCCCATTTGAAACCAAAAACATAGTTTTTTCTTTCATTACCCACACTTCCAAAGAACCAAACTTTAAAATGAAACCGTACCTAATAAGCTTGGGCCATTTGGTGATATAGATATTAGAGATTATTGGGGTGTTTTGTGATTACTACTATTGTTAGTTGGGAAGAAACCAATGAGATTCTTGGTTATAAATTGTAGATGTAGTTGCATGTACTAAAGCTTGAATGAAAAGCATTGAAGTTTATACGTATATAGTCATTCAAAGGAAAGAAAGAAAAGAAAATTTGAATATCTACTCAAAAGAAGAAAGGAGTATAAAAATGAAAACAAATGAGAAGTCTAGATGCATACTTGTAATAGACTGACTTGAGGATGTAGAGATTGCATTGTAGATGATCAGTCCCATGATATGGTCTTAGGCATTTCACTTTCCATTTTCCCATTCTTTCTTAGCCTACACCCATGGCCCTATTACAACAATAAAAGACCTAGCAGATCTCTTTGTAATGCTTACTTAGTTGTAAAGTTGCATGAGCTCTATCTAAGTTCTTAATGTTTAATTCGTTCATGAGATCCCTTGCACATATATGAGCATTCTTTCTAATTATATGAATATGTGAATATATTTTGATTCCATGTAACCAAACTTCATTTTGCATATGTTGATGAGTATTATCACCTAGGTTCTTAGAGAAAATATGAGTGTAATCCTGTGAAGATTAGAAGTCAAGGCAAATTCGATCTTACACATTTGAGCTTGTTGATGAGTAAACCAAAAACATATTTAGTATTGGCATACATGCATTGCATGTGATGTATTGATTTATATGGCACCATCAAGATCAAATCCTGCTCTCCAATACAAGGCTGTGATGAGGCAAGGAAATATGAGTGGCTGCTTCTTCACCCTCATACGCCCCACTGATACTCGTTTTTTGTATCGTTACCAAATTGGGGTTCAAAAGATATTTACAAATTTGTTCCTACGCAATGTGCTCTAATGTTTGAAAACAAGCAAAGCCGTAAACGAGGGTATCATCCATGGAGAGGTGGAATTCGTCTAATTGTCTCTAGCAAAAGTGTTATTGAAAGCGTTATTGGTGTGTGTGATGTGTATGCATAAAGCTGGAGGTGTGTGGTGTGTGAATAAACTAAACAAAATCAAATTACACTAAGGGTAGAAATGTAACTGGGATGCTTGCCTTTCTAAATCAATTACACTACAAAGAAATTAAAATTAGTCTAATCCTAAAGGCAAAGCACCATAGCTACGAAAATAAAAATGGCTTGGAGAGATGCAAGATATTGGCTACAGTAGATACATAAGTTCACCAAACACACAACTAGTCATGTTGATAATAAACATTCAAGCACCGTTCAAGAGGATTCTGACTAGTTCTTTTAATTAATGATTCTAAAACCAAATCATCTATTGTTATGAATCATTTGTTGATTAAGGAATACCGAAATCAATTCTCATCACTCAACCAAAGGCATGGAATGAGCAATTGTGTCTAGGACTAGACACATTAAGCACATGAACAATACACCAAACAACCTAATATAACATAATCATGCCTAAATCAAGTTACCTCTATTCAAGAGTTAACAATAAAGATCCATTCACGATTAATCATTGGAACACATATGTGCTCTTTCACTCAAATCATTTCAAACATATCGATTCCCTTTTGTCACCAACATGAAAACAAGAGTGAGACACTAAGTTACACTACATCATTTGTTTCAATCCAAAGTCTTGCTTATACAAAACATATTAATTCCTACTCATTCACCAACATATATGTCAATAAAAGAGAGGTATAACATAAGCTCAAAGAATAGAGTCAAGATCCAAGTTGAATCTAAGTAAATACCATAAATAACAAGCCAAGTGTTGGTTTACAAATATTTCCGATTGGGGATTACACATCAAAGAAATAAGACATAAAACAAAGAAAAGAGTTTAAAGATAACCAATTTCTCTATTTTGTTTACTCTTCTCTCTCCTTGTATTTTCTCCAAAGATGGATGGATGAAGTTTAGAGGTGGTGGTTGTAAGACATCCATGGAGGAGAACCCTATATGGAGTCTTTAAAGCTCCTCTCTCTATTTTGTGGTGTTGAAGAACAAAAGTAGGTATTGGTGTCTATCCAAGATTGGATATTGGAAAATATTATATATATATATATATATATATATAATGACCAACAAAATGGTGTATCTATATAGTTTGAAGGTTAGGGCACTAATTGGGTGTGGAAAGTCAAGTTTGGCATTTTACAACCATAAATTTGTGAGTTCAAACTCGCGGATACATCTAGCAGTTTGATTTTGCTAGTCATAACTCACAAATCTATCTAGTAGAAGATTCTGGAAAATATTTATGACTGAAATCTGTGAGTCTAATCTTCTAGTTCCAACTCACAGTACATCTGCTACTTCATTCTTCTAGGTCTTACTCATAGTTCCAACTCGTAGTAGGCTCTGGACTAGATCTGTGACTTCAATCTGCGAGTTGGAACTCGTAATGCCATCTAGCAAATTTTTCTATTTCGCACACCAGTCGCTAAAATGGGTGTAACTTCTTCTCAAAAATCTTGAATCATGATCTGTAAAGGTCTCTAAAAACTAGACTCACAGGTCTTTCTAAAAACATAGAGTTACATGGAACCCTCCCCTGGGCATGGTGGCAATATATGGGTCCATGCTCTGTTGCGGCGTTACTCTTCCTCTTCAGCAGTTCATTACCTGGTTTCTGGCTGAAGCAGGGATCGCTCTAGCTCAATTAGCCCCGAATAGCTACAAGATCTTGATGTGCATATGGCACATATAGAGCCGAATGAACCTGTCGCCGCCTTCCCCGAGTGAAATCAGGCATTTCTACACGCTAAGGCAGTCTGGTAAGACAGGGAATTATTTTCACATGTCTAACCCGCCAAATTGCTGGGTCCTCGAGGGGATAAAGGTGAATCGGACAGTTGACACCTCCGATGATGTCAAAAAGAGGGGATTCGTATAGGGATTTCCTTCGTCTAACAAGTACTGGATGAACAGTTGATTTTTTACCGGAGGAAACCTAGGTCTTGAAGTCACTCTTTAGGGTGTTGAAAGTTCCCAGTTTTTTCTGTTCCCCCAAGGTTGGGAACAAGAAAAAACTTGAATTCAGTGATACTGAGCTGACCAGACTTGCTCGGGCAGCAGTTCGCACACTAGAGAAAATGAGCAGGACCTATCTTTTCAATGAGAAGAAGATGATAGAACTCGGCTTCTTTAGCTAGATTTCAGGCTATCGCAGGCGATTTAGGTGATGTTTGTACTCTTTTTTTTTGCTTTTTATATTCTGACGTGATTCCGCTTTTTCTCCCAAGTGTATGACTCAGACATCGTCAGCGACATTCAAGCTCGTCAGGTGAAGTCAAGCCTCCAAGCGAGCCAAAAAGAAGCTTCTCATCAGAGCGAAGAGGGCATTGCCCCACCTGAGTCAGACGAGAACCCTGATGAGGGTGGCAAGCAGATTCCTGAAAGTGTCACCGAGGAAGTCATCTGGCCAACCGTAGGGGAGTCAAGTGGCCCGAGTGGCCATACTCAAGAGTTGGTTGAAGATGGAAGGAGGCAGTGATGGTCTTGGTGAGAGGCCAGGTGGATCAAGCTCCCCGATTGTGGTCCCTTTCGAGTGGACGGACGCCGATGATGGAGGTAAAACCTCTGAGGGACAAGTAAATACAGATCCTGACATTTTTGAATCCTTTCGGGATGATGTTCAGGAAGATCCCTTAACTGATCTCGGCTTTCATCGCTCTCAGGTCGAGAAAAGAAAGGTTGTCGATTCTTCCGCTCGCCCTCATAAGGTTCCTCGGGTGGTTTCATTCATCGACTCCAGTGATGAAGACACCAGACCTGAGATTCCCCCGAGCGTTGATGTTGAAGCATCGGAGGGTACGGAGACTTCGGACCCGATCAGGGGCTCTTTCCCTCCCAAGGTTGAAGATCTAAGGGCTGAATCTTTGGGAGGTCCTTCCTATCCTTCTCCCCAGTATATGCTCAGGGTGATGTCATCTGGTCAGGCTTTCATCAGGGATGATCACTGGCAAGTGTTATCATTTAAGCTATCAATAAGTACGATTATAAAGCGTAGTCTATCCTCGATAGTTTAGTGATATTCATTTGTTAATCGATAGAGGACTTCATTTATAGATATGGACATCGTGAACCATTTATTAAATTTGATTTGAATACCATCGTATGGATGTTTTTAGGTATTTGATATTAAATCTTAACGTTAAGTTTACATTAGTGTATATTTCAATATGGCTTCTGGACAAGTCAAAATATCAAAGTTCAAAATGTGGTTATATGAATAAATATGGTAACTAGGAGAGCTATAGGCGGTCTATGAGCTCCTGGCTATTACTGGTATTCTTCCTGAGGATACACTTTCTCCCTTACGATTGTCTGGGGTATGAATGAGGAATAATAACTTATTCTATCTTTATTTAAGAGTTCAATTTTAGTTTCTTTAGTGGAATGAACTAAAACTAATAGATCGGACCTAAGTGAATCATTTGTTGATTGTGATTAGGTTATGTCTATTGGAGCTTAAATTTAGATACTATATTTGATAAGTAGATAATAGGAATTTATTTATCTAATCAAATTAGGAAGTATTTGATTTCTATTAAAACTCTAAATTGACAATTGGTCAAACTAGGTAGTTTTGATATAGTCACAATTTAATTAGGAATTTATGATATAGACACAATTTAATTTATATTCAATAATTGGTTATTGAATAAATACATTTTTGAGTTGCAGTAGGAGTCTTGCTGTGGGTAAGAAATCTTTTTTGGAAGAGGATTCTTGGTCACTAAGTAAATCCTCCTAAAAAGAGGATTCTTGCCCACCAAGTAAATCATGTTTAGGAGAGGATTTGGTCTCCTAAATTAAAAGCAAGTAGAATTCAGCCAACCCTAAGTAAATTAGGGCAAGGATTTTAGCTATATATATATAATATAGTGTGAAATTCAGCCACTCTTAAGAGAAAAGGCTTGCTTTGAGAGTTATTTTTCTTTTGATTGAAAAAAAGAATCCATATCTTAGAATTTTGTGTAGAATTCGGACAAGGAGATGAGAAAAAGGGAACGCTTTTGTTTTCGATAGTGCACTAGTAGCCTTTACATCAAAGGTTTTATGTACAATATCAAATCAAGGTTCACGTGATTTTCAATCAAGTAGATTGATAATTCACAAGAGACCGAACGTTCTTGGATTTTCTCTTGGAGGATTACTGTGACTAACAAAAGAAAAAGATTTTGTTTGTTTCCAACCTCAGGTATACAATTCAAAGAAAAGGGAGCCCACACTCCCAGGTGATTAATGTTCATGATTGGATTGGAAGATCTTACAGATTCAATTTGACGCTAGTTCAATCGTCATGAGAAAAAGGTACAATACTTTTAATATACGTCAATTAATATAGGGTTAAGGTTCTTTCTTTTAAAAGGAAAAATTTTAAAATATACCAAACTAATTTTACGGTTCTGCCACGTTTTGAGATTTTTTCTATACAGTCGTGGCCTTCGTGGGGAATATTCACCTCAAATTTGCCGCACAAGGTATCACTCCCCAGCTGGTAGCACTAGATGCTAGAGGAGATACTAGTATGCCTTTGACATATTGGGATCACCGGCACCGAAACCGGTCCATGATAGGTTAGGGCCCATACCCCTAGCATTGGACAAACCAGTGACATATCAACCCCGACAGGTAAAGTCAGCTCTTGATCTCCCACTTATGGAGCCTTGTCAACTGATGTAATTGGTAGTCACGGGAAGGCAACTTCGATTTGCTGTAGGAGGAAATAGGAGAAGTTCCCGAGAAAACCCCTTACAAGAAGAATCGGGACGAAGCGTCTGTAGCATTAGATAAGTTGGGTAACGAAGACCCTGAGGTCAAGTCCAAGAATCTTGGGAACAAGCGCATACGGGACCAAGTAGCTCGAATGGCAAAGAAGATCCAGGAATTGAAGAAGGGAAAGCAGTAGAAAAACCATAAAGACACTTTGGGCGAGATAAATACCGCTTTCTCTATAAGGATCAAGGAGGCAGAGCTTCCCTGTAATTCAAGATGCCTACTCACAAGTACTCTAGTATAAAAGATTCCCTGAGCCACTTGGAGGGCTTTGTATAGCAGATGGAGGTCTAGAATGCTACCAGAGTCGCCATGTGCAGGATGTTCATTAGTATACTAACCAACTATGCCAAGATATGGTTCCAGAAGTTACCGATAGGTAGTGTTGATTCATTTACTAAGTTCTTTAGTGATTTAAATGCTCAGTTCTAGGGTATTAGGCCACATCCTAAGAATCCCATCCATCTACAGTATGTGATCCAGGAGCGGAGTGAGTCGCTCAGATCTTACATTGAAAGATTCCATAAATAAGTGATCTATATAGGGTTCTTTACAGAGAAAGAGACTTCGGTAAACATTAAAAGAAACCTATGGGCTGGAAGGTTATTCTAGTCATTTGTTAAGCATCCACCAGAGATCTACCCGGAAGCCTACGATAGGGCTCTTAAACATGTGGAAATTGTTGAGCAATTACAGAACAAGATAGAGCATGATGACCTGAAGATAGAAAAATGCCAAAATAAAGAAGCGCCCAAGTCTGTACCGTTCCTAAAAACCAAGAACAGACCCTCTAACCGGTCTAACCTCAACGAGAGTGGTACCCAGCAAGGAGAACCCCACCTCGAGTTTCACCTCCTCCCAGAGAGGTATCACTTGTAGTCCATGATGAGAGGGGGTACAACCACTACACACACAAAAATGCATCTCACGAGACAATCTAGCACACCATCCGTGATAAAAGACTACTCAGGAAACCCAATCCATTGAAAGACTCTCTTGATACAAGAAATCACTACAATTACTGCTACTTCTACGACGATGTAGGACAAAACACCTCGGAGTGTTATAGCCTTCGTAACCAGATTGAGGCTTTAGTGAGAGGTGGCTGCTTGGTGGAATTCTATAGTAGGTACGGGACAATATTTACATGGGAAATGAGGTATAGGCCTAGATTAAGGAAGATGCAAAAAAAAAGGAAGGTGAAGGGCAAGGATCAGATGCAATAGATCCAAGTCATTCATACCATCAATGGGGGTCCTACCTTGGCAGAGACTTCTAACAACTCTTGGATGAATCATGCTATGAAGGTACCTCAGATTGAAGAAAGCTAGATGTTTTGAAGGTTGTTTAGGGACAAGTAGGGACCCCTTAGTCAGTCCAGATCATGTTCACCAAAGAGGATGTGTGCAACACAGTGTATCTCCATGATGCTCCCATGGTTGTCACTGTCTAGATTGCTAATTGCCTAGTTAACCGTGTACTAATACACACTGGAAGTAGCGTGGACATCATCTTCAAAGATACCCTAGAAAGGTTCAATTTCAAGCAATGCTTTTACAAAAACTGTACCACGCCACTGTACGGATTAACCAGGGATTCCTTAATGCCAATCGGGTAGAAGATTCTACCACTGATAGTAAGGGACGCCCCGCTTCCATAGAACATCATTGCCAATTTTGTGGTGGTAGACATTCTCTCTGCTTAAAATGCCATCCCTGGAAGACCTTTTTAATTAGCTCTCAAAGGGGCCTTATCAATTTACCATAATGTTCTGAAGTTTCTGATTGGAGAAAAGGTAGGCGAGGGATCAATAGTCAACACGAAAGTGCTATACAATGTCCACCAATCCAGCGGCTCTAGCCAAATAGTGCGTAAAAATAGCTGTTGTACAAAAGCAGGAATCGTAGAAGAAGAACCTTAAAATTTGAGGAGCCACAGGAGAAGTTCAAGTAGCTGAGGAAGAACCAGAGGCAGAGGACCTAGTTACAAAAGAGATAGAATAAGATGGCGGTACTTTGACCTCGAAATGAATGCCGTAGTATATTGGGAAGCTGATAAATTATTGAAGGCTGGATTCATCTAGTAATCTTGATATCCAAAATGGATAGCCAACGTGGTGATGGTCACCAAAGCTAATAGGAAGTGGCGTATATGGTAACTTCAGCCAGAAAGCTACGCCCCTACTTCCTGGCACATGTGGTTGCAGTTGTCACCGATCAACCTCTTTGTTAGTTTTTTCAGAGGCAAGATATGTCAGAGAGATTAGTGATCTGGGCCCTCATACTCACACAGTTTGATATCAGGTAGAAAGCCAGGACTACCATCAAAGCCTTGGCGTTGGTAGACTTTATCATTGGGTTCTCCAAAAATTTTGATACTGATATCCCTTCAGGGTTTAGATCCAATCTTTAAGAAGGATTAGGAATCAGCAGACTGGCCAGCTGACCATAATATTTGGATCTTATATATAGATAGGGCATTTAGCCAAGCCCATAGTGGAGCTGGAATTATCTTGACCGATTCTAAAAAGGTCAAATGTTGCAATTGTTTCTGTTTAGAGTTAAGCACTACCAATAACGAAGCCTAGTATGAAGCTTTATTGGCAGAGATTAGGGTATCAATCGAGCTCACAATAGATTACCTCCATGTCAGGAGTAATTCACAACTGGCCGTCAACCAGATGACTAGGCTCTATCAGGCCAAGGGAGACAACATGGAAGTTTACTTTGAACGTGTGTTGTAACTCAAGGCTTGGTTAAAGGGATTCAAGATAGAGTAGGTACCTCGGTAGCATCACCATCGAGCAAACGTGCTTGCCAAGATAGCATCTAGTAGAGGCCAGGCCTTACTTAAAGGGGTACCTCTCCAAGTTATCCTTCAGCTCAGTATAGCATGTGGTAAGTAGGTCAACCTAGTTGATCGACTCCCATGCTTGATGGACCCGATTGTGAATTACCTCCTAGAAGAAAAGCTCCTAGAAAATCCTGACCAAGCTCGCAAGCTCTAGAGGATCTCAGTCCATTTATGTCTAATGGTTGGATATCTCTACTGTAGAGGAAGTTCCATTCCCTTACTCCGATGCTTACACCTTGATGATGCTATTGGGCACTTAGAGAGGTACACTCTGAGGGAATATGGGAAACGTGCTGGTGGAGAAATACTAGCATACTAGGTACTCCGTATGGGTTATTACTGGCCTACCTTGAGCCATGATATGAGGTTATTCATGCAATACTGCGTATTATGCTAGAAGATAGCCAATCTGAACCACTTACCACCATAACGGCTCTATTCCATCAATTCACCATACCCCTTCGCTATTTATGGTGTTGACTTGATCGGGCCTCTACCCACCACTCATGGACAAGCATAGTATGTTATAGTCACAATTGACTATTTCACTCATTGGGTGAAAGTAGAGCCACTCTCTAAAAGGACAGAGGAGAGTACCGCCAAATTGATCTAGAGAAGTATGGTTTACAGATTCTGGTCCTCGATGATCATCATGACTGACCTTAACAAATAATTTGACAATGCAAGGTTCAGGGAGTTCTGTGACGATCTAGGTATCGATCTTCGACTTACCTCTGTAGCTTACCCCAAACCAATGGCTTGGTGGAGGCTACTAACAAAACTATTAAAAAGCTCCTTAAAAAGTAGTTGAAACAGAGGATATGACAGTGGGTAGAGGAGTTACCCGATGTGCTCTAGGCATACCGTACCACCAAGTGGTCCGCGATTGGAGAAGACTCCCTAGCATTTAGGTTAGAGGCAATCCTACCTATCGAGCACAATCTGACCTCCATCATAGTCCAACACTTCGAACTAGAAAGCAACGAGGTCAAGTAGAGATCCAAATTGGACCTCTTAAACAAGATAGGGTGGCAGAAAGAGTGGCAGTCTAGCAAAGCCGAATTGTGAGGTACTTCAATAGGAAATTTAGAGCATGCCGTTTCAAATTAGGAGAACTAGTACTCTGGAAGGTAAGTCAAAACACTAGGAACTAGTCAGACGGGGTAGTGGCACCGAACTAGGAAGGCCCATACATGGTAAAAGTAGCGGTGTGTAACGAAGCTTATAAGCTAAAAGACATGAATTGGTGACCTATTAACCACACTTGGATGCAGACCACTCGAAGAGATTCAGCTATAGAAGGACAAGAACTTTAGGACTGTTCAGTACCATCAGATATTGGTACCGGTATTTGTACCACCTGAATTCTATGAATCTCTAATTAATCATCAATAAAGATTCTCTATTTCACTCCATCTCCATTTACGTTATTTTTTCCATGGAAGTTCACTATGATCGCCATGAACCAGGATAACCAAATGGTACCCCGATGCCTTGGCCGCATAACACCTCCACCAAGAAGGGTCTGAGTGTAAGTGTATAGTTGCCTACAAGATCACGAGACCAGGACAACCAAATGGTTATTCTTATGCCCCGTTAGTCAGGCGACCCCCCTCCCCCCATGAAGAGTCTGAGTGTAAATGCATAGTTGGCTACCAAACCATAAGACTTAGACAGCTAAATGGCACTCTTGATGCCTTGATCAGGCTACCACCTCGAAGAAAGATCTGAGTGTAGTTGCATAGTTGCTTGCTAGATCACGAGACCAGGACAACCTGTTGCCTTGGTCAGGCTGCCACCCTCAAGAGGGACCTGGATCATAAGTGCATAGTTGCCTATCAAGATCAAGATTACCTAGATACCAAAACTCCTAAGATAGGAATGCTTGGTGCCATGATTTTTCCATAAAGGATAATCAGTGTTAATAAGGTCCCATTGGGAACGTTTTGACTAAGTACCTTGAGCTAGTACCCGTCACTTATTACGCCAAATTTTCCTTATCTATTTCTACGTTTTTCTTACGTCGTCATGAGTCAAGCATTAATAGGGGACTTGGTGTAGGAATGTTAGATACCTCGATTGCAGTATGATTTAAGTATTTACGATAAATTTTTTCACCAAAAAAGGATCTTGATGCAAGATTGGTTTGTACCACGACCACGTCGCCATGTACATGGTATCCTAGGCACCAAGACTTATTGGTTTCGATTTTTGCCTAGGTACCAAAGCCTTTCGAATATGGATATGTTTTACCATGACTCTCCAGAAAGGATGAGCGATCTTACTAATGTATTCCAGGAAAATTTTATGACTAAGTACCTTGATAATCTAGGGACTAGTTTCTAGATCCTACCTGTGATATATATTGAGTCAAATAGATTCAACTATGGAAGGACGACAACTAGATACAAATGTAAAGAGAAAGAAGAAGAAAATTTTAAATCATCAAACCAAGGAGCCCATCCCCTAATTCTGGGCTACATCAACGGCAAAGAGATAATACATCAGGACTGGTTTTCTTTCTTGGCATATCGGGGAGCCAACCCCTTTTTTCAGGCGATATACAAAGCAGTTTTATATGACTAGTTTATACATCATCCTCCACCTATTTGTCGTCTTCACAACAATAACTCCTCCACCACTTGTCTCCACATCTCCTGTGAGCTCAACATCAATACCCGATACAATAGGAGGCTCGCCATCTACTTGCTCCACCCCTCTTTAGCAGCTGCTTGTTCTACCACCTTCTTGTCAGTTGCTTGCTCTTCCATCTCCTTGGTGGAAGGCTGCTCCTCTACCACCTCATTAGAAGTGATTTGGTCCTCCACCATCCTAGCAGGACAAGATAGAGTGGTAAGCAAGATAGGGGATCCTCCACCGGTAGCACCTTTAAGGGATTTTAAAGAGGGATCTATTCCGGTACCATGTAGAAGAGACAAGATAGGCCACTAATCATCATCATCATCATCAACTCCAGCAAACCGAGAGGTGTCAGCCTCGTCAGTAGCAAGGGTAGTCATTTTCATATCCTTCTCAACTAACTCCACCCTGTCCCAATTTTCTATGGAGTGCTTGTCGAATGGTAGAGAATGGGCATGAGCTACCTGGTAGGTTGTATAGAAGTATCCATCTCAAAAAGAGGCGACTTCTCAGCCTCTAAGCTAGCCACCTTGGCATGAAGAGACTTATTATCTTCATCCAAGACCTTGATCTTTTCCCACTCGAGATTGCTTGTCAGACCACAAAATTTTGATCTGAGGGTCTTCTGGTCATAAACGTACTTCATCCGCTCCAGGTCATATTAAACCTTAGCCAATGTTTTCTCGGTGCTATCCAGGTCAGAGTTCAGGTTCTACACAGTGTTTTAAGATTGGGCAAGCTTCTTCCGAGATGCTTTGAGCTCCTCCTCATCATTTTCAACATACCCACGCAGAGAGATAACCTGGTGGCTTATGGACAAATTGTACTTGAAAGCCTGCAAGTCACAGTATTCGAGTTAACTACCATCCATGCACCAAGCATGTATATATGATGCAGTATGAAGCAGGATATTCTTACATCAGCTAAGAGAGCAGAGCCCTTGGTGATTTGTAAATTTGTTGGCAAGAAAATCATGGGTCCTAGCCCTACGTCTGGGTAAGAATCCATAAACTGATCCACTACCTCATTTAGGCCACTAATCCTTAGCAAGGATCAGGGCTGCTCAAGAAGAGCAACAACAATAGTAGCAGTAGTAGGACCGAGGTTTCCCTCCACTTGGGCAAGTATTGTAACAAGTGGAGAATGAGGAAAAGTAAGAGAAGAGGTAGCAACAACATTGGAAGAAGCAGTAGCAGTAGAAAAGGAAGCAGTAGCAGGGGCAACAGAGTCTTGACCCCTCACCCTCACCAACTTGGATACAAATACATCCATCTAGCATCTAGGTCTAGAAGGAGAAGGGAGAGGTTCCTTTGGTACCTCAACTGGGACAGGCCCAAGCCAAACATGTTCTACTGAGGTAGAAAAATGAGGGGTTCTTACAATTTCGGTAGATGGAGGAGGGTTCCTGGTAGACCTGGTGGCAGGGGATCTAGATGGAGTAAGATGCAGAGAAAAAGACAGGTCAATAAAAATTTTGGGCTCATTTTGAACCGGTATAGGAACCGCATAAACGGTAAGAAATAAAAAAAAAGTTAGAATCCACCAAGATTAACAAAGAAACACAATAAAGCAGAATCATAAAATCTTATCTACGTAAAGAAGTGAGAGAGATACGGAGGTAACGATCAACCCGTTTAGCGTCAAAAGCATCCAAGGTAGGATATTGTTGGTTGAGGTAGAGCCGGTTGATAATAGCATTCAGGATCGACTCTGACTCAGCAGAAGGAGAGCCTTTCTCCCGGACTGGTTTATCGCCGAACTAGGTCGGGACAGTGTACTTAGTAACCCTAATTTGGATCTAGCTCCCCAGTCGCCATCTACCATAACCCATTCCTCCTTACAAGAGGTATCTTTCTTCATGGTTTCCGGTTCCATAAACTTCAAATTGTTCCTCGCTCGAGTGTACAACTCACCTCTTGGACCAGGAGAATTAACAGCGACCTAAAATGCATACCATAACTTGTTTGGTCTCGGTTCTTTATTGATGACATCTTTCTTGCATTGTTCCTTCCACAATACCAGAAACCAACCAGATTCCTTAAGAACCTCGATGTCAATTAGAGGGTTGCAAGCTGCAAGGCATGGAGCACCCCGTGAAGAGTAGGGTGGAGAGGAAGCCTAACTCCACTGTCAAAAGTAGCAACATGAGTAGGGAGCTTGCCTAGAGAGAGGGTGTAAACATTATACCCCTGATGTGGGATGGTAATCATAATACGATCAGGAATAAGGAATTTCACCCTTAAACGTATGATCAATTCAGTTGTGGTGGTTGAGTCAAGGCTGACCCGAGATTCAAAAGGTAGAGTAAATGTCACTCCCTATAAGCTAGATTCGACCCAGATAAGGTCTCCACCAGCTCTGCGATCATCAAATTCCTCTTCTGATTTCCCTATTAACTATCTCTAGTGGGGTATCTAGGTATTTTATGAAATCGGTCCCTATTGCGATATTTTAGCTTGGGCAGTAGCATTGGAGTACGGGGCATCACTTCCACCACTATCCTCCTCATGAACCCTATTCCCATTAGCAAGGTTTGAGGAGTCGTCCTCCACGATCTTGTCAACAGTATTGGTCTCTGAGGAAGACATGGTAGCAGCAGAGAAAGGATATAGAAGAAGACAAAATTGGCAGAAAGTTTGATGATGAGGAGGACGAAGATGGTAAAGGATTAAACAAGCTAGGGTTTGTCAAAATTTGAAAAAAAAAAAAGCTATGAATTCGTGAAGAAGTCGAAGAGGAATTCGAGTTAATCGATGGGTCGGTGAAAGAAGTGTGATTCAAGCAGACAAGATTTTCGCCTTGACAAAAAAAGCAGTTTCGATATACGTACGAGCCGTTTCATTTTTTCAAGTGGGCAAGGTTCCCTAGCCCGACTTGTGGATTGTCGCATTTAATGTGATGATTTCCTCCCAAATTCTAGTAACTAGTTAAAAGTAGAAAATTCCTCAAGCAATACAACAAGCATGACTCTAACCCAAACCAGTCACTAGTGTTAAAGTCTTGGGGGACTTATGTTAATAGTTATTTTTGGGAAAGGGACTAAAGAGAAGTTTTCCACCTGTTGATACCTGGTAAGATGTACCCCGAGATACCACTTGAGGTCTACCTGCTACTACCTACCTCAAGATACCGGGTCTTACGCCACCTAGATATCTCGATTCTGTTGTCTCGAAGAAAGTCTACTTTCATCACCTCTATGAATTAACAGGTACCTAAACGAGCTAGTGTCGTGGTACCTTTAACTTAGTACCCTAATACAAGAGTATCCAACAAGTATCCGAGTACCTCAACATTGTTTCATCTCCTCTTCACGATATATACCCTACCCTTCAAGCAAGAATGAAGTTAGTCGGAAAGCTCCAATACGATTTCTCAAGCACCACGCCATCAGACCTGTACCATGAGGTACCTTGTCATCAGTACACAGAACCTAGATCCTACTCCATTAAAGAGACTACGCAAGTCAATTGAATCATCATTAATTCATATTTAAACTTAGATAGGAATGTGATTTACTCAATGAGAGCAATTCCCGCGTAATTCAGTATCCTCTATTAACGTCAATCTATTCCAGTAACACGGCCAATCAATCAGTCTAAATTGCAGAGATTTGATTGAGGAGAGAGGAGTTAAATACAATAATGAAATTTGAAAAAAAACATCTAGCTTCTGATTTTACTGAGAGCTGTAAAAAAATCAGAGAGACCAAGAATAGAGTATTTGAGAGATTTTCACTACCGAGGAAATATTCACTTATTGACACGAATGAATTCGCCATCTGTAGCAGTGTTTTGAGTAAAAAAAGATTGAGAAAGGTTTCAGTGAGATCATTATCATTGTTTTACCCTTTGTATTCATGTTTATCAAGTTCTCAATAAAATAATTTCCTTACCTATTACTCCTCGCTATTTCTCAATTCATCTAGGTACAAAGTACCTAGTCGTGGTCCTGGGGGTGTTGATTGAAATTTCTCACCCTGAGCGAATATTCGGTCAACAATTATGAAGAATCATTATGTATAACAAGGAATATGAAAATGCATCTATAAGATTCACCATTACATGCCAACAATATGCCGACATTTATCAACTATAAACATGTGAGCATATCATGAAAGAGAACAAAGTTTATCATACTATGCTCCCCATTGATAAGTGCTCTATCTAAGATCAAGATAGGATATTGTTCGCAATGAAATTCACACAATCACACATTCAAAAAAATTTAATGAAATCCAACAAAATAAGTCCCGTAAACTACGAGAGATACACCGAGATTTTCAATCTCTCTCATAATTCATCTAAAATTGTCAGAAAATTGACAAGTGCCATTTATATATGTAAAAATAACCTATCAAGCAAAATTTATAATCCCAATTGTAATCACAATTGACTAACAATATAGTAACAAGTATGGGTATACTCCATAGAAATTGTGTTATACCTATGCGACCAAATGTTAACTCTAAACTAATGCAAGAAAAATAAATTGGAAATGAATGTTGTATGGAATTTAAATAAAATGCAACTAAGACTAACTACTTAAAACGCAACAAGTTAGTAAATGAGTATGTTTAATAAATGGACTAAGGGAATGATGGACTCAATCATGTAACATGGGTTATGTATTAATTCTCATTAATGTTCATTAAGCTAAGTTACCAATCCAGAGGGTATAGATTGGTTGTATATCCCTTATGGGTCTCCAATCTAGAGGGTATATTATTGGTTACCCACAGGTGATTGTTCAATAAAATGCATCTATCACTATAAAGGACTAATCTTTTAATAAATTTACCAACCTAGAGGGTATAGTATCGGTGCTTAATCTCTCGTAAGCAACCAACCTATAGGGTATAAAATTGGACACTCATTTGAGATAGATAAGGATTGAGATTAAGATGTCCGGATTTCACTAGAGGAGGGTACTCTAATTCATTCCTTTTATTCATGAGAGCACAAGAGAATTGAATAGAGGGTATACCCAATTCTCTGCTCTAATAATTTCTCTAATAACTTGGGTACAATCAAATACAAATAGTCTCTTGAAATCAATAAAACCAACGAATGAAATATATGTGATAGATTAATTAACAAGGATAAAATTCATTTAAAACCCATAATCATAATAGAATCACATCAATCCCTTAGTGGGATGATAAACTTCAGAAATCTTTCGGTCTCCTCAGGTCACTCTGATTCATCTCATGAATCCGAAATAGGAAATCAACGGAACGCACCAGGCAACACTTGCCAACGGAACCGTGTAAGATGATGTGAACAATACCGTGAACAGTATCGCAAGATAGTGACATGAACAGTACGTGGAATAATACTGTGAATAGTACCAAGTGAACAGTGTCCGGGTGGATAGTACCGCATGAACAGTACTAGTAAATAGTGTCCGGTGAATAATACCACTGTCGTGTGTTTCTAGTTATTCGTTTACAGGCTACAATTATATTTATTTACAATACAATAACAGTAACAAAATAAAAAATAATTATATAACCTGTAAACCCTAAACCATATTACAATAAAAAATTACGATCAACCATGTTTAAATTAAACAATTTAATTATAAACATTCATACAATCATATAGATGGGGCATAAACATTCATACATACAGGAGCATTGAAAACACTTTCTAGTTCCGAAAATAAAATTGGCTCTGATACCAATTGTTGGAACCCCGTTCATTGGTAACACAACAGAATTAGTTTTTAATTTTTTTTAACACAGATCATAATTGATCTGGAGCCAGTGAACTTGGGATTATAATTCTTTTTCAAAACTCATTCATATCAATTATTACAATAATAAATAAATATGTATATACAAAAATTTTAATTAATATAATCTGAAGAAGAAAATCTTACCAATGTTTGGAGGCTCCTTCACTTTACGATATGTTCCTGTCTGAACCACTCGATCTTCCTTGCTATATCCCGGAATTGGTAACTACATGTGGGCGTGTCACGGTCTCATGAACTAGAATGGAGGATGTAGAGAAAAGACTTGAAGAAACTCTTTCTTTTTTGTTTAGTGTGCAACCTTTGCACTTAGAACACAACAGAGCAAGCCCTTGTATGTTTCACGCGCACACTTGCAATTTTCTCTCTGACGCACACATGCTTGCCTATTGCACTTGTTCACGAAAAAAACATTTTTTTTCTGTGTGTTACCAAAAGAGAGAAAGAAATGATAACTTCAAGTGCACAACCGATTGCATCTTATGAAAAATCTATTGTCTCACTTTTTGTGTTTCTCTTTTTCTGTTTATTCACGCACACACAAGTTTGCATCAAATGCAACACTGTATGGGTTTCTTATCAATTAATTCATGAACCACAATTCGCATCCATTACAAATTGAATAACTCATGATGTGTGTGTCGTGTGTTTCTCTCTTTCTTGTGTTGATTTTTTTTATCTTTTAAAAATATATATTTTGATAAAATTAATCAATTTAAATCTTTTAAGATATCTTATATATTTAAAGATTTAATCAATTTTTTTCTGAATTCAAACTCTTCAAATTCAAAAATAAATATCTAAATTATTAAAAGTGAAATAATCAAATTATCTTGTCTTCAAAAAATTAAATATCAATCAACACCCTCCAACTAATGATTAATTACATAGTTAAATAATCTAATTATTTAATTAACATAATCATTGTCATTAATTAATTAAATAATATCATTATTCAATTAATTCCCAGATAAATATGTGTCACTTTCGTAACACAATCAATTGGACAATCCAATTAATTAATTAATTGTGACCCTTGTTACCTTAATCGATCGGTCTAGCAAGGTGACCTAATGACCCACAGTATTTTGAGCTCCAATAATCATCGAAATCATTAATTAATCTCTTTAATTAATATTCCTTGATTATTAATATTCATGGATTATTAATTCCATTTTTACACAAACCGATACAACTAGGTGTGTATCGATATAGCTATTACATATGGTGTGATCCTCCACAGTAGTTCATAATTAGAGTTGGGTCATATTATCCGTTATACGCCTCTAATTACATATATCCTTTAAGTACCATTGATTCTCTAATGGACAATAAATCCTATTTCCTCATGGAATTAGGAGAGCACTCATATTGTCCAAGCCCCGAATCAAACCTTAAAGGAACTACCATCTACTTCTCACAAGAATGAGTGGATTCCATTATTGTGTACAAACCTTCCTAGCCACAAGCCAAAACATACGGAGTATATTGATCAGGAACTACATCTGACCTCACCCATGGTATATCAAAGACCACGATCTAACTTGAAGGAGTCGATAAGACACTCAGGATTAAAATCACCCACATATAGCCATCATTAGTTGATATATATGAATCTCATCGGTAAACGAATCTTGGTGAGAGATTCATATAGATCATGGCCCAGTCCTATATGATCACATCATACAAGGTGCCTCTATTCCCATATCTCATATGAACGATTCAATATAGAATCACCATACATTACGAAATGAACCGTACCTATAGATTAACCATAAATAAAGTACCCGACTTTATTTGCTATCTATAACCTCTTTAGATTTCACGTCTCTTACTGTATCCTTCCGTATATGACACTCATATACACAGTTTGAGATTACATCCGGCAACCTTGGATGATAGAAATATGCACAAGTTATAAAATAAACAACTTAACAAGAATGAATCGAATTTTTACTTTTATTTATTTCATAAATCCATTTACAAATTACATCTTTAGGGCATAAACCCCAACATAAACTTGCCAAAAGCATACGCTCAAGGCATCACATCCAAGCTAGTTAAAGCTCAATAATTTGGCCATTGAGACAAACCAAAAAATTTAGACACAAAAATGAAAAATAAATGACTCAAAAACAAAAAGATAACTCAATAAGGCATCTACACCCCCAAACCAGAACCCAACATTTTCCTCAATGTTGAAGACAAGTGAGCCCAGCCTAACGGCGCACACCACACTTGAATCATGACAAATAAACTACCTATTCACTAATCAAACACAATCAATGCCCACCAACATCAAAAGACACAACACGGCTATAGATAAAATACGGCTATAGATAAAATATAGCTATATGATACGATATAACTGAAGAACGTGCATCTAAGTTAGAAAAACCAATTCCACATCAATCATTCTCATTCAAAATTGATGGTAAGGAGGTAAAACAACCCCAATGCAATTTCTTATTATATGCTCAAAACCTACACAGGATAAATATGTGCAAGATTTAAAAAAAAACAAACAAACCAAGTTGGGCTATATCAAAATTAAACCTATTAATCCAATGCATATTCACCAGAGCTTTCAGCTCATCCAATTGAAAAAATGTAATAGCCAATAAGCACAAAATTATGAAAAATAAAAATTGTAACACATTCACACGTTTCCACTCTCAAGTATTCATATCAACATCCTAAAAAAGACTTTCAATGAAATGTCCACAACCATCCATATCAGCAACTGTATATGAAAATACAAACACGGTTAAATGCTCAAGGCTAACCTAGAGGGGGGGTGAATAGGTTAGACACCTTTTTCGACTCTCTTGAAACAAGTAAAAGTTTGTGTCTTTAGATTGCTTGTATCACAATATATATATATATATATATATATATATATATATATATATATCAATTAAAGACAATTAATCAATATATAAAACACGTAAAGTGTGATACAAACAAACATCCATAACAAATGCACAAATAATATTATAGTAAGGAAGTCAATTTACATAACATTTTCTATCCACAATATTCCAATAACATATACAAATATAAGAGAGATACGGATAGTGAAAATTGACACAAGGTTTTTACATGGTAAACCTCCGAAGAGGAAAAATCCACGAGTTAGCAACCACAGGCAAACGTAATCCACTAGTAGATAAGACAAGTACAATCTCTTAAGTGACACCTTCACCTAGAAACTACCCTCATATTCTACTCAATGAATATGTCACCTCCGTGTTCAACATTCCGAGGCCTAACACCTCTTGTCAAGACTTCCTTGCTCAACATTGCGAGGTCTCCCACCTCTTGTAGAGACTTCCTTGCTCAACATTCCGAGGTCTCCCACCTCTTGTCGAGACTTCCACTGCACAAGTCAAAGACTCCCTCTAAAACATGTGACTTATGCTTGCACAAACCAAAGACTCACTCTAAGGAATGTGACTTCCAGTTTCTCAACAAATCATAGGCCTCATGCCTATTGTCAAGACTTCCTTCTCACAAGGTATCTAAGTGATCATGAATGTAAAATGCATACAAGCACGCAACATAGAAATGACAATCAACAAATTCTATGGAAAATACAAGACATAGACATGAACGCACAAGACAAATGTAGTCTAGTCAATCATGCATGTTTACTTCATCTAGATCATGTGAAAGATGCTACACGTTAATTACAATCTAGATACATGGATAAATCTAAACTTGAAACTCAAGATAAGTTCGATTAGCACATAATCAAGTTTAAATCACATATGAAAAAAAACATGCTAAAATCTTATGACAAAGTCATTTAGATTAAAGCAAGAGTTCTAGAGCATATTATCTAATCATGATATCAACTAAGCACAAGAATAGCTCACAAGAACACAAGCACAAGTATCATAGTGAGATTTCGGCCATCGAGAGCCTAACGTAGGGAAGAATCGGTTCAAAATGCGACAAAAGCATAAAATAAGGGTTTGGTATATTTAAAAAAAAATCCCCTTTAACACAAAGAACCTTAACCCTAGATTAATTGATGTATATTTAAAGTATCGTACCTTTTTTTCGTGACAATTGAACTAGCATCGAATCGAATCCGTAAGATTTTCCAATCCTATTACGAACGTGAATCACCTAGGAGTGTGGGCTCCTTTTCTTTTAATTGTATACCTATGGATGGAAACAAGCAAAATCTTCTTCTTTGTTAGTCACAATAATCCTCCAAGAGAAAACCCAGGAACGTCCTGTCACTTGTGAATTATCAATCTACTTGATTGAAACTTGTATGAACCTTGATTCGATATTGTACAAAAAATATTTTTTTGTAAAGGCTACTTGTGAACTATCAAAAACTAAACGTTCGTTTTTTCTCTTCTCCTTGGCTAAATTCAATACACAATATCTATGAGTTGGACGAAGTTTTTTTATAACAATATAAAACAAATAATAAATAACTTCTCACACCAAAAATTAGGTCTTGGTCGAAATTCTATATAGGAGTATATATAGGTGGCCGAAAATCCACCTAGAAAGAGGATTTCTACTTCACCAAGACTCCTATCAAAATTTGGATTCAATCCTCTTAAAAATAAGATTTCTTTTAGACACAAAGACTCCCAATCCAACTCAAATAGTTTATTTATTCAATAAATAATTATTGAATATAATTAAATTGTGGCTAAAACAAAAAACTTCTTAATTTGACTAATTGTCAATTAGAGTCCTAGTAGAAATCAAATACTTCCTAATTTGACAAGATAAATAAATTCATATTATTTATCTACTCATCAAATATAGTATTTGATACTGTCGTATATAAATTTTATTAGACGTACACGACGTACACATCCGAATAAGCATTTAGAAAGTATCCTGCAAGACGTCACCAAAGAAGAGAAGCCCATGTAAACAAGTATTAAACAAAACCTACTCGGGGTCAACTAACGTCATATACTACTCGGGGCTAGTTAACAATGCTCGGGGTTAGCTGATGACATGTTCTACTCGGGATCAGATGACGTCATTCGGGACCAGCTAATATCATGTTCTACTCGTGACAAACACGAAGAAAACCGAATAAAGAAGCCCATCGCATAACTCACACGAGTCGAGAGTCGTTAATATACGTGAAGATATCCATATCAAAAAAGAGTTCCAAGAATAGAATACCAAACAGAAAAGGTTCCAAATCAGGCAATAATTTTATTTCTTCAAAAAGACTACTCTTTTATAAGGAAATAAGTCCTAACTGGACTACATCACTAGAGTCCTATTCGATCTCAATACAAGTCTCCGTAATAAGAAAAGAAGAGACTACTTCAAACAAGTAACCAATCATAATTAAATACAAAGATCTTTTGTTATTTGTACAAAGAAGATTAGGGTTCTATGAACATATAAATAGACCCATAATCTCGTCACAAAAAGATAAATAGAAAATATAAAGAAAACATATAGAAAAATACAGAGAGAAAAAAAGAGATCGAGAGTTGTAAATCTTTTCAATAGTGGATTTTGGCTTGGTTGATTATTCAGCCACCCCGTGGACATTTCTCCGGTCATCGGAGTTTTACCAAGTAAAACTTACGTCCGATTACTTTCTCCTTCTCTGTCTCTTTGAAATCTCAGCTAAAATACAATCTTATTGACTTTTTCCCATACATCCAGAAATCGATGTCAATAATTGGCGCTAGAAGGAGGGGCTTGAACCTTTGATTTAATTAAAAGTAACAGCGGGAAACAGAAACAGTCCTGGGGATGTCCAAAAATCTCCAGATAATGTCCATATTGGCAGTAGTTCATGAGATCTCACCATAACCAACCAACCAACATCCTTGGTAGGGATTCAACAAATCCCTCCGGCCAGTGAAGACCTAACATGATGCTTCTGCGAGGCGCTGCAACAGTTGGTGGCAGACGCAGCAAAGAAAGAAGTTGATCTACTGGTTGCAGAAGAAATGTAACCTCCTAACCTCCCACCTACAAGGCTTCGTTCGGTTGTAGTGGGGCCAGAACTAAATGCACCGGAAGCCGAAAGGAACTCTGCTCCAATTAATCAGGCTGGACGTGAAACACCCGAAGAGGAATAAACATAAGGATCGGTCGTCATCAGAAGATAGCGATCAGCACCATCGCAAGCGTCATCATGGAACCATACGCCTGCAAGAATCAACCTGTGAGACTCGACATCAAACCGAAGAGCCAGAGAGAGGTATGACAGTCACCCGACGATTTAACCATCATGGAAGTCCACTGGGAGATAGAGATGTCGTAATTCAGAGCCTAACTCGAGAAGTCGAAAACAATAGGCGTCAAATGGACGCACTGGTCAGACGTTATGGGTACAACGACTTATCTGATGAAGATTCCTACATGCATTCACTAGGTACATATTGCGGACTTCATTGCCAGAAAGATTCAGTATGCCGCACGTGGAGCAGTTCAAGAAGGATATAGACCCTAAACAACACGTTAGACGCTATAAAAGTGCTATGACCCAGTATGCCCACAACAATCCCTTACTATGCCTCAACTTTCCACAAACTCTAGGAGACATAGGCTCAATATGGTTCGGGAGATTGCCCCCAGCGAGCATCGGATGCTTCATTGAACTAAGCAAGAGTTTCTCAAGATAATATCTGAGCAACGTTCACAGGAAAAAATCAGCGGCTTACATTTCTCAGATAAAACAAGGAAAAGATGAGTCGTTGAAAAAATACCTGGGGAAATTCAGCCAAGCGGTATCAGAAGTCGACAGTGCAAACGACGAAGCAAAAATTGTTGCATTCATCAACAAACTACAGAATGGACAGCTATCTTTTGACCTAAGAAGAGCCTGTCTAACCAGATATTCAGATATGATGGACATGGCGGGAGGATATGCACTAGCGAAGAAGAAGAGTTAGCCACAAGAGGAGGCTACATGCATGGAAGAAAACACGAAAAGGACACCGAGTCCAAGGTACAGAACCAAAAGGGAAAACAAAAAGGAAATAGCAAAGAAAAAAACAAGGACGGGGGAAAGGGGGCGTAATGCCGAACAGACCACGGAGAAATTCTGAGGTAGATACTCCAACTACACCTTTCTTCGAAAAAAGCATGAGGAAATCCTGGCCATACTGGAAGAGAAAAATATGGTAAAAGAGCCACACCGACAGTCTCAGTTTGCTCGGCAAGATACAACCAAGTACTGCATATTCCATAAGGAAACCGGTCATGAGACTTCCAGATGTTACCAGCTCAGAGATTACATAGAAACCCTCATTCGGGAGGGACACCTCCAGGATGTAATCTTGAAAAGGGATGAGAAGTCAGAGACAAAGAAAGAGATCAGGGCCGATCACAGCTCTGGTCGAAATCAAAGGGCAAGCCCAGAGCATAATGAAGTAATACAAATAATCTTTAGAGGACCATCCATTGGGAGAAGTAACCGAGAGCGAACGCATAAAATCAGAGAAGCAGTGGAGGCAAGACAGAACTTTGACGTGAACTCGGTCGAGCCAGACCCGAAGAGGGTAAAGGAAGGATGGGACCCAATAATATTCATAGAAGCTGACTCACATGGGGTCGATGTTCGGCCAAATGGCGCTCTGGTCATGATCGCCCGGATTGGTCACCAAAAAGTCAGGAGAATCCTGATCGATAATGGAAGTTTGGTAGACATTCTCAATGTAGCCGTTTATGATCAACTCAGGATAGACCGAAAAGATTTACAACCTTTCCTTACCCCACTCAAAGGATTCGAAGGAATTGAGGTCAGGTCTTTCGGGATGCAAAGTTACCCAAAAAAATTGGAGCCGCACCTAGTTAGAGAACAGTATTGCTGAATTTCGTGGTGGTAGACTTTGACAATTGGCCGTATAATGCATTGTTGGGTCGGCCAATCTTGAATAAAACTAAGGTCGTAACAGCCACTTATGCATTGATGATCAAATTCCCGACCGAACAGGGGGTCGATGTAGTCAAGGGGTCCCAAGAGATGGCCCGAAGAGCTAACCTGTCAATATACATTGACAAAAATGATGGTGAACAAGTATGCACTATAACGCAGTCGAGTCAGAACAAAGAGTCACTATCATTCAAATTTGATCCAAGGGAAAAGTCGAAGGAGTCCAAAAATAAACTGGTCGAAGAAATTATCTTGAAAGAAGATGAACCAGATAAGAAGATCAAGATCATGGCCAATTTGGAAGGAAAAGTCAAACAAAGCCTCACTGATCTGCTTAAAGAATACAAGGATGTGTTCGCCTGGAGTCATGAAGACATGGTCGGGATAGACGCCCAAATAATATCTCATCATCTCGCAGTAGACCCGAATGCAAAACCAGTGATACAAAAGAGAAGGTCATTCAATCTCGAGAGAAGTCAGGCAATCAAACAGGAAGTGGAGAAGCTACTCGTTGTAGGGTCGATTAGGGAGATCAACTACCCTCAATGGGTAGCTACTGTAGTCCTTGTCCAAAAGAAAAATGGACAATGGATGATGTGCGTAGATTTCACAGATTTGAACAAAGCATGCCTAAAAGACAGTTTTCCACTTCCAAGGATAGACCAGCTAGTGGATGCTACATCAGGCCATGAATTGCTCAACTTTATGGACGCCTACTCGAGATAGAACCAAATCCGGATGAACAAGGCTGACGAAGAAAAAACAGCATTCACAACCGATCATGGAAGTATACATCAATGACATGCTGACCAAGAGCATCTCGGCAGATAAGCATACCTTAGACTTGCGAGAGACATTTGATGTTTTAAGAAAATACCAAATGAAGCTGAATCCGAACAAGTGTTTATTCGGAGTTCCTTTAGGAAGGTTCCTGGGTTTCCAAGTTCACCAAAGGGGAATCGAAGTCAATCCTGAAAAGATCCAAGCCCTACAGAGAATGACCTCACCAAGGACACTAAAAGAAGTACAGCGCTTAACAGGATGTTTAGCTTCCTTGGGTAGATTCATCTCAAAGGCCACAGACAGATGCGCTCCCTTTTTCAAAGTAATTAGAAAAGAAAAGGACTCGAATGGAACGAAAAGTGCGAGCAGGCATTCTTAAAAATCAAAGAGTACCTAGGGCAGGATCCCATCGTTTCTCAACCACAAATGGGAGAGATACTCCATTTATACTTATCAATTACAAAACTAGCAGCAAGCTCAGTCCTGGTCAGAACAGAAGATGGAGTACAGAATCCAGTGTATTATGCCAGTAAGGCACTTTTACCAGCTGAGACCAGGTATTCACAGGCAGAAAAAGTGGCCCTAGCATTGGTTTCAGCGGTAAGGAAGCTAAGGCCATACTTTCAGGCTCGTACAATCCAGGTTCTCACTGACTGCCCATTGAAGCAAATTTTACAAAAGCCATAGATTTCAGGAAGACTAACCAAATGGGCAATCGAGCTAAGTGAATTCGATATCCACTACGTCCCTAGGACTTCTCTCAAAGGGCGAGTAGTGGCAGATTTTATAGTAGAGTTAACATAACCGAACCTGGAAGCAAAAAAGATGTTGGGTAAAAATTTCCCATGGAAATTATATGTTGATGGCTCTTTAAACACTCACGGCAGTAGAACAGGGATCTTAGTATGCACTCTTGAAGGAGATGATGTCGAATGTGCCATGAGGTTTAACTTTAAAGCAACCAATAATCAAGCCGAGTACGAGGCACTACCAGCTGGACTCAGAGTCTGCATAGCACTCGGGGCCGATGAAGTCAAGATATTTAGCGATTCACAGGTAGTTGTCAACCAAGTCCTGGACGAATACCAAGCCAGGGATGAAGGCATGATAGCCTATCGTGACATTGCAAGATAGCTCCTCCAGAAATTCAAAGAATATAGGATTTCCCAGATCCCTAGAGAGGAGATGAAAAAGCAGGCGCTTTGTCCAAACTAGCATCAGCAACAACCACAATCAGACTAAAAACTATTCTGGTTGCATATCTCCTCAAACCGAGCACAGTTGAGCCAAAAAACTTTGAAATTTCAGAAATCCAAACACCATCAAACGGTTGGATGACCCAGCTAAAAAGGTTTCTGGAAGAAGGTGTGCTCCCGGAAGATCCCCTGCAAGCAAAACGTATCAGGTATCAATCAGCAAGGTACACATTGGTCGAAGGAGAGGTATACAGAAGGGGGTTTTCCCGAACACTTCAAATATGTGTGTCAGAGGAAGATACATGTCAGATATTACAGGAAAACCATGGAGGAGGTTGCGGAAAACATACTAGGGGTAAAATTTTAGCACAACAGGTACTCAGGCAAGGTTATTATTGGCCTACTTTATTCTCAGATGCACAACGATGTTCGGAGAGTTGCAATACTTGCCAAAGGATTGCTAATGATATCCGACAACCCCCTGAACAACTCAGAAACCTCACATCCCCATGGCCATTTCCATATGGGGTTTGGATTTAATCGGCCCAAGGCCAGCGAAGTATGCCATAATAGCCATTGACTATTTCACGAAGTGGGCAGAAGCTAAAGCATTAGTGCATATCACAGAAGCAAATACCATAAATTTCATGAAAAAGAATATACTCTACAGGTTTGGAGTCCTAAACACTATCATCACTGATAATGGCACCCAGTTCGATAACCTGAAATTCAGACAATTGTGCAAGGAGTACCAAATTGCCAATTACTATGCAACACCGAACTTTCGCGTTTATTATGGGCGTATCGGACGACAGCAAGAACTTCAACAGGAGAGACTCCATTAACTTTCGCGTTTGGAACAGAAGTTGTTATCCCTATAGAAACATCATATGCATCACCCCGGGTCAGGCTATATAATGAAAAGCAGAATGTTGATATGCTGTTACAAAGTCTAGATGAGCTAGAAGAGAAAAATGAGAAGTCCCGATTACGAAATATGGCATATCAACAAAGAGTAGCTCGCCACTACAACTCTCATGTTCGGGTCAGGAAATTCCAACAAGGAAACCTGGTACTCATGAAGGTGTCATTGAATACAAAAAATAAAGATGCAGATTCTCTGGCTGATAAGTGGGAAGGCCCGTACAAAATCGAAGGAATAGCTGGCCATGGAGCATATTGGATTGGATGACCCAATGGAGGGGTTTTACCCCGACCTTGCAATCCCTAATATCTGAAAATTTTCTATCCTTAAAATTATTTTTTGTTTTCCTTTCTAGTTAGGAAAATTTTAGTTAGATCAAATATTAGCTTTGGAATTAAAATCTGTTGTTTTTGTAGTTGTAAATAAAAATTAAACTCGGGATTTCTGAAAAATAAAGCATATGATAATAAGAACATATGAAAGACGAGCATGATAATAAGAACATGCAAATAGAATACTCGGGACCATTGATTCCCGAATGGGCGGAGAAGCTCGAAGGAGCATGCCAGCCGAGCAAGGTCAATTGACCTTAGCAAAAAGGCAAACCTGATGCACCAGATTCTGGAGAAAGGCTCGGGATGCTATCTGAAAAAATTCTGGTGAAATGTGTAGCTGTGTTAAGCTGTTCGAAAAGCTTAACGATTCGGCAAACCCTTGAACAGAAAAACTGGGGAGACTTTCTCGATAATGTGTAAGGACTCAAACATATGATCATGGTGAGCCTTGATGTAATGTTTGGGTAGCAACTGAGTATGAAACACAAGTATAAATCTACTTGCCTGTTTTATGATTACTCGGTTAATAATACTAGCCAGTTTAATAAGATACTCGGCGTTAAAAATTATTCAGGTAATGAAACAAGTTTAATAAGATACTTAGTGAAGTTACCCGAACATCAGAAATAGCCAGTTTAATAAGATACTTGGCATAAAGATTGCAATAGCCAGTTTAATAAGACACTTGACATAAATTGCATTAGCCAGTTTAACAAGATACTTGGCATAAATTGTATTGGCCAGTTTAATAAGATACTTGACATAAAAGATTGCGGTAGCCAGTTCAGAAAGATACTCGGCAACAACAAAATCAAGTTAAAGAATACTCGGTGAAATTCCTTGAGTAATAAATCAAATCAAACCACTCGGTTTTTAGAATTACAGTTAACTCGAAACTTCATTGATAATCTTTACAAAGAATCGTTATAGAATCTTTACAAAGAATCGTTATAGAATCTTTACAAAGAATCGTTATAGAATCTTTACAAAAATGAATTTCTACAAAATAAATCAAAGTGTTAGGAGGATTCAAAACTCTTGTCGATGCTCGAGTCGGGATCCATTTCATATTAGCAGAGCAGACTTTCATTGGAAGGCCAAGCAATCGCATCGATCGAAACATCCATCCATTTACTGTAATCTTCTCCCGAGATCGGTCCAACATCAGGCACCACACCTTCCACGATCAACTCCTGACTGGCATAAAAGGTCGATAGGGAGTGCTCAGATGGAACCTTCAAATGCATGGGATGGGACTTTTTACCTCGACTACAATAATAAGCTCTCCACTCCTTCATATGAGTCCAAAGAGATTCCAGGGATCGATCCACGTGGTTCTTGATTGACAGCTCCCAGTATTCTTGACCTTAAAAAACTAGCCAGCTGAAACTAGCCCTCGCTGAAATTCTCGAAAGAGAAGGGCATCGTAAGTAGGGGATCTCTTAAAATGGTCAACCCCATGAACTTCGAGTTCCAACCTGGCCTCCTTGGATAGGGACTCGACTGTCAAAGCTTGGCATTCCAAGTCCTCGATCTTCTGTTCATATGCTGACTTGGACTGCTCCGCATCCTGCTCGGCCTTAAGCATTGATTCCTGAGCAGAAGACAACAAGTTTTGAAGTGACATAGCTTTTTCCTCGACCTCCACTTGCTTCTCTAAGCAATGATAGACAAATACTTGGGCAGAGCCCACCTCCTTTTGATAAGCCGATTCAACTTGAGCACGACTATCCTCACTTTCTTTCAGCTGAGCCTCAAGACGCCTTATTTGATCGGCTTGATGTTGTTGCGTCTAAACCAGCTCAGCGAACTCGGCCACCATCTACAAGGAAACGAAATTAAAAATCTAGCAAGTAAGCAAGCAAGACGACACTTATCTCAGGATTGAGAGACTCTCTAATTGTATTCATGTAAAAACTTTTATCCATTGACGGATCTTGATAAATTATTTCATTGTGATCATATTCAATGAACCCAGTGCACCAGATTTTTTTGCCCAAAGACACCACACTTTGATGATTTTTGACTCATCATAACACATTTGATCCCACTCAAATGCTAGCAAAAGAATTTACAACTTGGACAAGGTAAAGGGGCCCAACCTTTATCTTAAGTTGTGAATATTGTTCAAGACTAACTAAAGAATTGTGTCTACCTCATACATATCTAGATGTATGAACAATTCTTCTTTTCTCATAATCTTTTGACAATATGATTATTTATTAATGACAATTATAATAATTAAACTATAAATGCTATAAGATTTGTTAAACTAGAAATCATTTTATTAATATGAAAAGATTGTCAAATACATTATTCCACTCTTGCTACTGTGCATAATCCTAACAATCTCACACTTGCTCTATATCAAATGTGTCATATCTCTTATCCCCTTAATCTCCAAGCGTCCATCAAAACTCTTTTGTGGTAGAGCTTTTGTAAAGGGATCCGCTAGATTTTCTGCTGACGAGATCTTGGTTCTCATTTCTCATCACGTCTCCCCTATGCACAATTTCCATTAAAAGGTGGTACTTTCTTTCAATGTTTTTCCCTCTTTTATGACTTATTGGTTCTCTCCAATTAGCCACTGTTCCACTATTGGCACAATAGATAGTGATCTGATTATTCGCATCAGGACCAGGTTTCGATTGAAACCTACTAACTATGCCAACAGTAAAACAAATATTTAGTATAGTGCAGAGCATTGCATACATGAGACTCCCAACTATCAAGGCATTTGTAACCCTACTCATGATTTGCTCTTTATGCTCATTATTAGGATCTTATTAATTATAAAGTTTGATTCCATGTATGAAAGGTAACATACCTTTCTTGGAATCTTGCTTGGAAAATCTAGACAAGATTTTATCTATGCAGGAAGCTTGGGATAATGCAATCGTTCTATTCTTTCTATCCTTTATAACTGGGATACCAAGAATATAACTTGGTTCTCCTAAGTCTTTCATATCAAATTAGTTTGCCAACCATTCTTTTACTGATGTCAGTACACCTACATCGTTTTCAATGAGTAATATATCATCAATGTAAAGAACTAGGAAAACCAACTTGTCACTTTTTATCCTTTTCTATACACATGGTTCATCAAGGTTTTGGCTGAATCCAAAACTTTTCACAGCTTGATCGAACCTTATGTTCCTAGATCTGGGTGTTTGCTTTAATCCATATATGGATCTTTGCAACTTGTAAACCTTTTCCGCTTTTTCTCTTTTCATTGAATCCTTCTGGTTGCATCATGTAGATGCTTTTGTAAAACTTTCCATTAAGGAAAGTTGTCTTGACATCCATTTTCCAAATCTCTAAGTCTAGAATGTCGTAATGGATAAGAGTATCCTAATAGATGTTGCATGGCCACAGGAGAGAAGGTTTCCTCATAATCGATACCTTCCTTTGTGTGTAACCTTTAGCTACCAATCTAGCTTTAAAGGTTTCCACATTTCCATCCATTCCTCTATTCCTCTTGTATACCCATTTGCACCAAATGGGTTTTATCCCTTTAGGCAAGTCCACAAGAGACTATACTTTATTTATGAACATAGATTCAATTTCGGACTGCATTGCCTTTCGCCAATGGCTACAATCAACATCTTCCATGGCTTCCTCGTACGTGTAGAGATCATCATCATCCGGGAGATTCTCTACTGATTCTCCGAGACAGATGTATCTCTCGGGTTGTATACTAACCCTCCCACTACGGCGAAGACTGGTTGGCTGTTGATCTTGTGTTGGTGCGGAACTTACAATTGGACTAGGTTGTGAAACCTATTGTGGAATTAAATCTCTTAAAAACTCATTCAGGACAATTCTACTTTTACTCACAAAATTATGTTGGGGTTTATGCCCTAAAGATGTAATTTGTAAATGGATTTACAAAATACATAAAAGAAAAAGTTCAATTTATTCTTGGTGTGTTGTTTATTTTATAACCTGAGCATATTAACATCCTGGATTGCCAGATGTAATCTTAAATTGTGTATATGAGTGTCATATACGGATGGATATAGTAAGAGACGTGCAATCTAAAGAGTCCATAGATAGCAAATAAAGCTGGGTACTTTATTTATGGTTAATCTATAGATACGATCCATTCCTTAATGTACAGTGATTCTATCCTGAATCATTCATATGAGATCTGGGAATGGAGGCACCTTGTATGATGTGATCATATAGGACAGGCCAAGATCTATATGAATATCTCACCAAGATTCGTTTACTGACGAGAATCATATATATCAAATAACGATGGCAATATGTGGGTGATCTTAATCCTGAGTGTCTTATCGACTTCTTCAGGTTAGATCGTGGTCTTTGATATACCATGGGTGAGGTCGGATGCAGTTCCTGATCAATATACTCCGTATATTGGGATTGCTGTTTAGCGTGGGGAAGGTTTGTACACAGTAGTGGAATCCACTCCTTCTTGTGAGAAATATATGGTAGTTCTTTAAGGGTTGACTCGGGGCTTGGACAATATGAGCGCTCTTCTAATTCCGTAAGGAAATACGATTTATTGTTCATTAGAGAATCAACGGTACTTAAGGGATATATGTAATTAGAGGGGTATAATGGACATTATGATCCAACTCTAATTATGAACTACTGTGGAGGATGACACCATATGTAATAGCTATATTGAAGGACACCGAGTTGTTTCGATCTGTGTAAAAGCGTCTACAGTTGAGAGAGTGCAGCCTCGGGTTTTTAGCGGAATAACACTGGAGTTAATAATGAAGAAATATTAATTAAAGATTATAATTAATGGTTCTGAGAATTATTGGAGCTCAAAATATTGTGGGTCCATTAGGTCCCCATGCTAGCCCAATCGATTCAGGTAACAAGGGTCACGGTTAATTGATTGGATTGTCCAATTAATTATGTTACGAAAGTGACACGTATTTATTCAGGAATTAATTGAATAATGAGATTATTTAATTAATGAATAATGATGATTAAATAAATTAAAAGATGAGTTTATTTAATTATGTTATTAATCACTAAATGGAGGGTGATAGTTGATATTTGATTTTAAATAGAATAAGATAATGTGATTATTTTATTTTATTATATTAAATATTTGAAATTGAATTTAAAATGTTTAAATTCAAAAATAAATATTTTAATTATCTCTTAAAATAAAAGATATGAGATATCTTTTAAAAGTTTTAAAAAAAAAAAATTAAATATGTCATCAGTTTTACTTTCAAACGTTAAATAACAATATATATGAGATGTATATTGTTTTTTATATAAAATTGAATTAATATATATTAGATATGTATTCATTCTTTGGAAAACTAATGAAAGTATATATATCAACTAAAAAAAATTGTGAGACAATGCAATTGGCATGAGATGCAAATTGGTGTGCACGTGAAAATATATAAGAGATAAAGAAGAATTTGTATTGGGAATATAAAAGAGTTTTATATTTTTTTGACAAACCTTTTACCTTATTTTGATCGACGCAAATCAAATATAGTGAAACTTTTGCACAGTGAACGAAAAAGAAATTGTTTCTTCTTCTTCAATTCTCTCTACATCCTCCATTCAAGTTCTTGAGATCGTGACACGTTCACACGCAGTTACCAGTTCCGGGATATAGCGAGGAAGATTGAGTGGTTCAGACAAGGAGCATTACAAGAAGTAAAGGAGACTCCAAACGTTGGTATGGTTTTGAGATTTTCTTTTGATTATATTGAATACAAATTCTTGTGTTTACATATTTATTTATTATTGTAATAATTTATACATATGAGTTTCAAAAAAATTACGATCTCAAGTTCACTGGTTCCAGATCGATTATGATCTGTGTTAAAAAAATCTTAAAGCCTGCTTCCTTTGCATTACCAGTGAACGGGGATCCAACATGTTTTTCATATAGTTCTTTTTTAGAAATTTAGCATTTGTCGAAACAAATACTTTAAGATCTGAAGTACTATAAAATAATATCCTTTGGTTCCTTTTGGATACCTTACAAATATGCATGTTTCTGAACGGGACTCCATATTTTGTGTCATTCCTTTTAACATGTGCGTAGGACATCCAAATATCCTTAAGTGTCATAGACTAGGCTTTTACCCAGTCCACAACTCATGCGGTGTTTTAGGAACTGAGTTAAAAGGTACATCATTTAGAATTTACATAGCGGTTTGTACAACATATCCCTAAAAAAAATTAAAAAGCGTTGAATAACTCAACATAGGCCTAACCATTTCCAAAAGAGTTCTATTTCTCTTTTCTGCCACCCCATTTTGTTGATGCGTACCTAGTGCAGAAAACTGTGAAATTATCCTATTATCAATAAGATATTGTTGAAACTCACCAGATAGATATTCTCCACCATGATCAGACCTCAAGATTTTTATGTGTTTCTCATGCTGATTTTCTACTTCATCTTTATATGCTTTGAACATGTCAAAAGCATCTGGCATATGTCTCACGATATACACAACAAAATCTCGAGTAATCATCCATGAAAGTGATGAAGTACTCATTTCCACCTCGAGCCTGAATGCTCATAGAACCACACACATTAGTGTGTATTAATCCTAAACATTAATTGCCTCTTGTGCCTTTGGTTGTGAATGACCTTTTGGTCATCTTACCTTCCAAACAAGATTCACAAGTTGGTAGATCATCAACCTTTAAGTCACGGTAAAGGTACATCACTAACCAATCTTTTGATCCTATCAAGGTTAGCATGACCTAGGCGCAAATGCCTAAGGTAGGTTTTATCTTTTAATAATTTTACTCTTTTATGATTAGGTTCTGTTGATTCCATGTCTAACAAGTGAGAGATAATGCTATACAAATAGAATAAACCATTTTTCCAATGTAATTTTGCAAACAAATTTGTTATTCTTACTAATAATATAATCTTTATTAAAAGTAACCGAATATTCAAATTTCTTTAAATAAGAAACTGAAATTAAATTACTCTTGAATTGAGGTACATAATAAACGTTGTAAAGTCCTCATTTATTGATTGGCTTATTTCATGAACAAACCACATATTGGGGTTTTATGTAAGGGTAGCTTAGGCTCTCAAGACCTCAGGAGAAGAAGCACCATAGGTATATTTCTTGTGCTTACTTGCTTTGGAGAGATATAGTTGCACACACTCACAACTCATGCATATTTCTTATTCGTATATGTTGTGTGTTTATATGAGTGTGCATTCATGTTTTGATAACTCTTCTTGCATGTTTATATTGATCACATCCTTGCATTTGTATTGACATGCATTATGTGTTGCTCACACACACACTTACTTGCATTTAATTTGTTATGCATGTGTGTTTCGTTGTTCTCTATGTGCATTCATAGTGTAGTTTTGTGTGTTGTTCACACTTGCATGATGGTGTGCTTGTCTTAGCGCATTGAGTAACCATTTGAGAAGGTCGTATTCTTCTCTTGGTTTGGTTATGTGAAGTAAGGTGTCTAGTTTCAAAAAGTGGATTTCAATGATTTAAATGTTTTTCAAAACTGACCTTTGTATGGCCTTGTGACCATATCATTTTATAAAATGATTCAAAATGAATTTTTAAATTTTCTGTATAAACTAGACAACCAAACCTTTCCAACGGTATATTATTCGCAATATTTGATGACCGTTTGGATTGGTTTTGAAATCTCCAAAGTGACCACAAAAACAGGGCATCTCTGTTGTTGTCCGTTTCTGACCTTTGATCCCTTAAATGACCATAAATGTTTCTACAAACATCCAAATCAAGTTTTATAAATTGAATTAGAAAGTATACTTCCATACATTTCGAACGGTATATTATACGAAAGGTTTGGATGTCTTTTGGTCATGTTTTGGGTCGCTCGAATCTCGAGCTTTTGTGTTGTCACGGTTGTGCCGGTCCACAAGCGCACCTCACCAGCGCCCCTAGATAGTAGGTGTGTGCTGGTGTGGTGCTTGTCGACCAGCGCAGCTCACCAGCGCACTGAGTAACATTCTGGGTATTTTCAAAATGATGTAGTTTTGTTCTAGGGCTCATATTTATGTGCCATCTTCTTCCTCACTCGTTTTTCAGAGCTTAATAACCATTTCTTAGTGAGAGAAAATATTTCCCTTGACAGAGAAGCTCCAAGAGTGGTTCCTTAACTCTCCAAACCCAAAACCCATCATCCTTTATGCATTATTGATCATCTTTAGACATGGTCTTCATCATTCATGACTTGGTAAGTAAGAACAAACTTTTATCTTTGATTATTGTTCTTAAACTCCAAGAATTCGTTTTTACTGCATAGGATTTATAGAAATCATTTTTCAATGCATATTTTTGTTGAATGATGACATGATTGGGTTTGCATTTTGATAGCTTAATTGAATAGGTCATTTTTGCCTAAAAGCTAGGTCATAAACATTCTTGTGTGATTCATTGTTGACTAGGTTGATATATTGTTCATTAATCAACTTGTTAAGCTTTTGAATGTTTTTGTGATGTTTTTGTGACAATTAGTTTGATAGAAAATCTCTACACAACTAATTGAGTTTGTTTTTGATAGACATTGGTCTAAGACTTGCATTTATTGTGTGGCTAAATGCTTTGTCTCAATCACATGAATATATACTAAGTATATGTTGAATACATTGTAAGCATATTTGTTGATTCATTATGATTGTTTGTGATAGCTAGGATTGTTGGTATTGATAACTTCTAGCTAAATCTATATGCTTTGCATTTAGATATTGTTTAGGACTCATTGATTGCATTTAGTGATTGCATTATAGTCCTTGCCATGCTTAATGACAACATATGTTGATTTGGCTTTTATGATAGCTTCATAGGATTGCTTGTTCTATGTTTAGCTAAGCTTTATGACATGTCATTTAGCTCTTGATATCTAGGATTGCATTTATTACCATCTCATAATCCTAGATAAGCATATAAGTTACCCTAGCCTTGTTTGTTGTTTGAATATCATCATATATTCACATAGGGTGTTTATCTCTTCATTGAAGAGAAGTAAGTCTTGCATTGCATCTGGGAGTAGGTTGCTTCAAGTGTAAGCAAATTGGACTAGGTTCACTTAATACCGGGATTAGGTAGTGGTAGTGGGTTATATACAGGGAGTAGGTTGTAACGCCTCTATCATCAGTGGATTCGTTGTTCGAGTGTGGCGCACTTAACAGCCCGTGGTTTTTCCCATTTGAAGGGTTTCCATATATATCTCAAGTGTCTTTATTATTTCCGCACTTATAATACTTGTGATATTATTGTGACTAGTTACGGGTATTTTCGTCTAATTGACCATTAACGAAAATTGGTTAAAATTTGATTAAAATCTATTCACCCCCCCCCCCCCCCCCCCCTCCCCCTCTAGATTAATATTAAACACACCATAATATTTGTTTCAAATGTCAATCTAAATGCCTAGGAGAATATGAATTAATTCTAATATCTCCCACTGCACTGGCAGACACTAACACTCCGTTACCTAAACACAAGTTGAATTCATTCTGATTCAGCCTCTTCCGTTCCCAGAACCCCTTCTAGTTAGGCCCAAGTTGCTTTTTCTGTTGTTGTTTCTTGACCTTCTTACGGTTCTTAACATTAGCAACTTTCCTAACCGTATGAATCTCTTAACCCTTGCCTTTCACAAGGATTTTCTATGTGCTTTGAACATCTTGCATTAGGTCGTGCAAGGTGTATTCCTTATTGTTCTAGTCCAACTTGAATTGATCAAAGGAATCCAACAATGAGTTGACAATCATGTCAATTTACATCTCACCATTTATGTCAGCACCATTGAGTTCAGCAATTTTGAGATGAGCTATGACTTCTATCATGTGATCTTTCACATCCTGTCTATGTTTCATCCAAAGATTCATGAAAATAGTTACTTCCTCTCTCTTAGTCATCCTGGAATTCACAACAAACATCTCTTCCAGAGACATCATTATATTAGCAGCAGTCTCCATTCCTTCATGTTGTTGTTGTTGCAGCACGTCAGAGATGGTGGCCACAGTGTAACATTTGGCCATCTCATCTGAAGCCTTCTACTGTTGATACTCGTCTATTTGCTCCTCAGTAGATTCATTAGTAGGAGTTGGTGATTTAGAAATAGACAGTACAAACTTATGTTTTTTAGCTTGCAACAACATTTTCCTTTTCCATGTGACATAATTATCATCAATTAAAGTATTATCTTTTAGGATGTTAATTAGGGATGGGGTCATGATTTCTTTATAATAACAAAAATTATATAAGTAAACAATCATGATATAGCACTTTCAAATATTTATCTTGAATTCAATAAAATAATTCAATCGTAAAATTCAATGGTGATCCAAAATCCATAAATTTCATGTCTCTTTTGGGAGTTCGCACCATCTACTAGTTGGACTAGGTCCCACCTAATTGTTAACATAACAACCAACTTTTTCAAATTTAGCCTTGTAATTTTATTAACAAGAACTATTGAGAGGATATTAATAAAATCACATTGAGTGTGCTACCAGGTTATCGACCTTCAATATATTCCTTCACGAATATCCCTCCTTTGGGTGTAGATATCGTTTTGGCCAATTGTCTTGTCTATCCTTGTAAGGAAGTATCTTGCTAAATTCCATTCATGAATACCCTCTTGGGGGTTTACACGAAACATATTGCTCAACTAAACTTGGAGGACGCAGGTGTTCCAAAACACCTTCTCCCACTCAATTGTTTATGGTGTGTGATCGAATTCCATAGAATTATTTACCAAGTTATTGAGAAGCCAATTAGAAACCAAAACCATTCAATGCATGTTCATACCAAAAGAGATATATGAGTGGCACTCCTATTCTATATGATATGTTATCAAACAATGAAAAAAATTGCAATATTTACGAAAATATAAATAGCTACAATTTTGGTTCATCCTAGAAAAGCAAGTAAATTACAATTTTGGAATACAAAAACTCCTTTCTTGGCGAACAAGTCTTCACGCGGTCGTCGTCTGTTTGAACCTCTTGGCTGCCTCCCATGTGTGTGCGAACCCTACAACTCCATAAAGGGTTGTCGTGCGCAGCCCATGGCATCCTTAGGGCTGCCATGCGCAAACCATACCACAACAATCGTGGCGATGGCATGCACAGTATCAAACTTGTTCCGGTTGCTTCCAATTTTTTAAATTTTTGAATCTTCGATACTTGAATATATTACAACAGTATTTTAAACAATAAATTACTGCAGTTTTTTTTATTATTACAACAACAACAACAAAAAAACTTAGCAAGCACCGAGAAAGAAATTATGGCGATATTAGGTCACCCTTCTTGTTACAATCCCAAAACAAAAATACATTGAAAATCTAGGACCAAAATTGAGCAATTGCAAATCACATTATACATCATATATATATATATATATATATATATATATATATATATATATATATATATATATCCATACATTCCAATGTAAATATATATATATGCTAATGCCTAGAGTGTCATCTCTTTCTAAAACATGCATATTTGCAATAAAAAGAAATAGATTCATGTATATATACATCAATTAATCAAGGGTACAACCTAGCTCTGATACCAATTGTAGGGAAAAAATTGTAAAATGCTGCGAAAGAGTAAAATTAGTTTGGTATATTTTAAAAAAATTCTCTTTAAAAGAAAGAAACTTAGCTCTAGATTAATTGACGTATATTAAAAGTATCGTACATATTCTCGTGACGATTGAACTAGCGTCAAATTGAATCCGCAAGATCTTTCAATCCAATCACGAACGTGAATCACCAAGGAGTGCGGGCTCCATTTTCTTTGAATTGTATACTTGAGGATGGAAACAAACAAAATCTTTTTCATTTGTTAATCACAATAATCCATCAAGAGATAACACAAGAACGTTCGGTCACTTGTGAATTATCAATCTATTTGATTGAAACTCACGTGAACCTTGATTCGATATTGTACACAAAACCTTTTGATGTAAAGGCTACTAGTGCACTATCAAAAACAAAATGTTCCCCATTTCTCTTCTCCTTGGCCGAATTTTACACACTAGTCAAAGAGATGGATTCTATTTTTCAAGCTAAAGAAAAATAACTCTCAAAGCAAGCCATTGTTTCTTAATAGTGGCCGAATTTCACACTATATTATATATATAGTGGCCAAAATCCTTGCCCTAATTTACTTTGGGTTGGCCAAATTCGACTTGCTTTTAATTTAGGAGACCAAATCCTCTCCTAAAATGGATTTTCTTGGTGACCAAGAATCCTCTTTCAAAGAAGATTTCTTTTCCACACCAAGACTCCAAATCCAACTCAATAGTGTATTTATTCAATAACCAACTTTTTAATATAAATTAAATTGCGATTATATCAAAACTTCCTAATTTAGCCAATTGTGAATTTAGAATTTTAATAGAAATCAAATACTTATCAATTTGACTAGACAAATAAATTCCATTTATTTTTCTACTTATCAAATATAGTATTTGATACTTATCATATTACCAACAATAATATGACTCTTGGAGACCTTCTCCAACTAGGAAACAGATTTTGACTTTTAATTAAATAATTAATTAATAAATTTCCATTTAATTAAATAATTAAATAATTAAATAATATATAAGGCAATTATATAGGCTCTTGGTGCCCAAGCTATATAAATATGTGCCAAATATTGATTTTCCATTTTATTAAATCCATTGGACTTTAATAAAAGGTCCACATGTGAACTAGACCCATTCTTACTAAAAGAAACAAGTCCATATGCCTTACAACAATTCTAAATGGACCCATAAATTGGTTTGGTAGAATATATCAAGTGATCCATGCAAGTTCGTATGAATTGGGGATCTTGACGGGTTAGTTAAATTTAAGCTCCAATAGACATAACCTAATCACTATCAATAAATGATTCACTTAGGTCCGATATATTAATTTTAGTTCATTCCACTAAAGAACTAAAATTGAACTCTTAAATAAAGATAGAATATGTTAATATTCCTCTTTCATACCCTAGAAAATCGTAAGGGAGAAAGTGTATCCTCGTGAAGAATATCAGCAATAGCCAAGAGCTCATAGACCGCGTATAGCTCTCCTAGTTACCATATTTACTCATATGACCACATTTTGAACTTGGATACTTTAACTTGTCCAGAAGCCATATTTTAATATGCACTAAAGAAAACTTAACGTTAAGATTTAATATACAATACCTCAAAACATCCATATGATGGTATTCTACTCATATTTAATAAATAGAGTCACGATGTCCATATCTATAAATGAAGTCCTCTATCGATTAATGAGTGAATGTCACTAAACTGTCAAGGATAGACTATGCTTTATAATCATACTTATTGGTAGCTCAAATGATAACACTTGCAACCAAAAGTCCATCATTTATCTCAGGATTGAGAGAGACTCTTTGATTGTCTTCAAGTGAAAACTTTTATCCATTGACGATTCTTGATAAATTATTTCACTGTGATCCTATTTAATGCACCTGGTGCACTAGATTCTTTTTCCCAAAGACACCACACTTTGATGATTTTAGACTCATCATGACCCATTTTATCCCACTCAAATGCTAACAAAAGAATCTACAATTTTGATAAGGTAAAAGCGCCCAATCTTTATCTTAAGTTGTGAATATTGTTCAAAACTAACAAAAGAATTGTGTCTACCTCATACATATCTAGATGTATGAACAACTTTTCTTTTCTCATAGTCTTTTGACCTTATGATTATTTACTTTTGACAATTATAATAATTAAACTCTAAATGATTTAAGATTTGTTCAACTAGAAATCACTTTATTAATATGAAAAGATTGTCAAATACATTATTACACTTTTGCTATTGAGCATAACCCTAACAACGGCTTGCTACTCCTAAATGGACTGGCCTACTACCGAAGTGGCTGGGACATAGGGTATGACTCGAGCGACAGTAGATGGTTCCGGAGCGGGGTTTAGCTGCTTCAATTTCTTCCCGTTCTTATATGCCTTCCGGGTGGAAGCGACAGACTGGTGCCCTGATGCCTCGTGCTGCCCTTGGGAGAATCAAAATCTTATTGTATACTACAAAAAAAAAACATGTGATTTTACAGGCTTTCAAATAGGGTGTGGAAACTTTCCACAAACGGTGCCAAAAAGTGTTCACCAAAAATTCACCCAGGGTGAGGAATTTCAATCAACACCCTTGAGACCTCAACCTGGTAGATTGTGGTCGGGGTAGGAACTTCATACCTAGGTGATTTGAGAAATAATGAAGAGTAATAGGTAAGGAAATTATTTTATTGAGAACTTGATCAACAAGAATACAGAGGGTACAGTAATGATAATGATCTCACTGAAATCTTTCTCAATCTTTTTCACTTTAAACATTGTTGGAGATGGCGAATACATTTGTGTCGATAAGTGGCTATTTCCTCAGAGGTGAAAAGCTCTCAAATGGTGATAGTACTTTGTTCTTGGCCTCTCTGATTTTTTGATAGCTCTAAGGAAAATCGGATGCCAGATGCTTTTTTTAAATTTCAGTGTCGTATTTAACTCCTCTCTCCTCCTCAATCAAATCCTAGCGATTTAGACTAATTGATTGGCCGTGTTACCGGAATTGGATTGACATTGATGGAGGATATTGAATTACGTGGGAAATACTCCCATTGATTACGTCACATTCCCATCAAAGTTTAAATATTAATTAATGAAGATTCAATTGACTTGCGTAGTCTCTTTAGTGGCGTTTTAATGGCAAAAGGGGTCAACCTTTTATTCTATGTAACTTTGAGTAGGATCCAGGTTCTGCATACTAATAACGGGGTATCTCATGGTACCGGTCTGATGGCGTGGCTCTTGACCATTCGTACTTCCTTCATGCATGATGGGTAGGGTATGTACCATGAAGAGGTGGTGAAATAGTGTTGAGGTACTCATATACTAGTTAGATACTCTTGTATAAGAGTGCTAAGCAGAAGATACCGCGACACTAGTTCATCTGGGTACCTGATAATTTTTAGAGGTGATGAAAGTACCCTTTCTTCGAGACAACAGAATTAAGGTACCTAGGTGGCGTAGAACCCGATATCTCGAGGTAGGTAGTAGGAGGTAGACCTCAAGTGGTATATCGAGGTATATCTTACCAGATATCAATAGGTGGAAAATTTCTCTGCCGTCCTGTTGCCAAAAATAACTATAAACAACAATATTATATGCCTTTGTATTTTTTGTCACAATAATGCATGAAACTTTTTGTAATAATTGAATGATTGTTAATACAATTATAAAACTTGGTAGAAATGGCCTATGTGCTTGAGAGTAAATTTTACGCATTTGTGATTCATTATACCTTGATGAGTTTGTTGTGTTGTATACATTTGAATAACCTTTGCTAGGTTAACATGGAGAACAAACAAGAATCAAGGGAGAAGATAAAAGAGCTAAACATAAAATTGGTTGAACAAAATGTGATGATCAAGAACTTCGATGAAAGCATTTCTCCAAGCAAAGCGTTCACCTCCAAACATTTTGTGAGACCAACAAATCATTCAACAATCTTTGGTAGTATAAGTGGCTTGCAAAGCTTAATTGTGATCTCAAGGTATCACTTATTTTTTCCTTTTGGCTTCATTGTATGAATAAAAAAAGGGAGAGATGTGATATTGTTTTAGGATATCTTCTTTGTGTATTTGTCAAGTATTGAACTTTATATGGTATGTGTTAACCGAAAATTCAGTCAAGGTGAGGAATATCAGTTTCCACCCTCAACCCGATACCTAGGTAGTCTGTGGGGGATAGGTACGTCGTACCTGGGAGATTTGAGCGATGAAGGAAAAGGAGAGAATAGTGTAAATGCTAATGGTAAACTGTTTTATTGAACAAATGGACGTTTGATTACAAGGGTGTTCAACAATCATTGAAGTGGTACAACATTAGTAACATTGCATTCTTTCTTTATCTCCCTTTATCACTCCAAAAACAAAGTTAGAGATGACGAATTTGTTTGTGTCGATAAGTGGCTAAATCCTTTGAGGCGGCGTCCTCTTTTAAACCCTTTTTCATTATCAATTAAATCCCTATAATTTAGACTGATTAACTGGCCATGTTACCAAAAATGATTGTCATTGATAGGGGGAATCAAACTACGCATGAATTACTCCTATTGACTATGTCAAGTTTCCGTTTAGGTCTAAATTTGAATGAATGGTAAATCCGTTGACCTATTTGGTCACACTATGGTGCTTTAATGGCGAAAGAGGTCAACTCTTTATTATGTATAGCTTGGAGAAGAATTCAGGTTCTGCGTACTAATAGCAAGGTACCTCGAGGTACCGATCTGATGACGAGGCGCTAGATTAATTATACCAAGGTTTTCTTGCTATCTTCAATCTTCCTTAATGGGCAAGATACGTACCTCAAAGAAATGGTGAGACATTGTTGAGGTGCCTAGTGATTCATGGAAATATGAATGTTGATCCTCTTCCAGATAGTGATGTCATGGTATCTAGGTAGTACATGTCCTAGCGCTTCGAGGTAGGTCGTAGAAACCTGGCCATACCTGGTACCAGAAAGTATGTCCTACCAGCTACCAGTTGGGTGAAAATTTTCTCTTTGGTCCCTAGTCAAAATGGCTATTAAGAGAAGTCCCCTTGACTTTAACACCGATAACTGGTCGGGGTCGAAGTCAGGTTTCCTAGAACATTTGGGAAACTTTCCATCTTCAACCGATTGCTAGAATCTGGGAGGAAATCTTCACATCAAATGCAAGGATCCACGTGACAGGCGAGGGAAACGCACCCATTTGTAAAAATGGAAAGGTTCTACATGTGCTCGTATATCGAGATTCCCTTGGCCGAAAATCACATCGCCCAAATCACACTTTCATCATTAGTTACTGTTCCATTACATTTATTTAAACCCAAAGGCTCGTTCGTACCCTTCACGCTTCATATTTTTGTCTTTTCAAAAATTCAAAATCCCTAACCTGCTCATTTTCCCTTCTTCATCTTTTTCATACCATCTTCCTTCAATTTTTTAACCAATCTTCTACTACTAACAAGTCTAACTCCGACAACAACAATGTAGATTGACTCGTGGGGGGTGATTCTACCAGTGTGGCACACGGGAAGAGAGCTAGTAAAGGTGACAATAGTGGAAGCAACCTTCCTACCCCTCAATTTTACCGCTCCAATCGGAACGTTGCCATTGGAGCTAGCTTTTCGACAGTCCCTGATACCCTGATCGAGATCATCGAAAAGGATTCAGGGGAGGAATGTAAAGATGCTTGAGTTGGTGGAGACCTGGCTGGGGTTGAGTCGACCTTACAGGGGGTGCTCACACTTCCTCACGATTTTCGATGCATCCCAGATTCAACTACTATTGCTGATACAATTTTGCACTTGAGGTGATATTTCTTGGTTCCTAATGGCATCACCATCACCATACCACACCGCCAGTATGACATGTACACTCCTCTTCCTAGTGAGCTCTCAATACATGCAGCTGCTTTTGATAGTGGAGTTAGGCTACCATTCCATAAAACCCTTCGTAGGGCACTCCATTCCTTATAGCTTACCCCACTTTAACTGACACTAGGGTTTTAGAGACACATGTTTGGCTTTCTCGTACTATGGATGGAGCAGTGTGAGAAGGATAATCTTAATAGGAATTCGGGACCGGATGAGTTAAGGTTTGTCTTCTAGGTTTCTAACATGTCTCTAGGCTCAAATGGGCAGTTCTATGCCCGACCAAAGAATAGTTTGAATTTTATGGTCCTTGGTGCCACCAAGAAGGATAACCCATAGAGGGAGGAATGGGTCATGTTAGGTTACGACTATGGGAGCTCAGTACATATCAGGGTAATGGAGTTCGGGATCCTTACCCTGTTCAACGGTAAACCTTCCTGAGAGAAGGGGGCATTTTCTACTGAGTCAAAGGTGATCCTGAAGGCCACCATCAAACGGTTCTACCTCAATCAACAGTATCCCACTTCAGATGCTTGTAATGCTATGTGGGTCAATCGCTACCTCTGTATCTTCCATGCTTCTCCAAAGTAGATGAGGTTTTTTTTATTATGCTTTGTTATGCTTTTTTGTTACTCTTAATAGATATTAACTTCTCCTTGTTTCTCGTAGTTTCTACAGTTCCTTTTACCGGTCAAGAAAATGCCTGAAATTTCTAAGGATCTACCTTTCTCAATACATCCCAATCCTCACGGGCCCCTTATAGTTCAGAACACTAGGAATTCTCCTATACTACCTCGATAAGATGTGGCAGACGGGTACCTATTCCAGCCGGGGTACCAAAGGCTTATTAGGATTAAGCTCAATAGTAAGAGTGCAATAATGTATTTGAAAAAAAATTCATATTAATAAAGTGATTTCTAGTCTAACAAATCTTATAGGATTTATAGTCTAAATATTATAATTGTCAAGGGTAAATAATCATAAGGTCAAAAGAATATACGAAATGAAAAATTGTTCATACATCAGGATATGTATGAGTTGGACACACAATTCTTTTGTTAGTCTTGAACAATATTCACAATTTAAGATAAAGGTTGGACGCATTTACCTTGTTAAAGTTATAGATTCTTTTGCTAGCATTTGAGTGGGATCAAATGTGTTATAATGTGTCTAAAATCATCAAAGTATGGTGTTTTTGGGTAAAAGAATCTAGTGCACTTGGTGCATTGAATAGGATCACAGTGAAATACTTTATCTAGAACCGTCAATGGTTAGAAGTTTTTACTTGAAGACAATCGGAGAGCCTATCTCAATCCTGAGATAAATGATGGACTTATGGTTGCAACTGTTATCATTTGAGTTATCAATGAGTATGATTATATAGCATAGTCTATCCTCGATAGTTTGGTGGTATTCATTTGTTAATCAATAGAGGACTTCATTTATAGATATGGACATTGTGGCTCCATTTATTGAACGTGAGTAGAATGTCATCAAAAGGATATTTTGAGGTATTGGATATTAAATCTTAACGTTAAGTTTTCAGTATTTACTACTGTAATATGGCTTATGGACAAGTAAAAATATCCAAGTCCAAAATATGATCATATGAGTAAATATGGTAACTAGAAGAACTACATGCGGTCTATGAGCTCTTGATGATTACTGGTATTCTTCACGAGGATACACTATCTCCATTAAGAATGTCTAGGATATGAATGAACATTAACTCATTTTATCTTTATTTAAGAGTTCAATTTTAGTTCTTTAGTGGATTGAACTAATATTAATAGATCGGACATATGTGAAACATTTGTTGATTAAGATTAGGTTATGACTATTGGAACTTAAATTTAGATAGCCTTCCAGGATTCCCAATCCACACGACCTTTCATGGATCAGTTGATATATTCTACTTGACTAATTTATGGGTCCATCTAGAATTGTTTTTGGATTTCATAATCCAAAAGTTTTGTAGAGGTTTGGTCATGTGTGATCGAGACACGCGGGAACTCCTCAAAATATCTGGAATGGACGACCAATGATGTGGGAATCCTTGGGCAGGCCTAATAGGGTGCAATTAGAATTCCCTTAATACATTAAAAATATAATTTGCACATTTTAATTAAGTGGGCTATTTAATTACATTTATGTACTAATTTAAAGCATGCGGACTTGTTTCATTTTTAGTAAGAATCGGTCTAGTTCACATGTGGACTTTTTTTTAAAGTCCAGTAGATCTAATAAAATTGAAAAATAATACATGGCCCATATATATGGCTTGGGCGGCAAAGGCTAATATAATAGCCTAATATATTGTTTTTTATTTAATTATTTAATTAAATGAAAATTAAGTAATTTATTAATTAATGAATTATTTATTTAAAAGTCAAAATCTTTTTTCTAGTAGGAGAAGGTCTCCTAGTGTTATACAATTGTTGGTAGTATAATAAGTATCAATTACTTTATTTGATAAGTAGATGAATAAAGCAATTTATTTATCTAGTCAAATCAGGAAGTATTTGATATCTATCGAAACACTAATGGACAACTGGTCAAATTATGAAGTTTTTGATAAAGTCACAATTTAATTTATATTCAATAATTAGTTACTGGATAAATAAACTAATGAGTTGGAATATGAGACTTGGTGTGGAAAAGAACTTTTCTTTGGGTGAGGTTTCTTGGCCAACACAAAAAATCCTCCTTGTAAGAGGATTTGGCCACCAATATATATCACTATGAAGAATTCGGCCAAAGTTAGTATTTTGGGAGAGAGAATTCGGTCAAGACAAAAGTCTTGCGAGAGAATTCGGCCAAACCCTAGAATTTAAAGAGAAGAAAATTCGATTCTTGCTCAAGAAAAATTCGTACAACTCTAAAGATAGGTGTGTGAGAATTTGGCCAAGCATAGAGAAAAGCAAGGAATGTTTTTGTTTTTGATTGTGCATTAGTAGCTTTTACATCAAAAGGCTCTGTGCACAAAATCGAATCTAATTCACACGAGTTTCAATCAATAGATTGATAATTCACAAATAACCAAACATTCTTTATTTTCTCTAGGAGGATTATTTTGACTAACAAAATAAAAAGATTTTGTTTGTTTTCCATCCTCAGGTATACAATTCAAAGAAAGGGAGCTCACATTCCTAGGTGATTAACGTTTATGATTAGATTGAAAGATCTTACGGATTCAATTCGATGTAAATTCAATCGTCACGGGAAAAAGGTACGATACTTTTATTATATGTTAATTAATCAAGGGTTCAGGTTCTTTCTTTTAAAGGATTTATTTTTGAATTATACCAATTTATTTTTCCACTTCCGCTGCGTGTTTTTCCTACAATTGGTATCAGAGCCTAGTTGTACCCTTGATTAATTGATGTATGCATACGTGAATCTATTTCTTTTATTGTAAATATGCATGTTTTAAAAAGAGATGACACACTAGGAATTCATATATATATATACTATAATGTTGTATTGTGATCTGTTAGTACTCAAATTTGGTCTTAAAATTTCAATGATTTTTTTTTTTGGAATTGTAATAAGAAGGGTGGCCAACATTGCCGTAATTTCCTTCTTAGTAGTTGAGAAGTTTTTTTTTTATTGTTGTAATATAAAAAAACAATAAAAAAAAACTGTTGTAATATATTCAAGTTTTAATGAATCGAAGAATTGATGAATTCCAAGTAGAAAAAGTAGCAACGAAGTAACCCGGGGTAGCCGTACAAGGCTTCTAGCGTGCAAGTACCCGGTCACGAGACCTTTGGACAGTGGCCGCTTGATGACTTGTTCGCGAAGTTAGGTTTAGGGTTCTGTATTTCAAACAAATGTAATTTATTTGTTTTTCTAGGACGGACAACAATTGTGGCTATTTACTTTTTCACAAATATTGCAATGCCTATCATTGTTTGATAACATGTCATATAGAATAAGAGTGCCACTCTTATATCTCTTTTGGTATGAACATGTAGTAAATGGTTTAGGAATCTAATTCGCATTAAGATACCTTGGTAAATCATTCTATGGAATTCGATCACACGCTTTAAACAATTGAGTGGGAGAAGGTGTCTGGAATGACTATGGCCTTCAAGTTTAGTTGAGCTTTATGTTTCATGTAATAACCCCCCTAGCGGTATTCATGAATGGAATATAGGAAGATACTTCCTTATAAGGATATAATAGACAATTGACTCAAACGATATCAACTTTCAAAGGAGGGATATTTGTGAGGGAATGCATTAAAGGTCAATAACTTGGTAACACACTCAATGTGATTTTATTAATATCCTCCCAAGAGTTCTTATTGATAATATCACAAGGCTAAAATTGAAAATGATGGTTGTTATGTTAACAAATAGGTGGGACCTAGTCCAACTAGTAGATGGTGCGAACTCCTAAAGGAGCCGTGACATTTAGGATATGTTCGGTAGGGAGGAAACAAATAGAAGGATAGAAAGATTTGGAAGGATAGAAAAGATGAAGGAAAGAAAGGAAAATAATTTTCCCTTATTGTTTTGAAAACATGAAGGAAAAAAGATTGGATGAGAAATCTTCTTTATCAATTTTACTAATTTACCCTTACATTATAGTTTATATATTATATATTTTTATATTTAATAAATAAATAAAATTTAAATAATATTGAATAAAACTTCTTTTTTTTTAAATGACTTCAAATGTTGTAATCTGTTTTACATATATAACTTAACGCATTGTTTTACAAAGTTATTTTAAAAATTAAATTTTATGTAAATTAAAAAGGGGGCAAATTTATAAATAGACCCATAATCCCATTGAAGAAAAACACACACAAATACTGAGAAAAAAGATATAGAAAAGAAATCACTGAAAAAGAGAGGCAAGAGAGATCGAGTGGTGTAATCCTTTATTTAATAGTGGATTTAGCTTGGTTATGTATTCAACCACCCCTGGACGTTTCTCCGATCATCGAAGATTTACCACGTAAACTCGTGTCATAACAATATCAATTGCATTCTCTTTCTCTTTCTCTTTCAACAGGTCATAACCAAATCCAGCACTGTTGACTTTCTTGACCATCAAGAAATTGATGTCAACAGACTAGATAAATAAATTCCTATTATTTATCTACTTATCAAATATAGTATTTGATATTTATCATATTACCAACAATAATATGACTCTAGGAGACCATCTTCTACTAGGAAAAAGATTTTGACTTTTAATTAAATAATTAAATAATTAATTAATTAATTAATTTCCATTTAATTAAATAATAAAATAAAAAACAATTTATAAGACTAATAAATAGTCCCTTGCCACCTAAGCCAATATATATGGGCCAAATATTGTTTTTCCTATTTTATTAAATCCATTGGACTTAAATAAAAAGTTCACATGTGAACTAGACCTATTCTTACTAAAAGAAGCAAGTCCACATGCCTTAATACAATTCCTGGTGGACCCAGCCATAAATTGGTCCAGTAGAATATATGAAGTGATCCATGCAAGTTCATGTGGATTAGGGATCTTGGCGGACTATCTAAATTTAAGCTCCAATAGACATAACCTAATCACAATCAACAAATTATTCACTTAGGTTCGATTTGTTAATTTTAGTTCATTCCATTAAATAACTAAAATTGAACTCTTAAATAAAGATAAAATAAGTCAATATTGCTCATTCTTACCCTAGACAATCTGAATGGAGAAAGTGTATCCTCGTGAAGAATATCAGTAATCGCCATGAGCTTATAGACCGCCTATAGCTCTCCAAGTTACCATATTTACTCATATGACCACATTTTGAACTTGGATATTTTGACTTGTCCAGAAGCCATATTTCAATAGACGCTATTGAAAACTTAAAGTTAAGATTTAATATCCAATACCTTAAAAACATCCATATGATGATATTATACTCTCATTTAATAAATGGAGTCACGATGTCTGTATCTATAAGTGAAGTTCTCTATCGATTAACAAATGAATACTACCAAACTATCGAGGATAGGCTATACTATATAATCGTACTCATTAATAGCTCAAATGATAACATTTGCAATCATAAGTCCATCATTTATCTCAGGATTGAGATAGACTCTCTGATTGTCTTCAAGTGAAAACTTTTATCCATTGACGGTTCTTGATAAAGTATTTCACTGTGATACTATTCAATGCACCCATTGCACTATATTCTTTTGCCCAAAGGCACCACACTTTGATGATTTTAGACTCATTATAACACATTTGATCTCACTCAAATGCTAGTAAAATAGCCTACAACTTTGATAAGGTAAAGGCACCCAACCTTTATCTTAAGTTGTGAATATTATTCAATACTAACTAAAGAATTGTGTCTACCTCATACATATCCAGATGTACGAACAATTCTTCTTTTATCATAATCTTTATACCTTATGATTATTTACTTTTGACAATTATAATAGTTAAACTATAAATGCTATAAAATTTGTTAAACTAGAAATCACTTTTATTAATATGGAAAGATTGTCAAATACATTATTACACTCTTGCTATCGAGCATAATCCCAACACCAATTAGGCAAGACTATTAAGGCTCTACGATCGGATTATGGAGGTGAGTATCTTGACCAAGAGTTTGAAGACCACTTGGTTGAGCATGGGATTGTATCCCAACTCACGGTTCAATGAACACCACAATAGTATGTTGTTACGGAAAAGAGAAATAGAACCCTGATGGAAATATTGAGATCTATGATTAGTTTCTCATCATTACCAAACTTATTTGGGGATATGAACTCCAAAAAGTGGCCTACATTTTGAATGTAGTCTCATCCAAATTCATTCCTAAGACTCCCTGGAGTTATTGAGTGGTCATAAAGCTAATTTGTGACATTTTTGCATATGGGGGTGTCTAGTACATGTGCTGAAGAATAGAACTAGAAAGGTAGACCCTAAATCTATAATCTGCTTGTTTGTAGGTTATTCCAAGGAGACTAGAGGTGAATACTTCTATAGTACCCGAGGAGAACAAAGTATTTGTATCGACAAATGCAACGTTTCTTGAGGATAACTATATGAGTAATCATAAAACTCAAAGCAAAATTGTGTTAAATGAGATGGAACCTAGTACCACCAGTTTTCAATCAACAAGAGTTGTTGATCCGTTAACATCTGATAGTCAGATAATTCCTAGTCAAGATACATTACCACCTAGACATATTGAGAGGGTTATACGACAACTTGACCGACATTTAGGTATTGGGGAATGATAGTGTCATCTTTGATGATAGTGTGGATTATACATTGTCATTTAAACATGCAATGGAAGATTTTGACAAAGAGGAATGACTTAAAGCCATGAATCTCGAGAAGGAGGCCATGTACTCCAACTTAGTCTGGAAACTTGTAATTTTTCCGGATGAGATAAAACCCATAGGGTGTATGTGGATCTACAAAAGAAAGAGAGGAGTAAACGGGAAGGTAGAGACCTTTAAGGCAAGGCTAGTGGCAAAGGGTTATACCCAAAAAGAGGGGGTCGATTATGAAAAGACCTTCTCGCTAGTAGCCATGTTTAAGCTTATTAGAATTCTCTTATCCATTGCTGCTATTTTGATTTCAAAATTTAGCAGATCTAGATCAAGACAACCTTTTTGAATGGCAATCTTGATGAAAGCATCTACATGATGCAACAAGAAGAACTTTTATCTCTAGCTCAAGAATAAAAGGTTTGCAAGTTGTAAATGTCCATTTATGGACTAAAGCAAGCATCTAGATCTTGGAACATTAGGTTTGATAATGCTATCAAAACCTATGACTTCGAGCAAAATGTTGATGAGACTTATGTCTATAAACGTATCATTGATAGGAAAATAGTTTTCTTAGTCATATATGTAAATGATATCCTACTCATTAGGAATGATGTATAGGTATTGTCGAAAGTAAAGGGTTGGCTGGCTAGCTAATTCCAAATAAATGATTTGAGATAGGCGAGCTATGTTCTAGGGATCTAATTAATTGGGGATCGTAAGAACAAACTCTTAGAATTGTCTCATATATCGTATGTCGACAAGATACTTGTGCAACTTTTGATACAAAACTCTAAGAAATTTAATTTACCTTCCATTCATGGAGTTCACTTGTCTAAGGAACAATGTCCTAAGATATCTTAAGAAGTTGAGGACAAGATACACGTTCCCTATGCGTATGCAGTAGGCAGCCTTATGTATGCTATACTATGCACAAGTCCTGGCATCTGCTTTGTAGTGAGAGTAGCCAGCGGTTTCAGCCTAACCCAGGATTGGATCGTTGGATCGTTGTAAAGGTCATTCTCAAGTATCTTCTAAGGACGAGAAACTATATGCTAGTATATTCCGAGCAGGATTTGATCCGGTTAGGATATACAAATTATGATTTTCAGTCATACATGGATTCTAGGAAATCCATGCCTGGATCAGTTTTCACCCTTGGTGGTAGAGCTATAATATGGAGGAGTGTTAATCAATCATGTATTGTTAACTCCACCACGGAAGCCGAATATATAGCAGCTTGTGAAGCAATTAAAGAGGTTGTCTCACTCAGTAAGTTTTTGATTGATCTAGATGTTGTTCCAGATCTGGATAGTCCATCACACTTTATTGTGATGACAGTGGTGCTCTGGCTAATCTTGAAGACCAAAGAAGCCATAAGAGAAGGAAACATATATAGAGGAAATATCATCTGATCAAAGAGAGAGTGTAGAGAGGGGATGTGACTATGTCGAAGATAGTGTCACTGGACAATCATGCTAATCCATTTACAAAAAACTTGAACAATTAGTTAATTGGATTGTCTAATAAACTGTGTTACGACAGCAACACGTTTATATTCAATAATTGATTGAATAATGAGATTATTTAATTAATATATTATTAATTAGATTATTTAATTAAATAAATTATTAATTATTAATTATTAATTGATTATTAAATGTAGGTTGCCGGTTCAAATCGTGAATAAGACAAACATTAAAATAATTAGATTATTTTATTCTTTATTTAGTCTAGTATTTAAGTTTAAGTTAATTAGGGTTAAGTGGGAGTTAGATTCCTATTTTACCTACGACACTTAAATACTAATATCTTTTTAATAAATGTAGATATATTTAAAAAAGATATGTATCTTGTTATCATATATATATATATATATATATATATATATTAACATAACTAGAAGAGAGATTTATTGAGTCATTGAACCAAATATACAGAGCAAACAAAAACCCTAAAAGGTCTATGCAATTTTTGGCCAAAAGAAAAAAAAATGTAATGGCCAAATATTGCAAGAAGAAAAGGTGTTTTCTTCAACCTCTGCATCCTCCTTAGTTCCTTGAACATCGTAACGTGCCCACACATAGTTACTGGATCACAGGACATAACGAAGAAGACTTAGTGGTTTGTAATCGGAATAAAGGTTAAAAAAAACAACGGACTATGTAAAGTCCTCATTTATTGATTGGCTTATTTCGTGAACAAACCTCATTTTTGTGGTTTTATGTAAGGGTAGCTTAGGCTCTCAAGACCTCAAGAGAAGAAGCACCAAAGATAAAATTCTTATGCTTACTTGTTTTGAAGAGATAGTTGCACACACTCAAAAATTCATGCATAACTCTTATTCATATATGTTGTGTGTTTATACTTGTGTGCATTATTGTTTAAATGACTCTTCTTGATTTATTTTGCTTCTTGTGATTAAAGTACCATGTCATGATAGGCATTAGTATAGGATGCATCTTCATCACTCTAGGACTTGTTGAAAATATGTGTTTGAGTGTTGAAAAAGTGGGCAGTGCGCTAGTGGCGTGCTACTCGATTAGCGATGCCTCACCAAAACAACATTCCAATGGATTGTCGCTTGTCATGTGCCACTGAGCTGCGCCACTTCACCCGCGCAACATTCAAAATGTGGGCAGTGCGCTGGTGGGGCGCTACTTGACTAGCGCAGCCTCACCAGCGAAACATTCTAGTGGATCGTCGCTTGTCATGCACCACTGAGTTGGGCCTCTCCACCAGCGCCTAATGAAAATTTAGGTTGCGCGCTAGTGGTGCGCACCTCACCAGCGCACAAAGCAGGAGCTGGAACGTTTTTTTCAAAATGACCTCACTTTGGCTGAAACTCATATATATATACATATATATATATATATATAACTCTTTGTATTCAGGTCGTGTAAGAGTTCATAACATCATATCTTTTCCTTAGAACATATTTCAGAAGGAAAAATCTTGCAAGAACTCATCTTTAAACACTCAAAGCATTCCCTTGTGCATAAAAACTTCCTCTTGCATCATCTAAGGTCATTTAGAGTGCATCAATGGATAGTTTTTGCATCATCACATATTGTTTGGTAAGTTTCTCGCTATCTTCTTACAAGTTAAGTGTTTTTCTTGCTAAGCCATCTCTTTAATCATTTGTATGCTCTTAGAATATATTCTAGATACAAAATAAAGATTGTTGTGATGACATGATTGTGTGTTGTATTATGATAGCTTCATAGGATTGTTTGATCTATGTTTAGCTAAGTTTTTTGAGCATGTCATTTAGCCCTTGCTATCTCGAATTGCATTAATTGCCATATCATCATCCTAGATAAGCATAAAGGTTTTCTAGCCTTGTTTGTTCTTTGAAAATCATCATATATTCACATAGGTCATTTTATCTCTTCATTGTGAAGTAAGACTTGTGTTGCTTCCGGGATTAGGTAGCTTAAATCACAAGCAAGATGGACTGGATTAGGTAGTGGTGGATTATAAACTGGGATTAGGTTGTAATTTCTTTGCCATTAATGGATTCGAGGTTCTAGAGTGGCGCACTTAACAGCCAGTGGTTTTTCCCATTTGGAGGGTTTATTATTTCCACACTTATTACACTTGTGATATTATTGTGACTAGTTAGGAGTATTTTCGTCTAATTGACCGTTAACAAAAATTGGGTAAATTTTGATTAAAATCTATTCACCCCCCTCTAGATTAATATTAAACACACCATAATATTTGTTTCAGTTGGTATCAGAGCAGATTCCTAGACATACATAGGTGATCCTTGCTCGTTTTGGTGTGTGTTTCATTTTTTGCGTTTGTGTTGATCATTCATGCACTTGCATTCATATCATTCATTCATAAACACAATGAGTTGAAACGGTGGCAACGAGGGAGCTTCTAGCACTAGACCTCCACTTCTCACCGGGTTGAATTATGCCTCTTGGAAAGGCAAGATGGAGTCGTATATTTGCCAATTTTATGATAGGGCATGGATGGCGGTTGAAGATGGTTACACTCCACCCATGATGACTCCTACCGGTGGAGGAGATGATGTACTCAAGCCAAAGGCACAGTGGAATGCACAAGATTTTGAGGCATCAAAGTGGAATAGAAAGGCAGTGCATGCCATCCTATGTGCAATGGATGAGAATCAGTACAAATTGGTTCAAAATACTAGGATAGCTAAGGAGGCTAATGATATCTTAGATGTTGCACATGAGGGAACCGATGTGGTTAAAGAATCGAAGCTTCAAGTTCTCCAAACACAATTTGAATTGCTCAAGATGGATGAGAACGAGTGCTTCAATGACTTTGAAGTGAGGTTGATAGACATTGTGAACCAAAGTCATCAACTTGATGATCCTTATTCGGATAGGAAGATCAATAAGAAGATTATGAGATCTCTACCCGATAGATTTGAGTCCAAAGTAACTGTTTTAGAAGAGAACAATGCTTATAAGGATATGAAGCCGAGTGAAGTGATTGGGAGGCTTCTAGCTTATGAATCTAGGAAATGTACTAACCCCACACCACCGAAAAAGCAAAAGGATATTGCTTTGAAAGCCTCCAATGTTGAGAAGGAGGAAAGTGATGACTCGGATGAGGAAATGGCTTTGCTAATGAGGAAGTTCAATAAATTCTATAAATCAGAGAGGAAAGGTTTCGGATTCAAGCGTCAAGACTTGAAGAAAAAGGCTCCCTTCAAAAAGGTTGAGCCTAAGCAATAAAAGACCGAAAAGAAAGGAGTCCAATGATATGAATGTGGTGGGATAGGTCACTTTGCCCCTGAATGTGCGAATCACAAAGTCATGAAAAAGGGAAAAGTGATGGCCGCCACATGGAGTGAAAGTGATAACTCAAATGAAGGAGATAAGTCTTCGGATGATGAAGAACTCATGGCTAACTTTATAGCCTTTACGTCCTCTCATAGGAGCAAAGATGCTAGTGTAGAAGAAAAGGAGAGTCAAGAGGAAACCTACTCATGTGATGATAGATCTTCATCATAATCCACAAATGGAAATGTGGATAAGATGGATCTCAAGGACTATATGGCTAGGTTTGAGAGTTCAAGGCTAAAGAACAAGAATGAAATTAAGAGATTAAAAGAAGAAAACCTAGAGCTCTCAACTCAAGTGGACAAACTAAATGAAGAGTTGGTGAGAACCATGAAGATTGAAGATCAGCTAAGAAAGGAATTAGACTTATCCAAGAGGAGTGAAGAAGGGTTGAAGAAAGAGCTTGAAGATGCTAGAGGGTTGACGGCCAAGATGAACTCTAGCACTAAAAAACTTGATCACATGTTAAAAGTTGGAAAGAGGCAAGTGACAAGAAGGGGCTCTGGTTTGAAGATGACAAGATGTCCTCCACTCCAAACAAGACCATTTTTGTAAGAAGCATAAATCTCAATAGGTCCTCTTCTAATCAATCGCCTAGGAAGAAACTTGACCTAGAAGAGTGTTCAAGTAGTGCTCAAGTGAAGGCAGCGCCAAGAAGCCTACCTCAAGCTCATCCTACAAGGGCTCTTCAAGTTAACTTCCCTCAACCGAAAGCTCATAAAGGGAAGAAACCTATCATGCAAGCTCAACCAAGGAAGCAATCAAGTCTTGTTCAACAACAAAGAAGGAAAGTTCCTCAACAACAACCAAGGCAACCACAAAGACATGGGAAGGCTCCAATGCATCCTCAAGGTTATGGTATGATTCCTAACTTCATTCCTACTGTAGGGAAAAACGGTTTAGAATCGCAACGAAAGCGTGAGAAAAACAAAATTAGGGTTTGCGTATAAATAAAAAAAATTCCCTTTTATGCAACGAGAACCTTAACCCTAGATTAATTGATGTATATAAAAGTATAGTACCTTTTTCGCATGACGATTGAACAAGTGCTGAATTGATTCCACAAGATCTTCCAATCCAATCACGAACATGAATCACCTAGGAGTGTGGGCTCCCTTTCTTTAAATTGTATTCCTGAGGATGGAGACAAAGCAAATATCTTTTCTTTGTTAGTTACAAATATCCTCCAAGAGAAAAATTCAAGAACGTCCGGTAACTTGTGACTTATCAATCAATTTGATTGTAACTCGCATGAACCTTGATTCAATGTTATACACAAAACCCTTTTGATATAAAGGATATTAGTATACTATCGAATACAAAAACGTTCCCCTTTTTTCTCTACTTAGCCGAATTCACACACTATTGCTTACAGATGATTGAATTTTGTCTAGAGTAAAATCAGATTTTTCTCCCTCAAAATTCCTATGATGGACGAAATTCACCTCTAATTGCCTTGGGGCTAGCCGAATTCATCATGCTCATATATATAGGCTCATAAATCCTTTCCTAAGAAGGATTCACTTGGTTGGCAAGAATCCTTTCATTAGGTGGATTTATTTGGTAGTTAGAATCCTTATCTAAAAGGAAATCTATCCTATCCTATATTCATATGTCATGACCGAATTTCCCCTCTTTGATGTAGATTAGGAGAGTTTATCTTTCCTAAGAAGGATTACTTGATGGACAAGAATCCTATCCTTAGGTAGATTAACTTTGTGGTTATGAATCCTTTTCAAATAAGAATTCTACCACTAAGACTTGGTGACCAAGAATCCTTTTCCAAAAAGAATTCTTTCCTACACCAAGACTCCTAATCCAACTCAATAGTGTATTTGTAACCATATTAAAGACTTCCTAATTTGATTAGATAAATAACTCCTTTTATATATCTACTCATCAAATATAGTCTTTAACATTAACTATACTACCAACAATAATATAGTTTTAGGAGACCATCTCCTAATAGGAAAAGATTTTGACTTTTAATTAAATAATTAATTAATCAATAAATTAATTAATTTCCATTTATTTAAATATTAATAAAATAAAAATAATATATTTAAGCTATTCACCATAGCCTTTGCCGCCCATACCTAGTATAAAGGCCATTTATTATTTTTCTCATTTTATTAAATCCATTGGACCTTAATAAAAAGTCCACATGTGAACTAGACCTATTCTTACAAAAAGAAACAAGTTCACATGCCTTATTACAATTCTAGATGGACCCCTATTGGTCTGGTAGAATATATTAAGTGATCCATGCAAGTTCGTGTGGATTGGAGATCTTGGCAGGCTATCTAAATTTAAGCTCCAATAGACATAACCCAATCAAAATCAACAAATGATTCACTTAGGTTCGATCTAATTAATTTTAGTTCATTCCACTAAAGAACTAAAATTGAACTCTTAAATAAAGATATAATAAGTTGATGTTACTCATTCGTACCCTAGACAACCTTATTGGAGAAAGTGTATCCTCGTGAAAAATACCAGAAATCGCCTATAGCTCTCCAAGTTATCATATTTACTCATATGACCACATTTTGAACTTGGATATTTTGACTTGTCCAGAAGCCAAGTTTCAATAGACACTATTGAAAACTTAACGTTAAGATATAATATCCAATACCTCAAAACATCCATATGATGGTATTCTAATCTCATTCAATAAATGGAGCCTTGATGTCCATATCTATAAATGAAGTCCTCTATCGATTAACAAATGAATACCACCAAACTATCATGGATAGACTATGCTATATAATCGTACTCATTGATAGCTCAAATGATAACACTTGCACCCATAAGTCCATCATTTATCTCAGGATTAAGATAGACTCTCCGATTGTCTTCAAATGAAAACTTTTATCCATAACCGGTTCTAGATAAAGTATTTCATTTTAATCCTATTCAATTCACCCAGTGCACTAGATTCTTTTGCCCAAAGACACCACATTTTGATGATTTGAGACTCATCATAACACATTTGATCCCACTCAAATGCTAGCAAAAGAATCTACAACTTTGACAAAATAAAGGCGCCCAACCTTCTATCTTAAGTTGTGAATATTATTCAAGACTAACTAAAGAATTGTGTCTACCTCATACATATCTAGATGTATGAACAATTCTTCTTTTCTCATAGTCTTTTGACCTTATGATTATTAACTTTTGACAATTATAATAATTAAACTATAAATGTTATAAGATTTGTGAAATTAGAAATCACTTTATTCATATGAAAAGAATGTTAATTACAATATTATACTCTTGCTATCGAGCATAATCCTAACAATCTCCCACTTGCTCTATAGCAAATGTGTCATATCTCTCATCCCCATGTTCTCTAGATGCCCATCAAAACTCTTTTGAGGAAGAGTCTTTGTTAAGTGATCCGCTAGATTTTCTTCTGACGCGATCTTGGTAATCGTCACGTCACCCCTATGCACAATTTCTATTAGAAGGTGATACTTTCTTTCAATGTGTTTCCCTCTCTTATGACTTCTTGGTTCTCTCAAATTAGCCACTGCTCCACTATTGTCACAATAGATAGTGATCTGCTTATTCGCTTCGGGAACCACTTCCAAGTCAATCAAGAATTGGCGGAGCCAGACAACCTCTTTAGCAGCCTCGCATGCGGCAACATACTCGGCTTCCATGGTGGTATCAGCAATACAAGAGTGCTTGATACTCATTCATATGATTGCCCATCCTCCAATGGTAAACGCAAATCCCGATGTCGATCTCCTGGAGTCAGAATCTGACTGAAAATCGGAATCTGTATACACAACGGGAATTAAATCCCCTCCAAAGTATACAAGCATATAATCTCTCCTTCTCCTAAGATACTTGAAAATATGCTTGACTGCCGTCCAGTGATCAGGACCAGGTTTCGATTGAAACCTGCTAACTATGCCTACAGCAAAACAAATATCTGGTCTAGTGCAGAGAATTGCATACATAAGACTTCCAACTGTCGATGCATATGGAACCCTACTCATGAATTGCTCTTTATGCTCATTCTTAGGAACTTGTTCCTTAGAAAGTTTGATTCCATGCCTGAAAGGTAACATACCTTTCTTGGAATCTTGCATGGAAAACCTAGACAAGATTTTATCTATGTATAAAGCTTGGGATAATGCAATCGTTTTATTCTTTCTATCCCTTATGACTTGGAGAAGCAAGTTTACAAAGAATATAACTTGCTTCTTCCAAGTCCTTCATATCAAATTGTTTTGCTAACCATTCTTTTATTTATGTCAATACACCTACATCGTTTCCAATGAGTAGTATATCATCAACGTAAAGAACTAGGAAAACCAACTTATCGCCTTTAATCCTTTTGTATACACAAGGTTCATCAAGGTTTTGAATAAATCCAAAACCTTTAACGCCTTGATCGAACCTTATGTTCCAGGATCTGGATGCTTGGTTCAATCCATATATGGATCTTTGCAACTTGCATACCCTTTCCTCTTGGCCCTTTTCAATGAATCCTTCTGGTTGCATCATGTAGATGCTTTCGTCAAGACTTCCATTAAGGAAAGCTGTCTTGACGTCCATTTGCCAAATCTCTAGATCTAGAGATGCCGCAATGGATAAGGGTATCCTAATGGATTTAAGCATGGCCACAGGAGAAAAGGTTTCCATATAATCGATACCTTTCTTCTGTGTATAACCTTTAGCTACCAATCTAGCCTTAAAGGTTTCCACCTTTCCATCCATTCCTCTTTTCCTCTTGTATACCCACTTGCACCCGATTTGTTTTATCCCTTTAGGCAAGTCTACAAGAGACCAGACTTTATTTTTAAACATAGATTCAATTTCTGATTGCATTACCTTTTGCCAATGGCGACAATCAACATCTTCCATTGCTTCCTTATACGTATAGGGATCATCATCGTCTGAATGATTCTCTATAGATTCTCCTAGACCGATGTATCTCTCGGGTTGTCTAACAACCCTCCCACTACGACGAGGTATGGTAGATTGTTGATCTTGTGTTGGTACGGGACTTACAATTGGGCTTGGTTACGAAACCTCTTGTGGAATTGTATCTCTTAAAAGCTCATTTAGGACAATTCTACTTTTAGGCACACAATTATTCATATAGTCCTCTTCTAGAAATTTTGTATTTGTCAAAAAAAATACTTTAAGATCTGAAGGACTATAAAAATAATATCCTTTTTTTCCTTTTGGATACCCTACAAATATACATGTTTCTGAACGGGACTTCATCTTTTATGTCTTTCCTTTTAACACGTGCGCAGGACATCCAAATATCCTTAAGTGTTGTAAACTAGGCTTTCGCCCAGTCCACAACTCATGCGGTGTTTTAGGAACCGACTTAGATGGTACATCGTTTAGAATATACATGGCAGTTTGTAAAGCATATCCCCAAAAAGAACTATGGAGCGTTGAATAACTCAACATAGACCTAACCATATCCAAAAGAGTTCTATTTCTCCTTTCTGCCACCCCATTTTGTTGAGGTGTGTCTGGTGCAAAAAACTGAGAAATTATTCCATTATCAATAAGATATTGTTGAAACTCACCAGATAGATATTCTCCACCACGATCGGACCTCAAGATTTTTATGTGTTTCTCAAGCTGATTTTCTACTTCAGCTTTAAATGCTTTGAACATATCAAAAGCATCTGACTTATGTCTCATGAGATACACATAGCCAAATCTTGAGTGATCATCTGTGAAAGTGATGAAGTACTCATATCCACCTCTTGCTTGAATGCTCATAGGTCCACACACATCAGTGTGTATCAATCCTAAACATTCAATGGCTCTTGCGCCTTTGGTCGTAAACGACCTTTTGGTCATTTTACCTTCCAAATAAGATTCACAAGTTGGTAGATCATCAACCTTTAAGTCACTTAGAGGTCTGTCACATACCAATCTTTTAATCCTATTAAGGTTTATATAACCTAGGCACAAATGCCATATGTAGGTTTCATCTTTTGATAATTTTACTCTTTTATGATTTGGTTCTGTTGATTCTGTGTCTAACAAGTGAGAGATATTTCTATGCAAATAGAATAAACCGTTTTTCCAATGTACCTTTACAAATAATTTTGTCATTCTTACTAATAATAAAATTTTTATTGAAAGTAACCGAATAACCAAATTTATTTAAACAAGAAACCGAAATTAAATTTCTCTTGAATTGAGGTACATAGTAAACGTCTATTAAATCTAAATACCTATAAGAATCTAAACTAATTATAATATCTCCCACAGCACTAGCAGACACCAACGCTCCATTGCCTAATCGCAAGTTGAATTCGTTCTTATTAAGCCTTCTCCTTTCCTTGAACCCTGTAAGGAAAAACAAACATAATTAGTGGCTTCGGAGTCTATGATCCATGAATCCATAGAATCCGCCAACAAACATGTTTCAAGATAATTAATATTAGCTTCTTCTTTTCCTTGAGACTTTGGGCAATTTCTTTTCCAATGTCCCTTTTCACCACAAAGGAAACACTTTCCTTTGATTTTGGTTACTTTCTTTGTCTCCTTCTTTGTAGGTCCTAGTTGCTTTTTCTTCTGTTGTTTCTTGACCTTCTTACGGGTTTTAACAGTATCAACTTTACCTACATTATGAATCTCTTGACCCTTGCCTTTCACAAGGATTTTTTCCGCTCTTTGAACATCTTGCATCAGGCCTTGCAAGGTGTAGTCCAACTAGAATTGATCAAAGGAATCCGACAGTGAGTTGACAATCTTGTCAATTTTGGTCTCACCATCTATCTCAGCACCATTCAGTTCAGTAATGTTGAGATGTGCTATGACTTTCATCATGTGATCTTTCACAGCCTGTCTGGGTTTCATCCTAAGATTCATAAAAGCAGTCACTGTCTCTCTCGTAGTCGTCCTAGACCTCATAGCAAACATCTCCTCTAGAGACATCATTATATCGGCAGCAGTCTCCATTCCTTCATGTTGCTATTGCAACACGTCGGAGATGGTGGCCATAATGTAACATTTAGCCATCTCATCAGAAGACTCTCACTGCTGATACTCATCTCTTTGCTCCTGGGTAGATTCATTAGTAGGAGTAGGTGGTTTAGGAGTGCACAGAACAAACTTTTGCTTTTCAGATTGCAATAGTAGCCCAATTTTCCTTTTCCACGTGACATAATTATCACCAGTTAAAGTATTAACTTTAAGGATGTTGATTAGGGATGGGGTCATGATTTTAGAACAATAACAAAAATTATATATAAGTAAATAATCATGATTAAGCACTTTTGAATATTTATCTTGAATTAAATAAAATAATTCAATCGTAACAATTCAACGGTGATCCAACACCAATAAATGTCAAGCCTCCTTTGGGAGTTCGCAATATTTACTAGTTGGACTAGGTCCCACCTAATTGTTAACATAACAACAAATGTTTTATTTTTAGCCTTGTGATTTTATTAACAAGAACTCTTGGGAGGATATTAATAAACTCACATTGAGTGTGTTACCAAGTTATCGAACTTCAATATAATCCCTCACGAATATCTCTCCTTTGGGAGTAGATATCGTTTGGGCTAATTGTCTAGTCTATCATTGTAAGGAAGTATCTTGCTAAATTCCATTCATGAATACCTCTTGAGAGGTTATTCACGAAACATAAAGCTCAACTAAACTTGGAGGCCGTAGGTGTTCCAAAACACTTTCTCCCACTCAATTGTTTAAGGTATGTGATCGAATTCCAAAGAATGATTTACCAAGTTATCTAGATGCCAATTTAGATACTTAAACCATTCAATACATGTTCATACCAAAAGAGATATATGAGTGGCACTCCTATTCTATATGAAATGTTATCAAACAATGACAAACATTGCAATATTTACAAAAATATAAATAGCTACAATTTTGGTCCATCCTAGAAAAACAAGTAAATTACAAATGTCTTGGAATACAAGAACTCCTTTCTTGGCGAACAAGTCTTCACGTGACCTTCGTCGTTCGGACTCCCTCGGCTACCTCCCATGGGCGTGCGCACCTCTTGCCCTTACCCATGGGCGTGCACATGTCACAAGCCCAAAAAGAGCTGCCATGCGCAGCCCATGGCTACAACAAGGGTTGCCGTGCGCAGCCCATGCCACAACAAACGTGGATGCACGCTCTTCGCACGCACGTTCGTTGTTACGGCTCGCATGGTCCCAAACTTGTTCCGGTTACTCCTAATTCTTCAAACATTTGAGTCTTCAAAATTTGAATGTATTACAGAAGAATTTACATAACAAAATACTGCAGTTTTTTTTTATTATTAAAATTACAACAACAAAATAAAAAAAAACTTAGCAACTACCAAGAAGGAAATTATGGCGATAATAGACCACCCTTCTTGTTACAATCCCTAAACAAAATTACATTGAAATTCTAGGACCAAAATTGAGCAATAACAATCCACATATAAAACATATATATATCCATACATTCCAATGTAAATATATATTCGAATACCTAGAGTGCTATCTCTTTCTAAAACATTCATATATACAATAAAAGAAAAAGATTCACGAACATATACATCAATTAATTAAGGGTATAACCAGGCTCTGATACCAATTGTAGGGAAAAACGGTTTAGAAACGCAACGGAAGCGTGAGAAAAACAAAATTAGGGTTTGATGTAAAGGATATTAGTATACTATCGAATACAAAAATGGTTCTCTTTTTTTCTCTACTTGGCCGAATTCACACACTATTGCTTAGAGATTATTGAATTTTGTCTAGAGCAAAATCATATTTTTCTCCCTCAAAATTCCTATGATGGCCGAAACTTTCTCTTAAAAAAATAAGCTTGGCTGAAGTTCACCTCTAATTGCCTTAAGGCTGGCCGAATTCATCATGCTCATATATATAGGCTCATAAATCCTTTCCTAAGAAGGATTCACTTGGTTGGCAAGAATCCTTTCATTAGGTGGATTTATTTGGTAGTTAGAATCCTTATCTAAAAGGAAATCTATCCTATCCTATATTCATATGTCATGACCGAATTTCCCCTCTTTGATGTAGATTAGGAGAGTTTATCTTTCCTAAGAAGGATTACTTGATGGACAAGAATCCTATCCTTAGGTAGATTAACTTGGTGGTTATGAATCCTTTTCAAATAAGAATTCTACCACTAAGTAGTTTTACTTGGTGACCAAGAATCCTTTTCCAAAAAGAATTATTTCCTACACCAAGACTCCTAATCCAACTCAATAGTGTATTTATAACCATATTAAGGACTTCCTAATTTGATTAGATAAATAACTCCTTTTATATATCTACTCATCAAATATAGTCTTTAACATTAACTATACTACCAACAATAGTATAGTTTTAGGAGACCATCTCCTAATACAATTTTTTTTTGACTTTTAATTAAATAATTAATTAATCAACAAATTAATTAATTTTCATTTAATTAAATATTAATAAAATAAAAATAATATATTTAAGCTATTCACCATAGCCTTTGCCACCCAGACCTAGTGTAAAGGCCATATATTATTTTTCTCATTTTATTAAGTCCATTGGACCTTAATAAAATGTCCACATGTGAACTATACCTATTCTTACAAAAAGAAACAAGTTCACATGCCTTATTACAATTCTAGATGGACCCCTATTGGTCCGGTAGAATATATTACGTGATCCATGCAAGTTCGTGTGGATTGGGGATCTTGGCGGGCTATCTAAATTTAAGCTCTAATAGACATAACTTAATCACAATCAACAAATGATTCACTTAGGTCCGATCTATTTAATTTTAGTTTATTCAACTAAAGAACTAAAATTGAACTCTTAAATAAAGATAGAATAAGTTAATGTTACTCATTCGTACCCTAGACAACCTTATTGGAGAAAGTGTATCCTCGTGAAGAATACCAGTAATCGCCAAGAGCTCATAGACCGCCTATAGCTCTCCAAGTTACCATATTTACTCATATGACCACATTTTGAACTTGGATATTTTGACTTGTCCAGAAGCCATGTTTCAATAGAAACTATTGAAAACTTAACATTAAGATTTAATATACAATACCTCAAAACATCCATATGATGGTATTCTACTCTCATTCAATAAATGGAGCCACGATGTCCATATCTATAAATGAAGTCCTCTATCAATTAACAAATGAATACCATCAAACTATCGAGGATAGACTATGCTATATAATCGTACTCATTGATAGCTCAAATGATAACACTTGCAACCATAAGTCCATCATTTATCTCAGGATTAAGATAGACTCTCCGATTGTCTTTAAATGAAAACTTTTATCCATTGACAGTTCTAGATAAAGTATTTCATTTTGATCCTATTCAATTCACCCAGTGCACTAGATTCTTTTGCCCAAAGACACCACACTTTGATGATTTTAGACTCATCATAACACATTTGATCCCACTCAAATGCTAGCAAAATAATCTACAACTTTGACAAGATAAAGACTCCCAACCTTCTATCTTAAGTTGTGAATATTATTCAGGACTAACTAAAGAATCATGTCTACCTTATACATATCTAGATGTATGAACAATTCTTCTTTTCTCATAGTCTTTTGACCTTATGATTATTAACTTTTGACAATTATAATAATTAAACTATAAATGTTATAAGATTTGTTAAACTAGAAATCACTTTATTCATATGAAAAGATTGTTAATTACAATTTTACACTTTTGCTATCGAGCATAATCCTAACACCTACATGTCATTTTTGTGGTATTGATGGTCATATTAGACCAAATTGCTTTAGATATATTAGATTGTGTAGAATTGAAAGCATGATAGAGAAGAAAAAGGCTAAAGCCGTGATGCATGTCACTAGGAAAAATGGAACATTTTTGCATGATCCTAGGACATTTAGAGCCCATGTACCATAGACCTCTAGGAAGGAAAATGTTTCACCTTGGTGGATTAGAAGAGATGAACACTTTTGCCATGTTGCACAAATTGCCTTGAAAGCTCATTCTTCTAATTTTTGGTATTTGGATAGTGGGTGCTCTAGACACATGACTGGAGATAAAAGTTTCCCTTGTGATGGAGGAAGGGGGAAATGTCACCTTTAGTGATGGATCCAAAAAGAAAGTTAAAGGAAAGGGAACTATTTCCATTCCCAGATTATCCTCCTTGTCCAATGCTTTGTATGTTGATGGTCTAAAAGCAAATTTGATAAGCATTTCACATCTTAGTGATAAAGGACTTTCCGTCTTGTTTAGGAAAAATGATTGCTCTATCCTATTACCAAATGGACAAACCTTGTTAAAAGGTATGCGATCTAGCGACAATTGTTATTATCTTGAAGCTAGAGTTGTCTCTTGCAATGTATCCAAGGATGAACAAATTGAGTTATGGCACGAAAGACTTGGTCACATGAACTATCGAGATTTACAAATCTTAGATAGGTTCAATGTTGAGTGAGGTCTTCCCAAGCTTGGGAAAAAGGCAAATGGTGTTTGTAGACCTTGCCAACAAGGGAAGCAAACCAAAAGCATGCGCAAAAAAAGGAAGTATTTATCCACCAAGGAACCTCTAGAGCTTCTCCACATGGATCTTATGGGTCCCATGCAAACCGAGAGTTTAGGTGGAAAGAGATACATTTTTGTGTGTGTAGATGACTTCTCTAAGTACACTTGGACTTATTTTCTTATAGAAAAATCTGAAACCTTTGACAAGTTTAAAATGCTTTGTTCCAAAATTCAAAATGAAATGAACTCCAAGATTAAAAGCATTAAACGGATTAGGAGTGACCATGGGAAGGAGTTTGAGAATGCCCATTTTTAAAACTACTGTAATAATCTAGGCATTTCTCATGAGTACTTGAGCATGTAGGTACTAATGATCAACTAGCGGATCTATTTACTAAACCCTTAGAAGCTACTCGATTCAAAATTTTTAGTAGATCTATTGGGATTTGTGTCATGAAGTGGTGAGTTTTTATTTTGACCCCATATAGGGAACTCAAGCAAAGAGAGCTATTGTATATTTGTTGCATGCAAAAAAATTTGGAAATGTTTATGCGCTTTTATTGATTGCTTGAGTAGCTTGGTTGCACTTATACTATATTATATTGTATTTTCTTCAATAAGTGTGAACTTTGCTTTGATTACAATCCATGTCATATTTATGTTCAAACATGTATTTTTGGACTAGAAGATCTACATAGGAAGTACATGTTGAATGACCTATAGTTATCTCCATGACATGATGATTCATATAAAGACATGCTAATGAAAAATAATAAAGCATGATTTACTGATTGCAATTGTTGAATGCAAAACATTGTGTGACAAAGCTAGTGAAACTAAAATGTTTCATCAATGTCTCTCTTTCTTTACTAGTTGAACATGGCTACTATCATACGAGTATCCTACCCGGAAAAATCAAATAGGATGCAAAGTCGCTCATGCCATGTTTCGCTTATAAAGTTGGATATAGTGCTATTAAAACTTGATATCTATAAAAACTCTATATCCTTTCTTCTCTCATGACAAATGGTGAAATTGGTTTGAATTCTATTGGAAACCTTTGTCATTTGCTTTGCCAAATACCATTGTTTTTGGACTTAAATACAACATGTCTTGTATGCAAAGCATTCTTAATTCAAACATTTTCTTCAAATAAATCTCCTTGTTTCTCTCCTATTAATTGAGTTGCATAAATGTGGGTTATTGATTATGCAAGTATCTTGTATGCTCCTTTCTCTCTTTGCCTTGTGTGACCCGGTTGAGGACTCCTCCTTTGCCTATATCATGACAAAAAGGGGGAGTAGCATGTATGGTTTAAGGGGGAACTTGGTAAGGGGGAACATGGTAAGGGGGAGTTGTACTTGCTGGGGAGATTACATTTAGGGGGAGTAACCCTTTGAGGGGGAGCATTGCATGATGTGGAGCATTGCATGATGTTGTACTAATATTTTTAAATGCAAATGCTTTTGTTTTATATTCACTTGATCATCTCACATACACTTGGTTTGGAAAGTGTACTTGTTGTTTGTTTTGTGTGTAGGGTTGATAGTTCTACAAGAGATTGAAGATTTGAAGTTTTTTTTATATCTCTTTGTAATGTAGAATATCTTCCCGATGTTTTATTTTGTTTTGTGGGGATCAATGTGAGTGGTGGTTTTGTCACGAAATAGCCAAATGGGGAGATTGTAAAGTCCTCATTTATTGATTGGCTTATTTCGTGAACAAACCACATTTTTGGGGTTTTATGTAAGGGTATCTTAGGCACTCAAGACCTCAAGAGAAGAAGCACCAAAGGTAAAATTCTTGTGCTTACTTGCTTTGAAAAGATAGTTGCACACACTCACAAATTCATGCATAACTCTTATTCATATATGTTGTTTGTTTATACTTATGTGCATTTTTGTTTAAATACTCTTCTTGATTTATTTTGCATCTTGTGATTAAAGTACCACATCATGATAGGCATTAGTATAGGATGTATCTTCATCACTCTAGGACTTGTTGAAAATGTGTGTTTGAGTGTTGAAAAAATGGGCAGTGCACTAGTGGTGCGCTACTCTACTAGCGTATCCTCACCAACGCAACAATCCAATGGATTGTCACTTGTCATGCGCCACTGGGTTGTGCAATTTCACCCGTGCAACATTGAAAAAGTGGGCAGTGCTCTCTGGTAGTGTGTTATTCACTAGCGCATCCTCACCAGTGCAACATTCCAGTGGTTTGTCAATTGTCATGCGCCACTGAGCTACGCAACTCCACCAGTGCCTAGTGAAAATTTAGGCTTTGCGCTAGTGGTGCGCTACTCGACTAGCGCAGCCATTTTATCTCTTCATTGAGAAGTAAGACTTGTGTTTCTTCCGGGATTAGGTAGCTTAAATCACAAGCAAGATGGACTAGGTTCACTTATACCGGGATTAGGTAGTGGTGGTGGATTATAAACCGAGATTAGGTTGTAATTCCTTTGCCATTAGTGGATTCGAGGTTCGAGTGTGGCACACTTAACAGCCTGGAGTTTTTCCCATTTGGAGGGTTTCCATAGTATATCTCAAGTGTCTTTATTATTTCCGCATTTATTACACTTGTGATATTATTGTGACTAGTTAGGGGTATTTTCGTCTAATTGACCAGTAACGAAAATTGGGTAAAATTTGATTAAAATCTATTCACCCACATCTAGATTAATATTAAACACACCATAATATTTGTTTCAGAGTAGATCTGCAAGGGTATGATCTAACACTCCTTCTATGTTTTTGTATATTGTATATGGTTTACACATTGCATAAAAAAATTTAAAACCATGTTTCCGCTGCACAACGTAATTCCGAGTTCCTACAATATATACATTAATAAAAATATCAAGTACTAAATTGTAACATATCATGTACACAATAAATAATTTACAAAATAAAGATATATATAACTATGATCAAATGAGTTGTTTGCTTATCACACTTTTACAAATCTTGTTATCCAAAGATATCTAGAAGAAATGATTCAAACAAGATTCATACAAACACATATACAAATATAAAGAGATAGAGAGAGACATTTGACACATGATTTTTACGTGGTAAAACTTTCAAAGATGAAACATCCACAGGAAGAATCAACAACCACCTGAAACCGTAATCCACTATGACAAATAAAAGATACACACTCAAAGAAGTGACCAACCTTATGATACACTCTCTAAGCTATCAACTTCTATTCTACCATCGGGGCCTAGTAAATCACTTTGCCTACTTCCTATCCAAGATGTGACTATCACACCTCTAGGAAGCAACTTCCTATCCAAGACGCTCACACCTCTAGGAAGATTCCATTCATGACTATCAGGAGCTTCCCGATCCTAGTCAAAACTTCTTGTTTAGCTATCAGGATCCTTCCAATCCTAGCTAAGACTTCCTTGCTTGATTATTCGGATCCTTCCGATCCTAATCAAGACTTCTTACTTAGTTATCTGGATCTTCTCGATCCTAGGCAAGACTTCATGCCTTTTACAAGGACTTTCTAAGTGTGATCATGAATGTGCATCCTCTCGATCCTAGCCAAGACTTCATGCCTTTTACACGAACTTTTTAAGTGTGATCATGAATGCAAAGCGCAAATAAGCACGCAACATAGAACATGATGATCAACATATTCTATAGAAACTAGAAATAAACAATGAGCATACAATATATGATTTTATAGATTGCAATCATTCAAATGACGGAGATATATATGAAATGTATGGATTAAGTGCACTTCATGAGAAACTAGACAATTCTATATATGTTCAACTAAAAAGACCTAGCACATGTAAAGACTATTTATCATAAAAAAAATCAATCAATTGAAGGAAAAATAGTACTAGATGATAGCTAGCACAATACAAATCACAAGCATGTGAAAACATAGGTTTTAAGAAAACCTAACTCAACATACATGTTTCTAATAAAGCTCATCCAGCAAAAAAAGAGTCTTTAAATCTAATCAATGTTTACACATATAGATGAAGAAACCCATGGTAATTGAAAGCTTTGAAGATCAAAACTCAAAAGATGAATCAATACCTTAAGAAAAAATGCAGTTTTGGATTTTGGTGAAGAGCCACCTGAAATCTTGAATAAATGTCTTCAAACACTCTTGCGGATGATAAAGGACTCTCCTACAAAAATTCTCCAACTTGAATCACTTGAATCGGACTCCGAATAGAAAAGTTATGGTGTTTGAAAGTTGTAAAAATAGAAAGCAAATTTCTACACTTGTGTTTATCAAATTTTCTTCTTCAATGAAAAATAGTAGGGCAAGTGGTATTTAAAAGAGAGAGATAAGAGAAAAACAAAACAATCAATGGAGGTCTTCCACCTCAGCCTCCGGTGGAGGCACGTGGCCTCCACGGGGGCAAAGGGCATCTCTTCCCTTGGAGGCTACGTGGCTCCACAGGGAAGGGGTGCAAATGGCAACTTTGTCATTCCTCCTCTCCCTTGTACAACTCGGGTTCTTTGACCGTATTTCAACCTCCAAACTTCGATTTCGAATCCATTTTCAGATTACGTACTGGGACTCCACGCACATGGACAACTATGAAACTTTGACCAAAAGATAAGAATTCAACTCGATACACGAAGACGAAGACGAAGACAATAGTAAGTGACCAAAAAGTCAGAACTTGAAACTAATGAATGAGTAACCAAAAAAACTGGAACTCAAAGAGGAATAATATGAGAACAAATTCAAGTTTGAAGTCCAAAAAGCATAAACAAACAAACACATGAACACACAAGAATGTCATTTCCTATATATAATTCTTGAAAAAGCAATTTACAAAATTTGTCAATTTAAGTCTAATGCATGAGCATTCAATATCAAGTGTGTAAATGTGTTATACCAATTTATCACAATGATGTAGGGACATAAATGTATGCAATGTGTGTGTGCACGCTTAAGCCTTGTAAGAGGGATAAGGTCTTAATATACCTTTGTTAAGCAATGGATATTTCTCTTGAAAACTTCTCTTTGCTTGACATGTTGTCCAACTTTTTTGAAGTTTGATAAACCGTGAGTTCTAGACAACTAATCAATACAAATGAAATGTTTTTTTATATGGAATTATGCCAACAAGAATCAAGAACCTATCACTCATTAAAATCTACCTATAATTTTTTTAATAACTTTTCAAGTAATATAACTAATTTCCCCAATTTTCTTAAATATGAAAGCATCGAAAAAATGAACGAAATATGAGAAAATTAAAGAAAAATAGTTCTAATGCTTGAAAAATTATCAAATTTTATTTATATGTATATTTCAATGATCTTATCTTCCACTAAAAAATTCAGATCAAAATTTATAAAAATCAATATCATCTTATCAATGTCCTTACTAAAATTAAAATAATAATCTTTTATAATAGATTTATTGCTGCTTAATAATTAGTTCACGTATGCACATTTATTTCCAACGTCATTACCATTTATAGTCGGTACTGGTTCAGACTCCCAAACCAGACTCCCAAACCAAAAGGATTTTATTAATCTGGGTTCGTTACAGCACAATTTTTTTCTCTCAAGTTTGAGAATTCATTTCCATAGATCGGAAGGGAAGAGAAAGCTAAAGAAATGTATTTTTCTATTTTATACTACAAGTCATAGAAGTCAGATCACGCAGACGCAAGAGCTAGAGTCTGCTCAGTCTGAATCTAACCTACAATAAATGGATTGTCGAGAAGAACCATTTCATGAGACAAGTTCAGTCTACTGCGTCTACTAGTCCCATCATCGTCGGCTAGTCACATAGCGTGGAAAAAGAACCTAGTATAGGCTTAGTAGCTACTAGCTAGCATTGGTGGAAAGGGAACGTCTACCATACGCAGTAAAATGGGGAGGTATCATACCATGCTATCCATCAATTAATTATAACCATCGGATGAAGGAAAAGATTAATCGAACGGTTGAAAAAACTGATATATTAAAATACTATTAAAATAAGCAACTCATATAACCGGTTGCCATAAAGAAATGCATATATTTCAATCTCTCTACTCTATCTCACGACCTAACCCAATTTCCAATTCTCTTTCACTCTCTCAATCTCTCCTCTGTCATCCCAAAATTTTTTAGGGTTCTTGCTATTTTGTCTAAAATCAACGTAAAGGTTGCAATAGAATAGTCTGAAGTTACGAATCTTGTCTGGCCAACAATTGACAGGTTAGTAGACGATTTTTAGTGTTGTATTTTGAACCGTAATTTTTATTTTTGGGATAATTAGGTATATGATTTTGAAGGTATACGGTTTTTGGTGATGAACTGAAGTTCTTTTGTTTTGTTGATTTCCTTGTAATGTCCTTAAATTTAAGTAACTGTGAGAAATTTTTACTCGTTTAGTTTTATTCTTTAATTTTTTCTGAGTTTTTATTTTTCAAGTCTCTTTGAATCAGTTGTAAAAATATGGGTGTTCAGGATTTTTATTTTATTTTATGGCTTTGGATGTTATAAAACCGTTCATTCCATTTTTTTAGAATTAGTTATATGATTTTTAAGATAATACGTTTTTTGGTGATTAATTGAAGCTCTTTTGTTTTGTTGATTTCTTTGCAAGTAAATCTGTGAATTTTTTTCTTGTTTAGTTGTATTCTTTAAATTCTCTTAAGTTTTTACGTTTCAAGTCTCTTTGAATCGGTTGTAAAAAAATTGGGTGTCCATGATTTTATTTTTTGTTTATGGTTTTTTATGTTATAAAACATTCATTCCTTTTTTTTTTTAGAATTAGGTATATGATTTTTAAGGTATACGGTTTTTGTTGATTAATTGAAGCTCTTTTGTTTGGTTGATTTCTTTGTAATGTCCTTAAATTTAAGTAATTCTTGGAATTTTTTCTTGTTTAGTTCTATTCTTTAAATTTTCTGAGTTTTGATTTTTCTGGTATCTTTGAATCAATTGTAAAAATTGGATGTCCATGATTTTTTTTTATGGTTTTGGGTGTTATAAAACCGTTTACTCCATTTGTCTCTCTATTTTCATTGTTGTTGGATTTGATTTTAAGTTTGTTCAATGCATTTATTTTTCTAGTCAGCCATGAAATTTTATTGAGCTTGAGAAATTGATTTTTATATTTGGATGATTTTACTGGATTTTAAGTGAGCATATAAGGGGCCATGATTGGTAGAGGAGTCGTGGTTCGACATGAACATGTAATAAATAGATTTTCTATGTTGAGTTCAATAACACTATAAATTTGTATAAATTTATGTTAAGATATTTACCTTTGATATTGCAATTGGTATATTCTTTAAATACTTTGATAGAAAGAATAATAGTTTGCTCTGTGTTTTTCTATTAATCAAAGTGGCTGAACATAAATTGTGTTAAACCTCTCCACTTACTGAGAAATTGCTAACGTTTGCTTTGTTTCTAATTTATTTTTTTAATTTAAAAATACTTATTATTTCAGCTTTCCCTTTTTTTCATTTAAAAGTTGTACGGGTGTAAATGGTGGAATGAATTTTGCAACCACGAGGTAAGGATTTTCCAACCTCAACAACCAACAATTCTGAGCAGACAAATCATGAAAACGTTTTGGTTGGTGATGTTTGAAACTGTGGCCTTGTTGATTCAGACAATTGCTAAAGTGGTGGAGTGTTCAGTTGACTATACTGAACTTGATACCCCATTGTATTCAAATAACTTTACTAAACTTGATACCCCATGTATTCTAATATACAATGTCTAAGATGGGTGCTAGAAAGGGAGAGGATTTTGTTGAATGGGGGGATTTTGGTTGATTGTTTTGCGGCTGTTTTGATTGTCTGCTGTTTTCAGCTTTTCTGCGCTGTTGTTGTTGGTTTTTTCGTTTCTTTGTTTCTTTTTCGTTTTTGCTCTGCTCCTAGTCATGGCTGGTGTTTTGGTTCTTGTTTTCCTTTCTTTGGGTTTGTGGTGTGTGGGTTGGTTGCTGTCCTTTTGTTTGCTGGGTTCTGGTCTTTTTGGCCCTTAATGTCTATTGTTAAAAAAAAAAATTACTATCACTAAAAGACTTCCATAGTTGTACAATCATGCATCATTTATAATATGTTTTCAAATTTGATGGTAAAGTTACTTATGGTAAAATATCTGCTTGTTGATAGGTTTATTTTTTACTGTAGTACGATTCATATTATGAAATTGAGGTATTTGATGTGCTGATCCGGCATCATCTAACATAGTTGTTGGTAATAGTTCTTTTTCAGGTTTGTTGAGGTATGGAATATATATTCTTTTGATTCATGTGGATAAGTTTCCAAATAAGAGATGGTGTAGAGGTGGTGTTAATCGTGGCACGAATGTAGGAATCAGGTCTGAATACATTTCCATTTCATGGTATGTTTGTTATTGAAGTTTGATTTATTTGTTGTAATGAAATGAAATTATTGTTGGCCAAATGATGATATGGGGTAGAGACCCAATTTAAGTTTGATTTATTTGTAATATAATAAATATTTTGATATGGGAATATGAAATCGAAATAGATTTATAATAAAAGTATATAAAGAACTATTGTATTTTATTTTAATAAATATTAAAACTCTTTAAAAAACAAATAACTTATTATTATTGTTGTTGTTATTATTATTTTGATTATTATTATTCATCCGGTCTTTTGAAACATACTTGGAAAGAATTTAAATGTTTAGGGGGGAAATTGAATAATGAAGAAAAAAACAATGTATATAAGTAACAAATTTTGAAGAAACCATGAAGTTTGTAGAGATAATATTAGATTACAAGGAAAAAATCTATAGATTTATAAGTCATGTTAAATAAGATTATGTAAATATTAGATAGATATTTTGTATTTTTTTTTCTTTGGTGTGTATAAAAATACCGCTACATTACATGTGAATTATAGTTTCAGATAGTCTAAAACCATTCAAATAGTAAAGTAATATAAATATTATCTATAAAATTAATTAGTACATCCATTTTTATAAATATACACATCTAAAATTTAAAAATAGTACCAATAGTTGGCCAGACAAGATTCGTAACTATTGGTATTAGTACATCCATTTCTTTCAATTTATGTTGATGATGATAAATAGTACCTTAATTTATTGAAATGAATATATTTATTTTAATATATTTTATTTATAAATCCTCTTAAATTATTAATATATCTAATTTATATATGAAAAAAATCATATAATTTTTTTAAATAAAATTCTCTTGTAATGACGGTTCAATTTACTTTTAGAAATATCTCGAATATAAGAGTCTTATAAAAGAGATGATGTGGAACGAGATTGTTTAAAGGGTTAAAAGATTTTCGATTTGGAATTCACTTATATAAACAGTTATGTTTAAAAAAAAACTCATTGATATTTATGACTATCTTTTAAAAACAATATTTTGTTTATTGATGGAGTTCATAACTAGACATACAAGAAAGATAATAAATAAATATATTGTATTCTGAATTAGATATTAATCCATTTAACATTGGAATGAGTTTAATCCATTTAAACAGTTATAAAACAAAAGTCAAATACAACTAGGGGATCCAAAAGTAAGAGCTTCTGGGTGTAAGAAAGTAAATCCTCCGGCCAAATGATCATCGTCACTAGAGAGACCCTATTTAGCTATGGGCTACAAAATTAGCTTTCATAGAGACAAACTTTAAACTACAATCGGGTAAACTTTGTATTAGACGGTAGATTTCATCAATAACTATGTCAATTTTAGACTCATGGCGATTTATGTCATTAACAAGATCAATCACAATTGAGGAGTGTTAAAATATAAAAAGTCTATTTGATAATCCCTAGGTTTATAAGCCTTGTAAATTAAGAGCACGTAGAAATTTTTAAAATTTAAATTTTTAGGATGGAGTATCTTTGGAATTAGAAGGTAAAAAGACAATCTCTAGATTTAAAAGTCTTGTAAAATAAGATCATACAAATATTATATATATAGTTTAATACCACACAAATATTAAATGGATACGGATATTGCCACTCATAAACAAAATTGTACAGGATAATACTTGGGTACTGACCGTTCAGTACCCAATATACTGACCCACCAATAGGGTGCTGGCACATGATATTTTTTTCTTTCACTTTTTACATTTATCTCCCTACATTCTTTCAAAATGGGCCATTTGTCAACACCTTATTAGTGGGTCAACATCTTGGGTATTGACTGGTAATGAGTCGGTATCCAAGCATTGTCCATTAGTACACCCATTTTTAAAAGTACACACTTATCTACAAATTAAAAAATAAACATTATAAACATTCATCCTGATATCAATAATACCCCCCTTATTGAAATGAATATATTAATTTTAATACATTTTATTTATAAACCCTTTTAAATTATTAACACATCCAAATTATATATTAAAAAAATCACCAACACCCAACACCAAACTTCATCATCAACAACCTTCAACATAGAAAAAGAAAAAAAAAAACAAAACGATCTGGGTTCATCGTCAATCATCACCATCATGATCGATCGTCATCACCAGAATTTCCATTCATCATTAACCTTCCATCTTCATCATCATCAACAAACTTAAATCCAGAAAAAAAAAAATTAAAGTTGAACCCAAAACCCACCGAACCCAGAACATTCGATTTTTTTTACCATCGAATCATCATCCGCAACAAAAATTCAACCATTCATCATCATCAACACCAACGAACCAGTGCTGATCACTCCATATATAAACCCAGAACATTCAATTTTTTTCATCATCATCAACAGAAATTGAAAAAAATAAAATTGGATCCATCAATTTTGAATTCAAACCACATCACACCGCCACCACACAACCAATTCACCAGCCACACACCACATTTCACCACTCCCTAATGCAGATCTGGGTCCATTAGGGCCACCTCCACATCGCCAAACCACCCACCACGCTTCACCAACCAACAACCTCCCTAGTGCAGATTTGGGTTCATGATGCCACCACCACACCGTTAGATCCAACCTCAGCCGACGACCAAACAAACTCAAACCAAAACATTGTCGTCGGCCTTCCCCTTCTATACCTCCATCAACCACCACCCAAACCATCTCATCCAAATAACCACAACTTAAATTAAGTTGAAGCATTGACCTAAAAAAGATAAGAGATCGAGAAGAGATGGAGAGAAACTGAGAAAGAGATGACGGTTGGGAAGAGAGAGAGGCGATGATACAGAGTGAAGGAGAGAGAAAGAATTAAGTTGTTTTTATTTATTTAATTTATTAATATAAATCATTTAATATATGCATATTATTATATTTAAATTTTTTATTTTATTTTATTTTATTAAATTTATTAATTTAAATGCATTTAATATATATATATATATATATATAATTTTAATTATTTGTAATATTATTTTTATTTTTTTTATATTTTTTATATTATCAACGTTGAATGGTTCCCAGGAACAACTCTAACGTTAGTTACAACAAGAAGGTGGTTTCCAACAATGTCGAAGTTGTTCCCAACGAGAAGTTGCTCTAGGGAGCAACTTTCACGTTATAGATAACGTTAAAGTGGTTTCCAAAAAAAAAGTTGTTCCCCATGTTAACGTTGACTGGTTCCCATGACAACTCTAACGTTCGCTACAACGTAGAAGTGGTTTCCAACAACATCAAAGTTGTTCCCAACGAGAAGTTGATCCCGGGAACAACTTTCAAGTTATAGATAACATTAGACTGGTTTTCAAAAAAAAAAGTTGCTCCTTTTGTTAACGTTGAATGGTTCCCGGGAGCAACACTAACGTTCGTTACAACGTAAAAATGGTTTCCAACAACGTCGAAGTTGTTCCCGTTGTTCCCAACGAGAGGTTGCTCCCGGGAACAACTTTCACGTTATAGATAACGTTAGAGTGGTTTCCAAAAAAAAAGTTGTACCCTTTATTAACGTTGACTGTTCCCGGGAGCAACACTAACGTTAGCTACAACGTAAAAGTGGTTTCCAACAATGCCGAAGTTGTTCCCAACGAGAAGTTTCTCCCAGGAGCAACTTTCACGTTATACATAACGTTAGAGTGGTTTCCAAAATAAAAAGTTGCTCCATTTGTTAACGTTGACTGGTTCCCGATAGCAACTCTAACGTTCGTTACAACGTAAAAATGGTTTCCAACAATGTCGAAGTTGTTCCCAACAAAAAGTTACTCCCGGGAACAACTTTAACGTTATAGATAACGTTAGAGTGATTTCCAAAAAAAAGTTGTTCCCTTTGTTAACGTTGACTGGTTCCTGGTAGCAACTCTAACTTTCGTTAAAATGTAAAAGTTGTTTCCAACAACGTCGAAGTTTTTCCCAATGAAAAGTTACTATCGGGAGAAACTTCACGTTATAAATAACGTTGGAGTGGTTTCCAAAAAAAAACGTTGCTCACTTTGTTAACGTTGACTTGTTCCCGGGAGCAACTCTAATGTTCGTTACAACGTAAAAGTGGTTTCCAACAATGTCGAAGTTGTTCCCAATGAGAAGTTGCTTCCGGGAACAACTTTCACGTTATAGATAACGTTAGAGTGGTTTCCAAAAACAAAAGTTGCTTCCTTTGTTAACATTGACTGGTTCCCGGGAGCAACTCTAATGTTCGTTACAACGTAAAAGTTGTTTTGAAACAACGTCGAAATTGTTCCCAACGAGAAGTTGCTCTCGGGAGCGACTTTCACGTTATAGATAACGTTAAAGTGGTTTCCAAAAAAAAAAATTGCTCCATTTATTAACATAGACTGGTTCCCGGGAATAATTTTAATGTTCGCTATAACGTAAAAGTGGTTTCCAACGAGAAGTTTCTTCCGGAAGCAACTTCCACTTTTTATATAACGTTAGAGTGGTATCCAAAAAAAAAAATTCCTCTAATTGTTAACGTTGACTGGTTCCTAGGAGCAACTCTAACGTTCGTTACAACATAAAAGTTGTTTCCAACGATGTCGAAGTGGTTCCCAACGTGAAGTTGTTCCCCAAGAACAAATTTCACGTTATAGATAACGTTAGAGTTGTTTCCAAAAAAAAAAGTTATTCCCTTTGTTAACGTTGACTGGTTCTCGGGAGCAACTCTAACGTTCGTTATAATGTAAAAGTGGTTTCCAACAACGTCAAAGTGGTTTCCAACAACGTCAAAGTTGTTCCCAACGAGAAGTTGCTCCCGGAAGTAACTTTCACGTTATAGATAACGTTAGAGTGGTTTCCAAAAAAAAAAAGTTTCTCTCATTGTTAACTTGTTCTCGGGATCAACTATAACGTTCGTTACAACGTGAAATTGGTTTCCAAGAACGTCGAAGTTATTCCCAACGAGAAGTTGCACTCGGGAACAACTTCCACGTTATAGATAACGTTAGAGTGGTTTTCAAAAAAAAAAAATTCCTCTAATTGTTAACGTTGACTGGTTCCCGGGAGCAACTCTAACGTTCGTTACAACATAAAAGTGGTTTCCAACGATGTCGAAGTTGTTCCCAACGAGAAGTTGTTCCCAAAGAGAAGTTGTTCCTAAAGAACAAATTTCACGTTATAGATAACGTTAGAGTGGTTTCCAAAAAAAAAAGTTATTCCCTTTGTTAACGTTGACTGGTTCCGGGAGCAACTCTAACTTTCGTTATAATGTAAAAGTGGTTTCCAACTACGTCGAAGTTGTTCCCAACAAGAAATTGCTCCCGGGAGTAACTTTCAAGTTATTGATAACGTTAGAATGGTTTCCAAAAAAAAAAAAGTTGCTCTCATTGTTAACTTGTATCCGGGATCAACTCTAACGTTCGTTACAACGTAAAATTGGTTTCCAAGAACGTCGAAGTTATTCCCAACGAGAAGTTGCTCCCGAGAACAAATTTCACATTATAGATAACGTTAGAGTGGTTTCAAAAAAAAAAAGTTGTTCCCTTTGTTAACGTTGATTGGTTCCCGGGAGCAACTCTAGCGTTCGTTACAACGTAAAAATGGTTTATAACAACGTCGAAGTTGTTCCCAACGAGAAGTTGCTCTCGGGAGCAACTTCACGTTATAGATAACATTATAGTGGTTTCCAAAAAAAAAAATTTGCTACATTTGTTAACGTTGACTTGTCCCTGGGAGCAACTCTAACGTTCGTTACAACGTAAAAGTTGTTTCCAACAACGTAAAATTTGTTTCCAACAACATCGAAGTTGCTCCCAGGAGCAACTTTCACGTTATAGATAACGTTAGAAGGTTTCAAAAAAAAAAAGTTTCTCCCTTTGTTAAAGTTGACTGGTTCCCGGGGGCAACTCTAACGTTCGTTACAACGTAAAAGTGGTTTCCAACAACGTCGAAGTTGTTCCCAACGAAAAGTGGCTCTTAGGAGCAACTTTCACGTTAAAGATCACGTTAAAGTGGTTTCCAAAAAAAAAAATTGCTCCTTTTATTAACGTTGACTGGTTACCGGGAGCAATTTTAACGTTCGTTACAACGTAAAAGTTGTTTCCAACAACGTAAAAGTTGTTTCCAACAACGTAAAAGTTGTTTCCAACAACGTTAAAGTTGTTCCCAACGAGAAGTTGCTCCCGAAAGTAACTTTCACGATATAGATAACGTTAGGGTGTTTTCCAAAAAAAAAATTGCTCCCTTTGTTAACGTTGACCGGTTCTCGAGAGCAACTCTAACGTTCGTTACAACGTACGAGAAGTTTCTCCGGGAAACAAATTTCACATTATAGATAACGTTAGAATGTTTTCAAAAAAAAAGTTGTTACCTTTGTTAACGTTGACTGGTACCCGGATGCAACTCTAACGTTCTTTACAATGTAAAAGTGGTTTCTAACAACGTCGAAGTTGCTCTCGAAATCAAATTCACGTTATAGTGGTTTCCAAAAAAAAAATTGCTACATTTGTTAACGTTGACTGGTTCCTTGGAGCAAATCTAACATTCGTTACAACGTAAAAATGGTTTCAAACAACGTCGAAGTTGTTCCCAATGATAAGTTGCACCCAGGAGCAACTTTCATGTTTTAGATAACGTTAGAATGGTTTCAAAAAAAAAAAAGTTGCTCCCTTTGTTAAAGTTCACTTGTTCCCGGGAGCAACTCTAACGTTCGTTACAACGTAAAAGTGGTTTCTAACAACGTTAAAGTTGTTCCCAACGAGAAGTTGCTTCCGGGAGGAACTTTCAAGTTATAGATAACTTTAAAGTGGTTTTCAAAAAAAAAAATTGCTTCCTTTATTAACGTTGACTGGTTCCCGGGAGCAATTTTAACGTTCGTTACAACGTATAAGTGGTTTCCAATAACGTATAAGTGGTTTCCAACAACGTCAAAGTTTTTCCCAACGAAAAGTTGCCCCCGGAAGAAACTTTCACGTTATAGATAACGTTAGAGTGGTTTTCAAAAAAAAAAATTGCTCCATTTGTTAACGTTGACTTGTTCCCGAGAGCAACTCTAACGTTCGTTACAATGTAAAAGTGGTTTCCAACAATGTCGAAGTTGCTCCCGGGAACAAATTTCACGTTATAGATAAAGTTATAATGGTTTTCAAAAAAAAAAATGTTTCCTTCCTTAACTTTGACTGGTTCCCGGGAGCAACTCTAACGTTCGTTACAATGTAAAAGTGGTTTCCAACAACGTTGAAGTTGTTCCCAATGAGAAGTTGCTCTCGGGAGCAACTTGACGTTATAGATAACGTTAGAGTGGTTTCCAAAAAAAAAATCTCTATTTGTTAACGTTGACTGGTTCCCAGGAGCAACTCTAACGTCCGTTACAACGTAAAAGTGGTTTCCAACAATGTCGAAGTTTTCCCAACGATAAGTTGCTCCCGGTAGCAACTTTCACATTATAGATAACGTTAGAGTGGTTTCCAAACAAAAAAAAGTTGCTCCATTTGTTAATGTTGACCGGTTCCCGAGAGAAGTTCTAACGTTCGTTATAATGTAAAAGTGGTGTCCAACAACGTCAAAGTTGTTCCCAACGAGAAGTTGCTTCCGGAAGCAACTTTCAAGTTGTAGATAACGTTAGAATGGTTTCCAAAAAAAAAAATTGTTAACGTTGAATATTTCCAGGGAGCAACTCTAACGTTCGTTACATTGTAAAAGCGGTTTCCAACAACGTCGAAGTTGTTCCCAACGAGAAGTTGCTCAATGGAATAATTTTCACGTTCTAGATAACGTCAGAGTGGTTTCCAAAAAAAAAGTTGTTCCCTTTGTTAACATTAATTGGTTCCCGGGAGCAACTCTAACTTTAGTTACAATGTAAAAGTGGTTTCCAACAACGTCGAAGTTGTTCCCAATGAGAAGTTGCTCTCGGGAGCAACTTTCATGTTATAGTTGTTCCAAAAAAAAAATGTTGCTCCATTTGTTAACGTTGACTGGTTCCCAGGAGCAACACCTACGTTCTGTACAACGTAAAAAGGGCTTTCAACAACTTCGAAATTGTTCCAACCGAGAAGTTGATCTCGGGAGCAGCTTTCACATTATTGATAACGTTAAAGTGGTTCCAAAAAAAGTGTTGCTCCCTTTATTAAAGTTGACTGGTTCTAGGGAGGAATTATAACGTTCGTTACAACCTAAAAGTGGTTTCCAACAACGTCAAAGTTGTTCCAAACGAGAAGTTGCTCTAGGAAGCAAATTTCCCGTTGTAGATAACGTTAGAGTAGTTTCCAAAAAAAAAAATTGTTAACGTTGAATGGTTCCCGGGAGCAACTCTAACGTTCGTTACAACGTATAAGTGGTTTCCAACAACGTCGAAGTGTTTGCCAACGAGAAGTTGCTCCCCGGGAACAACTTTCACGTTATAGATAACGTTAGATTGGTTTCCAAAAAAAAAAGTTGTTACCTTTGTTAACGTTGACTGGTTCCTGGTAGCAACTATAACGTTCGTTACAATGTAAATGTGGTTTCTAACAACGTCGAAGTTGTTCCCAACGAGAAGTTGCTCCAGGGAGTAAGTTCCCGCTGTAAACTGGTTCCCGGGATCAATTATAACTTTCATTTCTACGTAAAAGTGGTTTCCAACAACGTCAAAGTGGTTCACAACGAGAAGTTGCTTCCGGGAACAACTTTCACGTTATAGATAATGTTAGAGTGGTTTCCAAAAACAAAAGTTGCTTCCTTTGTTAACATTGACTGGTTCCCGGGAGCAACTCTAACGTTCGTTACAACGTAAAAGCGGTTTTGAAACAACGTCGAAATTGTTCCCAACGAGAAGTTGCTCTCGGGAGCAACTTTCACGTTATAGATATCGTTAAAGTGGTTTCCAAAAAAAAAAATTGCTCCATTTATTAACATTGACTGGTTCCCGGGAGCAATTTTAACGTTCGCTATAACGAAAAATTGGTTTCCAACAAGAAGTTGCTTCCGGAAGCAATTTCCACGTTAAATATAACGTTAGAGTGGTTTCCAAAAAAAAAAAAAAATCCTAAAATTATTAACGTTGACTGGTTTCTAAGAGCAACTCTAACGTTCGTTACAACATAAAAGTTGTTTCCAACGATGTCGAAGTTGTTCCCAACGAGAAGTTCCCCAAGAACAAATTTCACGTTATAGATAACGTTAGAGTTGTTTCCAAAAAAAAAGTTATTCCCTTTGCTAACGTTGACTGGTTCTCGGGAGCAACACTAACGTTCGTTATAATGTAAAAGTGGTTTCCAACAACGTCAAAGTTGTTCCCAACGAGAAGTTGCTCCCGGGAGTAACTTTCACGTTATAGATAACGTTAGAGTGGTTTCAAAAAAAAAAAAGTTGCTCTCATTGTTAACTTGTTCTCGGGGTCAACTCTTACGTTCGTTATAACGTAAAATTGGTTTCCAAGAACGTCGAAGTTATTTCCAACGAGAAGTTGCACTCGGGAACAACTTCCACGTTATAGATAACGTTAGAATGGTTTCCAAAAAAAAAAATCCTCTAATTGTTAACGTTGACTGGTTCCCGGGAGCAACTCTAACGTTCGTTACAACATAAAAGTGGTTTCCAACGATGTCGAAGTTGTTCCCAACGAGAAAATGTTCCTAAAGAACAAATTTCACGTTATAGATAACGTTAGAGTAGTTTCCAAAAAAAAAAGTTATTCCCTTTGTTAACGTTGACTGGTTCCCGGGAGCAACTCTAACGTTCGTTATAATGTAAAAGTGGTTTCCAACAACGTCAAAGTTGTTCCCAACGAGAAGTTGCTCCCGGAAGTAACTTTCACGTTATAGATAACGTTAGAGTGGTTTCCAAAAAAAAAAAGTTGCTCTCATTGTTAACTTGTTTCCGGGATCAACTCTAACGTTCGTTACAACGTAAAATTGGTTTCCAAGAACGTCGAAGTTATTCCCAACTAGAAGTTGCTCCCGGGAACAACTTTCACGTTATAGATAACGTTAGAGTGGTTTTAAAAAAAATAAAGTTGTTCCTTTGTTAACGTTGACTGGTTCCCGGGAGCAACTCTAGCGTTCGTTACAACGTAAAAAAGATTTATAACAACGTCGAAGTTGTTACGAGAAGTTGCTCTCGGGAGCAACTTCACGTTATAGATAACATTATAGTGGTTTCAAAAATAAAAAAATTGCTACATTTGTTAACGTTGACTTGTCCCTGGGAGCAACTCTAACGTTCGTTACAACGTAAAAGTTGTTTCCAACAACGTCGAAGTTGTTTCCAACAACATCGAAGTTGCTCCCAGGAGCAACTTTTACGTTATAGATAACGTTAGAAGGTTGACAAAAAAAAAAAGTTTCCCCCTTTGTTAAAGTTGACTGGTTCCCAGGGGTAACTCTAACGTTCGTTACAACGTAAAAGTGGTTTCCAACAACGTCGAAATTGTTCCCAACGAGAAGTGGCTCTTAGGAGCAACTTTCACGTTAAAGATCACGTTAAAGTGGTTTCAAAAAAAAAAAGTTGCTCCCTTTATTAACGTTGACTAGTTCCCGGGAGCAATATTAACGTTCGTTACAACGTAAAAGTTGTTTCCAATAACGTCAAAGTTGCTCCCAGGAGCAACTTTCACGTTATGGATAACGTTAGAGTGGTTTCAAAAGAAAAAGTTTATTCCTTTGTTAAAGTTGATTGGTTCCCGGGAGCAACTCTAACGTTCGTTACAACTTAAAAGTGGTTGTCAAAGTTGTTCCCAACGAGAAGTGGCTCTTAGGAGCAACTTTCACGTTAAAGATCACGTTAAAATGGTTTCAAAAAAAAAAAATTGCTCCCTTTATTAACGTTGACTAGTTCCCGGGAGCAATTTTAACGTTCGTTACAACGTAAAAGTTGTTTCCAATAACGTCAAAGTTGTTCCCAACGAGAAGTTGTTCCCGGAAGTAACTTTCACGATATAGATAACGTTAGAGTGTTTTCCAAAAAAAAAAAAATTGCTCCCTTTGTTAACGTTGACCGGTTCCCGAGAGCAACTCTAACGTTCGTTACAACGTAAAAGTGGTTTCCAACAACGTCGAAGTTGTTCCCAACGAGAAGTTGCTCCGGGAAACAAATTTCACATTATATATAACGTTAGAATGTTTTCAAAAAAAAAAGTTGTTACCTTTGTTAACGTTGACTGGTACCCAGGAGCAACTCTAACGTTCTTTACAATGTAAAAGTGGTTTCTAACAACGTCGAAGTTGCTCACGGGATCAAATTCACGTTATAGATAACGTTATAGTGGTTTCCAAAAAAAAAATTGCTACATTTGTTAACGTTGTATGGTTCCTGGGAGCAAATTTAACATTCGTTACAACGTAAAAGTGGTTTCAAACAACGTCGAAGTTGTTCCCAATGATAAGTTGCTCCCAGGAGCATCTTTCATGTTTTAGATAACGTTAGAATGGTTTCAAAAAAAAAAAAGTTGCTCCCTTTGTTAAAGTTGACTTGTTCCCGGGAGCAACTCTAACGTTCGTTACAACGTAAAAGTGGTTTCCAACAACGTAAAAGTGGTTTCCAACAACGTCAAAGTTGTTCCCAACGAGAAGTTGCTCCCGAGATGAACTTTCAAGTTATAGATAACGTTAAAGTGGTTTTCAAAAAAAAAATTTGCTCCCTTTATTAACGTTGACTGGTTCCCGGGAGCAATTTTAACGTTCGTTACAAAGTATAAGTGGTTTCCAACAACGTCAAAGTTTTACCCAACAAAAAGTTGCCCCCGGAAAAAACTTTCACGTTATAGATAACGTTAGAGTTGTTTCAAAAAAAAAATTGCTCCATTTGTTAACGCTGACTGGTTCCCGAGAGCAACTCTAACGTTCGTTACAACGTAAAAGTGGTTTCCAACAATGTCGAAGTTGTTCCCGGGAACAAATTTCATGTTATAGATAACGTTATAATGGTTTCCAAAAAAAAAAATTCGTTCCCTTTCTTAACGTTGTCTGGTTTCCGGGAGCAACTCTAACGTTCGTTACAATGTAAAAGTGGTTTCCAACAACGTTGAAGTGGTTCCCAATGAGAAGTTGCTCTCGGGAGCAACTTGACGTTATAGATAACGTTAGAGTGGTTTCCAAAAAAAAAAATCTCTATCTGTTAACGTTGATTGGTTCCCGGGAGCAACTCTAACGTCCATTACAACGTAAAAGTGGTTTCCAACAACGTCGAAGTTGTTCCCAACGATAAGTTGCTCCCGGGAGCAACTTTCACGTTATAGATAACGTTAGAGTGGTTTCCAAAAAAAAAAGTTGCTCCATTTGTTAACGTTGACTGGTTCCCGAGGGAAATTCTAACGTTCGTTACAATGTAAAAGTGGTGTCCAACAACGTCAAAGTTGTTCCCAACGAGAAGTTGCTTCCGGAAGCAACTTTCACGTTTTAGATAACGTTAGAATGGTTTCCAAAAAAAAAAATTGTTAACGTTGAATATTTCCAGGGAGCAACTCTAACGTTCGTTACATTGTAAAAGTGGTTTCCAATAACGTCGAAGTTGTTTCTAACGAGAAGTTGCTCCCTGGAATAATTTTCACGTTCTAGATAACGTTAGAGTGGTTTCCAAAAAAAAAATTTGTTCCCTTTGTTATTGTTAATTGGTTCCCGGGAGCAACTCTAACTTTAGTTACAATGTAAAAGTGGTTTCCAACAACGTCAAAGTTGTTCCCAATGAGAAGCTGCTCTCGGGAGCAACTTTCACGTTATAGATAACGTTATAGTGGTTTCCAAAAAAAGTGTTGCTCCTTTTGTTAACGTTGACTGGTTCTCGGGAGCAACACCAACGTTCGGTACAACGTAAAAAGGGCTTTCAACAACTTCGAAATTGTTCCAACCGAGAAGTTGATCTCGGGAGCAGCTTTCACATTATTGATAACGTTAAAGTGGTTCCAAAAAAAAGTTGCTCCCTTTATTAAAGTTGACTGGTTCCAGGGAGGAATTATAACGTTCGTTACAACGTAAAAGTGGTTTCCAACAACGTCAAAGTTGTTCCAAACGAGAGGTTGCTCTAGGAAGCAAATTTCCCGTTGTAGATAACGTTAGAGTAGTTTCCAAAAAAAAAATTGTTAACGTTGAATGGTTCCCGGGAGCAACTCTAACGTTCGTTACAACGTATAAGTGGTTTCCAACAACGTCGAAGTGTTTGCCAACGAGAAGTTGCTCCCCGGGAACAACTTTCACGTTATAGATAACGTTAGAGTGGTTTCCAAAAAAAAAGTTGTTACCTTTGTTAACGTTGACTGGTTCCCGGGAGCAACTATAACGTTCGTTACAATGTAAATGTGGTTTCCAACAAAGTCGAAGTTGTTCCCAATGAGAAGTTGCTTCAGGAGTAAGTTCCCGCTGTAAACTGGTTCCCGGGATCAATTCTAACTTTCATTTCTACGTAAAAGTGGTTTCAACAACGTCGAAGTGGTTCCCAACGAGAAGTTGCTTCCGGGAACAACTTTCACGTTATAGATAATGTTATAATGGTTTTCAAACAAAAAATTGTTCACTTTGTTAACGTTGACTAGTTCCCGGTAGCAACTCTAACTTTCGTTACAATGTAAAAGTTGTTTCCAACAACGTCGAAGTTGTTCCCAATGAAAAGTTACTATCGGGAGAAACTTCACGTTATAAATAACGTTGGAGTGGTTTCCAAAAAAAAAAGTTGCTCACTTTGTTAACGTTGACTTGTTCCCGGGAGCAACTCTAATGTTCGTTACAACGTAAAAGTGGTTTCCAACAACGTTGAAGTTGTTCCCAACGAGAAGTTGCTCCCGGGAGCAACATTCACGTAATAAATAACGTTAAAGTGGTTTCCAAAAAAATAGGTTGCTCCCTTTATTAACATTGACTGGTTCCCGAGAGAAATACTAACATTCGTTACAACGTAAATGTGGTTTCCAACAACGTCAAAGTTGTTCCCAACGAGAAATTGTTCCCGGGAACAACTTTCACGTTATAGATAACGTTAGAATGGTTTCCAAAAAAAAAAGAATTGCTCCCTTTGTTAATGTTGACTGGTTCCTGTGAACAACTTTAACGTTCGTTACAACGTAAAAGTGGTTTCCAACAACGTTGAAGTTGTTCCTAACTAGAAGTTGCTCTCGGGAAAAACTTTTAGTTATTGATAACGTTAGAGTAGTTTCCAAAAAAAAAGTTGCTCCCTTTGTTAACATTGACTGGTTCCCGTGAGCAACTTTAACGTTCATTACAACGTAAAAGTGGTTTCCAACAATGTTGAAGTTATTCTCAACGAGAAGTTGCTTCCGGGAACAACTTTCATGTTATAGATAATGTTATAGTGTTTTCAAAATAAAAAGTTGTTCCCTTTGTTAACGTTGACTGGTTCCCGAGAGCAACTCTAACGTTCGTTACAACGTAAAAGTGGTTTCCAACAACGTCGAAGTTGTTCCCAAAGAGAAGTTGCTCTCTGGAGCAACTTTCAAGTTATAGATAACGTTAGAGTGGTTTCAAAAAAAAAATGTTGCTCTAATTGTTAACGTTGACTGGTTCTTGGGAGCAACTCTAACATTCGTTATAACCTAAAAGTGGTTTCCAACGATGTCGAAGTTGTTCCCAACGAGAAGTTGTTTCCCGGGAATAAATTTTACGTTATAGATAACGTTAGAGTGGTTTCCAAAAAAAAAAAGTTCTTCCCTTTGTTAACGTTGACTGGTTCCAGGTAGCAACTCTAACATTCGTTATAATGTAAAAGTGGTTTCCAACAACGTTGAAGTTTTTCCCAACTAGAAGTTGCTCCCGGGAGTAACTTTCACGTTATGGATAACGTTAGAGTGGTTTCTAAAAAAAAAAAAGTTGCTCTAGTTGTTAACGGGTTCCCGGGATCAACTCTAACGTTTGTTACAACGTAAAATTGGTTTCCAACAACGTCAAAGTTGTTCCCAACGAGAAGTTGCTCCCGGGAACAACTTTCAGGTTATAGATAACGTTAGAGTGGTATTCAAAAACAAAATTGTTCCCTTTGTTAACGTTGATTGGTTCCTGGGAGCAACTCTAACGTTCGTTACAACGTAATAGTGGTTTCCAACAACGTCGAAGTTGTTCCCAACGAGAAGTTTCTCTCGGGGGCAACTTCATGTTATAGATAACGTTAAAATGGTTTCCAAAAAAAAATTGCTACATTTGTTAATGTTGACTGGTTCCCAGGAGCAACTCTAATGTTCGTTAAAACATAAAAGTTGTTTCCAACAACGTCGAAGTTATTCCCAGCGATATGTTGCTCCCGGGAGCAACTTTCACATTATAGATAACGTTAGAGTGGTTTAAAAAAAAAGTTTCTCTCTTTGTTAAAGTTGACTGGTTCCCGGGAGCAAGTGTAACGTTCGTTACAACGTAAAAGTGGTTACCAACAACGTCGAAGTTTTTCGCAACGAGAAGTGGCTCTTAGGAGCAACTTTCACGTTATAGATAACGTTAAAGTGGTTTCAAAAAAAAAAAATTGCACCCTTTATTATTGTTGACTGGTTCTCAGGAACAATTTTAACGTTCGTTACAACGTAAAGTGGTTTCCAACGTCGAAGTTGTTCCCAACGAGAAGTTGCTCAGGGGAACAAATTTCACGTTATAGATAACGTTAGAATGGTTTCAAAAAAAAGTAGTTCTTTTTTTTAACGTTGACTGGTACCCGGGAGCAACTCTAACGTTCGTTACAATGTAAAAGTGGTTTCTAACAACGTCGAAGTTGTTCCCAAAGAGAAGTTACTCTCGGGAGCAACTTCACATTATATACAACGTTATAGTGGTTTCCAAAAAAAAAATTGCTACATTTGTTAACGTTGACTGGTTCCTGGGAGCAACTCTAACGTTCGTTACAACGTAAAAGTGGTTTCAAACAACGTCGAAGTTGTTCCCAACGATAAGTTGCTCCCGGGAGCAACTTTCATGTTTTAGATAACGTTATAGTGGTTTCAAAAAAAAAAAGTTGCTCCTTTTATTAAAGTTGACTGGTTCCCAGGAGCTACTCTAACGCTTGTTACAACGTAAAAGTGGTTTCCAACAACGTCGAAGTTGTTCCCAACGAGAAGTTGCTCCCGGGAGCAACTTTCACGTTATATATAACGTTAAAGTGGTTTCCAAAAAAAAAAATTGCTCCTTTTATTAACGTTGATTGGTTCCCGGGAGCAATTTTAACGTTCGTTAGAACGTATAAGTAGTTTCCAACAACGTCAAAGTTGTTCCCAACGAGAAGTTGCTCCCAGAAGCAACTTTCATGTTATAGATAACGTTAGAGTGGTTTCCCAAAAAAAAAAATTGCTCCATTTGTTAACGTCGACTGGTTCCCGAGAGCAACTCTAACGTTCGTTACAAAGTAAAAGTAGTTTCCAACAATGTCAAAGTTGTTCCCTACGAGAAGTTGCTACCAGGAACAAATTTCACTTTATAGATAACGTTAGAATGGTTTCAAAAAAAAAAGTTGTTCTCTTTGTTAACGTTGACTGGTTCCCGGGAGCAACTCTAACGTTCGTTACAATGTAAAAGTTTTTTCCAACAATGTCGAAGTTGTTCCCAACGAGAACTTGCTCCCGGGAGTAACTTTCACGTAATAGATAACGTTAGAATGGTTTCCAAAAATAAAAAGTTGCTCCCATTGTTAACTGGTTTCCGGGATCAACTCTAACGTTCATTACAATGTAAAAGTGGTTTCTTACAACTTTGAAGTTGTTCCCAACGAGAAGTTACTCCCGGGAACAACTTTCACGTTATAGATAACGTTAGAATGGTTTCCAAAAAAAAAAAGCTGTTCCCTTTCTTAACGTTGACTGGTTCTCGGGAGCAACTCTAACGTTCGTTACAATGTAAAAGTGGTTTCCAACAACGCGAAGTTGTTCCCAACGAGAAGTTGCTCTCGGGAGCAACTTGACGTTATAGATAACGTTATAGTGGTTTCCAAAAAAAAATTGCTCTATCTGTTAACGTTGACTGATTCCCGGGAGCAACTCTAACGTCTGTTACAACATAAAAGTGGTTTCCAACAACGTCGAAGTTGTTCTCAACGATAAGTTGCTCCCGGGAGCAACTTTCACGTTATAGATAACGTTAGAGTAGTTTCCAAAAAAAAAAGTTACAGATCATGATCCCATACGTGGACCCGACTCGTCTCGAAGAGACCAAGGACATCGCTTGCAGCATCAGAGCATGCATTCACTCTTACTACTTTGGTAGATGCAGGCCAACTGGAGGCCTATAGAGCATATAAGATGAACAAGACGGGGGAATTATAAGTATCAGTCTTTCTACTTAACTGAAGAACATTTAGTTTACTTTAGATTAATTGTTCTGATGTTTTAGAAAAGTTAATTCAAGCGTGAATCTCATGGAGCCAGTAGACGTGGGTTAATTCCAACGGCTTCAAGAGAACTACATGGAGTTGTTTGGCACGGTACGCACCTAACTTTAACAGCGTTTCGCTTTCATCACACTCGAATTTTAACGTTGTTTTGTAATTATGTTTCACCACATGGACGCATACCTGAACATCTTACGGAAGCGTCAGCGAGCATTCCCCATTGTGTACAACTAAAGGATGAACATTCTTGGCACCCAGTTATATGTAAGTGTTTTATAATGTTCATAAATCTGTTGTTTTCTGTGATCCTAACTGATGTGGAAATATCTTTTCTATAGTCATTGCTGAAGTATCAGAGGGATAGAATAATACCTCGTGATGCTGACGGGGAAGTGAAGACGCTGGGATGGTAGGTGTTGCAATACAGGTGGTCTGCTGACGACCTTACGACTGTACGTGGTTTACTCCCGGTAGAAATCCGACTATGGCATGAGGTTGACATGGTAAGTTTTATAATAACTTTCTCCCATAATTTTGGTGAACATTATGATTTTACCTTATGTCAATGTGTTGTACATGTTCTTATACCGTGCAACGTCGGACGCCAACATTGGCTTCTGGCCAGCGTGGACCTGACTACCGGAACAATACACATCATAGACCCGTTCAGATAGGACGTCCCCATCAGCATCAAGAAACTCCAAGTATCGTCACTAAGATGGTTTCTACCGTCCATGTTGCATTAATTCGGGTTTCACGACACCAGGAAACCCGACGAGGAGAAGTTCTAGAGGTTGAATAGACCCTTTGACGTGAGCCTTCTATCTAGATCAGCTGTGCCATATAAGATAAAAGGTATACAAGTTCGAACATCAAAATAATTTCCTGTATAATTTATTATACACTTAACAGTTGTCCTTGTCGTAATTTGCAGCGGTAACTGTGGGGCGCATACATTGAGGTTGATAGAGTATGTACTTGCACAAGGTCCAGTACGACTGGACAGAAGACGATATGCCCACCATACGGGAGAAGATGGTCGTGGAGCTGTTCTGTAACTCTCAGCCACAATTTTGATTGTAGTGACGATATATATATATATATATATAGTATACATATTTGTAATATTACCATTCTTTGATTTTTTTTTAATTCTTTACGTTGCACAACACATTGCATACCAAACTTAAAAAGGGAACTTAAATTGTACATCACCATATAATTTGAAAATTGAAATGAGATACAAGTCATACAATTACAAGTAATGAAAATGACTCCCAATTGAACGCGTCCGTTCATACTACGGTGGAGTCTTTCTGAGGGCACGTCTGTTTGTTGTGTTCGACTAAATGACAGATGCTATACTTGTGTCAGTATTCCTAACAAACAACTCTACTCGAACTATCATTATTCAAAGGTGGGTTAGGACACCTTCTAGCATTATGATCTGATTGTCCACATCTTCTACACGATTGAGTGATTGTCCTCTCTGAAGACAAGGTATGTCTGCTCCCCATCGGATGTCTTGCTTGCCTCCTGGACAACGGATTCAATGCAACACGCTCAGCGATGTCGACTGGCACTACCCAAGAAGAAATGATGGCCAACAGGCATAATCGAAACCGAGTACACATCGATAAGTGTGTCTCTTGTAGAAATCCGCACACAAAGAAGTGAAATCTAAGTTTTGCTCCTTGGGAGAATATAAAAGATAGATATAAAATCCATTTTCAACAACACAAAGATGTGAAATCCAAGTATTGTATCTTGCTGCTGCAAGCGCATGCAAACATGGAAACATGTACATTTGAAATTTGTTGGACGTGCAAGTCTTTCGGGCTAAGTCAACAGTCCACTACTTCCTGGACTATTTGACGGAGAATATGTTCCAGCCAACTGGATTGAAGGTCATATAAGCACATTTCTCAACACGTTTGAGGATCACAAGTTGTGATGCGTCGGTCAACTGAAAACGCATGGACTGTGCAGCTCGATGACGATCATGAAGCCACCTCTATAACATATTTCTAATGAACTCTGCTAGTGTCAACATAGGTAGTTGTCGTACGAAATTTAGACATGAATTTATGCATTCAGGAACATTTGTTGTCATTACCATATACCTTCTTTTTGGACAGTGTACACAAGACCACTTGTGGGGACCGGTATCATTGGCATAATCATATGCATTCTGGTGCGTGTTACGTAACTCATACATGTGAAGATTATATTTCAATTCTATGTATGATCTAGCTTTTTTATTCATTATGGCTGCTACATCTTTTCTGTGAAATAGCTTCTTCCTATTTTCAGCAAAATGCCAACAACATATTGTATGGGTTACATCGGGAAACACTTTGCAAATCCCAGCTTCAATGCTTGCATGCCGATCGGAAATGAAAACCAGATCATCAATATGACATAGGGCGACCTTCAAGCAATCCAAAAACCACTCTCATGAAAGGTTGTTTTCTGAGTCGTCGTACCCAATAGCGATTGGATACACCTATTCGTTCCCATCTTGTACAGTGGCACCAAACATTGTACCCCCGAATCTTCCCTTCAGATGAGTACCATGTGCTGCAATAACTGGACGCATACACCTCCGAAATCCTCTAAGTGAGACACCTAATGACATGAAAAAAGTAGAGAAATTTACCATCTTTGCCACAGTGTAAGTCAATGATTGTGCCAGGATTTTGTTGTTCCAACACGTAACCGAAAGATGACAGTAGTTTGAAGCTTTCTTCATGTGTTCCATACGTGAGTGACAACGCATAATGTAGGGCTTGATGTGCCTTACTATACAGGATTTGGTTGCCATACATTGTTTTCATGTCCGCAATTATGTCTTTCGGACGCATGAGACGACCATCATATTGTTGAAGTCTAGGTGCTACCACTTCTCCAATTATGACTGCACTAGCTTGTTAGTGGCGACGGTGAATCTCCTCCAATGGATAAGTGTGTTCGTTGACAAAACTTCTTACACGGAAGTGTGTCCCTTCATCACTCCTCACAGCTCTTAACTTCCACGTATAGTTGTCCATCAAACAAACCAGATGTAACGTTGTCTTATTGCACCTTTTTACCTTCCTTTCGAAGTTCTATCACATTGCAAAATGACCAACTAGTCTCTTCAAATCCCTTTTAGTAGGAAAAAAATGCCCTTTTATATATCATGCTCGTAGGTTCTACTTCTATCAAGTTTCTGCTTCCACCCATACCAAACAACTATGAATCTGCTTCAGAAATAACCCACGTTGTGGCATTATTAGAATCATATGAAGTTACATTGGCAGACCTCTGAGGTCCCAGCTATATATGGTGCACTGGAACTAAATCTCTGTACACGTATTGCACGTCTTTCCATAGGGATAGGTTCTTCATCTTCCACATTATTCGCTACATTATCTACTAGATGAAAATTTACCTCATTACCGAACTCATTATTCGACCCAAGATTCAGTTCAGTGTTCTACTCATTGTTCATGTCATTGTAGAAGTCATTGTAATGTTGGTTGAACTGCCCATCATTCATCTCAATTTGACATCCAAACACATCATCGAATTGAGATCCGACAAATTCACCGTGGTCGGCTATTTTCGGTGGGACATCACACATTTTTCCCGACCATCAATCCCACTTCTTTCTGTGAACAACTGGTTGCTTCCGCTTGACGATCGAAATTGTTGAGTGTTATCATGATAAGGGATATCTTCATCAATGACACCTCTTACTGACCTCACAATTAGACTAACACATTCTTGAGGGATCACCCTATCTTCCCCTAACATAAACTGAACATCATTGTCGTTTCTTAAAAATGTACAACATGTAGTCCCAGGAACGATGGATATACATTGTAGATCAGCACTGTATTTGTTCTCATCATACTTCATAACGGTTTGCACGAGCGACACCAGTTCATCGTAAGTTATATTCTTTGACACATACAATCATTGGTTATCGAACCTAAATACCTCTGATTTACATCGGGTAACTGCTCTCATCGACCGTTGTAAGATATGACTATTCTCACCCGATTCATTCTCTTGTTAAGAACATCTAATTTAAATTAATATAACAATTAAAAATACCTCAAACTTTTTTAAAAACTACTCAAGATTTTGTTGCAATCGATCGAGATTCTTTCAGAAGTACTCGAGTTTTTTTTTGCAAGTTATCGAGTTTTTTTGCCAACTGCATGATCGAGCTTTTTAAGCAATTCGTCGAGGTTTTTTATAACTACTCGAGAATTTCTTGGCAACTACTCGAGCTTTTTTGCCAACTGCCTCATCGAGATTTTGTTGGCAGTTTTCGAGCTTTTTTTTCAAGTTCCCGAGAAGGTTTTTCCTCGGCCCGAGCTTTTTATAAATAGGTCCGTCACTTTTTCCAAATGCAACAACAATCTCGGAACCGTTGAAAAAAAGCTCGAACCATTGTCATAAAAGCTCGGAATAGTATCAAAAAAGCTCGGATCAGTGGCAAAAAAGCAGAAAAAAAGCTCGACAAAAAGAAAAAATAATCTCAGCCACATTCTGGGTTTTACAAGCTTATAAACGGATGAATACATGCTAAACCCACTCAGAAATGCATGTAAATATAGGATCGTTAAGGAATGTTACTTGCAGATTGAAAGACTTCAAGAATTTTTTTTTTAAACAGATTGGAGTTGTAGATCGATCTTTTCACAACAATACAACTTTTTGTTTTTACAGTGTATATTCAAGTACAAAAACTACTTTTAAAGACATTTTCAATAGTTCACCACAATAGATGACTTTTAAACATAAGTTATTAAACGAGTGACATCATCGCAACTCAATATAAAAAAAATGACTTTCTTCACCATTTCCACTTGAGAATTTTATTACAAAATTGTTGAAATTAGTTATAAATCAAATCAATATTTAAATAGAATATTTAAATTTAAGACAAAATAAGATATATATATATATGATATTAAGTTGATTTTAAAAAGATAATAATGATATTTTAAAAGATTTATTATATACTTAAATAGATTATTCCATAATCACTTTTAAAAAATAATTTCCTGCCTACTTCTTAAAATCAATATTAAAACTTATCATATTATCAATTTATCAGTTTATCACTTTTAAGAGTTCTACCAAACATCATTTTATATCAAAATTATAAAATAAATTGATTTTAACTACCGATCATAGATATACCAACTTTGGCTTAATAGAGGGTTAAGCATTTGTGGTGCATCTGAATAGTGCTTTTGGCATTGCCAGAAACGTGTGAAAGCACTTCTAGGTCTGTTTTTACGTCCACATCATCTCATGAAACTCAAATACCACACTATTTAAGTATGAATTTGGATGACAATCTATATCATTACTCAAATTTTAAATGCTTCAAAAATGTTTTTCAATTTTTTTTTTAATAAAGCACTTTTATACAAAATAAAATCCTGAAACACATATGTTAACTCTACCGAGATGGTGCAAATCAATGGAGCGGTTAGAAAAATCGTGGCGGAAATATATTAATTAGATAAAAAATAAGGAACCTAACAAGCCATAATTTTATCCTAATAACAACTTTTAATACGAACGGTAAAATTCATTATGAAAGAACATGTTACCTTTTATGTTCAATAGTTCTAGAGCTAGAGAATTTTTTACTCGACAATGAACTGATTATCTCTTCACAATAAGAAATGCAGTCAACAAGAGTTCTCTTATATCTGAGCCTCCACTGAACTGATAATTTCCACCTCCCCATCAACAATTTACTCTTCACAGATAACGATAACACGCCACCATTCTTTCTGTTCTGCAGACCACTGGCTTCTAAGAATTTGCAAATCTCTCTTCCAAAAGCCAATGAGATCTTTTCCAGCTCATTCAGGGTATTGAAATCTTGAATCTTGTTAATGGTAGACAACAGCAAGATGTCTTCATCCATTGATGTTGGTAAATTTTTCAGAATAGCATGGCATCCATTTATTATCCACTTCATAACAGACATCTCATTGTCTGCTGAAAGTTGACATCCCGAGTATGCAAGGTTGCCTACTGATCTCCGCTGGTGTGGGGGCGTTGCCCATAACCGCAAAGCAGATAGTAGAGCAAAAGATGGCTTCCCATTCCCGTGGATATATTGTGACTCCTTGGGCCATGAACTGGAGGAATACAAACCAGGATCTAAAGAAACAAAGACCTTATCATTTGGGTTTTCATTTAGAAGAAATCCATAATGTTCAAGGAGCTCTAAATTTGTATATGTGCCGTAACTTAACAGAACCTGAAGAAACAAGGCACCAATTCAATTCTATCCGGACACTAGGGAATAAAATTATAGAAGCTTAATGTGAATGACCAAAACTTGTTTAGAACTTCATATAGTTAATGTCCACTCAAGAAATTGTGGTTTTATAATACTTCTTTTCTTTGTGGACCCTCATGTCATTGGTTCAAATTATGTCCGTGAATGAGTACTTTGCACTCAACAACAACATTTTTCTTAGATTTAGAAACAGTATAATGGATTTTATAGATGCAATTCTCACATAATTTTGTAGTCTAAACACAAACTATAAATTTAAAAAGTAAATTAATCCAATTTTTATAAGACAGCAGATTTAACATTCATAAGAAGATTGAACTAGCTTTCCTCAAAAGTAGCCACAACATTAAAGATGGTGAAACATGCATGTCACACATCTAGCATTTTAGTGGAAGTGTAGCATGTCTATATATATATATACTTCATGATACTGATTATTCAAATGGGAATCAGTCGCATAAAGTATATATGTAAGATAAATAAAAGCAAAAGAAAACTTGAAATTAATGTATACAGTCTTGTCTAATAGATTGATCACACACACATCCTGATAACAAATTCATTGAGGTATTAGTCCAATGAAAAACTGTATATCATATTTAAAGGATGTCAATATGGACAAAGTGACCAACTAATTACAATTGATTTCTTAAGTCAGATTTTAACAGGTTATATAGAAACTTAATTTTTAGTATACTCCATTAGAAATTCCAGAGGCAGAACAGCTAAAGAATAAAGATAGCACAAACTCACCTAACAAAAATCAACCTATGTGTTTCATCATATCTCCTCTACTCGCTATATATTAAGAAAAAGTGGCTTGACCGTTTCCAAATGTTATAGTTCTAGACAAAATAAAAAATAAAAAAAATATGTGATACAGAAAAAGAACTTAAATGTAATTATTTAGCCATAAGGACACCTTGAAAAGATAAATTAAACAATTATTCATTCAAAAGTCTCAATAATCAGTCAATTCTTTCAATGTCAACTTTGCAAATATAGGATCCACAAACTAGAGATTACTCAAAGCTTTCAGATGATGAAACAAATTGAAGGAGGAGTCACACATGCAGATTATACTAAAGTTTAGCGAAGAAAAAAAAAAAGTAGTACCTGTTCCCCCTTTTTATAGTTTTCCCTAGCGTAGAAACAGTAGGAATTAACGCCTTCCTCGAACCACCCATCTGTTAACCTCTGCAAGTTAGTACTGATTTTCTCAGAAACTAAGATATCTGTAGAGTCCCCCTCTGGCAAAGAACTAGAGGCATGAGCACAGCCCTCTACATCTCCAAAGCCATTTGACTCTTCTCCGGGTGCAGCATAATTAAACAAGTCTCCTACAGGACATAAACATCCAGCATGATCCCAAGCTATATGCATGGTCCGAGAAGACACCTGTAAACAAGATAATATCAGTAAGTCTAACTTTGGTCACTCATGATAAAGTCTGAGATAGCTTTTCAATGCCAATTCTGTTGGCAGCAAAGACAACCAGCTACCACAAATCTTTGCCTAATCAAAATATCAAAGAGTCTCCATGGGAATTCGACAGATAAATGGGTGGTTCAATCAGCCAAAATTTACCTTTTTAATTATGCACACTAACTCAAAAACCAAAAACGATGAAGCAATTATTATAGATTTAGTATGCATTAGTTATGATTAAAGGACTAAGTATTCTCACAGTTGCAGAAGCCCAAACCCATGCCTTAAAAGAGACTAGTTGAGGCTTAAACTTAAGTTCTTCCATAAGTATCTTTGCTTCTTTCCACTCGGATTCAGCTTTCGATGCTGCCTTCTCTGCAGTCCAGATAGCATCATCCACCTAACAATCAACTTAACACAATCAGTTCCCAATCGAGAGACAACAAAAACAACCACACCAAAGAACAAAAAGGACATCAAATTTAATGATAAGAAACTGAACTTGAAGAGCTTGCCTCTCAAATTCACCAAAACCAGCCAGCACATCATAGATTCTCGGCAAGTTCACCAAATAAGTGTACCACCACGAATTCCTCCCTTTACCCACTTCATATAACAAACACACACTCAATATCTGCATATCCCAAAAACATGCCAAAAATGAAAGTTCCAATTTTGAATGAAAAAATAATCAAAACTTTGATATAAAAAATTGAGAGAGCAAACCTGGATGGAGGAGAGAGAAGGGTGTTTGTGAACAGCAAGAGACAGTTTGTGGTCGTCTTCCATCAAACGTCGACTGGTAATCAGAGCAGGTTTTGGTACTCTGAGGATCAATTTTCCTTTTGTGAGGGCGCGAAGAGCAGAGAATCCTCGGCCGCCGTTTTCAGGGAAGTTGGAGACTGTGAGAGTATGAGACAGACAAGAAGACGAAGAGGGACAAGGGTTTTCATTTGTCGTTGAAGATGGAGAGTCTGTGATTCCAAGATTGGCTGCCCATTGCAGCAACTTTACCAGGTTTTTTGATTCTTCGTCTTCCATTTCAACAAAAGAGGAGGGGATTTGCAAAAATGGATTTCCCGTGTTACAATGAGCAGCTATGTCACTGTAATTTTTATTTTATTTTAGCCCTTTTAAACATGAACTTACCAAATTACCCTTTAAAAGAATTTGTATTATGAGTGATGCCGTTAATTATCCATAAAATATTTGTTTGCAATCCATTTTAATTTTTTTATTATTAATAACAATTTTAACCTAAATTAAAATTATTAAGCAATATAAAAAAATCGGAGAACTTTAAAAGTAACCAAAAAATTAGTGTGTTTATTGTTTTTACCCGGCATTAGTAAATTTATTGTTTTATTTTTCCACGTTTGGAATAAAATTGCCCTTAAGTTATAATTGAAAAAGAAAACTGAATAAAAAAAATGAAAATCATTTAATAAAGAAAAAAAAAGAAATAACAATTGAAAAGCACGACTGAAACTAGTTGCCATTTAGTTATTGTTTTTTTTCTTTCTAAAGTGTTAACAAGAGAAAAGAGAAGAGAAACCAGAGGCAATTTGTGAGAGACAAGAGGCGACGACCACCACCACCGAGAAGAGGCGGCGACGACGTGCAGAAGGAGGCGACACCATTGCAGACGAGCGCCGACAACGAGACGAGAGGCGATGGAGTTCGAGAGCCGAGCGCCGTTGACGTCGACCACCACGTAGAGCCGCTAACGTGGCGGCGACGACGTGCAGAAGGAGACGACACCGTTGCAGACGAGCGATGACGACGAGACGATAGGCGACGGAGCTCGAGAGACGAGCGTCGTTGACGTCGACCACCACGTAGAGCCGTCGACATCGTGGAGACGGATATAACGACATCTAGCCAGCAAGGGTTTGCAATTCCTCTTTTCTTTTGATTTTAGGGTTTTGAAATTTTGTATCTTTTGAATCTTCAACTTGCTTTGATACATTTCAATTATTATACATGTTCATTGGTGCTCTGTTTGCATTGGAAATTCTAGATTGTGTTCATTTTTAATTTCTAATTTTTTTTCCCCAAAAGATTGTTGGTACTTGAATGTGGAATTTGATAGTGAGAAGTTGAAGACAAATCATGTATCAAGCTAATTGGTTATGAAAAATTTCTAAAAAAACATCATTGGAGGTCGATTTGTAAGATTCTAACTGATAATCGGTTGAAAACATAGACATCAGCAAAAATAAGTTTTGAAATTGGCTTTAATGCACTAATTTGTGTCTGAAATGTCTCAGAAAAGGGATTTTTGTTTGGCTTTATTGAACTAATTGGAACAAGCACCTCCTGTTTCGAAAGAATTTTTCAGGGTAAAGGGTAGGGGAAACAGGACAGATGAATAATTAGATGATGTCGGTGAAGGTTTTTGGAGAGTACGGGTGCCAATGAAGTTAAAATTCTTGGTGATACAATTTATTTTTAGATTAAGTGATTTGTTAGATGGTTTTTAGCAGGAAGAACCGACCACACTTTGTATGCACATAATGATTTCATGTTTACAAAATAATTAAACCGTGCCTAGTTTGTTTTCAAAAAGCATCAACTTATTGTTATTTGATCTTGTTTTTGTAGAAATTGTTCATAACCAATTAGCTTGATTCATGACTTGTCTTTAACTTCTCACTATCAAATTTTTTGTATCTTTTCCAAATTTTTGTATCTTTTCGAAATTTTTGTATCTTTTGTTGATAGATTTCGAAATTGATTTTCCCTTTTACATTAACAAATTGATTTTGTTAAGTTGTGATAGTTTTCGAAATTTTAACAGTGATTATAACAAATTGATTTTTTTAAGTTGTGATAGTTTTCGAAATTTTAACAGTGATTATAACAAAGTGATTTTTGTTCACTTGTGAATGATTGTCTAAATTTGAGAAGGGATTTTAAGAAATTGATTTTGTTCAGTTGTGACTGATTTCAAAATCTGAACATAGATTTTAAAAAATTGGTTTGAACTTGTGATTTTCATAAATACATTAAGAAAGCTTGAAGCTTTAGAGTGTTTTTTATTTCTGGTGTTAGCATAATTTGCATGTGAAAAATGTTAGCATGATTTGTGGGTCCAAATTCAAACAAAATAAAAGTGTATTTCAGTTAAATGATGACTAGACCCCTGCTGTTTTTTTTTTGTTTGGACATCTCATTCTTTGAAATAAGTTATGTTAACAGTGAGTGTGTCTTTTGTTTCTTTATTTGATTATGTGTGTTTTTTGTGGTTTAATTATTGATGACAATGTGAAGTTCAAATCGAGAGTTTCAACCATTTTGCAGATAGTCTTGCCAAGCTTGGTTCTAGCATTGGTGGTGATTTTGTTGAGTGGGGGGACCTTGGCAGCTGATTGTTTTGTCTGTTTTTGTTGTTGGTTGTTGTTTTTTATTGGTATTGTTTTTGTTTGCTGTTTGTTGGCGTGAGGCTGCCCTATTTTTTATCCTGTGTTGTTGGGGTTTCTGGTTGCTTTGTGGTGGCAGCTTGGGTGTTTGTTTTGGGGGTGGTTTGGTGTGGTGTTTTGCCTTTGGCTCTTGAATAAATTTACAGTTTTTTTTTAAATATTGATAGTGATAGACTTTGGAAGCAACTAGAATGTTAAAATATTGCTTCAGTCAATGAGTTGTTATGAACTGGTGTGTTTTAATGATGTGAAATTGTGTATTTTTTATAGTTTCATTTCATTAACGATGTGAAATTGGGTATGAACTGGTGTGTTTAATTGTTGTGAACGGGTGTGTTTAATTGGATATGGACTGGTGTGTTTAATTGGGTATGAACTGATGTGTTTAATTATTGTAGACGCGTGTGTTTAATGGGTTATAACTGGTGTTATGACTGGTGTGTTTAATTAGGTATGACTGGTAAGTTTAATTGTTGTGAACGTGTGTGTTTAATGGGTTATGACTGGTGTGTTTAATGGGTTATGGCTGGTGCGTTTAATTGTTTAGCAATGATATGTTTTTTAGTGTGTTTAATTGTTTAGCAACCAACACATGATCATGAATTTCCACTTCTTCTGGTGCACTTGTAAATTACAAGTTGTGATGACATTTGTTGTTCTGCTGTTTTATATTTTCCACTTAAACAATTAAAGTTAGTTGGAATGAAATCTTATAAACCTATATGCTAAAATACCGACCCACCTGCTAATGAAGTTGATATTATTTTTCTCTTAAAATACAAAACAACCCACTTGTGTATCTCAACTATGTGGTGTTGAATTGGTGGAAAGAAATGTGAAAGAAATGATGAGAATCAAGATGAGTCTGTTCTTTAGCCTATTTGTGTAGTGTCTTAAAGAGGCCATTCAGTCTTGTAGAGAAAAAAATACTCAGATTTGTGAAGCATTGACAATTATGAAACTAAGTTTTTGTTTGTAACTATGCAAACCCGATCTTTTGTAACTGGTTGTTGATTGAACATTAACAATTATGAAACTAATTTTTCATTTTTTCAATGAATAGAAGAAAGACAGGAAGCGCGAACCCCCGAGAAGAGAAGATCGTCTGTCCAACCTCAAAACTGGTATACAATTAGTGGGCAGAACGAAACCGATAAATAGGTGAATGTTCGGAATGAGTGATTTAGTGTTGAAAATTCAAGCCGGTGGGGTGATTTAGTGACTATGCCTAAATATATTCCAGTAATGTTGAGTATTGTAATTTTTACATTTCAATTTGTCACTAGTATTTTTTCTACAAATTAATACAGGGTTTTTATTGTTTAGACATTTTCGTCATATCATATAACGTTTATATCATATTGAAAAGTCCTCATTTGTTGATTGGCTTATTTTGTGAATAACCACATTGTTGGGGTTCATATAAGGGTAGCTTAGGCTCTCAAGACCTCAAGAGGAGAAGCACCAAAGGTAAAATTCTTGTGCTTACTTACTTTGAAGAGATAGTTGCACGCACTCACATATTCATGCATAACACTTGATCTTATATGTTGAGTGTTTTCTTATGTGCATTTTAGTTTAAATGACTCTTGATTGACCTATTTGCATCTTGCTATGAAAGTTGTATGCCATGCTAGGCATTAAAATAGGATGCAATTTCACCACTCTTGAACTTATTATTTTTATGCATTTGAGTGTTGAAAAAATAGGCCTTGCGCTACTCGATCAGCGCAACATTCACAGTGGACCACGACTAGTCATGTGCCACTGATCTGCGCTGCTGCACCCGCGCATAGTTGAAAAATGTGGGCGTGCGCTGGTGGTGCTGATATGAACCTCACCAAGAGCAGTGAGACCCGGAACCAATATATGGTAACGAAGGATCGTTTTCTAATCAAGTTTTTAAACAAGAACAAAATCGGACCGCGACCCGTTACCTATAAGGAGGTAAGAACCAACGGTATCAAGAAGATTGTAGACGCCACACTCAAGAACAAGAAAGAAGGTGAGTGATAAGTCAAGGTTTGAACGCCACAAGGTAGAACCTTGATAAGTTCATAGTTCTATGAAGAACCAAAGAGAAAATTCTCTCAAATTTATTTCAATTCCAAAATCTATTCTCAAATTACATCAATTGGTCCCTTTTATACTAAAAATATCTAAGACCTAAAAGGGAATAAATATTAGGCAATTAATGCCTTACAATCAGGAAAATAAATGCAAACAACTTTAGAAAAATAAATAAATACTAAACTAGCAACTAGTTGATTTGTTCCTTATTTGGAAAGCTGAATTTGGGAAACAAATCAGCCATTTATTTGGAAAACAAATCAACTCTTTATTTGGGGAAATAAATAAAATAAGGAATATACTGAAATTGGCAATATGCTGAAATTGAATTCTCCTCCAACCATACGTCGCCCAAAATATAGGAAATATGTTGAAATTCGGACTCCTCAACTCAAGTCTTCGCACAATAAGATAGATGGCCAAATTTGGACTTTTTGTGATCTGTTTTGGAGGACAGGGTCTTCATATCATCTGTAGATCTTGTCTTGGGCTTTCCGAAAACATATTATAATAGACGATCTAACTTTAGATGCTCTCTATAGAGGTCCACGAAGTTCAGCCCGGATTTGGTCTTCATGTGGGCAGAATTTGGACTTTAGCAACTCGGAATCACCCCATCATTTAATACTTCTTTGATCCTCTTGCTTCCTTTTAATTGGCCCAATTGGAATATGCAATAGTTTCTTTGGTGATGCTTCTTGATTCTCATCATTCCCCCTCTCTTCAAAAGGATTCGTCCTCGAATCTTCACCATAATGTTGTTGATAGCCTGCGACATTTCATCAAAACCTTGCAAATTAGAAGCAACAACACTAGGCAATGAAGGGTTAATTCCATTAGTACTAAAACATGCCTCTTTGTACAAAAGTGCAATCATTGGCTGATTTGAAAACAAAGCCTTTTTAATCTCACTCTCTCTTGTATAAAAACTCACTGGTTTTCTCTCTCTTTTTTTCTCATCAGCCTCTTTTTCATTTTCATCTTTTTTTTCTTTTTTTGCTATTTCTGACTCTTTTTCTTTTATCTCTCTTTCTTTTGAACTCTCACTCTCACTCTTTTTTTTGGCATCTCTCTCTTTTCTTAAAAGTTGATCTTCATACACTTGTTTTGGGGTTAAAGGTACAAGAGTGATTGACTTTTTATTGAGTACAAAGGAGTATCTATTGGTATACCCATCATACGTCACATGCCTATCAAATTGCCATGGTTTCCCTAAAAGGATATGACTCGCATTCATTGGTACCACATCACAAAGGACTTCATCTTTGTATTTTCCAATCGAAAATGACACCAACACCTGTTTAGTCACCTTGATTTCCCCACTATCATATTGTAGCTTATAAGGTTTTGGGTGCTTCAACGTGGCCAAATTCAGTTGCTCCACAAAAATAGTGCTAGCCACATTAGTAAAACTCCCTCCATCAATAATCATGCTACATACCTTATCATTAACATGGCAGCGAGTGTGAAAAATATTGTTACGTTGTACCTCATCATCTTCCTTGGCTTGAGCACTAAGAGCCCTTCTTGCCACCCAAACCTCTCCATACCTATCTCCTCTATTCCCATTCCTAACTCCTCTACCTCCCATTCCAAGTTGAAATCTGTTTGCGCCCACATTAGACATGCGATCATCCTCCTCTAGGTCATTCCCATAATCATCATCATAATCGTCTCTAGGTGGGTTTCTTTCTCTTCGTTCCACATTAGGAACCCTAATTTGTTGCACCCTTTGTGAACTAGACTCCACCTTATCTATCCTATCATGCACCTCACCAATCTTAATCTCCATCCGCTCCATGTTTTTTTGTATGGCTTTATACAAAAAATTAAGATCTATCGTTTCTGGTGCATCATCAGATAAGTCTCTACTTTTATCGCGTGACATATTTGAAACCTGCAAAGCAAAAGAAATTAGTAAGCCTCACAAACACTCCCTCACGTGTTTACTCTCAAAGATGGTGGCACTCACACTCGTGTTTTCACTCAATTCTTTGGCTTTTACCCTTTGATGAGCTCACACACTCTTGCCTTTTTCCACTCTTTGTTAACTCTTTCAGTTCTTCCTTCTTCTTTTTTTTTGACTTATACGGACACTCACAAGAAGTGCAAGAAAAATAGAAGTAACTGAGCAAAAGGACAAGAATAATGAAGACGAAATTCTTTAGCTAATTTTTTTTTTTTTTGAATATCAATACACGAAATCAAGATAATGAATAGAAATAGTTGATATAGGTTCAACTACACGACCCAAAAAAAAAAATTGTTTTTTTTTTTTTTTTACCGACCTTGATCAAGTGGACACAAGCAAGCTTTTGATACTTTTTTTTTTTTTTTTTTTTTGGTAGCTGATTTGATCAAACTTTTTTTTTTTTTTTTTTTTTGGTACCAGATTTGATCAAATTTTTTTTTTTTTTTTTTTTTTAAAAAAAAAAAATCAATCAGAAAAAAAAAATAGACAAAGAAGAATAAGGATAGATTAAACCTGATTTAGAAGCCTAAGCTTTGATACCAACTGATATGAACCTCACCAAGAGCAGTGAGACCCGGAACCAATATATGGTAACGAAGGATCGTTTTCTAATCAAGTTTTTAAACAAGAACAAAATCGGACCGCGACCCGTTACCTATAAGGAGGTAAGAACCAACGGTATCAAGAAGATTGTAGACGCCACACTCAAGAACAAGAAAGAAGGTGAGTGATAAGTCAAGGTTTGAACGCCACAAGGTAGAACCTTGATAAGTTCATAGTTCTATGAAGAACCAAAGAGAAAATTCTCTCAAATTTATTTCAATTCCAAAATCTATTCTCAAATTACATCAATTGGTCCCTTTTATACTAAAAATATCTAAGACCTAAAAGGGAATAAATATTAGGCAATTAATGCCTTACAATCAGGAAAATAAATGCAAACAACTTTAGAAAAATAAATAAATACTAAACTAGCAACTAGTTGATTTGTTCCTTATTTGGAAAGCTGAATTTGGGAAACAAATCAGCCATTTATTTGGAAAACAAATCAACTCTTTATTTGGGGAAATAAATAAAATAAGGAATATACTGAAATTGGCAATATGCTGAAATTGAATTCTCCTCCAACCATACGTCGCCCAAAATATAGGAAATATGTTGAAATTCGGACTCCTCAACTCAAGTCTTCGCACAATAAGATAGATGGCCAAATTTGGACTTTTTGTGATCTGTTTTGGAGGACAGGGTCTTCATATCATCTGTAGATCTTGTCTTGGGCTTTCCGAAAACATATTATAATAGACGATCTAACTTTAGATGCTCTCTATAGAGGTCCACGAAGTTCAGCCCGGATTTGGTCTTCATGTGGGCAGAATTTGGACTTTAGCAACTCGGAATCACCCCATCATTTAATACTTCTTTGATCCTCTTGCTTCCTTTTAATTGGCCCAATTGGAATATGCAATAGTTTCTTTGGTGATGCTTCTTGATTCTCATCAGGTGCGCTACTCGTCTAGCGCAGCCTCACCAGCGCAAACATCCAGTGCCTGTTTTAAAAATAGGTTGTGCACTGGTGGTGCGCTACTCAACCAGTGCACGTCACCAGCGCACACAAAGGAAGCTAGAACGTTTTTTCCAAAACGACCTCACTTTGTTTGGATCTTATATATATATAACTCAATGCCTTAAGGTCATGTATGAGTTCAGAATATCACATTTCTTCCTTAGAACACATTTCAAAGGAAAACACTTCCAAGAACTCATTTTTAATCACTCAAAGCATTCCCATGAGCATTAAATCTTCATCTTGCGTCATCTAAGTTCATCTAGAGTGCATCTATGGATAGGATTGCTTCATCACATCTTGTTTGGTAAGCTCTTCACTATCTTCTTACAAGTTAAGTGTTTTGCTTACTAAACCATCTCTTTAATTATTTGTATACTCTTAGAACATTCTTAGATACAAATTAGAGATTGTTGTGATGCCATGATTGAGTGTTGTATTGTGATAGTTTCATAGGATTGTTTGATCTATGTTTAGCTAAGCTTCTTGAACATGTCATTTAGCTTTTGATATCTAGGATTGTATTAATTGTCATCTCATTATCCTAGATAAGCATATAGGGTTTCCTAGCCCTGTTTGTTCTTTGATTATCATCATATATTCACTTAGGACACTTTATCTCTTCATTGAGAAGTAAGATTTGTGTTGCTTCCGGGAGAAGGTAGCTTAAAGCACAAGCATGATGAACTAGGTTCACTTATACCGGGATTAGGTAGTGGTGGAGGATTAAACCGGGATTAGGTTGTAATTCCTTTATCATTAGTGGATTTAAGGTTCTAGTGTGGCGCACTCATCAGCCCGTGGTTTTTCCCATTTGGAGGGTTTCCACGTATACCTCAAGTGTTTTTACTATTTCCGCATTTATTACACTTGTGGTATCTTTGTAACTAGATAGGGGTATTTTCGTCAACTTGACTCTTAACGAAAGTTGGGTAAAAGTTAATTAAAATCTATTCACCCCCCCTCTAGATTGTTATTAAACACACCATAATAATTGTTTCAATTGGTATCAGAGCAGGTTCCTAGACATACATAGGTGATCCTTGCTCATTTTGTTGTGTGTTGCATTTTGTTTGTTTGGGTTGACCATTCATTTTATTCATTCATAAACACAATGAGTGGAAACGGTGGCAATGAGGGAGATTCCAGCACTAGACCTCCACTCCTCACCTCATTGAATTATGCCTCTTGAAAAGGCAAGATGGAGTCGTACATATGCCAAATTGATGACAGGGCATGGATGGCAGTTGAAGATGGCTACACTCCACCCATGATGACTCCTGCAGATGGAGGAGATAATCTACTCAAACCAAAGGCTCAGTGGAATGCATAAGAGTTTGAGGCTTCAAAGTGGAATAGTAAGGCAATGCATGTCATCCTTTGTGCAATAGATGATAACCAATACAAGTTGGTTCAAAATACTAGGATAGCTAAGGAAGCATGGGACATCTTAGAAGTTGCACATGAGGGAACCGAGGTGGTTAAGGAATCGAAGCTTCAAGTTCTCCAAACTCAATTTGAATTGCTCAAGATGGATGAGAAAGAGTGCTTCAACGACTTTGAAGTGAGGTTGATGGACATTGTGAACCAAAGTCATCAACTTGGTGATCCTTATTCAGATAAGAAGATCAAGCAGAAGATTATGAGATCTCTACCCGATAGATTTGAGTGTAAGGTGACGGCTTTGGAAGAGAATAGTGGGTATAAGGACATGAAGCCTAGTGAAGTGATTGGGAGGCTTCTAGCTTATGAATCTAGGAAATGTCCTAACCCCACACCATCAAAGAAGCAAAAATATATTGCTTTGAAAGCCTCCAAAGTTGAGAAGGAGGAAGGTGATGACTCGGATGAAGAGATGGCCTTGCTAATGAGGAAGTTCAAAAAATTCTACAAATCCAAGAAGAAAGGCTTTGGATCCAAGGGTCAAGACTTGAAGAAGAAGGCCCCCTTCAAGAAGTTTGAGCCTAAGCAAGAGAAGACCGAGAAGAAAGGAGTCCAATGCTATGAATGTGGTGGAATAGGTCACTTTGCCCCGGAATGTACAAATCACAAGAACAAGAAGAAGGGAAAAGTGATGGCTGCCATATGAAGTGAAAGTGATAACTCTAATGAAGGAGATGAGTCTTCAGATGATGAAGAACTCATGTCTAACTTCATAGCATTTACATCCTCTCTTAGTAGCAAAGATGCTAGTGAAGAAGAGAATGATAGTCAAGAGGAAGACTACTCAAGTGATGATGGATCTTCATCATAATCCACAAATGGAAGTGTGGATAGGATGGATCTCAAGGACTACATGGCTAAGTTTTAGAGCTCAAGATTAAAGAACAAAAATGAGATCAAGAGATTAAAAGAAGAAAACCCAGACCTCTCAACTCAAGTTGACCAACTAAATGAAGAGTTGCAAAGATCTAAGAGGACTGAAGAAGGGTTGAAGAAAGAGCTTAGAGATGCTAGAGAGTTGTTGGCTAAGATGAACTCTAGCACCAAGAAACTTGACCGCATGCTATATGTTGGAAAACGGCCAAGGGACAAGAAGGGGCTTAGGTTTGAAGATGACAAGATGTCCTCAACTCCAAGCAAGACCATTTTTGTAAGAAGCATGAACTTCAATGGGTCCTCTTCTCATCAAATTCCTAGGAAGAAGTTTGATCTAGGAGAGTGTTCAAATATTGCTCAAGTGAAGGTGGCACCAAGAAGCCCACCTCAAACTCATCCTACAAGGGATCCTAAAGTTAACTTCCCTCAACCAAAAGCTCACAAAAGGAAGACACCTACATGCAAGCTCAACCAAGGAAGCAATCAAGTCCTGGTCAACAACAAATAAGGAAAGCTCCTCAACAACAAGCAAGACAACCACAAAGACATGGGAAGGCTCCAATGCATCCTCAAGGATATGGTATAATTCCTAACTTTTTACCAAATATCATTTTTGTGGTATTGATGGTCACATTAGACCAAATTGCTTTAGGTATATCAAATTGTGTAGGATTGAAAGCATGATAGAAAAGAAAAATGCTAGAGCCATGAAGCATGATCCTAAGACATCTAGAGCCATGATGCATGATCCTAAGACACCTAGAGCCATGATGCATGTCACTAGGAAAAGTGGAACACCTTTGCATGATCCTAGGACATTTAGAGCCCACGTACCATTGACCACTAGGAAGGAAAATACTGTACCTAGGTGGATTAGAAAGGATAAACACCTTTGCCATGTTGCACAAATTGCTTTGAAAGCTCATTCTTGTGATTTTTGGTATTTGGATAGTGGGTGCTTTAGGCACATGACTGGAAATAAGAGTTTCTTTGAGACTCTTGTGATGGATGGAGGAGGAAATATCACCTTTGGTGATGGATCCAAAAAGAAAGTCATAGGAAAGGGAACCATTTCCATTCCCGGATTACCTCCCTTGTCCAATGCTTTGTATGTTGATGGTCTAAAAGCCAATTTGATAAGCATTTCACATCTTAGTGATGATGGACTCTCCATCTTGTTTAGGAAAAATGATTATTCTATCCTATTGCCTAATGGACAAACCTTGTTAAAAGGTGTGAGGTCTAGTGACAATTGCTATTGTCTTGAGGCTAGAAGTGTGTCTTGTAATGTGTCCAAGGATGAACAAATAGAGTTGTGGCATGAAAGACTTGGTCACATGAACTTCAGGGATTTAAGAATCTTAGATAAGTTCAATGTTGTGCGAGGCCTTCCCAAGCTTGGGAAAAAGGTTAATGGTGTTTGTGGGCCTTGCCAACAAGGGAAGCAAACCAAAAGTATGCACAAAAAGGGCAAGTATATAACCACAAAAGAACCTCTAGAGCTTCTTCACATGGATCTTATGGGTCTTATACAAACTGAGAGTTTAGGTGGAAAGAGATACATTTTTGTGTGTGTAGATGACTTCTCTAGGTACATATGGACTTATTTTCTTAGAGAAAAATCTGAAACTTTTGATAAGTTTAAAATTCTTTGCTCCAAACTTCAAAATGAAATGAACTCCAAGATTAGAAGCATTAAGAGAATTAGGAGTGACCATGTGAAGGAATTTGAGAATGCCCATTTTGAAAAAATTTGCAATAGTCTAGGCATTTCTCATGAGTTTTCGTCTTCTAGGACACCTCAACAAAATGGAGTTGTTGAGAGGAAAATAGGGTTCTTCAAGAAATGGCCCGTGTGATGTTGCTTAGCAACAATGTCTATAGCAATCTTTGGGTCGAAGATGTCAATACGGCATGCTACATAGGAAATAGAGTTTTTCTTAGGCCCCACACTAGGCAAACCTTCTATGAGTTATGGAAAGGTAGAAAGCCAAATGTTAGCTACTTCCACACCTTTGGAAGCAAATGCTACATTTTGAATGACCGTGATCAACTTGGCAAATTTGATGCTAAGAGTGATAAGGGTATCTTTATTGGCTATGCCTTGAATAGTAGAGCCTATAGAGTTTTCAATCTATGGACTATGACCGTAATGGAATCATCTAATGTTCTCATTGATGATACTAGGCTCAAAACTAATAACCATGAGGAGGAGGTAGATTTAGTTGATGACTTCCCTTTGGAGAAAGTAATTGATATCTCTAATATTGAAAAGGCTAATCTTGATGATGACATAGCATAACTTAGTGATAGGATTCCTCACTTGGACTCAAAAGAACCTGCTCCATGGGTTAGGAAACTTCATGACAAATATGACATTATTGGTGAAGTTAGTGAGGGTGTTAGGACTAGGCGTCAAATGGCTAATCTTATTAGCTACACTTGCTACACCTCTCAAATAGAACCCAAGAAAATTGAAGAAGCCTTAAAAGATGAATTTTGGGTTCTTGCTATGTAAGAAGAGCTTAACCAATTTGAAAGGAATGAGGTTTGGACTCTAGTTCCTAGGCCTAAGAACACCAATGTGATAGGCACCAAGTGAGTATATAGGAACAAATCCGATGAGGATGGCAACATTGTGAGAAACAAGGTTAGGCTTGTAGCACAAGGATACTCTCAAATTGAGGGTATTGACTTTGAGGAGACATTTGCTCCCGTTGCTAGGATTGAGTCCATTAGACTTCTTTTATCCATTTCTTGTTTGCACAAGTTCAAATTATATCATATGAATGTTAAGAGTGCCTTCCTCAATGGTTTCTTGCAAGAGGAAGTGTTTGTTGAGCAACCCAAAGGGTTTGTGGATCCTCACCACCCTAATCATGTCTATCACCTCAAGAAAGCTTTGTATGGGTTGAAACAATCACCTAGGGCTTGGTATGAGCGTCTCACTCAATTTCGCATAGATAGTGGCTACACTAGAGGTATTGTTGACAAGACTCTATTCATCAAGAAAGACAAAGATGAGCTCTTGATAGCTCAAATCTATATTGATGATATAGTCTTTGGTTCCACAAATGATACCAAAGTCCAACAATTTGTTGATGTGATGTCTCATGAGTTTGAAATGAGTCTAGTTGGTGAGTTGAATTACTTTCTAGGTTTACAAATTAAGCAAATGGATGATGGGATTTTCATATCTCAAGCTAAATATGCCAAAAACCTAGTGAAGAAATTTGGCCTTGAAAGTGCCAAACATTGTGATACACCCATGAGTACCACTTTGAAACTAAGCAAGGATGCTAGTGGTAAAAGTGTGGACCAAACTTTATATCGTGGCATGATTGGTAACTTGCTCTATTTGTCCGCAAGTAGGCTCAATATCTCTTTTAGTGTGGGTGTATGTGCTAGGTACCAAACGGATCCTAAGATATCTCATCTCTCTTCTGTTAAGAGAATCATTCGATATATGAATGGGACATCCAACTATGGGATTTGGTACTCTTTTGACACTAATGCTAGTCTTGTAGGCTTTAGTGATGCAGATTGGGCAGAAAATTGTGATGATAGGAAAAGTACATCGGGCGGTTGCTTTTTGCTTGGGAACAACCTTGTCTCTTGGTTTTGCAAGAAGCAAAATTCGATTTCCTTATCCACGACTGAGGCCGAATACATTGTTGTTGGGAGTGGATGCACACAACTCCTTTGGATGAAGCAAATGCTAGTCGACTATGGATTCAATCAAGGTACTCTTACTCTCTTTTGTGATAACATGAGTGCAATTAATATTTCAAAGAATCCGGTTCAGTATTCTAGGACTACGCATATTGACATCAGTCGTCATTTCATTAGAGAACTAGTTGAGAGCAAATACATTGTACTTAAGCATGTAGGTACCAATGATTAACTAGCGGATCTATTTACTAAACTCTTAGATGCTACTAGATTCAAGACTCTTAGTAGATCTATTGGGATTTGTTTAATGGAGTATACTTGTTGCATGCATTTTTTCTTAAAAATATGTTTATGCCTCTTTATTGATTGCTTGAGTAGCTTGGTTGCACTTATGGTATATTGTATTTTCTTAAATAAGTGTGAATTTTGCTTTGACTACAATCCATGTCATATTTATGTTCAAACATGCATTTTTGGACTAGGAGATATACATTGGAAGTACATGTTAAATGACCTATAATTATCTCCATGACATGACGATTCTTAAATGACATGCTAATGAAAAATGATAAAGCATGATTTGTTGATTGCAATTGTTAAATGCAACACTTTGTGTGAAACATACTAGTGAGACTAAAATGTTTAATCAATGTCTCTCTTTCTTTATTAGTTGAACATGGCTATTATCATACGGGTATCCTCTCGAAAAAATCAAATATGGTACAAAGTTGCTCATGCCTTGTTTAGCTTTTAAAGTTGGATATAGTGCCTTTAAAACTTGATATTTATAAGAACTCTATATCCTTGCTTCTCTCATGACAAATGGTGAAATTGGTTTGAATTATATTGGAAACCTTTGTCATTTGCTTTGCCAAATACCATTGTTTTTGGACTTGAATGCAACATGTCTTATATGCAAAGCATTTTTTTTATTCACACATTATCTTCAAATTAATCTCCTTGTGTCTCTCCTATCAATTGAGATTGCATAAATATGGCTTATATAATTATGCAATAATCTTGTATGCTCTCTTTCTTTCTTTGCCTTGAGTGACCCGGTTGGGGACTTCTCCTTTGCCTATATCATGACAAAAAGGGGGAGTAGCATTGGCCTAGCATTGTGATGTTAGGGGAGTAGCATGTGTTGGCTTTGAGGGGGAGCATTGCATGAGTGTACTTGTTTGAGGGGGAGATTACATGTAGGGGGAGTAACCCGTTGAGGGGGAGCATTGCATTCACATACATTACATGTTGTCATATTCATATTCTTAAATGCAAATGTTTTTTTTATTCACTTGATCATCTCACCTGCACTTGGTTTGGAAAGCGTATTTGTGCTTGCCTTGTGTGTAGGGTTGATAGTTCTACAAGAGATTGAAGTCTTGAAGTTTTTTTTTATGTTTATCTCTTTGTAATATAGAATATCTTCCTGGTGTGTTTCTATTTTGTTTTGTGAGGATCTATGTGAGTGGTGGTTTTGTCTCAAAATAGCCAAAGGGGGAGATTGAAAAGTCCTCATTTGTTGATTGACTTATTTCGTCAATAACCACATTGTTGGGGTTCATGTAAGGGTATCTTAGGCTCTCAAGACCTCAAGAGGAGAAGCACCAAAGGTAAAATTCTTGTGCTTACTTACTTTGAAGAGATAGTTGCACACACTCACATATTCTTGCATAACTCTTGATCTTATATGTTGAGTGTTTTCTTGTGTGCATTTTAGTTTAAATGACTCTTGATTGACCTATTTGCATATTGCTATGAAAGTTGTATGCCATGCTAGGCATTAAAATAGGATCAATTTCACCACTCTTGAACTTATTGTTTTTGAGCATTTGAGTGTTGAAAAAATAGGCCTTGTGATGGTGGTGCGCTACTCGACCAGCGCACCTAACCAGCGCAACATTCACAATGGACCACCGCTAGTCATGCGCCACTGATCTGCGCTGCTGCACCCTCGCATAGTTGAAAAATGGGGGCGTGCACTGGTGGTGCGCTACTCGTCTAGCGCAGCCTCACCAGAGTAAACATCCCAGAGAATCTGCGCTTGTGTTGCGCTACTGGGATGCGCCACTCATCCAACGCCTGTTTTAAAAATAGGTTGTGCGCTGGTGGTACGCTACTCGACCAGTGCACGTCACCAGCGCACACAGAGGAAGCTGGAACGTTTTTTTTAAAACGACCTCACTTTGTTTGGATCTTATATATATATATATATAACTCAATGCCTTAAGGTCGTGTATGAGTTCAGAATATCACATTTCTTCCTTAGAACACATTTCAAAGGAAAACACTTCCAAGAACTCATTTTTAATCACTCAAAGCATTCCCATGAGCATTAAATCTTTCATCTTGCATCATCTAAGTTCATCTAGAGTGCATCTATAGATAGGATTGCTTCATCACATCTTGTTTGGTAAGTTCTTCACTATCTTCTTACAAGTTAAGTGTTTTGCTTACTAAACCATCTCTTTAATTATTTGTATACTCTTAGAACATTCTTAGATACAAATTAGAGATTGTTGTGATGCCATGATTGAGTGTTGTATTGTGATAGTTTCATAGGATTGTTTGATCTATGTTTAGCTAAGCTTCTTGAACATGTCATTTAGCTTTTGATATCTAGGATTGTATTAATTGTCATCTCATTATCCTAGATAAGCATAAAATGTTTCCTAGCCTTGTTTGTTCATTGAATATCATCATATATTCACTTAGGACACTTTATCTCTTCATTGAGAAGTAAGACTTGTGTTTCTTCCGGGAGTAGGTAGCTTAAAGCACAAGCATGATGAACTAGGTTCACTTATACCGGGATTAGGTAGTGGTGGAGGATTAAACCGGGATTAGGTTGTAATTCCTTTATCATTAGTGGATTCGAGGTTCTAGTGTGGCGCACTCATCAGCCTGTGGTTTTTTTCCATTTTGAGGGTTTCCACGTATATCTCAAGTGTTTTTACTATTTCCTTATTATTACACTTGTGTTATCTTTGTAACTAGATAGGGGTATTTTCGTCAACTTGACTCTTAATGAAAATTGGGTAAAAGTTAATTAAAATCTATTCACCCCCTCTCTAGATTGTTATTAAACACACCATAATAATTGTTTCACATATAATGTTTAGGATTACAATCGTGTTGTTGCCTCAATTTCAATACATGAAAAATCTTTAGAGTAGAATTTTGTCATGTGTTAATTTGTTTTTTTTTTCCTTAATGGTGTTGCAGCAAATCTGATAATTTTGGTGGATGATGGCAGATTATTAATACACCAAAATTTTCCATTTTTAACACACCAAATCTGTTAACAAATGATCTGCTTCATACAAAATGCAAAATCCTTAATAAATAATATGTTTCATCAATAAATAATCATCAACATTAGTTTCATCACAATTCCAAAACAAGTGTTTTCAACAAAATACAAAATCCTTACTAACAGTTCATGAAATATAATTTCAACATAGTTCATGAAATACAACTAAATTCATAACAATTTCAACATAATCCTTAATAACACAAACACGATTTTTCGGAAGTATTCCATACGCTTGGGTGTCCGATGGAAAAAATGGCACTGGAATAGCTTTCCAGCCAGGTGTTTGTTTTGTAGATATCATAACTGAAGTAGATAGATTTTTTTTTACAAAACCTACAAATTTTGTTGGTTATATTCCTGCATTTCAACAAATAAAAATCTTACATTTAGATGTCAGTTTATTAAACCAGTCATACATTAAACAAGATGCAACCAATTAAACATATCAAGGCAGCCTAACTAAACACATTGGGGCAACCTAATTAAACACACTAATGCAACCCCAATTAAACACACAAGGGAAAACCAAATTAAACACACAACGGTAAACCAATTAAACACACAACGGCAAACCAATTAAACACACCGGCGACCCAATTAAACACACTGGGACGAACCAAATTAAACACACCATTGTACACTAAATTAAACACACTAGAGCTACCTAGTTAAACACACTAGAGCGAATCAAATTAAACACACCACTGCACACAAAATTAAACACACCAGGACAACCCAATTAAACACACAAACCAATTAAACAAACCATTACAAACCAATTAAACACACTGCACTCAATTAAACATACCAGGCCAAACCAAATTAAACACATTAGGACAAACAAATTAAACACACCACAGTTAATCAATTAAACACACCGCGGTTAATTAATTAAACACATCGATGCAAACCATCTTCTTCAACCTAAATTCACCATCAAATCTACAAATGAAACAAATTAACATAGGGTTTCAAAATTATACCTCTAAAAGAAGGACATGCATTATCTCGATTCATCATGAAATACGAAACTCAATCCGTGAAATACAAATTCAAATCCGTGAAATAGGAAGCAAAATCAGAAGCTCTTATATGGTTTTTCTGTCATTACATAGAAAAATAAATGGGTTAGAACAATGATGTAGACTGAACAAAGATTCTAGACGTGGTTTTTGATCCACAAATTTTCCATATACGGAAACAAGCAGATAAATTTTTCTGAGGGTTATCTCTTCTGTTTGCATAAGATATAGAAAGCATTATTATCATTAAGAACCCTCAATAGTTCAGCGAAGCAAGAATACTAGCTTTGACAAATCAAAACATGTCTATTGCACCTGAATATTATTCATTCAGTAGCATACCGATTAATTTTTACAGATTACAATGCGTCAATTTTAAAAATCTTATTTGATTCAGAATCAATCGAGCAAATTAAAAAAAAAAACCGAAAACTTTACACCATATATTCTCCCAAAATTAATGTTTACTAAATTTGGCATTTATCATTACATCTTCATATGAAACAAATTAAAATAGGGTTTATAATACATACCTCTAGAAGAAGGACTTGGAGAATCTTGATTCATCATAACAACCTAACCAAAAATCTGTGTAATACAAATCCTGATCCCTGAAATTTGAACCAAAAAATGAATCTCCTATATATGGGTTTTATGTGATTTACAGAGACAAAAATGGCTTTACAGTTTTAACAATGGTAGAAATTGAAGTGAGATTTTTTATTTAATTGTAGTTCAACGTCGGGGAGATGATGGATTTGTTTGTGGGTCCGGAAGATTGCCTTCCTGAATGGCCGGCGGGTTTAGATAGTTTTGTCTGTTCATATCAATTAAACACACCAGTTGTCATCAATTAAACACACCAGTTAAACAAGTAATCACAACCCTATTTTGAACACAACTAAACATCAGTTCAACCTAATTAAACACAAACATATTTCAAACACAATTAAATACACTGGTTCAACCTAATTAAACACATAAGTTAATCAGTTAAACACAAACAAGTGCACCAGAGAAGAAGTTCAAGTTGTTGGAGAAGAAAATGGAGACAAACCAGTGGATGAAAACATAGATTATGAAAAAGAAGTTGAAGTTGTCAGAGAAGAAAATGGAGCCAAATAAGTGTTTAAAAACATGGAGATCAATTAAACCCACCATGGAAAATCAATTAAACACATCAGGCCAATCATATTAAATATACTACGGCAAATCAATTAAATACATCAGACCAATCCAATTAAACACACCAGAGCAGCAACAAGTGTAAATCAATTAAACACATTGTTAACGGGAAATTTGTTTAGGATGAGAAATCCCCATTAACACCTTTGAGACCACTACCGCGAAAGTGGTGGCCGGGGTCGGTACCGTAAATACCTAACCTGATCTTGTATGAATATGTAGGAGGATGAAATCGTAGGTAGGAAACAAGCCATCCCGCCCGTCGGGCTTCATGCTTATGTAGTAGATCTGAGAAGCTCGAGGAGACAAGCCATCCCGCTCGTCGAGCTTCGTGCTTATAAAGTAGATCTGGGGAGCTTGAGGTTCTCTTGCTGGTGTGAAGGGGTAGATCTTGGTCCTGGTCCTGGTCTTGGTCCTCGGTCAGGGTCGGAACCTATCATGGTATCTGGAGCCCGGTTCTGGAGCCCGATTCTTTCCTGTAATTCCCCGACCTAGATAGCAAGTAAGGAGGGGGCTTATCTAGCTCCAGTGTTGGAGAACTCGATTTCTGCCACAGAGATGATGCAGGAGAGCCCATCGACTTCCTTGAAGCTGGTCTGGGTGGTTTCTCCTCATCTTGATATGCGACTTTAGCATTTAGATTGGAAGATAAGAGCGCTAGGTCCAACGAGGTAGGAATCTAGCTCGCACTTATATACGCATGCATAACATAAGACACAAGTAAGAGAAACACAAATATTTTGTAAAGGGATGTGGACTGACCAAGGGGGAAAAAGCATCACGAGTGATCACATGTTGAAAAACCCCAGGGCAGTATCCGGAGGAAGGAGGAAAACCCTTCCTTATGTATATATTAGAGAATGCTCCGGGGAGCTTAAAAGAATGGTGAAGTAATACAACGTAGTTGCTCCGGAGAGCTTACAATGGTGGTCGAATGTAGACCGATACCGGTATATTCTAGGTAAAGGTAATACATACATTGATGATGTCGAGAGATCTTTAAACAAAGCATGTCTTTCTTCTGTCATTGATTGGAGACCCTCTTTTCTATGCCTTTTACAGGTATATTTATAAATGGTGACTACCTTGGCGTGCAAGTCAAGGATTCTTCAATCTTACTTTTCTTATTGAGTACGATTCTTCCTTTAATGTAGTTGATCAGATCGTGGCTAATATCTCGGAGGGGATGTGTTTGTTTCCTCTTCGTACTCTTTTTTCCTTGATAAGCGGGATTCTCTATTATAGTTGACCCCAAAGAATAGGTTGTGGAGGATATCTTGGAGGAAAAGGTATTTGTTTCCTCTTTGGACTCTTTCACTAATAACGGCCATTAAAGAGTTGAATATTCTCTTTATAAATGGTGTTGATCATGTCATTAATTGGGTTGACTGCCTCCATTAATACGGTTGACCTCATTTATGGTACTTTAAATGTCATGGAAGTAAATCCTCACTTCCTACGTTGCCGAGATGAGAGTTTTAGTTCTGCTTGTCACTTTGGAGAGGTATTTCATAGAGGTTACCCGAGGTGACATTTGATATTTCTTGAGGGCGAGGTACCCTAGGATCCAGTACACTGGTAGGGTCCCCCGGGGACCTCTCGATTGTCACGGAGCTAGATGCTGGTCTTCTCATGGAGCTTGTGCTAACCATTTTAGGGGCGAAATATCCCATAGGGTTCCAACCTTGCAGCTGGGAGCTTGGTTTAGCTACGTCGAGTTTTATCATGGAGCTTGACCTAATTATGCAGGCTTCTTAGTGGGGTAGCGGGCTTGGCTAGCAGGCTCTGGTAAGGTGTTTACCATAAACAGGCAACCTTGGCTCGCTTCTGGAAGGGTGGAGAGGTACGCTCGAGTACTGCTCTTGCTACTTGATTTATCTATGCCAAGATCTACAGTGGATCTTGGCACTTTTTGGTGACGATGAGGTTTTACGGGCTTCTACCTTTAATGCTCAGACAAGTTGAGATTATACCTCGATGAGGCAGGAGGGCCTTTGCAAGACAAGTTTGGCACCTTGAAGGTTTCATAGTGAAAGTAGAGATAGTACAAGCTTTAGGAGAGTGTCACGAGATACCTCGATGTCGGGGGACCCAGGTCATTTCAGGTCGACCTAGCTTCGGGCTTTATCCTGGTATTAAAAGCTTGACGCGGTCTAGTCGAGCTTTATTTGGTAAGCCTGGCCAGGTGCGAGATGCTCAGATGGTAAGGGCGGCCTCGCCTTGCTCTTGTAGAATCGCGTGGTAGCTCGACCTCCGGGACCTTGATACCCCGTCAAACAAGCCCGAATTTGGACTCTTGCGGGAACTCTGGGAAGTAGAAAATTCTTCTTTGGTCCCTAGCCAAATTTTACTATTAACAGAAGTCCCCTCTGACTTGAACACCGGTAAGTATTTGGGGTTGGAGTCTAGATCTTGTACTTACATGAAGAATTTTGCTTGACCCTTTTTTTTGGTAACCAGTATCGTTCCCAGGGATTGGCTTTAAATAACTGGGGTACTATTCATTTCTTTTGGATGTTCTGATCTCGTGATCAAGCAGGTAACTATGCTTCTACGTTCAGATCCTTCTTGGAGGTAGTAGCCCGACCAAGGCATCAGAAGCGCTATCTAGCTATATCCTGGTATCGAGATCTGGATGGTAACAATACTCTTATACTCAGATCCTTCTTGGGGGTTGTAGCCCGACCAAGGCATCAGGAGCGCTATCTAGCTATTTCCTGGCATTTCGATCCGGATGGCAACTATGCTCTTACACTCAGATCCTTATTGAGGGTCGTAGCCTGACCAAGGCATCAGGAGCGCTATCTAACTATATCCTGGAATTTTGATCCGGATGGCAACTATGCTCTTACACTCAGACCCTTCTTGGGGGTCGTAGCCCGACCAAGACATCAAGAGCGCTATCTAGCTATATCCTGGTATTTTGATCTGGATGGCAACTATGCTCTTACACTTGGATCCTTCTTGGGGGTCGTAGCCCGACCAAGGCATCAGGAGTGTTATTCTAGCTATATTCTGGAATTTCGATCCGGATGGCAACTATGCTCTTACACTCGGATCCTTCTTGGGGGTCGTAGCCCGACCAAGGCATCAAGAGCGCTATCTATCTATATCCTGGTATTTTGATCCGGATGGCAACTATGCTCTTACACTCAGACCCTTATTGGGGGTCGTAGTCCTACCAAGGCATTAGAAACGCTATCTAGCTATATCCTGGTATTTTGATCCGGATGGCAACAATGCTCTTACACTCAGATCCTTCTTAGGGGTCGTAGCATGACCAAGGCATCAGGAGCGCTATCTAGCTATATCCTGGAAGTTTGATCCGGATGGCAACTATGCTCTTACACTCAGACCCTTCTTGGGGGTCGCAACTTGACCAAGGCATCAGGAGCGCTATCTAACTATATCATGGTATTTTGATCCAGATGGCAACTATGCTCTTACACACAGATCCTTCTTGGGGGTTGTAGCCCGACCAAGGCATCATGAGCGCTATCTAGCTATATCCTGGTATTTTGATCCGGATGGCAACTATGCACTTAGCCTCAGATCCTTCTTGGTGGAGGTCACCCGACCAAGGCATTAGGGATGATGAGGGGGCTTCTCTGGTAAATCCCTAGTCTCAAGATCTGGATGGCAACTATGCTCTTACACTTAGACCTTTCTTGGCTGGGGGTGGTACCCGGCCGAGGCTTCAGGAGCGCTATCTAGCTATTTCCTGGTCTCGAGGTGATCATTGTCGAAATACCATGGTGTTCCTCCTAGAGGGATTTATCTAGTCCTGGGCATCAAGAGTGCGGTGTAGCTCTCCTGGTAATGGCAATCCTCCTAGAAGGATTTGATCCAGTCTAGGGCAACGAGAGTGCGATATGGCTCTCATGGTTATGGTGATCACTAGAGGAAATTGTCTCACGCTAGGGTCATCGTCCCTCTCACTAGAGTACTGAGAAAATATTGAGCTTCTAGTCCCCAAGTGATGTAACCGGTTTGAAAGTTTGCTTGGGGTAGATGAGAGTCTTCAACAATAGTAATCTAGTTCGAGACCCCACTATGAATGAATCAGGACCTTTGGGTGCTCCCCGAACGGATCGATACCTCGATGGCTCACTAGGGCATTAGAAGGCCCCGTACAAATGGAGAGGAACCATCGGTATGATAATCTCCGAGATCAAGCTGGTGCTTGCTAAGGTCGAGCTCGTGCCAGCCAAGGAGGATGGTTATTTATTCAACCCATGACCACATGGTGGGAGTGGTTTAAACTCTGCATGGCAGTGTGGCTACCTTGGGAGCCAAGGTGGGTGCTTCATTTGCTGAAGGACGCTTATGTGTTTCTTGCTAGGCAGCTCGAGCTCTTCTTCCCTCTAACCTGATCATCATTGGAGGATGGATACCTTGAATAGATCACAGAGAAAGTTGAGAGTTACCTAGGTCCACTCTGACTGAAGCTGAAAATTATTGAGATGATGGATGCGCAGATGATGAGTAGGACTTGGTTCCTATTTCTAATTTTCATGTCTATTCGTGTTGAGGTGGGAACTACCTTGAAGTCCTCTGCTGCTATAGATGCATGGGGGTTTCAAGTCTGCTTACCTTTGAATTAGAGAGGTAGATCGGGACCAAGGTAGCTCGCTAGGGCGATGAATGGGCCCATATAAGTGAAGAGGAGACATCGACCTAGTAACTGTCTGGAGACATGCTCGAGATTCTTAGAAATTTCCCGCGACAGAGAGAAGACTTTGGACTCCTCTTTGATGAGCGGTGACTCACTTGAGCATTGGCTGACCTTATATGAATGGAGATGGGCTACCTTTCTGGTACCGGTCTAGAGGTATACTTAGGATTTCAAGAAGCCCCCAACAACTGAGAGAAAGCTCTGGACCATGCTGGAACAAAATAGGAGCTCAGTGGCTCAATTTAGCCGTTGACCGGCCATGTATAAGAAGTGAGGAGCCACTTGACCTTACAGTGAGGCTGTTTCTCTAGAGGTTAGCTTAGGCATGTAGGAGGCCTTACCAAGAGTGGGAAACCTCTGGGCTCTCCTCGATCATATCAGGCTTCGGTGGCTTGCTAGGGCGATGAATGACCCGGTACATATAGAGCAAAGCCACCAGTTTTGCAGTGATGCTACCGCTCTAGAAGCTTGCTTGGGCACGTAGGTGGCCTTACCAAATGTGGTAAACTTCTCAGAGCTCCTCGATCGGATCGGGCTTCGATGGCTTGCTAGGGCGGTGAATGGCCTGGTAAACTTGGAGCGAAGCCACCAGAGGTACTGGTCTAGATGCTTGCTCGGGATCCTAGAAGTCCCCAACAACTGAGAGAGGGCTCTAGACCCTACTGGAATGAATCGAGAGTTCAGTGGCTCACTTAGGCGTTGATAGGCCCTGTATAAGAAGTGAGGAGCCACTTGGCCTTACAGTGAGGATGCTGTTCCAGAGGTTAGCTTAGGCATGTAGGAGGCCCTACCAAGAGTGGGAAACCTCTGGGCTCTCCTCGATCAGATCAGGCTTCGGTGACTTGCTATGGCGATGAATGACCCGATACATATAGAGCGAAGCCACCGATCTTGTAGCGATGCTACCGCTCAAGAAGCTTGCTTAGGCACGTAGGTGACCTTACCAAATGTGGGAAACTTTTGAGAGCTCCTCGATCGGATCGGGCTTCGGTGGCTTGCTAGGATGGTAAATGGCCCGGTAAACATGGAGTGAAGCCACCGGAGGTACTGGTCCAGATGTTTGCTCGGGATCTTAAAAGTCCCCAGCAACTGAGAGAAGGCTCTAGACCCTGCTAGAATGAATCGAGAGTTCAGTGGCTCATTTGGGCATTGATAGGCCCTGTATAAGAAGTGAGGCATGTTGAGGTAGGAACTACATTGAAGTCCTCTGCTGCTGTAGATGCATGGGGGGATTCAAGTCTACCTACCTTTGAATTAGAGAGGTAGATCGGGACCAAAGAGCTCACTAGGGCGATGAATGGACCCATATAAATGGAGAAGAGACATCGACCTAGTAACTGTCTGGAGACATGCTCGGGATACTTAGAAATTTCCAGCAACTAAGAGAAGGCTCTGGACCCTGCTGGAATGAATCGAGAGTTTAATGGCTCACTTGGGCGTTGACAGGCCCTGTATAAGAAGTGAGGAGCCACTTGACCTTACAGTGAGGCTGCTGCTCCAGAGGTTAGCTTAGGCATGTCGGAGGCCTTACCAAGAGTGGGATACCTCTGGGCTCTCCTCGATCAGATCGGGCTTTAGTGGCTTACTAGGGCGATGAATGACCCGGTACATATAGAGCGAAGCCACCAGTCTTGTAGCGTTGCTACCGCTCTAGAAGCTTGCTTAGGCACGTGGGTGGCCTTACCAAATGTGGGAAACTTTTGAGAGCTCCTCGATCGGATCTGGCTTTGGTGGCATGCTAGGGCGGTGAATGGCCTAGTAAACATGGAGCGAAGCCACCGGAGGTACTGGTCCAGATGCATGCTCGGGATCTTAGAAGTCCCCAGCAACTGAGAGAGGGCTCTGGACCCTGCTGGAATGAATCGAGAGTTCAGTGGCTCACTTAGGCATTGACAAACCCTGTATAAGAGGTGATGAGCCACTTGGCCTTACAGTGAGGCTGCTGCACCAGAGGTTAGATTAGGCATGTATGAGGCCTTACAAGTGGGAAACCTCTGGGCTCTCCTTGATCAGATCGGGCTTCGGTGGCTTGCTAGGGCGATGAATGACCCAATACATATAAAGCGAAGCCACCGGTCTTGTAGCGATGCTACCGCTCTATAAGCTTGCTTAGGCACGTAGGTGGCCTTACCAAATGTGGGAAACTTCTGAGAGCTCCTCGATCGGATCGGGCTTCGGTGGCTTGCTACAGTGGTGAATGGCTCTGTAAACATGGAGCGAAACCACCGGAGGTACTGGTCCAGAAGCATGCTTGGGATCTTTGGAGTCCCCAGCAATTCGAAAGGAGGCTATGGACCATGCTGGAATGGATTGGGGTCGTAGTGGCTCACTTGGGCGTTGACAGGCCCGGTGCATGAGACGTGGAACCACTAATCTTCTACTGGTCGTGCTGCTCTAGAAGCTACACAGCTGAGTTGGCTTTTTAGATTCATGGGTCGACCTGCTACCTCTACCTAGGAGCTTACGAAGGGCGGGCCTGGAGGCATGAGGGGATCCGTATGAACAGGTCGAAGCCCAGTGGATCTGCTGGATAAGTGATATACTGGTGACGGAGCAAATATACTTTAGAAAAGCATGAGAGGTGCAGTTCTACTGTATAGGAGCTCTCGATGTATCAGAATGGTTCAGCTATATAGGAGATCTTCAAGCAGGGAGCTACTGTATTGGAGCTCCACGATTATCTGAGCAGGTTCTTTTCATAGGAGTAGCATAATGAACTGGTTTCACTAGGAATCCCACGTACCATATTTGCTCCACAATGAACGAAACTCGTTAAATGATAAAATGAGCACCACATGCGATGCATAGGCGATATAGATAAGTATGGAGAAAGGACATCGTATATAGTAAATGATATTCCATGAATAATGACTGTTACCGCCATAGTATAATGATACTCATGTAGAGACATAGAGGCTTTCAAAAGGGGTGTGGAAATTTCATACAGACGGCGCCAGAAAGTGTTAACGGGAAATTTGTTTAGGATGAGAAATCCCCACTAACGCCCTCGAGACCACTACCGCGAAAGTGGTGGCCGGGGTCGGTACCGTAGATACCTGACCTGATCTTGTATGAATATGTAGGAGGATGAAATCGTAGGTAGGAAACAAGCCATCCCGCCCGTTGGGCTTCGTGCTTATGTAGTAGATCTGAGGAGCTCGAGGAGACAAGCCATCCCGCCCTTCGGGCTTCATGCTTATGAAGTAGATCTGGGGAGCTTGAGGTTCTCTTGCTGGTGTGAAGGGGTCTATCTTGGTCCTGGTCCTGATCCTGGTCCTGGTCTTGGTCCTGGTCCTGGTCCTCGGTCGGGGTCGGAGCCCATCATGGTATCTAGAGCCAGGTTCTAGAGCCCAATTCTTTCCTGTAATTCCCCGACCTAGATAGCAAGTAAGGAGGGGGCTTATCTAGCTCCAGTGTTGGAGACCTCGATTTCTGCCATAGAGATGATACAGGAGAGCCCATCGACTTCCTTGAAGCTGGTATGGGTGGTTTCTCCTCATCTTGATATTCGACTTTAGCATTTAGATGGGTAGATAAGAGCGATAGGTCCAGTGAGGTAGGAATCTAGCTTGCACTTATATACACATGTATTACATAGGACACAAGTAAGAGAAACATAAATCTTTTGTAGAAGGAGGTGGACTGACCAAGGGGGAAAAAGCATCACGAGTGCTCACTTGCTGAAAAACCCCAAGGCAGTATCCGGAGGAAGGAGGAAAACCCTTCCTTATGTATATATCAGAGAATGCTCCTGAGGAGCTTACAAGAATGATGAAGTAATACAACGTAGTTGCTCCGGAGAGCTTACAATGGTGGTCGAATGTAGACCGATACCGGTATATTCTAGGCAAAGGTAATACATATATTGATGATGTTGAGAGATCTTTAAACGAAGCATGTCTTTCTTCTGTCATTGATTGGAGACCCTCTTTTCTATGCCTTTTACAGGCATATTTCTAAATGGTGAGTACCTTGGCGTGCAAGTCCAGGATTCTTCAATCTTCTTTTTCTTATTGAGTACGATTCTTCCTTTAATGTAGTTGATCAGATAGTGGCTAATATCTCGGAAGGGATGTGTTTGTTTCTTCTTCGTACTCTTCTTTCCTTGATAATCGGGATTCTCTATTATAGTTAACCCCAAAGAATAGGTTGTAGAGGATATCTTGGAGGAAAAGATATTTGTTTCCTCTTTGGACTCTTTCACTAATGACGGCCATTAAAGAGTTGAATATTCTCTTTATTAATGGTGTCGATCATGTCATTAATTGGGTTGACTGCCTCCATTAATACTGTTGACCTCATTTATGGTACTTTAAATGTCATGGAAGTCAATCCTCTCTTCCTACGTTGCCGAGATGAGAGTTCTAGTTTTGCTTTTCACTTTGGAGAGGTATTTCATGGAGGTTACCCGAGGTGACATTTGATATTTCTTAAGGGCGAGGTACCCTAGGATCCAGTACACTGGCGGGGTCCTCCGGGGACCTCTCAATTGCCATGAAGCTAGATGCTGGTCTTCCCATGGAGCTTGTGCTAACCCTTTTAGGGGCAAAATATTCCATAGGGTTCCAACCTTGTAGCTGGGAGCTTGGTTTAGCTACGCCGAGTTTTATCATGGAGCTTGACCTAATTATGCAGGCTTCCTAGCGGGGTAGCGGGCTTGGCTAGCAGGCCCTGGTAAGGTGTTTGCCATAAACAGGCGACCTTGGCTCGCTTCTGGAAGGGTGGAGAGGTACGCTCGAGTACTGCTCTTGCTACTTGATTTAACCATGCCCAGATCTACAGTGGATCTTGGCACTTTTTGGTGACGATGAGGCTTTACGGGCTCCTTTCTTTAATGCTCGGACAGGTCGAGATTATACCTCAACGAGGCAGGAGGGCCTTTGCAAGACAAGTTTGGCATCTTAAAGGTTTCGTAATGAAAGTAGAGATAGTAGCAAGTTCTAGGAGAGTGTCACGAGATACCTCGATGTCGGGGGACCCAGGTCCTTTCACGTCGACCTAGCTTCGGGCTTTATCCTGGTATAAGGAACTTGACGCGGTCTCGACGATCTTTATTTGGTAAGCCTGGACACGTGCGAGATGCTCAGATGGTATGGGCGGCCTCGCCTTTCTCTTATAGGATTGCGTGGTAGCTCGATCTCCGGGACCTTGATACCCCTTCAAGAAAGCCTGAATTTTGACCCTTGCGGGAAGGCTGGGAAGTGGAAAATTCTTCTTTGGTCCCTAGCCAAATTTTGCTATTAACACACATCATGGTAAACAAATTAAACACACGAGGGCAACACCGGTTGTAAATCAATTAAACATACAAAGACAACCTAATTAAACACACAAGGGCAAACCAATTAAATACATCATGACAACCCAATTAAATACACTAGGGAAATACCAGGTGTAAATCAATTAAATATACAATGAAAAATCAATTAAACACATCCGGACAATTAAATTAAACACACAAGGACAACTAAATTAAACACACTATGGTAAATCAATTAAACACATCAAAGCAACCTAATAAACACATCGAGGCAACCCTCGTAGTCAATTTACACACACTAGAACAAAACAAATTACACATTAGGGATAATAAATTAAACATACCAAGCGTAATAAATTAAACACACCACACTTTATCAATTAAACACACCAAAGTAAACCATCTCCTTCAACCTTAAATCATTATTACATCTGTATATGAAACAAATTAAAATAGGGTTTCTAATACATACTTCTAGAAGAAGGATCTGGAGCATCTCGCTTCATCCTAACAACCTAATTCAAATCCATGAAATACGAATCCCAATCGTTGAAATTCGAAGCAAAATCTAAATCTCCTATATGGGTTTTTTGTGCAGTACAGAGACAAAAAAAATGGCTTTGCAGTTTCAACAATAGTAGAGATTGAAGAGAGAATTTTGAACTATATGTATTTCGGACATGGGAGGCCGGCGATTGAAGAAATTGAAGATCGAAGGAGACAGCAAAGAGAGAAAAAGCATGAGATGTAGAAATTGAAGAAGAGAAAACTCATGTGCAGAAATATTGTAGAAGAGAAAAAGCATGTGTAGTAGCTGCGATTGAAGGAGAAATTGAAGATTAGAGAAAAAAAAATTGTAGACCGTGAAAAAGCAAAGAGAGAGAAATGAGATGTAGAAATTGACTTAATAACCTAATAAATGGAGAGAGAAGAGAAACTTTTAAGACAAAAAGGAAATAAATAAAACAAATAATGAATAAATGAATAAATGAAGGGTATTTCAATCTCTACAACCAATTGTTGGGTAAAAACAATAAAAACACTAATCTTGGATAAAAACAATAAATCTCCTAATTTTTAGACTAAAAAGGGGTATTTCATCTAAAAATAATTGTAAAGACAATGCAAATTAGATTTTTATTTTAAGAAAACAATGTTTTTTTTTCATCTTTATTGGTTTTTTCTTTGTTTAACAAACCTTAAAATATCTTTTTCTCCTGTTCTATTATTATGAAGCTTTTTTATAGAGAGGTGATGGAAAATGATATACAACAAGAAGTAAATCATGAAAAACAAATAGACACCTTTTAAAATTGTTTTCTCTTTCTTTCTTTTTTCTTAATTTTTTTTTCTTGAAACATCATTCTTTTTTAATTAATCATTCTCCCTATTTGGAGGTTGCATAAAGAATTTTAATGGAAAATTTCTCAAACATGTTGGCTTATAAGTCAGTGTGATTTTTTAAACTTCTATTATTCTACACTAAAAAATTTATTTGATGATGTAAAAAATTCAAAAATAAAATAAAATTACACGGATTAATTCTTTGTATATAAAATTTTAAAACAAAATTTTAATCCACAGCATTAAAAAGAATTTCGGTTCTCCGATGAATCTTGATCCTAAATCTAAATATTCATATTAGAGTTTTATATATGTTGAATATAATGGAGGATGATTGATTCATCTTCTTATATTCATTAAGTTAAGAATTTGATTAATTGTTTGATTTCTTTGTATTAGAATGGGATGATTGATTTTTTTTTTTTTAAGAATTGGATAATTGAAATTATTGCATTTTACGGTTTTAGATATAATCTCAAATTGTTAATTGTTTTAAATCAAGAAATATCCTGACTTGATCTTATCATTTTGGGGTTGATTTAATTAATTAATTTTTTTAAATAGAGTGTCAAAGGATAAAAGGAATAATTTTGGAAAAACCGAATTGTCTTTAGAATTTTTTTAAACTTACAATTTTTAGAATGAAGTGTCTTTAGAAAAAGGGTAATGCTGCACTTCTCAATAAATTGTCCTAAAAATATGTATAATCAAATGTGGTAGTCCAGTAAAAGAAATAAATTGAGAAAAGCATGGCAATTCATTAAATGAGTTGGACTGCCATATTAGATTATACATATTTTTTGGATAATTTTTTGAGAAGAGTAGCATTTCCCTTAGAAAAAAATGGATTGTAAGATGAAAATTTCTTTTATCATTTAACTCATTTAATGCAACATTACCAATTCACCCTCATTACAACTTCCTAACCTAAGTAAAACCCATATAAAATAATATTGTTGGAACCAAGAAAAAATATTATTTTAAAGGGTTGTTTATTTATTGATAAATGAATAATTTATTTATTTATCGATAAATGAATAATTTATTTATTTATCGATAAATGAATAATTTATCAATTTAAAAATAAATTAATATTTATTAATTTAAAAGGAGTTTTATGTTTTTTATACTACTTTTTTTTAGTTTTATATTTTTACATCTATTATACATATTTTTTTACCAAGATACTTATACATAGAAGTTAATAAATATTTAAATAATAAAGGTTAAAGAAGGTTAGACAAATGTTGAACAATTTGTCTTACCTCCTAATACAACATCAAATATTCAACTATACGATGTTGAGATTATTTGAACACTAAAAACTCATTATTGACATCGTTTCTACTCTAACATCTCGGGGGGCTACAGGGTAGGAGAAACAAATCCTGAAATAAATTACATATTGGATACTATTAAATTTATTAATGTGGTTTTGAATATTGATATGAAGACAACAACCATTGCATATTGTTTTCAGGGGAAGAAATTTTAAAACTTTATTAAAAATAATTTAAGCGACTTTATGAACCTTGTACGATATATACGAATAAATTAAAGGTAGGATTCAAAATCATACCTTACGGCTAACTCCTTCGTTCTTTAACTTCTTGATGTTTCTTTACGATTTGTACCACCGGATCTTTCTCGCTCTCTCCCAGGTTCCGACAACTATGTATGGGCACGTTACAGGCTTCTGGTGGTTGTATGGAGGTCGTAGAAACAAGACAAAACAACTCTCGTTTTGTGTATTTGGAATTCAACCATGTACACTTGACTAAGAAACAAAAAATAAAAACTTTTTTTTTAATTTGTATTTTTTTCCTTGTCTGGCCGCATCACTTGTTTCTCTATCTTTTTTTTTATGTTGTTGTATCACGTGTTTCACCAATCTGGCTTCTCTTTGTGTTTAATAAAATATCTTTTATACATTTTAAAAACAAGATAGTAATCCTTTTCAAAATACATCTCTAAATATTGAAAATAAGATAATTAGTATTTTAATGTCCAAGTTAGTATAAGATTCTAAATCCCAGAAAACCCTATTTCATTAAGACTTAAACACTTGACCTAGCTTAGAAATAAAATAATCTTATTATTTTATCATTTGTCTTAATCATGGTTAGAACCTGTAACCTCCAATTAATAATTAATTAATAATTCTCAATTATTAATTTAATACTTAAATAATTGAATTATTTAATTATTTTAATTATTAATATATTAATTAAATAATCTCATCATTTTAATTAATTCTCCAGAATAAATATGTATCACTTTCGTAATACAATTAATTGGACAATCCAATTAATTAACCGTGACCCTTGTTACCTTCAACGTTCTGGGCTAGGTAGGAGGCCTAATGGACCCACATTTTTGAGCTGCAATAATCCTTAGATAAATTAATTAAACTCTTTAATTAATATTTCATGATTATTAACCTCGGAGTTACTCCACTAAAAGCCCGAGGCTATACTCTCGTAACTATAGATGTTTTTATACAAACCAGAATTCAGTGTCAATTGATATAGCTATTACATATGGTATGATCCTCTATAAGTAGTTCATAATTAGAGTTGGGTCATAAAGTCCATTATACCTCTCTAATTATAATTTTTTTCCATTAAGTACCATTAATTCTCTAATAAACAATTATATCATTCATTCTTTTATAAAGATGGAGAGCGCTCTTAATTATTCAAGCCCTGAATCAACCCTAAGAGTAACTACTTCTCTTCTTCTCGTAAAAAGAAGTAGATTTCATCTATTGAGTACAGACCTTTTGTTAGTTTTAGATTATGTTGGTATTAATTCCATATCAAAATGATGTTTACTTGTAATGATTTAGTTGTTTAGATTCATGATGATTCAAGCTTCAAAGAATAAGGAACAACTAGTCAAAGCAAGTTCAAAGTCTTTAAAGAGAAAGGATGCTATATGGTTCTACAAAGGTATATTAAGACCTTATCTTCCTCTTACAAGGCTTAGGCACACATACACAATTCATACATTTGTATCCCTACATAGTGTGCACCATTAAGGCACACACACAAATCATATATTTATGTCCCTGCATCGTTGTGCACCATTTATAACACATTTACACACTTGAAGATGAATGGTCATGCATTGGTATGAAAATAACATATTTTGTAAATTACATGATTGGAGATTATCTCTATGTAGTTTGTATTCTAGTGTGAATTGTGTTTGTATGTGTATATGTTTGTAAAACATGGATATTGAACTTGATTTTAGTCTTAAATTATTCTTGATTGAGTTTCAAACACTTTGGTTACTCACACTTTCAATTTCAAGTTCTCAGTCATAAGATACTATACTTTCAACTCATGTTGTGCATATTGTCTTCGTATTTGTATATCTAGTCAATTTCTTATTTTCTGGGTTGAGTATCTTATATGTTCATGTCCATGAGAGAGTTATGGTTCATAATCTGTAAACAGATTCATATTTTGAGTTTGAAAGCTGGAGAACGGTTGAAGAACGTAAATGGAGGTCGAGGGGAAAAGAAGACATCACCAAGCTCTTCTTTCCCGAGATGACTCGTGGCCATCTTGGACAAGAAGGCTTGCTGCCCTGAGATTCCCACGCACCATCTCAGGCAAACGGCAAGCTTGGTTGCTTTTTTTCCTTCTTGTTCATTTCACACTCTAATCTTTCCCTCTCCTTTATATTTTTTTTCCCTCTCACAATTCATTTTAAGAAAAGAATTTGAAACTTGAGCAAAATTTTGTCTCTAACTTTCTCACCTTCCAAACACTCTATTTTTCTCAATTGAGCTCCGATTTGAGTGATCTAAAGTTGAGAGTGTTTATCTAAACATCCTCTATCTTTTCTTAGAAGGATTGAGTTGGTTTTCCTGCAGTTTTTGGTGTCTAATAACAAAAATCGGGGTTGTCTCAATTTTACTAAGGTATTGATTTTCTCTTAAAGTTTTCTCTTAAAACTTTGTCAATTGCCTTGGGTTTTCTTCGCCTATATATATATATATATGTCTTTTGATTGTTTAGATTTGAGTTTTGAACTTATTTAAAGCTTGACTATGTTTTAATTGAAATCTCTTATGTTGAGTTAGATTTTGATTTTGCCTATGTTTTCACATGTTTGAGATTGTTTTGTGCTAGCTTCGAATCTAGGATTATTTGATGATCTTTAATTGATTGATTTTGTGAAAAATAGTTCATCCCATGTATTAGGCTCACTTTGACTGATCTCTCTATATAATACATGTTGTGTTGTTCTTTGAGCTATTCATGTGCTTGATTGCTTTTATGAATATAATATGCTCTAGAACATGTTTGGTATATATGATTAAAACTTGATCATGTATTAATTGAACATATCTTATGATTCAAGTTTTAGAACTATGCATGTATCTAGGTTGTAATTAATGTTGAACATCTTTTACATGATCTAGATGGATTAATCATGCATGATTGACTAGACTATATTTGTTATGTGCATTCATGCATAGGTCTAGTATTTTCCGTAGAATTTGTTGATCATCATTCTCTATGTTTGCGTTTTGCATTTATGATCACCTAGATGCCTTGTGAGAAGAAAGTCTTGACAATAGGTGTGAGGCCTATATTGTTGAGCATGGAAGTCTTGGCAAGAGGTGGGAGACCTTGGAATGTCAAGCAAGGAAGTCTTGTCTAGGGTCGTGAGGATTCGAGAGGGTAAGCAAGGAAGTCTTGCCTAGGTTCATGAGGATCCGAAAGGGTGAGTAAGGAAGTCTTGCCTAGGGTTATGAGGATCCGGAAGGGTGAACAAGGAAGTCTTGACAAGAGGTGTGAGGCCTTAGAATGTTGAGCAAGAGGGTGACATGTTCATTGGTAGGATAAGAGGGTAGTTTCTAGGTGAAGGGGTCACTTGAGAGATTGTACTTTTCTTATCTATTAGTGGATTTCGTTTACCGGTGGTTGCTAACCCATAGACGTTTCCTCTTTGGAGGTTTACCACGTTATATCTTATGTATACTTTTCTTTATCCCTATCTCTCTTATATTTGTATTTGTTATTTGAATACTATGGATATAATTTTATATGTAAGTTGACTTCCTTACTATAATATCAATTGTGTATGTGTTGTGGATGTTTGTTTGTATCACACTATACATGTTTTATATTTTGATTAATTGTCTTTAATTGATATATATATTGTGATACAAGCAATCTAGAGGGACAAACTTTTGTTTGTTTCAAGAGAGTAAAAAAAGGTGTCTAACCTATCCACCCTCACCCCCCCTTTAGGTTAGCCTTGAGCATTTAACCGTATTGGTATTTTCACCTTCCCAACCACAAGCCAAACCGCGATTCCAAGATACAAAGATATCGATCAGGAATGCTACTCTAATCTCACCTATGGTAAATCAAAAACCACGATCTATCTGAAGGAGTCAGTAAGACACTCAGGATTAAGATCTCCCCATGTAACGAATATTAGTGAGAGTGATTATTATAGATCGTCGAATAGTGCTATATGATCACATCGTATAAGGTGTCTTCACTCTCATATCATCATATGTGTAGTCCAGGATAAGACCACCTTACATTACGGAATGAACCGCAACTGTAGATAAACAACAAATAAAGTACCCAACTTTATTTTCTCTCAACACACTCTTTATATTGCAAGTCTCAAACTTAATTCATATGTATATGATACTCATATACTCAGTTTGAGATTACATCAGGCAATCTTGGACGTTAAGCACACTTGACATAAAAGTATGAGACATGTAAATTGAATGAAAAAACTACTTCTTTTATTTTTAGTTTAACATCATTTACAAAATACAAGCATTAGGGCAAAAACCCCAACAATCTCCTACTTGCACTAAAGCAAGTGAGACATATCTCGTAATCATAGACCCTTTATGTGACCTTCAAACACCTAAGTCGTTAATATCTTCGTAAATGGATCAACATGATTGTCCAACGATGCTATCTTGGTCAATCTCACATCCCCTCTATGCACTATCTCTCTGATGAGATGATATTTCCTCTCTATATGCTTCCCTCTTTTGTGGCTTATTGGTTCATTGGAATTAGCCACAACACCACTATTAACAAAATAAGGTGTGAAGAGCTTATGGATATATGAAACAAATTCCAGATCACTCAAGAACTTACAAATTCATACAACCTCCTTAGTTGCTTCACAAACGGTAACATATTTGGCATCCATGGTGCAATCAACAATACATGATTGCTTGTCACTCGTCCATACTCTACCTCCACCATCATGGGTGAATACTAACCCATATGTGGATTTCCAAGAATCCTTGTCTGACTGAAAGTTAGAATCTTTATATCCCAATGGGATCATATCATGTCCTGAATATACTAGCGTATAGTTTCTCGTTCTCCGAATATACTTGAGAATGGTGTAAACTGTAACCCAATGATCTAATCCTAGGCTGGACTGAATCCTGCCGACTACTCCTACAGCGAAGTAGATGCCCGGTCTCATGCATAACATAACATACTTGAGACTACCTACTGTTGATGCATAAGGAACTTGTCTCACATCCTCAACCTCTTGAGGAGTCTTAGGACACTGTTCCTTAAACAAGTGAACTCCATGCCGGGAAGGTAAATAACCATTCTTGGATTTTGGCATCGAGAATTGCACAAGAATCTTATCGATGTACGATGCTTGAGATAATGCTAAGAGTTTGTTCTTACAATCTCTTATTAATTGGATCCCTATAACATAACTCGCATCTCCCAAATCTTTCATTTGGAATTGGCTTGTCAGTCAGCCAGCCCATGACTTCCGATAATACCTCTACATCTTTCCCAATGAGTAGGATATCATCTATGTATAAAACTAAGAAAGTTATCTTCTTGTCAATGATCTGAATAAAAACACAAGGCTCATCAACGTTTTGCTCAAAGCCATAGGCTTTAACAGCATTATCAAACTTGATGTTCCAAGATCTAGATGCTTACTTCAGTCTATAAATGGACCTTTATAGCTTACAAACCTTTTGCTCTTGATCCTGGGATACGAATTCCTCTAGTTGCATCATATAAATGCTTTCGTTAAGATTGCCATTCAAAAATACAGTCTTGCCAAATTTCATAATTGAAATAGGTAACATTGGATAAGAGAATCTGAATAGACTTAAACATAGCTACTAGAGAGAAGGTCACTTCATAATCGACCATTTCCTTCTTGGTATAACCCTTTGCCACTAGCCATGATTTGAAGGTCTTTACCTTCCCGTCTACTCATCTCTTTCTCTTGTAGATCCACTTATTTCTAATTGGTTTTATCCCATCTAGTAAGTCTACAAGTTCCCAGACTTAGTTGGAGTACATGGAATCCATCTCAAGATTCATTGCTTTAAGCCATTCCTCTTTGTCAGAATCTTCCATTGCATGTCTAAATGACAATGAATCATCCACACTATCACCAGAGACAACATCATGTGCCTCCTCAATACATAAATAACAATTAGGTTATCGTATAACCCTCCCACTATGCTTAAGTAGTAGTGTAGATTCTCAGACGTTGGTGGAGCAACAACTTTTATTTAGTGAGCATTGGTTGTACAAGGCTTTAAATTTTTTAACATAATCTTGCTTCGAGGTTATGATCATTCATATAGTTCTCTTGAAGAAACGTTGTATTTGTTGATGCAAACACTTTGTTCTCTTCGGTACTATAAAAGTATCCACATATAGTCTCTTTGGAATAACCTATAAATAAGCAGACCACAGATTTAGAGTTTAGCTTTCTATTTTGTTCATCAGTACATATACTAGACACCACCGTATGCACAAATATCGCAAACTAACTTTATGATCGTTTTACAACTCTAGGGGAGTCTTAAGAACAAATTTGGATGGGACTACATTCAAAATGTAAGCCGCTATTTATAGTGCATATCCCCAAAATGAGTTTGGTAATATGAGAAACTAATCATAGATCTCGCCATTTCCATCAGTGTACTATTTCTTTACAACACCATTCTATTGTGGTGTTCCAGGAGTTGTGAGTTGGGACACAGTCCCATGCTCAACCATGTAGTCTTCAAACTCTTAGTCAAGATACTCACCTCTACGATCCGATTGCAGAGTCTTGATTATCTTGCCTAATTAGTTATCAACTTCAGCTCATATTTCTTTAAACTTTTCAAAAGTTTTTGACTTCCGTTGCATTAGGTAGACATATTTGTATCTAGAGTTATCATCTATAAAGGTGACATAATACTCATAACCATCCATTTCTTTAACATTCATTGGTTCGTAGACGTCTGAAGGTATAAGCTCGAGTGGTTCTTTATCTCTAAGCCATTTTCCAATAAAAGGTATCTAGGTCATTTTACCTTATAAACAGGATTCACAGACAGGTAAGATGTCAACCTTTAATTGATTTAAGGGTTTGATTTTTATTAGTCTGTCTATCCTGTCAAGGTTGATATGGTCATGTCTTAGATGCCATAGATACGTTTCATTATTAGGATAAATTTGTGTCCCTTTGTTTCAGTTTTTTCAACTTTAAACATTTAAACATTGAGCAATGCTATGTATTAACGGCCTTAACACATGCAAGTTGTTTTTAATTAAAATTGAACATATACTTTGTTGACGTCTATTTCTCGATGGTCAAGAAAGTCAACAATGCTTGGTTTGACTATGACCTGTTATAAGAGAAAAAGATAGAGAATGCAATTGATATGAGTGTGACATGAGTATACGTGGTAAAACTCCAATGACCAGAGAAACATCCACGAGTGGTTGTATGGATAACCAAGCCAAATCCACTATTGAATAACAAATTACACATCTAGATCTCTCTTGCCTCTCTTTTATCATATATTTTCTGTGTGTTGTTATATATCTTTGTCCTCTTTTACAATAGATTATGGGTCTATTTATATGTGCATAGAACCCTAATCATTGTTACACAAATAAGAAAAGGTGATACTATTTAATTTGAAATGGTTACTTGTTGGAGTCGTCTTTGTCTTCTTTCCCCGTTTTAGAGATCTTGGTCATTGAATTAGAATCTTCGTAGGGTTCTAGTTGCATTGTCTGTTTAGGACTTATTTCCTGTTTAGTGTTTATCCTTATGGAAGCTATGAGTTTCTTCCTAATTACAATTCTATGATACTGAAGAGGAAATAATGATATTTCCTTATTGGAATATGATTCTAGATTTCTTGCTTGAGTGAAACAATTCTTCTTCGTATTTGAGTCATAGTTGCGTGTCCAAGACAATTTGTGACATCACATGTCTCAAGTTGACTACTTATTTATTCAAGCTTCACATGTTGACCTGAGTAAAGTTGAATAAGCCGAGTATTAATAATCGGCCTTACTCGGACTCCTATGACTGGGCGATGCCACCGACAGTGTTTGTTCAGATGCCAGTTTGGATGCATATCTGGAAATCTTCCTGGGGGGTTGTTTTATCTGTCAGTGACGTGTGCATTTGATAAAATTTACATATAACAATACCCTCTTAAAATACTTTTGCCGAGTAGAATTTATTTTGGCGAAAGTATTTTAATTGTTATGTCTCCGACTGGCTATTTGTCATTTCCTTCACTCATACCTCATTAATGTAGGGATAATAATTCTCAATCAATTCGCAGCATTAATGACTTGTCTTTATGGCAACCATGTAAGTGCAACTTGTCTCTTTACGTGAAATCCCCATAATTATGATGTTCTAAAATTCTGACGACTTGATTTGTTCTCTTCACCAAACATGTCTTTTCATCGTTTGGTATCTATATTGGCATTTATGAGATAAGGACTTACTGATTATCTGATACGTCGCTTATGTTATCGAATGTGCTTCTTTTTAATCTTTCTGCCTCTCTAAACCCTAGGGTTTTGAACCTTTGATCACTAAGCGATTTATTTAAATTGACGGGCTATTTTATCGTTATCTTTAAGAAAAAAGAAAAAAAGAAAAATCCAAGCTTGCTTCTGCCTTCCTATCCATTTGCGTACAGATCCATTCTTCACTCTTTGTTGAAGTTCTTCTTCAGTTCTCTGCGTCTACTTTTAAGGTCAGTTTGCATGGATCCTATTGCACGACATCATCTTTTCGTTATATCTTTTGATGCTCTTGAGTGTGGTGATAGTTATTTAGCCTCTTGTGTTTATAAATTATCGGGGGAATCACCCTCTGACAAACCATATGTTTTGAATGTTGACGTTTCTGGGCTTTATCCTGGTGTTCCCCCTAGCCCTAGCTATGAGTCTTCCATTCCTGATCGTCATAAGGTTCCTTTAGGATCAAGGATGGGAAAGCATCAAAGCGGTTGCACAGTTTGCAGACATATTTCGAGCGACATTTAGATTGAGAGGCAGGTGGTTGACGAAAACAACGTTGAAGAAGAAAACCTTACCTCTCGGATTCTCTTTTCTCTTGAACACCCGAGTGCTTACGATGTTGAACCGAACGTGGTCGGGGATACGGAAATTGGGAAATATCATGCTCGGTTTGGCCTAGATGACTCTATTTTAATGATACCGTTTTGATGATACCTGCTGGTAATAGGGCCGCGTGGAACCCTCATCTGGGTATGGTGGCAATTTATGGATCTATGCTTAGCTGTAGAGTGACTCTTCCCTTACAACCTTTTATCGCCTGGTTCCTGGCCGAAATGAAGATTGCTCCGACCAAATTTGCCCAAAATAGCTACAGAATTTTGATGTGCATATGGCACATATGGAACCGGATGAATTTACTATTGCCTTCTTCTCGTGAAATAAGGTATTTTTATACTCTCTGGTAGTTTGGTCAAACTGGGACTTATTTTCTTCTGTCCAGCCAACCGAATAGTTGGATTCCCGAGGGAGTGAAGGTAAACCTGGGGGTCGAAACTTCACCAGATATCAAGAAAAAGGGTTTTATCTTGGGTTTTCCTACTTCAAACAAACACTGGAAAAACAGTTGGTTTTTTAAGGAGGGAATAGGGGAAGTCAAGTTGAGCTTTCGATAGGTGAAGTTTGGGAGGTGATGAAGGTTCCTTGATATTTTTGCTCTCCTGATCGCTGGAACAAAACGCGGGCAGTTTTTACTGACGTCGAGTTGTCTTACCTTACACATTCTAGAGAAATGAAGTAGGTCCTACCTTTTTGATAAGGAGAAAATGAAGGACCTTGGCTTTTTTGCTCAGATTTCTGCTCGTCGCAGACGTTGTAAGTAATGATTTTCAGGTTTCATTTTTATTCTAACGCTTTTACTATTTCTGCCTTTTAACCGCTTGTCCCTTTCAAATTTTTAGTATATGATATGGACATTGTCTGAGGTGCCCAGGCTCACCAGGTAAAGGCAATTATTCAGGTGAGTCGTAATGAGGCTTCACATCAAAGAAAAAAGGTGATTGTTTCGTTTGATGTTGAATCGGATGAGAATTTTAGGGAGACAGACGAACAAGTTCCCGAATATATTCCTGAAGAGGTTGCCCAGTGGACTGTGGGGAAATCAAGCAGCCCGAGTGGTCCCACTGGACTTGATAAAGACCAGAGATTGTCTGAGGATGAGGGTAGGCAGGTAAGGCATTTTGCTGGCGTAGCGTCTGGGGGACCATGTTTCCCCACCAATAGGGTGCCAGCTGAACGATTTGTCGACAGGGGAAATGAAAGAGCTAGGGATTCTCCTGCTGAACAGGCTGATCCTCTTCCTGATTTTATCGAACCTTTTCAAGATATAATGGAAGATCAGGAAGATCCTGTAACTGATCTTGACTTTCGCCGTAATCGGGTTAAAAAAAGGAAGGCAACTCATTCTTCTGCTCGACCTCCTCCAAAAGTTCCAAGAGTGGTGTCATTCATCGAGTCGAGCGACGAAGATTCTGACATTAGGGACTCCCCGAGTGCTCAAACGGCAAAGTATTTTGGAGAAAGGGAGAATCTTTAAGAGAGTTTAAACACAGAGGATTCCTTACCCCCCGAGGTTAAAGCTGTAGAAGCAGGATCCTAGGAACAACCTATGTGCCCTTCTTCCTAAGATATGCTAAAAATCATGTCCTTTGGCCGAGCTTTTATTGGTAATGACCATTGGAGCCGATTCAGGAATGGTTCCCCAATGGATCACCTTCATAATATTTTCAATAGTGCGACCTACGTAAGTCTTTCGAACAATATTTTGCATTAATGTGCCTTAATTTGGGCATCTTTAACTTACTTTTCTGTAGGTGGTTGCTAAGTTTGTTGAGGTTGTTCAGACTCAACAACACAAATCTGATCGGATAAGGGACCTGAAAGCTCAATTAAAGGCGAGTGAGGATAACCGTGCTCGGATAACCGTGCTCGGATTGAGACGGCTTATCAAAGGAAGACTAGTTCTGCCCAGGAGTTCGTTGATCGCTGTTTGGCGAAACAGATGGAGGCCGAGGTGAAGACATCTACTACAGAAGAAAGGGCTAAATCTTTACAAGACTTGCTCTCCGTCTGCCAAGAGTCGATGCTTCGGGCTAAACAGGAGGCCGAATAAGCGAAGTCATCCTATGAGTGCAAAATTGAAGACCTTAAACGCCAGGCTCTAACGGTTGAGTCCCTCTTGAAGAAAACCAGGCTGGAACTTAAAGTTTAAAGGGTTGATCACTTTAAAAGGTCTCCATCTTATGATGATTTACTCCTTAGGGAATTCCAGCGGGGGTTGGTTTTAGTTTGCGAGTTCTTCAAGGTAAAGAACCGGGCAACTGATAAGGCCATAGCTAATTAGGAATTGTCAATCAAAAACCATATAGACCGATCCTTAGAGGCTCTTTAGACTCAGATGAGGGAGTGAAGAGCTTATTGTCGTAGCTGAGGTAAAGAACCTCATCCTATGCACTAGGAGGTCCCGACCGAGCATTCTTTTTTGACTACTATGCCATCCAGGAATCCGGGGTGGATTGGTTAGAGCCTAACATTGGACCGGTCTCCGAAATGGACTATAGTGCCTGGATGGATGATCTGGTTGATACAATCGTTTGGCCTTCAAACGAAAGCCTTCTTCATGAATATGAAATGGTGCCTGATCCAAGTATCAGCAAGAACTTGAAATCCTCGGCTCCGCCTTAGATGGACTTGTAAAAATTTATATCGTTAATAAAATTCCATATTTACGTGATTGCTTTTAGCCGAGTGAATTTGTTTTTATATGAATATTCTGATCCAGGTAATGCAAACCCACCACAACTCAAAACGCCAAGTATCTTATTAACTAGCTAATGGAGTTAGAAGTTGCCAAGTATTTTATTAACTGGCTAATGTCGTTGCTCGAGTAGAAGCCCATTACAATTTTAATGGCCAAGTATCTTATTAACTCGCTTATATCATTGCTCGAGTAGAAGCCAATTACAATTCAAATGCCAGATATCTTATTAACTGGCTAATATTATTAATCGAGTAATCTTTGAAACAAAGGAAAGTGGATTTGCATTTGCATTCCATACTCGGTTGCTATCCAATCGTTACATCGAGGCTCGCCTCGATCATACGTTTGGGTCCATACGCATGTCACTGAGAAAGTCTCTTAGTTTTATCTGCACAAGGGTTTGCCGAATCGTTAAGCTCTGAGTTGCTTAACACAACTGCGGAACTCACCAGGATGTACCCGACTGCGCCCCAAGCCATTTTCCAGAATCTGGTGCATCGGGTTTGCCTTCTGGCTAAGGTCTAAGTTGACCTTGCTCGGCTGGCATGCTCTTTGAGCTTCTCTATCCATTCGGGTGTTTACCAAATTAATGGTCCCAAGCATTTTATTGCATGTGTCAATTCTCAGTCTTTTCATATGTTCTTATTATCATATGCCCATATTTATGGGAAGCCCGTGTCGGGTTTTTAATCATAATTATGCAAAACTAATAAAATTTAGAAAAAATCTCAAAAACGGATTTCTAAGAATAAATTACTAAAAAACATCCTGACTAAAAGAAATAAAGCCTAAAACTAAGAAATTTCAGGGATAAAAGATCTTCAAGTATCCCTTCTTACGGTGGAAGATCTAATATGCTCCATGCCCGACCATTCCTTCAATTTTGTATGGGCCTTCCCATTTGTTAGCTAAAGAGCCCACCACTTCATCTTTTGTGTTCAGTGATACTCTTTTGAGCACCATTACTCTCATTTGGAACTTCCTAATCCAGACATGCGAATTGTAATGTCTAGCCACCTTTTGCTGACATGCTGCATTTCTCACTTGGAATTTCTCCTTTTTTTCCTCTAGCTCGTACAAGCCTTGCAACATCATATCAACATTATGGTCCTCATCATATAACCTGACTCTGGGTGACATGAATGATGTTTTCACCAGGACGACGGCTTCTGTTTCGAATGCCAACAAAAATGGTGTTTCCCCTGTAGGGCTCCTTATCGTTGTTCGGTAAGCCTACAATACTTCAAGAAGTTTTTCTACTCAGCTACCCTTTTTTGCATCCAGCATCGCTTTAAACTTGTGCTTGATGACTTTGTTCACTACTACTGCTTGTCCATTCGTTTAAGGATGGATTGGATTTGTATAATAATAAAAATTCGGTACTCTTTGCACAGTTTTTGGTTGTCAAATTGGGTACCGTTGTCGGTGATAATTGCATTCAAAACTCCAAATCTGTAGAGTATATTCTTTTTCACAAAGTTTGTAGTATTTGCTGCTGTTATGTGCACAAACGCTTCAGCTTCCACCCACTAAGTGAAATAATCAACAGCCACAATTGCGTGCTTTGCTCCGCCCATTGTTCCTACTGACATTGGACCAATTAAGTCCAAACCCCACATGGTGAATGGCCATGGAGATATGAGACTTTCTGAGGTGCTCAGGGGGTTTCTGAATGTCATTGGTGATCCTCTATCAAGTGTTGCAACTTTTCGAACATCGCTGGGCATTAGAGAACAAAGAAGGTCATTAAAAACCTTACTTGAGTACCTTGTGTGCTAAGTTTTTACCTCCTACATGATTTCCACATACACCACCATGGATTTCCTTTAGTATCCGATGTGCATCCTCCTCTGATACACATCTTTGGATTGTTCAGGAGAATCCTCTTCTGTAAAGTTCTCCTCAAATCACAGTATACCTAGTTGACCGGTACCTGATGCTTTTTACCTCCAAAGGGTCTTCTAGAGTTCATCCTCTTCCAAATATCTTTTAATCTGGGTTATCTAACCATCTGGCGGTGTTCAGATTTCTAAAACTTCAAAGTCTTTTGGCTAAGCTTATCTTCGTCTAAGAAGATGTGCGACTGGGATATTCTTTTGTCTGATTATGGTTGTTGCTGATGCTAGCTTGGATAAAGCATCTGCTTTTTCATTTTCTTCCCGTGAGATATGAATAATCCTATATTCTTTGAACCGTTGGAGGAACTATTTTTCTATTGGCCTGATATTCGTCTAGGATTTGGTTGACGACTACCTGAAAGTCGCTGAATATTTCGACCTCTTCTACTCCGAGTGCAATGCAAACTCTAAGTCCTACCAGCAGTGCCTCATACTCTGCATGGTTGTTTGTTTCTTTGAAGTTGAATCTCATGGCATATTCAACGTCATCTTCTTCTGGGGTGTATACTACGATCCCTGCCTCGCTGCCATGAGTGTTCGATGAGCCGTTGACATGTAATTTCCAATAGAGACTTCTACCCAACATTTTCTTTGCCTCCATATCAGGCTCTGTGAACTCTGCTACAAAATCCGCAACTGCTTGGCCCTTGAGCGATTTCCTAGGCACATACTTAACATCAAATTCACTCAACTCGATTGCCCATTTGGTTAGTCGGCCTGAGATTTCGGGTTTCTGTAGAATTTGCTTAGGTGGGCAATTAGTGAAAACCTTGATGGCGTGTGCCTAGAAATACGGTCTTAACTTCCTTACTATGGAAACTAATGCCAAGGCCATCTTTTCTACCTGAGAGTATCCGGTTTCAAGCAGGAGTAGAGCTTTACTGGTGTAGTATGCTGGCTTTTGTATCCCATTTTCTGTCCTGACTAGGACCTAGCTTACGGCCAGCTCTGTAATGGACGAGCATAGCTAGAGTATTTCTCCTACCTTGGGTTTTGAGAGGATGGGTGCCTGATCCAAGTATTCTTTTATTTTCTAAAGTGCCTATTCACATTTTGCATTCCATTCAAGTCCTTTCCCTCTTTTGATTAGTTTGAAAAATGATGCGTACCTATCAGTTGCTTTTGAAATGAATCTGCCAAGTGAAGCTAGGATCCCGTTAAACGTTGTAGCTCGTTTAGGGTTCTTAGAGAAATCATTCCTTGGAGGGCTTTGATGTTCTTGGGATTTACTTCAATCCCCCTTTGGTGAACTTGGTAACCGAAAAAATCTTCCCGAAGGGACTTCGAATGATCACTTGCTCAGATTTAGCTTCATCTGGTACCTTCTCAGGACATCAAATGTTTCACGCAAGTTCGAAGTGTGCTTAGCTGCCATGATACTTTTGGTTAACATGTCGTCTATGTAGAATTCCATGTTTCTTCCTATTTGGAGAGCAAAAATTTTGTTGACCAGTCTCTGATATGTGACCCCAACATTTGTTAGCCCAAAAGGCATCACCGTATAGCAGTATAGACCATGGTCGGTTGTGAATGCCGTTTTATCTTCATCTTCTTTGTTCATCCAGATATGGTTGTATCCCTTATAGGAGTCCATAAAACTGAGCCGTTCATGACCTGATGTAGCATCAACCAACTGATCTATTATGGGGAGTGGAAAACTATCTTTTGGATAGGCTTTGTTCAAATCTATGAAATCTACACACATTCTCTATTGGCCATTCTTTTTCTGGTCTAACACCACATTCGCCACCCACTGAGTATAGTCTATTTATCTTATTGATCCTGTAGCGAGTAGCTTCTCTACCTCCTGCTTGATTGCCCGACTCCTTTCAAGGTTAAAAGACCTCCGTTTTGGAATTGCAGGCTTTATGCTCTGATCCACGACCAAATGGTGTGATATCACTCGCGTTTCTATCCCCACCATGTCTTTAAAACTCCATGCAAATACGTCTTTGTATTCCCTAAGAAATTGATAAAACCTGCCCTGACCTTTTCTTCTAGATTAGCTCTGATTTTGACCTTTCTTGCTGGCTCGCCTTCCTTTAAGATCACTTCCTCTGTTGGCTCATACTTTGATGCCTCAAGTTCTTCCCTTGGGTCGTGTTCAAATGTCAATGATTCTCCTCGTTTAATCTGATCTGATTGAGTCAGAGTACACACTTGGTGCTCGCTGTTATCCTTGTCCTTGTAGAAAGAGAGATTGGTTATTCTAGCCATTTCTCACAAACCTTTGATCGTCCCTACCCCTCATTCGGTTGGGAATTTGATCATCAGGGCATAGGTGTCTGTTACCGCCTTTTTCTTATTCAGGAAAGGTCGAATCAGTAAAGCATTGTAAGGCTAGTTATCCATGTCTACCACTATAAAATTGAGTAGCATCGTTTTTTGGCAAGGTGCTACTCCGATTTTCACAGGTAACTTTGTCGTTCCCAGTGACCTAACCTCGATTCCTCCAAATCCTCTGAGTGGGGTATGAAAAGGTTACAGGTCCTTCCGTTCCAATCTAAGCTGATCATAAATAGTTATGCTGAGGATGTCTACTAAGCTACCGTTGTCCACTAGTATCCTCCGGATGTCCCTATGGCCGATCCAGACACTTTTGACAATAGCATCATTTGGTCGGACATTGATCCCATGCGAATCAGCTTCAATAAACACTATTGGGTCATATCCTTCAGTTATTCTCTTTAGATCAGGCTTAATGGAATTAATGTCAAAATTTTAAATTGATTCAACCACTTCTCGGATTTCTTGAGTCTTTTCTCGGTTACTTTTACCAGTCGATGGTCCTCCGAAGATTTTTGTATTGCTCCGCTCGCTTCGGAACTAGCTTTTTTGTTCTGTTCTGAACTATGATCTCCAAACTTGGCTTCTTTCTGAGTTTCTGTCTTCTAATCTTTCTTCAAGATAATATCTTGAAGATGCCTTTCTCAGATAAGGGTCTTATGTGATCTCTAAACTGGTAGCATTTTAATGTTTCATGCCTACTTTCTTTATGAAATCTGTAATACTTTATCATGTCTCGTCGGGGCAAAGTGTGACTGTCGGTGTGGTTACTTAATCAGATTCTTTTCTTCTAGTATCGCCAAGATCTCTTCCTATCTCTTCCGAAGCGGGGTATAAATCGTATACTTTCCTTAAAACTTTTCCCTGGTTCGGTTAGTACCACATCTATTTCCCCCATCTTTGCTTCTTTCTTCTTTGTTATTTTCTTTTTGTTTCCCTTTATGGTTCTTTGACTCGATATCTTTTTGTTGGGGTCTTCCCCCATGCATATAACAACCTCCTGTCGCTAACTCTTTTTCTTCAACCAATGCATATCCACCTGCCATATCCATCATGTCTGTATATCTAGTTAGATGAGCTCTTCTTAAGTCAAAAGACAATTGTCCATTCTATAGGTTATTTATGAATGCAGTAATTATTGCTTCATCATTTGCACTGCCAATTTCTAAGATGGCCTAGCCGAATCTTCCCAGATACTTTTTTAATGACTCGATTTTTTCCTATGTACATTCCCAAGGAATTATCTTGAGAAGCTTCTGCTTAACTCCCCGAAACTTCCAATACTTGCTGGGGGCAATATCACAAACTACCTTGAGCCTATATCCCCAAGGGTCTGAGGAAAGTTAAGGCCGTTGTAGGCATATTGGGCCATAGAGCTCTTGTACCGTCTGACATGCTCCTTGGGATCTGTATCTTTTTTGAATTGTTCCACGTATGGCATCCTGGATCTCTCTGGAATGGTGTTCACAGAATGTCTCTGGTGAAAGTGTTAGGTTTTAGTTTGTGTTGGCATTAATTCCATATCAAAATGATGTTTACTTGTAATGATTTAGTTGTTTAGATTCATGATGATTCATGCTTCAAGGAAGAAGAAACAACAAGTCAAAGCAAGTTCTAAGTCTTCAAGAGAAATGATTCAATATGGTTCTACAAAGGTATACTAAGACCTTAACTTTCTCTTACAAGGCTTAGGCACACAAACACATATCATACATTTGTGTCCCTACATCGTTGTGCACCATTATAGGCACACACATACAATTCATTCATATGTGTCCCTGCATCGTTGTGCACCATGTATAACACATTCACACATTTGAAGATGAATGCTTATGCATTGGTATGGAAATAACATGTTTTGGAATATGCATGATTGGAGACTATCTCTATGTAGTTTGCATTCTAGTGTGAATTGTGTTTGTGTGTGTATATGTTCGTATAACATGGATATTGAACTTGGATTTAGTCTTAAATCATTCTTGATTGAGTTACGGTCATTTCGGTTACTCATACTATTGATTTCAAGTTCAAAGTCAAAAGATACTACACTTTCAACTCATGTTTCATACATTGTCTTTGTCTTCGTATATCGAGTCGAATTATTATTTTTGGGTAGAGTATCTTATATGTCCATGTTCGTGTGAGAGTTACGGCTTGTAATCTGTAAACAGATTCGAATTCCAAGTTTGGAGGCCAGAGAACGGTCAAAGAATGTGAATGAAGGTCGAAGGAGAAAGAAGCAAGCATATACTTCTTTCCTGAGATGACGCGTGGCCATCTCGGGGCAGAAGGCTTGCTGCCCCTAGATGCCCATGCCCCATCTCGGGCAGCAAGCTTGCTTGGCTTTATTTTGCCCCTCTTGGTCATTTCACTTGTCCAAATTTCCCACTCCTTTATAAACTCTTTCCCTCTCACATTTCATTCGAAGAAGAAATTCAAATCAAGTGTGCAGAAATTTTCTCTCTAAATTTTCTCACCTTCAAAATACCATAACTCCTTCATTACGAGAACTCAGATAGGTGAGCAAGGAAGTCTTGACTAGATTTGTGAGGACTTAGTTGAGCAATAAGTCTTGCCTTGGGTCGTGAGGATCCAGGTAAGGTGAGCAAGGAAGTCTTGACAAGAGGTGTGAAGCCTCAAATTGTTGAGCATAGGGCGGCAACTTCTAGAGTAGGATAGGAGGGGAGTTTCTAGGTGAAGAGGTCATTTGATAGATTGTATTTGTCTTATCTACTATTGGATTTTGTTTGTCGGTGGCTGCTAGCCCGTGGATGTTTCCTCTTCGGAGGTTTACCACGTTATATCTTGTGTCAACTTTTCTCTATCCCTATCTCTCTCATATTTGTATTGTGGATAGAACTTTTTATATATGTTGACTTCCTTTCTATAATATAGATTGTGTATGTGTTACAATTACTTGTTTGTATCACACTTTACTTGTGTTTATATATTGATTAATTGTCTTTAATTAATATATATATTGTGATACAAGCAATCTAGAGGGATAAACTTTTGTTTGTTTCTAAGGGAGTCGAAAAAGGTGTCTAACCTATTCACTCCCCCTAGGTTAGCCTTGAGCATTTAACCGTGATTGTATTTTCAATTGGTATCAGAGTAGGACACTAGATTGCACTTAATGTGAGTCTGGGGTGATACTTTCATGGTTTTTGTAAGGCGTTTGAAGTCATGGGTTTTCAAGATGATGTAATGGCGGAAGAAGCCTCAAATACTAGGCCACCATTTCTTCGTGGCACTAACTATGGGTATTGGAAGTTGAGGATGAAAGCCTAAGTCCGCTGTATTGATGAAAGGGCTTGGATGGTAGTGGAAGAAGGTTATAGTCCTCCTACCAAGGTTTTAGAGGATGGAACCATGATACTCAAGCCAAGGAGTGAATGGACAACAAATGAGTTTGAGGTTGCTAAATGGCACCATCGTTCTATAAATGCCATCTTTGGAGGAGTTGATGGGCATCAATTCTCCTGCATTCAAAATCTTGAATCCACAAAGGAAGCTTGGGATACTCTCCAATTTACTAATAAAGGAACCTTAGAGGTGAAGAAATCGAGGCTTTAAATGTTGGCATCATAATTTGAAGGTTTAAGTATGTGTAAGGAAGAAAAGTTTGAAGATTTCCAATTTCGGCTTCTTAACATAGTTAACCAATGTCAAGCACTTGGAGTACCTATCTCAAAAGAGCGTTTAAATTGGAAAATCCTTAGGTCTCTTCCAAAGAGATTCAAATCAAAGGTGACGGCCATTGAGGAAAGCAAAGATGTGGATAGTATGAATATTGATGAGTTGCTTGGGTCTCTCCAAACTTATGAGATGTGCTTGAAACCAAAGATCAAGAGTAAGGGAATTGCTCTCAATGCTATAGAGGAGGAGAGTGATGATGAAAATGAAGAAATGGCACTCTTGGTTAGAAGGTTCAAGAAGTTTCTAAAGAAGAATGCCAAGCCTAAAGACAAGTCTAAGGAAAAAGGAGTCAAGAGAACATCATCTCCAAGGATTGTGAAGAATAGTCAAGCCATGAACAAGAAAGAGGTTCAATGCTATAATTGTCAAGGTTTTGGTCACTTTGCTAGTGAGTGCACCAAGAAGCCATCTAAGAAAGACAAGAAAGGCAAAGTGTTGGCGGCTACTTGGAGTGATGATAATTCTAGTGACAATGAGAGCTCTAGTAGTGAGTCTTTAAGTGATGAAGAGTTGGTGAGCAACTTTGTAGCTCTAACGGCTTCTCATTCTTCACTAGATGTTAATGGTACAATATCTATCTTTGAACAAGAACCTTGATACAAATCATGTTGGAAGCTCTAGTTCCATTCCTACTAATTTGAGTTGTTAAAAAAGATAGAAAAGCTTGAAGAAGATAGAGACAATGCTCAAAGAGAAGTAGTTGAAAAGGATGATTTGATCAAGAAGCAACTAGATGAGTTTGTGGTTGTTACTCGTAGACTTCTTGGTGAGAAAGGTGAAATTATGAAGAAGTTTAGAGAACTTGAAATGATAAACCTTGAGAAGGATAATGTGATATCTTCTTTGAAGAAGAGAGAACAATAATTGATGGAAGAAATAGACACGGCTTAGGAGGCTATTAAGGATTTAGTAAATGATTTAGTTAGTGTGTCTAGTGTTAGGAATCTTATTAACTCTTATAGTTGTGAAGACGACTTGGTAGTTGAAGAGGAGCTCTTGGAAGCACAACTTCCTACACACTTTGATGAAGTCATGATTGATAAGAAACCACACAAGAAGAGAAGATCAAAAGCCAAGAAAAAGTTGGCAAACAAGGTATCTTTGCAAACTCCTAGTGAAGCTAGTTCAACTCCAAAAGGTACAATCTCATCTTTTATTCCAATTTTCCATTATTGCAACACAATAGGTCATATTAAGCCTAGGTGTTATAAATATATTGAAAAATGCAAATTAGGAAATGAATCTAGGGATAAGAAGATTAAACTTCAACTTGAGCATGCTAAGGTCTTGAAAGTTGAGAAACATGATAATATTGTTAAGCATGAGAAAAAGTTGTGGAGTTGAAAGAATTCTAATCTTGTTCAACTTGACAAAGCTTGTGTTAAAAATGTTAAGGAAAAGTGTGTTAATGATATTCTTGTTAATCAAGTCATTGAAGGACTTTACTCTAGATTTAACATTGTTGTCAAGGATGATATTGGAAATGTTTGTGTAGGTACACCCAAGAACAAGTGGTTCAAGGGTGAGTGCTCTTATCACTAATATAAGAAGCACATGTGAGATAGCTTTAGGCTATATATCAATTGTGTTGAGAATTCTTGCTTACTAGCTTTGAATACTCAATGTAATGAAATGAACTTGGTTATCTCACATCATGATTGTTATGATGGTCAAAATTTGTTGAAGAACTTTGAAGAAGTTCTTTTGTTATATGTGTTGATTGGGTTGAGATATTATGCTTTTTATACTCTTGTTGTGAAACATCGTCAACTTGGTGTCATGAGGACATTCAAGGCAAGAGTGCTCATAAAAAGGGCAGAAGTATGATATTTGGTGAATATAATGTGCAAAAAGGTATCTCTATACTATAATGCATATTCTCTTAGATATTCATCTTTTGACTCAATTTTTGACATACATCTCATAGCATGTCATATTAGAGAATTTTGTATAGCATACATATAGTTCTCATTGACATTTGCTATTTTAGGATCTAATAGTGATATTGTTCACATTGATCTTAACTTTGATGATTAATTGTGTATAGTATATTGAGTGGCATTACTTTTAAAATATGAGCTTCATATTCTTTGAAAGCTACTCATTATAGAAGTAATGATCTTGAATAAGTCTCTGCTTATTGCTCTTAGATCATGTGCTTATGAGCCCTAAAATCTTGGTTTTCTAAAATTTGCACTATGCTTCTCTTATATGTTTTGCTAGTAGGTTGAGTTTACTAATATGTAAACATTGGATACACCTTGAAGTTTTTATGCTTAAGTACATTTTATATGACCTATGGTTAATATCCATTTTGCTTCGGTAATTACATAGAACTCAACGAGCACCTTCATGAAAAGTTCTACACACATTGGTTGTGAAAGCTACCCAATGTTGGAAAGAGCTACACCATTGTGATGAGTGAAAGCCATCATGAAGTGAATTTTGTTTATGTAAAAAAATTGGAAAAATCAAAGAAGTGTTGAAATGAAATCATAAAAAAAAATCCTTTGATTCAAAGCCAGAAAAGAAAAAGAGTAAGGCTTAAAAAGGAGTTTAGTTGAAAATCAAATTAGCTCGGGTTGAAAAATAGAAATGGGATGATGAGCCACATGCACACACACGCTCATGTGTTGAAATCTATTCACTTAAAAGCAAAAAATTCCGGATGATAATCGGTTTGACTTTTTATGGAAAAAGCTTAAGATGAATAGTTATTGGAAATTGTTTGCATGTTGATTATCAAACTACTTCTTGATATATATTTGAAGCATATCTCTCACACACACACTTTGTTTATGAGTATGATGATATCTTTGCAATTGTTGAAGAATTATGAGAGAACTTGAAAAATCTTTGTGTATCTCTCTTAGCATATGAAGCTTATTTTGTTGATATTTCTTCAAATTGCTTGAATGTGTGATTGTGTGAACATCTTTGTGAACCTTATGCTATCATGAATTTTAGTTATAGCATTTATCAAGGGAGAGCATTGTATGCTAGACATTGTTCTCTTTTATGATATGTTCACATGCTTCATTTTGTCACATGTTGGCATATTTTGACTTAATGATACTTGTAAGATATTACTCACTATCTTTGTCTTGCATGATGATTCATTCTTAAGTCATATGTCATTGTGTTTATATATTTGTGACTAATATGCTTGTTTTGTCTTTCACTCACTTTTGTTGTATGTATATAGCATCTTATTTCACAAGAACAAATGGGAAGAACTAAGGTTACCGGAAGTGGAAATCAATTGAATCCCATTGTGAAAGCCAAGTCTACCTCAAAGGGATCCAAAGCTTCAAGGTCAAAGGATTTAGGGATCTTTGCAACTAAAAAGATATTTCAAGAGAGATGCATTGACTTAGGTAAATGTAAAGATTCTTATGTTCTTAAATGCATTAAGGATAGAAATTGGGAATCTTGGGTGAGCATGCTAGGAATAGTGAATTACACTATTGTTAGAGAATTTTATCATGAATATAGAAAGAGTGACACCTTATTAGATGCTTTGATAGAGATTAGGGGTGTTGTGTTTAGAGTTAACCCGGTAAACATTAACAAGTTTCTTGGGCTATCTAGTGATATCGATTCAAACTTTCTAGATGTTGATATCATTGAGAATCTTAATATCATGGGTAGAACTCTATGTGACAATGCTTCTTTTGAGTGGAAAGGTAGAGTATATATTAGTCAACATGAGTTAACTAAGGCAAGTGCATTTTGGCATCTTTTTATTTGCACAAATATTATTGGATCTTCGAATCCAACCGAGTTGAATAAAGACAAGATCAAAATAGTATATGCCTTGGTGACTAATCAACCTATAAACCTTGGGGATTTGCTTATGTTTTACATAGATAATGCGGCTTTCTCAACTAGAGGAGATAAGAAGCTTGCATTACCAGGGTTTATAACATCTTTGTGTTTAGCTCGTGGTGTTCAAAGTAGTGGAGATGATATGTTGGTACAACCCTTGGAAAAGTATAGTGATAAACGTGTGTCATACATGTCATATAAGGATAAGGGTAAGACATGTGATACTTTTGGACTTTTTAGTTCACAAGTTGATTGTCAAGAGACTAGCATAAACATTCTTCCGGATTGGGCTTTGCATTTGAAGAAAAAGGTTGATGAGCTTAGTGCTACAGTTGAAAAACAAGATGCTAGAATAAGAGAGTTGGAGGAGTGTATTGCCTTAAATTCAAGACCACCTCTTAAGCATTATGTTAGGACAACTACATGTACATCTTTCTTTGGTGGATCTAGTAGCTAGTATTTGAGTCTCATGGTATGTTTCTTACCTTTTGGCATAATTTCATGTCAAAAAGGGGGAGAAAGAGTTGTTAAGAGTTGCTAGTTACTTAGTTTCCTTTTTATGTTGTTTTTGTGAACTTTTGAACTTTCAATGGCTTGTAATAATTAGTCTTAAGATTTGGTTAAGAATTCTTGTATTTGGCATGTATTGAGGGGGAGATACATGTATTTGTGGACTTTATTGTATATTCTTATCCATATTATATGTTGCCATTTATTGTCTTTCTCTTGTATATGAATTATGCTTTGAGTAGATCAAAATGAAGTTCAAGAGTTGGTGAAGATTAGTTACAGGAATCTTACTCATTGTAATGTGAGGGAGTGATTTTGTGACCTATCGTCATTTTTATATTTGTAGTAAATGTATAGGTGTTTTGACATGGAATTTGCCAAAGGGGGAGATTGTTAGGTTTTAGTTTGTGTTGGCATTAATTCCATATCAAAATGATGTTTACTTGTAATGATTTAGTTGTTTAGATTCATGATGACTCAAGCTTCAAGGAAGAAGAAACAACAAGTCAAAGTAATTTCTAAGTCTTCAAGAGAAAGGATGCAATATGGTTCTACAAAGGTATACTAAGACCTTATCTTTCTCTTACAAGGCTTAGGCACACACACACATATCATACATTTGTGTCCCTACATCGTTGTGCACCATTATAGGCACAAACATACAATTCATTCATATATGTCCCTGCATCGTTGTGCACCATGTATAACACATTCATACACTTGAAGATGAATGCTCATGCATTGGTATGGAAATAACATGTTTTGGAATATGCATGATTGGAGACTATCTCTATGTAGTTTGCCTTCTAGTGTGAATTGTGTTTGTGTGTGTATATGTTTGTAAAACATGGATATTGAACTTGGATTTAGTCTTAAATCATTCTTGATTGAGTTCCGGTCATTTCGGTTACTCATACTATTGATTTCAAGTTCAAAGTCAAAAGATACTACACTTTCAACTCATGTTTTATACATTGTCTTCGTCTTCATATATCGAGTCGAATTATTATTTTTTAGGTTGATTATCTTATATGTCCATGTTCGTGTGAGAGTTACAGTTCGTAATCCGCAAACGGATTCGAATTCCGAGTTCGGAGGCAGGAGAACGGTCAAAGAATACGAAGGAAGGTCGAAGGAGAAAGAAGCAAGCATATACTTCTTTCCCGAGATGGCGCGTGGCCATCTCGGGGCAAAAGGCTTGCTGCCCCGAGATGCCCACATGCCATCTCGGGCAGCAAGCTTGCTTGGCTTCATTTTTCCCCTCTTGGACATTTCACTTATCCAAGTTTCCCACTCCTTTATAAACTCTTTCCCTCTCCTATTTCATTCGAAGAAGAAATTCAAATCAAATGTGCAAAAATATTCTCTCTAAATTTTCTCACCTTCCAAATACCATAACTTCTTCATTTGAACTCTGATTTGAGTGATTCGAAGTTGAGAGTGTTCATCTATTCATACTCCATCTTTTCTCTGAATGTTTGAGTTATTTTTGCTGCTGTTTTAGGTGTCTAATCATACAAAAACGGGACTGCACCTAAATCAACTAAGGTATTGATTTTCTCTCAAAGTTTTCTTTTAAAACTTGGTCAATTGCCTTGGGTTTTCTTCTACTACATATATTTTTATATTGTGAGTGTTTTGATTTGTGTTTTAAACACTTTCAAAGCTAGGTTGATTTTCAATTGAAATCATTCATGTTGAGTTAGGTTTTGATTTTGCCTATGTTATCACATGTTTGGTATTGTATTGTGCTAGCTTTGATTCTAGGACAATTTGATGATCTTTGATTGATTGATTTTGAGAAAAACAGTTCCTCACATATATTAGGCTCTCTTGGCCAAAATTCTCACATAATACATGTGCTTATGTTCTTTTGAGCTATTCATGTGATTTGTTGAATCTATAATTAGGAATATGCTCTAGAACTTTAACTTAAATCTTATTGATATTGTCATATGATTTTAGCATGTTTTTGGTTTGTGTGATTTAAACTTGATCTTGTGATTTATTGAACATATCTTGTGATTCAAGTTTAGATCTATGCATGTATCTAGGTTGTGATTAATACTGAACATATCTTACATAATCTAGATTGATTACACATGCATGATAAACTAGACTATATGTGATTTGTGCTTTCATGCTCATGTCTAGTATTTTCCATAGGATGTGTTTATCATAGCATTCTATGTTGCGTGCTTGTTTTCGTTTGGCATTCATGATCATCTAGATGCCTTGTGAAAAGGAAGTCTTGACAATAGGTGTGAGACATATGGTGTTGAGCAAGAAGTCTTGGCAAGAGGTGTGAAGCATTGGATTGTCGAGCAAGGAAGTCTTGGCTAGAGGTGTGAAGCCTTAGATAGTCGAGCAAGAAGTCTTGCCTAGAGTTAGGAGAACTCGGATAGGTAAGCAAGGAAGTCTTGACTAGAGTCGTGAGGACTTAGTTGAGCAAGAAGTCTTGCTTTGGGTCGTGAGGATCTGGAAAAGGTGAGCAAGAAAGTCTTGACAAGAGGTGTGAAGCCTCAAATTGTTGAGCATAGGGCGGCAACTTCTAGAGTAGGATAGGAGGGGAGTTTCTAGGTGAAGAGGTCACTTGAGAGATTGTATTTGTCTTATCTACTAGTGGATTTTGTTTGTCGGTGGCTGCTAGCCCGTGGATGTTTCCTCATCGGAGGTTTACCACGTTATATCTTGTGTCAACTTTTCTCTATCCCTATCTCTCTTATATTTGTATTGTGGATAGAACTTTTTATATATGTTGACTTCCTTTCTATAATATAGATTGTGTATGTGTTACAATTACTTGTTTGTATCACACTTTACTTGTGTTTATATATTGATTAATTGTCTTTAATTAATATATATATTGTGATACAAGCAATCTAGAGGGACAAACTTTTATTTGTTTCTAAGGGAGTCGAAAAAGGTGTCTAACCTATTCACCCCTTTCTAGGTTAGCCTTGAGCATTTAAATGTGATTGTATTTTCAGAAAGGGCTGTCAGAATCATCATCAGACAACTCATTGTGTCCTTAATGCCTAATCAACGTTTCCATTTTACACCTATTATTCTCGACTTCTCGGGTCAGGCTCTGTATTATGACATCTCTATCACCTACCGGCTCTTCCTGTTGATTGAACTCTTGAGTGATGGTCAAACCTATATTTAGTTCCTTTTCATCTTGCCTCCGATTTTCACGAGCCAATTCTTATAATCTTATAGTTCCACGGTGGCGTTTACTGTTATGATGGTCTCTATCTTCTAAGGATGATGACTGATCCCTCTGCCGGTCATGTTTATAGTATCTTTCACGCCCCACTTGACCGTGGCTTCAATTTTACCGAGGTCATTCTTCTGTGGGCATCTCAAGATCCTTGTCCTGGTTGTACAATGTACCCCCAGTCTGGTCGTTAGGATCTGAATTCCTAATGGCTGCTAACACGTCTAGTTCTGACCCAAAGATAACTGATTGGAGTCTGAGAGGTGAATGATTTTCTGAGGATGGTTGGTTTGGAAGATTCGCCTCTCCTGCAGCCAACAGATCAATTCCTTCCTCCGTCGCATCTGGAAATAATTGTTGTGATGCTTCCCTGAAATGACGTGCTACGTCCTGGCTGGTCGGAGGGATTCGCTAGATGCCGACCTAGAATCCCGGCTCGTTCTCGATTGTTGTTATGGGATCCTGAGTGATCCCCCCTCTGTCAGCATTATCTGGCGATTTTCGAATGTCCCTGGAATAGCTTTTGCTTCTGTCACTAAACATCGTTTAAAATTGATCGGAGGTTTATCTCCCTTCCTTCTAGCGCCAATTGTTGATGTCGATTTCTCGATGGTCAAGAAACTCAACAACGCTTGGTTTGATTATGACCTATTAAAATAGTAAAAGATAGAGAATGCAATTGATATAAGTGTGACTGGAGTATATATGGCAAAACATCGATGACCGGAGAAACATCCACCAGTGGTTGTATGGACAACCAAGCCAAATCCACTATTGAATAACAAATTATACCTCTCGATCTCTCTTACATATCTTTAATCTTATATTTTGTGTGTTGTTGTATATCTCTGTCCTCTTTTATAATGAGATTGTGGGTCTATTTATATGTGCCTAGAGCCTTAATCCTTGTTACACGAATAAGGAAAGGTGATAGTGTTTAATTTGAAATGGTTACTTGTTGGAGTCGTCTTTGTCTTCTTTCCTGTTTCGAGGATCTTGGGCATTGAATCATAATATTTGCAAGATTCTAGTTGCATAGTCTGTTTAAGACTTATTTCCCGTTTAGTTTTTATCATTCTAGAAGCTATGAGTTTCTTCCTAATTATAATTCTGTGACACTGAAGAGGAAATAATGATATTTCCTTATTGGAATATGATTATAGATTCCTTGTTTGAGTGAGACAATTTTTCTTCGTATTTGAGTCATGGTTGCATGTCCAAGACAATTTGTGACATCACATGTCTCGAGTTGACTACTTATTTATTCGGGCTTCACATGTTAACCCGAGTAAAGCTGAATGAGCCGAGTATTAATATTCGGCCTTACTCGGACTCCTGTGACTGGACGATGCCATCGACGGTGTTTGTTTAGATGCTAGTCTAGATGCTTATCTGGCAATCTTCCTGGGGGGTTGTCTTATCTGTTAGTGACGTGTACATATGATATCGGTTAGTGACGTGTACATCTGATAAAATATACATATAACATACTTAATCCATTTCTAGAAACAATAACATATATCTCATTAAAAGAAATAGAATAAAATTGTTCCAACAACTTGGACACAAAAATCAAATTTCTTGTAAATCCATGAATAAAATAAACATTGTTAAAAACTAAAAAACAACTATTAAATTGGAATATAACTACTATCACCGCTCTAGCTGAAACAACGTCCCCTGGCCCAACGCGCATTGAAAAAGCTCCCTCAAGCTTCATCCAAGAATCAGTCCACTGTTGCCTTTTTCTTCTTGGTGACCTCTTCTAAATACTGAGTACAATTCCTCTTCCAATGACCGACCTTGTCGCAATGGAAACACGTCCCTTTTGCTTTATCGATCGAGGTTCCCTTTTTCTTGCTTTGGGATTGTTTCTTCTTAGGTTTCGCTTTAACCTTGCCAGCAGACATCTACCTTTTTTTTAGCCAAAAAAAAGATGGTTTGGCAACATTTGCCTCACCGACCTTACATTTGTTGTCCTTAGTTATGGACTCAAAGGTAGTGAGCTCATTCAACAACTAAGTTAGGTTGAACTTCAATCTGTTCATCTCGTAAATGCTTTTAACCTGATCAAAACTCTTCTAAAGAGTCGTCAGTATGATGTTTACGCATTTCAAGCTTACCTCTACACTAATGATGCTCTAAAAACAAAATGAAATAAAATGGAGTGCGCGAGTCAGATGACCATTTGCAAGTATACTAATCAATGTCGAGTATAGCAGACACAAGTAAGGGTATCAATCCCATGAGGAAATCTAGGTAGTGAAAATCAAATAGAATAATAAAACTTGCTTAACAAAGATTGAGTAGTGAATGATCTTTAAACTAAAAGTGGAACAAGTGAGATACAAGGGAGTATGATAGAGCATAAGTGTTAACCAAGATCTTAAGCAAATAACTTCAAGCACCATCCATTTATCTAATATGCAACCCTAATTGTAAAAGGTTTTTGAGAAAGACTTTCATCAACTCTACATCTCAATGTGTCAAATGATGGTTAGTACATAAATTTTTAATCTAAAAGGGCAAGTGAAAGTAATAAGCATGGTCATGCATCATCAACAATTACTCCAATGGAAGTGACAATAATAGTTATGTTTCTTCAAACACATTTATTGGTAATCCAACCACTCAAAAGCATCTTAAATGCTACAAATGCAAAGAAAATCACATTAAATGTATAGTTCATACATTAATTGCACATATATAAACAAGATAGAATGGATAAATATATTATATTGACTTAGATCATGGTTAACAATAAGTGAACATCTATCCCTTACATCTCAAGAAATTTAGCTACACACGATTTTCTTAACTGCAAAAGATAGAGAGAGAGAAATACAACAGTTGACGTCGATTTCTGGATTATGTCAGAAAAGCCAACAAGGATTGGATTTCGGCTACTGATTCAAAGAGAAAGAGATTCAGAGAGAGTAATGAAGACAAGTTTTACGTGGTAAAAGTCCGATGACCGGAGAAACGTCCACGGGTGGTTGAAGGATCAACCAAGCCAAAATCCACTATGAAAATATGATGTTTACAAGCTCTCGGTCTCTTTTTTTTCTCTCTATATTTGCTATGATTGCTGTATTTGCTATGATTGCTGTATGCTCTTTTTTTGGAGCCAGATTATGGGTCTATTTATATGCTTATAGAACCCTAATTTGCTTTGTACAAGTAATGCAAGATCTTTGTAATTAATTGTGATTCGGTTACTTGTTTGAGGTTGATTTGTCTTCTTTCCTGTTTCGGAGTCTCTTATGGAAATCGAGTGGGATTCTAGTAGTGTTGTTCAATTTGGAAATGTTTTCTTATAAGAATGTAGTCTTCGTAAAGTAATCAAGTTATTTCCTGATTGGGGACTCTTCTAACTTAATGTTCCATTTTATTTGGGATTCCTTCTTGATGGATATCTTCCCGTATTTAATGACTTAATCCGTGTGAAATAAGCACCAAGTTCTTACTCGAGTCGTATTTATTCCTAGTAAAAGCAATACCTGAAGTTCCCGAGTAGAGCCGTTTGAGCCCGAGTGGAAGCGTTGTTTAACCAGTCCCGAGTGTTGTTAACAGATACCGAGTAGGTTTCATTCAATAAATGCTTATTCGGGCTTTCTTCTCTTTAATGATGCCTCGTAGGATATTTCCTGAGTGCCCATTCGAGCGTCCACCTGGCTATTTTCTCCTTCCTGTCAATGACGTGTATGCTTGGTAAAATTCACATACGAAAACAACTGATAGTCATGGATGATGATCCTTGACTTTGATTACAAATTCTTCTTTCAACCTTATTCAAAGTTGCTCCAAAATTTAGTGAACACTAAGAACTAACTTGATCTACAAGGTAACTTTTAAGTGTTTATGCCTATGAAAATTATCTACATTAAGTGTTAAATGTATATGTATATAGTATATATCTTCTTCAATAAATATTAGGTTAGTAAAGTTATTTAAGTGTATATAGTGGGTAGGAAAAATCATTGCTTTATCAAGTAGATTGCTGATATGGCAGATATTTGTGAGTCAGATTTACGAGATGGAACTCACAGTTTACTTCTGCTCGAAAGAGATCGTAATTTCATATGGTGGTGGGATTCTAGGTAACTTCTATGAAATGGTTCTACAACTTAGAACTCGTAGTGTCTGGCAGCCACCTAGTTTCTGCTGGCTTGAACTTACATTTTGAAATGGCAGTCTCCACTGGAGTTATTCTGTGAGTTGTTTCTATGAGATGGAATTCACAGTTTAAGCTAGCAGTTCTGTTCTGATGGTTTGTGGTCGCAGACTAACATGATAGTTGCTTCTAGAGAATATCTGCGGGTCGCTGCGAGGTTGAACTTGTAGATTGATAAGACACTCAAAATTAAGATCACCCATATATAGCCATCATTTTTTTATATATATGAATCTCATCATGTAACAGATCTTGGTGAGAGATTCATATAGATCGTTGCCCAGTCCTATATGTTCACATCATATAAGGTGCCTCCATTCTTATATCACCATATAAATAATCTAGGATAAGACTATCATACATTATGGAATGGACAACAACTATAGATTAACTATAAATAAAGTACCCAACTCTATTTGATATCTATGGACTCTTTAGATTGCTCATCTCGAACTGAAAACCTTTATGGTATTAGTGTATGAGAAAGATTTATAGAATGAATAAACTACTTCTTTTATTAATGTTTCATTCACATTTACAAATTACAAGCATTAGTGCATAAACCCCAACAACATGCACACATTTATTCATGTATGCTCATGCATTAGTTCTACAAGGGACAAGTTATCAGAAATTGCATGTTCTAGACTATTTCTTAGTAATAGCATACTTGATTGGTCTTATTTCGAAATTATTGTATTCGCATGATATTGAAATTGAATATGTGCTTATAATATTCCATATTGAGTTCTAGTAATTTCGGTTACTCATTCATTAAGTTTCGAGTTCAAATTAGAAAGTTAAGAAACTTTTTATGATTTTATCATACATGGTTTTATCCTTCATTTTCAAGATTGAATTCCAAATATTTTTTTAAAAAAATCTTGAAGTATTTTATGCATGAGAGAGTCCCGGTTTGTAATTCGAAAATAGATTTAAAATCTGAGTTTGGAAGCTGGAGATATGGCTGAAGGAGTCTCAAGGGAAAAGAAAGGGGACAACCTCCAATTCCCGTGGAGGCGTTTGGACCACCACGAGAAAGGAGGTCCTCTGCCCTCGTGGAAGCCCACACACCTCCATAGAAAGCACATATGTCACCCTCTCGTTGACCCTTCACTTCTCTCTTCTACTTTCGCTGAAAGTTCCCTAAAAACGTGTGTCTAATAAACCTAGAGAGGAGGGGGGACCTATTAATCAATTCAATCACCAATTTTTTTAGATTAGTCAATATTCAAAATTCACCCGATAAAACAAACATACAACATCAAGTGTAAGGTACGAAAATATAAATAACACAAGATGTATAAGTGGAAACCCTTCAAATGGGAAAAACCACGGGCTGTTAAGTGTGCCACACTCAGTCACAGAAATCCACTATATGAATAAAAGGTTACACCCTCAAGTAATACTTGGACTCTCACTACCACTATATGAATAAAAGGCTATGGACACCGCCACTCACCACTCTCACTCTCATCTTTCGTTTTCTGATACTCGCCCGAGTGGCTTTGATACTGAGCCGAATGTGGCCGGGTCAGCTGAGATAGAAAAATACCGCTCCCGATTCGACTTTCCCGACTCAGTCACTTTGGTTCCTACGGGGGATAGAGCCGTATGGAATCCTCCTGAGGGTATGGTCACGATTTATGGATCTATGCTTTGCTGCGGCGTCACACTTCCCATTCTACCATTTATTGCCTGGTTTTTGGCTGAAGCAGAGATAGCCCAAGCTCAATTGGCCCCGAATAGTTACAAAGTCTTGATGTGCATGTGGCACATGTTCAGTCGAATGAACCTTTTGCCGCCTTCCCCGAATGAAATCAGACATTTCTTTACGCTGAGGCAGGTTAGCAAAACAGGGACCTATTTTCTTGCATCTACTCCATCAGACGGTTGGGTCCCCAAAGAAGCAAAGGTGAATCGGGAGGTCGATGCTTCTGATGACCCAAAAAAGAAGTTTTTTATATGGGGATTCCCTACATCCAACAAGTTCTGGAAGAACAGTTGGGTTTTTGCTGGAGGGGCTCTCGGGCTCAACGTCACTGTTGGATCTGGGGATTCCAGAACGGTGTTGAGTATTCCTCATTTCTTCTGTTCCCCCGAAGCATGGAACAGAAAAATAATTGATTATAATGATTCTAAGCTGAAGAGGTTGACTCGGGCAGCTGTTCGTACTTTGGAAAAGCGGATCAAGAGCTACATTTTTAAAGAGGAGGATTTGATAAAGCTCGGCTTCTTCAGACAGATTTCGGGCCATCGCAGGCGATGTAAGTAACCCGACGCCCTTTCTGTTGTATTTTTCTGCTTTTCATTTTCTTTTCTAACATGTTTTTTTTTACTAGTGTTCGATACGGACATCGTTATCGATCTTCAGGCTCGCCAGGTGAAGGCGATTCAGCAAGCGAGTAGAAAGGAAGCTTCCCGTCAGGGCGATGAAGGTATTGCTCCACCCGAGCCTGATGAGGAAACCGACACTGCTGAGGAATGAATTCCTGAGTGCATTGTTCAGGATGCTAAGCCTCCTACTCAGGATTCTGCTGGTCCAGCTGGCCAAAGTGAAGGCCTGTGTGAAGAGCCTGTTGGACGGTTTGAAGCCGGCGACGGTGGTAACATCTTGACGGATCCAGTGCTTGTAGTTGCCTAATTCTTTGAGTCTTTTCGGGACGATCCGTAAGAAGATCCTGCTGCTAATCTTAACTTCCACCGTTCTCGGGGTGAGAAGCGAAAGGCAGTTAGTTCGACGTCTCGTCCTCTCAAAGTTCCTCGGGTAGTCTCATTTATTGACTCCAGTGATGAAGATGTTACGGATGAGATTGCCCCAAGTGTTGGCGCTGGATCATCAGTAGATGCAGCCGCTTCAGAACTGAGTAGAGCTTCTTCTACCCCCGAAGTTGGAGATATGAGGGCTGAACCTTCGGGGATTCCTTCTTCATCCTTAGAATCGAACAGGGCTTCTCCTGCCCCCGAGTTTGAAAATCTGGGAGCTGAACCCTCGGGGGTTCCTTTATTCCTTTCTCCCCAGGATATGCTATGGGAGATATCCTCCGGTTGGGCTTTTATCTGGGAAGACAGTTGGAGCGGCTTTGGGGATGGTTCCCTGACCGAACGTCTCCGAAATGTTTTTAATGGTACATCTTATGTAAGTCAAATCCAGCTCCTTTATTGTTTTGCGTCTGCCAGATTTCTAAGTATATTCCTTTGCAGATGGTGGCCGAATTCGCTGAGCTTATTCAGACGCAGCAACATTAAGCCGATCGAATAAGGTGCCTGAGGCTCAGCTAAAGGCGAGTGAGGAAGGCCGTGCTCGATCCGAGAAAGCTTACCAGCAGGAGGTCGGTTCTGTACAAATATTTGTCTTCCATTGTCTAGCGAAGTAGGTTAAAGCCGAGGATAAGGCATCTCTGGCAGAGGAGAAGGTTGCATCACTTCAAAATCTTCTATCTTCTGCTGAAGAATCCATGCTCAAGGCCGAACAGGAGAAGGAGCAGGCGAAGTCGGCGTATGACCAAAAAATCGAAGATCTGGAGCGTCAAGTGCTGACAGTTGAATCCCTTTCCCGAGAGGCCAGGTTGGAACTTGAAGTCCAAGGGGTGGATCATTTTAAAAGATCCCCTGCTTACGATGCCCTACTTCTTTGGGAATTTCAACGTGGGCTAGTTTCGGTCGGTGAGTTCTTGAAGGTTAAGAATAGGGCTACTGAGAAAGCCCGAGCTAATTGGGAGCTGTCAATCAAACGTCACGTGGACCGGTCCTTGGAATCTCTTCGGATTCAGATGAAGGAATGGAGAGCCTACTGCCATAGTCAAGGCAAAGAGCCTCATCCCATGCATTTAGAGATTCCGTCCGAGCATTCTCTCTCGACCTTTTATGCAAGTCAAGAGTCGGTGGAGGGTGTAGTCCCGGACGTCGGGACAGTCCCGGGTGAGGATTACAGCCAGTGGATGGATGATATTGTCGACGATATCACTTAGCCGTCTAATGAGAGCCTGCTTCGTGAGTATGAGATGGTGCCAGATCCGAGTATTGGCAAAGGCTTGAAATCCTCGCAACCTTAATTTTGTAGAATTGTAGAAAATTCTGATTATTTTTTACTTGTACAGAACCATTCTTTTAGGAGCAATAAAATTCTATTTTATTTTGAATTGAATGGTCTTGATCTGTTTATTGTTGATTGTTACCGAGTACTGTATTAAACTGGCTGATGTTCGGATAACTTAACCGAGTATCTTATTAAACCGGTTGTTACCCGAATGGCTTTAATTGCCAAGTATCTTATTAAACTGGCTTTTTCGATGTTCGGGTAACTTAACCGAGTATCTTATTAAACCGGTTGTTACCCGAATGACTTAAATTGCCAAGTATCTTATTAAACTGGCTTCTTCGAGGTTCGGGTAACTTAACCGAGTATCTTATTAAACCGGTTGTTACCCGAATGTCTTCAATTGCCAAGTATCTTATTAAACTGGCTTCTTCGAGGTTCGGGTAACTTAACCGAGTATCTTATTAAACCGGTTGTTACCCGAATGTCTTCAATTGCCAAGTATCTTATTAAACTGGCTTCTTCGAGGTTCGGGTAACTTAACCGAGTATCTTATTAAACTGGTTGTTACACGAATGACTTCTATTGCCAAGTATCTTATTAAATTGGCTTCTTTGAGGTTCGGGTAACTTAACCGAGTATCTTATTAAACCAGTTGTTACCCGAATGACTTCAATTGCCAAGTATCTTATTAAACTGGCTCTTTATTATTAACCGAGTCATCTTGAAACAGGCAAGTTTGCACTTAGTGTTTCATATCCGGTTGCTACCCGAACATTACATCAAGGCTCACCATGATCATACGTTCGAGTCCTTTCGCAATACCAAGGATGTCTCCCCAGTTTTTATGTGCAAGGGTTTGCTGAATCGTTGAGCTCTTTTTTTTAAAAAGAAATTGCTTCAACACAGCTACGTATTTCACCAGAATTTCTCCTGATAGCTTCCCGAGCATTTTTCTAGAGTCTGGTGCATTGGGTTTGCCTTTTTGCGAAGGTCATTTTGACCCTGCTCGGCTGGCATGCTCCTACGAGCTTCTCCGCCCATTCGGGATTTGATGGTCCTGAGAATTCTATTTGCTTGTTCTTATTATCATGCTCTTCTTCCATATGTTCTTATTATCAGATGCTTTCTTTTGGAATTCCCGAGCTAGATGCTTTTCTTTCGGAAATTCCGAGGAGTTTTATTTATTACTGCAAAAATCAACAAAGATTCAAATTACAGTTTAATATTTATCCTAACTAATATTGTCCTGACTAGAAAAAAAGAACATGTAATTTTAAGGATAGAAAATCTTCAGATATTTGGCATTGAATGGTCGGGGTAAAACCCCTCCATTGGGTCGAGCAATCCAATAAGCTCCATGGCCAGCTATCCCCTCGATCTTGTATGGACCTTCCCATTTATTAGCCAGGGATCCTGCAGCTTTATTTTTTATGTTCAATGACACCTTCCTGAGCACCAGGTCTCCTAGCTGGAATTTCCTGATCCGAACACGAGAGTTGTAGTGGCAAGCCACTCTTTGTTGATATGCTGTATTTCTTATTAGGGACTTTTCCCTCTTTTCTTCTAGCTCATCCAAACTTTGTAGTAGCATATCAACATTCTATTCTTCATTGTATAGCTTGACCCGTGGTGACGCATACGAAGTTTCTATGGGAATAACAGCTTCTGTTCCAAATGCTAAAGTGTATGGAGTCTCTCCTGTTGAAGTCCTCGCTGTCGTCCGGTATGCCCATAATACTTCGGGAAGCTTTTCAACCCAGCTTCCTTTTTTGGCATCCAACTTTGCTTTGATGGTGTTCTTGATAATTTTATTTACTGCTTCTACCTGCCCATTTGTTTGAGGGTGGGCTGGTATGGCATAGTAATTAGCAATCTAGTACTTCCCGCACAACTGTCTGAACTTCAGGTTATCAAACTGGGTGCCATTGTCAGTGATTATAGTGTCCGGAACTCCAAACCTATAAAGTATGTTTTTCTTTACAAAATTTGTGGTGTTAGCTTCTGTGATATGCACAAGCTTCAGCTTCTGCCCATTTTGTGAAATAATCGACAGCGACTATGGCGTGCTTTGCTCCACCCTCTGTCCCAGCTGGCATTGGGCCGATCAAGTCTAGGCCCCACATGGCGAATGGCCATGGGGCGGTGAGGTTTCTGAGTTTTTCTGAGGGTTGTCGGATATCGTTAGCAATCCTTTGACAGGTATTGCAACTTTCCGACCATTGCTGTGCGTCTGAGAAAAGCGTAGGCCAGTAATAGCCTTGCCTAAGTACTTTATGCGCCAGACTTCTACCCCCAGTGTGGTTCCTGTAAACTCCTCTGTGGATCTCGTGAAGTATTCGATGTGCATCTTCTTCCTGTACACATCTCTGGAGAGCTCGGGAAAACCCCATTCTGTATAATTCTCCTCCGATCATGGTATACCTAGCCGATCAATACCTGATGCGTTTTGCTAATATCGGATCTTCCGGGAGCACGCCTTCTTCCAGGAACCTTCTCAGCTGGACCATCCAACTGTCTTGCGGTGTTCGGATTTCTAAAATTTCCAAATGCTTAGGTTCATCTATACTCGGTTTAAGGAGGTCTGCAACTAGAATGGTCTTTGGTCTGATTGAGGTTGTTGTTGACGCTAATTTAGACAATGCGTCAACCTTTTCATTTTCTTCCCTGGGGATCTGAGCGATCTTGTATTCTTTAAATTTTTGGAGGAGCTATTTCGCGATGTCACGGTAGGCTATCATTCCTTCATCTTTGGCCTGGTACTAGTCCATAACCTGGTTGACAACTTCCTGTGAATCACTGAATATCTCAACTTTATCTGCCCCGAGAGCTCTGCAGACTCTGATTCCAGCTAACAATGCCTCGTACTCAACTTGATTATTGGTTGCTTTAAAATCAAATTTCATGTCACATTTAACATCATCTCCTTTTGGGGCGTGAACTACAATCCCTGCCCCGCTGCCATGAGTATTTGAAGAGCCATCAACATACAGTTTCCATGGGAAACTCTTATCCAAGAGTCTTTTTGCTTCCAAGTTTGGTTTTGTGAACTCGGCTATGAAGTCTGCCACAACTTGTCCTTTGAGGGAGGTTCTGGGGACATAATGAATATCGAATTCACTTAGCTCGATTGCCCATTTGGTAAGTCTTCCTGATATTTCTTGTTTTTGTAAAATTTGTCTTAATGGGCATTTGGTGAGAACCTGGATTGTATGGGCCTGAAAATATGGTCTCAGCTTTTTTGCTGCTGAAACCAATGCTAAGGCCATCTTCTCTGCCTGTGAGTACCTGGTCTCAGCCGGTACGAGTGCCTTGCTGGTATAATATACTGGTTTCTGCACTCCATCTTCTGTTCTGACTAAGACTGAACTTGCTACAAACTCGGTTATTGACAGATACAGCTGAAGTATTTCCCTCTTTTACGGTTTTGAGAGAACGGGAGCCTGTCCCAAGTACTCTTTTATTTTTAAGAATGCCTGCTCGCACTCTTTATTCCACTCGAGTCCTTTCCCTTTTTTGATTATCTTGAAGAAGGGTGTGCACCTGTCTGTAGCCCTTGAGATGAATCTTCCCAAGGAGGCTAAACACCCTGTTAAGCGCTGTACCTCTTTCAATGTTTTAGGTGATGTCATTTCTTGCAAAACCTGGATCTTCTCGAGATTAACTTCGATTCATCTTTGATGGACTTGAAAACCCAAGAATATCCCCGAATGGACTCCGAATAAACATTTGTTAGGGTTTAATTTCATCTGGTATCTTCTCAGAACATCAAATGTCTCTCGGAGGTCCCCGAGCATGCTCATCTGCCGAGACGCTTTTAGTCAACATGTCATCAATGTACACTTCCATGTTCCTTCCTATTTGCCGAGTGAAGATTTTGTTGACCAACCTTTGATACATAGCATCTGCATTTTTTAAACCGAAGGGCATTACTGTGTAGCAATATAAACCTTGATCCGTTGTGAAAGATGTTTTTTCTTCATCAGCTTTGTTCATCTGGATCTGATTGTATCCCGAGTAAGCGTCCATGAAGCTGAGCAATTCGTGACCTGCTTTGGCATCCACCAGCTGGTCTATCCTTGGAAGTGGGAAGCTATCCTTTGGACATGCCTTGTTTAGATCCGTGAAATCTACGCACATCCTCCATTGTCCATTTTTCTTCTGGACGAGGACTACGTTGACGACCCACTGAGGGTAGCTGACTTCTCTGATTGATCCAGTTGCCAGTAGCTTTTCCACCTCTTGTTTGATTGCTTGACTTCTTTCAGGATTGAACGATCTTCTATTTTGTATTACCGGTTTTGCATTCGGGCTAACTGCGAGGTGGTGGGATATTACTCGGGCATCTATTCTGATCATATCTTCGTGACTCAAAGCGAATACATCATTGTACTCTCTAAGCATATTGGTTAAGTTTTGCTTGACTTTTCCATCCAAGTTGGCCCCGATCTTGATTTTTTTATCCGGTTTGTCTTCTTAAAGTACTACTTCAACCAATTCTGTTTTGTATTCATTCGAGCCCTCTTTCGGATCCAGTTCGAATGACAAGGATTCTTTACACTGATTTGGCTGCATTATGGTGCACACTTGTTCAGCATCATGCTTGTCTCTGTATACTGACAAGTTTGCTCTTCGGGCCATCTCTTGGGATCCCTTGACTATCCCAACCCCTTGTTTTGTTGGGAACTTGATCATTAATGCATAAGTGGCCGTCACGGCCCTTGTCTTATTCAGGAATGGCCGGCCCAATAATGCATTATACGGCCAATTATCCAAGTCAACTATAACGAAGTCGAGCAGGACAGTCCTCTGGCATGGTACCGTTCCGATCTTTACAGGTAGTTTTACCATCTCGAGTGACCTGACCTCTATCCCCCTAACCCTCTTAATGGAGTATGGAAAGGCTGTAAATCTTTTCGGTCTAGTCTTAGTTGGTCGTATACGGCCACGCTTAGGATGTCTGCTGAATTCCCATTATCTATTAAAATTCTCCCGACTTCCCTATGGCCAATCCGGGCACTTATAACCAAAGCGTCATTAGGTCGAACATCGACTCCATGGAAATCTGCCTCTGTAAAGACTATTGGGTCCCATCCTTCCTTTACCCTTTTCGGGTCTAGCTCAACCGAGTTTATGTAGAAGTTATTCATTGCTTCTATTGCTTCTCTGATTTCCTGAGTTCGTTCTCGGTTGCTTCTTCCAGTAGAGGGTCCTCCGAAAATTGTATGTATTACTTGATTGGCTTCGGGGCTAGTTCTTTGATTTTGACCAGGGTTGTGATCAACCTTGACTTATCTCTTAGTTTCAGATCTCTCATCTTTTTTCAAGATTACATCCCGCAGGTGTTTTTCCCGAATAAGAGTCTCTATGTAACCTCTGAGCTGAAAACACTTTGAAGTCTCATGCCCGGTTTCCTTGTGAAACCTGTAATACTTTGTTGTATCTCTCCGGGCGAACTGTGATTGTCGCCGCGGCTCTTGCATCATATTCTTCTCTTCCAAGATGGTAAAAATTTCTTCTTGTTTCTTTCGAAGAGGGGTGTAATTGGTATATCTACCTCGGTATTTCTCTGTGGACCGCTCGGCGTTGAACCTATTACCCCTATCCTTGTTTTTCTCCTCGTTCCCTTTTAGCTTTCTTTTTTGATTCTGCCTCTTGGATCCAGCATCCTTCTGTTCAGGCTTTCCCCCGTGCATATAGCTTCTTCCTGTAGCTAATTCTTCTTCTTCGGCCAATGCGTATCCTACTGCCATATCCATCATGTCAGCATACCTAGCCAGTTGTGCTCTTCTCAAATCAAAGGATAGCATCCATTCTGTAAGTTATTGATGAATGCAGCAATTATGGCTTCATCATTTGCACTGCCAATCTCTGATGCCCCTTGGCCGAATCTCCCTAGATATTTCTTCAGTGACTCATCTTTCCCTTGTTTTATTTGAGCAAGGTGAGCCACTGACTTTTTCCTGTGAACGTTACTCAGGAATTGCCTTGAGAAGCTCCTGCTTAGTTCACTGAAACTCTTGATGCTTGCTGAAGGTAACCTTCCGAACCACCTCTACCCCATGTCTCCCAGAGTTTGTGGGAAATTGAGACATAATTAGGGATCGTTGTGGGCATATTGGGTCATGGCGCTTTTATAGCGTCTTACGTGCTCTTTCGGGTCCGTGTCTTTCTTAAACTGCTCCACGTGCGACATCCTGAACCTTTTTGGGAAAGGGGTCCGCAAGATTTCCTTGGTAAATGGGCTGTCTGAGTCATCGTCAGATAAATCGTTATAACCATAACGTCTGACCAACGCATCCATCTGATGCCTATTGTTCTCGACTTCTTGAGTTAGGCTCTGGATCATGACATATTTATCCCCCACAGGGCTTCCTCGATGGTTGAACCGTTGGGTAACTGTCATTCTTTCTAGCTTTTCACTTTGATGCCGAGATTCTCGCATGATTCCGTAATGACATTTGGGATGAGGTCGATCGCTATCTTCTGATGACGACCGATCCCTGTGCTGGTCATTTTTACGGTGTCTAGTGTATACTGTTTGATTGTGGTCCAGCCTCTGGTGATGTCCCTCTTCAAGTGTTTCCTGTCCAGCCGGGTTGATTGGGGAAGAGTTCCTTCTGGTTTCTGGCATAGTTATTCCTGGCCCAACCACCACCGAACGGAGCCTAACGGGTGGAAAATTGAAAGTATGTGCTCCTGCAGCTAGTAAATCAATCCCTTCCCTTGCTGCGTCTATAACCAATTGCTGCAGGGCCTCTTGGAAACGCATCGTAAGATCTCTGTTGGTTGGAGGAACTTGCTGGATCCCTGCCAGGTGTACAGGCTGGTTTTCTGTGTTTGCTGTAGGATCTTGTGATGTGTTACCAACATGGAAATCGCCTGGTGATTTCCCTGAACTTCTTCTACTTCCAGCCATTGCTTTTAACAAGTTCGGAGGTTCAGCCCCTCCTTCTAGTGCCAATTGTTGACGTCGATTTCTGGATTATGTCAGAAAAGCCAACAAGGATTGGATTTCGGCTATTGATTCAAAGAGAAAGAGATTCAGAGAGAGTAATGAAAACAAGTTTTACATGGTAAAACTCCGATAACCGGAGAAACATCCACAGGTGGTTGAAGGATCAACCAAGCCAAAATCCACTATGAAAATATGATGTTTACAAGCTCTCGGTCTCTCTTTTTTCTCTCTGTATTTGCTATGATTGCTGTATTTGCTATGATTACTGTATGCTCTTTTTTTGGAGCAAGATTATGGGTCTATTTATATGCTTATAGAACCCTAATCTGCTTTGTACAAGTAATGCAAGATCTTTGTATTTAATTGTGATTCGGTTACTTGTTTGAGGTTGATTTGTCTTCTTTCCTGTTTCGGAGTCTCTTATGGAAATCGAGTGGGATTCTAGTTGTGTTGTTCAATTTGGACATGTTTCCTTATAAGAATGTAGCCTTCGTAAAGTAATCAAGTTATTTCCTGATTGGGGACTCTTCTAACTTAATGTTCCATTTTATTTAGGATTTCTTCCTGATGGATATCTTCGCGTATTTAATGACTTAATCCGTGTGAAATAAGCACCAAGTTCTTACTCGAGTCGTATTTATTCCAAGTAAGAGCAATACCTGATGGTCCCGAGTAGCGTCGTTTGAGCCCGAGTGGAAGCGTTGTTTAACCAATCCCGAGTGTTGTTAACAGATCCCGAGTAGGTTTCATTCAATATATGCTTACTCGGGCTTTCTTCTCTTTAATGATGCCTCGTAGGATATTTCCTAAGTGCCCATTTGGGCGTCCACCTGGCTATTTTCTCCTTCCTGTCAATGACGTGTATGCTTGGTAAAATTCACATACGACAACAACTGATAGTCATGGATGATGATCCTTGACTTTGATTACAAATTCTTTTTTAAACCTTATTCAAAGTTGCTCCAAAATCTAGTGAACACTAAGAACTAATTTGATCTACAAGGTAACTTTTAAGTGTTTATGCCTATGAAAATTATCTACATTAAATGTTAAATGTATATGTATATAGTATATATCTTCTTCAATAAATATTAGGTTAATAAAGTTATTTAAGTGTATATAGTGGGTAGGAAAAATCATTGCTTTATCAAGTAGATTGCTGATATGGCAGATATTTGCGAGTCAGATTTACGAGATGGAACTCACAGTTTACTTCTGCTCGAAAGAGATCGTAATTTCATATGGTGGTGGGATTCTAGATAACTTCTATGAAATGGTTCTATAACTTAGAACTCGTAGTGTCTGGCAGCCACCTAGTTTCTGCTGGCTTGAACTTACATTTTGAAATGGCAGTCTCCACTGGAGTTATTCTGTGAGTTGTTTCTATGAGATGGAATTCACAGTTTGAGCTAGCAGTTCTGTTCTAATGGTTTGTGGTCGCAGACTAACATGATAGTTGCTTTTGGAGAATATCTGCGGGTCGCTGCGAGGTTGAACTTGTAGATTGATAAGACACTCAAGATTATGATCACCCATATATAGCCATCATTTTTTTATATATATGAATCTCATCATGTAACAGATCTTGGTGAGAGTTTCATATAGATCGTTGCCCAGTCCTATATGTTCACATCATATAAGGTGCCTCCATTCTTATATCACCATATAAATAATCTAGGATAAGACTATCATACATTATGGAATGGACTGCAACTATAGATTAACCACAAATAAAGTACCCAACTCTATTTGATATCTATAGACTTAGATTGCTCGTCTCGAACTGAAAACCTTTATGGTATTAGTGTATAAGAAAGATTTATAGAATGAATAAACTACTTTTTTTTATTATTGTTTCATTCTCATTTACAAATTATAAGCATTAGTGCATAAACCCCAAAAACATGCACACATTTATTCATGTATGCTCATGCATTAGTTCTTAATGGGACAAGTTATGAGAAATTGCATGTTCTAGACTATTTCTTGGTATTAGCATACCTGATTGTTCTTGTTTCGAAATTATTGTATTTGCATGATATTGAACTTGAATATGTGCTTATAATATTGCATATTGAGTTCCAGTCATTTCGGTTACTCATTCATTAAGTTTCGAGTTCAAATTAGAAAGTTAAGAAACTTTTTGTGATTTTATCATACATGGTTTTATCCTTGATTTTCAAGATTGAATTCCAAATATTTTTTAAAAAAAATCTTGAAGTATTTTATGCATGAGATCGTCCCGGTTTGTAATTCGAAAACAGATTCAAAATCTGAGTTTGGAAGCTAGAGATATGGCTGAAAGAGTCTCAAGGGAAAAGAAAGGGGACAACCTCCAATTCCCGTGGAGGCGTGTCGACCACCACGAGAAAAGACGTCCTCTGCTCCCGTGGAAGCCCACACACCTCCATAGAAACCACATATGTCACCCTCCCATTGACCCTTCACTTCTCTCTTCTACTTTCACTGAAAATTCCCTAAAAACGTGTGTCCAATAAACCTAGAGGGGGGGGGGGGGGGGGGGGGGGGGGTGAATAGGTTTTAATCAAGTCAATCACTAATTTTTATTGATTAGTCAATATTCAAAATTCACCCAATAAAAAAAACATACAACATCAAGTGTAAGGTGCGGAAATATAGATAACACAAGATGTATACGTGGAAACCCTCCAAATGGGAAAAACCATGGGCTGTTAAGTGTGCTACACTCAGTCACAGAAATCCACTATATGAATAAAAGGTTACACCCTTAAGTGATACTCGGACTCTCACTCTCGAAAACCTCAGGCTATGGACACAGCTACTCACCACTCTTAGTTCAATCCCTAGTGATCTCCCCTAATCCACTACTCTTGGTGTAAGCACCTCCTACTCTACCCCTCGGGCTTTTTACAGTGGATACCCGACCAATTTCTTGCCAACCTACCCTTGGTTGCAAGACTAGACTTGCTTATGCAACTTCACCTAGAAGCCACAAGACTTTGACTCTATGAAGAGTACAACAACCTATATGAATATGATGAAATATTTAAACATGCAAATAATGCAAGGCAAAACACTAAATGCTTATCTAGGAATTTAAGAATGTCACTAAGTACAATTCCTAGATATCAACGTCTAAATGAATGTTCATGAAGACTTAACTAGATATAGTTATACAACATTATATCCTAGTTATCAAACAAAATCATTTCAACATATGTTGTCATTAAGCATGGCATGGTCATTAAATGCAATCATCAAAATGCAATCCATATGTCCTAATCAATAATGTCTACATGCAATGCATAGAGACTTAGCAAGAAGGGTAAATATGTCCTAAATTAAAGCTATCAACAAAAAAACCCAATTATGTTATCAAGACTCTTAAATATATGCAATAACTAGAGTCTAGGTATTTAATCATGCAATAAACACCTAATCTAGAGTAAGAAGAACAATGAAAGATATTCAATGAAGTTCTTACTTACCTAATCATGAAACCAAGAACACCCAAGCTCATATAATGAAGAATGATCGAAGATGGAGATGGGTTTTGGGTTTGGAGAGTTAATCAAGCTTTAATGAATCTTTCTCTCTCAAGAAACTCTCTCTCTCACTCTAGGGTTCGTTTTTGAGAGTCATTAAAATGAAGAAGATGAGTTAAGGATATATTTACAATGCCTAAGTGAAATGACATCATTTTGGACGAAGAAAACAATGTTTCGTCACAACCGTTGTGCATGTCGCGGCCTAGGGAAGTGTCCAGACCGCAGTCTATACAGCATGGCATAGCTGGACATTACCTCTGCCTAGGTCACTGGCTAGGCATGGCACCAAAAGCGGTCTAGGCCGCGATACACTCCAGACAATACAACAACTCAAGCTTCGAGCAACCCAAAACATGACCAAACGACATCCAAAACTTTCGTATAATATACCGTTAGAAAGGTATGGAAGTCTACTTTCTTCCCAATTTATAAAATATGATTTGGATGTCTGTAGAAAAAGTTATGGTCATTTTAGTGACCAAAGGTCAGAAACGGACAACAACAGAGATGCCCTATTTTTGTGGTCACTTTGGAGATTTCAAAACCAATCCAAACGATCATGAAATATTACGAATGATATACCTTTGGGAATATATGGGTGTCTAGTTTGTACAAAAAATTTTAAAACTCATTTTGAATCATTTTATAAAAAGATATGGTCACAAGACCATACAAAGGTCAGTTTTGAAAGAAATTTAATTTATAGAAATACACTCTTTTGAAACTAGACACCTTACTCTATATAACCAAACCAAGAGAAGAATAATACCTTCTCATATAGTCACTCAACGCTATAAATAAGCACACCATCATGCAATCGTGAACACAACACAATACCACACTTAAATCAACAAATGAAGTGCAAGTGTGATTGTGATGAGATGCACACATATAAACAATATCAACACAAATGCAAGATCAACAAAGCATGCATGAGGTGCATGTGTGCACCTAAACTCTTCAAGAGGCAAAGTCAAGTGAATATACCTTTTGCTCTTGAAGTCATGGAGATGCTTGGAAGCTTTCCAATGAGGACCTAAGCTACCCATCACACAATCATCCCCAATGTGGTGTGGTTTGTCATGAAATAAGCTAATCATAAAATCAAGGTCCTTACAATCTCCCCTTTTGGCTATTTCATGAAAAAACAACCACTCACAAATAAATCCTCACAAAACAAAAATAAAGTTGTTGTCCAAGAGATTAATTCTACATTACAAAAGAGATCCTACAATCTAAATCTTCAATATCTTCAATCTCTTTGTAGAATTATCATTGTACCTACACACAATAGCAATAGGCACTTTCCAAGAACAAGTGCATGTGAGGTGAACAAATATAAAAAACAATTGCACTCAATAAATCAATTTAAACAAATGCATATGCAATGCTCCCCTTAAATGGGTTACTCTCTCTCATGATCTCTCCCCAAAGCATCATTTAAAGCTTCATCAACCTTTTGGGGTTCAATTTTAGAGGTGTAACAAGTATAGCTAATTTGATTTGCTAATTGATGCCTAGTCCTAACACCTTCATTTACATCTCAAATGATGTCACTCTTGTTATGAAGATGTCTAACCCAAGAAGCATGCTCCTTAGAGTCCAAGGTAGAATCTCCATCAAGAAATCGAGAGACCTCTTTCTTAAGATTTGACTTTTCATCACTTGAAGTCTCACCAATCTTCTCCAAGGGAGAATCATCAACCATACTAATCTCCTTATCATGGTTACTAACCTTAGGCCTACAATCATCTATGATCACATTGGATGATTCCATAACACTTCGTGTCTTCAAATTAAAAACTCTATAGGACTTACTATTTAAAGCATAACCAATGCCCCTATATTTCTCAAGACTTCTCCCCCTTTTTGTCATGAGATAGGCAAAGAAACTCCCCTTATCTGGTTGCTTTAGCAAAGAGAGCTATTTGCACAAAAACAATGCATAATCATATACACAAACTTTATGCAACTTAAATAATTGAGAGAGATTCAAGGAATTTTATTTAAAGAAAAATGTGTGACAAAGATGCTTTGCAAGCAAGACATGTTGCATTCAAATCCAAAACAAATTGTATTTGGCAAAGTAAACATCAAAAAGGATTCCAAAAGAATTCAAACCAATTTGTACCCTTTTGTCATAAGCAAACAAGATATAGTTTCAAAAAGTTTGAAAATAAAGCAACTATATCAATCCTTAAAGGCAAATCAAGACATGAGCGACTATTGCACCCTTTTTGATTTTTTCAGATAATTATCCTTATGATAGTAGTCTTGTTTCACCATTAAGAAAAGAGAGAATACTAATTTGGATATAAAATCCTTATTAATTGCATGGATACAAGATCCTTATTGATTAGTCTTCTCATTTGCACACACACATATTTGCATTAAAGCAATCAAACTCAATTCATGCATATCATTTTAAAGCATGTCATTAAAAGCTAGTTCACATGTCATGGAGATAAATTATAGGTCATTCAAATGTACTTCCCCAATTAATTCTCCTAGTCCAAAAATACATGTTTGAACATAAATATGACATGGATTGAAAACAAAGCAGTGTCGCACACTTATTAAAGAAAAATATATAAGCATATATGTGCACCTAGAATCTCAAGCAATTTTCAAAAGAGCATAAAATTAATCAACATTTTGCACATAGCAAATCATGAAAGTTCGCTCTCTTTGCTTGAGTTCCCTAAATGGGGTCAAATCCAACTAAGTCAATGAGAGGCATGAACCCCTATAAACTTACCAAGTCCAAAGAACTTAGTTGCATCTACGGGTGTCTCATGGGCACTAAAGCAAGCAGGTTCATTCTTTCTAACCCACATAGTTTCCACCTTTTCATTTTTAGTGGTCATAAGTAAATTTCTAAACTCCCTAGGTTCATGCAAACTTTTCCCTTTTTTCAACCGTTTTACTTTCATGCTCTCTAATCTACACCTCTTAATGTATTTAAAGCAATTTGGTCTTAAGTGACCAATCATACCACAAAAGTGACAAGTAGGTACAAAGTAAGAATTTATACCATTACATTGTGTTCTCATTGTGGCATCGACATGTTGATGAGGTTGTCTTTGATGATGCACCGGTTGGCTTCTCTTTGGAACTTGAGCCATCAGTGGTATCTTTGTGGTCTAGCTTCTTGAGGTGGTTGAGCCGGTTGATCTTGACTCCTTGGTTGGTCATGCTTCTTGTGATCACCTCTTTTCCTCATCATTGGTTTGTTGAGGAGGTGATTGACTTCTCAATGACTTGTCCATTCTTCTTGAATTGCCTAGGCTTTGATTGAGTGGCCACGGCTTGTGTGGACTTTCCTTGAGTTGAAGGTTGCTTGGATGATGCCTTACTTTTACCTTAAGCTTGATGTTGTTTGACCTTGGCCTTCTTTAATTCTTCAAGGCACATCATCTCTCTTTCCTTGACAATCTTCAAGGAGTTCTCTTTGTTGGCAAGCTCTTCTTTCATTACCTTCATTCATTGATGGCAATTTTCAATCTCCTTTTCATATTTGGACACATCAACCATGTCCGTCTTTAAGGAGTCATCAATGGAGGTCTCCTTCTTCATGGTCTTTAATTTGAAGATAAGAATGGAGATGTATTCCATTTGTTCATCCATGATCTCTTTGTACCGATGAAGTTGAATTTGACAATTTTGCTTGCTTTCTTCAAGGGTACCAATCTTTTCCTCCGAGGAAATCTTCCACATTCTCAAAGTCTCATTTTCCTTGGAGAGTTCTTCATTTTGCTTTAAGACTTTGAGAAGGGTCATTTGACATTCCTCAAATGATTCAATTCCCTCATCAAGACCTTTGCCTTGGTCACTTGTTACCATACCAAAATCTTCCACTTAGGAAGCACCCAAGGCCGTTAAGTTAATCACATGCTCTTCACTATTCTTGAGCAAGGTCTTCTTGTTTACCTCCTTCACTTTGGAGTTCATCCTTTTCTCCTCCTTTACATTTGAGGTCATACTCTTCTTGTGAGATTTTATGAATCTCCTAAATCTCTCAACCGTGAGAGTCATCTCCTTATCGGAGTCATATTACTTCCTCTCAATTTTGGAGGTTAAATCTCCCTCTAACATCTCAATGCCACTCAAAGTGCTTAATGAATGAGATGAATGCAAATAAATGCAATAATCAAATGCAAACAAATGCAAGACACACAAACAAGAGCTTGGATCACCTAAGTATATCTAGGAACCCGCTCTGATACCAATTGAAAGTTCCCTAAAAACGTGTGTCTAATAAACCTAGAGGGGGGTTAATAGGTTTTAATCAAGTCAATCACTAATTTTTATTGATTAGTCAATATTAAAAATTCACCCAATAAAACAAACATACAACATCAAGTGTAAGGTGCGGAAATATAAATAACACAAGATGTATACGTGGAAACCCTCCAAATGGGAAAAACCACGGGCTGTTAAGTGCACCACACTCGGTCACAGAAATCCACTATATGAATAAAAGGTTACACCCTCAAGCTATACTCGGACTCTCACTCTCGACAACCTCAGGCTATGGACACATCCACTCACCACTCTTGGTCCAATCCCTAGTGATCTCCCCTGATCCACTACTCTTGGCGTGAGCACCTCTTACTCTACCCCTCGGGCTTTTTACAGATGATACCCAACCAATTGCTTGCCAACCTACCCTTGGTTGCAAGACTAGACTTGCTTGTGCAACTTCACCTAGAAGCCACAAGACTTTAACTCTATGAAGAGTACAACAACCTATGTGAATATGATGAAATATTCAACCATGCAAATAATGCTAGGCAAAACACTAAATACTTATCTAGGAATTTAAGAATGTCACTAAAAACAATTCCTAGATATCAATGTCTAAATGAATGTTCATGAAAACTTAACTAGATATAGTTATAAAACATTATATCCAAGTTAACAAACAAAGCCGTTTCAACATATGTTGTCATTAAACATGGCATGGTCATTAAATGCAATCATCAAAATGCAATCAATATGTCCTAATCAAAAATGTCTAAATGCAATGCATAGAGACTTAGTAAGAAGGGCAAATATGTCCTAAATTCAAGCTATCAACAAACAAACCCAATCATGTTATCAAGACTCTTAAATATATTCAATAACTAGAGTCTAGGTATTTAATCATGCAATAAACACCTAATCTAGAGTAAGAAGAACAATGAAATATACTCAATGAAGTTCTTACTTACCTAGTCATGAAACCAAGAACACCCATACTCATATGATGAATAATGATGCAAGATGGAGATGTGTTTTGGGTTTGGAGAGTTAATCAAGCTTTAATGAAGCTTTCTCTCTCAAGAAACTCTCTCTCTCACTCTAGGGTTCGTTTTTTAGAGTCATTAAAATGAAGAAGATGAGTTAAGGATGTATTTATAATGCCCAAGTGAAATGACATCGTTTTGGACGAAGGAAACAAAGTCTCGTCATGACCGTTGTGCATGCCGCGGAATAGGTAAGTGTCCAGACTACAGTCTATGCAGCATGGCACAGCTGGACATTACCGCTGCCTAGGTCACTGGGACAGCACAACAGCTCAAGCTTTGAGCTACCCAAAACATGACCAAACAAAATCCAAACCTTTCGTATAATATACCGTTTGAAAGGTATGGAAGTCTAATTTCTACTCTAATTTATAAATATGATTTGGATGTCTGTAGAAAATGTTATGGTCATTTTAGTGAGCAAAGGTCAGAAACGGACAACAACAGAGATGCCCTATTTTTGTGGTCACTTTGGAGATTTCAAAACTAATCCAAACGATTATGAAATATTACGAATAATATACCTTTGGAAAGGTATGGGTGTCTAGTTTTTACAGAAAATTTAAAAACTCATTTTGAATCATTATAAAAAAAGTTATGGTCACAAGACCATACAAATGTCATTTTTGAAAAACATTTAAATCATTGAAATACACTCTTTTGAAACTACACACCTTACTCCATATAACCAAACCAAGAGAAGACCGAGACCTTCTTATATAGTCACTCAACGCGCTAAAACAAGCACACCATCGTACAAGCATGAACACAACACAATACCGCACTTAAATCTACAAATGAAGTGCAAGTTTGATTTTGAAGAGATGCACACATATAAACAATATCAACACAAATGCAAGATCAACAAAGCATGCATGAGGTGTGTGTGTGTGCACCTAAACTCTTCAAGAGGCAAAGTCAAGTGAATATACCTTTTGCTCTTGAAGTCATGGAGATGCTTGGAATCTTGCCAATGAAGACCTAAGCTACCTATTACACAATCATCCCCAATGTGGTGTGGTTTGTCATGAAATAAGCCAATCATAAAATCAAGGTCCTTACATTCCCTTTAAATATCTCCTTTCCCTTTCATTCTTTTCCAAGAAGAAAAACTTGAAAAACTTGTGCAGAAATTTTCTCTCCAACTTTCCTAGTTTCCAAACACCATATCTTTTTCATTCAGTGTCTGATTCGAGTGATTCAAGTTGGAGATTTCTCATTTACAAGTCCTCTATCTTTTCCATAAGAGTTTGGAGTCATTTGAATGAGTTTCCTGATAGCTTCACCTACAAAAATGGGACTGCACAGTTTTTCACTTGAGATATTTATTTCTCTTTTGATTTTTGAGCTTTAAGTCTTCAATCACCTTGGGTTTTCTTCTTCAATACATGTATGTATATTTTGTAAAGTTTGGTTAGAGTTTTAGACTCTATTAAAGCTAGATTGAACTTGATTGAATCTTACATGTTGAGTTAGATTTTTGTAAAAGCCTATGTTTTCACATGTTTGTGCTTTGTATTGTGCTAGCTTTATATCTATGATTGTTTTGAGCTTTGATTGATTTATTTAATTGAAAATTGTCTCTACATGTGCTAGGTCTTTTATTTGATGATTTTCAATACTTAGACCTTCATATGTTTTAATTGAATACTTTGCGACTACATGCTCTATATTTCTTGCTAGAAATTCTATTGATTATATGTTATGATTCTAGCATGATTTTTGTTTAATGCTAAATCTTGATTATGTGCTTAAATAACTATTAACTTAGACCTTCATATGTTTTAATTGAATACTTTGCGAATACATGCTTTATATTTCTTGCTAGAAATTCTATTGATCATATGTTATGATTATAGCATGATTTTTGTTTAATGCTAAATCTTGATTATGTGCTTAAATGACTATTACTGATACAAGGATTAGTGACATGAATAAATCTAGAAACTAAATGTGTTTTGGTGTTTTCACATTTTCTAGAATTATTTTTCACTATACATATTTGGTTTGTGAACTTTCATGCATAAGTCTAGGCCCTATAGGATGTGTTGATCATCATATTATATGTTGCGTGCTTGTTTACATATTGCATTCATGATCACATAAGAGACCTTGTGAAAAGGTTGGAAGTCACATTCCTTAAAGTGATTCTTTGGTTTATGCATTTAAAGTCACATTTTGGAGAGGGGATCTTCAATTTGCGTATATAGTCTTAGCTAGGATCGAGGTGATCCGGATAGCTAAGCATGGAAGTCTTATATTGGAGAGGGGATCTTCAATTTGAGTTTGGAAGTCGCATTTTGGAGAGGGGATTTATGCATGGAGTCTTGACTAGGATCGGGGTGATTTGGATAGTTAAGCAAGGTGGCATTTCTTTCATTATATATGGTTGAAAGGTATATTTCTATGTGAAATAGTCACTTAAGAGATTGTATCTTTTTATCTTACTAGTGAAAGTTGTTTGTCGATGGTTATGGAATCAACCCATGGATGTTCCCTCTTCAGAGGTTTTACCACGTAAATATCTTTTGTTGATTCTCTCTATCCCCATCTCTTGATATTTATATATGTGTTGATATATATCTTGCTTGCTATTGATATATATCTTGCTCAATATACATGTATTTGATATTCATTTTATATCAAGCTTTGAACTTGTTAAAGGTATATGTTTTATAGCCTATGATAAATTGAGTATGTATCACATGCAAGTTGTTATCATCATTGACTTTGTTTGAAAAAGCATATCTTTATTAAGTTTATTTTGCTTGTATTTGGTTTATAAAATTGTGATACAAGCTATCTAGAGGGACAAACATAAGTTTGTTTCAAGGCAATAAAAAAGGTGTACTAAACTATTCACCCTCTCTAGGTTAGCTTTAGGTAAATTAACTTTATTTGTATTTTCATTTGGTATCAGAGCCGGACACTAGATTGCACATAGTAAGTATCCTGGATGATACATTCACGGTGAATTTGTTGAGCTTTAAGCTATGGGATTTTAAGATGATGTTATGGCGGAAAGAGCCTCAAATACTAGGCCACCGTTGCTTCGTGATAATAATTATTGGTTTTGGAAATTGAGGATGAAGGCCTATATTCACTCAATTGATGAAAGAGCGTGGATGGTTGTTGAAGAAGGCTAATCTTCCCCTAGCAATGTTCAAGAAGATGGAACCGAAATTCCCAAACAAAGAAGTGAATGTACGACTAATGATTTTGGGATTGCTAAATGGCATCATCGTGCTATGAATGCCATATACATAGGAGTGGATGGACACCAATTCTCCTACATACAAAATCTTGAATCTACCAAAGAAGCTTGGGATACACTTCAAGTCACAAATGAAGGCACATTGGCGGTGAGAAAGTCTAGGCTTCAATTGTTGACATCATAATTCGAAAGCTTGCTTATGAGTGATGAAGACAAGTTTGAAGACTTCCCATTTAGTCTTCTTAATATTGCTAACCAATGTCAAGCATTTGAAGTGCTAATCTTTAGAGAGCATCTTAATTGAAAGATTCTAAGATCTCTCCATAAGGCAAAAGTTATGGCTATAGAAAAATATAAGGATGTTGATTGCTTAAGCATTGATGAATTGCTTGGGCTGCTTCAAACCTATGAGATATGCTTGAAACCAAATACCAAAAGTAAGGGAATCACTCTTAAGGCTATTGAAAAAGAGAGTGATGATGAGAATGAAGAAATGGCTCTTATTGTTAGGAAATTTAAGAAGTTTCTACTGAAATGTGTCAGGCCTAAAGGTAGTTTTTTAGGGAAAAGGAAGTCAAGAAGCTATCATCTTCAAGAGTTGATAATAATGGTCAAGCCAAGAGCAAGAAAAATGTTCAATGCTTCGAATGTCAAGGGTTTGGACATTTTGCTAATGAATGCACAAAAAAGAATTCTAAGAAAGACAAGAGAGGTAAAGCTATAACAGCCACTTGGAGTGATAGTGATTCTTACAAGGAGGAGAGTTTAAGTGATGAGTCCCCGAGTGATGAAGAGCATGTAAGCAATTTTGTTATTTTTACGGTCTCACACACTAAGCTAGAAGATGATGGTGATGTACTTGTGAAATAGGAAAGTAATAAAGATCATCTAGAGGGTATGGATTTAAAAGCAACCAATCTTGAGCTTATGGCTAAGGTTGAGAAACTTGAAGCTTAAAGGGATGAAGCTTTGAGAGAAGTGAAAGGTAAAACACCTGTATGATAGTAGCCATGTTCAACTAATAAAGAAATATAGGAATTGATTAAACATTTAAGTCTCACTAGCATTTTCACATATTGTTTTGCATTTAACAATTGCAATTATCAATTCATGCTTTTTTATTATTCATTAGCATGTCATTAAAGAATCATCATGTCATGGAGATAACTATAGGTCATTCAACATGTACTTCCTATGAAGATTTCCTAGTCCAAAAAAGCATGTTTAAACATAATTATAACATTGATTGTAATCAAAGCAAATTTAACACTTATTGAAGAAAATATAATATAATATAAGTGCAACAAAGCTACTCAAGCAATCAATAAAGAAGCATCAATATTTCCAAATTTTTGCATGCAATAAGTTCTTCATCATCCGAAGACTCATCTCATTCATTAGAGTTATCACTTTCACTCCATGTGGCAGCCATCACTTTTCCCTTTTTCTTGACACTGTGATTGTCAAATTCGGAGGCAAAGTGACTTATCCCACCACATTTATAGCATTTGACCCCTTTCTTTTCGATCTTTTCTTGTCTAGACTTCAGCTTTTTAGAGGGGGTCTTTTTCTTCAAGTCTGGGCCCTTGGATCCGAAACCTTTCTTCTCGGTCTTGTCCCAATCACCTCACTTGGCTTCATATCCTTGTAAGCATTGCTCTCTTCTAAAACCTTTACCTTGGACTCAAATCTATCAGGTAGAGATCTCATAATCTTTTGCTTGATCTTCTTATCCGAATAAGGGTCACCAAGTTGATGATTTTGGTTCACAATGTCCATACACCTCACTTCAAAGTCGTTGAAGCATTCGTTCTCATCCATCCTAAGCAACTCAAACTGCGTTTGGAGAACTTGAAGCTTTGAATCCTTAACAACTTCGGTTCCCTCATGTCTAACCTCTAGGATATCCCATGCCTCCTTGGCTATCCAATTGTTTTGAACCAACTTGTACTGACTCTCATCCATTGCACATAAGATGTCATGCATTGTCTTCCCATTCCATTTTGATGCCTCAAATTCTTGTGTATTCGATTATGCCTTTGGCTTGAGTACATCATCTCTTTCATCCGTAAGAGTCATCATTGGTGGTGTGTAGCCGTCTTCAACCGCCATCTATGCCCTATCATGTATTTGACAAATGTACGACTCCATCTTGCCTTTCCAAGAAGCATAATTCAACCCGGTGAGTAGAGGAGGTCTTGTGCTAGAAGCACCCTCATTGCCACCGTTTCCACTCATAGTGTTTATGAATGAATGAAATGAATGCAAATGTATGAGTGATCAAAGAATCACACAAAATACAAAACAAGCAAAAATGAGCAAGGATCATCTATGTATATCTAATAACCAACTCTAATACTAATTGAAACAAATTATGGTGAATTTAATAACAATCTAGTAGGGGGTGAATATATTTTAGTCAATTTTACCCAATTTTCATTAATGGCCAATTAGATGAAAATACCCCTAACTAGTCACAATAATAAAACAAGTGTATTAAATGCGGAATTAAAATGAACACTTGATCTTTACGTGGAAACCCTCCAAATGGGAAAAACCACAAACTGTTAAGTGTGCCACACTCGAACAACGAATCCACTGATGATAGAGGCGTTACAATCTACTCCTGATATATAACCCACTACCACTACCTAATCTCGGTATAAAGTGAACCTAGTCCAATTTGCTTACGATTTAAGCTACCTAATCCCAGAGCAACACAAGTCTTACTTCTAAATGAAGAGATAAACTGGCTTATGTGAATATATGATGATATTCTAAGAACAAACAAGGCTAGGGAACCTTATATGATTATTCAGGACAATGAGATGACATTTAAAACAATCCTAGATATCAAGGGCTACATGACATGTTCATAAAGCTTAGCCAAACATAGATCAAACAATCCTATGAAGCTATCACAATACAACACTCAATCATTTCATAACAAACATCTCTATTTCTATGTAGAATATATTCTATGAGCATATGAATGATAAAAGAGATGGCTTGGTAAGAAAACCACTTAACTTATATGAAGATAGTGAGAAACTTACTAAACAAGATGTGATGATGCAAGATGATGTTTTTATACACAAGGAGATGCTTTGAGTGTAAAAAGGTGAGTTCTTGTGAGATTTTTCCCTGTGAAATATGTTCTAAGAAAAAGATATGATATTTGGAACTCTTAAAATGACCTGAATATGAAGAGACATATTTAGATGGGTAAAAAAATGAAGTGTTATCGTTATGAAAAAACTTGCCAGATCGGCGTAGTACGAGGGTCTAGACCCGCGCAGTGACCCACGCACACCCTATTAGGCTGTGCAAGCGTCCGCACAAGGGCCTTAACCGGAGTGTAGGGAAAAAACGGTTCAAAACGCAACGGAAGCGTGAGAAAAAAAGAAAACTAGGGTTTACGTATAAATAAAAATTTTCCCTTTTAATAACAAGAACCTTAACCCTAGATTAATTGATGTATATAAAAAGTATCGTACCTTTTTTTTCGTGATGATTAAACAAGCGCCGAATTGAATCCGTAAGATCTTCCAATCCAATCACGAACGTGTATCACCTAGGAGTGTGGGCTCCCTTTCTTTAATTGTATACCTGAAGATGGAAACAAACAAAATCTTTTTCTTTGTTAGTTACAATTATCCTCCAAGAGAAAAATCCAAGAATGTCCGGTCACTTGTGAATTATCAATCTAATTGATTGAAACTCGCGTGAACCTGATTTGATTTTGTACACGAAACCCTTTTGATGTAAAGGATACTAGTGTACTATCAAAAACAAAAATGTTCTCTTTTTCTCTTTTCTTTTTGGCCGAATTCTACACCCTTTATCTATGAGTTGATCAAATTTTGTTTAGAGCAAAAACTAAATTTTTCTCCCTCAAAATTCTCTCTTGCTAGGCCAATTTCTCTCTTGAAAATTACCTAGCATGGTCGAAATTTTCATCATAGAATGCTTAGGGCTGGCCAAAATTCACAAGGGGATATATATATAGGATCTTAAATCTTTTCCTAAGAAGGATTTACTTGGTTGGCAAGAATCCTTTCCTTAGGTGGATTTACTTGGTTGTTAAGAGTCCTTTTCAAAAAAGAATTCTACCCTTAGGTAGATTTACTTGATGACCAAGAATCCTTTTCCAAAAATAATTCTTTCCTACACTAAGACTCATAATCCAACTCATTAGTGTCTTTGTAACCATATTAAAGACTTCCTAATTTGATTAGATAAATAATTCCTTTTATTTATCTACTTATCAAATATAGTCTTTAATATTAATTATACTACCAACAATAGTATAATTTGAGGAGACTAACTCCTACTAGGAAAAAGATTTTGACTTTTAATTAAATAATTAATTACCAAATTAGTTAATTTTCATTTAATTAAATGATAAAATAAAAATAATATAATTAAGCTATTTTCAATAGCCTTGCCACCCAACACATATATATGGGCCATATAGTATTTTTCTTATTTTCTTAAATCCATTGGACCTTAATAAAAAAGTCCACATGTTAACTAGACCTATTCTTACAAAAAGAAACAAGTTCACATGCCTTATTACGATTCTAGATGGACCCCTAAATTGGTCCAGTAGAATATTACAAGTGATCCATGCAAGTTCATGTGGATTGGGGATCTTTGAGGGCTATCTAAATTTTAGCTCCAATAGACACAACCTAATCACAATCAACAAATGATTCACTTAGGTCTGATCTATTTAATTTTAGTTCATTCCACTGAAGAACTAAAATTGAACTCTTAAATAATGATAGAAAAAGTTGATGTTACTCATTCATACCCTAGACAACCTTATTGGAGAAAGTGTATCCTCGTGAAGAATACCAGTAATCGCCAAGAGCTCATAGACCACCTATAGCTCTCCAAGTTACCATATTTACTCATATGACTACATTTTGAACTTGGATTTTTTGACTTGTCCAGAAGCCATGTTTCAATCGACACTATTGAAAACTTAACGTTAAGATTTAATATCCAATACCTCAAAACATCCATATGCTGATATTATACTCTCATTTAATAAATGGAGCCACGATGTCCATATCTATAAATGAAGTCCTCTATCGATTAACAAATGAATACCAACAAACTATCGAGGATAAACTATGCTATATAATCGTACTCATTGATAGCTCAAATGATAACATTTGCAACCATAAGTCCATCATTTATCTCAGGATTGAGATAGACTCTTCGATTATCTTCAAATGAAAAACTTTTATCTATTGACAGTTCTAGATAAAGTATTTCATTATGATCCAATTCAATGCACCCAGTGCACTAGATTCTTTTGCCCAAAGACACCACACTTTAAAGATTTTAGACTCACATAACACATTTGATCCCACTCAAATGCTAGCAAAAGAATCTACAACTTTAACAAGATAAAGGCGCCCAACCTTTTATCTTAAGTTGTGAATATTATTCAAGACTAACTAAAGAATTGTGTCTACCTCATACATATCTAGATGTATGAACAATTCTTCTTTTCTCATAGTCTTTTGACCTTATGATTATTTACTTTTGACAATTATAATAATTAAACTATAAATGCTATAAGATTTGTTAAACTAGAAATCACTTTAGTAATATCAAAAGATTATCAAATACATTATTACACTCTTGCTATCGAGCATAATCCCAACACAGAGAAATACAAAATCTCAACCAATGAAATGTGTGGGATTGTGCGGGTTCCAACCCGCGCAAGTGTCCGTGCATTGACCTGACACCGAGAGATTGAAATCCTCAATCTTCTCATTGAGTGAGTAGTGTGCGGGTAGGCACCCATGCATAGACCCGTACTCTACCCTGTTATGGATTTTTCAAACTGAAAATTCACAACACCAAAACACATAATGAATGCAAGGTAAAACAATGAATCACACATGCATAACAAAAATAAAATATAACAATTCATATGCAAGTGAGTGTGTGTGTGAGAGAGCAACACATAATGCAAGTCAATGCAAAGATGTGATCAAAATAAACATGCTAGAAGAGTTATCAAATCATGAAAGCACACATATGGACACACAATATATACTCACAAGAATTATGCATAAGTTGTGAGTGTGTGTAACTATCTCTTCAAAGTAATCAAGCACTTAGAATATTACCTTTGGTGCTTCTTCTCTTGAGGTCTTGAGAGCCTAAGCTACCCTTACATAAAAACCCCAACATGTGGTTTGTTCATGAAATACATCAATCAATAAATGAGGACTTTACACCATTGATATTTACTTTTTCATTCTATATTTTAATTTAATAGTAGTTAACTAGTTTCAGCCATTTAATTTTCTTTCCTTGTGGATGATACCTAACTTGCCATTATACTAGTTTTATAAACTGTTTGAGGTATTTTTACGGTTTTATAAATATTTTTTACGGACCTTTTCTAACAATAAAAATGTACTGTCTCTAACATTGCCGGCAATGGCGGACCCATGCTCCTTGATTAGTAAAACTTTTTCAATGGGCGATCATGGTTGTATTTTTGTAGATCAATCCAATTCATTTCTTCCTCTGGTTCCTGTAATATTTATACTATTTCATGACAGGATCTAATCCCATTGACCATCTGGTTAATTAGGTCAACCATTTATTGATTAAGGGAATTGGCGTTGACGGTGGCCAGGTTTAAGTGCGGGAATTGTTTATTGAAACAAGTAAATAGCCTCCATTTTGGTAGGATTGATGGCATTGACTATCTCTATTAATGAGGTTGACTATCTTCAATAATGAGGTTGACTATCTCCATTAATGATGTTGTGAATCTCCATTAATAGGATCGACTATCTCCCTTAATATGGTTGACTCTCTCCATTATTGGTGTTGTGAATGGCTAGAAAATGTCAAATTTTCCTTATTTCCTACTGGAGGTGTCGTGATACCGCAAACTTCTTTCCTTAGAACATGATTTTACTTTAGGTTTGATTTCCTAGTACTTCAGTTCCTTCTTCCTTGATAGTCTGACAAATGGTGTATTGAGACCTCCCTTGTTGACATCCTCCATGCTAGGCGGTCGGGAGGTGCTTGGAGGACCGGTCTGGGACAGGAATCATGGTACTAGGGTATCGGGTACCATGGACCTTGGTATCGGTACTCTTAGATATCAGTGAGCTGGTGTGACGGGACGTGATATCAGGGTCCCCTAGACCGTGATATTGATGTTTCAAGGTATCGGGGACCATTGACCGTGGTACTAGTGCTCTTAGGTATCAGGGAACCAGTGTGATGTGACATCGGGGTCCCTTGGACCGTGGTATAGATGTTTCTGTGTATCGAAGAACCCGGATGACCCTGATCTCGGTCATGGTTACTGTAGGTATACCAGTTTTGGTTCTTTTATGTTGCTCCCTATAGATTCCTTCTGATCCAGGTAGCCTTGGTAGGGAGATAAAAATTACTTCTTTAGACCTTTGCCAAAAAAGGTTGTTAACATACTTCTAGCTATGTGCCCCAAAAAGTCAAAAAACACTGATTGACTCAACACCCTGGGCTCTAAAATGTTAAATCGGAGCTCCGAAACTTGACATTGGGCCTCGAATAAATCTCAGGTGCTTGAAAAGATACGGGCTCCACATCGTTCTTCCCTATCTGGTCCGTCCAATAGGAAGGAGGTTTCGATGGGCAACCTTACATTGTTTTCAGGAGCTTCGCTCAATCCGACACCTCTCACGCTAGCCATTCCACTAGAATTGGCAAGTCGACATTTACATTTACTCTATCAAAAAAAGTGTATACTACCTGGGAGTTATGTACTCGGGTCTCCTGAACTAGCTTTCGCTTTCCAAGATCCGAGTCTAATAGAAGTCCATCGGTTGTTGTACCCCCTACGCTCCGGCAGTATCTGAAAAATAATTACAAATTCTAAAAATATATAATTTAATCAGAAACATAATCATTGACTACCGAACCTAACATTCCCGGGGCTCTAAAAAGTTACTCCCACGCCCACAAACTGGATATCGGGCCTCAAAGTGAGGCGTTCGTGCCTCGGATGTTATTTTAGTTTAATTCAATTACATATTTTTATATAAAAAAAATCAAAGGATGGAGATCCGTGCTCCAAATATTGCTTGCCCAGTGTTAGAAAAAGTCAAACAACACGAATTGACTCAAAATCCCGGGCTCCAAAATGTTAAATCTGGCTCCAAAATTGGATACCCGGCCTTAGACAGTTAGACCGCATCGCTCGTGCCTGAGAAGATGCGGCCCCACGTCTTGATTTGCTAATGTGCGTGGAACTCATTCCAAGTTGCAAATTGGCAGCCACAGAGTGCTTGCCATGTGTATAGAAAAGTCAAAACAACACCGATTTACTCTACCCCGTGCTCAATATTGTATTCATGGGCTCAAAAACCTGTTGCTAGGCCGGCCCACGAGTAACTAAATTACATTTTTTAAAAGATTATTTAAAAAAAATAATAAGAATTTAAGGGATGGTGATCAAGATTGTATCTCCACCTTCCATCTTCCAAGATGAACGGTGGAGATCCACCACATCAATTTCCCATTCTTTTCATTTTTCTTTCTGATTTTGATATTCTAACAAAAAAATAAAAAAATAAAAAAATTTAAACGCTTTTTTATCTACAATGTTCGTGTTGATGTTGATTTTTGGACTATGCTGAATTACCACACGTCAAACTAGTTAACCCAAATTAACAATTGGATTAAGAAGCAAGGAAAGAAACCAAGCATGCAAAGCATAAAATTTTAGATGGAAAACCTAAGGAAGGAAAGAACCACAGTTACCGGAGACAACGAGAAATGATTTTCACTATGAATGCTTCGATTACACACTCAATCTCTCTTGCACTCTTTTTTACATTGATTGTTACAATGACAGTTTAAGGCTCATATATACATGCATATAACCATAATTCTGGACACACAGGTAAGGAAAGTTATTGTGGTTTAAAGTGATTTTTGCTTATCGGAGTCGTCTTCGTCTCCTTCTTTGTTTTGTGTCTTTTATTCATTGATTGAATTAGATCCATTGCTTGATTGGGACTTTGATAGCTATAAGGAGATTTGCTTCTTTATCAGAGTGTACTTCATAACTCCTTAATCGAATAAGAGTCTTTCTCTACGTGTTTGAGTCGTGGATGCATTAAGTTCAATATTATCCATGTGTCGTTTGGTTGACCAATTTTCGAACCGGACCAGATCTCTATCCACCTCGATCAGTTGCTTAACCCCGACCAGATATCTTGACTCGATTGACCTAGGCACCTTGATCAGGTCATCTTCATCTGATCGACTTGATCACCCCAACCAGGTAATATTTTCCCGATCACCTGGATAAACCTGACCAGGTCCTGCGATCCTCTTTGGTCAACTTGGGTCGGTCCTTCAATGATGCGGCACGTCTGATCACCATATTATCTGGTTATCATGCTTGTCTGTCAGTTCTTTAGATTTAACTAGTATCAGATCTTTTTTGTAGATGGACAATTTGGATCCATCAACTTTTATCTAAAAAAAACTAGGGCTCCATAATATAATTCACGGGCTCAATAATGTAATACCTGGGCTTCGAAAAGGGTTATCGAGCCTTAGAGTGTGCAGAGTGTGCTGAATGTGCCTGAGAAGATGCATGCCCTATATCATTCTTCCTGATTGAGTCTGTCCAGCAGGGATGAGGCCTTTATGGGTAACTTTATGTTGTGTTTCGGGAGCATCACGCATTCAAGCACATCTCCCGCAGTCCCACTATCCACCTGAAATAAAGTTGTAATTCGATATTTACTCTATCAACATAAAGTTATACCGATTATGGTCTTGGTCTCCCTACAAATTATGAACTTAGTCCCTGAACTAGCTTTTGGGACCGGGATCCAACTCCAATGGAAGGCCAACGCATGTAGTTACTCTATCGCAGTGTCCGAAAAATAATTCAAAATTTCAGAAAAATATAATTTAACCAAAAAATACATTTACTATCCTCCATAATTTTACTCTTTGGCTAATGTCAAAAATACAACCAAGTCGGGTATTGTCCACAGGGATCGATTGGATAGTAATGACTAAATCACGCTCTAGCACTAAAATGCGATAAAAGCAATTGAGATTTATTCTGTAATTAACCACTAAATGCAACTACAACTAAATTAACCTAGCATGCAACTAGTACTACCAAGAAAGTGATATGGCAAGATTAGATGTGGTAAGGTAATTGGAGATGATGCAATCACTACACAAACGATGGGCAATCCATTTAACCCTTACAAACCTAACCGATTATTAATGGATAATCTACCTTTAGGGGTGATTTATAGTCGACAACGCTCACTCATGACTACTAGGTCGGATTTGGAGAGTTGGAGGCTCTTATCACATCAACTCTCTACTACCCAACTACTTGGATGGTTTATGAGAGAATCCCTCTTTAAGCTTATGTAGTTTCTAATGGTTACAGGTGGTTTGGAAGGACATATTCAAAACCGTTGAAGCCATAATGCATAGGAATGACATATTCGCTATACATCAATTCCATTTAATTTAACTAGTTTTAACACCTTAAAAGTAAATATCTAACTTGACTTGAGAGAGGGCATATCTACTCAATCCAAGAAGATGTATAATACAATTTTAAAACTCAAAACAAATTGATCCCATCAAGAACCAAGAGAGGGTATATCTACAAAATTTAAGAAGTAATCAATTGAATTAAAATATTAAATGAAACTCAATAATCAAATAACAAGAATATAATGAATTACCACAATTCATGTGTTCTTAGGGTGTGTTTAGTACAGAGATAGGACAGAACAAGGTGGGACTGGACAAAACTGGACAGGACTGGACATGTTGTTCTATATTGTGTTTGGAAGGCCCGGACAGAACTGTAAATTGTACTGTTATGCGTTTGGTATGGCTGGGACAGGATGGAACAAGAGGTTCAAATGACCAGAGTATCCCTCTTATATATATAACAACATAGACTATAATTTTATATATTAACATATAACAATATTAAATAATATTATATATAATGATCTATAACATATTATATATATATATATATATATTATTTGATATTATTATATATTAATATAGAATATTACATGTATTATATATAATAATATGACATATTATAATATTATATATAATAAAATATAATATATAATATATACGATATATAATATTAAATATTAGTATATATAGAAAATAGAATTGTTAACGGGAAATGATGACAGTTTTCATTAACACCCTCGAGACCACTACCACGGAGGTGGTGGCCGGGGTCGGTACCTTTGATACCTAGCCTGCTTAGATAAAAACGAATGTTTGTATAACAATAGTAAGTGGGGACTTTAGTATTGATTACTCGTGGTATACTGTATTCTCTCTCATATGCTCACTATCTCTCTAGAACGTAGGAAGGTGGTAGCTTCGTACTAGTCGGATAGTGGACGTCACGACGGTCGTGTTCTGATCACAGAATTTAGGCCCGACGTACTTCTTTGTCCCTTTTACTCTGTCGTCTATATGTCGTCCCCTTCTCTTTTTCTTTTTAGGTATATTTATATATGACAGAATCAATTTGAATGGGTGTATCTCCCGTCTTGATTCTTTGAACTTACTCCCCCCTTATCGGTCATGATCCTCTATTTGAAAGTCGTTGGCTCCGAGTAAATAACGAAAGCGATGATATTGTTGACGAAGATAAGTTTGTTTCCTTTTTGGAATCAAACTCTTGACTTGCATATAAATATTGGTTATTACGTAGATATGTTCATGTGCGTACTTACGACATGATTCTTCATGGAGGTCGCTGAGCTAGCCGTTCGTAGTCTTCATAGAGCGAGGTAGATCTATGTTTTGGTTCCATTCTTGGAAGCTTGGAATGGACATCCTAGTAGACATTCCTATGAGGTAACATGGATATAATTCACTTAGAGGCCTTCTTCCTTCTCGTATCGTGGAGGGGACAGAGGTCTCCTGGAAAGGTTTGTGGGCTTCTCATTCAGGCTATGAATTAAGTTTGACCTCTAAAAGCCTTAACCTGGAGGGGGCTTGCTTTGCTTGTCCGGCTTCTTTCGAATGTTTCTAGAGCTTGGCGACCCTCCCTTGCTTTCACGGGGTGATTACGGAGCCCGACCCAAGAACCGAGGTTCCCAGGTAGGTAGCCTCGAGAAGCCTAGATTCCAGTGTTCGTGTGGGGGCTCGACCTAGTCATGTCTAGCTTCTTCCCTGATGGTTCTGAAGCCCGGCGATCCTTTCGTGCTTCTGTGGGGTATTTTTATGATACACCCGAGGTTTTATGAATGTCGATTTTGGGCTTTGATTCGGGTTGGGAGAGTGGAAAATTTCTCTTTGACCCCTAGCCAAATTTTACTATAAACAGAAGTCCCCTCTGACTTGAACACCGGAGGTAGAGTTGGGGTTGGAGTTAGATTCCCTGTTTAATTGGGAAATTTTCCATTATGAGATAATCACAGAGAATCTCGAATGAAATCTTCTCATTAATTGCTCAAATGATGTGTCGAACTTGAATTTGTATGTTATGCGAGGAAAACCGGCTGTGTTACGGCTCTCTCCGTTGCTCGAGGCGATCTTTCCGAGGATATCACCGACGTCATTAAACCATTAACCTCTATTTAAATTCAAACTCACTGTCTATTTCCTCACACATTCTCTCAATTTTGAATTTACAGACTTCTTCTCTCTTGCTACCTTCTGTCGATTTCTCTTTTTTCTCAATCCCCAAAACCTGTTCTACCATGTCGAAGGCCAGTCATGACTCCATTGACTCCCTTGTTAAAGGCATAGAGGTCTCAAGTATCACCCATAGAAAACGGGCTCGATGAGACCTAGGAGGGGACTACTCTCCTCCGTCCTCGTAAAGTCATCGAACCAACCGGAATGTAGCAATCGGGACTGAGTTTTCTAACCAACCGGAAAATCCTCTGAACTTGGTTGACGAGGACTCCAGCGAAGAGAATAGGGTCGATGTCACTAAAGAGGACTAGGTCACAGTCGTTGGTCATTCCCTGGAGGGGTATCCTCCATATGACTTCAGGGTTATTATAGATTCTTCCGTTGACCCAAAGTCAATCAGCCACTTGAGGACCAAATACGGCATCCCTAACACCGTCTCTCTCACAGTCCCCTACAGAAATTACGACGTCTTTAACCCTCCCAAAGGCATACTCTCCATCCATGTTGCAGCCTTCGAGAGCGGGGTAAGGCTCCCTCTTCATCCTACCCTTCGACGGGCTCTCAACGCCCTTTAGCTGGCTCTCCTCCAACTAACACCCGACTTCTGGAGGCACCTGGTTGGATTCCTCGTGCTGAGGATGGAGCAGTGTGAGCTAAGCAAGATAATCAGAGAGCCCGGGGTAGAGGAGCTTGCTTTCCTTTTTCAGATAGGGAGATTGGTTGGGGTCCCCCGAGGTCAATTTTATGCAAAGGCCAAGAATAAGTTTAATTTCATCATCCCTGGAGCTTGAAGGAAGCACCCAGTCTGGAAAGAAGAATGGGTGTTTGCTGGCAATGATTGGGGGAGCTCAATTTTTATTGATGGGCATGAGTTCGCGGTTCCGACCACCTTTAATGATAAGCCCTCGTGGGACCGAGATTCCTTACCCGTCTAATATGAGACGGTGCTGAAGGCCATCCCTGTTAGGAACTACTTGAACCTGAAGTTCTTGACTGCTGACCCTTTTGATCCTTATCGGGTAAACCGCTATCTTCGGATATTTGACGCTACTCCTCGTAAGTATCTTGAACCATCAAGATTTTGGGTTGTTGAATGGTTCAGTTATGATGGTTTTACCCCTTTTTTTTAAAAAATAGTTTTTGTTGTTGCTCAAGCTTCTCGCGAAGCCCGGTAAGCTCAGACCCCTCCCCCTCCTTCCAGGTCATCCCCGGGAACCTTCTTGGTTACCTCGGAGAAAGGGGGCCCAATCCTTATTGCCGCTGCTTCGCCTGCTCTTGCTTTATCGCCTTTCTAGATGAGATCTAAGATGGTTATTCTCGCATCTCGAACAGCTAAAGCTCTAAATCGAGAAGGGCACGCTCACCAAGCCACTGATACATCCACCTCATCTCCTTCACTAATGGCTCCCGCTATAGTTGCTACTTCTCTAGTTACATTACCCACTCTTTCTGCTGATCCATCTGTATCCCGGGTAGTTCAGGCTCTAAGGGATCCCGAGGCTGGTATTCTTGAGATTTTCCCTTCTCGCCCCCACCATCAGTCAGGCTCAGTTTGTCAGGATGAGGTTTTGAAATAGTTTGTTGCTTTTTGCTCGGGTGGTGGGCTCTCTAAGATGGCTTCCATGCCAGTGGATATTCTGGTTACCAAGGGGTTTGCTCTTCTGGTCGAGGTAGTCATTGCATTTATTTTCTGTGATTGTGAGCTTTGATCGCTTTCTAACCTTTGTTTCATACTTTGCAGGCTTTCAAGTTCAATGTAGCAATGGACCACCATTTATCCTTTCTCCAATATCGGGTGGCTAGAGCTGAAGTTGAGGCTGAGCGGGCCATGGGACTGCTGGCGTAGGCTCAATCCTTGGTCCAGAAGATGACTTCTAGCCAGAGAGGAATGGAAACACAATTGACTGAGCTTTAGTGCGACCACGAGAGGATGAAGCGGTCTTTTGACTAAGAAACAATTCTGTCTAAGCGATGAGCCAGCCAACGGGATGACTGGAAGGAAAAAACGAAGGCGTTAGATGTTGAGAATCATGTTCTGCAGGCCCAAGTTGCCAAGCTTCAGGCTGAGGTGGATTCCTCCTTCAACAAGGGATACTTCTTTGCCTCCTACCAAGTCACTGAGGCCCTCCCCTCCCATTTTGACCTATTAATTATTGCTAACTGGGATAGGGAAGAGATATTGGCCAAGGTCGCAGAGATGTCTCACCCCTCAGGTGATGACCTAGATTCCTCTAATGTGGCCGAAGTTAGGAAGCAACCAGCTTGGTCAAACCTTCCTCCCCCTCCTCCCGTCTTCCCAACGTCAGGTCCCAGAGAATCCTTGAGGGGGGTTCTACCCATGGAGCCGGAATGAGATATTACAGAAGCCTGAGATCCCTCTAAGGTGCCTTCAAGGGAGGAGCCAGCAGTAGGGGAAATTATGCCAGAGTCAATGGCCAACCTTCTTGATGCAACCATACCTCCTAAGGTCATGGCGGTGGTCAATGAGGTCTTGGAGGAGGTTCCTGCTGAGCACCAGGAAATCAAGGGGCATCCTCGGGAAGAGGTGGCAGAGGCTGTTATCCGGGATGAGCGACCACCCAAAAGAGGAGCAAGGGTGAGGTTCATCCGGAAGGAGGGGAAGCTGGAGGAGATCATGAAGATGCAGAAACTTGAATCCATCTTCTTTTAACTTGTTCTGAATGCCCAGAAAGGGGGGGGGGATCCCATCTTTACTCATGCTTGATCATCATCGTCACTCTTTTCTTTTTAGTACTTTGTAGCCCGAAACCAGGGGTTAGGTTCCTTATCTGATTGATGTAGCCTAACCGGGGGATAGGCTCCCCAACTCATTAATGAAATTTAACTTTAGATCTGGTTCAAATTTTGATTTGCATGTACTTGCTTCATTTTTTATTTCCATCTAGGTTCAACACCTATAGCAACCTGATTTAGTTTAGGAAAAGTAACATGATAGGAAAACTGCTCAAGTGTGAACATAGATAGCTAGCTCAAGCTTTCGATTCTCAATAGAAACTTGCAGCTCGGTGACTTTAGTCGATAGTCCCTTTGTTTGATCGTAGACCTGTCACAGTAAGCAACCACGTGTACCTGGAGGATTAACAACTAGTAATAACTGGGACATTAAAGTTTAAGTAAAAGTGCCCTCAATCCTCGAGCTTCTTTAGGGGGTTATAGCCTGAATGAGGTATCAAGGAGAACTATCTAGCCCTCTCTTAGGCTGGGATGGCTACCGCGCTCTTAAACTTGAGTCCTTCTTGGGAGGTTGTAACCCAACCAAGGCATCAAGAGGGCTATCTAGCTATTTCCTAGCCTTGAGATCTGGATGACAGCTATGCTCTTACACTCAGACCCTTCTTGTATCAGGAGGGCTATCTAGCTATTTCCTGGTCTTAAGATCTGGATGACAGCTATGCTCTTACACTCAGACCCTTCTTGGGGGTTGTAGCCCGACCAAGGCATCAGAAGGGCTATCTAGCTAATTCTTGGTCTCGAGGTCTGGATGACAACTTTGCTCTTACACTCAGACCCTTCTTGCGGTGGTAGCCTGACCAAGGCATTAGGAGGGCTATCTAGCTATTTCCTGATCTCGAGATCTGGATGGAAAATATGCTCTTACACTCAGACCCTTCTTGGTGAGGGGTAGCGCCTGGCCTGGGCATCAGGGATAGCGAGGAGGCTTCCCCGGCTAATCCCTTATCTTCAGACGGAAATGTCAAATTTCCCATGTAGACCCTAATCTTTGTAGAACGTAGCTGAAGATGGAGAAAAACAGACTTTATTGATAATAAGATAGGAGTACATTATTGTTAGAGATTAAGATCTAGGTGGAGATAGCCTGCTCATGAGTCCCCTGTTCAGGGATAGAATTTTCTTAAGTGATCTGCATTCTAGGTATGATCGATGAGTTGGCCATTTATGTCTTCGATTTTGTATGCCCCATTGCTGGCCACCACATTTACCAAGTATGGCCCTTCCCAGTTTGGCCCCAGGACCTCGTCTGACCTCTTTCTGGTATTCAGCGTCACTTCCTGAGAACTAGGTCCCCCTCCTTAAAGTTTCGGGCTTTAACTTTCAGGTTAAAGTATCTAGCAATCCTGCTCTAGTAAACTGCTACCTTCTCAGCTACCCGATCTTGTTTTTCTTCCAAGAGATCCAAGCTAGCTCGGAGCTTATCCTCATTGCTCCCCGGTTCAAAATGTTGGACTCTAAAGGAGGTCAGTTTGTGCTCAATGGGAAGCACTGCTTCAACCTTGAAGGCTAGTGATGATGGTGTTTCCTCGGTAGCTGTTCTCCTTGTAGTGCGGTAAGCCCCGAGGACCTCGGGAAGCTCCTCAACCCATCTACCCTTTTTCTTTTATAGTTTCTTTTTCAACAGCTTCTTTATAGTCTTATTGGTGGATTCCACCAGCCCATTAGTCTGGGGGTGGGCTACTGAAGCGAACCTAAGGTCGATTCCCAAGCCCTCGCAAAAGTCTTTGAATCGGCCATTATCAAACCGCTTGCCGAGGTCAGCTATAATGGTTCCGAACCTGCAAACCACATTATTTTTTATGAATCTTGTTGTATTTTCTTCCGATATCTAGGGGAGTGGTCCAGCTTCAACCCATTTTATGAAATAGTCGATTGCCACGATAGCATGTTTGGCTTGACCAGGAGCAGTTGGAAGCGGTCTGATCAAGTCGACTATCGAAAACAAAAGTGTTCCCTTCTTCTCTATGCTTAATCAAATTCTACACACAATTGGTTGAATGATTTTTTTTATATCTATAAAAGAAAAAAAAAAAAAACTTCTCTCAAGTCTCCACATTGCCTTGGCTGAAATCTCTCTATGGATTTCTTATGCCTTGGCTGAAATCTACAAGCACACATATTTAGGTGGCCAAATCCTCTCCTAAAGAGGATTTACTTGGTAGGCAAGAATCCTCTCTTTAGGAGGATTTACTTGGTGGCAAAAAATCCTCACTCAAAGAAGATTTATTTCCAACACCAAGACTCCTAATCCAACTCAATAGTATATTTGTTCAATAACCAATTATTGAATTAAAATTAATTTATGACTATATCAAAACTTCCTAATTTGACCGATTGTCAATTAGAGTTTTGATAGAAATCAAATACTTCATAATTTGACTAGATAAATAAATTCCTTTTATTTATCTACTTATCAAATATAGTATTTGATATTTATCGTACTTCCAACAATAATATGACACTAGGAGACCTTCTCCTACTAAGAAAAAGATTTTAACTTTTAATTAAATAATTGATTAATTAACAAATTAATTCATTTCTATTTAATTAAATAATAAAATAAAAATAAAATATAGGCTATTATATTTAGCCTTGCTGTCTAAGTCCAAACATGGGCATATATATTGTTTTTCCTATTTTATTAAATCCATTGGACCTCAATAAAATGTCTACATGTAAACTAGACTCATTTTTACTAAAAGAAACAAGTCCACATACCTTATACAATTATAGATGGACCCATAAATTGGTCCGGTAGAATATATCAACTGATCCATGCAAGGTTGTGTGAATTGGAGATCATGGCGGGCTATCTAAATTTAAGCTTCAATAAACATAACCTAATCACAATTGTTGTATGTAAATTTTACCAAGCATACAGGTCATTGGCAGGAAGGAAAAAATAGCCAGGTGGATGCTTAAAGGACATCCGGGAAATATCCTACAAGGCATCATTAAAAAGAAGAAAGCCCGAGTAAGCATATACTGAATAAAGACCTACTCGGGACCAGTTAACAACACTCGGGACTGGTTAAAACAACTCTTCCACTCGGGCTCAAATGGCACTACTCGGGACCATCAGGTATTATTTTTACTCGGGAGTAAATACAACTCGAATAAGAACTTATCATACGGGTTAAGTCATTAAATACGCGAAGATATCCGTCATGAAAGAATCCCAAATAATGGACCTTTAAGTTAGAAGAGTCCCCCAATCAGGAAACAACTTGATTTCTTTTCGAAGACTACATTCTTATAAGGAAACAAGTCAAATTGAACTACACTACTAGAATCCCACTCAATTTCCATAAGAGACTCCGAAACAGGAAAGAAGACAAATCAACCTCAAGCAAGTAACCAAATCACAATTAAATACAAATATCTTGTATTACTTGTACAAAGCAGATTAGGGTTCTATAAACATATAAATAGACCCATAATCTGGTTCGAAAAGATATAGGCAATATAGCATACATTAATCACAAATAATACAGAGAGAAAAAGTGAGATCGGGAGCTTGTAAAAACATCTTATTCTCTTAGTGGATTTTGGCTTGGTTGATCTTTCAACCACCCGTGGATGTTTCTCCGACCATCGGAGTTTTACCACGTACCCTTGTCTTTATTACTCTCTCTGCATCTCTTTCTCTTTCTCTTTGAATCAATAGCCAAAATCCAGTCCTTGTTGGATTTTCTGGTATAATCCAGAAATCGACGTCAACAATTGGCGATAGAAGGAGGGGTCGAACCTCCGAACTTGTTAGAAAGCAATGGCTAGAAACAGAAGTAGTTTAGGGAATGGCCAAAGATCACCAGGCGATTTCCATACTGGTAATACGTCACAAAATTCTACAACAAACACAGAAAACCAACCAGCAGAGATCTTACGCTGCATTTCCAAGAGGCCCTGCAGCAATTGGTGACGGACGCAGCAAAGGAAGGGATTGACCTACTGGCTGCAGGAGCGCATACTCCAAATCCTCCACCCGCGAGGCTCCGTTCAATAGTGGTAGGACCAGGAATAACTATACCAGAAACTAAAAGGAACTCTTCGCCAATTAATCCAGTTGGACAGAAAACACTAGAGGAGGAGAATCACCAAAAGCTGGATCGCAATCAAACAGTACGTGCCAGACATCGTAAATACGATCGGCGTAGAGGACGATCATCATCAGAATACGGTGATCAACACCATCGTAAACTTCATCATGGAGTCACACGAGGGTTCCGGCATCAGAGTGAAGAATCTGAGGAAAGAATGACAGTCACCCAACGGTTCAACCGTCAAGGAAGCCCGTTAGAGGACAGAGATATTACAATCCAGAGCCTAACTCGAGAAGTAGAGAATAATAGGCGACAGATGGAGGCACTTGTCAGACGTTACGGTTGCAACGATTTATCCGACGATGACTCCGACAGTCCATTTACCAGGGAAATTTTGCGGACCTCTTTCCCAGAAAGATTCAGGATGACGCATGTGGAGCAATTCAAAAAAGATACAGATCCAAAGGAGCATGTTAGACGCTATAAAAGTGCCATGGCTCAATATGCCCACAGTGACCCCCTATTGTGTCTCAACTTTCCACAAACACTGGGGGACACAGGCTCAGGATGGTTCAGAAGACTACCCCCGGCAAGCATCGGAAATTTCAGCGAGTTGAGCAGGAGCTTCTCAAGGCAATTCCTGAGCAACGTTCACAGAAAGAAGTCGGTGGCCTACCTCTCTCAAATAAAACAGGGGAAGGACGAGTCATTAAAAAAATACTTGGGCCGGTTTGGCCAAGCAGTATTAGAGATTGGCAGCGCTAATGATGAAGCCATTATTGCTGCTTTCACCAATAACTTGCAGAATGGACGATTATTCTTCGATTTGAGAAGAGCACAGCTGACAAGGTATGCCGACATGATGGATATGGCGGGAGGATACGCTCTGCAGAGGAAGAAGAGTTAGCTACAAGAGGAAGCTATATGTATGGAGGAAAGCTCGAACAGAGGAATACCGAATCCAATGGGCAGAATCAAAAAGAAAAACAGAAAGGGAACAGTAAGGAGAAAAATAAGGATGGGGGTAATGGGCTCAACGTCGAACGGTCCACAGAGAAATACCGCGATAGATAAACCAATTACACCCCTATTCGGAAGAAACAAGAAGAAATTCTAGCCATCCTGGAACAAAAGAATACGGTGCAAGAACCGCGGCGACAATCATAGTTCGCACGGAGAGATACAATCAAGTTTTGCAGGTTTCATAAGGAGACCGGGCATGAAACTTCGAAGTGTTTTCAGCTCAGAGATTACATAGAAACCCTTATTCGGGAAGGGCACCTGCGGAATGTAATCCTTAAAAAAGACGAGAGATCAGAAGTCAAGAAAGCCAAGGCTGATCACAACCCTGGTCAAAATCGAAGAGCCAGCCCCGAAGCCAATCAAGTAATACATACAATCTTCGGAGGACCTTCTACTGGGAGGAGAAACCGAGAATGGACTCAGGAAGTCCGAGAAACAGTAGAAGCCAAGAATAACTTCGACGTGAATTCGGTTGAACCAGACCCGAAGAGGGTAAAGGAAGGATGGGACCCGATAGTCTTCACAGAGGCAGATTCCCACGGCGTCGATGTTTGACCTAATGATGCTTTGGTTATAGGTGCCTGGATTGGCCATAGGGAATTCCGGAGAATTTTAATAGATAACGGAAGTTCAGTAGACATCTTAAGCGTGGCCGTATACGACTAGCTAAGATTGGACCAAAAAGATTTACAGTCTTTCCATACTCCATTAAGAGGATTTAGGGGAATAGAGGTCAGGTCACTCGGGACGGTCAAATTACCTGTGAAGATCGAAACGACACCATGCCAGAGGACTGTCCTGATCGACTTGGTGGTAGTTGATTTGGATAACTGGCCGTATAATGCGTTATTGGGTTGGCCATTCCTGAATAAAACAAGAGCCTTGACGGCCACTTACGCATTAATGATCAATTTCCCAACAGAACAAGGAGGTGGAATAGTCAAGGGATCCCAAGAGATGGCTCGAAGAGCAAACCTGTCGGTATACAGAGACAAGCATGATGCCGAACAAGTGTGCACCATAATGCAGCCAAATGAGTGTGAAGAATCCTTGGCATTAGAACTAGATCCAATGGAGGGCTCGAATGAATACAAGACAGAAGTGGTTGAAATACTACTCGAAGAAGACAAACCGGACAGGAAAATCAAGATCGAGTCCAACTTGGAAGAAAAAATCAAGCGAGAATTGACCAATTTGCTCAGAGAATACAAAGATGTATTCGCCTGGAGTCACGAAGATATGATCGGAATTGATGCCCAAATAATATCCCACCACCTCGCAGTTAGCCCGAATGCCAAACTGGTAGTACAAAAGAGAAGATCGTTCAATCCTGAAAGAAGTCAAGCAATCAAACAAGAGGTGGAAAAGCTACTAGCGACGGGATCAATCAGGGAAGTCAGCTACCCTAGTGGGTCGCCAACGTAGTCCAGAAGAAAAATGGACAATGGAGGATGTGAGTAGATTTCACGGATCTAAACAAGGCATGTCCAAAGGACAGCTTCCCACTCCCAAGAATAGATCAGCTGGTGGATGCCATAGCAGGTCATGAACTGCTCAGCTTCATGGATGCTTACTCGGGATACAATCAGATCCGGATGAACAAAGCTGATGAAGAAAAAACAGCTTTCACAACGGATCAGGGTTTATATTGCTACACAGTAATGCCCTTCGGTTCAAAAAATGCAGGAGCCACGTACCAAAGGTTGGTCAACAAGATATTCACTCGGCAAATAGGAAGTAACATGGAAGTGTACATTGATGACATGTTGACTAAAAGCGTCTCAGCAGATGACCATGCCCGCGACCTCCGAGAGACATTTGATGTATTAATAAGATATCAGATGAAATTAAACCTGAACAAATGTTTATTCGGAGTCCACTCGGGAAGATTCTTGGGTTTTCAAGTCCATCAAAGAGGAATCGAAGTTAATCCAGAGAAGATCCAGGCTTTGCAACAAATGACTTCACCTAAAACATTAAAAGAGGTACAACGCTTAACAGGGTGTTTAGCCTCCTTGGGAAGATTCATCTCAAAGGCTACAGACAGGTGCACGCCTTTCTTCAAAGTAATCAAAAAAGGGAAAGGCCTGGAGTGGAATAAAGAGTGCGAGCAGGGATTCTTAAAAATAAAAGAATACTTGAGGCAAGCTCCCATCCTCTCAAAACCACAAAAAGGGAAATACTTCAGCTGTATCTGTCAATAACCGAGCTTGCAGCAAGTTCAGTTCTAGTCATGACAGAAGATGGAGTGCAGAAACCAGTGTATTATACAAGCAAGGCACTCCTACCGGCCGAGACCAGATACTCACAGGCCGAGAAGATAGCCTTAGCATTGGTTTCAGCAGTAAAAAAGCTGAGACCATATTTTCAGGCTCATACGATCCAGGTTCTCACCAATTGCCCATTAAGACAAATCTTACAAAAACCAGAGATATCAGGAAGACTTACTAAATGGGCAATCGAGTTGAGTGAATTCGATATTCATTATGTCCCCAGAACTTCCCTCAAAGGACAAGCGGTGGCAGACTTCATAGCTGAGTTCACAGAACCGAACCTGGAAGCAAAAAGACTGTTGGATAAAAGTTTCCCATGGAAATTATATGTTGATGGTTCTTCAAACACTCATGGCAGCGGGACAGGGATCGTAGTTCGCACCCCAGAAGGAGATGATGTTGAATGTGCCATGAGATTTGATTTCAAAGCAACCAATAATCAAGCCAAATACGAGGCATTGTTAGCTGGACTCAGAGTCTGCATAGCTCTTGGGGCAGATGAAGTGGAGATATTCAACGATTCACAGGTAGTTGTCAACCAGGTTATGGATGAATACCAGGCTAAAGATGAAGGAATGGTCGCCTACCGTGACATCGCAAAACAGCTCCTCCAAAAATTTAAAGACTACAAGATCGCTCAGATCCTTAGAGAAGAAAATGAAAAGGCAGACGCTTTATCTAAATTAGCATCAGCAACAACCTCAATCAGACCAAAAACCATTCCAGCAGCACACATTCTTAAACCGAGTACGGCTGAACTTAAGCATTTGGAAATTTTAGAAATCCGAACACCGCAAGAAGGTTGGATGGTCCAGCTGAGAAGGTTCCTGGAAGAAGGCATACTCCGGGAAGATCCGGTATTAGCAAAGCGCATCAGGTATCGATCGATGTATACCATGATCAGAGGAGAATTATACAGAATGGGGTTTTCTCGAGCTATCCAGAGATGTATACCGTAATAAGATGCACATCGAGTACTTCAAGAGATCCACGGAGGAGTTTGCGGGAACCACACTAGGGGTAGGAGTCTGGCGCATAAGGTACTCAGGCATGGCTATTATTGGCCTACACTTTTCTCAGATGCACACCAATGGTCGGAAAGTTGCAATACCTGTCAAAGAATTACCAATGATATCCGACAACCCCCAGAAAAGCTCAGAAATTTCACTGCCCCGTGGCCATTCGCTATGTGGGGCCTAGACCAGATCGGGCCAATGCCAGCTGGAACAGGAGGTGGAGCGAAGCACGCCATAGTAGCTGTCGATTATTTCATAAAATGGGTCGAAGCTGAAGCGTTGGTGCATATCACGGAAGCCAACACCATAAATTTTGTAAAGAAAAACATACTTTACAGGTTTGGAATTCTGCACACTATAATCACCGATAATGGCACTCAGTTTGATAACCAAAGGTTCAGACAATTATGCGAGAAGTATCATATTGCTAACTACTATGCAACACCAGCTCATCCACAAACAAACGGGCAAGTAGAAGCAGTAAATAAAATTATCAAGCACACTATCAAAGCAAAATTAGATGACAAAAAAGGAAGCTGGGTTGAAAAGCTTCCTGAAGTATTGTGGGCATATCGGACAACCGCAAGGACTTCAACAGGAGAAACTTCGTTCAGCCTAGCATTCGGAACAGAAGCTGTCATCCCCATAGAAACATCGTATGCGTCCCCCCGGGTCAGGCTATACGATGAAGAACAAAATATTGATACACTGCTACAAAGTTTGGATGAGCTAGAAGAAAAAAGGGAAAAGTCTAGAATAAGAAATACAGCTTATCAACAAAGAGTGGCTCGCCACTACAACTCTCGTGTTCGGATCAGGAAATTTCAGTTAGGAGACCTGGTGCTCAAGAAGGTATCACTGAACACAAAGAATAGAGCTGCGGGATCCCTGGCTGACAAATGGGAAGGTCCATACAAGATCGAGGGGATAGCTGGCCATGGAGCTTATTGGATTGCTCGACCCAATGGAGGGGTGTTACCCCGACCGTGCAATGCCCAATATCTGAAGATTTTCTATCCTTAAAATATATATTTATATTAAATATTTTATTCTTTTTCTAGTCAGGACAGTATTAGTCAGAATAAATATTAAAACTGTAATATTAATCTTTGTTGATTTTTCGCAGTAATAAATAAAACTAGGAATTTCTAAAAGGAAAGCACCTAGCTCGAGATTTCCAAAAAGCATATGATAATAAGAACAAATGGAAGAAGAGCATGATAATAAGAACATGCAAATAGAAATCTCGGGACCATTAAATCCAGAAAGGGTGGAGAAGCTCGTAGGAGCATGCCAGCCGAGCTGGGTCAATATGACCTTCGCAAAAAGGCAAACCCGATGCACCAGACTTGAAAAATGCTCTGGACGCTATCGGAAGAAATTCCGGTGAAATGCGTAGCTGTGTTGATGCAACTTTTTTTAAAAAAAAGAGCTCAACGATTCGGCAACCCTTGCATATAAAAACTAGGGAGAAGTCCTTGGTATTGCGTAAGGACTCGAACGTATAATCATGGTGAACCTTGATATAACGTTTGGGTAACAACCGGGTATGAACATAAGTGCAAACTTTCCTGTTTCAAGATGACTAGGTTAATAATAAAGAAGCCAGTTTAATATGATACTTGGCAATTGAAGTTATTCAGGTAACAACCGGTTTAATAAGATACTCGATTAAGTTACCCGACCATCGGCTAGTTTAATAAGATACTTGGCAATTAAAGTTATTCGGGTAACAACCGGTTTAATAAGATACTCGGTTAAGTTACCCGACCACCAGCCAGTTTAATAAGATACTTGGCAATTGAAGTTATTAGGGTAACAACCGGTTTAATAAGATACTCGGTTAAGTTACCAGACCACCAGCCAGTTTAATAAGATACTTGGCAATTGAAGTTATTCGGGTAACAACCGATTTAATAAGATACTCGGTTAAGTTACCCGACCACCAGCCAGTTTAATAAGATACTTGGCAATTGAAGTTATTCGGGTAACAACCGGTTCAATAAGATACTCGGTTAAGTTATCCGACTATCAGCCAGTTTAATACAACCTCCGGTAACAAAAATAAAGACTGAAAACATTCAACTCAGAAAATCGAATTCTATTGCTCTTAAAAAGGATGGTTACAGTTCAAAGAAATGATTCTTTACACAAGTAAAAAATAAAGAATCAGAATCAGAATCTTCTACAAATCTACAAAATTAAGGTTGCGAGGATTTCGAGCCTTTGCCATTACTCGGGTCTGGCACCATCTCGTATTCACGAAGCAGGCTCTCATTAGACGGCCAAGTGAAATCATCAACAATATCATCCCTCCACTAGCTGTAATCTTTACCCTGGGTTGGCCCAACATTCGGGACTACACCCTCTACAGACTCTCGACTTGCGTAAAAGGTCGAGAGAGAGTGCTCGGACGGAATCTCTAAATGCATAAGATGGGACTCTTTGCCTTGACTACAGCAGTAGGCTCTCCATTTCTTCATCTGAATACGAAGAGAATCCAAGGACCGGTCCACATGGTGTTTGATTGACAGCTCCCAGTTAACACGGGCCTTCTCGGTTGCCCTACTCTTTGCTTTGAAGAATTCGTTGGCCGAAACTAGCCCACGTTGAAATTCCTGAAGAAGTAGGGCATCGTAAGCAGGGGATCTTTTAAAATGATCCACCCCTTGGACTTCCAGCTCCATCCTGGCCTCTCGGGAAAGGGATTCAACTGTCAGCACTTGGCGTTCCAAATCTTAGATTTTTTGGACGTATGCCGACTTCTCTTGCTCCGCCTCCTGCTCCGCCTTGAGCATAGACTCTTCAGTAGAAGAAAGAAGGTTTTGAAGCGATGCAACCTTCTCCTCTGCCAAAGATGCCTTGTTTTCAGCTTCAACCTGCTTTGCCTGTCAATTGTCGGCAAATATCTGGACAGAACCGACCTCCTGCTGGTAAGCCTGCTCAGCTCGAGCACGACCCTCCTCACTCGCCTTCAGCTGAGCCTCCAGGCGCTTTATCCGATCAGCCTGACATTGCTGCATCTGAACAAGCTTAGCAAATTCGGCCACCATCTGTGAATGAATATACTTAGAAATCCAACAAAGGCAAAACAGTAAAGGAGTCAAAATTAGCTGAACTTACATAAGATGTGCCGTTGAAAACGTTTTGGAGACGTTCGGGCTGTGAACCATCTCTAAAATCGCTCCAGCGGTCTTCCCCGATATAAGCCCGACCAGAGGACATCTTCTGGAGCATATCTTTTGGAGAAAGGGATAAGGGAACCCCCGAGGGTTGAGTTCCTAGATTTCCAGACTCGGGGACAGGAGAAACTCTAATTGGCTCTAGGGATGGAGAGGGAACCCCCGAAGGTTCAGCCCCCATATCTCCAACCTCAGTGGTAAAAGAGGCCCTACTTGGACCTGAAGTGACTGCATCTGCCGATACTCTAGTACCTACACTCGGGGTAATCTCATCCGTAACATCTTCATCGCTGGAGTCAATGAATGTGACTAACCGAGGAACTTTGAAAGGACAATGAGGCAAACTAACTGCCTTTTCCTTCTCGCCCCGAGAACAGTGGAAGAGATCAGCAGCAGGATCTTCCAGCAAATCATCCCGAAAAGACTCAAAAAGCTCGGCAATGACAGGCATTTGATCCGTCAAGATGTTACCACCATCGCCAGCTTTAGACAGCCCAACAGGCTCTTCACTTGGACTCTCACACTGCCTCTCCCTATTTTTAGGCAGTTGTGTCACAGTCGGCTCACCTTAGCCACTTGAACCAGCGAGATCCTGAGCAGAAGGCTGAGCACCCCGATCAACGCACTTGGGAATTTGCTCAGCAGTATCAATTTCCTCATCAGGCTCGGGTGGAGCAATACCCTCATCGCCCTGACGGGAAGCCTCTTTCCTACTCGCTTGAAGAATTGCCTTCACCTGACGAGCCTGAAGATCGCAGACAACGTCCGTATCGAACACAAAAAAAAAACAAAAAAGTTAGAAAAGGAAATGGAAAAACGGAGAAACACAGCAGAAAGGGCGTTGGGTTACTTACAACGCCTGCGATGGCCCGAAACCTGTCTAAAAAAGCCGAGCTTGATCAAGTCGACCTCTTTAAAAAGATAGCTCTTGCTTCTGTTTTCCAGAGTACGGATAGCTGCCTGAGTCAGCCTCTTCAGCTCTGAATCGTTATAATCAATTGTTTTCTTATTCCACGCTTCGGGGGAATAGAAGAAGCGGGGAACATTCAACACTATTCAGGAATCCCCAGATCGAACAGTGAAGTCGAGCCAGAGAGCCCCGCCAGCAAAAAACCAACTGTTCTTCCAGAACTTGTTGGATATGGGGAATCCCCATATAAAGCCCTTCTTTTTCCGGTCATCAGATGCCTCGACCCCCCAATTCACCTTCACTTCTTTAGGGACCCAACCGTCCGAAGGAGTAGACGCAAGAAAATAGGTCCCCGTTTTACTAACCTGCCTCAGTGTAAAGAAATGTCTGATTTCATTCGGGGAAGGTGGCGAAAGGTTCATTCGGCTGAACATGTGCCACATGCACATCAAGACTTTGTAACTAATCGGGGCCAACTGAGCTGGGGCTATTCCTGCTTCAGCTAAAAACTGGGCAATAAAAGGCTGAAGGGGAAGTGTGACGCCGCAGCAAAGCATCGATCCGTAAATCACGATCATCCCCTTAGGAGGATTCCATACGGCTCTATTCCCCGTAGGAACCAAAGTGACTGAGTCGGGCAAATCGAATCGGGAGAGGTATTTTTCTATCTCAGCTAGCCCGACCACGTTCGGTTCAATATCAAAGCCACTCAGGTGAGTGTCAGAAAACGAAAGGCGAGACGCCCTGTGTACATCAGGGTTGCCCTTATTAATAGTTTGTTCCCCAGTCTGAACGTTGCTCGAGCCGTGCTTGTATACCTTGCTTGTGCTTTGATGTTTACCCATCCTTCGAGAAGATACCCTGTGATCAGAAATATCAGAATCAGAACTAGATGGAGAACTCGATACGGGGCTGAAAGTGACGTCAGGGTGAAGCCCAGAAACATTATGAAGGTTCATCTATTGGGATATCTCCCAGTAATCGTTTAATGCAAGATACTAACTGGAAATCCCTACGCTCTAATGCATCAAAAGAAATTTTAAAGAGACGATGACGGGAAGATGGCCCCATTAAAACTAACCTTGAATTGAGACTGATGCAAGATCTTCAAAGCGAAGAATTGCGAACTTCTGGATGAAGAAATCTGAGTTTAAAGAGATTTCTGCTGGATTTTTGTGAATAAACCAACAGTCTCTCAACGAAGAATTTAAAGGCGAGATGGCACGAAACCCTAGGATTTCAAAGCGGGAAATTTTTTTATGACGAAACCAGATGGCGTAGGCGGAGTTTGGGGAAATGCAAAAATCCTTTCTCATAAATAATATTGAAAAACGAAGAGACAAGAGACACGTGTCAAGACAAGAAGTAGCCCTCAACCGTCAAAACTTTGAAACGTCGCTATCATTTAAGATCTTGCGTGACAAAGCGAATCGAAATTACAGAGTCACCATTAAAATACGTCATTATGGCAAGACGGTTTTTCTGACGAAAGAAAATCAAAATGATTAAAACATTCTTGCTGAAATAAAATCTTCTCAGCAAAAATATTTTAAGGGGGTATTGTTGTATGTAAATTTTACCAAGCATACACGTCATTGACAGAAAGGAAAAAATAGCAAGGTGGATGCTTAAATGGGCATCCGGAAAATATCCTACAAGGCATCATTAAAGAGGAGAAAGCCCGAGTAAGCATATACTGAATAAAGACCTACTCAGGATCAGTTAACAACACTCGGGACTGGTTAAAACAACGCTTCCACTCGGGCTCAAACGGCACTACTCGGGACCATCAGATATTATTCTTACTCGGGAGTAAATACAACTCGAATAAGAACTTATCATACGGGTTAATTCATTAAATACGCGAAGATATTCGTCATGATAGAATCCCAAATAATGGACCTTTAAGTTAGAAGAGTCCCCCAATCAGGAAACAACTTGATTTCTTTTCGAAGACTACATTCTTATAAGGAAATAAGTCAAATTGAACTACACTACTAGAATCCCACTCAATTTCCATAAGAGACTCCGAAACAGGAAAGAAGACAAATCAACCTCAAGCAAGTAACCAAATCACAATTAAATACAAATATCTTGTATTACTTGTACAAAGCAGATTAGGGTTCTATAAGCATATAAATAGACCCATAATCTAGTTCAAAAAGATATAGGCAATATAGCATACAGTAATCACAGATAATACAGAGAGAAAAAGTGAGATCGAGAGCTTGTAAAAACATCTAATTCTCTTAGTGGATTTTGGCTTGGTTGATCTTTCAACCACCCATGGATGTTTCTCCGACCATCGAAGTTTTACCACGTAAACCTTGTTTTTGTTACTCTCTCTACATCTCTTTCTCTTTGAATCAATAGCCAAAATCCAGTCCTTGTTGGATTTTCTGGTATAATCCAGAAATCGACGTCAACAGCAATCAACAAATGATTCACTTAGGTCCGATTTATTAATTTTAGTTTATTCCACAAAAAACTAAAATTGAACAGTTAAATAAAGATAGAATTAGCTAATATTCCTCATTCATACCCTAGACAATCTTAATGGAAATAGTGTATCCTCGTGAAGAATACCAGTAATCGACAAGAGCTCATAGACCGCCTATAGCTTTCCTAGTTACCATATTTACCCATATTACAACATTTCGAACTTGGATATTTTAACTTGTCCAGAAGCCATAATTCAATAGACACAATTGACAACTTAACGTTAAGATTTAATATCCAATACCTCAAAATATCCATATGATGATATTTTACTCACATTTAATAAATGGAGCCATGATGTCCATATCTATAAATGAGGTCCTCTATCGATTAACAAATGAATACCACTAAACTATCGAGGATAGACTATGCTATACAATCGTACTCATTGATAACTTAAATGATAACACTTGTAACCATAAGTCCATCATTTATCTCAGGATTGAGATAGACACTCCGATTGTCTTCAAGTGAAAACTTTTATCCATTGATGAATCTAGATAAGGTATTTTATTGTGATCCTATTTAATACACCTAGTGCACTAGATTCTTTTGCTCAAAGACACCACACATTGATAATTTTAGACTCATCATAACATATTTGATCCCTCTCAAATGCTAGCTAATGAATCTACAACTTTAACAAGGTAAATGCGCTATACCTTTATCTTAAGTTGTGAATATTGTTCAAGACTACCTAAAGAATTGTGTATACGTCATACATATCTGGATGTACAAACAATTCTTCTTTTCTCATAGTCTTTTGACCTTATGATTATTTACTTTTGACAATTATAATAATTAAACTATAAATGCTATAAGATTTGTAAAACTAGAAATCACTTTATTAATAAGAAAATATTTTCAAATACATTATTACACTCTTGATATTGAGCATAATCCTAACAATCTCCCAATTGCTATATAACAAATGTGTCATATCTATTATCCTCATAATCTCTAGGTGCCCATCAAAACTCTTTTATGGATGAGCCTTTGTGAAGTGATTCGCTAGATTTTCTGCTGACGTGATCTTGGTTATCGTCACGTCTCCCCTATGCACAATTTCCCTCATAAGAAGATACTTTATCTCAATGTGTTTCCCTTTCTTATGACTTCGTAGTTCTCTCGAATTAGCCACTGTTCCACTATTGTCACAATAGATAGTGATCTACTTATTCACATCAGGTCTCTCTAGAGTATACAAGAATATAATCTCTTGTTCTCTTGAGATACCTGAAAATATGCTTGACTGTCGTCCAGTGATCAGGTCCAGGTTTCGATTGAAACCTGCTAACTATGTCAACAACAAAACAAATATCTGGTCTAGTGCAGAGCATTGCATACATGAGACTTCCAACTGTTGAGGCATATGGAACCTTACTCATAAAAGGGTTTTGTGTACAATATCGATTCAAGTTCACGCGAGTTTCAATCAAATTGATTGATAATTCACAAGTGGCCGGACGTTCTTGATTTTTCACTTGGAGGATATTTGTAACTAACAAAGAAATAGATTTTGTTTGTTTCCATCCTCAGGTATACATTTTGAAGAAAGGGAGCTCACACTTCTAGGTGATTCATGTTCGTGATTGGATTGGAAGATCTTACGAAATCAATTCGGTGCTTGTTCAATCGTCACGAGAAAAAGGTACGACACTTTTATATACATCAATTAATCTAGGGTTAAGGTTCTCGTTTCATAAAAGGGAAAAAAATTAAACCCTAATTTTCATTTTCTTAAGCTTCCGTTGTGTTTTGAACCGTTTTTTCCCTTACAATTGGTATCAGATGCTGGTTGTACCCTTGATTAATTGATGTATGTGTTCGTTAATCTTTTTTTTTTTTATTGTATATATGCTTGATTTAGAAAGAGATGGTACTCTAGGTATTCGCATATATATTTACATTGGAATGTATGGATATATATATGTTTTATATGTGGTTTTTTATTGCAAAATTTTGGTCCTACAATTTCAATGTATTTTTGTTTTGGAATTATAACAAGAAGGGTGGTCTATTATCACCATAATTACCTTCTTGGTAGTTGCTTAGTTTTTTTTGTGTGGTTGTAATTAAAAAAAAACTACACTTGTTGTAATAAAAAAAATTGCAGTATTTTTTTATTTTAAATTCTTCTGTAATACATTCAAGTATCGAAAACTCGAAGGTTTGAAAAATTGGGAGCAACCGGAACAAGTTTGGGACTGTGTGAGCCATAGCAACAAACGTGCGTGCGAAGAGCACGTGTCCACATTTGTTGTGGCATGGGCTGTGCACGGCAGCCCTATGGAAGCCATGGGCTGCGCATGGCAGCCCTTTATGGGGTTGTGGCATGTGCACGCCCATGGGTAGGAGCCAAGGGTGCGCATGCCCATGGGAGGCAGTTGAGAGAGTCCAAACGACAAAGGTCACGTGAAGACTTGTTCGCCAAGAAAGGAGTTTTTTGTATTCCAAGACATGTAATTTACTTGTTTTTCTAGAATGGACCAAAATATTAGCTATTTATATTTTTTGTAAATATTACAATGTTTGTCATTGTTTGATAACATGTCATATAGAACAGGAGTGCCATTCATATATATGTTTTGGTATGAACATGCATAGACTGGTTTAGATATATAAATTGGTATCTAGATAACTTGGTAAATCTGTTTTTGGAATTCGATCACACGCCTTAAATAATTGAGTAGGAGAAGGTGTTTTGGAACACCTATGGCCTCCAAGTTTAGTTAAGCTTTATGTTTCATGGTATAACCTCCCAAGAGGTATTCATGAATGGAATTTAGCAAGATACTTCCTTACAAGGATAGAGTAGACAATTAGCCCGAACGATATCTACTCCCAAAGGAGGGATATTCGTGAGGGATTATATTGAAGGTCGATAACTTGGTAACACACGCAATGTGAGTTTATTAATATCCTTCCAAGAGTTCTTGTAAATAAAATCACAAGGCTAAAATTGAAAACGTTGGTTGTTATGTTAACAATTATGTGGGACCTAGTCCAACTAGTAAATGTTGTGAACTCCCAAATGAGGCGTGACATTTATAGGTGTTGGATCACCTTTTAATTTTTACGATTGAATTATTTCATTTAATTCAAGATAAATATTCAAACGTGCTTTATCTTGATTATTTACATATATAATTTTTGTTAATATAAAGAAATCATGACCCCATCCCTAATCAAATTCCTAAAAGATAATATTTTAACTGATGATAATTATGTCACATGGAAAAGGGAAAATTGGGTTGTTGTAAGTTGAAAAACCATAAGATCATTCTGTTTATTCCTAAACCACCAAACTAATGAATCTACTCAGGTGCAAAGAGATGAGTATCAGTAATGGATGTCTTCAGATGAGATGGCTAAATGTACCTTACATTATGGCCATCATCTCCGACGTGTTGCAACAACAACAAGAAGGAATGAAGACTGTTGCAGATATAAATGATGTCTCTATAAGAGATATTAGCTATGAGGTCTAGGACGACTAAGAGGAGAGGCGTTGTCTGTTTTCATGATTCTTAGGATGAAACCTGGACAGGCTGTGAAAGATCACATGATGAAAATCATAGCATATCTCAATATTGCTGAACAGAATGATGCTGGGATAGATGGTGAGATGAAAACTTGACATGATTGTCAACTCATTATCGGATTTCTTTGGTTTGTTCAAAGTTGGACTACACCTTGAACAATTAGGAATACACCTTGCAAGGCCTGATGCAAGATGTCCAAAGCACCAAAACGATTCATGTGAAAGGCAAGGGTTAAGAGATTCTTATGGTTGGTAAAGTTGCTACTGTTAAGACCTGTCAGAAGGTCAAGTAACAACAGAAGAAAAAGCAACTTAGGCCTAACTAGAAGGGGTTTCGGGAAAGGAAAAGACTAAATGAGAGTGAATTCAAAAGGTCGTTTACAACCAAAGGCGCAAGAGCCATTGAATGTTTAGGATTGATACACACTGATGTGTGTGGACCTATGAGCATTCAAGCTAGAGGTGGATATGAGTACTTCATCACTTTCACGGATGATCACTCAAGATTTGGCTATGTATATCTCATGATACATAAGTCGAAGGCTTTTGATATGTTCAAAGAATTTAAAGCTGAAGTAGAAAATCAGCTTGAGAAACGCATACAAATCTTGAGGTCTGGTCGTGGTGGAGAATATCTATCTGGTGAGTTTCAGCAATATCTTATTGATAATGAGATAATTTCTCTGTTTTCTACATCAGGCACACCTCAACAAAATAGGGTGGCAAAAAGGAGAAATAGAACTATTGACATTGATTTCTCGATTTGTGAGAAAGTCAACAAGATTGGATTTTAGTCGTTACCTCAAAGAGAAGAGAAAGAGAATGCAATTTGAAACTAGTTAGACAAATTTACGTGGTAAAACTACGATGATAGGAGAAACTTCCACGAGTGGTTGAACAAGCAACCGAGCCAAAATAAACTATTGAAATAAAGATTTACAACTCTCGATCTCTCTTTTTTCTATCTATGTGTTCTTCTATCTCCTTTTATGATAAGATTATGGGTCTATTTATATTTGCATAGAACCCTAATCCTTTTTGTACAAGTAATGAAAGATTTTTGTATTTAATTATAATTGGTTACTTGTTGCAGTAGTCATTATCTTATTTCCTATTTCGGAGATTGTATGGAGATCGAATGGCACTCTAGTGTTATAGTTCATTTAGGACTGATTTCCTTACAAATGCACAGTCTTCTTGAAGAAATAAAGTTGTTCCTGATCTGGAACCTTTTTCCTATTTGGTATTTTATTCTTCTTGGAATTCTTCTTCGACGTGGATATCTTTACGTATTTTAATATGACTCTTGGTTCGTATGCGAGTTATGTACTAGACTTCTTTATTCAGATTTCTTCATATTTGTCCCAAGAAGAACATGACGTCAGCTGATCTCTAGTAGAACATGACGTCAACTGATCTTGAGTAGAACATGATGTCACCTGGTCCCGAGCAGGTCTTGCTCAGTAATTGCATTTATACTTACTCGGGTTCCTATTCCTTAGTGATATCTTGCGGGATATTTTCTTAGTGCCTATTCGGATATCTACCTGGTAATCTTATCCACCTTGTCAATGACGTATACATCTGATAAAATTTAAATATAACAATACCCCCTTAAAATATTTTAGCCGAGTAGGAATTGTTCCAGGCGAAAGTATTTTAATCAACCCTTTAATCTTTTACGTCTCATTAATGCCAGAGTAAATGTCTTGTCACAATAAGGTGTCTTAATGGTGACCAAGTAAATTCAATTTTCCCCTTCACGTGAAATATCAATGATTACGACGTTATGGAATCCTGATGGCCTTGGCCAGTTCTTTTCTTTACACATGTATTCCACCGCTTCATTTCTTGATATCATTTATGAGAAACGACTTGAGCGTCTTATAGTGCACCGCCTACGTCATCAAATTTGTCTTTGATTTTTCCCACTTTTTAAGATCCTAGGGTTTCGTGTCATCGCCCCTTTAAATGTTCCATTGAGTGGTTACTCTGGCTTATTTTTACAAAAGAGTCACTCATCCCAAATTTTCTCACGCATAATTTTATCTCAACTTCTTCGTCGAGGCTTTTTCAGCAGGTTTCATTATTCCAAAGGTTAGTTTTAATGGATCCGTTTTCCCATCGTCATCTTTTTACTATAGCTTTTGAAGCACTTGAACGTGGAGATTTTCAACTGATTTCTTGCGTTCGTAGGCTATTGGGGGAGATCCCTCCTGATGAACCTTATTTTTTAGATGTTGACGTTTCCGGACTTTACCCTAACGTCAGTTTAAGTTCTAGTTCTGAATCATCTAGTTTTGAATATATCATTTCTGATCACAGTGTTCCTCTTCGATCCAGGATGGGAAAACATCAATGTAAAAGTTAGGTCCACAAGCACGGCTCAGGCATCTTTCGAATCAGGGAGCAAATTATTGATGAGAAGTATTTTGAAGAGGAGTTTAGAACATCTCGTATCCCTTTTTCTGTCGATCGCCCGAGTGGGCTTGATGTCGAGCCGAATGTTGTCAGGATATATGAGATCATGAAGTATCGTGCTCGATTCGACTTGGATGACTCGGTTACAATGTCTCCTGTTGGTGATAGAGCCGTATGGAACCCTCCCCCGGGTATGGTGGTGATTTGTGGGTCCATGCTTTGTTGCGGTGTCACTCTTCCTCTCCAGCCGTTTATTGCCTGGTTTCCGGCTGAAGCAAGGATCGCTCCAGCCCAACTGGACCCGAATAGCTACTAGATCTTGATGTGCATGTGGCATATATGGAGCCGGATGAACCTGTTGCCGCCTTCCTCGAATGAAATCAGGCACTTCTATACACTAAGACAGTCTGATATGACAGGGACTTATTTTCTCATATCCAATCTATCAGATTGCTAGGTCCCTGATGGATAAAGTGAATCGGGGAGTTGAAACCTCTGATGATGCCAAAAAGAGAGGCTTCGTGTGGGGATTCCTTTCGTCGAACAAGCACTGGAAGAACAATTAGTTTTTTTACCGGAGGGAACTTAGGACTTCAGGTTACTCTCTCGGCCGGGGGGAATGAGATGGTGCTAAAGGTTCCTCGTTTTTTTTAATCCCTTGATATACGGACCAAGAAAAAACTTGACTTCTCTGATGCTGAGCTGACCAGACTTTCTCGGGATGCAGTGCGTACTTTGGAAAAAATAAGCATGTCCTAGCTTTTTAGTGAGAAGAAGATGATACAGCTTGGCTTCATTAGCTAGATTTCAGGCTATCGCAAGCGACGTAAGTGGTCTTCCCCCCCTTTTTTTTATTTCGCTTTTATATTACTTTTGACTTGGTTCTCTTTATCATTAAATGTATGACTCGGACATCGTCTGCGACGTTCAAGCTCGCCAGATGAAATCGATCCTTCAGGCGAGCCAAAAAGAAGCTTCTCGTCAAAGCAAGGAAGAAATTGCTCCACCTGAATCAGATGAGGAATCTGATAAGGCTGACAAGCAGATCCCTGAGTACGTCCCCGAAGAGGTCATTCAGTAGACTGTAGGGGAATCTAGTGGTCTGAATGGCCCTGCTGACCATGCTTAGAAATTGCCTGAAGATAAGGGTAAGCAAGGTAATGGTCTTGGCGAGGGGCCTAGTGAGTCGAGCTCCCCAATTGAGGTTCCTACCGAGCAGTTGGTTACTGGGGATAGAGATAAAACCTCTAATGAACAAGAAAATCTCGATCCTGATTTTTTCAAATCTTTCCTTGATGTTGAGGATCAGGATGACCCTGCGGCTGATCTCAGGTTTCACCGTACTCGGGCTGAGAAAAGAAAGATGGATGACTCTCCTATTCATCCTTACAAAGTCCCTTAGGTGGTATCATTTATTGAATCAAGTGATGAAGATACCGAGTCTGAGATTCCCATAAGTGTTCATGTTTAAGCATCATCAGGAGCCGAAACTTTTGATCCGAACAGGGGCTCCTTACCTCTTGAGGCTGAAAATGTAAGGGCTGAATCCTCGGGAGGCCCTTCCTATCCTTCTCCTAAGGATATGTTGAGGGTGATGTCATCCGGTTAGGCTTTCATTGGGGATGACCACTGGAGCTGTTTTAGGGATGGCTCTTTAACGAACCGTCTTCGTAATATTTTCAATGACGCATCTTAAGTAAGTTCTACTATCCCAACTGTTTTCAAGTATTTTGCCTATCAGATTTTTAATTTAACTTCCTTGTAGATGGTGGTCGAGTTTGCTGAGTTGGTTCAGACGCAACAACATCAAGCCGATTGAATAAGGCATCTTGAAGCTCAGATGAAGGAAAGTAAGGATAACCGTGCTCGAGTTGAGGCGGCTTATCAAAGAGAAGTAAGCTCTGCTCAAGAGTTCACTGATCATTGCTTGGCTAAGCAGATGGAGGCGGATGAGAGAGCTTTTATGGTAGAAGAGAAGGCTTTAGCCTTCCAAAATTTGTTATCTGCTACCCAAGAGTCCATGCTTAAGGCTGAACAGGAGGCTGATCGGGCCAGGTCATCTTATGAAAAGAAAATCAAAGATCTGGAGCACCAAGCACTGACGGTCGAGTCCTTTTCAAAAGAGGCTAGGCTGGAACTTGAGGTCCAAGGGGTTGACCATTTCAAAAGTTCTCTGGCTTATGATGCCTTGCTTCTTCTAGAGTTTCAGTGGGGGCTGGTCTCGGCTGGAGAGTTTTTCAAAGTCAAGAATCGGGCAACTGCTAAAGCTCAAACTAATTGGGAGTTCTCGATAAAGAACCACGTGGACTGGTCCTTAGAATCTCTTCGAACTCAAATGAAGGAGTGGAGAACATACTGTCAAAGTCAGGGTAAAGAGCCCCATCCTATGAACTTAGAGATCTCGTCAGAGCATTCTCTTTCGACCTTTTATGCGAATCAGGAAGCTAGTGCGGATGGGTCAAAGGCTGACGTTGGTCTGATCCCGAGAATAGATTATAGTGAATGGATGGATGACTTGGTCGACACAATTGTCTGGCCGTCAATTGAGAGTCTTCTTCATGAATACGAAATGGTACCTAACCCGAGTATCGGTAAAAGCGCCAAGTCCTCACTTTAGCCTTGGTGTATTTGTATAAAATTCTTGTGCTTTGTAATTATAGTTTAATGAAATCCCAAATTTTTTGCCAACTGCCTTGTTCTGCCAAGTATTTTGTATCCAACCTACTTGATTTATTGCCCGAGTAACTTCACCGAGTAACTTCACCAAGTATCTTATTTGACTTGGTTTTGTCAAGAACTTTTTATCGGCTAACTTTATTTCTTCGTGCCAAGTATCTTATTAAACTGCCTAATTGGTTCTGCGCCAAGTACCTTATTAAATTGCCTAATTTTGTTCGAGTAACTTCACCAAGTATCTTATTAAACTTGGTTTCGTTACTAGGAATAATTTTTAACGCCAAGTATATTATTAAACTAGCTAATTTTGTTCGAGTAACTTCACCAAGTATCTTATTAAACTTGGTTTTGTTACCCAGAATAATTTTTAACTCCAAAGTATCTTATCAAACTGGCTTATATTATTAACCGAGACATCTTGAAACAAGCGAGTAGATTTATACTCGCATTTCATACTTGGTTGCTACCCAAACATTACATCAAGGCTCACGATGAACATATATTCGAGTCCTCACACAAGTAACTTAGGATATCTCTTTAGTTTTGTCTGTGTAAGGGTTTGCCGAATCGTTAAGCATTTGAACAGCTTAACACAGCTGCGCATTTCACTGGGATTTTTCCCGACAGTGCCCCGAGCTGTTTTCCAGAATCTGGTGCATCGAGTTTCCCTTTTTGCTAAGGTCAACTGACCTTGCTCGGCTGGTGTGCTCCTTCGAGCTTCTTCGCCTATTCGGGAATTTTACCAAATTAATGGTCCCGAGCATTCTATTTGCATGTTCTTATTATCATGCTCGTCTTTCATATGTTCTTATTATCATATGCTTTAGATTTTGGAAATCGTGAGTTTGGTTTTTATTTATAACTGCAAAACCAACAATAATTTAAATTTTAAAGCTAATAATTGACCTGACTAAAATTGTCCTAACTAAAAGGGAAAAAAAAATTCAAGGAAAAAAAATCTTCAAATATTGGGTGTTGCATGGTCAGGGTAAGACCTATCCATCTGATCTCGCAATCCAATATGCTCCATGACCAGCTACTCCTTCAATCTTGTACGGGCCTTTCCACTTGTCAGCCAAGGAACCTGCAGCTTTGTTTTTTGTATTCAGTGACATATTTCTGAGTACCAGGACTTCTAGTTGGAATTTCCTGATTCGAACATGAGAATTGTAGTGGCGAGCCACTATTTGTTGATATGCCATATTTCGTATTTGGGACTTCTCCCTTTTCTCTTCTAGCTCATCTAGACTTTGTAACAGCATATCAACATTCTGGTCTTCATTATATAGCCTGGCCCTGGGTGACGCATACGATGTTTCTATAGGGGATAACAGCTTCTGTTACAAACGCCAAAGTGAATGGAGTTTCTCCTGTAGAAGTTCTTGTTGTCGTCCGATATTCCTATAATACCTCGGGAAGTTTTTCAACCCAACTTCCTTTCTTGGCATCTAGCTTTGCTTTGAGTGTATGCTTGATGATTTTGTTAACTGCTTCAGCTTGCCCATTTGTTTGAGGGTGGGCAGGTGTGCGTAGTAATTGGGAATTTGGTACTCTTTGCACAGCTATCTGAATTTCAGATTATCGAACTGGGTGCCATTATCAGTGATAATTGTGCTTGGGACTCCAAACCTGTAAAATATATTTTTCATCACGAAATTTATGGTATTTACTTATGTGATATGCATTAATGCTTCAGCTTCTGCCCACTTTGTGAAATAGTCAACGACTACTATTGCATGCTTCACTCCATCCCCTGTCCCTGTTGGCATTAGGCCAATTAAGTCCAGGCCACACATGGCAAATGGCCATGGGGACGTAAGGATTCTATGTTGTTCAGAGGGTTGATGGATATCGTTAGCAATCCTTTGGCATGCATTGCAACTTTCTGAACATCGATGTGCATCCGAGAATAAAGTGGGCCAACAATAACCTTGCATGAGTACCTTGTGTGCTAAACTTTTGCCCTCAGTATGGTTTCCGCATACTCCACCATGGATTTCCTGTAGTATCTGACATGCATCTTCCTCTGATACACATCTTTGGAGTGTTCAGGAAAACCCCCTTCTGTACAGTTCTCATTCGATCAATGTGTATCTTGCTAACCGATACCTGATACGTTTGGCTTGTAGAGGATCTTCTGAGAGCATGCCTTCTTCCAGGAACCTTTTTAGCTGAGTTATCCAACCGTCTGACGGTGTTCGAATTTCTAAGATTTCAAATTTTTTTGGCTCAGTTGTGCTCAGTTTGAGGAGATGTACGACCGGAATAATTTTTGGCCTGATTGTGGTCGTTGTTGATGCTAGCTTGGACAAGGCATCCACCTTTTCATTCTCCTCCCTGGGATCTGGGCAATCTTATATTCTCTGAATTTCTGAAGAAGTTGTTTTGCTATGTCACGATAATCTATCATACCTTCATCACTGGCTTGGTATTCGCCCAGGACTTGGTTGACGACTACCTGTAAGTCGCTAAATATTTTGACCTCATCTGCTCCGAGGGCTATGCAGACTCTGAGTCCAGCTAGTAGTGCCTCGTACTCAGCTTGATTATTCGTTGCTTTGAAGTCAAATCTCATGTCACACTCGACATCATCTCCTTCCGGGGTGTATACTACGATCCCTGCCCCGCTGCCATGAGTGTTTGAAGATCCATCAACATATAATTTCCATGAGAAATTCTTGCCCAACATCTTTTTTGCTTCCAGGTTTGGTTATGTGGATTCTGTTATGAAACCTGCCACTGTTTGACCTTTGAGGGATGTCATGGGGACGTACTGGATATCGAATTCACTTAGCTCGATTGTCCATTTGGTTAGTCTTCCTGAAATTTCTAGCTTCTATAAGATTTGCTTAAGTGGGCAGTCGGTGAGAACCTGGATTGTATGAGCCTGAAAGTATGGCCTCATCTTCCTTACTGCCGAAACCAATGCTAGGGCCATTTTTTCTACCTGTGACCTGGTTTCAGCTGAAAGAAGTGCCTTGCTGGTATAGTATACTGGCCTCTGTAGTCCATCTTCTGTTCTGACTATAACTGAGCTTGCTGCTAATTCCATAATTGTTAAGTACAAGTTGAGTATCTCTCCCATTTTCGGTTTCGAAAGGATGGGAGCTTGCCCTAGGTACTCTTTGATTTTTAAGAACGCCTCTAGTATTCTTCATTCCATTCGAGTCCTTTTCCTTTTTTAATTACTTTAAAAAGGGAGCACATTTGTCTGTGGCCTTTGAAATAAATCTGCCTAAGGAAGCTAAGCATCCTGTTAAGCGCTGCACTTTTTTAGCGTCCTTGGTGAGGTCATTTTTTATAAGGCTTGGATATTTTCAGGGTTTACTTCGATTCCCCTCTGGTGAACTTGGAAACCCAGGAACCTTGCTAAAGGAACTCCAAATAGGCACTTGTTCGGATTTAGCTTCATTTTGATATCTCCTCAAACATCGAATGCTTCCCACAAGTCTGAGGTATGCGTGTCCGCCGAGATGCTCTTGGTCAACATGTCATCTATGTAGACTTCCATGTTTCTTCCTATTTTGTGTGCAAAGATTCTGTTGACCAGCCTTTGGTATGTTGCTCCTGCATTCTTTAGCCCAAAGGGCATTACTGTGTAACAGTATAAGCCCTGATCGGTTGTGAACGCCATTTTTTCCTCATCAGCCTTATTCATCTGGATTTGGTTATACCCTGAGTATGTGTCCATGAAATTGAGTAATTTGTTTCCTGACGTGGCATCAACCAGTTGGTCTATCCTTGGCAGTGTAAAATTGTCTTTTGGGCATAATTTATTCAGGTTCGTGAAATCTACGCACATTCTTCATTGACCGTTTTTCTTCTGGACGAGGACCACATTAGCTACCAATTGAGGGTAGCTGATCTCTCTAATTGACCCTACAACGAGTAACTTCTCCACTTCCTGCTTGACTGTCTGACGTCTTTCGAGGTTGAATGACCTTCTCTTTTGTATTACTGGTTTTACATTCGGTCTACCGCGAGATGATGTGATATTATTCGGGCATCTATCCCGACCATGTCTTCATGACTCCAAGCGAACACATCCTTGTATTCTTTGAGTAGATCAGTAAGGCTTTGTTTAACTTTTTCTTCCAAATTAGCCCCAATTTTGATCTTCTTGTCTGGTTCATCTTCTTTCAAGATTAATTCTTCAACCGGTTCATTTTTGGATTTGACTCTTTGTTCTGATTTAGTTGTTTTATGGTGCATACTTGTCCACCATTGTCTCTATCTTTGTAAACTGACAGATTAGCTCTTCAGGCCATCTCCTAGGACCCCTTTACTACTCTGACCCCCCGTTCGGTCGGGAATTTGATCATTAGGGCGTAGGTAGTTGTTACGGCCTTAGTTTATTCAAGAATGGTCTACCTAACAACGCGTTATAAGGCCAATTGTCTAAGTCAACCACTACGAAATCAAGCAATATTGTTCTCTGACAAGGTGTTACTCTAATTTTTACAGGCAACTTTACCGTCGTGAGAAACCTGACCTCAACTCCCCCGAATTCTTTGAGTGGGGTATGAAAAGACTGTAAATCCTTTCGGTCCAACATGAGTTGATCGTAGACAGCTACATTGAGAATATCAGTCGAACTACCATTGTCAATTAAAATTCTTCTGACTTCCCTATGTCCAATTCGGGCACTTATGACCAGGGCGTCATTTGGTCGAACATCGATCCCATGTGAGTCAGCTTCTATGAATATTATTGGGTCCCATCCTTATTTTACCCTTTTCGGGTCTGGTTCGACAGAGTTGACATCAAAGTTTTGCCTTGCCTCCACCGCTTCTCCGATTTCCTAAGTTCGCTCTCGGTTACTTCTTCCAGTTGATGGTCCTCCAAAGATTGTTTGTATTACTTCATTGGCCTCAGGGCTGGCCTTTTTGTTTTGACCGGAACTATGATCAGCCCTATTCTCTTTCTTCGTTTCTGACCTCTCATATCTTTTCAAGATTATATCTTGTAAGTGTCCTTCCTGAATTAGAGTCTCTATGTAGTCTCTAAGCTGGTAACAATTAGAAGTCTCATGACTGGTTTCCTTGTGGAATCTACCGTACTTTGTTGTATCTCGCGGGGCAAACTGAGATTGTCGGCATGACTCTTTTACTAGATTTTTCTCTTCTACTTGGCCAGGATTTCTTCCGGCTTTTTTCGAAGAAGGGTGTAGTTTGTGAATTTTCCTCAGAATTTCTCCATGGTCTTGTCGGCATTATGCATGTTTCCTCTGTCCTTGCTTATTTCTTTACCATTTCCTTTTTGTTTCCCTTTTTGGTTTTGTACCTTTGACTCGACATCTTTTTCTTCGGGTTTCCCTCCATGCATGTTCCATCCTCTCGTGGCTAACTCCTCTTCTTCGGCTAGTGTATATCCTCTAGCCATGTCCATCATATCTGCATATCTGGTTAGACAGGCCCTTCTTAGGTCAAAAGATAGCCGTCCATTCTGTAAGTTATTTATGAATGTAGCAATTATTGCTTCATCATTTGCACTGTCGATTTCTGATACCGCCTGGTCGAATCTCCCCAGGTATTTTTTTAACAACTCATATTTCCCTTGTTTCAGTTGAGAAAAGGAAGCCACTGATTTTTTCCTGTGTACATTGCCCATAAATTGTCTTGAGAAACTTCTGCTTAATTCACCAAAGCTTTCGATGCTTGCTAGGGGCAATCTTACAAACCATCTTGAGCCTGTGTCTCCCAGAGTCTGTGGAAAGTTGAGACATAGTAAAGGGTCGCTGTGGGCATACTGAGCCATAGCGCTTTTATACCGTCTGACGTGTTCTTTAGGATCTTTATCCTTCTTGAATTGTTCTACGTGTGACATCCTGAATCTTTCTGGAAACCGCAGGATTCCCCTAGTGAATAAACTATCGGAATCGTCGTCAGATAAGTTATTATACCCATATTTCCTAACTAGCGCATCCATTTGACTCCTGTTGTTTTCGACTTCTCGGGTTAGGATCTGAATCATAACATCTCTGTCCCCCACCAGTTATTCATGATAGTTAAACAGTCGGGTGACCGCCATGCCTGTTTCCAGTTCTTTTTCACTTTGTTGTCGATTCTCACAGGTCGATCCTTGCAGGTATATAGTTCTATGACGACGCTTGCGATGGTGCTGATCACTATCCTATGATGAAGGCCGATCTCTGTGCCGGTCATGCTTGCAGTGTCTTTCATAGGCTATCTGACCATGGCTCTGCCTTTGGCGTGGTCGTTCCTCTTCGGGCGTTTCACATCCCTTATACTGATTACGTGTTACACCTCCAGCTTGATTGATTGGAACAAAGTTCCTACCAACTTCAGGTGCATCTTGTTCCGAACCAACTATAACCGAACGAAACTTTGTAAGTGGGGGATTAGAAGGGTGCGTTTCTTCTGCAGCTAGTAGATCAACCCCTTCTTTTGTCGCGTCCGCTAACAGCTGTTGTAGTGCCTCACGGAAGTATCGTGTCAGGTCTTCTCTTGTCAGAGGGATTTGTTGGATCCCTGCCAGAGATGTTGGTTGGTTCTCGGTGGTCGTGGTGAGATCTCGTGAACTACCACCAATATGAACATTATCTGGAAATTTTCGGACATCCTCAGAACTGTTTCTGCTTTCACTTCCAGCCATTACTTTTAATCGAATCGGAGGTTGTGCCCCTCCTTCTAGCGCCAATTGTGGATGTCGATTTCTCGATTTTTGAGAAAGTCAACAAGATTGGATTTTAGACGTGACCTCAAAGAGAAAGAGAAAGAGAAGGAGAATACAATTTGAAGTTAGTTAGAAAAATTTACTTGGTAAAACTCCGATGATCGGAGAAACGTCCATGGGTGGTTGAACAAGCAACTGAGCCAAAATCCACTATTGAAATAAAGATTTACAACTCTCGATCTCTTTTTTTTCTCTGTGTGTGCTCTTTTATCTCTTTTTATGACGAGATTATGGGTATATTTATATGTGTATATAACCCTAATCCTTTTTGTACAAGTAATGAAAGATTTTTATATTTAATTATAATTGGTTACTTGTTGGAGTAGTCTTTATCTTCTTTCCTATTTCGGAGATTGTATGGAGATCGAATAGGACTCTAGTGATATTGTCCATTTAGGACTTATTTCTTTACAAATTCCCAGTCTTCTTGAAGAAATAAAGTTGTTGCCTGATCTGGAACCTTTTTCCTGTTTGGTACTTTATTCTTCTTGGAATTCTTCTTCGACGTGGATATTTTTACGTATTTTAATATGACTCTTGGTTCGTATGCGAGTTATGTACTGGACTTTGTTATTTGGATTTCTTCATATTTGTCCCGAGCAAAACATGACGTCAGCTGATCCCGAGTAGAACATGACGTCACCTGGTCTGGAACATGTATTGCTCAGTACTTGCATTTATACTTACTCGAGTTCCTATTCCTTAGTGATATCTTACAGGATATTTTCTGAGTGCATATTCGGATATCTACCTGTCAATATTATCCACCTTATCAATGACATGTACATCTGATAAAACTTACATATAACAAGAACTCTTTTGGATATGATTAGGTCTATGTTGAGTTATTCAGCGCTTCCTAATTCTTTTTGGGGATATGCATTACAAACCGCAATGTATATTCTAAACGATGTACAATCTAAATTGGTTCCTAAAACACCGCATGAGTTGTGGACCGGGCGAAAGCCTAGTTTACAACACTTAAGGATATTTAAATGTTCTGCGCACGTGTTAAAAGGAAAGACAGAAAAGATGGAGTCCTGTTCAGAAACGTGTATATTTGTAGGGTATCCAAAAGGAACAAAAGGATATTATTTTTATAGTCCTTCAGATCTTAAAGTATTTGTTTCGACAAATGCTAAATTTCGAAAAAGACTATTTGAATAATTTCGTGTCTAAAAGTAGAATTTTCCTAAATGAGCTTTTAGGAGATATAATTCCACAAGAGGTTTCGCCACCAAACTCAATTGTAATTTCCGTACCAACAAAAGATCAACAATCTACCATACCTCGTCGTAGTGGAAGGGTTTTTAAACAACCCGAGAGATACATCGGTCTGGGAGAATATGTAGAGAATCTTCCGGACGACGATGATCCCTATACGTACAAGGACATAATGGAAGATGTTGATTGTCGCCATTGGAAAAAAACAATACAATCCGAAATTAAATATATGTTTAAAAAACAAAGTCTGGTCTCTTGTCGACTTGCCTAAAGGGATAAAACCCATCGGGTGCAAGTGGGTATACAAGAGGAAAAGAGGAATGGATAGAAATGTGGAAACCTTTAAAGCTAGATTGGTAGCTATAGGTTATATGTAGAAGGAAGGTATCGATTATGAAGAAACCTTCTCTTCTATGGCCATGCTTAAATCCATTAGGATACTCTTATTCATTGCAGCATCTCTAGACCTAGAGATTTGGCAAATGGATGTCAAGACAGCTTTCCTTAATGGAAGTCTTGACGAAAGCATCTACATGATGTAACCAGAAGGATTCATTGAAAAGGTCCAAGAGGAAAGGGTATGCAAGTTGCAAAGATCCATATATAGATTGAAGCAAGCATCCAGATCCTGGAACATAAGGTTTGATCAAGCTGTGAAAAGTTTTTGATTTATTCAAAACCTTGATGAACATTGTGTATACAAAAGGATTTAAGGCGATAAGTTGGTTTTCCTAGTTCTTTACGTTGATGATAAACTACTCATCGGAAATGATGTAGGTGTATTGACATCAATAAAAGAATGGTTAGCAAAACAATTTGATATGAAGGACTTAAGAGAAACAAGTTATATTCTTGGTATCCAAGTCATAAGGGATAGAAAGAATAGAACGATTGCATTATCCCTAGCTTCATATAGAGATAAAATCTTGTCTAAGTTTTCCGTGCAAGATTCCAAGAAAGGTATGTTACCTTTCAGATATGGAATCAAACTTTCTAAGCAACAAGTTCCTGAGAATGAGTATGAAGAGCAATTCATGAGTAGGATTCAATATGAATCGGCAGTTGGAAGTCTCATGTATGCAATGCTCTGCACTAGACCAAATATTTGTTTTGCTGTGAGCATAGTTAGCAGGTTTCAATCGAAACCTGGTCCAGATCACTGGACGACAGTCAAGCATATTTTCAAGTATCTTAGGAGAATGAGAGATTATATGCATGTATACTCTGGAGGGGATTTAATTCCCGTTGGGTATACAGATTCTGATTTTCAGTCAGATTCTAACCCTAGGAGATCAACATCAGGATCTGTGTTTACTATTGGATAAGGGGCAGTCATATGGAGAAGTATCAAGCAATCTTGTATTGCCGATTCCACTATGGAAGCCGAGTATGTTGCCGCATGAGAGGCTATCTGGCTCCGCCAATTCTTGATTGACTTGGAAGTGGTTCCTAATGTGAATAAGCAGATCACCATCTATTGTGACAATAGTGGAGCAGTGGCTAATTCGAGAGAACCAAGAAGTTATAAGAGAGGGAAACACATTGAAAGAAAGTATTACCTTCTAAGGGAAATTGTGCATAGGGGTGATGTGACGATTACTAAGATCGCGTCAGTAGAAAATCTAGTGGATCCCTTTACAAATGCTCTTCCACAAAAGAGTTTTGATGGGCATCTAGAGAACATGCGGATGAGAGATATAACACATTTGCTATAGAGCAAGTGGGAGATTGTTAGGATTATGCTCGATAGCAAGAGTGTAATAATGTAATTGACAATCTTTTCATATAAATAAAGTGATTTCTAGTTTAACAAATTTTATAGCATTTTTAGTTTAATTATTATAATTGTCAAAAGTAAATAATCATAAGGTCAAAAGACTATGAGAAAAGAAGAATTGTTCATACATCTAAATATGTATGAAGTAGACACAATTTTTTAGTTAGTCTTGAATAATATTCACAACTTAAGATAAAAGGTCGGGCGCCTTTATATTGTCAAAGTTGTAGATTCTTTTGGTAGCATTTGAATGGGATCAAATGTGTTATGATGAGTCTAAAATCATCAAAGTGAGGTGTCTTAGGGCAAAAGAATCTAGTGCACTGGGTGCATTGAATAGGATCAAAATGAAATACTATATCTAGAACCGTCAATGGATAAAAGTTTTCATTTGAAGACAATCAGAGAGTCTATCTCAATCCTGAGATAAATGTTGGACTTTTGGTTGCAAGTGTTATCGTTTGAGCTATCAATGAGTATGATTATATTGCATAGTCTATCCTCAATAGTTTGGTGGTATTCATTTGTTAATCGATAGAGAACTTCATTTTTAGATATGGACATCGTGGCTCCATTTATTGAATGAGAGTAGAATACCATTATATGGATGTTTTGTGGTAATGAATATTAAATCTTAACGTTAAGTTTTCAATAGTATCTATTGAAACATGGCTTCTGGACAAGTCAAAATATCTAAGTTCAAAATGTGGTCGTATAAGTAAATATGGTAACTTGGAGAGCTATAGGCGGTCAATGAGCTCTTGGCGATTACTAGTATTCTTTAGGAGGATACACTTTCTCCAATAAGGTTGTCTAGGGTATGAATGAGTAACATAAACTTATTATATCTTTATTTAAGAGTTCAATTTTAGTTCTTTAGTGGAATGAACTAAAATTAAATAGATCGGACCTAAATGAATCATTTGTTGATTGTGATTGGGTTGTGTCTATAGAAGCTTAAATCTAGATAGCCCGCCAAGATCCCCAATCCACGCGAACTTTCATGGGTCACTTGATATATTCTACCGGACCAATTTAGGGGTCCATCTAGAATTGTATTAAGACATTGTGAACTTGTTTCTTTTTGTAAGATTAGGTCTAGTTTACATGTTGACTTTTATTAAGGTCCAATGGATTTAATAAAATATGAAAAATAATATATGGCTCATATATATGGTATGGGCGGCAAGGCTATTTAGAATAGCTTAATTGATTTTTTTTATTTTTTTATTTAATTAAATGGAAATTAACTAATTTATTGATTAATTAATTATTTAATTCAAAGTAAAAAACTTTTTCCTAGTAGGAGATGGTCTCCTAAAATTATACTGTTGTTAGTAGTATAATTAATATTAAAGACTATATTTGATAAGTAGATAAATAAAAAGGAATTATTTATCTAATCAAATTAGGAAGTGTTTAATATTGTTACAAATACATTATTGAGTTGGATTAGGAATTTTGGCGTAGGATAGAATTCATTTAGAAAAAGGATTCTTATCCACCAAGTAAATCCACCTAAGGAAAGGATTCTTAACAACCAATTAAATCCTTCTTAGGAAAGGATTTGTGATCCTAATATATATTCTTGCGAATTTCGACTAGCTCGTATATATATATATATATATATATATATATATATATATATATAAGAGGATAGAATTCCTTTAAGAAAAAAGATTCTTAACTACCTAATAAATCTACCTCAGGAAATGATTTTTGCCAACCAAGTAAATCCTTCTAAGGAAATGATTTGTGATTCTATATATATACCCTTGTGAATTTCGGCCAGCCCTCTGAATTTTAGAGTAAAAATTTCGGCCAACCTAAGGTTTTTCTAAGAGAAAATTTTGTTTGAAAAGAGAGAATTTTGAGAGAGAAAAATTTAGTATTTTACTCTAGACAAAATTCAATTAACTCTAAGATATAGGGTGTGGAATTCGGCCAAGGAGAAAAGAGAAAAAAAGAACGTTTTTGTTTTCGATAGTACAATGTATCATTTACATCATAAGGGTTTTGTGTACAACATCGAATCAAGGTTCACGCGAGTTTCAACCAAATTGATTGATAATTCACAAGTGGCCGGACGTTTTTGATTTTTGTCTTGAAGGATATTTGTAACTAACAAAGAAATAGATTTTGTTTATTTCCATCCTTAGGTATACAATTTGAAGAAAGGGAGCCCACACTCCTAGGGGATTCAGGTTAGTGATTGGATTGGAAGATCTTGTGGAATCAATTCGGCGCTTGTTCAATCGTCACGAGAAAAAGGTACGACACTTTTATATACATCAATTAATCTATGATTAAGGTTCTCGTTGAATAAAAGGGAAAAAAAATTGAACCCTAATTTTCATTTTCTCACACTTCCGTTGCGTTTTGAACCGTTGTTTCCCTACAGGTGAGAGTTAAGTCTGATCGGTTCTGGTAGATGGTCAACTGAGCGACACGTGGAAAACGTTGAATTCATTGCAATCATGACTCAAATACATAAAGGATCAGCCTTACTCAAATAAGGTGTCCCGAAGCACACTCCGATAAGGACTCAAAATTTCTTTGGAGATACAAGAGTCCGAATTAAGCAAGAGACCTGCATTTAGAGCATAAACGATGCGGAACAGGAAAGAAGGAAAAAACGACTCCAACAAGTTAGAGTCTCGTTAAACCTCAACAATTTTTCTTATTTGTACACCAATAATTAGGGTTCTATGTATGTATAAATAGACATTAATAACACCCATAAAAGGGTTAATGCAAAAAAGAATGCAAGAGAGTTAACGAGATTGCGTGTGTAACAATTTGTTCATAGTGAAGTTCTTTCCTCCGACAACCTTGGTTTTTTCCTCTCTAGTTTTTCTACGTAAAACTCTATGTCTTGCATGCTTGATTTATTTCCTTGCATTATAATTTAATTGTTGATTCGTGTTAACTTGTTAGATGCATGATTATTTTTACGTAATCTAAGAATCACCGTCAACAATTCTACAAAAAAATTATTAACAGGAAATTAAAAAAAATCCAAAACTATTTTGGTAAAATTTAAGAAAAAAAACATTACGGTTATAGATTAAAGTTGTTTTAAAAAAAAAATCAAAAGATATTATGGTGGAGATAATGGATCTCCATCCTCCCCCAATTTGGTTTCCTGTTGTTCATATTTTAAAATCGCAATATGTTTTTCTTTGTTTTTTCTTTCTCAGATCTACTCAATAAAGCTTCCAAAGTTTCAATTATATTCGGTAGGTATGGGCAAAGTTTGGTTCAGTTTTGGATAAAGCCGAATTGAGCCTAAAATATTTCGGTTTTGATAAAATGAAACTGATTTAAACCGATTAAGATATGCGAACCAAATTAAACTTATTTCAATCAGTTCGGTTCGATTCATTTCGGTTTTGGGCCTAATGGGTTTGATGGGTTAAATGACTCATTTTAATAATTTTTTGAATTTAATGGGTTGTTGGTACTAACTTTGGGTGAAAGCTTTAGAAAATTTAATAGCCAAAAAGCCGTAAAAACTTAGATCAAATCTAACTAATAATATTTAATTCATAATTCATTCACCAAAATAAATCACAAATTGAATAGATAATAAATACAGTGTCGGTACATATAGTTCAAAGAAAAAAAACATTAGTAAATAAAGTAAATAAAAATACAATAAAAAATAACAACTCCAAACTCCAAAGTAAAATTAAAACTAAATAACAAACCTAAGCACCTAATCCAAAGTTATACCTAAAATAATAACTTAAAACTCTAAATCAAAGTTATTTAATATATTTTGTCAATCAAAACACTATAATATATTTCATATATATCTCTAAAGCTCTTCTCCGGCTAGATCTCTAGATCCATTCTTTGATAGAATTACAACACTTGAATCGCTTGATGAACCCAAGAGCAAACAGACCCAAAACCTCAAGACTCAAGAGAAATCATGGGTTTACAAGATCTCTTTTGTATCAAAAGTAATTATATTATATTTCATATGATTTATCAACCAGAGATGCTTGTAATCTATAAACACTATGAACATAATGATAAAGATCTCTAATATAAGTAAATTTTCAAGAGAAAAACAAAGAAATCAAAAAAGTTACAAGCCTAATTGCACATATAGTCAACTTTTGCTTATAAATGCATGGACATCCTCTATTGCTAGTGGGCTGCTATTAAAATTTATCGATCGGGGGAAAAATCGTCAATTTGCCTATTAATATGACAAAATCAATATTAATTATTCATATAATATTTAATTAATTAATTTTAAAAAAAATTGGATGAAGGATAGTAAACTATCTACACCATTAAAAATAATTTTTGGAAAACTAAAATAATTAAAAACTAATTGCAAAAAAAAAAATACTAAAAAAACTAAATAATTAAGAACAAAAGTTTGACTAGATTTGGAGAATGGAATCGAGATCTCTTCCAAAGCTTTATCATCTCTTTACCGGACTAATCATTTGTTGAACAGATCTAGAAAAAGTTAAAGAACCTTCAATCTCCCACTAGGGAGAACTAGATCTGACCACGGTTCGATTCCGGTTTGGAACCGTCAATTACGGTTCTGTGGTAAGGTCAAACCTTAACCATAGCCAGTCTAGCCAGTTTGGCTTACAGTTTGTAAGCACTGGTTAAGCGGTTCAGTTATGGTTCTAGTTCCGAAATCAATTGGTTCCGGTTCGATTCCAGACTGGGTTTTTCAAAAATAATAATAATAAAAGACAATATAAGTCACTTCACTCAACGACAACCTCCAATATTTTTTCAAAAATAGTGTCATGTGGCAGTTTTTGATTGGCTCGTGTAATTTAAAAAAAATAAATGAAAACCGACAGTATACCGTGGTTAAACCATCAGTTTTCGATGGTTTTTTTTTACTTGTAACCAATTCTGAACCGTCTAACAAACGGTTTTCAACCGATTTTATAATTGGCAGTTACAGTCACGATTTTGACTACAATTTTGTTTTGGAACCATCGATTAAATCGAACCTTGACCACCACTAGGGAGGACCGATCGCCCCTTTTTTTTTGCGTGTGGTGGGGAGACGGTAGCCTGCCCGTCAATGTAGGTTGGGAGACCAAGGCCACACCTTTTCATGGCTAGAAGATTCTAGTCTCCCTTTTTGTGGTGGTTCGATTTAATGGGAGAACTTCTCTATCATGTCAGCATCAGATTAATAGGAAAAATCCTCTATCATATCATTATCTGATGTAGGACTGATCTTCTCCATCCAACGATCTTGATGAAAGAGGCAACACCATCGATCTAATGGAGAACACAAAAGAAGATCAAATCGATTTTTTTTTAAATTTATTACTTCCAATTATTAATTATAAACAATAAAATATATGATAAAATAAAGAGAGAAAATCAAAAGTGACCACAGAAGTTTATAAAATTTCGTTTCTAACCACATACAAAATTGTATTTGTTTATAACCATATATTTGAGAAATTACCTCAATACCCCCGTATATATATATATATATACTTAAAGGTAACAGTTAGGGTTTTCTTTTGTTTTTGAATTCTTGAAACAATCGTGGAGGAGAGGATAGGAGAGGGAAATAGGGGCATCGCCGTCGCAAGGGAGGAAAACAGCCGAACTGGGTGGGTCTTCATCGTTGTTGCCAAACTCAACCTGCTGAAGTGTTCAGCCTCATAGCCGAAGAGAACGTAGCGACGTCGTGGTAGTCGGCAACTTGTTCATCGTCGCGGAGTGGAGGAGAGCCGAGATCGTGCTCGTCGACAGTAGCAACGGTCGTGGTGGTCGGCGAGTTATTGATTTGTGTGTGAAGGTTTGATTTTATTGTTCTGAAATTCATTTTTAATAACATAATTTGTTGAAATTGTTAAGAAAATTTGATACCGATTAGATAGTGATGAAAATCTAATGCCGTTAAAATTATTTGTTGAAATTGTTAAGAAAATTGTGGATTATTTCGTATGAATGTGTTCTTAGTTTATTATTTAATTTGTTATGACAGTGTAGTGAATCAGGCTTTTCAATTTTGGTCTTCATGATGTTTAAGGAATTTATTCAAATGTTGATGTTTTTTTCTCTCACATTTTGCATCTTGAATCACATAGCTAGTTCCTTCTCTGATGTTGGAACAATATCGCCAGCACTTTAAAGCATCAATAGAACTTCCTCCTAGATACCAAGCTGTATTTCTTTAGGTCTCTACTGAGCATGATGGATCCAACACATTGTGTCTTTGCTTTGTGTGTTTACGGTGGAAAATGCTTGTTATTTGGAGATTGTTTTTAATTTTTATATGGTGCTTCAGGGTGCAATTCTTATTTCTTAGACTGCTAATTATTCACTTGAAGATGTCAATTCAGCCAACTATGAATGGGTATCGATCTAGCTTTAGAATTTAGATATTTATTTTTTCTAATGTTTGTCTGACTGTCTCATGAATGAAGTCGAGTTTATAGGTAACAGGTTGGTTGAGGTAACAGGTTGGTTGAGGTTGAGGTTGATTGTGAACTGAAATCTTGCTTTTAGTTTGTTGTATAAATTTGAAATGTTGTTTTGTTTTGAATTTGAAGCACAAAACTTCAAATAATTGTTTGTCTCTTTCAAGATGTTGAAATCATGGAAAAACTTGAAACGATGCTTTAAAATTGTGACATAAAACTTGAAATGATGATTTAATTGTGTGCAATCAAACTTGAAATGATGCTTTAAATCTGTTGCATAAACTTGAAATGATGAATTATTTGTGTGCAATCAAACTTGAAATGATGCTTTAAATCTGTTGCATAAACTTGAAATGATGATTTATTTGTGTGCAATCAAACTTGAAATGATACTTTAAATATGTTGCATAAACTTGAAATCATGCATCAAATGTGTAGCTTAAAACTTGAAATAGTGAAAAACAATTTAGTAACACTTGGTCCCAACCACATTTTGTAATTTTTGTAAGGTAATGCAGATGGCAAATGGTGGAGAAAATTTAGTTTACAAGCATGCGCAAGATAGTTGGTTTGATGCTCGAGTGAACATTTACTGTATATTGTCTCATTTGACAATTATTAGTGATGCTATGTCTAGGGTTGGCATGTTAGGACGGTGGGAGCAGGGTGTTTTCAAACAATTTTTAGGTATGAAGATGGATTTGTTTAGTGGTAAGCTTTGCCACATTTTGCTATGCAGAGAGTTACATTATCCAGGTGCGTGGCCCGACGAGATGTGGTTTGGGGTCGGGAACCGTGCAGTTAGGTTTGGAAAGGAAGAGTTCCTCCTTGTGACAGGATTAAGGTTCGGACCGATGCCTCAGAGTGTTAACTCTCTACCTAAAGCTGTACCAGGCAGCGTATATCACCGATACTTTAGAGGATCCCCCACTCCCCTTAAGGATATTTTAGGTAGATTAAGTGGAGAGGAGTTTGATGAACTGGAGGATGCTATGAAGTTGGGATATGTGTATTTTCTGTCCCACATTTTACTTGGTTGGGAGTACCGTTGGTTTGTTCCTGATTGGTTGTGGGGTTTGGCTGAGGATATCACAGGGTTTGAAGCATTCCCTTAGGGAACCTACATTTACAGTGTTACCTTATATTGGCTAGGTAAAGCCCTGCACGATAGGAGAAACGGGAGGAAACAAAACAGAAATTACAGTACACAGTAGAACTTGGGTTACAATGTGTATGGATTTCCGTGGGCATTGATGGTTAGTTATCTTGTAAAAATTTTATATTTGTATTTATGTGTGTACCAATCCTAATATTTTTCATTTGCTATTGTTTCAGTATTGGGCGATGGAGGCCATCCCGGTTCTTACCTGTTTGGTTGGAAAATGGAGAAGAGGGAGAACGGGCCGTGGGTTCCCACGATTGACGAGGTGGTACTGTCGGAAGAAGCCAGCACACTTGGGGAATAAATTCAATGACGAGGTAAGCATAACTTAAGTTTTATTGTATAGTTGCATATATGCCGAACTTTACTCATTTTCACTTGCCTACAGTTGGAAGCTCTTACAACTTTATCTCCTACACAAGAGGAGAGGCGTCAGGAGTACTATAGGCAATTCGATCCCCTTACGGTTGTTGGACCTGAGCTGCACAAGGATGAGGGGTATGATCTAGAAAATGAGCCAAGTCGTCATGGTAGACGGGGTCGTGCGCCACAAGCATCCATAGATACAGAGATTCGTTTGAAGATGAATCATGACCCTTTTAGCTACCGACAGTCATTTAACGAGTTGAGGTATTAGGTTGGATGTTAAATGTTGTTATAAGATTAGGTTGGATGTTAAATGTTTAATTGTGAACAATTGGAAACATTTTTTGTTGCAAAATTGGAATGTGAATTGGAATGTTAGACAAGTATTCTTGTGTATTGACAGTGTTGGGAATTTTGAATGGAAAATGACCAAACTTGAAATCATGCTTTACAAATAAACATCAAACTTGAAATCATGGTATAAATCTCAGGTACCAAACGTGAAATGATACCAGTAGATAGGTTTTGATGTGTCGACAGTATTGAGATTTTTTACTGGAAATTGTCCAAACTTGAAATCATACTATACAAATAAAAACCAAACTTGAAATCAGGCTTTACAAATAAACACCAAACTTGAAATCATAGTATAAATCCCAGGTACCAAATGTGAAATGCTACAGTAGACAGGTACTGATGTGTTGACTGTTGGGGTTTTTTACTGGAAATTGCCCAAACTTGAAATCATGCTTTACAAGTACACATCAAACTTGAAATCAAGGTATAAATCTCATGAACCAAACTTGAAATCATACTGTAACTAGCAAGGAGACTACATTTTTACGTCATGACATAATAATAACAAATTAAATAAACATACTAAATAGTGTTTATACATGACAAAAGTTCATACTCAACAAAAAGTTCTGAATTCACTTATGTTAGTAATACAACATAGACATAACTAGAAATTACAAATGAGTAGTATCGCCATCAGTGGGAGTATTCGTCGTAGGCAGGGAGTGATCAACTAACGGGTATGTCTTGCGATTATAGCCAAGTACATGACATACACTACAGGCACGTTGTCTACGTGTTGTGGGTATCAGTTGTATGGGCTGCTCAACACTTATGGATGTGTTTAACTGTCCATTATTTGGTCGTTGTCTTGGGTTGGAGCATCCCATCCTATTATGACCTTGTTCGCCACAATTAGAACACTTTTTCTGTCGATGAACCTCTCCGACAGAAGGTATTCTTCTTTCTTTTGGTCTACCAGCTTGCCTCTTACTATTAGGTGGAAGGACAATCACAGAGCTCACTTCATCGGGTACTTCCTAGAAATATGGATGAGGTACTGGATTTATTAATGGGGTGTAAGCTGTCTGCATCCAGGAAGTGTTGTAGTACTCGTGAAAAAGGGAGTTGAAATTGGTCTTTGTGAACCTATTTAAATAAAAAAATGAAACATTGTCAAAAAAAGCAATGATAAACAAATATGATTTATAGAAATGAACAATGTACCTGGGAACAGCTATGGCGTGGTCACATGGCAGTTGATCTAAGTCCCAATTACAACAAGTGCATGTACGATGTTCGATGTCGACCAACCCATCATGTTTACCATCCTTAACTAAATATCTTGTCAACTCAATTGGATATACATTGTAAGTCAATGACCATTTGTTCCTGTCATTGCAATGACCAACTGCCGCATTCCCTAAGTATGTAGGGTTCTTCCCTGCTTGCTCACGTCTATCATTAAACCATCTCTACAACATATCTCTCAAGAACTCCATCGCTGCAGTAATAGGCAACCTTAGAGCCTTTTGAATACAATTGTTCAACACCTCTGCAATGTTCGTTGTCATCATTTAATACCTTCTCCCAGGACACTGGGAACGTGACCATCGCTCAGGCCCAATGGACATCAAAGTGTCATATGTTCCCTGGTGAATTTTCTTGATTTCATCCATTTCTAAGTTGAACTGTCTGGAGGTGGAACAATATGCTGCCTTATAATAAACATCAAGCACTTCTTTCCGTCCCTTCAATCTGGGCTTCAAATTCTGTTTCAAATGGGAGAAACAAATACAATGAGGAACATTAGGGTAAACAATACTCAGTGCTTTATCAATGATATCATGGCGATCGGAAATGAATAACATCCCCCCAACCTCTCCAATTTCCTCTCGTAGTCGTTCCAAGAACCATGTCCAAGAGTTTTCAGTCTCACCATCACCTACACCAAAAGCTATAGGGTATGCATGCTCATCTCCGTCTTTGCATGATGCTACATATATAACCCCCTTAAATGCCCCTTTCAAATGAGTGGCATCAATGGCAATGACTGGACGTATAACTGTCTGAAACCCCTTAATGCACTGACCAAGTGCAAAGAAAGCGTATAAGAAATTGTTGTTCAAATCCATGTGAATTGCCACCAGGGTCCCATGATTGGTTACTTTTAACAAATGAAAGTAAGTAGGCAACAACTGATATGAATCCTCAGGTTTCCCGTACAAATGAAAGTAAGCATGCTTCTTTGTCCGCCATGCTTTGGTGTACAAAAGTTGCACACCGTACTGCTCGCGCATTTCTGCAAGTATATCAATTGGTCTAATGGTGCGCCCATTTGTGTTGAATTTTGGGGCAAACATCTCTCCAACAACAATGGAACTCACTTTCCGAAAGTGTGACTCATATGTGTCCAAAGTACATGTGTGGACATGTGCAAATTTCTTGACAACCCAATATGTGCAACCATCCCTACATGTGACTCTTAGTGCAAAATCACATTTAATGTCATTACAACCAGCCTCAAATCGGTTCTTTGTCGACCGTCTGATTCTTGGATTAAACTTCTCATTTAAAGCATAATTACCAAACTCATTCTTCAACTTCTGCTTAGTATCGAAAATCTGCCCTTTGTAAAAAAAGCCCACCTTTGATGTGGAACCTTCGGTTCTGTTAGAGCTAATGGAATATTTGTCTGCTAACGGAAGAACCCAATGAGATGGTATAGCATCAAATGTCTGTCTAGATGTACCACAATGCCACTGATTCTGTCCCTCAGTGTTTGTGTACTGATTTCGGCCTTCAGTGTTTCTGTCTGTAACATCCTGCCCATCTAGATCACTATCACTATTTGTGTCTACAACATGATCTTTGGGGCTGCTCAAAACTTCTCGCTTTTGATGAATCTCATCGCCATCTGACGCATATGAATCGTTGCCATCTACTCTCTCTTGTTCATCAGCTTCACATGTTTCTGGAAACCCATATTCACCATCCCATATAGGAACCTCTCTTCTACGTGGTAACTGTTGGGTACTAGGAACCGACTCTCTAACGGTTGCAAATGGAGGCAGATTTGGTGCACCATGCACTATACTAGGAATCTGTGATATCCGGGAATGTATTGCCGGCTGATCCCTAACATCTCTAACCACTTTGTCCACCAAATCAAAATATACCTCTGGGACAACCGTTTGATCAAGTAAAAGAAACCTCACATCACTGTCACGTTGTAATCGGTACTTTCTTCGACCACTCTCTGTCTTAACCAAGATGCTTATGATTACATCATACAACGTTCTATCAAATTCTGTGAAATCATATATCAAGTTCTGTAACTCCAAAAAATTTAAATGAATCGAGACCACCTCAACAAATGTATCCCCACCCACATATCATAAATCATCCCACTGCCCACCATAGTTGATTAACACCCTATAATCCATTCACCTGAAAAAAAAACCAAATTCGCAATAAAATGTCAAATTTTAAGTTTTTCAATACATTTCACGTTTATGGGGTCTCAACTTCTAATCGTGCTTTATATCTCTGTAAACATCTCTACATTTCAAGTGTTACCAACATTTCAAATTTTTTTAGAAGATTTCAAGTCCTGTTTTGAGTTTTTATAGCACATTTCACGTTTATGAACAACTGAAACTTGAAATGTTCTGGAAAAATAACATGTACATTATATTCTTTAAATTCTTCCCAAAACCACACAATAGTACTGAAATAACGTTAAAAGATGTTATAATAACTGTTTGGAACTCAAACTAATAAAAATGAAAAATGAATACACATCTGCTATAAACATTTCAAGTTTGATGATGTATAAATTTGAAATCATGCTTTAAATCTCTGTAAACTTCGCTAGATTTCAAGTTTTATCCACATTTCAAATTTTTATATTATATTTCAAGTTCTGTATTGAGTTGTTATAGGACATTTCAAGTTTACGAACATTTTAAACTTGAAATGTTCTGGAAAAAAACGTGAATCTTACATTCATCAATTTCTTCAAAAAAAAAAACACATAACAATACTGCAACCACATTAAAATCATGTTATATTATTTGTTCTGAAGTCAAACTAACATAAATGGATGACATTTACACACCTTCAACCGAATTAGACCAAATCTATTCTTCTTGTTCAAAACCTCTCAACCTAACAATGGTATTCTTCAAATCTTCAATCACTGGTGTGCTTCAAATGTTCAATAAACTTGGAACTCCACTGCCTTCAATTAGCATAAGAAGAAGAGAGTCATTTCGGTTTGAGAGTGAAGAGAGAAGATGAGAGTCACGGTGAAACAGTGGAGTAGAAAGAGAAAAAAATAATTAAATATTAAGGGGTATTCTAGTAATTTAAGGATACACACTGAAATTATTTATGAAAACTTGCTATTGACATATAAATTTTTGTATGTGGTTAAAAACGAAATTTTGATGCTATATGTGGTCGTTTTTAACAATTTCCACTAAAATAAATCACTAACGGTGTTTTAGTCATTCAAACAAAATATTTAGTCCACTATTATAGTTGACGAGAGTCAGCAGGGTGTGTATGTGCAAATGTGAAATATGAGTAAAAATTACAGAGTTGACGAAAGTGAGTAGGGTATGTATGGGCAATTATGAGATAAATTGAAGTGTACAATCAGGGATTTGTATCCTAAGCATTACCTGAGCTTTTAATAATCTAAAGACGTATGGCACTCGATTGTCTAAATAATCTATTTTTTTTTCCTTTTTACTTACTTCAACAACATCATTTTTTTTAAATACAATTCAACGTCATTTCAACACAATTTCATTCTAAATATTTCAAAGGGGACCTTGCAAATATAGTCTTTCCCAACAATCTTTTTTAGAAAATAGCCCATTGGAAAAAAAAAAGTACATATCTAGCCTTTCCTGATATTTAGTTTCCAGGAAATAGCTTTTCTAAGACAATAATGTCCTCCACAATAAAATCATATAAAATTACTAAATTACCCTACTACATTGTGTAAGGACAAAATTGCCCTTCTCTTCTTCTCCTTCAGTTGACTAAAGAAAACCACAACTTTCAGACATTGGGTCATCTTCTCCATCATTCCCCTGTGGACCGGAATCCACTTCATCGAAGTTAGTTCACTCATTCTTCCCATAACAAATCTCATTGTCCTCACTGTCTTCCGGAATACACTATTGTTCAAATCCCATCATCCTCTCCGTTGAAATCTTACTACTGACCGTAATCTCGACGGTGACCGAAATCTTGACAGTGCTGCCAGCTCCTTCAATCAATTTTCATTGTCAAGTTTGAAATCGAGTATAGACAGTCAATGTAAGTTCCATAATGACACTTAAGTTTCCAATTTTTTTGAATCTCTCGGTATTTTATCGTTGTTCAAGTTTGAGACATTTTTGATATAATGAGGGATTGAGGGTTTTGGATTTGTTGCTCATGAATTGGAGTTTGTGTATGTAGTATTGTTGGGTTTAGTTAAGGTGTTTGATGAAATGCCACAACAAGCTTTTAAGAGGTGTATGTAATATTGTTGGGTGCAAACACGTCGTCTTCAGTATCACATAAATAATAGGAAATGCACTATGGTAAATAGTGTTGTATAGTTTGTTAGAAAATTGATTTTGTTGTATGGTTTGGTGGGGAAATGGTTTATGCCTGCTGAACCAAAACAAGTTTATGATTTTGATATTGTTGTTTGGTTGATGGGATTTAGATTTTGTTTGTGTTGATCATGTATGTATATTTGCTTATGTTGATGTATATTTGCTGATGATATATGTATATTTGTTTGTGTTAATCGTTGTTGGTTGTGTTAGGGGAAGGTTGAGCCAAAACACCTATTATTGATTTCGCTATTGTTATGGAACGTTCGTTGTTGAATTTCAAAACAGAAGATGAGCTAAAAGCCCGGGAGGAAGGAGGAAATGTTGTAGGGCCGCCCTAGGCCTAGAAAGCATTTATTCGTTCGCCTAAAACAATTGTTCCTAGGCACTCACCTATTAAGGTGTTTGTTGCGTTGTGGTTGGTTGAACAAAAAAATATGTTGTGGGAGTTAGAGAACCTTGGGATTTTGCTTTTGTTATGCCCAATCGCCTATGTTAGTCATTTTGAAAACAGAAGATGGGCTAAGCCTGGGAGGATTGTTGTAGGCCTTGGAACCATTCCTAGGCTCGCAATTTCAACTTCCCAGGCTTACGAGAGTCGTCGTCAACAGCAATAGTTCTAGTCGGGGGTAGGGTCGTTGGGGGTTAGGATGTATTTTTGGCCTAGGAAGGAAATTTTGTTAGGACTTGGAACATGTCTTCTTGGCCTAGGAATATTTTGTTAGGCCTTGGAACATGTCTTCTTGGCCTATGAATTTTTCGTTTGGCCTTGGCCTAAGAGATTTCTTCCCGGCCTTATAGATTTTTTACCAACCCCGGGATTAATGATTTCATGGGGAGAAATGATTGCACGTTAGATTGGTCACTCACGTAAAAATGATTACACGCTACATACTATAGCTTGTTATCATGTGTACAATGTGGCGTGTAACATTTCCCATTAGTTTTCATTGTGTAATATTTCACAATGCACCAAAGTGACTGATTACACGATGGTAAACAATATTGATGGTTACACGATAACCATCCTCGCATGCCATACTGTAAGAATGATTGCACACTCTATTTCTGCAGCGTGTAATCATGATTACACGGTACATTATGTAGTGTGTAATCGTTCTAACATTACGACGTGTAATGGTGTAATCCTGATGTTTGTGTAACCATGATGTAAACTAGTGTGTAATTTTTCTTATAAACGGTGTGTAATTATATAGAATTATGAAGTTGGACCAGTTACGAATACTTAGCAAAAAGTACAATACAAGGACATCCATATCCAACATATCCAAGCCGGGAGTAATGTTGTAGGCCTAGGAACCTTTCCTAGGCGCAAAATGGTTTTTTTTAGGCTCAGAACTAAACTGAATTACAGTAATTGTTATACTGTTATTGACTGAATTTTTTTATTTTCAAGGAGTAAGAATACCATGTCTTGGTTGTTAGTTAAGGGTAACACATTTACCGTTCCTATTTCGTTTTCAGTACGATTAACAAAAAAAGACAACATATTTTACAATGAATTGCTAGGAATCTTATACCAGGGGACATGGGTTAGTAGCGACCAAATTGAGTAGAAGCTAACCTCGCATATCGAAACGGGAGTTGATAAAGTTACATTGTCCGTAATTAGTGAAAATGATATAGAGTTTGTGATTATTCGTAAGGGAAGAGGTTGGGCCACAATTGATGTTGAATTTGTCAATAAACCTGAATTTGGACCTCCACCAAATCCAATCTAGCCACCATGTACGGTCTCGAATGTTAAACCCCCCAATATTCCACGGTCTCCGGCAGGTACTCAAAACTATAAATCTATTAGTGGCAGCAATAATCCACTTGTATCTTAGGTTTCACCCAGATTTACGTCAACATACAATGACCTAGCGACGCCAACATCTACTACGAAGCATGCAGTATTGGGTGACAATTATAGTTCTGAAAGAATCGATACTTCCAAAAGGTCTGATAGTTTAAAAACAAGTGATACAGAAGATGAGAGTTCCAATGATGTTGATGGTGGGCAAGAGAAAACAGTTCCTGGAACAGAAGAATGAGGGGTGAGTGGAACACTCAACAGTTCTTCACCTTTCATAAACACACGATGGACAGTATCAGGGTCAGAGATTTACTCAATAAAAACCGTTCGATCAGTGGATATGTTTGACAATTCAACAAATTAAGGTCCATTATACAAAGGACAGATGTTTAAGGACAAGCCTACTTTGAAGCAAGCTATAGGGTTGTATGCTTTTGGAAAGAGGTTTGAGTATAGGGTTTCACGGTCTTCCAATACACGATTCATTGCACAATGTAGTCAGAAAAAGTTGTGAATGGGTTCTTCAGGCATGGAAGTCGAATAAGTATTGGCATGTGAAGGCGTTCGTTAATGAGCACACATGTGAAAGAAATTACAACTACAATGTTGAATTTAAACGTGTAAGCGCTGTAGTGATAGGGGATTTGTTTGCAAGTAAATATCGCGATCCTGAGCGCATTATCCATCCTAAAGATATTGTTTCTAAGATAAAGGAGCAGCATGGCATACACCTATCGTACAACTAAGTGTACAGGCCGAAGGAGTACGCTTTGAATCAGGTATTTGGTGGTCCGTGGGAATATTTTTAGAGGTTACCGTCTTATTTTTATGTTTTGGAACAAGCCAACCCTGGGACTGTGACAAAGATCAAGACCGATTCGTAAAACCGATTTAAATATAGATTCATGGCAATTGGAGCCTGTATCGATGATATCCATTTGAAGGCTAGGACCAGGGGTGTTTTGTTAGTTGCGGTGTGCAATGACGGAAACAAGATGATATACCCTTTGGCATTTGGGTTTGCAAACCCTGAATGCACTGAGTCGTGGACTTGGTTTTTGAAGAAACTCTATAAATTGATCCAATATCCTGACTGTGTGTTGTTAGTTTCGGATCAGCACAATGGTATATTCAGTGTAATGGAAGTCATATTCCTAGATGCAGCACATGGGATTTGTGCATACCACTTAGCATAAAATCTCAAAAGATTTTACAAGCAGAGGGATGATGTCATTTAGCTTTACTACGGTGCTACATATGCGTACCGTATTGAGGATTTTGACCATTTAATGGCTGAGTTAAAAGAAACCTACCGTAAGGTTTACGATGAGTTGTAGGGCACTGGGATAAAGAAGTTTTCACTTTCTCATTGTCCAAGAAAGAGGTACTTTTTTATGACCACCAACATTGTTGAAGCAATGAATTCTTGTGTAGTTGCATTCAAAAAATTACCTATTACAGCAATGGTAGAATTATCAGAGATTTGTTGCAAATGTGGTTCTATGATCGTCAGATAAATGCACGTGAAATGTCTACATAATTGACAACGTTTGCAGACGCACACATCAAAGATAGGACAAATACAGCACAACGGTGTGAGATTCACCCCATTCACTTTAATAAATTTAAGGTAGATGACAAATGAAAGGAAACAACTGTTGACCTTGACGAACGTTCTTGCTCATGTCGTGAATGGGATTTAGATGACTTGTTTTGTTCTCATGCAGAGGCGATTGCTAGGTATGCTTCCCAATCTTTTAACTCTATACATTTACCTGTTGTAGTTGATTTTTCAAACAACAATTTCTGTTTGTTGGTATGTTATGGCCTAGGTTCAAAGGTGTGTCAATCAACTCACTTGTTTCGACCATTACACAACAAGATTTCTTAAACATGCTTATGAAATGGGTGTCAACCCTATTCTGAATCCTGAATTTTTAGACATTCCTGATGCAATCCGAAACCGTATTGTATTGTCATGGGAGAAAAAAATCTATCGGGAAGACCAAATAAGTTGAGGATACCGTCTATTGGAGAGAAAAGAAAGTTATATTCTTGTTCTAAGTGTGGGAAAAAAGAACACAAGAAAAATACTTTCCCGGAACCATCATCTAGCACAAACAACCAGCCAAAAAAGCTCGATCATGTAGCATTTGTAAGAAAGAAGGACACACCAGGCTTAAGTGCCCGGACAAGCCACCTAAAGTCTATGTTGATTGACATGGACGAACAGAAAGTCGGTGGGCCTCCAACCATCTAAGTTTCTTGGCTATGACCCGGAGCTCTGAACATTGGAATCCGTTTTAGGGAACATGTAAACCTCAGGTTTATGGTATATGTATATTTGTTTGTGTTAACACTGCTGAATCAACCTCAACAGGTTTTAGGCATAAACTAATTGCTCATAGTTTTAGGCCTGATAGAATATTCTACGCCCAAAACTAATTGCTCCTAGGCCTGTAAAATCTTTCCTAGGCTCAGGTTTCTTTAGGTGCCCCATGGTCAGTATTGGGGTTGATAAGAAGGGTGTAAGCCTAGAAATTTTAAAGCGAAAGAATGTAGATTTTAAGCCTAGGAATTGTAGCTAGGCCCATGTTGGATATAATGTCGATTTAATTTTTTTATATTTTTTAGTTTTATAATTTTTTCCCCCGGGGGGTGTTATTAAAAAGCCCGTTTAGGTTTAAGATGTATTTTTGGCCTAGTAAGGAAATTTTGTTAGGCCTTGGAACGTGTCTTCTTGTCCTTGGAGATTCCTTCTCAAGCCTAGGCCTTGAGGAATCTTGATTATACATTACGTTTCTATTGCATAAACACGATTATTGGCTACATAATTTAGCGTTTAATCATGTGTACAGTATGACGTGTAATATTACTCAGTATTCCATCGTGTAATCTTTCACAATGCACAAAAGTGACTGATTACACGTTGGATGGTAACAATATTGATGGTTACACGATATGCATACCCGCACCCTATATTGTAATCTATAACGTGTAAAGATGATTACACGCTACATTATATAACTTGTAATCATAATTATAAACTAGCGTGTAATATTCCCGTAGTGTAATGTGCAATTTTTGACGGTGTGTAATCACTCATATTTTCAAGCATATAATCTTTACACTCTCAATCATTCATTAAGTATCGTGTAATCATGTTTACACGCTAGCGTGTAAAATGTTGTTATGAACCTAGACCTCGTACCACTACTTAGCACAGACTGCAATGCAAAAATATCCACACCCAACATATCCAAACAGTAATTTATTCATAAAGAAATTGCAATGGAAATATATATAATTAGCAACTAAACTCACAATCCATTTTGTACATATTAATCAGAATGTAAACTGCTGGCAAAGATATCCCTAGCCATTTGTTTTCTAAACTGAGGAATGTTATCTTGGTTGAAATTGAAGTTGACATCTTTGTTCATCATTACATACTTTATGCCCTTAACCATGAAAACACCACAACTGTTACCGTCATCCTGGCATGGGAATAAAGTGGGAGCCAATCTCACAGCCTTCATACAATTCAGCTGTTGGTCCTTTCGCTTACGTTTTTCAAAGTAACCAGACGATTTGTAAATGAGTGGGAACAAGTGCCGTAGAGGTAAAATCTTTTGTTCTCTATACGTCGTGTTCTTTGGTAGTTTATGCGCAGCTGAGTCAAAAATTGTAATAACCCAATCATGTAACAGAACAACATAAAAGACCCAATGGCTCCCTCCCACGATGCAAGGGACAATAACATGTTCCAAATAACAGCCAATATGTATAGTAGTATGTAGCATATGTAATCAAGTGTATTGGGAGTTAAGTAGCATACGTCATCAACACTATCCCATGAAATCCCCTAATCTAGTTTCTCCCAGATAGCATATGTAATCAACTCTAATGAGACTTCAAAATCTTTAGGGTAGAATGATTTTGACACCGCTTTATGGAAATCATGTTGATATTTTTTCTAAATATTGTATAGTGAATCCTACAATGAAGTTACAGAGCGTAAAAGCAGATATGACAAAACTATAACAAAACTCTAAACCGTCAAATAATACATACTTACAAAGAAAGCGTTGTCAACTACTGCTATTTTATGTGGAAATATGTGGCCTTCGATTGGGTCTCGTTTTTGCTAGCAAAGCAGATGTAAGTACCCATCCATATGCTCAGTGCCCAACCATTCTTTAGAATCTTCTAATTCTTTGAAAAAAGATTGAGAAACAGAAGCTTCCATTTTGATGTTACGACTGCATTTACAAACATGTGACTAAGATAGTCACATAGTATCACCAAACAACTCAAATTAAATACCACCAAACAAGTTGTGAAAACACTTACAACCGTAAGGCCGGATCACTTATAAAGGCGTTATATTGCAAAGCAATGTTCTGCCTCTTTTGTACTCTAAAGGGATTCATGTACGGGCTTTTTAATCACTTTGACCGAGCCCACTCCCTAGCTACTTCCATCGGGTCAAATGGTGGTAATGGCACAGGGGTATGCATGTCATGTGAGGGTATTGGTGGTTGACTTGTGAAGGGCTCTCTGACAGTGGTTGTGGGTGTTGTGATAGTGGTTAGGGCTATCTCGAAAGTGGTGGGGGATACATTGTTGGTGGTGAGGGTTGTCTCAAAAGTGGTAGAGGCTGCGACGGTGGTGGTGGGGGCTGTGATGGAGGTGGTGAGGGCTGTCTCAGAAGTTGTGGGTTTTGTGACAGTGGTAATGAGGGATGTCTTGGAGGTGGTGGGTGTTGTGACGGTGGTGGTGGGGTTTGTGATGGTGGTGGTGAGGGGTGTCTCGGAAGTGGTGGGGGTTGTGAAGGTGGTGGTGGGATCTATGACAATGGTTGTAAGGGTTGTCTCGGAAGTGGTGAGGTTTGTGACGGTGATGGTAGGGTCTGTGACAGTGATGGTGATGGGTGGTGAGGGGTGGTGAAGAGGTGGTGGGGTCTATGACGGTGGTGGTAAGGTCTGTGACAGTGGTGGGGGGCTGCATTGGTGGGGGTGGTGGCTGTTATGATAGGGACCACAAACATTTCACTCTGGAAATGAGATGCAGGATCTCTATCGCTGTAATCGGGTACTGCAGCATTCTACACCCTCGAACATGGGGCCCTCTGTCATACAGAAAACAATAAGTTAAACTCTCGGGATAATATCACTAAGTTTTTGTAAATAAAAAAAGAACTTATACATAACTCAGAAGAAAAAAGCTGTAACAAGTTGGTCCGTAAGTTTCTTAATTCTGGCTGTATCGCAGCTTCGACCTCTTCACGTATGATGATGCGCAGTTGGTCCATTAGTGCCTCTGGAATCCCAGTAGAGGTTGATACTTAACACAAATATTTTAAAATTAAATGATAATAAGGTAAATGTTTCATGTACTTTACAAATATTAAACTTAAATAAACCAGTCACCTCTGATCTTCTCGATGACTATCGACAATGACGAGGTGAATGGTGACGAAGAGGAGATGGAGAACCATGCCGAGACGGAGATGGATGACGGTCATGACCAAGAGACAGAGTCCTCTGAAAAGGCCCAGACGAGTGCACACCTTGTTGTACATCTAATTGTGGGACACTGGATTCCATCAAAGTGGGTGACATATCAGGTGTGGCATTTTCACGGTCATCCCCAGTCCCAGTACTGCGTATACTTGGTAATGCATGTGTTACGTTCAGTCCTCTTTTCATTGGTTCATCAGGACCTTTGTAGATGTTTCGTTTCCTCTTTTGGAGATTTTTTGACGATGGCTCGACTTTGTCCTCTTTGTTTGTAAAATCCTTCAACGGTACAAACTGAGGACCTTCAGACATGTCCTCATCAATGCCTGACCAGTAGTCCTCTTTTTCCTTCAGTCGACTAGGACAAATCGTAGGAAATTCAGTGAGTTGAAAAATTTAAAGGCATGTCAAACTAAAAAATTAAGCCAATTAAGATAACAAACCAAATTAGTTTTTACCTTTCCTTTAGCCTCTTTCTTCAACCATGACTCACTCATATTTAATCCCCGTTTGATAAATTCCCATTTTTTAAAACGGGGGCGTCCATGAGAAGCAAATTTGTTACCTAATTTCTTCTGCATCGATCGGATAGCCTCTATTGCCCAAAACTACCTTAAAATAAATAGAAACAGTAAAATAGTTTTATTAATATAACAATAAAAGGAACACATCATAACTATAACAATATGTTCACAAAATTTTCACATTACCTGAACTCCCCAAATAAAACCATAAATGTTGTACCTCCTCGCACGACCCATTGGCTTCGGTACCTTTAACTCGATGCGGAGGTAGTGCAATGTCATCTTGAACACGTAATGCCCCCATGGGAAGGTATTGAAAGCACGTATGTCCTCAACCAATGACATTAGCCAATACGTGACTTGTTTCTGATAATCCTGACCAAATAGGATGTTGTTCGCAAACAATACATGTGCCATCTTCAAACCATCACATTTATGGGCAAAGCTACCCCTTAAGAATCTGTTCAACAGCTAATCCAGTAATAAGTATCTGTCCCTACCAAAATATCTCATGTGGATGCCATCCTTCACCGGGACGTAATCTTTCAAAAGAATATCCGGTAATTCATCAATTCAACCCAGTACACAAACAAAACTCTGTCTTTCCTAGTCTAACCTATCTTTCCCAAAGAAAAACACATCTCGTCGTCACATGCACTCGGGAACCGAATTTGGCGGAGTAATAGGTTATGTATGTACTGCACTTGAAATAAACCCCTCATGTAATGTGGCATATCCAAGTAATGCCAGAAACAACTTTTCTTGAATTCTTCCAACTGACCGCAGCTACCCAACACCTCTTTAATGTCATGGATCAATTTAGGTTTGCAATGCACTGTAATCGTTATGTCATACGCCCACGTATTCTTCGGGTTTAACAAATACTGATCTAGGTCTTCATTCTCTAAAGTCTCTTCAATCACTCCTACATTCTCAGGGTCTGTTACGTTCCTAGTATCTATTACATTCCCCATCTCTACCCGATCATCTTGCTCTACCATATGAATTCTTTGGTTCTTTCTTTGGTTTTTTTCTCAATTTTCTGGACGTTATCATTCTCTAGTTACAACCTGGAATAAATTCCATGACGGTTAGGTGACATAATGACAAAGGAACAATAAAATGGAGTGTAACAATCCTTTACACGCTCATTTGTAGACACGTTTACACGCTAAAAATTAAGACCACTTAGCGTGTAACGATTCTATATAAAGTTCACTAAAATGACCCCTAAAATCTTTACACCCTGTACATTACATCTTTACATGATACCATATAAAAGTGTTTACACGGCTCAATGTAAACCCATTTAGCATGTAACAAATCTTGGCAAGTCTAATAAAATCTGTACACGCTGGACATAACAACATCGTTACACGCTAACTTAGAAAAGGGTTTGCACGCTATAATGTGACCCATTTAACGTTTAATGAATATGGGCAAGTCTAATAAAATCTTTACACACCGGACATAACAACATCGTTACACACTAACTTAGAAAAAGGTTTACATGCTATAATGTGACCCCATTTAGCGTGTAACGATTCTAGATCGAGTTCACGAAAGTCATATCAAAAATCTTTACACGCTAACTTATAAAAGGGTTTACACGTTACAAGGTAAACCCATTTAGCGTGTAGTGATTCTGAGTCAAGTTTACATAAATAGTTCCTAAAATATTTACACACTCATTAGTAAACTCATTTTGGCGTGAAATAAATCCCAGATTCTCTACACATAAATCAATAAACGACGTTACACGCTCATTTGTACAAATCTTTACACGCTAGATTGTAAAGTGATTGTAACGTGTAACCCTTCTGGGCATTTTTACAAGTAGTCAAACCCCACTCTCTTGGAGACTTCTACTATGTTTACACAGTCGTTTGTAGAGATAACTATTTTGGGTAATTTAAACCTTAAACACAAAATTAAATCATTCTTTTATAACACAGACATTGTTCACAAAATTAAAGGCACATACCGACATCTTCTTTCTCTTTCAACAACGATACTCTTTGTTGGTAAACAGTTCGTCGATGATGAACAAATCTTGTTTCTGCTCTTAAGAAAATCTTCTCACTTGCACTCTGTGAGTCAATTCTTTCTCTAAAAACCGGTTACGTTTCCTAAGTTTACATGCCAAAATGTTTTTAATTTCACTTAATTTGTTGTATATATTTATATTTTAAGCATTATTTTTACTTTTCAAATTTCAAACGAACACCGTGCCTGAGTACCACATCAGAAATGTAAAAGGGCATACTTGTCCAAAAACCAAAATGAATTTGACTTTACCCTATACTGACTCACAGTAGATGCATACATACATACATACATATATATATATATATATATATAATGAAGTAAAATAGTGAAAAATTATGTTAAGACACAATGGTTCATTTAGGATGTTCATTTCAAATGTAAAGGTTACAATGGTTCATTGGGAGTTATGGGTCATCCTCTACTTCCACTATAAAACCATATATACGTTACTTAGTAGTCACAAAAGTCTTGAGTCGAGTCATTTGTTTCATCACTTTATTCTAACAAGTGGAGATGGAAGCAAATGATCACATGAGCAGTCATATGAGAAATGCCATTTTTGAAATGATGCATGAAAGGGTTACAATCGCAGAGGAGACCATCATCAAGGGGAGTGAAAATGTAAAATGGCTACGTGATGATTATACTGTTTTGATGGGGAGATTTTGAAATCTGGAAGCTGAAATCATCAACTTAAATGTTGAGATTGAGCCTCGGACAACGAACTCAGTGGACTCTACCAACTTGTTGAAAAGATACAGAAGAAGTTGATGGAATTCAACATTCCAACATCACCCTGAACAAAAACACACCCAAAATGGCAACTACACAAGAACACATTTCAATCTAACGTTTTGTTTTTTTTTTTCACATGCTTGTACCGTCTAACAGGTTAATGAAATTTATTGGTTTTGTTTTTGTTTACACATACATATGCCAATTTTCATGTTGTCATTATATTCCTTCAATAATCATACCAGAACAAGTAAATATATTACTTTATTAATGTACGGAACCTTCTGAAGGATGTTATCAACCAGAATATTGCAACATGAAATATTCTGAGCAACTCTATGTTTCTAATCCCTACCGTTGAATTCTGTTAGGGTTTCGTTAGATCATTAAGGGTATAATGGTAAAAGCATGGTTTAAAATAATAATTGGAAACTAATATTAAAAAATCACAATAAAAAAGGCCAAAAAAAAATTCAACCATTCATATTCATTATCGTCATCATCATCTCATCATCATCTACACCATCATCACAACTTTTGATTCAAAGAACAAAAAAGGCCAAATAAATTTTATTATTTTTTAGCTTCATATTCATCATCATCATCAACGACACTAAACCTAGAACTTCCACCATCATCACTGCCATACCATCACCAGATTCAACATTTTTTTTCTATACCCACAAACGTACCAAAAAATCAGATCCCATACACCACCACCCAACCACCAAACACCACCACCCACAAATTAAGAACCCAGAAACCCAAACCCAAACCCAATCGAACACAGAAGTCTCCATCATCTCCACCAGAAAATAATGGTTTATTGAATCTGGGTTGTGTTGAATCTGGTGGTGGTGGATGGTTTCTTGAATCTGGGTGTAATTGAATATAGGTTGGGGTTTGGTAGAATGAAGATGAAATATCTGGGTTTGTAAAGTTAGCAGATCTTGGTTTGTAAATCCATTTATTAATTTTTTTATATTGTAATTTTTTTGTTCTTTTAAGTTTTTTTTTTCATTTGGTAGGGATCTAGATTAGATCTCTACTACCCATCTCATGAGATGGACAGTGGAGATTCAATCTGTATCTCCACTTTTTGTTTCTTGATATATTTTTTTCTTTGTACAATTTAAACAAACTAAGATGGAAATCATAAAAAAAGCACGGTAATTTTGCCAGATTGTAATGGAAATCGTAATAGAAGGATCAAAGGAGACAATACTAGAACTAGAGGGACCGGTTTGTGTTATAGGTCAAACTAGAGGGACTGAAATGGATTTCACCCGAAGATGATATGTTTGCGTGTTTGACCAAGGAAGAAGATGAAGGATTTGTGGTAGTGGGATCCACCCTATAAACCATTTGTACTTCACTGCCAACTAACCACATGGCGAGTAAACATGTGGGATTAAGCGTGACACGTGTACATGAGCCTAGGAAAGATTATACAGACCTAGGAACAAATTATGTTGGGTCTAGGAACTGTTCCCGAGCCTAACAGTTTTCCACCAATTACGAAAATGTGGGGGCCATACACTATTCTTAACGATCAGCACTGTCCAACGATGAAGTGGAATCAATGGATATCTATACGTAAATTTTCAATATCATCTAACGGCGGAAAAATTACCTCCCTACCCAGTACACTAGATATAGTAAAAACCTTTTCAACTTTGAGCCCCTAAATGCCTAAGAGTTGTTAGAAAACTTGTCAATGGTACTCGTTGAGATTTAATCGATCTCCCGTATTCGATTTACACATCCAAACTCGATTCAGGTGGGTGCACACTGCTTTTTAATAACACCTCGGCAACCGGAAAAAATTAAAAATCTTGAAAAAATTAAAAATCTTCAAAAAAATAAATAATTAAATTGATATTATATCCAACATGGGCCTAGGAACATATCTTAGGCTTAAAATCTAGATTATTAGGCTTTAAACTTCCTAGGTTTAATCCATTGTTATCAACCCCAATACTTACCACGTGGCGAGTAAACATGTGGGATCATGCGTGACACATGTACATGAGCCTAAGAAATATTATACAGACCTAGAAATAAATTATTTTTGGCCCAGAAATTGTTTTCGGGCATTATAGTTTATAACCGCTCGATGGGAATGTGGGGGCCAAGCACTATTCAAAACGATCGGCACCATCCAACAATGAAGGGGAATCAATGGAATTATATAAGTTAATTTTCAAGTTCATCTGACGGTTGAACAAGTATGTCTCTACCCGCTACATTAGATATAATAACTATGATTACATGCCAGTTTATAAAAATGATTACACACTCCGAATGATTACACGTCGTATGAGTGATTATATGGGTAAAGATTACACGCTTGAAAATATGAGTGATAAAACGCCTGTTTATAATCATTATTACACGCTACTTAATGTAACGTGTAATTAGTTTAATTATTGCACAGTCAAAGATTAGACATTACATTATGGGAAAAATTACACACCAGTTTATAATCACGACTACACGCTATATAATGCAGCGTGTAATCATCTTTACACGCTACAGAAATGTAACGTTTAACGTTTAACAGATTTTACATTTTCACTGTGAAAGCTTACACGATGCCATACAGGTCAAGATTACACGGCTGATGTAAGGTGCTTGATGTAAGGTGATTGGATATGTTGGGTGTGGATGTGTTTGAAACCTGAATTTGTGCTAAGTATTCATAACAGGTCCAACTTCATAATTCTATATAATCACAAGACAGTTAAGCATGATTACATGACAGTTTACATCATGGTTACACGCTCAGCAGGATTACACGATTAAACAATGACACTCATTACACGCCGTAATGTAAACATGATTACACGCTACAATATTTACCGTGTAATCATGATTACAAACTACAGAAATGGAGAATGCAATCATTTTTACAATATCGCGTGTGAGGATGCTTAGTGTGTAACCATCAATATTGTTTATCATACAACATGTAATCAGCCACTTTGGAGCATTGTGAAGTATTACACGATGCAATAATGGGAAATTTTACACACCACGTTGTACACATGATAACATGCTACATTATGTAGCATGTAATAATGTTTGCATGCTACAGTAATGTAAAGTGTAAACATGCTTATAATGTGGCGTGTAATGATTCCAAGCATGAAATCATTAATATTTGGAAGAAATCTCCAAGGCCTACTACAATTTTTCTAGGCTAAAAATACATCATAAACATTCCATGCAAAACATTCTTAGCATAAAAAGGGAATGGGAATACATAATGATACATACTAATATATATACACATTCAACCTAAATACATCATCATATAAACATTCCCTGTAAAACATTCTCAGCTTATACAAGTCTAGTATATGGGGAATTACAGAGTTGACCATTGCTGAAAATATCAATTGCAATGGTCTTACGAATGTTTTTTATTTTATTTTATCCAAATATTGATTTCCATGGAGTTGGTACTCCAACCATTATTTATTCAGCATACTTCATTAAAAATACACCATAACTGCTCCTGTAGTATGATAAGAAATGTATTACATAACTTTCTTTAGGAAAGTAAATAACAAGTAACTAAATATATCAAGCATACCCATCATCTTGTTATGGAATGATATCAGAGTGTATGCTTTCAGCCTTGAATGTGGTTGCATGAGGTTCCATTTTCATTTCTTGGTAATAACCAGCATGCTTCAACATTTATGGCAACAAGTAAAGCAGGCCACGAATGTCCTTCAGCCGTGGACTAGGTCCTCTCATCCGTTCGTTCAATGAGTCAAAGAGAAGAACTTTTCCTACCCTCAGAAGTACATGACACAACACCCAATGGCCGGGAACATGGCACGAAATGAGCACTTGTATATACAATAGATAAATATCATTGAAGGAAATAGATAATGACAGTGCAAAGTCATTACAAACAACTTACTAAATCTATTTGCCACAAAGGTTGAGGGTATATCAGTTCATGCCCTGTTACATATCTAAGGATGCCTGCACTTGGTTGGTAATCCAGAAGGATGAACTCTAGGTAGTCTTTCTAGAAATCGATCTTGTTGTTGACCCTTTTTTTTCTATCTCTTTTCTGTTGAGGAGAATGAGGAGAGCTAGCATTTTTCGGCTGACTTCTTTCCTCCTCATCCTTCTTAAATTGTGCTATTTTCCTCAAGCTGTCCAGCATTTTCATTTATGTTGCCCACTTCATGTTGATGCTTGTCTGTTATAAAAAAACAAAATCATATAACATAATTCCTAGACTTATGGCAACCAGTCCTAGGCTTATATCAATCAATCAAAGGCATAAATACACATGCATTATAACATTGTTTCAGATACATGCATAATCAAATTTCCATTTACGATATCATATAACTAGAGTAATACTTACGAAGAAAAACTTGTTGACCAATCCAATATGTTGCACGTAACCAACCTCAAGGCTCAAACGCCTCCTCCACGGAATATCAAAGTAAATTTGAATGTGCTGTGTAAATAAAGTGATGTGTGTTAAGAAATAAGTTACATAAAGCCTTGATTAGCAGGGAGAAATAGACAGTTAATTATGTTACCATATCTGAGATCCTCTTTTCAACGTTGACCAAGTCTTGAAAATGTTAACGCGTCATGCGTAGGAATTGACCCGTATAAAAACTAATAAAAATGAATACATTTCATTAAGATAAATAAACTAAATTGAATACATTGAAAATCATGGCAATAAAACAGCCTACGAGGATGGAATATTACCTTACTTGGTCATCGTTCTTGAGGGAAGATATGAACTCAACTAACACTACATTTTCCTCATTTGATTTTGTCTTCTTTGACTTATTCGCCATTGGATTTGTGTAGGGGCTTTCAAGTCACCTTGACCGCTTTCGACCCCTCTGTTTGTCAACATCTCTGTATTCAATATTGGGGGCGCCTCAGTAAGTGCTATCACACTATTGAGCAAGCTTTGGCCAATGAAATACATGGACGGGGAAGGATATTGTTCTTCACCAATGACAGATTTTCTCTCCAGTCCTACATACAAATAAATATGTACTAAGGTACAAACCATTGATAAGAAAAATATGCATCACAATAACACTATTACTGTTTTGTTTCCAGGTCTAAGAGAATTGTTCTCAGGCCTACCAAAATGATCCCAAGCATAAGGGAATTGTTCCTAGGCCTACCAAATTGATCCCAGACCGACCAAATTGCTTCTAGGCCTACCATATTTGGGTATGATAGGTGTGGATGTGTTTGTAACCTGAATTTGTGCAAAGTATTCGTAACAGGTCTAACTTCATAATTCTATATAATTACACGGTAGTTGATAAACATGATTACATGCCAGTTTACATCATGGTTACACGCTCAGTAGGATTACATGATTAAACAATGGAACTCATTACACGACATATTGTAAGAATGATTGCATGCTACAATATGTATCATGTAATCATGATTACACGCTACATAAATGGCATGCGAGGATGGTTAGCGTGTAATCATCAATATTGTTACCATACAACTTGTCATAAGTCACTTCGGTGCAATATGAAAGATTACACAATGCAATAATGAGAAATATTACACGCCATACTGAACACATGATTACACGCTCTATTATGTAGCATGTAATCATGATTACACGCTCCAGAAATGTAACGTGTAAACATGCTTACAATGTCGCGTGTAATGATTCCAAGTGTTGAATCATTGGGAAGAAATCTACAAGGACTACTACAATTTTCCTAAAAATACATCATAAAAATTCCATGCAAAAAAACATTATAAGCCTATACAAGTCTACTCTAAGGGAATTGTTTTACACGATTAAACAATGATACTCATTACATGCCATATTGTAAGAATGATTGCGCGCTACAATATGTACCGTTTAATCATGATTACACGCTACAGAAATGTAGCGTGCAATCATTCTTACAATATGACGTTCGAGGATGCTTAGCGTGTAACCATCAATATTGTTACCGTACAACGTGTAATCAGTCACTTTGGTGCATTGTGAAAGATTACACGATGTAATAATGGGAAATATTACACGTCATACTGAACAAATGATTACACGCTCTATTATTTAGCACGTAATCATGATTATACCTACAAAAATGTAACCTGTAAACATACTTACAATGTCGCGTGTAATGATTCCAAACGTGAAATCATTAGGAAGAAATCTACAAGGAGTACTACAATTTTCCTATGCCAAAAATACATCATAAACCCATTCCATGCAAAACACATTCTCAGCATAAATACATCATCATATAAACATTCCCCCTATAAAAAAACATTCTCCTTAGCCTATACAAGTCTACTCCAAGGGAATTGTTCCCAGACCTACCAAATTGATCCTAGGCTGACCAAATTGCATCCAGACCTCTCATATTCTTTCCAGGCATAACACATTGTTCCCAAGTAGAACAGATTTGTTCTAACTATATAGAAGGACATGACCCCCCCCCCCCCCCCCCCTTATAGATATACATGACAAAAGTATTATTTATAGAATGTACCTCGTCCATCCGATCGCCCTTGATTGCAGTAGACCCAACATCCTTAACACTCTTAACACCAGCCTCATCTTCCTCATCACCAACAATCTCATCCTCACCAATAACCTCATCTTCATCGACATCCTCCTTACCAATAATATCATCTTTCTCATCATCAACCACCTTAGCAATACCCTTACCACCTTTCTCACCAACACCCATATCACTAACAAACTCATCATCTTGATGACCACCCTTCTACACATCATCATCATCAATAAGTAAGTGAAAAACTATTATAATACAAAAGTATTAATAAAATAATTTTCGACAACTTTATATGTAACCTTCATGTCATTTCAAATTTTTGTAAATTCTTATATACAGAAGGCAATGATACGTTTCTCGGATTCAATCATAGCAGCATATAGTTTTGGGATTGTGGATGGCACCTAAATTATGCAATAATTAATTAATATTACAATGCATACAAGAATAACATACTACAAATGTCTGAAACTAAAGTGTTGATGCAACCATAACTTGGATTTTCCATAGGAGAAAAACACTTCTTAGAAGGGGGGGATATTCCCTAGAAAATGTACTTCTATCTCTCCCCACAGAGCATCCTATCTCATTCAGACCAAGAGTGTCAATCCCATCACTGTCATTGCCGGTTTGATATTCATCAACTATATCCTCATATCTAAGCCATGTTCCTCTTCACTTGTATGTAGACCAAGAGCCAATTTCTCCCTCTTCTGTTCTGTTAATGGATCACAAATGTATTTGAGGTTCAACGATTTGAAGTAATCTGTTCCCTTTTCATAGGTTTTAACTTCCCAAGGGAATAAACCCATCTGCATATCAGGAACAACTCTTGTTACAGATTTTCTAAAAATAATTTAGTATAAAGAAAGAGTCATTCCAGACATACCGATTGTTAGGTTTTAGATTATGTTGGCATTAGTTCCATATCAGAATGATGTTTACTTGTAATGATTTAGTTGCTTAGGTTCATGATGATTCAAGCTTCAAAGAAGGAATAACAACTAGTCAAAGCAAGTACAAAGTCTTCAAAGAGAAAAGATGCTATATGGTTCTACGAAGGTATATTAAGACCTTTTCTTTCTCTTACAAGGCTTAGGCACACACACCCAAATCATATATATGTCCCTGCATTGTTGTACCCCATTTATAACACATTCACACACTTGAAGATAAATGCTCATTCATTGGTATGAAAATAACATGTTTTGGAAAATGCATGATTGGAGACTATCTATGTGTAGTTTGCATTCTTGTGTTAAATGTGTTTGTATGTGTATATGTGTTGGGATTATGCTCGATAAAAAGAGTGTAATAATGTATTTGACAATCTTTTCATATTAATAAAGTGATTTCTAGTTTAACAAACCTTATAGCATTTATAGTTTAATTATTGTAATCGACAAAAGTAAATAATCATAAGGTCAAAAGACTATGAGAAAAGAAGAATCATTCATACATCTATATATGTATGAGGTAGACAAAATCTTTAGTTAGTCTTGAATAATATTCACAACTTAAGATAAAGGTTAGGTGCCTTTATCTTGTTAAAGTTGTAGTTTCTTTTGCTAACATTTGAGTGGGATCAAATGTGTTATGATGAGCCTAAAATCATCAAAGTGTGGTGTCTTTGGGCAAAAGAATCTAGTGCACTGGGTGCATTGAATAGGATCACAGTGAAATACATTATCTAGAACCGTCAATGGATAAAAGTTTTCACTTGAAGACAATCAGAGAGTCTATCTCAATCCCGAGATAAATGACGGATTTATGGTTGCAAGTGTTATCATTTGAGCTATCAATGAGTACGATTATATAGCATAGTCTATCCTCGATAGTTTGGTGGTATTCATTTGTTAATCGATAGAGGACTTCATTTATAGATATGGTCATCGTGGCTCCATTTATTAAATGAGAGTCGAATATCATCATATGGATATTTTAAGGTATTGGATATTAAATCTTAATGTTGAGTTTTCAATAGCGTCTATTGAAACATGACTTCTGGACAAGTCAAAATATCCAAGTTCAAAATGTGGTCATATGAGTAAATATGATAACTTGGAGAGCTATAGACGGTCTATGAGCTCTTGACAATTACTGATATTCTTCACGAGGGTACACTTTCTCCATTAAGATTGTCTAGGGTATGAATGAGGAATATTAACTTATTCTATCTTTATTTAAGAGTTCAATTTTAGTTCTTTAGTAGAATCAACTAAAATTAATAGATCTGACCTAAGTGAATCATTTGTTGACTGTGATTGGGTTGTGTCTATTGGAGCTTAAATTTAGATAGCCTGCCAAGATCCCCAATCCACACGAACTTGCATGGATCACTTGATATATTCTACTGGACCAATTTACGGGTCCATCTAGAATTGTACTAAGGCATGTAAACTTGTTTCTTTTTGTAAGAATAGGTCTAGTTCACATGTGGACTTTTTATTAAGGTCCAATGGATTTAATAAAATAAGAAAAATAATATATTGGCCAATGTGTATGTGTTGGGCAGCAAGGCTATATTAAATAGCTTAATATATTGTTTTTTATTTTATTATTTAATTAATTGGAAATTAATTAATTTGGTAATTAATAAATTATTTTATTAAAAGTCAAAATCTTTTTTCTAGTAGGAGATGGTCTCCTAAAATTATACTATTGTCGGTAGTATAATTAATATTAAAGACTATATTTGATAAGTAGATAAATAAAAGGAATTATTTATCTAATCAAATTAGGAGGTCTTTAATATGGTTACAAATACACTATTGAGTTGGATTATGAGTCTTGGTGAAGGGAAGAATTCTTTTTGGAAAAAGATTATTGGTCACCAAGTAAATCTACCCAATGATAGAATTCTTCTTTGAAAATGACTCTTAACCACCAAGTAAATCCACCTAAGGAAAGGATTCTTAAAAACCAAGTAAATCCTTCTTACGAAAGGATTTGAAATCCTAATAAATTTCCAAGAAGGATTTCGGCCTGCCCTATATATATATATATATATATATATATATAATTTCGGCTAGCCATGTAGTTGGACTAAGATAAGAATTCGGCCAGCCGTAATTATATATAGAAGGAGAATTCGGCTACCAAAGAATTTTGAGCGAGAAAAATCTGTTTTTACTCTAGACAAAATTTGGTCAACTCTAAGAAATAGTGTGATATTCGGCAAAGAAGAAAAGGAAGAAAGAACATTTAGTTTTCGATAGTACACTAGTAGCCTTTACATTAAAAGGTTTTGTGTACAACATCAAAACAAAGTTCACACGAGTTTCAATCAAATTGATTGATAATTCACAAGTGATCTAACATTTTTTGTTTTCTTCTTGGAGGATAATTGTAACTAACAAAGAAAAAGATTTTGTTTGTTTCCATCCTCAAGTATACAATTTAAAGAAAGGGAGTCCACACTCCTAGGTGATTCACGTTCGTGATTGGATTGGAAGATCTTGCGGATTTAATTCGGCGCTAGTTCAATCGTCACGAGAAAAAGGTACGACTCTTTTTATATACATCAATTAATCTAGGGTTAAGGTTTTTGTTATTAAATGGGAAAATTTTTATTTATACCGAAATCCTAATTTCTAATTTTTCACGCTTCAGCTGCACGTATTTTCTCTACAATTTGTATCAGAGCCTGGTTGTACCCTTGATTAATTGATGTATGTGTTCGTGAATCTTTTTCTTTTTGTTGTATATATGCATGTTTTATAAAGAGATGGCACTCCAGGTATTCACATATATATTTACATTGGAACGTATGGATATATATATGTTTTATACGTGGTTTGTTATTGCTCAATTTTGGTCCTAAAATTTCAATGTTTTTTTGTTTTGGGATTATAACAAGAAAGGTGACCTATCATCGCCATAATTTCCTTCTTGGTAGTTGCTAAGTTTTTTTTTTTTGTTGTAATAATAATAATAATAAATCTTCAGTATTTTTTATTTAAAATTCTTTTGTAATACTCTCAAGTATTGAAGACTCGAAGGTTTGAAGAATTGGGAGCAACCGGAACAAGTTTGGGACTGTGCGAGCCGTAGCAACAAACGTGCGTGCGAAGAGCACGCAGCCACGTTTGTTGTGGTATGGGCTGCGCACGGCAGCCATATGGAAGCCATGGGCTGAGCATGGCAGCCCTTTATGGGGTGCGCACACCCATGGGTAGGGAGCCAAGGGTGCGCATGCCTATGGGAGGCAACTGAGGGAGTCCAAACGACGAAGGTCGAGTGAAGAATTGTTCGACAAGAAAGGAGTTATTTTGTATTCCAAGACATGTAATTTACTTGCTTTTCTAGGATGGACCAAAAATGTAGCTATTTATGTTTTTGTAAATATTGCAATGTTTGTCATTGTTTGATAACATGTCATATAGAATATGAGTGCCACTCATATATCTCTTTTGGTATGAACATACATAGAATGGTTTAGGTATCTAAATTGGCATCTAGATAACTTGGTAAATCATTCTTTGGAATTCCCGATCACACGCCTTAAATAATTGAGTGAGATAAGGAGTTTTGGAACATCTATGGCCTCCAAGTTTAGTTGAGCTTTATGTTTCGTGTAATAACCTCCCAAGAGGTATTCATGAATGGAATTTAGCAAGATACTTCCTTACAATAATAGACTAGACAATTAGCCCAAACAATATCTACTCCCAAATGAGGGATATTCGTGAGGGATTGCATTAAAGGTCGATAACTTGGTAACACACTCAATGTAATTTTATTAATATCCTCCCTAGAGTTCTTGTTAATAAAATTGTAAGACTAAAATTTAAAATGTTGGTTGTTAGGTTAACAATTAGGTGGGACCTAGTCCAACTAGTAAATGTTACGAACTCCCAAAGGAGGCGTGACATTTATGGGTGTTGGATCACCGTTGATTTTTTACAATTGAATTATTTTATTTAATTCAAGATAAATATTTGAAAGTGCTTTATCATGATTGTTTACTTATATATTTTTTTTTATTAAAAAGAAAGCATGACCCCATCCCTAATCAATATTCTAAAAGATAATACTTTAACTGATGATAATTATGTCACATGGAAAAGTAATTGTTAATAGTGAAATTTGGCCAGGGGTCAAAGAGAAATTTTCTACTTTCCCGCCACAGGTCTAAACCCATATTCGACAATCATGAAGCCCGGTAGACCATGAAGCCACCCCGCTGGAGCAGGGAAGGTCGACTCGGCTTCAAAACCACCATAGAACAAGCCTGGCACGACCAGGATGAGCCCCCACAAGAATACTGGAACCCGGGCTTCTCCAAGCCATCTATCAGGGAACCTCGGCTCTGAGGTCGAGCTCCTCAACCGCCCCGTGAATGCCAGGAGAAGTCTCCAAGCTCAAGAGACATTCGAGAGAAGCCCGCCAACCTCACCAGAAGCCCGCTGCCCTTGCTGGACGTAAAGGAAGAATCACGCCTAAATCTACACTACCCCGGCTTCCTCCCCGAAATGTCTACAAGGACACCTTAAGCCCCCAAGGGTCGGGAAAAATCCATCTCAAGCTTCTAAGAACAGAGTCGGAGCAGGGATCCACCTCACTCTACGGGGCAACAGACAGCTAGTTGGGCGACCTCCACGAACAACCATGCCGCGAGAACATAAAGATCATATCTAGGAAATAACCATCATAAATCCCGTATACGTGCGAGACAAGAGTTTGATTCCAAAGAGGAAACAAACGCATTCACATTAATTGCTTTCCGCTATTTACTCGGGGTCAACAATTTTTGAATAAAGGATCCCGCCCTGATAAGGAGGAAACGGATTCAAAGGATCGTAGCGGGATATCAGCAAATTTAAACCGACTTAGACCATGTATAAATAAGGCCAAGCAGGATACGCCATTGAGATTGACAGAGACTCATACACATACAGGAAAAGTTAGATAGCAACAGAGAGAAGAGAGAAAGAAAAGAAAAGGGGAAAGCCTAAATTCTGTATCCAGCCTCTCGTCTATCACTTAAACAGGTCGGGAACCAACGATACCGACCCCGTCCACCACTTTAGTGGTAGTGGCCTCGAGGGTGTTAACAGGAATTTCTCATCCCGAGTAAATTTCTCATAAACACTTTCTGGCGTCGTCTGTGGGAAACCTCTCACGCCACCATGTTTTTACATTCGAAAAGTTTGTTATTTCATAGTAATCATTAGGCTCCGCTCCTCACAAGGGTAGCAGGGCAAATCGGGACAACCTTCTGCTACATCGACACGAAAGGTCCAGAGGAAAGGGAGAAAATTCGGGCACCATAGCAAGGTTCCCACCCTGCCAGCCACTGTACGGGATCTGGATCCCCCTCTGGGAAGCCAGGTCGAGCTTGACCACCAAGCGTCAACCTTTGTAGAAAACGTCCGCCTTCGAATACTCGCTGACGGTATCGCTATCCAACAAAAGGATCTCTGCAATCGGGGAGTCAAGCAGGCCTAGGGCTAGGCAACCCGCCTTTGATCGTCTGGGACCTGCCTCTCGGGAATCAGCTCGTAATAGAGCAGGGCTCCCAACCTTGATCTGGGAGAGGCTAGGGCCAATGCCCTATGTTTCTGAAGCGCTGCCATGCTACCAACCAAGACAAGTCAAATCCGTGGCAGATATCCTTCCCCGGGAATGGGAAGAGCTTCTTCACTCAACAATTTTAAGGAGAGAAGCTCAGGGTAGAGAAGAAGAAAGTCAGCAAAGCTCCCGAGCAGACCCCTCCCTCCCCCCCCCCCCCCCCCCGCCCGAAGAAGGAACCCGGTAGAGGTCGCCAGTTAATCAGAGGGATCCGATGGTGAGGAATCCGAGATCGACTTAAGGAAATCCGAAAGCAAGCGTCTAAGGGACCAGTTGGCAGAGCTTCAGAAAGAGGTCCAATTGATGAAGAAGGGAAAGCACAAGGAGGACAAGAAAAATCCTCTAAGTGAAATGAATGCTCCTTTCACTAGGAGGATCCGGGAGGCAGAGCTCCCGCCTAAGTTCAAATGCCAACTGACAGGTTCTCCGAGACGGAAGATCCTCTGAGCTACTTAGAGAGCTTCGTTCAACAAATGGATGTCCAGAACTCAACCAGGGCGCTATGTTTCGAATGTTCCTCACTACACTTACGGGTTATGTTAAAACCTGGTTTAGGAAACTACCCGTTAGGAGCGTGGATTCCATCACCAAGTTATCAACCGATTTCTGTTCATAATTGCAGGGAGTTAAGCCCTGACTGAAGGACCCGATCCATCTACAATACGTGATCCAGGAGAGAGGGGAAACCCTCCGGGCTTATATCGAGCGTTTCTATAAGAAAGTCATCCAGATGGGGGACTTCACCGAGAGAGAAACCCTCACCAACTTTAGAAGAAACTTATGGGAGGGAAAACTGTTTCGGTCTTTTGCCAGTGGACCTCCGGAAACCTACCAGGAAGCCTATGATCAAGCTCTGGAACAGATTGAGGTCGACGATCAGCTCAAGGTCAAGATAGAGCATGACGACATGAGAGCCGTAAAGCTACAAAAGAAGGAAGTTCCCAGACTCGAGCAGGCTCAGAAAAGCCAGAATAAACCCCCTAAAAAATCAACATATGACTTCCCTCTTCCTCAGCCTAGATCGGAAAGGTATCCAGATAAACGGGCTCCTCCTAAAGCTTACCACCTCCCTTTCCAGTGACCTCTATAGCTCGTGACGAGAGGGTGTATGACCATTACACTCCCTTAAATGCATCCCGAGAAACAGTCTACCTCGCCATTCGGGACAAAGGCTTGTTACATTAACCCACTCCCATGAAAGCCCCAGTCGATAAGAGAAATCGTTATAAATATTACGACTTTCATGAGGACGTAGAGCACAACACTTTAACCTACGGAACCATATTGAGGTTTTGATAAGGAAAGTATGCTTGATAGAACTCTTACAACAAGTCAGGGAGAACATTCAGACTAGAAGGGAGGTGCAAGCCGAGATCTGAGAACATGCTGAGAAAAGGAAGGGAGAGCAGGTGGACCTGATGCAACAGGTTCAGATAATACATACTATCTGTGGGGGGCCCACTTTGGCCTGCACCTTCAACAGTTCCAGGAAAAACCATGCGAGGAAGGTCCCTCGTACGGACGAAGGGCGGGATATCTTCAAGGTCGACCAGAGAACTACCAATCCCTCATAGCTGTCACAGATCATCTTCATCGAAGCAGATGTTTATAACACCCTGCAGCATCATGATGACGCCATGGTCATCACAGTACAAATTTCCAGCTTCATGGTGCACCGCGTGCCCGCCGACACAGGTAGCAGCGCCGACGTCCTATTCAAAGATACCTTGGAAAAGCTAAACTTGAAGCAGTGGTGCTACAATAGTTGTACTACTCCATTATATAGGTTCACTAGGGACTCTATCACACCCGTAGGATCAAAATCCTACCACTGATCATCGGAGTCGTACCTTTCCAGTAAAATATCATGACCGACTTCGTGGTGGTTGATACCCCATCTGCCTACAATGCAATATTAGGGATGCCATTTCTATCATCCTTGAAAAGGGTCATTTCTATTTACCACAACGTCTTGAAGTTCCTAGTGGAAAACAAGGCAGGGGAAGTTCGGGGTGATCAGCAAGCAGCTAGGAAATGCTACTCAGTGTCGGCCAACCCAGCAGCTCTAGCTAAACAACTCGCCCAGGTGACAACGATCCAAGGTAGGATAACCCATGCACTAAACCTGGGAGATACAGGTTCTACTGATTGTCCTGAAGAAGGCCATGTGGAACCCGACATGGAAGAATAGAGAAGGGAATGGGCCAGCGGCCATCCAGTCGATAGGTTAGAGGAGATTCCTGACTGAATAAGTGATCCCTCGAAAGTCGTCAAGATCGGAGCTACCCTTGAGCCAGAAATGAAAGAGGGTTTGATTAGGCTTCTCACAGAGTTCACCGACTTTTTTGCTTGGAGTCATGCTGAGATGCTGGGAATCACTATGGCATTAGCTGCACATCGACTGGCGGTGGATTCGACCTTCAAACCTATTAAACAGAAAATGAGCCACTTCAACACTGAAAGAAATATGGTGGTTCAGGAAGAGGTGGATAAACTAACCCAGACAGGCTTCATTCGAGAAGCCTGTTACCCCGAATGGATCGCCAACGTGGTCATGGTCACAAAGGCAAATGGGAAGTGGTGTATGTGTGTAGACGACACCGACCTCAACCGGGCATGCCCGAAGGACAGTTTCCCTCTGCCAAAAATTGATCAGCTGGTCGATTCCACCTCCCGAAAAAAGCTTCTAAGCTTCATAGACGCATTTTTCGGCTACAATCAGATTATGACGCATCTCGTGGACCAAGAAAACACCAGTTTTATCACCGCGCAAGGCCTGTACTGCTACAAGATGATGCCTTTCAGGCTCAAAAACACTGGAGCTACTTACTAGAAGTTAGTCAACCAGTTGTTCAAGCCCAAAATCAGAAGGTCGATGGAGGTGTACATCGATGACATGATCACTAAATCTTCAACCTCGGAAAGCCACATGGACGACCTTCGTAGGACCTTCATGATCCTAAGGGAAAACCAAATGAGGTTAAACCCTTCCAAATACGCATTTGGGGTAACTGTGGGAAAGTTTCTAGGCTTCATGGTTCATAAGAGAGGCATAAAGGCTAACTCTGATGCTACACTAACAGGATGCCTTTCTTGCCCGCCCTCATCCTTAGGCAATCTCTGGTCATTATCAGGTCCAATGGGACCACTCGGGCTACTTGATTCCCCCACACTCTGCTGGACGACCTCCTCAGATTGTACTCATGAACTTGTTTATCTGTTTCCTCATAATTCTCATCCGATTCATCATCATGCTAAGCAACCCCCTCTTTCCTTTGACGAGAAGCCTCTTTACAACTCACCTGAATAATCCCCTTCACCTGGCGAGCCTGGGCATCACAGACGATGTCCATATCGTACACTAAATTCGAAAGGGATAAAGAGTTAAAAGGAATAAACGGTTAAAGCGACAAAATAAGAGCAACAGGAAAGCTCACTTACATCGTTTGTCATAAGCAGAAATCTGAGCAAAGATGCTAAGATCCATCATTTTCTTCTCATCAAAAAGGTAGGACCTGCTTCTTTTCTCCAAAGTGCGCACGATTGTCCGAGCAAGATTAGACAACTTGGCGTCAGTAAAAATAGGCCGTGATTTGTTCCAGTGAGCAGGAGAACCAAAGTACCGCGGAACCTTTAATACTTCTCGAGCTTCACAGGCTGAAAGCTCAACCGAACTTCCCCAGTTCCCTCTAACAAAAAACTAACTGTTTTTCCAATACTTGTTTGAGGTAGGAAAACCCCAGACAAAACCCTTTTTCTTATCATCTGAGGAAGTCTCGACGCCCCGGTTCACCTTCACTCCCTCGTAAATTGAGTTATCCAGTTGGTTGGACAGAAGAAAATAAGTCCCGATCTGACCAGACTGCATAAGAGTGTAAAAATACCTTATTTCACGAGGAGAACGCGGCGACAAATTCATCCGGCTCCGCATGTGCCACATGCACATCAAAATCCTATAGCTATTTGGGGCAAGCTGGGCTGGAGCAATCCCCGTCTCGGTAAGGAACCAGGCGATGAAAGATTTAAGGGGAATAGTCACTCCGTAGCTAAGCATGGATCCATAAATTGCAACCATACCCGGAGGAGGGTTCCACGCGGCCCAATCACCAACAGGAATTATCGGAATAGAATCATCTAGATCAAACCAATCACGTTAGGCTCAGCATCATAAGCACTTGGACAATCAAAAGAGAAGAGGATCTGAGAGGCACGGTGTTCTTTTTCAATGTCGTTATCATTAACCACTTGCCTCCCAATCTAAATGCCGCCTTGAATATGTCTGCGAACCATGTGACCACTTTGATGCTTTCCCATCTTAGATCGTAAAGGTACCCTGTGACGATCAGAAATGGAAGACTTGGAACTGAAGGAAGATTCAGATCTAGGGCTAGAAAGAACACCAGGGTAAAGCCCGGAAACATTAACATTCAAAAAATAAGGCTGGTCAGGGGGTGATTCCCCTAATAAATTATAAATACACGAGACTAAATATGTATCTCCGCGCTCAAAGGCATCAAAAGCGATAAAGAAAAGATGATGTCGTGCAACAGGATCCATGGAAACTGACCCTAAAAATAAACGCAGAGAACTGAAAAAAAGCTTCAATGAAGAGCGAAGACGAATCTGTACGCAAATGAACAGGAAGGCAGAAACAAGCTTGGATTTTTCTTTTCGTAAGGGAAACGATAAAATAGCCCTCGGCAATTTAAATAAGCCACTTAATGATTAAAGCACGAAACCCTAGGGTTTGGAAAGGCGGGAAGATTAAAAAAGAGGGACGTTCAATGACATAAGCGGCGTATCAAAAAACCAGCAGGTCGTATCTCATAAATGCCAACAGATATACCAAACGATAGAAGGACACGTGTCATGAAGAAAACAGATCAAGCCGTCAGAGTTTCAAAACGTCACAATCATAAGGATTTCGCATGAAGAGACAAATTGCACATACACGGTTGCCATTAAGACACGTCATAAATGTTGCGAATTGATTAAGAATTATTATTCTTGCATTAATGAGGCATTAATGAAGGGAATGACTAGAAAACATTCGGAGGTATAATGATTAAAATACTTTAGTCAAAATGAATTCTACTCGGCAAAAGTATTTTAAGGGGGTATTGTTATATGTATATTTTATTAAACGTACACGGCACTGACAGATAAGACAGCCTCCCAAGAAGATTGTCCGATACTTATCTAGACTGGTATCTGGAAAATACCATCGACGGTATCGCCCATATATGAGAACCCTGAGTAAGGCCGAATACAAATACTCTGCACATTCAGCTTTACTCGGGACACCATGTTAAGCCCGAGTAAAGAAGTTGTCAAGAAATATGTGATCCTTATAAGTAAACGAGCCCAAAGAAGGAATCTAGAATCATAATTCAATAAGGAAACATCCTTATTTCATTCCCCTGTATCAAAGAAGGAAAGAACTTAAACATTTCTAGAAGAATAAAACACTAAACAAGAAACCAATCCAAATCAAGCAATAACTACTGTACTAGAAGATTGCACGCCAATTAGGAAATAAGTCTTAAACGGACTGTGCAACTAGAATCCCATGAAAATTCAGACTCGATCCACAAGATCTCTGAAACAGGAAAAAAGACAGCGACGACTTCAACAAGCAACTAGATATAATTAAACACAATCACCACACCTTATATGTAACAAGGATTAGGGTTCTATGCACATATAAATAGACCTATAATCTCACTGCAAAAGAACATGAAGACAAATATACAACAATAGAAAGAGCATAAAGAAATACCTGTAAAAAAGAGGCAAGAGAGATCGAGGGGTGTAATTTATTATTTAATAGTGGATTTGACTTGGTTGTCCATACAACCACCCGTGGATGTTTCTCCGGCCACCAGAGTTTTACCACATATACTCGTATCATAATCATATCGATTGCATTCTCTTTCTCTTTCTCTTTTGACAGGTCATAATCAAACCAAACGCTGTTAACATTCTTGACTATCAAGAAATCGACGTCAACAACTTACAAATAAGAGATTTAAAAAAAATTATAGGTTTAATTATGAAAGGGGTGTACATACAGTTTTTAAACTGTATCATTACCGCCCATTTAAAAAATAAAAATAAAAATTGGGACCTTTGATATTTAGCCCAAGGCTCTTGCACCCACCCATTCTAAATGTTTTAAGAGTTAATGGCATTTTATCCCAATTTTTTTTTTCCTTTGAAGTAGAAATTTGAGATTAGAAGGAGAGGAATACAATTTGAACGTATGACCTCAATCGGGGCTGAAGTTAAGAATTTTAATCTGGGAGACCAAAGTGAAAAAGTTTTAAGAAATTGTTATTTCTTTTATGAAAAAAATAGGGAATGGGAATAGGGTCTTATGGGCCTACTCCCTCCGACAGACATATTTGGGTACGAGTGTCCTGCCACTTGGTCATTTCAACTTTTGTTCTTAAATTTATTTGGTTGTTAATTGTTGTCGACTTGTCATTAAAGTCTCGTTTGGTATGCGAGATTGGATTTGGTTATTTCATAAGATTGGATTGGATTGGATTGAAATACGACTGAGATTAAATGGGATTGGACTGGACTACTGTGTTTAGGAAAATATGAGACTGGATTAAATTAATACTATGTTCATGGGACTGGACTAAATATAATAATATTTTAAATTTAAATAATAAGATATTGAACGTATTTGAAGAATAAATGTTTTAATTTATATATTATTAATCTAAAAGTATTTTTAATATTTATATATATATATATATTATTTTAACTATAATAATTTTAAAGATATCAACAATAGGTTAGAAGGTAAGAAAGTTTTTTTACCTATAATGACCAAATAGCCATAGAAAATTAGAAACTAAGATAAAACATGGAATAAATAAAGATAAAATTAAATGAGAAATCAAATAAATAGGTGTGGATCACATGTAAAATAGTTATAGGATAAATAGAAATGGGGTTGGAGGTAGGTTTATTTAATCCCACAAACATGATATTATTTTTCTTTTGGGACTAATAATCTCATATTCCAAAACATCATCAAACATGGGATAAAGACTAAAATAGTTCAATCTCAAACCAATCCTAGAGGCCAAACATGGCCTAAGTTCATAATATCGTATTTGACTTCTTAAGAGAAAGTAATGCTATTTAAATTCAAATAAAATATAGAATAGTATGCTTTATTTGAAACAAGGTCGGTCCAACTTTATTAAAAAAAAAAACAAGTGAGAGGAAACACTCATAAAATTATTTTTTTTTAGTTTTAAAATACTTTTATAAATCTTAAAACTAAAATCACTTTAAATTGTGACTCTTATTAAAAAATAATCGGGGTCCAGGGCAACAGTCCTATACTAAGCATTAACAGTCCGATACTGCGCATCAAAGTACTGCAATAGCGGTCCGGATTTACTTGGAACTACATTGGAGGAGCAAGCCACATTGAACCGATGGATTGAAGTAGAAGCCCACAACTTTGATAAATCAGTGAACAATACAGTCTATAATCTAGTTGTTCTACCCCGGATGGGACAGGTTAAGGACACGTCTTGCCCACTCTTCCGAACCGAAGCTCAAGGCAGTGTTTGGCGTTTACGAACACCGACTTTCAAAGAGCAGGTACCTTGCCGGAGAGTCTTACTCACCGGCAGACCTCAGCCACTTGACCGGGATAAGATAATTGATAGATGAAGCAGCCAGTAGGGCTGGCACAGTTGGTTAAGGAGAGGAAGCATGTTAATGCGGACATTTCAAGCCGACTTGCTTGGAAGGAGCTTACGAGGCTTGCCGATTACTAGTCTTCATTTTTTAGAAGAGCTTCAGTGGGACCGACGAGATAAATTTACGAATAGTTTATTTTTTCAATTTAAAATTTAAAGAGTCCGATTCCTAATAGTTAAGTTGTTTTATTTATTTATTAATTATTTTTTAAAATAATCAATCAAGTTAAAAATATTAAAAAATAATTTAATATAAAAAATAAAATATCTTAATTTTTTCACTTAATTACAAATTATTGTATTAAATGAATCAAAAATCTTTTTTTTTTAATAAACTATCTCATATATAACATATTTCCAATTTCATCATAATTACATATGGTATAAAACCTTTATTTTAATATATTAATTATTTTAAATAGTTTTAAAAATAAAAAAGAACCTTCTCATATTTATATATAATATCAACACTTTATTATAATATTAAGATAAAATATTTATATATTATTTTTTTTAAGTGTTTTAACTGATTTTTCCCGCTCTCTTATATTTTGAAAACAAAATTATTTTTTTAATAAGAGCTAGGTTTATTTATAATCGAAGAAGAGAATCATAATCATATTTATTCATATATAATTATTATTATTAGTTTGTTTTTATTCCATATTATATATATAATTGTTTAACATGGATATAATGTAAAATTACTTATTTTATACCAATTTTACTATTAAAATACAAACGTGTTAACAATACATTCAAACGAGAAGAAAACAAAAATCAAATATATCATTTAAATTAAGATTTCAACCTCTATTCAATCTCTATAAAAATTCAGAATTGTTTAATTTTCAAACAAAAAAAAAGCAAATGACCCCTAAATCGGTGTAGAAACCTGAGATTCATAAAGCTGGTTATGCATAGTTTAATAAAATGTGTCCGTCTAATAAAATCATGTCATATATATATCACGTTTCTTATTATCTCAAAGGGATCATAAGCATTGACATTTGAATATGAACTTGAAATTACTATTTTCATTTGGTCAAAATACATGCTGCTGCATTACAACACTGTTTCTAATATACGAACAATGATTCCCTATCTTCATTTTTTTTTTCCCTCGAATTTCAACAATATATTTTATTGTTTCATTTCAAGATTTGTTGTTCACTGTTCAATTTATACCTTAGTCAGAGGAGGTTTTTTGGACCGGGGTACGAGTGACCTTGCATACGCAATCGGCAAAGCAGCTAATTTCTTGGCTTTATTCACATAAGCCCTCTTCGTGAAATTGTTGTAATCATTGGCTTCGATCTCATCTAGTATTTGGCGATACAATAGCAACGATGCGTATACCTGCACGTCCAATCCCAACAATGTAACAACTAACAAGTGATCCCAGCATAATTCCGATAATTATAATGTTTAGCCTAGAATTGATAGAAAAATGAATTTTGAGACCAGAAAAGCACTTGGAATGTTCTTTGAAGAACCAATTCTAAGACTGTTTTCCAAAAGCTGGTGTTTTGATCAGAAGAACACCTGACGTGCTTATTCAGAAAACACTTTCAAGTGTTTCAAATCTCTTTTGGGAATTGTATTCAATCTTTGAGGCGAAAGAATGATTGCGTTAAGGCATCTTAGTAGTTTATAAAATTTATAAACTAAAAGGGTGACTCATTATTTACCGGCCATCTACTTGCTGCGTTCAGCTCGGTCACACCTTTCTCTGCTTTGTCGAAGAACATCCTTGCCCTCTTAATTTGACTCTTCATGAAGCGTCTCCATTTATCCGTTACCTTTCCAGCAAATATGTCATCATCTGAAAGCCCTGCTTGTGCCAGCTCATCTTGAGGGAGATAAACCCGTCCTCTTCTAGCACTTTAGAGTTTAAAATAAAATTGTAAGCAAAAGAATAAGAAGAAATAAAGAAACAATGTTCATACTTTTCATAGCATTGGGGACTATTTGATTCATTCTCATGAAAACTAACAAAAAATTTGCTTCATTCAATTATTCATGTTAATGGTTAACCGTTCAAAGGCACTACCAACTCATCCTGCAATGAAAAGAGAAACAAACAAAATCTACTATTTACTCTTTCCATGATTAAACTAATTCCATTGGAAAATCATACTTACTATTTCTGATTTTTCAAAAATTATTATTATTTTTAATTTTCAAATTACTTTTGCATCATAATAAATGGTAACTGATGTAATGTTCAGATTTTAACAACACAACCAATTAGAACTAAAAGTTGCAGCATACTAAACTTAAGACCGTACTTACTCTTCTCCGACATCCCTGAGTATGTTGGTGAGCTGATTAGCGATTCCTAATGCCAGTGCAGCATCGAAAACGCTCACAGGGGATGCCTTTGATTCTGGGGCGATGCCCATAACTGGAACACTCATTAATCCAACGGTCCCAGCAACATTATAACAATAGAGGTATAGTTCATCAAAGTTTTTATATCTTGACTTCCTAAGGTCCATCCTCATTCCTTCAATCATATCTCTGAACGGCTGCGATAAGGGTTCAATAACTTGGTTAAAAGTTTGACACCTTTCAGTGCAATACAGACAGATTAGTAGATTACAAAGTGCTATTGTTGAATTAAGGGGATGAGACGGATGACCAAGACTGAATTGACTTAATTCTACCTGAAATGACAGATATGGCTCCAAGCCTTCGAGTACTCCCAAGAAAATGACTCATATTGCCTACTATAAATCTTTGTATGCAATAATTGAAGACAAAAGTAAAGTTCCAGAGAGGGGATACATATCTTTTTTCTTTTTCCAGCTGAGTGACAGAAAAGCACGACTGGTCAACTTATTAGGATGTTGTAAAGATAAAAAAAGACAGGATTTTAGCAAAGATGAAAAGAATATAATGATTACTTTGAGAAGATGACTTATAAGTTCACCCCTGATTCCCAAGTTCAAAAGCATGTCCTGCATTACTAACCCAACGATGTACAGCGACTGAGGAACACATAGTATATCGTAAAATGTCACCTCTTCATTGTTTTATTCATAAAGGAAGAATGGAAACCCAAAAATGGCTTGAAGTCACTATGATGGAACTGTGATCTATAAAAATGTACCGTTATAAAAAAAAAATTAAGCTAATGCAAAAGCTGTGTTATTTTACTTATTCACCATTAGACTCAAGGGCCACTCAATCAAAATGAAATGTCAAAATGCTACAAAGACAATATGACAACATATTTTACAGTAAAAATCTAATTTGGTCTAGAAAACAAAGTCCGACCTGAATGTCAACACGATAATTGGCTACTGTGTCTGATACGGCAGCATCAAGCATATCAAATGGACGACCACAGAAAAGATCTTCCAACCTGGACTCCCACCTATCTAAAGCTGTTGGAGTTATATGTGAAGCATTAGGCCCATCAACAAGCTCATCCGTTCTCCTACACCACACTGCATTTCAAGAGATTGTAAGAAACGATAGAGAAAATAGGTAAATATTTATTTACAATGCTATCATGCTTAGAGCAACAAATGTAACACAAGAAATAACGAAAATAAATTCCATATGGAGTAATAATTAAAGGTACAGAATTCAGTACAAGTGTCCCAGACATTGACTATAAGCTTGATCTGCATCTCCTTCTTTGTCCCCCCCTCCCTTTCAATAGGATAGAAAACTCTATTGAATGAGACTACAGGAGCAGTTAGAAAACTGGAATATAGGGGCACTCGACAGTCTTTAAAAGTTAACATGTTCCCCACATGCATCTAATTTTACAATTCTCAAAGGAAGAAAGATGAAACTTGACCATTGCCTATAATTTGAAAATCATTAAAGTTCAGCTTTAAAATAAAGCCATCAAAGTTCACAACTCACATGGTTTAGTTAATTATACTAGAGATATGATTCAAAATGCTAATGAGTAATGACACAGAAGTAGGGTTTCAGATTTAGTTGATTCTTAGTATTAAACTTTTGTTTTACTGATCACTTTATGGAAAAAGGAAAAGGGTAGCAACAGAGAGAGAACCAAGGTCCTTTTTAGGAAGTTGTAACAAAGACTTGGGATTGAATCTCAACTTCGCCGGGGATAGGAGAGTTTTCTACCAGGGAAGACTTACCCAAAGAATAACTCGTCCTTCCTTCAGAAGAAAACATATATTCAATACATTTTATATATACAAATATATAAACAAATATATATATATATATATATATATATATATATATATATTTCTTTAGAAAAAAAGACAATAAGTGTTTGTTTCATAATCAATATTTAAGGGGATAAGAAGTCACCATCACATGATAAATGATATTTAAAGAACCGAATATTCATAAACAATTACATATTTTTAAAGATTCCTTCTATCTCAGTGCCGGTCATTTAATAATCTAATGCTCTGGTTCAAAAGCGAATCAATCATGGTGATATTGAATCGTAAAACAAAGGTCCAAAGATGTATTATGATTTAAAGTTGTAGTCACGAACCATATATAGCCCATATAGCCCTTCGTCTTTCAGGGGTCATTAGCAGAGTTCCTGAAAAAAGAAATAAAAAAATAAGAATTTAATTGAAAAATCTACAGATACATATTTGATTAAAGAACAGATAAAAGAAGGCTACCCAAGTAGAATGTCTTGGCATACTCTGCGCATACTTCTCCACACCGATCATAAGCGTCACTCAGCAAGCCCAAATTTCCTGGCAAAGCAAGGTCCGGATTCACATCAAGATCGGGACTGGACCTCAACTGCTCCTTAACCAAGGCTGCCTGCTTCAGCACCACATTGTAAACCTTTTCTTCTGAAGACACAGCTATTTCATCAGCCGTGCTTGCCACCATACTTGATATTTCAGGGACGTGGATGGAGCAAGCATTCCATTTCTGTTTCCTACCCTTCTTCGGTCTACAATCAAACATAGAACTCCTTTCCTGGCACACTGATCTTGATGAATATATTAGCTGGTTTCCATCTCGAACTGAATCGACAAACCCAAAGCAATTGGACAACTGTGAGTTGGGGGATACAACCCACAATAGTGCTACTGACATGCTGAAACTTGAGATTCTAATCACTTAATCTTCTTCTCTTCTCTATCTCCAAACTTATATTCACAAAAAACCAATTCAAGTCTTATCTTTTTAATTATTTTCAAAGGGAACCCACTTCACCTAATACAAACAAAGCAAACAAGCTTTTACAATTCCTGAACCAATTATGACCAACTCAGCATCTCTCCAACAGCAAACCAAACTCTGCTTGAACTCACTGCAATTGAACAGAAACCAAAATATATATACAAGAAATACTCAACACAGCATTAAACATCAAACAACAACAAACAAACCCCAAATCACACAATGGGATCTCTAAGAAATTCTTTCAAAAGCAAAAAATCAAAGCTTTCATGTATCAGCTTGTCACTTTTTCATCTTCTTAACTCTAGGTGTATGGCAAAACAACAACCAATTCAATTCATCAAAAACCCTTCTTCTTTTTCCCAAAAAAATAATAATAATAATAACCAGACAATGCAAAAAGAACAATGGAGATGATTACATGGAAGGAAAAAAAAAAGCCTACCTTTTGTTGGCAAGAACCACTAAGAATAGCAAACCCAATTATAAAAATTAAAATAGGCAAGAAGTATCAACATCACTTCATAAATTAACAACGGCCACTAAGTATAAATAAATTAATTAATTAATTAAATAAATTAAATTCTGACCTTACTAAACAAAAACTCTCTCCACTCTTCCAGAGACCACCACCCTCATTCACAGCCTCACACTGTTCTCTTTCTCTCTCTCTCACTTTTTTTTTTTAAGATTTCTCTCTCTCTCTTATTATTTGTTACTTGCAAGTTTTTATATATACATAGTTTTTTTTTTTTTTTTTCAATATTTAAGGCACCATTGTCAGAATTTTATGTGTTGAGAAGTGATTCATTGTCTTTCCTTCTATTCTCTGTTGTCTTGTAATGATTGCCTCGAAAGTTTGATACAGATATTCTTTTTTTTTTTTTTTCCTTTTATTTCAACTTTTTGAAATATTCAATTTTATGAATCTTTAATTTTATGAGTAATTTCACTAAAGTCCTTATTTTTTATAAAATATCATCTTCTTAAATGTAGTCGTCATATTAACAACTTTAGTCCCTTTGTTTAAAAAAAATACATCCCTTTAGTTCTTCCGTCAATCAAAAGTTAGTCAAACTTAACTCTATTAGGGTTATTTTGGTCATATATGTAATAACACAATTCAAGTAAAAAAAATCAATGAACATGCACTAACCTTTTAAAATTCACCATTAAAAATAAGAAAATAAGAAAATAAAAATATGCATTAATGGAAATAGAAGAATATCAAAAACTCAAACATATTTTTCAATTATCACGAATTACTCTAGACATTTAAATCCACGATCTATTAAATTAAAATACAAAGAATTCAACACCAATAATTAAATATATATAAAAAAACATATAAATAAATTAAAGATCAGAAATTCTATGCTTATTATTATTCTCTTCATCACGACTCTTCACTGATTGCTCTTCTCTATCATCACTACTACTTTCTACAACATCGTATTCGTATGTGTCCTCTTCCTTAACGTCATGATTATCAACATGATTGTTATTACTATTGATTATTAACCGAAGCAGATCGAATCTCCACCCGTGATGGAGACGCAGATTAGTATCTCCATCAATGGCTGATGGAGATCACTCGACGGATCTTTATTGCCTCGACGATGAAAATTCGTCATCCGATGGGGATCTATGGATCTCTGTCCTCGAGCGAGGAACCCCGTTGCTAAGCCAAGAGGTACGTTGCTGAGCCAGAAGGTCAGTGGTGTCGCTAAACGAGGAGCTCTGCCTTCGACCCATCGATCAACAATGGAGGTCGACCTCCATTGTTCTAACGATGAAGGTCTCCATTAGTTGATCTCCCCTTTTTTCTTTTTCTTTTTTCCTTTTTTTTAATCACTTAATCTTTAACTGTTTTTAATATTGATTTTATATATACATTTTCATAAAAAAGTTTTTGTTGTTAATTTAATATTTATAGATCATTTTAATATTAAATTTTAGAAATTATTTGAAATAAATTATGGAAAGCAAAATTGTAATAACAAATGGATTTTCAATTTTTATAAACAAAACTGAATTCATAAGGGTAAAGTTGTACTTTACACATATAGTCACAGTTGATCATTAGTAATTTGGTCAATTGAACTAGAGTAATGTATTTTGAAAAAAAAATGGACTAAAATTGCTAATATGAAAAAGACATTTAATAAGATGATATTTTGTAAAAAAATTAAGGACTTTTAAGACCCTTAATTTTAGGGTAATAATTTTTTTCCCCTGTAATTTTCCATATTCTTCATTTTCCCCTATTTAGTTTCAATATTCTCCACCTTTCCTCCTTCCATGCGTAAATACAACCCAACCTCACCATATAAATATAAGTACACATAAGAAAAAGTAGAAAATGTTGAAACTAAAGGATCGAATGTGGAGAATAAGATTTGGAAGGGGGGGGGGGGGATGATAATTTTCTTTAATTTAATTTTCTTTAATTTTAATATATATACATATATACCAATAAATAATATCATAATGTCCCAAAAAATCTTCTAAACCTTTAATTTTATTATATATACATATATACCAATAAATAATATCATAATGTCCCAAAAAATCTTCTAAATTCATTCTTAAATATATGATATATGAGTTGATTTGACAACTCTTTTACTGTATAATTGAGAATGAAGTTAGACAGTTTAGCACCTGCGCAATATGGCATATAAGTTGTTTATGAATTGATATTTTATAATTATGTTTCGTTAAATTAGAATTTCGTAATTATGTAATCAATAAATTATATTAATTTAGAAAGTTGACTCAAGTTTGGATTAAAATCTTGAAATCCTAATAAATAAAAAAATGGATATCTAATTTCGATAGGATTAAAAAAATTTCCACAACGGTATTAGTAACTTAAAAAGCAAAAAAAAAAAACAAAAACAAAAACAAAACAAAAAAAAGTGTTAAAATTTCATTAAAGAATTAAGCGGATTCTAAAATCTGGCATGGTAACCGACCCGATCCGATCCTCCGATCCAAGGTTAGTGGGTAAATAAGTAAAAGAGATCCACGTTAGAGAGATAGACCAATGAGAGGAAGATAAGGTTATCAGATAAAAGAGAACGTGGACTTGGGTGTGGAAAGTGCACGTGGCAAGTAGAGAGTGAACAGTTAATGGAAATGCTAGATCCCGGGAGGATCAGTCACTACTCACAACTCACAACTCACAGGTGGAGGGGGACTGGGGGGCCCAATAGTGGAGGAAACTGTTAAAGTTTGCAAAAAAGTGGAATTTGACAAAGACTTTTGTCCTCTTCTGCAAATATAAAACAGTTTAGTGTCGGAAATAGTGGTAGGACTAAAAAAAAAAAACGCTTCTGTGATGGGGGCCGAGTGGTGTCCATAAGCTTTCGATGGTCCTCTTGCATGACACGTTGCGTATTTGTTTTCGTGACTTCGTTAGGCAACCATCGACTGGATGTGAGACACTACCCACGTTGCTTATTGCATTAGGCAACCATCAACTAGTGGTGAGTAGACAACACCACGATTCGGTTCGAACTGTGAAACTGAACCGTAACCGTGTGAAATGAATTGTAATCGGAACCAAGGAACCGGTTTTGGAACCTTAACTGAAATTGTGGGAGACGGTTCGGTTCCGATCCTTCCTCTGAAAATACCGGTCATTCCTAATTTGAAAGAGCCGTTGATCAAATTTTTGTTTTCTTTTCCCCTTCAAATTTTTATTTCCTATAAATACCCCCCCCCCCCCCCCCCCCCCCCCCCGAATTCATTTCTTTTCGCACAATTGCTCTCTCAACTATCTCTCTAATCTCAATTCTCCTAATTCTCTTCAATTATCTCCTAATTAGTCAATTATTTATTTGTTTATATTTAGTGTATTGCAATTATTATTTTTTAAAATCATTTAAAAATCCTTGTCAACAATTTTTTAAAATATATTTCCAAAAAAAAAATTAATTTTAATTTCATTCACTTATCTTAATTTTTTTTGAAGAGTTTTTTTACAAAATATTTTTTTCGATGGCAAGCGGAAGTGGAAGTGGAAGTGGAAGTGGAGTAAGAGACATTCCACCAAGGCATTCCGTTTCCAGGACCGGTAAGGGTTGTATGTCGGAGCCGGATAATATCGGTTTTGATGACACCGTTTACCATGAGTTCCTGCAACGGCAAGCCTATCTTGAATCTTTAAACTATCTAGTCAATCCAAATCCCCCTTTAATAATTTCTGAACCTAATTCTAGCCAACATAGTGGCCCTAGCCCTAGCCCCCCCGGTAATATGACAAGCAAATCAAAAAATATACCCGATTTTACTGCAGATCCAAGTTTTGAAGAGGCGGTAGAGAATAATAAGAAGCAGCTCAAATATGATATATCCGTTCTCCACATGAAGAAAGTTACGAAACCGAATGGAACATATTGGGCGGTGTGCAATTACTGCCCTAAAGAATACAAGTGGACTAAATCTGGAGGATACGACACATATAGGAAGCATATTACGACCCGTCATCTAGCAGAACTTGCCAAGGGGAATGCACAATCTCAAATTTCCAGGTTTTCTGCCTCTTACAGTCAATTATTTAAATATAGTGATCAAGCTAATAGAGAAGAATTAGCTAGGATGGTAGCTGTAGAACATTTACATTTTAGTTTTTGTGAAAAAGTTGGTTTTATTAAATATTGTCATAAAACATTAAATCCTGTTGCATGTCGTGTCCCTAGGACCACTCTCACGCGTATAATGTATGATATTTATAAAAAGGAAAAAAAGGAATTTGAAAAAATATTTTACGAACTATATAGGTCGTGTTTCCGTATGTGTTGACATATGGACTGACCATTGGTGAATGCATTCATACTTAGATGTAACTTGTCATTATATGGATAAAGCATAGACAATACAAAAAAGAATTATTGCATTTAAAGTTTTTGATGATGCACATACTGCTGATAATATTTATAAAAATATGAAAATCATTTTTGAAGAGTATAAAATTGAAAGAAATTTTTTTTCAATTGGTTTTGATAATGCTTCTAATAATACGACAGCTATTCCTGCTTTAATTGAATTATGCAAGCCTTATTTTAATAGTAAATTTTTTCATCAAAGATGTGATTGCCATGTTTTAAATTTATGCGTTCAAAAAGGTTTGGAAATTCTTCAAGCTTTTATTAAACCCATTAAAGAGGCCTTCTCATATTTGTGGAAACATCCTAATGTTATGAAAGCATGGGTAAGATTTTGTAAACAGGCAGGTAGGCATCCCATTAGATTTTCTCGTGATGTTCCAACACGTTGGAACTCTACTTATAAATTGCTTTGCGAAAGTTATGAATATAAGGATTTATTAGTTTCTTTTATGCAATATAATGTTAGTTAAATCAATCTTTATGCACACCATTGGGATGTTTGTACAAAAAATTGTAATTTGTTAAAAGTTTTTAATAGTGCTATTAACAATTTGTTAGGTATTTATTATCCTACTACTCAATTATTTATTTTTGAGGGTTATAATATTGTTGGTGCATTTGCTGACTGTTCATCTGATATACAATTACAAGCATGCATTGAAGCTATGAAAAAAAAAATGGTTAGACTATTATAGGGAGTTTCCAATTATTTACCTGTTTGCGTTGTGTTTTGACCCACGTTGTAAACTAGATGCATTGACATATTATTTAACTCTTTATTATAAATGTTTAGGTATACAATTAGAAATTAATACTTATTGTGCTACAATTAAGACATTATTTTATCAGTTATATGATGAATATCGTAGAATTTATGGTCCATCATTGAACATTAGTGTTCCACAAAATGAAAATGTCTCCCAGACTCGATCTTCTGGAGTGTTAGGGGCAGGGTCTGCACTTTTATCCCAAAAGATCGAAAGATTACGATGTTCTTCTTCTTCATCATCAAGTTCGGTCTCGTATGATAGGATCGAAACTTATCACAGTACCAATTTTGAGTTTATAGGAGACGATGATGTGAATAAATTTGATATTCTACATTGGTGGAGAGAACATCAAAAGCACTTCCCAATCTTGTCTATAATAGCTAAACAGATTCTTACAACACCGGTTTCTACAGTGGCTGTGGAACAAGAGTTTAGCACGGGTGGAAATATTTTGGACGCAAGACGGTCGCTTTTGAGTCTAGAATCAATTCAAGTCCAAGTCCGTGTTGATGATTGGACAAAGGCTGAATATAGACAACAAGAAATGGAGCCATAAGTGATTTACGATTTCTTCGATGATGATCACACCACCAGCATCGAAAATGGAAGGTAGCGATTAGTTACAGACTTACAGAATTACATATGTAAAAGACAATAAAATGTAAAAGAACTACGTGGTCTTTGATTCCTCTAAACCCCGAGAGAATACGTAGGCAACTTAATTTTGGTACAAATTAAGTGCAAGACCAATTTTTTTCATTTTTAGTTGTATACATTTATTTCAATTTATGTATTTAGTATCATTTTTTTAATTTTAATTTCGGCTTACGACCTTACACAATAAAATTTATTTACAATTTCATATTATTACATGTCTTATGTTTTCGTATTTTTTTAAAAATGAGTATAAATGTATAATAAGAAAAAAAAAGGAACTGAACCGGCCGAATCGGAACCGGAACAGAAACCGCTGTTTAGGTTCCGGTTCCGGCTCCTTCCGAAACCGAAACCGAAACCGAAACCGAAACCGTTTCCATGTCTAGATGTGAGACACTACCCACGTTGCTTATTTTTCTTTCTTTGTTTCAAATTATAGGTTATGGTCTTGTTTCTTTGCTTCAAATTATAGGTTACGGTCTTGTTTTTGTTGCGTAAATGGCCAGAAATTATAAAGAAAAGTGCACACAACACAAAAACATAGATATTTACGTGGTTCGGCAATTGCCTACGTCCACGGGAGGCAGCAAACTATATTATTTCAGAAATGATAAAAACAGAGTTTTTCTCTCAACTCTCAAGAACTCTCTTTGGAAGCACTGAATACTGAATTGCTTCTTGCCTTACCCCTTGATTTCCCTTGCTTTGCTGATGGTCTTATTTATAGGGGAAAGGCAGAGACAACCCTCCCCCATTTTCAACAAGGTGGTTAATGGTTGGTGGTTTGATTTCCACATTGTCAACAATGTAGGTGGTGGGTAGGTGGTGGTGGGTAGAAGGTGGTAGTTGAGCCAATTTGTCAACAATCTCCACCTTGGCGAGAATCCACCAATCAATGTTGCCTTCATTACGCCCTTAGGCGATACGAGCTTGAGAGATATTGATCAAGTCCAAGCAATGTTGGAACTTGATCCCTGTTACCACATTTGTTAACATATCTGCAGGATTATCTGCAGTTTCGATTTTCTAGAGTATAATGTTCCCTTCATCTACTATTTCCTGAATAAAATGGTAACGTACGTCTATATGCTTGGTGTGAACATGATGGACTTGGTTCTTTTCCAAACAAATGGCATTCTGGCTGTCACAGAAAATCTCCACACTTTTCTGAACAATGCCCAAATCCTTGATTAAACCACGAAACCAAATGGCTTCTTTGAAAGCTTCTGTTACAACCATATACTCTTCCTCAGTAGTAAACAAAGCCACTATTGACTGTAAAGTTGATCTCCAACTTACTGGTCCTCCTGCCATAGTGAACACATAACCAGTAGTAGATCGGCGCTTATCTAAATCACCAGCATAATCAGAATCAACATATCCTACGATATGTTTGTCAATCGTCTGATCTCTCTTGAACTTCAAACCAACATCTACAGTACCATGGATATACCATAAAATCCATTTCACAGCTTGCCAGTTGCCCTTACCAGGATTGTGCATGTAACGGCTCACCATACTTACGGCATGTGAAATGTCGGGTCTGGTACACACCATCGCATACATTAAGGCACCAACTGCATTTGCATAAGGAACATGATCCGTTTCCCTCTTTGCATCATAAGTAGTCAGTGACATCAGTGCACTCAGCTTGAAATATGGAGCCAACAGTGTGCTTACAGGTTTAGACTTGCTATCAATACCAAACCTCTGAAGCACAGTCTTCAAATACTGAGTCTTTGTCAAACAAACTGTACCTTTTGCTCTGTCCCTTTTGATCTCCATACTAAGAATCTTCTTGGCCTCTCCAAGATCCTTCATGTCGAACTCTGAGCTCAATTGAGCCTTCAGCCTGTCGATCTCCACCTTGCTCTTAGATGCTATCAGCATATCATCCACATATAAGAGCAAATAGACAAATGTACCATCTTGGAGTTTGTGAAAGTATACACAGTGATCAAAATGACTGCGTGTATACTTCTGAGTCATCATGAAGCTGTCAAACCGCTTGTACCACTGTCGCGGTGACTGCTTCAAACCATACAGGGACTTGTTTAGCTTGCAAGCCCAATTCTCACATCTTGGAACTTTGAACCCTTCTGGCTGAGACATATAAATTTCTTCGTTCAAAGTACCATGGAGAAATACAGTCTTCACGTCGAGTTAAGCTAACTCGAGATCAAATTGTGCAACCAAAGCCAATAGGATACGAATAGACGAATGCTTGACAACTGGTGAGAATACCTCATTGTAGTTTATTCCTTCTTTCTGTGCGTATCCTTTCGCTACCAATCTGGCTTTGTATCTGATGTTTTCTTTGCCAGGAGCACCTTCCTTCTTGGCATAGACCCATTTGCACCCAATAGCTCTTTTTCCCTTTGGAAGTTGTGTCAGCTTCCAAGTTTCATTTTGGTGAAGTGATTTCATCTCCTCATCCATTGCCATCTTCCACTTGACATTGTCCATACAGTCCATAGCTTCTTTGTATGTGTATGGGACTTCATCATCAGTCACTGGAAGAGCGTATGCCACCATGTCTGTGTAACGAGCCGACCTCCGAATATCTCTTTTCGGTCTGTTGGTGGCAATAGATTCAAGTTGTTGTCTGATCTCAGATAGTGGTGTTGTATCCTCCACCTCAACTGATATCTCGTCCTGGCTATCAAGATCATCATTAGGATGATCGACTATCAGAGAAGCCTTTTCTGACTTCTTGGGAGTCTCAAACTCCACATGTCCTAGAGAATTTGGATTCTCATTCTCCGTGTCTCGAGGTGTCTGCTTCAATATCCCAGATTCGTCAAAGGTAACATCTCGACTCACGATGATCTTCTTTGACTCGGAATTCCATAGTCTGAATCCCATAACTCCTTCACTAAAGCCCACAAAAATAGCTTTCTTGGCTTAATGATCCAGTTTGGATTTAGTAACATGAAAGTATGCTGGACACCCAAATATATGTAATCGGTCGTAATCAGAAACAGGTTGTTCGGACCATACCTCCTTTGGAGTTTTCCCATCAAGTGTAGAAGCGGGTAGTCTATTGACAATATGAGAGGCATACATCAAAGCCTCTGCTCAGAATGCCTTACTAAGGCCAGATTGAGAAAGCATACATCGAACTTTCTCCACCAAAGTACGTTTCATCTGTTCTGCAACGCAATTTTGCTGTGGCATACCAGGAACTGTAAAATGTCTGATTATCCCTTCATCAGGACCGTATTTCATGAAAGGATTTGGTTTGTATATTCTCCGCCATTGTCTGATCTGAGCCTTCTGATTTTTCTGTCTGTCTGGGTTTCAATCATCTTTTTCCATTGAAGAAAGATATCTAGAACTTCATCCTTATGCTTCATGGTATATACCCAGACATACCTGGAGAAATCATCAATAAAAGTCACCAAATAATGTTTACCTCCCAAAGAAGCATTTTTGGAAGGCCCCCAAACATCAGTGTGAATGTAATCCAGTGTTGCTTTTGTAAGATGAATGGCGGTGCCGAACTTGACTATCGTCTGCTTTCCCATGACACAATGCTCACAGAAATCAAGTTTAATTGTCTTGGCACCTTTCAGAATACCTTGCTTCACAAAACCTTGCAAAGTCTTCTCCCCGACATGCCCTAAGAACATATGCCAGAGTCGGGAAGTATCAGATGGTTCATCGTCGGAACTGCTGGAGACGGCTGCTCTCTCTATGACTGTGTACCCGTCCAGGAAATATAGATTTCTCCGTCGAGTACCTTTCATTGCCAAGAATGCACCTCGTACAACTTTAAGGACTCCGCATTCAATAGTCACCTTGTAACCGCTAGAGTCTAAGACCCCTAGTGAAATGAGGTTCTTTTTCAAATCAGGGACATACCTGACGTCTGTCAATCGTCTGGTTGTACCAATGTGCGTCTTCAAATGAATAGTCCCTATCCCTTTCATCCGATAGGTATTGTCGTTACCCATAAGTAAAAACTACCCCGTCAAGCTCCTGGAAGCTTGAGAACCACTGCCTGTTGGGACACATATGATAGGAACAGCCGGAATCTAGAATCCATTTATTAGAATGGTTGTCTGATGATTAAACTGTAAAAGCTGAATCCTTTCCATCATCATCTTTTTCTGTAACATTCACATTAGATTTGTCCTTGTTTGGACAATCTTTCTTCTAGTGCCCTTTCTGATGACAATAGGCACAATCGTCATTCGCAGGACGTCTGAATGATGATTCTCCTCTTGGCTTTGAGTGAGATGCTCCTCTTTATTTTGAGCGAGATTTACCATACTCACTAGGTACTCCACATTTTCTATTGTCTGTCCTACCTCGGGAAACAGTCAGTGCTTCTGATGTTGAGTCTCTGTGATCAAGCTGATCCTTCTTCCGATACTTATTATTCACCAGAGCATTAGAAACGTCTATGAATTTAACCTCATCCTTTCCATATAACAGAGTTGTGGTTAAGTGTTCATATGTATAGGCAGGGAATTTAACAATAGTAGTGCTTTATCCTCATCGCTAATTTCAACATCTAAATTTTGTAAATCAGCGAGAATTTCATTGTAATTATCCAAATGCTCAATCATAGAAATACCTTTCTTGTACTGGAATCGAAAAAGCTTCTTCTTCAGGTAGAGTCGGTTCTCTATGCTTTTTGTCATGTACTTGTCCTCCAGCTTTTTCCAAGGACTTGATGCCATAGTCTCCTTCATGACAAAGTACTTCTGGTCCTTGGCTAGACACAACCGAATTGTTTCACAGGCTTGACGATTTACATATTTCCAATCTTCATCGGAAATATCCTTGGGTTTGGAACTTAAAGCAATATCTGATCCTTCCCGGAATAACAAATCCATAACTTCGCATTGCCATATGCCGAAGTTGTTGGTGCCGTCAAACTTCTCAATATCAAACTTCGCATTAGATATCGAGTTCCTTTGCCAAGAACTACTGGTTGATGTCGAGGTCTAAGGTTCAGTTGATTGTTCCAAGTTTTCTCCAGCTGCTGGATCACCCATCGTGACCGAAAACAGAGTTAATAAAGCATGAGTAAGTCAAAAACAGTACTTACAAGCAGAATTAGCTAAAACTGATGGCACGGTTGCGTCCAGAACAGTCGAAATAGTTGGAATTAGGTCCAACTCGGTCGAAAACGGGTGAAAATTGCATTGAGTTGGGCAAAAAATACTTCTGGACTGAGTTGACTCAGGAATATTCCATTAGGCTAACATAATATTTTGACGAAAACAGAATATTCTCTGATGGAAACAGAATATTCTGACTGACGACGTGTCGCTGACGTGGTGGTGCATGTGCTGACGTGGCAGATGACTGGCGTCGATATGGCCGATGACTGGTACTGACGTGGTGGATGACTGGTGCTGACGTGGCGGGTTACTGGAGCTGATGTGACTGGCTGATGATGATATGGCGGCTGACTGTACAACGATGTGGCAGCTGACGTGGTGGATGACGTGTCTGCTACAGTGTCGTCTTCTTCCTTGAAAACTTGCAGAAAAAAGTGTGGAAAATTTTCCAATGTTGACCGAACTTTGACCGAAGCTAGAGAGTTCTTTAAAACTCCGTTTTAGATGCGATCACCGGCGTTGGAATCGTATTTCCGAGAGGAACACAACAGTACCATCCGAACAGCGATTCAAGCACTTTGAAATTTCTGGACTTTACAAAAAACCAAAGCTCTAATACCAATTTGTTGCGTAAATGGCCATAAATTATAGAGAAAAGTGAACACAACACAAAAATACAGATATTTACGTGGTTCGGCAATTGCCGACGTCCACGGGAGCAGCAAACTATATTATTTCAGAAATGATAAAAACAGAGTTTTTCTCTCAACTCTCAAGAACTCTCTCTGGAAGCACTGAATACTGAATTGCTTCTTACCTTACCCCTTGATTTCCCTTGCTTTGCTGATGGTCTTATTTATAGGGGAAAGGCAGAGAAAACCCTCCCCCATTTTCAACAAGGTGGTTAATGATTGGTGGTTTGATTTTCACATTGTCAACAATGTAGGTGGTGGGTAGGTGGTGGTAGATAGAAGATGGTAGTTGAGCCAATTTGTCAACAGTTTCTTTGTTTCAAATTATAGGTTATAGTCCTGTTTCTTTGTTTCAAATTATACGTTATAGTCTTGTTTCTTTTTATTAATAGCCATTTATGGTAAGGGGTCAAAGTGAAATTTTTATCCAACTGGTACATGGTAGGATACATTTTTTGATATCAGACAGGACTGACATTCTACTACCTACCTCTAGATACCAGTCTCTGCACCACCTAAAGATCAGGACTAGCCAACAGCAAGGTAACTCCTACATAATACCTTGGAAACAAGTCGTACGCTTGGTACTAGAATAGCTCAATGCCATCTCTCCACCTCTTCCAGGCACGTGACATGTCTATCAGGTAAGAAAGAAGTTAGCCGAAAAGCTCTAGAATTATAGGTCAAGCACCATGCCACCAGACTGGTATCCTAAGGTACTTCGTCACTGATACGTAAAATCGTGATTTCTCCTCCTAGCTATAGAGTTGACTTCTTCGTCATTAAAGTGCCTTAATGTGACCAAATAGGTCAACATATTCGTCATTTATTCAAATTTAAACCCAAAGAAAACCTGACATAATCAACGAGAGTAATTCCCATGTAATTTGATTCCCCCATCAACGTCAATCATTAACGGTAACACGGTCAATCAATTGGTCTAAATTATAGGGATTTGATTGACGATGACGAGGGAATAAAAATGGACGTCAGGATCCAGACAAGGTGTTAAGAAAAAAAAGAGAAAGGGGGGCAGAGCTTCCTAACCATTTTCCTTAGAGGATTTAACCACTTGTTGACGGTGATTTCTGGATTAATCCCTTGTCACACAATTGAAACAAATTAGCAGCTAATTACAAACAAAAGGTAAGAAGAAAATAAATGAGACACATGATTTTACGTGGTAAAACCCCAATGCGAAGAAACGTCCACGGTTGCCAATGGCAGCAACAAGAATTCACTATGTCGGAAAAAAATTACAAACTCAATCACTCTTGCCTTTTCTCTCTCAATATTGCATTCAACCCTTTATAGGTATTTATGAGGCCTATTTATATATGCAAATGACCCTAATTCTTTGTTTACAAGTAAGGAAAGTTCTTGTTGTTTAATAAAACTCTGACTTATTGGAGTCATGCTCTTCCTCTTTCCCGTTTCGAGTTGATTGTATGTCAGTTGTTCTTAGATCTCTTTCCTAATTTGGACTCTGGCATCAGTAAGGAAGTTTGTTTCCTTATCAAAGTATGCTTCCAGAAACCTTGTTCGAATCGAACTATTTTTCTGCGTATTTGAGTTGTAATTCCATTGAATTTGGGTGATGTCCATGTTAGAACCCCGTTCACCGTTCATGCAGCGGAAACAGGTTTTTTAAAATTTTTATACATATCGTAATCTGTATCTGTGACCAGCGAACTTGAGATTGTAATTATTTTCAGAACAAATACATATAAATTATTACAATAATAAAATATATGTAAATACAGGAAATTGTAATCAATAATAAGAAGAAGATTAAGAAGCTTACCAGCGTTTGGAGGCTCGTTTACTTTTCGATATACTCATGGTCTGTACCACTGATCTTCCTAGCTATTCCCGGGACTGGTAACTGCGTATGGGCGTATCACGGTCTCAGGAACTTAGAATGGAGGATGTAGAGAAAAACGAATGAAGAAACTCTTTCTTCTATGTGTTTCAAAAACACAATATATATATATATATATATATATATATATATATATATATATATTTTTAATGTGCAACTCTTGCAAACAATGTGCCTTTTCAAATTGAATGAGGCGTTGATCAATTCAAACAAAACCAAAACTCCCTTTTTTTATTTGTCTTTTACCAAACCACGCATAAAACTAAAAAGAGATTTTGTCTCTTATACAAAAAAAATTAAAGAACAAGCGTAGCTTTTTGTTAACAGGTTTTCAAAACAATATATATCTCATATATTTTTTTTTTTGAAATAAAAAAAAATGAAATCTCCACTGATTCGTTTTTTTCAAAAATTAATATATATATATATAACTTTTAAAAAACTTATCATATCTATATTTGAAAATAAAATCTATATTTTATTTATCAATTAAGATATTATATATTTAAATTTAAATAATTTAAATTCAAATATATTTAATAAATTTTATTTAATAAATGAGATAATCATATTATCTCATCATTCAAAAATAAATAAAATTTGAAACCCTCCATTCATGACTAATTATGCTATTAAATAATCTTATTATTTAATTGTCATAATTGTTATTTTAATCAATTGAATAATCTAATTACTCAATCAACTCCTGACACGTGCCACTTTCGTAACACAATTACTTGAACAATCCAATTAATTAACCGTGACCCTTATTACCTAAATCGATCGGGCTAACAAAGGGACCTAATGGACCCATAGTATTTTGAGCTCCAATAATCCTCAGAATCATTAATTAAACTCTTTAATTAATATTCCTTGATTATTAACTCCGGTGTTATTCCACTGAAAACCCGAAGCTGTACTCTCTCAACTACAGACGCTTTTACACAGATCGATACAACTCGGTGTCCATCGATATAGCTATTACATATGGTGTGATCCTCCACATTAATTCATAATTAGAGCTGGGTCATAATGTACGTTATACCCCTCTAATTACATATATCCTTTAAGTACTGTTGTTTCTCTAATGGACAATAAATCCTATTTCCTCACAGAATTAGGAGAGTGCTCATATTGTCCAAGCCCCGAAACAACCCTTAAGGGAACTACCATCTACTTCTCATAAGAAGGAGTGGATTCCACTATTGTGTACAAACCTTCCCAGCCACAAGTCAAACCGTAATCCCAACATATGGAGTATATTGATCAGGAAATGCATCTGACCTCACCCATGATATATCAAAGACCACGATCTAACCTGAAGGAGTCGATAAGACACTAAGAATTAAGATCACCCACATATAGCCATCATTAGTTGATATATATGAATCTCATCGGTAAATGGATCTTGGTGTGAGATTCATATAGATCATGGCCCAGTTCTATATGATCTCATCATACAAGGTGCCTTCATTCCCATATCTCATATGAATGATTCAGGATAGAATCACTATACATTACGGAATGAACCGTAGCTATAGATTAATCACAAATAAGTACCCAACTTTATTTGCTATCTATGGACTCTTTAGATTGCAGTCTCTTACTGTATCTATCCGTATATGACACTCATATGCATAGTTCGAGATTACATCCGGTAATCCAGGATGTTAATATGTGAACAAGTTTATAAAATAAATAACATAACAAGAATGAATTGAAGCTTTCTTTTTATTTAATTCATAAATCCATTTACAAATTACATGTTTAGGGCATAAACCCCAACAATCTCCCACTTGCACTAAAGCATGTGAGGCATGTCTCGTAACCCTAGACTATCTAGGTGACCCGAAAACACTTTAGTCGGTAAGGTATTTGTAAATGGATAACATGATTGTCTTATGAGGCTATCTTGGTGACGATCACAACTCCTCTCTGCACTATCTCTTTGATAAGATGATACTTTCTCTCTATATGTTTCTCTCTCTTGTGGCTTCTTGGTTATTTGGAATTAGCCACAGCACCACTGTTATCACAATAAAATATGATGGGCTTATCCAGGTCTGGAACAACTTCCAGGTCACTTAAGAACTTATGGAGCCAAAAAGCCTCTTTAGCAGCTTCACAAGCGGCTAGATATACAGCTTCCATGGTGGAGTCAGCAATTCAAGATTGCTTGATACTTCTCCACATAATGGCTCCACAACCAAGGGTGAATACTGATTCAGACATGGATTTTATAGAATCCCTGTCTGACTGAAAATTAGAATCCGTGTATCCTAATGGGATCAAATCATTTTCGAAATACACTAGCATATAATTTCTCGTTCTCCGAAGATACTTGAGAATAGTCTTGACAGCAACCCAATGATCCAATCTTGGATTGGACTGGTATCTGCTGACTACTCCCACTGCATAGCAGATGTCCGGTCTCGTGTATAACATAGCATACATAAGACTACCTACTGCCGATACATAGGGTACACATCTCATATCCTCAATTTCTTGAGGTGTCTTAGGACACTGTTCCTTAGACAAGTGAACTCCATGCCTAGAAGGTAAATTACATTTCTTAGAGTTCTGCATCGAAAATTGCACAAGAATCTTATCGAAATATGATGCATGAGACAGTGTTATAAGTTTGTTCTTACGATCGCTTATAAGTTGGATCCCTAGAACATAACTTGCCTCTCCCAAATCTTTCATTTGGAATTGGCTAGCCAGCCAGCCCTTTACATCAGATAACACTCCCACTCACTCCCAATGAGTAGGATATCATTTACGTATAAGACCAAAAAAACTACTTTCTGGTCAATGATCCGCTTGAAGATACAAGGCTCATTAAAATTCTGCTCAAAGCCATAGGTTTTGATCACATCATCAAAAAAATTTGTTCCAAGATCTAGATGTTTGCTTAAGTCCACAGATGGACCTTTGCAGCATGTAAACTTTTTGCTCTTGATTTGGAGACACGAATCCCTCTGACTGTATCATATAGATGCTCTCATTAAGATTGTCATTCAAGAATGCAGTCTTGACGTCCATTTGCCAAATTTCATAATCGAAATAGGCAACAATGGATAAGAGAATCCTAATAGACTTAAACATGGCTACTGGTGAGAACTAGCCTTGCCTTGAAGATATCTACCTTCCCGTATACTCATTTATTTCTCTTGTAGACCCACTTATACCTTATGGATTTTACCCTATCTGGTAAGTCTACAAGATCCCAGACTGAGTTAGAGTACATGGACTCCATCTCGAGATTCATGGCTTTAAGTCATTCCTCTTTATCAAGATCTTCCATTGCATTCTTAAATTTTAATGGATCATCCACACTATCAGCAGAGACAACACCTTGTCCCTCACCTATACCTAAATAGTGTTCAGGTTGTCTTACAACCCTCTTACTACGTCTAGGTGGTAGTGTATTCTGATTATAAACTATCTAACTCTCAGTTGTTTATGAATCAACAACTCTTGTTGATGAAGCACTGGTCTCACCAGGCTCTAACTCATTCAATACAATCTTAGAATGAGGTTTATGGTCACTAATATAATTGTCCTCAAGAAGCATTGTATTTATCGATACAAATACTTTGTTATCTTCGGGACTATAGAAGTGTCCACCTCTGGTCTCCTTGGAGTATCATACAAATAGGCAGACCACATACTTGGAGTCTAGCTTTCCATTTCTCTTTTTCAGCACGTGTGTTGGGCACCCCCATATACGGAAATGTCGTAAACTAGTTTTACGACCATTCAACAACTATAGGAGAGTCTTAGGAACAGATTTGGATGGCACTACATTCAAAATGTATACCACTGTTTGTAACGCATATCCCTAGAAGGAACTTGGTAATGATGAGAAACTAATCATATATCTCACCATGTCCATCAGGGTTCTATTTCTCCTCTCAGCTACAACATTTTACTGAAGTGTACCGGGAGCTATGAGTTAGGAAACTATCCCATACTCGACCATGAAGTCTTAAAACTCTTGGTCAAGGTACTCATCTCCATGATCTAATCGTAGTGACTTGATAGTCTTACCTAATTGATTCTCAACTTCTTCTCAGGATTCTTTGAACTTTTCAAATGTTTCTGACTTCCGTTGTATTAGGTAGACGTATCTGTATCTTAAGTAGTCATCTATAAAGGTGACATAATACTCATAACCACCCCTAGCTTTAGTCCGTAGACGTCTGTATGTATAAGCTCTAGCAGTTCTTTAGCTCTAAGCCTTTTTCCAGTAAAAGGTCTCTTAGTCATCTTACCTTCCAGACAAGATTCGCAGAAAGGTAAGGTGCCAACCTTTAACTCACTTAAAAGTCCACTTTTTACTAGTCTGCCTATCTGGTCAAGGTTGATATGATCAAGCCTTAGATGTCAGAGATACGTGTCATTATCTGGAGAAATCTTATGTCGTTTAATTTTTAGTTTTTCAACCTTAAACATTTCGGTGTTGAGCAGTGTAGTTTGTATTAACGGTCTTAACACATACAAATTATTTTCATTAATTCCTGAAAAAATATTCAGACCATTCTTTCCAACAATAACAAACTTATTATTAAAAGAAACAAAATATTTTTGTTCTAACAACTTGGAAACGGAAATCAAATTCTGTGTAAGTCCAGGAATATAAAATACATTGTCCAACAATATATAATTATTACAAAATTGCAATCTTATTGCTCTCACTACTTTGGCCGATACGACATCCCTCGACCTCACACGTATTGAGAAGGCTTCTTCTCTAATTGTGTCCAATAATCACTCGGCTGCAAAGAAGAACAAACAGTGTTAGTGGCCCCCGAATCAACTATCCAGGGTGAAGAATCATCTTCCATTAAACAAGATTCAAGAACAAGTAAATCATATTTACATTTCGTCTTTTTCTTCTTGGCTACCTCCTCCTGGTACTGAGGACAATTCCTCTTCCAGTGCCCGACCTTGTTACAATGGAAACATTTTCCTTTGTCTTGGTCGGTGGAGGTGCCATTCTTTTTCCTTTGGGCTTTCTTGGGTTTAAGCTTACCCTTTGCCTTCCTAGCGGACCTCTTCCTCTTCTTATTATTAGAGGAAGATGGTTCAACAACATTTGCCTCACCGTCCCTGCCCTAGTTTTCCTTAATCAATGACTCAAAGGTAGCGAGATCATTGAGCAACTGTGCAAGACTGAACATTAACTTGTTCATCCCGTAGTGTTGGGATTATGCTCGATAGTAAGAGTATAATAATGTATTTGACAATCTTTTCATATTAATAAAGTGATTTCTAGTTTAACAAATCTTATAGCAGTTATAGTTTAATTATTATAATTGTCAATTGTAAGTTCCGTACCAATAAAAGATCAACAATCTACCATACCTCGTCGTAGTGGAAGAGTTAGTAAACAACCCAAAAGATACATCGGTCTAGGAGAATCTATAGAGAATCTGCCGGACAACGATGACCCTTATACGTACAAGGAAGCAATGAAAGATGTTGATTGTCGCCATTGGCAAAAGGCAATGCAATCCGAAACTGAATCTATGTCCAAAAACAAAGTCTGGTTTATTGTAGACTTGCCTAAAGGGATAAAACCCATTGGGTGCAAGTGGGTATACAAGAGGAAAAGAGGAATGGATGGAAAGGTGGAAATCCTTTAAAGCTAGATTGGTAGCTAAAGGTTATACACAGAAGGAAGATATCGATTATGAAGAAACCTTCTCTCCTGTGGCCAATCTTAAATCTATTAGGACACTCTTATCCATTGTGGCATCTCTAGACCTAGAGATTTGGCAAATTGATGTCAAGATAGCTTTCCTTAATGGAAGTCTTGAAGAAAGCATCTACATGATGCAACCGTAAGGATTCATTGAAAAAGACCAAGAGGAAAGGTATGCAAGTTACAAAGATCCATATATAGATTGAAGCAAGCATCCAGATCCTGGAACATAAGGTTCGATTAAGCTGTGAAAAGTTTTGGATTTATTCAAAACCTTGGCGAACCCTCTATATACAAAAGGATTAAAGGTGACAAGTTGGTTTTCCTAGTTCTTTATGTTGATGATATACTACTCATCGGAAACGATGAATATAATAATGTATTTGAAAATGTTTTCGAAAATGTTTTCATATTAATAAAGTGATTTCTAGTTTAACAAATCTTATAGCATTTATAGTTTAATTATTATAATTGTCAAAAGTAAATAATCATAAGGTCAAAAGACAATGAGAAAAGAAGAATTGTTCATACATCTAGATATGTATGAGGTAGACACAATTCTTTAGTTAGTCTTGAATAATATTCACAACTTAAGATAAAAGGTTGGGCTCCTTTATCTTGTCAAAGTTGTAGATTCTTTTGCTAGCATTTGAGTGGGATCAAATGTGTTATGATGAGTCTAAAATTATCAAAGTGTGGTATTCATTTGTTAATCGATAGAGGACTTCATTTATAGATATGGACATCGTGGCTCCATTTTTTAAATGAGAGTAGAATACCATCATATGGATGTTTTGAGGTATTGGATATTAAATCTTAACATTAAGTTTTCAATAGTGTCTATTGAAACGTGGCTTCTAGACAAGTCAAAATATCCAAGTTCAAAATGTGGTCATATGAGTAAATATGGTAACTTGGAGAGTTATAGGCAGTCTGTGAGCTCTTGGCGACTACGGATATTCTTCACGATGATACATTTTCTCCAATAAGGTTGTCTAGGGTATGAGTAAGAAATATTAACTTATTTTATCTTTATTCAAGAGTTCAATTTTAGTTTCTTAGTGGAATGAGCTAAAATTGATAGATCAGACCTAAGTGAATCATTTGTTGATTGTGATTGGGTTGTGTCTATTGGAGCTTAAATTTAGATAGCTCGCCAAGATCCCAATCCACACAAACTTATGTGGATCACTTGATATATTCTACCGGACCAATTTAGGGATCCATCTAGAATTGTTTTAAGGCATGTGGATTTGTTTCTTTTGTAAGAATGGGTGTAGTTCACATGTGGACTTTTTATTAAGGTCCAATGGATTTAATAAACTAAGAAAAATAGTATATATACGTATATGTTGTTATAGGCGGCAAGACTAATGTATAAAAGCCTAAATATATTATTTTTTATTTTATTATTTATTTAAATGGAAATTAATTAATTTGTTGATTAATTAATTATTTAATTAAAAGTCAAAATCTTTTTCCTAGTAGGAGATGGTCTCCTAAAATTATACTAATGTTGGTAGTGTTAGGTTTTAGTTTGTGTTGGCATTAATTCCATATCAAAATGATGTTTACTTGTAATGATTTAGTTGTTTAGATTCATGATGATTCTAGATTCATGATGATTCAAGCTTCAAGGAAGAAGAAACAACAAGTCAAAGCAAGTTCTAAGTTTTCAAGAGAAAGAATGCAATATGGTTCTACAAAGGTATACTACGACCTTATCTTACTCTCACAAGGTTTAGGCACACACACACATATCATATATTTGTGTCCCTGCATCGTTGTGCACCATTATAGGCACACACATACAATTCATTCATATGTGTCTCTGTATCGTTGTGCATCACGTATAACACATTCACACACTTGAAGATGAATGCTCATGCATTGGTATGGAAATAACATATTTTGGAAAATGCATGATTGGAGACTATCTCTATGTAGTTTGCATTCTAGTGTGAATTGTGTTTGTGTGTCTATATGTTTTGTATAACATGGATATTGAACTTGGATTTAGTCTTAAATCATTCTTGATTGAGTTCCGTTCATTTCGGTTACTCATACTATTGATTTCAAGTTCTAAGTCAAAAGATACTACACTTTCAACTCATGTTTTGATTGAATCTATGATTAGGAATATGCTCTAGAACTTTAGCTTAAATCTAACTGACTTTGTCATATGATTTTAGCATGTTTTTGGTTTGTGTGATTTAAACTTGTTCTTGTTTTTTATTGAACATATCTTGTGATTTAAGTTTAGATCTATGCATGTATCTAGGTTGTGATTAATATTGAACATATCTTACATAATCTAGATTGATTACACATGCATGATAAACTAGACTATATGTGATTTGTGCATTCATGCTCATGTCTAGTATTTTCCATAGGATGTGTTGATCATAGCATTCTATGTTACGTTTTTGTTTGCGTTTTCCATTCATGATCACCTAGATGCCTTGTGAGAAAGAAGTCTTGCTAATAGGTGTGAGACCTATGGCGTTGAGCAAGAAGTCTTGGCATGAGGTGTGAAGCCTTGGATTGTCTAGCAAGGAAGTCTTGGCTAGAGGTGTGAAGCCTTGGATAGTCGAGCAAGAAGTCTTGCCTATAGTTGGGAGAACTCGGATAGGTGAGCAAGGAAGTCTTGACAAGAGTCGTGAGGACTTAGTTGAGCAAGAAGTCTTGCCTTGGGTTGTGAGGATCCGGATAATGTGAGCAAAGAAGTCTTGACAAGAGGTGTGAAGCCTCGGATTGTTGAGCATAGGGCGACAACTGCTAGAGTAGGATATGTGGGTAGTTTCTAGGTGAAGAGGTCACTTGAGAGATTGTACTTGTCTTATCTACTAGTGGCTTTTGTTTGCCGGTGGCTGCTAGCCCGTGGATGTTTCCTCTTCGGAGGTTTACCACGTTATATCCCTATCTCTATAATATTTGTATTGTGGATAGAACTCTTTATGTATGTTGATTTCCTTTCTATAATATAGATTATGTATGTGTTACAATTACTTGTTTGTATCATACTTTACTTGTGTTTATATATTGATTAATTGTTTTTAATTAATATATATATTGTGATACAAGCAATCTAGAGGGATAAACTTTTGTTTGTTTCTAAGGGAGTCGAAAAAGGTGTCTAACCTATTCACCCCCACTCTAGGTTAGCCTTGAGCATTTAACAGTGATTGTATTTTAAATTGGTATCAAAACAGGACACTAGATTGCACTTAGTGTGAGTCCGGGGTGATACTTTCATGATTTTTGCAAGGCGTTTGAAGTCATGGGTTTACACGATGATGTAATGGCGGAAGGAGCCTCAAATACTAGGCCACCATTACTTCGTGGCACTAACTATAGGTATTGGAAGTTGAGGATGAAAGCCTACATCCGCTCTATTGATGAAAGAGCTTAGATGGTAGTGGAAGAAGGTTATAGTCCTCCTACCAAGGTTCAAGAGGATGGAACCATGATACTCAAGCCAATGAGTGAATGGACAACGAATGAGTTTGAGGTTGCTAAATGGCACCATCGTGCTATGAATTCCATCGTTGGAGGAGTTGATGGGCATCAATTCTCCTATATTCAAAATCTTGTATCCACAAAGAAAGCTTGGGATACTCTCCAAGTTACTAATGAAGGAACCTTAGCGGTGAAGAAATCGAGGCTTCAAATGTTGGCATCACAATTTGAAGACTTCCAATTCCGGCTTCTTAACATAGCTAACCAATGTCAAGAACTTGGAATACCTATCTCAAAAGAGCAATTAAATTGGAAAATCTTTAGGTTTCTTCCTAAGAGATTCAAATCAAAGGTGACGGCCATTGAGGAAAGCAAGGATGTGGATAGTATGAATATTGATGAGTTGCTTGGGTCTCTCCAAACTTATGAGATATGCTTGAAGCCAAAGATCAAGAGTAAGGGAATCACTCTCAATGCTATAGAGGAGGAGAGTGATGATAAAAATGATGAAATGACACTCTTGGTTAGAAGGTTCAAGAAGTTTCTAAAGAAGAATGCCAAGCCTAAAGGCAAGTCTTCTAAGAAAAAATGAGTCAAGAGAACATCATCTCCAAGGATTGTGAAGAATAGTCAAGCCATGAACAAGAATGAGGTTCAATGCTATAATTGTCAAGGTTTTGGTCACTTTGCTAGTGAGTGCACCAAGAAGCCATCTAAGAAAGACAAAAAAGGCAAATTGTTGGCGGCTACTTGGAGTAATGATAATTCTAATGACAATAAGAGCTCTAGTAGTGAGTCTTCAAGTGATGAAGAGTTGGTGAGCAACTTTGTAGCTCTGACAGCTTCTCATTCTCCACTAGATGTTGATAGTACAATATCTTTGAACAAAAACTTTGATGCAAATCATGATGGAAGCTCTAGTTCCATTTCTACTAATCTTGAGTTGTTGAAAAAGATAGAAAAGCTTGAAGAAGATAGAGACAATGCTCAAAGAGAAGTAGTTGAAAAGGATGATTTGATTAAGAAGCAACTAGATGAGTTTGTGATTGTTACTCGTAGACTTCTTGGTGATAAAAGTGATATTATGAAGGAGTTTAGAGAACTTGAAATGATAAACCTTGAGAAGGATAATGTGATATCTTCTTTGAAGAATAGAGAACAAGAATTGATGGAAGAGATAGACACGGCTAAAGAGGCTATCAAGGACTTAGTGAATGATTCGGTTAGTATGTCTAGTGTTAGGAATCTTGTTAACTCTTATAGTGGTGAAGACGACTTGGTAGTTGAAGAGGAGCTCTTGGAAGCATCACTTCCTACACACTTTGATGAAGTTGTGAGTGATAAGAAACCACACAAGAATAGAAGATCAAAAGCCAAGAAGAAGTTGGCAAACAAGGTATCTTTGCAAACTCCTAGTGAAGCTAGTTCAACTCCAAAAGGTACAATCTCATCTTTTATTCCAATTTTCCATTATTGCAACACAACAGGTCACATTAAACCTAGGTGTTATACATATATTGAAAAATAAAAATTAGGAAATGAACCTAGGGATAAAGAGATTAAACTTCAACTTGAACATGCTAAGGCCTTGAAAGTTGAGGAACATGATAATATTGCTAAGCATGAGAAAAAGTTGTGAAGTAGAAAGAATTCTAATCTTGTTCAACTTGACAAAGCTTGTGTTGAAAATGTTAAGGAAGAGTGTGTTAATGATATTCTTGTTAATCAAGTCATTGAAGGACTTTACTCTAGATTTAACATTGTTGTCAAGGATGATATTGGAAATGTTTGTGTAGGTACACCCAAGAACAAGTGGTTCAAGGGTGAGTGCTCTTATCACTAAAATAAGAAGCACATGTGAGATAGCTTTGAGGCTATATATCAATTGTGTTGAGAATTCTTGCTTACTAGCTTTGAATACTCCATGTATTGATATGAACTTGATTATCTCACATCATGATTGTTATGATGGTCAAAATTTGTTGATTAACTTTGAAGAAGTTCTTTTGTTATATGTGTTGATTGAGTTGAGATATTATGTTTTTTATACTCTTGTTGTGAAACATCGTTAACTTGATGTCATGATGACATTCAAGGCAAGAGTGCTCATAAAAAGGGTGGAAGTATGATATTTGGTAAATATAATGTGCAAAAAGGTATCTCTATACTCTAATGCATATTCTCTTAGATATTCATCTTTTGACTCAATTTTTGACATACATCTCATAGCATGTCATATTAGAGAATTTTGTATAGCATACATATGGTTTTCATTGACATTTGCTATTTTAGGATCTAATAGTGATATTGTTCACATTGATTTTAACTTTGATGATTGTTTGTGTATAGTATATTGAGTGGCATTACTTTTAAAAATATGAGCTTCATATTCTTTGAAAGCTACTCATTAGAAAAGTAATGATCTTGAATAAGTCTCTACTTATTGCTCTTAGATCATGTGCTTATGAGCCATAAAATCTTGGTTTTCTAAAATTGCACCTTGTTTCTCTTATATGTTTTGCTAGTAGGTTGAGTTTACTAATATGTAAACATTGGATACACCTTGAAGTTTTTGTGCTTAAGTACATTTAAAATGACCTATGGTTAGTATCCATTTTGCTTCGGCAATTACATAGAACTCAACGAGCACCTTCATGAAAAGGGCTACACACATTGGTTGTGAAAGCTACCCAATATTGGAAAGAGCTACACCATTGTGATGAGTGAAAGCCATCATGAAGTGAATTTTGTTTATGTAAAAAAAAAATGGAAAAATCAAAAAAGTGTTGAAAGGAATTCATAAAAAAAAATCTTTAATTCAAAGCCTAAAAAGAAAATCAGGAAGGCTTAAAAAAGAGTATAGTTGAAAGTCAAATGAGCTCGGGTTGAAAAAGAGAAATGGGATGACGAGCCACATGCACACACACGCTCATGTGTTGAAATCTATTCTCTTAAAAGCAAAAAATTCCGGATGATAATCGGTTTGACTTTTCATGGAAAAAGCTTAAGATGAATAGTTATTGGAAATTGTTTGCATGTTGATTATCAAACTACTTCTTGATATATATTTGAAGCATATCTCTCACACACACACACACTTTGTTTATGAGTATGATGATATCTTTGCAATTGTTGAAGAATTATGAGAGAACTTGAAAAATCTTTGTATATCTCTCTTAGCATATGAAGCTTATTTTATTGATATTTTTTCAAATTGCTTGAATGTGTGATTGTGTGAACGTCTTTGTGGACCTTATGCTATCATGAATTTTAGTTATAGCATTTATCAAGGGGGAGCATTGTATGCTAGACATTGTTCTCTTTTATGATATGTTCACATGCTTCATTTTGTTACATGTTGGCATATTTTGACTTAATGATACTTGTAAGATATTACTCACTATCTTTGTCTTGCATGATGATTCATTCTTAAGTCATATGTCATTGTGTTTATATATTTGTGACTAATATGTTTGTTTTGTCTTTCACTCACTTTTGTTGTATGTATATAGCATCTTATTTCACAAGAACAAATGGGAAGAACTAAGGTTACCAGAAGTGGAAATCAATTGAATCCCATTGTGAAAGCCAAGTCTACCTCAAATGGATCCAAAGCTTCAAGGTCAAAGGATTTAGGGATCTTTGCAACTAAACAGATATTTCAAGAGAGAGGCATTGACTTAGGTAATTGTAAAGATTCGTATGTTCTTAAATGCATTAAGGATAGAAATTGGGAATCTTGGGTGAGCATGCTAGGAATAGGGAATGACACTATTGTTAGAGAATTTTATCATGAATATAGAGAGAGTGCCACCTTATTGGATGCTTTGATGGAGATTAGGGGTGTTGTGTTTAGAGTTAACCCGATAAACATTAACAAGTTTCTTGGGCTATCTAGTGATATTGATTCAAACTTTCTGGATGTTGATATCATTGAGAATCTTAATATTATGGGTAGAACTCTATATGACAATGCTTCTTTTGAGTGGAAAGGTATAGCATATATTAGCCAGCATGAGTTAACTAAGGCAAGTGCATTTTGGCATCTTTTTATTTGCACAAATATTATTGGATCTTCGAATTCAACCGAGTTGAATAAAGACAAGATCAAAATAGTAAATGCCTTGGTGACTAATCAACCTATAAACCTTGGGGATTTGCTTATGTTTTACTTAGATAATGCGGCTTTCTCAACTAGAGAAAATAAGAAGCTTGCATTACGGGGTTTATAACTTTTTTGTGTTTAGCTCGTGGTGTTCAACGTAGTAGAGATGATATGTTGGTACAACCCTTGGAAAAGTATAGTGATAAACGTGTGTCATACATGTCATATAAGGATAAGGGTAAGACATGTGATACTTTTGGACTATTTAGTAGTTCACAAGTTGATTGTCAAGAGACTAACATAAACATTCTTCCGCATTGGGCTTTACATTTGAAGAAGAAGGTTGATGAGCTTAGTGCTATAGTTGAAAAACAAGATGCTAGAATAAAAGAGTTGGAGGAGTGTATTGCCTCAAGTTCAAGACCATCTCTCAAGCATTATGTTAGGTCAATTACACGCACATCTTTCTTTGGTGGATCTAGTAGCAAGTACTTGAGTCTCATGGTATGTTTATTACCTTTTGACATCATTTCATGTCAAAAATGGGGAGAAAGAGTTGTTAAGAGTTGCTCGTTACTTAGTTTCCTTTTTATATTGTTTTTGTGAACTTTTGAACTTTCAATGACATGTAATAATTAGTCTTAAGATTTGGTTAAGAACTCTTGTATTTGGCATGTATTGAGGGGGAGATACATGTATTTACGGACTTAATTGTATATTCTTATCCATATTATATGTTGCCCTTTTGTTGTTTTTCTTTTGTATATGCATTGTGCTTTGAGATGATTTGTAGGTTGCTTCAAGAGAATATCAAGATAAAGTTCAGGAGTTGGTGAAGATTAGTTATAGGAATTTTACTCATTGTAATGTGAGGGAGTGATTTTGTGACCTATCTTCATTTTTATATTTGTAGTAAATGTATAGGTGTTTTGATATGGAATTTGCCAAAGGGTGTTAGGTTTTAGTTTGTGTTGGCATTAATTCCATATCAAATTGATGTTTACTTGTAAAGATTTAGTTGTTTAGATTCATGATGATTCAAGCTTCAAGGAAGAAGAAACAACAAGTCAAAGCAATTTCTAAGTCTTCAAGAGAAAGAATGCAATATGGTTCTACAAAGGTATACTAAGACTTTATCTTTTTCTTACAAGGTTTAGGCACATACACACATATCATACATTTGTGTCCTTGCATCATTATGCACCATTATAGGCACACACATACAATTCATTTATATTTGTCCCTGCATCGTTGTGCACCATGTATAACACATTCACACACTTGAAGATGAATGCTCATGCATTGGTATGGAAATAACATGTTTTGGAAAAAGCATGATTGAAGACTATCTCTATGTAGTTTGCATTCTAGTGTGAATTGTGTTTGTGTGTATATATGTTTTGTATAACATGGATATTGAACTTGGATTTAGTCTTAAATCATTCTTGATTGAGTTCCGGTCATTTCGGTTACTCATACTATTGATTTCAAGTTCTAAGTCAAAAGATACTACACTTTCAACTCATGTTTCATACATTATCTTCGTCTTCGTATATCTAGTTGAATTATTATTTTATGGGTTGAGTATCTTATATGTCCATGTCCATGTGAGATTTACGGTTCGTAATCCGTAAATGGATTCGAATTCCGAGTTAGGAGGCCAGAGAACGATCGAAGAACGCGAAGGGAGTGCGAGAGGAAAAGAAGTGCATCCACGCCCCATCTCAGGACAGAATGCTTGCTGCCCCGAGATGCCCACGCGCCATCTCGGGCACTTAAGGGTAGTTTGGTCTTTTCATCCTTCATTCTTATCCCTCTCTTTTATAATCTCTTTCTCTCTCACATTTCATTCTAAGAAGAAATTCAAACAAGTGTGCAGAAATTTTCTCTCTAAATTTTCTCACCTTCCAAACACCATAACTTCTTCATTTCAATTTCGATTTGAGTGATTTGAAGTTGAGAGTTTTCATATATTCATCCTCTATCTTTTCTCTGAAGGTTTGAGTTAGTTTTTCTGCTGTGTTTGGTGTCTAATCATACAAAAACGGGACTGCACCTAAATCAACTAAGGTATTGATTTTCTCTTATAGTTTTCTTTTAAAACTTGGTCAATTGCCTTGGGTTTTCTTCTTCTACATATATTTGTATATTTTGAGTGTTTTGATTTGTGTTTTGAACACTTTCAAACCTAGATTGAGTTTCAATTGAAATCATTCATGTTGAGTTAGGATTTGATTTTGCTTATGTTATCACATGTTTGGGATTGTATTGTGCTAGCTTTGATTCTAGGACTATTTTATGATCTTTGATTGTTTGATTTTGTCAAAAATAGTTTCTCACATGTATTAGGATCTCTTGGCCGAAATTCTCACACAATACATGTGCTTATCTTCTTTTGAGCTATTCATGAGTTTTGATTGAATCTATGATTAGGAATATGCTCTAGAACTTTAGCTTAAATCTAATTGACTTTGTCATATGATTTTAGCATGTTTTTGGTTTGTGTGATTTAAACTTGATCTTGTGTTTTATTGAACATATCTTGTGATTTAAGTTTAGATCTATGCATGTATCTAGGTTGTGATTAATATTGAACATATCTTACATAATCTAGATTGATTACACATGCATGATAAACTAGACTATATGTGATTTGTGCATTCATGCTCATGTCTAGTATTTTCCATAGGATGTGTTGATCATAGCATTCTATGTTACGTTTTTGTTTGCGTTTTCCATTCATGATCACCTAGATGTCTTGTGAGAAGGAAGTCTTGACAATAGGTGTGAGACCTATGGTGTTGAGCAAGAAGTCTTGGCAAGAGGTGTGAAGCTTTGGATTGTCGAGCAAGGAAGTCTTGGCTAGAGGTGTGAAGCCTTGGATAGTCGAGCAAGAAGTCTTGCCTAGAGTTGGGAGAACTTGGATAGGTGAGCAAGGAAGTCTTGACTAGAGTCATGAGGACTTAGTTGAGCAAGAAGTCTTGCCTTGGGTCGTGAGGATCTGGATAAGGTGAGCAAGGAAGTCTTGACAAGAGGTGTGAAGCCTCAGATTGTTGAGCATAGGGCGACAACTTCTAGAGTAGGATATGTGGGTAGTTTCTAGGTGAAGAGGTCACTTGAGAGATTGTACTTGTCTTATCTACTAGTGGCTTTTGTTTGCCAGTGGCTGCTAGCCCGTGGATGTTTCCTCTTCGGAGTTTAACCACGTTATATATTGTGTCAACTTTTCTCTATCCCTATCTCTCTAATATTTGTATTGTGGATAGAACTCTTTATATATGTTGACTTCTTTTCTATAATATAGATTGTGTATGTGTTACAATTACTTGTTTGTATCACACTTTACTTGTGTTTATATGTTGATTAATTGTCTTTAATTAATATATATATTGTGATACAAGCAATCTATAATATAGATTGGGACAAACTTTTGTTTGTTTTTAAGGGAGTCGAAAAAGGTGTCTAACCTATTCATCCTCCCTCTTGGTTAGCCTTAAGCATTTAACCGTGCTTGTATTTTCAGGTAGTATAATTAATATTAAAGACTATATTTGATAAGTAAATAAATAAAAGGAATTATTTATCTATTCAAATTAGGAAGTCTTTAATATGGTTACAAATACATTATTAAGATGGATTATGAGTCTTGGTGTAGGAAAGAATTCTTTTTGGAAAAGGATTATTGGTCACCAAGTAAATCTACCTAAGGGTAGAATTGTTCTTTGAAAAGACACCACACTTTGATGATTTTAAACTCATTATAACATATTTGATCCCATTCAAATGCTAGCAAAAGAATCTACAACTTTGACAAGATAAATGCGTCCAACATTTATCTTAACTTGTGAATATTATTCAACACTAACTTAAATTTTTTGTGTCTGTCTCATGCATATCTAGATGTTTGAACAATTCTTCTTTTCTTATAGTCTTTTGACCATATGATTATTTACTTTTGACAACTATAATAATCAAACTATAAATGCTATATGATTTGTTATACTAGAAATCACTTTATTAATATGAAAAGATTGTCAAATACATTATTAAACTCTTGCTATCGAGCATAATCCCAACAATCTCCCACTTGCTCTATAGCAAATGTGTCATATCTCTTATCCCCATGTTCTCTAGATGCCCATCAAGAAGAATCATTGTAAAGGGATCCGCTAGATTATCTGCTGACGCAATCTTGGTAATCATCACGTCACCCCTATGTAAAATTTCCCTCAGAAGGTGATACTTTCCTTCAATATGTTTCCCTCTCTTATGACTTCTTGGTTCTCTCGAATTAGCCATTGCTCCACTATTGTCACAATAGATAGTGATCTGCTTATTCGCATCAGGAACCACTTCCAAGTCAATCAAGAATTGGCGGAGCCAGACAGCCTCTTTAGCAGCCTCGCATGCGGCAACATACTCGGCTTCCATGGTGGAATTAGCAATACAAGATTGCTTGATACTCCTCCATATGACTACCCCTCCTCTAATAGTAAACATAGATCCTGATGTTGATCTCCTGAAGTTAGAGTCTGACTGAAAATCAGAATCTGTATACCCAACGGGAATTAAATCTCCTCCAAAGTATACAAACATATAATCTCTCGTTTTCCTGAGATACTTGAAAATATGCTTGACTGTCGTCCAGTGATCAGGACCAGTCTTTGATTGAAACCTGCTAACTATGCCCACAGCAAAACAAATATATGGTTTAGTACAGAGCATTGCATACATGAGACTTCCAACTGCCGATGCGTATGGAACCCTACTCATGAATTGCTCTTCATGCTCATTCTTAGGAACTTATTCCTTAGAAAGTTTGATTCCATGTCTGAAAGGTAACATACCTTTCTTGGAATCTTGCATGGAAAACCTAGACAAGATTTTATCTATGTATAAAGCTTGGGATAATGCAATCGTTCTATTCTTTCTATCCCTTATGACTTGGATACCAAGAATATAACTTGCTTCTCCTAAGTCCTTCATATCAATTTGTTTTGCTAACCATTCTTTTACTGATGTCAATACACCTACATCGTTTTCGATGAGTAGTATATCATCATCGTAAAGAACTAGGAAAACCAACTTGTCACCTTTAATCCTTATGTATACACAAGGTTCATCAAGATTTTGAATAAATCCAAAACTTTTAACGGCTTGATCGAACCTTATGTTCCAGGATCTGGATGCTTGCTTCAATCCATGTATGGATCTTTGCAACTTGCATACCTTTTCTTCTTGGCCTTTTTCAATGAATCCTTCTGGTTGTATCATATAGATGCTTTTGTCAAGACTTCCATTAAGGAAAGCTGTCTTGACATCCATTTGCCAAATCTCTAAGTCTAGAGATGCCGCAATGGATATGAGTATCCTAATGGATTTAAGCATGGCCACATTCGATGGCTCTTGTACCTTTGGTCATAAACGACCTTTTAGTCATTTTACTTTTCAAACAAGATTCACAAGTTGGTAGATCATCAACCTTTAAATCACTTAGAGGTCCGTCACTTACCAATCTTTTAATCCTATTAAGGTTAATATGACCTAAGCGCAAATGCCATAGGTAGGTTTCATCTTTTGATAATTTTACTCTTTTATGATTAGGTTCCGTTGATTCCGTGTCTAATAAGTAAGAGATACTTCTATGCAAATAGAATAAACCGTTTATCAATGTACCTTTGCAAATAATTTTTTCATTCTTACTAATAATACAGGCTTTATTAAAAGTAACCGAATAACCAAATTTATTTAAACAAGAAACTGAAATTAATATCCTCTTGAATTCAGGTACATAATAAACACTTATTAAATCTAAATGACTACTAGAATCTAGATTAACTCTAATTTCTCCCACTACACTAGTAGACACCAACTCTCTGTTGCCTAAACGCAAGTTGAATTCATTCTCATTCAGTCTTTTCCTTTCCCGGAACCCCTTCTAGTTAGGCCCTAGTTGTTTTTTCTTCTGTTGTTTCTTGACCCTTCCACTGGTCTTAACAGTAGCAACTTTACTAACCGTATGAATCTCTTAACCCTTGCCTTACACAAGGATTTTCTCGGTACTTTGATCATCTTGCAATAGGCCGTGCAAGGTGCATTCCTTATTGTTCAAGGTGTAGTCCAACTTGAATTGATCAAAGGAATCTGATAGTGAGTTGAAAATCATGTCAATTTTCATCTCACCATCTATCTCAACACCATTTAGTTCAACAATGTTGAGATGTGCTATGACTTTCATCATGTGATTGTTCACAGCCTGTCCAGGTTTCATCCTAAGATTCATGAGAGCAGTCACTGCCTCTCTCTTAGTCGTCCTGGACTTCATACAAACATCTCTTCCAGAGACATCATTATATCGGCACCATTCTCCATTCCTTCATGTTGTTGTTGCAACAGGTCGGAGATGGTGGCCATAATGTAACATTTAGCCATCTCATCTGAAGACTCCCACTGCTGATACTCATCTTATTACTCCTGAGTAGATTCTTTAATAGGAGTATGTGATTTAGGAATAGATAGAATGAACTTATGGTTTTTAAACTTGCAACAACAACCCAATTTTCCTTTTCCATGTGACATAATTATCATCAGTTTAAGTATTATCTTTTAGGATGTTTGATTAGGGATGGAGTCATGATTTTTTTTTAATAACAAAAATTATATAAGTAAACAATCATTATAAAGAACTTTCGAATATTTATCTTGAATTAAATTGTAAGGACCTCAATTTTATGATTGACTTATTTCATGAGAAACTACACCACATTGGGGATGATTGTGTAATGGGTAGCTTAGGACCTCATTGGCAAGCTTCCAAGCATCTCCATGACTTCAAGAACAAAAGGTATATTCACTTGACTTTGCCTCTTGAAGAGTTTAGGTGCACACACACACTTCATGCATGCTTTATTGATCTTGCATTTGTGTTGATATTGTTTATATGTGTGCATCTCTTCACAATCACACTTGCACTTCATTTGTAGATTTAAGTGTGGTATTGTGCTGTGTTCGCACTTGCAAGATGGTGTGCTTGTTTTAGCGCGTTGAGTGACTATATGAGAAGGTCTCATTCTTCTCTTGGTTTGGTTATATGGAGTAAGGTATTTAGTTTCAAAAGAGTGGATTTCAATGATTTAATGTTTTTCAAAACTGACTTTTGTATTGTCTTGTGACCATATCTTTTTATAAAATGATTCAAAATGAGTTTTGAAAATTTTTTTACAAACTAGACACCCATAAATTTCCAACGGTATATTATTCGTAATATTTTATGACCGTTTGGATTGGTTTTAAAATCTCCAAAGTGTCCATAAAAACAGGGCATCTCTGTTGTTGTCCATTTCTGACCTTTGGTCACTAAAATGACCATAACATTTTCTAAAAACATCCAAATCATGTTTTGTAAATTGGAGTAGAAATTAGACTTCCATACCTTTCCAACGGTATATTATACGAAAGGTTTGGATGTCGTTTGGTCACGTTTTTGGTCGCTTGAAGCTCGAGCTGTTGTGCTGTCTGGCGTGTACCGCGGCCTAGACCGCTGTTGGTGCCATGCCTAGCCAGCGACCTAGCCAGCAGTAATGTCCAGCCATGCCATGCTGCACATACCGCGGTCTGGACACTTGCCTAGGCCACGACAAGTACAACGGTAGTGCGGGACTTTGTCTCCCATGTCCAAAACGATGCCGTTTTGTGTAGGGCTTCTTTATATATGTTCTCTTCTTCTTCCTTGATTTCTTAGAGCTCAAAGAACCCATCTTTAGAGTGAGAGAACCTCATTAGAGAGAGAAAGCTTCTATCTTTGTTATTTGACTCTCCAAACCCCAAACTCATCTTCATCTTGCATTCAAGCATCATTCCAAGCATGAGTTTTCATTCATTGGTAAGTAGAACCACCATTGTTGTTCATTTATTGTTCTAGCTTACCAAGACATGTCATTTATTGCTTAAATTAGCATTTCTTCATATTAATTGCATATTTGTTGAAATTATGACATGTTTGGAGTTTGGATTGTGATAGCTTGCATTATTAGGTCATTTATGTCTAAATAGCTAATCCATTAATGTTCATGTATACATAATTGATGATTAGGTTGACTTTGTGCATCTAGTCTAGTTTATGAACATTTACGTGTATGCCTAATTGATTGCATTTCTTGATTGCAAAATTGCCCTTGATTATTTGTTGTGACAACTTGTGTTGGTTGGACTTTTATTGACAATTAGGTTGTTAGATTTTATCTACACATCTAATTGAGTCCTTGGTATGGGCATGTAGGAATTGTTTGATAACTAGGATGTTTAATTGCATTATCTACATCTAGTTAAGCATTTTGTGTTTGGTCTTACACATAATTGCATTTGAGCATAGTGTCATATATACACTTAGACCATATACTCTTCATTGAGTCAAGTCTTGTGGCTTCGGTGTGAAGTTGCACAAGCAAGGGAAGTCTTGCAACCAAGAGTGGGTTGATAAACAATTGGTCGGGTGCCACTGTAAAAGGCCCAAGGGGGTAGAGTAGGAGGCGTTCTCGCCAAGAGTAGTGTATCATGGGATATCACTAGGGACTGAACCAAGAGTTGTGAGTGGCGGTGTCCATAGCCTGAGGTTGTCGAGAGTGAGAGTCCGAGAATCACTTGAGGGTGTATCCTTTTATTCATATAGTGGATTTCTGTGACCGAGTGTGGCGCACTTAACAGCCCTTGGTTTTTCCTATTTGGAAGATTTCCACGTATACATCTTGTGTTATTTATATTTCCGCACCTTACACTTGATGTTGTATGTTTGTTTTATTGGGTGAATTTTGAATATTGACTAATCAAGAAAATTTGGTAATTGACTTGATTAAAACCTATTTACCCCCCTCTAGGTTTAGACACACGTTTTTAGGGAACTTTTAATTGGTATCAGAGCTGGTTCCTATACATATTTAGGTGATCCAAACTCTTGTTTGTGTGTCTTGCATTTGTTTGCATTTGATTGTTGCATTCATTTGCATTCATCTCATTCATTAAACACTATGAGTGGCATTGAGATGTTAGAGGGAGATTTAACCTCCAAAATTGAGAGGAAGGAATATGACTCCGATAAGAAGATGACTCTCATGGTTGAGAGATTTAGGAGATTCATAAAATCTCACAAGAAGAGTATGACCTCTAATGTGAAAGAGGAGAAAATGATGAACTCCAAACTGAAGGAGGCAAACAAGAAGACCTTGCTCAAGAATAGTGAAGAGCATGTGCTTAACTTCACGGCCTTAGGTGCTTCATATGTGGAAGATTTTGGTGTGGTAACAAGTGACCAAGGCAAAAGTCTTGATGAGGGATTTGACTCAATTGAGGAATGTCAGGTGACCCATCTTAAAGTTTTGAAGCAAAATGAAGAGCTCTCTAAGGAGAATGAGACTTTGAGAATGTGGAAGATTTTCTCAGAGGAAAAGATCCGTACCCTTGAAGATAGCAAGCAAAATAGTCAAAATCAACTTCATCGGTACAAAGAGATCATGGAAGACCAAATGGAAGACATCTCCATTCTTGTCTCCAAATTGAAGACCATGGAAGAAGTGACCTCCATTGATGACTCCTTGATGATGGACAAGATTGATGCGTCCAAGTATGAGAAGGATATTGGAGATTGCCACCAAAGGATGAAGGCAATGAAAGATGAGCTTGCCAACAAAGAAAAATCCTTGAAATTTGTCAAGGAAAGAGAGATGAGGTGCCTTGAAGAATTAAGGAAGGCCAAGGTCAAACAACCTCAAGCTCAAGGCAAGATCAAAGCTTCATCTAAGAAATCTTCAACTCAAGGAAAATCCACACAAGCCTTGGCAACTCAACCAAAGCCTAGGCAATTCAAGAAGAAAGGACAAGTTTTTGAGAAGTCAATCACCTCCTCCAACAAACCAACTATGAGGAAGGGAGGTGACCACAAGAAGCATGACCAACCAAGGAGGCAAGATCAACCGGCTCAACCACCTCAAGAAGCTAGACCATAAAGATGCCACCGATCAGCTCAAGTTCCAAGAAGAAGCCAACCGGTGCATCATCAAAGATAACCTCATCAACATGGCGATGCCTCGATGAGAACACAATGCAATAGTATAAATTCTTACTTTGAACCTACTTGTCATTTTTGTGGTATGATTGGTCATTTAAGACCAAATTGATTTAAATATATTAGGAGGTGTAGGTTAGAGAGCATGAAAGAAAAACGGTTGAATGTTAGGGCAAGTTTGCATGAACCTAGGGAACTTAGAAAAATGTCTTCGACCACTAAAAATGTTAAAGTGGAACCTAGGTGGGTTAGAAAGAATGAACCCGCTTGCCTTAGTGCTCATGAGACATCCGTAGATGCAACTAGGTCATTTGGACTTGGCAAGTCTATAGGGGATCATGCCTCCCATTGAATTGGTTGGATTTGACCCCATTTGGGGAGCTTAAGCAAAGAGAGCGAACTTGAATGATTTGCTATAAGCAAAAAGTTAATTTGTTTTATGCTCTTTTGATAATTGATTGAGATTCTTGGTTGCACATATATGCTTATATGTTTTTCTTAACAAGTGTGCACCATTGCTTTACTTGCAATCCATGTTATATTTATGTTCAAACATGCATTTTTGGACTAGGAGATTTAATTGGGAAAGTACATTTGAATGACCTATAATTTATCTCCATGACATGTGAACTTGCTTTTAATGTCATGCTTTAAAATGATATGCATGAATTGAGTTTGATTACTTTAATGCAAATGTGTGTGAGTGCAAATGAGAGGACTAATCATTAAGGATCTTTTATCCATGCAATTAATAAGGATTTTATATCCAAATTAGTCTTCTCTCTTTCCTTAATGGTGAAACAAGACTACTATCATACGGATAATTATCCGGAAAAATCAAAAAGGGTGCAATAGTCGCTCATGTCTTGATTTGCCTTTAGGATTGATATAGTTGCTTTAATTTCAAAATTTTGAAACTATATCTTGTTTGCTTATGAAAAAAGGGTACAAATTGGTTTGAATTCTTTTGGAAACTCTTTTGATGTTTGCTTTGCCAAATACCATTTGTTTTGGATTTGAATGCAACATGTCTTGCTTGAAAAGCATCGTTGCCACACATTTTTCTTTAAATAAAAATCCTCAAATCTCTCTCAATTATTTAAGTTACATAAAGTTTGTGTATATGATTATACAATGTTCTTGTGCGAATAGTTCTCTTTGCAAAAGCAACCCGATAGGGGGAGCTCCTTTGCCTATCTCATGACAAAAAGGGGGAGAAGTCTTGAGAAATATAGGGAGAGCATTGGTTATACTTTTGGTGAGAGAGTAACCCTTTTAGGGGGAGCATTGCACATGCAATTGTTTATATTACTTTATTGAGTGCGATTGCTTTTTATGTTTGTTCACCTCACATGCACTTGTTCTTGGAAAGTGCTTTCTTACTATTGTGTGTAGTTATGATGATCTACGAAGAGATTGAAGACCTTGAAGACTTAGATTCTTAGGTATCTCTTTTTGTAACGTAGAATGGACTCTCGTGAACAATAGCTAGATTATTTTTTGTTTTGTGAGGATTTAATTATGAGTGGTTGTTTTGTCATGAAATAGCCAAAGGGGGAGATTGTAAGGACCTCAATTTTATGATTGGCTTATTTCATGACAAACTACACCACATTGGGGATGATTGTGTAATGGGTAGCTTAGGACCTCATTGGCAAACTTCCAAGCATCTCTATGATTTCAAGAGTAAAAGGTATATTCACTTGACTTTGCCTCTTGAAGGGTTTAGGTGCACATATACACTTCAAGCATGCTTTGTTGATCATGCATTTGTGTTGATATTGTTTATATGTGTGCATCTCTTCATAATCACACTCGCACTTCATTTATAGATTTAAGTGTGGTATTGTGTTGTGTTCGCGCTTGCACGATGGTGTGCTTGTTTTAGCGCGTTGAGTGACTATATGAGAAGGTCTCATTCTTCTCTTGGTTTGGTTATATGGAGTAAGGTGTCTAGTTTCAAACGAGTGTATTTCATTGATTTAATATTTTTCAAAACCGACCTTTGTATGGTCTTGTGACCATATCTTTTTATAAAATGATTCAAAAGGAGTTTAATTTTTTTTTGTACAAACTAGACACCCATACCTCTCCAACGGTATATTATTTGTAATATTTTATGACCTTCTGGATTGGTTTTGAAATCTCCAAAGTGGCCACAAAAATAGGGTATCTCTGTTGTTGTCCGTTTCTGACCTTTGATCACTAAAATGACCATAACATTTTATACAGACATCCAAATCATGTTTTGTAAATTGAGTAGAAAGTCGACTTTCATACATTTCCAACAGTATATTACACAAAAGGTTTGGATATCGTTTGGTCATGTTTAAGGTCGCTCAAAGCTCAGGCTGTTGTACTGTCTGGCTTGTACCGCGGCCTAGACCGTTGTTGGTGCCATTCGTAGCCAGCGACCTAGGCAGCAATAATGTCCAGTCATGCCATGCTGCACATACCGCAGTCTGGACACTTGCCTAGGCCACGACAAGTACAACGGTCGAGCGGGACTTTGTCTCCCATGTCCAAAACTATGCCGTTTTGTGTAGGGCTTCTTTATATATGTTCTCTTCTTCTTCCTTGCCTTCTTAGAGCTCAAAGAACCCATCTTTAGAGTGAGAGAACCTCCATTAGAGAGAGAAAGCTTCTATCTTTGTTATTTGACTCTCCAAACCCCAAACTCATCTTCATCTTGCATTCAAGCATCATTCCAAGCATGAGTTTTCATTCATTGGTAAGTAGAACCACCATTGTTGTTCATTTATTGTTCTATCTTACCAAGACATGTCATTTATTGCTTAAATTAGCATTTCTACATATTAATTGCATAATTGTTGAAATTATGACATGTTTGGGGTTTGTATTGTGATAGCTTGCATTATTAGGTCATTTATTCTTAAATAGCTAATCCATGAATGTTCATGTATACATAATTGATGATTAGGTTGACTTTGTGCATCTAGTCTAGTTTATGAACATTTATGTGTATGCCAAATTGATTGCATTTCTTGATTGCAAAATTACCCTTGATTATTTGTTGTGACAACTTGTGTTGGTTGGACTTTTATTGACAATTAGGTTGTTAGATTTTATCTACACATCTAATTGAGTCCTTGGTATGGGCATGTAGGCATTGTTTGATAACTAGGATGTTTAATTTGATTATCTACATCTAGTTAAGCATTTTGTGTTTAGTCTTACACATTATTGCATTTGAGCATAGTGTCATATATACATTTAGACCATATACTCTTCATTGAGTCAAGTCTTGTGGCTTCGGTGTGAAGTTGCACAAGCAAGAGAAGTCTTACAACCAAGAGTGGGTTGACAAGCAATTAGCCGGGTGCCACTGTAAAAGGCCCAAGGGGATAGAGTAGGAGGCGTTCACGCCAAGAATAGTGTATCATGGGATATCACTAGGGACTGAACCAAGAGTTGTGAGTGGCGGTGTCTATAGCCTGAGGTTGTCAAGAGTGAGAGTCCGAGAATCACTTGAGGGTGTATCCTTTTATTCATATAGTGGATTTCTTTGACCGAGTGTGGCGCACTTAACAGCCCGTGGTTTTTCCAATTTGGAGGGTTTCCACGTATACATATTGTGTTATTTATATTTCCATACCTTACACTTGATGTTGTATGTTTGTTTTATTGGGTGAATTTTGAATATTGACTAATCAAGAAAAACTGGTAATTGACTTGATTAAAACCTATTCACCCCCTCTAGGTTTAGACACATACGTTTTTAGGGAACTTTCATAAATAAAATAATTCAATCGTAAAAGTTCAACGGTGATCTAATACCCATAAATGTCACGCCTCCTTTGGGAGTTCACACCATTTATCAGTTGGACTAGGTCCCACATAATTGTTAACATAACAACCAGCGTTTTCATTTTTAGCCTTGTGATTTTATTAACAAGAAATCTTGGGAGGATATTAATAAACTCACATTGAGTTTGTCACCAAGTTATCGACCTTCAATATATTCCCTCACGAATATCCCTCCTTTGAGAGTAGATATCGTTTGGGTTAATTGTCTAGTCTATCTTTGTAAGAAAGTATCTTGCTAAATTCCATTCATGAATACCCCTTGGGGGGTTATTATACAAAACATTAAGCTCAACTAAACTTGGAGGTGTAGGTGTTCCAAAACACCTTCTCCCACTCAATTATTTAAGGCGTGTGATCGAATTCCAAAGAATGATTTACCAAGTTATCTATATGCCAATTAGATACCTAATCCATTCAATGCATGTTCATACCAAAAGAGATATATGAGTGGTACTCCTATTCTATATGACATGTTATCAACCAATGATAAACATTGCAATATTTATAAAAATATAAATAGCTACAATTTTGGTCCATCCTAGAAAAGCAAGTAAATTACATATGTTTTGGAATACAAAAACTCCTTTCTTGGCGAACTAGTCTTCACGTGACATTCGTCATTTGGACTCCCTCGGCTGCCTCCCATGGGCGTACGCACTCTTGGCTCCCTCCCATGGACGTGCACAGCCCACAAATCCATATGGGGCTGCCATGTGTAGACTATGGTTTCAATAGGGCTGCCGTGCACAACCCACGCCACAACAATCGTGGCCACGTGATCTTCGCACTCACATTTGTTGCTACGGTTCGCACAGTCCCAAACTTGTTCCTGTTGCTTCCAATTTTTAAAACCTTCAAGTCTTCAATACTTGAATGTATTACAGAAGAATTTAAATAAAAAAATAGTGCAGTTTTTTTTAATTACAATATAGTGCAGTTTTTTTTATTACAATATAGTATAGTTTTTTTTTTAAATTACAACAACAAAATAATAAAAACTTAGCAACTACCAATAAGAAAATTATGGCGATGATAAGCCACCCTTATTGTTACAATCTCAAAACAAAAATACACTGAAATTCTATGACCAAAATTGAGCAACAACAATCCACATAAAACATATATATATATATCCATACATTCCAATGTAATTATATATGTGAATACCTAGAGTGCCATCTCTTTCTAAAACATGCATATATACATTAAAAAAAATATTCACGTACACACATCAATTAATCAAGGGTACAACCAGGCTCTGATACCAATTGTAGGGAAAATCGGCGCAACGGAAGCGTGAAAAATAAAATTAGGGTTTCGGTATAAATATTTTTTTTCCCTTTATAATAACAAGAACCTTAACCTAGATTAATTGATGTATGTAAAAAGTGTCGTACCCTTTTCTCGTGATGATTGAACAAGCGCCGAATTGAATCCGTAAGATCTTCCAATCCAATCACGAACGTGAATCACCTAGGAGTGTGAGCTCCCTTTCTTTAATTATATACCTGAGGATGGAAACAAACAAAATCTTCTCTTTGTTAGTCACAATAATCCTCCAAGAAGAAAACAAAGAACGTTAGGTCACTTGTGAATTATCAATCAATTTGATTGAAACTCGCGTGAACCTTGATTCGATGTTGTACACAAAATCTTTTAATGTAAAGGCTGCTAGTGTACTATCGAAAACTAAACGTTATTTCCTCATTTTCTTCTTTGTCGAACCTCACACTATACCAATCTCTTGAGTTGGAAGAATTTATCTAGAGTAAGAACCAAATTCTCTACACTCAAAATTCCTCTTTGGCCGAAATTTTCTCTAAGAAAAATACCTTGGCCGAATTCTACTCTTAGAATTCTTGCTTGGCCGAAATTTTCTCGTTTGAAAAAAACCTTAGCTTGGCCGAAATTTTCAAGAAGAAATTTCATTAAGTTGGCTGAAATATACAACCTATATTTATAGGTTCACAAATCGTCTCCTAAAGAGGATTTACTCGTATTTTGTTTAGGGTACCTAATCCTCTCCTAAGATGGATTTACTCGGTGAGCAAGAATACTACCCTTAGGTGGATTTACTTAGTGACCAAGAATCCTTTTCCAAAAAGAATTATTTTCTACACCAAGACTCCTAATCCAGCTCAAATAGTGTATTTGTAACCATATTAAAGATTTCCTAATTTGACTAGATAAATAATTCTTTTTATTTATCTACTTATCAAATATAATCTTTAATATTAATTATAGTACCAACAATAGTATAATATTAGGAGACCTTCTCCTACTAGAAAAAAGATTTTGATTTTTAATTAAACAATTAATTAATTACCAAATTAATTAATTTCCATTTAATTAAATAATAAATATATAATATAATATATTAAGCTATTTTATATAGCCTTGCCACCCAACACATACATGGGCCAATATATTATTTTTCTTATTTTATTAAATCCATTAGACCTTCATAAAAAGTCCACATGTGAACTAGACACATTCTTACACAAAGAAACAAGTCCATATGACTCAATACAATTTCTAGATGGACCCTAAATTGGTCCGGCAGAATATATCAAGTGATCCATGCAAGTTCGTGTGGATTGGGGATCTTGGCGGGCTATCTAAATTTAAGCTCCAATAGACACAATCCAATCACAATCAACAAATGATTCACTTAGGTCCGATATATTAATTTTAATTCATTCCACTAAAGAACTAAAATTGAACTCTTAAATAAAGATAGAATAAGTTAATATTCCTCATTCATACCCTAGACAATCTTAATGGAGAAAGTGTATCCTCGTGAAGAATATCAGTAATTGCCAAGAGCTCATAGACAGCCTATAGCTCTCCAAGTTACCATATTTACTCATATGACCACATTTTGAACTTGGATATTTTGACTTGTCCAGAAGCCATGTTTCAATAGCACTATTGAAAACTTAACGTTAAGATTTAATATCCAATACCTCAAAATATCCATATGATGATATTCTACTCGCATTTAATAAATGGAGCCATGATGTCCATATCTATAAATGAAGTCCTCTATCGATTGACAAATGAATACTATCAAACTATCGAGGTTAGACTATGCTATATAATCGTACTCATTGATAGCTCAAATGATAACACTTGCAACCTTAAGTCCATCAATTCTCTCAGGATTGAGATAGACTTTCTGGTTGTCTTCAAGTGATTTTTTTTTATCCAATGAAAGTTTTGGATAAAGTATTTCACTGTGATCCTATTCAATGCACTAGATTCTTTTGTCCAAAGACACCACACTTTGATGATTTTAGACTCATCATAAAACATTTGATCCCACTCAAATGCTAGCAAAAGAATCTACAACTTTGACAAGATAAATGCACCCAACGTTTATCTTAAGTTGTGAATATTATTCAAGACTAACTAAAGAATTGTGTCTGCCTCATAAATATCTAGATGTATGAACAATTCTTCTTTTCTCATAGTCTTTTGACCTTATGATTATTTACTTTTGACAATTATAATAATCAAACTATAAATGTTATATGATTTGTTAAACTAGAAATCACTTTATTAATATGAAAAGATTTTCAAATACATTATTATACTCTTACTATCGAGCATAGTCCCAACAGGCGTAGCATAATAATTTAAAATCTGGTACTCGCTGCACAATTGCCTGAATTTTTTATTGTCAAATTGGGTACGATTATCAGTGATAATAGTATTTGGGACTCCAATCCTGTAGAGTATTTATGTTGTTTGCTTCCGTGATGTACACTAAGGCTTCAGCTTCCACCCATTTAGTGAAATAATCAGCAACCACAATTGCATGCTTTGCTCCACCCCTTGTTCCTGCTGGCATCAGACCAATTAAGACCAAGCCCCACATTACAAACGACCATGGGGATGTGAGACTTCTGAGGTGTTCATGGGGCTGCCAAATGTCATTGGCGATCATTTGGCAAGCGTTGCAACTTTATAAACATCGTTGTGTATCCGTGAACAAGGAAGGCTAGTAAAAACCTTGCTTAGTACCTTGTGTGCTAAGCTTTTGCCTTTTGTATGGTTTCCACACAAGCCACTATGGATTTCCTTTAGTATCCGGTGTCCGTTTTCCTCCATTACGCACCTTTTGAGTGTTCGGTAAAATCCTCTTCTGTATAATTCTCCTCCAATTGTAGTATACCTGGCTGACCTGTACCTGATGCGCTTTGCCTCTTCCAAATATGTTTTCAGCTGGGTCATCCAACTGTCTGGCTGTGTTCGGATTTCTAAAACATCAAAGTCTTTTGGCTCAACTATACTTGGCCTGAGAAGATGTGCGACTGAGATATTCTTTGGTCTGATCGTGGTTGTTGCTGATGCTAGTTTGGACTAAGCATCTGCCTTTTCATTTTCTTCTCGTGGGATCTGGACAATCCTATATTCTTTGAACTGTTGGATGAGTTGTTTTGCTATGCCCAAATAAGCCATCATACTTTCGTCTCTGGCCAGATATTCGGCTAGGATTTTGTTTTATCCTTCTAGAAACTCTTTAGTTCTTTCCTTCTCTGATACGGGGGAATGAAATAAGGATGTTTCCATATTGGAGTATGATTCTAGATTTCTTCTTTGGGCTCGTTTACTTATACGGATCACATATTTCTCAACAATTTCTTTACTCGGGCTGAACGTGGTGTCCCGAGTAAAGCTGAATGTGCCGAGTATTTGTTTTCGGCCTTACTAGAGTTCTCATATCTGGGTGATACTGCCGATGGTGTTTTTCAAATGCCAGCTTGGATGAGTATCTGACAATCTTCTTGGGAGACTGTCTTATCTGTCAGTGACGTGTACATTTAATAAAATATACATATAACATAAGTAAACCCTACTTAATTACAAAAAAATTCTTTATTTAATTATAATTTATTATATTTTTATAAGTACGCATCACCTATATCTATAATTATGTTATTTAATAATTTTATTATTATTTAAAATTTTGTTATTATCTTAAATTTTGTAATTATTATTTTTTTTCCCTCACTTTTTTGTCTCATTTGTTTACCTTCGTCAAAATTAGACTTCATCTGTCCTCATGTCAAGTAGGAAATAACTCTCTCTATTTATTCTTAATTGTTTTCTGTCCACAAAATCATTCAAATTGTCGGTTTTTCTAGTTGGAAATCCAATTTTTTTACGAAAGTTGTAGGGATACAAGATTTGTGACATGTCTTAATTGATGTGGAAGTAGAAATGTATTTGACGAAATAAAAGAACTAATATCGATAACAAAAAACAAGTCAATGAAAAGAGTGTTTGAAGCAGAGGCATGGCTGCATGGAGGCCTCCCCCTGGCCCACTGGAAAAAAAAATATAGTTAAAAAATTATAATTAAAAAAAATGAATTTTACATTTTAGTACCATGGTTTTTAAGTTTTTATCATTTGGCCCCCCAATTCCACAATTCAAGTTCCACCATGGTTTTAAAGAAATAAAAATACTGATATTATAGATTTTACAATGCATACTAATTTTGCTCTTTCAGTAAAAATAATAAAAATTAATTTAACTCTTACTTTCTCATAACTAATTTGTCTAATGATTTTTGCTTCAAAAAATAATTATCTAATGATTTTGATTTATTGTTCATACTTAATTTACAATTAATTTGTATTTCCTTAAAAGAAATTAAAAATTTATTTGAAATTAGTTTTTAAAAGAAAATCCAGGGTTTAACAAAACAAAACGAGTTTTTTTTTAAATATTACACTATTACATAAATTTAGGGATTTTTAGATAGAGGAAGATTCGAACCTGTAACCTTGTGGTGCAGGTGTGAGAGGTTCTATCACCAAACTAATCTTACATCATCGAAAATAGAAAGAGTTTGAATAATATATTTTAATATCAAACTATTAATAAGGAACTTCCTTAAAGGATTAATAGGAAACTGCTACTTCCTTAAAAAAGAACCATTATTAGGAAACTTTTTTTTATATACATAAAAGATTAAAATAACAAATATATTAATAATTATTGATTGATGTACTTTCAAATTAATTAGTCCTCTTAACAATTTTACTTAAGGATATTATTGGACTTTAAAAAACACACTAATTTGGGATATACATACAATTTTTAAGGGGTGCAATTATCATCACTCAAAAATGATTATGGAAGTGAAAGATCACATGCCCAATTCGTTTTTAATGGAGGATCCGATAAAGTAATTAAAGTTAAAGATTAGTGACCCAAGTAATGAAAATAAAATTAATAGGGACTCATTTTTGGATATATATATATATATAGTGGAAATGGTGAGGAATGTCACCTTTTTTTTGTCGTGTTGTAATGATGGTACCAGTTTAATAACTTATATTTAAAAGGCACCTATTACAGTGAACTACCCAAATCGTCCTTAAAATTTATCTTTATGCTTCCATCTACACTTAAAGTCATCAACTTAGTGACCCTTATTCGGATAGGAAGATCAAGCAAAATATTATGAGATCTCTACCTGATAGATTTGAATCCTAGGTAACGGCTTTAGAAGAGAACAATGCTTACAAGGACATGAAGTCGAGTGAGGTGATTGGAAGGCTTCTAGCTTATGAATCAAGGAAGTGTCATACCTCCACACTTCCTAATAAGAAAAAGGGAATTACTTTGAAAGCCTCCAAAGATGAGAATGAGGAGATAGATGACTCGGATGAAGAAATGGCCTTGTTGATGAGAAAGTTCAAGAAGTTCTACAAATTCGAGAAGAAAGGTTTCAGATCCAAGGCCCAAGACTTGAAGAAAAAGACTGCCTTCAAAAAACTTGAGCCTAAACAAGAATAGACCGAAAGGAAAGAGGTCCAATGCTATGAATGTGGTGGGATAGGTCACTTTGCCTTCGATTGTGCTAATCACAATGTCAAGAAAAAGGGAAAAGTGATGGCTACCATATGGAGTTGAAGTGATAACTCTGGTAAAGGAGATGAGTCTTCGGAGGATGAAGAACTCATGGCTACCTTCATAGCCTTTACATCTTCTCACAAGAGCAAAGATGCTAGTGAAGAAAAAGAAAATGCGTCAAGTGATGATGGATCTTCATCACAATCCACAAATGGAAATGTGGATAGAATGGATCTCAAAGACTATATGGTCAAGTTTGAGAGTTCAAGGTTAAAGAACAAGGATGAGATTAGGAGATTAAAAGAAGAAAACCTAGAGCTCTCAAATCAAGTTGACCAACTAAGTGAAGAATTGGTGAGAACCTTGGAGAGTGAAGATAAGCTAAGAAAAGAGTTAGACTTATCTAAGAAGAGTTGAAGAAAAAGCTTGAAGATGCTATAAAGTTGATGGACAAAATGAACTCTAGCACTAAAAAACTTGACCACATGTTAGATGCTGGAAAGAGACTAAGTGACAAGAAGATACTTGGGTTTAAAGATGACAAGATGTCCTCCACTCCAAGCAAGACCATATTTGTCAAGAGCATGAACATCAGGAAGTCTTCTTTTAATCAATCGCCTAGGAAGAAACTTGACCTAGGAGAGTGTTCAAGAAGTGCTCAAGTGATAGTGGCACCAAGAAGCCTACCTCAAGCTCAAATAAGGAAGCAATCAAGTCATGTTCAACAACAATGAAGGAGAGATCCTCAACAAATACCAAGACAACCACAAAGACATGGGAAGGCTCCAATGCATTCTCAAGGTTATGGTATGATTCTTATCTTCATTCCTACATGTCAATTTTATGGTATTGATGGTCATATTAGACCAAATTGCTTTAGATATATTAAATTATGTAGAATTGAAAGCATGATAGAAAAGAAAAAGGCTAAACCCAAAGATGCATGTCACTAGAAAAAAATGAAACACTTTTACATGATCCTAGGACATCTAGAGCCCATGTACCATTGACCATTAGGAAATAAAATGTTTCACCTAGGTGGATTAAAGAGATGAACACTTTTTCCATGTTGCACAAATTGCCCTGAAAGCCAATTATTCTAATTTTTGGTATTTGGATAGTGGGTACCCTAGGCACATGAAGGGTGATAAGAGTTTCTTGGAGACTCTCGTCATGGAGGATGGAGGTAATGTCACCTTCGGTGATGGATCCAAGAAGAAAGTTAATGGGAAAAGAACCATTTAAATTCCTTGATTACCCTCATTGTCCAATGCTTTGTATGTTGATGGCCTTAAAGCCAATTTAATAAGCATTTCACATCTTAGTGATGAAGGACTTTCCGTCTTTTTTAGCAAAAATGATTGCCCTATTCTATTGCCCAATGGACAAACCTTGTTAAAAGGCATGAGATCTAGCGAAAATTGTTATTATCTTGAAGCTAGAGTAGTCTCTTGCAATGTGTCCGAGGATGAGGCAAATTGAGTTGTGGCATGAAAGACTTGGCCACATAAACTATCGGGATTTACAAATCTTAGATAAGTTAAATGTTGTACGAGGTCTACCCAAGCTTGGGAAGAAAGTCAACGGTGTTTGTGGACCTTGCCAACAAGAGAAACAAACCAAGAGCGTGCATAAAAAGGGCAAGTATCTCTTTACTAAAGAGCCTCTAGAGCTTCTTCACATGGATATTATGGGTCCCATGCAAACAGAGAGTTTAGGTGGAAAGAGATACATTTTTGTTTGTGTAGATGATTTCTCTAGGTACACATGGACTTATTTTCTTAGAGAAAAATCTGAAACTTTTGACAAGTTTAAAATGCTTTGTACTAAAATTCAAAATGAAATAAACTCAAACATTAAAAGCATTAAACGGATTAGGAGTGACCATAAGAAGGAGTTTGAGAATGCCCATTTTGAATACTATTGCAATAGTCTAGGCATTTCTCATGAGTTTTCAGCTCCTAGGACATCTCAACAAAATGGAATTGTTGAGAGGAAAAATAGGTTCAAGAGATGGCCCATGTGATGTTGCTTAGCAACAATGTCCCTAGGAACCTTGGGACCAAATCCATCAATACGGTGTGCTATATATGAAATAGAGTTTTTCTAAGGCCCTACACTAGGCAAACCTCCTATGAGTTATGGAAGGGTAGAAAGCCAAATGTTAGCTACTTTCACACCTTTGGAAGCAAATGCTACATTTTAAATGACAGACATCAACTTGGCAAATTTGATGCTAAGAGTGATTAGGGTATTTTTATTGGCTATGCCTTGAATATTAGAGCCTATAGAGTTTTCAATTTGAAGACTCGAACCGTCATGGAATCGTCTAATGTTGTCATTGATGATACAAGGCTCAAGTCTAATGACTATGAGGAGGAGGTAGATACAGTTGATGACTCTCCCTTGGAAACGGTTGTGGAGACTCCTAAAGATGGAAAGTCTAATTTTGATAATGAAATCACACAACCTATTGATAGATTTCCTCACTTGAACTCTAATGAACCCGCTCCATGGTTTAAGAAACTCCATGATAAAGATGATATCATTGGAGAGGTTAATGAGGGTGTTAAGACTAGGTGTCAAATGGCTAATCTAATTAGATACACTTGCTACACCTCTCAAATAGAACCCAATAAGGTTGATGAAGCCTTAAAGGATGAATTTTGGGTTCTTGATATGCAAGAAGAGCTTAACCAATTCGAAAAGAATAAGGTTTGGACTCTAGTTCCTAGGCCTAAGAACACTAATGTGATAGGCACCAAGTGGGGCTATAGGAACAAATTCGATGAGGATGGCAACATTCTACGAAACAAGGCTAGGCTTGTAGCACAAGAGTACTCTCAAATTGAGGGTATTGACTTTGAGGAGACATTTGCTCCCGTTGCTTGGTTAGAGTTCATTAGGCTTCTTTTATCCATCTCTTGTTTGCACAAGTTCAAGTTGCATCAAATGGATGTTAAGAATGCCTTCCTCAATGGCTTCTTACAAGAGAAAGTGTTAGTTGAGCAACCCAATGGGTTTGTGGATCCTCACCACCCAATCATGTCTATCGCCTCAAGAAGGCTTTATATAGGTTGAAACAAGCACTGAGGGCTTAGTAAGAGCGCCTCACTCAATTTCTTTCTGACAATGGCTATACAAGAGGTAGTGTTGACAAGACTCTATTCATCAAGAAAGACAAAGATGAGCTATTTATAGCTCAAATCTATGTTGATGATATAGTTTTAGGCTCCACCAATAACACCAAAGTCCAACAATTTGTTGATGTCATGTCTTATGAGTTTGAAATGAGCCTTGTTGGTGAGCTAAGTTACTTTCTAGGTTTGCAAATTAAACAAATGGTTAGTGGGATCTTCATATCCCAAGCTAAATATGTCAAAAACCTAGTGAAGAAATTTGGCCTTGAAAATGCCAAACATTGTGATACACCCATGAGTACCACTTTGAAGCTAAAAAAGGATGCTAGAGGTAAAAGTGTGGACCGAACTTTGAATCATGGCATGATTGGTAGCTTGCTCTATTTGACTGTAAGTAGGCCCGATATCTCTTTTAGTGTGGGTGTGTGTGCTGGGTACCAATCGGATCCTAAAGAGTCCAATCTCTCTTCCGTTAAGAGAATCATTCGCTATGTGAATGGGACGTCCAACTATGGGATTTGGTACTCTTTTGACACTAATGCCAGTCTTGTAGGCTTTAATGATGCGAATTAGGCAGGAAATTATGATGATTGGAAAAGTACATCGGGAGTTGCTTTTTCCTTGGGAACAACCTAGCCTCTTGGTTTTGCAAGAAGTAAAATTCAATTTCCTTGTCTACGGCTGAGGCCGAATACATAGTCGCGGGGAGTGGATGCACACAACTCCTTTGGATGAAGCAAATGCTAGTTGACTATGGAATCAATCAAGGTACTCTTACTCTCTTTTGTGATAACATGAGTGCTATTAATATTTCCAAGAATCCGGTTCAACATTTTAGAACTAAGCATATTAACATCTGCCATCATTTCATTAGAGAACTAGTTGAGAATAAATGCATAGTACTTGAGCATGTAGGTACTAATGATCAACTAACGGATCTATTTACTAAACCCTTAGATGCTACTCGATTCAAAACTCTTAGTAGATCTATTGGGATTTGTCTCATGGAGTGATGCGTTTTTATATTTGACCCCTTATGGGGAAATCAAGCAAAGAGAACTATTGTATACTTGTTGCATGCCAAAATTTAGAAATTTTTATGTTCCTTTATTAATTGCTTGAATAGTTTGGTTGCACTTATATCATATTATATTATATTTTCTTTAATAAGTGTGAACTCTGCTTTGATTACAATCCATGTCATATTTATGTTCACACATGTATTTTTGGACTAGGAGATCTACATAGGAAGTACATGTTGAATGACCTATAGTTATCTCCATGACCTAATGATTCTTTAATGACATGCAAATGAAAAATGAAATAGAAAGAATTGATAATTGCATTTGTTAAATGCAAAACAATGTGTGAAAATGCTAGTGAGACTCAAATGGTTAATCATTGTCTCTCTTTCTTTATTAGTTGAACATGGCTACCATCATACAAGTATCTTACCCGGAAAAATCAAATAGGGTGCAAAGTCGCTCATGTCATGTTTTACTTATAAATTTGGGTATAGTGCTCTTAAAACTTGACAATATGAAAACTCTATATCGTTGTTTCTCTCATGAAAAATGGTGAAATTTGTTTGAAGTCTATTGGAAACCTTTGTTATTTGCTTTGCCAAATACCATTGTTTTGGACTTGAATGCAACATGTCTTGTATGCAAAGCATTTTTGATTCACACATTCTCTTAAAATAAATCTCTTTGTTTATCTCCTATTAATTGAGTTGCATAAATGTGGCATATATGATTATGCAAATATCTTGTATTCTACTTTCTCTCTTTGCCTTGAGTGACCCGGTTGAGGACTACTCATTTGCCTATATCATGACAAAAAAGGAGAGTAGCGGTAAGGGGGAGTAGTACATGTTAGGGAGATTACATTTAGTGGAAGTAACACTTTGGGAGTGACCCTTTGAGGGGGAGCATTGCATTCACATACATTGCACGATGTTGTTCTTGTTTTCCTAAATGCAAATGCTTTTTATTTTCACTTGATCATCTCACATACACTTGGTTTGGAAAGTGTATTTGTTTTTGTCTTGTGTGAGAGTTGATAATTCTACAAGAGTTGAAGATTGAGAAGAATTGAAGTTTTTTTATGTCTCTTTGTAATGTAGAATATCTTCCCGGTGCTTTATTTGTTCTTTTGTGAGGATCAATATAAGTGGTGGTTTTATCACGAAATAGCTAAAGGGGGAGATTGTAAAGTCCTTATTTATTGATTGGCTTATTTCGTGAACAATCCACATGTTGGGGGTTTTTATGTAAGGGTAGTTTAGGCTCTCAAGACGTAAAGAGAAGAAGCACCAAAGGTAAAATTCTTAGTGCTTGGTTGCTTTGAAGAGATAGTTACACACACTCACATTTCATGCATAATTCTTGTTAATATATGTTGTTTGTTTATATATGTGGTTTTATAATTTGATAACTCTTCTTGCATGTTTATTTTGATCACATCTTTACATTTGAAATGACATGCATTATGTGTTTCTCTTACACACACACACACACACACACACACACACACACACACACATTCTTCTATCATTTGAATTGTTATATTTGACTTGGTATGCTTATGTGCTTTATTGTCTTACCTTGTTTTCATTGTGTGTTTTGGTGTGGTGGATTTTTCAAGTTGAAAAATCCATAACAGGGCAATGCGTGGGTACCTTACCTGTACACTACCCGCGTAGTGAAGATTGAGAATTTCAATCTCTCGGTGTCAGGTTAATGCGTGGACAGACCAGCACATTACGCTGATCTGGCAGAATTTATTAAAACGACAACAATTCATTTTTGTCCAATACAAATATGTCTCTTCATATTCAGGTCATTTTGGTGAGTTCCATTTTTCATTCTTTTCTCATAGAACATCCTTCAAGAGAGAATATCTACCAAGAACTCATCTTTATACACTCAAAGCTTTTCTTTTGATCTTAAAAACATCATCTTGCATCATCAAAGACTATTTATAGTGCATCCATACTTGGTTAAGCATCATCACATCTTGTTTGGTAAGTTTCTCACTATCTTTATATAAGTTAAGTGTTTTCCTTACCAAACCATCTCTTTTATGATTTGTATGATCTTAGGGTATAATCTAGATACAAATAGAGATTGTTTGTGATGAAATGATTGAGTGTTGTATTGTGATAGCTTCATAGGCTTGTTTGATCTATGTTTAGCTAAGCTTTATGAAACGTGTCTTTTAGCTCTTGATATCTAGGATTGTTTAAAATGTAATCTCATTATCCTAGATAAACATATAAGGTTCCTAGCCTTGTTTGTTCTTTGAACATCTTCATATATTCACATAGGCCATTTTATTTCTTCATTGAGAAGTAAGTCTTGTGTTGCTTCCGTGAGTAGGTTGCTTTAAGCACAAGCAAATTGGACTAGGTTCACTCATACCGGGATTAGGTAGTGGTTGTGGGTTATTTATCGGGATTAGGTTGTAACACCATTATCATTAGTGGATTCGAGGTTTGAGTGTGGCTCACTTAACAACCTGTGGTTTTTCCCAATTGGAGGGGTTTCACGTATATCTCAAGTGTCTTTTATTATTCCGCACTTTTTGCACTTGTGATATTATTATGACTAGTTAGGGATATTTTCATATAAATTGGCCGTTAACGAAAACTGGGTAAAAATTTGATTAAAATATATTCACCCCCTCTAGATTAACATTTAAACACACCATAATATTTTCTTCAGGCACCAAGTCCTCCTCATCACCTACGGACCCAGCGGTTCAAGAAGGACCAGTTTCAATAGGAGCGGATCGAGCTAACTCCGTAGCATTCTCCATGATCTCCTCCCGGTCCTATCCTTTAATGATGGCCAGGTGAGAGGGTGGAAGAGCTTGAGTTTCCTGGTAAGCAGCGTAGAAGTGTCCCTTAGCAAAGGAAACGCCCACATTGGCTTCCAAGGCAGCCATGTTGCTGTTTAGAGTTTAGACCGTTTCCTCCAGATTTTTTCTCCTCCTTTAAAGCTATCTTTGCAAGACACTATGCATGGATTTGAGTCTATCTGTATCATACGCATGTTGGATCCGCTCTCTGTCTCCCTACGTCTCATCCACGGTTGACTTTGCTCTAGTTAGGGTTTCGTTCAGAACGACCGCACCCCTTGCTGCCTTGGTCAGCTCCCCCTTGGCCTGCTTGAGCTCGGCTTTAGCAGCTTCAGATGGTCTAGGGTTACGAGACATGCCTCACATGCTTTAGTGCAAGTGGGAGATTGCTGGGTTTATACCTTAAATATGTAATTTGTAAATGGATTTATGAAATAAATAAAAGGAAAAGTTCAATTCATTTTTGTTGTGTTGTTTATTTTATAACTTGTGCATATATTTAACATCCAAGATTGCCGGATGTAATCTCGAACTATGTATATGAGTGTCATATACAGATGGATACAGTAAGAGACGTGCAATCTAAAGAGTCCATAGATCGCAAATAAAGCTAGGTACTTTATTTGTGGTTAATCTATAGTTGCAGTCCATTCCGTAATGTACGGTGATTCTATCATGAATCATTCATATGAGATATGGGAATGGAGGTACCTTGTATGATGTGATCATATAAGACTGGGTCATGATCTATATGAATCTCTCACCAAGATCCGTTTATCGATGAGATTCATATATATCAACTAATGATGGCTATATGTGGGTGATCTTAATTCCTGAGTGTCTTAACGACTCCTTCAGGTTAGATCGTGGTCTTTTATATACCATGGGTGAGGTCTGATGCATTTCCTTATCAATATACTCTGTATATTGGGATTGCGGTTTTGGCTTATGGCTGGGAAGGTTTGTACACATTAGTGGAATCCACTCATTCTTGTGAGAAGTAAATGGTAGTTCCCTTAAGGGTTGATTCGGGGCTTGGACAATATGAGCGCTCTCCTAATTTTGTAAGGAAATAGGATCTATTGTCCATTAGAGAATCAATGATACTTAAAGGATATATGTATTAGAGGGGTATAATGGATATTATGACCCAAATCTAATTATGAACTACTGTGGAGGATCACACCATGTGTAATAGCTATATCGACGGACACCGAGTTATATTGATCTGTGTAAAAACGTCTACATTTGAGAGAGTGCAGCTTCCGATTTTTAGTGGAATAACAACAAAGTTTATAATCGTGAAATATTAATTAAAGAGTTTAATTAATTACTTATGAGGATTATTGGAGCTCAAAATACTGTGGGTCTATTAGGTTCTCTTGATAGCCCGATCTATTTAGGCAACAAGGGTTTAATTGGATTCTCCAATTAATTGTGTTACGAAAGTGACACGTATTTATTCAGAAATGAATTGAATAATGATATTATTTGATTAATGAATGTTAATAGTTAAATCAATTAAATAATTCGATTATTTAATTATATTAATAATTATGAATTATTAATTAACTATTAAATGGGGGATGTTAGTTGATATTTGGATTTAGATGAAAATAATTTTTATTAAATCATTTATCTAAGTATTTGAATTTAAGTTTAAATTTAAATTACTTGTTATCACTTTTAATATATATGACATATTTTTTATAACTAAAAGTATATATATCAACTAACAACAAAAGAATTTGTATGTGATGCAAATATTGGAAACGTGCAAGACAGACACATATCAACACATCATACAGTGTTTTCATGAGATGCAAATTGATTGTGCATGAGAGATGCACCTGATATAAATGCAAAGACATATCAAAGTAAAGGGAGATACGTTGTATGCTTTATTTTGGTGAAGTGTGTGCGTTTGTATTACAGATAGAAGTCAAAAAGAGTTTTTGAGAAATATATCTATATGTTCGTGCACTGTTCAGTGCAAACAAATAAAAAGGAAATTATTTGCAATATTTTTATATACTAGAATTGTTCTAGTTTATGAACATAGAAGAAAGCGTTTCTTCAATTCTCTATACATCCTCCAATCAAGTTCTTGAGACCGTGACACACCCACACGTAGCTACCAATCCCGGGAGAGAGCGAGGAAGATTGAGTGATTCCGATAGGAGCACATCGTAAAGTGAAGGAGCCTCCAAACGTTAGTAAGATTGGTTCAGACTAGATCTTATCGTAAAGTGAATGAGCCTCCAAACGTTGGTAAGATTTTCTTCTTCTAATTATATTGATTACAATTTCCTGTGTATAAATATTTTATGTATAAGTTCTAAAAATAATTACGATCCCAAGTTCACTGGTCCCAGATACAGATTATGATTTATATTAAAAAATTTAAAACCTTACTTTCGCTGCGTGACCAGAGAACGAGGTTCCAACAATTGACTAAGTGCCGAGATACCATGTACATGGGAATGACAGCCAAATGGCCATCCTATTACCTTGGTCGGGTCACCCCCCACCGGGAAGGGTCTGCATGGGATAATTGCTTACCAGAACCTAACTCACCTAAGTACCAGGATTTCAGGAACAAGAATGCCAGGTACCCAGATTGGCCACCGGAGCCTCATCCCAAATACTCGAGTAGTACGGAATGCCAAATACCCAGATTCACTTATGTTTCGCCTACGTATAAAGACTTAGTGTGAAAGTGGCCTTAGTTTCCGACTAGGATCTTTTCACCTAAGTAACAGGATTCCCAAAGTAGGAATGCCAGGTACCTTGATTCGCCTAAGACAAGTGCATTGGGAATGGTTTTCGTTTCAAGTAATGGATACCAGTAAAAAGCAATAAGCAAATTCCTTCAAGCATTACAGATCCTGACTCCAACCCTAACTTGGTATCGGTGATCAAGTCAGTGGGGAACTTCTGTTAACAACCTTTTTTGCCAAGGGTCTAAAGAAGAATTTTCCATTTGTCTGGTACCTGGCAGGACCTACTTGGTAGGGCCAATATCGAGATCGGCTCCCATTTAACCTAGGTACCTCGATACCACTATCTGGGAAAATGTCGGCATCACTTCTCCAAAAGTGCTAGATATCAAGTCGAGCTAGCGTCTTTGTACCTCCTTCTTGGTACCTTGATACCAGGATATCTATCTAGTACCCGAGTACCTTGACACCAGTTCATAACCTGTCCAGGATACCTCATACCTAGTATATAGGCACCGCGAAACCAACCTGGTACCTAAGTACCGAGATATCAGTCCAAGACCAAACCAGTATGTATGCCTCCTCCACCCGGTTGGAAGAATTGTACCAAGAAGTTGCTAGCATGCTAGAACATGTGCAACGATATCAAAAGTGGACTGGTACATTAGGGTACTGCTCATCTAAAGGTACAAAATCAGCGTATTCTCTTCCGGTAAAATTAAATAGAAATTTGACCTCTCCGGCCATTCATTCATCATTGGTCTGTTGTGGTATAACTCACGCAATAACAACCGATGCACAATACCACCGGTAAACGCCATTCCTTACTACATGCGTTGAAAATGGCCAAAACATGACTACTGATACATAGCTCGCTCTTCAGCAGCATTTTTAACTACTCCATCAAGTGCCTCATCTATTACTTATTGGTTTTCCATATGGTTGTGGTGAGTAATCTTAGTGTCATACCAGTCGGCCTGGGGAGTTTTTAACCCGGCCATCAAATTCCTCATTTGCAATTCACAACCACACAAAATTTAGGTTAGGAATTTTTCCCAGTAAGTCTCGGAAGAAAATTACAAGTCTCGGTAGGCAATATGAAAGTCTCGAAATGTATTAACAAAAGTCTCAGATAAAAGTCTCGGAACACTTATACAAAAGTCTCAGAACATGTTATAAAAGTCTCAGACACTATAGCCTATTCAAAAGTCTCGGACACTATAGCCTATTCAAAAGTCTCGAACAAACATCTCAGAAAGCTTATACAATAGTCTTGGAACCTATTATAAAAGATTCAGACACTACTGCCTATTCAAAAGTCTCGGGACCTGTTACAAATTTTCGGGTTAAAGTCTCGAATACTGTTACAAAAGCTTTATTGATCTGTGACTTTTGTAACATTGTCCAAGATTTCTTAAACATTGTCCGAGACTTTTGTAACACTGTTCGAGACGTCACTACTGCAAAAATGTTGAAAGACATTGGTGCTTTACATCAGTGTTTAGGTAACCGATTTAAAAAAAAAAAACTTTAGACTTCGTTTCATAAAAAAATTAATGTCTTAAATATTGCAGTTTGAAAAGACATCGGTTTCTGGGAAATCCAATATGGATTTATTTTACAAAAAATATCGGTTCATTGAAAAAACTAATGTTTTAAATATTGTAGTTTAAAATGACATCGGTTTCTAGAAAAACCGATATAGATTTATTTTACAAAAGATATTGGTTTCCTTTAAAACTGATATCTTAAATAAATTAAATTATTATTTTTTTTGGATAAGTGAAATTTTAAATTTAATAAATTTACATTCAAATCATTTATTTTAAAAAAATTCAAAAAAAAAAATTTAAAAAAAAAATTGTTTATTTATTTTGCACCATCTTGTTTCATACTAAAAGATGTCTTTAATAATTCAGTTACCCAAATAAATTAGGAATCTGAGTATTACATTTGTTTATTAAATTACAAGATTGCTTGTAGAGAAATGTCCCAATGTAGTGAGAGTTATATTCCAAATTATGTTTATTATAATTGATGTCAATAGTCTCCTATGGAGTATAGACCCATAACTCGACTATATATATATTTTAAAAAATATAATTTTTCCAAAATTTCCAATAAATATTTTTTAATGTATGTCTATCGTAGAAATTAGAATTTTAAATAGTTGAATAAATTTAAATTTATCTAACATTTTTTTTTCAAAAACACGAAAAGGTTATATGTAATAATTGTACAATTATTAACAAATCAAGACTTGTAGTTAACTGGCAAAGGCATACTACACCGAAATCGAAATCGAAATGCTCAAGAAGTCGTCGCCGTCTACTGCCAAATCCGGTTGGTTAGTTACTCTGAACCGTGCAGGAACTTCTCTCTCTACTCTTTCAAGTCTCTTTGTGTTAATTGAAAAGTAAAGCATAAAATAAAATTAGAAATTGAATAATTGTTGAGGTATTTTTATCCATTCACTATAATATGTGTTTTTTAAAAGGAAGTTATTAAAACAAAACATTTTTGAAAAACAACCTCTAAAAAGTGTGATTTAATTTTTGAAGACCTCTATGTACTGCTTCTTGTAATTAATGAAGTTTACTAAGTTTTAATTATATATATAAAAAAAATAACGAGAACTTGCCCGAATGGCTACAACAAAATAAGAATGAAATTAATTTGGCATGAGAAATGACAAATATAAATCCTAAAAAAGTAACAACATACTGTATACGCAAATTTTGTGATTTAAAACGTGACAGAAAAAGATTACTTACCTGTAAGAGAAGAAAGTCGGGACGCTTATGGTGGTCCTGATCGAGATCAACATGGACGTGCGATTTCGAATAGGACACCTCTTTGAACGCAAGCCAAAACTCTCCGGAGGCAAGCTGCCCTCACTAGACCATAAACTTTTACCACCAATTTTTCTTGCTGGAGTGACAATTAATTAGAACTTTGTATTTGTACCTCAATTTTCTTGGATTTTTCAGTTATGATAACATGGTGGTTGCCACTCCGACAAATAACTAGTTTTCATTTGATTTTGGAAACTTATACAGTCAATACAATTACATACAAAACATGTATGATGTATGCAGACAATTCCAAATCTAATTAGATTTTTTTTTTATTTTTTTTTTAAACATGTCCATTGGAACTAAACAACATCAAACTACAATGATATATAAAATATCTACCGAGATGTCTACTTCAACTATCAAAGAATACAGCTCCCAACAACGGAGAGATCTCCCAAATGTATAGAAGGTGTAAAGTTTTGAATATTGGTTGATTGATGAACATTGTGAAGTCTCTCACCACCAAAACAAGAGCCCTCAGACAAATCTAATTACATTTTTCAAATCTCTAATATAATAAGTTTTGCTATCTAACTAATACTCTATTTTAATTCTTTAAAAAACTGTTACTCTAACTAATACTTTAGTTGGCTGAAAAAATTATAATTATTCATGTTTCTTGTAGGCCATGTAAGATTTGAGATTTGAGATCGATACGATAAAATATTGGTAGTTGTAACACATCATTTATCATAATATATAATTATGTTATCCAATTAAACCAACAAATACAAATTACTTGTTTATATTTTGAGATACATTTTTTTAACTTAACATTGCCTACTAGACTACTACTTGAAATTTGTTAATTTAATTATAAAATATAATGATTGGTGTTAATTTTTAGATGAAGCGACACATTTGTTACAGATTACAATTATATTTCTTTTTTCCTCAAGTATTACTTTAATTCGAGATTTTCGAGATTTTGGGTGAAGGACAGATTTTAATCCACAATTTTACAGAGCAGGTGTAAGGGGCAAAGGTCAACCTCATCTTATTTATTATTTAAAATTTTACAAGAACTATTACAGGAGGACTGTAGGGATCTGTCGAGATCAAACAATACATATGTAGCCCAGATATCAACTCGAGAGATAACTACTCCCACAACCCGAGAAGAAAAATCCCCATACATAATTGTAAATTGTGCATTATGAAATTTGAATCTCTCACCACTTATGGGGAAGAGAGGTTCACTACCAACTATAGTAAGGGATTATGTGTTCAAATTATGATTATCTTGTTATATCAATTTATTTAGATATTATATATTACTTTTGGATATTAATAATTTTTACTATTATAAATAGATAAATACAAAATTACTTAATTACATTTATTATTTGAGCCTTTTTTTTATATAATAGAAAAAACGAAAACAGAACAAACTAAGAAACAGAGGGGCTGTTATCCAGCCAATACCACTCCTGTGCATAGGAGAAGGCACGGGAGCCAGCTTATAGGTCAAGGAATTCCCAACTCTGGAAATCGCAAGGACCTTACAGATGCCGGCATCTAACATAAGAGCCTTAATATCAAGAACAATTAACTTAGAAACACCCAAAGAGGTAGATGGATTGTTTAGAGAATGAGCCACCCAGGAGGAGGAAACTTCAACCTGAAAAAGCATCATTAACAACATCCATGACAATGATGAGGTTGGTTTAGTGATAAACCCCTCGAACCTACACCCAAGAGATTATGGGTTCGAGTCATCCAACCTCCCCCTACTCCAAAAATATTATAATAGTTCCAAAAGATAAAAAAAACAATTGTGAAACCCAATTTGCTAAGTGATCATCGTCGAATAAGCTAGTAATCAGCTAGCTTTATCAACTTCTTCCATGCCGGCGGTCGGATATCTCCTCCCACCACCTATTAACGTGTTTCCTCTCCTTCACCAAGTGCCCCAACTTAGCTTCATTCATCAAGAACCTGATTGAGGGGAGGTGGCTGAGGTAAGCCAAAGAGAACCAATCTCCGGCAAGGTAGTTGGTATTTGAAAGTCGGTTTTCGTAGATGTCGAAAACCGTTTCCAGCTTCCTCTCGCAAGAGTGGACCAAGGCTAGGTCTCCGAGTTGCCCCATGCGTGGAAGAACCATTAGTTGAAGCGCCAAGGTGTAGACTAAGTCGTTGAAGTTGTGCGCTTCCACTTCCAGCCACTGGTCCACGGTGGCTCTCTCCTCCAAGGTGGTTCCAAGCAGGTTTGGACCTCGGTTCGCGTATTTGGCGGCTTAGTACCGGACTATTGCCCTAGATTCTATGGAGATAAGTGTCAATGCTAATAATGTGTTTGAAACATTTTTTTTTTAGTACTTTGATTTATTTTTATTTTTATATTGAAGTATTACAATAATTTGGTGTTTTATGGAGGAGTGGGAGAGATTCGAACCCACAACCTTATGGTGTTGGTATGAGGAGCTTTACCACTGTACTAATATCACCTTGACTTTTTATTACTTTTTAAAATATGTATTATTTATTAGATATTAATTATTTATCAATGAGGTTATATCGACTTAAATTTTTTACATATACAAACCTTAATTCACATACAAAGAAAAACTATCATTAGATTTATTTTTTTCAAATAATACGATAATTTATGGTTTGAGGATGGGGAAGAGACTCGAATTCACAACCTATTACGAGATTTCTTTTATAAAGGATTTTACTAAGAATCATGTGTTGAACCTAAATTTGTAAAATTTAAACGTGAACATGTCAATCTTATTTTATAAAGTTGAACGATATATTTACATAATTTAATGTTAATTTTTAAAAGTACATTAAGTTTGTTGGAAAGTGAATGAATGGTACCCGTACAATATACACCACCGCACCATGGAAAAACTTATATATATATATATATATATATATAAAGTTAGATTTTGAATTAGAAAAATATAAATCCAATTATTTATATATAGTCAAACTATATTAACATAGGGAAATGAAAATTATAGTTCTATTATTCGAAAAAAATTCAATTTGTTTTCACGAGAATAATCCAGAAAAAAAAAAGCTTTTATACCCTGTTCATGAGCTAGCAACAGAGAAATATTTTTGGCAAATTTTGTAATTCAAGATTTAACGTTGGTAATAAATTTATAATAATGTAAAAATAATTTAATGAAACAAGTCACTAGAATACAAAATTACCATAAACTTACCAAAAAGCCTGAAATCGCCATCTTCAACAACTGGAACTTGCCCGAACGGCTAAAACAAAACAAGATTGAGATTATATTAAAAAACAAAAAAACCAAGATTGAGATTAATTTTGTATATGATGACAAAAGTAAACTTTAATTTACATAACTATATATTTCGTATTTAACCATCTCATTTTTTTTTTATTTTTTTTTATCAGTATTGAGGTAGTAATATTTAATATCAAAAATAATCGCGTGTCACATATTTAATTATCCTTACTTGTTGGAGAAGAAACTCCGTACGCTTTTGCTCACCCTGGTCGAGATCAACATGAACGATTTCAAATTCAACATCTTTTTCGAGAGGGCAAACCAAAACTCTCTGGGGACAAGCTGCTCTCACTGGACCATAAACTTTAACTGCCATTTCTTTTGCAGCCTGAAAATTTCTTCTCTCAATATATATGTATGTTATATGTACTAGAACCACTTCTCTACTTTTGTGTCTAATAAGTTGGACATTAGATTTATATGCGGAATTTCTGTCAACATATCTATGGGGGTTGTCACGTGGTTAGCATCCCAAAAAACATTTCATTTTTCATTTTAAGAAAGTTGGAAAAGTGTGGTGGTTTTGGGGGTTGTCACATGCCAGCAATCAACTGGTGGGTGGGTCAATTTTTTGACTTCTATTTGTTGGGAACTAAATTTATAAAAGCTTAGTCTAACGTATGAGGTTGTTTAAAATTATAAAATAATCGCTTATTTCATAATATATGATATATAAAGTGTTTGGTAAACACTTCATAATTTACTTATCATTATTTATTTTAAAAGACAACAATGATCTTTAATATATCTATCAATTTTTTTTCAAAATATCAAAATTATTTTAAAATTAAAAAATCTAAATATAATATGTAAATAAAAAAAATCTATGGCCACCATTGTCATCAATGATAGTCGTAGCCAACATCGTCGCCGCCTACATTGGCATGAGGATAACCTCCCTTCGCCGGTCGACTTCGACTTCCGTCCTTCACCGCCCTTCTTTGTCGTCTACTTCGCAATGATCCAGTCATCAGATCTCGCGATTCCGTTGCAAAAATGGTGGAGGCTTCCTCCTCTTCCATCGCGATTCCATCACGAAAATGGAGAAGACGTCAGCGGCCATGTGACGGAGGCTAGTGACACGCTCGAGGACGAGAATCTGATGGATCGGCAGTGGAAAGCGGAATCGGAGAGGTGACAGAGGAGGATGCCAAGTTTCAGTGTAAATCTAGTGAGTCTAAAAGGTACGAGTCGACTTAGTTCATTTTTTAAATTTAAATATGATTTTTATTAATTGTTATTAATTTAAAATAAATTTGAAAAGTCTTGAAACCTTAAAACACATAGAACCATTTGATAAAAAGGAAAAAAAACTGGAAAAAAGAGATATAAAGGAATAAAAAAAAACTGGAAAAAATGAAAAAAAAAACTTCAAATATATTACATTTTAGCACTCATGCCCAATTTAGTAATTTTTCATAATCACTTAAAGTTTTCCGAACACATTTTCCTTGCTTTTTTCTTAAGTTGATTATTTATAAAATCAATTTACCAAACACCTATCAACTTATTTAGTAAGTTGATTATTACTTAAGTTAAGCTATAAGCTGATTATTCCATAAGCAAAGCAATCCAAAAAATAGTTGTTAATAGCAAAATTTGGCTAGGGACCAAAGGAGAATTTTCCACTTCTCAGCCTTCGTGCAAGGGTCTAAATTCGGGCTTATATCAAGGTCACCGAGGTTGAGCTACCAAGCGATCTTACAGAAGCAAGGCGAGGCCGCCTATACCATCTGAGCATCTTACGCGCATCCAGGCTCGCCAAATAAAGCCCGATGTGACAACGTCAAGCTCCCTAGGCCAAGATAGAAGCCCGATGCTAGGTCGACGTGGAAGGACCTGAGCTCCCCAAGGCCGAGGTATCTCGTGATACTTTTCTGGAGCATACTACCATCTCTACTTTCACCAAGAGACCTTCAGGATGCCGAACTTGTCTTGCAAATGCCCTTCTTCCTCGTCGAGGTACAATCTTAACCTGTCCGAGCAGAAAAGGAAGAAGCCCACAACCCTATCATCACCAATATATGCCACACGATTAGGGCAAGATCCACTGTAGATCCCGACACGGTTGAATCAAGTCTCTAGTAGCAAAAGCAGTACTTGGGCGTACCTTGACTCTAGCGTCACCTCAGGTAACCTCCATATAGTACCTCGCCAAAGTGGCATATAGAACCAGAGTTCTCCTCCAAAAGAGAGAGTTGACTTTCATGATTATCATTAATGAGGTCAACCGTATTAATGGAGGTAGTCAATAATGAAGTCAACTATATTAATGGAGGTAGTCAACCCTATTAATGAGGTCAACTACATTAATGGAGAAATTTAACCCTATTAATGAGGTCAACTGTATTAATGGAGGTAGTCAACCCTATTAATGAGGTCAACTGTATTAATGAAGGTAGTCAACCTTATTAATGGAGATGATCAACACCATTAATGAGAGAATATTCTGTAGGGAAAAAATAAGCGTAACGGAAGCGTAGAAAAAATTTATAAAATTATGGTTTTGGTATTGTCATATGTGAATTTTATCGCATGAACACGTCATCCACAAAGATGATAAATTGCCAGGTGGATATCCGAATAGGAATTCAGAAAATATCCACTAAGACATCGCCGAAGTAGAGAAAACCCGAGTAAGTAGATGTTGAATAAAACCTACTCAGGGTCAATCAACGTTATATACTACTCGGGATTAGTTAACGACACTCGGGACTAGTTAAATGACGCTTCTACTCGGCTCAAATGATGTTACTCGGGACCAGCTGGTATTATCCTTGCTCGGGATAAATATGAAGAAAATCGAATAAAAAGCTTTGCGCTTAGTTCACACGAATTAGGTCATTAAATACATGAAGTTAACAGTTAGGTTTTTGTTTGTGTTAGCATTAATTCCATATCAAAATGATGTTTACCTTGTAATGACTTGGTTGTTTAGGTTCATGATGATTCAAGCTTCAAGGAAGAAGAAACAACAAGTCAAAGCAAGTTCTAAGTCTTCAAAGAGAAAAGATGCAATTTGGTTCTACAAAGGTATATTAAGACCTTATCTTTCTCTTACAAGGCTTAGGCACACACACACACATATCATACATTTGTGTCCCTGTATTGTTGTGCACCATTATAGGCACACACATACAATTCATTCATATGTGTCCCTGCATCATTGTGCACCATGTATAACACATTCACACAATTGAAGATGAATGCTCATGCATTGGTTTGGAAATAACATGTTTTGAAATATGCATGATTGGAAACTATCTCTATGTAGTTTGCATTCTAGTATGAATTGTGTTTGTGTGTGTATATGTTTTTATAACATGGATATTGAACTTGGATTTAGTCTTAAATCATTCTTGATTAAGTTTCGGTCATTTCGGTTACTCATACTATTGATTTCAAGTTCAAAGTAGAAAGATACTACACTTTCAACTCATGTTTCATACATTATCTTTGTCTTCGTATATCGAGTCGAATTATTATTTTATGGGTTGATTATCTTATATGACCATGTCCGTGTGAGAGTTACGGTTCATAATCCACAAACGGATTTGAATTCCGAGTTCGGAGACTGGAGAACGGTCGAAGAACGCTAGGGAAGCACGAGGGGAATTCACCATGGCCAAAAGGCCATGGAGGTGTGCATGCCTGAGATTGCGCGTGGCCATCTCGGCCACACAACCTTGCTGCTCCGAGATGCCCACGTGCCATCTCAGGGGAGTACTTCCAAAGAAGGGTAAAAATTTCTTTTCATCTTTCTTCTTTCCCACTCCTTTATAAACTCTCTCCCTCTCACATTTCATTCTAAGAAGAAATTCAAATCAAGTGTGCAGAATTTTCTCTCTAAATTTTCTCACCTTCCAAACACCATAACTTCTTCATTTGAACTCCAATTTGAGTGATTCGAAGTTAAGAGTGTTCATCTATTCATCCTCCATCTTTTCTTTAAAGGTTTGAGTTTATTTTACTACTGTTTTTGGTGTCTAATCATACAAAAACGGGACTGCATCTAGATCAACTAAGGTATTGATTATCTCTCTAAGTTTTCTTTTAAAACTTGATCAATTGCCTTGGGCTTTCTTCTTCTACATATATTTCTATATTGTGAGTATTTTGATTTTTGTTTTGAACACTTTCAAAGCTAGATTGAATTTCAATTGAAATCATACATGTTGAGTTAGGTTTTTATTTTGCATATGTTATCACATGTTTGGGATTGTATTAGCTAGCTTTGATTCTAGGACTATTTGATGATCTTTGATTGATTGATTTTGAGAAAAATAGTTCCTCACATGTATTAGGCTCTCTTGCCCGAATTTCTCACATAATACATGTGTTTATGTTCTTTTGAGCTATTCATGTGACTTGTTGAATCTATGATTAGGAATAAGCTCTAGAACTTATGCTTAGATCTATTTGATATTGTCATATGATTTTAGCATGTTTTAGGTTTTTATGATTTAAACTTGATCTTGTGATTTAAGTTTAGATATATGCATGAATCTAGTTTGTGATTAATGTTGAACATATCTTACATAATCTAGATTGATTACACATGCATGATTAACTAGACTATATGTGATTTGTGCATTCATGCTCATGTTTAGTATTTTATCATAGGATGTGTTGATCATAGCATTCTATGTTGTGTGCTTGTTTGCGTTTTGCATTCATGATCACCTAGATGCCTTGTGAGAAGGAAGTCTTGACAATAGGTGTGAGACCTATGGTGTTGAGCAAGAAGTCTTGACAAGAGGTGTGAAGCCTCGGATTGTCGAGTAAGGAAGTCTTGGCTAGAGGTGTAAAGCCTTTGATAATCGAGCAAGAAGTCTTGCCTAGAGTTGGGAGAACTCGGATAGGTGAGCAAGTAAGTCTTGACTAGAGTCGGGAAGACTCGGATAGTTGAGCAAGAAGTCTTGCCTTGGGTTGTGAAGATCCGGATAAGGTGAGCAAGGAAGTCTTGACAAGAGGTGTGAAGCCTCGGATTGTTGAGCATAGGGCAGCAACTTCTAAAGTAGGATATGAGGGTAGTTTCTAGGTGAAGAGGTCACTTGAGAGATTGTACTTGTCTTATCTACTAGTGGATTTTGTTTGCCGGTGGCTGTTAGCCCATGGATGTTTCCTCTTTGAAGGTTTACCACGTTATATCTTGTGTCAACTTTTCTCTATCCCTATCTCTCTAATATTTGTATTATGGATAGAACTTTCTTTGTATGTTAACTTCCTCTTTATAATATTGATTGTGTATATGTTACAATTACTTGTTTGTATCACACTTTACTTGTGTTTATATATTGATTAATTATCTTTAATTAATATATATATTGTGATACAAGCAATCTAGAGGGATAAACTTTTTTTTGTTTCTAAGGGAGTCGAAAAAGGTGTCTAACCTATTCACCCCCCATCTAGGTTAGCCTTGAGCATTTAACCGTGATTGTATTTTTAATTGGTATTAGAGCGGGACACTAGATTGCACTTAGTGTGAGTCCGGGGGTGATACTTTCACGGTTTTTGTAAGGCGTTTGAAGTCATGGGTTTACAAGATGATGTAATGGCGGAAAGAGCCTCAAATACTAGGCCACCATTACTTCGTGGCACTAACTATGGGTATTGGAAGTTGAGGATGAAAGCCTACATCCGCTCTATTGATGAAAGGGCTTGAATGGTAGTGGAAGAAGGTTATAGTCCTCCTACCAAGGTTTTAGAGGATGGAACCATAATACTCAAGCCAAGGAGTGAATGGACAACAAATGAGTTTGAGGTTGCTAAATGGCACCATCGTGCTATGAATTCCATCTTTGGAGGAGTTTATGGGCATCAATTATCCTACATTCAAAATCTTGAATCCGCAAAGGAAGCTTGGGATATTCTCCAAGTTACTAATGAAGGAACCTTAGCGGTGAAGAAATCGAGGCTTCAAATGTTGGCATCACAATTTGAAGGTTTAAGTATAGGTAAGGAAGAAAAAATTGAAGACTTCCAATTCCGGCTTCTTAACATAGCTAACCAATGTCAAGTACTTGGAGTACCTATCTCAAAAGATAGTTTAAATTATAAAATCCTTAGGTCTCTTCCTAAGAGATTCAAATCAAAGGTGACGGCCATTGAGGAAAGCAAGGATGTGGATAATATGAACATCGATGAGTTGTTTGGGTCTCTCCAAACTTATGAGATGTGCTTGAAGCCAAAGATCAAGAGTAAGGGAATTGCTCTCAGAGAGTGATGATGAAAATGATGAAATGGCACTCTTGGTTAGAAGGTTCAAGAAGTTTATAAAGAAGAATGCCAAGCCTAAAGGCAAGTCTTCTAAGGAAAGAGGAGTCAAGAGAACATCATCTCCAAGGATTGTAAAGAATAGTCAAGCCATGAACAAGAAAGAGGTTCAATGCTATAATTGTCAAGGTTTTGGTCACTTTGCTAGTGAGTGTACCAAGAAGCCATCTAACAAAGACAAGAAAGGCAAAGTGTTGGCGGCTACTTGGAGTGATGATAATTATAGTGACAATGAGAGCTCTAGTAGTGAGTCTTCAAGTGATGAAGAGTTGGTGAGCAACTTTGTACATCTAATGGCTTCTCATTCTTCACTAGATGTTGGTAGTACAATATCTTTGAACAAGAACCTTGATGCAAATCATGATGGAAACTCTAGTTCCATTCCTACTAATCTTGAGTTGTTGAAAAAGATAGAAAAGCTTGAAGAAGCTAGAGACAATGCTCAAAGAGAAGTAGTTGAGAAGAATGATTTTATCAAGAAGCAACTAAATGAGTTTGCGGTTGTTACTCGTAGACTTCTTGGTGAAAAAGGTGATATTATGAAGAAGTTTAGAGAACTTGAAATGATAAACCTTGAGAAGGATAATGTGATATCTTCTTTGAAGAAGAGAGAACAAGAATTGATGGAAGAAATAGACATGGCTAAGGAGGTTATCAAGGACTTAGTGAATGATTCGGTTAGTGTGTCTAGTGTTAGGAATCTTGTTAACTCTCATAGTGGTGAAGACGACTTGGTAGTTGAAGAGGAGCTTTTGGAAGCACCACTTCTTATTCACTTGGATGAAGTCGTGATTGATAAGAAACCATACAAGAAGAGAAGATCAAAAGCCAAGAAGAAGTTGGCGGACAAGGTATCTTTGCTAACTCTTAGTGAAGCTAGTTCAACCCCAAAAGGTACAATCTCATCTTTTATTCCAATTTGCCATTATTCCAACACAATAGGTCACATTAAGCCTAGGTGTTATAAATATATTGAAAAATGCAAATTAGGAAATGAATCTAGGGATAAAGAGATTAAACTTCAACTTGAACATGATAAGGCCTTGAAAGTTGAGAAACATGATAATATTGCTAAGCATGAGAAAAAGTTGTGGAGTAGAAAGAATTCTAATCTTGTTTAACTTGACAAAGCTTGTGTTGAAAATGTTAAGAAAGAGTGTGTTAATGATATTCTTGTTAATCAAGTCATTGAAGGACTTTACTCTAGATTTAACATTGTTGTCAAGGATGATATTGGAAATGTTTGTGTAGGTACACCCAAGAACAAGTGGTTCAAGGGTGAGTGCTCATATCACTAAAATAAGAAGAACATGTGAGATAGCTTTGTGGCTATATATCAATTGTGTTGAGAATTCTTGCTTGCTAGCTTTGAATACTCCATGTATTGATATGAACTTGGTTATCTCACATCATGATTGTTATGATGGTCAAAATTTGTTGATTAACTTTGAAGAAGTTCTTTTGTTTGTTATATGTGTTGATTGAGTTGAGATATTATGCTTTTTATACTCTTGTGTGAAACATCGTCAACTTGGTGTCATGAGGACATTCAAGGCAAGAGTGCTCATAAAAAGGGCGGAAGTATGATATTTGGTGAATATAATGTGCAAAAAGGTATCTCTATACTCTATTGCATGTTCTCTTAGATATTCATTTTTTGACTCAATTTTTTTTTGACATACATCTCATAGCATGTCATACAAGAGAATTTTGTATAACATACATATGGTTCTCATTGACATTTGCTATTTTAGGATCTAATAGTGATATTGTTCACATTGATCTTAACTTTGATGATTGTTTGTGTTTGGTATATTGAGTGACATTACTTTTCAAAATATGAGCTTCATATTCTTTGAAAGCTACTTATTAGAGAAGTAATGATCTTGAATAAGTCTCTACTTATTGCTCTTAGATCATGTGCTTATGAGCTATAAAATCTTGGTTTTCTAAAAATTGCACCTTGCTTTTCTTATATGTTTTGCTAGTAGGTTGAGTTTACTAATATGTAAACATTGGATACACCTTGAAGTTTTTATGCTTAAGTATATTTAAAATGACCTATGGTTAGTATCCATTTTGCTTCGGCAATTACATAGAACTCAATGAACACCTTCATGAAAAGGGCTACACACCTTGGTTGTGAAAGTTACCCAATGTTGGAAAGAGCTACACCATTGTGATGAGTGATAGCCGTCATGAAGTGAATTTTTGTTTAAGTAAAAAAAAATAGAAAAATCAAAGAAGTGTTGAAATGAAATCATAAAAAAAAAATTCTTTGATTCAAAGCCTATAAAGAAAAGAAGGAAGGCTTAAAAAGAAGTTTAGTTGAAAATCAAATGAGCTCGGGTTAAAAAACAGAAATGGAATGACGAGCCACATGCACACACACGCTCATATGTTTAAATCTATTCTCTTAAATGCAAAAAATTCCGGATGATAATCGGTTTGACTTTTTATGGAAAAAGCTTAAGATGAATAGTTTTTGGAAATTGTTTGCATGTTGATTATCAAACTACTTCTTGATATATATTTGAAGCATATCTCTCACACACACACTTTGTTTATGAGTATGATGATATCTTTGCAATTGTTGAAGAATTATGAGAGAACTTGAAATTTTTTTATGTATCTCTCTTAGCATATGAAGCTTATTTTGTTGATATTTCTTCAAATTGCTTGAATGTGTGATTGTGTGAATATCTTTGTGAACTCTATGCTATCATTGATTTTAGTTATAGTATTTATCAAGGGGGGGCATTGTATGCTAGACATTGTTCTCTTTTATGATTTGTTCACATGCTTCATTTTGTTACATCTTGGCATATTTTAACTTAATGATACTTGTAAGATATTACTCACTATCTTTGTCTTGCATGATGATTTATTCTTAAGTCATATGTCATTGTGTTATATATTTGTGACTAATAAGCTTGTTTTGTCTTTCACTCACTTTTGTATGTTTATAGCATCTTATTTCACAAGAACAAATAGGAAGAACTAAAGTTACCGGAAGTGGAAATCAATTGAATCCCATTGTGAAAGCCAAGTCAACCTCAAAGAGATCCAAAGCTTCAAGGTCAAAGGATTTAGGGATCTTTGCAACTAAGAAGATATTTCAAGAGAGAGGCATTGACTTAGGTAAATGTAAATATTCTTATGTTCTTAAATGCATTAAGGATAGAAATTGGGAATCTTGGGTGAGCATGTTAGGAATAGTGAATGACACTATTGTTAGAGAATTTTATCATGAATATAGAGAGAGTGCTACCTTATTGGATGCTTTGATGGATGTTAGGGGTGTTGTGTTTAGAGTTAACCTGGTAAACAATAACAAGTTTCTTGGGCTATCTAGTGATATTGATTCAAACTTTCTAGATGTTGACACCATTGAGAATCTTATTATCATGGGTAGAACTCTATGTGACAATGCTTCTTTTGAGTGGAAAGGTAGAACATATATTAGTCAACATAAGTTAACTAAGGCAAGTGCATTTTGGTATCTTTTCATTTGCACAAATATTATTGGATCTTCGAATTCAACCGAGTTGAATAAAGACAAGATCAAAATAGTAGATGCCTTAGTGACTAATCAACCTATAAACCTTGGGGATTTGCTTATGTTTTACATAGATAATGCGGCTTTCTCAACTAGAGGAGATAAGAAGCTTGCATTACCAGGGTTTATAACATCTTTGTGTTTAGCTCGTGGTGTTCAAAGTAGTGGAGATGATATGTTGGTACAACCCTTGGAAAAGTATAGTGATAAACGTGTGTCATACATGTCATATAAGGATAAGGGTAAGACATGTGATACTTTTGGACTTTTTAGTTCACAAGTTGATTGTCAAGAGACTAGCATAAACATTCTTCCGGATTGGGCTTTGCATTTGAAGAAAAAGGTTGATGAGCTTAGTGCTATAGTTGAAAAACAAGATGCTAGAATAAGAGAGTTGGAGGAGTGTATTGCCTTAAATTCAAGACCACCTCTTAAGCATTATGTTAGGACAACTACATGTACATCTTTCTTTGGTGGATCTAGTAGCTAGTATTTGAGTCTCATGGTATGTTTCTTACCTTTTGGCATAATTTCATGTCAAAAAGGGGGAGAAAGAGTTGTTAAGAGTTGCTAGTTACTTAGTTTCCTTTTTATGTTGTTTTTGTGAACTTTTGAACTTTCAATGGCTTGTAATAATTAGCCATGCGCCATCTCAGGGGAGTACTTCCAAAGGAGGGCAAAAATTTCTTTTCATCTTTCTTCTTTCCCACTCCTTTATAAACTCTCTCCCTCTCACATTTCATTCTAAGAAGAAATTCAAATCAAGTGTGCAGAATTTTCTCTCTAAATTTTCTCACCTTCCAAACACCATAACTTCTTCATTTGAACTCCAATTTGAGTGATTTGAAGTTGAGAGTGTTCATCTATTCATCCTCCATCTTTTCTTTAAAGGTTTGAGTTTATTTTACTGCTGGTTTTGGTGTCTAATCATACAAAAACGGGACTGCATCTAGATCAACTAAGGTATTAATTTTCTCTCTAAGTTTTCTTTTAAAACTTGATCAATTGCCTTGGGCTTTCTTCTTCTACATATATTTGTATATTGTGAGTGTTTTGATTTTTGTTTTGAACACTTTCAAAGCTAGATTGAATTTCAATTGAAATCATACATGTTGAGTTAGGTTTTTATTTTGCATATGTTATCACATGTTTGGGATTGTATTAGCTAGCTTTGATTCTAGGACTATTTGATGATCTTTGATTGATTGATTTTGAGAAAAATAGTTCCTCACATGTATTAGGCTCTCTTGCCCGAATTTCTCACATAATACATGTGTTTATGTTCTTTTGAGCTATTCATGTGACTTGTTGAATCTATGATTAGGAATAAGCTCTAGAACTTATGCTTAGATCTATTTGACATTGTCATATGATTTTAGCATGTTTTAGGTTTTTATGATTTAAACTTGATCTTGTGATTTGTTGATCATATCTTGTGATTCAAGTTTAGATATATGCATGAATCTAGTTTGTGATTAATGTTGAACATATCTTATATAATCTAGATTGATTACACATGCATGATTAACTAGACTATATGTGATTTGTGCATTCATGCTCATGTCTAGTATTTTCCATAGGATGTGTTGATCATAGCATTCTATGTTGCGTGCTTGTTTGCGTTTTGCAATCATGATCACCTAGATGCCTTGTGAGAAGGAAGTCTTGACAATAGGTGTGATACTTATGGTGTTGAGCAAGAAGTCTTGGCAAGAGGTGTGAAGCCTCGGATTGTCCAGCAAGGAAGTCTTGGCTAGAGGTGTGAAGCCTTGGATAGTCGAGCAAGAAGTCTTGCCTAGAGTTGGGAGAACTCGGATTGGTGAGCAAGGAAGTCTTGACTAGAGTCGAAAGACTCGGATAGTTGAGCAATAAGTCTTGCCTTGGGTTGTGAAGATCCGGATAAGGTGAGCAATGAAGTCTTGACAAAAGGTGTGAAGCCTCGGATTGTTGAGCATAGGGCGGCAACTTCTAGAGTAGGATATGAGGGTAGTTTCTAGGTGAAGAGGTTACTTGAGAGATTGTACTTGTCTTATCTACTAGTGGATTTTGTTTGCCGGTGGCTGCTAGCCCGTGGATTTTTCCTCTTCGGAGGTTTACCACGTTATATCTTGTGTTAACTTTTCTCTATCCCTATCTCTCTAATATTTGTATTGTGGATAGAACTTTATTTGTATGTTGACTTCCTCTTTATAACATTGATTGTGTATATGTTACAATTACTTGTTTGTTTCACACTTTACTTGTGTTTATATATTGTTTAATTGTCTTTAATTAATATATATATTGTGATACAAGCAATCTAGAGGGAAAAACTTTTGTTTGTTTCTAAGGGAGTCAAAAAAGGTGTCTAACCTATTCACCCTCCTTCTAGGTTAGCCTTGAGCATTTAACCGTGATTGTATTTTCAATAACCATCAGGAAGGTATCCCAAAGAGAACAGAATACTGAGCTGGAAGGGTTCCAAATCAGGCAACAACTTTAATTCTTTAAAAAGACTACGCTCTTATATAAGGAAACAAGTCCAAATTGGACTATATTACTAGAATCCCATTCGATTTCAATACAAGACTCCGAAATAGGAAAGAAGACAATCGGCTTCAAAAAAGAAAATAATTGTAATTAAATACAAAGATCTATTACTTGTACAAAGCAGATTAGGGCTTTATAAACATATAAATAGGCCCATAATCTCGCCAAAAAAAGTGGATAGACAACAATCATAAAAAATACAAAGAGAAGAAAGAGAGATCGAGAGCTTGTAACATCATAAATTCATAGTGGACTTTGGCTTGGTTGATCATTCAACCACCCGTGGACGTTTCTCCGGTCATCGGAGTTTTACCACGTAAAAAACTCGTGTCTTGTTTACTTTCTCCTCCTCTCTCTCTTTGAAATCACAGCCGAAATCCAATCCTTGTTGACCTTTCTGATACAATCCAGAAATTAACGTCAACAATTGGCGCTAGAAGGAGAGGCAGCTGAACCTTCGACTTGATTAAAAGCAATGGCAGGAAGCAGAAGCAGAAGCAGTTCCGGGGATGTCCAAAAATCTCCGGATAACTTCCATGTTGGCAGTACCTCACAGGGATCTCGCTGCGACAACAGAAAACCAACCTACATTCCTGGCGGGGATCCAGCAAGTTCCTCCAACAAGTGGAGATCTAACACAACGTTTCCTAGAAGCGTTACAACAACTTGTGGCAGACGCAGCAAAGGAAAGAGTTGATCTACTGGCCACAGAAGCACAAACTCCTAATCTCCCACCTGTAAGGCTTCGTTCGGTGGTAGTAGGGCTATAAATAAATACACCAGAAGTCGGAAGGAACCTTACTCCAATCAAACAGGCTGGACGTGAAACACCTGAAGAGGAACGACCACGCCAGAAGCAGAACCAGGATCAGACAGTTCGTACTAGACCCCGCAAACATGACGGGCACAGGGATCAGTCGTCATCAGAGGACAACGATCGGTGCCATCCCAAGCGTCATCATGGAATCATATGTGAAACCCCGCATCAAAGTGAAGAACCTGAAAGAGGAATGAAAATCACCCAGCTGTTCAACCATCAGGGAAGTCCGGTAGGAAACAGGGACGTCGTGATCCAAAGCCTAACTCGAGAAGTTGAGAACAATAGGCGACAGATGGACGCATTGGTCAGACGTTATGGGTATAACGATTTATTTGATGACGATTCTGACAGTCCATTCACCAGGGAAATCTTACGGACCCTATTCCCAGAAAGGTTCAGGATGCTGCACGTGGAGCAATTCAAGAACGACACAGACCCAAAGGAGCACGTCAGACACTATAAAAGTGCTATGACACAGTATGCCCATAGTGATCCCTTACTGTGTCTCAACTTCCCACAAACTTTAGAAGACATGGGCTTAAGATGGTTCGGGAGATTGCCCCCAACAAGCATTGGAAGTTTTGGTGAACTAAGCAGGAGCTTCTCAAGGCAATTCCTGAGCAATGTTCACAGGAAAAAGTCAGTGGCTTACCTTTCTCAAATAAAGCAAGGGAAAGATGAGTCGCTGAAGAAATACCTGGGGAGATTTGGCCAAGCAGTATCAGAAATTGGCAGTGCAAACGATGAAGCAATAATTGCTGCATTTATCAACAACTTGTAGAACGGATGGCTATCTTTCGACTTAAGAAGAGCCCGTCTGACCAGGTATACAGATATGATGGACATGGCAGTAGGATATGCATTAGCTGAAGAAGAGGAGTTAGCCATTGGAGGAAGCTACATGCATGGAGGAAAACTCGAGAAGGATGCTGAGTCCAAAGTGCAGAACAAAAAGGGAAAACAGAAAGGAAACAGTAAAGAAAATAGCAATGATGGGGGAAACGGGCGTAATGCCGAACATACAACGGAAAAATACCGAGGCAGATACACCAACTACACCCCTCTTCGGAAAAGATGGGAGGAAATCTTGGCCATTTTGGAAATAAAGAATATGGTACAAGAGCCACGCCATCAATCTCAATTTGCTCAGCGAGATACAACCTAAAACTGTAGGTTCTATAAGGAAACCGGTCATGAGACTTCCAAGTGTTACCAGCTCAGAGATTACATAGAAATCCTCATTCGAGAAGGACATCTACAGGATGTGATATTGAAAAGGGATGAAAAATTCGAAGCAAAGAAAGAGATCAGGGCCAATCACAGCTCTGGTCGAAATCAAAGGGCCAGTCTAGAGGCCAATCAAGTAATACATACGGTCTTTGGAGTATCATCCACTAGAAGAAGTAACCGAGAGCGAACTCAGAAAATCAGAGAAGCAGTAGAAGCAAGAAATAACTTTGATGTAAACTCGGTCGAGCCAGACCCGAAGAGGGTAAAGGAAGGATGGGACCTAATAACATTCACAGAAGCAGACTCATATGGCGTCGATGTTCGGCCAAATGACGCATTGGTCATAAGTGCCCGGAGTGGTCACTGGGAAGTCTGGAGAATCCTGATATATAATGGAAGCTCAACAGACATTATCAATGTAGCCATCTACGATCAACTCAGGTTAGACCGAAAGGACCTACAACCCTTTCATACCCCACCTAGAGGATTCGGGAGAGTTGAGGTCAGGTCACTCGGGACATAAAGCTACCTGTGAAGATTGGAATGGCACCTTGCTAGAGAACTGTATTGCTCGACTTCGTGGTGGTAGACTTGGACAATTGGTCATATAATGCACTATTAGGATGACCATTCCTGAATAAAACTAAGGCCGTAACAGCCACTTATGCCTTAATGATAAAATTCCCGACCGAACAGGGGGTCGGGAGGTCAAGAGATCCTAAGAGATGGCCTGAAGAGCTAACTTGTCAGTATACAAGGACAAGAATGAACAGGTTTGCACTATAACACAGCCGAGTCAGAACGAAAAGCCACTATCATTCGAATTCGATCCAAGGGAAGAGCCGAATGAATCCAAAACTGAATCGATTCAAATAAATCACCTTGAAAGAAGATGAACTAGACAAAAAGGTCAAGATCGGAGCCAACCTGGAAGGAAGAGTCAAACAAAGCCTCATTGATCTACTTAAAGAATACATGAATGTGTTTGCTTGGAGTCATGAAGACATGGTCGGGATAGATGCCTGAATAATATCTCACCATCTCATAGTAGTCCCGAATGCTAAACAGGTGATACAAAAGAGAAAATCATTTAATCTTGAAAGAAGTCAGGCAATCAAACAGGAAGTAGAGAAGCTACTCGCGGTAGGATCGATTAGGGAAGTCAATTACCCTCAATGGGTGGCTAATGTAGTCCTCGTCCAAAAGAAGAATTGACAGTGGAGAATGTGTGTAGATTTCACAGATCTGAACAAGGTATGCCCGAAAGATAGTTTTCCACTTCCGAGGATAGATCAGTTGGTGGACGCTACATTAGGCCATGAGCTACTTAGTTTCATAGACGCCTATTCGGGATATAACCAAATCCGGATGAACAAGACTGACGAGGAAAGAACAACGTTCACGATTGATCAGGGTCTGTACTGTTACACAGTAATGCCTTTCGGATTAAAAAATGCAGGAGCAACATATCAAAGGTTGGTCAACAGAATCTTCGCACGACAAATTGGAAGGAACATGGAAGTATATATTGATGACATGCTGACCAAGAGCATCACGATAGACAAGCACACTTCAGACCTGTGGGAAACATTTGATGTCTTAAGGAGATACCAAATGAAGTTAAATCCGAACAAGTGTTTATTCAGGGTTCCTTCAGGAAGATTCTTGGGTTTTCAAGTTCACAAAATAGGAATCGAAGTCAACCCCGAGAAGATCCAGGCCCTGCAGAAAATGACATCACCGAGGACACTCAAAGAAGTACAGCACCTAACAGAATGTTTGGCTTCCTTAGGAAGATTCATCTTATAAGCCACAGACAGATGTGCGCCTTTTTTCAAAGTAATTAGAAAAGGGAAAGGACTTGAATGGAATGAAGAGTGCGAGCACGCATTCTTAAAAAATAAAGAATACTTAGGACAGGCTCCCATCTTTTCAAAACCTCAGATGAGGGAGGCACTCCAACTGTACTTATCAATTACAGAACTGGCAGCAAGCTCAGTCCTAGTCAGAACAGAAGATGGAGTACAAAAGCCAGTGTACTACACCAGCAAGGCACTTCTACCAGCTGAGACTAGATATTCACAGGCAGAAAAGATGGCCCTGGCATTAGTTTCAGCAGCAAGGAAGCTAAGGCCATACTTTCAGGCTCATACAATCCAGGTTCTCACCGATTAATCGTTGAAGCAGATTTTACAGAAACTAGAGATTTCAGGGAGATTGACCAAATGGGCAATCGAGCTAAGTGAATTCGATATCCACTACATCCCCAGGACATCTCTCAAAGGGCAAGAAGTGGCAGATTTTATAGCAGAATTCACATAACCGAACCTGGAAGCAAAAAAGATGTTGGGTAAAAGTTTCACATGGAAACTGTATGTTGATGGCTCTTCAAACACTCATGGCAGAGGGGCAAGGATTGTAGTATGCACTCCATAAGGGGATGATGTCAAATGTGTCATGAGGTTTGACTTCAAAGCAACCAACAATCAAGCCGAGTACGAGGCTACTAGCTGGACTCAGAGTCTGCATAGCTATCGGGGCAGATGAGGTCGAGATATTCAGCGATTCACAGGTAGTTGTCAACCAAGTCCTGGACGAGTAACAAGCCAAGGATGAAAGCATGATAGCTTACCGTGACATTGCAAAACATCTCCTCCAGAAATTTAAAGAATATAAGATTGCCCAGATCCCTAGGGAGGAGAATGAAAAGGCAGACGCATTATCCAAGCTAGCATCAGCAACAACCACAATTAGGTCAAAGACTATTCCGGTTGCACCTCTCCTTAAACCGAGCACAACTGAACCAAGAAGCTTAGAAATTTTAGAAATCCAAACACCGCCAGACAGTTGGATGACTCAGCTAAAAAGGTTCCTGGAAGAAGGTGTGCTCCCGAAAGATCCCTTACAAGCAAAACGTATCAGGTATAGATCAGCCAGGTACACATTGGTTGGAGGAGAACCATATAGAAGGGGTATTCCCGAACACTCCAAAGATGTGTGTCAGAAGAAGATGCATATCAGATATTACAGGAAATCCATGGAGGAGTTTGCAAAAACCACACTGGGTGTAAACGTTTGGCACATAAGGTACTCATGCAAGGCTATTATTGGCCTACTCTATTCTCAGATGCACAGTAGTGTTCAGAAAGTTGCAATACTTGCCAAAGGGTTGCTAATGAGATCTGACAGCCCCCTGCACAGCTCAGAAACCTCACGTCCTCATGGCCATTTGCCATGTAGGGCTTGGATCTAATCGGCCTAATGCCAGCCGGGACAGGGGTGGAGCAAAGCATGCAATAGTAGCCGTTGACTATTTCACGAAATGGGTAGAAGCTGAAGCATTAGTGCATATCACAGAAGCAAACACCATAAATTTGGTGAAAAAGAATATACTTTATAGGTTTGGAGTTCCAAACACTATAGTCACTGACAACGGCACCCAGTTCAATAACTTAAAATTCAAACAGTTGTGCAATGAGTACCAGATTGCCAATTACTATGCCACACCTGCCCACCCTCAAACAAATGGGCAGGTGGAAGCAGTGAACAAAATCATCAAGCACTCGATCAAAACAAAGCTAGATGGTAAGAAAGGAAGCTGGGTTGAAAAGCTTTCCAAAGTATTATGGGCTTATCGGACAACAGCGAGAACTTCAACAGGAGAGACTCCGTTTACTTTAACGTTTGGAACCGAAGCTGTTATCCCTATAGAAACGTCATATACGTCACCCCGGGTCAGGCAGTATGATGAAGATTAGAGCATTGATATGCTATTACAAAGTCTAGATGAGCTATAAGATAAAAGGGAGAAACCCCGAATACGAAATATGGCATATCAGCAAAGAGTAGCTCGCCACTACAACTCTCACGTTCGGGTCAGAAAATTCCAACTTGGAGACCTGGTACTCAGGAAGGTGTCATTGAACACAAAAAATAAAGTTGCAGGTTACCTGGCTGACAAATGGGAAGGCCAGTACAAAGTCGAAGGAATAGCTGGCCATAGAGCATATTGGATCGTACGACCCAATGGAGGGGTTTTACCCCGATCATGCAATGCCCAATATCTGAAGATTTTCTATCCTTAAATTATTTTTTGTTCTTTTTTCTAGTCAGGACAATTTTAGTTAGGATAAATATTAGCTGTGGAATTTGAAACTTTATTGATTTTGCAGTTATGATTAAAAATTCGAACTCGGGATTTCCAAAAGAAAGCATATGATAATAAGAACATATGGAAGACAAGCATGATAATAAGAACATGCAAATAGAATACTCGGGACAATTAAATCCCGAATGGGCAGAGAAGCTCGAAGGAGCATGCCAGTCGAGCAAGGTCAAATGACCTTCGTAAAAAGGCAAACCCGATGCACCCGCTCGGGACGCTATCGGGAAAAATTCTGGTGAAATGTGTAGCTGTGTTAAGCAATTCAAAAAGCTTAACGATTCGGTAAACTCTTGCACATAAAAACTGGGGAGATGTCCTCGGTAATGCGTAAGGACTCAAACATATGATTATGGTGAGCCATGATGTAATGTTCGGGTAGAAACCGTGTATGAAACACAAGCATAAACCTACTTGTCAGTTTTAAGTTGACACAGTTAATAATACTAGTCAGTTTAATAAGATACTTGGCATAAAGATTACAAGAGCCAGTTTAATAAGATACTTGCCATTAAAATTATTCGGGTGACAACCGATTTAATAAGATACTCGGTGAAGTTACCCGAACATCAGAGTTAGCCAGTTTAATAAGATACTTGGCATGAAGATTACAATAGCCAGTTTAATAAGATACTTGGCATTAAAATTATTCAGGTGACAACCGGTTTAATAAGATACTCGGTGAAGTTACCCAAACGTCAAAGTTATCCAGTTTAATAAGATACTTGGCATTATTTGGGTGGCAACCGGTTTAATAAGATACTCGGTTAAGTACACGAACATCAAAAATAGCTAGTTTAATAAGATACTCAGCAACCATAGTCAAGTTAAAGAAATTTTGCGAGCAATAGAATCAAAACACCAGATTTATAAAAGCTACTCGGAATTTTATTGATCTTTCAAAAGAATTATTATTGTATTCTTTACAAAGAATTGTTAAAAGTCTACAAAAAATCCTATATACAAAAATCAGGATTGTAAGGATTTGGAGTCATTGCCAATACTTGGGTCTGGAACCATTTCGTATTCATGGAGCAGACTCTCATTAGAAGGCCAATCAATTGTGTCGGCCGAATCGTCCATCCATCGGCTGTAATTCTCTCATGGGATCGGCCCAATATCAGGCATCACACCCTCTACGACTGACTATCCACTGGCGTAAAAAGTCGAGAGGGAATGCTCAGATGGAACCTCTAGATGCATGGGAAGAGGCTCTTTGCCTCGGCTGCGGCAGTAAGCCCTCTATTCCTTCATCTGAATTCGGAGAGATTCCAAGGACCGATCCACATGATGTTTGATTGACAGCTCCCAGTTAGTTCAGGCCTTCTCAGTCACCCTATTCTTAACTTTGAAAAATTCACCAGCTGAAACTAGCCCTGCAGAAACTCCCGAAGGAGAAGGGAGTCATAGGCAGGGGATCTTTTAAAATGATCCACCACTTGGATTTCAAGTTCCAGCCTTACTTCTCGGGACAAGGATTCGACTGTCAGAGCCTGGCGTTATTAATCTTCGATTTTCTGCTCATAAGCCGATTTGGACTGCTCTGCATCCTGCTCGGCTTAAAGCATAGATTCTTGGGCAGAGGACAATAAATCTTGAAGTGATGTTGCCTTTTCTTCTACCAAAAAAGCTTTCTCCTCAGCTTCAACCTGTTTTGCCAAGCAGTGGTCAGTAAAAACTTGGGCAGAACCAACCTTTTATTGATAAGCCGTTTCCCTAGCACGTTGATCCCTACTCTCTTTCAGCTGAGCTTCGAGACACCTTATTCTATCAGCTTGATGTTGCTAAGTCTGAACCAGCTCAACGAACTCGGCCACCATCTACAAAGAAGTTCGATTAAAAAACTAACAAACAAACAGCAACTGAAGGAAGTTAAAGATAACTTACATAAGATGCACCGTTAAAAACGTTTTGAAGACGTTCAGCAAGGGAGCCATCCCGAAAACAGCTTCAGCTGTCATCCCCGATAAAAGCCCGACCAGATGACATCTCCCGCAGCATATCCTGGGGAGAAGAATGTGAAGGAACCCCCCGAGGTTCAGCCCCTAGATCTTCAACCTCGGGGGGACGGGAACCCCTGTTCGGCTCCGAAGCCTCTGCATCTGCCAATGCTCCAACATCAGCACTCGGGTAAGTCTCAGCCACAATATCTTCATCACTGGAGTCGATGAAAGAGACCACCCAAGAAACTTTGAGAGGATGAGTTGGAGAGCTGATTGCCTTCCGTTTCTCACACTGAGAGCGGTGGAAACTGAGATCAGTTGTGGGATCCTCCTAAGTATCATTCCTGAAGGCTTCAAAAAATTCGGGACCCATGGGTACCTGTCCCGCAGAGGTATTACCTCCATCACCGGTGTCAGTTCACTCGACAGGCTCCTCACCGAGACCTTCACTCTGCCCCTGCCCATCGTCAGACAGCTAAGTATTGGTCGGGCCACTTGGACCACTAGTTTCCCCAACTGTCGGTTGAAAAACGCCCTCAGGGACATCTTCGGAAACTTACTCTTCAACTGCATCAGTCTCCTCATCGGACTCAGGTGGGGCAATGCCTTCATTGCCTTAACGAGAAGCTTCTTTCCGACTCACCTGAATAATTGACTTAACTTGGCGAGCCTGAAGATCGCAGATGACGTCTGTATCATACACTTAGAAGAAAAAAGGAACCGCGTCAGAATGCAAAACAAAAAATATATAACAATGAAAGGAAAAGGTTACAAAAATCGCTTACATCGGCTACGGTGGCCAGAAATCTTTTCGAAGAAACCGAGCTCAATCATCTTCGACTCAACGAAGAGATAAGTCTTGCTCATTTTCTCTAAAGTGCAAACCGCTGCCCGAGCAAGTCTGGTCAGCGCAAAATCACTGAAATCAATTTTCTTCTTGTTCCATATCTCAGGGGAACAGAAGAAACGGGGGTCTTTTAGCACCGTCCGAGTATCCCTAGTTGAAACAGTAACATCAAGCCCGAGACCCCCTCCGGTGAAAAACCATCTGTTCTTCTAGAACTTGTTGGATTTAGGGAATCCTCATATAAAACCCCTCTTTTTAGGGACGTTAGAGATGTCAAATTCCCGACTCACCTTTGTCCCTTTAGGGACCCATCATTCTGGCGAATTCAACATGAGGAAGTAGGTTTCTGTCTTGCCAGACTGTCTCAATGTAAAAAAATGCCTGATTTCATTTGGGGAGGGTGGCAATAGGTTCATCTGTCTGTACATGTTCCACATGCACATCAAGATCTTGTAGTTGTTCGGGGCCAGTTGGGCCGGAGCGATCCCTGCTTCAGCTAGAAACCAGGCAATAAATGGCTGAAAAGGGAGAGTGACACCACAGCAAAACATGGATCCGTAGACCGCCACCATACCCAGGGGAGGATTCCACGCGGCCCTATCACCTGCTGGAATCAGAGTGACCGAATTGGGCAGATCAAATCGGGCATGATACTTTATTATCTCATCAGGCCCGACCACATTCGGCTCGGTGTCAAACCCACTCTGGCATTCAGCAGAAAAAGTAAGACGAGACGCCCCGAACGGCTCTTCAACATCATTCTCGTTGACAATCTGCTCCCTGATCAAAATATCGCTCTAATTGTGCTTACGGACTTCACTTATGCTTTGATGTTTTCTCATCCTTCGAAGAACTGCCCTTCGATCAGAAACAGCAGAATCAGAACTAGATGAAGAACTGGATACAGGGCTAAAAGTGACGTCAGGGTGAAACCCAGAAACATCAACTTCTAGAAATGGAGGTTCCCCCAGTAATCTTCTAATGCAAGAAACCAACTGGAAATCCCCACGTTCTAATGCATCAAGAGCGATATTAAAAAGACAATGACGGGAAGATGGCTCCATTAAAAACTAACCTTGAATAAAGTTTGATGCAAGATCTTCAATGAAAAGTCACGACCTTCTGCTGAGAAATCTAGGTTTAAGAAATTTTTTCTGCTGAGAAATCTTTAATAATGCACCAACTGTCTCAATGAAGAATTTAAAGAAATAAAAGCACGAAACCCTAGATCTCAAGGCGGGAAAAAAACAATGATAAGGATTTATGACGTAGGCGGCACACGGGGAAGCGCATGAGTCATTTCTCATAAATGATATCTAAAAATAAAAAGGCAAGGGACACGTGTCAAAAGGAGAACTGGTTTTCACCGTCAGAACTCCAAAACGTCGCCATCATTGAAGATCTCACGAAAGGAGGCAAATCGAATTTGCAGGGTCGTCATTAAAACACATCATTATGACAAGATATTTACTCGGGTGCTGCAAAAATATTGAAAACTAATTAAAATAATTTTGCCCGAAGAAACCTTGTTCAGCAAAAATATTTTAAGGGGGTATTGTCTTATGTGAATTTTATCGCATGAACACGTCATCAACAAAGAGGATAAATTGCCAGGTGGATATCCGAGTAGGCATGCAAAAAATATTCTACAAGACATCGTTGAAGAAGAGAAAACTCGAGTAAGCAGATGTTGAACAAAACCTACTCAGGGTCAATCAACGTTATATACTACTCGGGATCAGTTAATGACACTCGGTACTGGTTAAATGACGCTTCTACTCAAGCTCAAATTATGTTGCTCGGAACCAGCTGTCATTATCCTTGCTCGGGATAAATATGAAGAAAACCGAATAAAAAGCCTAGCGCTTAGTTCACACGGATTAGGTCATTAAATACACGAAAATAACCATCAGGAAGGAATCCCAAAGAGAACATAATACTGAGCTGGAAGGGTTCTAAATCAGGCAACAACTTTATTTCTTTAAAAAGACTATGCTCTTATATAAGGAAACAAGTCCAAATTAGACTGCATTACTAGAATCCCATTCGATTTCAATACAAGACTCTGAAATAGGAAAGAAGACAATCGGCTTCAAACAAGAAAATAATTGTAATTAAATACAAAGATCTATTACTTGTACAAAGCAGACTAGGGCTCTATAAACATATAAATAGACCCATAATCTCGCCAAAAAAATGGATAGACAGCAATCATAAAAAATACAGAGAGAAGAAAGAGAGATCGAGAGCTTGTAACATCATAAATTCATAGTGGATTTTGGCTCGGTTGATCATTCAACCACCCGTGGACGTTTCTCCAGTCATCAGAGTTTTACCACGTAAAAACCTCGTGTCTTGTTTACTTTCTCCTCCTCTCTCTCTTTGAAATTACAGTCGAAATCCAATCCTTGTTGGCTTTTCTGATACAATCCATAAATTAACGTCAACAGGTATGAATTAATTTTTTTTTATTTTCGATAACAAGAAACTTAACCTTAGATTAATTGATGTATATAAAAGTAGCTTACCTTTTTCTCGTGACGATTGAACAAGCACCGAATTAATTTCGTAAGATCTTCCAATTCAATCACAAATGTGAATCACCTAGGATTGTGGGCTCCCTTTCTTTAAATTGTATACCTGAGGATGAAAACAAATAAAATCTTTCTCTTTGTTAGTTACAATAATCCTCCAAGAAGAAAACAAGAACGTTAGGTCACTTGTGAATTATCAATCAATTTGATTGAAACTCGCGTGAACCTTGATTCGATGTTGTACACAAAACCTTTTAATGTAAAGGCTACTAGTGTACTATCGAAAACTAAACGTTCTTTCTTCTTTTTCTTCTTTGTCGAAACTCACACTGTTTCTTAGAGTTGATCAAATTTTGTCTAGATTAAAATCGAATTTTTCTCTCTCAAAATTTCTATGGTAGCCGAAATCTTCTCTCTGAAAGACTAGGGTTGGCCGAAATTAATTCTATTAAATCACCTTAGGCTGGCTGAAATTAACAAACATATATATGTATATATGTATATATATATATATATATATATATATATATATATATGATCATAAATCCTCTCCTAAGAAGGATTTTCTTGGTTGGCAAGAATCATTTCCTTAGGTGTATTTATTTAGTAGTTAAGAATCATTTCCTAAAAGGAATTCTATCCTCCTCTTATAAATGGAATATATTAGGATCACAAATATATATTAGGATATATTTATAGAATATATATTAGGATCACAAATCCTTTCCTAAGAAAGATTTACTTGGTTGTTAAGAATAATTTCCTTAGGTGGATTTACTTTGTGGTTAAGAATCCTTTTCTAAAAGGAATTCTATCCTACACCAACACTCATACTCCAACTCAATAGTGTATTTGTAACCATATTAAAGACTTCCTAATTTGATTAGATAAATAATTCATTTTATTTATCTACTTATCAAATATGTGTAGAAAAAAAACGGTTCAAACCGCAACGTTTGATATCAATACACCTACATCGTTTTCGATGAGTAGTATATCATCAACATAAAGAACAAGAAAAACCAACTTGTCACCTTTAAACCTTTTGTATACTCAAGGTTCATCAAGGTTTTTAATAAATCCAAAACTTTTCACAGCTTGATCGAACCTTATGTTCCAGGATCTGGTTTTTAATAAATCCAAAACTTTTCACAGCTTGATCGAACCTTATGTTCCAGGATCTGGATGCTTGCTTCAATCCATATATGGATCTTTGCAACATGCATACCCTTTCCTCTTGGCCCTTTTCAATGATGTATCATGTAGAATTTTTCGTCAAGACTTCCATTAAGGAAATTTGTCTTGACGTCCATTTGCTGAATCTCTAGGTCTAGAGATGCCACAATGGGTAAGAGTATCCTAATGGATTTAAGCATGGCCACAGGAGAGAAGGTTTCTTTATAATTGATACCTTCCTTCTGTGTATAACCTTTAGCTACCAATCTAGCTTTAAAGGTTTCCACATTTCCATCCATTCCTCTTTTCCTTTTGTATACCCACATGCATCCGATGGGTTTTATCCCTTTAGGCAAGTCTACAAGAGACAAGACTTTGTTTTTGAACGTATATTCAATTTCAGATTGCATTACCTTTTGCCAATGGCGACAATCAACATCTTCCATTGCTTCTTTGTACGTATAGGGATCATCGCCTTCCGAAAGATTCTCTACAGATTCTCCTAGACCGATGTATCTCTCGGGTTGTCTAACAACCCTTCCACTACGACGAGGTATGGTAGATTGTTGATCTTGTGTTGGTATGGAACTTACAAATTGGGCTTGGTTGCGAAACCTCTTGTGGAATTGTTTCTCCTAAAAGCTCATTTAGGACAATTCTACTTTTAGGCACAAAATTATTCATATAGTCCTTTTCCAGAAATTTAGCATTTGTCGAAACAAATACTTTAAGATCTGATGGACAATAAAAATAATATCCTTTTGTTCCTTTTGGATACCCTACAAATATGCATGTTTCTGAACTTGACTCAATCTTTTCTATCTTTCCTTTTAACACGTGCGCAGGACATCCAAAAATCCTTAAGTGTTTGTAAACTAGGCTTTCGCCCTGTCCATAACTCATGCGATGTTCTAGGAACCGACTTAGATGGTACATCGTTTAGAATATACATTGCGGTATGTAAATCATATCCCCAAAAAGAATTAGGAAGCATTGGATAACTCAACATAGACTTGACCTTATTCAAAAGAGTTCTATTTCTCCTTTCTGCCACCCCATTTTGTTGAGGTGTGCCTAGTGAAGAAAACTGAGAAATTATCCCATTATCAATAAGATATTGTTGAAACTCACCAGATAGATATTCTCCACCACGATCAGACCTCAAGATTTTTATACGTTTCTCAAGCTGATTTTCTACTTCAGCTTTAAATCCTTTGAACATATCAAAAGCATCTGACTTATGTCTCATAAGATACACATAGCCAAATCTTTAGTGATCATCCATGTATATGATGAAGTACTCATATCCACCTCTAGATTGAATGCTCATAGGTCCACACACATCAGTGTGTATCAATCCTAAACATTCGATGGCTCTTGCACCTTTGGTCGTAAACGACCTTTTGGTCATTTTACCTTCCAAACAAGATTCACAAGTTGGTAGATCATCAACCTTTAAGTCACTTAGAGGTCCGTCACATACCAATCTTTTAATCGTATTAAGGTTAATATGACCTAGGTGCAAATGCCATAGGTAGGTTTCATCTTTTGATAATTTTACTCTTTTATGATTAGGTTCTGTTGATTCTGTGTCTAACAAGTGAGAGATATTTCCATGCAAATAGAATAAACCGTTTTCCAGTGTACCTTTGCAAATAATTTTGTCATTCTTACTAATAATAAACGCTTTATTAAAAGTAACCAAATAACCAAATTTATTTAAACAAGAAAATGAAACTAAATTCCTCTTGAATTGAGGTACATAATAAACGTCTATTAAATCTAAATGCCTATAAGAATCTAAACTAATTCTAATATCTCTCACTGAACTAGCAGACACCAACGCTCCATTGCCTAAACGCAAGTTGAATTCGTTCTCATTAAGCCTTCTCCTTTCCTTGAACCCGTATAAGGAAAAACAAACATGATTAGTGGCTCCGAAGTCTATGATCCAAGAATCCATAGAATCCGCCAAAAAACATGTTTCAAGATAATTAATATTAAATTCTTCCTTTTTGTCTTGTGACTTTGGGCAATTTCTTTTCCAATGTCCCTTTTCACCACAAAGGAAATATTTCCCTATGATCTTGGTTACTTTCTTTGTCTCCTTCTTAGTAGGTCCTAGCTGCTTTTTCTTCTGTTGTTTCTTTGACCTTCTTACGGGTCTTAACATAAGCAACTTTACCTACGGAATGAATCTCTTGACCCTTTCCTCTTATAAGGATATTTTTCGTGCTTTGAACATCTTGCATCAGGCCTTGCAATGTGTATTCCTTTTTATTCAAGGTGTAGTCCAACTTGAATTGATCAAACGAATCCGATAGTGAGTTGACAACCATGTCAAATTTGGTCTCACCATCTATCTCAGCACCATTCAGTTCAGCAATGTTGAGATGTGCTATGACTTTCATCATGTGATCTTTCACAGCTTGTCCAGGTTTCATCGTAAGATTCATAAAAGCAGTCACTGCCTCTCTCTTAGTCGTCCTAGACCTCATAGCAAACATCTCCTCTAAAGACATCATTATATCGGTATCAGTCTCCATTTCTTCATGTTGCTGTTGCAACACTTCAGAGATGGTGGCAATAATATAACATTTAGCCATCTCATCAGAAGACTCCCACTGTTGATACTCATCTCTTTGCTCCTGAGTAGATTCATTAGATGGAGTAGGTGGTTTAGGAGTGCATAGAACGAACTTATGCTTTTCGGATTGCAATAAAAGCCCAATTTTCCTTTTCCATGTGACATAATTATCACCAGTTAAAGTATTGTCTTTAAGGATGTTGATTAGGGATGGGGTCATGATTTCTGAACAATAACAAAAATTATATAAGTAAGTAATCATGATAAAGCACTTTCGAATATTTATCTTGAATAAAATAAAATAATTCAATCGTAAAAATTCAACGGTGATCCAACACCCATAAATATCACGCCTCATTTGGGAGTTCGCAACAGTTACTAGTTGGACTAGGTCCCACCTAATTGTTAACATAACAACCATCGTTTTCAATTTTAGCCATGTAATTTATATTAACAAGAACTCTTGGGAGGATATTAATAAAATTACACTGAGTGTAATACCAAGTTATTGACCTTCAATATAATCCCTCATGAATATCCCTCTTTTGGGAGTAGATATCATTTGGGTTAATTGTCTAGTCTATCATTGTAAGGAAGTATCTTGCTAAATTCCATTCATGAATACCCCTTGGGGGCTTATTCACGAAAAATAAAGCTCAACTAAACTTGGAGGCCATAAGTGTTCTAAAACACCTTCTCCCACTCAATTGTTTAAGACGTGTGATCGAATTCCAAAGAATGATTTATCAAGTTATCTAGATGCCAATTTAGATACTTAAACCATTCAATGCATGTTCATATCAAAAGAGATATATGAGTGACACTCCTATTCTATATGACATGTTATCAACCAATGACAAACATTGCAATATTTACAACAAATATAAATGGCTTCAATTTCGGTCCATCCTAGAAAAGCAAGTAAATTACATGTCTTGGAATACAAAAAACTTCTTTCTTGGCGAACAAGTCTTCACGCCACCTTCATCATCCAGACTCTCTCGGCTGCCTCCCTTGGGCGTGCGCACCATTGGCCCTTACCCATGGGCGTGCACACACCACAACCCCATAAAGGGCTGCCATGCGCAGCCCATGGCTTCCATAGGGCTGCCGTGCACAGCCCATGCCATAATAAATGTTGATGTGTGCTCTTTGCACGCACGTTCGTTGTTATGGCTCGCACGGTCCCAAACTTGTTCCGGTTGCTCCTAATTCTTCAAACCTTCGAGTCTTCGAAACTTGAGTGTATTACAGAAGAATTATAAATAAAAATACTGCAGTTTTTATTATTATTATTACAACAACAAAATATTAAAAAAAAAACTTAGCAACTACTAAGATGAAAAGTATGGCGATGATAGACCACCCTTCTTGTTACCATTCCAAAACAAAATTATATTGAAATTCTAGGACCAAAATTGAGCAATAACAAACCACGTATAAAACACACACACACACATACACACACACACACACACACACACACACATATATATATATATATATATATATATCCATACATTCAAATGTAAACATATATGTGAATACCTAGAGTGACATCTCTTTCTAAAACATGCATATATACAATAAAAAGAAAAAGATTCACAAACACATACATCAATTAATCAAGGGTACAACTAGCCTCTGATACCAATTGTAGGGAAAAAAACGATTCAAAACGCAACGGAAGCATGAAGAATACCAGTAATCGCCAAGAGGTCATAGACCACCTATAGCTCTCCAAGTTACCATATTTACTCATATGACCACATTTTGAACTTGGATATTTTGACTTGTCCAGAAGCCATGTTTCAATAGACACTATTGAAAACTTAACGTTAAGATTTAATATCCAATACCTCAAAACATCCATATGATGGTATTCTACTCTCATTTAATAAATGGAGCCACGATGTCCATATCTATAAACGAAGTCCTCTTTCGATTAACGAATGAATACCACCAAACTATCGAGGATAGACTACGCTATATAATCGTACTCATTGATAGCTCAAATGATAACACTTGCAAACATAAGTCCATCGTTTATCTCATGATTGAGATAGACTCTCCGATTGTCTTCAAATGAAAACTTTTATCCATTGACGGTTCTAGATAAAGTATTTCATTGTGATCATATTCAATGCACCCAGTGCACTAGATTCTTTTGCCTAAAGACACCTCACTTTGATGATTTTAGACTCATCATAACACATTTGATCCCATTCAAATGCTAACAAAAGAATCTACAACTTTAACAAGATAAAGGCGCCCAACCTTTTATCTTAAGTTGTGAATATTATCAAGACTAACTAAGGAATTGTGTCTACCTCATACATATCTAGATATATGAACAATTCTTCTTTTCTCATAGTCTTTTGACCTTATGATTATTTACTTTTGACAATTATAATAATTAAACTATAATTGCTATAAGATTTATTAAACTAGAAATCACTTTATTAATATGAAAAGATTGTCAATTACATTATTACACTCTTGCTATCGAGCATAATCCCAACAATATAGTATTTAATATTTATTATACTACCAACAATAGTATAATATTAGGAGACCATCTCCTACTAGAAAAGAATTTTGACTTTTAATTAAATAATTAGTTAGTCACCACATTAATTTATTTCCATTTAATTAAATAATAAAATAAAATAATATATTTAAGCTATTCTAAATAGCCTTGCCGCCCAACACATATATGGGCCATATATTATTTTCTTATTTTATTATATCCATTGAACCTTGATAAAAAGTCCACATGTGAACTAGTCCTATTTCTACAAAAAGAAACAAGTTCACATGCCTTAATACAATTCTAGAGGGATCTCTAAATTGGTCCGGTAGAATATATCAAGTGATCCATGCAAGTTCGTATAGATTGAGGATCTTTGCGGGCTATCTAAATTTAAGCTCCAATAGACACAACTCAATCACAATCAACAAATGATTTACTTAGGTACGATCTATTTAATTTTAGTTCATTCCACTAAAGAACTAAAATGAACTCTTAAATAAAGATACAATAAGTTGATGTTACTCATTCATACCCTAGACAACCTTATTGGAGAAACTGTATCCTCGTGAAGAATATCAGTAATCGCCAAGAGCTCATAGATCGCCTATAGCTTTTCAAGTTACCATATTTACTCATATGACCACATTTTGAACTTGGATATTTTGCTTGTCTAGAAGCCATGTTTCAATAGACACGATTGAAAACTTAACGTTAAGATTTAATATCCAATACCTCTAATATCCATATGACGATTTTCTACACTCATTTAATAAATGGAGCCACGATGTCCATATCTATAAATGAAGTGCTCTATCGATTAACAAATGAATACCACCAAACTATCGAGGATAGACTATACTATATAATCGTACTCATTGATAGTTCAAATTATAACACTTGTAACCATAGTCTTCAAATGAAATACTTTTATCCATTGACGGCTCTAGATAAAGTATTTTGAAACAAATATTATGGTGTGCATAATATTAATCTAGATGGGGGGTGAATAGATTTTAAACAAATTTACCCAATTTTCGTTAAAGGTCAAGTTTACGAAAACGCCCCTAGCTAATTACAACAAAATCACAAGTGTAAAGATTGCGGAAATATTAAAGACGCTTGAGATATACGTGGAAACCCTCCAAATGGGAAAAACCACGGGCTGATGAGTGCGCCACACTAGAACCTCGAATCCACTTATGGCAAGAAAATTACAACCTAATCCCGGTTTAAATTCACCACCACTACCTAATCCCGGTATAAGTGAACCTAGTCCATCTTGTTTGCGATTTAAGCTACCTACTCCCTGAAGCAACACAAGTCTTACTTCTCAATGAAGAGATAAAATGTCCTATGTGAATATATGATGATATTCAATGAACAAACAAGGCTAGGAGACCCTATAGGGTTATCTAGGATAATGAGATGACAATTAATGCAATCCTAGATATCAAGAGCTAAATGACATGTTCAAAAAGCTTAGTTAAACATAGATCAAACAATCCTATTAAGCTATCATAATACAACACTCAATCATGTCATCACAACAATCTCTAATTTGTATCTAGAATATGTTCTAAGAGCATACAAATACTTAAAGAGATGGCTTAGCAAGTAAAACACTTAACTTGTAAGAAGATAGTGAAGAACTTACCAAACAAGATGTGATGAAGCAACCCTATCCATTGATGCACTCTAAATGAACTTAGATGATGCAAGATGCAGTTTTTATGCACATGGGAATGCTTTGAGTGATTAAAAATGAGTTCTTGGAAGAGTTTTCCTTTTGAAATGTGTTCTAAGGAAAATATATGATATTCTGAACTCATACACGACCTTAAACCAAAGAGTTATATATATATGAGATCCAAACAAAGTGAGGTCATTTTGGAAAAAACGTTCCAGCTTCCTCTATGTGCACTGGTCGAGTAGCGCACCACCAGCACACAACCTATTTTTACAATAGGCGTTGGACAACAAGCGTAGCTCAGTGGCGCAACACATGCGACGATCCACTGGAATGTTGTGCTAGTCGAGTAGCGCACTGCCCATTTTTGCATCTTTACGCGGCTGCAGCAGCGCAACACATGCGACAATCCACTGGAATGTTACGCTGGTGAGGTACGCTGGTCGAGTAGCGCACCACCAGCGCAATGCCTATTTTCAACACTCAAGCACACACAATCAATAAGTTCAAGAGTGATGAAAAATGCATCCTATTCTAATGCCAAACATGATATAAAACATTTAATTCCAAGATGCAAATAAATCAAAAGGAGTCATTTAAACCAAAATACACACAAGTAAACACACAATATATAAAAGTTAAAGTTATGCATGAATTTGTGAGTGTGTGCAACTATCTCTTCAAAGTAAGTAAGTACAAGAATTTTACCTTCGGTGCTTCTCCTCTTGAGGTCTTGAGAGCCTAAGCTACCCTTACATAATACCCCAAAAATGTGATTTGTTCACGAAATAAGCCAATCAATAAATGAGGACTTTGCATATTTCATTGTGATCCAATTCAATGCACCCAGTGCACTAGATTCTTTTGCCCAAAGACACCACACTTTGATGATTTCAGACTCATCATAACACATTTGATCCCACTCAAATGCTAGCAAAATAATCTACAACTTTGACAAGATAAAGGCGCCCAACCTTTTATCTTAAGTTATGAATATTATTCAAGACTAACTAAAGAATTGTGTCTACCTCTTACATATCTAGATGTATGAACAATTCTTCTTTTCTCATAGTCTTTTGACCTTATGATTATTTACTTTTGACAATTATAATAATTAAATTATAATAATTAAATTATAAATGCTATAAAGATTTGTTAAACTAGAAATCACTTTATTAATATGAAAATATTGTCAAATACATTATTACACTCTTGCTATTGAGTATAATCCCAACATATTCAACTTTTTAATTGCCATTATTATTGAAAGAGTCCAAAGAGGAAACAAATACCTTTATCTCTAAGATATCCTCGACATCTGATTCTTTGGAGTCAACTACAACAGAAAATTCCTCATAATAAAGACGGAGGATCAATCCATAATTTGGGGAGTGGGCAACGAGCAATGGAACCTATAAATATGAAAAAACTCTCTCCAAGAAGGTTAGGCTAAATTATAGACACAAATTGACTCCCAAAATACATGCTGAATCCGATTCCTGACTGAACATACCAACCCCCACTAGAAATATGTCATTAACAATGTAAAAGGCTTCTCGCCTGAATTATCCATATATCGCCATCATGTATTACCTCTATCAAGCATATATAGGGATTGGTTAACTTTCTATTACTATTGTAAGCTCTCCGGAGCGTATACGTTGTACAACTCCACCACTCTTGTAAGGTCCCCGGAGCAATCTTTGATATATATATAAGGAAGGGTATTCCTCTTTCCTCTAGATACTGCCTTGGGGTTTACAGCATGTGATCATTCGTGATGCTTTTTCCCCATTGGTCAGTCCACCTCTCACTACATAAGACTTATCTTTCTCCTATCTATCTCATGTATTATGTATGTATGTCTGTGAACTAGGTTCCTACCCCGCTGGACCTAGCTCTCTAATTCTTTCTATATGAGATCGGGAAACTACGGAGGAGTAATGATCTTATCCTCTTACTTTCCGTTTAGATCGTGGAAGTACAGGAAGGAATCGGGGTCCAAGACCGAGCTCCAGGACTCAGGTACCAAGACGAGTTCTGACCTCGACTGAGAGTATCTAGAGGCAAATAATCGCTACCAGGTGATCCAATATTTCTCGACCACATCTAAATCATCCCGGAGTATCCCAACCATGGAACCTGGATTGAGGAAACCTAGAGAGGAGAACGGGTACCAGGTCCAGGCACCAGAACCAAGGACTGGGACCGGGACCGGGATCAAGACCAGGACCGGGGACCAAGGTCAGCCCCTTTGCACCAACCAGGGAACCTCTAGCCCCCCATGTTTCCTTCATATGTGTGAAGCTCGACGGGTGAGATGACTCATCTTCTACCTACCACGATGCCCGACGAGTGGGATGACTCGTCTCCTTCCTACCACGAAGCTCGGCAGGGGGGATGACTCCTCTCCTACCAACCGTGAAGCCCAACGGGTGGGATGACTCCTCACCTACCTACCGCTCCATCCTCCACATTCATACAAGATCTCTCCAAGGTACGAGGTACCTACCCCGACCGTGACCTCCGAGGTAGCGGTCTCGAGGGTGTTAGCTGTAATTCCTCACTATGAGCGAATTTTCGGTTAACAATAGCTTTAATCAAAGAATTGTCACAAACCTAAGTAAGCAACTTTTGTTGATTTTCATCATGATAAAGAGGAAAATCAAAACCCAAAAAAAAAATATATATTAGTAAATAACTAAATATAGATCTGAATGACAATTTCTGAAACGGCGTATGTACATCTGGAGAAAAGAACCAACTTAGAAAAAGGAAAGGGAGGAGACCTCAAACATAGTTGATTAGTTTCTCACTTTCTCCTTCCCTTTTTTTAATTTAATTATTTTAGAATCCTTTAATTTATTACACTTTTCAAAAATTAAATGATAGGGTATATCTGGTAATGTATTGGGTGTGTTTATAAAATATAAGTTTTAAAAAAACTTTTAATCATACAAAGTGGTATACAGATACAAATTTATAGTGATAAATACCACTACTCTTTTTAGAATGAATAGCAATTCAAACTTCAAGCCATATGAAACCGAATTCAAACTAGATACGTCCGGCCTATTCGCCAACTGCACTCAAATTGAAACTATATATTTTTTTTTTTTTTTATTTGGGGGAAGAAATATAACTCAAGGCCACAATTTTGTTGGTATATTACCTTTGGTTTTTTTTTTTTTTTACAGATTACTTAATAATCTTTTTTTTTTTCTGTAAATCTGACACCGAAGATGATGGGTCAATGGTCTATATTACTCTTGACTTAGATATTTACTCAATTAATTGAGATATATCTACTTCGTCTCCTACGATGCTAGTGAGGAAATTTCTCACACGTTTATAAAATGTGTATATGGTACGTGACTAGCTCCCCTCAATCTCTCGCTACTAATGTGAATGAGAGTAGAGGTGCACACTGTCTGAGTTAAGAGTATACGTGTCTTGATCAACTAAAACTAATAAATTATGGAGTTCATTTTTATCAAAATATTGCGTCAGACTGTATTAACTTAAAATTTTGATTTAAATTTATAATTTCAATATCAATCTGTTCATTTCCATTCAATCTAAGGGATCAATATTTGTCATTATTTTCTACCCTTGAATTGAGAGAAAATAAATAGATGGATGTTGAAGTCATAAATTCAAGTCAAATTTTAAGTTAATATAGGTTTCAAAATATTATTTTTTTAAAAAAAATATTTTAAATATTACAATAATTCAGAGTTTGGTGAGAGTGACATACTCGAATCCATAACTTTATGGTGAATGTGAGAGAGGACATACTTCAAAATATTTAAATTTGCCAAAATTTAAGGCATCTTAATCTTGTAAGAACACTTCCAAAATTGCAACCAAATAATATGTATAAAAATTTATATATATATATATATATATATATATATAGTTGCCCTTCAGTGCAACATGACAGCATACAATTTTTTTAAAAAAAAAAATCGATGGCACATGACAATTTAACTTGTTGTCCACCTTTAAACCCATGCAGCCGGGTCAGCATTTGATCTCTTCTCCAATTCAAATTAATGATACATCTTTCTGTTTCCCAAGATAATAAATCCCTTCTTTTTAAATTTGAAACACAATCGTTGGATTTCAAATTTAAAAAGCAATGAATGATGTTTTGAATATCAAAATTAAAATGTAGCCTTATTGGCCAAACCTCTCATACATGCATGATGAATTTATTACGGACCTCGCAAGCATGCCTAATATATTTATGAATCCTTATGTATTCTATTGAACATGTAAACAATATTTGGATTGTCTAATAAACTTTAATACACTTAATGAATATAGTGATCACATTATCTTATTATTTTCTTATGTACACACCATTTACTGTTCACAATTCAAAAGTTGTGTTATGATTTGGTCTGTGTAAAATAAACAATAAGGTTACAAATCCAAGTGAACACACTTATTTATAATCGATCACTATTATTTATATGCGATCACAATGTAGTTATTTTTTTTGGAATTTTTACGCTGAACAGTTCTCTTAGTCGATTTAATCAGAGAGTGATCATGTTCTGGTTATAGTAATCACATATATATATTTACGACCGTACGTACATGCCACATTCGTTTTCATGATACATAAATACTGTCAAAATCCACGGTTTTCAATAATATTTGAAATTAGAAGTCAGATAACCACTAAAATTCTTCATTATATATTATAGGCTCGAAAAATAAATAGCACTACTTCATAGGGGTGTTATGCAAATATCATCAGTTTAGTAATGCAAGTTTAAAAGGCACCATTTAACGTAAAGAGACGAGAATACCCCGAAATATTGAAAAAGAGATAAAGTTATCGTTTTGTTAGTCTGAGAAAAGCAAGAGTGAGAAATAAACCGGCGACAATGAAATCGACGGTAAGGAAATCTAAGGCGAATTGACCGGAACGGGAATACAGTAGATTTCCCAGCGATTGACAGATGTAAGTTTAGTTTGCTTTATTTCTCGATTTGCTGTTGATAACTTATCATTGCATGTTAGACTCGTTTTTTGTTAATCGAAATTGTAGGTTAGGGTTGAAAAACAGGTATGAGAATGGTTGTGGTTTAGGTTTGGGTATGAAATGAAGTTGAATATGTGATGAGGAATGTTAAATCAAGGTATCGAGGATTGATTTAAAAAAAAAATAAGAATATTTCAAGCGAAATCGAGGTTTTTTTTTTTACAGTATCGAGGTTTTTTTAGAAAGATTCGAGGAAATTTTTCAAATGATCGATATTATTTTTCAAAGGATCGAGAACATTTTCAAAGGATCGAGAATATTTTAAAAGGATCGAGAAATTGTTTCAAACGATCGAGAAAGTTTTTCAAAGAGTTGAGATTTTTTTAAATGATCGAGAAGTTTTTCAAAGAATCGAGAACTTTTTTAAAAGGATCGAGATTATTTGAAAGGATCGAGAATTTGTTTCAAATGATCGAGAATATTTTTCTAACGATCGAGAATATTTTTCAAAGGGTCGAGATTTTTTAAAATGATCGAGAATATTTTTTAAAGAATCGAGAAGTTTTTCAAAGGATCGAGAATTTGTTTCAAACGATCGAGAATATTTTTCTAACGATCGAGAAGTTTTGCAAAGGATCGAGACTATTTTCAAAGGATCAAGAGTTTGTTTAAAACGACCAAGAATATTTTTCTAACTATCAAGAATGTTTTTCAAAGGGTCGAAACTTTCTAAAATGATCGATAATATTTTACAAAGAATCGAGAAGTTTTTCAAAGGATCGAGACTATTTTCAAAGAATCGAGAATTTTTTTTAAACGACTGAGAATATTTTTCTAACGATAGAGAATGCTTTTCAAAGGGTCGAGATTTTTTAAATTGATCGAGAATATTTTTCAAAGAATCTAGAACTGTTTCAAAGGATCGAGAATTTGTTTCAAACGATCGAGAATGTTTTAAAAACGATCGAGAATGTTTTTCAAAGAACGGAGTTTTTTCTAGTTTACTTATGTATTGTTTCTATGACATTACAGATGAGGAGTATGTTGAAGGATTTGCTTAAAACTCCAGAGGGAGATTGGTTCAAGGGAAAATTGACTCGACACGACCATTTTGAAGCCCTCACCCATATAGACGATGCACTGAACTGGGTCCCTGAAGATTTTGTTGTTGAGGATTGGCGTCCTGTTTTGGGCATTTAGTGTAGATGCACCGGGAGCTGAAGTTTTAGGGTGGTGTTATTCATCAGCTGTTATTGTGGGAGTTGGACCATGACGGGCCAATAGATGAGATACGGTTCTTGTTAGAGAACCATGTGGTGAGGTTTTCGACAGTGGAATTTTGCCTCATCAACTGATTACGTTTTGGAGTCGTACCAGACACGAGTTTGTATTTTGCAGTGGAGAATGGCATACATCAACGGTACTTTTAAAGGTATCGTTGGAGGATTTAAAGGTTGTTCTTACCCTTGGCGAGTTTTAGGAGGTGTACGATGCTATGAATTTGTGCCGCAATTACATGTTGAACTGGATATTGATAGGGGTGGACGAGAGATTGAAGATTCCAGTTTGGCAGTTTTGGTTGGTAGAGAACCTCACTAACTTCGATGAGTTCCATTGGGGTGCCCTCGTCTATAGGCATTCTATCTTTTCATTCAAGCATGTGTTACCGCGACGACGTGAAGAGAGACACCAGTAGTCATAGGGCGTTGTTGTACATTCCGTGGAGGGGTACAACATTTACTGTCTATCACATGCCCTTTTGGTAAGAAATTTGATTTACAACATGTACATTAAATTTCATTTCCTATTTTTTTTTTTATATTATAACTGTACTTATATTTGATGCAGATATTTGCTCTCAAGGTGATCCCCCAACCGGACATCGATTTCGTGGCCCGAAGGGTTAAAGAGCTTTCTCCTCGTATGTTAAAGTGAGAGTTGACCAAACAACCTAGAGGGAAGAAGTTGGCCAAGATTTTCAGTGCTAGGGTAATTATTTAATTTGTTAATTGTTATATTACTTACTATGTTTACAATGACATTCCTCTAACTAAGCTTTAAGATGTTTGCGAGGAAGGAAATTGTGCCCACAAAAGCTGAGGCGGTGGCACCGTACTTCGCAGGCCTAAGTGTGTGTGTGTGTGTGTGTGTGTGTGTGTGTGTGTGTGTAGGGGGGGTGGAGGACGATAGGGTTTACCTTCCGACTGTCCCTGATCAGACTAGTAGTGCAAAGGGTCCCGAGGAGGAGGGTGGGGGTGGGAGGCGCAGCGAGATGGAGGCTTCAGACCCATCGGGTCCGGGTTTCAGTGCCATGGACACTGATGGATCTGAGCCGTCTCTTCGGCGAGTGACGTATAGAAGGGTTTGGTTTACCACCCTAGGACTGTTGGAACCCCCGTTCACCGGTCACGCAGCGGAAGTAAGGTTTTAAATTTTTTAATACATATCATAATCTGTATCTGGGACCAGTGAATTTAGGATCGTAATTATTTTTTGAAACTAATACATACAATATGTAAACATAGGAAATCGTAATCAATATTATCAGCAGAAGAAAATCTTACCAACGTTTGGAGGCTTCTTCACTTTACAATATGCTCTTGTCTGAATCAATCTTACCAATGTTTGGAGACTCCTTCACTTTACGATGTGCTCTTGTCTGAACCACTTGATCTTCCTCGCTATCTCTCGGAATTGGTAACTGCATGTGGGCGCATCACGATCTCAGGAACTTGAATGGAGGATGTAGAGAAATACTTGAAGAAACTCTTTCTTCTCTATTTGGTGTATTGATTTCACGTACGTATAAATTGTTTCTGATGCAAAATACTTTTTTTTTTTTGCACGTGTATCAGGTACACCAAAAATAATCAACTTTTTCTCTCATCTTGATATGTATATATCAAGAACAATATATATATATCTATTCTTTTTCTTAAAACACAAATCTATACATATCAAGAACAATATATATATATATATCTATTCTTTTTCTTAAAACACAAATCTATATATATATCAAGCCTGCACATTTTTTTACTAATCCATATATATATTACTTACACGCAACCACTTGCGTTTTTTTTTCTTTAAAAATTGTGCAGCTCAGCTGTTCCTTTTTTTTATATGTAAAAACAATATCTCTATCTATCAGGTGAGAGTTTGTAAAATATATAAAACACTTTTATTAATTCACGCGCCAACCATCCACCAATTTGCATCACATGTAAATTGTAATATATATATTGCACGTGTCTTTTGTTTATATATATATATCCTTATTTATATCCTATACAAACACTTTTATATATATATATATATATATATATCACCAATTTACATCAAATACAATCTCTTATATTATTAATTAATATATATTTTTTAATTATCCTTTTCAAATATATCTAATACATTAAAAGTGATAATAAGTATTTTAAATTTAAACTTAAACTCAAATACTTAGATAAATGATTTAGTAAAAATAAAATAATCCTATTATTTTATCTTCACCTAATTCCATATATCAACTAACACCCTCCAATTAATAGTTAATTAATAATTCATAATTATCAATATAATTAAATAATCTAATTATTTAATTTATTTAACTATTAACATTCATTAATTAAATAATCTCATTATTCAATTAATTCCTGAATAAACACGTGTCACTTTTGTAACACAATTAATTGGACAATCTAATTAATTAACCGTGACCCTTGTTACCTAAATCAATCGGGCTAACAAGGGGAACCTAAAGGACCCACAGTATTTTGAGCTTCAATAATCCTTGGAATCAATTAATATTCCTTGATTATTAACTCCGGTGTTATTCCACTAAAAACCTGAAGCTGTACTCTCTCAACTGTAGACGCTTTTACACAGACCGATACTACTCGGTGTCCATCGATATAGTTATTACACATGGTGTTATCCTCCACAGTAGTTCATAATTAGAGCTGGGTCATAATGTCCGTTATACCCCTCTAATTACATATATCCTTTAAGTACCATTGATTCTCTAATGAACAATAAATCATATTTCCTCACGGAACTAGGAGAGCGCTCATATTGTCCAAGCCCCAAATCAACCCTTAAGGGAACTACCATCTACTTCTCACAAGAATGAGAGGATTCCACTATTGTGTACAAACCTTTCTAGCCACAAGCCAAACCGCAATCCCAACATATAAAGCAGACTGATCGGGAACTGCATCCGACCTCACCCATGGTATATCAAAGACCACGATCTAACCTGAAGAAGTCGATAAGACACTCAGGATTAAGATCACCTATATATAGCCATCATTAGTTGATATATATATATATATATATATATATATATATATATATATATATATATATATATATGAATCTCATCGGTAAATGGATCTTGGTGAGAGATTAATATAGATCATGGTCCAGTCCTATATGATCACATCATACAATGTGCCTCCATTCTCATATCTCATATGAATGATTTAGGATAGAATCATCGTACATTAAGGAATGGACTGCAGCTATAGATTAACCACAAATAAAGTACCCAACTTTATTTGCTATCTATGGACTCTTTAGATTGCACGTCTCTTACTGTATTCATCCGTATATGACACTCATATACATAGTTCAAGATTACATTTGGCAATCTTGGATGTTATATATATGCACAAGTTATAAAATAAACAACACAACATGAATGAATTGAATTTTTCCTTTTATTCATTTCATAAATCCATTTACAAATTACATCTTTAGGGCATAAACCCTAACAATCTCCCACTTACACTAAAGCATGTAAGGCATGTCTCGTAACCCTAGACCATCTAGGTGACCTAAAAACACTTTAGCCGGTAAAGTCTTCATAAATGGATCAGCATGATTGTCTTGTGAGGCTATCTTTGTGATGATCACATCTCCTCTTTGATCTATCTCTCTAATTAGATGATACTCTCTATATATGCTTTCCTCTCTTGTGGCTTATTGGTTCTTTGGAATTAGCCACGGCACCACTGTTATCACAATAAAGTGTGATGGGCCTATCCAGATCAGGAACAACTTCCAGATCACTCAAGAACTTAAGGAGTCAAACAACCTCTTTAGCAGTTTCATAAGCAGCTACATATTCAGCTTCCATAGTGGAGTCAGCAATGCAAGATTGCTTGATACTTTTCCACACAATGGCTCCACCACCCAGGGAAAATATTGATCCACACATGGATTTTCTAGAATCCCTGTCTGACTGAAAATAAAAATTTATGTATCTTAACGGGATCAAATCCTGCCCGGAATACACTAGCATATAGTCTCTCGTTCTCCGAAGATACTTGAGAATTGTCTTGACAGCAACCCAATGATCCAATCCTGGGTTAGACTGGTATCTGCTGACTACTCCCACTGCATAGTAGATGTCCGGTCTCGTGCATAACGTAGCATACATGAGACTATCTACTGCTGATGCATAGGGTACACGTCTCATATCCTCAACTTCTTGAGGTATCTTAGGACACTGTTCCTTAGACAAGTAAACTTCATGTCTGGAAGGTAAATTACCTTTCTTGGAGTTCAGCATCGAAAATAGCACAAGAAACTTATCGATATATGATGCCTGAGACAGTGCTATGAGTTTGTTCTTACGATCCCTTATAAGTTGGATCCCTAGAACATAACTTGTCTCTCCTAAATCTTTCATTTGGAATTGGCTAGCCAGCTAGCCTTTTACATCAGACAACACTCCCACATCATTCCCAATGAGTAGGATATCATCTACATATAGGACCAAGAAAACTACTTTCTTATCAATGATGCGCTTGTAGACACAAGGCTCATCGACATTCTGCTCGAAGCCATAGGTTTTGATCACATCATCAAACCTAATGTTCCAAGATCTAGATGCTTGCTTAAGTCCATAGATGGAACTTTGCAGCTTGTAAATCTTTTGCTCTTGATCTAGAGACACGAATCCCTCTGGTTGAATCATATAAATGCTCTCATCAAGATTTCCATTCAAGAATGCAATCTTGACGTCCATTTACCAAATTTCGTAATCGAAATAGGCAGCAATAGATAAGAGAATCCTAATAGACTTAAACATGGCTACTGGCGAGAAAGTCTCTTCATAATCGACCCCCTCTTTTTGGGTATAACCCTTGGCCACTAGTCTTGCCTTGAAGGTCTCTACCTTCCCATCTACTCCTCTCTTTCTCTTGAAGATCCACTTACACCCTATGGGTTTTACCCCATCCGGTAAGTCTACAAGATCCCAAACTGAGTTAGAGTACATCGACTCCATCTCGAGATTCATGGCTTTAAGCCATTCCTCTTTATTAGGATCTTCTATTGCATTCTTAAATGTCAATGGATCATCCACACTATTAGTAGAGACAACACCTAGTCCCTCACCTATACCTAAATAGCGTTCAGGTTGTCTCACAACCCTTTCACTACGTCTAGGTGGTAGTGTATCTTGATCAGGAACCATCTAACTCTCTGATGTTTTTGGATCAACAACTCTTGTTTATGAAGTACTAGTCTCACCAGGCTCCAACTCATTTAATACAATCTTGGATCGAGGTTTATGGTCACTAATGTAATTGTTCTCAAGAAACGTTGCATTTGTCGATACAAATACTTTATTGTCTTAAGAACTATAGAAGTGTCCACCTCTGGTCTCCTTGGAGTATCCTACAAACAGGCAGACAACAGACTTGGAGTCTATCTTTCCAGTTCTGTTCTTCAGCAAGCGTGTTGGACACCCCCATATGCGAAAATGTCACAAACTAGCTTTACGACCATTCCACAACTCTAGAGGAGTTTTAGGAACAGATTTGGATGGCACTACATTCAAAATGTATGCCACTGTTTGTAATGGATATCCCTAAAAAGAATTTGGTAATAATGAGAAACTAATCATATATCTCATCATTTCCATCAGGGTTCTATTTCTCCTCTCAGCTACACCATTTTGCTGAGGTGTACCGGGAGCTGTGAGTTGGGAAATTATCTCATGCTAGACCATGAAGTCTTCAAACTCTTGGTCAAGATACTCACCTCCATGATCCGATCATAGTGACTTGATAGTCCTACCTAATTAATTCTCAACTTCAGCTCAAAATTCTTTGAACATTTCAAATGTTTCCGACTTCCGTTGCATTAGGTAGACGTATCCGTATCTTGAGTAGTCATCTATAAAGGTGACATAATACTAATAACCATCCCTAGCTTTAACATTCATTGGTCCACAGTCGTCTATATGTATAAGCTCTAGCGGTTCTTTAGCTCTAAGACCTTTTTTAGTAAAAGGTCTCTTAGTCATCTTATCTTCCAGACAAGATTCACAGACAGCTAAGGTGCCAACCTTTAACTCACTTAAAGGTCCACTTTTTACTAGTCTGTCTATCCAGTCAAGGTTGATATGACCAAGCCTTAGATGCCAGAGATACGTGTCATTATCTGGAGAAATCTTATGTCGTTTAGTTTTTGTTTTTTCAACCTTAAACATTTCGGTGTTGAGCAGTGTAGTATGTATTAACAGTCTTAACACATACAAATTGTTTTCATTAATTCCTAAACAAATATTCATACCATTCTTTCCAATAATAACAGACTTACTATTAAAAGAAACAGAATATTTTTGTTCTAACAACTTAGAAACAGAAATCAAATTCCGTGTAAATCCAGAAATATAAAATACATTGCCCAATAATATATAGTTATTACATAAACGTAATCTAATTACACCCACTGCTCATGCCGACACGACATCCCCTAACCCCACACGCATTGAGAAGGCTTGCTCCTCTAGCTGTGTCCAAGAATCAGTCCATTGTATAGAAGAACAAACATGGTTAGTGGCCCCTGAATCAATTATCTAGGGTGAAGAATCATCTTCCACTAAACACGACTCAAGAACAAGTAAATCATATTTACTTTTCTTGGACTTCTTCTTGCTTTGGGCTTTCTTGGGTTTGAGCTTACCCTACGCTTTCCCAGTAGACTTCTTTCTCTTCTTATTATTAGAGTAGGAAGATGATTCGGTAACATTTGCCTCACCGGTCTAACCCTTGTTGTCCTTGGTCAAGGACTCAAAGGTAGTGAGCTCATTGAGAAACTGTGTGAGATTGAACCTTAACTTGTTCATCTCGTAGTTGCTCTTAAAATGATCAAAACTCTTCATGAGAGTCGTCAGTATGATGTTAACTTGACTAGGTTCGTCAATGGCCTCGCCATTGACTTCTGCCGTGTTGAAGTAGGACATCATGCTCAGGACATGTTCCCGAACTGACGTACCTTCCTTCATACGAGCGAGCATAGCACAACGAACAGCTTCGTGTCGCTTTTGCTTAGGGGGCTACCCGAACATAGCTTGTAATGACTCCATGAATTCGAATGCTGAATTCATTGCTTTAAGCTTTGTGACAATCACATCTGTCATTGATGCCAACTGTTAGGTTTTGGATTTGTGTTGTCTTGATTCCATAAAAAAACGCTTTTTGTTTGTATTGCTTAGTTTCTTAGGTTGTTCGTGATTAAATCGGGTTTCAAGGAAGGAAAGCAACTTCGTATGCAAAGTTCGTCTTCAAGAGGATACGTGCTTACTTGGATGTTAAGGTATCAAAATTCTTCTTCCTCTTGCAAGGCGTAGGTGCACACACACACGTATCATATATTTGTGTCCCTGCATCGTTGTGCATCATTTGGTATAACACATTCATACACTGGAAGTTGAATGCTCATGCATTGGTATAAAGTAACATGTTTTGGAAAAATGCATGATCGGAGACTATCTCTATGTAGTTTGCATTCTTGTGTGAAATGTGTTTGTATGTTTATATGTTTATATATTTGTATAACGTGGATATTGATCATGATTTTGATGTTATAATGTTCCTTATTGATTTCCGGTCATTTCGGTTACTCATACATTTGATTTCGAGTTCCGAGTTAAAAGTTATAAACTTTTCAATCATGTTGCATACCTTGTCTTTGTATTTGTATATCTAGTCGAATTTTTATTTTATGGGTTGAGTTTCATAGTCATCCATGTTCGTGAGAGAGTTCTGTTTCGTAATCCACAAACAGATTTGAATTCGGAGTTCGGAGACCAAAGAACGGTGAGAATACGAGAGGTATGTGAAAGGGAGCAAAAGAAAAAAAAATGACAAATTGCCATTTGCGTACCTTGGCCGAATAGGCGTGTGGCCGTCTCGCCAAAAATATCTCTCTGGTCACGAGATGCTCACGGCACATCTCGGTTGATTGTGATTTCATGAATTAAAGAGGTTTTTATTACATATATTGCATGTATATAATGTTTGGTGTGGGTGATCAATCTAATCAATTGGATTCACATGCTTGATTTCCTATTTGTGTACTTGGATGCTTCTAGCGTGAGCTCATTGCGTGGAATAATTTTAATTCATCAGCCTTTTATAGAGTGTGACTTATTCACGTGAAACCTATCGTGTTGTGCTTCTTTTGCTGAAAAACGTCGTCGTTCATTATGCGTATTAATGTAACTTGCGTGAGCTCACTGCATGTGATAATTTACTTTGAAAATTTTTGAAACGCGCGTTATCAGATGTTGATTTGCGCGCGGCTTATTTGGTGAGATCCCTTGAATATTTTCATATATTCATTTTTGACCTGCATAGTTTAGAAGCAACTTTTCAATTTTTGTTTAGGTGATATCTCTCTCATTACAACTCGGATTGACTTGATTCAAAAACCGAAATCGAGTGTCTTGAAGAGATCTACAAACCCCAAGAATTTTCAGAACCAAAGGATGTCTTGATTATTCACAGTGTTCAGATTTTCAGTTCGAGATTTCATCATTGTTTAGTAAAATCATCTTCTTCTTAGTTTTCTTCTTTGATCTTTTCATTGATGAATATTATATGATTAAGAAGCATGACTAGGATGATTTTAATTGCATGTTGTGGTTTGTTTAATTGATTTTAAGTTTAGCTAGATTTGGTTGATATTGAATAATTTGTGTTAAACTTGATAATCATGAAATTGACTCTAGAAATCTTTTGTTCTTGTGCTTGATTGTTTATTTCTAGACATGATTTCATTTTCTAAGAACTAGGTCATTTACAATTGGTGTCTCTATTTTTCTTTTCTATTTCTTAGTTTATAACATGCTTAGGTTTTCTAGATATATTTGTTATTGATCTTTGAAAGCATTATCTAGTTATCTAGTTGCATGTTCATAGAGTGTGTTTGATTTACTTGCTCTATTTGTTTGTGTTTGCATCATTTGCATCCACCTAGATCATTGCCTTGTTAAAAGTTGAAGTCTCTTGTTGAAGTGAGTGAAGCTTTGACTTGAGCAAGAAGACTTGGCTAGGATCGGGGTGATCCAGATAGCCAAGCAAGGAAGTCTTAATTAGGATCAGGGAGATTCGGATAACTAAGCAAGGAGTCTCAACTAGAGTCGGGAGGACTCGGATAGTTGAGCAAGAAGTCTTTCCTTGGGTCAGGAGGATCCGGATAGGTGAGCAAGAAATCTTCCTAAAGATAGGAGGTCTTGGATAGGAAGTCGACATAGTATATCACTTGGTTCAAGGGTAGAGTAAGGGTGATAGCTTGAAGAGCATGTGTTGATTGCTTGAGTGTGTAACTCTAATTTGAAATAGTGGATTTGCATTTACCGGTGGTTGTGGTATCAACCCGTGGATGTTTTCTCTTAGGAGGTTTTACCACGTAAATATCTTGCGTTGATTTTTAGCATTTTTAATTTCTTCACTTAGTTTATTTGTGTTGCTTGAACATTTGCTTTGTCAAATATCATTTTGGATATCATACTAAGTGTTGTATAAGATTGCTTGTGTTTTTAAAGAAGATTAAAATTTGAGCATATACCTATTCACCCCCCCCCCCCCCCCCCCCCCCCCCCCTCTAAGTATATTTTACACTATAATTGGTTAAGGGAATTTACAATTGGTATCAAAGCTGGTGTCTAGAAATAATTAGATACGTCCATATTATAGTGTTCGTTGTTTTTGTGTTATGGGTGATTCTATGTTGGAAGGTGCATCTAGTGATAGACCTCCACTCTTGAATAATGGTAACTACTCCTTTGGAAAATTAGGATGAGTGCCTACATTAGATCCATCAATGTGAAGGCATGGATGAGTACTGAGGAAGGTTATGAGATACCAAACAAAAGGCTAGAAGATGGCACTATGATTTTGAAACCTAGAGCCGAATGGACGGTTATTGAATTTGATAATGCTAAGTGGCATCATAGGGCAATGAATGCAATATTTGGTAGTGTAGATGGTACTCAATTTATCTACATCTAAAACCTCGAATCGGCAAAGGAAGCATAGGAAACTTTGCAAACTATCAATGAGGGTACATTGGCGGTTCGAAGGTCAAGAGTACAAATGCTTTTGAAAGTCTTGTTAGGGATGATGATGAGAAGTTAGTAGACTTTCAAACTAGACTCTTGAATATCACCAATCAAAGTCAAACTTTGGGAGACCCATATCCACAAGAGAGAATTAATTGGAAAATCTTAAGATCTTTACCTAAGAGATTTAAAACAAAGGTGACCGCAATTGAAGAAAGTAAGAACGTCGATCTAATGAGGGTTGATGAGCTTCTTGGGTCTCTACAAGTATATGAGCTTGGGTTCAAGCCAAGGTTTGAGGATAAGGGAATAACACTCAAAGTGACTAATGAGAAGAATGAAGACGATATGGTTAGTATGATGATAGCTTTCAAGAAATTTCTAAATAACATATGTTCTAAGAGAGAGAAAGTTGATAAAAAGATCACTCCAAAAGAAGTGGTATATTGCGAAAAATGAATCTAAAAAGAACCTAATTCGATGTCTTGAATGTAAAGGGATTGGATTTATTTCTATTGTAAAGTCCTCATTTGTTGATTGGTTTATTTCGTGAATAAATCAATTTTTGGGGTATTATGTAAGGGTAGCTTAGGCTCTCAAGATCTCAAGAGGAGAAGCACTGAAGGTAAAATTCTTGTGCTTACTTACTTTTAAGAGAGAGTTGCACACACTCACAAATTCATGCATAACTTTAATTCTTATATGTTGAGTGTTTTCTTATGTGCATTTTGATGACTCTTATTGATTTATTTGTATCTTGTAATTAAATGTTTTATGTCATGTTTGGCATTAGAATAGGATGCATGTTTCATCACTCTTCAACTTGTTGAAATTTTATGTTTCAGTGTTGAAATCAGGTTGTGCGCTGGTGGTGCGCTGGTGGTGCGCTACTTATCCAGCGCACCTCACCAGCGTAAACATTCCAGAGGATCTGCGCTTGTGTTGCGCCACTGGTATGCGCCACTCATCCAGCGCTTGTTGTAAAAATAGGATGTGCGCTGGTGGTGCGCTACTAGACCAGCGTACGTCAATAGCGCACACAGAGGAAGCTGGAACTTTTTTTCCAAAACGACCTCACTTTGTTTGGATCTTATATATATAACTCAGTGCTTTAAGGTCGTGTGTGAGTTCAGAACATCATATATTTTCCTTAGAACACATTTAAAAGGAAAAACACTTTCAAGAACTCATTTTTAATCACTCAAAGCATTCCCATGTGCATCAAAGCTTCATCTTGCATCATCTAAGTTCATTTAGAGTGCATCAATGGATAGGGTTGCTTCATCACATCTTGTTTGGTAAGTTCTTCACTATCTTTTTACAAGTTAAGTGTTTTACTTGATAAACCTTCTCTTTAATTATTTGTATGCTCTTAGAAGATTTTCTATATACAAATTAGAGATTGTAGTGATGCCATGATTGAGTGTTGTATTGTGATAGCTTCATAGGATTGTTTGATCTATGTTTAGCTAAGATTCTTGAACATGTCATTTAGCTCTTGATATCTAGGATTGCATTAATTGTCATCTCATTATCCTAGATAAGCATATAGGGTTTCCTAGCCTTGTTTGTTTATTGAATATCATCATATATTCACTTAGGACATTTTATCTCTTCATTGAGAAGTAAGACTTGTGTTGCTTCCGGGAGTAGGTTGCTTAAATCACAAGCAAGATGAACTAGGTTCGCTTATACCGGGATTAGGTAGTGGTATTGGATTAAACTGGGATTAGGTTGTAATTCCTATGCCATTAGTGGATTCGAGGTTCTAGTGTGGCACACTCATCAGCCCGTGATTTTTCCCATTTGGAGGGTTTCCACGTATGTCTCAAGTGTCATTTATATTTTCCATTTTTACACTTGTGATTTCATTATAACTAGCTAGGGGCATTTTTGTAATCTTGACCTTTAACGAAAATTGGGTAAATTTGTTTAAAATCTATTCACCCCCCCTCTAGATTAATACTATGCACACCATAATATTTGTTTCAATTGGTATCAGAGCAGGTTCATCCTTGCTCATTTTGGTGTTTGTTGCATTTTGTGTGTGTATTGATCATTCATACATTTGCATTCATATCATTCATTCATTAAACACAATGAGTGGAAACGGTGGCAACGAGGGAGCTTCCAGCATTAGACCTTTACTTTTCACCGGGTTAAATTATGCCTCATGGAAAGGCAAGATGGAGTCTTATATTTGCCAAATTCATGACAGGGCATGGATGGCAGTTGAAGATAGCTACACTCCACCCATGATGACTCCGGCAGATGGAGGAGATGATGTACTCAAACCAAAGGCACAATGGAATACAAAAGAGTTTGAGGCATCAAAGTGGAATAGGAAGGCAATGCATGCCATCCTATGTGCAATGGATGAGAACCAGTCCAAGTTGGTTCAAAATACTAGGATAGCTAAGGAGGCATGAGACATCCTAGAAGTTTCACATGAGGGAACCGATGTGGTTAAAGAATCGAAGCTTCAAGTTCTCTAAACACAATTTGAGTTGTTTAAGATGGATGAGAACGAGTGCTTTAATGACTTTGAAGTGAGGTTGATGGACATTGTGAACTAAAGTCATCAACTTGGTGATCCTTATTCGGATATGAAGATCAAGCAAAAGATTATGAGATCTCTACCAGATAGATTTGAGTCTAAGGTGATGGCTTTGGCAGAGAATAGTGGTTACGAGGGCATGAAGCCGAGTGAAGTGATTGAGAGGCTTCTAGCTTACGAATCTAGGAAATGTCCTAATCCCATACCACCGAAAAAGCAAAAAGATATTGCTTTGAAAGCCTCTAAGGTTGAGAAGGAGGAAAGTGATGACTCGGATGAAGAAATGGCTTTTGCTAATGAGGAAGTTCAAGAAATTCTACAAGTCCGAGAAGAAAGGTTTTGGATCCAAGGGTCAAGACTTAAAGAAAAAGGCTCCCTTTAAAAAGTTTGAGCCTAGGCAAGAAAAGACCGAGAAGAAAAGGGTCAAATGCTATAAATGTGGTGGAATATGTCACTTTGCCCCAAAATGTGCAAATCACAAGGTCAAGAAGAAGGGAAAAGTGATGGCTGCCACATGGAGTGAGAGTGATAACTCAAATGAAGGAGATGAGTCTTCGGATGATGAAGAACTCATGGCTAACTTCATAGCCTTTATGTCCTCTCTTAGGAGTAGAGATGCTAGTGAAGAAGAAAATGAAAGTCAAGAGGGAAACTACTCAAGTGATGATGGATCTTCATCACAATCCACAAATGGAAGTGTGGAAAGGATGGATCTCAAGAACTACACGACTAGGTTTGAGAGTTCAAGGTTGAAGAACAAGAATGAAATCAAGAGATTGAAAGAAGAAAACCTAGACCTCTCAACTCAAGTTGACCAACTAAATGAAGAATTGGTGAGATCTAAGAGAAGTGAATAATGGTTGAAGAAAGAGCTTGAAGATGCTAGAGAGTTGTTGGCCAAGATGAACTCTAGCACCAAGAAACTTGACCACATTCTAGATGTTGGAAAGAGGCCAAGTGACAAGAAGGGGCTTGGGTTTGAAGATGACAAGATGTCCTTCATTCCAAGCAAGAACATTTTTGTAAGAAGCATGAACTTCAATGGGTCCTCTCCTCATCAAACTCCTAGGAAGAAGCTTGATCTAGAAGAGTGTTCAAGTAGTGCTCAAGTGAAGGTGGCACCAAGAAGCCCACCTCAAGCTCATCCTACAAGTGCTCCTCAAGTTAACTTCTCTCAACCAAAAGCTCACAAAGGGAAGACACCTATCATGCAAGCTCAACCAAGGAAGCAATCAAGTCTTGCTCAACAACAAAGAAGGAAAACTTATCAACAACAAGCAAGACAACCACAAAGACATGGGAAGGCTCCAATGCATCCTCAAAGATACTGTATAATTCCTAACTTTTTACCTATATGTCATTTTTGTGGTATTGATGGTCATATTAGACCAAATTGCTTTAGGTATATCAAATTGTGTAGGATTGAAAGCATGATAGAGAAGAAAAAGGCTAGAGCCATGAAGCATGATCCTAGGACATCTAGAGCCATGATGCATGATTCTAGGACATCTAGAGCCATGATGCATGTCACTAGGAAAAGTGGAACACCTTTTCATGATCCTAGGACATTTAGAGCCCATGTACCATTAACCACTATGAAGGAAAATACTGCACCTAGGTGGATTAAAAAGGATGAACACCTTTGCCATGTTGCACAAATTGCTTTGAAATCTCATTCTTGTGATTTTTGGTATTTGGATAGTGGGTGCTCTAGGCATATGACTGGAAATACGAGTTTTTTTGAGACTCTTGTGATAGAGGAGAGAGGAAATGTCACCTTTGGTGATGGATCCAAAAAGAAGGTAAATGGAAAGGGAACCATTTCCATTCCCGGATTACCCTTCTTGTCCAATGCTTTGTATGTTGATGGTTTAAAAGCCAATTTGATAAGCATTTCACATCTTAGTGATGAAGGAAAAATGATTGTTCTATCCTATTGCCTAATGGACAAACCTTGCTTAAAGGTATGAGATCTAGTGACAATTGCTATTGTCTTGAGGCTAGAGGTGTGTCTTGCAATGTGTCCAAGGATGAACAAATTGAGTTGTGGCACGAAAGACTTGGTCACATGAACTTTAAGGATTTAAGAACCTTAGATATGTTCAATGTTGTGCGAGGCCTTCCCAAGCTTGGGAAAAAGGTTAATGGAGTTTGTGGACCTTGCCAACAAGGGAAACAAACCAAAAGTATGCATAAAAAAGGAAAGTATGTAACCACCAAGGAACCTTTAGAGATTCTCCACATGGATCTTATGGGTCCTATGCAAACCGAGATTTTAGGTGGAAAGAGATACATTTTTGTGTGTGTAGATGACTTCTCTAGGTACACATGGACTTATTTCCTTAGAGAAAAATCTGAAACTTTTGACAAGTTTAAAATGCTTTGTTCTAAAATTCAAAATGAAATGAACTCCAAGATTAAAAGCATTAAGAGAATTAGGAGTGACCATGGGAAGGAATTTGAGAATACCCACTTTGAAAACTTTTGCAATAGTCTATGCCTTTCTCATGATTTTTCGGCTTCTAGGACACCTCAACAAAATGGAGTTGTTGAGAGGAAAAATAGGGTTCTTCATTAAATGGCCCGTGTGATGTTGCTTAGAAATAATGTCCCTAGGAATCTTTGGGCCGAGCCCGTCAATACGACTTGCTACATAGGAAATAGAGTCTTCCTTAGACCACACACTAGGCAAACCTCCTATGAGTTATGGAAAGGTAGGAAGCCAAATGTTAGCTACTTCCACACTTTTGGAAGTAAATGCTACATTTTGAATGACCGTGATCAACTTGGCAAATATGATGCTAAGAGTGATGGGGGTATCATCTTTGGTTATGCCTTGAATAGTAGAGCCTATAGAGTTTTTAATCTAAAATAAGGACCGTAATGGAATCATCTAATGTTGTCATTGATGATACCAGGCTCAAAACTAATGACCATGAGGAGGAGGTAGATTTAGTTGAAGACTCCCCTTTGGAGAAGGTTGTTGATGTCTCTAATGTTGAAAAGACTAACCTTGATGATGACATAACACAACCTATTGATAGGCTTCCTCCCTTGAACTCAAAAGAACCTGCTCCATGGGTTAGGAAACTCCATGACAAAGAGGACATCATTGGAGAGGTTAGTGAGGGTGTTAGGACTAGGCATCAAATGGCTAATCTAATTAGCTACACCTGTTACACCTCTCAAATAGAACCCAAGAAAATTGATAAAGCCTTAACCAATTTGAAATGAATGAGGTTCGGACTCTAGTTCCTAGGCCTAAGAACACCAATGTGATAGGCACCAAGTGGGTATATAGGAACAAATCCGATGAGGATGGCAACATTGTGCGAAATAATGCTAGGATTGTAGCATAAGGATACTCTCAAATTAAAGGTATTGACTTTGAGGAGACATTTACTCCCGTTGCTAGGATTGAGTCCATTAGGCTTCTTTTATCCATTTCTTGTTTGCACAAGTTCAAATTATATCAAATGGATGTTAAGAGTGCCTTCCTCAATGGTTTCTTACAAGAGAAAGTGTTTGTTGAGAAACCCAAGGGGTTTGTGAATCCTCACCACCCTAATCATGTCTATCACCTCAATAAAGCTCTATATGGGTTGAAACAAGCACCAAGGGCTTGGTATGAGCGTCTCACCCAATATCTCATAGATAATGGCTACACTAGGGGTAGTGTTGACAATACTTTATTCATCAAGAAAAACAAAGATGAGCTCTTTATAGCTCAAATCTATGTTGATGATATAGTATTTGGTTCCACAAATGACACCAAAGTCCAATAATTTGTTGAGGTCATGTCTCATGAGTTTGAGATGAGTCTAGTTGGTGAGCTATGTTACATTCTAGGTTTACAAATTAAACAAATGAATGATGGGATTTTCATATCTCAAGCAAAGTATGCCAAAAACCTACTGAAGAAATTTGGTCTTGAAAGTGCCAAACATTGTGATACACCCATGAGTACCAATTTGAAGCTAAGCAAGGATGCTAGTGGTGAAAGTGTGGACCAAACTTTATATCGTGGCATGATTGGTAGCTTGCTCTATTTGACCGCAAGTAGCCCCGATATCTCTTTTAGTGTGGGTGTATGTGCTAGGTACCAAGCGGATCCTAAGGAGTCCTATATCTCTTCTGTTAAGAGAATCATTCGATATGTGAATGGGACATCCAACTATGGGATTTGGTACTCTTTTGACACTAATGCTAGTCTTGTAGGCTTTAGTGATGCAGATTGGGCAAGAAATTGTGATGATAGGAAAAGTACATCGGGCGGTTGCTTTTTCCTTGGGAACAACCTTGTCTCTTGGTTTTGCAAGAAGCAAAATTCGATTTCCTTATCCACAGCTGAGGCCGAATACCTTGCTGCTGGGAGTGGATGCACACAACTTCTTTGGATGAAGCAAATGCTAGTCGACTATGGATTCAATCAAGGTACTCTTACTCTCTTTTATGATAACATGAGTGCAATTAATATTTCAAAGAATCTGGTTCAGCATTCTAGGACTAAGCATATTGACATTCGTCATCATTTCATTAGAGAACTAGTTGAGAGCAAATGCATTGTACTTAAGCATGTAGGTACAAATGACCAACTAGCGGATCTATTTACTAAACCCTTAGATGCTACGAGATTCAAGACTCTTAGTAGATCTATTGGGATTTGTTTAATGGAGTGATGTGTTGTGGTCTTTGACCCCATAAAGGGAACTCAAGCAAAGAGAGTTGTTGTATACTTGTTGCATCCATTTTTCTTTAAATGTTTATGCTCCTTTATTGATTGCTTGAGTAGCTTGGTTGTACTTATATATTATATTGTATTTTCTTCAATAAGTGTGACCTTTGCTTTGATTACAATCCATGTCATATTTATGTTCAAACATGCATTTTTGGACTAGGGGATTTACATAGGAAGTACATGTTGAATGACCTATAATTATCTCCATGACATGATGATTCTTAAATGACATGCTTATGAAAAATGATAAAGCATGAATTGTTGATTGCAATTGTTAAATGCAAAAATATTGTGTGAAAAGAAGCTAGTGAGATTAAAATGTTGAATCAATGTCTCGCTTTATTTATTGGTTGAACATGACTACTATCATATGGGTATCCCCCCGGAAAAATCAAATAGGGTGCAAAGTTGCTCATGCCATGTTTAGCTTATAAAGTTGGATATAGTGCCATTTAAAACATGAATCTATTAATCTCTATATCCTTGCTTCTCTCATGAAAAATGGTGGAATTGGTTTGAATTATATTGGAAACCTTTGTCATTTGCTTTGCCAAATACCATTGTTTTTGGACTTGAATGCAACATGTCTTGTATGCAAAGCATTTTTTGATTCACACATTTTCTTCAAATAAATCTCCTTGTTTCTCTCCTATTAATAGAGTTGCATAAATGTTGATTATATAATTATGCAACAATCTTGTATGCTCTTTTCTTTCTTTGCCTATAGTGACCCGGTTGGGGACTTCTCATTCGCCTATATCATGACAAAAAGGGGGAGTAGCATTGACCTAGCATTGTGATGATAGGGGAGTAGCATGTGTTGGCTTTGAGGGGGAGCATTGCATGAGTGTACTTGCTTGAGGGGGACATTACATGTAGGGGGAGTAACCAGTTGAGGGGGAGCATTGAATGAGCATTTCACGATGTCATACTCATATTATTGAATGCAATCGTTTTTGTTTTATATTCACTTGATCATCTCACATGCACTTGGTTGGAAAGTGTATCTGTGCTTGCTTTGTGTGTAGGATTGATAGTTCTACAAGAGATTGAAGATTTGAAGTTTTTTTTTTATGGTTATCTCTTTGTAATGTAGAATATCTTCCCGGTGTTTTATTTTGTTTTGTGAGGATCAATGTGAGTGGTGGTTTTGTCACGAAATAGCCAAAGGGGGAGATTGTAAAGTCATCATTTGTTGATTGGCTTATTTCGTGAACAAATCACATTTTTGGGGTATATGTAAGGGTAGCTTAGGCTCTCAAGACCTCAAGAGGAGAAGCACCGAAGGTAAAATTCTTGTACTTACTTATTTTTAAGAGATAGTTACACACACACATAAATTCATGCATAACTTTAATTCTTATATGTTGAGTGTTTTCTTGTGTGCATTTTGATGACTCTTATTGATTTTTTTGCATCTTGTAATTAGATGTTTTAAGTCATGTTTGGCATTAGAATAGGATGCATGTTTCATCACTCTTGAACTTGTTGAAATTGTATGTTTGAGTGTTGAAATCAGGTTGTGCGCTGGCGGTGCGCTACTCGTCCAGCGCAAACATTCTAGAGGATATGCTCTTGTGTTGGGCCACTGGTATGCGCCACTCGTCCAGCTCCTGTTGTAAAAATAGGTTGTGCGCTGGTGGTGCGCTACTCGACCAGCGCACGTCACCAGCGCACACAGAGGAAGCTGGAAAGTTTTTTCCAAACCGACCGCACTTTGTTTGGATTTTATATATATATAATTCAGTGCTTTAAGGTCGTGTGTGAGTTCAGAACATCATATATTTTCCTTAGAACACATTTCAAAGGAAAAACACTTTCAAGAACTCATTTTTAATCACTCAAAGCATTCCCATGTGCATCAAAGCTTCATCATGCATCATCTAAGTTCATTTAGAGTGCATCAATGGATAAGGTTGCTTCATCACATCTTGTTTGGTAAGTTCTTCATTATCTTCTTTCAAGTTAAGTGTTTTACTTGTAAACCTTCTCTTTAATGATTTGTATGCTCTTAGAAGATTTTCTAGATACAAATTAGAGATTGTTGTGATGCCATGATTGAGTGTTGTATTGTGATAGCTTTATAGGATTGTTTGATCTATATTTAGCTAAGCTTCTTGAACATGTCATTTAGCTCTTGATATCTAGGATTGTATTAATTGTCATCTCATTATCCTAGATAAGCATATAGGGTTTCCTAGCCTTGTTTGTTCATTGAATATCATCATATATTCACTTAGGACATTTTATCTCTTCATTGAGAAGTAAGACTTGTGTTGCTTCCGGGAGTAGGTTGCTTAAATCACAAGCAAGATGGACTAGGTTCACTTATACCGGGATTAGGTAGTGGTAGTGGATTAAACTGGGATTAGGTTGCAATTCCTTTGCCATTAGTGGATTCGAGGTTCTAGTGTGGCGCACTCATCAGCTCGTAGTTTTTCCCATTTGGAGGGTTTCCACGTATATCTTAAGTGTCATTTATATTTCCGCATTTTTACACTTGTGATTTCATTGTAACTAGCTAGGGGCATTTTCGTAATCTTGAACTTTAATAAAAATTGGGTAAATTTGTTTAAAATCTATTTACCCTCCCCTCTAGATTAATACCATACACACCATAATATTTGTTTCATCTACCAAGAGTGCTAATGAGAAGAAATAGTCTAAGAAAGGCTTAGCAATGGCGGTTACTTGGAGTGATGTAAAAGAGGAAGAGGAGTCCTCGGATGATCGAAAATATACTAGCAATTACATTGCTCACCCGACTATATATGAAGGAAGATTTGAGGATAGTGGTCAAGACTCCACATGTAGTGAGGAAATTGAATACTCTTCAAGTAATGAAGATAGTGAATTCTCATCAAATCATGATGAAACAAATTTCAATGACAAGATCTTTTAACTAACATGTGAAAATGTCAAGAAGAATGATGAGAATAATAAGTTGAAGTTGATCAATGCCAATTTAGTGGTGATAATCAAAGCTCTTGAAAATGAGAAGAATATGTCTTTGGAGAAGACAAGCAAGCAAAGTGAAGTCATTAAGAAGCATAAAGAAACCATTGAATTTTTTTTTTCAAAGATAAAAGAAAGTGCTCATGAGCTAGATGATTTAAAAGAAGACATTACTATGAGGTTATTTATCAAGGAAGGAGAGAATAAGAAAATAGAGAATAAGGAGCTTAAAGACAAAATCCTTAGTCTAGAGAATAACTTGAAAGATGGTAATGAAAGACTAGGAATTTTGAAACAAGAAGTTGAGCAAAGAGATGATTCTCTTGATCATGCTAAAAGACTTGAAAATGTGCTTAGAGTCAAAATTAGTAAGCATGAGTGTCAAGAGAAGATGCTTAGTGATAAGCTTGATGAGGCTAACAAGATGATAGGTAAGATGTCATCTAGTGCTAGTAAAGTAGAAACTCTCATCAAGATTGGTAAGCATCCTAGTGATAAAAGAGGATTAGATTATGTGAATGAAAAGGTTACACCTTCATCTAACAATTCTACTTTTGTCAAAGCAAGTGGTAAAGTGAATGTAGGTACTCTCTCTAATGGTGAAGCCATGGATGTAACCGGAGGTGCCTCAACATCAATAAGGAGCAACAAAGGAAAATCTCAACAAGGTCAAAGACAAAGCATCAAGAAATGGACATCAAAGAGGTAACAATGTGAGAAGGTATACTTCTTCAAATGCTCAAGCTAAAGGTAGCCCTCTCAAATTTGTACCTATTTGCCATTTTTTAAAGATGGTGGGACATAGAAGACCTAGATGTTATGAATACATTCGTAAATGCAAATATGAGAATGATTTGTATGATACGTCTTTGATGAATGGTCCTAGTGTTAGGTTTTAGTTTGTGTTGGCATGAATTCCATATCAAAATGATGTTTACTTGTAATGACTTAGTTGTTTAGGTTCATGATGATTCAAGCTTCAAGGAAGAAGAAAATACAAGTCAAAGCAAGTTCTAAGTCTTCAAAGAGAAAGGGTGCAATTTGGTTCTACAAAGGTATACTAAGACCTTATCTTTCTCTTACAAGGCTTAGGCACACATACACATATCATACATTTGTGTCCCTTCATCATTGTGCACCATTACAGGCACATATATACAATTCATTCATATGTGTCCCTGCATCGTTGTGCACCATGTATAACACATTCACACACTTTAAGATGAATGCTCATGCATTGGTTTGGAAATAACATGTTTTGGAATATGCATGATTGGAAACTATCTCTATGTAGTTTGCATTCTAGTGTAAATTGTGTTTGCATGTGTATATGTTTGTATAACATGGATATTGAACTTGGATTTAGTCTTAAATCATTCTTGATTGAGTTCCGGTCATTTCGGTTACTCATACTATTGATTTCAAGTTCTAAGTCAAAAGATACTACACTTTCAACTCATGTTTCATACATTGTCTTCGTCTTCGTATATCGAGTCGAATTATTATTTTCTAGGTTGATTATCTTATATGTCCATATTCATGTGAGAGTTACGGTTAGTAATCCATAAACAGATTCAAATTCTGAGTTCGGAGGCTGGAGAACGGTTGAAGAACGTGAAGGAAGGTTAAAGGAGAAAGAAGCAAGCATATACTTCTTTCCCGAGATGGCGCTTGGCCATCTCGGGGCAGAAGGCTTGTTGCCCCGAGATGCCCACGTGCCATCTTGGGCAGCAAGCTTGCTTGGATTCTCTTTGCCCCTCTTGGTCATTTCACTTGTCCAAGTTTCCTACTCCTTTATAAACTCTCTCCCTCTCACATTTCATTCAAAGAAGAAATTCAAATCAAGTGTGCAGAATTTTCTCTCTAAATTTTCTCACCTTCCAAACACTATAACTTCTTCATTTGAACTCTGATTTTGGGTGATTCAAAGTTGAGAGTGTTCATCTAATCATCCTCCATCTTTTCTCTGAAGGTTTGAATTTATTTTGCTGCTGTTTTTTGTGTCTAATCATATAAAAACGGGACTACACCTAGATCAACTAAGGTATTGATTTTCTCTCTAAGTTTTCTTTTAAAACTTGGTCAATTGCCTTGGGTTTTCTTCTTCTACATATATTTGTATATTGTGAGTGTTTTGATTTGTGTTTTGATTACTTTCAAAGCTAGATTAAATTTCAATTGAAATCATATATGTTGAGTTAGGTTTTGATTTTGCCTATGTTATCACATGTTTGAGATTGTATTGTGCTAGCTTTGATTCTAGGACTATTTTGTGATCTTTGATTGTTTGATTTTGAGAAAAATAGTTCCTCACATGTATTAGGCTCTCTTGACCGAAATTCTCACATAATACATGTGCTTATGTTCTTTTAAGTTATTCATGTGATTTGTTGAATCTATGATTAGGAATATGCTCTAGAACTTTTGCTTAAATCAATTTGACATTGTCATATGATTTTAGCATGTTTTTGGTTTGTGTGATTTAAACTTGATCTTGTGATTTATTGAACATATATTGTGATTCAAGCTTATATCTATACATGTATCTAGGTTGTGATTAATATTAAACATATCTTACATGATCTAGATTGTTTATACATGCATGATTAACTAGACTATATGTGATTTGTGAATTCATGCTCATGTCTAGTATTTTCCATAGGATGTGTTGATCATAGCATTCTATGTTGCGTGCTTGTTTGCATTTTGCATTCATGATCAAATAGATGCCTTGTGAGAAGGAAGTCTAGACAATAGGTGTGAGACCTATGGTGTTGAGCAAGAAGTCTTGGCAAGAGGTGTGAAGCATTGGATTGTCGAGCAAGGAAGTCTTGGCTAGGATCAGGAGGATCCGGATAGTCGAGCAAGAAGTCTTGCCTAGAGTTGGGAGAACTCGGATAGGTGAGCAAGGAAGTCTTGGCTAGAGTCATGAGGACTTAGTTGAGCAAGAAGTCTTGCCTTGGGTCGTGAGGATCCGGATAAGGTGAGCAAGGAAGTCTTAACAAGAGGTGTGAAGCCTCAGATTGTTGAGCATAGGGCGACAACTTCTAAAGTAGGATAGGAGGGTAGTTTCTAGGTGAAGAGGTCACTTGAGAGATTGTACTTGTCTTATCTACTAGTTGATTTTGTTTGCCTGTGGCTGCTAGATTGTGTATGTGTTCAATTACTTGTTTGTATCACACTTTCATTGTATTTATATATTGATTAATTGTCTTTAATTAATATATATTATGATACAAGTAATCTAGAGGGACAGACTCTTGTTTGTTTCTAAGGGAGTTGAAAAAGGTGTCTAACCTATTCACCCCCCCCCCCCCCCCCCCCCCTTAGGTTAGCCTTGAGCATTGAACCGTGATTGTATTTTCAATTGGTATCAAAGCATGACACTAGATTGCACTTAGTGTGAGTCCAGGGTGATACTTTCATGATTTTTGTAAGGCGTTTGAAGTCATGGGTTTACAAGATGATGTAATGGCGGAATGAGCCTCAAATACTAGGCCACCATTACTTCGTGGAACTAACTATGGGTATTGGAAGTTGAAGATGAAAGCCTACATCCGCTCTATTGATGAAAGGGCTTAGATGGTAGTGGAAGAAGGTTATAGTCCTCCTACCAAGGTTTTAGAGGATGGAACCATGTTACTCAAGCAAAGAAGTGAATGGACAACAAATTAGTTGAGGTTGCTAAATGGCACCATCGTGCTATGAATGCCATCTTTAGAGGAGTTGATGGGCATCAATTATTCTACATTCAAAATCTTGAATCCGTAAAGGAAACTTGGGATACTCTCCAAGTTACTAATGAAGGAACCTTAGCGTTGAAGAAATGAAGGCTTCAAATGTTGGCATCACAATTTGAAGGTTTAAGTATGGGCGAGGAAGAAAAGTTTGAAGACTTCCAATTCCGGCTTCTTAACATAGCTAACCAATGTCAAGCACTTGGGGTACCTATCTCAAAAGAGCATTTAAATTGGAAAATCCTTAGGTCTCTTCCTAAGAGATTTAAATCAAAGGTGACGGCCATTGAGGAAAGCAAGGATATGGATAGTATGAACATCAATGAGTTGATTGGGTCTCTCCAAACTTATGAGATGTGCTTGAAGCCAAAGATCAAGAGTAAGGGAATCGCTCTCAATGCTATAGAGGAGGAGAGTGATGATGAAAATGAAGAAGTGGCACTCTTGGTTAGAAGGTTCAAGAAGTTTCTAAAGAAGAATGCCAAGCCTAAAGGCAAGTCTTCTAAGGAAAAATGAGTCAAGAGAACATCATCTCCAAGGATTGTGAAAAATAGTCAAGCCATGAACAAGAAAGAGGTTCAATGCTATAATTGTCAAGGCTTTGGTCACTTTGCTAGTGAGGGCACCAAGAAGCCATCTAAGAAAGACAAGAAAGGCAAAGTTTTGGCGGCTACTTGGAGTGATGATAATTCTAGTGACAATGAAAGCTCTAGTAGTGATTCTTCAAGTGATGAAGAGTTGGTGAGCAACTTTGTAGCTCTAACAGCTTCTCATTCTTCACTAGATGTTGGTAGTACAATATCTTTGAACAAGAACTTTGATGCAAATCATGATAGAAGCTCTAGTTCCATTCCTACTAATCTTGAGTTGTTGAAAAAGATAGAAAATTTTGAAGAAGATAGAGACAATGCTCAAAGAGAAGTAGTTGAGAAGGATGATTTAATCAAGAAGCAACTAGATGAGTTTGTGGTTGTTACTCGTAGACTTCTTGGTGAAAAAGGTGATATTATGAAGAAGTTTAGAGAATTTGAAATGATTAACCTTGAGAAGGAAAATATGAGATATCTTATTTGAGGAAGAGAGAACAGGAATTTATGGAAAAGATAGACACGGCTAAAGAGACTATCAAGGATTTAGTAAATGATTTGGTTAGTGTGTCTAGTGTTAGGAATCTTGTTAACTCTCATAATGGTGAAGACGACTTGGTAGTTGAAGAGGAGCTTTTGGAAGTACCACTTCCTATTCACTTGGATAAAGTCGTGATTGATAAGAAACCACACAAGAAGAGAAGATCAAAACCCAAGAAGAAGTTGGCGAACAAGGTATCTTTGCAAACTCCTAGTGAAGCTAGTTCAACTCCAAGAGGTACAATCTCATCTTTTATTCCAATTTGCTATTATTGCATTACAATATGTCACATTAAGCCTAGGTGTTATAAATATATTGAAAAATGCAAATTAGGAAATGAATATAGGGATAAAGAGATTAAACTTGAACTTGAACATGCTAAGGCCTTGAGAATTGAGAAACATGATAATTTTGCTAATCATGAGAAAAAGTTGTGGAGTAGAAAGAATTCTAATCTTGTTCAACTTGACAAAGCTTGGGTTGAAAATGTTAAGGAAGAGTGTGTTAATGATATTCTTGTTAATCAAGTCATTGAAGGACTTTACTCTAGATTTAACATCGTTGTCAAGGATGATATTGGAAATGTTTGTGTAGGTACACCCAAGAACAAGTGGTTCAAGGGTGAGTGCTCTTATCACTAATATAAGAAGCACATGTGAGATAGCTTTGAGGCTATATATCAATTGTGTTGATAATTCTTGCTTGCTAGCTTTGAATACTCCATGTATTGATATGAGCTTGGTTATCTCACATCATGTTTGTTATGATGGTCGAAATTTGTTGATTAACTTTGAAGAAGTTCTTTTGTTATATGTGTTGATTGAGTTGAGATATTATGCTTTTTATACTCTTGTTGTGAAACATAGTCAACTTGATGTCATGAGGACATTCAAGGCAAGAATGCTCATAAAAAGAGCGGAAGTATGATATTTGGAGAATATAATATGCAAAAAGGTATATCTATACTCTAATGCATGTTCTCTTAGATATTCATCTTTTGACTCAATTTTTGACATACATCTCATAGCATGTCATATTAGAGAATTTTGTATAGTATACATATGGTTCTCATTGACATTTGCTATTTTAGGATCTAATAGTGATATTGGTCACATTAAACCTAGATGTTATTAATATATTAGGCAATGCAAACTAGGAAATAATATGCATGCTAGTGAGTTGAACAAATCTTCTTTGAAAGATTCTAAACATGATAATATTTTTGATTCTTTGAAAAATGTGCTTATTGATCATGATCGTGTTAAGAAACTTACTAGGAAAGTTTGGATGAAGAAGCATGATGTGAAAAAGGTTCCTAGTCATTTTTATAAACATGATAATAGTAATAAAACATTGAATGTTGTGCATAATAATGGTAAACATGTGAAGAAGAATGTCAAGAAGATTTGTATGGACGAGAATGTGAAAAAGCATGATGGTCATATATCTTGTATTGATGAAATATTTGTGCGTGGCAATAACAATAAGTTTAAAATGAGTGATATTTTCATGAAGAAGATAGTTGATGATTTATCTTCTAGATTTCATATTGCCATGAGTAATGATCATGATGTTATTTGTATTGGTTCACCTAAGACCAATATGGTCAAAGGTGAGTGCTCTCATACTTGATTGAGTAGCACATATGAGAATATTTTTTTTCTTGTTTGATAAGGGTTCTAAGTTTGATGCTTGACTAAGTCATTTGTAATATGCTCGATTTACTATTCAAACTTGGTGTCTCTAGTCAATACATGGACTTAATATTCTCATACTTTTACTATGATGGTCAAAATTTGTTGGTTGACTTTAGAGAAGTCCAATTTTGAAATATATTTGGTGTAATTTGTTAAGACTTTTGGAGAAAGTCATTTCATATATTTGTTTAAGTTGAGATGTTTAGTCTTTATTCTCTTGGGAAGACACACTAACAACTTGTTGTCATGAGGACAAACAAGACAAGAGAGATCATAAAAAGGGCGAAGACTTTACATTGATGAAAAAGCTTGCTAAGGTATATCTCTACTCTAAAGCTTGCTTTCTTGGTTCATCTTTTCAACTCTATGTGTGCATTACATCATGTAGCATGTCATATTAGAGAACTAGTATAGCTTTCATATGGTTCTTGGTGACATTTGCTCTCTAAAGATCATTTAGTGATTTGTTAACAATGATCTTATATATGATGTGTGAAATGCTTGTTTGATTGATGAGTGGCATACTTTTGAAAAATATGAGCTTCATATTCAATGAAAGCTACTCTAATGAGAAGTAAAGATCTTATGTAAGTCTCTTTGTATTGCTTTTAGATCATTTGCTTTTAAGCTTAAAAAAATTAGTTTTCAAAAGTTCACACTTTGCTTCTCTCATATGTTTAGTTTGAGTAAGTTGAGTTTGAAGATATGTGAGTTATGGATGCACCTTGAAGTCTTTTGACTAGTACATTTAAGATGACCTATGGTTAGTATCCCTTTTGCTTCGGCAACTACATAGAACTCAACGAGCAACTTCATGAAAAGGGCTATACACTTTGGTTGTGAAGCCACCCAATGTAGGAAAGAGCTACACCATTGTGATGAGTGAAAACCGTCATGAAGTGTATATTTTTATGTTTTAAAAAAAATCTAAGAAGTGTTGAAAAGAATTAATAAAAAAAATCTTTGATTCAAAGCCTAAAAAGAAATGGAGGAAGGCTTAAAGGAGTTTAGTTGGAAATCAAAAAGTGCTCGGGTTGAAAAACAGAAATGGGATGACGAGCCACATGCACACACACATGCTCAAATGTTGAATTCTATTCTCTTTAAAAGCAAAAAATCCGGATGATAATCGGTTTGGCCTTTTATGGAAAAGCTTAGGATGAATAGATGTTGATATGGTTTGCATGTTGATGATCCAATTACTCTTTTATATATGTTTGGAGAAAATCCACACACACACTTATTTTGCTTACAAGTGAATTTGATTTGCTTGCAATTTTAGAAGAATTATGAGAGAGATTGAAAATCTTGGTGTATCTCTCATACTTTGTGGAGCTTATTTTTATTGGATTTCTTTAAAATTGCTTGATTGTATGATTGTGTGAATATCATTGTGAACAATATCCTATCTTAATCTTAGATAGACCACTTATCAATGGGGACCATAGTATGCTAGACTTTGTTCTCTTTTATGATAAGTTCACATGATTTTATTTAGATAAAAACATGACATACTTGAACAATGAAAATGCGTGTTACCTATCTCATATATTTGTTTCGTTCCCTTATTAATCCCTTGTTTGTCTCTTTAACTATTCCTTGACAAAAAAGGGGAGAAATGTATACTTCACCATGTGTGGAAGAAATGTACCTCTTTGTGGATTATTGACATTCTTGTATTAAGGGGGAGAGTTCTTTTCTTAAGGGGGAGTAAAGAATTCTTGTATTTTGAGGTTAAGGAACTAAAGGGAGTGCTTTAAAGTGAACTTTTATATGAGATAAATGATTTCTTGTTTGATTTTTGTGGATATATCTCACCAATCTTCTTTGTAAGAGATCTCTTTTTTGTAAGAGATCTCTTCTTTGTTTGGTTGTGCTTGTCTGACAGGTGCCTTGATGATTAAATAGGAGAATCTTGAAGACTCATGAAGACCTGGAGATATATTAGTTTAGGGTTCTCATTGTAATGTGAGGATGTGAGGATGTGAGAATGCAATCAACCATGAGTGATCATTATATGGTAAGGTTGAGGTGTTGCCATGGAATAACCAAAGGGGAAGATTGTTAGGTTTTAGATTTGTGTTGTCTTGATTCCATAACAAAACGTTTTTTATTTGTATTACTTAGTTGCTTAGGTTGTTCGTGATTAAATCGGGCTTCAAGGAAGGAAAACAACTTCGTATGCAAAGTTCGTCTTCAAGAGGATATATGTTTACTTGGATGCCCTTCTTCCTCTTGCAAGGTGTAGGCGCACACACACACACATCATACATTTGTGTCCCTGCATCGTTGTGCATTATTTGGTATAACACATTCACACACTTGAAGTTGAATGCTCATGCATTGGTATGAAAGTAACATGTTTTGGAAAAATGCATGATCGGAGACTATCTCTATGTAGTTTGCATTCTTGTGTGAAATGTGTTTGTATGTTTATATGTTTATATAACATGGATATTGATCTTGAATTTGATGTTATATTTTTTCTTATTGAGTTCCGGTCATTTCGGTTACTCATACATTTGATTTCGAGTTCCGAGTTAAAAGTTATGAAACTTTTCAGTCATTGCATACATTGTCTTCGTATTCGTATGTCGAGTCGAGTTTTTATTTTCTGGGTTGAGTTTCGTAGTCATCCATGTTCGTGAGAGAGTTCCGTTTCGTAATCCGTAAACGGATTCAAATTCGAAGTTCGGAGACCAAAGAACGGTCGAAGAATACGAGAGGTATGTGAAAGGGAGCAAAAGAAAAAAAATGGCAAATTGCCATTTGCGCCCCTTGGCCGAATAGGCGCGTGACCATCTCGCCAAAAATATCTCTCTGTTCACGAGAAGCTCACGGCACATCTCGGTTGATTGTGATTTCATGAATTAAAGAGGTTTTTATTACATATATTGCATGTATATAATGTTTGGTGTGGGCGATCAATCTAATCAATTGGATTCACATGCTTGATTTCCTATTTGTGTACTTGGATGCTTCTAGCGTGAGCTCATTGCGTGGAATAATTTTAATTCATCAGCCTTTTATAGAGTGTGACGTATTCACGTGAAACCTATAGTGTTGTGCTTCTTTTGCTGAAAATCGTCGTCGTTCATTAGGCGTATTAGTGTAACTTGCATGAGCTCACTGCATGTGATAATTTACTTTGAAATTTTTTGAAACTCGCGTTATGGGATGTTGATTTGCGCACGGCTTATTTGGTGAGGTCCCTTGAATATTTTCATATATTCATTTTTGACCTGCATATTCTAGAAGCAACTTTTCAATTTTTGTTTTGGTGATATCTCTCTCATTACAACTCGGATCGACTTGATTCAACAATCGAAATAGAGTGTCTTGAAGAACTGGTTGCTTCCGCTGGAAGATTGAAATTGTTGGGTTTTATTACGGGGAGGGATTTCTTCACCAATAACACCTCCTGCATCCCTCTCAATTAGACTAACACATACTTGAGGGATCACCCTATATTCCCCTAGCATAAACAATACATCGTCATAGTTTCTTATAAATGTGCGACATATTATCCCTGGAACGATTGATATAGATTATAGATCAGCAATGTATTTGTTCACATCGTACTTCACAACGGTTTGCACGATCAACACCAGCTTTTCGTAAGTCATATTTCTTGACACATACATTATTTGGTTATCGGAACCAAAGAACCTCTGACTTCCATCAGATAATTGCTCCCATCAACCGTTGTAAGATATGACTATTCTAACCCGATCCATTATCCTGTGAAAATCGCCATCAAAAACCATTATTAACAATTTAAAAAAAATACTTTTACAATTACTAAGAATTACAAATATTTTTCAACTGTAAGGGATCAAGAACATTTTCTTAAGGATCGAGCTTTTTTTGTAAGGGATCGAGAACATTTACAAACGGATCAAGCTTTTTGGAAAGGGATCGAGAATATTTTCTAAGGGATCGAGCTTTTTTCAAATGGATCGAGAACCTTTTATAAGGGATCGAGAACATTTTCAATGGTTCAAGAACTTTTACAAGGGACCGATAACTTTTACAAGGGTTCGAGAACATTTACAAGGGTTCGAGAACTTTTTGTTGGGAACGAGACCTTTTTCTATGGGATCGAGAACTTTTTCTAGGGTTCGAGAACTTTTACAAGGGATCGAGAACTTTTACAAGGGATCGAGAACTTTTACAAGGGTTCGAGAACTTTTACAAGGGTTCGAGAACTTTTTGTTAGGAACGAGAACTTTTTCTAAGGGATCGAGAACTTTTTCAAGGGTTCAAGAACTTTTATAACGGTTCGAGAACTTTTATCAAGGGATCAAGAACGTTTTCTAAGGGATCGAGAACTTTTTCAAGGGATCGAATACTTTTTCAAGGGATCGAGAATTTTTTTCAAGGGATCGAGAACCTTTTCAAGGGATCGAGAACTTTTTTCAAGGGATCGAGAACCTTTTCAAGGGATCGAGAACCTTTTCAAGGGATCGAGAACTTTTTTCAAGGGATTGAGAACTTTTATCGAGGGATCGAGAATATTTGTCAAATTCTTGAGCATATTTTCTAATAATCGAGCTTTTTTCTAAATATATAAAAGCTCGATCCAATATAAAATAAGCTCGATTCATCTTTAAATATTCTCGGTCACACATGAAAAAAGCTCGAATATATTAAATGTTCATGCATGTTCTTACAAAGACTGGGACAACATATTTGCTGACGTCAATTTCTCGATGGATGAGAAAGTCAATAAGATTGGATTTAGTTGTGACTTGTCAAAGAGAGAGAAAAAGAATGTAATTTGAAGGGAACAAGACACGAGTTTACGTGGTAAAACTCCGGTGATCGAAGAAACGTCCATGGGTGGTTGAATAAACAACCAAGCCAAATCCACTATTGAAATAAAAAATTACACTACTCGATCTATTTTTTCTCTCTCTGCTGGTGATTTTTTGTGTACTTTTTTGTTCTATATCCCTTAACAATGAGATTATGGGTCTATTTATATATGCATAGAACCCTAATCTTTGTTGTACAAGTAATGGCAGAATTCGTATGTAATTACAACTGGTTGCATGTTGGAGTCATCCTTAACTTCTTTCCTATTTCGGAGATTGTATGGAGATCGAATGGGACTCTGGTGATATAGCCTGTTTATGACTTATTTTCTTATAAATGTGCAGTCTTCTTAAAGTAGCGTTATTGCCTGATTTGGAACCTGTTTCCTATTTGGTATTTTATTCTTCTAGAAATTCTTCTTGATATGGATGTCTTGCGTACTTGAGCATGACTCTTGGTTCACCCACGTGCAAATCATGTACTAGATTTCTTTATTCGGGTTTCTCGTATTTGTCCCGAGTAGAACATGACGTCACTTGGTCCCGAGCAGGTCATGACTTTATCGAGTACTTGTATTCTCACTTACTCGGGTTCCTATTCCTTTACGATGTCTTGAAGGGTACTTTCTGGATGCCTATTCAGATATCTACCTAGCAATTTTAAAGGACTATCCACATTGTCAGTGACGTGTATATTTGACAAAAGTATACATATAACAATACCCCCTTAAAATACTTTTACCGAGTAGGAATTTGTTCTTGGCAAAAGTATTTTAATCGACCTTTTAATCTATTATTCCTCATTAATACCAAAATAATAATATGTAAACAGCGCCTTGCATTAATGACATGTCTTAATGGCTACTACGTAAATGCAATTTGCCCATTTACGTGAAATCTCAGTGATTACGACGTTTTGGAATTCTGACGGCTTGGTCAGTTCTTTCCTTGACACATGTCTTCCAACCGTTTCATCCCCCTAGTAGCATTTATGAGAAGCGACTTATGGGTCGCCCGATACGCCTCCTACGTCATCGAATCCTGATTTTTCCCACTTTTTGAGATTCTAAGGTTTCGTGTTTTCATTTTTGAATAACTTAAAAAAGTCGAAACGGAACTATTCTGGTTCATTTTTCACAAAAGTAAATATTCAACCCAGATTTTCTTACGCAGAGATTTCATCTCAACTCTCCATTGAAATTTTTCCAGGTTTCTTTACATTTACTTTAAAGGTTAGTTTCGATGGATCCAGCTTCCCGTCATCACCTTTTTATTATAGCTTTCGAAGAGCTTGAATGCGGAGACCTTCAATTAGGGGAAATTCCTCCTAACGAGCCTCCTTTTTTGGATGTTGATGTTTCTGGGCATCATCTTGACGCTCACTTTAGTTCTAGCTCTGAATCTTCTTCTAGTTCTGAATCTTCTATTTATGATCATCACAGGGTTCCTTTACGATCAAGGATGGGAAAATATCAGAGTAAACATGTAGTTTACAAACATGGCTCAGGCAGTTTTCAAATCAGGAGGTAAATAACTGACGAAAAAGATGTTGAGGAGGAACATAGTGCATATTGTATCTTTTTTCTCTTGATCGTCCGAGTGGATATGATGTCGAGCCAAATGTGGTCAGGGAAGCTGAAATCGAGAAGTATCATGCTCGGTTTAACCTAGATGACTCGATTGTGATGACACATGCTGGTGATAGAGCCGCATGGAACCCACCTCCGGGCATGGTTGGATTTATAGGCCTATGCTCTGCTGTGGTGTAACTCTTCCTCTCCAGCCGTTCATCGCTTGGTTCCTTGCCGAGGTAGGGATTGCTCCAACCTAACTTGCCCCGAATAACTATAGAATACTAATGTGTATGTGACATATGTGAGTTGGATGAACTTTTTGCCACCCTTACCCCGTGAGATCAGGCATTTTTTCACACTAAGGCAATCTGGTCGTACTGGAACTTATTTTCTTATGTCCAACCCGTCAAATTGCTAGATCCCTGAGAGGACGAAAGTGAACCGAGAAATTGATATTTCTTCTGATGCAAAGAAGAGAGGCTTTGTATAGGGATTCCCTTCTTCGAACAAGCATTGGAAGAATAACTGGTTCTTTACCGAGGAAAACTTGGGACTTGAGGTCAATCTCTCAACTGGAAAAAATCAGAAGGTGCCAAGGGTTCCCCATTTTTTCTATTCTCCTGACGTCTGGAATAAGAAGAAACTTATTTTCACTGACTCCGAGTTGACTAGGGTCGCTCGGGCGGCTGTCCGTACCTTAGAAAAGAGGAGTAGGTCCTATCTTTTTGATGAGAAGAAAATGATTAACCTTGGCTTCTTTAATCAGATCTCAGATTATCACAGGCAATGAAAGTAGAATCTCTCATTTCTATTTTACTTCCTACACTATTATTTCTGACTTGATTTTTCTCTAACTTGTGCAGTATATGACTCGAACATCATCTGCGACGTCTAAGCTCGCCAGGTGAAATCGATCATTCAGGCAAGCCAAAAAGAAGCTTCTCACCAAAATAAGGAAGGAGTCATTCCACCTGATGACGAATCGGATGAGGTTTTTGATGAAGCTGGCGAGCAAATTCCGGAGCATGTCCATAAAGAGGTTGTTCGGTCGACCATGGGGGAATCGAGTTGCTCGAGTAGCCTTAATGCTCAAAAGGTGTCTGAAGATGAGGGCAGACATGGAGAACATCCTGGTGGAGCAGCATCTGGCGAGCCGAGTTCCATGGTTGAGGAACGCTTATTGAGCAGTTTGTGGTTGAGGACGATGAAGGCGTCAGGATACCCCCGGATGAGCAAACGAATCTTGATCCTGATTTTTTTGAATCTTTTTAAGATATTACTGAGGATCAGGAGGATTCTATGGCTGACCTCGGCTTCCGTCGTACTCGGACTGAGAAAAGGAAGATGGCTAACTCTCCCACTAATCCTTATAAAGTTCCTCGTGTGGTATCATTTATTGAGTCGAGTGATGATGATACCGAGGTTAGAGTTTCCCCAAGCGTTCAAGTGTCTTTAGGAAAAGCGGAAACTTCAAACCTTTACAGGGATTCTTTACCTTCTAAGGTTGAATATGCAAAAGCGAAATCCTAGGGAGCCTCTTCTTATCCCACTCCCCAGGATATGCTAAGGGTGATGTCATCTGGTCGGGCCTTCATTGGGGATAATCATTAGAGCCGCTTCAGGGATGGTTCTTCAACAGATCGTCTACAAAATATTTTCAACAGCGCGTCCTACATAAGTCTATCTCAACTGTTATCTTAATGCCTGTTAGATTTTTAACTCAAATCTTCCTTACAGGTGGTGCCTAAGTTCGCTGAGTTAGTTCAGATGAACAACATCAAGCTGATTGGATAAGGCGTCTTGAAGCTCAGCTAAAGAAGAGTGAGGATAGTCATGCTCGGGGTTGAGGCGGCTTACCAAAGAGAGGTGTGCTCTGCCCAAGAATTCATCGATCATTGCTTGGCTAAGAAAATGGAGGCCGAGGAGAGAGCTTCTGTGGTAGAATAGAAGGCTGTATTCTTTCAAAATTTATTATCTGCTTCCTTGGAGTCGATACTCAGGCTGAATAGGCCAGGTCATCTTATGAGCAGAAAATTGAAGATTTGGAGCGCCAAGCCTTGACGGTCGATAAAGCTCGAACCAACTGGGAACTGTTGATCAAAAAATGTATGGACCGGTCCCTGGAGTCTCTTCAGACTCAGATGAAGGAATGGAGAGCTTACTGTCGCAGCCAAGGTAAAGTGCCACATCCTATGCATTTGGAGGTCATATTAGAGCATTCTCTCTCGACCTTCTATGGAAGTCAGGAATCTGGTGTGGATGATTCGACACCTGATATTGGTCTGGTCCCCGGAGTAGATTATAATGAGTGGATGGATGACTTGGTCGACACAATTGCTTGGCCTTCAAATGAAAGTCTCCTCTATTAGTGTGAGATGGTGCTTGACCCGAGTATCGGTAAGAGTTCCTATTCCTCATCTCAGCCCTAATCATTTTTGTAAATTTTTCCTTTGTAAAGAATTTTGATCAATGAAGTTTTATATTTTTGCCTACTGCTTTATTCGAAATGCCAAGTATTTTGTTAAACCGATTAACTCTATTGCTCGAGTAACTTCACCGAGCATCTTATTTAGCTTAGTTTTGTTACTTGAACAATTTCTAACGCCAAGTATCTTATTAAACTGGCTAAATGTTGCCCGAGTAATGTTGCCGAGTATCTTATTAAACTGGCTATTGCAATTTTGTGCCAAGTATTTTATTAAACTGGCTAATATTATTAACTGAGTCATCTCGAAACTGACAAGTAGATTTATACTTGCGCTTCATGCTTGGTTGCTACCCAAACGTTGCATCAAGGCTCACCACGATCATACGTTCGATTTCTTACGCAAGTCACTGAGAACGTCTCTTAGTTTGCCTGCGTGAGGTTTTGTCAAATCGTTAAGCTCTAAGACTGTTTAACACAGCTGCGCATCTCACCTGGGTTTTTTCCCGACGGTGCCCCGAGCCGTTCTGGTGCATCGGGCTTGCCTTTTGGCTAAGGTCGACTGACCTTGCTCGGCTGGCGCGCTCCTTCGAGCTTCTCTGCCCATTCGGGAATTTTACCAAATTTATGGTCCCGAGCATTTTATCTATTGTTTTGTTTGCATGTTCTTATTATCATGCGCTTGCTCAAATTTCTGAAATCCCATATCGGGCTTCTATTTATAACTGCAAAACAATATTATAAATTTCAAGCTAAAAATATCCTGACTATTAAAATTGTCCTGACTAAAAAAGGAAAAAAAAAATTAGGTTAAAAAATCTTTAAATATTTGGCGTTGCATGGTCGGGTTAAAGTCCCCCCATCTGGTCGGGCGATCCAGTATGCTCCATGACCAGCCACTTCTTCAATCTTGTATGGGCCTTCCCATTTGTCACCCAATGATCCTGCAGCTTTGTTCTTTGTGTTCAACGATACTTTTCTGAGCACCAGGTCCCCTAGCTAGAATTTTCTGATCTGAACATGAGAGTTGTAGTGTCGAGCCACTCTTTGCTGATATGTTGTATTTCGTACTCGGGATTTCTCCCTCTTATTTTCTAGCTCATCTAAGCTTTGTAATAGCATATCAACATTCTGGACTTCATCATATAGCCTGACCCTAGGTGACATGTATGATGTTTCTACCGGGATAACAGCTTCAATTCCAAATGCTAAAGTGAATGGAGTCTCTCCTGTAGAAGTCTTTATTGTCGTCCGATACGCCCATAATACTTCAGAAAGCTTTTCAACCCAACTGCTTGTCTTAGCATCCAACTTTTCTTTAACTGTGTGCTTGAAGATTTTGTTTACTGCTTCAGTTTGCCCATTGGTTTGAGGGTGGGCAGGTGTGGCATAATAATTTACAATTTGGTACTCGTTATACAACTGTCTGAATTTTTGATTGTCGAATTGGGTGCCGTAGTCAATAATAAGAGTACTCGGGACTCTAAATCTATAAAGTATGTTTTTCTTTACAAATTTTGTGGTGTTTGCCTCTGTGATGTGTACTAACGCTTTTGCTTCCACCCACTTCATGAAATAATCAACGGCTACTATCGCATACTTTGCTCCACCCCTGTCCCTGCCGGCATTGGGCCAATTAAGTCCAGGCCCTACATGGCAAATGGCCATGGGGATGTGAGGCTTCTAAGTTGTTCAAGGGGCTGTCGGATATCGTTGGCTATCCTTTGGCATGCATTGCAACTTTTTGAACATCATTGTGCATCCGAGAACAAAGAGAGCCAATAATAACCTTGTCTGAATACCTTATGTGCTAAACTTTTACCCCTAGTAAGGTTTCTGCATACTCTGCCGTAGATTTCCTGTAGTATCCGATATGCATCTTCTTCTGATACATATCTTTGGAATATTCAGGAAAACCCCCTTCTGTACGGTTCTCCTCCAATCATTGTGTATCTTGCTGACCGATACCTAATACGTTTGGCTTCTAGAGGATATTTCAGGAGCACGCTTTCTTCCAGGTACCTTTTTAGCTGAGTCATCCAACCGTCTGACAGTGTTCGGATTTCTGAGATTTCAAAATTTTTTGGCTTAACTATTCTCGATCTGAGGAGATGCTAGCTTGGACAAAACGTCTGCCTTTTAATTCTCTTCCCTGGGAATCTGGACAATCTTATATTCCTTGAATTTTTGAAGGAGTTGTTTTGCTATTCCTCTATAAGATATCATACCTTCATCTCTAGCTTGGTATTCGTCCAGGACTTGGTTGACGATAACCTGCGAGTCACAGAATATCTCGACCTCATCTGCTCTAAGGGATATACATACTTTGAGTCCAGCTAGTAATACCTCATACTTGGCTTGGTTATTTTTTGCTTTGAAGTCGAATCTCATGGCACATTCAACATCATCTCTTTCTGGGATGCATACTACGATCCTTACCCCGCTGCCATGAGTGTTCGAGGAACCATCAACATATAACCTCCACGAGAAATTCTTTCCCAGCATCCTTTTCACTTCCGGGTTTGGTTCTGTGAATTCTGCTATGAAATCTGCCACTACATGGCCTTTAAGAGATGTCCTGGGGATGTACTGAATATCGAACTCACTCATCTCGTTTGCCCATTTAGTTAATCTCCCCAAAATTTCTGGCTTCTGAAAGATTTGCTTAAGTAGGCAACTGGTAAGAACCTATATTGTATGAGCCTATAAGTATGGTATTAGCTTTCTTGCTACCGAAACCAATGCTATGGCCATTTTTCTACCAGTGAATGCCTGGTTTCAGTCGGAATAAGAGCCCTACTGTTATAGTATACTGGCCTCTGTACCCCATCTTCTATTCTGACTAGAACCGAGCTTACTGCTAATTCCGTAATTGATAAGTACAAATAGAGTATTTCTCCCATTTTAGGTTTTGAAAGGATGGGAGTCTGCCCTAAGTACTCTTTGATTTTCAAGAATACTTGCTTGCATTCTTCGTTCCATTCGAGCTCTTTCCCTTTTTTGATTACTTTAGAAAAGGGAGCACATCTATTTGTGGCCTTTGAAATAAATCTGCCTAAAAAAGCTAAGCATCATGTCAAGCGTTGCACTTCTTTTAGCGTCATTGGTGAAGTATTTTTTTGAAGGGCATGGATCTTCTCATGGTTCACTTTGATTCCCCTCTGGTGAACTTGGAAACCCAGGAACCTTCATGAAGGAACTCCAAATAGGCATTTGTTCGGGTTCAACTTCATCTGATATCTCCTCAAGACATCGAATGTTTCCCGCAAGTCTAAAGCATGTTCGTCTGCCGAGATGCTTTTGGTTAACATGTCGTCTATGTAAACTTCCTTATTTCTACCTATTTGGCGAGCAAAGATCCTATTGACCAATATCTGGTATGTTGCTCCAGCATTTTTTAGCCCAAAAGGCATTACTGTGTAGCAGTATAAGCCTTGATGGGTCGTAAATGCTGTTTTTTCTTCATCAGTCTTATTCATCCGGATTTGATTATATCCCGAGTAAGCGTCCATGAAATTGAGTAACTCATGACCTAATATAGCATCGACCAGTTGGTCTATTCTTGGGAGTGGAAATTGTCCTTTGGGCAAGCCTTATTCAGGTCCGTGAAGTCCATGTACATTCTCCACTGGCCGTTTTTCTTTTGGAATAGGACCACATTTGCTACCCACTGAAGGTATCTGATTTCTCTAATTGATCCTACAGCGAGTAACTTCTCCACTTATTGCTTTATTGCCCGACTTCTTTCAAGGTTGAATGACCTTGTTTTTTGTATTACTGGTCTTGCGTTTGGATCTACTGCCAAGTGATGTGATATAACTCGGGCGTCTATTCCTACCATATCTTCACGGCTCCAGGTGAATATTTCCTTGTATTCTTTAAGTTGATTAATAAGGTCTTGCTTAACCTTTTATAAATTAGCCCCGATTTTGATCTTCTTATCTGGCTCATATTCCTTTAAGACTATTTCTTCCATTGGTTCACTTTTAGACACCTTTCGCTCTTCCTTTGGATCGAACTCAAACAACAGTGATTCTTTCTCGGCCTGATTAGATCGTGTTATGGTGCATAATTGCTCATTATTGTCTCTATCTTTGTAAACCGAGAGATTAGCTCTTCTGGCCATCTCTTGAGACCCCTTGACTACTTCTACCCCCCATTCAGTTGGAAATTTGATCATTAGAGCATTGGTAGTTGTTATTGCCTTAGTTTTATTTCAGAATGGTCGACCTAACAGCCTATTATAAGGCTAATTGTCCAGGTCTACCACTACAAAGTTGAGTAACACTGTTCTCTGACAAGGTGCTACTCCGATTTTCACGGGTAGCTTCGCTGTCCCTAGAGACCTGACCTCAACTCTCCCGAATCCTCTGAATGGGGTATGGAAAGGTTGTAAATCCTTTCAGTCCAACCTAAGTTGATCGTAGACAACCACATTGAGAATGTCGGCCGAACTTCCATTGTCTACTAAAATCCTCTTGACTTCCATGTCGCCAATTCGGGCACTTATGACGAGGGCGTCATTTGGTCGAACATTGACCCCATGTGAATCGACCTCTGTGAATATTGTCGGATCCCATCCTTCTTTTATTCTTTTTGGGTCTGGTTCGACGGAGTAGACATCAAAATTCTGTCTTGCCTCCAACACTTCTCGAATTTCCTGAGTCCGCTCCAGGTTACTTCTCCCAGTTGATGGTCCTCCGAAGATGGTTTGTATTACTTCATTCGCCTCGGGATTGGCCCTTTTGTTCCGACCAAAATTATGATCAGTCTTAGTCACTTTCTTTACTTCTGACTTCTCATCTTTCTTCAGGATTATATCTTAAAGGTGCCCTTCCCGAATGAGGGTCTCTATATAGTCTCTAAGCTGGTAACATTTGGAGGTCTCATGATCGGTTTCCTTATGGAATCTGCAGTATTTTGTCATGTCTCGCCTAGCAAATTGAGACTGTTGTCATGGCTCATTTACCAGATTCTTTTCTTCTAATATTGCTAGGATTTCTTTCTGTATTTTTAGAAGAAAGGGTGTAGTTTGTGTATTTTCCTCAGAACTTCTCCATGGTCTGGTCAGTATTACGCCCATTTCCCCCGTCCCTGCTCTTCTTGTTGCTATTTCCTTTTTGTTTTCCTTTGTGGCTCTACACCTTCGACTCGGTATATTTTTGTTCGGGCCTTTCTTTATGCATATAGCAACCTCCTGTTGTTAACTCTTCTTCCTCGGCTAATGCATATCCTCTAGCCATATCCATCATATCTGCATATCTGGTTAGACGAGTCTTTCTTAGGTCAAAAGATAACCATCCATTCTGCAGGTTGTTTATGAATGCAGCGATTATTCCTTCGTCATTTGCACTGCTAATTTCTGAAACCGCCTAGCCGAATCTCCCTAGGTACTTTTTCAGTGACTCGTCCTTCTCTTGCATTAGCTGAGAGAGGTAAACGACTAACTTCCTGTGCACATTGCCTAGGAATTGTCTCGAAAAGCTTCTACTCAACTCGTCGAAACGCCTGATACTTGTCGGAGGTAATCTCCCAAACCATCTTGAGCCTGTGTCTCCCAGAGTTTGTGGAAAATTGAGACACAACAAAGGGTCGCTGGGGGCATACTGGGCCACAACGCTTTTATAACGTCTGATGTGTTCCTTAGTATCTATATCTTTCTTGAACTGTTCCACGTGTGGCATCCTAAATCTTTCTGGGAAGGGGTTTCGTAGGATGTCCCTAGTAAAAAGACTATCAGAATCATCATCAGACAATTCGTTATATCCATATCACCTAATCAACGAGTTCATTTGACGCATGTTGTATTCGACTTCTCGGGTCAGGCTTTGAATCACTACATCTCGGTCCACCACCAGTTCTCCGTAGCGGTTAAGTCGTCGGGTGATCGCCATACCTGTTTCTAGCTCATCTTTATCATGTTCCCGAGTCTCATGGGCTAATCCTTGCAGGCGTATGGTTCCGTGACGACGTTTACGATGGTACCGATCGCTATCCTCAGATGACGATGATTGATCCCTACGTCTGTCATATTTACGGTGCCTATCATGGGCTACCTGACCGTGACTCCTCATTTGGCATGGTTGTTCTTCTTCGGACGTTTCACGATCCTTGTTCTGGTCGTGCGTTATACCCCCAGCTTGATTGATTTGACCCGAGTTCCTACCAGCTTCTGGTATGTCTGGCTCCGGCCCAATTATAACCGAACAGAGCCTTGTAGGAGGAGGATTTGGAGGACATACCTCTTCCACAACTAATAGATCTACTCCTTCTCTTGTCGCGTCCACCAGTAGCTGTTACAGTGCCCACGGAAATGAAGTGTTATGTCCTCACTGGTATGAGAGATTTGTTGGATACCAGCCAGGGATGCTGGTTAGTACTCGGTGGTTGTGGCAGGATCTCTTGAACTCCTGCCTATATGAGCATTATTTGGAGACTTTTGGATATCCCCAGAACTGTTTCTGCTTCCGGCCATTACTTAATCAGATCAAAGGTTCAAGAGCGCCTCTCCTTCCAGCGCTAATTGTTGACGTCAATTTCTCAATAGATGAGAAAGTCAACAACATTAGATTTAGTTGTGACCTGTCAAAGAGAGAGAAATGAATGTAATTTGAAGGGAACAAGCCACGAGTTTACTTGGTAAAACTCCGGTGATCGGAGAAACGTCCATGGGTGGTTGAATAAACAACTGAGCCAAATCCACAATTGAAATAAAGAATTACACTACTTGATCTCTTTTTTCTCTCTCTGCTAGTGATTTTTTATGTACTTTTTTGTTCTATATTCCTTAACAATGAGATTATGGGCCTATTTATATATGCATAAAACCCTAATCCTTATTGTACAAGTAATGACAGAATTCGTATTTAATTACAATTGGTTGCTTGTTGGAGTCGTCCTTAACGTCTTTCATATTTCGGAGATTGCATGGGGATCGAATGGGACTCTTGTGCTATAGCCCGTTTAGGACTTATTTCCTTATAAATGTGCAGTCTTCTCGAAGTAGAGTTGTTTTCTGGTTTTGAACATGTTCCCTGTTTGGTATTTTATTCTTCTAGAGATTCTTCTTGATATAGATGTCTTGCGTACTTGAGCACGACTCTTGGTTCACCCACGTCCAAATCATGTAATGGATTTCTTTATTCTAGTTTCTCTTATTTGTCTAGAGTAGAACATTACGTCAATTGGTCCCAAGCAGGTCATGACTTTGCTGAATACTTGTATTCTCACTTACTCGGGTTCTTGAAGGGTACTTTCTGGATGCCTATTCGAATATCTACCTGGCAATTTTAAAGGACTATCCACCTTGTCAATGACGTGTATATTTGACAAAAGTATACATATAACAATATTATTGAGGAATGGATACATTGTTAACCCACACAGAAATGCATGCAAAATATCTTAAATGCATGAAAACAGAAAAGAGAATACACCAGATCATAAATATTTCTTACCTTCTTGTGCAGATTCTGGAGAGAGACAACTTTTTTAGAGAGAGAGACAAGTTTTTCAGACAACATTTTTAGGGACATACACACAAGTTCAACAAGTTGCCTTTTAAAAATTAAAGTTTATGGGCAACTTGGATAGTTCACCATAATAGGTGCCTTTCAAACTTAAGTTATTAAAACAGTGACATCATCACAACACACAATAAAAAAGGTGACATATCTCACCATTTCCACTATATTATATTTGTCTACAATTTTTTCCTAGAGTAACGTGTATGTTATGATTAATAGCCTCCAAAGAATGCATGGAATAACATACGAGATATCAGTAGTTTTCTCACCCACTTGGCTAATCTTAATAAAATAAATAGTCGTCCACCACCCATGCATGACTACTAATTAATCACATAATTCGTCTCTTTATCTTTTCATATGTTCATTTGCTCAATTTTTTCAATTGTTTATCTCTTCACCCCCACTCTCAAAACCGAAAAAGCTTTATACTTTTGAACACCTATAACAATGTCCTCCTTTGAAGATACTAAAACTAAATTGCATACTATGTGCAGCCCGGGAATTTCATCCAAATTGTAAAAGGATTGACTACAAAACAGCGAGAATGCATTGAAGATATAGGATTTTGGGTGCTATTGAACATTAACTTCCTTGTATTCCACTTCCCTTTATGCGATATGTTGCTAAAATCCATTGCACTAGAGACAGAGGAAATTATGGTACATGGAAAGTCAATTACTATGAGGGAGTTTGACTTTGAAAAAGTGATGGGGTTGCCTAATAGCACTGAGGATGTCGAGTGTGACATGGGTGAGATTAATGAAAAATGCACTAGGATGAAGAACCTTCTGCTTAAAAAAAGTAAGAACACAATTACTTTATCAAGCTTGATGAAGAAACTAAAGAATATAAAAGATGCAGATGATGTTTTCAGGATTTCCTTCATTTTATTTACGATCTCCACCTTGTTATGCCCTCCGAAATCATCAAAAATCGACGAAGTATTGCTCACACAACTAAAGGATCCTAACCTAATAAGGCATAAGAATTGGGTAACATATTTTTTTTTGTATCTAATTGATGGTGTTAGAAAGTTCAAGGATGGAGTTTCAAGAAATTTTCAAGGTTGCATTCCGTTTCTTCAGATCTTCTATTGGGGATGTATTTCACAAAAACAAGTGTATGTAAATAGGGTCCAAGTACCTTTGGTTGCTTGGAGCGAAAACAAGGTTGCAACACTTAATAAGTTGGTGGCTAAAGATAAATTTTTTTACAGCTCCACAGTATAGGTGGACGAGCCATACTGGGCTATAAAGCACAAGGGTGTTGAACACAAAGTAGAAAATCTGAAAGTAAAAGTTGTTTCTATTGAACAGCCAGTCGAACATCTTTCATCCGTCCAAAAACCTGTCGAAATACAAGATTTGGTGGAAAAAGTAGTCGCACTCATGTTAGAGAGGTTTAAGGTTGACATGTTGAAATTGATTACAAAACAATCAAACGAAGCTGACCACATCGCTTCCCATGAGAGAGTATGGTTTATCGTTTTTAATTTAATTCTCCACGTTTTTTATTTCACCAACTCCACACACATACACACACACACACTTCACTACAAGAAAGACGATTATCGGCAACGGGCAATGCTCGTGGTAGATGTGTATCTACCATGGCACCATGCCCACTGTGGTTGGGGCAGTGGTGGAAAAGCATGTTTTTAGGCCATGGGTAGCGCCCGTTGTAGGTAAACTATCTAATACGGGTCATGCTCGTGGTTGCTATGTTATGTACTATGGGAATTACCCGTGGTCAATGTCGTACGTACAACAGGCTATGCCCGTTGTAAGTAGTGTATTTACAACGAGAGTTACTCGTTGTCGTTGTTTTTTGTAAAACGGGCAATGCCCGTGGTAGATATGTATTATGAATAAAAAAATTATTTTTTTATTTACAAATTTTTTTTATTTATTTTGAAAGTATCCTGTTTCGTGCAATTAGTTGGAAGATATTTCAATATCAAAAATCTACAAGCATTATATATATATATATATATATATATATATATATAATATTTAAATTTAAAAATCCTCAAACATTTAATTAAAAATCATCATCAAGTACTAACATTCATAGATAAATATTCACCTAACTAAAAGTCACACACTAGTCATAACATTAAATTCACCCATACAAATATGCACGGAAATCCTAATATTTAATGATATATTTTGATGGCCAAGCAATAAAAGTGCCTCTAGCATCTTCAAGAATTTGTAGGTCACTAGTATGGCACATCAAAGGTACCTTGCTCACTAATACCTTCTTCATTCAAACTCTCTAGTAATATGGTCCAGGAATCATGTGATGATGTTGTTATTGGATCAATGCAATTAATTTTAGCATCATCTCTATATTCTTGTTTTACTCTACAAATGAAAAGATTAGGAAAAAAAACTAAACACCGTCATTAACTCTTATATCGATATTCAAAAATTGATATTTAATGAGATTGGTATCCTAACCTTGAAAATTTAGCCACTTCTTATCCATTTGCTTGTTGTCATGTCTGTATAGAATTATGTAAAACAACATTGTATGAAACTAAATAAATATAAGATGCAATTCTAAAAGAGAATATTATCATGAAGTAGAGGTTAATATAACTTGGAAAAGATAGAAAAGTAGGATTTTAATATAACTCTTAGTACTAACTATTTAATAAAACAGTAAATAAAGGATAACATAGGGAGAAGCAAACACTGCTAGAGAGGCATTTGGTTAAGACCTTGGTTTACCAAAACTAAGTCTTGTTTATGGAATTTGAATTCTCACCCTCATTTTTTCTATGTAATTGTTTTTCTATTTAAGGAATTGATTTAAGTTTTAGAATTGGATTTGTTAAGGCATGTGGTTCCAAATTACCTGCTCTAAATGTTATAAACTTATGTAACTTAACTACAATCTATACATGTATATCTTAAATAAATTATGTCATCATAGGGAGGTAATCTCCACGTACAGTACCGCTTTAATGTTTGTTTTAGCTTGGACAACTAGTTATTTAATACAATATTTTTAATTTCTCAAAAAAATGGTAAATTTTTTATTTCTTGAAGATAGATGAGTTAATCGGGCAACATATGTAAGTTAAAGTTTGCGTAGATGTGGATTTTTTTTAATCAAATGTTAAAAGTCTCTAACAATGCTATTGTTAACAAACAATTTGGCACAGTAGTCTTTAATATACCTATCCCAACAATACTTTAAAATTGGTCCCGTATGAAATTCCCTAGAATGTGTATGTCTAATAACCTAGAGGGGGGTGAATAGGTTTTAATCAAGTCTATTACCAATTTTTCTTGACTAATCAATATTCAAAATTCACCCAATAAAACAAACATACAACATCAACTCTAAAGTGCTGAAATATAAATAACACAAGATGTATACGTGAAAATCCAAACGGAAAAAAACCACGAGCTGTTAAGTGAGCCACACTCGACAGTAGAAATCCACTATATGAGTAAAAAGTTACACTCTCAAATGATACTCAGACTCTCACCCTCGACAACCTTAGGCTATGGCCACTACCACTCACCACTCTTGGTTCAGTCCCTAGTGATATCCCCTGATCCACTACTCTTGGCGAGAGAACCTTTTACAGTGGATACCCGACCAATTGCTTGCTAATCCACCATTGATTGCAAGGCTTCTCTTGCTTGTGCAACTTCACACCGAAGCCATAAGACTTTGACTCAATGAAGAGTATATGGTCTAAGTGTATATATGACACTTTGCTCAAATGCAATTAATTATGTGTAAGACCAGACACAAAATGCTTAACTAGATATAGATAACGCAATATAGCATCCTAGTTATCAATAATGCCAATATGCCCACAAATAAGGACTCAATAAGATGTAAATAAAATCTAACAACCTAATTGTCAATAAAAGTCCAACCAACACAAGTTGTCACAACAAATAATCAAGGGCAATTTTGCAACCAGTAAATGCAATCAATGAGGCATAAACAATAATGTCTAAATGCAATGCATAAAGACTTAACTAGATATAGATATGCAATATTACAATCTAGTTATCAAACAAAGCCACTTCAACATAAGTTGTCAATAAACAAGGCAAGGTCAATAAATGCAATCATCAAATGCAATCAACATGACCTAATTAGCTAGAGGCAAATATGACCTGTTTACTAGCTATCACAATACAAACCCCAAACATGTCATAACTTCAATGAATATGCAATTAATATGAAGAAATTCTAATCTAAGTAATAAATGACATGTCTTGGTAAGGTAGAACAATAAATGAACTCTAATGGAGGTTCTACTTACCAATCAAATAAAACCCATGCTTTAAAAGATGTTTGAAATGCGTTGGGGTTTGGAGAGTCAAACACGAATCTTGAAGCTTTCTCTCTCTAATAGAGGTTCTCTCATTCTTAAAATGTGTTCTTTTTGGCTCTTAAGAGTCAAGAAAGAAGAAGAGAACATATATATAAAAGCCCTAGACAAAACGGCGTCGTTTTGGACTTGGGAAACGAATTCCCGACAGAACCGCTGGCTATACCGCTGGCTAGGCAAGTGTCTAGGCTGCTGTCTAGGTAGCAAGACACGGCTGGAAAAGACCGCTAGCTAGGCATGTGCACCAAAAGCTGTCTAGACCGCGGTTCATGCCCAACAGCATAACAGCTTGAGCTTTGAGCGACCCAAAACATAACCAAACGTCATCCAAACCTTTCGTATGTTATACTGTTGGAAAGGTATAGAAGTCTACTTTCTAATACAATTATAAAACAAGATTTGGACTTTTGTAGAAATAGTTATGGTCATTTGAGTGACCAAAGGTCATAAACAGACAACAACAGAGTTGCCCTCTATTCATGCTCACTTTGGAGATTTCCAAACCAATACAAACGGTCATGAAATATTACGAATAGTATATCGTTGGAAAGGTATGGGTGTCTAGTTTGTACAGAAATTTTTAAAACTCTTTTTGAATAATTTTATAAAAAGATATGGTCACAAGACCATACTAAGGTCAGTTTTGAAAAATATTTAAATCATTGAAATACACTCTTTTGAAACTAGCACCTTACTCCATATAACCAAACCAAGAGAAGAATAAGACCTTCTCAAATGGTCACTCAACGCGGTAAAACAAGCACACCATCGTGCAAGAGTGAACATAACACAATACCACACTTAAATCTATAGATGAAGTGCAAGTGTGATTGTGAAGAGATGCACAAATATAATCAATATCAACACAAATGCAAGATCAACAAAGCATACATAAGGTGTGTGTGTGTGTGTACCTAAACTCTTCAAGAGGTGAATTCTAGTGAATATACCTTTTGCTCGTGAAGTCATGGAGAAGTTTTGAAGCTTACCAATGAGGACTTAAGCTACCCATTACACAATCATCCCCATTGTGGTGTGGTTTGTCATGAAATAAGCCAATCATAAAATCAAGGTCCTTACAATCTCCCCTTTTGGCTATTTCATGAATATATAACTACTCACAAATAATTCCTCACAAAAATTACAAAAAATCTAACTATTGTGTTAGGTTTTAGATTTGTGTTGGCTTGATTCCATAACAAAACTTCATTTCTTTGTAATACTTAGTTGCTTAAGTGGTTCGTGATGATAAGAGCTTCAAGGAAGAAAAGCAACTTCTCATGATGCAAAGTTCATCTTCAAGAGGATTGGTACTATTCTTAGATGCTAAGGTATTGGGATTCTTCTTCCTCTTGCAAGGCCTAATGCACACACACACACAATTCATTTATATGTGTCCCTGCTTAGTTGTACATCATTAAATGCGCACACACACACAATTCATTCATATGTGTCCCTGCTTAGTTGTGCATCATTAAATTTGCATACACACACAATTCATACATTTATGTCCCTGCATCGTAGTATATCATTTGGTATAACACATTCATACACTTGAAATTGAATGCTCATGCATTTGTTTGAAAGTAATATGTTTTGGAAAATACATGGTTGGAGACTATCTCTATGCAGTTTGCATTCTTATGTGAAATATGTTTGTTTGTTTATGTGTTTGTATAACATGGATCTTGAACTTGCTTTTAGTCTTAGATTGTTCATAATTGAGTTCCGGTCATTTCGGTTATTCATACTATTGATTTCGAGTTCTAAGTCAAAATATACTACACTTTCAACTCATGTTGCATACATTGTCTTCGTCTTCATATATCAAGTTGAATTCTTATTTTCTGGGTTCAGTATCTTATATTTCCATGTCCGTGAGGGAGTCTCGGTTCATAATCTTTAAACGGATTTGAATTCAGAGTTTGGAGGCCAAAGTACTGTTGAAGAACGAGCGAGGAGCGCAAGGGAAGAGGTGCGATGGCATAAGCCATCACTTGGGCACCTTCCCGAGATGGTGCATGGCCATCTCGGCCCCAAAGTTGCTCTGCCCCGAGATGTCCATGTGCCATCTCGGGGAGGCACTGAGGCTTGAGATCAATTTGGTCTTTGTTTTGTTTCTCTTTAAAATCTCTCATTCCCTCTCATTCATTAGAAGTTAGAAAAGTTGAGAAAAACGAATTTGAAGAACAAGTGCAGAATTTTTCTCTCAACATTTGATTTTTGTTTTTGTGATAACTTCTTCATTTCTACTCCGAATCACTTGATTCAAAAACCAATTTCGAGTGTCTTGAAGAGTTCTACAAACCCCAAGCATTTACAGAACCAAAGGATGTCTACATCATTCTTTGTGATCAGATCTTCAGCTCGTGATTTTCATCCTTGTTGGTAAAATCATCTTCTTCTTAGTTTTCTTCTTAGATATTCTTATTGATTATGCTATTTGATTAAGAAGCATGACTAGGATGATTTTGATATCATTTTGTGGTTTGTTGATTTGATTTTCAACTAGATTTGTGATAAATTGAATGACTTGTGCTAAACTTGATAAACATGAAATTGTTTCTAGAAATCTTTTGCTTTTATGCTTGTTTGACTATTTCTAGATTTAATTTCATTTTCTAAGATCTAGGTTGTATTCAGTTGGTGTCTATATCTTCATATCTATGTTCTTAGTTGATAACATGCTTAGGTTGTCTAGATACATTTGTGATTGCTGTTTGAAAGTATAATCTAGCTATCTAGTTGCATGTCCATAGAATTTGTTGATCATCATTTTCTATGTTGATTGCTTGTTTGCATTTTGTATTCATGATCACTTAGATGCCTTGTGAAGAGGTAGGAAGTCTCATATCTTAGAGTGATTCTTTGATTTGAGCAATTGGAAGTCTTAGCTAGAGTCGGGAGGACTTGGATAGCTAAGCAAGTGGAAGTCTTGACAATATGTGTGAGACCTTGGATTGTTGAGCAATGAAGTCTCAACTAGAGTCGGGAGGACTTGGATAGTTGAGCAAGAAGTATTGCTTAGGGTCGGGAGGATCCAGAAGGGTGAGCAAGGAATCTTCCTAGAGATAGGAGGTCTTGGATAGGTAGTCAGCATTGTAGATCACTAGATTTAAGGGTTAAGTAGGAGTGATAGCTTGGAGAGCATGTGTTGATTGCTTGAGTGTGTAACTCTTATTTGAAATAGTGGATTTTCTTTTTCCAATGGTTGTGGTATCAACCCGTGGATGTTTCCTCTTCAGAGGTTTACCACGTAAATATTTTATGTCATTGTTTGCAATTTTCATTAAGCATTGTTAAAATTTCATTGTTTTAAAAGAAGACAAAAAATTGGAGCATATACCTATTCACCCCCCCCCCCCCCCCCCCCCCTCTAGGTATATTTACACTATAAAGATAAAGGGAAATTTCAATTGGTATCAGATCAGGTGTCTTGATGCACTTAAATAGATCTTCTTTGTAGTGTTTGTTATCTTCTTTTGTTTATGTTATCATGATTAAAGAAATGTATTCTTTTGTGGCTTCTCTTATTGAAGGTGAGTCTATTGACTTAGATGATCAAAAGATCTAAGATCTTTTTCAAGAAAATGAAAGGATCTCTAAGATCAATAAGTCGCTCACTAAGAAGTTAGAAAATCATGATTGTAACTCAAAATGTGTTATTGATCTTAATGAAAAGAATCTTAATCTTGAGAAAAAATTGATTGATAGCAATGATAGATTAAGTATTTTGAAGCATGAAATTGAGCAAAGAGATGAATCTCTTGATCGTGCTAGGAGAATTGAAAATGTGCTTAAAGCAAAACTTAATGAGCATGAAAATCAAGAGAAAGTGCTTAATGACAAACTTAATGAGGCTAACTAGATGATTAACAATATGTTATCTAGCTCTAATAAAGTGAAAGCTCTCATTAAGGTTGGAAATTCTTCAAGCGACAAAAGAGGTTTAAGATATGTTAATGAAAAATCAACTCCTTCAATTAACAAATCTACTTTTGTCAAAGCTTGTAGCAATTTAAATGTAGGTACACTTTCTAACGGTAAAGATATGAATGCTACCGAAGGTGCCTTAACATCAACAATGAAGGTTAAAGAAAAGACTCAACAATGCTAAAGACAAGCTACTTCATCATCAAATACAAAAGGCAAGACATCTGGTGTTGCACGCCAAAGAGGTAAAAATGTGAGAAGGTAAAATGAGTTGAATGCTCAAGCAAATGGTAAACTTCTCAAATTTATACCTATTTGTCATTACTGCAATATGGTAGGACACATAAGACCTAGATGTTTTGAATACATTCGTAAATGTAGAATTGCCAATGATTTGCATGATATGTCTTTGAATTGTCCTAGGCAATCATCCATGTATGGATCTAGAATTAGACCTAAGAAGACCTTGGAAAAGCATGTTGAGAATAAATATGTTGATGATTTGTTTGTTAAATCTTCTGTTGTGCCTCGTTCTACTATGCATATGAAAGTTGATAATGCTTTGTTTGATTTGTTTGAAAATGTGACTAATGGAGTCAATGTGCCTAAAAACAAGTCAAAGCATGTTAATAAAAGTAGGAATGAGAAACTTGTCAAGAAAGTTTGGGTTAAGAAAGACACAACACAATGTTTGGTTACACAATATGCTTTAAGAGCTAATTCCTCCTATTATTGGTACCTAGATAGCGGTTGCTCTAGGAATATGACCAGTAACAAGGAGTTCTTTAAGAATCTTGTTATGAATGATGGTGGATGGGTTACATTTGGTGATGGCACCAAAAAGCAAGTTCTAGGCAAGGGAACAATTTGTATCCCCGGATTGCCTAAACTTCATGACACCTTGTATGTAGATGGTCTACAAGCATCACTCACTTGTGTGAAATTTTTAAAGAAGTTAGCTTTAACAAGGATGTATGCACAATAATCGATAAAAAGGGCAAGATTGTTTTGAAAGTCAGAAGGTCTTCGGACAATTGCTATTGTCTAAAGGTTGATCCACTAACATGTAATATGGCACATGAGTGCAACAAGCTTGAATTATGGCATAAAAGATTGGGTCACATGAATTATAAAGATTTAAAGAAGCTTGAGGAATATAACATTGTTAGAGGTCTTCCTAGTCTTGGTAAGAAGCTTGATGGTGTTTGTGAACTATGTCAATTAGGTAAACAAACCAAAGAGTCTCATAAAAAGAACAATAATTTTGCTACCAAGAAACCCTTAGAACTTGTGCATATGGACCTAATGGAACCAATCCAAACTGAAAGCATAAATGGTAAAAAATATATTTTTGTATGTGTTGATGATTTTTCTCGGTTTGCTTGGGTATATTTTTTTAGAGACAGTACCAAAACTTTTGGTTACTTTAAGAAGTTTTGTCATCAAGTTCAAAATGAAAAAGGTCTTGGAATCAAGAAGATATGTCGAATTAGGAGTGATCATGAGAGTGAATTTGAAAATGCTAGATTTAGAGAGTTTTGTGATGATTATGGGATTTCACATGAGTTCTCGGCTCCTAGAACTCCTCAACAAAATGGTGTTGTTGAGAGGAAGAATTGTGTCTTGCAAGAGATGGCTAGGGTCATGCTCAATAGCAAGAAAGTCCCTAGAAAACATTGGGCTGAAGCGGTCAATACCATATGTTATGTCACTAATAGAGTTTTTAGAAGGCCCGACACAAAACAAACCTCCTATGAACTTTGGAAGGGCAAGAAGCCCAATGTGAGTTACTTCCACACTTTTGGGAGTAAGTGTTTTATTTTGAATGATAGAGATCACTTAGCAAAGTTTGATGCTAAGAGTGATATTGGTCTATTTCTTGGGTATGCTAATAATAGCTATACATATGGAGTGTTCAATTTGAAAATTAAGACTATTATGGAGTCTATTAATGTGAAAATAGATGATCTTAGCATGCTTGATATGTGTGATGATAATGGTGTCAATGAACCTAAAGAACGTTTGTTAAATGACACTAAAACACCTATTGATGTGACTAGTTGTGATGAAAGTGAGTCTAGTCATAATGATGATAATGATAGTGTTGCTAGAGAAGAAAGTCAGGAGTTAGAAAATGGTTTGAATGATAACCAACAAGATGTTGAAAATTCTAATTCTAGACTTAGGAACATGCATTATCAATAAGACATCATAAATGATTTGAATGAAGGGGTTAGAACTAGAAGGCAATTAGCTAACCAAATTTCATATGCTTGCTACACTTCTCAAAATGAGCCCAAAAATATTAATGAAGCAATTATTGATGAATATTGGGTTAATGCCATGCAAGAAGAACAAAATCAATTTAAGAGGAATGAAGTATGGTCCTTAGTTTCTAGACCAAAAGATATCAATGTGATTGGTACAAAATGGGTGTTTAGGAATAAGACCGATTATTGTGGCAAGATAGTGAGAACTAAAGCAAGACTAGTGGCTCAAGGATACACTCAAGTTGAGGGTATAGACTTTGATGAGACTTTTGCACCCGTTGCACGTCTTGAGTCCATTAGGCTTTTGTTGTCCATTCCATGTCTTAAAAAATTCAAATTGTATCAAATGGATGTCAAAACTGCTTTTCTCAATGGATACCTTCAAGAAAAAATGTATGTTGAACAACCTAAGGGATTTGTAGACCCACACTCTCCTAATCATGTGTTTAAGTTGAAAAAGGCTCTTTATGGCCTTAAGCAAGCTCCTAGAGCTTGGTATGATAGGTTGACTCAATATCTTATTGACAACCAATATAGGAGAGGTGGTATTGATAGAACTTTGTTTCTCAAGCATTATGATAATGGCATTTTTGTTGCACACATATATGTTGATGACATTGTTTTTCGGTCTACATGTAAAACCAAGGTTGATGATTTTGTGAATGTTATGTCAAGAGAAATTGAAATGAGTATGGTAAGTGAACTCAATTACTTTTTTGGCATGCAAGTGAAACAATCTAGCAATGGTATCATGTTGTCTCAATCTAAATATGCTAGAAATATTGTTAAGAAATTTGGCCATAAAAGTGGAAAAGAATTTGAAACACCTATGAGTACTACTTTAAAACTTGACAAAAATGAAAAAGGAAAAAATGTTGATCAAAGTCTCTATAGGAGCATGATAGGTAGCCTTCGCTACCTAACGGCTAGTAGGCCGAATATTTGTTTTAGTGTTGGTTTGTGTGCTAGGTTTCAAGCTAATCCAAAAGAATGTCACTTGAAAACCGTTAAAAGAATCATTAGATATATAAAAGGAACACATAATCTTGGTTTATTCTATTCCTTTGATACTAATGATATTCTTGTTGGCTATTGTGATGCGGATTGGGCAGGAAACATTGATGATATTAAAAGCACATCGGGCGATTTCTTTTACTTGAGGAATAATTTGTTTCCTTGGCAAAGCAAGAAACAAAATTCCGTCTCTTTCTTCATCTGAAGCCGAGTATATTGCGACCGGAAGTGCTTGCACACAACTTCTATGGATGAAGCAAATTCTCAAGGATTATGAGATTGATCAAGGTAAAATGACTCTCTATTGTGATAATATGAGTGTCATTAACATCTCTAAAAATCCTGTTCAACACTCATGCACAAAGCATATAGACATTAGGCATCATTTCATTAGAGAACTTGTTGAACATTCAATAGTAGCTCTTGAACATATGCCTACTAAAAATCAACTTGCGGACATGTTCACAAAGCCCTTGGACAAAGAGAGATTTGTATCTCTCAGAAGATCCATTGGCATGATTTGTGTTGATTAATGCTTGTGTGTGGTTATGAGTGGCTTGATAAGCAAAACTATATTGTATATCTATTTCTTTGAGAGCTACTCATGTGAGAAGTAATGATCTTGATAAAATAGCTTTTATTGCTTCTAGATCATGCACTTAAGTCTTTGTAAATCTTGTTTTAAAAAAAAAAATTGCACAAATGCTTCTCTTATATGTGTAAGTTTGAGTAATTGAGTGAGATCTTATCTTAAGAGGGAGAAATGGGGAGAAAGAACTCTTAACCTTAGATTAGGGTTTGCGTATAAATAAAAAATCTTGTCTGTAGGGAAAACCAATTCAAAAACGCAACGGAAGCGTGAGAAAATTAGAAAAAATTAGGGTTTGCGTATAAACAAAAAATTTCCCTTTTTCAATAATAAGAACCTTAACCCTAGATTAATTGATGTGTATAAAAAGTGTCGTACCTTATTCTCGTGACGATTGAACAAACGCCGAATTGAATCCGTAAGATCTTCCAATCCAATCACGAACGTGAATCACCTAGGAGTGTGGGCTCCATTTCTTTAGATTGTATACCTGAGGATGGAAACAAACAAAATCTTTTTCTTTGTTAGTTATAATTATCCTCCAACTAGAAAAATTCAAGAACGTCCGGTCACTTGTGAATTATCAATCTAAGTGATTGAAACTCGCGTGAACCCAATTTGATTTTGTACACAAAACCCTTTTGATGTAAATGATACTAGTGTACTATCAAAAACTAAAACGTTCTCTTTTTCTCTTTGGGCGAATTCTACAACCTATATCTATAAGTTGATCGAATTTTATCAGAGCAAAAACTAAATTTTTCTCCCTCAAAATTCTCTCTTGCTAGGCCAAATTCTCTTCTTGAAAATTGCTTAGCTTGGCCGAATTTCCTCTCATAGAAAACCTTAGGGCTGGCCGAATTTCCTAACATATATATATATATATATATATATATATATATATATATATATATAGGGACTGGCCAAAATTTCTATAGAATTCAATTAGGAGACTTAATCTTTTCCTAAGAAAGATTTACTTGGTAGTTAAGAATCCTTTCCTTATGTGGATTTACTTGGTGGTTAAGAATATTTTTCTAAAAAGAATTCTATCTTCACCAAGACTCCTAATCCAACTCAATAGTGTATTTGTAACCATAATAAAGACTTTCTAATTTGATTAGATAAATATTTCCTTTTATTTATCTACTTATAAAATATAGTCTTTAAGAAAATTATACTACCAGTAATAGTATAATTTTAGGAGACCATCTTCTACTAGAAAAAAGATTTTGACTTTTAATTAAATAATTAGTTAATCAATAAATTAATTAATTTTTATTTAATTAAATAATAAAATAATATAATATAATTAAGCTATTCTAAATAGCCAAGCCGCCCAAACCATATATATGGGCCAATATATTATTTTCTTATTTTATTAAATCCATTTGACCTTCATAAAATGTTCACGTATGAACTAGACTCATTCTTACAAAAAGAAACAAGTTCACATGCCTCAATACAATTCTAGATGGACCTTAAATTGGTCCGGTAGAATACATCAAGTGATCCATGCAAGCTCGTGTGGATAGGGGATCTTGACGGACTATCTAAATTTATGCTCCAACAGACACAACCCGATCACAATCAACAAATGATTCACTTAGGTCCGATCCATTTATTTTAGTTCATTCCACTAAAGAACTAAAATTGAACTCTTAAATAAAAATAGAATAAGTTGATGTTACTCATTCATACTCTAGACAACCTTTTTGGAGAAAAGGTATCCTCGTGAAGAATATCAGTAATCGACAAGAGCTCATAGACCGCCTATAGCTCTCCAAGTTACCATATTTACTCATATGACCACATTTTGAACTTGGATATTTTGACTTGTCCAGAAGCCATGTTTCAATAAACACTATTGAAAACTTAAAGTTAAGATTTAATATCCAATACCTCAAAACATCCATATGATGATATTCTACTCTAATTTATTAAATGGACCCACGATGTCCATATCTATAAATAAAGTCCTCTATCGATTAACAAATGAATACCACCAAACTATGGAAGATAGACTACGCTATACAATCATACTCATTGATAGCTCAAATGATAACACTTACAACCTTAAGTTCATCATTTATCTCAAGATTGAGATAGACTCTCCGATTGTCTTCAAATGAAAACTTTTATCCATTGACGGTTCTAGATAAAGTATTTCATTGTGATCATATTCAATGCACCCAGTGCACCAGATTCATTTACCCAAAGACACCACACTTTGATGATTTCATACTCATTATAACACATTTGATCCCACTTAAATGCTAGCAAAAGAATCTACAACTTTGACAAGATAAAGGCGCCCAACCTTTTATCTTATGTTGTGAATATTATTCAAGACTAACTAAAGAATTGTGTCTACCACATACATATCTAGATGTATGAACAATTCTTCTTTTCTTATAGTCTTATGACCTTATGATTATTTACTTTTGACAATTATAATAATTAAACTATAAATGCTATAAGATTTTTTAAACTAGAAATCACTTTATTAATATGTAAAGATTGTCAAATACAATATTACACTCTTGCTATCAAGCATAATACCAACAATCTCCCACTTGCTCTATAGCAAATGTGTCATATCTCTCATCCCCATGTTCTCTAGATGCCCATCAAAACACTTTTGTGGAAAAGCCTTTTTAAATGGATCCGCTAGATTATCTGCTGACGCGATCTTGGTAGTCGTCACGTCAACCCTATGTACAATTTTCCTCAAAAGGTGATACTTTCTTTCAATGTGTTTCCCTCTCTTATGACTTCTTGGTTCTCTCAAATTAGCCACTGCTCCACTATTGTCACAATAGATAGTGATCTGCTTATTCGCATTAGGAACCACTTTCAAGTCAATCAAGAATTGGCGGAGCCAGACAGCCTCTTTAGCAGCTTCACATGCTGCAACATACTCAGCTTTCATGGTGGAATCAGCAATACAAGATTGTTGGATAGTCCTCCATATGACTACCTCTCCTCTAAGAGTAAACAGATCCTGATGTTGATCTTCTTGAGTTAGAATCTGATTGGAAATTAGAATTTGTGTACCCAATAGGAATAAAATCCCCTTCAGATTATACAAGCATATAATCTCTTGTTCTTCTAAGATACTTGAAAATATGCTTTACTGTCATCCAGTGATCAGGTACAAGTTTCGATTGAAACCTACTACTTATGGCAACAACAAAACAAATATCTGATTTAGTACAGTGCACTGCATACATGAGACTTCCAACTGTCGAGGCATATGGTGTTAGGATTATGCTCGATAGCAAGAGTATAATAATGTATTTGACAATCTTTTCATATTAATACAACGATTTCTATTTTAACAAATCTTATAGCATTTATAGTTTAATTATTATAATTGACAAAAGTAAATAATCATAAGGTCAAAAGACTGAGAAAAGAAGAATTGTTCATACATCTAGATATGTATGAGGTAGACACAATTCTTTAGTTAATCTTGAACAACATTCACAACTTGAGATAAAAGGTTGGGCGCCTTTATCTTGTCAAAGTTGTAGATTCTTTTGCTAGCATTTGAGTGGGATCAAATGTGTTATGATGAGTCTAAAATCATCAAAGTAGGGTGTCATTGGGCAAAATAATCTAGTACACTGGGTGGATTGAATAGGATCAAAATGAAATACTTTATCTAGAACCGTCAATGGATAAAAGTTTTCATTTGAAGACAATAGGAGAGTCTATCTCAATCCTGAGATAAATGATGGACTTATGGTTGCAAGTGTTATCATTTGAGCTATCAATGAGTACGATTATATAGCATAGTCTATCCTCGATAGTTTGGTGGTATTCATTTGTTAGTCGATAAATGATGGACTAGTATCCTTTACATCAAAAGGGTTTTGTGTACAGCATCGAATCAAGGTTCACACGAGTTTCAATCAAATTGATTGATAATTCACAAGTGACCGGACGTTCTTGATTTTTCTCTTAGAGGATATTTGTAACTAACAAAGAAAAGATTTTGTTTGTCTCCATCCTTAGGTATACAATTCAAAGAAAGGGAGCCCATACTCCTAGGTGATTCGCGTTCATGATTGGATTAGAAGATCTTGCAGAATCAATTCGACGCTTGTTCAATCATCACGAGAAAAAGGTACGACATTTTTTATATACATCAATTTATCTAGGGTTAAGGTTCTCGTTGCATAAAAGGGAAAAAAAATATTTATATGCAAACCTTAATTTTCTTATTTCTCACGCTTCCTTACGTTTTGAACCGTTTTTCCCTTCATATGGAACCCTACTTATTAATTGCCCTTCACGCTCATTCTTAGGAGTTTGTTTCTAAGAAAGTTTGATTCCATGTCTGAAAGGTAACATAGCTCTCTTGGAATCTTGGATAGAGATTCTAGGCAAGATTTTATCTATGTATAAAGCTTGGGATAATGCAATCGTTCTATTCTTTCTACCTCTTATAACTTGGATACCAAGAATATAACTTGCTTCTCTTAAATCCTTCATATCAAATTGTTTTGCTAACCATTCTTTTACCGATTTCAATACACCAACATAGTTTTCGATGAGTAGTATATCATCAACGTAAAGAACAAGGAATACCAACTTGTCTCCTTTGATCTTTTTGTATACACATGGTCCGTTAAGGTTTTGAATAAATCTAAAACTTTTCACAACTTGATCGATGCTTGTGTTCCAGGATCTGAATGCTTGCTTTAATCCATATATGGATCTTTGCAACATGTAAACCTTTTCCTCTTGGCCATTTTCAATGAATCGTTCTGGCTGCATCATATAGATGCTTTTGTCAAGACTTTAATTAAGGAAAGTTGTCTTGACGTCCGTTTGCCAAATCTCTGGGTCTAGAGATGCCGCAATTGATAAGAGTATCCTAATGGATTTAAGCATGGCCATAAGAGAGAAGGTTTCCTCATAATCGATACCTTCTTTCTGTGTGTAACCTTTAGCTACCAATCTAGCTTTAAAGGTTTCCACCTTTCCATCCATTCCTCTCTTCCTCTTGTACACCCATTTGCACCCAATGGGTTTTATCCCTTTTGGCAAGTCCACAATTGACAAGAATTTATTTTTGAATGTGGATTCAATTTCGGATTGCATTGCCTTTTGCCAATGGCGACAATCAATATCTTTCATGACTTCCTTGTACGTGTAGAGATCATCGTCGTCTGGGAGATTCTTTACTGATTCTCCTAGACCGATGTATCTCTCTGATTGTCTACGAACCCTTCCACTATGAAAAGAAATTGTTTCTACATTTGGGCTAGGTTATGAAATCTCTTGTGGAATTGTATCTACTGAAAGTTCATGCAGGATAATTCTACTTTTAGGCACAAAATTATTCATATAGTCATTTTCTAGAAATTTAGCATTTGTAGAAACAAATACTTTAAGATCTAAAGGACTATAGAAATAATATCCTTTAGTTCCTTTCGTATACCCTAAAAGTATGCATGTTTCTGAACGGGACTCCATCTTTTATGTCTTTCCTTTTAACAGGTGCACAAGACATCCAAATATCCTTAAGTATTGTAGACTAGGTTTTCACCCTGTCCATAACTCATGCGGTGTATTAGGAACCGACTTAGATGGTACATCATTTAGAATATACATAGCAGTTTGTAAAGCATACCACCAAAAAGAATTAGGAAACGTTGAATAACTCAACATAGACCTAACATTATCCAAAAGAGTTCTATTTCTCCTTTCTACGACCCTATTTTGTTGAGGTGTACCTGGCGTAAAAAACTGAGAAATTATCCCATTGCCAATAAGATATTGCTGAAACTCACCGGATAGATATTCTCCATCACAATTAGACCTCAAGATTTTTATGTGTTTCTCAAGCTGATTTTCTACTTCAGCTTTAAATTCTTTAAACATGTCAAAAGCATCTTACCTATGTCTCATGAGATACACATAGCTAAATCTAAAGTAATAATATATGAAAGTGATGAAGTACTCATATCCTCATCTAACTTGAATGCTCATAGGACCACATACTGTTAGGATTATGCTCGATAGCAAGAGTGTAATATTGTAATTAACAATCGTTTCATATGAATAAAGTGATTTCTAGTTTAACAAATCTTATAGCATTTATAGTTTAATTATTATAATTGTCAAAAGTAAATAATCATAAGGTCAAAAGACTATGAGAAAAGAAGAATTGTTCATACATCTAGATATGTATGAGGTAGACACAATTCTTTAGGTAGTCTTGAATAATGTTCACAACTTAAGATAAAAGGTTGGGCGCCTTTATCTTGTCAAAGTTGTAGATTCTTTTGCTAGCATTTGAGTAGGATCAAATGTGTTATAATGAGTCTAAAATCATCAAAGTGTGGTGTCTTTGGGCAAAAGAATCTAGTGCACTTGGTGCATTGAATAGGATCACAATGAAATACTTTATCTAGAACCGTCAATGGATAAAAGTTTTCATTTGAAGACAATCGGAGAGTCTATCTCAATCCTGAGATAAATGATGGACTTATGGTTGCAAGTGTTATCATTTGAGCTATCAATGAGTACGATTATATAGCATAGTCTATCCTCGATAGTTTGGTGGTATTCATTTGTTAATCGATAGAGGACTTCATTTATAGATATGGACATCGTGGCTCCATTTATTGAATGAGAGTAGAATACCATCATATGGATGTTTTGAGGTATTGGTTATTAAATCTTAAGTTAAGTTTTCAATAGAGTCTATTGAAACATGGCTTCTGGACAAGTCAAAATATCCAAGTTCAAAATGTGGTCATATGAGTAAATATGGTAACTTGGAGAGCTATAGGCAGTCTATGAGCTCTTGGTGATTACTGGTATTCTTCACGAGGATACATTTTCTCCAATAAGGTTGTCGAGGGTATGGATGAGTAACATCAACTTATTATATCTTTATTTAAGAGTTCAATTTTAGTTCTTTAGTGGAATGAACTAAAATTAAATAGATTGGACATAAGTGAATCATTTATTGATTGTGATTGGGTTGTGTCTATTGGAGCTTAAATTTAGATAGCCTGCCAAGATCCTCAATCCACACGAACTTGCATGGATCACTTGATATATTCTACTGGACCAATTTAGGGGTCCATTTAGAATTGTATTAAGGCATGTGAACTTGTTTCTTTTTCTAAGAATAGGTCTAATTCACATGTGGACTTTTTATTAAGGTCCAATGGATTTAATAAAATAAGAAAAATAATATATGTCCCATATACATGTGTTGGGCGGCAAGGCTATTAAGAATAACTTAAATTATATTATTTTTATTTTATTATTTAATTAAATAGAAATTAATTAATTTGTTGATTAATTAATTATTTAATTAAAAGTCAAAATCTTTTCCTATTAGGAGATGGTCTCCTAAAACTATACTATTGTTGGTAGTATAGTTAATGTTAAAGACTATATTTGATAAGTAGATAAATAAAAGAAGTTATTTATCTAATCAAATTAGGAAGTCTTTAATATGGTTACAAACACACTATTGAGTAGGATTAGGAGTCTTGGTGTAGGAAAGAATTCTTTTTGGAAAAGGATTCTTGGTCACCAAGTAAAACTACTTAGTGGTAGAATTCTTATTTGAAAAGGATTCATAACCACCAAGTTAATCTACCTAAAGATAGGATTCTTGTCCATCAAGTAATCTTTCTTAGGTAAGATTAAACTCTCCTAAACTACATCAAAGAAGGGAATTTCGTTCATCACATGTATTATATAGGATAGGATAGATTTCTTTTTAGATAAGGATTCTAACTACCAAATAAATCCACCTAAGGAAAGGATTCTTGCCAACCAAGTGAATCCTTCTTAGGAAAGGATTTATGATCCTATATATATGAACATGATGAATTCGGCCAGCCCTAAGGCATTAGAGGTGAATTTCGGCCAAGCTTTATTTGAGAAAGAAAAAGTTTCAGCCATCATAGGAATTTTGAGGGAGAAAAATCTGATTTTACTCTAGACAAAATTCGATCATCTCTAATCAATAGTGTGTGAATTCGACCAAGTAGAGAAAAAAGGGGAACATTTTTGTATTCGATAGTATACTAATATCCTTTACATCAAAAGGGTTTTGTGTACAATATCGAATCAAGGTTCACGCGAGTTACAATCAAATTGATTGATAATTCACAAGTGACCGGACGTTCTTGGATTTTTTCTCTTGGAGGATATTTGTAACTAATAAAGAAAAGATATTTGCTTTGTCTCCATCCTCAGGAATATAATTTAAAGAAAGGGAGCCCACCTCCTAGGTGATTCACGTTCGTGATCAGATTGGAAGATCTTGCGGAATTAATTCGGCGCTTGTTCAATCGTCACGCGAAAAAGGTACGATACTTTTATATATATCAATTAATCTATGGTTAAGGTTCTCGTTGCATAAAAGGGAAAAAAATTTATTTATACGCAAACCCTAAATCTCGTTTTTATCATGCTTCCGCTGCGTTTCTGAACCGTTTTTTTTCCCTATAATTGGTATCAGAGCCTGATTTTACCCTTGATTAATTGATGTATGTGTTTGTGAATCTTTTTCTTTTATTGTATATATGCATGTTTTAGAAAGAGATGACACTCTAGGTATTCGTATATATATTTACATTGGAATGTATGGATATATATATATATATATATATGTTTTATATGTGGATTGTTATTGCTCAATTTTGGTCCTAAAATTTCAATGTAATTTTGTTTTGGGATTGTAACAAGAAGGGTGGTCTATTATCGCCATAATTTTCTTCTTGGTAGTTGCTAAGTTTTTTTTATTTTGTTGTTGTAATAAAAAAAACTGCAGTATTTTGTTATGTAAATTCTTCTGTAATACATTCAAGTTTCGAAGACTCGAAGGTTTGAAGAATTAGGAGTAACCGGAACAAGTTTGGGACCGTACGAACCGTAACAACGAACGTGCGGGCGAAGAGCGCGCAACCACGTTTGTTGTGGCATGGGCTGCACACGGCAGCCCTTGTGGTAGCCATAGGCTGCGCATGGCAGCCCATTATGGGCTTGTGACATGCGCACTACCATGGGTAAGGGCAAGGGGTGCGCACGCCCACGGGAGGTAGCCGAGGGAGTCCGAACGACGAAGGTCACGTGAAGACTTGTTCGCCAAGAAAGAAGTTCTTGTATTCCAAGATATATGTAATTTACTTGTTTTTCTAGGATGGACCAAAATTGTAGCTATTTATATTTTTGTAAATAATGCAATGTTTGTCATTGTTTGATAACATGTCAGATAGAAAAGGAGTGCCACTCATATATCTCTTTTGGTATGAACATGCATTGAATGGTTTAAGTATCTAAATTGGCATCTAGATAACTTGGTAAATCATTCTTTGGAATTCGATCACACGCCTTAAACAATTGAGTGGGAGAATGTGTTTTGGAACACCTACGGCCTCCAAGTTTAGTTGAGCTTTATGTTTCGTGAATAACCTCCCATGAGGTATTCATGAACAGAATTTATATTAGCCCAAACGATATCTACTCCCAAAGGAGGGATATTCGTGAGGGATTATACTGAAGGTCGATAACTTGGTAACACACTCAATGTGAGTTTATTAATATCCTTCCAAGAGTTCTTGTTAATAAAATCACAAGGCTAAAAATAAAACGTTGGTTGTTATGTTAACAATTAGGTGGGACCTAGTCCAACTAGTAAATGGTGCGAACTCCCAAAGGAGGCATGACATTTATGGGTGTTGGATCACCGTTGAATTTTTATGATTGAGTTATTTTATTTAATTCAAGATAAATATTAAAAAGTGCTTAATCATGATTATTTACATATTTATAATTTTTGTTATTGTTCAGAAATCATGACCCCATCCTTAATCAACATCCTTAAAGACAATACTTTAACTAGTGATAATTATGTCACATGGAAAAGGAAAATTGGGCTACTATTGCAATCCGAAAAGCATAAGTTCGTTCTGTGCACTCCTAAACCACCTACTCCTACTAATGAATCTACTCAGGAGCAAAGAGATGAGTATTAGCAGTGGGAGTCTTCTGATGAGATGGCTAAATGTTACATTATGGCCACCATCTCCGACGTGTTGCAACAGCAACTTGAAGGAATGGAGACTGGTGCCGATATAATGATGTCTCTAGAGGAGATGTTTGATATGAGGTCCAGGACAACTAAGAGAGAGGTAGTGACTGCTTTTATGAATCTTAGGATGAAACCCGGACAGGCTGTGAAAGATTACATGATGAAAGTCATAGCACATCTCAACATTGCTGAACAGAATGGTGCTGAGATAGACGGTGAGACCAAAATTGACATGATTGTCAACTCACTGTCGGATTCCTTTGATCAATTCAAGTTGGACTACACCTTGAATAATAAGGAATACACCTTGCAAGGCCTGATGCAAGATGTTCAAAGCGCGCAAAAGATCCTTGTGAAAGGCAAGGGTCAAGAGATTCATACCGTAGGTAAAGTTGCTACTGTTAAGACCCATAAGAAGGTCAAGAAACAACAGAAGAAAAAGCAATTAGGACCTACAAAGAAGGAGACAAAGAAAGTAACCAAGATCAAAAGAAAGTGTTTCCTTTGTGGTGAAAAGGGACATTGGAAAAGAAATTGCCCAAAGTCTCAAGGAAAGGAAAAAGGTAATATTAATCATCTTGAAACATGTTTTTTGGCGGATTCTATGGATTCTTGGATCATAGACTCTGGAGCCACTATTCATGTTTGTTTTTCCTTACAAGGGTTCAAGGAAAGGAGAAGGCTTAAAGAGAACGAATTCAACTTGTCTTTAGGTAATGAAGCGTTGTTGTCTGCTAGTGCAATGGGAGGTATTAGAATTAGTTTAGATTCTTTAAGGTATTTAGATTTAATAGACGTTTATTATGTACCTCAATTCAAGAGGAATTTAATTTCGGTTACTTTTAATAAAACATTTATTATTAGTAAGAATGACAAAATTATTTGCAAAGGTACATTGGAAAATGGTTTATTCTATTTGCATGGAAATATCTCTCACTTGTTAGACACGGAATCAAAGGAACCCAATCATAAAAGAGTAAAATTATCAAAAGATGAAACTTACCTATGGCATTTGCGCCTAGGTCATATTAACCTTAATAGGATTAAAAGATTGGTATGTGAAGGACCTCTAAGTGACTTAAAGTTTGATGATCTACCAACTTGTGAATCTTGTTTGGAAGGTAAAATGACCAAAAGGTCGTTTACAACTAAGGCACAAGAGCCATTGAATGTTTAGGATTGATACACACTGATGTGTGTGGACCTATGAGCATTCAAGCTAGAGGTGGACATGAGTACTTCATCACTTTCACGGATGATCACTCAAGATTTGGCTATGTGTATCTCATGAGACATAAGTCGGATGCTTTTGATATGTTCAAAGCATTTAAAGCTGAAGTGGAAAATCAGTTTGAGAAACGTATAAAAATCTTGAGGTCTGATCGTGGTCGAGAATATCTATCTAGTGAGTTTCAGCAATATCTTATTGATAATGGAATAGTTTCTCAGTTTTCTGCACCAGGTACACCTTAACAAAATGGGGTGGCAGAAAGGAGAAATAGAACTCTTTTGGATATGGTTAAGTCTATGTTGAGTTATTCAACGCTCCCTAGTTATTTTTGGGGATATGCTTTACAAACTGCCATGTATATTCTAAACGATGTACCATCTAAGTCGGTTCCTAAAACACCGCATGAGTTGTGCACAGGGCGAAAGCCTAGTTTACAACACTTAAAGATATTTGAATGTCCTATGCACGTGTTAAAAGGAAAGACAGAGAAGATGGAGTCCCGTTCAAAAACATGCATATTTGTAGGGTATCCAAAAGGAACAAAAGGATATTATTTTAATAGTCCTTCAGATATTAAAGTATTTGTTTCGACAAATGCTAAATTTCTAGAAGATGACTATATGAATAATTTTGTGCCTAAAAGTAGAATTGTCCTAAATGAGCTTTTAAGAGATACAATTCCACAAGAGGTTTCGCAACCAAGCCCAATTGTAAATTCCGTACCAACACAAGATCAACAATCCACCATACCTCGTCATAGTGGGAGGGTTGTTAGACAACCTGAAAGATACATCGGTCTAGGAGAATCTGTAGAGAATCTTGCAGACGACAATGGTCCCTATAGGTACAAGGAAGCAATGGAAGATGTTGATTGTCGCCATTGGCAAAAGGTAATGCAATCCAAAATTGAATCTATGTTCAAAAATAAAGTCTGGTCTCTTGTAGACTTGCCTAAAGGGATAAAACCCATCGGGTGCAAGTGGGTATACAAGAGGAAAAGAGGAATGGATGGAAATGTGGAAACCTATAAAGCTAGATTGGTAGCTAAAGGTTATACACAGAAGGAAGGTATCGATTATGAAGAAACCTTCTCTCCTGTGGCCATGCTTAAATCCATGAGGATACTCTTATCCATTGCGGCATCTCTAGACCTAGAGATTTGGCAAATGGACGTCAAGACAACTTTCCTTAATGGAAGTCTTGACGAAAGTCTCTATATGATGCAACCATAAGGATTCATTGAAAAGGGTCAAGAGGAAAGGGTATGCAAGTTGCAATGATCCATATATAGATTGAAGCAAGCATCCAGATCCTGGAACATAAGGTTCGATCAAGCCGTTAAAGGTTTTGGATTTATTCAAAACCTTGATGAATCTTGTGTATACAAAAGGATTAAAGGCGAAAAGTTGGTTTTCCTAGTTCTTTACGTTGATGATATACTACTCATCGGAAACGATGTAGGTGTATTGACATCAATAAAAGAATGGTTAGCAAAATAATTTGATATGAAGGACTTAGGAGAAGCAAGTTATATTATTGGTACCCAAGTCATAAGGGATAGAAAGAATAGAACGATTGCATTATCCCAAGCTTCATACATAGATAAAATCTTATCTAGGTTTTCCATGCAAGATTCCAAGAAAGGTATGTTACCTTTCAGTCATGGAATCAAACTTTCTAAGGAACAAGTTCCTAAGAATGAGCATGAAGAGCAATTCATGAGTAGGGTTCCATATGCATCGGCAGTTGGAAGTCTCTCGTATGCAATGCTCTATACTAGACCAGATATTTGTTTTGTTGTATACATAGTTAGTAGATTTCAATCGAAACCTGATCCTGATCACTGGACGACAGTCAATCATATTTTCAAGTATCTTAGGAGAACGAGAGATTATATGCTTATATGGCGTGGTGAAATCTGGATGCTCCATTCTAAATTCATCCGATGATCAATTTTCATCCGTATTTTGTATAAATAGGGGACCTCTCCCCCCTAATTTACATATTCTGAATCCAAATCTGATATTAGATTTGTTAAATTCTTTCTCTTTTGTTCTCAAATTCTCAGTTTAAATAAAATAGCTATTTTCTAGTTAAATTATGTATGGCTAATTTTATATAGCTAGGGCCAAAGGTGATATTGTTGGTATGAAAAATATGATCCAATTATGGTAAGTTTATTATGTTTTTGCTTTCTCCCCTCTGATCTTTGTAGAGTTTTTGACTAACTGTAGTCAGACAGATATTGTCTAGCATTGTGAGTACTTTTACCTATATTTATCAGAGAGTGGTTTCTCCCCTCTGATCTTTGTGGAGTTTTTGACTCACTGTAGACAGACAGATATTGTCTAGCACAGTGGGTACTTTTACCCATATATATCAGAGTGTGGTTTATCCTCTCTAATCTTTATGGAGTTTTGACTCACTGTAGACAGACAGATATTGTCTAGCACAGTGAGTAGTTTTACCCACATCTATTAGAGAGTGGTCAGTGGAGTGGAATACCCTCCTATTAATCTGGACTAAATATTAATTATTGGATCATATTTGAATTACCAACAGTGGATCCCTTAGTTCCAGTTTTAATTTTAATTGATTTACATTTTTATAACAAGCTTATTAATTAATCTAGATAATTAATTCTACAAGGACAAATGAACAACCTCCTTGTGGTTCGACCCGGTCTTACTGGTTAATTTATTACTATGACACTCTTATACTTGGGAGTAGGAACACTTCTTTAGGACGTGTCACTGGCCACACATTTAGGGTATTTTACCTCTCTCATATAGATCCTGTTGCCAACAACTTCTCTACTTCCTCTCTGATCGCGTTGCTTCTCTCCGGGTTGAACCGCCTTATTTTCTGGACAACCGGCTTGTGGTCTGGGTTGACTGCTAAACTTTGTGAAGTTACTTTTGGGATGATTCCTGGCATATCCTCATGTTTCTGTGCAAACACATCTTTGTATTCTTTCAATAGTCTAACCGTCTCATTTTGCACCTGCTTCGTTAGCTGAGCCCCGAGCCTTACGGTCCTCTCGAGACTGTCTTCATCAACTGCGAACTCTATGGTCTGTTCATCTTCCTGACTTTTCCCTTCTTCTGGAGGAATCTCCATCCATGTTAAATTAAGTCGTAGTTTCTGCTTTGATCTCCACGTCATCCATCTTCTGGTCTTTATACTCCTCAAGGGTGTACACTTGTATTACCCCGATTCTGCTTTCTCCCTGTATACGAATAGATTCGCCTTACTTGCCTATTATTGTGAGCTTTTCATGACTCCTTCTCCTGCCTCCATGGTGACCTTTACCATTAATGCATAGGTAGCGGTTACGGCTTTCATCTTGTTCAAGATATTCTGGCTCAATAAGGCGTTATATGGCCAATTCTCTACACTCACAACCACAAAATCCAGTAACACTGTTTTGGTGTAAGTAAAACTACCAATCTCTATAGGTAGCTTCACCATTCTAATCAACCTTACCTCCGCTCCTCCGAAGCCTCTTAGCGGGATTTTGAGTAGCTGGAGGTCTCTTCTTTATAGCCTGAGCTGGCCAAACACTTCCACACTTAGAATGTCCGCCGAGCTTCCATTGTCGATAAGTACCCTTTTCACTTCCCTATGGCCTAGAACAGACACCACAATTGCATCATTCAGCCTTACTACTGATGCATGCGCATCTGCTTCGGTAAAAATTATAGGGTCCCAACCTTGTTTGAACTTCTTCTGATCTGGTCCTAACAGATTTACCTCTAGGTTTCTCTGACCATCTATGGCTTCTCTAACTTTGGACATTCTCTCCCAACAAATACTCCCAGTGTGCAGCCCACCAAAGATGGTGTTGATTGCTTCATTACCTGGATCTCTCCTGAGACTCCTTTGACTTCTATCTCGCTCTTCTATCATGACATTTTTACATCGATCATCCCTATTTCTGAGGACCATATCCTTAAGGTGTCCTTCTCTAATTAGCTTTTCGATATATTCCCTCAGCGGATAGCACTTAGAAATTTCATGGTCGTTCTCCTGGTGAAATATGCAGTACTTGGTGGTTTCTCTTCTGGAAAAACTTGACTGGTTGGGAGGTTTCTTGTACAGATTCTTATCCTCTATTGCATTCAGGATTTCTTCAGGTCCTCTGACCAATGGAGTGTAGTTAGAATATTGCCTTTTGAATTGCCTAGCACCTTTGGCATCCTCCTTTCACCCATCTTTACCTTTTCCTCCGCTACCTTTTTTTAACCATTACTGCTACTTTTTGGGTTACTGTCCTTATTCTTTTGGCTACTTTCGGGTCGACTGTAGGGAAATATCGGTTATGAACGCAGCGGAAGCGTAAAATTAGGGTTTCAAATATTTTTAAAAAATTTCCCTTTAAAAGAAAGAACCTTAACCCCAGATTAATTGATGTATATTAAAAGTATCGTATCTTTTATATCGTGACGATTGAACTAGTATCGAATTGAATCAGCAAGATCTTCCAATCCAATCACGAACGTGAATCACCAATAGTGTGAGCTCCCATTCTTTTAATTGTATACCTGAGGATGGAAACAAACAAAATCTTCTTCTTTATTAGTCACAATAATCCTCCAAGCAGAAAAACAAAAAACGTTAGGTCACTTGTGAAATATCAATCAATTTGAATGAAACTCGCGTGAACCTTTTAATGTAAAGGATACTAGTGCACCATCGAATACAAAATGTTCTTTCTTCATTTTCCTCTTTGCCGAATTTTCACACACCAATCTTTAGAGTTATACAAATTTATCTAGAGTAAGAACCAAATTCTCTACACTCAAAATTCCCATTTTGCCAAAATTTACTCTTGGAAAATTTGCCTTGGCCGAAATTTTCTTCTTGTAAATTATGCTTGGCCGAAATTCTCTTCTTAGAATCATTAGCCTTGCCCGATTTTACCTAGAGGTATATATAGGTTTCTTAAATTCTCCCCTAGAGAGGATTTATTTGGTGTGCAAGAATCCTATTTCTAGGTTAATTTACTTGGTGACAAAGAATCCTTTACTAGAAAAAAATTCTTTTCCACACCAAGAATCCTAATCCAACTCAAATAGTGTATTTATTCAATACCAATTATTGAATATAATTAAATTGCGACTATATTAAAACTTCCGAATTTGACAAATTGTCAATTAGAGTTTTAATAGAAATCAAATACGTCATAATTTGACTAAATAAATAAATTCATATTATTTATCTACTTATCAAATATAGTATTTGATACTTATCATGCTACCAACAATAATATGACTCTAGGAGACCATCTCCTACTCGGAAAAAGATTTTGACTTTTAATTAAATAATTAAATAATTAATTTCCATTTAATTAAGTAATAAAATAAAAAACAATATATAAGACTAGTAAATAGTCCCATGCCGCCCAAGCCTATATATATGGGTCAAATATTGTTTTTTCTATTTTATTAAATCCATTTAACTTAAATAAAAAGTCCACATGTGAACTAGACCCATTCTTACTAAAAGAAACAGATCCAAATACCTTAATACAATTTTAGATGGACCCATAAATTGGTCCGGCAGAATATATCAAGTGATACATGCAAGTTCATGTGGATTGAGGATCTTGGCGGACTATAGGTGTCCAAGGTAAGAATCCTCACTCAAAGAAGAGTTACTTGGTAGGCAAGAATCCTCTCACTAAGAGGATTTACTGGGTGGCCAAGAATCCTTACTTAAAGAAGATTTTTTTTCCACACCAAGACTCATAATCCAACTCAATAGTGTATTTATTCAATAACCAATTCTTGAATTTAAATTAAATTGTGACAATATCAAAACTTCCTAATTTGATCAATTGTCAATTAGAGATTTGATAGAAATCAAATACTTCATAATTTGAGCAGATAAATAAATTCCTTTTATTTATCTACTTATCAAATATAGTATTTGATATTTATCGTACTACCAACAATAGTATGACACCAAGAGACATTTTCCTACTAGGAAAAAGATTTTGACTTTTAATTAAATAATTAAATAATTAATTTCCATTTAATTAAGTAATAAAATAAAAAACAATATATAAGACAAATAAATAGTCCCTTGCTGCCCAAGCCTATTTTTATGGCCCAAATATTTTTTTCCCTATTTTATTAAATCCGTTGGACTTAAATAAAAAGACCACATGAGAACTATACTCATTCTTACTAAAAGAAACAAGTCCACATGCCTTAATACAATTCTAGATGGACCCATAAATTGGTCCGGTAAAATATATCAAGTAATACATGCAAGTTCGTGTGGATTGGGGATCTTAGCGGACTACAGGTGTCCAAGGCAAGGATCCTCACTCAAAAAAGATTTACTTGGTGGGCAATAATCCTCTCACTAAGAGGATTTACTGGGTGGCCAAGAATCCTCGCTCAAAGAAGATTTCTTTTCCATACCAAGACTCCTAATCCAACTCAATAATATATTTATTCAATAACACAAATCAGATCGATGATCACATGGAGTGTGATGTGAGGAGGACCATTGATATAAAATGGTGGGGCATATTAATCAAGTTTTATCTCCAATCTAAACCGATCTCAATTCGTATTCATATGTGAACATAGCATGTTATATTATCTAATTCTATTGAATATTAGCTAAGATGATGTGCATGCATCTCGCTTTCCTTTCGTATTAGTAACGGAGGTTCAAGTCTTTTATATATATTTTATAAATATGTATAGATAGTTTTTTTAAATTGTGACTATATCAAAACTTCCTAATTTGACCAATTGTCAATTAGAGTCTTGAACCGTTTTCAAATACTTCATAATTTGACTAGATAAATATATTCCTTCTATTTATCTACTTATCACATATAGTATTTGATATTTTACATACTACCAACAAAAGTATGACACTAGGAGACCTTCTCCTATTAGGAAAAAGATTTTGACATTTAATTAAATAATTAAATAATTAATTTCCTTTTAATTAAGTAATAAAATAAAAACCAATATATAAGTCTAATAAATAGTCCATTGCCGCCCAAGCCTATATATGGGCCAAATATTGTTTTTTCTATTTTATTAAATCAATTGGACTAAAATAAAAAGTCCACATATGAACTATACCCATTCTTACTAAAGGAAACAAGTCCACATACCTTAATACAATTCTAGGTGGACCCATAAATTGGTCCAATATAATATATCAAGTGATCCATACAGGTTCGTGTGGATTGGGGATCTTGGCGGATTATCTAAATTTAAGCTCCAATGGACATAACCTGATCACAATCAACAAATGATTCACTTAGGTCCGATTTATTAATTTTAGTTCATTCCACTAAAGAACTAAAATTGAACTCTTAAATAAAGATAAAATGAGTTAATATTGCTCATTCATACCCTAAACAATCTTAATGGAGAAACTGTATCCTCGTGAAGAATACCAGTAATCGCCAAGAGCTCATCGATCGCCTATAGCTCTCAAAGTTACCATATTTACTCATATGACCCTATTTTGAACTTGGATATTTTGACTTGTCTAGAAGCCATATTTCAATAGACACTATTGAAAACTTAACGTTAAGATTTAATATCCAATACCTCAAAACATCCATATGATGATATTCTACTCTCATTTAATAAATGGAGCCACGATTGTTAGGATTATGCTCGATAGCAAGAGTATAATAATGTATTTGACAATCTTTTCATATTAATAAAGTGATTTCTATTTAACAAATCTTAAAGCAGTTATAGTTTAATTATTATAATTGTCAAAAGTAAATAATCATAAGGTCAAAAGACTATGAGAAAAGAAGAATTGTTCATACATCTAGATATGTATGAGGTAGACACAATTCTTTAGTTAGTCTTGATTAGTATTCACAACTTAAGATAAAAGGTTGGGCGCCTTTATCTTGTCAAAGTTGTAGATTCTTTTGCTATCATTTGATTGAGATCAAATGTGTTTTGATAAGTCTAAAATCATCAAAGTGTGGTGTCTTTGGGCAAAAGAATGTAGTGCATTAGGTGCATTGAATATGATCACAATGAAATACTTTATATAGAACCGTCAATAGATAAAAGTTTTTACTTGAAGACAATTGGAGAGTTTATCTCAATCCTGAGATAAATGATGGACTTATGGTTTTAAGTGTTATCATTTGATAGCTATATATGTTATTGCTTGAATGTTTTAAGTTATATTTGGAAGTAAATTTTTATGGATATATAGACACTTATAACAGTGACATTTTGATTATTTATATCTCTTGTTCGTTATAACCATACCAAACGTATAACAATACTATTTATGGCTCGGGTTGACCTCAACCCAACATGATCCGAATAGTATTAACCTTAACCCGACACGACCCGTTTAATTAAATGGGTTAACCTTTTGAAACCTGACATGACCCGTTTTACTAAACGGGTTGACCCGTAACACGTTTAATAATCTGATCGGGTCATGATGGGTCGGGTTTGACCCGTGTGAATCGTTTAACCCGTTTAACCCGTTTAATCCGAACCCGTTTGCCTAACATTTTTTAGAAAAATCCTATTAAATTTGTAATTTTCCAATCTGCCACAAATACATCCAACATAATAGATTAATAGTTTTTAATAATCCAATCTAATCCAATCTAATACCATCAAATAATGTAACAAATATATAATTAAATACAACCATCTATAGTCCAAACATAATTAGTGATTGCTGCTGAAATAGTGAAACCTAAAGAATAGTTACCGAAAGAATAGTTACCGAAAGATCGGTTATATATATGTAAAAATTCATTTGTAACCCTTGTAATAATGATAATTATAAATATATCTATATGGCTAAACGGGTTAAACGGATCACCCGTGAACCCGTTTAATCAGATCCGGCACAACCCTTATAATAATTGGGTTACATAGATCGATTTGATTATAATCCGAATCTGTTAAGAAACCAATCCAACGTTTATTGACCCCGGATTGGTATCGAGTTGATGGGTCGCGGATCAATTTTACCCGCTCTAAACAGTACAATTATTAGATCCGTCCCGATCCGCTTCGTACTGTCCCGTTCCATCCTCGCAGCACAAGCACCCTAAGGTTTTTGCGTGACCATTTGACACTTCTGCAATTCTGTATTCCGTACACAGTACACGTCAAAGAAGGTGAACAGTCTGCAAACAAAGACTTTCATTTTTCTACTCCTCTCTGCAATTTTCTGAACTCTTCTTCTTCTTCTTCTTTTTTTTTTGTTGGTTTGAAGTCCAAATGGCGACGATCGGACACAACAATCTCAACGCGAAGCTGGTGAGTGCTCATTGAATATAATCATTTAATGATGACCCTGAAAAACCCCATCTCAAATGCTTCGCTTTGAAACTAATAATCATACATTTCTCTTCTCTCAGGTTCTTCTCGGCGACATGGGCGCGGGAAAATCTAGTCTCCTCCTGCGGTTCGTCAAGGGTCAATTCCTCGAATTCCAGGTTTGTTATTGAATTTGTTTGTATTTAGCTATTTGGGGGTTCAAATTCAAGAGGGTTTTTTTTTTTTTGTAGGAATCGACGATAGGGGCAGCTTTCTTTTCGCAGACGCTGGCTGTGAACGATGCCACTGTGAAGTTTGAGATATGGGACACTGCTGGGCAAGAACGATACCATAGCTTGGCTCCAATGTACTACAGAGGAGCTGCCGCGGCTGTAATAGTTTATGATATAACTAGCATTGTGAGTTTGATTGTGATTTTTCAGTGAATTTACAATGATTATCCGTGTTTGAGCTCTTGTTCATTTTTGGTGGGTTTAAATTGGATTTTCGATTATAGGATTCGTTTGCTCGAGCTAAGAAGTGGGTGCTGGAACTCCAAAAACAAGGTTTTTTAAGCTTTGGCTGCCTCTGCCTTTTTCGGTTTTAATGTCTTTGTGGATGTATGCATTTAAAGTCATGTCTTTGTTTTGAAAATTTCACAGGAAATCCTAACATGGTTATGGCCCTTGCTGGGAATAAAGCTGATTTGGAAGACAAAAAGAAAGTAACAGTTGAAGTAAGTGCCAATCGTTTATGTTTTTCACTGTTTTTGTTGCTGCTAATGGGATTCATTGTATCATATTCTTAGTTGTATCTTCTTGTTCAATATTTGTGTGTCAGGATTGGAATGTAAACCTTAAATTATTATCTAGTTTTAGGTGCGCAATCGTTCAGTGAATTTGATGGCTTTTCTTTAAGGCTATGATTTTTTTTTTTTTAGACGGTGTTTCCCTTCTTCACCATTTGTTTTTTTTTTTTTTTTTTTTTTACATACTTCCTCTCTCTCAATTGTCGTTTGGTTCCACATCAGGAGGTAGCAGAGCCATTTATTAGTTCATTGCTATTAATCAAACTAACTACCATATGCACCACAGTCATTGGCAATATGACATTCTACATTCTACTACTGTTGGAGAAAACTTGCAATCCCTTTTGTAGAGTGCTATTATTTACCGCTCTTCGATTCATAGTCGCAAATTGCAATTGTCTCAATCATTTTCGCTTGTGTTAAAATCACAAGAAGTCAGCATCATATTCTCCACCTTAAGCTTTTAAATTTATTGGTCTGCAGCGACAATCATCATATCACTGGTCTTTTCCACTGGGAGCCACTGCTCCCCAACTGTCCATGTTAGAACCATTGTGCTCCTTGCTAGTCAATTTGTCAGACCCCTATATTATCCACCAACACCATTTCCTACATCCATTTCATGGGCAGATAGCCATGTTGGACTTGCATATGACCGGTCTAGGATTGATATACTTTCTATTGGCTGGTTTGCTTTGAGGTTTGGTTCAAATTGCCTTCTCATTGATGTTATAGAATTAATTTAATTTAATTTTCTTTTAAGAAACATAATATTTATTGCCAAAAAATAAATAGATACAATTTGAACTAAGAGTCCACAAAAACATGAAAAGGTACTGCACAGATGAATCTCTATTTTTTTAGTGAAACGCATTTGTCGTATAAGAAATATCAAAACAAAGTTTATAAAAACAGCAACTATGGTCTCAAAATATATAAAACGAGTTCTGTGGCAAGTTAGGGTGTCATCCACAGAGATTGAACTATTAACAATGATCAAATTGTACTCTAGCTCTACAAAGCAATAAAAGTAAATTAAAATGAGATTTGATAAGCAAAATTGAAATTGAAAATGCAACTACTATGAAACTTAAAGAAATTAAACAAGACTAAAGATAATGAAAATGTGTGTGAAAGAGTATGATGAGGAATTTGGGAGTCGATGCAATCATATGAACAAACAGTGGGAATTCTGTCTCTTAAGACCGTTTCGATTTCTCTATAAGGCTAATCCTCCTAGCTTGAGTTTCTTGAATGGCTTGGATTGGAGTGCTCACAATCCACCCCTTTCACTCTAGGTTTAGATGGATGTAAGGTAGCCGGAATGGTTTGGATTGAAGTGCTCACAATCCACCTCTTTACCTAGTCGGAATATGTTGGATTGGAGTGGTCACAACATACCCCTTCCAATTCAATTGAGCTTGGTTAAACACCTTAGGTGTAGATGGTTAAAAAACATAAATTGATAACTAATGCAAACCAAGAGTTGGAGTGCCTACTTGGCTTAGAAAGAAACCACAATTCAACCTCTACAATGAAATGGGAGTTGGAGTGCTTACCTAACCCAAGGTGAGTATTAAATGCATTAAAGATAAAATCCAACCACTAAGTGAGGTGGGAATTGGAGTGCCTACCCACTTTATAAAGATTTGAATTAAAGTTTGGTTACTCAAATAAGTTCAGTCAATCAACAAGAATCAAGAGTTGGAGTGCCTACTTAATTCAAGAGATAATTAAACAGATTTAAGAACAATGAATGGAACTATATTAATCAAACCAAAGTATGGTGGAAATCCCATAATCTATGAATTAATTACGTCAACTCCTAATTTTTGTTTAGCTACTCATGACAAATACATGAAAATAATGAGAGAGATAGAGAAGACCTATATAGAGACCTCCTTTTTTCAAGCTTGAATACAATCTCCAAATGTCCTTTGTTGAGTAGAAATCCAAGAAAAGAGTATGGGTTTTTTGATGTTTTGGGAGAATATGATTCCTAGATCTAGAGAGAATGTGATGTAAGATGGTGTGTGGTCGTGTGGAAATAATCAGAATCGAATCTATTTATATGTGTTCCGAAATAGGTCTGAAAATGCTGATGTGGCTGCACCTGACGCATGTAGTGCACGGGTAAGGGACCTGTGCGGTCTTTTCTTGCTTTTTGGTCTAGGCATGAGCACGGGTAGGTGCCCGTGCAGTACCCGTGTACTGAGTTCTTCCTGATTGATCTGCTCCCTGGTTGGGCATCTGCTCGGGTTTTGAATGGGTCAAAACCCGTGCATTGAGGTTTCTTCAGAATTCCATCTTCGGTGTACGGGTTGTGTACGGGTAGTGCACCGGTAAGGTACCCGTGCACTAGGGTCTTCAATTCTTCCTTTTTCTACACCAATTGATCCTTTTTTGATTCCATGCCCTGATATTCACCTAATGCCTGGAATTGCAATGAAAAAGCCATAAGACACGCAAAAACACCTAAGAACGAAACAAAGGATAAGGATATGAAGGCCAAAATATATAACAATTTTGGCGCGATCTAATACCCTAAAACCAAACCTTTGCTCGTCCTCGAGCAAACCTTATATCAAAAAAAAAAAAAAAAAAAAACGGCTGCCAAAACAAATGACTCAATCTAAAAATCCTTAGACTCAAAGCAAATAATTCATCAAGCCGCATGCCCAACCGGTGATGAGATGCGGGGATGTGTGATAGAGAGAAGTAGACTAAAACAACTCGAAGGCACTAGAGGGAAGCTCGCACTATCACGAATCCTACATCTAAGAGTGCTCGCCTATCGGGAGCTACTAACTCTCATACCTTGAGCATAATTTGCTTCAACTCTAATCCTCACCCAGCTTTACTCTCTTTTTTCTGCTCAGAGCTCTAAGTTCACACTCATGCGAGGTATGCAAAGATGAAATTAATGCATAGAATTCTAAATGCATTACATACAATGTATATTTGTAAAATCGATAATGTCTGTGAATTAGCCTAAGAAGGATTCACTATGCCATGAACGTGGAAGATCAAAATATCAATAAACATTCCCATTCAAGACTTTATCATGGATCAAATAGGTCTTTCCCTTTGGTTGTAACGGGATCATGGGTTAAATGATGTGACAAGAAAAATTGGAAGAATTTGGAGTTCAAAGTTCACCAATCATGCAATAACTCACACATATTCACACCTCTTATTTTAAGCTCTATTGTACAAACAACTTGACAATAGCGTTTAGGCATCACTTTCAAGCCTTTGTGCTACACATTTGTACTCTACATTGTGAATACTTACAATTACTTTCAAGGTACTTTTCTTTTCTTTTCCTTTTTTTTATTCCTTTTTTTTTGCCTTAATTTTTCTTTTCTTTTGCATTTTTCTCTTTTTGCACACTGCCACACTTATATATGACAACTTGACAATTTGGCTCGAAGTGCAAATTTTTGGCACTTTAACATGTTCAGCCTATGCTTGCACACTTTGCAAAAAATTGCCTAAATACACACTATTTTAACATTAGAGCTTTACACCTTTCAACTACTATACACACACCCTACATGATTAGCAATTAAAGGGTTGGTTCGTGTTTGTCTTATGGCTATATGGTCTTATATAGTTCCAAATGAAAAGGGTATGTGTTTAGCCTCAAATTTGGTTTTGGTGCACACAACTAGGGATTAAGAATGTGCTTAGGCTTTTGATGTAGTTAATGAACACACATTGCCTAAAAGGCTAAAATCATTTCCACAATTAGTCTATTAAGGGAATGAATGCTCCATCAGGCAATCCACTATATATATATAGGAAATGTATGTCCTATGGCATGTGACACGTATTACGAGAAGAGTGTATAGGAATAGAAAAATTAAACACTCAAATGAGCTTTTTATAGGCTGTGTTTGTGAACTCATTAGTCATTAGTGGTCTCCACAATTAGATTAAGGTGCAAGAGCATCGAGTCCCCTCAAATTAAACAAACAAAGGATGGGACTAGCCTATGGTATGCAAGTAGGACCTAAAAGTGACAACGATTTGCTACACAAGCTCAAAGTGCATTCATACACTCGCCAAAAGCACACGCTCAAAGCATCACATCCAAGCTAGTTAAAACTCACAAAATTTGGCCAATACGACAAATTGAAAAATTTGGACCAAAACAACTAAAATTGACTCAAAACATATAATGTCTACACCCCTAAACCAAAACCCAACATTGTCCTTAATATTGAAAACAAGAGAGTCCGGCACCTAACTTAACTCAAAACAACCTAGGCACTAATCATGCACAATCAATGTCCAATAGGATAAAAGACTCAAAAATAGGCTCACAATAAAATAAGGCATTTTATGCGAATATGGCAATTAAGTTCAAACTCCTAACCATCATCAAGCATTCAATCACAAAATAGTTGGAATGGGGACATAACGACCCCCAAACCGATTTTCACAATAAGCTTAAAATCTTGTACAAGATATTTGCATAAATTCAAAACCCCCAAACCGAGTTGGGCTATAGGGAACTAAAACATGTAAATCCATATGCTTTATCTATAGACAAGATATATGCATGAATTCAAAACCCCCAAACCGGGTGCTCACAATCCACCCTTTTTACCTTGTCGGAATATGTTGGATTGGAGTGCTCACAACATACCCCTTCCAAATTAATTGAGCTTGGTTAAACACCTTAGGTGTAGATGGTTAAATAACATAAATTGATAACTAATGCAAACCAAGAGTTGGAGTGCCTACTGGGCTTAAAAAGAAACTATAATTCAACCTCTACAATGAGTTGGGAGTTGGAGTGCCTGCCCAACTCAAGGTGAGTATTAAATGCATTAAAATTAAAATTCAACCACTAAGTGAGATGGGAGTTGGAGTGCTTACCCACTTCACAAAGATTTCAATTAAAGCTTTGTTACTCAAATAAGTTCAATCAATCAACAAGAATCAAGAGGTTGAGTGCCTACTTAATTCATGACGTAATTGAACACCATTAAGAACAATGAATGGAACTATATTAATCAAACCTAAGTATGGTTGAAATCCCACAATCCATGAATTAATTGCATCAACTCCCAATTTGGGTTTAGGTACTCATGAGAAATACAAGAAAATAATAAGGAAGAGAGAGATAGAGAAGACCCATGCAGAGACCTTCTTTCTTCAAGCTTGAATCCAACCTCCAAATGTCCTTTATTGAGTGGAAATCCAAGAAAAAGTGTATGAGTTTTTTAATGATTTGGGAGAATATGATTTCTAGATCTAGAGGGAGAAAATGTGATGTAAGATGGTGTGTGGTCGTATGAGAATAATAAGAATTGAATCTATTTATATGTGTGCTGAAATAGGTCAGAAAATGCTGATGTGGCTGCACCTGACGCACGTAGTGCACGGGTAAGGGACCCGTGCAGTCTCTTCTTGCACGGTAGGTAACCACGCGGTACCTGTGTACCGAGTTCTTCCCGATTGTACTGCTCCCTGGTTGGGCATCTGCACGGGTTGTGCTTGGGTTAGGTTTATTTAGTATTCCATCTTCGGTGTACGGGTTGTGTGCAGGTAGTGCATGGGTAAGATACCCATGCACTAGGGTCTTCAGTTCTTCCTCTTTCTACACCAATTGATCCTCTTTTGATTCCATTCCTTGATATTCACCTAATGCCTGAAATTGCAATAAAAGAGCCAAGACGCAAAAGCACCCGAGAACGAAACGAAGGATAAGGATATGAAGGCTAAAATATATAACAATTTTGGTGCGATCATCTGCGTTTGGACAAAAGATATAAGAAAACTGTATCCACCCCTGTATAAAAGAAATAAAACCTTCACATTTACATCACATCGCATCCCAATTGATAAAAATAAGAAAGAGGAACTTACTATTGAGCACCACTACGGCACTACCCATAACCATAATAATTACCTTAATGGTACTTGGTCTGCATTTTTGCTTTTGATCTACTGTTATAGCCTTCTGAGGCTATTGTTTTATTATGCTGCTTACACTACTGTGCAAACTATTAGTTATTTGGTTGGGCTATCTCAAACTGTTTCAAAATTTATTTTAGCCTACCCATTTGCTCTCCTTGTCTTTTGGTGTGGAGTAAGTACCTCAAAATGAGAGGTCATTTACTCTGAAGGATGACGTCAACAACTGTGAAATGGCTTGCAAATCTTATACATCTTCTTAGACCATTGAGATAGCTAAATTGAAAGCTTGAATATCAAATTTTGACATCAAATTGATTGATTCTTTCTTTGAACATATTCTTAAAACTTTAGATAAGCCACCCGTGACATTCTTTTTGACGAGTCCGCAATTGGCTGAACTTTTGGTCTTTTTCTATCTAATAGTCAATACACATTTTCTAGAATCTCTTGAGTTGTATCATCAATCAATGAACTACCTACCTCAGGTTGAGGGTCTCGATTCCCTCACCTCCTCCTAGGTTGTAGATTTGTCTTGTACACAAGACCTTAGTAGACCCAATTGTGGAGGATAAGGCATTGATAGCCAACTAAATTGCGTTACAATCTCACTGAAACTTTCTTCTTAATTTTTTATCAATAAATGGTATCCCACAAGTTTCATTAGCCAGTTTATGACTTATATATCTTATGGTTAGATCCAGTCTCCTAGTTCTGCATTTCTTTGGAGTTACATCTTTATTGTGGTTCAACCAATTGACTTTTCAGGAGGCATCTGCTTATGCTGAGGAAAATGGCCTGTTCTTTATGGAGACATCTGCCAAGACTGCCATCAATGTGAATGACTTATTCTATGAGATAGGTATGACTTTAATATCTCCTTGCTGCTGGATGTGGATACACTGTATTGTGATAGATTTTTTCTAGGAGATTTATGATTTTATATTTTCTTTGTCATCGCCAATAATTCATTCACTGTTTCTCCCCAACTCTTAAATTAAGGTTAACGTTAAAGGATACTGAAGCTGCAATACGATTGTTGTGGGAAATTTTGCTGGTTATTGAATTTATTTAATTTTATTAATCATGATTCTGATTGATTAGGGATTCTTCTGAATACAAATATTCATGTCTTCTTGAGTCGAGCCATTTCTGGATAAATTGAATAAATAAGATTTTTGTAAAATTTTTAAAAAATTTCATTCGAGTGTTGTAGCACTCATCTTATTTATACAATGAGAACGTACCGGCTGGTCTCTTTTTTGGTAATTATTTGATAAAAATCAGCTGTTGAGTTATATATAGTTGGATGAGGATAAGAGTCATGTTTATAATTTTTTGTTGTTTTATTAAATCGGATACAGAAATTTTATTGAACAAGAAAGAATATACAAGGAAAAACAAAGCCTAACATCTAGCCCTGTTTGCAATTTTTTCTAGATTGTGATGATTTTGCTTTCGTGGTACCTAGACTTTGATGTTTGAATGCATCTGTATCAATGCTAATTCTCTTATTGTTCAGTGTTTTCATCTGATACGGAAGGAAAAAAAGTCACGAGTTTAAAAGTTGTAGGCGTTTTGTTCTTTCTTGCACTAATTTTTCATTACATTATGTGGTTTTGTGCTTTCATCAATATCCTTCTTGTAGAACGATTGGAGACGAACACTTTCTCCAATATCCTTTTTTTACCCAAGCAGCCAATCTTTATAATTTTAGATCTCTACGCTTATCTTCCCTTCCTATCTTGCTACATCCTAGACTTATTAGGTAAGAGACTCCCTAGACCTGAGGGGTGGACCTAAACTTTATCAATCCGGGAGATAGTTCAAGTGGGTGGACCTGCATTCCACCAAGAGATTACAAATAAGTGGAAACAATCCACAAAACTCTAAATAAATACAAAACTATAAAACAACAGCCTTTAAATTATGCTAGATAATGAAAAGTAGAATATCTTGAAATCCGTTAGAAACTAAATCCCGTAAAAATGCTACAAACTAAATACCTTTTCATAAAGACAACCACTGTTTTTCATCTTGGCTTCTTGTAGAATTGCCTTTCCATCCAAATCACTCGGTCCCAATGCAATGATTCCTTAGAATCACCTTTTATATATATATATATATATATATATATATATATTATTAAGTAAATAAATAAGTGAACAATTAAAAAATAAAGGCATTTCCAGTTTTTTATATGTTGAAGGTTGAATGAGTAATTTTACAAATATATAAATAGAGAGAATCACCGTTATCAAAACCCCAAAATAGTATAAATTGCATTCTTCCCTAGATAATATCATTTCAATTTAATTCAACATGCAGAATTTTTAGAAATTTACATCAAGCTCTCATGATGTTAAGTAAAGAACAACTATAATATAACATTTTAATTTTTTTCCTTACACTTACTCATTTAAGTTTTATGTCATAAAACAGAAAAAATCTAAAGGAAATACAGTGTCGTCTCCTTTTTATGTTGTTAAAATGTATATTTATTGACTTCTAATTTTTTTGTAAGAGTGGCCTATCAGGATGATAGAAACCAAGTCTATCCCTTAATATAATTCTTTTTTTCTTCACTTAAAAGAGAAAAAAAAATTTACTTCTATTCGACTAAATTGACAAGTTGAACAAAAATGAGTAGTTAACAAGTTGTTAAAAGGAAAATAATAATCCATAAATATCATATAGATGGTGTCACATCTTATATTTGCAGAAAAATAATATTACATGCTTTTATCACATCATGGTTTACTGTCATATAATTGTCCTTGATTACATAGCAGCATTTTTTAGATCTTCACATCTCCCTCTTCCGAATAATTCCTTGTACACATTCTTAATTATTAATTTCTTATTAGTGTCAATAGTAGATAGTCATTCATGCTATCAGAATTTTCTTTTTCTTTCTTGAGGTAATTTGGTAATTTCTGTTTATTTTGTAGTTTTTTTTTATTGTTCCTGGTATTTACTTTTTCTAGGCTTTTCTTACGTTTTATATGTGAAATATTTGTTTTGGTTTGAAACAGCTAAGAGGTTGCCCAGAGCACAGCCCGCCCAGAACCCCCTAGGGATGGTTCTAGCGGACAGACCAGCTGAAGGAGCCAGAGCTGCATCATGCTGTTCATTATCTTCTTAAATATTCGTTAGTGTTTCTTAATGTTTTTTTTTCCTTTCGTTTTTTTCCCTTATTTTTCTTGTCGAAAGTTCTGCTTGACTAGGGTTCTAGAGATTGGAGTTGATTTCTGGTACAAGTAATTTTACGAATAGCCGGTAAAGTAAATGTATGGAAAAAAACACTTGTTAAGTAATTACCAGTCAAATATCACGTAACATTGATGTCATTTCATCTAAATATCAAGATAATATATGCTTATTCAAGAAGAGATGAAAGGTGCAGAATTCTTATTTTGTTTTATGTTATTGGACTCGTTTTGTATTTGTTCTCACAATGATTTTGAAATGGTTTGAATGGCACTCATTTTGTACAAGATTTCTTAAATTTGTTTGGTTTTAATGTCGTTCCTTTAATACTATATATAAGACAATTCTCTTTTTTCATATTTTCGAAGGAGTCGTCATTTTTCATTTTTAAATCGTGCTTTTACTATCAAATTCCAATACCAATTTAAATAATAACTACATAAATCTGGCGATTGAAAGTTATTTATGAGAGCTATATATATATATATATATATTACTTAAAAAAAAAAAGCGGATTAAAGCTTGTATGAGTAGAAAATTCTTGTTCGAGTAATTCTGCTTTTTTCCAAATTTTTTTCCAAGATCTTTAACTCGATAGTAATGTACTGACGAATTAGATATTTGTTATGGAATGCTAGTTTGGATGAAAATTTGGAAATTGAGAACTCTGGTCATCCTTATCCTTATGAATACTACTAAATTTTATACCTAATAAATTTATGTAAAGCTAATTTTACAACTTGTTTTTTGTTTTGTTTTTTTTTTTTTTTTTTACTAAAATGTCTCTTTCACGGATCATATCTCATGACATATTACTTTTAATTTTAGAGTAATGTTAGACGATTCACATCATATCCTAATTTATAAGGTGTCAATTGGTGATTGAATGTATGTACATTTATCTATTTAATATTTTAAAAGTTTTTGGTACACAACATCACATGTAGAGGTGGGTAAAGTACGATTCGGTTTAGGTAAAACCAATCTGAATATAAAATATTTTGGTTTTTAAAATCGAAACCAATTCGGTGGAATCAATTCGATTGGATAGGAAGATTTTGCGGAATCAATTCGGCGTTAGTTCAATCGTCACGAGAAAAAAGTTACTACATTTTTTATATACATCAATTAATCTAGGGTTAAGGTTCTTATTATTATAAAAGGGAAATTTTTTATTTATATCGAAACCTTAATTTTCTAATTTTTTCACACTTCCGTTGCGCGTTTTTCTCTACAATTGGTATCAGAGCCTGGTTGTACCATTGATTAATTGATGTATGTGTACGTGAAACTTTTTCTTTTTATTGTGCATATGCATGTTTTAGAAAGAGATGACACTCTAGGTATTCGTATATATATTTACATTGGAATGTATGGATATATATATATATATATATATATATATATATATATATATATATATATATATGTTTTATATGTGGATTGTTATTGCTCAATTTTGCTCATAGAATTTCAATGTATTTTTGTTTTGGGATTGTAACAAGAAGGGTGGTCTATCATCGCCATAATTTCCTTCTTGGTAGTTGCTAAGTTTTTTTATTTATTTTGTTGTTGTAATAAAAAAAAGTTGCACTATATTGTATTAAAAAAAACTGTAAAAAAAACTGTAAAAGAAACTTCAGTAAGACTCGAAGGTTTGAAGAATTGAAAGTAACCGGAACAAGTTTGGGACCGTGAGAGCCATATTAACAAACGTGTGTGCAAAGAGCATGCGACTACGATTGTTGTGGCATGGGCTGTGCATGACAGCCCTAATAAAGCCATGGGCTGCGCATGGCAGCCCCTTATGGGGTTGTGGGCTGCGCACGCCCATGGGAAGAGGCCAAGGGTGCGCACGCCCATGGAAGGCAGCCGAGGGAGTCTGGACGATAAAGGTCGCGTGAAGACTTGTTCGCCAAGAAAGGAGTTTTTGTATTCCAAGAAATGAGTTTTTGTATTCCAAGAAATATATAATTTACTTGATTTTATAGGATGGACAAAAATTGTAGCTATTTAGATTTTTGTAAATATGGCAAGGTTTGTCATTGTTTGATAACATGTCGTATAGAATAGGAGTGCCACTCATATATCTATTTTGGTATGAACTTGCATTGAATGATTTATGTATCTAATTGACATCTAGATAACTTGGTAAATCATTCTATGGAATTCGATCACATGCCTTAAACAATTGAGTGTGAGAAGGTGTTTTGAAACACCTACGGCTTCCAAGTTTAGTTGACTTTTATGTTTCGTGTAATAACTTCCCAAGAGGTATTCATGAATGGAATTTAGTAAGATACTTCCTTACAAGGATAGACTAGACAAATAGCCCAAACGATATCTACTTCCAAATGAGGGATATTAGTGAGGGATTATATTGAAGTTCAATAACTTGGTAACACACTCAATGTAATTTTATTAATGTCCTCCCAAGAGTTCTTGTTTATAAAATTGCAAGGCTAAAATTGAAAATGTTGGTTGTTATGTTAACAATTAGGTGAGACCTAGTCAAACTAGTAAATGGTGCGAACTCCTAAAGGAGGCGTGCCATTTATGGGTGTTGGATCACCGTTGAATTTTACAATTGAATTAATTTATTTAATTCAAGTTAAATATTCAAAAGTGCTATATCATGATTATTTACTTATAAAATTTTTGTTATAAAAAAGAAATCATGACCCCATCCCTAATCAACATCCTAAAAGATAATATTTTAACTGATGATAATTATGTCACACGGAAAAGGAATATTGGGTTGTTGTTGCAAGCTGAAAAGCATAAGTTCATTCTGTATACTCCTAAACCACCTACTCCTACTAATGAATTTACTCAGGAGCAAAGAGATGAGTATTAGCAGTGGGAGTCTTCAGATGAGATGGCTAAATGTACGTAAAATTATGTCCACCATCTCCGCCGTGTTGCAACAACAACTTGAAGGAATGATGACTACTACTGATATAATGATGTCTCTAGAGAAGATGTTTGCTACGAGGTCTAGGACGACTAAAAGAGAGACAGTGACTGCTTTCATGAATCTTAGGATAAAACCTAGACATGCTGTGAAAAATCACATGATGAAAGTCATAGAACATCTCAACATTGTTGAACTGAATGGTGTTGAGATAGATGATGAGACCAAAATTGACATGATTGTCAACTCACTATCAGATTTCTTTGATCAATTCAAGTTGGACTACATCTTGAATAATAAGGAATTCATCTTGCAAGGCCTGATGCAAGATGTTCAAAGCCCCGATAAAATCCTTATGAATGGCAAGGGTCAAGAGATTCGTACCGTAGGTAAAGTTGCTACTGTTAAGACCCGTAAGAAGGTCAAGAGACAACAGAAGAAAAAGCAACTTGGGCCTTCTTAGAAGGTGACCAAGAAAGTAACCAAGATCAAAGGAAAATGTTTCTTTTATGGTGAAAAGGATCAAAGGAATAGACTGAATAAGAATTAGTTTAGATTCTTATAGGCATTTAGATTTAATAGACGTTTATCATGTACCTCAATTGAAGAGGAATTTAATTTCTGTTTCTTGTTTAAATAAATTTGGTTATTATGTTACTTTTAATAAAGCTTTTATTATTAGTAAGAATGAAAAAATTATTTTCAAAGGTACATTGGAAACCGGTTTATTCTATTTTCATAGAAATATCTTTCACTTGTTAGACACAGAATCAACGGAACCTAATCATAAATGAGTAAGATTATCAAAAGATGAAACCTACCTACAGCATTTGCGCTTAGGTCGTATTAACCTTAATAGAATTAAAAGATTGGTAAGTGATGGACCTCTAAGAGACTTAAAGGTTGATGATCTACCAACTTGTGAATCTTGTTTGGAAGGTAAAATGACCAAAAGATCGTTTACGACCAAAGGCACGAGAGTCATTGAATGTTTAGGATTGATACACACTGATGTGTGTAGACCTATGAGCATTCCAGCTAGAGGTGGATATGAGTAATTCATTACTTTCACGGATGATCACTCAAGATTTGGCTATGTGTATCTCATGAGACATAAGTCGGATGCTTTTGACATGTTCAAAACATTTAAAGCTGAAGTAGAAAATCAACTTGAGAAACGCATAAAAATCTCGAGGTCTAATCGTGGTGGAGAATATCTATCTGGTGAGTTTCAGCAATATCTTATTGATAATGGGATAATTTCTCAGTTTTCTACACCAGGTACACCTCAACAAAATGGGTGGCAGAAAGGAGAAATAGAAATCTTTTGGATATGGTTAGGTCTATGTTGAGTTATTCAACGCTTCCTAATTCTTTTTGGGGATATGCTTTACAAACTGCATTGTACATTCTAAACGATGTACCATCTAAGTTGATTCCTAAAACACCGCATGAGTTATGGACCAGGTGAAAGCCTAGTTTACAACACTTAAGGATATTTGGATATCTTGCGCACATGTTAAAAGGAAAGACAAAAAAGATGGAGTCCCGTTCAGAAACATACATATTTGTATGGTATCCAAAAGGAACAAAAGGATATTATTTTTATAGTCCTTCAGATATTAAAGTATTTGTTTCGACAAATGCTAATTTTTTGGAAAAAGACTATATGAATAATTTTGTGCCTAAAAGTAGAATTGTCCTGAATGAGCTTTTAGGAGACAATTCCACAAGAGGTTTCGCAACCTAGCCCAATTGTAAGTTCCGTACCAACACAAGATCAATAATCTACCATACCTCATCATAGTGGGATGGTTGTTAGACAACCTGAGAGATACATCGGTCTAGGAGAATCTTTCGGACTACGATGATCCCTATACGTACAAGGAAGCAATGGAAGATGATGATTGTCACCATTGGCAAAAGGAAATGCAATCCGAAATTGAATCTATGTTCAAAAACAAAGTCTGGTCTCTTGTAGACTTGCATAAAGGGATAAAACCCATCGGGTGCTAGTGGGTATACAAGAGAAAAAGAGAAATGGATGGAAAGGTGGAAACCTTTAAAGCTAGATTGGTAGCTAAAGGTTATACACAGAAAGAAGGTATCGATTATGAAGAAACCTTTTCTCCTGTGGCCATGCGTAAATCCATTAGGATACTCATATCCATTGCGGCATCTCTAGACTTAGAGATTTGGCAAATGGACGTCAAGACAACTTTCCTTAATGGAAGTCTTGACGAAAGCATCTATATGATGCAACCTGAAGGATTCATTGAAAAAGGCTAAGAGGAAAGGATATGCAAGTTGCAAAGATCCATATACGGATTAAAGCAAGCATCCAGATCCTAGAACATAAGGTTCGATCAAGCCTTGAAAAGTTTTGGATTTATTCAAAACCTTGATGAACCCTGTGTATACAAAAAGATTAAAGGCGACAAGTTGGTTTTCTTAGTTCTTTACGTTGATGATATACTACTCATCGGAAACGATGTTGGTGTACTGACATCAGTAAAAAAATGGTTAGCAAAATAATTTGATATGAAGGAATTAGGAGAAGCAAGTTATATTCTTGGTATCCAAGTCATAAGGGATAGAAAGAATAGAACGATTGCCTTATCCCAAGCTTCATATATAGATAAAATTTTATCTAGGTTTTCCATGCAAGATTTCAAGAAAGGTATGTTACCTTTCGGACATGGAATCAAACTTTCTAAGGAACAAGTTCCTAAGAATTATCATGAAGAGCAATTCATGAGTAGGGTTCCATACGCCGTTCCATACGCATCGGCAATTGGAAGTCTCATGTATGCAATGCTCTATACTAGACCATATATTTGTTTTGATGTGGGCATAATTAACAGGTTTCAATTGAAACCTGGTCCTGATCATTGGGCGGCATTCAAGCATATTTTCAAGTATCTCAGAAGAACGAGAGATTATATGCTTGTATACTCTGGAAGAGATTTACTTACCATTGAGTATATAGATTTCGATTTCTGATCGGATTCTGACTCCAGAAGATCAACATCAGGATCTGTGTTTACACTTGTAGGAGGGGCAGTCATATGGAGGAGTGTCAAGCAATCTTGTAATGCTGATTCCACCATGGAAATTAAGTATGTTGCCGCATGCAAACCTACTAAAGAGGTTGTCTGGCTCCGTCGATTCCTGGTTGACTTGGAAGTGGTTCCTGATGTGAATATACAGATCATAATAAATTGTGACAATAGTGGAGCAGTGACTAATTCGAGAGAACCAATAAGTCATAAGAGAGGGAAACACATTGAAAGAAAGTATCACCTTTTAAGGGAAATTGTGCGTAATAGAGATGTGACGATAACCAAGATCGCGTCAGCATAAAATCTAGTGGATCCCTTCACAAAGGCTCTTCGACAAAAGAGTTTTGATGGGCAACTATAGATTATGGCGATAAAAGATATGGCATATTTGCTCTAGAGCAAGTGGGATATTGTTGGGATTATGCTCGATAGCAAGAGTGTAATAAAGTATTTGATAATCTTTTCATATTAATAAAGTGATTTCTAGTTTAACAAATCTTATTGCATTTAAAGTTTAATTATTATAATTGTCAAAAGTAAATAATCATAAGGTCAAAAGACTATAAGAAAAGAAGAATTGTTCATACATCTATATATGTATAAGGTAGACAAAATTCTTTAGTTAGTCTTGAATAATATTCACAACTTAAGATAAAGGTTGACAAAATTCTTCGTATGTTGGGATTGTGGTTTGGCTTGTGGCTGGCAAGATTTGTACACAATAGTGGAATCCATTCCTTCTTGTGAGAAGTATATGGTAGTTCCCTTAAAGGTTGATTTGGGGCTTGGACAATTTGAGCGCTCTCCTAATTCCATAAGGAAAAAGGATTTATTGTCCATTAGATAATCAATGTTACTTAAAGGATATATATTATTAGAGGGGTATAACGGACATTATTGTTAGGATTATGATCGATAACAAGAGTATAATAATATATTTGACAATCTTTTCATATTAATAAAGTGATTTCTAGTTTAACAAATCTTATAACATTTATAGTTTAATTATTATAATTGTCAAAAGTAAATAATTATAAGGTCAAAAGACTATGAGAAAAGAAGAATTTTTCATACATCTAGATATGTATGAGGTAGACACAATTCTTTAGTTAGTCTTGAATAATATTCACAACTTAAGATAAAGGTTGGGTGCCTTTATCTTGTTAAAGTTGTAGATTCTTTTACTAGCATTTGAGTAGGATCAAATGTGTTATGAAGAGCCTAAAATCATCAAAGTGTGGTGTCTTTAGGCAAAAGAATCTAGTGCACTTGGTGTATTGAATTGGATCCCAATGAAATACTTTATCTAGAAGAATCTGTAGGGAATCTTTCGGACGACGATGATCCCTATACGTACAAGGAAGCAATGGAAGATGTTGATTGTCACCATTGGAAAAAGGCAATGCAATCCGAAATTGAATCTATGTTCAAAAACAAAGTCTAGTCTCTTGTAGACTTGCCTAAAGGGATTATGCTCATCAGATGCAAGTGGGTATACAAGAGGAAAAGAGGAATGGATGGAAAGATGGAAACCTTTAAAGCTAGATTGGTAGCTTAATGTTATACTCAGAAGGAAGGTATAAATTATGAAGAAACCTTCTCTCCTGTGGCCATACTTAAATCCATTAGGATACTCATATCCATTGCGGCATCTGTAGACCTAGAGATTTGGCAAATGGACGTCCAGACAACTTTCCTTAATGGAAGTCTTGACGAAAGGGTATGCAAGTTGCAAAGATCCATATATGGATTAAAGCAAGCATCCAGATCCTGAAACATAAGGTTCGATCAAGCTGTGAAAAGTTTTGGATTTATTCAAAACCTTGATGAACTCTGTGTATACAAAAGGATTAAAGGCGACAAGTTGGTTTTCTTAGTTCTTTACGTTTATGATATACTACTCATAGGAAACGATGTATGTGTGTTGACATCAATAAAAGAATGGTTAGCAAAACAATTTGATATGAAGGACTTAGGAGAAGCAAGTTATATTCTTGGTATCCAAGTCATCAAGGATAGAAAGAATAGAACGAATGCATTATCCCAAGCTTCATACATAGATAAAATCTTGTCTAGGTTTTCCATGCAAGATTCCTAGAAAGGTATGTTACCTTTCAGACATGAAATCAAACTTTCTAAGGAACAAGTTCCTAAGAATGAGCATGAAGAGCAATTCATGAGTAGGATTCCATATGCTTCGCCAGTAGGAAGTCTCATGTATGCAATGCTCTGTACTAGACAAGATATTTGTTTTGCTGTGGGCATAGTTAGCAAGTTTCAATCGAAACCTGGTCCTGATCACTGGACGACAGTCAAGCATATTTTTAAGTATCTTAAGAGAACGAGAGATTAAATGCTTGTATACTCTGTAGGGGATTTAATTCCCGTTGGGTATACAGATTCTGATTTTAAGTCAGATTCTGACTCCAGGAGATCAACATCAGGATCTGTGTTTACTATTGAGGTAGGGGCAGTCATATGAAGGAGTATCATTCAATCTTGTATTGCTGATTCCACTATGAAAGTCGAGTATGTTGCCACATGTGAGGCTGCTAAAGAGGCTGTCTGGCTCCGCCAATTCTTGATTGACTTGGAAGTGGTTCCTGATGCGAATAAGCAAATCAGTATCTACTGTGACAATAGTGGAGCAGTGGCTAATTCAAGAGAACAAAGAAGGCATAAGAGAGGGAAACACATTGAAAGAAAGTATCACCTTCTGAGGGAAATTATGCATAAGGGTGATGTGACGATTACCAAGATCGCGTCAACAGAAAATCTAGCGGATCCCTTTACAAAGGATCTTCCACAAAAGAGTTTTGATAGGCATCTAAAGAATATAGGGATGAGAGATATGACACATTTGCTATAGAGCAAGTGGGATATTGTTAGGATTATGCTCGATAGCAAGAGTATAATAATGCATTTGACAATCTTTTCATAATAATAAAGTGATTTCTAGTTTAACAAATCTTATAGCATTTATAGTTTAATTATTATAATTGTCAAAAGTAAATAATTATAAGGTCAAAAGACTATGAGAAAAGAAGATTTTTTCATACATCTAGATATGTATAAGGTAGACACAATTTTTTAGTTAGTCTTGAATAATATTCACAACTTAAGATAAAGGTTAGGCGCCTTTATCTTGTTAAAGTTGTATCCTTTGCATCAAAAGGGTTTTGTGTACAACATCGAATCAATGTTCACGCGAGTTTTAATCAAATTGATTGATAATTTACAAGTGACCGGACGTTCTTGGTTTTTTCTCTTGAAGGATTGTTGTGACTAACAAAGAAAAAGATTTTGTTTGTTTCCATCCTCAGTTATACAATTTAATGAAAGGGAGCTCACACTCCTAGGTGATTCACGTTCGTTATTGGATTGGAAGATCTTGCGGATTCAATTCGACGCTAGTTCAATCGTCACAAGAAAAAAAAAGGTACGATACTTTTTATATACATTAATTAATTTAGGGTTAAGGTTCTTGTTATTAAAAGGGAATTTTTTTTTATTTATACGCAAACCCTAATTTTCTTATTTCTCGCTTCCGCTGCACGGGGTTTTTTTTCCCTACAATTATGACCCAGCTCTAATTATGAACTACTGTGGAGGATCACACCATATGTAATAGCTATATCGATAGACACCGAGTTGTATCGGTCTGTGTAAAAGCGTCTGCAGTTGAGAGAGTGCAGTTTTGGATTTTTAGTTAAATAACACCTGAGTTAATAATCAATGATATTAATTAAAGAGTTTAATTAATGATTCTGTGGATTATTGGAGCTCAAAATACTGTGGGTCCATCAGGTCCCCTTACTAGCCCGATCGATTTAGGTAACAAGGGTCACGGTTAATAAATTGGATTGTCTAATTAATTGTGTTACGAAAGTAACACATATTTATTTAGGAATTAATTGAATAATGAGATTATTTAATTAATGAATAATAATGATTATGTTAATTAAATAATTACATTATTAGTTGTGTAAATAATCATTAGTCGGAGAGTGTTGATTGATATTTAATTTTTAAAGATAAGATAATTTAATTATTTTATTTTTATTTAATTAGATATTTAATTTTTTGAATTTAATGAGTTTGAATTCAAAATAAATTGATTAATATCTTTAGAGATATGTGATATCTTAAAAGATTTAAACTTATTAGTTTTATCAATATATATATATATATATATATATATATATATATATATATATATATTTAAAATGAAAAAGATAAAAACAATCTATTGATAAGAAACGCATATATATGTTTGTATAGGATGCAAATTGATCGGTGCATGAATCAGTAAGAAAGAGATACATAGAAACACATAAATACCTGATATCAACGATAACACAATATTAGAGGTGCAAGTGTTGCATGCTATTAAAAAAAAACCATCAATGTATATTAGATGTGTAGGTGTGTGTTTGTATAAAAAAGAGAGATTAAGTTTGTGTGTGCACGATTTTTTAATGGTCGTGCACTATTAACGTAAAATAGAAAATATATATTAACTTCTAGAACGATTATAGTAGGTTTTTCAAGAGGAAGAAATAGTTTCTTATTCACTTTCTCTATAACATCCATTCAAGTTCCTGAAACCGTGACGTGCCCACACGCAGTGACCAGTCTCAGGAGATAGCGAGGAAGATCAAGTGGTTCAGACAGAAGCACATCATAAAGTGAAGGAGCCTTCAAACGTTAGTAAGATTGGTTTAGACATGAGCATATCGTAAAGTGAAGGAGTCTCCAAACGTTGGTAAGATTTTATTCTTCTGATTATATTGGTTACAATTTCCTGTGTATACATATTATATGTATAAGTTTCAAAAATAATTACGATCTCAAGTTCACTGGTCCCAGATTGTTTACGATCTGTATAAAAATTTTAAAACCTTACTTCCGCTGCATGACCAGTGAACGGGGTTCCAACAATTGGTATCAGAGCCAAAAAAAAAATCGGAACAGGAAATTGTTTTCGATGCTCCTATATGTATGATTATGTTTGCTTGATTTAAATTGACTGCATGATATTTTTGTATGTATATTAAATTTTTAATTTACAAAAACATGATTGATCGTTAATTATATGGTACTGTGGATTTAAGGTTTATGGGTTATATAACTTTTTATTTTTTTTACTGTCATTGTATTGTAAATAAATATCATTGTAACCTGTAAACGAAGAACTATAAACACGCGCAACGAAGACACTGTTCACCGAACACTGTTCATCGGTATTGTTCACCGGCACTGTTCACAACACTGTTCATAATGTCTTGCATGGTTACGTTGGCAAGTGTTGCCTAGTGCGTTCCGTGTAGATTTCTCGTTTCGGATTCATGAGATGAATCAGAGTGATCTAAAGAGACTGGAAAATAACTGAAGTTACAAGAAGACCAAAGAATGCCTTAGCGGTGTTTTTGTGATTTTAGATTCCAATTTTTTTTTAGGTTAAATAATCCACAGTACTCGGTTAATTCATGTATGCTTTATATTATGTGATGATAAAAGCATTGTCATGCATACACATATCATTTAGATTTAATGTGCCTATACAAATATATTTGATATGTCATACATACATCATAGCCTGATAATTATTTTTTTTAATGTGATTAAAATGGACAATATACATAATTGGCTATGAAAATGAGATTAGTTTTTTAATGGTTAAAAAAATTGGTAATCCTCATTAATATTAATCTAGTTATTAAAGAGTTTAATAAGTTAGATTAATAGGGTCATTTATTATAATTAGGATTAATATGATTAATTACCTAATAATAAATGATTCGAATAAAGTGTTAGAGTTTTAATAGTTAAAACTTGATAAACACTAACATAATAATCTGATCTTAGCAAATAGTTTACAAAGACTTAGATTATTCACTAATATATTAGATTTTTAATTGTTAAAAATCATTAATAATTTATTAGTTAATTAGAATTTTCTACTAATGAATACGTTAATGCACTAGATAACTTGATTAAAGTTAGCCGTTTGATCCTGTAGAGTCTAGGTGCCTTAACGGATAATAGAAAACCCTATTTATAAAATAGTGAGTGGGAGAGGGATATATGACATATATATCTCGCAGTTTCTATCATTAGTTCAACACCGTGAGATTTGAGTGGGACCTAGTGACGGCTTTGCTTTCCTCCTCCTAAGGAGGGTTTCCACAAAGATCAATACCAAGGTTGACTTCCTAACGGATAGGATTTCTGAGTGTATTTTGGGATTGATCGACCCTAAGGCGATAATTCTCGAGTTAAGCTCGAGAGATCTGAAATGGTGGATTACACTCACGAAGATTTTGATTAAGTTTATTAATTAAAAATCTGACTGAATAAATGATGGTTGAATGATATGGAATAAGAGTTATTATAGAATATCATTTGATTGAGAATGTCTCGGTCCAACATGCAAAGACTTGACCGACCCTAATGCGGCACTTCTTTGTGGTATGTTGGATTGTCGTGGTATAGTAACTGGTTTTAGGGTATGTTATTGGAAAATCCTAGGTAACACGACACGTCAGCAAAAGACCAGGGTCAGGAATGCCACGGAACTAGAATCTGATAAAGTCAAGTCAACACAGGAAAGGCCAAGCGAACCCGACCAGATGACATAGATGATCAGGTAGAAACCCGACCGCGTTGATAAAAAGGTCTGGACCACGGTCAACTTGAGACTATGATTAGGGAAACAAGAGTAGTTGGAAAAATAGGTAATCGGACGCGTGACATATGGATGGCACCCACATTCAGTGGGATCGCTACTCAAATACGCTATAGAAGAATCCGATTTAAGCAAGGCTTCTGGAAGCATACTCCGATAAGGAAATAAACTTCCTTGTAGTTATCAGAGTCCATATTAATAAAAAGAAATAAACACAAGTGAAGTACGAATCAATCTCAAACAGAAAAGAAAGAGAGCATGACTCCAAGAAGTTAGAATTCCACTAAAGAACATAAGCTTTCCTTAATTATACACTAAGAATTAGGGTTCTATGCATGTATAAATAGACCTAGGAAATACCCAAAAAGGGGTTTTAAAAAAAAACAATTTGAGAAGAGGTGACGAGAGTGAATGAGTGTCTAATATTTTTTACACAATGAATTTTCGTTGCTGCAATCGGCAACCGTGGACATTTCCCCACTTTGGGGTTTTGCCACGTAAAATCCTATGTCTTACTTATTTTTTCCTTATCACCTTTTGCTTATGCTTAGCCATTATTTTGCTCTAATTGTGTGACGGGAAACTGATCTAAAAATCACCGTCAACAACTTGCACTAGAAAGAGGGGCTTGAACATTCGACAACATTCTGTTTACGTGATTAATGACGAAGAAAACTCGGCCAAAGGGGACATCATGGACACTGGGAGAGACAGAAGTCAATATCCCTACAGAACTGACGTAAAACATAAGGCTAATGACCAGAGCCTTGCGGATGACACCCCTGCGGTAGGAGACCCAATCGTAACAACCTCACCATCCGTCAGACCAGACACTGTTACCACTATAGGTGCGACTGTTGGCCTCTCCCTGAAAGCATTCAAACAGATCCAGGAATCTTTGTAAAAGGTCATCGAAGATGCTGCCAGGAAAGGAATAAATATATCAGCCATGGCTAATTTAAGTTCACCATACCAACTTTCCCGCCAATCGTAGTGCGGGACCCAAAGATATGTTCTGAGATTGTAGCGGTCACCCAGGAGAACCCCAAAAACCTGAAAGAGATGAGATAGAATACCACGAAAGAATGGGGAGGTCACACTAGAGAAGAGATTGAGAAGATCGGGAAACAATAAGACACCGAGAGTTTAATTAATTGGAAGACGTGGAGAGATACAACGGGGCAGAAACTTACCTCGAACGCGGACGTAGGTATGGTGATAAAAAAAAAGATCCCGCTCGTATTCAAGTGACGGTGAAACAACCTTCAGGGGATTCAGAGAACCAACCCCAGTGATAAAGCAAGACTCTTTTGGTGATCAGATTAGCGGGAGGATCCCCAAGGATAAATAGGGACGAACAATCCATCAGAGATTCGACGAATGAGGAGAGCCAGAAGGGGAGCGAGAAATCCTTCTTAGAAGAATATAAGCATTCGAACGTAGGCAGAGCTTGGGGCATCCTCTGATTAGGAACTCTGAAAGCCTATTTACTAATTCAATAAGACAAGCTCACTTCTCAGAGAAATTCAGAATGCCGCATGTGGAGCAATTCAAGGCTAGCACCGACCCAAAAGAGCATGTGACGAGGTATCAAAGTGCAATGGCACAGTATGACTATGATGGCTCCCTCATGTGTCGTATGTTCCCACAAACCTTTGGAGATCAGGGGTTGAGATGGTTCGGAGGACTGCCCGCGGGTTCCATTAGAAACTTCGAGGAGCTGGTGCAAGCATTCATTAGACAGTTCATGGGGAATATCCAGTGAAGGAAATCCATATCGGTCCTATCAACTTTGATGCAAAGAAATGATGAAAAGTTGAAAGATTACCTGACCAGATTCTAACGAGAGGTGTTAGAAGTCCAAGATCCTAACGATGATGCAGTAGTATCAGTGTTCATCAATAGTTTACAGCATAGACATTTGACTTTAAGTCTGAGGCAGAAGGGACCGACCACGTATGCCAATTTGGTAAACCATGTCAGAGGGTACACCATGGTTGAGGAAGAACAGTTGGCCCATGACGGAGAACTTATGCATGGAGGTTGGATCGAAAGTAGTTAGAAGAATAAAGACAGTAACTCAAAGAGTGGTAGTAAATAGGAGCAAAAAGGTAGATGAGGAAAGGGTAAAGATGGGCGAAAAGATGATGACAAAGGAACTAAGCAATTCAAAAGGCAATATACCAATTACACTCTGCTGACCAAAGGACAGAAAGAAATCTTGAGTGTGATAGAGGACAAGAACCTTTACACGAGACCCCCGAAGCAATCTAGTTTCGCCAGAATATACACTATAAAATACTGCAAATTCCACCAGGAAAATAGTTATGGAAATTCTAAGTGCTACCAACTGGGATTATATCGAGAAGATAATTAGAGAAGGGCACCTTAAGGATATGATCCTCAGGAATGGAGATGATAGGGGTAAGAATACCGTGATGGAAGAACGAGATAAAAGCCAGAGGAATCTGAAAAGGGATCCAGGTTAAGTGGCAATCAACACAATTTTTTTCAGGCCACACACCGGGAGCAGCAATCGGAAAAGAATGTCAGAAGTTAGAGAAGCCATAGACGGCCAAAGAAACCTGGAAGTAAATTTGTTAGGGCTCGATCAAAAGAAGCTCTAACAAGGTTAGGACCCTATAGTTTTCACCGAAGTAGACGTGCATGTGCCAGAAGTCAGGTTGATTGACATAATTATGGCATTTGTCCGTATAGGCCATAGGGAAGTAAGAAGGGTTCTCACTGACAATGGAAGCTCGGTAGACAATCTTAGTCTTGAAGTGTTTGACCATCTCGGGCTCCAAAGAAGAGACCTTCAACTACTCAAAGTTCCTCTTAGAGGCTTTGGTGGAGCGGAGGTAAGGTCACTCAGGATGGTATAGTTGCCTGTAGAGATTCGAAGCTCTCATAGTTTAAACGTTGAAAACTGGCCGTACGTGGCGGTCACAAAAGCTGTGACCGTCACGTACAAATTAATGGTCAAATTCCCAGCAGAGGCAGGAGTGAGAGTCATGAAAAGTTTACAAGAGTGGGCAAGAAAGGCAAATCTGATTGTATACAGGAAAAAACCAGAACCGAAAGTAATGCAATTGTACGCCCTCGAAGAGTGTGAAATCCAGAAGATGGACGACATGGAAATCGGAGTAGAGATGCCGACTTGGTTTGACCCAGACCCTAGGAAGACATCTCTAGAAGAAGGGAAAAGCTGGGAAGATGAACCGACCATAGAGATTGCCATCGATGGAAACAATCTCGTGAAGACTGTAAGGCTCCAGGCCTAGCTTGCGAAGCAATTGTAGGACAAGATGGTTGGACTGCTAAGAGAATAAAAAGACATATTCGCATGGAAACATGAGGATAAGTCAGGAACTGACCCGAAAATAATTTTGCACAGACTAGCAACTGACCCGGGCCATAAACCAACTGCCCAGAAAAGGAGACGATTTAACCCGAGAGAAGCAGAGCGATAAAAGAGGAAGTATAAAAGCTATTGACGACAAGATCAATAAGGGAGGAGAAATACCCTGAATGGGTAGCCAATGTAGTGTTGGTCAAAAAGAAGAACGGTCAATGAAGGATGTGCATGGACTTTACAGACTTAAACAAAGCTTGTCCGAAGGATAGTTTCCCCTTTCCCCGTAATGATCAGTTAGTGGATGTGACAACCGATCATGAATTGTTGAGCTTCATGGATGCATACTCGGGATATAACCAGATTCGGATGTTTAAACCTGATGAGGATAAGCTATCATTTACTACTGACCAGGGTTTGTATTGCTACAAAGTCATGCCCTTTGGTCATAAAAATGCCGAAGCAACCTACCAGAGATTGGTGAACAAGATGTTCGCCCGCCAGATTGGCAGAAACTATAGGGAAAATCGCGCAACGGAAGCATGAAAAATTAAAATTAGGGTTTGGTATAAATGAAAATTTTTCCTTTATAATAACATGAACCTTAACCCTAAATTAATTGATGTATATAAAAAGTGTCGTACCTTTTTCTCGTGATGATGAATAAACAAGCGCCAAATTGAATCCGTAAGATCTTCCAATCCAATCACGAACGTGAATCACCTAGGAGTGTGAGCTCCCTTTCTTTAAATTGTATACCTGAGGATTAAACAAATAAAAACTTTCTCTTTGTTAGTCACAATAATCCTCCAAGAAGAAAACAAAGAACGTTAGGTCACTTGTGAATTATCAATCAATTTGATTGAAACTCGCATGAACCTTGATTTGATGTTGTACACAAAACCTTTTAATGGAAAGGCTACTAGTGTACTAGACACAACCCAATCACAATCAACAAATGATTCACTTAGGTCTGATCTATTAATTAGTTCATTCCACTAAAGAACTAAAATTGAACTCTTAAATAAAGATAAGATAAGTTAATATTCCTCAATCATGCCCTAGACAATCTTAATGGAGAATGTGTATCCTCGTGAAGAATATCAGTAATCACCAAGAGCTCATAGACTGCCTATAGCTCTCCAAGTTACCATATTTACTCATATGACCACATTACTCATATGACCACATTTTGAACTTGGATATTTTGACTTGTCCAGAAGCCATGTTTCAATAGACACTATTGAAATATGAACATTAAGATTTAATATCCAATTCCTCAAAACATCCATATGATGATATTCTACTCTCATTTAATAAATGGAGCCACGATGTCCATATCTATAATTGAAGTCCTCTATCGATTAACAAATGAAAACTACCAAACTATTGAGGATAGACTATGCTATATAATCGTACTCATTAATAGCTCAAATGATAACACTTGCAACCATAAGTCCATCATTTATCTCAGGATTGAGATAGACTCTCCGATTGTCTTCAAACGAATTTTTTTTATCCATTGACGGTTCTAGATTAAGTATTTCAATGTGATCCAATTCAATGCACCCAATGCACTAGATTTTTTTGCCCAAAAACACCACACTTTGATGATTTTAGACTCATCATAACACATTTGATCCCACTCAAACGCTAGCAAAAGAATCTACAACTTTAACAAGACAAAGACGCCTAACCTTTATCTTAAGTTGTGAATATTATTCAAGACTAACTAAAGAACTATGTATACCTCATACATATCCAGATGTATGAACAATTCTTCTTTTCTCATGGCCTTTCGACTTTATAATTATTTACTTTTGACAATTATAATAATTAAACTATAAATGCTATAAGATTTGTTAAACTAGAAATCACTTTATTAATATGAAAAGATTGTCAAATACATTATTACACTCTTTCTATCAAGCATAATCCCAACAGAAACATGGAAGTATATGTGGATGATATGCTGGCCAAAAGCATAACGTCGAAAGAGCATATAGCAGACCTCAAGGAAATGTTTGAAGTGCTGCGAAAGTATGACATAAAACTCAATACAAAAAAGTGTGTGTTAGGGGGTACCCTTGGGGAGGTTCTTAGGTTTCCAAGTACATCAGAGAGGAATATAAGTGAATCTAGAAAAGATAAAACCATTGGAGGAGATTAAGTCCCCGAAGACATTGAAGGAAGTCAAAAGACTAACGGGGTGCTTAGCTTCTCTGAATTGATTCATCAGCAAGTCAACTGATAAGTGTCTTTCCTTTTTCAAAGCAATTAAGAAAGGGAAAAGGGTATAATGGAACACCGAATGCAAACAAGCATTCAAAAAGATAAAATAATATATATGGAGAGCTCTAGTTCTGTCAGTGACACCTGTAGTGATAGGGTCGGTACTAGTTAGGCTGGATGAATGAGTAAAGAAACCGGTGTACTATACTAGTAAAGCATTATTACCGGCAGAGACAAGTACTGCCCAGTGAAGCAAATGCCACTAGCTCTGGTAACTACAACCTGAAAGCTAAGGCCATATTTTCATGCACACAGGATCGAGGTTCACACGGACTGCCCCATGAAGCAAATTCTGTCCAATCCTGAAGTGTCTGCAAGACAGACAAAATGGGATGTGGAGTTGAGCGAATTTGATATAGCATATGTACCCAAGGCCGCAATAAAGGGGCAAGCTGTGGCTGACCTAATCACAGAATTCACCGAACCAAATAGCGAGGTAGTCAGGATACTGAAAGAAAGAAATGAATTCGCTTGGAAGCTACATGTAGAAGAGTCGTCAAACACACAAGGCAGCGAGGGCGGGATAGTTATATCTACCCTAGAAGGAGATCAAGTAGAGTGTGCCTTTCATTTTGACTTCAAAGCCACCAACAACATGGCAGACAACATTGGCTGGACTCAGAGTCTGCACCGTCCTAGGAGCAGATGAGTTAGAAATATTTAGCTACTCGTAGATGGTTATGAATCAAATATTGGATAAATATCTAGCGAAAAATGGCAACATGGCCACATATTTGGGGATAGCCAAAGAGTTACTAAGAAGGTTCAAGACATACAAAATCACCCAGATCCCTATAGAGAGGAATGAAAAAGAAAACACTCTATCAAAATTGGCATCAGCCACCATCGGTATTCAGTCAAAGACTATCCCAGTCGCCCACCTTAAAAGACCCTTAAAAGACCGAGCATCGAGGACCAAGAAAAGGTACTGGAAGTGGAGACAGTTGAAAGAGGACAAATCACAAGGGTGACCCTGATCAGGGAATAACTAGAATAGGGAACGCTTCCAACAGAAGCAACAGAAGCAAAATGCCTCAGATTCAAAGCTACAGGGTAATCAATGATCGGATGGAGCTGTATAAGAGAGGATTATCAAAATCTTTGCAGAGATGTGTCTACCCCGAGGAAGGCAGACAAATATTAGAAAGCATCTATATGGAGTTTGTGGGAATCACTAAAGAAGCAGGAGCTTAGCATACAAAACTATAAGATAGGGCTTCTATTGGCCAACACTATTTCTAGACACTCAGGCTATCGCTGAACAACGTAGGGGGGTTGCCAAAGGGCATCAAATGACATAAATAAGCCTTCCGAACAATTAAGGCGCTTATTATCACCATAGACTTTTGCTATATGGGGATTGGATCTGATCGGCCCGGTGGCAGCTATAGCCAAATGTGGAGCGAAGCACGCAATCGTGGCTATAGACTACTTTACCAAATGGGTTGAGGCGGAGGAATTGGTACTGTTGGGGTTTATGCCCTAAACACGTAATTTGTAAATGGATTTATGAAGTAAAAAAAAGGTTCAATTCATTCTTGTTATGTTATTTATTTTATAAAATTGTGCACATATTAACATCCTGGATTTTTGGATGTAATCTCGAACTGTTTATACGAGTTTCATATACGAATGGATACAATAAGAGACGTACAATCTAAAGAGTCCATAGATAGCAAATAAAGCTGGGTACTTTATTTGTGGTTAATCTATAGCTGCGGTCCATTCCGTAACATACAGTGATTCTATCCTGAATCATTCATATAAGATATGGGAATGGAGGCACCTTGTATAATGTGATCATATAGGACTAGGTCATGATCTATATGAATCTCACATCAAGATCCGTTTACCGATGTGATTCATATATATATGAACTAATGATAGCTATATATGGGTGATCTTAACCCTGAGTGTCTTATCGACTCTTTCAGGTTAAATCTTGGTCTTTGATATACCATGGGTGAGGTTAGATGCATTTCCTGATCAATATACTCCGTATGTTGGGATTGCGGTTTGGCTTGTGGCTAGGAAGGTTTGTACACAATAGTGTAATTCACTCCTTCTTGTGAGAAGTAGATGGTAGTTCCCTTAAGGGTTGATTCGTGACTTGGATAATATGAGCACTCTCCTAATTCCGTGAGGAAATAGGATTTATTGTCCATTAGATAATCAATGGTACTTAAAGGATATATGTAATTAGAGGGGTATAACGGACATTATGGCCCAGCTCTAATTATGAACTACTGTGGAGGATCACACCATGTGTAATAGCTTTATCGATGGACACCGAGTTGTATCGGTCTGTGTAAAAGCGTCTACAGTTGAGAGAGTGCAGTTTCGGGCTTTTAGTGAAATAACACCGGAGTTAATAATCAAGTAATATTAATTAAAGAGTTTAATTAATGATTTCGAGGATTATTGGAGCTCAAAATACTGTAGGTCCATAAGGTCCTCTTGCTAGCCCGATCGATTTAGGTAACAAGAGTCACGGCTAATTAATTAGATTGTCCCATTAATTGTGTTACGAAAGTGACACGTATTTATTCGGGAATTAATTAAATAATGAGATTGTTTAATTAATGAATAATGGTGATTAAATAAATTAAATAATAAGATTATTTAATTATGTTATTAATCACTAATTGGAGGGTGTATGTTGATATTCATTTTTAAATAAAATAAGATAATATGATTATTTTATTTTTTAAAATTAAATATTTAATTTTTGAATTTAAATAGTTTGAATTTAAAATAAAATAAAATAAAAGATAAGAGATATTTTTTATTTGAAGGTTTTTAAATTCAAATATCGATTTGATAAATTTTTTAAATATTATATATATGGTATATATTATTTTAAAAAAAGTGCATGAAAGCGCACAGTATATATATATATATATATTGACAAAAGACAAGAGAGGCTGTTTTGTTTTTGGCAAAATTGATTTGCAAAAGGTGCTTGTTCTGTGTGTTAAAGAGAAAGCAAGTGGGCGTCAGAATTGGTTTGATAAAAAAAAAAAAACACGTCTCTCATTCTATTGGCAAAAGAAAAAGCTGTGCGCAACAATTGCACATTGAAACATATATATATATATATATTGTTTCATATTTTTTTTTTGTGTTTATGAAAAACATAGAAGAAAGAGTTTCTTCAATTATCTCTACATCCTCCATTCTAAAATCTTGAATCCGAGATGCACCAACACGCAGTTACCAGTCTCGAGATATAGCGAGGAAGATCATTGATACAGACCAGGAGTATATCGTAAAGTGAAGGAGCCTCCAAATGTTGGTATGGTTCAATAATCTTCTTCTTATTATATATTACAATTTCCTGTATTGACATATATATTTTATTAGTGTAATAATTAGTATATGTATTTGTTCTGAAAATAAATACGATCTCAAGTTCACTGGTCTCAGATATAGATTATGATCTGTATAAAAAATTTTAAAACCCATTTCTGCTGCGTGACCGGTGAACGGGGTTCCAACAATTAGTATCAGAGCCAATTTTATTTTCGGAACAGGAAATTGTTTTCAATACTTCTGTATGCATGATTGTGTAGACACTATTTAAATTGATTGTACGATGTTTTTGTATGTATATTATATTTTTTTATTTACAAAAACATGATTGATGGTTAATTATATGGTACTGTGGATTTAGAGTTTATGGGTTGTATTATTATTATTTTTTGTTTATTATTTTTTTTTGCTGTTATTGTATATATATATTTTTAAAAGTAACCTATCTTGAAGACCTGGAATAACCGCGAAGAAGGTTTCATGAGATGAATCGGAGTGACTTGAAGAGATTGGAAGACTCGAAAATTACAAGAAGACCAAAGAATGCCCTTTGGGTATTTTTGTAATTTTAGATTCTAATTTTTTTAGGTTAAATAATCCACAGTACTCGGTCAATTCATGTATGCTTTATATTATGTGATGATAAAAGCATTGTCAATGCATACGTATGTCATTTAAATTAGATGTGCCTATACAAATATATCTGATATGTCATACAAGCATTATAGTCTTATATTTTATGTATTTTTTTAAAGTGATTAAAATGGGCAATATACATAAATGGCTATGACTAATGAGATTAGTTTTTTTTTTATGGTTAGAAAACTTGGTAACTCTCATTAATATTGATCTAGTTATTAAAGAGTTTAATAAGTTAGATCAATATGGCCATTTATTGTAATTATGATTAATATGATTAATAACATAATAATAAATGATCCGAATAAAGTGTTAGGGTTTTAATAGTTAAAACTTGGTAAACACTAACATAATAATCTGACCTTAGTAAATAGTTTACAAAGGCTTAGATTGTTCACTAGTAGATTAGATTTTTAATTGTTAAAAATCATTAATAATTTATCAGTTAATTAGAATTTGTTTCTAATAAGTTAATGCGCTAGATAACTTGATTAAAGTTAGTCGTTTAATCTTGTAGAGTCTAGGTGCATTAACGGTTAATAGAAAACCCTAATTTTTAAAATAATGAGTGGGAGAGGGATATATGACATATATATTCCGTGGTCTCCATCATTAGTTCAACTCCGTGAGATCCGAGTGGGGCCTCGTGATGGCTTTGCTTTCGTCCTACCTAATGAGGGTTTCCACAAAGGTCAATACCAAGGTTGACTTCATAACGGATAGGATTTCTGAGGGTATTTTAGGATTGACCGATCCTAAGGCGGCAATTCTCGAGTTAAGCTCGTGAGATCTGAAATGGTGGGTTACACTCACGAAGGTTTTGATTAAGTTTGTTAATTAAAAAATTGACTGAATGAACGATGGTTGAATGATATGGAATAAGAGTTATTCTAGAATATAATTTGATTGAGAATGTCTCGGTCTAACATGCAAGGACTTGACCGACCCTAATGCGGCACTTCTTTGTGGTATGGTGGATTGTCATGGTATAGTAACTTGTTCTAGGGTAGTTCTAGTTTGTTAAACATGTACATGCATCATGTTTAAATTTATGCCAAAGCACCCACACTTGTTTTAAATGATGACTAAATGAATGTTTTATTTTATTTCAGCAATTATGTCTTCTGCATTACTTCAAATTCACGCAAACGACAAATTGACTGGTGATAACTATTTTAAGTGGAAACTTAATATTAATGCAATTTTGGTCACCAAAGACCTCAAGTTTGTGCTTATGGAGGAACGTCCTCCAGCGCCTACTGCCAATGCCACACGAACTGTTCGTGAGGCATACTAGCGATGGGTCTCATCTGATGAGAAGGCCAGAACATAACTGTTGGCTTCAATGACAGATATGCTTGTCACAAAGCACAAAGCAATGACTTCAGCATTCGAAATCATGGAGTCATTGCAAGCTATGTTCGGGCAGCCCTCTGAGCAAAAGCGACACGAAGCTGTTCGTTCGGCTATGCTCGCTCACATGAAGGAATGTACATCAGTTTAGGAACATGTCCTGAGCATGATGTCATACTTCAACACGGCAGAAGTTAATGGCCAGGCCATTGACGAACCTAGTCAAGTGAGCATTATACTGATGACTATTCCAAAAAGTTTTGATCAGTTTAAGAATAACTACGTGATGAACAAGTTAAGGTTCAGTCTCACACGGTTACTCAATGAGCTCACTACCTTTAAGTCATTGACTAAGGACTGCTAGGGCAAGACCGGTGAGGCAAATGTTACCGAACCATCTTCCTCCAATAATAAGAAAAGGAAGAGGTCTGTTGGGAAGTTGAAGGGTAAGCCCAAACTCAAGAAAGCCCAAAACAAGAAGAAGTCCAAGAAAGGTAAATATGATTTACTTGTTCTTGAGTTATGTTTATTGGAAGATGATTCTTCACCCTGGATAGTTGATTCGGGGGCCACTAACCATGTTTGTTCTTCTTTGCAAGGGACTGATTCTTGGATACAGCTAGAGGATAGAGCCTTCTCAATGTATGCGGGGTCAGGAGATGTCGTGTCGGAACGAGCAGTGGGCGTAATTAGATTACTTTTTTGTGATAATTTTATATTGTAGGACAATGTATTATATATTCCTGGATTTATACGGAATTTGATTTCCGTTTCTTAGTTGTTAGAACAAAAATATTATGTTTTAATAATAAGTCTGTTATTATTAGAAAGAATGGTCTGAATATTTGTTTAGGAATTAATGAAAACAATTTGTATGTGTTATGACCGTTAATACATACTACACTGCTCAACACCGAAATGTTTAAGGTTGAAAAACCGAAAACTAAACGACATAAGATTTCTCCAGATAATGACAAGTATCTCTGGCATCTAAGGCTTAGCCATATCAACCTTGACTGGATAGACAAACTAGTAAAAAGCATACCTTTAAGTGAGTTAAAGGTTGGCACCTTACCTGTTTGCGAATCTTTTCTACAAGGTAAGATGACTAAGAGACCTTTTACTGCAAAAGAGCTTAGAGCTAAAGAACCGCTAGAGCTTATACGTACAAACATCTACGGCCCGATGAATGTTAAAGCTAGAGGTGGTTATTAGTATTATGCCACCTTTATAGATGACTATTCAAGATACAGATACGTCTACCTGATGTAACGAAAGTCAGAAACATTTAAAAAGTTTAAAGAATTCCGAACTGAAGTTGAGAATCAATTAGGTAGGACTATAAAATCACTATGATCGGATCATGGAGGTGAGTACCTTGACCAGGAGTTTGAAGACTTCGTGGTCGAGCATGGGATAGTTTCCCAACTCACAGCTCCCGATACACCTCAGTAAAATAGAGTAGCGGAGAGGAGAAATAGATCCCTGATGAAAATGGTGATATCTATGATTAGTTTCTCATTATTATCAAATTCCTTTTAGGGATATGCGTTACAAATAGCGGAATACATTTTGAATGTAGTGCCATCCAAATCTGTTCCTAAGACTCCCGTAGAGTTGTGGAATGGTCGTAAAGCTAGTTTACGACATTTCCAAATATGGGGGTGTTCAACACATGTGCTGAAGAACAGAACTGGAAAGCTAGACTCCAAGTCTGTTGTCTGCCTGTTTGTAGGATGCTCTAAGGAGACCAAAGGTGGACACTTCTATAGTCCCAAAGACAACAAAGTATTTGTATCGACAAATGCAACGTTTCTTGAGGACATCTACATTAGTGACCATAAACCTTGTTCCAAGATTGTATTAAATGAGTTAAAGCTTGGTGAGACTAGTGCTTCATCAATAAGAGTTGTTGATCCACAAACATCTGAAAGTCATATGGTTCCTGATCAGGATACACTACCACCTAGACGTCGTGAGAGGGTTGTGAGACTACCTGAACTCTATTTAGCCAACCTAAACGCTATTTAGCTATAGGTGAGGGACAAGGTGTTATCTCTGCCGATAGTGTGGATGGTCCGTTGACATTTAGGAACGGAATGGAAGATTCTGATAAAGAGGAATAACTTAAAGCCATGAATCTCGAGATGGATTCCATGTACTCTAACTTAGTATGGGATCTTGTAGACTTACCAGATGAGGTAAAACCCATAGGGTGTAAGTGGATCTACAAAAGAAAGAAATGAATAGACAAGAAGGTAGAGACCTTCTAGGCAAGGCTAATGGCCAATGGTTATAACCAGAAAGAAGGGGTCGATTATGAAGAGACCTTCTCGCCAGTAGCCATGTTTAAGTCTATTAGGATTCTCTTATCCATTACTGCCTATTTTGATTATGAAATTTGCCAAATGGACGTCAAGACTACATTCTTGAATGATAATCTTGATGAGAGCATCTATATGATGCAACCATCGGGATTTGTGTCTCCAGATCAAGATCAAAAGGTTTACAAGTTGTAAAGATCCATCTATGGACTTAATCAAGCATCTAGATCTTAGAACATTAGGTTTGATGATGTGATCAAAACCTACGGCTTCGGACAGAACGTCGATGAGCCTTGTGTCTACAAGCGTATCATTGATAAGAAAGTAGTTTTCTTGGTCCTATACGTGGATGATATCCTACTCATTGGGAATGATGTGGGAGTGTTATCTTATGTAAAGGACTGACTGGCTAGCCAATTCCAAATGAAATATTTGGGAGAGGCAAGTTATGTTTTAGGGATCCAACTTATAAGGGATCGTAAGAACAAACTTATAACACTGTCTCAGGCATCATATATCGACAAGATTCTTATACGATTTTTGATGCAAAACTACAAGAAAGGTAATTTACCTTCCAGGCATGGAGTTCACTTGTCTAAGGAACAGTGTTCTAAGACACCTCAAGAAGTTGAGGATATGAGACGTGTACCCTATATAGGGAAAAAAAACACGCGCAGTGGAAGCGTGAGAAAATTTATGAAAAATTAGGGTTTGCGTATTAATATATATTTTTTCCCTTTTATGCAACGAGAACCTTAGGTGACGACCTAAGAGATTTAAATCAAAGGTCACGACCATTGAGGAAAGTAATGATGTGGATAGTATGAGCATTGATGAGTTGCTTGGGTCTCTCCAAACTTATGAGATGTGCTTGAAGCCAAAGACCAAGAGTAAGGGAATCTCTCTCAATGCTATTGAAGAGGAGAGTAATGATGAAAATGAAGAGATGTCTCTTTTGGTTAGAAAGTTCAAGAAGTTTCTATAGAAAAATGCCAAGCCTAGTGTATGGAAAATATGCGCAGCGGAATCGAGAAAATTTAAATTAGGGTTTCGGTATAAATACAAATTTTCCCTTTTTAATAACAAGAACCTTAAACCTAGATTAATTGATGTATATTAAAAGTGTTGTACCTTTTTCTCATGAAGATTGAACAAGCGTCGAATTGATTTCGCAAGATCTTCAAATCCAATCACGAACGTGAATCAGCTAGGAGTGTGGACTCCCTTTTTTTAAATTGTATACCTGAGGATGGAGACAAACAAAATCATTTCTTTGTTAGTTATAAATATCCTCCAAGAGAAAAATCCAAGAACGTTAGGTCACTTGTGAATTATCAATCAATTTGATTGAAACTCGCGTGAACCTTGATTCGATGTTGTACACGAAACCCTTTTGACGTAAAGGATACTAGTATACTATCGAAAACAAAAAAGGTTACCCTTTTTTCTCTTCTTGGCCGAATTCACACACCATTGCTTAGAGTTGATGGAATTTTGACTAGAGTAAAATCAAAATTTTCTCCCTCAAAATTCCTATGATGGCCAAATTCTTCTCTCAGAAAATTGGGCTGGCCAAAATTCTCTATCAATTGCCTTAGAGCTGGCCGAAAATCACATACATACATATATATATATATATATATATATATATATATATATATATATATATATATATATAATCATAAATCCTCTCCTAAGAATAATTTACTTGGTTAGCAAGAATCCTTTCCGTAGGTGGATTTATTTGGTAGTTAAGAATCCTTATCTAATAGAAATTTTATCCTTTTGTATATATACATGGGTTGGCTGAATTTCATAGGTTACAGATTAGGATCATAAATCCTTTCCTAAGAAGGATTTACTTGGTAGTTAAGAATTATTTCCTTAGGTGGATTTACTTGGTGGTTAAGAATCCTTTTTCAAAAAAGAATTCTATCCTTGACCAAGACTCCTAATCCAACTCAATAATGTATTTGTAACCATATTAAAGACTTCCTAATTTGATTAGATAAATAACTCATTTTATTTATCTACTTATCAAATATAGTCTTTAATATTAATTATACTACTAACAATAGTATAATTTTAGGAGACCATCTCCTATTAGGAAAAAGATTTTGACTTTTAATTAAATAATTAATTAATCAACAAATTAATTAATTTCAATTTAATTAAATAATAAAATAAAGATAATATAATTTAAGCTATTCTCAATAGCTTTGCCGCCCAACACATGTATATGGGCCATATATTATTTTTCTTATTTTATTAATCCATTGGTCCTTAATAAAAAGTCCACATGTGACCTAGACCAATTCTTAAAAAAAAAAAACAAGTTCACATGCCTTAATACAATTCTAGATGGACCCCTAAATTGGTCCTGTAGAATATATCAAGTGACCCATGCAAGTTCGTGTGGATTGAGGATCTTGGCGGGCTATCTAAATTTAAGCTCCAATAGACACAACCCAATCATAATCAACAAATGATTCACTTAGGTCCGATCTATTTAATTTTAGTTCATTCCACTAAAGAACTAAGATTGAAGTCTTAAATAAAGATAGAATAAGTTGATGTTACTCATTCATACCCTAGACAACCTTATTGGAGAAAGTGTATCCTCGTGAAGAATACCTGTAATCGCCAAGAGCTCATATACCACCTATAGCTCTCCAAGTTACCAAATTTAATCATATGACCAAATTTTGACTTGCCCAGAAGCCATGTTTCAATAATCACTATTGAAAACTTAACGTTAAGATTTAATATCCAAAACCTCAAAATGGAAGCCATGGGCTGCACATGGCAGCCCTTTATGAGGTTGTGGTGTGTGCACACCCATGGGTTAGGCGCCCAACCTTTTATCTTAAGTTGTGAATTTTATTCATGACTAACTAAAGAATTGTGTCTACCTCATACATATCTAGATGTATGAACAATTATTCTTTTCTCATAGTCTTTTGACCTTATGATTATTTACTTTTGACAATTATAATAATTAAACTATAAATGACATAAGATTTGTTAAACTAGAAATCACTTTATTAATATGAAAAGATAGTTAAATACATTATTATACTCTTGCTATCGAGCATAATCCTAACACCATATGCATCGACAGTAGGTAGTCTCATGTATGCTATTTTATGCACGAGACCAGACATCAGCTATGCAATGGGAGTAGTCAGCAGATACCAGTACAACTTAGGATTGGATCATTGGGTACACTTTCTCAAGTATCTTTGGTGAACGTGAAATTATATGCTAGTAAATTCCGGACAGGATTTGATCCCGTTAGGATACACGAATTCTGATTTTCAGTCAGATAGGGATTCTAGGAAATCATGTCCGGAACAGTATTCACCCTAGGTGGTGGAGCCATTGTGTGGAGAAGTATCAAGCAATCTTGCATTGCTGACTCTACCATGGAAGCCGAATATGTAGCCGCTTGTGAAGCTGCTAAAGAGGCTGTTTGGCTCCGTAAGTTCTTGAGTGATGGAATTAGTTCCAGACCTAGATAAGCCCATCACACTTTATTGTTATAACTGTGGTGCTGCGACTAATTCCAAAGAACCAAGAAGCCATAAGAGAGAGAAGCATATAAAGAGAAGGTATCATCTCATCAGAGAGATAGTGCAGAGAGGAGAAGTGATCGTCACTAAGATAGCCTCACAAGATAATCATGTTAATCCATTTACGAAGACCTTACCGGCTAAAGTGTTTTCGGGTCACCTAGATGGTCTAGGGTTACGAGACATGCCTCACATGCTTTAGTGCAAGTGGGAGATTGATGGGTTTTATGCCCTAAACACGTAATTTGTAAATGGATTTATGATGTAAGAAAAAAAAAGGTTCAATTCATTCTAGGTATGTTATTTATTTTATAAACTTATGCACAAATTAACATCCTGGATTGCCGAATGTAATCTCGAACTGTGTATATGAGTGTCATATACGGATGGATACAGCAAGAGACGTGCAATCTAAAGAGTCCATAGATAGCAAATAAAGTTGGGTACTTTATTTGTGGTTAATCTATAGTTGCGGTCCATTCTGTAACATACAGTGATTCTTTCCTGAACCATTTATATGAGATATGGGAATGGAGGCACCTTGTATGATGTGATCATATAGGACTAGGCCATGATCTATATGAATCTCACATCAAGATCCATCTACCGATGGGATTCATATATATCAACTAATGATGGCTATATATGGGTGATCTTAATCCTGAGTGCCTTATCGACTTCTTCAGGTTAGATGGTGGTCTTTGATATACCTTGGGTGAGGTCAGATGCATTTCCTGATCAATATACTCCGTATGTTGAGATTGCGGTTTGGCTTGTGGCTGGGAAGGTTTGTACACAATAGTGTAATCCACTCTTTCTTGTGAGAAGTAGATGGTAGTTCCCTTAAGGGTTGATTCGGGGCTTGGACAACATGAGCGCTCTCCTAAGTCCGTGAGAAAATAAGATTTACTGTCCATTAGAGAACCAATGGTATTAAAAGGATATATGTAATTAGAGGGGTATAACGGATATTATGACCCAGCTCTAATTATGAACTACTGTGGAGGATCACATCATGTGTAATAGCTATATAGATGGACACCGAGTTGTATCGATCTGTGTAAAAGAGTCTACTGTTGAGAGAGTACAGTTTCGAGTTTTTAGTAGAATAACACCGGAGTTAATAATCAAGGAATATTAATTAAAGAGTTTAATTAATGATTTCGAGGATTATTGGAGCTCAAAATAATGTAGGTCCACTAGGTCCACTTGCTAGCCCGATCGATTTAGGTAACAACGGTCACGGTTAATTAATTGGATTGTCTAACTAATTGTGTTACGAAAGTGACACGTATTTATTCGGGAATTAATTAAATAATGAGATTATTTAATTAATGAATAATGGTGATTAAATAAATTAAATAATAAAATTATTCAACTGTGTTATTAATCACTAAATGAAGGGTGTATGTTGATATTTATTTTTAAATAAAATAAGATGATATGATTATTTTATTTTATTATAAATAAAATCAATTAAAATATATGAGATATTTTTTATTTAAAATTTTTTAAAAATCAAATATAGATTTATTCAAATTTTTAAATATTATATATATGATATATATTCTTAAAAAAAAAGTACGTGAAAACACAAAGCATATATATAAAAGGTGTAGGGAGGTTGTTTTGTTTTTGTCAAACGCAATAAAAAAAATTGATTTGCAAAAAGTGCTTGTTCTGTCTGTTAAAGAGAAAGCATGTGGACGTGAGAATTGGTTTGATAAAAATAATAATAAAAAACACATCTCTCATTTTATTGGCAAAAGAATTGGCAAAAGAAAAGGCTGTGTGCAAGAGTTGCACATTGAAACATATATATATATATATATATATATATATATATATATATATATATATTGTTTCATATATTTTTTTTTTGTGTTTTCTAAACACATAGGAGAAAGAGTTTCTTCAATTATATCTACATCCTCCATTCTAAAATCTTGAATCCGTGACGCGTCCACACGCAGTTACCAGTCCCGGGATATAGTGATGAAGATAATTGGTATAGACCAGGAGCATATCGTAAAGTGAAGGAGCCTCCATACGTTGGTATGGTTCAATAATCTTCTTCTTATTATAGATTACAATTTCCTGTATATACATATATATTTTATCAGTGTAATATTTAATATATGTATTTGTTCCGAAAATAAATACGATCCCAAGTTCACTGGTCCCAGATTCAGATTACAATATGTATAAAAAAAAATTGAAACCCATTTTCGTTGCGTGACCGGTGAACGGGGTTCCAACAGGTACATATAACAGAAGCCAATATGATGAGTTTCATCAAGAAGAACATTAGCTACCTGTTTGGAATCCTAGACACTATAATTATGGACAATTGAGCCCACTTTGACAGTGACAATTTCAGGAACATGTGTCATAACTTCGGCATAATTAATTATTATGTAACGCCAGCTCACCCACAGACCAACAGTTAGACTGAAGCAGTGAACAAGATAATCAAGCACACCCTGAAGGCGAAACTAGACGCCAAAAAAATAAGTTGGGTGGACAAGCTATATGAGGTTTTGTGGGCATATCTGACCACAGAAAGGACCTCAACAGGGGAGACCCCTTACTTATTGGCATTCGGGACAGAGGCATTAATCTCGATCGAGGTCGCTCATAACTCGCCCAGGGTATATCTCTTCCACCCCAAGTTGAACGATGAAATGATGAGATAGAATCTAGATGAGTTAGAAGAAAGAAGAGACATGTCAAGAATTAAGACCAATGCCTACCAACAAAGGGTCGCTACATACTACAACTCGTATGTCCAAATTAGGAGATTCCAACTTGGAGACCTAGTTCTGAAAAGGGTATCACCCAGTACAAGAGAAAAGTCAGTTGGAACCTTGGAGGACAAATGGGAAGGCTCGTACAAGGTGGTCAGATTAGCGGGATATGGGGCTTACCGCCTTGCCCGATCGGAGGGAAGCGAGTTTCCCAGACCATGCAATGCTCAATACTTAAAATTGTTTTACCCTTAGTCTTTCTTACTTCTTTAGAAATTAGTTTTATCTTGTTATTTGATTACCTTATGTTCCTTTTCAGCATTTAATAAAATCTCTTTTGTGGGAATAGTTTTAAAGATCGGGAACTACGTTCAAAAACTTCACCTCTACAGTTAAAAGCAATCTTGGGGCACTTAGAAACTGCTTTGTGTTAGGTGAGAGTGCCCAAGAGGCCCAGTGAGGGGGCCGAAAATGTATGCTGCAAAGGCAGTGCACACTCGCCGAAACTAACTGGGTGCAATAAAGCACTGTTAAGGCGCCTTCAGGGCATAAGCCCTGATGGGATGCATCATGAGCTGAACAAGGGATGAATATTCTTGCTTAAAAATAGATGCAACCTAAGCATCTGTTAAGTTAGTAAAATACAAGGTGCCTTGTTGCAACGAATCTTGATTTACAAATTATTGGGAGACGTCTCAATGACCTAGTTGACAGATAAAAGGCAAGAGTCTATAAACTGGATACCATGTAAATGGATCCAAAGAATACTTCTTGACATGGTAGCGGCATGAATGTCCGACGGGGAAACCCGAGCGATTTCCCCGACCCTGTGCAAGTAAAATTACAAGCTCTACCACCCATAGTTGCTTGGCAAAAGCTAGGATGACATACTCAGAATTAGCTTGGGTTGATAAGACGTCTCAGTAAGGGTTAAAGGGGAGGCAGGAGAAGAGGTGATCGTAACCAGAATGATTAATCTACATATGGTCCGATTCACTTGATTTGAGTTGATAAACAACAGTTAGTTATAAAGTACTTGGAGAAAACAAATGGGATAAATCTCATTTCATTAAATAAATATGTTGTTACAAGATTAAGATTACAAAAGAATGAAAAAGGAAATCTCTAAACATTGGGGGTTTAAAATAGGCCCTCAGGCCCATAACCACCGGAAGGGGCATCACCCCTGTTGTCTTGGCTCGTAATTTCAAAATCCGGCAAGATTACAGCTGTTGGGATTATGCTAGATAGCAATAGTGTAATAATGTATTTGACAATCTTTTCATATTAATAAAGTGATTTCTAGTTTTACAAATCTTATAGCATTTATAGTTTAATTATTATAATTTTTAAAAGTAAATAATCTTAAGGTCAAAAGACTGTGAAAAGAGGAATTGTTCATACATCTAGATATGTATGAGGTAGACACAATTCTTTAGTTATTCTTGAATAATATTCATAACTTAAGATAAAGGTTGGACGCTTTTATCTTGTTAAAGTTGTAGATTCTTTGGCTAGCATTTGAGTGGGATCAAATGTGTTATGATGAGTCTAAAATAATCAAAGTGTGGTGTCTTTGGGCAAAAGAATTTAGTGCACTAGGTGCATTGAATTGGATCACAATGAAATGCTTTATCTAGAACCATCAATGGATAAATTTTTTTCATTTGAAGACAATCGGGGAGTCTTTCTCAATCCCGAGAAAAATGACGGACTTATGGTTGCAAGTGTTATCGTTTGAGCTATCAATGAGTACGATTATATAGCATAGTCTATCCTCGATAGGTTGGTGGTTTTCATTTGTTAATTGATAGAGGACTTCATTTATATATATGGGCATCGTGGCTCCATTTATTAAATGAGAGTAGAATATCATCATATGGATGTTTTGAGGTATTGGATATTAAATCTTAACGTTAAGTTTTCAATAGTGTCTATTGAAACATGGCTTCTGGACAAGTCAAAATATCCAAGTTCAAAATGTGGTCATAAGAGTAAATATGGTAAAATTATGCTATTGTTGGTATTATAATTAATATTAAAGACTATATTTGATAAGTAGATAAATAAAAGGAATTATTTATCTAATCAAATTAGAAAGTCTTTAATATGGTTACAAATACACTAATGAGTTGGATTAGGAGTCTTTGTGTAGGAAAATATTCTTTTTGGAAAAGGATTCTTGGTCACCAAGTAAATCTACCTAAGGGAAGAATTCTTCTTTGAAAAGGACTGTTAACAACCAAGTAAATCCACCTAAGAAAAGATTCTTGCCAACCAAGAAAATCCTTCTTAGGAAAGGATTTGTGATCTTATACATATCCCCTTGTGAATTTCGGCCAGCCCTAAGCATTCTATGATGAAAATTTCGGCCATGCAGGTAATTTTGTTTTGTTTTAGTTTGTGTTGACATTAATTCCATATCAAAATGATGTTTACTTGTAATGATTTAGTTGTTTAGATTCATGATGATTCAAGCTTCAAGGAAGAAGAAACAACAAGTCAAAGCAAGTTCTAAGTCTTCAAGAGAAAGGATGTAATATGGTTCTACAAAGGTATACTAAGACCTTATCTTTCTCTTACAAGGCTTAGGCACACACATACACGCATATCATACATTTATATGCTTGCATCGTTGTACACCATTATAGGCACACACACACACACATATCATACATTTGTGTCCCTGCATCGTTGTACACCTTTATAGGCACACACATACAATTCATTCATATGTGTCCCTGCATCGTTGTGCACCATGTATAACACATTCACACACTTAAAGATGAATGCTCGTGCATTGGTATGAAAATAACATGTTTTGGAAAATGTATGATTGGAGACTATCTCTATGTAGTTTGCATTCTAGTGTGAATTGTGTTTGTGTGTGTTTATGTTTTTTATAACATGGATATTGAACTTGTATTTAGTCTTAAATCATTCTTGATTGAGTTCCGATCATTTCGGTTACTCATACTATTGATTTCAAGTTCTAAGTCAAAAGATACTACACTTTCAACTCATGTTTCATACATTGTCTTCGTCTTCATATATCGAGTCAAATTATTATTTTCTGGATTGAGTATCTTATATGTCCATGTCCGTGTGAGAGTTATGGTTCGTAATCCGCAAAAGGATTCAAATTCCGAGTTCGGAGGCCGGAGAATGTCTTCTTTCCCGAGATGGCGCGTGGCCATCTCGGGGCAGAAGGCTTGCTGCCCCGAGATTCCCACGTGCCATCTCTGGTAGCAAGCTTGCTTGGCTTCATCTTGCCCCTCTTGGTCATTTCACATGTCCAAGTTTCCCACTCCTTTATAAACTCTTTCCCTCTCACATTTCATTCTAAGAAGAAATTCAAACAAGTGTGCAGAAATTCTCTCTAAATTTTCTCACCTTCCAAACACCATAACTTCTTCATTTGAACTCCGATTTGAGTGATTTGAAGTTGAGAGTGTTCATCTATTCATCCTCCATATTTTCTCAGATGGCTTGAGTAAGTTTTTCTGCTGTTTTTGGTGTCTAATCATACAAAAACGGGACTGCACCTAAATCAACTAAGGTATTGATTTTCTCTCAAAGTTTTCTTTTAAAACTTGGTCAATTGCCTTGGGTTTTCTTCTTCTACATATATTTGTATATTGTGAGTGTTTTGATTTGTGTTTTCAGCACTTTCAAAGCTAGATTGAGTTTTAATTGAAATCATTCATGTTGAGTTAGGTTTTGATTTTGCCTATGTTATCACAAGTTTGGGATTGTATTGTGCTAGCTTTGATTCTAGGACTATTTTATGATCTTTGATTGTTTGAATTTGTAAAAAATAGTTCCTCACATGTATTAGGCTCTCTTGGCCGAAATTCTCACATAATACATGTGTTTATGTTCTTTTGAGCTATTCATGCGTTTTGGTTGAATCTATGATTAGGAATATGCTCTAGAACTTTAGCTTAAATCTAATTGACATCGTCATATGATTTTTAGCATGTTTTAGGTTTATGTGATTTAAACTTGATCTTGTGATTTGTTGAACATGTCTTGTGATTCAATTTTAGATATATGCATGCATCTAGGTTGTGATTGTTATTGAACATATCTTACATGATCTAGATTGTTTATACATGCTTGATTAACTAGACTATATGTGATTTGTGCATTCATGCTCATGTGTAGTATTTTCCATAGGATGTGTTGATCATAGCATTCTATGTTGCGTGCTTGTTTTCGTTTTTCATTTATGATCACCTAGATGCCTTGTGAGAAAGAAGTCTTGACAATAGGTGTGAGACCAATGGTGTTGAGCAAGAAGTCTTGGCAAGAGGTGTGAAGCCTTGGATTGTCGAGCAAGGAAGTCTTGGCTAGGGTCAGGAGGATCCGGATAGTCGAGCAAGAAGTCTTGCCTAGAGTTGGGAGAACTCGGATAGGTGAGCAAGGAAGTCTTGACTAGAGTCATGAGGACTTAGTTGAGCAAGAAGTCTTGCCTTAGGTTGTGAGGATCCGAATAAGGTGAGCAAGGAAGTCTTGACAAGAGGTGTGAAGCCTCAGATTGTTGAGCATAGGGCAGCAACTTCTAGAGTAGGATAAGAGGGTAGTTTCTAGGTGAAGAGCTCACTTGAGAGATTGTACTTATCTTATCTACTATTGAATTTTGTTTGTCGGTGGCTGCTAGCCCGTGGATGTTTCCTCTTCGGAGGTTTACCACGTTATATTTTGTGTCAACTTTTCTCTATCCCTATCTCTCTAATATTTGTATTGTGGATAGAACTGCGTATGTATGTTGACTTCCTTTCTATAAAATTTATTGTGTATGAGTTGCAATTGCTTGTTTATATCAGACTTTACTTGTGTTTATATATTGATTAATTGTCTTTAATTAATATATATATTGTGATACAAGCAATCTAGAGGGACAAACTTTTGTTTGTTTCTAAGGGAGTCGAAAAAGGTGTCTAACCTATTCACCCCCCTCTATAGGTTAGCCTTGAGCATTTAACCGTAATTGTATTTTCAATTGGTATCAAAGCAGGACACTAGATTGCACTTAGTGTGAGTCTGGGGGTGATACATTCACGGTTTTTGCAAGGCATTTGAAGTCATGGGTTTACAAGATGATGTAATGGCGGAAGGAGCCTGAAATACTAGGCTACCATTAATTTTTGGCACTAACTATGGGTATTGGAAGTTGAGGATGAAATCCTACATTCGCTTTATTGATGAAAGGGCTTGGATGGTAGTGGAAGAAGGTTATAGTCCTCCTACCAAGGTTCAAGAGGATGAAATCATGATACTCAAGCCAAAGAGTGAATGGACAACGAATGAGTTTGAGGTTGCTAAATGGCACCATCGTGCTATGAATGCCATATTTGGAGGAGTTGATGGGCATCAATTCTTCTATATTCAAAATCTTGAATCCACAAAGAAAGCTTGGGATACTCTCCAAGTTACTAATGAAGGAACCTTAACGGTGAAGAAATCGAGGCTTTAAATGTTGGCATCAGAATTTGAAGGTTTAAGTGTGGGTGAGGAAGAAAAGTTTGAAAACTTCCAATTCCGGCTTCTTAACATGGCTAACCAATGTCAAGCACTTGGAGTACCTATCTCAAAAGAGCGTTTAAATTGGAAAATCCTTAGGTCTCTTCCTAAGAGATTCAAATCAAAGGTGACGGCCATTGAGGAGAGCAAGGATGTGGATAGTATAAATATTGATGAGTTGCTTGGGTCTCTCCAAACTTATGAGATGTGCTTGAAGCCAAAGATCAAGAGTAAGGGAATCGCTCTCAATGTTATAGAGGAAGAGAGTGATGATGAAAATAGAGAAATGACACTCTTGGTTAGAAGGTTCAAGAAGTTTCTAAAGAAGAATGCCAAGCCTAAAGGCAAGTCTTCTAAGGAAAAATGAGTCAAGAGAACATCATCTCCAAGGATTGTGAAGAATAGTCAAGCCATGAATAAGAAAGAGATTCAATGCTATAATTGTCAAGGTTTTGGTCACTTTGCTAGTGAGTGCACCAAGAAGCCATCTAAGAAAGACAAGAAAGGCAAAGTGTTGGCGGCTACTTGGAGTGATGATAATTCTAGTGACAATGAGAGCTCTAGTAGTGAGTCTTCAAGTGATGAAGAGTTGGTGAGCAACTTTGTAGCTCTAACGGCTTCTCAATCTCAACTAGATGTTGGTAGTACAATATCTTTGAACAAGAACCTTAATGCAAATCATGATGGAAGCTCTAGTTCCATTCCTACTAATCTTGAGTTGTTGAAAAAGATAGAAAAGCTTGAAAAAGCTAGAGACAATGCTCAAAGATAAGTAGTTGAGAAGGATGATTTGATTAAGAAGCAACTAGATGAGTTTGTGGTTGTTACTCATAGACTTCTTGGTGAAAAAGGTGATATTATAAAGAAGTTTAGAGAACTTGAAATGATAAACCTTGAGAAGGATAATGTGATATCTTCTTTGAAGAAGAGAGAACAAGAATTGATGGAAGAAATAGACACGGCTAAGGAGGCTATCAAGGATTTAGTAAATGATTCGGTTAGTGTGTCTAGTGTTAGGAATCTTGTTAACTCTCATTGTGGTGAAGACGACTTGGTAGTTGAAGAGGAGCTCTTGGAAGCATCACTTCCTGCACATTTTGATGAAGTCGTGATTGATAAGAAACCACACAAGAAGAGAAGATCAAAAGCTAAGAAGAAGTTGGCAAACAAGGTATCTTTGCAAACTCCTAGTGAAGCTAGTTCAACTCCAAAAGGTACAATCTCATCTTCTATTCCAATTTGCCATTATTGCAACACAATAGGTCACATTAAGCCTAGCTGTTATAAATATCTTGAAAAATGCAAATTAGGAAATGAATCTAGGGATAAGGAGATTAAACTTCAACTTGAACATGCTTAGGCCTTGAAAGTTGAGAAACATGATAATATTGCTAAGCATGAGAAAAAGTTGTGGAGTAGAAAGAATTCTAATCTTGCTCAACTTGACAAAGCTTGTGTTGAAAATGTTAAGGAAGAGTGTGTTAATGATATTCTTGTTAATCAAGTCATTGAAGGACTTTACTCTATATTTAACATTGTTGTCAAGGATGATATTGGAAATGTTTTTGTAGGTACACCCAAGAACAAGTGGTTCAAGGGTGAGTGCTCTTATCACTAAAATAAGAAGCACATGTGAGATAGCTTTGAGGCTATATATCAATTGTGTTGAGAATTCTTGCTTACTAGCTTTGAATACTCCATGTATTGATATGAACTTGGTTATCTCACATCATGATTGTTATGATGGTCAAAATTTGTTGATTAACTTTGAAGAAGTTATTTTGTTATATGTGTTGATTGGGTTGAGATATTATGCTTTTTATACTCTTGTTGTGAAACATCGTCAACTTGGTGTCATGAGGACATTCAAGGCAAGAGTGCTCATAAAAATGGCGGAAGTATGATATTTGTAAATGCAAGACATACATAAACCCGGGTACCTGGCATTCCTGCAAAACAAATAAGCGGTGGTGAACCACAGATGGGGATATTCCCTTGGGTGGAAATTTTGACACTCTAGTCAGTATAAAATTTGGTAAGATATGAAAAACCGTATTGCTCGACGATGAGGTTTCGGTGGCCAATCTAGGTACCTGGTATTCCTTTTCCAATAATATTGGTACTTAGGTGAAAATTCATAGGCAAATCATGGTACCTGCCATCCTTGTATCAGGAATCCTTGTATATAGGTGAATCTGGGTACCTGGCATTCCTGTTCCAGGAATCCTAGTACTTAGGTGAACTGGCGAAAAGATCCTGGTAGCCAACAATGCCATATATGTACCAAACCCTTCCTGGCGAGATTGGGTTCTGGCCAAGGCAATAGGAGTGCCATTTAGTTATCCTAGTATTGAGTGAGCGACGGGCAACCAAAGCCACAACTTCGTAACCTTGGTCTGGTAGGCAACTATGCCACTTATGCAGTAATGCCATTTATGCACCAGACCTTTCTTCGAGAAGGGTAGGTCCTGTCCAATGTATCAGGAATGCCATATGACTTTCCTAGTCTCAAGGCGATCAACGAACTTACCAGAATGAACATAGGCAAACTACCAAGACGATCAGAGTATAATTTACTAAGGCAATCATAGGCGATACAAACTTAAGGCTATTCAACTCTATATGGTATCGGTCGATGCTTACACTGCTTCTACAGCCTTTATGAGTAACACCTTGTAAGGTGATCTGTGTTCCAGGTATAGGTAATAAAGTAAAGGTAGTTTTTATTATGAACCGACCGTTAGGAGAAATCTTCTCTTGTTGGGGTCACCACCCCTCCCATAGGAGTACTAGAGAGAAAAGTGAGCTTCTAGTACCTAAGTGTTTTAGTCGGTTTGGAGTCTAATCTAAGATGATGAGAGTTTTCAACAATTATAATAGGGCCCGAGATTCCATTTGAATGAATCGAGACCTCAGTAACTTACTTGGGCATTGAGTGGCTCTGTAAAAAGTGAGGAACCATTAGTCATCCTCTGAAGGTACTGGTCCAAAGGCATGTTTGGGCTTCAAAAAGAACCTAGCAACTGAAATGAGGCTCTACACTTTGCTTAAATGAATTACAAAATGCAATGGCTTGCTTGGGTGTTGACCAGCCCGGTATAAAAAGTGAGGAGCCATTGGGCCTTGCATTGATGTTGTTGCTACAGAGGCTTGCTTAGGCATGTAGAAAGCCCCAGCAAATATGGGAAGCCTTTGGGCTCTCCTTAAACAGATCGGGACTTCTATGGCTCACTAGGGCGTTGAAGGGCCCAGTATAAATGGAGATAAGCCAAAAGTATGATACTAGTCCAAAGGAATGCTCGGGATCCTAGAAGTTCCCAGCAACTTGAATAAGGTTCTAGACCCTCCTAGAAAGAATCGAAATAGCACTGGCTCACTTAGGTGTTGGACGGCCCGGTATAAGAAGTGAGAAGCCATTGGGCCTTGCAGTGGTACTGCTGCTCCAGAGGCTTGCTTAGCAATGTAAGAGGCCTTAGCTAATATAGGAAGCCTCTAGGCTCTCTTTTATCAGATGGGGAACTTCGGTGGCTCGCTAGTGCGCTGAATTACGCGACACAAATGGAGAAGAGCCACCTGCCATGGAGCAGTACTGTTACTCCAGAGGCTTGCTTAGGCATTTAGGAGGCCTTAGCAAATATGGGAAGCCTTGGGGCTCTCCTTAAACTGATCCAGACTTCGGTGGCTCGTTAGGGCATTGAATGACCCGATACAAGTGGAGATGAGCCACCGACATGGTATTGGTCCAGAAACATGGGTGGGATCCTAAAAATCCCCAACAATTGAAATGAGGCTCTGAACCTACCTGAAAAGAATCAGAAACGCAGTGGCTAGCTTAGGTATCGAGTGGCCCATTATAAAAAGTGAGGAGCCATTGGTTCTGCAGTGGTGCTACTGCTCAAGAGGCTTACTTAGGCATATAGAAGGCCTCGTTAAATGTGAGAAGCCTCTGGGCTCTCCTCGATCAGATCGGAACTTCGGTGACTCACAAGGGTGATGAATGGCTCCAGTACAAATGGAGAGGATCCACCAGTCTTACAGCAGTGTTGCTGCTCTATAGATTAGCTTAGTCATATAAGAGGTCTCAACAAATATGGAAGCCTCTGGGCTCTCCTCGAACGATTCGGGACTTCGATGTCTCATTAGGGCGCTGAATGACCCGATACAAGTAGAGAGTAGCAATCAGCATAGTACTGGTCTTGATACATGCTTGGCAGCTTAAAAGTCCCTAAGAACTGAAATGAGGCTCTAGACCCTTCTAAAAATTATCGGAATCGTAATGGTTCACTTGGGCGTTGGATGGCTCGGTTCAAGAAGTGAGGAGCCACTGGGCCTTGTAGCGGTGCTACTGCTCTAGAGGCTTACTTAAACATGTAGGAGGCCTCAACAAATATGGGAAGCCTTTAAGCTCTTCTCAATCAAATCGGGACTTCGATGGCTCGCTAGGGCGCTGAATGGCAAGGTACAAATGAAGAGGAGCCACCGGCCTTGAAGCGGTGCTATTACTCTAGAGACTTTCTTAGGCATTTAGGAGGCCTCAACAAATGTGGGAAGCATGTAGGCTCTCCTAGAATGGATCGGGACTTTGATGTTAGGGCGTTGAATTGCTCGATAAAAGTGGAGAGCATCCACCGGTATGGTACTAGTCCAAAGGCATGCTTTGGATCCTAGAAGTCCCCAGAAACTAAAATGAGGCTATAGACCTACATAAAAAGAGTCTGAACTGTCAGGATTATCCTCAATAGCAAGAGGGTAGTAATATATTTGACAATCTTTTCATGTTAATAAAGTGATTTCTAGTTTAGCAAATCTTAAAGCATTTATAATTTAATTATTATAATTGTCAAAAGTAAATAATCATACGGTCAAAAGACTATAAGAATTGAAGAATTTTTCATACATCTGGATATATATAAGGTAGGCACAATTCCTTAGTTAGTCTTGAACAATATTCACAACTTAAGATAAAGGTTGAGCTTCTTTACCTTGTTAAAGTCGTAGATTCTTTTGCTAGGATTTGAGTGGTATCAAATGTATTATGAAGAGTCTAAGTTTTTCAAAGTGTGGTGTCTTTGGGCAAAAGAATCTAGTGCACTAGGTGCATCGAATATGATCAAAGTGAAATACTTTATCTAGAACTGTCAATAGATAGAAGTTTTCATTTAAGGATACCCGGAGAGTCTATCTCAATCCTGAGCTAAATGATGGACTTACGGTTACAAGTGTTATTATTTGAGTTGTCAATATTTATGATTATATAGCATAGTCTATCCTCGATGGTTTGGTGGTATTCATTTCATAATCGATAGAGAATTTCATTTATAGATATGGACATCGTGGCTCCATTTAATAAATGTGAGTAAAATATCATCATATGGATATTTTGAGGTATTAGATATTAAATCTTAACGTTAAGTTTTCGATAGTATCTATTGAAACATGGATTCTATACAAGTTAAAATATCCAATTTTAAAATATGGTAACTAGGAGAGCTATAGGCGGTGTATGAGTACTTGGTGATTAAGGGTATTTTTCGTGGGGATACACTATCTCCAATAAGGTTGTCTAGGGTATGGATAAGAAACATTTACTTATTCTATCTTTATTTAAGAGTTCAATTTTAGTTCTTTGACGGAATGAGCTAAAATTGAATGAGCTAAAATTAATAGATTGAACCTAAATGAAACATTTGTTGATTGTGATTAGGTTATGTCTATTGAAGCTTAATTTAGATAGCCCACCAAGATGATTAGGTTATGTCTTTTGAAACTTAAATTTAGATAGCCCGCCAAGATCCCTAATCCACACGAACTTGCCTGGATCACTTGATATATTCTACCAGACTAATTTCTAGGCCCATCTAGAATTATTTTTGGACTTCGGATTCCAAAAGTTTTAGACAGGTACGATCATATGTGATCAACACATGCGGTCACTTTTCAAATGCTTGGAATAAGCGGCCAAGGATGTGGGAATCCTTGGACCGCCCAATTGGGGTGCGATTAGCATTCCATTAATACATTAAATATACAATTTGCATATTTTAATTTAACGGGCTGTTAAATTACATTAATGTATTAATTTAAGGCATGTGGAGTTGTTTCTTTTAGTAAGAATGGGTCTAGTTCACATGTGGACTTTTTATTAAAGTCAAATAGATTTAATAAAATGGAAAAAAAAAATATTGCCCACGATACTGGCTTGAGCGGTAAGGGATAAATTAATTAGCCTAATGTACTTATTATTGGATAATACACTTATGAGTTGGAAGAGGACTGAATTCGAAAGTTGATAGCAGTCATGGTGAAACAGAAATCCTCCTTACGTGAGGATCTTCGGTCACCCATATAAATCCATCAACAGAATTTGGCCAACCCTAGTGTCTTGTTAAGATTTTTTTTTGAATTTACTTAAAAAAAAAAAAAAAAACTTCATCCAACTCAAAGAAAAGGTGTGAGAATTCAGTTAAGAGAAGAAGAAGAAAGGGAGCATTTTGTTTTAGATAGTGCACTAGTAGCATTTATATCAAAAAGTTTTGTGTACAACATCGAATCGGGTTCATGCGAGTTTTGGATCAAAAGATTGAGAATTCAAAAGTGATCAAACGTTTTTGTTTGTCTCTAGGAGGGTTATTGTGATTGACAAAAGAAAAAGTTTTTGTTTTCCATCCTTTGGTACACAATTCGAAAAAAAGAAGCCCACACTACTAGGTGATTCACGTTTGTGATTGGATTGAAAGGTCTTACGGTTTTAATTCGACGCAACTTCAATCATCACGAGAAAAAGGTACGATACTTTTTAATTATTTGCTAATTAATCATGGTTAATGTTCTTTCCTTTAAAGGAAAATATTTTGAAATATACCAATTTATTTTTCGCTTCTGCCGCGTGTTTTTTCCCACAATTGGTATTAGAGTCAGGTTGTACCATTGATTAATTGATGTATATATACATGGATCTATTTCTTTTTATTGTAAATATACATGTTAAGAAGAGATGACACTCTAGGTATTCACATATATAATTACATTGGAATGTATAGATATATATATATATATATATGTTTTTACAATATGATTTGTTATTGCTCGATTTTGGTCCTAGAATTTCAATGTATTTTTTGTTTTAGAATTGTAACAAGAAGGGTGGCCTATCATCGCCGTAATTTCCTTATTGGCAGCTGCTATTTTTATTTTATTTTATTGTTGTAATAAAAAAAGATATAATGTAATATATTCAAGTTTTGAAGAATCAAAGAATTTAAGAACTAGAAGCAAAAAGAATAGCAACGGAACAACCTGAGGTAGCCCGTGTGCGCTAAGGAAACAAGCGCGCACGTGACCAAGCACGCAATTGCGCTTGCACGCCCGAGGCCTTGTACGGTTTCCCCGTGCATAGCACTTTTGCTATTACTCCATGTGCACGCCCATGGTGTAGCAGCAAAGATGTTGCGCACTGGGCAACCGCACAAAGCCTCGGGCATGCAAGTGCCCTGACACGAGACCTTTGGACGGATGGCCTCTTGATGACTTGTTTGCTAAGTTAGGATTAGGGTTTTGTATTTGAAAACAAATGTAATTTACTAGTTTTTCTAGGATGGACCAAAATTGTGGCTATTTATTTTTCTTTAAATATTGCAATGTTTGTCATTGTTTGATACCATGTCATATAGAATAGGAGTGTTACTCATATATCTCTTTTTGTATGAACATGCATTGAATTATTTAGGTTTCTAATTGGCATCTAGATAACTTGATAAATCATTCTATGGAATTCTATCACATTCCTTAAACAATTGGGTAGGAGAAGGTGTTTGAACACCTATGGCCACCAAGTTTAGTTGAGCTTTATGTTTTATGTGATAACCCCCCAAGGGGTATTCAAGAATGGAATTCAGCAAGATACCTCCTTACAAGGATAGACTTGACAATTGACTCATGTTTAAATGTAGTTAACCCTATAGAATCGACTTGTAGCAAATATCTAGAGGAAGATGTGTTTGTTTTCTCTTTGGACTCTTTGATTATGGTTGCGCGTGCGTGGAGCTTGTTATGGTTTATGGAGAATAAATCTGACCATGAATATTAATTGGTGTGGTACCTTAGAATACCTGATCTGATAGAATGGCTCTTGATCGTTCTGATGGCGAGGTACCTCGAGATACTAGTTTGCTAGCAAAGTACCCTGAGTTACCATTCTGATGATGTGGCACTTGATCAATCACATCGAGGGTTTATAAACACCTAGGAGCTTTATAAGAAACTTTCTTCCTGCTAGAGGGGTAGGATATGTACCACGACTGGCCAACGGAATAATGTCAGGGTACTTAGGTACCAGTTGGGTAGTCTATTGAGGCATAGGAGCTTTATCTTGCTTCAACAGTGACACCGAGGTACGCGGTTGTGTTAGACCCAGTACCTCGAGGTAGATCATAGCATGTAACTCCTGGTAGATGGTGTTATGCTAACAATTAGGAAAATCATGTCACATGGAAAAAGAAAATTGATTTATTGTTGCAAGCTGAAAAGCGTAAGTCTGTTCTGTGCACCCCTAAACCACCTGCTCCTACTAATGAATATACTAAGGTACAAGGAGATAAGTATCAACAGTGGAAGGCCTCAGATGAGATTGCCAAATGTTACATTATGACCACCATCTCTAACGTGTTGCAACAACAACATGAAGGAATGGAGACTACTACTGATGTAATGATGTCTCTAGAGGAGATGTTTGCTAAGAAGTCCATGATGACTAAGAGAGAGGCAGTGACTGCTTTCTTGAATCTTTGAATGAAACCTGGACAGGTTGTGAAAAATCACATGATGATAGTCAAAGCACATCACAATATTGTTGAACTCAATGGTGCTGAGATAGATGGTAAACGAAAATTGACATGATTGTCAACTCACTGTCAGATTCCTTTAATCAATTCAAGTTGTACAACACCTTGAACAATAAGGAATACACCTTGTAAGGCCTGATGCAAGATGTTCAAAGCGTTGAGAAGATCCTTATGAAAGGCAAGGGTCAAGAGATTCGTACGGTTGGTAAAGTTGTTACTGTTAAGACCTGTAAGAAGGTCAAAAAACAACAAAAGAAAAAAAACATTTTTTTTAACATTTTTTTAATAGTGTCGAGCGACCTTTTGTTGGTAAGCCTGTACTCTTAAAGCAGCCCGCTCTCATTATATGTTGAGGTGATCTAGTTCAAAGGAAAGTTCCAGGTTATTCTGTTCTTTGTCAGGGTGTTCACACCAAGCAGCTATGAGCTGAGTTTCTATTGGTATAATGGATTTTCCTTCATAGACAAGCGAGAAAGGTGTTTCCTCTATCGAATGATAAGGTGTTGTTCTTTATGACCAGAGAATCTTGGGGAGTTTGTCAGCCAATTCACTTTTTTCTACTCAAGTTTTTTTTTCAACGTGTTTATGATGGTTTTGTTAGTCGACTCTGCTTGACCAGTTTCTTGTTGGTAGAGGGGTGTTCAACAACTCAACTTGATACCATATTTGTCACAGAAAATTTTGAAGTTGAATGAAATAAATTGCAAGCCATTGTCGGTCTCTATCTCTTTAGGTATTCCAAACCTGTAAATTATTTGTTTCCAGATAAAATGGTGTGCCTCTATGTATCTTATGTGTTGAAAAGTGTTAGGATTTTGAGTTATGTTGGCATTATTATACATCAAAACAACATTTCTTTTGAATTAATTAGTTGCTAGGATTCTCAGTTTATCAAGCTTCAAGGAAGTTGAGCAACTCATCAAGCAAAGTGAAGCCTTCAAGAGGAGTAAGCATTGTTGCACATCAAAGGTATATTGAGACCTTATTCTTCTTACAAGGTTTAGGTGCACACACACACATTGCATCCATATGTGTCTCTGAATCATTGTGCCAAATATATATTACACATACACACACCTATTAAAGTATGCACATGTATTAGATTTAATTTGACAATTTTTTTGAAATTGCTTGTTCTATGACAATATCTAAGATATGGCATACTTGTGTGTTCTTGTGTTTCATTGTTCGTAGTTTTATGATATCAAACTTGATTATGTTCTCATGTTGTTCTATTGAGTTCTGGCCATTTTAGTTTCTCATTCATGTGTTTTCGAGTTTCGAGTTGGAAGTCAAGATACTTTCCATGTCCTTATCATACATGGTTTTCATCCTTGTGTATAAAGTTGAATTCCATATTATTTTTTAAGTTTTGTTTACATCCTTGTGCATGAGAGAGTCCTGGTTCATAATCAGATATCGGATTCAAATTCAGACTTTAGAGGCCGAAAAACGATCGAAGAACACAAAGGTGTGCGGGGGAGTTGAAGTTGCCAACAAAGAGGGCCAAGCACCTCTCCCCATGGAGGCACGTGGCCTCCACGAGAAGAGATGCCCTCTGCCCCCGTGGAGGCCACGGTCCTCCACGGGCTGCAGAGGTAGCACTTTTTTATTGGGCCTTCATTTTTGCTCTTGGGATCCCTCCTTTAAATATCCTTTTTCCCTCTCATTTCATTCTAAGAAGAAAAACCTAAAAAACAAGTGTGCATAATTTTCTCTCAAATTTTCCTTCATACTTTCTCATCTTCCAAAAACCATAACTTTCTCGTTTAAACTCCGATTCAAGCTATTCAAATTGAAGATCGTTTTTCTATCAATCCTTTATCATCTCCAAGAAGGATTGAGGTCGTTTGATCAAGTTTTTAGGTGGCTCTACACTAAAAATGGGTCTGCACAGTTTTTCTTGACGTATTGAATCTTCTCTTGAGTTTTGTTCTTAAAAGTGTTCAATAACCTTGAGTTTTCTTATTCGATACATGTATGTATGTTATATAAAGTTTGATCAGAGTTTTATAATCAATTAAAGCTAGATTGAACTTGATTAGAACCTTTCATGTTGAGTTAGGTTTTCTTAAACCTATGTTATCACATGTTTGTGTTTTGTATTGTACTAGCTTTCTATCTAGGACTATTTTTACTTCAATTGATTGATTTTGATTATTTATAGTCTCTACTTGTGTTAGGTCTCACTTTTGATTATATCAAGGATTAGCAGAATTTCTTGTATATTTAGACCCTATTAGGTTTCTATTGAATACTTTGTGAATATATGCTCAAAATAATTGCTAGATGATTTTATTGATAAGATTCAATGATTCTAGCATTTTATGTTTTAGTACTAAAGACTTGGAAAATATACTTCATAAATATCTATTGTTTTTCAAGCTTTAGCGTCATGAATGAAATCTAGGTCTTAATACATTTATTTGGTGTTTTGCATGTTCTAGATTGTTTTTCATGTTTTAAGAGCTAGGTTACTTTGGTTTGGACATATTCACGCGTATGCTTAATTCTTCATGAAATGTAATTGATCCATGCATTTCATATGTTCATGCATCATTTGTATGATTGCATTATTTTAGGATTAAAAACTAGAATATCAAATATTGAGCGCTCATTGCTTCATTCTAGTCTCCATAGAATATGTTGATCATCATGATTCTATGTTGTGTGCTTGGATGTGTTTTGCATTCATGATCAATTAGAAAGTCCTGGTAAAAGGAATGAAGTCTTAGCTAGAGTCGGGAGGACTAGGATAATCAATCAAGAAATTCTTGGTTAGAGTTAGGAAAACTCAGATAACCAAATGAGAAAGTCTTAGCTAGAGTCGACAGAACTCAGATAGCTAAGCAAGAAGCCTTGTCTAGGATCGGGAGGACAGGCAAGCAAGGAATCTTCCAAGAGACCGGAGGTCTTGGATAAGAAGTTGCTTCCTAGACGTGTATTAGGCATATCTTGGATAGACAGTAGGTAAGGTGGTTCACTAGGCCCGAAGGTATGATAAAAGTGATAGCTTGGAAAGTGTATCATGGGATTTGGTCACTAATTTGAGTGTGTATATTTTATTCGTCATAGTGGATTCATTTTACCGGTGGTTGTGGATTCAACTTGTTGATGTTTCCTCTTCGAAGGTTTTACCACGTAAAAATGATGTGTCAAATGTCTCTATCTCTATCTCTTTATATTTTGTATATGTGATCAATATATCTTATTTAGGATCTACATTTCTTTACATCTCGGTAAACAAGATTTTTGTAGAGAAAGAGATGCACACATTATTTGTTGAATCAACATTTGTCTCTTGTATTTTTGTAATGTGTAAACATTGTATCTTATGAAATTATATATCAAGTTGTAAAGTTCTACTTAATGAATTTACATTGTAATATTTGAAGTACAACTTGTGGAATTTGTTTGGCATTGAATATACTTGTATATAAGATACATATATGTGTTAAGTGTATTACATACTTTTGCAATTATGTTTGTAGACTAAGGGTGGTGCATTAATCATACATGTGATAGTTGTTATATATTGACAATCATGTTAATTGTTAATTTGTATGCTCATCAAGTGTTTGACAAGAGTATCGAAAAAGTTTTTAAAAAATAGTATGTCAATTTATTCACTCCCCCTCTAGGTTGTTTAGTTCATAACCTTGTAGGAATTTCAAAATGCTCCAGCTTCGACCCATTTGGTGAAGTAGTCTGTTAACACTAACATATAGACAACCCCTCATGGTGCTGCTGGGAGTTTTCCTACAATATCCATACCCCATTTCATAGACAGCCAAGGAGCTGAAATTGAGTTTATCGTACCTAGGGGAAGATGAGACACTTTTGCGAATCTTTGGAACTTATCGCAGATTTTCATGTGTTTTTTAGAGTCGAACCGTATTGTTGGCCAATAGTCTCCAGCTATGATTGCTCTGTTCGACAAGCTTCTCACACTTGAATGGTTTCTGCATTCTTCGTAGTGAAGGCTCTTGAGGACGTCGTACGCCTCTTAGGGCGTGACGCATCTCAAGTACGGACCTATAAAAGATTTTTTATTGAGCTTACCATACTAGATGCAAAATTTAGTCAACTTGGTCGTGATCTTTCTTGCTTCGGCTCTGGCGCCTGGTTAGATGTCAGCTTGTAGTTAGTCATTTATTGGATCCATCCAACTTGAATCATTTTAAATTGACACTGCATTTTCTACGTTGTGTATCGCAAGCAACAGTAAGTACACGATGGGTATAGTTTTATGGCCGTTAGCTTGAGTAGTCGATCATATTCTGGCTAAGGCTTCTGCTTTAGCATTTTCTATCCTTGGTACCTGTATTATTGAAAAATGGTCTAATGCTGACTTTAGTTACTTGGCTTTGGCCAAATATGCTGCCATTCTTTTATCTTTTTCTTCATATGTCCCATTCATCTACGTAAGACTAGTTGTGAGTTGATTTGTACCTTTATGCTTTTTATACCCAAGTTTCTTGCTAGGTCGAGCCTGGCGATCAATTCCTCATATTCTGCTTCATTATTTGTCGCACAAAAGTTTCAATGGATCGACAGTTCCAGATATTACCCTTGTGAGGATTTTAGCATAAGCCCAAGTCCACTTCCCTTTATATTGCTTGAACCTTCGATCGATATTCTTGGTTTAATGCGTCTTCGGCTAGAGTCCTTAATTCTTGTTTGACCTGTGAATATTTGTTAGGAGTGAAATCTGTTATGAAGTATGCGAACAACTATGATTTCATTGTTGTTCGCAGCTGGAAAGAGATGTTGTTTTCGTTGATCTCGACTGCCCATTTTGTGATTCGACTTGAAAGTTCTGGCGTATGCAATATATTTTTTAGGGGAAAAAGGTGAGTACCGTGATTGGATAACATTGGAAGTATGGCTTTAACTTACATACGGCTACGACAAGTGTTATGGCCAACTTTTTAAGTTTGTTATACCTGGTTTTTGCGTCAAGTAATGCTTTGCTTACATAATACACCGTGTTGTGAATCTTCATTCTCTCTGACTAGCACAACACTTACTATTGTGTCGGATACTGCCAGATATAAGTAGAGTACTTCTCTATCTTTTGGTTTCTATAGCAACATGGGTGAGACTAGATATTCCTTCAAATCTTTTAAAGCTCTTTCCTATCCTGATTCCATGCGAACGCCCTATGTTTCTTCAAGGTGCTAAAAATTGGTTGGTATCATACGGACGACTTGAAGATAAACCAATTGAGGGCTGCTACTTGACCTGTAAGTTTATAGACGTCTTTGATGCATTTAAGCAATTCGGGTACTTTTATCCACCAAATTTTGGTCTGGGTTAGCTTCGATCCCTCTTTGGATCACAAGGTAACCAAACAATTTTCCAGAAGAGACTTCAAAAGAACATTTAGTGGGGCTAAGTTTCATTCCGTATTTGTCGAGTACGTCGAATGACTGTCTCAGATGTTCTACGTGTTGTTTTACGATGAGAGACTTGACCATCATATCATCGATGTAGACTTCCATGGTCGATACAAGCATGTCAGTGAACAGTTTGTTAAATAGTCGTTGGTATGTTACACCTGCATTTTTATATCCAAAATGCATACCCCTATAGGAAAAAATACCTCTTTCGGTGACGAAGGCCATCTTCTCTTGGTCGTTCGGATGCATCAGGATCTGGTTTTAGCTAGAGAAAGCGTCCATAAAGCTAAGTAGTTCATGTCCTGTGGTGACATAGACTAGCATGTCGATGTGAGGAATTGGGAAAAGAACTTTGGGGCAGGCTTTGTTGAGGTCTGTTAAGTCAATGCAGACATGCCATTTCACAATCTTTCTCTTTACGACCACGACGTTCGCAAACCAGTCGGGGTATTTAACTTATCTGACTAGTCCAATGTCGATCAGTTTCTGCACCTCTTCGTTCATTATCTTATTTCTTTCTTGTGTGATATTTTTTATATACATCAATTAATCTATGGTTAAAGTTTTTGTTATTAAAAGGGAAACAAAATTATTTATACCAAACCTTAATTTTGTTTTCACACTTCTGTTGCGCGATTTTCCCTTCAATTAGTATCAGAGGCTGGTTGCACCCTTGATTAATTGGTGTATGTGTTTGTGAATCTTTTTCTTTTTATTGTATATATGCATGTTTTAGAAAGAGATAGCACTCTAGGTATTCGCATATATATTTATATTGGAATGTATGGATTTATATATATATATATATGTTTTATATGTGGATTGTTATTGCTCAATTTTGGTCCTAGAATTTCAATGTATTTTGTTTTGGGATTGTAACAAGAAGAGTGGCCTATCATTGCCGTAATTTCCTTCTTGGTAGTTGCTAAATTTTTATTTATTTTGCTATTGTAATAAAAATACTGCACTATATTGTAATTAAAAAAAACTGCACTATATTGTAATAAAAAAAGCTGCAGTATTTTGTTTATTTAAAATTCTTCTGTAATACATTAAAGTATCGAAGATTCTAAGGTTTGAAGAATTGGGAGCAACCCGAACAATTTTGGGACCGTGCGAGCTGTAGCAACAAACGTGCGTGCTAAGAGCATGCAACCACGTTTGTTGTGGCATGGGCTACGCACGACAGCACTATGAAATCCATGGGCTGCGCATGGCAGCCCTTTATAGGGTTGTGGTATACGCACGCCCATGGGTAGGAGCCAAGGGTGTGCACGCTCATGGGAGGCAGCCGAGGGAGTCCAAACGACGAAGGTCGCGTGAAGACTTGTTCGTCAAGAAAGGAGTTATTTTTGTATTCCAAGACATGTAGCTATTTATATTTTTGTAAATATTGCAATGTTTGATAACATGTCATATAGAATAGGAGTGCCACTCATATATCTCTTTTGGTATGAACATGCATTGAATGATTTAGGTATCTAATTGGCATTTAGATACTTGGTAAATCATTCTATGGTATTCGATCACACGCCTTAAACAATTGAGTGGGAGAAGGTGTTTTGGAACACCTACGGCCTCCAAGTTTAGTTGAGCTTTATGTTTCATGTAATAACCTCCCAAGAGGTATTCATGAATAGAATTCAACAAGATACTTCCTTACAAAGATAGACTAGACAATTAGCCCAAACGATATCTACTCCAAAAGGAGGGATATTAGTGAGGGATTATATTGAAGGTCGATAACTTTGTAACACACTCAATGTAATTTTATTAATATCCTCCCAAGAGTTCTTGATAATGAAATTGCAAGGCTAAAATTGAAAACGTTGGTTGTTATGTTAACAATTAGGTGGGACCTAGTCCAACTAGTAAATGGTGCAATTTTGATAGAGGACTTCATTTATAGATATGGACATCGTGGCTCCGTTTATTAAATGAGAGTAGAATATCATCATATGGATGTTTTGAGGTATTGGATATTAAATCTTAACGTTAAGTTTTCAATATTGTCTATTGAAACATGGCTTCTGGACAAGTCAAAATATCCAAGTTCAAAATGTGGTCATATGAGTAAATATGGTAACTTGGATAGCTATAGGCGGTCTATGAGCTCTTGGCGATTACTGGTATTCTTCACGAGGATATACTTTCTCCATTAAGATTGTCTAGGGTATGAATGAGAAATATTAACTTATTCTATCTTTATTTAAGAGTTCAATTTTAGTTCTTTAGTGGAATGAACTAAAATTAATATATTGGACCTAAGTGAATCATTTGTTGATTGTGATTGGGTTGTGTCTATTGGAGCTTAAATTTATATAGCTCGCCAAGATCCCAAATCCATACGAACTTGCATGGCTCACTTGATATATTCTACCGGACCAATTTAGGGGTCCATCTAGAATTGTATTGAGGCATGTAGACTTATTTCTTTTTTGTAAGAATGGGTCTAGTTCACATGTGGACCTTTCATTAAGGTCCAATGGATTTAATAAAATAATAAAAATAATATATTAGCCCATGTATATGTGTTGGACGGCAAGACTATATAAAATAGCTTAATATATTGTTTTTTATTTTATTATTTAATTAAATAGAAATTAATTAATTTGGTACTTAATTAATTATTTAATTAAAAGTCAAAATCGTTTTTCTAGTAGGAGAATGTCTTCTAATATTATACTATTGTTGGTAGTGTAATTAATATTAAAAACTTTATTTGATAGGTAGATACATAAAATGAATTATTTATCTAGTCAAATTATAAAATCTTTTATATGGTCACAAATACACTAATGAGTTGGATTAGGAGTGTTGGTGTAGGAAGGAATTCTTTTTGGAAGAGGATTCTTGGTCACTAAATAAATCCACCTAAGAATAGGATTTTTGTCTACCAAGTAAATCCTCTTTAGGAGAGGATTTGTGACCTATAAATATAGGTTGTAAATTTCGACCAAGCCATAGTTTTTGGTATGAGAAGTTTTTTATTTATTTATTGTTTAAAAAAAAAACTTCATCTAACTCATTGTGTGAAGAATTCAGCCAAGCATAGAGAAAAGAGAGAATGTTTTTGTTTTCGATAGTACCCTAGTATCTTTTTCATCAAAAGGGTTTTGTGTACAACATTTAATCAAGGTTGACGTGATTTTCAATCAAATTGATTGATAATTCACAAGTGACCGGACGTTCTTGATTTTTGAGGATTATTGTGACTAACAAAGAAGAAAATTTTGTTTGTTTCCATCCTCAGGTATACAATTTAAAGAAAGGGAGCCCACACTCCTAGGTGATTCCCGTTCGTGATGGGATTGGAAGATCTTACAGATTCAATTTGACGCTAGTTCAATCGTCACGAAAAAAAAAGGTACAATACTTTTTATATACATCAATTAATCTAGAGTTAAGGTTCTTGTTATTAAAAGGGGAATTTTTTTATTTGTACCAAACCCTAATTTTTTTTTTCATGCTTCCGTTGGGCGATTTTCCCTTCAACAGGGGCTACCATTATTGATTAAAATTCGTTAAGTTAAACAATTGAACACAAGTAATGAAATAACAAGAGCATCATGATGAAGAGAAAACAAATTTGATACAAAAAATGAAATAACATAAGCATCATGATGAGAAGAAAACAAATCTGATTTGTCGGATAACTTGAAGGTGACTGTTGATTTTTGAAGGATGGTCTTTGCTGGGCTGAATCTCTATGTTAACCTCTGCTCACTCCACTAAACTTTGATCCAAATGTGATATAGTTGATCACTCTCTCCTCTTGAGGCGGTGCTAGTGGACTTTCCTCTATATTTGTACGTTGTTTTTCTTCACATCGAGTGATAGTCTCCTTTCCTTTATCTGTCAGGTACTCCAATAGGTGTCCTCGCTTCAAGAGTTCCGCCATGTCCAGCTTCTGGGCAATGCAATCTTCTGTTCGATGGTCATGATCCTCATGGAATTCGTATCAAAAGCGGACATCTCGATGTTCTGGTGGGTCGTTCAACTTCCTTGGCCATTTGATTGTTCTTCCCATCTCTTTCATTACTGCTTGACGTGTACATTTAGAAATCGTACGTAAAAACAAAATTTATAAAGAACCAACAATGCTTCAAAAAGTTTATAAAGCTAGTACAATGTCAAGTCAGGTGTCGTCCACAAGGAAAGGGAAATTAAATGGCTAAAACTAGTTAACTAATACTTACTATACTAAAACTAAGCATGAAAAGTAAAAATCAATGGTTGGGTTTTAAAAAGGTTAATAGTTAAGATGCAAACTACTATTAGGTTGGTTAATCTAACATACAATTAGTGTTAATAAGAAATGAGTGTTAAAATATGATGGTTAAGATTAAGGAATTGATAGATCCAGCAAGTGAATTATGGGCATGTACGAACTCTCATGAAATGAATGCACATCAATTGATTATAACCAATCTAGATGTATAGTATTGGTTGTATATCCCTTATCAATGTCCAATCTAGATGTATAATATTGGCCACCACAAGTGATTGTTCATGAATGCACATCTATCAAATTAAGAGATTAATCTCCTTATAAAGTCATCAACCTAGATGTATAGTATTAGTGCTTAACCTCTCACAAGCAACCAACCTAGATGTATAGAATTGGTCACCCATTTGAGATTATTTAAAGATTGAGATTATTAAATCTAGGTCTCACTTTAGGGATGTACTCTTGTTTGACCCTTCCATTAAATAGAGCTTAAGAAGATCAAGTAGATGTATACATAATCAACTACTCAAATAATTCCCTCAATCAATTAGCAAATAGAGGAATGTACAATCAAATACCAACCAATTAATGGAAGCAATTAAAACAATGAATGAAACATAATTGATAGATTTAATAAAATAAAATAGATTTCATTACAAAGCCCAATATCCACAAGTGTTTCACATTAATCCCTTAGTGGGATGTCTAGCTACTCATGAAAAATACATAAAATAACTAGAAGAAAATAGATAGAGAAGACCCATGTAGAGACTCCTTCCTTGAAGCTTTAATCCAATCTCCAAGTGTCATTGAGTAGATTAGGATGAATGATGGTTAGATTGGGTAAGGAATGATTCCTAGATCTAAGTTAGTAATTAGAGAAAAGAAAAATGGAAGAAAATGGAATTTTGGAAGAAGGTTTTTTTCAAAATAAGAACAAGAAGTATATATAGGGTTCCAAATTTAGGTCTCAAACTACTGATGTGGCAGCCCTGAAGCACGAGATACGCGAGTAGTGATGGGTGGGGACCCGCGTAATGACCCGCGCAGTGGCCTGATGCTTCTGATAATCTTCTCTACTTTTTGCATATGCGCGGGTATGGACCTACGCATTGACCTGATGGGCACTGATTTGCTTCTCAGATTTGCTCAGTTAAGCAATTTATGCGCTGGTTGTACGCAAGTTTGGACCCATGCATGCACCTGCACACTGAAGCATTTCTTCACTGATTTCGGCCAACTTTCGCCCAATTTTCACGGTTTTCATTCTTTCTTCCATAATGTACCAAACTGCCTACAAACATGTCAAAAGAGTCTACGACATATAAAAATGCCCGAAAACAAGACAAGGAAAATGGAATTGAGGGCCAAAATATTTGACAATTTTGACATGATCATTGCTACCAAGTCGATCGGTTTGATGCTGAGATTATACTCTAGTATTGGGGCCTGTGATTGATTAGTGTTGGAACCCCGTTCACCGGTCACGCAGCGAAATTAGCTTTTAATTTTTTTAATATAGATCATGATCTGGGACCAGTGAACTTGGGATCGTAATTACTTTCGGAACACATACATACAATATGTATACATAAGAAATTGTAATCTACGATATGCACCTGTCTGAACCATTCGATCTTCCTCGTTATCTTCTTGGGCTGGTAACTGCGTGTGGGCTCGTCACGGTCTCAGAAACTTGAATAGTAGATATAGAGAAAAGCCTTAAAGAAACCCTTTCTTCTCAAGAGAAAAAACTTAGAACAATTCTAGTTATGAAAAATAAAATAAAAAAATCTTTTCGTTGTAAATGGTGTACTCTGCACCACATACTTTTTTCTCTCTTTTATTTAATTCTCACGCCACATGTTGCTTGCCAATTGCACTTCATTGAGCAAACACATGCTTTTTTGTTATCCCAGGCAACAACTTTCATTATATGTATATATATATATAATATGCGTGTATCAGGTAATTTGCATTGTATGCAAATTATTATTTTGACTATTGTTTCATGTTCACACACCAATTTGCATCTAATGCAATCTCTTGTGTTAGTAATTGATATATATCTTATAATTATCTTTTTCAAATATATCTAATATATTAAAAATGATAATAAGTATTTTAAATTTAAATTTAAATTCAAATACTTAGATAAATGATGTAGTGAAAATAAAATAATATTATTATTTTATCTTCACTTAAATTCAAATATCAACTAACACCCTCAAATTAACAGTTAATTAATAATTCATAATTATCAATATAATTAAATAATCTAATAATTTAATTAATTTAGCTATTAACAATGATTAATTAAATAATCTCATTTTTCAATTAATTCCCGAATAAATACGTGCCGCTTTCGTAACACAATTAATTGGACAATCCAATTAATTAACCGTGACCCTTGTTACCAAAATCGGGCTAGCAAAGTGACCTAATGGATCCACAATATTTTGAGCCTCAATAATCCTCATAAATAATTAATTAAAATCTTTAATTAATATTTCACGATTATTAATTTCAGTGTTATTCCACTAAAAACCCGAAGCTGCACTCTCTCAACTGTAGATGCTTTTACACAGACCGATACAACTCGGTGTCCATCAATATAGCTATTACACATGGTGTGATCCTCCACAGTAGTTCATAATTAGAGTTGGGTCATAATGTCTGTTATACCCCTCTAATTGCATATATCTTTTAAGTACCGTTGATTCTCTAATGGATAATAAATTCTTTTTCCTCACAGAATTAAGAGAGCGCTCATGATGTCCAAGCCTCGAATCAACCCTTAAGGGAACTACCATCTACTTCTCACAACAAGCATTGGATTCCACTATTGTGTACAAACCTTTCCAGCCACAAGCCAAACCGCAATCCCAACATACGGAGTATATTTATCAGGAAATGCATCCGACCTCACCCATGGTATATCAAAGACCATGACCTAAACTGAATGAGTCGATAAGACACTTAGGATTAAGATCACCCACATATAGTCATCATTAGTTGATATATACAAATCTCATCGGCAACGGATCTTGGTGTGAGATTCATATAGATCAAGGCCCAGTCCTATATGATCACATCATACAAGGTTCATCCAAACTCATATCTCATATGAATGATTTAGGATAGAATCACCGTACATTGCGGAATAGACCACAGTTATAGATTAACTACAAATAAATACCCAGCTTTATTTGTTATCTATAGACTCTTTAGATTGAATGTCTCTTACATTATCTATCTGTATATGACACTCATATGCACGAGTTATAAAATAAACAACACAACAAGAATGAATTGAACTTTTCTATTATTTATTTCATAAATCCATTTACAAATTACATCTTTAGGGCATAAACCCCAACAATCTCCCACTTGCACTAAAGCATGTGAGGCATGCCTCATAACCCTAGACCATCTAGGTGACCCGAAAATACTTTAGCCGGTAAGGTCTTCGTAAATGGATCAGCATGATTGTCTTGTGAGGCTATCTTGGTGACGATCACATCATCTCTCTACATTATCTATCTAATGAGATGATACTTTCTCTCGATAAGCTTCCCTATTTTATGGCTCTTTGGAATTAGCCACATCATCACTGTTATAACAATAAAGTGTGATAGGCTTATCCAGATCTGGAACAACTTCCAGATCACTCAAGAACTTGTGGAGCCAAATAGCCTCTTTAGCAGCTTCACAAGCGGCTACAGATTCGGCTTCCATGGTGGAGTCAGCAGTGGAAGATTGCTTGATACTTCTCCATACAATGGCTCCATCACCCAGGGTGAATACTGATCAAGACGTGGATTTCCTAGAATCCCTATCTGACTGAAAACCAGAATCTGTGTATTCTAACGGGATCAAATTTTACCCGAAATACAATAGCATATAGTCTTTCATTCTTCGAATTCTCCGAAGATACTTGAGAATTATCTTGACAGCAACCCAATGATCCAATCCTGGGTTGGACTGGTATCTGTTGACTACTCCCACTGCATAGCCGATGTCCGGTCTCGTGCATAACATAACATATATGAGTCTACCTATTGCCGATGCATAGAGTACACTTCTCATATCCTCAACCTCTTGAGATGTCTTAGGAAACTATTCCTTAGACAAGTGAACTTCATGCCTGGAAGGTAAATTACCTTTCTTGGAGTTTTGCATCCAAAATTGCATAAGAATCTTATCGATATATGATGTCTTAGACAGTACTATGAGTTTGTTCTTACGATCCCTTATAAGTTGGATCACTAGAACATAACCCGCCACTCCCAAATCCTTTATTTGGAATTGGCTAGCCAGCTAACCCTTTACATCAGACAGCACTCCTACATCATTCCTAATGAGTAGGATATCATCTATGTATAGGGTCAAGAAAAGTACTTTCTTGTCAATTATACGCTTGTGGACACAAGAATTTACGACGTTCTGCTCGAACCCATAGGTTTTGATCACATCATCAAACCTAATGTTCCAAGATCTAGATGCTTGCTTAAGTCCATAGATAGACCTTTGCAGATTGTAAACCTTTTGCTCTTGATCTAGAGACACGAATCCCTCTAGTTGCAACATATAAATGCTCTCGTCAAGATTGTCATTCAAGAATGTAGTATTGACATCCATTTGCCAAATTTCTTAATCGAAATAGGCAGCACTGGATAAAAGAATAATAATAAACTTAAACATGGCTACTGGCGAGAAGGTCTCTTTATAATCGACCATCTCTTTCTGAGTATAGCCCTTGGCCACTGGCCTTGCCTTAAAGGTCTCTACCCTTCTGTCTACTCCTCTCTTTCTCTTATAGATCCACTTACACCCTATGGGTTTTACCCCATCCGGTAAGTCTACAAGATCCCATACTGAGTTAGAGCACATTGACTCCATCTCAAGATTTATGGCTTTAAGTCATTCCTCTTTATCAGGATCATCCATTGCATTCTAAAATGTCAATAGACCATCCACACTATCAGCAGAGACAACACCTTGTCCCTCACCTATACATAAATAGTGTTCAGGTTGTCTAACAACCCTCTCACTACGTTTAGGTGGTAGTGTATCCTGATCAGAAACCATCTGACTCTCAAAAGTTTGTGGATCAACAGTTTTTATGGATGAAGCACTAGTCTCACTAGGCTCCAACTCATTCAATACAATCTTAGAACGAGATTTATGGTCACTAATATAATTGTCCTAAAAAAACGTTGCATTTGTTGATACAAATATTTTATTATCTTCAAGATTATAGAAGTGTCTATCTCTGGTCTCCTTGGAGTATCCTATAAATAGGTATACCACAGACTTGGAGTCTAGCTTTCCACTAATGTTCTTCATCACTTGTGCTAGAACCCCTCATATGTGGAAATGTCATAAACTAGCTTTACGATCTTTCGACAAGTCTAGGGGAGTCTTATGAACAGATTTGGATGGCACTACATTCAAAATTTATGCCGTTGTTTGTAATGCATATCCCTAGAAGAAATTTGGTAATGATGAGAAACTAATCATAGATCTCACCATTTCCATAAGGGTTATATTCTCTTTTTCATTACACCATTTTGCTAAGGTGTACCGGGAGTTATGAGTTGGGAAACTATCCCATACTCGACCATGAAGTCTTCAAACTCTTGGTGAAGGTACTCACCTCTACGATCTGATCGTAGTGACTTGATAGTCTTACCTAATTGATTATCAAATTCAACTCGGAATTCTTTGAACTTTTCAAATGTTTCTGACTTCCGTTGCATTAGGTAGAAGCATTCGTATCTTGAGTATTCATTTATAAAGGTGACATAATACTCATAACCACCCCTAGCTTTAACATTCATCGGTCCTCAAACATCTATATGTATAAGATCTAGTGGTTCTTTAGCTCTAAGCTCTTTTCCAGTAAAAGGTCTCATAGTCATCTTACCTTCCAGACAAGATTCACAGACAAGTATGGTGCCAACCTTTAAATCACTTAAAGGTCCGCTTTTTACTAGTCTGTCTATCCGGTCACAGTTGATATGACCAAACCTTAGAAGCCAAAGATAAGTGTCATTATCTGGAGTAATCTTATGTCATTTAGTTTTTGGTTTTTCAACCTTAAACATTTAGGTGTTGAGCAGTGTAGTATGTACTAACGGTCTTAACACGTACAAATTGTTTTCATTAATTCTTGAACAAATATTCAGGTCATTCTTTCCAATAATAACAGACTTATTATTAAAAGAAACAAAATATTTTTGTTCTAAAACTTAGAAATGGAAATCAAATTCCGTGTAAATCTAGGAATATAAAATACATTGTCCAACAATATATAATTATTACAAAAACGCAATCTAATTGCGCCCACTCCTCATGCCGACAGGACATCCTCTAACCCCACACACATTAAGGAGGCTCTCTCATTTAGCTATGTCCAAGAATCCATCCATTGCAAAGAAAAACAAACATGGTTTGTGGCCCCTGAATCAACTATCCAGGGTGAAGAATCATCTTCCACTAAACATGACTCAAGAACAAGTAAATCATATTTACCTTTCTTAGACTTCTTCTTATTTTGGGCTTTCTTGGGTTTGGACTTACCCTTCGCCTTCCCAGCAGACCTCTTCCTCTTCTTATTATTAGAGGAAGATGGTTTGGTAACATTTGACTCACCGATCTTTCCCTTGTTATCCTTAGTCAAGGACTCAAAGGTAGTGAGCCCATTGAGCAACTGTGTGAGACTGAACCTTAACATTTTCATCTCGTAGTTACTCTTAAACTGATCGAAACTCTTCGGAAGAGCTGTCAGTATGTTGCTCACTTGAATGGGTTCATCAATGGCCCTGTCATTGACTTCTGCTGTGTTGAAGTAGGACATCATGCTCAAAACATGTTTCCGAACTGATGTACCATCCTTTATGCGAGTGAGCATAGCGAAACGAACAACTTTGTGTCGCTTTTGCTAGGAGGGCTGCCCGAACATAGCTTGCAATGACTCCATGATTTCGAATACTGAAGTCATTGCTTCGTGCTTTGTGACAAGCACGTCTGTCATAGAAGCCAACAGATATGTTTAGGTATTCTCATCAGATGAGACCCATCACTCATATGCCTTACGAACAGTTTGTACGGCATTGGCAGCAGGCGTTGGAGGACATTCCTCCGTAAGCACAAACTGGAGGTCTTTGGTGGCAAATATTGTATTAATGTTAAGTTTCCACTTAGTGTAGTTATCACCAGTTATTTTGTCGTTTGCGAGAATTTGAAGTAATGCAGAAGACATTATTGCTTAAATAAATAAAGCATTCATTCGGTCATTTATTTACAACAAGTGCGAGTGCTTTGGTATAAATTTAAACATGATGCATACACATGTTTAATGAACTAGAACTACCCTAAAACTAGTTACTATACCACGACAATCCAACATACCACAAAGAAGTGTCGCCTTAGGGTCGATCAAGTCTTTGCATTTTGGATAGAGACATTCTCAATCAAATGATATTCTAGAATAACTCTTATTCCATATTGTTCAACCATCGTTTATTCAGTCAGGTTTTTAATTAACAAACTTAATCAAAACCTTCGTGAGTGTAACTTACCATTTCAGATCTCATGAACTTAACTCGAGAGTTGCCGCCTTAGGGTCGGTCAATCTTGAAATACCCTCAGCATTCCTATCCGTTAGGAAGTCAACCTTAGTATTGACCTTTATGGAAACCCTCTTTAGGGAGGACGAAAGCAAAGTTGTCATGAGGCCCTACTCAGATGTCACGGAATTGAACTAATGAAGAAGACCGCAGGATATATATGTCATATATCTATCTCCCACTCACTATTTTAAAAGTAGGGTTTTCTATAAACTGTTAATGCACCTAGACTCTACAGGATTAAACGACTAACTTTAATCAAGTTATCTAGAGCATTAACTAATTAGAAACAAATTATAATTAACTAATAAATTATTAATGATTTTTAACAATTAAAAATCTAATCTATTAGTGAATAATCTAAGCATTTGTAAACTTTTTACTAAGGTCGGATTATTATGATAGTGTTTACCAAGTTTTAACTATTAAAACTCTAACGCTTTATTCGGTTCGTTTATTATTAGGTTATTAATCATATTAATCCTAATTACAATAAATGACCCTATTAATCTAACTTATTAAACTCTTTAATAACTAGATTAATATTAATGAGAATTACCAAGTTTTCTAACAATTAAGAAACTAATCTCATTATTTATAGTCATTTATGTATATTGTCCATTTTAATCACATTAAAAAAATACATAAAATATCAGGCTATAATTCATGTATAACATATAAAATATATTTGTGTAGGCACATCTAATCTAAATGACATACGTATGCATGGCAATGCTTTTATCATCACATAATATAAAGCATACATAAATTGACTGAGTACTGTTGATTATCTAACCTAAAAAATTTGAATCTAAAATTACAAAAAAATCCCCCAAGGCATTCTTTGGTCTTCTTGTAACTTCAGAAATCTTCTAGTCTCTTCAGGTCACTCTGATTCATCTCATGAATCCGAAAAAGGAAATCAGCATGGAACGCACTAGACAACACTTGCCAACGGAACCGTTCAAGATGGGAAAAGTATGCATGAACAGTGTCGTGAACAGTACCTCTGGGTGAACAGTGTCTTTGGACAGTACCCCCTGGTGAACAGTGTCTGTGAACAGTACCCCCCGGTGAACAGTGTCTGTAAATAGTATCGTCGTTGCACGTATTTCTAGTTATTCATTTACAGGTTATAATTTTTTTTATACAATACAATAACAGTAAAAAAAAAATATTATACAACCCACAAACTCTAAATCCACGGTAACATAAAAATTCATGATCAACCATGTTTAAATTAAACAATTTAATTATAAATATTCATACAATCATATAGATGGTGCCTACACAATCATATAGATGGTGCCTACACAATCATACATACAGGAGCATTGAAAACAATTTCCTTTTCCAAAAAATAAATTGGCTCTGATACCAATTGTTGGAACCCAGTTCATCGGTCACGCAACAGAATTAGGTTTTAAATTTTTTTATGCAGATCATGATCTGAAACTAGTGAACTTGGGATTGGAGGCTCATTCACTTTACGATATGCTCCTGTCTGAACCATTCGATCTTCCTCGCTATCTCTTAGGACTGGTAACTGCGTGTGGGCGCGTCACGGTCTTAGGAACTTGACTTGAGGATGTAGAGAAAAGTCTTGAAGAAACTCTTTCTTCTCAAGAGAAAAAACTTAGAACAATTCTAGTTATGAAATTATTATTTTTATTTTCGTTGTAAATGATGTACTCTGCACCACAAACTTTTTCTCTCTTTTACTTATTTCTCACGCCACATGTTGCTTGCCAATTGCACTTCACAGAGCAAACACACTCATGATTAAGATCACCCACATATAGCCATCATTAGTTTATATATATGAATCTCATCTATAAACGGATCTTGGTGTGAGATTCATATAGATCATGGCTCAGTCCTATATGATCACATCATACAAGGTGCCTCCATTCTCATATCTCATATGAATGATTCAGGATAGAATCATTGTACATTACGAAATGAACCACAACTATAGATTAACCGCAAATAAAGTACCTAACTTTATTTGTTATCTATGGACTCTTTAGATTGCAAGTCTCTTACTGTATCCATCTGTATATGACACTCATATACACAGTTTGAGATTACATCCAGCAATCTAGGATGTTTATATATGCACAAGTTATAAAATTAACAACACAACAAGAATGAATTGAACTTTTTTTTTGTCATAAATCTAATTACAAATTACATCTTTAGGGCATAAACCCCAACAACTAGCTCTATGAGGATTCTGGTTTTATGACCTCATGTCGCTTGGTTCGTTGTTATAGTTGTTATCGTATTGATTCCTTATTGGATAAGGCTCGATTCTCTTGTAGGTTGATCTATGGTTGACAAGGTTATTGTGTCTGTTATAGTTGTTTGTCTTTCCGACATAATTAGCTTCTCCTCTTCCCATTTGATCTGGGCTCATGCTTTTGCCAACACGTCATCCATTGTCCTGCATGGATACTTGGTGAGCTCTTTGTAGAGGCCAGAGTTGAATAAAAGTCCTTTCCTAAAAGCTGAAACTTCAGTAGCTTAGTTGCAATGGTGGATCAGCACCTTTTCTCTGTTGAAGCGTCAGACATATGCTTTCAAATTTTACCGTTTCTCTAGGTTATTGTGTAAAGTTTGTCCGACTACTTTTGAGTTTCCTACTGCTTGCGAATTGCTCCACAAAGGTGTCTGAGAGCTGCGGAAAAGAAGAAATTGAATTGTTAGGTAAATTTGTATATCATTGTGAGACGGGGGCTATCGAGACTGGATCCGAACGCCTTGTATATGCATGCTTCTCTGAGGTCGTATGGAATCACCATAATGAACATTCGCTACTTGTATTGTGCTATGTGGTCGTATGGGTCTGTCGTGCCTTCGAACTTCTTCATGTTAGGGAAGTTGAACTTCCTAAGCATTTCACCTTGCTTTTCTTGACAGGTGCTGGTACTCCTAGCATCCTTTGAATGAGTGCTTCCATTTCTACAAACCTGTGAAAGTTCAGGGTCAACAAATAAATGTAAACCAGTATTTGGTGTTACCAAATTTGGTGTCAGTTGATGCGACGCTGTGGTCCTCAAAACATTCTCTTATCGTGGGTCGACAACTGTATTTGGTGCCTGCGGTATTTCCAAGTTCGATCTCTTGCAATTTTTATGCATTGGTTGCCATCTGAGAATTAATACGGCAAGCTGCTCCTCAACAGTCGTGGTGTTTCCATCTCCTGGCATTTTTGGAATCTCTTTCTTGATTCGACGGGTTTTTTTAAGCTACGATGGGCCCTACGGTGGGTGCCAAACTGTAGTTGAATGAACTACAATAGATATGGGTCGGATCAGATTCAGGTTATGTCCAAGCAACTTGGTCTAGCTTGTCGAATCGGATATGTTGTACCTACAAAAGAGATGAAAAAAAATAGAGAAAATAGAAAACAAATTTAAAGGAAATGAGTTGGTAGCTGATTTTGAGCTTTAGGTGCGCTTGGGCTAAGCGAAACGACTGAAAGTGATTAAGGTTATGGTAAAGCAAAAATATTCCAGTGATCAGAGTTAGCGTTTTAGCAGAATTTCGCCACACAATAGCTTGAGAGAGAAGTAGAAATTTTTGAACCCTTCTTTCATGAAAAAAAGGTCTATTTATAGATCATCTAAGACCCATCAACATGTTGGAGTGTTGTTGAGGAAAATACCTGAAATCCAGATCAGATCTTGGGGGATTGCACATTAGATTTACTAATTCAAACTGGATTGTGTGTTATATACGATCCCAGTTGTTGAGTTGAAGTGCACTAATAACCGAGTCAAATGATGACTTTGTTAAGGCCGAACGGGTCGACCCGAATTTGTTGGTCCTGAGCCAGGGGCGAGTGATTGTGGGGGATGTACGGGGCTTCAGCCCCGTCTGCCTTTTTCTAAAAAAAAATTAGTTTTTTATTAATATGTTAAGTTTACTAACTAATATGTTATATATTTAAATTTACACAGTCATATTGACCTAATACAAGTTTTTAAGTACAGTCCAACCCAATATCTCTTATGTTAATTTAAAATATTATCTGTAATTGCTTCCACTTCAACCTTACAAAAATGACTCTAAAGTTGCTCAATGAGTCAATCAACTTGTTCAACCCAACCCAACCCACTTGATTAGCTTCTTCACCTTTAATCTGAAAGATCGCCCCTTTGTTTGAAAGAGAAAGTCTCGCACAACTTCACTAATTCGGAAGAACCTATGAAGACACCAGATCTAATCATCTAACCGAAACATTATTCACATACACATATCTGAAAAGAAAAAAAAAAAACAAAACCCACAGTCACCTTCTCCTCCTAGCTAGAGAAACTCTCTTCCTATTGGACCACAACTTCTACAATTGTTCCTCTCACGAGAGAGAATTTTCATGAAAACTAACCCTTGTTTTTTTATTGACTTCATTTTATTTCGTAGGAATATACATTTTAAAGGGTTTGATTTATTATATCTTATAAATGACCGTTGTGTATTTACTTTGTATTAATGAAATCCATCTTCTTATTAAAGTTCTAAAAAGATTTCTAATTAGTTTGTAGTTCAGCCCTACCAAATAGAATATCCTGGATTCACCTCTGTTCCGACCCAAATCTGACTCATGATTATAAATAGGTTTTGTATTGGGTACAAAGACAATTTTTAACTACCACACATATCTTTACTTTTTATAATTTTTTTAACAAAACCCGTGCATTGCACGAGTCGAAACACTAGTAAAACTATACGCGAATATTTTGAAGGAATAAATATGCGTACATGCAATTCTTCATTTATTTCTTTTTTTGGTTGGAGAAGGATTTTTGGTCGGTATAACGACTCACGAGATTCTCGCATGTCTTGGAAGTGATTTTTCACGTATTCCACGTTTAAGTCAATTCAAGGTTTACCAGGAAATTAATAAGTACGACTGTCTGCTTTTGCTTTCACACTATTTTTTGGGTGGTTGTTGTCTAAAAATTAAATGGAAGTTGCTTCTTCAAACTAACAACTACTCTTTCTTTCTTTTTTTCCAAGTCAACCAACATAAGTACCTGAATTTCCACCCAAGATTTTTGTGTTATAATCAAGTGGAGCTGAATTGTGGCTGAGAGCCATCTTTGAAATGCTTTTCAACATATCAATATCTACAACATGTACATATTGCCACCAGTCAAATTCCTTTCTCCATCCGATTTCATTAATATACCCATCATTAAAATTTGAAAATAAAAATTCAGTTAAATTGTTCGAAAATTGCTAGAACTAACCCTTTCTTATTTATTATTATTTTCATCTAATTTATTTTTCTATATCAAGAACATCAACTAGAGAAACTTTGCCTTTTTCTATTAGTCTAATAATAAAATTAGGTCAAATGCTCATCAAATTTCTATTTGTCTAATAAGAGAATAGAATTCTCTTCACAACCCACCTTTGCCTTCTTGAACTTTATATATATATAAAATTTCGGTAAAAATCTTGATGAAATGTATCAATTTTTAAGAATTTTGATCTGAATTTTTTTGTGTATGATAAGTTCAATGAAATCTATTTATGAACAAAATTTGAGAACATTTCGAGTACTAGAACTATATATCCTAGTTTTATTAAATATAAAGGTATTAGAAGAAAGAGCAAAATATAGGAAAATTAATAGTTTTATTTCTCGAAAAATTCTCAAATTTTGTTTATAGTCCGCGACAAAAAAAAAAACTGAAAATTCATTAAAATCGATATGATGTTATTAGAATCCTTGTCAAAATTAAAACAAAAGATCATTTAGGGGATAACCTAAACATGGTAAAAAAATTTGCTTGCTTTATTACGTGCGATAAACATTGATCCCATACGAATGATCCCTGGCCTTATATATATATAGTCATTAATCATTATTACACATGAATGAAATTCGATGAAGTCGATAAAATCTATATAATAGATGGAAAAAAAATATATAATCGAAACTCATTGAATAGCTAGCATTTGACTATTTGAATATAAATGGATGGTTAATTTCCAATCGTTGGGGTAAAACCGTTTATTTATAAACAAATTGCGATAATTTTAGAAGTGAAAGTGCTGTTTGGATCTATTTTTAAAAATGATTATCTGTTTTAAAAACATATTTAATATTGTTTAGTTACACATTTTATAAAAAGAAATTTGAAAATGAAAAATAACTTTTTTTGAAATGTATAAATAAAAAGTTGAAAACAATTTTTTATTGTTTTTCACCATTTTCAAAATAAATCACAATGTAACGTACTTTTCTTTCAAACAATTACTTTACTTATTTAAAAAACAATCAAATATATTATATCGTTTTCCGTTTTAAAAACTACTATTAGAAAATACTACTAAATATATTATATTTTTAAAAATCATTATTAAAATATAATTTCCATTTTAAAAAATAACTTTTAAAAACTTTATTTTAAAAGCCATACCATACTGGCCAATCACTTGAAAACTTTGTAGATGAGTGTATTCAAAATATTTGACTGAAAAAAAGAATAATGGCTGCTCTCAATCAAAGCCATCGGTGCATCACTGTACAGTTTTAACTTTCACACATGACACACCATTCTCATTCATTATTAATTTATTATTAGATCTAACTCTCAAAAAAATTGATATTTTTTTTTGGCCACAACTTGGCTATCTTCCTTCGTTATGCATCTGGGTGGTTATTAAGTTATTATTATTTATTGCATATATATAAGTCATGTAATTAATGGACCCATTGAGTAAGGTCAATTTCTTCTTTTAGGCTTCTCTATTTCCCATAACCATCACTAATTTTATTTGTTGTTTTAAACCTTTTCTAGTCTAAAGTAATTGATCTCATCCTTCTAAAGCTGTTTTTGAAATCCATTTATGGTCTAGTTTATGATCTCTTCTTTAAGATAATATTATTTGTTTTCTATGAGCATGTGTATTTTATGCTTACTTTTTCTGAAATAAAAAGGTACATGCATATTAAATTATTATATTTAAAATTCTTCTACTCGTTAACCTGACCATAGCAGGCTGAAGCACCGGATAAACCGGACAGTTATTTAGGACCTTCTAAATTTCTCTAAAATTGTAGGGTCCTATTTTTTTACAATTTATTTTCACTTATAGATATTATTAAATTAAAAGGCATCTAAATATATAGTAATGAAAATATAAATATCTCCTAAAGTTATGGATAAAAATTCCTTTTAAATATATATTAACATATTTATATAACAACTTATTATAAATATCTTTTTTTTTTCTCTTAGAAAAAAGTTATTATTTATTTAAATTTAATTATATCCAAAACAACTTTTTATATTTTTTTTTATGGAAACTCTTTATTTAGAATTTAATTATTTTCCGGTTCCAAAAGAACTCTTAATACTATATTACAGTAATGCTGGACAATCCAAAATTTTAGCCTAAATTTCAACCCAAATGATGTGGTAAGTGATTTGTCATCATCACACATGACATGGGATGATGTGGTTAATGAAATTATCAATTGTGACACCATTTGGGTTGAAACTTAGGCTAATTTGTTGGGTTGTCTAGTATTACTCTTAAGAATAACATAGTTACAAAGAAAAAAATTATTCATTAGCTTTTGAAAGTTTTTTTTTTTTTATAAAAACACATCCTTAGGTGAAGGCTTTTATCTTACATTTATTTTATTTTTTACTAATTTTGTATTCACTATTTATAACTCGGTTTTCTCCCTAACTTAGGTCCAAGTTGTTTAAATAACTTTCTTCAAAATCAAATCTTAATATTTTGAGTTCTACATAGGCAACTTGCTTAGGAGGATCATTATTTCCACTTTGGTATTTTGTAGGTTCTATAGCTAATATTTCTGTATCACACAAAGGAAGAAAAATAAATCTTTAGCAATTTTTTTACTAAAAAAAATGAATGTATAACAAATGTAAAATAAAAGCTTCATTCAAAGTTTTCACTTAGAGCCTTCAATATTGTTGAACCGGCACTGACCATGACAACATGCTAAGCATGATTTCACAATGGGGGAGAAATTAGATGTTTTAAAAAAAAAATTATATAAAACTATTATATTAAACTCAAGATTTGAGAATAAACGACATAATGAAATCTACGACGTCATATTATAGGTGGGAGAAGTATATTATTAGACCAATCTCATCTCATCAAACCCAACAAGTTTATTTAGATAAAGCAATGTTTGGTTTTAACATACTTAGACGCAATGGCGAAACCATCCTAGAGAATCTCTAATGGAGCACCAGTTTGGTGTTCGAACACCAATTTGGTGTAATTTGTGCTACTATGTAGCACCAAAATCCAAATTATAAGAAGACAATTTGTAGGCATCCTTAGCATTGGCGTCTAGATTGGAATAGGTGTTTAGGTCTGCTCTCTTAAATAAACTTTATTGACGCTCATATTTATCGAGAGGGTAACCGAGTTGTAAATTGTTTAGCTTTTAGAAGCCTCAATATCATTACTCCTATATAGTGGTGGACTGCACTTCAATTATTTATGATGATGTTTGTTGCGGATCTTTCTTTAGGTTATGTTAACCTGTTTTCTTTTCTTTTCAAAAACTCTTATGTTCTCTCTTTTTTGTTTTTCTTTTTTATAATACATTGGGACGAGGTAAAAGATGATGGTGCTACAGAGAGATACCAGCTTAAGTGCCTATTTGGAAGAGCTTGTCTACGGATTAAATTAGTTTTTTTTTAATTAAAAAAACTCTTTTCAAAAAAACTTGTGTCATTTGGTTGACATTCAGTAGAGCTTTTAGATGATTAAAAAAACTGTTTTACGTCTACTTAGAGAAGCTCAAATTTTAGACTTTTTCAAATAGATCCTTTTGAATTTTTTTTAATAACACTAAAAAGTCTAATATAACCTTATCATTTAAAACAATTTTTGAATATTTTGGTAATTTTACATTTAAAAAAGCTTTTTCCAATTGACAACCAAACGACCAACATTCTCCTCTTAAAAGCTCTACTTGTAAAAGGTCTACTTTAAAAGATCTACTGCTTAAAGATCTATTTGAAGAAGCTCTCTCAAACGGAGTCTAACTAGGACCCGATACATCTACTGATTCTGATCACCAACAACCTTAAAATTACATTTCTTGTAATTATATAAGAAGTCTCAAATTATTGCTCAAGTCCCACTTAAGAAAGTTTTCTGTATGATGGTAGACTGCCACCATAATCAATAATCTTGGTAAATTATCAAATCTTAATTTGAATTTTCCAAACTAAAAATTGTATATATAAAAGGTAATATTATCCATCTCAACTTAGATGATAACTTAATTGCAATATTAACATGTTAATTGATAATGTCATAAATTGGATGTTTACTCGTATATGTGCAATATTGTACAAAGAATTTTTAATTTGATTATATATACCTCTTTTGCGGTTTGGCGATTCGAACATGCATAGAGTCATGTTGAATAAGCGTTCTTTACTTTCAAATTATATTAGATGTTGATGTAATTCGGTTTAAATTATATATTCTTTTTTGTATCATTCAAAATATTAAGTCAGAAATTTAATTTGGTATATATATGCATATAAACTTAATTTATTGACTTAGTACCTTAACCATATATATGCTCATGTACTATTTAATCCAATAGTTGAGTTGATGAAGTTAATAAATTAAGTCATAAAAGCCTCACCCATATATATATTCTCTAAAGCTAATTAACGTGCGACCAAATGAAAACAAAATCAAGTCCCTTTCAAATAGTATTATTATAGAATAACGAACAACATATCATGTGTTCCTAAATAAGAATAAAACTAAATTGAAATAATGTGTTTCACGCACAACCAACAAACTCTTCTACTTCAAAAATATAATAATAATAAATAAATAAACTCTTCATTAAATTCTTAAATAAATGCCTGATAAAACAAGACTCATCAACTATTTTTAAAAAATTTCTCCAAAAAAAAAATCTACTTTTAAAAGTTATAAATTATAATAAGTTGTTTATAAATAAAATGGAATTTTGTGTAATAATAAGATATATATGGTAGGATTTGTAAAAAAAAATTAAAAATATGAAGAAGAAGAAGAAGAAGGTATTTGAAACAATTTATAAGGGTTTGTTCATTATCCTCCTATGAATGCACTTTTTGTTTTTCACTTTTATTGAATAAAAAACAAAAACATCATTTTAAAATTTTCATTGGTTTACATTTTTTTTTTTTTTTAGTTTTTACTAGTTGGGCAGTAGAACTTTCTGAATATCTTTCCAACAAAAAAAAAAACTTGCTGAATAAATATTCTTCTGTTTATTAAGAAAAATATTTAAAATAGATTTATATATAAAATTTACCGACATAACTTTGCTTGTTACTCTTATTATACAGTACTTTGACAATATGTTTTATTTCCATAATTTTGTCTTTAGTTATTGCTATCTGTCGTATGTGAATTTTACCAAGCATACACGTCATTGACAGGAAGGAGAAAATAGCCAGGTGGACGCCCAAATGGGCACTTAGAAAATAGCCTACGAGGCATCATTAAAGAGAAGAAAGCCCGAGTATATAGATTGAAACCTACACGGGATCAGTTAATAACACTCGGGACTGGTTAAACAACGCTTCCACTCGGGCTCAAACGGCGCTATTTGGGACCATCAGGTATTACTCTTACTAGGGAATAAATACGATTCGAGTAAGAACTAGGTGCTTATTTCACACGGATTAAGTCATTAAATACGCGAAGATATTCATCAGGAAGGAATCCTAAATAAAATGGAACATTAAGTTAAAAGAGTCCCCAATAAGGAAATAACTTGATTTCTTTACGAAGACTACATTCTTATAAGGAAACAAGTCCAAATTGAACTACACTACTAGAATCCCACTCGATTACCATAAGAGACTCCGAAACAGGAAAGAAGACAAAACAACCTCAAGCAAGTAACCGAATCACAATTAAATACAAAGATCTTGTATTACTTGTACAAAGCAGAATAGGGTTCTATAAGCATATTAATAGACCCATAATCTGGCTCCAAAAGATATAGGCAATATAACATACAGCAATCATAGCAAATACAGAGAGAAAAAAAAAGAAGATCGAGAGCTTGTAAACATCATATTCTTATAGTGGATTTTGGCTTGGTTGATCCTTCAACCACCCGTGGACGGTTCTCCGGTCATCGGAGTTTTACCACGTAAAACTTGTCTTCGTTACTCTCTCTGAATCTCTCTCTCTTTGAGTCAATAGCCGAAATCCAAGCCTTGTTGGCTTTTCTGACATAATCCAGAAATCGACGTCAACAATTGGCGCTAGAAGGAGGGGTCGAACCTCCGAACTTGTTAAAAGCGATGGCAGGAAGCAGAAGTAGTTCAAGGAATGGCCAAAAATCACTAGGCGATTTCCATGTTGGCAATACATCACAAGATCCTGCAGCAAACACAGAAAAAAAGGTTGCGCACATGGCTGGGATCCAGCAAGTTCCTCCAACCAACAGAGATCTTACGCTGCGTTTCCAAGATACCTTGCAACAATTGGTGACGGACGCAGCAAGGGAAGAGATTGATCTACTGGCTACTCCCAATCCTCCACCCGCAAGACTCCGTTCGACGGTTGTTGGGCCAGGAATAACTATGCTAGAAACCAGAAGAAAATCTTCCCCAATCAGCCCGGCTGGATAGAAAACACTTGAAGAGGAACATCACCAAAGGCTGGACCACAATCAAACAATACGTGCCAGACATCGTAAATACGATCGGCGCAGAGGTCGGTCATCATCAGAAGACAGTGATCAACACCATCGCAAACGTTATCATGGAGTCACACGAGAGCACCGGCATCAGAGTGAAGAGTCTGAGGAAAGGATGATGATAACCCAACGGTTCAACCGTCGGGGAAGTCCGATGGGGGACAGAGATGTCACGATCCAGAGCCTAACTCGAGAAGTTGAGAATAACAGGCGACAGATTGAGGCACTGATAAGAGGTTATGGCTGTAACGATCTATCTAACGATGACTTTGACAGTCCATTCACCAGGGAGATTTTGCGGACCCTTTTCCCAGAAAGATTCAGGATACCGCATGTGGAGCACTTCAAAAAAGATACAGATCCAAAGGAGCACGTTAGACGCTATAAAAGTGCCATGGCTCAATATGCCCGCAGTGACCCCCTATTGTGTCTTAACTTTCTGCAAACACTGGGGGACACAGGGTTAAGATGGTTCGGAAGACTACCCCCGGCAAGCATCGGAAATTTCAGAGAACCGAGCAGGAGCTTCTCATGGCAATTTCTGAGCAATGTTCTTAGGAAGAAGTCGGTGGCCTACCTCTCTCAAATAAAACAAGGGAAGGACGAGTTATTAAAAAAGTACTTGGGCCAGTTCGGCCAAGCAGTATCAGAAATTGGCAGTGCTAATGATGAAGCAATTATTGCCGCCTTCACCAATAACTTGCAGAATGGACGACTGTCCTTTGATTTGAGAAGAGCACGGCTGACTAAGTATGCTGACATGATGGATATGGCAGGAGGATATGCTCTGGCAGAGGAGGAAGAGTTAGCTACAGGAGGAAGCTATATGCACGGAGGAAAGCCCGAACAGAAGGATACCGAATCCAAGGGGCAGAATCAAAAGGAAAAACAGAAAGGGAACGGCAAGGAGAAAAACAAGGATGAGGGTAATGGGCTTAATGCCGAACGGTCCACAGAGAAATACCGAGGTAGATATACCAATTACACCCCTCTTTGGAAAAAATAAGAAGAAATTTTATCCATCTTGGAAGAGAAGAATATGGTACAAGAACCGCGGCGACAATCTCAGTTCGCCCGGAGAGATGCAACCAAGTATTGCAGAATTCACAAGGAAACCGGGCACGAGACTTCAAAGTGTTTTCATCTCAGAGATTACATGGAGACTCTTATTCGGGAAAGGTACTTGCGAGATGTAATCTTGAAAAAATATGATAAATCAGAAGCTAAGAAAGAAGTTAAGGCATATCACTCTGGACGAAACCAATGGCCCAGTCCTGAGGCCAATCAGGTAATACATACGATTTACGGAGGACCCTCTACTGGGAAAAGCAACCGAGAACGAACTCTGGAAATCAAAGATGCAATAGAAGCAAGGAATAATTTTGATGTAAACTCGGTTGACCTAGACCCGAAAAGGGTGAAGGAAGGATGGAACCCGATAGTCTTTACAGAAGCAGATTCCCATGGCGTCGATGTTCGGCCTAATGATGCCTTGGTTATAAGTATTCGGATTGGCCATTGGGAAGTCCGGAGAATTTTAATAGATAATGAGAGTTCAGCAGACATCCTCAATGTGGCCGTCTACAACCAGCTAAGGCTAGAACGAAAAGATTTACAGCCTTTCCATACTCCATTAAGGGGGTTTGGAGGGATAGAAGTCAGGTCACTCGGGACGGTAAAACTGCCCGTGAAGATTGGAACAGCACCTTGCCAGAGGACTGTCCTGCTCGACTTAGTGGTAGTTGACTTATACAATTGGCCGTATAATGCATTATTGGGTCGGCCATTCCTGAATAAAACAAGGGTTGTAACCACCATTTATGCATTAATGATCAAGTTCCTGACAGAACAGGGGGTCGGGATAGTCAAGGGATCCTAAGAGATGGCCAGAAGAGCAAACTTGTCGGTATACAAAGGCAAGAATAATGCTGAACAGGTGTGCACCATAATGCAGCCAAATCAGTGTCCTTATCATTTGAGTTGAATCCAAGGGAGGACTCAAATGAATCCAAAGCAGAATCAGTTGAAGGGATTAAATGAACCAGATAAGGCGATCAAGATCGAGGCTAACCTGGGAGGAAAAAATCAAGCAAGATCTCACCAATCCGCTTAAAGAATACAAGATCTTGGGAATAGTCGGCCATGAAGCTCATTGGATTGCTCGACCCAATGGAGGGGATTTTACCCCGACCATGCAATGCCCGATATCTGAAGATTTTCTATCCTTAAAATATATATATTTATATTAAAATATTTTATTCTTTTTCTAGTCAGAACAATATTAGTTGTGATAAATGTTAGGTATGGAATTTAAATCTTTGTTGATTTTTTATAGTAATAAATAAAATTACTCGGAATTTTAGAAAAGGAAAGCATCTAGCTCGGGATTTCCAAAAGAAAGCATATGATAATAAGAACATATGGAAGAAGAGCATGATAATAAGAACATGCAAATAGAATTCTCGGGACCATCAAATCCCGAATGGGCCGAGAAGCTCGTAGGAGCATGCCAGCCGAGCATGGTCAAAATGACCTTCGCAAAAAGGCAAACCCGATGCACCAGACTCTGGAAAAATACTCGGGACGCTATCGGGAGAAATTCTGATGAAATGCGTAGCTGTGTTGATGCAATTTTTTAAAAAAGAGCTCAACGATTCGGCAAACCCTTGCGCATAAAAACTGGAGAGACGTCCTTGGTATTGCGTAAGGACTCGAACGTATGATCATGGTGAGCCTTGATGTAATGTTCGGGTAGCAACCGGGTATGAAACACATGTGTAAACTTTTGTTTCAAGATGACTCGGTTAATAATAAAGAGCCAATTTAATAAGATACTTGGCAACCAAAGTCATTCGGGTAACAACCGGTTTAATAAGATACTCGGTTAAGTTACCCGAATATCGAAGAAGCCAGGTTAATAAGATACTTGGCAATTGAAGTCATTCGGGTAACAACCGGTTTAATAAGATACTCGGTTGAGTTACCCGAACATCAACCAGTTTAATACAGCACTCAACAACAATCAACAATAAACAGATCAAGACCATTTAATTGAAAATAAAATAGAATTTTATTGCTCCTAAAAAGAATGGTTACAGTTCAAAGAATGGTTCTGTACAAAAAAAATAGTCAGAATTTTCTACAATTCTACAAAATTAAATATGCGAGGATTTCAAGCCTTTGCCAATACTCGGATCTGGCACCATCTCGTACTTACGAAGCAGGCTCTCATTAGACGGCCAAGTGATATCGTCGACAGTATCATCCATCCACTGGTTGTAATCTTCGCCCGAGACTGGCCCGACATCTGGGACTGCACCCTCAACCGACTCTTGACTTGCATAAAAGGTCGAGAGAGAATGCTCGGACGGAATCTCCAAATGCATGGGATAAGGCTCTTTGCCTTGACTACGATAGTAGGCTCTCCATTCCTTCATCTGTATCAGAAGAGATTCCAAGGACCGTTCCACATGATGTTTGATTGACAGCTCCCAATTAGCTCGGGCTTTCTCGGTCGCCCTATTCTTGACTTTGAAGAACTCGCTGGCCGAAACTAGCCCACGTTGAAATTCCAGAAGAAGTAGGGCATCATAAGCAAGGGATCTTTTAAAACGATTCACCCATTGGACTTCTAGTTCCAACCTGGCCTCTCGGGAAAGGGATTCAATTGTCAGCACTTGGCGCTCCAGATCTTCAATTTTTTGGTCATACGCCGACTTCACCTGCTCCGCCTCCTGCTTGGCCTTAAGCATGGATTCTTCAGCAGAAGATAGAAGATTTTGAAGTGATGCAACCTTCTCCTCTGCCAGAGATGCCTTGTCCTAGGCTTCAACCTGTTTCGCCAGACAATGGTCGGTAAATATTTGTACAGAACCGACCTCCTGCTGGTAAGCTTTCTCGGCTCGAACACGGCCCTCCTCACTCGCCTTCAGCAGAGCCTCTAGATGCCTTATTCGATCGGCCTGATATTGCTGCATCTGAATAAGCTCAGCGAATTCGGCCACCATCTGCAAAGGAATACTTAGAAATCTAGCAGAAGCAAAACCATAAAGAAGTCAGATTTAACTGAGTCAGATTTAACTTACATAAGATGCACCGTTGTAAACGTTTTGGAGACGTTCGGACAGTGAACCATCTCTAAAACCGCTCTAGCGGTCCTCCCCGATAAAAGCCCGACTGGAGGACATCTCCCGTAGCATATCCTGGGGAGAAAGGAATAAAAGAACCCCCGAGGGTTTAGCTCCCAGATTTCCAAATTCGGGGGCAGGAGAAGCCCTGTTCAGTTCTAAGGATGGAGAAGGAACCCCTGAAGGTTCAGCCTCCATATCTCCAACTTCGGTTGTAGAAAAAACCCTACTCAGTTCTGAAGCTGCTGCATCTACTGATGCTCCAGCGCCAACACTCGGGGCAATCTCATCCGCAACATCTTTATCACTGGAGTCAATAAATGAGACTACTCGAGGAACTTTGAGTGGACGAGATGGCGAACTAACTGTCTTTCGCTTCTCACCCCGAGAACGGTGGAAGTTAAGATCAGCAGAAGAATCTTCCTACAGATCGTCCCGAAAAAACTCAAAGAATTCTACACCTGCCGGCACTTGATCCGTCAAGACGTTACCACCATTGCCTGCTTCAAACCGTCCAACAGGCTCTTTACACGGGCCTTCACTCTGGCCACTTGGACCAGTAGAATCCTGAGTAGAAGTCTGATCACCCTGAACAACGCATTCAGGAATTCGTTCCTCAGCAGTGTCGGTTTCCTCATCAGGCTCGGGTGGAGCAATACCATCATTGCCTTGACGGGAAGCTTCCTTTCTACTCGCTTGCAGAATCGCCTTCACCTGGCGAGCCTGAAGATCGCTGACGACGTCCGTATCGAACACTAGTAAAAAAAAAATATGTTAGAAAAGAAAATGAAAAGCAGAAAAATACAACAGAAAGGGCGCCTGGTTACTTACATCGCCTGCGATGGCCCGAAATCTGTCCGAAGAAGCCGAGCTTTATCAAGTCATCCTCTTTGAAAAGATAGCTCTTGCTCCTCTTCTCCAGAGTACGAACAGCTGCCCGAGTCAGCCTCTTCAGCTCAGAATCACTAGAATCAATTATTTTCTTATTCCAGACTTCAGGGAACAGAAGAAACGGGGAACACTCAACACCGTTCGGGAATCCCCAGATTGAACAGTGATGTTGAGCCAGAGAGCCCCTTCCAGCGAAAAACCAATAGTTCTTCCAAAATTTATTGGATGTAGAGAATCCCCATATGAAACCCTTTTTGTTTGGGTCATCAGAAGCATCGACCCCCCGATTCACCTTTGCTTCTTTGGGGACCCAACCGTCCGAAGGAGTAGACGCAAGAAAATAGGTCCCCGTTTTGCTAACCTGCCTCAGTGTAAAGAAATGCCTGATTTCATTCGGGAAAGGCGGCGAAAGGTTCATTCGACTGAACATGTGCCACATGCACATCAAGACTTTGTAACTATTCGGGGCCAACTGAGCTAGGGATATCCCTGCTTCAGCCAAAAATCAAGCAATAAAAGGCTGAAGGGGAAGTGTGACGCCACAGCAAAGCATGGATCCATAAATCGCGACCATGCCCACAGGAGAATTCCATACGGCTATATTACCCGTAGGAACCAAAGTGACTGAGTCAGGCAAGTCGAATCGGGAGCGGTATTTTTCTATCTCAGCTAGCCCGACCACATTCGGCTCAGTATCAAAGCCACTCGGGCGAGTATCAGAAAACGAAAGGCGAGACGCCCTGTACACTTCATCAACATCACCCTCGTTAACAGTCTGTTCCCTGGTCTGAACGCTGCTCGAGCCCTGCTTGTATACCTTACTTCTTCTCTGATGTTTACCCATCCTTCAAAAAGATACCCTGTGATCAGAAATATCAGAATCAGAACTAGATGGAGAACTCGATACGGAGCTGAAAGTGACGTCAGGGTGAAGCCCAGAAACATCTGCCTCTAAGAATGGAGGTGCATCTATTGGGATATCCCCCAGTAATCTTTTAATGCAAGAAACTAACTGGAAATCCCCACGTTCTAATGCATCAAAAGCTAATTTAAAGAGACGAAGGTGGGAAGATGGCCTCATTAAAACTAACCTTGAATTGAGATTGATGCAGGATCTTCGAGTGGAGAATCGAGAACTTCTGGATAAAGAAATCTGAGTTTAAAGAAATTTTTACTGAAATTTTTGAGAATAAACCAACAATGTCTGTCAGCAAAGAATTTAAAGAAGAGAAGGCACAAAACCCTAGGATTTCAAAGCGGGAAAAAACTTATGACGAAACTTGATGACGTAGGCGGCGTTTGGGGAAACGCAAAAATCATTTCTCATAAATGATATTGAAAAACGAAGAGACGAGGGTTGCTTGTCGAAACAAGAAGTAGCCTTCGATCGTCAGAACTTCAAAACGTCTCCATCATTTAAGATCTCACGTGATGAAGCAAATCGAAATTACGGGGTCACCATTAAGACGCGACATTATGACAAGACTGCTATTCTGACGAGTGAAATTTAAGACGATTAAAATACTCTTGCCCGAAATGAAATTTACTCGTCAAAAATATTTTAAGAGGGTATTGTCGTATGTGAATTTTACCAAGTATACAAGTCATTAACAGGAAGGAGAAAATAGCCAGGTGGACTCCCAAATGGGCACTCAGGAAATATCCTACGAGGCATCATTAAAGAGAAGAAAGCCCGAGTAAGCATATATAGAATGAAACCTACTCGGGATCATTTAATAACACTCGGGACTGGTTTAACAACGCTTCCACTCGGGCTCAAACGGCGCTACTCGGGACCATCAGGTATTACTCTTACTAGGGAATAAATACGATTCGAGTAAGAACTAGGTGCTTATTTCACACGGATTAAGTCATTAAATACGCGAAGATATTCATCAGGAAGGAATCCTAAATAAAATGGAACATTAAGTTAAAAGAGTCCCCAATAAGGAAATAACTTGATTTCTTTACGAAGACTACATTCTTATAAGGAAACAAGTCCAAATTGAACTACACTACTAGAATCCCACTCGATTACCATAAGAGACTCCGAAACAGGAAAGAAGACAAAACAACCTTAAGCAAGTAACCGAATCACAATTAAATACAAAGATCTTGTATTATTTGTACAAAGCAGATTAGGGTTCTATAAGCATATTAATAGACCCATAATCTGGCTCCAAAAGATATAGGCAATATAACATACAGCAATCATAGCAAATACAGAGAGAAAAAAAAGGGAGATCGAGAGCTTGTAAACATCATATTCTTATAGTGGATTTTGGCTTGGTTGATCCTTCAACCACCCGTCGACGTTTCTCCGATCATCGGAGTTTTACCACGTAAAATTTGTCTTCGTTACTCTCTCTGAATCTCTCTCTCTTTGAGTCAATAGCCGAAATCCAATCCTTGTTGGCTTTTCTGACATAATTCAGAAATCGACGTCAACACTATCAAATACATTTCCGGATTATAGTAATATAAAATTAACTTTTAGTTTTAAAATGAAATTTATAAAATAAAAAAAAGGGCTAATTATATAAACATCTTTACTTAAGTTTAGGTGAAATCGCACGTATAATTAACTTTTATATTTTTATTCCACAAATCTTCCCAAAAAAATGCTGACAAACAGTTTGAATGACAACCAACTTAACAGTCTATTGTTATTAAGGGTAAAATTATCTCTTTACTCATTAAAATAATTAAAGCTAAAATAAATCGCAAAATGATCTTAAAACGTTAAAATTTACTACTATACCATAAATAAAAATACAAAATAAACCAATTAACAATAAATAAAATATCAAAAAAATGAAATCTATTATTTTAATTAAAAAAATATATAGATATAAATTAGGGCTCGAAAAATTATTGGCACTATTTGAGGGGGTGTTGTGCAAATATCACCACTTTACTAATGTATGTTTAAAAGACATCATTTAACGTGATCAGACAAAAATACCCGAAATATTAAAACAAAGAGAACTTTGTCGTTTTCTAAGTCAGAGAAAAGTAAGAGTGAAACCGACGGGAACCGTATCAACGATGAAGTGACCGAAACGAGAGTACATGAGAACAGCTGCGATTGACAAAGGTAAGATTAGTTTAGTTTTTTTTTCCTCGTTTTTGTTGTTGATAACTTGCATTGCATGTTAGAATTGAGTTTTGTTAATTGAAATTGTAGATTAATGTTAAAATAGAGATCTGAAAATGGTTGTGGTTTAGGTTAGGGTTTGAAATTTGGTTGAATATCTGTTGAGGAAGATGAAATTATGGGTTTTTTAAAAGGAACCGAGCTTTTTTCAATATACTCGAGCTTTTTTTACATTAGATCGAGCTTTTTCATTATGAGATCGAGTTTTTTTTTTAAATAAAATCGAGCTTTTTTTACATAGGATCAAGCTATTTTGTTATGAGATCGAGCCATTTTTTTCGTAGGATCGAGCATTTTTTAAAGGGTCGTGCTTTTTTGTAGATGAGTTAAGTTTTTTTATCGTGAAAATTAGGTTTTGGTTAGTCGACCTTTTTTTATAAGAGTTCGAGCATTTTTTGAATGGGATCGAGCTTTTTTGAAAGGGATCTAGCTTTTTTTAAAGGGATCGAGCTTTTTCATCATGCGATCGAGCTTTTTCTAAATAAGATCGAGCTTATTTTACATATGATCGAGCTGTTTTGTTAAGGGATCGAGCTTTTTTTTGATATGATCGAGTTTTTTTTAAAGGGTTGAGCTTTTTTGTAGATGAGTCGAGTTTTTTTTTCGTGAAAATTAGTTTTTGGTAAGTCTAGCATTTTCTATAAGGGATCGAGCTTTTTTTGAATGGGATCGAGCTTTTTGAAAGAGATCGAGCTTTTTTTAAAGGGACCGAGTTTTTTTCAATAGGCTCAAGTTTTTTTTTATATTTGATCATTTTTTTCATCATGGGATCGAGTTTTTTTTAAAATAAGATCGAGCTTTTTTTGACAAAGGATCGAGCTTTTTTTTTTAGGGATCAAGTATTTTTTTCATAGGATTGAGCTTTTTTTTAAAAGGGTCGAGCTTTTTTTTCCTGGGATCGAGCTTATTTTTTATAGGACCGAGCTTTATTTTAATTGGACCGAGCTTTTTTTACATTGGAACGAGCATTTTTGTTATGGGAACGAGCATTTTTGTCATAGGATCGAGTTTATTTTTTATAGAAGATTTATTTTTGTTTAATGATATTGTATTTCTGTTACATTGCAAATGAGAAATAGGTTGAGAGATTTGCTTAAAACTCCACAAGGAGACTGGTACGATGGCAAATTGACTCGACACGACCATTTTGACGCCCTTGCCCATATAGACGACGCGTTGAACCGGGTCCCTACAGAATTTACAGATGAAGATCGGCGTCAGTTCATGGCGTCATGTTTCTGGAATTTCCTGACGATGCATCGGGAGATGAAGTTTTCGGGTGGTGTTATCCATCGGTTGCTTTTGAGGGAACTGCATCATAATGGCCCAACAAATGAGATGCAATTCATGTTAGAGAACCAGTCGGTGAGGTTTTCGAAGGTGGAATTTTTCCTGATCAATGGATTACGGTTTGGAATTGTACCGGACACGACCATGTATACAGCATTGGAGAATGACATACATCAGCGGTACTTTCCTGAAGCCGATGAGGTTTCTTTAGAGGAGATAATGGGTGTTGTCACCGTAAGAGAGTTTGGAGAGGCATACGATGCTGTGAAGCTCTGCCTCATATATATGTTAAACTGGATACTGATGGGGTGGACGAGAGATTTAAGATTCCAGTTTGGCAGTTTCGGCTGGTTGAGGATCTTGATGCGTTCGACACGTTCCCTTGGGGTGTCCACGTGTACATGCATTCTATTTACTCATTCAAGCATGCGCTTGACGGGTGGTGAGACGGGTTCAAGTGACGCTAGCAGGAAAAAGGCGACCACGTACATACGGTGGAGACCTACAACATATATAGTCTATCTCACGCCCTATTGGTAAGAACTTCTAATTACAAGTTGTACTTTAATGTTGTTGTCTTAAATGTTATGGATACTTATCGTACTTATCTTTGATGCAAATATTTGCTTTCGAGGTGATCCCTGATTTGGGCCAAGAGTTCGGTACCCGGAGGTTTACGGATCTGTCTCCCCGTATTTTGAAGTGGGAGTTGACCAAACAACCGAGAGGGAAGAAGCTGTCCAAGATTTTCAAAGCCAGTGTATGTATTTAATTTGTTAATATTTATATTAGTTAGTAAATGTACAATTACATTATTATAACCAATATTTTAGATGTTTGTGAGGAAGGAACTGGTGCACACACCAGCTGAGAGACAAGCACCGTACTATGCGGGGCTAAACGAGGGGGGAGCCTGTATGTAGAGGAGGACATGCTTCATATTTCTTCTCCGGTCCCTGATCAGACTACCTTTGGCGGGAACAGTGGGACAGAGGGTAGGGGTTTGACAGACATGACCAGTGACAGTGAGGGATCTGAGCCCGATGCTGGAGGTTTAAGGCCCAGTGACAATGAGGGATATCAAACATACCCTCAATGAGAAAGGCATAAGCATAGGCGGGTTCGGTTTACCACCCCCAGGACATGGTACATTAACAGGGTATTCCCATGGGGGCGTTGGACGTGATGGAGAGGTAAGTTGAAAAGAAAGTTTTGTTTTTTATTAACATGTGATGTTGATAGTGTTGTACAAACAATGTAGACATGCTTTCAGACCCCATGGGTAGATGTGTTGAACGATCTGCGTGAAGCCCTCTGGAAGAGTGAGGAGAATCGAGAGTGTCAGCATCTAGAGTTGGTGGATATGATCCTGAAGAGTGACGAAGATCGTCAGCAACAACACTGAGTGTTACTGGATATGATCTGAGAGCTTTAGGGGTCGACCATGCATACACACAGGGATGACCCCCCACCTCATGACCCAGACTTTAGTCCCGGAGACAGAACTAGTGGGTATACAGGGGGGGGACAGACAGGACAGGTGAAAGTAGCAAGGACCTCCCAGTTGTCCTATCTGGGTCCACCCTATCTTCCCCTAGCATAATCTGAACATCATCATCGTTTCTTATAAATGTACGACATGTAGTCCTAGGAATGATTGATATAGACTGTAGATCAGCACTGTATTTATTTTCATCATACTTCACAATGGTTTGCACGATCGACACCAGTTCATCGTAAGTCAAATTCTTTGACACATACAAACCTTGGTTATCGGAACCTAAATACCTCTGACTTTCGTTGGGTAATTGCTCCCATCGACCGTTGTAAGATATAATTATTCTCACCATATCCATTGTCCTGTCAAAATCATCATCAAAACCCAATATTGGGAAAATAATATTTAATATTTGTTAATGGGAAATTTGTTTAGGATGAAAAATCCCTTCTAATACCCTCTAGACCACTACCACGGAGGTGGTGGCCGGGGTTGGTATCATTGATACCTGACCTGATCTTGTATGAATATTGAGTATGGAGTGGTAGGTAGGAGAGGAGTCATCCCACTCATCGGGCTTCGAGATAGGTAGGTGAGGAGTCATCCCATCTACCGGGCTTCGTAGTAGGTGGGAGACGAGTCATCCTTTCCTTCGAGCTTTATGGTTGGTAGGAAGCGAGGGAGCTCGAGGTTTCTTTACTGGTATGAAGGGGTTGATCTTGGTCCTGGTCTTGGTCCTTGTCCTCGATAGGGGTCGGAGCCCGGTTTTAGAGCTAGATTCCTTCCAGTAATTCCCTGATCTAGATAGCAAGTAAGGAGGGGACCTTATCTAGCTCCAGTGTTGGAGAGCTCGATTTCTGCCACAGAGATGATACGGGAGAGCTCATCGACTTCCTTCAAGCTGGTCTGGGTGGTTTCTCCTCATCTTGACGTGCGAATTTGGCGTATAGATGAGAGGATAAGAGCGCTAGGTCCAGCGGGGTAGGAATCTAGCTTTGTTTCCTTAGGTCTTCGTTGTTGTTTCCCAATCTCATGTAAGAAAGATTAGAGAGCTAGGACCAATGAGGTCGGTTCCTAGCCCGCATGCACACAAGTGTAACACAATAGATAATAGGAAATACACAAGTCTTTTGTAGAGGGAGATGGACTGACCAAGGGGGAAAACGCATCACGAATGATCACATGCTGAAAAACCCCAAGGCAGTATCCAGAGGAAGGAGGAATACCCTTCCTTATGTATATATCAGATAATGCTCCGGGGAACTTACAAGAATGGTGAAGTAATACAACATAGTGCTCCGGAGAGCTTACAATGGTGGTCGAATGTAGACCGATACCGATATATTCTAGGTAAAGGTAATACATACATTGATGATGTCGAGAGATCTTTACAAGAAGCATGTCTGTCTTCTGTCATTCATCGGATCCCGATTTCTATGCCTTTTACAGGCATATTTATAAATGGTGACTACCTTGGTGTGCAAGTCCAAGATTCTTCAAATCTTCCTTTTCCTATTGAGTACGATTCTTCCTTTAATGCAGTTGATCAGATCATGGCTGATATCTCGAAGGGGATGTGTTTGTTTCCTCTAGGACTCTTCTTTCCTTGTTAAGCGGGATTCTCTGTTATAGTTGACCCTAAAGAATAGGTTGTGGAGGATATCTTGGAGGAAAAGATATTTGTTTCCTCTTTGGATTTTTTCACTAATGACGGCCATTAAAGAGTTGAATATTCTCTTTATTAATGGTGTTGATCATGTCATTAATTGGGTTGACTGCCTCCATTAATACGGTTGACCTCATTAATGGTACTTTAAATTTCATGAAAGTCAATCCTCTCTTCCTACGTTGACGAGATGAGAGCTCTAGTTCTGCTTGTCACTTTGGAGAGGTACTTCGAGGAGGTTACCCGAGGTGACATTTGATATTTCTTGAGGGTGAGGTACCCTAGGATCAAGTACACTGGCGGGGTCCTCCGGGGACCTCTCGACTGTCACGAAGATAAATGATGGTCTTCCCATGGAGCTTGTGCTAACCATTTTTGGGGTGAAATACCCCATAGGGTTCCAACCTTGTAGCTAGGAGCTTTTTTTAGCTACGCCAAGCTTTATAATGGAGCTTGACCTAATTATGTAGGCTTTCTAGTGGGGTAGTGGGCTTGGCTAGCAGGCCCTGGTAAGGTGTTTGCCATAAACATGCGACCTTGGCTCACTTTTAGAAGGTTGGAGAGGTACGCTCGAGTACTTCTCTTGCTACTTGATTTAACCATGCCAGGATCTACAGTGGATCTTGGCACTTTTTGGTGACGATGAGGCTTTACGGGCTCCTTCCTTTAATACTCGGACAGGTCGAGATTATACCTCGACGAGGCAGGAGGGCCTTTGCAAGACAAGTTCGGTACCTTGAAGGTTTCGTAGTGAAAGTAGAGATAGTAGCAAGCTCTAAGAGAGTGTCACGAGATACCTTGATGTCGACAGACCCAGGTCCTTTCACGTGGACCTAGCTTCGGGCTTTATCCTGGCATAAAGAGCTTGACGCGGTCTCGTCGGGCTTTATTTGGTAAGTCTGGACTCATGCGAGATGCTCAGATGGTATGGCCGGCCTCGCCTTGCTCCTGTAGTATCTCATGGTAGCTCGACCTCGGGGACCTTGATACCTAGTCATATGAGCCCGAATTTGGACCTTTACGGGAAGGTTGGGAAGTGGAAAATTCTTCTTTGGTCCCTAGCCAAATTTTGCTGTTAACCAATGTCCCCTCTGACTTGAACACCGGTAAGTATTTGGGATTGGAGTCTAAATCTTGTACTACATGAAGAATTTTACTTGTTGCTTCTTACTTGTAACCAGAATTGCTTCCAATGTTCGTCTTAGAGAACCGGGACACTATTCATTCCTGCAAAATAAATGAGCATGTTGCTCGATCATGTCTGATGAAGCTTTTACGGTTAATATGGGTACCTAGAGTTCCTTTTCCAGGAATCATGGTACTTAGATGAGCTGGCTAAATGATCCAGTAGGCATCTATGCCATCTAGATCCTTCCGAGCGGGGTTGGCCCGACCAAGGCATCAGGAGCGCTATCTAGCTATATCCTGGTATTTTGATATGGATGACAACTATGCTCTTATACTCAGACCCTTCTTGGGGGTTGTAGCCCGACCAAGACATCAGGAGTGCTATCTAGCTATATCCTAGTATTTTGATCTGGATGGCAACTATGCTCTTACACTCGGATCCTTCTTGGGGGTCATAACCCGACCAAGGCATTAGGAGCGCTATCTGGCTATATCCTGGTATTTTGATCTAGATGGCAACTACCTTATTGGGGGTCGTAACCAGTCCAAGGCATCAGGAGCGCTATCTAGCTATATCCTGGTATTTTGATCTGGATGGCAACTATGCTCTTACACTCGGATCCATCTTGGGGGTCGTAACCCGTTCAAGGCATCAGAAGCGCTATCTAGCTATATCGCGGTATATTGATCTGGATGACAACTATGCTCTTACACTCGGATCCTTCTTGGGGGTCGTATCCAGACCAAGGCATCAGGAGCGCTATCTAGCTATATCCTGGTATTTTGATCTGGATGGCAACTATGCTCTTACACTCGAATCCTTCTTGGGGGTCGTAACCCCGACCAAGGCATCATGAGCGCTATCTAGCTATATCCTGGTATATTGATCTGGATGGCAACTATGCTCTTACACTCGGATCCTTCTTGAGGGTCGTAGCCCCGACCAAGGCATCATGAGCGCTATCTAGCTATATCCTGGTATCGTGATCTGGATGGCAACAATGCTCTTACACTCAGACTCTTCTTAGGGGTCGTAGCCTGACCAAGGCATCAGAAGCGATATCTAGCTATATTCTGGCATTTTGATCCGGATGGCAACTATGCTCTTACACTCGGATCCTTCTTGGGGGAGGTCACCCGACTAAGGCATCAAGGGTTATGAGGGGGCTTCCCCGATTAATCCCTGGTCTCGAGATCTAGATGGCAACTATGCTCTTACACTCAGACCCTTCTTGGTGAGGGATGGTGCCCTGCCGAGGCATTAGGAACGCTATCTAGCTATTTCCTGGTCCCGAGGCGATCATTGTCGAAATACCATGGCGTTCCTCCTGGAGGGATTTATCCAGTCTGGGGCATCATGAGGGCTATGGGGCTCTCCTGGTGATGGCGATCCTCCTGGAGGGATTTTATCCGGTCTAGGGCATTAGGAGTGCGGTGTAGCCCTCCTGGTGATGGTGATCACATGAGATCTACTACGGATACCGAAATCGAAAGAGATGCAAGCTCATGGCGAGCTAATACGAAGTTGTATCAATGCATGGTGGTATCGGTTGATAACCAGTCTCCCTCTAGGAGTTCTTTAACGAGTAGAATCTCTTGAGATGATGCTAAGGCCATAGCTCCTCACACTGGAGTATTGAGAAAATATTGAGCTTCTAGTCCCCAAGTGATGTAAATGGTTTGGAAATCCGCTTGGGGTAGATGAGAGTCGTCGACAATCGTTATCGAGCTCGAGACCCCACTGTGATTGAATCAGGACCTTTTGGTGCTCCCCGAACGGATCGAGACCTCGATGGCTCACAAGGGCATTGGAAGGCCCAGTACAAATGGAGAGGAGCCATCGGTATGATAATCTTCGTGAGCAAGCTGGTGTTTTCTAAGGTCGAGCTCGTGCCAGCCAAGGAGGATGGTTACTTCTTCAACCCACGACCACATGGTGGGAGTGGTTGAAACTCTGCATGGCAGCGTGGCTACCTTGGGAGCCAAGATGGGTGCTTTATTTGCTAAAGGACGCTTCTGTGTTGCTTGCTATGCAACTCGAGCTCTTCTTCCCTCTAACCTGATCATCATTGGAGAATGGATACCTTGAATAGATCACAGAGAAAGTTGAGAGTTACCTAGGTCCGCTTTGACTGAAGCCGGAAATTATTAAGATGATGGATGCACAGATGATGAGGAGGGCTTGATTCCCATTTCTACTTTCATGTATAGTAGTGTTGAGGTAGGAACTACCTTGAAGTCCTCTGCTGCTGTAGATGCATGACAGGCTTCAAGTCTGCCTACCTTTGAATTAGAGAGGTAGATTGGGACCAAGGTAGCTCGCTAGGGCGATGAATGGCCCCATATAAGTGGAGAGGAGACATTGGCCTAGTAACTGTATGGAGACATGCTCGGGATTCTTAGAAGTTTCCCGCGACGGAGATAAGACTTTGGACCCCTCTGGGATGAGTGGTGACTCACTTGAGCATTGGATGACCCTATATGAATGAAGATGGGCTATCTGTCTGGTACCGGTCTAGAGGCATACTTGGGATTTCAAGGAGCCCCTAACAACTGAGAGAAAGCTCTTGACCATGCTGGAACGAAACAGGAGCTCAGTGGCTCAATTAGGCGTTGACCGACCCTGTATAAGAAGTGAGGAACCACTTGGGCTTATAGTGAGGCTGTTGCTCCAGAGGTTAGCTTAGGCATGTAGGAGGCCTTGCCAAGAGTGGGAAACCTCTGGGCTCTACTCGATCAGATCGGGCTTCAGTGGCTTGCTAGGGCGGTGAATGGCCAGGTAAACATTAAACGAAGCCACCGAAGGTACTGGTCCAGATGCATGCTCGGGATCCTAGAGGTCCCTATCAACTGAGAGAGGGCTCTGGACCCTGCTGGAAAGAATCGAGAGTTCAGTGGCCCACTTGGGTGTTGACAGGCCCTGTATGAGAAGTGAGGAGCCACTTGGCCTTACAGTGAGGCTGCTGCTCCAGAGGTTAGCTTAGGCATGTAGGAGGCCTTACCAAGAGTGGAAAACTCTGGGCTCTCCTCGATCAGATCGGGCTTCGGTGGCTTGCTAGGGCGATGAATGACCCCGGTACATATAGAGTGAAGCCACCGGTCTTGTAGTGATGCTACTGCTCTAGAAGCTTGCTTAGGCACTTATGTGGCCTTACCAAATGTGGGAAACTTCTGAGAGCTCCTCGACCAGATTAGGCTTAGGTGGCTTGCTATGGTGGTGAATGGACCGATAAACATGGAGCGAAGCCACCAGAGGTACTGGTCTAGATGCATGCTCAAGATCCTAGAAGTCCCTAGCAACTGAGAGAGGGCTCTGGACCCTGCTGGAATGAATCTAGAGTTCAGTGGCTCACTTGGGCGTTGACAGGCCCTGTATAAGAAGTCAGGAGCCACTTAGCCTTACAGTGAGGCTGTTGCTCCAGAGGTTAGCTTAGGCATGTATTAGGCCTTACCAAGAGTGGGAAACCTCTGGGCTCTCCTCGATCAGATCGGGCTTCGGTGGCTTGCTAGGGTGATTAATGACCCGGTACATATAGAGCAAAGCCACCGGTCTTGTAGCTATGCTACTGCTCTAGAAGCTTGCTAAGGCACGTAGGTGGCCTTACCAAATATGGGAAACTTCTGAGAGCTCCTCAATCGGATCAGGGTTCGGTGGCTTGCTAGGGCGGTGAATGGCCCGGTAAACATAGAGCGAAGCCACCGGAGGTACTGGTCCAGATGCATGCTCAGGATCCTAGAAGTCCCCAACAACTGAGAGAAGGCTTTAGACCCTACTAGAATGAATCGAGAGTTCAGTGGCTCACTTGGGCTTTGACTGGACCGGTGCACGAGGAGTGGAACCACTAATCTTCTACTGGTCGTGCTGCTCTAGAAGCTACACAGCTAAGTTGGCCTCTTAGATTCATGAGTCGACCTATTACAGCTACCAAGGAGCTTACGAAGGGCGGACCCGGAGGCATGAGGGGATCCATATGAATAAGTCGAAGCCCAATGGACCTGCTGGATAAGTGATACACTGGTGGTCGAGTGAATCTGCTGTAGAAGAGCAGGAGAGGGGCAGTTCTACTGTATATGAGCTCTCGATGTATCAAAATGGTTCAGCTATATATGAGATCTTCAAGCGGGGAGCTACTGTATTAGAGCTCCATGATTATCTGAGCAGGTTCACTTCATAGTAGTAGCATAATGAACTGGTTCCCCTAGGAATCCCACGTACCATATTTGCTCCACAATGAACAAAACTCGTTAAATGATAAAATGAGCACGACATGCGATGCATAGGCGATATAGACAAGTATAGAGAAAAAACATCGTATATAGTAAATGATATTCCATGAATAATGAATCTATTACCTCGACAGTATAATGATACTCATGTAGAGACATAGAGGCTTTCAAAAGGGGTGTGGAAATTTCCCACAGATGGCACCAGAAAGTGTTAACGGGAAATTTGTTTAGGATGAGAAATCCCTGCTAACACCCTTGAGACCACTACCACGGAGGTGGTGGCCGGGGTTGGTATCGTTGATACCTGACCTGATCTTGTATGAATATTGTGTATGGAGTGGTAGGTAGGAGAAGAGTTATCCCACTCGTCGGGCTTCGCGATAGGTAGGCGAGGAGTCATCCCACCTACCGGGCTTTGTAGTAGGTAAGAGACGAGTCATCCTTTCCGTCGAGCTTTGTGGTAGGTAGGAAACTAGGGAGCTCGAGGTTTCTTTACTGGTATGAAGGGGTTGATCTTAGTCCTGGTCCTGGTCCTCGATCAGGGTTGGAGCCCGTCATGGTACCCGAAGCCCGGTTCTGGAGCCCGATTCCTTCCTGTAATTCCCAGATCTAGATAGCAAGTAAGAAGGGGGGCTTATATAGCTCCAGTGTTGGAGAGCTCGATTTCTTCCACAGAGATGATGTGGGAAAGCTCATCGACTTCCTTCAAGCTGGTCTTGGTGGTTTCTCCTCATCTTGACGTGCGACTTTGGCGTATAGATGAGAGGATGAGAGTGCTAGGTCCAGCGGGGTAGGAATCTAGCTTCGTTTCCTTAGGTCTTCGTTGTTGTTTCCGGATCTCATGTAAGAAAGATTAGAGAGCTAGGACCAATGAGGTCGGTTCCTAGCCCGCATACACACATGTGTAACACAGTAGATAATAGGAAATACACAAGTCTTTTGTAGAGGGAGATAGACTGACCAAGGGGGAAAAAGCATCACGAATGATCACATGCTGAAAAACCCCAAGGCAGTATCCGGAGGAAGGAGGAATACCCTTCCTTATGTATATATCAGAGAATGCTCCAGGGAGCTTACAAGAATGGTGAAGTAATACAACGTAGTTGCTCCGGAGAGCTTACAATGGTGGTCGAATGTAGACCGATACCGGTATATTCTAGGTAAAGGTAATACATACATTGATGATGTCGAGTGATCTTTAAATGAAGCATGTCTGTCTTCTGTCATTCATCGAAGCCCGATTTCTATGCTTTTTGCAAGCATATTTATAAATTGTGACTACCTTGGCGTGAAAGTCTAGGATTCTTCAAATCTTCCTTTTCCTATTGAGTACGATTCTTCCTTTAATGTAATTGATCAAATCGTGGCTGATATCTCGGAGGGGATGTGTTTGTTTCCTCTTCGGACTCTTCTTTCCTAGATAAGCGGGATTCTCTGTTATAGTTGACCCCAAAGAATAGGTTGTGGAGGATATCTTGGAGGAAAAGGTATTTGTTTCCTCTTTGGATTCTTTCACTAATGACGGCCATTAAAGAGTTGAATATTCTCTTTATTAATGGTGTTGATCATGTCATTAATTGGGTTGACTGCCTCCATTAATACGGTTAACCTCATTAATGGTACTTTAAATGTCATGGAAGTCAATCCTCTCTTCCTACGTTACCGAGATGAGAGCTCTAGTTCTGCTTGTCACTTTGGAGAGGTATTTCATGGAGGTTACCCGAGGTGACATTTGATATTTCTTGAGGGCGAGGTACCCTAGGATCCAGTTCACTGGCAGGGTCCCCTGAGGACCTCTCGATTATCATGGAGCTAGATGCTGGTTTTCCCATGGAGCTTGTGCTAACCATTTTAGGGGTGAAATATCCCATAAGGTTCCAACCTTGTAGCTGGGAACTTGGTTTAGCTACGCCGAACTTTATCATGGAGCTTAACCTAATTATGCAGGCTTCCTAGCGGGGTAGCGGGCTTAGCTAGCAGGCCCTGGTAAGGTGTTTGCCATAAATAGACGACCTTGGCTCGCTTCTGGAAGGGTGGAGAGGTACGCTCGAGTACTGCTTTTGCTACTTGATTTAACCATGCAAGGATCTACAGTGGATCTTGGCGCTTTTTGGTGACGATGAGGCTTTACGGGCTCCTTTCTTTAATGCTCGGACAGGTAGAGATTATAACTCGACGAGGCAGGAGGGCCTTTGCAAGACAAGTTCTGCACCTTGAAGGTTTCGTAGTGAAAGTAGAGATAGTAGCAAGCTCTAGGAGAGTGTCATGAGATACCTTGATATCGGCGGACCCAGGTTCTTTCACGTCGACCTAGCTTCGGGCTTTATCCTGGCATAAGGAGCTTGAAGCGGTCTCATCGGGCTTTATTTGGTAAGCCTGGACTCGTGAGAGATGCTTAGATGGTATGGCCGACCTCGCCTTGCTCCTGTAGGATCGCGTGGTAGCTCGACCTTGGGGACCTTGATACCCCGTCATATAAGCCTGAATTTGGACCTTTGCGGGAAGGCTGGGAAGTGGAAAATTCTTCTTTGGTCCCTAGCCAAGTTTTGCTATTAACAATATTAAATTTACAATTATAAAGGATTAAACAAAAATCTAAAGTGTAAGCGATCGAGCTATTTTTTTTAGGGATCAAGTATTTTTTTTTACATGATCGAGCCTTTTGTGTATATGGGATCGAGTTTTTTTGAACTTCATCAAGCTTTTTTAAACTTGATCGACCTTTTTTGAACTTGCTCGATCTATTTCTGGAGGGACCGATCTCTTTTTATACATGTTTTATACATGTTCGAGCTTTTTTTAATATGGCTCGAGCTTTTTTTAAAAATGGCTCGAGCTTTTTTTGTGAGGGATCTAGCATTTTTTGTGAGGGATCGAGCTTTTTTAAAATTTGCTCGAGCTTTTTTATTAATGTTTCGAGCTTTTTTAAAATGCTTTTGAGCTTTTATGCCCAAGATTTTAAACTTGTTTGCACCACTTTAAATCAGTTCGCCCAAATGTAAATAACAAAAAAAAGGTATACATGTTCATACATTAATTTTTAAAAGTTTACAACTTGTACACATGTCGAGCAAAATGGAGACAACATGTTCATACATGTTCATACATTGTTAAACAACACAGAAATGCATGAAAAAAAAATGAAGATCAAAACTATTTGTTTACCTTCTTGTGCAGTATCTGAAGAGAGACTCATTTTTTTAGAGAGACAGAGGAGTTATTGATTGATTTTCAGACAATTTGTTTGGAAAGAGATGCTTCTAAAGAATAAAGAATCGATTATTTAAGGGCAATTTTGGTAGTTCACCACAATAGGTGTCTTTTAAACTTAACTTATTAAACTGATGACATCATTGCAACTCAACAAAAAAAAAGTGACATTTCTCACCATTTCCACTATAAATTAATACAATAAGGAAATCGGTGGCAGCCTCCTCCTTTGGCATGGATAGGGATTGGGGTTACTTTACAATTACGTAAATATTGGTGATATCAAGTCATGTCAGCCCTACATTAAAACTTAGGGGTATTTTTAACTTTTCACTTCCTAACATTAGTGAAAGGTTATGTCTAATGGTGGTCAACATTTTCTATGGGAAGTTTGTATAATAATGTTGATGTTGATTTCTGGATTTATGGGAAAAAGTCAACAAGATTGGATTTTAGCTGAGATTTCAAAGAGAAAGAGAATGAGAAAGTAATTGGACACAAGTTTTACGTGGTAAAACTCCGATGACCGGAGAAACGTCCACGGGTGGCTGAATAATCAACCAAGCCAAAATCCACTATTGAGAAGATTTACAACTCTCGATCTCTCTTTTTCTCTCTGTATTTTTCTATATGTTTTCTATATATCTTTTGTGACGAGATTATGGGTCTATTTACATGTTCACAGAACCCTTATCCTCTTTGTACAAGTAATAAAAGATCTTTGTATTTAACTATGATTGGTTACTTGTTCGAAGTAGTCTTTCTTCTTTCCTATTTCGGAGACTTGTATTGAGATCGAATGGGACTCTAGTGATATAGTCTAGTTAGGACTTATTTCCTTATAAAAGCGTAGTCTTTTTGAAAAAATAAAATTGTTGTCTGATTTGGAACCCTTTCTGTTTGGTGTTCTATTCTTGGAACTCTTATTTAATATGGATATCTTTGCGTATTTTAATGACTCTCGACTCGTGTGAGTTACACACTACGCTTCTTTATTCGGTTTTCTTCGTGTTTGTCCCGAATGACTTCATCTGATCCCGAGTAGAACATGTCATCAGCTAACCCCGAGCATCGTTAACTGGCTCTGAGTAGTATATAACGTCAGCTGACCTTGAGTAAGTTTTGTTCAATACTTGTTTACTCGGGCTTCTCTTATTTGGTGATGTCTTGTAGGATATTTTTCTGAATGCTTATTCGGATGCCCACCTGGCAATTTTATCCTCTTTGTTAATGACGTGTACGTCTGATAAAATTTACATACGACAAATAAAATTGAAGAAAAAATGAATATGCATGCACTTTTGTCTAAAGTCAGGGCGTTTATGCAATTAATCCAAAATAAAATAAAAAAGTATTACCGAGTAAGCTCTCCTGTTTCTTAAAAGAGGTTTTTTAAAAATTCAAAAACTATTCAATGATATTAACAAAAAAATAATAATATAATAATAATATTTTATATGTGATCGACTATATATAATGGTGTCCACGGTTCGGTTTCGGTTCTGTGGAAAGGCCGAACCATAACCGTAACCGGAATATGACTGTTTTTGAACTGTTTCGGAACCGGCGGTTTTCGGATCGGTTTCGGTTTCGGTTTCGGTTTTTCTAAACCGAACGGTTCGGTTCGGTTCGGTTTCGGTTTAGGTTTGTGAAACCGAACGGTTCGGTTTCGGTTTCGGTTTGTTCGGTTTTTTTTTCCTCAAATGCTGCCACGTGTCAGCATTTCATTGGTTTTTTTTTTAAATTTGAAACCGCCGGTTTAATCGGCGGTTTTTGGTCGGTTTTTAAGATCCCATAACCGTAACCGAACCGCCGGGATCCGGTTTCCAACCGGTTTTGTAACCGACGGTTTCGGTTACGGTTTCGGTTTCGGTTTCGATTTCCAGAGGCCGGTTTCAGTTCGGTTTTGAACGGTTTAACCGAACCGTGGACACCTCTAACTATATATATAAGGACGTAACCAGGATTGTTGATCATGATGGGCTTTTTTTTTTTTTCAACATCAACATCACCTAGTTAGGAGGACATAAAAAGACGTATTATGTAAATTGTATGTATATTCTAAATAAATATATTACCGAATTTTATTTTATTTTAAAAAGTCAAAACAAATTAATACGAGAAACATGCATGAAATACAAATAAAACCAAACACTAATAAAATTGGGAGTCTTATTGGTTTTCTTGATGTTTTCTAATTCTTTTTGGGTGGTGCTCATGCCACTTTTTGTTCTGGGCTATTTTCCCATGGTTTTTTGTAATTGTTTATTTTTTTTTGTGGATGTCTTTCTTAACTTTTTTTCTTTTGTCATTTATATGTATAGATACCGTCTAATGATTTTTCAATATATAATTGTTTGTAATGATTTTTCCTTTTAGGACAGTCCAATTTTATTAAAAAAATAAATAAATTGTATCATAAGATTTTTTAAAGAGTAAAACTTATCAATTATGGAATCTGGATCAATAACATGATAATCTCTTTTAATGTAACAACCATAGAGTTTTCTAAAAAATTCATTTTCCATTTTAAGTGATGTTTTGATAAGTTTGATTGTAAAAGATAATAATAATTGAAATATAGTGTGTTTATATATATATATACTAACAATCCGTTTGGAGAAATTTAATTTATTTGATTATTAGTTTAGTTTAGTTAAGATGGAGCTTCAAAATAAAACAAAATCCAACTTAAATTGCAAAAATTTCAACGTGGAAAATCAATTAACAATATCATTATTTTGTAAATTTAAATTTAGATTACTCCTCAAATCTCATTAATAAAAAAGTATAGTAACCCTAAAATTTCAAAACAAAATAAAATATTTAAAGCTACAATATTCATCCAAAAATATCTAATTTAAAGACTAATCGTTGATGTTGATAAAGAGATTAAGCCAAATTTGGAGGATGGGAAGAGTAAATTGATATTTTAAAAATTAAGAAAAAGAAAAGAAACATTATTTGTCATGCTTTCAATGCTTTGAATAATAGAAAATATAATAAATTCTTAAGTTAATTAATTTTGTATTTTACTATGAATATAAAAAGTGTGTCTAAAATAACCTAGAGTTGCCAATTTTCGATTAGTCAATATTATTAAAATTTAAGCCATTACACCCAATCACAGAACACAAACAATCAACGTAATAAAAGCACGAAAAACAATGAAAATACATCGATTGATTTATGTGAGAAACCTACTAACTAAGCAAAACTTACTTGCCAGTCCACCTAACCATTATGGTCTTCCAATCCACTATTTGAATACTTGTTTACAACATAAGTTGACACCCTAGTCACACTATTCTTGAAAGTAACACAAGTTATTCTACTCGCCGACTTTTAATAGTTATTCTAGATCATTTGCATGCCTATCAACCCTTTGATTGTAAGGCTTGCTTGCTTATGAAACTTCGTTTAGAAGCCATAAGATTTTGACTCTAAGAAGAGATTAAGTGGAAGTGAATACATAAAAATATTCAAGATGCAATATAGTGCAAGACTAAACACAATATGTGTAACTAGAGATTAATGATGCAAATCTAACAATCTTAGTTATTAAGATGTCTACATGAACCTACATGCAAACCTTGCTAATAAGATAGTGAAACATAATCACTAAGAAATTAATCAAACCTCAATCAAGTCATGACAACATAGATATGCATACAAAGAGATGTATATGCAAGAGACGTGCAATTAAAATAACATCTGTGCAATCTATATGCCAAAAAGAACAAGTCTGGGAAACATAAAACAAAAGACGAGGCTAGAGATGTGTTCTACTTACCAAGTCATGAAATTAGAAAGAACCATGAATGAATGATAGCAAGTCAGGGATTTTAGGTTTGGTGAAACAAAGATAAAGTTTGTAAAGCTTCTCTCGCAAGGGACTCTATATCTCTCCTTCAATTAGTTTAGGGTTGAGTTCCAAGTCCCAAGAGAGGTTAAAGAGGTATATATATATATATATATATATATATATATATATATATATATATGCTCCAATCAAATTGACACTGTTTTCTTGAAGTTCAAGAAAAACCATTCAAATCAGCGGTCATGCACGTAGAAACAAGGGCACTAAAATACGAAGGGTCGCGTGACAAATCTAGATCGGCTATCATTGATCACTGAATCCTAGATCACATAATTATTTGAGAAAAATCTGTAGTCTAAATGACGGTCCATAACCGCTAAACCAAATGACTGTCGAAACAACTAAAATCATTGGACAAAATCAGCGACCCCAAACCGGCGAATAGCCTGACCTCCAGATAGAGATGAAATCTCTGGAATAAATCGGTAACCCCAAAAATCGCCGAATGGCCCTGACCATAGAATTGGATGTTTTATGGTAAATCAAGAGAAGAAAATGCCTTCTCAAGTGGCCAATCAATGCATAAAAGGCAATACACAAATGTGCACGCGCAGACATTTTTTATCACACAAATGGAAATGAAGTAAACCACTCTTAGAGTTAGAAATGAAGTGCAAGTGTGTTGGTGTAATGAATGCACAACACTTAGAAAAATGAGCACAATGCATGAACAATTCAAATGCATAATGGTGTGTGTGTGCACATATTCTATTCAAGAATTCAAGTCAAGTGTTATACATTTAAGCACTTGATTATGAACAATTTAAGCACTTGATCATGAACAGTTTAAGCACCAAATCTACCCTTAAATTAAAATTCTCAATTGCAGTTTGTCACTGAAATAAGCCAATTATAAAAAGGTAGCACTTACATACAATTTTTATTTTCTTTTAAGAGGGTCAAGCCCACCCCAGCCCCCACAAAGGTCCATCTCGATTCGTACCTTATAGATTGTGTATAAAAAACGTGATGTGATCATCCGTGAGTTGATGTATGCATGATGCCATTAGTGAGTTGATGTATGCATGTGATCACATAACTAAAGTTAGTATGATCGTAGGGGGGGAGTGATGATTGCAATGGCGATAGGCAAATTGCGACAGTCAAATTTGCTAGAGTTCCACAATGCAATATTAAGCATAAAGACATCTCCTATATATATATATATATAATCAAATAGCAAACTATCTTTATATATTGTGGAATAATATAATGGTTTGATTGATACATTCAAATACAATTTACAATAAACATATAAGAAAATTAGCCAACCATCTAATAAATATCATCACTAAACTACTTAAAACAAACTAAAATATGAATTAAAATGAAGCAAATATCTCATTCTATAAACATATATATGATCCCAAAAAGAAGTAAATCTTTCATTCACACTACAGTATAAAGAACCATAAATAATACAAAAGATTAACGATTATAAACAAACAATAATGGACTAAACCAAGCAAACAATAATAAAACATTTACATACTCAACTAATCATATAAACAAATAATAATCAACTAATCGAATAATCAAGCAAAGCTACACATAAAAAATATAAAAAAAAAAATCATAACCCTAACCCAAACCTTGTTACAACTAACCACCCTTTGATCCACGATTTTCAATTAATTCTCCACAACTTTAAATCTTACAAAATTTGACATGGATAATCTAGACAAATAGGAAATGCTACAGTAAAATTATCAATTTAATTCATGATCATTTGTATATGAAAACATTCATTCTTTTCTCGTTTCTCGAATCTGTCCAACAGAAATCAATATTGACATTTGTCTACTCCAAAATTTATAACATATTGTATACTCGTATATAAATCATGAAATTTCACAGAAATTTTACAGAATACCATTAGACATAATTTTCTATCTAATTATAATTTTTCATAATTTTCTAGATGTAAAAACCTGTCAAAATAAATTTACAAATTTTGATCATTTGTTAAAATACAGGGTTCCATTAGGCTTTTGTATATTTCGAAAACTAATAAATTCTATACAGTGACATGCTTGAATCTTCTTCTTCTCCTTATTCTTCAAAAGAAAAGTAATAGCCTTGAAATCAAGTGGATATTCCTCAAACAATCCAAAGTAGGTTACAGAACAAAAAATTGAATTTCTTTAAACCCATCAACGGTTGACCAAAAAGAAAATTGGCTTCGGCAGAATCAACAAACCAATCAAACAAATGAAGTAGACTATCACAAGACATTCTCCGTCGAAACCGTTGGGTCCCGCTCGACTCAATCCTGGTCGTCCACAACCTCGCCATCACGTGTGTTGATCTCAAACCTCATTTTTGTTGGCATCTATGTCTCCACCGTTGAGATTCATGACACTCGGTGGTTTGCCAAACGAATCAGTGGCTCAACATCTACTTCCCTGTGAAGGGTCACATATTCTTTTGGTTCTACATCTTATACCTCTATACCAGATTTGCTCCATATATCAGATGGAAGGACTGAATTAGACACAGGCTTCCATTTCCATCTATTTTCTTTTGTTGTTATTTAATAATTATTTCATTATTATATTTTTAATGTCAAATGATGAATTTACCCTTAAAAATTCAGTCAATTGGAGTTTGACTAACGGTTTGGGGGCTACAACAATTAATCTCATTTTGTTGAATATTACGTCTTAATGGTAAAACTCAGGTATGTTATTGCAATTAACCCTTAATAAAATGAGAAACCACAGTAAGAAATGAAAGATTATTTATTTATTTTTTATTTCAAAAGAAACAAAAATTATTAAATAAAAATGTTTTCTTTAAAAAAATAAAATAAAATAGTCTCAACAACTAAACACAGTAAAATTATGTTTAAGATCGTTTTACTTATTAAATAATATGTTTATAATTTAATTGAAGAAATAATTTACTTACTAAAAACTAAATTTTAAAATTGATTTGTTTTTAAAAATTTTAAAAATGTATCCGATAAAATGAAAAAAATAGTCACAATTTTAATATGAAAAATAATCAATCAATACACTCTGATTATGTGCAACTCTTACAATCACCCAATCATATATTTACACGTATTTATTTGTCATTCTTTTCTGCATTGGCATCCACCAAGTACTCTTGTTTCTATCAAAAGTCCTCTGACTTGCTTCCTCTTCCCTAAACGATGTCGTTTCCTCTGTTTCCTCCATGCCTTCTTGCACAACCCCGCCTGCACCTTGTAAACCTCTAAAACAACCAGTAGATTCATCACCGTGAATGGACAATAGCAGCACACTGTCGCGCACTCCACCGCCGTCCCCCCTGCCACTTCACTGAACTTCTTTCCCTTCTTATTGTGTTTGTGATGACGACCTTCATCTTTCGTTGACTTTAGTAGCGAAGTCTTCTCCGCCGCCAGAAGAGGTTGACAACGAATTTTGTTGATCTAGATTGATGATGGGTTTGAATTTCAAGATTGAAGAAATAAAAAAGCTAGTGAAGAATAAAAAATTCATAACTCCTATGGATCTAGATTTATGTTTGAATTTCCAGATTGTATCTATATGTTTGTATTTGTGTATGTTTAGATAAAAAAAATTAAAATTTTTATCTGCTATAATTAAATATAGTTTTGTTGGTAAAAATATCATTATGCCCTTGCACCGTTAAATCTACCGTAAGTTTAACCGTTGTCAAAGCGGTCAAAGGTATTCTTCTGTAATTAAAGAAAAAGTTCAATTTAACAGTATTATTGGCAAATGTGAGGGTATGTTATTGCAATTTATCCTATATTTTATTGGTTTACTGATTGAGCTCTAGCAAGTTTCGATAAAATAGATTGCTACGTATAACAATTCTTCAGTGAAGTTGGTTTTGAAAAATATTTCATTATCTTTATTTTGTATTATTATAAAACCAGTTTTGTAATATTATTAATTTTTTTTTAAGCTGTCCTAACCGGACCAGACTGTTTTGAAAAAAAATATGTATATGTTCTAAGAACTTTATTCTGTAACGTTATAAAAACAACTTTTTAACATTACAAAGCTAAAATATGGTTAAGAATTAGTTGCATTTATCTATCAACAACTTTCTTTATTTATTAGGTAAAAAATCTATAAAATAAGGTTAAGTAAGAATAACATACTGTTAGTCTCGATTATTTAATTTCCATTTCCAACAATATATATATTCTTATTTTATCCATTCCTTTTTAACGCAAATATTGTGCACCTCAATTTTCATTTTATTGGTTGATATTTGAGTCACGTAGTACACATTTTACAAGACTCAATTCAATCAATTATGAGAGTAAATTTTTAAATCGTATATATATATTTTATTCTCAACAAGTTCTAACGGATTCTTAACTCCTTAGATGCCAAATATCTAAATAATAATAATAATAATAATAATAATATATTTAATTTAAAGGAATCTGACTTCAAAAGAAGGAGAAATTGACAGTAGTATTTTCATGTATTTTCATGGCAAGTGGGCAAGTGGAAATTAATCAAAGCATCTATATTTTCCAATCAAGTTCTTAGAAGCTACAAGTTTTTAAGAGTGTTATTCTTTAAATTGGAAGATGAAATAAAATTCAAATTTTAATTATTAATTTATTAATTTTCTTACTCCTTTACTCAACAAAAGCTTTTTCCACATGACTTTAATTTGGTCATCCAGTCATCTGGACCACTATATATCATAATAAAATCCTTATTCCTATAATGTGTTAGGGTTTATGTTACTAAAATACAAAGAAAAGGAAATTGCATATAGAGAGACTGGACTTCAACAACATTTGATTCTTTTAGGAGCAAAACAACATTTGAAATGAAGTCAGGAGAAGAACTTTAACTAACTTCACTTAACATCTTTAATTATTTTCAAAAGGTATAAAGCTACCAAGTGGTTGCTTAGAACTTGCATATAGCCCGGTTAGAGTGTATTATATCTATAACGTTACATATGATATTGTTACTTACTTTACGTTGACTAAGTTAAAGCAGTGTAATGCATTGTGTTGATATATTTATATTAGTGTCCAATGAGAAAAACATTACTATATTAATATTTTAACAGTACTATATTATTATTATTATTTATTTATTTTTACAACAAAATGTCTTGAATACAAAAAAAATGTCAATGGTAACACTTATACAAGATCGTTTGTCTTTTACATTTCCCGATCAATCTTGATAATTAATCTCCATTAGTCTTCGCTACGTCCAATAATAAAGAAAGCTACGTCCAATAACAAACAAATAAATATCTTAATATACTATTTATAACTGTTTGTTAGGTCCTCACATGACATTTGTATGATAACAATATTCATTATATATATATATATATATATATATATATATATATAAATGGTGAGAAATATCACATTTTTTATTGTGTATTGTAATGATGTCATCGGTTTAATAATTTAAGTTTAAAAGATACCTATTATGATGAACTACTTAAATTGTCCCTAAACTTTATTCTTTAAAAGACACCGATTTAACTCGTCTCTCTCTCTATCCAAAAAAGTTATTTAAAAATCGATGTACAACTCATCTCTCTCTTTAAAATATTTTCTCCCCTCCAGAGTCTGCACAAGAAGGTAACAAATATTTCTGATATTCACTTATAGTATTTTCATGCATTTAATATATTTTGCATGCATTTCTGTATGGTTCCACAATGAATCAATTCTCTATGATATGTTGTTACATTCTTTGTATGAACATGTACGAACATTTAATCTCTAGGTTACGAGATTTTTATTTTTTAATAGATCCGAGCTTTTTCTACATGTGACCGAGATTATTTTAAGAAGAATCTATGTTATTTTATATTGGACCGAAATTTTTTATAGTTGGAAAAAAAAACTCGATTATTTGAAAAATATACTCGATCTCTTACAAAAAGTTCTCGATTCTCGATCCCTTACAAAAAGTTCTCGATTCTCGATCCCTTTCAAAAAGTTCTCAATCCCTTACAAAAAGTTATCAATTAATTACAAAAAGTTCTCGATCCGTTACAACAATTCTCGATCTCTTACAAAAAGTTCTCGATCCCTTACAAAAAAACACGATCCATTAAAAAGAACTTGATCCATTAAAAAAAGTTCGATTCCTGTTAAAATAAGCTCGTACACACATTAAAAAATAATCGATCCCTTATAAAAAATGCTCGATCTCTTGCAGTTAATAATTTTTTCTTAATTCTTATTAATTGTAAATGTAATATTTTTTTATTTTGTTAATAATGGTTTATGATAATGATTTTCATAGGATAATGGACCGGGTGAGAATAGTCATATCTTACAACGGTTGATGGGAGAAATTACCTGACAGAAGTCAGAGGTTTTTAGGTTTCGATAACCAATGATTGCATGTGTAAAAGAATATGACTTACGAAGAATTGATGTCAATTGTGCAAACCATTGTGAAGTACGATGTGAACAAATACATTGCTGATCTATAGTCTATATCAATTGTTCTTGGGATAACATGTCGCAGATGATGATGATCAGTGTATGCTAGGGAAAGATAGGGTGATCCCTCAAGTATGTGTTAGTCTAATTGAGAGGGCAGCAGGAGATGTGATAGCTGAAGATATCCCTCCTCGTGAAAACACCCAACAATTTCGTTCGTTTAGCGGAAGAACCAGTAGTTCACAGAAAGAAGTAGGATCGAAGGGCAGCAAACATGTGTGGTGTCCCACCGGAATTAGCCGACCATGATGATATAGTTGGACGTCAATTCGACGATGACTTTGGTTGTCAAATTGAGATGAATGCTGGGCAGTACAACCATCAATATAATGAGATGTACAATAACATGAACAATGAGCGGAACAATGAACCGAATGTTAGGCCAATTCATGAGGTGGATAATGAGGCAAATTTGTATCCGGTAGATAATATAGAGAATAGTGAGGAAGATAAAGAACCTATCCAAATGAAAGAGGTGCAAGACGTGTACACATGTAGTTCTAGTGCAACAGATATAGATGGGATCTTTGAGGTTCGGCCTAATGAAACTGCAGTTGATTCTGATAATGCTACAATGTGGGTTATTCTAGGAGCAGAATCATACTCGTTTTGTATGGGTGAAAGCAAAAACTTGGTAGAAGATGAACCTACAAGCATGATACATAAAGGACAATTTTTTCCTACTAAAAAGGATTTGAAGAGACTGGTTAGGCATTTTACACTGCGGCAGAACTTCAAGTGGAAGGTGAAAAGGTCCAATAAGACAACGTTACATCTGGTTTGTTTGATGGACAACTATACATGGAAGTTAAGAGCAGTGAGGAGAGATGAAGGGACATACTTCCAAGTAGGAATTTCTGTCAACGAACACACTTTTTTGTTGGGGAAGATTCACCGACGCCACCGGCAAGCTAGTGCAGTTATAATTGGAGAAGTGGTTGCACCTAGACTTCAACAACAAGATGGTCGACTAATGCATCCGAAGGACATAATCATCGACATGAAAACAATGTATGACATCAAAATCATGTACAGTAAGGTCCATCAAACCCTCGATTATGTGTTGTCACTGACCTATGGAATGCATAAGGAAACCTTCCAACTGCTACCATCATTCGGTTACGTGTTGGAAAAAAAAATCCCTGCACAATCACTGACTTACAGTGCGACGAAGATTGTAAATTCCTCTACTTTTTCATGTTGTTAGGTGCCTCACTTCGAGGATTCAAGAGGTGTATGTGCCTAGTTATTGCCGTTGATGATACCCATTTAAAAGAAAGATTTGGTAGTACAATATTTGTTGCAACTGCATAAGATGGTAATGAACATGTGTATCCAATTGCTTTTGGGTACGGGGACTCAGAAAACAACTTATCATCGGGTTTTTTGATTCTTTGAAAGGTGCCCTTGTTCATATAGATGATCTGGTTTTCATTTTTGATCGACATGCAAGTATTGAAGCAGAGATTACTAAAATGTTCTCTTATACCATCCATACTATATGTTGCTGGCACTTTTATAAAAATATTAAGAAGCAATATCATAAAAAGGATGTTGTCTTAATAACGGATAAAACAGCCCGAGTGTACACTGAGTTAAAATATAACCGGCACATGGAAGAGTTACGAAACTTACATCAGAATGCATATGATTATGTCAATGTTGTTGGTCCACATAAGGGGTCCCATATACACTGCCCCGATAGAAGGTACAGGGTGATGACAACAAATGCTGCATAATGCGTAAACTCATGCCTAAAATTTGCACGACAACTGTCTATATTGACTCTGACAGAGTTCATTTGGAATATGCTACAACATTGGTTTCACGATTGCCATAGGGCTGCATAGTCCATACATCATCAGTTGACATATGCAACACATTTTATGATCCTAAATCGTGTGGAGAACTGCAGTTATATGATCATAAATCCAGTGGATTGGAACATATGCTCGATGAAGCGGTCTGGAAAATAGTGGACTGTTGACTTAGTTTGAAAGACCTACACATGCTGTTGGAACCCCGTTCACCGATCGCACAGCGGAAATGGGTTTTTAATTTTTTTATACAGATCGTAATCTGTATCTGGAACCAGTGAACTTTTGATTGTAATTATTTTCGAAACAAATACATATAAAAATTATTACACTAATAAAAAATAAATGTAAATATAGGAAATTGTAATCAATAATATAAAAATATAAAATAGAACCATACCAACGTTTGAAGGCTCCTTCACTTTTCGATTTTACTTCTAGTCTGTACCACTGATCTTTCTAGCTATTCCAGAGACTAGTAACTGCGTGTGGGCGTGTCACGGTTTTCAGAAACTTAGGACAGAGGGTGTAGAGAAAAACAAATAAAGAAACTATTTCTTCTTAAAAAAAAAACTACCTAGAACAATTCTGGTAGTTAAATTTTTTTTCTTGTTGGTGCAATGACTTGCACACACTAAAAGTGTTTTTGTTTTTTTTTTTCTTTTGTACGATTGACCAAAAAAAACAAAACCACACCTCTTTTTGTCAATTGTCAAATATATATAAATATCCTTAAAAAAAAATAATCAAATTTAATTTGATTTTAAAAAAAATTCAAATAAAAATATCCCATATCTTTTATTTGATTTTAATTTTGAATTCAAACTATTTAAATTCAAAAATAAAATATTTAATTTAATAAAATAAAATAATCACATTATCTTTTTTTATTTAAAAATAAATATCAACTTACACCCTCCATTTAGTGATTAATAACATAATTAAATAATCTCAATATTTAAGTTATTTAATCACCATTATCCATTAATTAAATAATCTCATTATTCAATTAATTCCCGAATATATACGTGTCACTTTCGTAACACAATTAACTGGACAATCCAATTAATTAACCTGACCCTTGTTACCTAAATCGATCAGGCTAGCAAGGGGACCTAATGGACGCACAGTATTTTGAGCTCCAATAATCCTCAAAATCATTAATTAAACGCTTTAATTAATATTCTTTGACTATTAACTCCGGTGTTATTCCACTAAAAACCCGAAGCTGCACTCTCACAACTGCAGACGTTTTTATAAGACCGATACAACTCGGTGTCCATCGATATAGCTATTACATATGGTGTGATCCTCCACAGTAGTTCATAATTAGAGCTGGGTCATAATGTCCGTTATACTCCTCTAATTACATATATCCTTTAAGTACCATTGATTCTCTAATTGACAATAAATCCTATTTCCTTACGGAATTAGGAGAACGCTCATATTGTCCAAGCCCCGAATCAACCCTTAAGTGAACTACCATCTACTTCTTAGAAGAAGAAGTGGATTCCACTATTGTGTACAAACCTTCCCAGCCACAAGCCAAACCGAAATCCCAACATACGGAGTATAATGATCAGAAAATGCATCTGACCTCACCCATGGTATATCAAAGACCACTATCTAATCTGAAGGAGTCGATAAGACACTCAGGATTAAGATCACCCATATATAGCCATCTTTAGTTGATATATATGAATCTCATCGGTAAACGGATCTTGGTGTGTATATGATCATATCATACAAGGTGCCTCTATTTCCATATCTCATATGAATGATTCATGGTAGAATCACTGTACATTACGGAATGGACCGCAGCTATAGATTAACCACAAATAAAATACCTACCTTTATTTGCTATCTATGGACTCTTTAGATTGCACGTCTCTTACTGTATCCATCCATATATGACACTCATATACACAGTTCGAGATTACATCCGGCAATCCAGGATGTTAATATGTACACAAGTTTATAAAATAATTAACATAACAGAATGAATTGAACCTTTCTTTTTATTTACTTCATAAATCCATTTACAAGTTACATGTTTAGATCATAAACCCTATTAATCTCCCACTTGCACTAAAGCATGTGAGGCATGTCTCGTAACCCTAGACCATCTAGGTGACCCGAAAACACTTTAGCCGGTAAGGTCTTCGTAAATGGCTCAACATGATTGCCTTTGAAAATACCAACACGGTTAAATGCTCAAGGCTAACCTAGAGGGGGGGGGGGGGGGGGGGGAGGGGGTGAATATGTTAGACACCTTTTTCGGCTCCCTTAGAAACAAACAAAAGTTTGTCCCTCTAGATTGCTTGTATCACAATATATATATATATTAATTAAAGATACTTAATCAATATATAGAACAAGTAAAGTGTGATACAAACAAATAATTGTAACACATACACAATCTATATTATAGAAAAGAAGTCAACTTACATAAAGAGTTCTATCCTTAGTATTCAAATAACAAATACAAATACTAGAGAGATAGGGATAGAGAGAAGTTGACACAAGATATAACGTGGTAAACCTCCGAAGAGGAAACATCCACGGGTTAGCAACCACCGGCAAACAAAATCTACTAGAAGATAAGACAAGTACAATCTCTCAAGGGACCCCTTCACCTAAAAACTACCCTCCTATCCTACTCATGAAGATGTCGCCCTCATGCTCAACAATTCAAGGCCTCACACCTCTTGCCAAGACTTCCTCGCTCACCTTACCGTATCCTCACGACCCAAGGCAAGACTTCTTGCTCAACTATCTGAGTCCTCCCGACTCTAGTTAAGACTTCCTCACTCACCTATTCGGATCCTCACGACCCTAGGCAAGACTACTTGCTCGACTATCCGAGTCCTCCCGACTCTAGCCAAGACTTCCTTGCTTGACAATCCAAGGTCTCACACCTCTTTCCAAGACTTATTTGCTCAACAACATAGGTCTCACACCTATTGTCAAGACTTCCTTCTCACAAGGCATCTAGGTGATCATGAATGTAAAACACAAACAAGCATGCAACATAGAATGCTATGATCAACACATCCTATGGAAAATACTAGACATGAGCATAAATGCACAAAACAAATGTAGTCTAGTCAATCATGCATGTTTAAATAATCTAGTTCATGTAAGATATGTTCAACATTAATCACAACCTAGATACATGCATAGATCTAAACTTGAATCACAAGATCTGTTCAATTAATCACAAAATCAAGTTTAAATCACACAAACCAAAAAACATGCTAAAAACATATGACAAAGTCATTTAGATTGAAGCTAAATTTCTAGAGCATATTTATATACATAGATTCAACAAAAAGACATGAATAGCTCAAAAGAACATAAGCACATGTATTAATGTGAGAATTCGGCCAAGAGAGCCTAATACATGTGAGGAACTATTTTTCACAAAATCAATCAATCAAAGATCATCAAATAGTCCTAGAATTAAAGCTAGCACAACACAATCTCAAACATGTGAAAACATATGCAAAATCAAAACCTAACTCAACATGTAAGATTTCAATTGAAACTCAATCTAGCTTTAAAAGAGTTCAAAACTCAAATCAAAACACTCACAATACACATATATAAGTTGAAGAAGAAAACCTAAGGCAATTGACCAAGTTTTAAAAGAAAACTTTGAGAGAAAATCAATACCTTAGTTGATTTAGACTCCAAAAACAGCAACAAAACTCACTCAAACCTTCAAACAAAAGATGGAGGATGAATAGAAAAACACTCTCAACTTTGAATCACTCAAATCGAAGTTCAAATGAAGAAGTTATGGTTTTTGGAATGTGAGAAAATGTGGAGAGAAATTTTATGCACACAAGTTTAAATTTCTTCTTGGAATGAAATGCGAGAGGGAAGGAGAATTAAAGAAGAGGGAAAATTGGAAATGTGAAATGACAAAGAGGGGCAAGAAGCAGCCAAGCATGTTTGCTGCCCGAGATAGCACGTGGGCATCTCAGGGCAGCAAGCCTTCTGCCCCGAGATGGCCACGCGCCATCTCGGGAAAGAAGTGCTTTGCTAACTTCTTTCTCCTTCGACCTTCCTTAGCGTTCTTTGACCGTTCTCTGAACTCAGAATTTGAATCCATTTTCAGATTACGAACCGTAACTATCACACGGACATGGACATATAAGATACTCAACCCAGAAAATAATAATTTGACTCGATATACGAAGACGAAGACAATATATGCAACATGAGTTGAAAATGTAGTATCTTTTGACTTAGAACTTGAAATCAATAGTATGAGTAACCGAAATGATCGGAACTCAATCAAGATTGAATTAAGACTAAATTCAAGTTCAATATCCATGTTATACAAACAAATACACAAACAAACACAATTCACACTAGAATGCAAACTACATAGAGATAGTCTTCAATCATGCATTTTCCAAAACATGTTATTTTCATACCAATGCACGAGCATTCATCTTCAAGTGTGTGAATGTGTTATACATGGTGCACAACAATGCAGGGACACATATGAATGAATTGTATGTGTATGCCTATAATGGTGCACAACGATGCAGGGACACAAATGTATGAATTGTGTGTGTGTGCCTAAGCCTTGTAAGAGAAAGAAAAGATCTTAGTATACCTTTGTAGAACCAAATTGCATCCTTTCTCTTTGAAGACTTAGAACTTGCTTTAACTTGTTGTTCATTCTTCTTTGAAGCTTGAATCATCATGAATCTAAACAACTAAATCATTACAAGTGAACATCATTTTGATATGGAATTAATGCCAACACAAACTAACCCCATTTGGAAAATTCCATGTCAAAACACCTATACATTTACTACAAATATAAAAATGAAGATAGGTCACAAAATCACTCCGTCACATTACAATGAGTAAGATTCCTATAACTGATCTTCACCAACTCTTGAACTTCATCTTGATCTTCTCTTGAAGCAGCCTACAAATCCTCTCAAAGCTTAATGCATATAGAAGAGAAAAACAACAAATGACAACATATAATATGTATAATAATATACAATTAAGTCCACAAATACATGTATCTCCCCCTCAATACATGCCAAAATACAAGAATTCTTAACCAAATCTTAAAAATAATTATTACATGCCATTGAAAGTTCAAAAGTTCACAAAAACAACATAAAAAGAAACTAAGTAACTAGCAACTCTTTCTCCCCCGTTTTGGCATGAAATGATGCCAAAAGGTAAGAAACATACTATAAGACTCAAATACTAGCTACTTGGTCCACCAAAGAAAGATGCGCGTGTAGTTGATCTAACATAATGCTTGAGAGGTGGTCTTGAACTTGAAGTAATACATTCCTCCAACTCTTTTATTCTAGCATCTTGTTTATCAACTATAGCACAAAGCTCATCAACCTTCTTCTTCAAATGTAAAGCCCAATCCGGAAGAATGTTTGTGCTAGTCTCTTGACAATCAACTTAAGAGCTACTAAATAGTCCAAAAGTATCACATGTCTTACCCTTATCTTTATATGACATGTATGACACACGTTTATCACTATACTTTTCCAAGGGTTGTACCAACACATCATCTCATCTACTCTTAACACCACGAGCTAAACACAAAGAAGTTATAAATCTCGGTAATGCAAGCTTTTTATCTCCTATAGTAGAGAAAGCCGTACTATCATTATAAAGCATAAGTAAATCCCCAAGGTTTATATGTTGATTAGTCACCAAGGCATACACTATTTTGATCCTGTCTTTATTCAACTCGGTTGAATTCGAAGATCCAATAATGTTAGTGCAAATGAATAGATGCCAAAATGCACTAGCCTTAGTTAACTCATGTTGTCTAATATAGGCTCTACCTTTCCACTCAAAAGAAGCATTGTCACAAAGAGTTTTACCCATGATATTAAGATTTTCAATGACATCCACATCTAGAAAACTAGAATCTATATCATTAGATAGCCCAAGAAACTTGTTAATGTTTTTCGGGTTAACTCTAAACACAACACCCCTAATCTCCATCAAAGCATCCAATAAGGTGGAACTTTCTCTATATTCAAGATAAAACTCACTAACAAGAGTATCATTCACTATTCCTAACATGCTCACCCAAGATTCCCAAATTCTATCCTTAATGCATTTAAGAACATAAGAATCTTTACACTTACCTAAGTCAATGCCTCTCTCTTGAAATATCATCTTAGTTCCAAAGATCCCTAAATCTTTTGACCTTGAAGCTTTGGATCCTTTTAAGGTAGACTTGACTTTCACAATGGGATTCAACTGATTTCCACTTCCGGTAACCTTAGTTCTTCCCATTTGTTCTTGTGTTATAAGATGCTATATACATACAATAAAAGTGAGTGAAAGATAAAACAAGTATATTAGTCACAAATATATAAAAACAAAGACATATGACTTAAGAATGAATCATCATGCAGGACAAAGATAGTGAGTAATATCTTACAAGTATCATTAAGTCAAAATATATCAACATGTAACAAAATAAAGCATGTGAACATATCATAAAAGAGAACAATGTCTAGCATACAATGCACCCCCTTGATAAATGTTGTAACTAAAATCAATGATAGCATAAAGTTCACAAAGATATTCACACAATCACACAATCAAGCAATTTGAAGAAATATCAACAAAATAAGCTTCATATGCTAAGAGAGATAAATAAAGATTTTTCAAGTTCTTTTATAATTCTTCAACAATTGCTAAAATATCATCATACTCATAAACAAAGTGTGTGTGTGAGAGATATGCTTCAAATATATATCAAGAAGTAGTTTGATAATCAACATGCAAACAATTTCAAACAACTATTCATCTTAAGCTTTTTCCATAAGAAGTCAAACCGATTATCATCCGGAATTTTTTCTTTTAAGAGAATAGATTTCAACATATGAGCATGTGTGTGCATGTGGCTCGTCATCTCATTTCTGTTTTTCAACCTGAGCTCATTTGATTTTCAACTAAACTCCTTTTTAAGTCTTCCTCATTTCCTTTTTAGGCTTTGAATCAAAGATTTTTTTTTTATGAATTCCTTTCAACACTTCTTTGATTTTTCCATTTTTTTTACATAAGCAAAATTCACTTCATGACGGCTTTCACTCATCACAATGGTATAGCTCTTTCCAACATTGGGTAGCTTTCACAACCAATGTGTGTAGCCCTTTTCATGAAGGTGCTCGTTGAGTTCTATGTAATTGCCGAAACAAAATGGATACTAACCATAGGTCATTTTAAATGTACTTAAGCACAAAAACCTCAAGGTGTATCCAATGTTTACATATCAGTAAACTCAACATACTAGCAAAACATATAAGAGAAGCAAGGTGCAATTTTAGAAAAACAAGATTTTATGGCTCATAAGCACATGATCTAAGAGCAATAAGTAGAGACTTATTCAAGATTATTACTTCTCTAATGAGTAGCTTTCAAAGAATATGAAGCTCATATTTTCAAAAGTAATACCACTCAATATACTATACACAAACAATCATCAAAGTTAAGATCAATGTGAACAATATCACTATTAGATCCTAAAATAGCAAATGTCAATGAGAACCATATGTATGCTATACAAAATTCTCTAATATGACATGCTAAGAGATGTATATCAAAAATTGAGTCAACAGATGAATATCTAAGAGAACATGCATTAGAGTATAGAGATACCTTTTTGCACATTATATTCACTAAATATCATACTTCTTCCCTTTTTATGAGCACTCTTGCCTTGAATGTCCTCATGATACCAAGTTGACGATGTTTCACAACAAGAGTATAAAAAGCATAATATTTCAAATCAATCAACAAATATATCAAAAGAACTTCTCTAAAGTTAATCAATAAATTTTGACCATCATAACAACCATGATGTGAGATAACAAAGTTCATATCAATACATAGAGTATTCAAAGCTAGCAAGTACGAATTCTCAACACAATTGATATATAACCTCAAAGCTATCTCACGTGTGCTTCTTATTTTTAGTGATAAGAGCACTCACCCTTGAACCACTTGTTCTTGGGTGTACCTACACAAACATTTCCAATATCATCCTTGACAACAATGTTAAATCTAGAGTAAAGTCCTTCAATGACTTGATTAACAAGAATATCATTAACACACTCTTCCTTAACATTTTTAACACAAGCTTTGTCAAGTTGAACAAGATTAGTATTCTCTCTTCTTCAAAGAAGATACCACATTCTCAAGGTTTATCTTTTCAAGTTCTCTAAACTTCTTCATAATATCACCTCTTTCACCAGGAAGTTTACGAGTGACAACCACAAACTCATCTAGTTGTTTCTTGATAAAATCATCCTTCTCAACTATTTCTCTTTGAGCATTATCTCTAGCTTCTTCAAGCTTTTCTATCTTTTCCAACAACTCAAGATTAGTAGAAATGGAACTAGAGCTCCATGATGTTTTGCATCAAAGTTCTTATTCAAAGATATTGTACCATCAACATCTAGTGGAGAATGAGAAGCCGTTAGAGCTAAAAAGTTGCTCACCAACTCTTCATCACTTGAAGACTCACTACTAGAGCTCTCATTGTCACTAGAGTTATCATCACTCCAAGTAGCCACCCACACTTTGCATTTCTTATCTTTCTTAGATGGCTTCTTGGTGCACTCACTAGCAAAGTAACCGAAACCATGATAATTATAGCATTGAACCTCTTTCTTGTTCATGGCTTGACTATTCTTCTCATTCCTTGGAGATGATGTTCTCTTAACTCCCTTTTCCTTAGAAGACTTGCCTCTAGGCTTGAATTTCTTTTTTAGAAACTTCTTGAATCTTCTAACCAAAAGAGTCATCTCTTTATTTTCATCATCACTCTCCTCCTCAATAGCATTGAGAGCAATTCCCTTACTCTTAATCCTTGGCTTCAAGCACATCTCATAAGTTTGGAGAGACCTAATCAACTCATCAATGTTCTTACTATCCACATCCTTGCTTTCCTCAATGGCCGTCACCTTTGATTTGAATCTCTTAGGAAGAGACCTACGGATTTTCCAATTTAAGCGCTCTTTTGAGATAGGTACTCCAAGTGCTTGACATTGGTTACAATGTTAAGAAGCCGGAATTGGAAGTCTTCGAACTTTTCTTCTTCACCCATACTTAAACCTTCAAATTGTGAGGCCAACATTTGAAGCCTCGATTTCTTCACCGCTAAGGTTCCTTCATTAGTATCTTGGAAAGTATCCCAAGCTTCCTTTACGGATTCAAGATTTTAAATGTAGGAGAATTGATGCCCATCAACTCCTCCAAAGATGACATTCATAGCACGATGGTGCCATTTAGCAACCTCAAACTGATTCGTTGTCCATTCACTCATTAGGTTGAGTATCATGGTTCCATCCTCTTGAACCTTGGTAGGAGGACTATAACCTTCTTCCACTACCATCCAAGCCCTTTCATAAATAGAGTGGATGTAGGCTTTCATTCTCAACTTCCAATACCCATAGTTAGTGCCTCGAAGTAATGGTGGCTTAGTATTTGAGGCTCCTTCTGCCATTACATCATCTTGTAAACCCATGACTTCAAACGCCTTGCAAAAACCGTGAATGTATCACTCGGACTCTCACTAAGTGCAATATAGTGTCCTGCTCTGATACAAATTAAAAATACAAACACGGTTAAATGCTCAAGGCTAACCTAGAGGGGGGGGGGTGTGAATAGGTTAGACACCTTTTTTGACTCCCTTAGAAACAAACAAAAGTTTGTCCTTCTAGATTGCTTGTATCACAATATATATATTAATTAAAGATACTTAATCAATATATAGAACAAGTAAAGTGTGATACAAATAAGTAATTGTAACACATACGCAATCTATATTATAGAAAGGAAGTCAGATTACTTAAAGAGTTTTATCCTTAGTATTCAAATAACAAATACAAATACTAGAGAGATAGGGATAGAGAGAAGTTGACACAAGATATAACGTGGTAAACCTCCGAAGAGGAAACATCCACTGGTTAGCAACCACCGGCAAACAAAATCTACTAGTAGATAAGACAAGTACAATCTCTTAAGTGACCCATTTACCTAGAAACTACCCTCCTATCCTACTCATGAAGATGTCACCCTCATGCTCAACAATCCGAGGCCTCACACCTCTTGTAAAGACTTCCTCGCTCACCTTACCGGATCCTCACGACCCAAGGCAAGACTTCTTGCTCAACTATCCGAGTCCTCCCGACTCTAGTCAAGACTTCCTGGCTCAACTATCCGGATCCTCACGACCTTAGGCAAGACTTTTTGGTCGACTATCCGAGTCCTTCCGACTCTAGCCAAGACTTTCTTGCTTGAAAATCCAAGGTCTCACACCTCTTGCCAAGACTTACTTCCTAAACAATATAGGTCTCACACCTATTGTCAAGACTTCCTTCTCACAAGTCATCTAGGTGATCATGAATGCAAAACATAAACAAGCATGCAACATAGAATGCTATGATCAACACATCCTATGGAAAATACTAGACATGAGCATAAATGCACAAAACAAATGTAGTCTAGTCAATCATGCATGTTTAAATCATCTAGATCATGTAAGATATGTTCAACATTAATCACAACCTAAATACATGCATAGATCTAAACTTGAATCACAAGATATGTTCAATTAATCACAAAATCAAGTTTAAATCACACAAACCAAAAAACATGCTAAAATCATATGACAAAGTCATTTAGATTTAAGCTAAAGTTCTAGATTATATTTCTATACATAGATTCTACAAAAAACACATGAATAGCTCAAAAGAACATAAGCACATGTATTAATGTGAGAATTCGGCCAAGAGAGCCTAATACATGTGAGGGACTATTTTTCACAAAATCATTCAATCAAAGATCATCAAATAGTCCTAGAATCAAAGTTAGCACAATACAATCCCAAACATGTGAAAACATAGGCAAAATCAAAACATAACTCAACACGTAAGATTTCAATTGAAACTCAACCTAGCTTTAAAAAAGTTCAAAACTAAAATCAAAACACTCACAATACACATATATAAGTTGAAAAAGAAAACCTAAGGCAATTGACCAAGTTTTAAACGAAAACTTTGAGAGAAAATCAATGCCTTAGTTGATTTAGGTGCAGTGACGTTTTTATGTCTTTAGAATCCAAAAACAGCAAGAAAACTCACTCAAACCTTCAGAGAAAAGATGGAGGATTAATAGAAAAATACCCTCAACTTTGAATCACTCTAATCGAAGTTCAAATGAAGAAGTTATGGTGTTGGGAAGGTGAGAAAATGTAGAGAGAAACTTTTCTGCACACAAGTTTAAATTTCTTCTTGAAATGAAATGTGAGAGGGAAGGAGAATATAAAGAAGAGGGAAAATTGGACAGGTGAAATAACCAAGAAGGGCAAGAAACAGCCAAGCTTGATTGCTGCTCAAGATGGCACGTGGGCATCTCGGGGCAGCAAGCCTTCTGCCCCGAGATGGCCACTCGCCATCTCGGGAAAGAAGTGCTTTGCTGACTTCTTTCTCCTTCGACCTTCCTTTACATTCTTCGACCGTCCTCCGGCCTCCAAACTCGGAATTAGAATCCGTTTTCGGATTACAAACCATAACTCTCACACGGACATGGACAGATAAGATACTCAACCCAGAAAATAATAATTCGACTTGATATACGAAGATGAAGACAATGTATGCAACCTGAGTTGAAAGTGTAGTATCTTTTGGCTTAGAACTTGAAATCAATAGTATGAGTAACCGAAATGATCAAAACTTAATTAAGAATGACTTAAGACTAAATTAAGTTCAATATCCATGTTATAGAAACAAATACACAAACAAACACAATTCACACTAGAATGCAAACTACATAGAGATAGTCTTCAATCATGCAATTTCCAAAACATGTTATTTCCATACCAATGCATGAGCATTCATCTTCAAGTGTGTGAATATGTTATACATGGTGCACAACGATGCAGGGACACATATGAATGAATTGTATGTGTGTGCCTATAATAGTGCACAATGATACAGGGACACAAATGTATGAATTGTGTGTCTGTGCGTAAGCCTTGTAAGAGAAATAAAAGATCTTAGTATACATTTGTAGAACCAAATTACATCCTTTCTCTTTGAAGACTTAGAACTTGCTTTGACTTGTTGTTCATTCTTCTTTGAAGCTTGAATCATCATGAATCTAAACAACTAAATCATTACAAGTAAATATCATTTTGATATGGAATTATTGCCAACACAAACTAAAACCTAACAGTCTTGTGAGGCTATCTTGGTGACGACCACATCTTCTCTATGCACTTTCTCTCTGATGAGATGATACTCTCTCTATATGCTTCCCTCTCTTGTGGCTTCTTGGTTCTTTGGAATTAGCCACAACACCACTATTTTCATAATAAAGTGTGATGGGCTTATCCAGGTCTAAAAAAACTTCCAGATCACTCAAGAACTTACGGAGCCAAACAACCTCTTTAGCAGCTTCACAAGCAGCTACATATTCGGCTTCCATAGTGGAGTCAGCAATGCAAGATTGCTTGATACTTCTCCATACAATGGCCCTACCACCCAGGGTGAATACTGATCCAGACGTGGATTTTCTAGAATCCCTGTCTGACTAAAAATCAGAATCCGTGTATCCTAACGGGATCAAATCCTGTCTGAAATACACTAGTATATAATTTCTCGTTCTCCGAAGATACTTGAGAATAGTCTTGACAGCAACCCAATGATCTAATCCTGGGTTAGACTGGTATCTGCTGACTACTCCCACTGCATAGCAGATGTCCGGTCTCGTGCATAACATAACATACACGAAACTACCTGCTGCTGATGCATAGGGTACACGTCTCATATCCTCAACTTCTTGAGGTGGCTTAGGACACTATTTTTTAGACAAGTGAACTCCATCCTTGGAAGGTAAATTACCTTTCTTGGAGTTCTGCATCTAAAATCGCACAAGAATCTTGTCGATATATGATGCCTGAGACAGTGCTATAAGTTTGTTATTACGATCCCTTATAAGTTGGATCCCTAGAACATAACTTGCCTCTCCCAAATCTTTCATTTGAAATTGGCTAGCCAGCCAGCCCTTTACATCAGACAACACTCCCACATCATTCCCAATGAGTAGGATATCATCCACGTATAGGACCAAGAAAACTACTTTCTTATCAATTATGTGCTTGTAGACACAAGGCTCATCGACGTTTTGCTCGAAGCCATAGGTTTTGATCACATCACCAAACTTAATGTTCCAAGATCTAGATGCTTCCTTAAGTCCATAGATGGACCTTTGCAGCTTGCAAACCTTTTTCTCTTGATATGGAGACACGAATCCCTCTGGTTGCATCATATAGATGCTCTCATCAAGATTGCCATTCAAGAATGCAGTCTTGACGTCCATTTTCCAAATTTCATAATCCATATATGCAGCAATGGATAAGAGAATCCTAATAGACTTAAACATGGATACTGACGAGAAGGTCTATTCATAATCGACCCCCTCTTTCTAGGTATAACCCTTGGCCACTAGCCTTGCCTTGAAGGTCTCTACCTTTCCGTCTACTCCTCTCTTTCTCTTGTAGATCCACTCACACCCTATGGGTTTTACCCCAATCCGGTAAGTCTACAAGATCCTAGACTGAGTTAGAGTACATGGACTCTATCTCGAGATTCATGGCTTTAAGCCATTCCTCTTTATCAAGATCTTCCATTGCATTCTTAAATGTCAATGGATCATCCACGCTATTAGCAGAGGCAACACCTTGTCCCTCACCTATAGCTAAATAACGTTCAGATTGTCTCACAACCCTCTCACTATGTCTAGGTGGTAGTGTATCCTGGTTAGGAACCATCTGACTCTCAGATGTTTATGGATCAACAACTCTTGTTGATGAAGCACTAGTCTCACTAGGATCCAACTCATTTAATACAATCTTGGAACGAGGTTTATGGTCACTAATGTAATTATCCTCAAGAAACGTTGCATTTGTCGATACAAATACTTTGTTATCTTCGAGACTATAGAAGTGTCCACCTCTGGTCTCCTTGGAGTATTCTACAAATAGGCAGACAACAGACTTGGAGTCTAGCTTTCCAGTTCTATTCTTCAGCACGTGTGCTTGACACTCCCATATGCGAAAATATCGCAAACTAGTTTTACGACCATTCCACAACTCTAGAGGAGTCTTAGGAACAGATTTGGATGGTACTACATTCAAAATGTATGCCGCTGTTTGTAACGCATATCCCCAGAAGGAATTTGGTAATTATAAGAAACTAATCATAGATCTCACCATTTCCATTAGGGTTCAATTTCTCCTCTCCGCTACACCATTTTGCTGAGGTGTACCGGGAGCTATGAGTTGGGAAACTATCCCATGCTCGACCATAAAGTCTTCAAACTCTTGGTCAAGGTACTCACCTCCATGATCCGATCGTAGTGACTTGATAGTCCTACCTAATTGATTCTCAACTTCAGCTCGAAATTCTTTGAACTTTTCAAATATTTTCAACTTTCGTTGCATCAAGTAGACGTATCCGTATCTTGAGTAGTCATTTATAAAGGTCACATAATTCTCATAACCACCCCTAGCTTTAACATTCATCGGTCCGCAGACGTCTGCATGTATAAGCTCTAGCGGTTCTTTAGCTCTAAGCCCTTTTCTAGTAAAAGGTCTCTTAGTCATCTTAATTTCTAGACAAGATTCGCAGACAGGTAAGGTGCCAACCTTTAACTCACTTAAAGGTTCACTTTTTACTAGTCTGTCTATCCGGTCAAGGTTGATATGACCAAGCCTTAGATGCCAGAGATACATGTCATTATTTGGAGAAATCTTATGTCGTTTATTTTTTGGTTTTTCAACCTTAAACATTTCGGTGTTGAGCAGTGTAGTATGTATTAAAGGTCTTAAAACATACAAATTGTTTTCATTAATTCCTGAACAAATATTCAGACCATTCTTTCCAATAATAACAAACTTATTATTAAAAGAAACAGAATATTTTTGTTCTAACAACTTAGAAACGGAAATCAAATTCCGTGTAAATCCAGGAATATAAAATACATTGTCCAACAATATATAATTATTACAAAAACGTAATCTAATTACGCCCACTGCTCGTGCCAACACGGTATCCCCTGACCCCACACGCATTGAGAAGGCTCCCTCCTCTAGCGGTGTCTGAGAATCAGTCCACTGCAAAGAAGAACTAACATGATTAGTAGCCCCCGAATCAACTATCCAGGGTGAAGAATCATCTTCCACTAAACAAGATTCAAGAACAAGTAAATCATATTTACCTTTCGTTTTCTTCTTCTTGGCAGCCTCCTCTAGATATTGAGGATAGTTCCTCTTCTAGTGTCTGACCTTGTCGCAATGGAAACATTTTCCCTTGCCTTGGTCAGTAGAGGCGCCTTTGCTATGGGCTTTCTTGGGTTTGAGCTTATTCTTTGCCTTCCCAGCGGACCTCTTCCTCTTCTTATTATTAGAGAAGATGGTTCGACAACATTTGCCTCATCGGTCTTACCCTTGTTGTCCTTAATCAAGGACTCAAATGTTACAAGCTCATTGAGCAACTGTGTGAAACTGAACCTTAACTTGTTCATCTCGTAATTGCTTTTAAACTGATCAAAACTCTTCGGAAGAGTCGTCAGTATGATGCTCACTTGACTGGGTTCGTCAATGGCCTCGACATTGACTTCTGCCGTGTTAAAGTATGATATCATGCTCAGGACATGTTCCCGAACTAATGTACCTTCCTTCATGCGAGTGAGCATAGCGGAACGAACAGCTTCGTGTCGCTTTTGCTCAGAGGGCTGCCCAAACATAGCTTGCAATGACTCTATGATTTCGAATGCTGAAGTCATTGCTTCGTGCTTTGTGACAAGCACGTCTGTCATTGAAGCCAACAGATATGTTTGGACCTTCTCATCAGATGAGACCCATCACTGGTATGTCTCACGAATAGTTCGTGTGGCATTGATAGTAGGCGTTAGAGGACATTCCTCCGTAAGCACAAACTTGAGGTCATTGGTGATCAAAATTGCATTAATATTAAGTTTCCACTTAGTGTAGTTATCACCAGTTAATTTGTCGTTTGCGAGAATTCGAAGTAATGCAGAAGACATTACTGAAATAAATAAAACATTCATTCAGTCATTTATTTAAAATAAGTGCGAGTATTTTGGTATAAATTTAAACATGATGCATGAACATGTTTAACAAACTAGAACTACCCTAAAAATAGTTACTATACCACGACAATCCAACATACCACAAAGAAGTACCCCTTCGATCGGTTAAATCTTTGCATGTTGGACCGAGACATTCTCAATCAAATGATATTCTAGAATAACTCTTATTCCATATCATTCAACTATCGTTTATTCAGCCAGGTTTTTAATTAACAAACTTAATCAAAACCTTCGTGAGTGTAACCCACCATTTCAGATCTCACGAGCTTAACTCGAGAATTGCCGCCTTAGGGTCGGTCAATCCCGAAAAACCCTCTGAAATCTTATCCGTTAGGAAGTCAACCTTGGTATTGACCTTTGTGGAAACCTTCCTTAGGGATGATGAAAGCAAAGCCGTCACGAGGCCCCACTCGGATCTCACGGTGTTGAACTAATGATGGAGACCGCGGGATATATATGTCATATATCTCTCTCTCACTCACTATTTAAAAACTAGGGTTTTCTATTATCCGTAATGCACCTAGACTCTACATGATCAAACGGCTAACTTTAATCAAGTTATCTAGTGCATTAACTAATTCATTATTAGAAACAAGTTATAATTAACTAATAAATTATTAATGATTTTTAACAATTAAAAATCTAATCTATTAGTGAATAATCTAAGTCTTTGTAAACTATTTACTAAGCTCAGATTATTATGAAAGTGTTTACCAAGTTTTAACTATTAAAACCCTAACACAATATTCGGTTCATTTATAATTAGGCAATTAATCAAATTAATCACAATTACTATAAATGACCCTATTAATCTAACGTATTAAACTCTTTAATAACTAGATTAATATTAATGAGAATTACCAAGTTTTTAAAAAATTAAAAAACTAATCTTATTTTCATAGGCAATTTATGTATTTACCCATTTTAATCAAATTAAAAAAATACATAAAATATCAGGTTATGATGCATGTATGACATATTAAATATATTTGTGTAGGCACATCTAATCTAAATGACATACGTATGTATGAAAATGCTTTTATCATCAAATAATATAAAGCATACATGAATTCACCGAGTACTGTGGATTATTTAACCTAAAAAAAAATTAGAATCTAAAATTACAAAAATACCCCCAAGGCATTTATTGGTCTTCTTGTAATTTTTAAGTCTTCCAGTCTCTTCAGGTCACTTTGATTCATCTCATGAATCCTTCTTCGCGATTTTTCCAGGTCTTCAATATAGGTTACATTTTTTTTTACAATACAATTATAGTAAAAAAATAATAATAAACAAAAAAAAAATACAACCAATAAACCATAAATCCACCATACCATATAATTAACGATCAATCATGTTTTTGTAAATTAAAAAATTTAATATACATACAAAAACATCATACTGTCAATTTAAATCGTGCCTACACAATCATACATACAGGATCATCGAAAACAATTTCCTGATGCGAAACTAAAACTGGCTTTGATGCCAATTGTTGGAACCCCTTTCATTGGCCGCGCAGCGGAAATGGGTTTTATTTTTTTTTATACATATCGTAATCTGTATCTGGGACCAGTGAACTTTTGATCGTAATTATTTTCGAAACAAATACATATAAAAATTATTACACTAATAAAAAATATATGTAAATGCAGGAAATTGAAATCAATAATATAAAAATATAAAAATAGAACCATACCAATGTATGGAGGCTCATTCACTTTTCGATTTTGCTCCTGGTATGTACCACTGATCTTCCTAACTATTTCCGGGACTAGTAACTGCATGTGGGCGTGTCACGGTTTTTAGAAACTTAGGATGGAGGTGTAGAGAAAAACAAATGAAGAAACTATTTCTTCTTAAAAAAAAAACTACCTAGAACAATTCTAGTAGTTAAAAAAATAATAACAGTTTATTTTTTTTTTCTTCTTGGTGCAATGACTTGCACACACTAAAAGTGATTTTTTTTTTCTTTTGTACGTCTGACCCAAAAAAAAACAAAACCACACCTCTTTTTGTCAATTGTCAAATATATATAAATATATACAGGTGTGATGTGCGCGACAAACACATCACCCTTTTTTTTTTAACAATATATATCAGATAAAAACAATTAAAAAAAATCTAATCAAATCTAATTTGATTTTTTTAAAAAACTTTCAAATAAAAATATCTCATATCTTTTATTTGATTTTAATTTTGAATTCAAACTATTTAAATTCAAAAACAAAATAATTAATTAAAAAAATAAAATAATCACATTATCTTATTTTATTCAAAAATAAATATCAACATACACCCTCCATTTAATGATTAATAACATAATTAAATAATCTCATTATTTAAGTTATTTAATCACCATTATCCATTAATTAAATAATCTCATTATTCAATTAATTTCCGAATAAATACGTGTCACTTTCGTAACACAATTAACTGGACAATCTAATTAATTAACCGTGACCCTTGTTACCTAAATCGATCGGGCTAGCAAGGGGACCTAATGGACGCACAGTATTTTGAGCTCCAATAATCCTCAGAATCACCAATTAAATGCTTTAATTAATATTCTTTGATTATTAACTCCGGTGTTATTCCACTAAAAATCCGAAGCTGCACTCTCTTAACTGCAGACGTTCTTACACAGACCGATACAACTCAGTGTCCATTGATATAGCTATTACATATGGTGTGATCCTCCATAGTAGTTCATAATTAGAGCTGGGTCATAATGTCCGTTATACCCCTCTAATTACATATATCCTTTAAGTGCCATTGATTATCTAATGGATAATAAATCCTATTTCCTCACGGAATTAGGAGAGCGCTCATATTGTCCAAGCCCCGAATCAACCCTTAAGTGAACTACCATCTACTTCTTAGAAGAAGGAGTGGATTCCACTATTGTGTACAAACCTTCCCAGCCACAAGCCAAACCGTAATCTCAACATAAATAGTATATTGATCAGGAAATGCATCTGACCTCACCCATGGTATATCAAAGACCACGATCTAACCTGAAGGAGTCGATAAAACACTCAGGATTAAGATCACCTATATATTGCCATCATTAGTTTATATATATGAATCTCATCGGCAAACAGATCTTAGTGTGAGATTCATATAGATCATGGCCCAATCCTATATGATCACATCATACAAGGTGCCTCCATTCCTATATCTCATATGAATGATTCAGGATAGAATCATTGTACATTACAGAATGGACCGTAGCTATAGATTAACCACAAATAAAGTACCCAACTTTATTTACTATTTATGGACTCTTTAGATTGCACGTCTCTTACTGTATCTATCCATATATGACACTCATATACACAGTTTGAGATTACATCCGGCAATCCAGGATGTTAATATGTACACAAGTTTATAAAATAAATAACATAATAGAATGAATTGAAAATTTCTTTTTATTTACTTCATAAATCCATTTACAAGTTACGTGTTAAGGGCATAAACCCCAACACATGCAACAAGTTCCGGATGGACCATTTTCCATGTTCTCACGCACTCGCTACCGTAAGGTACATTAGAAGTTTTAGTGTATGGTTATTATTACTGAAACGTGAATCTTATCGCTTTCATTGTTTTTGCAAGGCGCAAAACTTGGATTTTACATCCCTGTGTGCAGACTACTACAAGAGACAGACACTTATTGACACGTACTCAGTTCCTATTATACCGGTTGGACATCTTACACCTGTGTTGTGCCATCTGACATTGCTGAGAGGGTGGTTTTGAATCAAATCTCCAGGAGAGAAGCAGGACGTCCGAGAGCGGGTCGACATGTCTCGTCTTGGGAGAGGACAAATACACATTTGTGTAGAAGATGTGGACAACCAGGACATAATTCTAGGAGATGTTCTAACCCATCTTTGATTAATGAAGGTCCAAGTAGAGTTGTTCCTAAGGAATACCCCTGCAAGTGTAGCATCTGTTATTCAGTTGGCCACAACAAACAAACGTGCCCTAACGGGACTCCACCGTGGAATGAATTTAGGCATTTCGATTGATAACATTGTGATAATTTGTAATCGTATGACTTGTTCATTAACTTAAATTTTAATTAAAAAGGAGTTTCAATTTGTGTTCCAATTGTGATTTCAGACAGTTAAAACGGAAACAAAAAAAAAATCAGTTCAATTGTTTTTGTACAAAAAAATTGGTACATATTAAAAACAAATACTACAAAAATCTAATCAGGCCGGGAGTTATAAAACATCTCAACAGTCATCTTCTCCTGAATAATTCCCATATCGTCTTCTAACGAATCGAAATCCTTAATATCCGTCAATACGTACTCGATCAATCTCAACATGTAGGGACCACAGTTACCCCTGCAGTTGGTCACATTAGCATGTGTTAATAAAACAATAGATTTTTAATAACACAATCTCAAAGTTAATGAAATAGAAGGTCTTAAGATTGATTTTGTTGGGGAATACGTGTTTCGGACACTACTCTGACAGAGAAGGGCTTATTCTTCTTGGCGAACATCTCACGGCCAGCCGGTTATGTAGTATGAAATTCAGTATGATGTAACATCGAGGGTAAAAACTAGGGTAAAAGGGCTGCCTGCTGCTTCTAGATATGCACTAGGACTTCCTTTCTCTATGGGTTCAGTATGAACATCCTCCCGATGGTGAGGCTGACGGTCACCAAGAGCCATTGTTGGCACCCAATATTGCATGGTATCAGGATCTGTAAACGTAACAAGAAGGTGTTAGGATATACAAAATTGCAAACCAAGTAACACTTACCATGTCAACCTCGTGACACAGACGACTTCCACTCGGGGCACCACCATGAACCGTCGTCAGGTCATCATCGAACCACCAAAACTTCAGCACATTCCATCGTGCTATGGTGATATCCCCGTGAGCATCACAAGGTATTATTCTTTTCCAATAGTGCTCCAGGAATGACTATACAAACATTTGATAGATAGAAAGTTATTAATGTTTTACAAACTAAATTACCAACATGCATAATCATTACGTATTAAATACTTATAAAACACTGTGTATCCAATATGTTGATCATCTGGTTGTACACAGTCGGGAATGCTCTCTGACGCTTCATAAGAATACGAAGTTAGGTGTCCATATGCTAGGAATATATACTAGTTATAAACTGTTAGAAGTGTATCATTACTAAAACACACTTAAATTAGAAAATTGCCTAACGCACGTACCTCGTCCTCCAACTCCATGAAGTTGGCCTAGATCCAATGAAACCATCCAACATCAACTGGCTCTTGCACGTCCACATCATGTCTGCATAAATTTTGCATTAGCTACACAATTAATTAATTTAACAGAAAAAAATTTGCATCTAAAGAGATAAAGTTTTACTTATCATTCCCCATTTATGTTCCTCTTGAAGGCTTTGTAAGCCTTCAACTGGTCACCGTCCACTAGTCTGTGGGGATCAAAAACGTGGTCCGCAGCATGGGGCATTACCCTCGCCCATTTCGATCTGTAGGGATCTTTGTACGGGTTGAGCAACTGCCAACTGTGCTTGTGTACGTGCCTCATGAGTTGAACTTCCCCCTCTAGGGTATGCTACGATAAGAAACTCTGTCCCAGTATATCGGGTGGATGAGACTACTGGGACTCGACAGATATCCGGGGTATAGGGGATCATTGTTGCTGGATCGATGTAGAGGGTGGAGGGGGGAGGGGGGAGGGGGGAAGGGGGAGGGGGAGGGGGGAGAGGGAAGTGGCGCTTCATCGATGAGAGAGGTAGAGGGGACAGTTGGCGCTCGATCGATGGGAGGTCCGATAGAACTGTTGTAAGTGTAACATGCTCTGTATCCCCGATACGCAACTAAGCCTCACTATTCGGAACGTACCCCCCGGTATATGGATCCTCCAGACCTCCACTAGTCCTGTCAGTCCCCATGGTATACCCATATGTCCTATCTCCAGGAGTAAAGTCTGGATCAGGACCAGATGGACCATCCTGGTGCATATGCGTCCTCAAGCCCTAAAGCCCCCTGATCAATGCGAGTAACTCTCGATACTGCTATTGTCGATTCTCCTCGCTCTTTTGGGTCATATCCAGTAACTCCCAATGCTAATGTTGTCGATCCTCTTCACTCTTCCGGAGGAATTCACACAACTTGTTGAATTGATGTTCACATGGGGCCGAAATCATATCTACATTGTTAATACTAAAACAATCAACAGGTCACGTTAATAAAAAAACAAAATTATCATCTCAACTTATATCTCCATCACGTCCAACACCGACATGGGAATTCCTTCTAGAGGTAGCAGGTCCGGGGGGTGGTAAACCGAACCCACTTATGCCTCACTCATTGAGGATTCAGCTCACATCCCTCACTCTTCATGGCCATGAAATCCACACCCTCCGGGTCAGAAGCCTCCGTCTCACTGGGCCTCCGACCCCTATCCTTCTGGTTGAAACCCTCTATCCCACTGCCCCCGCCAATGTTAGACTGATCAGGGACCAAAGCCGAAAGTTGTAACCTGTCCTCCGCTACAAGCAGGCTCTCCTCGTTTAGCTCTACGAAGTACAGTGCCTCCGTCTCAGCTTCTGTGGGCATGATTTCCATCCTCAAAAATATCTTAAAGCTTAGTTAGAAGAATGTCATCGTATACTTAGTAACTGTTAATAGCAAAATTTGGCTATGGGACAAAAGAGAAATTTTCCACTCTTCTCGCTCTAATCAAGGCCCGAGCTCACCATTGATTGAACACTGTGCGAGCCATAAAGCTAACTTGCAGAAACGATGAAGGGTCTTCGGGCTTCAGAATTATCAAGAATGAAGCTTGACACGATCAGGTCGAACAACTCACGCTTACCTTGGAATTTGGACATAGCCCGATACGTGGTTATCAAAGCTTCCTAAGATCACCAATCCTGGAACCTCGATTTTTAGGGTCAGGCTCCAAAACCATCCTGTAAAAGTAAGAAAAGGTCACCGAGCTCAGGAACCACTTAAAGTGAAGCCCGACACAAACAAAGTGAGTTTCTTCCAGATCAAGGCTTCTCGAGGTCAACATTAACTTGTAGCCTAAACTAGAAGCCTGCCAGCCTTTCCAGAAGCTCGTTGTCCTCTCCAGATACAAAAAGAGGGCCTTTAAAAGGATCAGATTCAGACTATAGCAGCGCTCCACTTCGCTAAAGGAAGAAGCCAATTCACCTAGTTAGAGGAAGCTCGCAGGAGCCCTGCCATCACTCCGCGGTCATTTCAAGCTCAAAAAGGGACCTAGAAAGGTTAAATTGAGCTCTTAACATTAAGACCCAGGTCTAGATCTACCTCGTTCTAACAACACCATACTCAACGACCTGCATGAAGCATCACACCATGAAGGCACACGGGATCACATCTACACTTCAACAAACATTGAAACAATGCGTACGTGTAGGGTAAGAGGTTGAATCCAAAGAGGAGACAAATTTATCTCCTAAGATTTCTTGAATCCGTTATTAATTCAAAGTCAATGACTTTTAAAGAAAAGATCCCACCCGATAAGGAGGGAATGGATTGAGAGAATCAGAATGGGAGATCCACAAGTTTAAACCATTCGGGCCATGTTTAAATATGCCCAAGCATGATCGACATGAGAAAAAAAGAAAAAAAAAGAGCGACATAGAAGAATTGACATAGAAAAAGAGAGATTTGACTTCGGCCTAAATTTTGTAATAAGAACACTGCCTCCGTTATTGTCTACTATTCGACGGCACGAAGTTGCCACCTTACTGTATTCTGGAGAGATTATGAGTGCTTAAGAGTCCTTTTGTACGATATTTACAAGTGATAATAAAGTTATTACATTTCTACCTTCATTTCACTTATATCTACACATCTATCTTTATTCGATCAGGTTAGGTACCTAAGGTACCAACCCCGTCCACCACCTACGTTGTAGTGGTCTCGAGGGTGTTAATCCGAATTTCTCACCTCGAGTAAATTCTCCATTAACACTTTCTGGCGCAGTCTGTCTGGAAAAACCCACACCATAATTTTTACACTTACAAGTTTGTAGTTTTGCAGTAATAATGGGGCTTCGCTTCTCTCAAGGACATCCCAAAACTTCAAGAAATCCATTTGCCCCTTCCACCCAGAAAGGGCAGAAAAAGGGAAAGAAATCCAAGCATCATAAGCTAGCCTCTCATCAGCCAGGTGCAGAGCGGGCTCCAACCCCTCTGGCGATTGACCCAGCTGTGGTTAATCAACATGCAACAACCATTGTGGAAAATATCCACCTCCGTCTTACTGTACAATGGATTGATCCTCAACTGGAAGATTTGGGAATCCGAGGAGAAGCAAGGACCAGCTGCTAGGTAGCCTGCTTTCTATCGGTCGGGACCCTCTACCGATCCCGGCCTACCATAGGACAGGGCCTACAACCTCTATTTGGGAAAGGCTATGGCCCATGCCCCCTGTCCCGTATAGGCTGACCAACTATCGATCTAGACAGGTTAAGTCAGTAACCGACGTTCTGCCAAGGGCACCTCACAACCCTCCTCGATCGATGACTTCCAGAAGGAAACCTAGAGCTGAAACCGAAGGTAACCAGAAGATCGCGTAAGCAGACCCTGTCCCTGAGGATGACAAAATGGAAGTATCCAGCTCTAGCGAGAGCTTCGGGGTCAACTCCAAGAAGCACGGAAATAAGTGCCTAAGGAACCAACTGGCCAAGATGCATGAGGAAATCCAGCAGTTGAAAAAAGGGAAGGGTAAGGAGGTCAAAAAGGAACCCCTAAGTGAGATGAATGCCTCATTTACTAGAAGAATCCGGGAGGCAGAACTCCCACCAAAATTTAAGATGTCGTACGACAAGTTCTCCGATACGGAGGATCCTTTGAGCCACTTGGAGAGCTTCGTCTAACAGATGGAAGTCCTAAACACAAGTAGGGCCGCCACTTGTAGAATGTTCCCTACCACCTTAACCGATTACTACAAGACAAGGTTTAGAAAGCTCCCTGCCTACAGTATGGACTCCTTCACAAAGTTATCAACTGATTTCTGCTCACAATTCCATGGAATCAAACCCTGGATGAAGGATCCCATCCATCTACAGTATGTGATCCAGGAGTGAGGGGAAACCCTCTAGGCTTATGTGGAACGGTTCCACAAGGAGGTCATCTAGAGGGGGTCTTCACTGAGAAAAAGACCCTCGCCAATTTCAGACGAAATCTATGGGCGGGTAAGCTTTTCCGAGCCTTTTCCAAACGACCTTCAGAGACTTACCAAGAGGCCTATGATCGGGCTCTAGAGCAAGTCGAAGTCGATGAACAACATAAGGTCAAAATGGAGCATGACAACATAAGAACGACAAAACGACAGAAGAAGGAAACTCTCAAACCTGGACCATTTCAGAAAATTCAGAACAAACCTCCCAACAGGTCAACCTTCCGTTTTCTTGCTTCTCATTTAAAGCAGGAAAGGTACCCAGCAAAGCAAACCCCTCCGCGGGCTTCGCCTCCTCCCAAGGTAGTAGCCCCTATAACCCGAGATGAGAAAGGATACGATCACTACACCCCCCTAAATGCATCCCATGAAACGATTTACCTCACCATCCTAGATAAGGGGCTACTACAGAAGCCTACACTCATGAAAGCCCTCATCGATAGAAGGAACCGGTATAAGTACTGTGACTTTTATGAAGACGTGAGTCACAACACATCAGAGTGCTATAACCTATGTAACCAAATCAAGGCTCTGATAAGGGAGGATGCTTGATAGAGTTCTTGCAGCAAGTTAGGGACAACATTCAGACCAGGAGGGAAGTACAAATAGAGATCCTCGAGCACGCCGAAAAGAGAAAAGGGGAGCAGACGAATCTAATTCAATAAATCCAGGTGATTCATACCATCAGCGGAGGTCCTACATTGGCTAGCACCTCCAATAATTTCAGGAAAAACAATGTGAGGAAAGTCCCTCCTGTAGATGAATGGCGAGGTATCTTCAGGGTCGACCATAGCCCAACTGACCCCTCCCAGTCCACTTAGATTATCTTTATCGAAACGAATGTCTACAACACCATGCAGCCTCATAACGATCCCATGGTGGCCACGGTACAAATTACAAACTGCAAGGTCCATTGCGTGCTTGTTGACACAGGCAGTAGCGTCGACATCCTCTTCAAAGATACATTGGAAAAGCTAAATCTAAAGTAGTGGTGTTACAACAATTGCACTGTATGGATTCACTGGGGACTCGATCATGCCTGTGGGGTCGATGATCCTTCTAGGCTGGAACAACCCCCCTTCAGTAAAATATCATGACGGACTTCGTGGTAGTAGATACCCCGTCGGCCTACAAAATGATATTAGGAAGACCTTTCTTGTTATCCTTGAAAGGGGTTTTATCTATTTACCACTACCTTCTAAAGTTTCCAATAGGAGATAAGGTGGGGGAAATGAGTGGTGATAAGTAAGCAGCTAGGAAGTGCTATAAAGTGTCTGCCAGCCTGACAACCCTAGCGAAATCGTTCGCACAGGATACAACGATACAGGATGGGGTAACCCCCAGGATGACCTTGGAGGATGTAGAGCTCGCAAACCACCCAGAGGAAAATCCTGAGATTCCAGATGAAAAGGAGCAGAGCAGAGCAGAGTAGGGAATGGGTTATCGGGCATCTAGTGAACAAGCTATAAGAGGTACCCATCCGGATGGATGACCCCTCAAAGGTCGTTAAGGTCGGAGCGACCCTCGAATCGAGAGTAAAGGAAGGTCTGATCGGGCTCCTCAAAGAATTCAGTGACGTCTTCACTTGGAGTCACTATGAGAAGCTCGGGGATCCCGATATCATTGGCTGCTTACCGTTTGGCAGTAGATCCGACCTTCAAGCCAGTCAGACAAAAAAGGCACCATTTTAATGTCGAAAGAAATGTTACGGTTTAAGAAGAAGTGGACAAGTTGATCAGAGCAAGCTTCATCAAAGAGGCTCAGTAACCCGAATGGATCTCCAATGTGGTCATGGTCATGAAGGCGAATGGGAAGTGGTGAATATGTGTTGACTACGCCGACATCAACCGGGTGTGTCCAAAAGACAGTTCTCCTCTACCAAAGATCGATTAGTTGGTTGACTTCACATCTGGGAACAAGCTCACAAGCTTCATGAATGCATTCTCGGGTTACAATCAGATTATGATGCACCCTGCCGACAAAGACAAGACTAGCTTCATCACCGGACAGGGTCTGTACTGCTACAAGGTGATACCGTTCGGGCTTAAGAATGCAGGAGCTACATATCTGCGGTTGGTCAATCGACTGTTCAAGCCTAAAATTAGAAGATCAATTTTTTTTATCGATGACAAGATTAACAAGTCACCGACTGTAGAAGGACATCAGGATGACCTTCGTAGAACTTTCCTGATCCTAAGAAAGAACCGGATGAGATTGAACCCCTCTAAGTGTGCCTTCGGGGCAACTGCAGGAAAGTTTCTTGGCTTCATGGTCCAAGAGAGAGGAATAGAGGCTAACCCAAAAAAGATCAAGGCCATCCTGGATCTAGAATCCACCATGTCGCTTAAACAGGTTCAAGTCTTGACCGGACAGATAGCAGCGCTCAACAAGTTCATTTCTCGGCCCATCGATAAATGTTTCCCTTTCTTCAAACCGATCAAGCAGGGAAGGTACATGAAATGGGACCAGGAGAGTGAGCAAGCTTTCCAAGCTCTGAAGAAGTATTTGTCAAGCCCTCCATTAGTGGTTAAGCCAAGTATGGGAGAAGAGCTGCATATATATTTGGCCGTTTCAGAAACTGCAGTGAATGGAGCCTTAGTCAAAGAGTGTGGAGATAGGGTCCAACGACCTATCTACTACGTAAGTCATGCCCTGACCAAACTAGAAAATAATTATACCCTGTTGGAGAAGCTTGCCTACACCCAGTAACCTCAGCCAGGAAGCTCTGTCCCTACTTTCAAGTACTCCGCATTAAGAGATGTTCATTATGGGGAATGCGGGAACCACGTTTGTGGTGAAGCTCTGGTATATCAGGTACTCCGCATAGGGTATTACTGGGTGACCATCCATAAAGATGCAAAGAGCTTTGTCCAATCTTGTGAACCATGCCAAAGGACCTCCAACTTGAGCCACCTCCCACCGGAGCGTCTGTCATCTCTTAGCTCGCCTTACCCCTTTGCTCTGTGGTGAGTCGACCTTATCGATCCACTTCCAACTGCTCATGGACAAGCCAAACATGCTATTGTGGCAATCGACTGTTCTACAAAATGGGTTGAAGCCGGACCACTCTCCCAGATATAGGAAGAGAATATAACGAGGTTCATAAAAAACAATGTAGTCTGCAGGTTCGGGACCCCTCTTATTATTATAGGTGACCTCGGAAATCAGTTTGATAATGGTCGATTCAAGGACTTTTGCAACGGCTTGGCAATCGACCTTAGATTCTCCTCAGTAGCCCATCCTCAGACTAACGGGCTGGTGGAATCCACCATTAAAACTATCAAGAAGCTGTTGAAAAAGAAGTTACAACAGAAGAAGAACAGATGGGCTGAAGAGCTCCTCGAGGTCCTCTGGGCTTACCGTACTACAAGGAGAACAACCACTGGAGAAACAGCCTACTCTTTAACCTTCTGGGTAAAAGCAGTTCTTCCCATCGAGCACAAATTAACCTATTTCATAGTTCAACACTTTGAGCATGGAAGCAATGAGGATAAGCTCCAAGCTAGCCTAGATCTCTTGGAAGAAAAGCAAGATCAGGTAGCTCAGAAAGTAGCAATTTACCATAACAAAATCGCTAGGCACTTTAACAGGAGAGTTAAAGCCCGAAGCTTCAATGAAGGGGACCTAGTTCTTAGGAAAGTAACCTTGAATACAATAAAGAGGTCAGACGGGGTCCTGGGCCCAACTGGGAAGGACCTTATTTGGTAAAGACAGTGATCCACAATGGGGAGTATAAGCTCGAGGACATGGATGGCCGATCCATCAATCATACCTGGAATGTAGATCACCTGAGGAAGTATTACCCTTAGACAGGGGACTCGAGGGCAGACTACATTCATTTTGGATTCAGTAAAACCTCGAACAATAATGTATTCCATTTTTCATCAATAAAGTCCGTTTAATCCATCTTCGATTATATTCTACATTAATTTCTCCATACCCAATAAGGATCTACACGACTAAGTCTGACATAGTCATCTCAAGACCAAGGATTAGCCAGGGAAGCCCCCTCGCTATCCCTGATGCCTCAGTCAGGCACCACCCCCTTCCAAGAAGGGTCTAAGTGTATGAGCGTAGTTGCCACCCAGATCACAAGACCAGGAAATAGCTAGATAGCCCTCATGATGCCTTGGTCGGGCTAGCACCCCCAAGAAGGATCTGAGTGTAAGAGCATAGTTGCCATCCAGTCACAAGACCAGGAAATAGCTAGATAGATCTTCTGATACCTTGGTTGGGCTACCACCCCCAAGAAGGATCTGAGTGTAAGAGCATAGTTGTCATCCAAATCACAAGACTAGGAAATAACTAGATAGCCCTCCTGATGCCTTGGTCGGGCTACCACCCCCAAGAAGGGTCTGAGTGTAAGAGTCTAGTTTCCATCCAGACTACAAGTCTATGATGAAGCTAGATAGCCCTCATGCTGCCTCGATCTAGCTATAGCTCCCTAAAAGAGCCCAGGAGTGGAAAGCTTTCCTGTTTTAACTCCAATGCTCTAGTTATTACTGGCTACTAATCTTTCATGTGTATATGGTTGCTTGCTGTGACAGGTACAAACTAGCTTATAATCACATAAGGGGACTACCCACTAAAGTCACCAAACTGCAAGTTTCCTCTGAGAGTTGGGAGATCGAGCGAGTTGTCTACTTCAACACTTAAACAAAATTTTACATCTAGCCAAAGTTTGAATAAGTCAAGTTATTTTAGAGGTCACATCTAGCTCGAGATCGGGAATGAAGCAAGAAGATGTTAATCAAATCAAAATTCATTAAAGAAAGGATGAACAAGATCTAAAGTCAATTTTCATTAGTGAAATGAGAGCCTATCCCCTTGAAAGGCTACAGTTAGCAAACAGGGCTGGTTCCGGGCAACAGCAAAAAATGATGATGATGATCAAGTGTGAATAAAGTTGGGGTGCCCACCCCTCTTTTCCAGGCTATAAAGGCAAGTTGTGAATAAAGTGTATCAGGCTTCTGCTCCTACTTGATTCCCTTATACTGCTTCCCCTTCCTGGTGGATCTCGTCTCTCACTCCTCCCTCTGATGGCTGCTCATTTTGGACGGTCATTTCTGCCTCCCTTTTCCACCGGAGGATTCCCAATTGCCTGCTGCTCAGTGGGGACTTCTTCTAAGACCTCATTAACCACCGTCATAACCTCAGGAGGGATGGCTGCGTCAAGAAGGTTTGCCAAAGATTCTGCCCGACTTTGCTTAGTATCAAGTCCCTTCTTAGAGACTTTATCCAGGTTATTGTGGGTCTCTTCCCGAGCTTCTTGAAGGTTGTGATGACCGAACCCCATTAGAGGTCTCCCCGGGACCCTAGACTGGAAGAAATGGAGGAGGAAGAGGAGGACCTGTTACAGCTGCTTGCTTCCCAGCTCCAGCTCTGTCACCCTCAGGACGAGACATTTTTATAGCCTTAGACATGATCTCCTCCCTATCCTAGTTGTCTATAACTGATAGGTCAAAAGAGGAGGGAAGGGCTTCGGCAACCTGGTAGGAAGCATAGAAGTATCATTCACTGAAGGAGGCATCCGCCTCAACTTGAAGCTTAGCAACTTAGGCTTACAGACCTTGGTTTTCAATGTCAAGTGCCTTTGCTTCTTCCTTCCCAGAATCCCGCTGACTGGATCGACGTTGAGAACGGAGGGTTTCTTGATCAAAGGATCGTTTCAACCTTTCATGGTCACACCGAAGCTCGACTAACTCTGCCTCCATCCCTCTCTGGCTAGAGGCCATTTCTTGCACTATGTCTTGAGCCCGCACCAACAATTCCATGGCCAGCTCAGCTTCAGCTTCAGCCTGGGTTGCCCGGTCATTGAGAGAAGCCACATGGTGGCCCATGGCCACTTGGAATTTGAAGGCCTATAAATAATTCAAGTTAGGAAACGACAAATCAAACTATTGCATGAGAAAATTAAAGTAATGACTACCTCGGCCAAGAGGGTAGAATCCTTGATAATCAGAATGTCTATGGGCATTGAAGCCATCATAGAAAGACTGCCCCCAGGGCAGGAAGCGACGAACTGCCCTCTGACTTCGTCTTGAAAGGTAGAGCCAGATTGATTTGACAGGTGAACAGGGGAAACCCCCTCAAAACCACCATCGGGGTCCATTGAAGCTCGAGAGGCTGGGAAAGTAGATGGAAGGGCAGAAGCGTTAGGTAAGCTCGGAGCATGGGTGACAGGAGCAGAAGCAGGTGTATAGGTAACTAGAGCAGAAGCTGACGTTGCTGCATAAGCGGCTTGAGAAGCGGATGCCCCTTTACCCAGCACCTTGGCAGCCCGAGATGAGAGGAGGAACAACTTAGACCTGTGCTGGGAAGGGGATAGAGTAAGAGTAGACGAAGCCCCAACTGGAACGATCGAACCCTCTTCTTCTGAGGAAGCCAGGGGGATTTCCTGATTCGGTTTGGTAGAAGGGGGGAGTGCGAGCTTGGTGGGCATCATGGGAAGCTAGAGTAACAACAAAAACTGTTAAAATAAAAGAAAGAAGGAGGATGTCAGAAGCGAGCTAGCTAACGGAACAAAGCATAACGACTTGGTGTTACTTACCAGAGGTAGCATCGGAGATCCGCAGGTATCGATTCACCCTACGGGAATCAAAGGGATCAACCGTTGGATATTTCAAGTTTAGATAGTTCCTGGCGATGATAGTCTTCAGCACAACCTCAGACTTGGCAGGCAAGGAATCCTGATCCCACGAGGGTTTATCATTGAAAATGGTGGGAATCACGAACTCATGCCCGCCTATAAATACGGAGCTTCCCCAATCAACCCCCGCCAGTATCCAATATTCCTTCCAGGTTGGGTCTTTCCTCGAAGCGCCAGGGATGATGAAGTTGAGTTTGTTCTTAGCCTTCACATAGTACTGACCTCCAAGGAACTCCAGACAAACTCCTGATTTGAAAGATATAGGCCAGTTCTTTTGGTCCGGGCTCCCGGGTGACCTTGCATGGCTCGCATTGTTCCCTTCACAGCATGAGGAAGCCAATTAGATGCCTCCAAGAGCTGGAGTGGAGCTAGTTGCAGGGCGTTAAGAGCCCACCGGAGAGTAGGGTGAAGAGGGAGCCTGACCCTATTCTCGAAGGCAACCAAATGGATAGGGAGCATGCGTTTTGGCGGATAGAAGACGCCATAGATTTTTTAGGGAACTGTGAGGGTGATGCCGTCAGGAATGCCATATTTATTCCTCATGAGGTCGATCGATTGTGGATCAACAATAGAGTCGGGGATGACCCTAAAGTTATAAGGAAGAGGCCTCACTGAAGGATGTCCATCAACCTCGATTTGACCCTCCCCAACGGCGTCGGCCCTCTCTCCTGCTTCAGAATCCTTATTGACCAAGTTCAGAGGGTTGTCGGGTTGATTGGAAATGCCAAAGCCGATCAAAACATTCCTACTAGAGCATCGACGCTGACGAAGCGGGGAAGCACCCTCTCACTCGAATTTCCTCGCGTTCGCTTCCTAAGAACCAAGCTGGGGACTCCAGTCCCCTCTACCATAGCCTCAATACTGTCTTTGGAGTTCGACATTGTCAGATGAAGGATTTTGAAGAACAAGAGAAAGAACAGTATAGCTTTTTAAAGGTAGCCAAAGAGAAGGATTTTTGAAATTTTGAAATTTAAAAGAAAGAGTGAGGAAAGCGATAAGGAAGTCGGGTTTAAATAGAGCTGTGAGGAGCAGTGACATCAATAAAATCTTTGGATGGATCGCCTCGAATCGTAGAGCGGCCGTAACATAGCCCGATTATTTTGGGGAATACACCGGTCTTTTCCTGCCACGTCACTGGTATAATTAACGAGAAGATTTCTACCCAGATTTGGTAACGGTAAAGAGGAAAATTTTCCCAATTACAACGAGGAATCTGAATCCAACCCCAACTCAATCACCAGTGTTCAAGTCAGAGGGAACTTCTGTTAATAGCAAAATTTGGCTAGGAGACCAAAGAGAAATTTTTCACTCTTCTAGCTCAAATCAAATTCCGAGTTCACCATTCATTGAACCCCGGGCGAGCCATAAAGCTACCCCACAGAAACAAGGAAGAGTCTGGAATGGAGCCCGACACGATCAGGTCGAACCCCTCATGCCTACCTTAGAATTTGGACATAGCCTGATACGTGGTTATCAAAGCTTCATGCGATCACCTATCCTGGAACCCCGGTTCCTGGAGTCGGGCTCCAAAACCATCCCGTAGAAGCAAGAAAAGGTCACTGAGCTTAGGAAGCACTTGATGTGTAGCTGGACACAAACAAAGTGAGTTCCTTCCAAATCAAGGTTTCTCGAGGTCAAAATTAACTTGTAGCCTAAACCAGATGCCCGTCAACCTTTCCAGAAGCCAGCTATCCTCTCCAGATACAAAAAGTGGTCCTTTAATAGGATCATATTGACGCTATAGCACCGCTCCACTTCGCCAAAGGAAGAAGCCAATCCACCTTGTTAGAGAAAGCTCGCATGAGCCATGCCATCACTCACGGGTGTTAGTGTGGTCATTTCAAGCTCAAAAAGGGACCTGGAAAGGTTAGATCGAGCTCCTAACATTAAGACCCAAGTCTGGATCTACCTCCTTCTACGAACACCATACTCAACGACCTCCATGAGGCATTACACCATGAAGGCACACGGGATCACATCTACACTTCAATGAACATTGAAACACTACGTACGTGTAGGGCAAGAGGTAGAATCCAAAGAGGAAACAAACTTATCAACTAAGATATTCTCGAATTCGTTATTAATTCAAACTCAAAGAATTTTAAACAAAAGATCTCGTCCGAAAAGGAGGGAATGGGTTGAGGGAATTAGGGCAAAGATACACAAGTTTAAACCATTAGAGCCATTTTATAAATATTCCCAAGCATGATCGACATGAGAAAAAAGAAAAAAAAAAAGAACGACATAGAAAAAGAGAGATTTGACTTCAGCCTAAATTCTGTAATCAGAACATGGCCTCCGCCATTGTCTACTATTTGACAGACACGAAGTTGCCACCCTACTGTATCCTGGAAAGATTAAGAGTGTTTAAGAGTCCTTTGGTACGATATTTACAATTGATAATAAAACTATTACATTCTCATCTTCATTTCACTTATATCTACACATCCATATTTATTCGATCAGGTTAGGTACCTAAGGTACCAACCCTGGCCACCACTTAAGTGGTGGTGGTCTCGAGGGTGTTAATCGAAATTTCTCACCTCGAGTAAATTCTCCGTTAACAGTAACTAATATAAATATTAACAAGTTAAAAAATACCCTAGCACTAAAAATATTGGCCAGCTTCTTCCCTCTCGGTTGTTTGGTCAACTCGCACTTCAAAATAAGGGGAGAAAAGTTCGTATCCCTTCGGGCGTCGAACTAAGAGCCCAGATCGGGGATCATCTCGAAAGCAAATATTTACATCAAAGATAAGTACGATAAGAATCCATAAAATTTTAGACATGAAAAATAAAGTACATGTTATTCAGAGTTCTTACCAAAGATAGACCGTAAATGTTGTACGTCTCCACTATATATACATCAGTGCCCTATGACTGTTGGCGTCCCTCACGTCACCGGGGTAGCACATGCTTGAATGAACAAATAGAATGCTTATACACGTGGGCACCCCACAGGAATGCATCGAAGGCAACGAGGTCCTCCACCAGCCAAAACTGCCAAACTGGAATCTAGAATCTCTCGTCCAACCTGATCAATATCTAGTTCAACATATATATGAGACCGAGTTTCACATCATCGTACGCCTGTTGAAACTCTCTGAGGCTGAGAACAACCCGTTACTCCTCGAACGATACCTCATCGGCTCTAGGAAAGTACCGCTGATGTTTGTCATTCTCCACTGTTACATACAAGCTCGTGTCTTGTACATCTCCAAAACGTTATCCGGTGATGAGATAAAATTTCACCTTCGAAAACCTCACCAAATGGTTCCATAACAGCAACCGCATCTCATATATTGGCCCGTTATGGTGCAACTCCCGCAACAGCAGCCGATGGATAGCAGCACCCAAAAACTTAATATGCCAGTGCATTGACATGAAATACCAAAAACAGGACGCCATGAATCGACGCCGGTCCTCAACAATAAAATCTTCAGGGAACCGGTTCAATGCGTCGTCTAAACGATCGAGGGAGTCAAAATAGTCGTGTCGAGTTAGTTTCCCCTCATACCAATCTCCTTTTGGAGTTTTAAGAAAATCCTTTAACCTTTTCCTCATCTGCAATGTCATAGAAACAATACATAAGTAATTTGGAAAAAGCTAGATTTCATCAATTAAAAGCCTCAGTTCTTTTACAAAAATCCTCGATTCTTTCAAAAATATACTCAGTTCTTTCTAAAATAAGCTCGATTATATTCCAAAAAGGCTCGATTTGACTATAAATATACTAGATTTAACAAAACCTATTTTTTTTTTTAATGCTCGATTCTTTGAAAAATATGCTCGATTTGGCTACAAATATACTCGATTTAACTAAACCTATTTTTCAAAAAACAATTTCTCGATTATTTAAAAAATATGTTTGATTCTTTCAAAAACATGCTCGATTTAGCTACAAATATACTCTATTTAACTAAACCTATTTTTCAAAAAAAAAAAAAGGTCGATTCTTTCAAAAATATGCTCGATTTAATTAAACGTAATTCTCATAAAAAAATGCTCTATCGTTTGAAAAATATGCTCGATTTGGCTACAAATCGAGCATATTTAACTAAACCTAAATTAAAACAAAAAAACAAAACAAAAATCATCGATCCTTAAAAAAATATGCTCGGTTCTTTCAAAAATATGCTCGATCCTTTCTAAAACAAACTCGATCATATTCAAAAGAGGCTCAATATGGACACAAATATACTCGATTTAACTACACCTAATTTTCAAAAAAAAAAAATCCTTGAAACTCTATCAAATAAGCTCGATTATACTATAAAAAAGCTCGGGTCTTGTTAAAAAAGTCTCGTCTACCCATATTTTCATCTTCCTCAACAAATATTCAGTCTCATTTCAAACCCTAACCTAAGCCACAATCATTCTCAGATCCCAAAATCAACCATAATCTATAAGTTCAATCAACAAAAACCAGATCTAACATACAATGCTACTTCTGAACAACAAAATCGAAAACAAAAACAAAATCAAAATCAACTTACCTCGATCGATTGCAAAACTTCTCGATGGATATTCCACTTCACTCCAGTGATTCCGCCGTCAATATCATTGTCGTCGATACACTTCTGGTTGTTTGAAGTCACTGAACTTTTTTTCTCTCTCCACTTTTTCTCTCTCATATTGAAAACGATAAAATACTTTCGGGATATTTTGATTTTAACACCCTTAATCGATGTCTTTTAAACATACATTATTAAAATGGTGATATTTGTATAAAAACCTTAAAAAATAGTGTAAAAAAATTTTCGAGCCCGTCTCCAACGATACGGAAATAAGATTTAACATGAAAAAATGATTTAAATTCGACACCTGATATTTTATAATTACAAGAAATTATATATAACAAAATTTTTAATACTGTAGCGTTCGAAAGAGCAATGCCAATCTACGAGATTTGTTCAACAAAGAAGTTTGTCTTGGAGTAACACGTGTCCTCCCATTTCATTTTTTTTTTTTAACATTGGTTAACAATTTCACTTCCCTGTCATGTTTATATGTTTAGTTCTCGTGACCATTGGACTATCGTAAATTCATCGATGGAGTGACTTTGGCTGAATTTTAACGTCAAAAAGTAATAATTGATTATTTTCTACTAGTAATAGTATATTGATATAAGAAATGCACCATGAGGTTGTTGTAGGGTTGGAGTCATAACCTCCTTTCTCAAATCTTAAATTATTTTAATATTTTTAAAATAATATATTGAATTTAAAAGACATATTTACTCTCCTTACTTGTAACATGCTTTTATAATATACTTTGATACATATACCTCTTATTTTTTGTCATGTGTCAATTAAAATAATATAAATGAAAAAATTCAATATATATATATATATATATATATAAAGACTTCCTCCATGGAAATGGCCTCCAATAATTTTTTTTTGTTGCATTGTTAATTATATAAAATAATAAAATGAACATATTTTTTAAAAAAAAGTACAAGGAGAAATTTTTATCGTTTAATTTTTCAATTTAATAATTATCAATTTTTATCATTTGTTTTAATTATTATCTTCTAATTTTAAGTCAACTATTTATTTTTAAGATTAAGTTGTTTAGTTTTTTATATTTGATGTTTAATTTGTTAAGTAATCATTTTTTTATCTTTTATATTATTTAAAGATTTTTTATATTATATTTTTTATTTTTTATTTGGGATATTATCATTTGAGGCCCTATATTTTTTTTTTGAATTATCTAGTTTTTACTCACTTATTCATTTTTTACTGAATTGGTCTCTACATTTTAAAAAACAACTCAATTTGATCCCTCTTATCAGAATTTTGACAGACAATAGTCATAGAAAAAACAAAATGACATCTTTACTCCTAACCATTTAATTTCTTTAAAAAAGTAATTTTTCTTTTGAGATTTTTTTTAAAGAAAAATAAAAACTAATTAAAAATAAATAAATCTTAAAAAAAAAAACCATCACCACTCATCGATCATCTTCATCACCTTCCACCATCAACTCAAATAACCAAACCCTAGCCACCACCACCGCCAACTTCATGAGCAAACTCATTCGAGTCTCTTCCGATCACCCAAATATCTAAATCACAAATATTTAACAAATAAACAAATCTAAACCAAACTCAGTAAGAAAATCAACAACATGAAACCCATATAAATGAAACCAGGATACAAAAAAGTAAAACAAAAGAAACCCTGAACAGAAAAGAAAAGTGTTGGGTTGATGGAGACCGACGCAGATCGGAGGAGATTGGCGTTGGGTTGATGCAGATCGGAGGAGATATGCGTTGGGTTAACACAGATCGGAGGAGATCCAATTTCTCCGTGTTGGGTCTCATTCCTTTCATTTTCCCATAAAACCCTTATTCTTTTCTCTCTCACACTATCAATCCTCTAAAGTTTATAAGGAATCCCTTCACTCTTTCTTCATTTAATATCCTTTCAATCTTTCTTCTAAAGTGTATAAGGAATCCCGTGTATAGAGATTCAAAGGTGTTGTTATTCTTCCCTCATCTATAGATTTGATTTCTTCTGATGCTTCACATGACTGAACCAAACCAAATTCAAGCAATCTATACATCTAATTTCTCGTATTAAATGCTTAGATGTAGTTGAGATTTAACACCGTAAATTCCTCATTTAAGGATTGACTCATTTCGTGAACAAACCACATTTTGGGGTTTTTATCTAAGGGTAACTCAGGCTCTTAAGACCTCAAGAGAAGAAGCACCTAATGTAATATTCTAAGTGCTTGCTTGCTTTGAAGATATAGTTGCACACACTCACAACTCATGCCTAATTGTTGTAAGTATGTGTTGTGTGTTTATATGTGCGCTTTCATGATTTGATAACTCTTCTTGCTTGTTTATTTTGATCACATCTTTGCATTTGAATTGACATGCATTATGTGTTGCTCTTACACACACACACACTCACTTGCATTTGAATTGTTATGCATGTGTACCTCATTGTTTTACCTTGCATTCATTGTGTGTTTTGGTGTGGTGGATTTTTCACTTTGAAAAATCCATAACAAGATAGTGTGCGGGTTTATGCGTGGGTGCCTATCCGTGCACTACCCATGCAATGAGAAGATTGAGGAATTTCAATCTCTCGGTGTCACGTCAATGCATGGATATTTGCACGGGTTGGAAGTCACGCAGTCCCTTGCATTTCAATGGTTGAGATTTTACATCTCTCTGGTTGATGCCCTTACACGGACAATTGCATGGCCTAGCGCGGGCGTGCGTAGGTCACTGCGAGGGTCCAGACCCATGTACAAACCCGCATATTACGCTGATCTGGCAGGATTTTCTCAAAACGACAACACTTTATTTTTGACCCATATAAATATGTCTCTTCATATTCAGGTCGTTTTAAAGATTTCCAAATACCACATCTTTTCCTTAGAACATATTTCAAAAGGAAAAATCTTGCAAGAACAAACCTTTTCACACTCAAAGCATCTCCTTGTGCAGAAAAACATTATCTTGCATCATCTATGGTCATATTGAGTGCATCCATGTATGGTTTTGCATCATCACATCTTGTTTGGTAAGTTTCTCACTATCTTCATATAAGTTAAGTGGTTTTCTTACCTAGCCATCTCTTTTATCATTTGTATGCTCTTAAAATATATTCTAGATACAAAATAGAGATTGTTTGTGCTGACATGATTGAGTGTTGTATTGTGATAACTTCATAGGATTGTTTGATCTATGTTTAACTAAGCTTTATGAACATGTCATTTAGCTCTTAATATCTATGATTGTTTTAAATGTCATCTCATTATCCTAGATAAGCATATAAGATTCCCTAGGCTTGTTTGTTCTTTGAATATCATCATATATTCACATAGGCCATTTTATCTATTCATTGAGAAGAAAGACTTGTGTTGCTTCCGGAATTAGATTGCTTAAATTACAAGCAAATTGGACTAGGTTCACTTAATACCGGGATTAGGTTGGAACGCCTCTATCATCAGTGGATTCGGTGTTTGAGTGTGGTGCACTTAACAACCCGTGGTTTTTCCCATTTGGAGGTTTTCCACGTAAAGATCGAGTGTTCATTTTAATTCCGTATTATTACACTTGTTTTGTTATTGTGACTAGATAGGGGTATTTTTGTCTAATTGGCCATTAACGAAAATTGGGTAAAATTGATAAAAATCTATTCATCCCCCCTCTATATTGTTATTAAACACACCTTAATTTGTTTTAGTTGGTATCAGAGCTGGTTTCTAGACATACATTGGTGATCCTTGCTCATTTTTGTGTGTTTTGCATTTTGTGTGATTCTTTGATCCTTCATACATTTGCATTCATTCATAAACACTATGTGTGGAAATAATGGCAACGACGGCGCTTCTAGCACTAGACCTTCTCTACTCACCATCTTGAATTATGCCTCTTGAAAAGGCAAGATGGAGTCTCACATTTGTCAAATCCATGTTAGGAAATGGATAGCTGTTGAAGATGGCTGCACACCACCGATGATGACTCCTACAGATGGAGAAGAGAATGTACTCAAGCCAAAGGCACAATGGAATGTACAAGAGTTTGAGGCATCAAAATGAAATATGAAGGCAATGCATGCCATCCTATGTGCAATGGATGAGAATCAGTACAATTTGGTCAAAAACACTAAGATAGCTAAGGAGACATGGGATATCCTAGAGGTTGCACATGATGGAACCAAAGTTGTTAAGGAATCAAAGCTTCAAGTTCTCCAAATGCAATTTTAGTTGCTTATGATGGATGAGAACGAATGCTTAAATGACTTTGAAGTGAGGTTGATGTACATTGTGAACCAAAGTCATCAACTTTGTGACCCTTATTCAGATAGAAAGATCAAGCAAAAGAATATGAGATTTTTACCCGATAGATTTGAGTCCAAGGTAACGGCTTTAGAAGAGAACAGTGCTTACAAGGATATGAAGCCGAGTGAGGTGATTGGGAGACTTCTAGCTTATGAATCTAGGAAGTGTCCTACCTTCACACCTCTTAAAAAGAAAAAAGGGAATTGCTTTGAAAGCCTCCAAAGATGAGAAGGAGGAGATTGATGACTCGGATGAAGAAATGGCCTTGTTGATGAGAAAGTTCAAGAAATTCTACATGTTCGAGAATAAAGGTTTCGGATACAAGGGCCAAAACTTGAAGAAAATGACTCCCTCCAAAAAGCTTGAGTCTGGGCAAGAAAATACTGAAAAGAAAGGGGTCTGATGCTATGAATGTGGTGGGATATGTCACTTTACCCCCGAATGTGTCAATCACAATTTCAAGAAAAAGGGAAAAGTGATGGCCGCCACATGGAGTGAAAGTGATAACTCAAATGAGGGAGATGAGTCTTTAGATGATGAAGAACTCATGGCTAACTTCATAGCATTTATGTCTTCTCATAATAACGAATATGCTAGTGAAGAAGAGGATGGGAGTCAAGAGGAAAATGAGTCAAGTGATGATAGATCTTCATCACAATCCATAAATGGAAATGTGGATAGGATGGATCTCAAGGACTATATGGCTAGGTTTGATAGTTCAAGGTTAAAGAACAAGAATGACATTAAGAGATTAAAAGAAGAAAACCCAAAGCTCTCAACTCAAGTTGACTAACTAAGTGAAGAGTTGGTGAGAACCATGAATAGTGAAGATAGGCTAAGAAAGGAATTAGACTTATCTAAAAGGAGTGAAGAAGGGTTGAAGAAAGAGCTTGAAGATGCGAGAGAGTTGATGGCCAAGATGAACTCTAGCACTAAAAAACTTGACCACATGTTAGATATTGGAAAGAGGCCAAGTGACAAGAAGTGGCTTGGGATTGAAGATGACAAGATTTCCTCCACTCTAAGCAAGACCATATTTGTCAAGAGCATGAATCTCAATGGGTCTTCTTCTTATCAATTACGTACAAAGAAACTTGACCAAGGTGAGTGTTCAAGTAATGCACAAGTGAAGGTAGCATCAAGAAGTCTACCTCAAGCTCGTCAAACAAAAACTCCTCAAGCTAACTTCCCTCAACCGAAAGCTCATAAAGGGAAGAAACCTATCATGAAAGCTCAACCTAGGAGGCAATCAAGTCTTGTTCAACAACAAAGAATGAGAGATCCTCAACAACAACCAAGACAACCACAAAGGCATGGGAAGGGTCAAATGCATCCTCAAGGTTATGGTATGATTCCTAAGTTCATTCATACATGTCACTTTTATGGTATTGATGGTCATATTATACCAAATTGCTTTCGATATATTAAATTGTGTAGAATTGAAATCATGATAGAGAAGAAAAAGGCTAAAACCAATATGCATGTCACTAGGAAAAATGAAACACTTTTGCATGATCCTAGGACGTCTAGAGCCCATGTACCATTGACCAATAGGAAAGAAAATGTTTCACCTAGATGGATAAGAAGAGATGAACACTTTTTCCACGTTGCACAAATTGCCTTAAAGGTAAATTTTTATAACTTATGGTATTTGTATAGTGGGAGCTCTAGGCATATGACGGAAAACAAGAGTTTCTTTGAGACTTTTGTCATGGAGGATGGAGGAAATGTCACCCTTGGTGATGGATCCAAGAAGAAAGTTAAAGGGAAATGAACCATTTCCATCCCCGGATTACCCTTCTTGTCCAATGTTTTATATGTTGTTGGCCTTAAAGTAAATTTGATAAGCATTTCACATCTTAGTGATGAAGGACTTTCTATCCTGTTTGGCAAAAATGATTGCTCTATCCAATTGCCCAATGGACAAACCTTATTAAAAGGTATGAGATCTAGCAACAATTGCTATTATCTTGAAGCTAGAGTAGTCTCTTGCAATGTGTCCAAGGATGAGCAAATTAAGTTATGGCATGAAAGACTTGGCCATATGAACTATCGGGATTTATGAATCTTAGATAAGTTCAATGATGTGCGAATCTTTCTCAAGCTTGGGAAAAAGGCAAATGGTGTTTGTAGATCTTGTCAACAAGGGAAGGAAGCCAAGAACATGCACAAAAAGGGTAAGTATCTCACCACCAATGAGCTTCTAGAGCTTTTCCACATGGATCTTATGGGTCTCATGCAAACCGAGAGTTTAGGTGGAAAGAGATACATTTTTGTTTGTGTAGATGATTTTTCTAGGTACACATAGGCTTATTTTCTTAGAGAAAAATCCAAAACTCTTGACAAGTTTAAAATGCTTTGTACCAAAATTGAAAATGAAATGAACTCTAACATTAAAAACATTAAACTGATTAGGAGTGACTATGGGAAGGAGTTTGAGAATGTCCATTTTGAAAACTATTGCAATAGTCTATGCATTTCTCATGAGTTTCCATCTTCTAGGACGCCTCAACAAAATGGAGTTGTTGAGAGGAAGAATAGGGTCCTTCAAGAGATGGCATGTGTGATGTTGCTTAGCAGCAATGTTCTTAGGAGCTTATGGGCCGAAGCCGTCAATACGGCGTGCTTATAGGAAATAGAGTCTTTCTAAGGCCCTACACTAAGCAAACCTCCTATGAGAAATGGAAAGGAAGAAAGCCAAATGTTAGTTACTTCCACACTTTTGGAAGCAAATGCTACATTTTAAATGACCGTGATCAACTTGGAAAATTTGATGCTAAGAGTGATGATGGTATCTTTATTGGCTATACCTTAAATAGTAGATTCTATAGAGTTTTCAATTTGACCCGAACCGTCATGGAATCATCCAATGTTGTCATCGATGATACAAGGCTCAAATCTAATGACCATGAGGAGGAGGTAGCTATAGTTGATGACTCTCCCTTGGAAAAGGTTGTGGAGACTCCTAATGATGGAAAGTCTAATCTTGATGATGATATCACACAACCTATTGATAGAGTTTCTATGTTAAACTCTAATGAACCCACTTCATGGGTTAGGAAACTCCATTATAAAGATGACATCGTTGGAGAGGTTAATGAGGGTGTTAGAACAAGGCATCAAATGTCTAATTTAATTAGCTACACATGTTACACCTCTCATAAAGAACCCAAGAAGGTTGATAAAGCTTTGAATGATGAATTTTGGGTTCTTGCCATGCAAGAAGAGCTAAACCAATTTGAAAAGAATAAGGTTTGGACTCTAGTTTCTAGGCCTAAGAACACTAATATGATAGACACCAAGTGGATCTATAGGAACAATCCGATGAGGATGGCAACATTATATGAAACAAGGCTAGGATTGTAGCACAAGGGTACTCTCAAATTAAGGGAGTCGACTTTGAGGAGACTTTTACTCTGGTTGCCAGTCTAGAGTCCATTAGGCTTCTTTTATCCATCTCTTGTGTACACAAGTTCAAATTGTATCAAATGGATGTTAAGAATTCCTTTCTAAATGGCTTCTTACAAGAGAAAGTGTTTGTTAAGCAACTCAAAGGGTTTGTGGATCCACACCACCCTGATCATGTCTATCGCCTCAAGAAGGCTTTATATGGGTAGAAACAAGCACCGAGGGCTTGGTATGAGTTCCTCACTCTTTATCTTGTTGACAATGGCTACTCAAGGGGTAGTGTTGACAAGACTCTATTCATCAAAAGAGATAACGATGAGCTCTTTATAGCTCGAATCTATATTGATGATATAGTTTTTGGCTCCACCAACAACACCAAAGTCCAATAATTTATTGATGTCATGTCTCATGGATTTGAGATGAGTCTTGTTGGTGAGCTAAGTTACTTCCTAGTTTTACAAATTAAGCAAATGGATGATAGAATCTTCATATCCCAATCTAAATATGCCAAAACCTAGTGAAGAAATTTGGCCTTGAAAATGCCAAACATTGTGATACACCCATGAGTAACACTTTGAAGCTAAACAAGGATGCTAGTTGTAAAAGTGTGGAATAATCACTATATCGGGGCATGATTGGTAGCTTACTTTATTTAACCACAAGTAGGTCCGATATCTCTTTTAATGTGGGTGTGTGTGCTAGGTACCAAACGGACCTAAGGAGTCCCATCTCTCTTCTGTTAATAGAATCATTTGCTATGTGAATTGGACATCCAACTATAGGATTTGGTACTCTTTTGACACTAATGCTATTCTTGTAGGCTTTAGTGATACAGATTGGGCAGGAAATTGTGATGATAGGAAAAACACATCGGACGGTTGCTTCTTCTTTGGGAACAATCTAGTCTCTTGGTTTTGTAAAAAGCAAAACTCAATTTCCTTGTCAACGGCGGAGGCCGAGTACATAGCTATGGGAAGTGGATGCATACAACTACTTTGGATGAAGCAAATGCTAGTGCACTACCGATTCAAACAAGGTACTCTCACTCTCTTTTGTGATAACATGAGTGCTATTAATATTTTCAAGAATCCGGTTCAACACTCTAGAACTAAGCATATTGACATCCACCATCATTTCATTAGAGAACTCGTTGAAAAAAAATGCATAGTACTTGAGCATGTAGGTACTAATGATCAACTAGCGGATCTATTTACTAAACCCTTAGATACTACTCAATTTAAAACTCTTAGTAGATCTATTGGGATTTACCTTGTGGAGTGATGAATTTTTGTGATTGACCCCATATGGGGAACTCATGCAAAGAGAGCTGGTGTATACTTGGTGCATGCAAAAATTTAGAAATGTTTATGCCCATTTATTGATTGCTTGAGTAGCTTGGTTGCACTTATATTATATTGTATTTTCCTAAATAAGTGTGAACTTTGTTTTGATTACAATCCATGTCATAATTATGTTCAAACGTTCATTTTTGGACGAGAAGATCTACATAGGAAATACATGTTGAATGACCTATAGTTATCTCCATGACATGATGATTCTTTAATGACATACTAATGAAAAATGAAAAAGCATAAATTGATAATTGCAATTGTTAAATGCAAAACAGTGTGTGAAAATGCTAGTGAGACTCAAATGTTTAATCAATGTCTCTCTTTCTTTATTAGTTGAACATGACTATTATCATACAGGTATTTTACTCGAAAAAATCAAATAGGGTGCAAAGTCGCTCATATCATGTTCCGCTTATAAAGTTGGATATAGTGCTCTTAACACTTGACATATATTAAAACTCTATATCCTTGCTTCTCTCATGACAAATGGTAAAATTTGAATTCTATTGGAAACCTCTGTCATTTGCTTTGCCAAATACCATTATTTTTGGACTTGAATGCAACATGTCTTGTATGCAAAGCTTTTTTGATTCACACATTTTCTAAAAATAAATCTCCTTGCTTCTCTACTATTAATTGAGTTGCATAAATGTGGCTTATATGATTATGCTAATATCTTGTATGCTCATTTCTCTCTTTACCATGAGTGACCCGATTGGGGACTACTTCTTTGCCTATATCATGACAAAAATGGGAAGTAGTATATTATGGTAAGGGGGAGTTGGGTAGTTGGCATGTTAGGGAGATTACATATTGAGGGGGAGTATTGCATTCATATAAGGCCTGTTGGGGAGATTACATATTGAGGGGGAGTAAACCTTTGAGGGGGAGCATAGCATTCACATAAAATGCATGATGTTGTTCTTAGTTTCTTAAATGCAAATGCCTTTTATTTTCACTTGATCACCTCACATATACTTGATTTGGAAAGTGTAGTTGTTTTTTATTTGTGGTTTAGGGTTGATAGTTCTACAAGAGATTGAAGATTGAATATCTGAAGTTTTTTTTAATATCTCTTTGTAATGTAGAATATCTTCCCGGTGCTTCAATTTTTTTTGTGAGGATCAATGTGAGAGGTGATTTTGTCACGAAATAGCCAAAGGGAGAGATTGTAAAGTCTTGATTTAATGATTGGCTCATTTTGTGAACAAACCACATTTTAGGGTTTTTATGTAAGGATAGCTTAGGCTCTCAAGACCTCAAGAGAAGAAGCACCAACAGTAATATTCTAAGTGCTTGCTTGCTTTAAAGAGATAGTTGCACACACTCACAACTCATGCATAATTCTTGTGAGTATATGTTGTGTGTTTATATGTATGCTTTCATGATTTTATAACTCATCTTGCATGTTTATTTTGATCACATCTTTGCTTTTGAATTGACATGCATTATGTGTTGCTCACACACACACACACACACTCACTTGCATTTGAAGTGTTATATTTGAATTGTTATGCATGTGTGCTTCATTGTTTTACCTTGCATTCATTGAGTGTTTTGGTGTGGTGGATTTTTCACTTTGAAAAATCCATAACAGGGCAGTGCACAGGTTTATGCACGGGTGCCTACCCGCGCACTACCCGCATAATGAAAAGATTGAGGATTTTCAATCTTTCGGTGTCAGGTCAATGCGTGGACACCTGCGCGGGTTGGAACCAGTGTAGTCCAGTGCATTTTACTAGTTGAGATTTTGCATCTCTCTGGTTGAGACCATTGCACAGACACTTGCGCATCCTAGTGCTGGTGTGTAGGGGTCATTGCGCGGGTCCAGACCCGTGTACATACCCGCACATTATGCTGATCTGGTAAGTTTTCCTCAAAACGACAACACTTCATTTTTGACCCATATAAATATGTATCTTCATATTCAGTTCGTTTTGATGAGTTCCAAATATCACATCTTTTTCTTAGAACATATTTCAAAAGGAAAAATCTTGTAAGAACTCACCTTTTTATACTCAATGCATCTCATTGTGCATAAAAACATCATCTTGCATCATCTATGGTCATGTAGAGTGCATCCATGTATGGTTTTGCATCATCACATCTTGTTTGGTAAGTTTCTCACTATCTTCATATAAGTTAAGTAGTTTTCTTACCAAGCCATCTCTTTTATCATTTGTATGCTCTTAGAATATATTCTAGATACAAAATAGAAATTGTTTGTGATGACATGATTGAGTGTTGTGTTGTGATAACTTCATAGGATTGTTTGATCTATATTTAGCTAAGCTTTATGAATATGTCATTTAGCTCTTGATATCTAGAATTGTTTTAAATGTTATCTCATTATCCTAGATAAGCATATACGGTTCTCTAGTCTTGTTTGTTATTTGAATATCATCATATATTCACATAGGCCATTTTACCTCTTCATTGAGAAGTAAGACTTGTGTTGCTTCCGGGATTAGGTTGATTAAATAGCAAGCAAATTGAACTAGGTTCACTTAATACCGGGATTAGGTAGTGGTAGTGGGTTTTATACCGGGAGTAGGTTGTAATGCCTCTATCATCAGTGGATTCGTTGTTCGAGTGTGGCGCACTTAACAGCCTGTGGTTTTTTCTATTTGGAGAGTTTCCACGAAAAGATCGAGTGTTCATTTTAATTTCGTATTTATTTCCCTTGTTTTATTATTGTGACTAGTTATGGGTATTTTCGTCTAATTGGCCATTAACAAAAATTGGGTAAAATTGATAAAAATATGTTCACCCCTCTCTAGAATATTATTAAACACACCCTAATATGTTTCAGAGAGCAATATAAGGAAAAAAATCAAGAAAAGTAAACAAAATAGATGTCTCCATTTTTTTTAGTTTTAAATATATTTTTTTAATATATAATTTCATAAATATCTCATTCTCTAATTAATTTTTTTTTTATGTTTTTTTATTAGGTGGATCTCCACCATCCATTTGAATAAAATAGACGGTGGAGAACTAAGTTTAATTATTATTATTATTATTATATATCTATTTGTTTATGTGTTGACACGTGTCATATCATTATTCAAAGATAATAAAATCCATATAACCATTTAATTTGACTAACGATTGATCCACAGAATGACGAAATTTAGTGGTTTTTAAAAATATAGGGACTAATTCAATGAAAAATAAATAAATTAATTAAAAGTACAGATATCTAAATGATAATATCCTTTTTATTTAAAGTTTTTTTAAAAAGTTAATAACTTAATATTCTTTTAGCAGAGGAAAAGCAGTCAATTTTGACTTTCGGTTTTTCAGTAATTCAGTTACACAATTCCATTTGTCTCTTAAAATTTTGATTTTCTTGGAAATTGTTTTCATTAATATTAAAACATGTTTCCAATTGATTTGACGATATGTATTTGAATTTGGAATCTGAACTTCGGTAAATGGTTGGTAGTTACCATTGTAGTTTTAAAGAAGGGTATTATCTGCAACAAGTGGTATATTAAAGTCTAAGTGATGGTTGCCAACAACCACATAGATTCCTTAAAAAAAAAAAAAACCAATATAGATCCCTTACAAAAAAAAAAAAACCAATACATTGCCACGTATCATCTTGTGCATGCTGCTTTATGTTTCCTTATGAAGTTGTTTGAAATTTTGTATAGATAGAAAAATTGTCTCTAAATAAACATCATGATACGAAAATAATTCCTTGTTGAGGTTTGGGCTCTTGATAGTTTTAGGAAGATCTTGTGACAGACTGACAGATGGTTATTAGGAATAGTTATGATCAAATTTCACCGCTCAATTTGATTTGGTGGTGGGGGAAAATCATTCAGAAAGGTAATGTTTCCAATTTCGAATCGAAGCCGTAGGTGATATACGGTTCAAAAATTTAATAGCACTCTTTATAGAACGAGCTTTAAGATTATCATCAACTTAATAATTAACTTTTAATAGCACCTAAAATATGGATCAGATAAAAATACCGTTAAAACACACTAAAAAAATGTCTCGTGTTTTTTTTTTTTGAAAGACTTATTTTTATGTTTCCAAGACTTATTTTGGTATTTTCGAAACTTATTTTATATTTTCGAGACTTATCAAATAGTTTTAAAGACTTATCATGTAGTTTCTGAGGCTTATTATATATATTTATAATTTACAATTATTATTGGACAAAAATGAAATTTTCACTTTTTTTTTAGTAATCTTCTTCATCAAGCATCTTTATCGATGGAGGTTTTTGAAAGAAAAAAAAAACTAAAATTGGCACAAATGTAATAAAAGAAGGAGATGTGAGTATTTTAATCTATTAGTGTCATTTAAACTTTAACTTATTAAACTAGTGATGCTCTCAAAGTTCTTTTTAAAGAAGGTTATTTCTCACAATTTCCACTATATATATATATATATTTTTTCCTCAGTACACACTGATATAAAATATATTAGTGCATTGCATGTAGGTCATAGATTATGGATAAGCACTGACAAGTACATACAGACTGTTTCAGAACAATTGAATTTAATGGCTATCTGCAAGACACTGATAAATATTTATCAGTGCGATATATATATATATATATATATATATATATATATATATATATGTATGTATAATATCATGTACATTGTTATATTTTTTTATTGCAAATGAGAAGTTTATGCCCTATCCTACGACTGTTTTTCAGTTCGTTTCCATTTTTGTTTTCCAAAAATAATTTTGAATTCGCGTTCGTTAACCGTTTTTTATTTTATTTTTAAAAAGCAAAAAACAATATCAGTGTTAACAATGAAATATTTGAAAAACACAAAATACTTATTTTTGTTTTGTGTTTGTTTTTCATTTTTGTTATTCACTTTTTTTTTATAAAAAAAGTAACTTTTTTTTTTACTTTTCTTCTTTTTCTTGGATTATGTCCTCACCATTGTTCTTCTTCTACTTCTCTTCTTCTTCTTCAGCTTATTCTTCTTCCAAAAATTTTCTTCTTTTTGAAGCACCAGATATCGGAAAACCATCAATCTGCTTTTCACCGCCATTCTGCTCTTCTTCACCGTCGATCTGGTTGTCTCTTCCTTTTTTCCTTTTTTCTTTTTTCTTTTTTCTATTTTGTTATAATTTTTTTACTGTTATTTGTATTTATTAAAATAAATATTTATCTTTTTTCTTCTTGTTTTGTTTTTGTTATAAAATTTTTCTGTTATTTATATTTATTAAAATAAATAATTATCCATTTTTTTGTTATAATTATCCATTTTTTTGTTATAATTTTTTACAGTTATTTATAATTTTTAAAAAATTATAATTTAAGAGTTTAGTTTTGAATAATTGATTTTTTGATACGTTTTTTTAGTAATTTGTGAAGTGTTACTTTTATTTAATTAATAAATTACAATACAAAAATCATATCGGTTAATTATTTAATCAATCAATTTATAATTGTTATATTATTAAACAAAATTTAAGAATTGATATTTTAATTTTGATACTTTTCGGATAACCTATTAGATTCCGAAATACAACTTTTAATATATGTTACCAGATGCATTTTCGGATTTCGAAATTGAAACCAAAAATATGGTTTTCATTTTCATTTTTCTTTTCGAAAAAACGATAAACGAAAAACGTTTATAGGACGAGACCTATATATTTTTGGTCTTGAAAGAGCTTTAAAAGGAGAGAATTGATATTCTTCATCTTTAGTATTGTAAAATAAATAAACTATAGATGCAATGAAATCAAATAACTTTTCTTATTTCAAAATTTTTATTTTGTAGTTTGCTAAATTGTGAAATTATATAATTCTCCTATTCTCCCAACCTTGATGTAAGTGGGGTTTTTTTATTATTGTCAAATCGCTATAAATACGACTTGTAATGCATTTCTCATAATCCGGAAATGAGAAGTGAGCGAATCTGCAAATGTGAGTTAGAAATTTTATCACAAATGTAAAACGGTAAGTGTCATTGGACATGATGAGATAGACACAGTATTAAGTCCCCACATCTACACTATAAACTTGTGGTTGAAGTCATGTTTTCACCCTAAATTCCGAATTTGTTATAATAGTTTAAAAAAATAGAAACAAAGTGGATGTGGATATAAATTGTTTGAGTGGATGTGCATGTAATAAGATTTTGATGTGAAGACCTTCTGGGAAATTTAGAGACTTTGCCACATATATACTTCAGCTTTATATTGTAATGTACTTTGGATATTGTAGTCAACAAGGTTGGTAGGAAAGATGATGATCAGATATGCCACGTTATCAAAGTCAACCAGAAAAGAACAATCCAAGATGACCAAATATGATCTCAAAACCCAATCAGGTTTATCCAAACGATCGGGTGAGAGTAACCAGATCGGAATAACTAGAAAGATCGGGTGGAGATGACACGATCGAGGTAACTAGATCGATCAGGCCAAAACATCTGGTCGAGATTAAGTAACTGATCTGGGTGAATGAGTTTTGGTCAAGTTAGATAGCCAGTCAGTTGAGCGACACATGGAAGATATTGAATCCAAGGCAATCACGACTCAAATACGCAGAATAAGAGACTTGCTCAAACAAGGCATCCTCAATTACACTCTGACAAGGAAACAAACTTCCCTATAGATATCATAGTCCAAATATGGCAAGAAATCAAACTAGTTTGATATGCAAGATACACTGAACAAGAAAGAAGATAAAAAACGACTCCGATAAGTTGGAGTCTCATAAAATTATGATATTTTTCATACTTGTACATAGAGATTTACGGTTCTATTCACATATAAATAAACCCTAAAGCACCATTACTAGAGTTAGTGTGAAAATACACAGAGAGTTCAAGAGAGGTTAGAGCATGTAATCAACTTTTCATAGTGGACTTTTTCTCACCGTCTCTGGCAACCATTGTTTTTCACCTTTTAGGGTGTTCCACGTAAAATCGTGTACGTTGCCTGCTTTCTTTCTCTGCTTAATATGTAACCAGAATAATTAGTTAGTAATAACTTGTTGGACGCATGGTAGATTTTACTTAATCCAAAAATCACCATCAACAGATATAATTTTCAAGTTATGTTATGATTTAACTTTTGAAGATCATTCAAAATCAATGTATCTGATATTTACTAAAGCAAAACAGTTACATTTAGATGGTGAGTGGAAGAATCCTTATCTGCACTCGAGGCTACTCGACCAAAAAACAGTGTCACCTACCAATTTCACTCCATCACACTTCGAGGAAATAGGGGTTTTGTCACTCTTTTGAGTTGGTGTTTCAAGACTATCACCACTTTAATAACTTAAGTTGTAATTACACAAAAGTAAGTGACTTCCAAAAATACCCTTACTTTACATTTTTTTATTATATTTTATACTTTAACTTTCTCTTACTTTTATATTGTCTGAAATCTACTTATTTCTCTAACTTGAAAAGTTCGGTAAACCGAAATCGAAGTTCATCTTCTTCTCCAAATCGTTCAAAGTTCACCTCCTTCTCCAACTAGTGGTCTCTGAAAATCAAAGTCCATCTCCTCTTCGTTTTTGTACAAATCAAGTAAGGTAATCTCATTTCTTGTGTTATTTTAGTTTTGAATCTGCAATTGTTAAAGTTGTTGAGGTAATTAGGTTGAGTTGCACAATCTGAGAAACTTCATTATAGTGTTTTTGAGACTTAATACATAATTTCTAAGACTTAGGCAATTAGTTTTCGAGACTTTTGTTTTATATTTCAAAGACTTTTTCATTGAGTTTTTGAGACTTTTGTTTATTTTTCCAAGACTTTTGAATTGAGTTTCCAAGACCTTTGTTTAATTTTCCGAGACTTTTTAATTGAGTTTCAGATACTTCTGTCTTATTTTACCGATCCTTTTTATTTGAGTTTCCTAGCCCTTTGTATTATTTTTCGAGACTTTATATGTCCTAGACTTTTGTTCTATATATCTGAGACATTTGTGTTATATTACTGAGACTTATTAACTATATTCTGTGACTTATTAACCTATTTTCGAGACTTAATGCATGATACGAACTTTTTAAATCATTTTTATTATAATCCTGACTGTTATTATGTTTTATGATACCAACTTATTTTGTTATTATATTTTTGTACAGAAAAAGGGATCGAGTTAGTATAGTTATATCTCGTGACGGTCGATGAGCGCAACTACCAGACGAAAATCAGAGATTGCTAGCTCTAATAATCAGGGAATATATATGTCAAAGAATATGACATTTGAAAAGTTGTTGCGCTCGTGTAGTCCATTGTGAAATACAATTCAAACAAATACAATATTGATCTACAGACAGTATCAATTGTTCCTAGCACTACAAGTCGCACATTTATAAGAAACAACTATGATGTTTAGTTTATTCTGGGGGAAATTATGGTGATTCTTCAAGTATGTGTTTGCCTAATTGAAAGGAGATGTAAATGTGTGATGGGTGATTGCATCCCTCTTCATAGAAATCTCCAACATTATGCATCCTACGGCCGTAGTAACCAAATGTTCACACAACTGACTACGATATATAATGATGGAAATCCTTAAGGTCCAAAAACATTTGCACACTACAAGAAAAACAACCTATAGGGACAAAATTTTTGGGACGTCTATTGGGACGTAACAACATATTCGTCCTAAAAATTTTAAACCTGAAGAAACCTATAGGGACGAAAAAATTCGTCCCAATAGAACTTCTATTGGGACGAAACAAATTATCCGTCCCTAAAAACCACAAACCCGACGAGACTTTTAGGGACGAAAATATTTGTCCCAATAGAATGTCTATTGAGATGAAAAAATTATTCGTCTCTAAAAGTTGTGAAAATAACAAGACTTTTAGGGACGAAAATAATTTGTCCCAATAGATTTTGTATTGGGACGAAATAAATTATTCGTCCTAACAGGATATCTAGTGGGACGAAAATTATTCGTCCCTAAAAGTTTGATATTTAAAAAAAAAATCTAGACTTGGGGACTTATTAAAACAAAAATAATATTTGTTGTTGATAATGATTTATCAGGATTATATTTTTCCTTTTTTTTTATCCTTTTCTTAAGTTTTTCCTAAGAGACATAGTAATAATTAAATTTGCTTCACTTTTTTATATTAATTACTATAGATTATTTCAAAAATTATGAAAAATTATATATATATATATATATATATTATAAATATTATAATAAGAATCTAAAATGCAAAACCACAGTCTAAAAAAGTTGTTGTATATTTATCCTTTCTTTTTGTGATAGGTATTTAAATCTTACATTTGTCTATTAAGTTGAAAAAGTAAAAAAGTCTCTCTATTACATACAAACCACTTTCTAGAAAAAGTTGTTATATATTTATCCTTCCTTTTTGTGTTAAGAATTCAAATATTACATTTGTCAATTAAATTGAAAGATTTAAAAGAAAGTCTCTGTATTCCATATACCATTAACGATAGACCATTTGATATGACAATATATGTTTTAAAAAATATTTTAATTTCACATCACCTATTAATAGAGCTGGTAGTGCACCTTCCTTTCACATAAGTGGAGATGGGTTCAAATCCGGTAGTTTTCTTCCCAGTTTGTGGGTAGTAGTTATCTCCCATTATGGGTCTAGATATCAAGAGCACACATAGATCCCGACAATTATAGTGTAATAGCTCTTGTAATATTTTTTTTAAAATAGTTTAATTAAATATTATAATAAACATTTTTAATATCAATTTTTTTACCATATAAAATAAAATTTAAATTATTGGAATTAATTTACAATAAAAATTTAATAACATATAGAGCTTATATATAAATAGTATGCGTTAATTGACGAAGTCAAAGCAATGACAAAGTGGTTAAGCTTTGCTTTAGGTGGGTGGAGGTCGTTGGTTCGACACTGAAGAGAGCCAAACATTAATTGAATATTTGAAGGTGGGTCGATGGGTGGGAGTTGGTTGTGGGTTGGATTTTAACAATATATTTTTTCCAATTCGAATTTCGTCTCTACAGATATTTTGTAGGGACAAAATATTTCGTCCCTACAAGAAGTCAAATGGGATGAAAATAATTTTCGTCCCTATAGGTGTAGGGAAAAACGGGTTCAAAACGTAACGGAAGCATGATAAAAACAAAATTAGGGTTTGCGTATAAATAAAAAAAATTTCCTTTTATGCAACGAGAACATTAACCCTAGATTAATTGATGTATATAAAAGTATCGTACCCTTTTCGCGTGACGATTGAACAAGCGCCGAATTAATTCCGCAAGATCTTCCAATCCAATCACGAACGTGAATCACCTAAGAGTGTGGGCTCCCTTTCTTTAAATTGTATTCTTGAGGATGGAGACAAAGCAAAAGTCTTTTCTTTGTTAGTTACAAATATCCTCCAAGAGAAAAATCCAAGAACGTCCGGTCACTTGTGAATTATCAATCAATTTGATTGAAACTCACGTGAATCTTGATTCGATGTTGTACACAAAACCCTTTTGATGTAAAGGATATTAGTATACTATCGAATACAAAAGTGTTCCTCTTTTTTCTCTACTTGGTTGAATTCCCACACTAATGCTTAGAGATGATCGAATTTTGTCTAGAGTAAAATCAGATTTTTCTCCCTTAAAATTCCTATGATGACCAAATTCTTCTCTTATAAAAATTAGCTTGGCCGAAATCACCTCTAAATTGCCTTAGTGATGACCGAAATTCACCATGCATATATCTATAGAATCATAAATCCTTTCCTAAGAAGGATTTACTTGGTTGTCAAGTGTCATTTCCTTAGGTGGATTTATTTGGTAGTTAAGAGTCCTTATCTAAAAGGAAATCTAACTTCTCCTATAACCATATGTTGTTGGCCGAATTTTATGTCTTTGTTATAGATTAGGAGAGTTCAATCTTTCCTAAGAAGGATTACTTGATGGACAAGAATCCTATCCTTAGGTAGATTAAATTGGTGGTTATGAATCCTTTTCAAATAAGAATTCTACCACTAAGTAGTTTTACTTGGTGACCAAGAATCCTTTTTCAAAAAGAATTCTTTCCTACACCAAGACTCCTAATCCAACTCAATAGTGTATATGTAACCATATTAAAGACTTCCTAATTTGATTAGATAAATAATTTCTTTTATTTATCTACTTATCAAATATAGTCTTTAACATTAACTATACTACCAACAATAGTATAGTTTTAGGAGACCATCTTCTACTAGGAAAAGATTTTGACTTTTAATTAAATAATTAATTAATCAACAAATTAATTAATTCCCATTTAATTAAATAATTAAATAAAAAATATTATATTAAAGCTATTATTAATAGCCTTTGCCACCCATACCTTAATATAAAGGCCATATATTATTTTTCTTATTTTATTAAATCCATTGGACCTTAATAAAAAGTCCATATGTGAATTAGACCTATTTACAAAAAGAAACAAGTTCACATGCCTTAATATAATTCTAGATGGACCCCTAAATTGGTCCGGTAGAATATATCAAGTGATCCATGCAAGTTCGTGTAGATTGAGGATCTTGGCGGGCTATCTAAATTTAAGCTCCAATAGACACATTCCAATCACAATCAACAAATGATTCACTTAGGTTCGATCTATTTAATTTTATTTCATTCTAGTAAAGAACTAAAATTGAACTCTTAAATAAATATAGAATAAGTTGATTTTACTCATTCGCACCCTAGACAACCTTATTGGAGAAAGTGTATCCTCGTGAAGAATACCAGTAATCGCCAAGAGCTCATAGACCGCCTATAGCTCTCCAAGTTACCATATTTACTCATGACCACATTTTGAACTTGGATATTTTGACTTGTCCAGAAGCCATGTTTCAATAGACACTATTGAAAAATTAACGTTAAGATTTAATATCCAATACCTCAAAACATCCATATGATGGTATTCTACTCTCATTCAATAAATGGAGCGACGATGTCCATATCTATAAATGAAATCCTCTATCGATTAACAAATGAATACTATCAAACTATCGAGGATAGACTATGCTATATAATCGTACTCATTGATAGCTCAAATGATACAACTTGCAGCCATAAGTCCATCATTTATCTCAGGATTGAGATAGACTCGCCGATTGTCTTCAAATTAAAACTTTTATCCATTGACAATTCTAGATAAAGTATTTCATTTTGATCCTATTCAATGCACCTAGTGCACTAGATTCTTTTGCCCAAAGACACCACACTTTGATGATTTTAGACTCATCATAACAAATTTGATTCCACTCAAATGCTAGCAAAAGAATCTACTACTTTGACAAGATAAATGTGCATTGAATATGATCACAATGAAATACTTTATCTAGAACCGTCAATGGATAAAAGTTTTCATTTGAAGATAATTGGAGAGTCTATCTTAATCTTGAGATAAATGATGGACTTATGGTTGTAAGTGTTATCATTTGAGCTATCAATGAGTACGATTATATAGCATAGTCTATCCTCGATAGTTGGGTGGTATTCATTTGTTAATCGATAGAAGACTTCATTTATAGATATGGACATCGTGGCTCCATTTATTAAATGAGAGCAGAATATCATCATATGGATGTTTTGAGGCATTGGATATTAAATCTTAACGTTAAGTTTTCAATAGCGTCTATTGAAACATGACTTCTAGACAAGTCAAAATATCCAAGTTCAAAATGTGGTCATATGAGTAAATATGGTAACTTGGAGAGTTATAGACGGTCTATGAGCTCTTGGCGATTACTGATATTCTTCATGAGGATACACTTTCTAAAATAAGGTTGTCTAGGGTATGAATGAGCAATATCAACTTATTCTATCTTTATTTAAGAATTCAATTTTAGTTCTTTAGTGGAATGAACTAAAATTAATAGATCGGACCTAAGTGAATCATTTATTGATTGTGATTGGGTTATGTCTATTGGAGCTTAAATTTAGATAGCCCGCCAAGATCCCCAATCCACACGAACTTACATGGATCACTTGATATATTCTACCGGACCAATTTAGGGGTCCAACTAGAATTGTATTAAGGCATGTGGACTTGTTTCTTTTTGTAAGAATGGGTCTAATTCACATGTGGACTTTTTTATAAAAGTCTAATGGATTTAATAAAATAAGAAAAAATATATATATGCCTATATATTGTTGTGGGTGGTAAGGCTAATATATAAAAGCCTAAATATATTATTTTTTATTTTATTATTTAATTAAATGGAAATTATTTAAATTGGTAATTAATTAATTATTTAATTAAAAGTCAAAATCTTTTTTCTATGAGGAGAATGTCTCAAAATATTAAACTATTGTTGGTAGTATAATTAATATTACAGACTATATTTGGTAAGTAGATAAATAAAATGAATTATTTATCTAGTCAAATTAGGAAATCTTTAATACGGTCACAAATACACTAATGAGTTGGATTAGGAGTCTTGGTATACGAAATAATTCTTTTTGGAAAAGGATTATTGGTCACTAAGTAAATCCACCTAAGGAAAGGATTTTTGCCCACCAAGTGAATCCTTCTTAGGATAGGATTTATCCTCCTACATATACTACCTATAAATTTCGACCAAGCCTTAGTTTTTGGTGTGAGTAGTTGTTTTTTATTTGTTTTTTTATTGTTATAAAAAATAAAACTTCGTCCAACTCATTGTGTGAAGAATTCGGCCAAGAATAGAGAAAAGAGGGAACGTTTTTGTTTTCGATAGTACACTAGTATCCTTTGCATCAAAAGGGTTTTATGTACAACATCGAATCAAGGTTCACGTGGTTTTCAATTAAATTGATTGATAATTCAAAAGTGACTGGACGTTCTTGGTTTTTTTCTTGGAGGATTATTGTGACTAACAAAGAAGAAGATTTTGTTTGTTTCCATCCTCAGATATACAATTTAAAGAAAGGGAGCCCACACTCCTAAGTGATTCACGTTCGTGATTAGATTGGGATATCTTGCGGATTCAATTCGATGCTAGTTCAATTGTCACTAAAAAAAGGTACGATACTTTTTATATATATCAATTAATCTAGGGTTAAGGTTCTTCTTATTAAAAGGAAAAATTATTATTTATACGCAAACCCTAATTTTCTTATTTCTCACTCTTCCGTTACGTTTTGAACCGTTTTTCCCTACAGTTAAGGGCTTGAATTAGAGGTTTATGGTGGTGTATGCGTTCTGTGATTGCTGTTGATGATATCTATCTAAAAGGGAGATGCACGAGTACAATGTTTGTGACAACAACACAAGATCCTAATGAACAAGTTTATCCATTAGCTTTTTGTTACGTGGATTTAGAAAACGATGCTTCTTAGGAGTGGTTTTTGGATTGCTTGAAGGATGCCCTCGGTCATATTGAAAATTTGGTTTTCATTTTTGATCGATATGCAAGCATAGAAGCATGGATAACTAGTGTCTTCCTATATGCATCCCATACTATATGTTGTTGGCACTTTTATGAAAATATAAAGAAATGTTTCCATAGAAATGACGTAGCATACATAATGGTTAAAGCGATAAAATTATCCCATGAATTGAAATATAATCGGCACATGGATGAGTTACGTAACCTTAACAATACTGCCTTCGTATATGTTGTCAATGCCAGTCCAGAAAAGTTGTCTTGTGTCCATTGTCCCCAAATAAGGTTTAGGTTGATGACAATCAATGTTGCTGAGTGCCTAAACTCATGTTTAAGATTTGCACGACAATTACCAATGATGAATTTAGGTGAATTCATCAGGAATATGTTGTAACGTTGATTTTACGCCCGTTATCAAGATTCATAGTCCATGTGTCACCAACTAACAGACACTGAACACTTGGTGATCTCAAAACGTATTGTAAAATGTAGTTATTTGACCGTAATTCTTGTTGATTGGAACATATTCTTGGTTAATTTGAAGGGAGAACAGTAGGCGGTTAACTTGTTACAGAAGACTTGCACATATAACTAATTCCAAATGGATTATCTACCATGTTCTCATGCACTTGCAATGACCAGGAAAGTTTGATTCTATAAAGTCTTTTTATGTTTATGATATTTTATTCTGAAACATTTAATATTTTTTCTTCCATTATTTCAGGGAACAAAACTTGGATTACACTTCCCTATTTGTGGACTACTACAAGAAGGAAACACTTGTGGATGCATATTTAGTGTCTATCATGCCGATAGAGCATCCTAATACTTGGGTAGTGCCTGATAACATAAGACAGCGTGTGGTATTACCTCCAAAATCTAAACAAAGTAAACATGTTGGTCGTCTGAAAGAGAATTGATTTCTCTCCACATCAGAGAGGCCAACCACACATAAGATGTGGACAAACCAGACGCAATTGTAGGCGATGGTGTACTAACCCTCATACACTTCCAGGAAGTAATAGCCAACCTGTCCGTAATGAATATCGTCGCAAGTATAACGTATACCGCCAAGTCAGGAACAACAAACAAACATGCCCAAACAAGGAGACAGAAATCTAAGGACTTAGAAATCTAGAATGAATGAAGATTTTAATGTTGTAACTTATTTGTACCCGTACTTTGTGTTGGCTTCAATGTTGTAACTTTATTTGCACCCATACTTTGGAATTGAGATATTATTTCATGAAGATTAAATTAAGGATGTTGATATTGACACCCATAAAGCTTATTAGTACACCCATATTTTATTAAAAAATTTAATTATAAAAATATTCTAATAGAAATTTACCAATAAAGATAAATTATTTTAATTTAAAATAAACTAAATACTATATACACTCATTAATTATACCCATATCTTTAACTATATTTCTTTATTAAAAAAAACTTACCTTTTAAAAAAAAACTTATGATAAAGAAACAAGTTTTTATGCCTTATTACAATTCTAGATGGACCCCTATTGGTCCAGTAGGATATATTAAGTGATCCATGCAAGTTCGCGTGGATTGGGTATCTTGGCAGGCTATCTAAATTTAAGCTCCAATAGACACAACCTAATCACAATCAACAAATGATTCACTTAGGTTCGATCTATTTAATTTTAGTTCATTCCACTAAAGAACTAAAATTGAACTCTTAAATAAAGATAGAATAAGTTGATATTCTCATTCATACCCTAGACAACCTTATTGGAGAAAGTGTATCCTCGTGAAGAATATGAGTAATCACCAAGAGCTCATAGACCGCCTATAGCTCTCCAAGTTACCATATTTACTCATATGACCATATTTTGAACTTGGATATTTTGATTTGTCCAGAAGCCATGTTTCAATAGACACTATTGAAAACTTAACGTTAAGATTTAATATCCAATACCTCAAAACATCCATATGATGGTATTCTACTCTCATTCAATAAATGGAGCCACAATGTCCATATCTATAAATGAAGTCCTCTATCGATTAACAAATGAATACCACCAAACTATCGAGGATAGACTATGCTATATAATCGTTCTCATTGATAGCTCAAATGATAACACTTGCAGCCATAAGTCCATCATTTATCTCAGGATTGAGATAGACTCTCCGATTGTCTTCAAATTAAAACTTTTATTCATTGACGGTTCTAGATAAAGTATTTCATTTTGATCATATTCAATGCACCCAGTGCACTAGATTCTTTTGCCCAAAAACACCACACTTTGATGATTTTAGACTCATCATAACAGATTTGATCCCACTCAAATGCTAGAAAAAGAATCTACAACTTTGACAAGATAAAGGTGCCCAACCTTCTATCTTAAGATGTGAATATTATTCAAGACTAACTAAAGAATTGTATCTACCTCATACATATCTAGATGTACGAACAATTCTTCTTTTCTCATAGTCTTTTGACCTTATGATTATTTACTTTTGACAATTATAATAATTATACTATAAATGCTATAAGATTTGTTAAAATAGAAATCACTTTATTCATATGAAAAGATTGTTAATTACAATATTACACTCTTGCTATCGAGCATAATTCTAACAGTATTGCCTGAAGGAGAAAATAACACGTCAGAGTTATAGTTCAAATTATTATCTTAAATTGACTTCAACAAATAACAATTTATATACCTCGAGATCATGGCTATGTATGTTTTCTAGTGCCTCCACATGCATGCTTTGTATAGGTAGACTCATCACCAAATGAAGGTGCATCCGGAGCCACCTTTTGAGGACATGGAATGATTCTCGTGTTCATTCTCAATCTGACACGGGTCTTCCTAACAGCTATAGGGTCATTACCCCGGCCAGGAGTATCAATACTTTACTATTCTATTGCTCGGGTTCTGGATCTATTACGTGGGCCTGTCATCTGCCTCTATCAAATTCTCAATGTAATTACCATGGTGTTCGGTAGATGCTAACAAATCCTCCCTGGCATAGTCTCCGATAAACCAGGAATAGGGTACAAATTGCCCTCCTCGTATATCCCCTAGTAGTACCATTTACCTCTCCCCGTTTCCTTGGCAGTCAATTTTGCTTCCGCAAACATCGAAAGTTTTATCATTAAAAATGACATAAGAAACTTGTCCAGAAATTTTATATTCAATAGTTACGAATTGATTATTACCTTTGCTGTAAAAATCTTTAACAGTTATTCTAATCTAGGTCACCGAGTCAACTCCCACTTTAAAATACATGGGAAGGCTTCTTCCTCTCTATGAGTGGTGAATTGCATGGTAAGGGTTAGAATAACTTCAAAAGTTAAAACCTGCAACATATCCAATTGAAATTTAATTGGTTAGTTGGAAACATAACAAATCAGTAAATAAATTATTGGTTGGCCAGTAATTAAATTTGAAAGGCTCACTAATAACGCATAGGCAAACCCGTAAATGTTATATCTCGCTTTCTTATAATGAAGTGCCTTTTTGAACCCATATATAGAGTATTTGTACACATGTGAACCTCACGGGAAAGCATTGAATGCATCCAAGTCATCAACTAGGTGCAATTTCCATATAGGGATGAAATTCCTCTAATCAAATCTGATCAAAAAGTAATTCACCATCAATAGTAGACATAACTTCACTACATCGAATTGTTATTGCCATTGAGCCTGTTCAATCTTTTCTTGAAGTTTGGTAAAACTAACCAAATCTCGACTACCAAAGTACCTTTTGTTGACGTCAATTTCTTGATGGATGAGAAAGTTAACAAAATTGGGTTTGGTTATGACCTATCAAAAGAGAAAGAGAAAGAGAATACAATCGAAGTTATTATGACACGAGTTTACGTGGTAAAACTCCGATGATTAGAGAAACATCTATAGGTGGTTGAAAGCACAACCAAGCTAAATCCACTATTTAAATAAAGAATTAAACCACTCAATCTCTCTTGCCTCTCGCTTGCAGTAATTTCTGTTGTCTCACTCTTTATGTCTTGCATGTCTCTTTTTACAGTAAAATTATGGGTCTATTTATACCTGCATAGAACTCTAATCCTTGTTATACAAGTAAGAAAAAAGGAATTGTATTTTAATTAAGATTGATTGCTTGTTGAAATCGTCTTTATCTCCTTTCCTATTTCAGAGACCTTGTGAAGATCGAGTTTGAATCTTAATGGGATTCTGATGGCATAGTCCGTTATAGGATTTATTTCTTGTTCGGTGCAGTCTTCTAGAAGAATTGAGTTACTGCTTGATTTGAACTGGTTTCTTGTCTGGCGTTTTATCCTTCCATAAACTCTTTTTGACATGGAGAATTTACATATCAGAGTATGATTTTCGGGTTTACCCACGTATGTGAATCAAATGCTGAACTTCTTTACTCGGGTTTCTTGTGTTGTCCCAAGTAGAACATAATATGCCGAATACTCGTGTTCGGACTTACTCGGGTTTTTATTTCTTAGTGATGTCTTGGATGGTGTCTTCTAATTGCCATCTTGGATGCCCATTTGGTGATCTTTTTAAGGGATTGTCTTACCAATCGGTGACTTGTTCATTTAGCGTCGTGTCGGGGATGGCTTCCAACTTCAACCCGGTGATCAAACAAAACTCGACCTTAGAAATCTGGACGCTACGCTTACCCAATATGAACCTTATCTCATCTATGGGTCCTTCGTGGTGTAACTCGTGCAATAGCAACCGATGCACAACACTAACAGAAAAATGCATTCCTCGTTGCATGAGTATAAAATGGTCAGAACGTGACTTGGAAAACCTATCTTGCTTTTGGATCCCATTTTCTACTACTATACTCATTGCTTCCCAGATTACTTTCACAAGTTCAATGTGGGTGTGATGAGTGAGTTTGGTGACGTACAAGTCTCTATGGGTAGTTTTTAACCTATCCCTCAAATTATCCATCTGCAATTCACAAGCAATATGCATACATAATTAAAAATAAAGGTATGAAATGTTATCCCAGTAATTCTCTGATCCTCGCTGTATGCGTAGAAAATAGCCAAAACTTGACTCACAAAACCTATCTCGCTCTTGGATCCTATTTTCTACTACTCAATTACTGTCATTAGTTCAATGCGGCTGCGGTGAGTGATTTTTGTGTTGTACAAGTCACTCTGGGGAGTTTTTAATCTGTCCCTCAAATTCACCATCTGCAATTCAAATGCAATATGCATACATAATTAAAAATAGAGGTATGGAATTTTATCCTAGTAAGTCTCGAATCCTCATTGCATGCGTAGAAAATGGTCAAAACATGACTCAAAAAACCTATCTCGCTCATGGATCCGATTTTCTAATACTCCATCCGTTACTTCCTTGATTACTTTCACAAGTTCAATGTGGTTGTGGTGACTGATTTTTGTGTCATACAGGTCGCTCTAAGGAGTTTTTAACCTGTCCCTCAATTTCACTATATGCAATTCACAAGCATTATGCATACATAATTTAAAAAAAGAGGTATGAAATTTTATCCCAGTAAGTCTTGGAAAGCAATACAAAAGTCTTAAAATCATTCAAAAGTCACAGAAAACAATACAAAAGTCTCCAAAAACATTAGAAAAGTCACCAAATATAAAACAAAAGTCTTGAAAATCGGTTACAAATGCCTTGTAAAAAAAACCCTAGAAAGCCAAATCCTTTACCAGAAAGTTACAGAAACTACAACAAAAGTCTCGGGAATGTATTTCAAAAGTCTTGAATAATATAAGCTTACAGAAAAATCTCAGTGAAAAGTCTCAGGACAGTATTTGAAAAGTTTCAGAACATGTTACAAAATTCTCGGAAACTAAAAGCTTATACAAAGGTCTCAAATAAAAGTCTTGAAAAGTATTTCAAAATTCTTGAGAATTCTTATAAAAGTCTCATAAACTAATCGAAGTCTAAGGAAACTTAGTTACTATTCATTGTCTTTCCCAAGCAAAAAACCCAATTTTAAACTCTAAAATTCACAAAATCAAACCCCAAGATATATATCTAACACTTCAACAATACAAATCAAATGAATACACCAACAAAACATAATCAAATCTAGCTTGAAAATCAAATTGAAATTTACATACCTCATTTTTCACTGAAATCAAAACTCTCTACAATCATTGGTTGTGGTCTATATCGTCGACATCTCCAAAATTTTGTTCATAGTCCACTGTCGCCGTTAACATGTTCAGTGATTTGTAAACAAGACTTTCTCTCTCTACCATCAAAAATCTCTTGTTGGGATTATACTCAATAGTAAGAGTGTAATAATGTATTTGACAATATTTTCATATTACTAAAGTGATTTCTAGTTTAACAAATCTTATAGAATTTTTAGTTTAATTATTATAATTATCAAAAGTAAATAACAATAAAGTCAAAAGACTATGAGAAAAGAAGAATTATTCATACATTTGGATATGTATGACAATTCTTTAGTTAGTCTTGAATAGTATTCACAACTTAAGATAAAGGTTGGGCTCATTTACCTTATTCATGTTATAGATTCTTTTGCTAGCATTTAAGTGGGATCAAATGTGTTATGATGAGTCTAAAATCATCAAAGTGTGGTGTCTTTAGGCAAAAGAATCTAGTTCACTAGGTGCATCGAATAGGATCACAGTGGGATACTTTATTCATAACAGTCAATGGATAAAATATTTCATTTAAAGACAATCAGAGTGTCTATCTTAATCCTGAGATAAATGATGGATTTATGGTTACTAGTGTTATCATTTGAGCCATTAATGAGTATGATTATATAGCATAGTCTATCCTCGATGGTCTGGTGATATTCATTTGTTAATCGATAGAGGACTTCATTTATAGATATGTACATCGTGGCTTCATTTATTAAATGAGAGTAGAATATCATCATATGGATATTTTGAGGTATTGGATATTAAATCTTAACGTTAAGTTTTCAATATTGTCTATTGAAATATGGCTTCCAGACAAGTCAAAATATCCAAGTTCAAAATGTGGTCATACGAGTAAACATGGTAACTAAGAGAGCTATATGAGGTCTATGAGCTCTTGGCGATTACTGGTATTCTTCACGAGGATATACTATCTCCATTAAGATTGTTTAGGTTACGAATAAGGAATATTAACTTATTTAAGAGTTCAATTGTAGTTCTTTAGTGGAATGAACTAAAGTTAATAGATAAGACCTAAGTGAATAATTTGTTGATTGTGATTAGGTTATGTCTATTAAAGCTTAAATTTAGATAGCCCTAAATTTAGATAGCCCTAAATTTAGATAGCCCTTCAAGATCCTCAATCCACACGAACTTATATGGAACACTTGATATATTCAATCAGACCAATTTCTGTGTCCATCTAGAATTATTTTTGGATTTCGAATCCAAACGTTTTGGAGATGTGCGGCCATGTGTGATCAAGAGATGCGGTAACTCTTCAAATACCTGCATTGGGCGGCCAAGGATGTGGGTATCTTTAGGCGGCCCTAATTGGGTGCGATTAGCATTCCATTTAAACTTTCAGAATAAAATTTGCACATTTTAATTAAACGGCAAGTTTAATTATATTAATGTATTAATTTAAGGCATATGGACTAGTTTTTTTTTTAGTAAGAATAAGTCTAGTTCACATTTGGATTTTTTTATTAAAGTACAATAGATTAAATAAACAGGAAACAATATATATGGCCCATAAATATGGCTTGGGCGGCTAGGGCTAATATAATAGCCAAATATATTGGTTTTTATTTTATTATTTAATTAATTTAAAATTTATTTATTTATTAATTATAAGTAAAAAAAAATCCTAGTAGGAAAAGGTCTCCTATTGTCATACTATTGATGGTTGTATGATAAGTATCAAATACTTTATTTGATGAGTAAATAAATAAAAGAAATTTATTTATCTAGTCAAATTATGAAGTATTTGATATCTATCAAAACTCTAATTGACAATTGGTCAAATTAGGAAGTTTTTGACAATGTCACAGTTTAATTTATATTCAATGATTTGTAATTGGATAAGTACATTATTGATTTGGAATAGGAGTCTTGGTATGGAAAAGAATTCTTCTTTCGGTGAGTTTTCTTGGCCAACACACAAATCTTCCTTTTGAGAGGATTTGGCCACAAGACATAAATTCACCTAAGGAGAGGATTCGTTCATGACCTACATATATATAACCGTGAAGAATTCGGCCAAGACTAGTAATTTTGGAGAGAGAATTTGGTCAAGAAAAAAGTCTTGTGAGAGAATTAGGCCAAACACTAGAATTTTAAGAGAAGAAAATTCGGTTCTCGCACTAAAAAAATTCGTCAAACTCTAAAGAAAGGTGAGAATTCGGCCAAGCGTGGAGCAAAGAAAGAAACTTTTTTGTTTTTGATAGTGCATTTATAGCTTTTTCATCAAAAGGCTTTGTGCATAAAATCGAATCAGGTTCACACGAGTTTCAATCAATAGAATGATAATTCACAAGTGACCAAATGTTCTTCGGTTTTCTCTAGGAGGATTATTGTGACTAACAAAAGAAAAAGATTTTATTTGTTTTTCCATCCTCAGGTATACAATTCAAAGAAATGGAGTCCACACTCCTAGGTGATTCACGTTCGTGATTGGGTTGGAAGATCTTGCGGATTCAATTCGATGCAAATTCAATCGTCGTGAGAAAAAGGTATGATACTTTTATTATATGTTAATTAATCACGTGTTATGGTTCTTTCTTTTAAAGGATTTTTTTTAAAGTTATACCATTCGACTTTTCTGCTTCCGCCATGCGTTTTTTACTACAATTAGTTTCAGAACCAGGTTGTACCCTTGATAAATTGATGTATATATATGTGAATCTATTTCTTTTATTGTAAATGTGCATGTTTTAGAAAGAGATGACACTCTAGGAATTTACATATATATATATATATATATATATATGTGTGTGTGTGTGTGTGTGTGTGTGTGTGTGTGTGTGTGAGTATGTGTGTATGTGTGTGTGTGTGTGAGTTTGTGTGTATGTGTGTGTGCGTGTGTTTGTGTTTTTTATAATTTGAATTGTTATTGCTTAATTTTGGTCCTGGAATTTAGATGCATTTTTGTTTTGGAATTATAACAAGAAGGATGGCCTATCATCTTTTTATTTTATTTTATCATTATAATAAAAAAAATATTATAATATATTCAAGCTTCGAAGACTCAAAGAGTTGAATAATTAGAAGCAGAGAAAGTAGCAACGGGGTAACCCAAGGCAGCCCGAGCGCACCAAGGCAACAAGGGCATTCGACCGAGAGCGCAGCTGCGCTTGTTATGGTGCTGCAATGAACGCCCTTGCAAGGGTTGGGCTCATACGCACGCCCATGGTGTGGCAGCAAGGGTGTTGTGCAAGGGGCAACTGCTTAAGGCCTCGGGTGCGTAAGTGCCCAGACACGAGACCTTTGGCATGATGGCCGCTTGAAGACTTGTTCACCAAGTTAGGATTAGGGTTTTTTTTATTTCAAAACAAATGTAATTTACTTGTTTTTCTATGACGGACCAAAATTGTGGATATTTATTTTTCCGTAAATATTGCAATGTTTGTCATTGTTTGATAAAATGTCATATAGAATAGGAGTAACACTTATATATTCTTTTGGTATGAACATGCATTAAATGGTTTAGGTACTAAATTGACAGCTACATAACTTGGCAAATCATTCTATGGAATTCAGTCACACACCTTAAACAATTGAGTGGGAGAAGGTGTTATTGAACACCTATGGCCTCCAGATTTAGTTGAGCTTTATGTTTCATGTGATAACCCCCCAAGGGGTATTCATGAATGGAATTTAGCAAGATACTTCCTTGCAATGATAGACTAGACAATTGACTTAAACGATATCTACTTTCAAATTAGGGATTTCCATGAAGGAATATATTGAAGGTCGATAACTTGGTAACACACTCAATGTGATTTTATTAGTATAGATTCTTATAGGAATTTAGATCTAATAGACGTTTATTATGTACCTAAATTTAATAGGGATTTAATTTCAGTTTCTTGTTTTAATAAATTTGGATATTCGGTTACTTTTAATAAAGGTTATATTATTAGTAGGAATATCAAATTTGTCTGTAAAGCTACATTGGAAAACGGTTTATTCTATTTGCATAGCAATATATCTCATTTATTAGACACGGAATCAACGGAACCTAATCATAAAAGAGTAAAATTATCAAAAAATGAAACCTACCTATGGCATACGCCTAGGTCATATTAACATTGATAGGATCAAAAGAGTGGTTAGTGATAAACCTTTAAGTGACTTAAAGGTTGATGATCTACAAACTCGTGAATCTTGTTTGGAAGGTAAAATGACCAAAAGGTCGTTCACAACCCAAGGCACAAGAGCCACTGGATGTTTTGGATTAATACACACTGATGTTTGTAGTCCTATGAGCATTCAAGCTAGAGGTGGATATGAGTACTTCATCACTTTCACAGATGATTACTCAAGATTTGACTATATGTATCTCATGAGACATAAGTCAGATGCTTTTGACATGTTCATAGCAATTAAAGCTAAAGTAGAAAATCAGCTTGTGAAACACATAAAAATCTTGAGGTCTGATCGTGGTGGAGAATATCTATCTGGTGAGTTTTAGCAATATCTTATTGATAATGGGATAATCTCACAGTTTTCTACACTAGGTAGACCTCAACAAAATAGGGTGGCAAAAAGGAGAAGGACATGGTTAGGTCTATGGTGAGTTATTCAAAACTTCCTAATTCATTTTGTTGATATGATTTACAAGCTGCTATGTACATTCTAAACGATGTCATCTAAGTCAGTTCCTAAAACACTATATGAGTTGTGGACTGGGCAAAAGCTTAGTTTACAACACTTAAGGATATTTGGATGTCCTACGCATGTGTTAAAAGGAAAGACAGAAAAGATGGAGACCCGTTCAGAAACACGCATATTTCTAAGGTATCCAAATAGAACCAAACTATATTATTTCTACATTCCTTCAGATCTTAAAGTATTTGTTTCAAAAAAATGCTAATTTTTTGGAAAGAAAACTATATGAATAATTTTATGCCTAAAAGTAGAATTGTCCTGAATAAGCTTTCAGGCGATACAATTCCACAAGAGGTTTTACAACCTAGCCCAATTGTAAGTTTCGCACCAACACAAGATCAACAACCTATCATTCCTCGTCATAGTGGGAGGGTTAATAGACAACCAGAGAGATACATCGGTCTAGAAAAATCAGTAGAGAATCTCCCGGACAATGATGATCCCTACACATACAAGGAAGCCATGGAGGATGTTGATTGTCGCCATTGGCAAAAGGATATGCAATCTAAAATTGAATCTATGCTCAAAAACAAAGCATGGTCTCTTATGGACATTCCTAAAGGGATAAAACCCATTGGGTGCAAGTGGATATACAAGAGGAAGAGAGGAATGGATGGAAAGGTGGAAACCTTTAAATCTAGATTGGTAGCTAAAGGTTACACACAGAATGACGCTATCGATTATGAGAAAACCTTATCTTCTGTGGCCATGCTTAAATCTATTAGGATACTCTTATCCATTGTGGCATCTCTAGACCTAGAGATTTGAAAAATAGACGTCAAAACAGTTTTCCTTAACAGAAGTCTTGATGAGAGCATTTATATGATGCAACTAAAAGGATTCTTTGAAAAGGGCCAAGAGGAAAAAGGTATGCAAATTGCAAAGATCCACATATGGATTGAAGCAAGCATCCAGATCCTGGAACATAAAGTTTGATCAAGCTATGAAAGGTTTTGGATTTACTAAAAATCTTAACGAACCTCGTGCATATAAAAGGATTAAAGGTGACAAGTTGGTTTTCTTAATTCTTTACGTTAATAATATACGACTCATCGAAAATGATATAGGTGTGTTGACATCAGTAAAATAATGGTTAGCAAAACAACTTGATATGAAGGACTAAGGAGAAACAAGTTATATTTTTGGAAAGAATAGATCGATCGCATTATCCCAAGCTTCATATATAGATAAAATCTTGTCTAGGTTTTCCATGTAAGATTCCAAGAAAGGTATGTTACCTTTGAGACATGGAATCAAACTTTCTAAAGAACAAGCTCCTAAGAATGAGCATGAAAAGTAATTCATGAGTAGGGTTCCATATGCCTTGGCAGGTGGTAGTATCATGTATGCAATGCTCTGCATTAGACAAGATATTTGTTTTGCTATTGGCATAGTTAGCAAGTTTCAATTGAAACCTGGTCTTGATCACTGGACGGGAGTCAATCATATTTTCAAGTATCTCAGAAGAACGAGAGATTATATACTTGTAAACTCTTTAGGGGATTTAATTCCTTTTACGTATACATATTCTAATTTCAAGTCAGATTCTGACTCAAGGAGATCAACATCAAGTTCTGTGTTTACTCTTGTAGGTGGGGTAGTCATATGGAGGAGTATCAAGCAATCTTATACTGCTGATTCCACCATGAAAGCTGAGTATGTTGCCGCATGCGAAGCTGCTAAATAGGTTGTCTGGATCCGCCAATTCTTGAATGATTTGGAAGTGGTTCCTGATGCGAATAAGTAGATCATTATCTACTGTGGAAATAGTGAAACTATGGCTAATTTAAGACAATGAAAAAAAGTATCATCTTTTGAGGGAAATTGTGCATAGGGGAGACGTGATGATTACAAAGATCGCGTCAATAGAAAATCTATTAGATCCTTTCACAAAGGCTATACCACAAAAGAGTTTTGATGGGCACCTGGAGAACATGGGGATAAAAGATGTATCACATTTGCTATAGAGCAAGTGGGAGATTGTTGGGATTATTCTCAATAGCAAGAGTGTAATAATGTAGTTGATAATCTTTTCATATTAGTAAAGTGATTTCTAGTTCAAGAAATCTTATAGCATTTTGTAAAGTCCTCATATATTGATTGACTTATTTCGTGAACAAATCACATTTTTGGGGTATTATGTAAGGGTAGCTTAGGCTCTCAAGACCTCAAGAGGAGAAGCACTGAAGGTAAAATTCTTGTGCTTACTTGCTTTGAAGAGATAGTTGCACACACTCACAAATTCAAGCATAATTCTTATTTATATATGTTGAGTGTTTATACTTGTTTACATTTTGATTTAAATGACTTTTGTTGATTTATTTGCATCTTGTAATTAAAGTTTTATGTCATGCTAGGCATTAGAATATGATGCACTTTCATCACTCTTGAACTTGTTGATTTTGTGTGTTTGAGTGTTGAAAGAATAGGCTTTGCGCTGGTAGTGCGCTACTCGACCAGCGTAACTTTCCAGTGGATCATTGCATGTGTTGCGCCACTGCACCCGTACATAGTTGGAAAAATGGGCAGTGAGCTGGTGATGCGCTACTTGACTAGCGCAGCCTCACCAGTGCAATATTCCAGTGGATTATCGCATGTGTTACGTTACTAGGCTGTGCCACTCGTCCAGCGCCTGTTAAAAAATAAGGATGTGCGCCGGTGGTGCACTACTCAACCAGCTCACGTCACCAGCGCACATAGAGGAAGCTGCAACGTTTTTTCAAAAATGACCTCACTTTGTTTGGATCTCATATATATATATAACTCTTTGCTTTAAGGTCGTGTAAGAGTTCAGAATATCATATATTTTCCTTAGAACACATTTCAAAGGAAAAACTCTTCCAAGAACTCATTTTTAAACACTCAAAGCATTCCCATGTGCTTAAAAACTTCATCTTGCATCATCTAAGTTCATTTAGAGTGCATCTATGGATAGAGTTGCTTCATCACATCTTGTTTGGTAAGTTCTTCACTATCTTCTTACAAGTTAAGTGTTTTGTTTGCTAAGCCATCTCTTTAATTATTTGTATGCTCTAAGAACATATTCTAGATATAAATTAGAGATTGTTGTGATGACATGATTGAGTGTTGTATTGTGATAGCTTTATAGGATTGTTTGATCTATGTTTAGCTAAGCTTTTTGAACATGTCATTTAGCTCATGATTTCTAGGATTACATTATTTGTCATCTCATTATCCTAGATAAGCATATAGGGTTTTCTGGCCTTGTTTGTTCATTGAATATCATCATATATTCACATAGGACATTTTATCTCTTCATTGAGAAGTAAGACTTGTGTTGCTTCAAGGAGTAGGTAGCTTAAATCGCAAGCAAGATGGACTAGGTTCACTAATACCGGGATTAGGTAATGGTGGTGGATTTAAACCGGGATTAGGTTGTAATTCCTTTGCCATTAGTGGATTCAAGGTTCTAGTGTGGCACACTCATCAGCCCGTGGTTTTTTCCATTTGGAGGGTTTCCACGTATATCTCAAGTGTCTTTAATATTTCCACAATCTTTACACTTGTGATTTTGTTATAACTAGCTAGGGGTCATTTCGTCAACTTTAACTTTAACGAAAATTGGGTAAATTTGTTTCTCTTGATTAATATTATACACACCATAATATTTGTTTCACATTTATATTAATTGTTATAATTACCAAAAGTAAATAATCATAAGGTCAAAAGACTATGAGAAATGAAGAATTGTTCGTGCATCTGGGTATGTATAAGGTAGACACAATTCTATAGTTAGTCTTGAACAATATTCAAAACTTAAGATAAAGATTGTGCGTCTTTACGTTGTTAAAGCTGTAGATTCTTTGCTAACATTTGAGTGAGATCAAAACTGTTATTATGAGTCTAAAATCATCAAAGTATGATGTCTTTAGAAAAAAGTATCTAGTGCACTAGGTGCATTGAATAGAATCACAGTGAGATACTTCATCTAGAACCGTTAATAAAAGCTTTCATTTAAAGACAATCGGAGAGTCAATCTTGATCCTAAGATAAATGATGGACTTTTGGTTACAAGTGTTATCATTTGAGCCATCAATGAGTATGATTATATATCATAGCCTATCCTCGATGGTTTGGTGGTATTCATTTGTTAATCGATAGAGAACCCTATGAATATGGATATCATGGTTCCATTTATTAAATGTGAATAGACTATCATCATATGGATATTTTGAGGTATTGTATATTAAATCTTAACATTAAGTTTTTAATAGTGTCATATGTGTAAATACGGTAACTAGAAGAGCTATAGGCGGTCGATGAGTTCTTGGCGATTACTGGTATTTTTCACGAGGATACACTATCTCTATTAAGATTGTCATGGGTACGAATGAGGAAGATTTATTTTATCATTATTTAAGAGTTCAATTTTAGTTTTTTAGTGGAATGAACTAAAATTCATTGATCAGACCAAATTGAATAATTTGTTGATTGTGATTAGGTTATGTCTATTGGAGCTTAAATTTAGATAGTCCGCCAAGATCCCCAATCTACACGAACTTGCATGGATCACTTCATATATTCTACCAGACTAATAAAATTGTTTTTGGATTCTGGAATCCAAAAGTTTTAGAGATGTTCGGTAATGTGTGATCAAGACACGCGGTAACTCTTCCAATGCCTGGATTGGGCGGCCAAGGATGTGGGAATCCTTCGGCGGCCCTAATAGGGTGCGATTAGCATTCCATTAATACATTAAAAATATAGGGTGCACATTTTAATTAAATGAGCTGTTTAATTATATTAATGTATTAATATAAGGCATGTGGACTTGTTTCTTTTTTAGTAAGAATGAGTCTAGTTCACTTTTGGACTTTTTATTAAAGACCAATGGATTTAATAAAAATGAAAACAATATATGGCTCATATATATGACTTGGGCGGCAAGGGATAATATAAGAGCCTAATATATTGTTTTTTATTTTATTATGTAATTAAATGGAAATTAATTATTTTATTAATTAATTAGTTTTTTAATTAAAAGTCAAAATCTTTTTACTAGTAGGAGAAGGTCTCCTAGTGTCATACTATTGATGGTGGTATGGTAAGTATCAAACACTTTATTTGATAAGTAGACTAATAAAAGAAATTTATTTATCTAGTCAAATTAGGAAGTATTTGATATCTGTCAAAACTCTAATTGATAATTGGTCAAATTAGAATGGTTTTGATAAAGTCAAAATTTAATTTATATTCAATAATTAGTTATTGGATAAATACACTAATGAGTTGGAAAAAAAGTCTTTGTGTGGAAAAAGAAAATTCTACCTTGGGTGAGTTTTCTTGGCCAACACACAAATCCTCCTTTTAAGAGGATTTGGCCACAAGACATAAATTTTCCTAAGAAGAGGATTCGGCCGTGACCTATATATATCACCACGAAGAATTCGGCCAAGGCTAGTAATTTTGGAGAGAGAATTCGGTCAAGAAAAAGTCTTGTGAGAGAATTCGGCCAAAAGCTAGAATTTTAAGAGAAGAAAATTCGGTTCTTGCTCTGGAAAAATTCATTCAACTCTAATGATAAGTGTGTGAGAATTCAGCCAAGTATAGAGAAAAGAAAGGAACATTTTTGTTTTCCATAGTGCATTAATAACTTTTACACCAAAATGGTTTGTGCACAAAATCGAATTGGGTTCACGCGAGTTTCAATCAATAGATTGATAATTCACAAGTGACCAAACGTTCTTCGGTTTTCTCTAGAAGGATTATTGTGACCAACAAAAGAAAAAGATTTCGTTTGTTTTTCCATCCTCAGGTATACAATTCAAACAAAGGGAGCCCACACTCCTAGGTGCTTCACGTTCGTGATTGGATTGGAAGATCCTACGGATTCAATTCTATGAAAATTCAATCGTCACGAGAAAAATGTATGATACTTTTTTTATATGTTAATTAATCAAAGGTTAATGTTTTTTCTTTTAAATGATTTTTTTTTTAATTTACCAATCGACTTTTCTGCTTTCGCCACGCCTTTTTTCCTACATCTCTGACATGATAAATTGAAAAGTAATAAAACTCAACTAAATCACATATAGTTGATGTTGAGGTATTGTTGGAGGCATTTTTGGATAAAACTCATTTTATTTGTCATTTAAACTGATGATAGTCTTGCAAAGCCAACTCAAAAAGGTATCATTTAATTTTCGAACCTTCACACTCCCCGTTCAGAGTTCACAAGAAAAATAGTGAATAGTGTAAAGAGTGTGTAGAACGTGCGTGCGGCTGATTGAATCCATTGAATTTGCCATGATCCAAGATCTGATTTGACTGAATCAAAAAAATTATAATCTGATTCGGTTCGATTTTCTAAATCCGATTCGATCCTATTTTAAAATATGTAAACCCAAACCGATTGATCAAATTCATATAAAGCAACTCTTAATATTAAAGTTAAAACATTCTTAAAATTAACAAAATCAACAAATAATTTATATGGTTCTTCAAATAAAATTAACAAACCAAATTATTAATATAAAAACAATATATAATTGTACATTTCAAAAGTTAAAAAAGTCTTAACAAATTAATTTTAAATTTAATTTCTAAACACAAACATAAATTTGAATTAAAAATATAACTATTTATCATTATAAAATAAAATAGCATCTAAAATAGGCCGAATATATATCAATCTTTATATTTAAGCAGATTTGACGGAGGGTGACAAAATTTGCATCCCTAAAAAAATAGTATGTACACCCCTAATTAATATGTTTATTAAAATCCAATAATACAATTGGATAAAATTACCAAGAATACTAATTAGTTGGTAAGTATACTCATTAATAATTATTAATTATTTTTTTATTTTTTTATTTTAATATTTTGTGAAAAAATAAGGTTTCCAATTAATGATTTGATATTAATATATATCATTACAAGCCTTTTCCATTTTCTTAAAACTATATTCTCTTTTAAATACTAATTTGAAAAATATTTTCAGTTTCTTTTAATGAAATATGAATTGATTGCTAATTTTGGAGAATGAATCAAGTATCCAAAGTTGGTTGTGAAAAAAATGTAAGTCTTAAATTAATATTATTATTTCTATTAGAAGAACATAATAATTATGCATTTTTCTCAATGATATCTGTTTTTTTTAAACAAAAAATCGGTCTATTTTTTGTTTCTTTCAAACCTATTTTAGACGTTTTTGTTCTCATCTACCGGTTATCGTTCAATTTCATCAAATACTTTTTTACTTCGAAATCTAATTGTCTTTCAACACAACTATGAAAAAATATATTATAAACAACAAAATAATAAAACCAATAAAAATGGTACAGAACATAAAAAGGTAAATTTTTAGTTTTTATAACATACAAAACAATTTTTTAGTTTTTGTTGCAAGAGAAATGTGAACAAATCTCTTATGTAACTATACCAAACTGATAAAACATCTCTTTAACTAACATATCTCTTACAATAAAAACTATAAAAAAAATTTATATGTTGTTGACGTCACTTTATGGATGCGTGAGAAAAGTCAACAAGATTGGATTTTAGCTGTGATTTCAAAGAGAAAGAGAAGGAGAAAGTAACTGGACGCAAGTTTTACGTGGTAAAACTCCGATGACAGGAGAAATGTCCACGGGTGGTTGAATGAACAACCGAGCCAAAATCCACTATTGAAAACGATTTACAACTCTCGATCTCTCTTTTTTCTCTCTGTATTTTTCTATTTATTCTCTGTCTTTTTGTGATGAGATTATGAGTCTATTTATATGTGCATAGAACCATAATCCTTTTTGTACAAGTAATAAAAGATCTTTGTATTTAATTATGATTGGTTACTTGTTCGAAGTACTTTATCTTCTTTTTTATTTCGGAGACTTGTATAAAGATCGGACTCTAGTGAAATAGTCCGGTTAGGACTTATTTCCTTATAAATGCGTAGTCTTTTTTGAAGAAATAAAATTGTTATCTGATTTGGAACCCTTTCTGTTTGGTATTCTATTATTCTTGGAATTCTTCTTTGATATGGATATCTTTACGTATTTTAACGTCCCTTGATTTGTGTGCGACTTATACACTGCCTTTTTTATTCGAGTTTCTTCGTATTTGTCCTGAGTAGAACACGATGTTAGCTGGTCCGAATGACATCATCTGATCCCGAGTAAAACATGTCATTAGCTAACCTCGAATGACGTCATCTGATCCCGAGTAGTATATGACGTCAGTTGACCCCTAGTAGGTTTTGTTCAATGTTTGTTTACTCGGGTTCCTCTTTGGAAATCTTACGAGATATTTATGAATGCCTATGTGAATGTCCATCTGGTAATTTCATCCTTTGTCAATGACGTGTACGTCTGATAAAATTTACATACGACAATACCCCCTTAAAATACTTTTGCCCGGAACTAATAAAATATTTTTACAAAACAAGGTTTTGTTCCGGGCAAAAGTATTTTAATCAACCCTTCAATTTTTACATATCTTTAATGCAGGGTAAATGTCTTGTCATAATGGCATGTCTTAATTGTGACAATGTAAATTCAGTTTGCCTCCTCACGCGAGATCTCAATGATTGCGATATTTTGGAGTTCTGACTGCCTTGGCCAGCTCTTCTCTTAACACGTGTCTTCTACCGCTTCATTTTCGATACCATTTATGAGAAACGACCTACGCGTCTCCTAGTGCTCTGCCTATGTCATCAAATCTGTCTTTGATTTTTCCCGCCTTGAGGTCCTAGGGTTTCGTGTTATTACCTCTTTAAATTCTCCACTGAAAGGAGTTGCATTGGTTCATTCTCAAAGACTCAAACTAGAAATTTTTCAGCCCAGATTTCTTTACGCAGAAAATCCCTATTCTCTGTTGAAGATTTTGTGTCAAGCTTCTTCATTCAAGGTTAGTTTTAATGAATCCGATTTCCTGTCGTCGACTCTGTACTATAGCTCTCGAAGCGCTTGATCGTGGGGATTTTCAACTGGTTTCTTGTGCTCGTAGATTATTAGGGGAAATTCCCCCTAACGAACCTCATTTTTTAGAAGTCGATGTTTCTGAGCTTTACCCTGACGTCCGTTTTAGTTCTGAATCTGTCGTTTCTGATCACAGGGTACCTCTCCGATCGAGGATGGGAAAGCATCAAAGTAAAAGTGAAGTCCATAAGCACAACTCGGGCAACGTCCGGATCAGGGAGCAGATAATTAATGAGAAGGACTTCGAAGAGGAGTTTAGAAAATCTCATCTCTTTTTTTCTGTTGATCGCCTGAATGGGTATGATGCCGAACTGAATGTGGTCGGGAAGGATGAGATCGGTAAATATCGTGCTCGATTCAACTTGGATGATTCAGTTATTATGATTCCTGCTGGTGATAGAGCCACGTGGAACCCTCCCCCGGGCATGGTGGCAATCTATGGATCCATGCTTTGTTGCGGCGTCACTCTTCCTCTTCAACCGTTTATTGCCTGGTTTCTGGCTGAAGCAGGGATCGTTCCAGCCCAATTGGCCCCGAACAGCTACACGATTTTGATGTGCATGTGGCACATGTGGAGCCGAATGAATCTGCCACCGTCTTTCCCGAGTGAAATCAGCCACTTTTACACGCTAAGGCATTCTAGTAGGACATGGACTTGTTTTCTCATGCCTAACCCGCCAAATTGCTAGGTCCCCGAGGGGGTAAAAGTGATTCGGGGAGTTGATACCTCCCATGATGCCAAGAAGAAGGGCTTTGTATAGGGATTCCCTTCGTCCAACAAGTATTGGAAGAACAGTTGGTTTTTCGTCAGAGGGAACCTTAGACTGGAAGTTACTCTTTCAGCTGGGGAGACTCAGACGGTGCTGAAAGTTCCCTATTTTTTCTGTTCTCCTGAGGTATGGAACAAGAAAAAACTTGAATTTAGCGATACTAAGCTGACCAGACTTGCTCGGGCAGCAGTTCGCACTCTAGAAAAAAGGAGCAGGATTTATCTTTTTAATGAAAAGAAGATGATAGATCTTGATTTCTTTAGCCAAGTCGCAGGCTATCGCAGGCTATCGCAGGCGATGTAAGTGATCTTCCTATTTCCCCACTTCCTTTTTTTCCTGTGTTGCTTTTTATACTGAAGCGATTCTTTTTTTTTTTTTTAAAGTGTATGACTTGGACATCATCTGCGACATTCAAGCTCTTCAGATAAAGTCAATCCTCCAAGCGAGCCAAAAAAAAAGATTCTCGTCAAAGCAAAGAGGGCATTGCCCCACCTGAGTCAGATGAGGACCCTGATAAAGCTGACGAGCAGATTCCCAAAAGTGTCCTTAAGGAAGTCATCCGACCGAACGACCGAACGACCGACCGACCGTAGGGGAGTCTAGTGGTCCTAGTGGCCATACTCAGAAATTGCCTGAAGAAGAAGGGAGGCAGAGCGATGGTCTTGGTGAGGGGCCTGGTGAATAGAGCTCCCCGGATGTGGTCCCTTCTGAGTGGATAGACACCGGTGATGGAGGTAAAACCTCTGAAGGACAAGTAAATATAGATCTCGACTTTTTTGAATCCTTCCGGGATGATATTCCGGAAGATCCCTCGTCTGATCTCACCTTTCATCGCTCTCGGACTGGGAAATGAAAGACGGTCGAATCTCTTGCTTATCCATATAAGGTTCCTCGGGTGGTTTCATTCATTGACTCTAGTGATGAAGACACCGGGGCTGAGATTCCTCTGAGCGTTGATGTTGAAGCGTCGACGGGTACTGAGACTTCTTACCCGAACAAGGGCTCTTTTCACCCCGAGGTTGAAGATCTAAGGGCTGAATCTTTGGGAGGTCCTTCCTATCCTTCTCCCTAGGATATGCTTACGGCGATGTCATCCGGTCGGGCTTTCATCGGGGATTGATAGCCACCTCAGGGACGCTTCTTTGACAAGTCGTCTTCATAATATTTTTAATGGTGCATCTTATGTAAGTTATTCCCAACTATTCAACCGTTTTGCTTACTTGCTAGATTTTTAATTTCTTTTCCTTGTAGATGGTGGCCGAGTTTGCTGATATGGTTCAGACATAGCAATATCAAGATGATCGAATAAGGCATCTTGAAGCTCAGTTGAAAGAGAGTGAGGATAGCCGGGCTTGGGTTGAATCGGCTTATCAAAAGGAAGTTGGGTCCACCCAAGTGTTTGCTGACCACTGTTTGGCGAAGCAAGTGACGGCCAAGGAAAGAGCTTCTGCGGCAGAGAAGAAGGTTATGTCACTTCAAAACTTGTTGTCTTCTACCCAGGAATCAATGCTTAAAGCCGAACAGGAAGCGGAGTAGTCCAAGTTGGCGTATGAAAAGAAGATTGAAGACTTGGAGCGCCAAGCTTTGACAGTCGAATCCCTATCCAAAGAGGCCAGGCTGGAACTCAAAGTCCAAGGGGTTGACCATTTTAAAAGATCCCCTGCTTATGATGCCCTTCTCCTTCGAGAATTTTAGCGAGGGATATTTTCAGCTGGTGAATATTTTAAGGTCAAGAATCGGGCAACTGAAAAAGCCCGAACCAACTGGGATTTGTCGATCAAGAATCATGTGGATCGGTCTCTTGAATCTCTTCAGACACAGATGAAGGAGTGGAGAGCTTATTGCTGTAGTCGAGGTAAAGAGCCACATCCCATGCATTTGGAGGTTCCATCAGAGCACTCCCTCTCGACCATTTATTCCAGTCAGGAGTTGGGCGTGGAAGGTTCGGTGCCTGATGTCGGACCGATCCCAGAAGAAGATTACAGCAAATTGATAGATGATTCAGTCGATACGATTGCTTGGCCTTCCAATGAAAGTCTCATCCGTGAATACGAAATGGTGCCTGACCCGAGCATCGGCAATAGATCCAAATCCTCATAAACTTGATTTATTTTGTAGAAATTTCATTATAAAGATTCTTTGTAAAGATTATCAATAAAATTTCGAGTTAACTGTAATTCTGAAAACCGAGTTTGATCTGATTCATTGCTTAAGAAATTTCATCGAGTAAACTTTTTTTTTGGGTTTGCATTTAACGCTAAATGTCTTTCTGAACTGGCTACCACAATCTTTTGTGCCAAGTGTCTTATTAAACTAGCTAATGCAATCTTTTGAGCCAAATATCTTATTAAACTGGCTGTTGCAATCTTTATGCCAAGTATCTTATTAAACTGGTTGTTTTTGTCCGAGTAACTTCACCGAGTATCTTTCTAAACTTGGTTTTGTTACCCAATTATTTTCAATGCCAAGTATCTTATTAAACTGGCCTATATTTACCGAGTCATTTTGAAACAAATAAGTGAATTTACTCGTTTCATACTCAGGTTATTACTCAAACATTACATCAAGGCTCACCATGATCATATATTTGTGTCCTTACACATTACCGAGGACGTCTCCCCAGTTTTTCTATGCAAGGGTTTGCCGAATCGTTAAGCTTTTTGAACCGCTTAACACAGCTACGCATTTCAATGGAATTTTTTCCGATAGCGTCCTAAGCCTGTCTCCAGAATCTGGTGCATCGGTTTTGCCTTTTTGCTGAGGTCAATTGACCTTGCTCGGTTGCCATGCTCCTTCACCCATCGAGAATCAATGGTCCCGAGTATTCTATTTTCATGTTCTTATTATCATGCTCATCTTTCATATGTTCTTATTATCATATGCTTTATTTTTCTGAAATCCCGAGTTTGATTTTTATTTATAATTGCAAAGCCAACAAAAATTTAAATTCCAAAGCTAAAATTGTCCTAACTAAAAAGGAAACAAAAAATAATTTAAGGATAGAATATCTTTAGATATTGGGTATCCCCTCCATTGGGTCGTGCAATTCAATATGCTCCATGGCCATCTATTCCTTCAATTTTGTACAGGCCTTCCCACTTATCGGCCAAGGAACCTGTGGCTTTGTTTTCTGTATTCAATGATACCTTTCTGAGTACCAGGTCTTCTAGTTGAAATTTCCTGACCCGAACATGAGAATTGTAGTTGTGAGCTACTCTTTGCTGATATGCCATATTTCGTATTCGGAACTTCTCCATTTTCTTTTCTAGCTCATCTAGACTTTGTAACAGCATGTTAATATTCTGATCTTCATTATATAGCCTGACCCGGGGTGATGCATATGACGTTTCTATGGGGATAACAACTTCTGTTCCTAATGCTAAAGTGAATGGAGTCTCTCCGGTTGAAGTTCTTGCTGTTATCCGATTGCCTATAATACTTCGGGAAGTTTTTCAACCCAACTTCCTTTCTTGGCATCTAGCTTTGCTTTGAGTGTGTGCTTGATGATTTTTTTCACTGCTTCAACCTGTCCATTTGTTTGAGGGTGGGCAGGTGTGCATAGTAATTGGCAATCCGGTACTCTTTACATAGCTGTCTAAATTTCAGGTTATCGAACTGGGTGCCGTTGTCAGTGATTATAGTGTTTGGAACTCCAAACCTATAAAGTATATTCTTTTTCATGAAATTTGTGGTATTTGCTTCTGTGATATGCATCAATGCTTCAGCTTCTGCCCACTTCGTGAAATAATCAACGGCTAATATTGCATGCTTTGCTCCACCCCTCGTCCCTGCTGGAATCGGGCCAATTAAATCCAAACCCCACATGTCAAATGGCCATGGGGACGTGAGGTTTCTGAGTTGTTCATGGGGCTATGAGATATCATTAGCAATCTTTCTACAAGTATTGCAACTCTCCGAACATCGTTGTGCATATGAGAATAAAGTAGACCAATAATATCCTTGCCTGAGTACTTTGTGTGCTAAACTTTTACCCCCAATATGGTTTCTGCAAACTCCTCCATGGATTTCCTGTAATATCTGACATGCATTCTCCTCTGATACACATCTTTGGAGTGTTCGTGAAAACCCCATTCTGTATAGTTCTCCTCCAACCAACGTGTACCTTGTTGATCGATACCTGATACATTTTGCTTGTAAGGGATCTTTCGGGAGCACGCCTTCTTCCAGGAACCTTATCAGCTGAGTCATCCAACCATCTGACTGTGTTCTGATTTCTAAAATTTAAAAGTTTTTTGGTTCAACTGTGCTCGGTTTGAGGAGATGTGAGACCGGAATAGTTTTTGGCCTGATTGTGGTTGTTACTGATGCTAGTTTGGACAAAACATCTGCCTTTTCATTCTCCTCTCTGGGGATCTGGGCAATCCTATATTCTATGAATTTTTGGAGGAGCTATTTGCAATGTCTCGATAGGCTATCATGCCTTCATCCCTAGCTTGGTATTCTTCCACGACTTGGTTGACAACTACCTGTGAATCGCTAAATATCTCGACTTCATCTGCCCCTAGAGCTATGCAGACTCTGAGTCCAGCTAGTAGCGCCTCGTACTCAGCTTGATTATTGGTTGTTTTGAAGTCAAACCTCATGGCACACTTGACATCATCTCCTTCCGGAGTGCATACTACAATCCCTGCCCCGCTGCCGTGAGTGTTTGAAGACCCATCGACATATAATTTCCATGGGAAATTCTTGCCCAACATCTTTTTTACTTTCAGGTTTGGTTCTGTGAACTCTGCTATAAAATCTGCCACTGCTTGGCCTTTGAGAGATGTCCTGGGGACGTATTGGATATCGAATTCACTTAGCTCGATTGCCTATTTGGTTAATCTTCCTGAAATCTCTAGCTTCTATAAAGTTTACTTTAATGAGCAGTCGGTGAGAACCTGGATTGTATGAGCCTGAAAGTATAGCCTTAGCTTCCTTGCTGCTGAAACCAATGCTAGGGCCATTTTTTCTACCTGTGAATACCTGGTCTCGGCTGGTAAAAATACCTTGTTGGTATAATACATTGGCTTCTGTACTCCATCTTCTGTTCTGATTAGGACTGAGCTTGCTGCTAGTTCTGTAATTGATAAGTATAAGTAGAGTATCTCTCCCATTTGTGGTTTCGAAAGGATGAGAGCCTGCCCTAGGTACTCTTTGATTTTAAAGAATGCCTGCTCGCACTCTTCATTCCATTCGAGTCCTTTTCCTTTTTTAATTACTCTAAAAAAGGGTGCACATCTGTCTATGGCTTTTGAGATGAATCTACCCAAGGAAGCTAAACATCCTGTTAAGCGCTGTACTTCTTTCAGTGTTCTTGGTGAGGTCATTCTCTGTAAGGCTTGGATCTTTTCAGGATTGATTTCGATTCCCCTTTGGTGAACTTGGAAACCTAGGAACTTTCCTGAAGGACCCTCGAATAAACACTTGTTCGGATTCAACTTCATTTGGTATCTCCTCAAAACATCGAATGTCTCTCGCAGGTTTAAGGTATGCTTGTCTGCCGAGATGCTCTTGGTCAGCATGTCATCTATGTATACTTCCATGTTTCTTCCTATTTATCATGCGAAGATTCTGTTGACCAGCCTTTGATTTGTTGCCCCTGTATTTTTTAATCCGAAGGGGATTACTGTGTAATAGTACAAGCCCTAATCGGTTGTGAACGCTGTTTTTTCTTCGTTAGCCTTGTTCATATGGATTTGGTAATAGCCCGAGTAGGCGTCCATGAAACTGAGCAATTCATGGCCTGATGTAGCATCCAACAGTTGAATGACCTTCTCTTTTCTATTACTGGTTTTGCAATCGGGTCTACCGCGAGATGTTGAGATATTATTCCGGCATCTATCCTGACCATGTCTTCATGACTCAAGGCGAACACATCCTTGTATTCTTTAAGAAGATCAGTGAGACTTTGTTTGACTTTTCCTTCCAAATTGGCCTCGATCTTGATCTTCTTATCTGGTTCATCTTCTTTCAAGATAATTTCTTCGACTGGTTCATTTTTGGACTTCTTCGACTCTTTCCTTGAATCAAATTCGAATGACAATGACTCTTTGTTCTGACTCGTCTATGTTACAGTGTATACTTGTTCACCATCATTTTTGTCTTTGTATACTGACAGGTTAGCTCTTTGGGCCATCTCTTCGGACCCCTTGACTACACCGACCCCCTGTTCGGTCAGGAATTTGATCATCAATGCATAAATGGCTGTTACGGCCTTAGTTTTATTCAAGAATGGCCTACCTAACAATGTATTATTTGGCCAATTGTCTAAGTCTACCACCACGAAATCGAGCAATATTGTTCTCTAACAAGGTGCCGCTCCAATTTTTACTGGTAACTTTGCTGTCCCGAGAGACCTGACCTCAATTCCTCCGAATCCTCTAAGTGGAGTATGAAAAGGCTGTAAATCCTTTTGGTTCAACCTGAGCTGTTCGTAGACGGCTACATTGAGAATGTCTGCCGAACTTCCATTATCTATGAGGATTCTCCTAACTTCCCAGTGACCAATCTGGGCACTAATGACCAGAGCGTCATTTGGCCGAACATCGACCCCATGTGAGTCAGCTTCTATGAATATTATTAGGTCCCATCCTTCCTTTACCCTTTTCGGGTCTGGTTCGACCGAGTTAACGTCAAAGTTCTATCTTGCCTCCACTACTCTCTCTGATTTTCTGTGTTCGTTCTCGGTTACTTCTCTTAGTGGACGGCCCTCCAAAGATTGCTTGTATTATTTCATTGGTCTCGGAGCTGGCCCTTTGATTTCGACTGGAGCTGTGATCGGCCCTAGTCTCTTTCTTTGTTTTGACCTCTCATCCATTTTCAAGATTACATCCTGAAGGTGTCCTTCCCGAATGAGGGTTTCTATGTAATCTCTGAGCTGGTAATACTTTGAAGTCTCATGACCTGTTTCCTTGTGGAATCTACAGTATTTGGTTGTATCTCACTGAGCAAACTGAGACTGTCGGTGTGGCACTTTTACCAGATTTTTCTCTTCTAGTATGACCAGGATTTCCTCATACTATTTTCGAAGAGGGGTGTAGTTGGCGTATCTACCTCGGAATTTCTCTGTGGTCTGTTCGGCACTACGTCTGTTTCCTCCGTCCTTACTTTTTTCTTTACCGTTTTCTTTCTGCTTTCCCTTTTGGTTTTGCACCTTTGACTCGGCTTCTTTTTTGGGTTTTCTTCCGTGCATGTAGCATCCTTCCGTGGCTAACTCTTCTTCTTCGACTAGTGTATATCCTCCATCCATGTCCATCATATCTGAATATTTGGTTAGACGGGCTCTTCTTAGGTCAAAAGATAGCCGTCCATTCTGTAAATTTTTGATGAATGCAGCAATTATCGCTTTGTCGTTTGCACTACCAATATCTGATACCGCTTGGCCAAATCTCCCCAGGTATTTCTTCAACGACTCATATTTCCCTTGTTTCAGCTGAGAAAGGTAAGCCACTGATTTTTTCCTGTGAACGTTGCCCATAAATTATCTTTAGAGACTTTTGCTTAGTTCATTGAAGCTTCCGATACTCGCTGAGGGTAATCTCCCGAACCATCTTGAGCCTGCGTCTCCTAGAATTTGTGGAAAGTTGAGGCATAGTAAGGGGTCGTTATGGGCATACTAAGCCATAGCACTTTTATACCGCCTGACGTGTTCTTTAGGATTTGTATCCTTCTTGAACTGCTCCACGTGCGGCATCCTGAATCTTTCTAGAAATGAAGTCTGTAGGATGTCCCTAGTGAATAGATTGTCAGAATCTTCATCAGATAAGTAATTGTACCCATAACGTCTGACCAGTGCGTCCATTTGACGCCTATTGTTTTCAACTTCTTGGGTCAGGCTCTGAATTACGATATCTCTATCTCCCACAGGACTTCCATGATGGTTAAACCGTCGGGTGAATGTCATTCTTCTCCCTGTCTCTTCACTTTTGAAAAGTCCTCATTTGTTGATTGGATTATTTCGTGAACAACTATATTGTTGGGGTTCATGTAAGGGTAGCTTAGGCTCTCAAGACCTTAAGAGGAGAAGTACCAATGGTAAAATTCTTGTGCTTACTTACTTTGAAGAGATAGTTGCATACACTCACATATTCATGCATAACTCTTGATCTTATATGTTGAGTGTTTTCTTGTGTGCATTTTTGTTTTAATAACTCTTGTTGATCTACTTGCATCTGTACTTAAAGTTTATGTCATGCTAGGCTTTTTAGAATAAGATGCATTTTCATCACTCTTTTACTTGTTGCTTGTATGGTTGTTTGAGTGTTAAAGTAGGAATTGCGCTGGTGGTACGCTACTCGACCAGCGCACCTCACTAACGCAACATTCACAGTGGACTGCCGCTAGTCATGCGCCACTGAGGTACGCTGCTGCACCCGCGTATAGTTTAAAAAAAGGGCATGCGCTGGTGGTGCTACTCATCTAGCGCAGCCTCACCAGTGTAAACATTCCAGAGAATTTACGCTTGTGTTAAGCCACTGTAATGAGCCACTCGTCCAGCGCCTATTGAATTTTTTAGGCAATGCGCTGGTGGTACGCTACTCGACCAGCGCACCTCACCAGTGCACAATGAAGAAGCTGGAATGTTTTTTCCAAAACGACATCACTTTGTTTAGATCTCATATATATATCTCGCATTGTCTTAAGGTTGTGTAAGAGTTCAATATATCACATATTTTCCTTAGCACACATTTCAAAGGAAAAACACTTTCAAGAACTCATTTTTAATCACTCTAAGCATTCCCATGTGCATCAAAACTTCATCTTACATCATCTAAGTTCATCTAGAGTGCATCTATGGACAGGGTTGCTTCATCACATCTTGTTTGGTAAGCTTTTCACTATCTTTTTACAAGTTAAGTGTTTTTGCTTGCTAAACCATCTCTTTAATTAATTGTATTCTCTTAGAATATTTCTAGATACAAATTAGAGATTGTTGTGATGACATGATTGAGTGTTGTATTGTGATAGCTTCATAGGATTGATTGATCTATGTTTAGCTAAGCTATTTGAATATGTCATTTAGCACTTGATATCTAGGATTGCATTAATTGTCATCTCATTATCCTAGATAAGCATTTATGATTCCTAGCCGTGTTTGTTCATTGAATATCATCATATATTCACTTAGGACACTTTATCTCTTCATTGAGAAGTAAGACTTGTGTTGCTTCCAGGAGTAGGTAGCTTAAAGCACAAGCAAGATGAACTAGGTTCACTTATACCGAGATTAGGTAGTGGTGGTGGATTAAACCAGGATTAGGTTGTAATTCCTTACCATTAGTGGATTTGAGGTTCTAGTGTGGCGCACTCATCAGCCCGTGGTTTTTCCCATTTGGAGGGTTTCCAAGTATATCTCAAGTGTCTTTTATATTTCCACATTTTTATACTTGTGATTTTATTGTAACTAGCTATGGGCATTTTTGTAATCTTGACCTTTAATGAAAATTGGGTAAATTTGTTTATAATCTATTCACACCCCCCCCCCCCCCTCTAGATTAATATCAAGCACACCATAATATTTGTTTCAATTGGTATCAGAGCAGGCTCCTAGACATACATAGGTGATCCTTGCTCATTTTGGTGTGTGTTGCATTTTATGTGTTTGTGTTGACCATTCATACACTTGCATTCATATCATTCATTCATAAACACAATGAGTGGAAACGGTGGCAATGAGGGAGCTTCCAACACTAGACCTTCACTCCTCAACGGGTTGAATTATGCCTCTTGGAAAGGCAAGATGGAGTCGTGCATATGCCAAATTCATGACAGGGCATGGATGGCAGTTGAAGATGGCTACACTCCACCCATGATGACTCCTGCAGATGGAGGAGATTATGTACTCAAACCAAAGGCTCAGTGGAATGCACAAGAGTTGAGGCTTCAAAGTGGAATATGATGGCAATGCATGCCATCCTATGTGCAATGGATGAGAACCAGTACAAGTTGGTTCAAAATACTAGGATAGCTAAGGAGGCATGGGACAACCTAGAAGTTAAACATGAGGGAACCGAGGTGGTTAAGGAATCGAAGCTTCAAGTTCTCCAAACGTAATTTGAATTGCTCAAGATGGATGAGAACGAGTGCTTCAACGACTTTGAAGTGAGGTTGATAGACATTATGAACCAAAGTCATCAACTTGGTGATCCTTATTTGGATAGGAAGATCAAGCAGAAGATTATGAGATCTCTACCCGATAGATTTGAGTCTAAGGTGACGGCTTTGAAAGAGAATAGTGGGTACAAGGACATGAAGCCTAGTGAAGTGATTGGGAGGCTTCTAGCTTATGAATCTAGGAAATGTCCTAACCCCACACCATCAAAGAAGCAAAAAGATATTGCTTTGAAATCCTCCAAAGTTGAGAAGGAGGAAAGTGATGACTTGAATGAAGAAATGGCTTTGCTAATGAGGAAGTTCAAGAAATTTTACAAGTCCGAGAAGTAAGGTTTTGGATCCAAGGGTCAAGACTTAAAGAAAAAGGCTCCCTTCAAAAAGTTTGAGCCTAGGAAAGAAAAGACCGAGAATTCCAATGCTATGAATGTGGTGGAATAGGTCACTTTGCCCCGGAATGTGCAAATCACAAGGTCAAGAAGAAGGAAAAAGTGATGGCTGCCACATGGAGTGAGAGTGATAACTCAAATGTAGGAGATGAGTCATCGGATGATGAAGAACTCGTGGCTAACTTCGTAGCCTTTACATCTCTCTTAGAAGTAGAGATGCTAGTGAAGAAGAAAATGAGAGCCAAAAGGGAAACTACTCAAGTGATGATGGATCTTCATCACAATCCACAAATGGAAGTGTGGAAAGGATGGATCTCAAGGACTACATGACTAGGTCTGAGAGTTTAAGGTTGAAGAACAAGAATGAAATAAAGAGATTGAAAGAAGAAAACCTAGACCTCTCAACTCAAGTTGACCAATTAAATGAAGAGTTGGTGAGATCTAAGAGAAATGAAGAAGGGTTGAAGAAAGGGCTTGAAGATGCTACAGAGTTGTTGGCCAAGATGAACTCTAGCACCAAGAAACTTGACCACATGCTAGATGTTGGAAAGAGGCCAATTGACAAGAAGGGGCTTGGGTTTGAATATGACAAGATGTCCTCCACTCCAAGCAAGACCATTTTTGTAAGAAGCATGAACTTCAATGGGTCCTCTCCTTATCAAAATCCTAAGAAGAAGCTTGAACTAGGAGAGTGTTCAAGTAGTGCTCAAATGAAAGTGGCACCAAGAAGCCCACCTCAAGCTCATCCTACAAGGGCTCCTCAAGTCAACTTCCCTCAACCAAAAGCTCATAAAAGGAAGACACCTATCATGCAAGCTCAACCAAGGAAGCAATCAAGTCTTGCTCAATAAAAAAGAAGGAAAGCTCCTCAACAACATGCAAGACAACCACAAAGACATGGGAAGGCTCCAATGCATCCTCAAGGATACGGTATAATTCCTAACTTTTTACCGACATGTCATTTTTGTGGTATTGATGGTCATATTAGATCAAATTGCTTTAGATATATCAAATTGTGTAGAATTGAAAGCATGATAGAGAAGAAAAAGGCTAGAGCCATGATGCATGATCCTAGGACATCTAGAGCCATGATACATGATCCTAGGACATCTAGAGCCATGATACATGTCACTAGGAAAGGTGGAACACCTTTGCATGATCCTAGGACATTTAGAGCCCATGTACCATTGACCATTAGGAAGAAAAATACTGCACCTAGGTGGATTAGAAAGGATGAACACATTTTCAATGTTGCACAAATTGCTTTGAAAGCTCATTCTTGTGATTTTTGGTATTTGGATAGTGGGTGCTCTAGGCACATGACTGGAGATAAGAGTTTCTTTGAGACTCTTATGATAGAGGAGGGAAGAAATGTCACATTTGGTGATGTATCCAAAAATAAGTCAAAGGAAAGGGAACTATTTCCATTCCCGGATTACCCTCATTGTCCAATGCTTTGTATGTTGATGGTCTAAACGCCAATTTGATAAGCATTTCACATCTTAGTGATGAAGGACTCTCCGTCTTGTTTAGGAAAAATGATTGTTCTATCCTATTGCCTAATGGACAAACCTTTTTAAAAGGTATGAGATCTAGTGACAATTGCTATTGTCTTGAGGCTAGAAGTGTGTCTTGTAATGTGTCCAAGGATGAACAAATTGAGTTGTGGCATGAAAGACATGGTCACATGAACTTTAGGGATTTAAGAATCTTAGATAAGTTCAATGTTGTGCGAGGCCTTCCCAAGCTTAGGAAAAAGGTTAATGGTGTTTGTGGACCTTGCCAACAAGGGAAGCAAACCAAAAGTATGCACAAAAAAGGCAAGTACTTATCCACTAAGGAACCTCTAGAGCTTCTCCACATGGATCTTATGGGTCCTATGCAAACCGAAATTTTAGGTGGAAAGAGGTACATTTTTGTGTGTGTAGATGACTTCTCTAGGTACACTTGGACTTATTTCCTTAGAGAAAAATCTGAGACCTTTGACAAGTTCAAAATGCTTTGTTCCAAGATTCAAAATGAAATGAAATCCAAGATTAAAAGCATTAAAAGAATTAGGAGTGACCATGGGAAGGAGTTTGAGAATGTCCATTTTGAAAATTATTGCAATAGTCTAGGCATCCCTCATGAGTTTTCGGCTCCTAGGACACCTCAACAAAATGGAGTTGTTGAGAGGAAAAATAGGGTTCTTAAAAAAATGTCCCGTGTGATGTTGCTTAGCAACAATGTCCCTAGGAATCTTTGGGCCGAAGCCGTCAATACGGCATGTTACATAGGAAATAGAGTCTTTCTTAGGCCCCACACTAGGCAAACCTCCTATGAGTTATGGAAAGGTAGAAAGCCAAATGTTAGCTACTTCCACACATTTGGAAGCAAATGCTACATTTTGAATGACCATGATCAACTTGGCAAATTTGATGCTAAGAGTGATGAAGGTATCTTCATTGGCTATGCCTTGAATAGTAGAGCCAATAGAGTTTTCAATTTAAGGACTATGACCGTTATGGAATCATCTAATGTAGTCATTGATGATACTAGGCTCAAATCTAATGACCATGAGGAGGAGGTAGGTTTAGTTGATGACTCGCCTTTGGAGAAAGTTGTTGATATCTCTAATGATGAAAAGGCTAATCTTGATGATTACATAGCACAACTTAGTGATAGGATCCTCACTTGGACTCAAAAGAACCTGCTCCATGGGTTAGGAAACTTCATGACAAAGATGACATTATTGGTGAGTTTAGTGAGGGTGTTAGAACTAGGCGTCAAATGGCTAATCTCATTAGCTACACTTGCTACACCTCTCAAATAGAACCCAAGAAAATTGGTGAAGCCTTAAAAGATGAATTTTGGGTTCTTGCTATGCAAGAAGAGCTTAACCAATTTGAAAGGAATGAGGTTTGGACTCTAGTTACTAGGCCCAAGAACACCAATGTGATAGGCACCAAGTGGGTATATAGGAACAAATCCGATGAGGATGGAAACATTGTGCGAAACAAGGCTAGGCTTGTAGCACAAGGGTACTCTCAAATTGAGGGTATTGACTTTGAGGATACATTTGCTCCCGTTGCTAGGATTGAGTCCATTAGGCTTCTTTTATCCATTTTTTGTTTGCACAAGTTCAAATTATATCAAATGGATGTTAAGAGTGCCTTCCTCAATGGTTTCGTGCAAGAGGAAGTATTTGTTGAGCAACCCAAAGGGTTTGTAGATCCTCACCACCCTAATCATGTCTATCATCTCAAGAAAGCTTTATATGGGCTGAAACAAGCACCAAGGGCTTGGTATGAGCGTCTCACCTAATATCTCATAGACAATGGTTACACTAGGGTTAGTGTTGACAAGACTATATAGCTCAAATCTATGTTGATGATATAGTATTTGGCTCCACAAATGACATCAACGTCCAACAATTTGTTGATGTCATGTCTCATGAGTTTGAGATGAGCCTTGTTGGTGAGTTGAGTTACTTTCTAGGTTTACAAATTAAGAAAATGGATGATGGGATTTTCACATCTCAAGCTAAGTATGTCAAAAACCTAGTGAAGAAATTTGGCCTTGAAAGTACCAAACATTGTGATACACCCATGAGTACCACTTTGAAGCTAAGCAAGGATGCTAGTGGTAAAAGTGTGGACCAAACCTTATATCGTGGCATGATTGGTAGCTTGCTCTATTTGACCGCAAGTAGGCCCAATATCTCCTTTAGTGTGGGTGTGTGTGCTAGGTACCAATCGGATCCCAAGGAGTCCCATCTCTCTTCTGTTAAGAGAATCATAGGTTATGTGAATGGGACTTCTAATTATGTAATGTGGTACTCTTTTGACACTAATGCTAGTCTTGTAGGCTTTAGTGATGCAGATTGGGCAGGAAATTATAATGATAGGAAAAGTACATCAGACGGTTGCTTTTTCCTTGGGAACAACCTTGTCTCTTAGTTTTGCAAGAAGCAAAATTTGATTTCCTTGTCCACGGCTGAGGCCGAATACATAGCTGCTGGGAGTGGATGCACATAACTCCTTTGGATAAAACAAATGCTAGTCGACTATGGATTCGATCAAGGTACTCTTACTCTCTTTTGTGATAACATGAGTGCTATAAATATTTCCAAGAATCCGGTTCAACATTCTAGGACTAAGCATATTGACATCCGCCATCATTTCATTAGAGAACTAGTTGAGAGCAAATGCATTGTACTTGAGCATGTAGGTACAAATGATCAACTAGCGGATCTATTCACTAAACCCTTAGATGCTACTCGATTCAAAACTCTTAGTAGATCTATTGGGATTTGTCTCATGTAGTGATGATTTTTTCGGCCTTTGACCCCATATGGGGAACTCAAGCAAAAAGAGCTATTGTATACTTGTTGCATGAAATTTTTCTTAAATATGTTTATGCCTATTTATTAATTGCTTGAGTAGCTTGGTTGCACTTATAGTATATTGTATTTTCTTAAATAAGTGTGAACTTTGCTTTGAATACAATCCATTTCATATTTATGTTCAAACATGCATTTTTGGACTAGGAGATATACTTTGGAAGTACATAATTGAATGACCCATAATTATCTCCATGACATGATGATTCTTTAAATGACATGCTAATGAAAATTGATAAAGCATGATTTGATGATTGCAATTGTTAAATGCAACATATTGTGTGAAAAATGCTAGTGAGACTAAAATGTTTAAGTTGCTCATGCCATGTTTCACTTATAAAGTTTGATATAGTGCTATTAAATCTTGACATCTATGAACAATCTATATCCTTGATTCTCTCATGACAAATGGTGAAATTGGTTTGAATTATTTTGGAAACCTTTGTCATTTGCTTTGCCAAATACCATTGTTTTTGGACTTGAATGCAACATGTCTTGTATGCAAAGAATTTTTTGATTCACATATTGTCTTCAAATAAATCTCCTTGTGTCTCTCCTATCAATTGAGATTGCATAAATGTGGCTTATATAATTATGTAACAATCTTGTATGCTCTTTTCTTTCTTTGCCTTGAGTGACCCGGTTGGGGACTTCTCCTTTGACTATATCATGACAAAAAGGGGGAGTAGTGTTGGCTAAAGGAGAGTAGCATGTGTTGGTTTGAAAAGGGAGTTTGGGGAGATATCACATGTAGGTGGAGTAACCCGTTGAGGGGGAGCATTGCATTCACATACATTGCATGTTGTCATATTCATATTCTTAAATGCAAATGCTTTTGTTTTATATTCACTTGATCATCTCACATGCACTTGGTTTGGAAAGCGTATTTGTGCTTGCCTTGTGTGTAGGGTTGATAGTTCTACAAGAGATTGAAGACTTGAAGTTTTTTTTATCTCTTTGTAATGTAGAATATCTTCCCAGTGTTTTTCTGTTTTGTTTTGTGAGGATCAATGTGAGTGGTGATTTTGTCACGAAATAGCCAAATGGGGAGATTGAAAAGTCCTCATTTGTTGATTGGCTTATTTCGTTAACAACCATATTGTTGGGGTTCATGTAAGGGTAGCTTAGACTCTCAAGACTTCAAGAGGAGAAGCACCATAGGTAAAATTCTTATGCTTACTTACTTTGAAGAGATAGTTGCACACACTTACATATTCATGCATAACTCTTGATCTTATATGTTGAGTGTTTTCTTGTGTGCATTTTGGTTTTAATAACTCTTGTTGATCTACTTGCATCCTGTACTTAAAGTTTATGTCATGCTAGGCTTTTTAGAATATGATGCATTTTCATCACTCTTGTACTTGTTGCTTGTATGGTTGTTTAAGTGTTGAAGTAGGAATTACGCTGGTGGTGCTCTACTCGACCAGCGCACCTCACCAGTACAACATTCACAGTGGACTGTCGCTAGTCATGCGTCACTGAGGTACGCTGCTGCACCCGCGCATAGTTGAAAAAATATACATGCACTGGTGGTGCGCTACTCGTCTAGCGCAGCCTCACCAGCGCAAATATTCCAGAGAATTTGAGCTTGTGTTGCACCACTGTAATGCGCCACTCGTCAAGTGCCTATTGAATTTTTTAGGCAGTGCGCTGGTGGTGCGCTACTTGACCAACGCACCTCACCAGAGCACAATGAAGAAGCTGGAACGTTTTTTCCAAAACGACATCATTTTGTTTGGATCTCATATATATATATATATATATATATATATATATATATATCTCATTGTCTTAAGGTCGTGTAAGAGTTTAATATATCACATATTTTTCTTAGAATACATTTCAAAGGAAAAACATTTTCAATAACTCATTTTTAATCACTCAAAGCATTCCCATGTGCATCAAAACTTCATCTTACATCATCTAAGTTCATCTAGAATGCACCTATGGATAGGGTTGCTTCATCACATCTTGTTTGGTAAGCTCTTCACTATCTTCTTACAAGTTAAGTGTTTTTGCTTGCTAAACCATCTCTTTAATTAATTGTATTCTCTTAGAATATTTCTAGATAAAAATTAGAGATTGTTGTGATGACATGATTGAGTGTTGTATTGTGATAGGTTCATATGATTGATTGATCTATGTTTTGCTAAGCTATTTGAACATGTCATTTAGCACTTGATATCTAGGATTGCATTAATTGTCATCTTATTATCCTAGATAAGCATATAGGGTTTCCTAGACTTGTTTGTTCATTGAATATCATCATATATTCACTTAGGACACTTTATCTCTTCATTGAGAAGTAAGACTTGTGTTGCTTCCGGGAGTAGGTAGCTTAAAGCACAAACAAGATGAACTAGGTTCACTTATACCGGGATTAGGTAATGGTGGTGGATTAAACCGGGATTAGGTTGTAATTCCTTGCCATTAGTGGATTCGTGGTTCTAGTTTGGCGCACTCATCAGCCCGTGGTTTTTCCCATTTGGAGGGTTTCCACGTATATCTCAAGTGTCGTTTATATTTCCGTATTTTTATACTTGTGATTTTATTGTAACTAGCTAGGGGCATTTTCGTAATCTTGACCTTTAACAAAAATTAGGTAAATTTATTTAAAATCTATTCACCCCCCTCTAGATTAATATTAAGCACACCATAATATTTTTTTTAGCTTTGATGCCGAGTCTCACTGGTTTATTCTTGCAGGTGTATGGTTCCGTGATGGCGTTTGCGATGGTGTCGATCGCTATCTTCTAATGACGACTGATCCCTATGTCGGTCGTGCTTATGGTGTCTAGCACGGGTTATCTGATAATGGCTCTGCCTCTGGCATGGTTGCTCCTCTTCGGGCTTTTCATGTTCAACCTGATTAATTGGAGCAGAGTTCCTTCCAACTTTCGATGCATCTAATCCTGGTCCAACTATAACCGAGCAAAGCCTTATAGGTGGGAGGTTAAGAGGTTATGCTTCTTCTGCAGCTAGTAGATCAACTCCTTTCTTTGTTGCGTCTGCCACCAGTTGTTGCAACGCCTCTCGGAAGCGTCATATCAGGTTTTTGTTGGTCGGAGGGATTTGTTGGATCCCCATCAGGGATGTTGGTTGGTTCTCAGCGGTTGCGGCGAGATCTCGTGAATACTTCCAATATGGACATTATCTGGAGATTTTTGGACATCCCCATGACTATTTTTGCTTCCCGCCATTACCATTAATTAAATCGGAGGTTCAACCTCTCTTTCTAGTGCCAATTGTTGACGTCAATTTCTGGATGCGTGAAAAAAGTCAACAAGATTAGATTTTAGCTGTGATTTTAAAGAGAAAGAGAAAGAGAAAGAGAAAGAGAAAGAGAAAGTAACTGGACTCAAGTTTTACGTGGTAAAACTCCGATGACCGGAGAAACGTTCATGGGTGGTTGAATGAACAACCATGCCAAAATCCACTATTGAAAAAGATTTACAACTCTCGATCTCTCTTTTTTCTCTCTGAGTTTTTCTACCTATTCTCTGTCTCTTTGTGACGAGATTATAGGTCTATTTATATGTGCATAGAACCCTAATCTTTTTTGTACAAATAATAAAAGATCTTTGTATTTAATTATTATTGGTTACTTGTTCGAAGTAGTTTATCTTCTTTCCTATTTTGGAGACTTGTATAAAGATCGGACTCTAGTGATATAGTCCGGTTAGGACTTATTTCCTTATAAATGCGTAGTCTTTTTTGAAGAAATAAAATTGTTGCCTGATTTGGAACCCTTTCTGTTTGGTATTCTATTCTTCTTGGAATTCTTATTTGATATGGATATCCTTGCGTATTTTAACGTCCCTTGATTTGTGTGCAACTTATGCGCTGGGCTTTTTTATTCGGGTTTCTTCGTGTTTGTTCTGAGTAGAACATGATGTTAGCTGGTTCCGAATGACGTCGTCTGATCCCAAGTAAAACATGTCATTAGCTAACCCCGAATGATGTCATCTGATCCCGAGTAGTATATGACTTCAATTGTCCCCGAGTAGGTTTTGTTCAATATTTGTTTACTCGGGTTCCTCTTTAAAAACTTACGAGATATTTCTTAATGTCTATTTGAATGTTTACCTGGCAATTTCATCCTTTGTCAATGACGTGTACGTCTGATAAAATTTACATACGAAATATGTTATAAAAAATTACAAAACTGTTTTTTATGTTTCGATCAGTTTATCTATTAGAAGTATGAATTAAAGACAATGAATTGGATTTTTATAAATGGAATTATGAAAATAAAAAGTAGGAGAGAAAAAAATGTAAGACAAGAGAGATGGAGAGAAGAAAATTAACATGGAAAAGGAAAAATAAAATGTAAGAGGGAGGATCATAGGAAGGGGAAAATTAATTAAATTTTATTTAGGAAAGTAAATATATGAGAGAGAAGAGAGCAAAGAAAATAAATTAATTATAGATAAATGAGATGTAAATAAAAAAGAAATCAATTTATTAAATCTAAGCCATTCAAATCTAATAGATCCAATAGTTGAAAATTTGTGTCAAAAATTATTTCCCCCGATCCTCTCCCATATAGAAGAGGGATCGGGGGACATAATTTTTGACACAAGAATTGATACAATTTTATAACTATTAAAATATTGAGATGTGGATGGTTAAGATTCATTGAATTTATTTATTTTTTCTCTCTCCATATTAATATATTTTTTATCTCCTCTTTTCCCTCTTCAAGATTTCTTTCCTAAATATACTATTTTCTCTTCCTAAATTTTTTTTTCCTCCAATCTCTTATGTCTTTCTCTCTTTTGGTATTTTTTTATAAAATTATTATCAAAAAATATACAAATATCATAATAAAACCTAAAAAATTGGAATTAAATCAAAACTATATAAAACACAAAATATAATATTAATAATTCAGAAAAATAAAAAAATAAAGTAGAAAAATATAAACAACTAATTCATGATTCAATGATAAAAGAATTTATCAGTGTCATATATATATATATATATATATATATATATATATATATATATATGAGAACAATAAAAGTAACCAAAAGATTAGTGTGCTTATTGTTTTTACCAAAGATTAGTAAATTTATTGTTTTTACCAATTTTTCCACTTTTGGGACAAAATTACCCTTCTGTTATAATGACTTGAAAAAACAAAACTGAATAAATGAAAAAAAGAAATTCAAAATCAATTAGTTAAGAATTAAAATAAAATAACAAATTGAAAACATAAAAAGCCCAAAATCGAGACTTGAGATTCATTCTTTGTGTTACTATCAAATAAGAAAAGTGAAACCAGACCCGATGACTTGTGAGAGACAACCCGACGACAACCACCATCATGACGAGACAACGACAACAACACAACGACGACGTGCAGATGAGAGAAACCAGAACCGAGGACGAGACGCGACAGATGAGTGGTTACGAGAGCCGACGACTTCGAGAGACCAGTGGTGTCGACGACCACCACCATGAAGAGCCACCGATGACGTGGAGATGGAGACGACGACGATGATGTGCAGTCACCAACGGTTTGCACCTCCTCTTCACATTTGACTTTAGGGTTTCAATTTTTTTTTTTGTATTTTTGGTTGATAGAATCCGAAATTGATTTTGATTTATACATTATCAAATTGATTCTGTTAAGCTGTGATAGTTTTCGAAATTTGAACAGATATTTTAACAAATCAATTTTGTTCACTCGAATAGATTTCAAAATTTGAGTAGGGATTTTAAGAAATTGATTTTGTTCACTTGTGAATGATTTCGAAGTCTGAATAGGGATTTGAACAAAATGATTTGAACTTGTGATTTCATAGATGCATTAAGAAAGCTTGAAGCCTTTGAGTGTTTTTTACATCTGGTGTTAGCTTTGCATGTTAAAATAGTTAGCATGATTTGTGGGTCCAAATTCAAACAACATAAAAGTATATAAGTATATAAGTATATCTCAGTAGATGATGATCAAATCCAGTTGTTTTTTTTTGTTTGGATTTCTCATTCTTTGAAAGAAGTTGTATTGACAATGAGTGTGTCTTTTGTTTCTTTATTTGACTGTGTATGTGTGTTTTTTGTGGTTTAATTATTGGCCGAGCTAGACTTTGGAAGCAACAGGAATGTTAAAATATTGGCCCAGTCAATGAGTTGTTGTGAACTGGTGTGTGTTAATCATGTGAAATTGTACATTTTTTGTGGTTTAATTAATGATGTGAAATTGGGTATGAACTGGTGTGTTTAATTGGATATGACCGGTGTGTTTAATTGGGTATGACCAGTGTGTTTAATTGGGTATGAGTTGGTGTGTTTAAGTGGTTGTGAATGGGTGTATTTAATTGTTGTGAACGGGTTTAATTGGGTATGACCTGGTGTGTTTAATTGAGTATGACCTAGTGTGTTTCATTGGGTATGACCTGGTGTGTTTGATTTGGGTATGACCGATGTATTTAATTGGGTATGACTAATGTGTGTAGTTGGTTATTACTGATGTGTTTAATTGTTGTATGAATTGGTGTGTTTAATTGGGTATGACCGATGTGCTTAGTTGGTTATCACTAGTATGTTTAATTGTTGTGAATGCATGTGTTTAATTGGGTATGAAATGGTGTGTTTAATTGGGAATATGTGAGTTTACTTAAGTGAAGCCACATTTTTTTTATATTTTACAGAAGGAGAACATCTATTATGATCAATTTCTGAAGGTCCAAAGGAATAAATGGACTCAAGAAGCATTAATCAACGTTGGGTGTCGGTTGAAGTACATATGCAATATAGAGGACATACTATGCAAGTAGGGGAAACATGCTGATTTTATGGCGAGTTGTTTAAAGAAATTCGGTCAGTTCAATACAAATTAGTTGTTCTCTGCTCAGATCGTACACAACTTATTGTTGAGGGAAATTCAGAAAGACGGTGCATCCGAGAACGAGTTGTTGTTTTCGGTTGGTGGGAAGAAGGCAAGATTTGGACAGAGAGAGTTTTGTTTGGTGACCGGTCTACGGTTTGGGAAAATCTCTGAAATTATTAACAATCCTTATGTGGCCAATGAAAATAGCATCCACAAAAGATATTGGCCTGACGAAGAAGCCGAAGATTTGAAGTTGTCCACTGTGTATGATCGATTTGTAGCGGGTAACTTCTTGGAGGCCGATGATTCGTTGAAGATGGCACTGTTCTTGATAGCAAACAATGTATTGTTTGGTCAACCATTTGATAAAAAAGTCAACCCTTGGATTTTTAATTTGGTTGATGATTTGGAGGCATTCAATGGTTTTGCATAGGGACACTATGTGTTCAAGATGACGCTGCATTACTTGAGGCATAGTTTTAGGCCGAGAAACTCAAAGAAAGGGTATGGCAAGGTCAGGTACCAGTTATACGGTTTCCCGTGGGCTGTTAAGGTTAGTTCCTATTATTATTCTATTATTTTTATCTCTATAGCTTCAAAAAGCTTAAATTAATTATATGTAACAAAATTAGGAACATATAATGTAATATATATTAATCAACAAAAAGGGAGGCTGCTGCATGCATTAATATATATTAACTATTAAGGTTTCTTTTCAAGTATGGGCGATGGAGATTGTGGACAACTTGATCGATGGGTTTGGTATGAGATTACAAGACATCCTGCCTAGGATGAGGCGTTGGACGATGCATAAGAGGCTTCGAAATTTTGTGCAAACGATTTTAGATCTAGAAGCTAATATTCGTAGTTAAAAGGTGGGTTATTCGCATACACTATTTATTTATTAAATTGGTTACAACATTTTAGACCACTAAATATTATCACATTATTACAGGATGATGTAAAGGAAGTTTTGGAGGCAACAGATGATGAGGCGCGAGCAGATTATTGGGTTGGAGTTGACTACAATATGACAAAGGGTCCGTAATTTATACCTTTGGTGGAAATGGAAATGAAGGAAAAGCATGAGTTGTTGGACGAGGGGGATGATGGTAACGATGGAGTTGTTGGTGATGGTATTGGTGATGATGAGGCAGCCACCAGTAAAAGGGCATTGAAGAGGAAGGCACAAAAGAAGAAAAAAAAGAAAAAAAAGACATCGGTGAAGAAGAAGCAAAGAAAAGCAGTCCCAGTTACCAGGCTTGATCAGGATGAAGATTATACACCTGAATATACACCTACCCGTCATGTAGACTATACACCGGGATATACACCTACCCCTCATGTAGACTATACACCGGGATATACACCTACCCCTTTCCCACCGTATCCCCATATGTCATCTCGACAGGAGCCTCGATCTTAGGTAAGTGGACTAGAATGATAGTCGTATAATTTAATTTTATCTTTTTATTATTTTTCCTAAGACACGTGCATATTTTAAATGTACACTTTAGGGTGGTGATAGAATAACCGAATTGTTGGAGGTAGTGAGGGCATTTCCAGATGTGTTAGATGTTGTGGTAAAACGGGAGGTGTCAAACCTTCGGGGTGTGCTTAGAAGCCTGGTGTAGGAGATACAGTCTTCCCGAGGTCAAAGCAACCAGGAGGTATATTTGTGCATATATATTATTTATGTATTATTCGTGTGGATATTTGTGAATACGATTGTTGGGTGTCGTAGGCACCGGTGACCGTTGTTAGAGATCTGAGCTTGGCTAAGGAGGAGGTACATACAATTGTTAGAGATCAGGAGGTGGTGGATCCCGCAACGGAGAAGGTGGTGGGTAGCTCAGGGTTGGTAAGTGGAGATATTAGGATGGGTTACAACTACGCAGCGGAGGAGGATAGATCGATCCGAGGTAGGCTCCGATCTGCGTATTGCATGTCTCCATTTATTAACCCGACTCGGGCATCTGCAAAGAAATTACAGCAAAACAAGAGCAAATATGATCAATTCAAGAGGAAAGCTAAACCAATAAGGTATGTAATTGTAAACCTATCATTTGTACGGCTTACTTTTGTAATAAAAAATATTACAACGGTTTTTTTGTTTACATTGATTTCAGGCGAAACGTCGGAACGGAGGAGTCCGTTGACAAGTCTTTTTTTATGGAATTGGAAGATCCTACGAAGTGGTTGTCCACTGACGTAAGTGTATATTTTTTTGATTTCATAGTTTTTCTATGTATTCGTTATGTATATATATATATATATATATATATATATAGTGTATACATTTTCTAGATTTTTATTCATTCATTGGTTTTTGTGAATCAGCACATGGATGCATACATGAGCTACTTGGCAAAAAGGCGGGAATCGGCCCCCAATAACTACAGACATAGCTTAGTTCTACTGTCCTCTAAATTTTATGTAAGTATAGTACATGCATGTCTAGTTGGCAAAATTATGAGTGCAATTCGCATCAACTTATAATTAATGTTTGTTGTAGACAAAACTGAATTTGGCATAGAAAAAAATACTTGAGACTGACAACGAAGCCGAATCTTCTTTCGATGCACTCGCTTTTGAATATCCGCATGATTGGATTGATTATGGTTTTGGCAACAGATCGGAATGGGGACAGCCTTGGTGGTTGTATACACAAGTGAGTTATATTAGTTTTTGTATTCTATAATCTTGTCAAAAAAGATCAACTATTATATGTGCTAATTTTGGGATATTCAAATGTTGTCTTCTGTGGTTGTATCAAACACAACCCACACAGTTGTCGTTCTATTTTGTTTTTTTTAATGAATGTTTATGTTGGCTTTTTTTAATGCAGTTGTGTGTTCCCTCTTGTGTTGAGGAACCAGATGGTCACTGGATATTATGCAAGGTTGATTTGCTTGACCATCACATTACCATATTTGACCCAACCAGAGCAAAGACAAAATCAATTCAAGTCGAGCGTTTCAGGCAACTAATGCCCCTAAGGCGACTGCTGCCAAGTACCATGAACAAGTGTGGTTTCTTTTCAAATAGGAGCGAAAAACCACGAGAAGCTGTGTTCACTGTTTCGGTGTCTAGCAATCAAATGATCCCTCAGCAGGTTGACAAATGTAGTTGTGGATTTTTTATTTGTAAGTATGCAGAGACTTCAGGGTGTGTTTGGTAAGCGGGACAGGACTGGACAACGTGGGACAGTTTGTTCTTGTCCCACGTTTGGTACGTCCTTAGTATGGGACAAGACGGGACAAGACGGGACAAGACGGGACAAGGTGAGACAAAAATCATAAAAACTTGTCCCACCCAAGACCCTAGGACAACTTGTCAAATGATACGGGACAAGTGTCAAAAAGACCAATTTACTCTTTAAATTTTCAAGAAATTACAATCATATCCAATAAATTATAAATTATATTATATATTATAATTACATATAGAATATTATATATTAAATATATATGATTTATATATATATATATATTATAATAATATATATAATATAATATATTTAATATATATGTAATATATATGTAATATATATAAAAATATATTAATATGTATTATTAATATATATAATATAATTTATGTAATATAAACATATATTTATATAATTTATGTGTTAATATATGTATATAATATAATTAATATATATATTTATATTGCATATGTTATATTATATATATATCATGTATATTATAATAATATATATATTATTATATATAATAATATATTAAATATTATTATATATTTAATATTATTATTAACTATATATATATATATATATATATATATTATTTTACATGCAGTAATCTTTAATATATGATATACGTATATATATTATATATATAATATATATTTCTATATATACTAATATTTAATATTATATATCACATTATTATATAAAATACATGTAATATTCTATATTAACATATAGTAATATCAAATAATATATATATATATATATAATATAAATAATATTATTATATATTAATATATATATATATATAATATTATTGTCTATTTTGTTATATATATATATATATATATATATATAAGAGGGGTACTCTAGTCATTTGAATCTCTTGTTCCGTCTTGTCCCAGTCATACCAAATGAAAAACGGTACAGTTTATAGTTTTGTCCAGGCCTTCCAAACACAATATAGAACAACATGTTCAGTCCAGTCCAGTCCAATCCAGTCCAGTCCAGTCCAGTCCCATCTTCGTGTCAAAAGCACCCTCAATCTTTAAGAAGGGTAACTGGAAGTGGGAGCAAAAGGAAATGAGCGACTTTCAAAAAGAAATAGCATTCCAGATATATAACAATAGTGTACCATACAAGTCTCCTATAGATTTATAAACGAATTTACAGGTTCGAATAACCCACTGCATTTTTTCATGATATGTTCTTTAGTTTGTTGACAAGTAATTGTTTTATTGTTTGTTTGTTTTGTTTAGTGTACACAAGTGGATTATGGAAGGTTGGAAATTTTGTTTACAAATGGGATGGACAACAAAGGGTTCAAAGGCTGATGGACAGCAAATGGAGTACCAATGGATTTATTTAGTTTGGCTGTTTTTTTTTAATGAATGTTAATGATGTTTTTAATTTTGTATGTGAATGTTATGGAGTTCTAGCGAAATACTGATGTGTTATTGATATGTTTAGGTATAAATTTTGTGCCACCGGTGTTTTTCATTTCTTACCACTGGTGTGTTTAATTTTGAATGCACTGATGTGTTTAATTGTTGAATAGAATTGGTTTGTTGAATAGAACTGGTGTGTTTAATTGTTGAATAGCACCAATGTATTTAATTTGTGACAACTGGTGTGTTTTATTTTTAGGGCACTGGTGTGTTTAATTGTTGAATAACACCAGTGTGTTTAATTTGTGACAACTGGTGTGTTTTATTTTTAGGGCACTGGTGTGTTTAATTGTTGAATGGCACTGGTGTGTTTAATTTGTGACAACTGGTGTGTTTAATTTTTAGGTCACTGGTGTGTTTCATTTGTGACAACTGATGTGTTTAATTTGTAACACCAGTGTGTTTAATCTGTGACAACTTGTGTGTTTTATTTTTAGGGCACTGGTGTGTTTAATTGTTGAATGGCACTTGTGTGTTTAATTTGTGACAACTAGTGTGTTTAATTTTTAGGTCACTGGTGTGTTTGATTTGTGACAACTGATGTGTTTAATATGTAACACCAGTGTGTTTAATCTGTGACAACTTGTGTGTTTAATTTTTAGAGCATTGGCGTGTTTAAATGTTGAATAGCACCAGTGTGTTTAATTTGTAACAACTGGTGTGTTTCATTTGTAGCACTAGTGTGTTTTATTTGTGACAACTGATGTGTTTAATTTTTAGGGCACTGGTGTGTTTAAATGTTAAATAGCACTGGTGTGTTTAATTTGTGACAACTGGTGTGTTTCATTTGTAGCACCAGTGTGTTTAATTTGTGACAACTAGTGTGTTGAATTTTTAGGACACTGGTGTGTGTAATTGTTGAATAGGACCAGTGTGTTTAATTTGTGACAACTTGTGTGTTTAATCTTTAGGGCACTGGTGTGTTTAACTATTGAATAGCACCAGTGTGTTTAATTTGTAACAACTAGTGTGTTTAATTTTGAATGCACTGGTGTGTTTAAGTTTTAGGACACTGGTGTGTTTAATTCGTGACAACTGGGGTGTTTTATTTTTAGGGCACTGATGTGTGTAATTATTTAAAGACATTGACGTGTTTAATTTGTTTGTTTGTTCAAATATATGTTTTGATCAACTTTTGAATGTTCATTTGTGTAAAAAAAGAATTAACTTAATTGAATAATCATCACATTGCATGTACTCTTAAAAAAAATATGCTAACTAATGAAATTCATTTCGTAAAATAAAACTACATGAATACAAAATAAGTTGATAGCAACACAACAATTTTCCAATTGATAACAGTATACAACCACCAAATTACAAGTCTTGCACAGTAAAGCGTAATTGTAGTTTCCAATCCAATTACAAGTACACAAGCATCCATTTGATAGAAGCAACCATCCATTTGATTTATTTGTGCGCTTTAACGTGGCTGTAAACAAAGAACCAGTTTATTCCAATGGACACTAATATATAAAGTTTAGTAAAAAGAACCCAAAATTTGTTTACTGATATGAAAATTTTATTGGGACATACCTCATTCAACATCATTGTCTGGATCCGTAGGGTTATCATATGGCCGTGTTGGACACGTCATTATGTTGTGTCCCTCTTGTCCACACGACTTGCACTTACAACGTTGGTGCGGTCATGGATTTGTTTGTAGGTTGGGAACATTACATTGTTGATCGACTTGTGGGTTTGCACAATTTTGTCGGTTGTTCCCAGATTTCTTACATATGGTACAATACCTACTCATACGACCATGCTCGCTTGCAGACGGAACCTTATTCTTTCTCGGTCTACCGGCTTGAGGTCGCCAGTCTGGTGGAAGAACAACTTCTGCACGCACTTCCTCTGGAGTATTCAATTCGCTTGGGTGTCCAACCGAAAATATGAGACCAGAATAGCTTTCCAACCAGGTGCTTGTTTTGTAGAAATCTCAACAAAAGTCGCCAAATTTTTTTTTACAGTTCCTACAACGACAATCATTAGAAAATAATTAAATGTAATAATTAACAAAGAATGCATATAAGTATTAGTAAAATATATACCGTATAACAGCTAATGCATGACTACAAGGCAATAGGTCATTCTGAAATTCTTTACAAGTACAAGTTTTCTCAGAATGGTTTACTAAGCCATCTTTCTCACCGTCTTTCACATTGAAATTAACATGATCTATTGGGCGCACCATGTACTTATGTGATTTTTCAATTTTTTTGGGTTAATTTCTCAGTAGCCCACCGGAACAAATGTGTTGTATTCCTGGATGCGGCATCACGACGTTCATTAAACCATTTCTGCATCATATCTCTAACATACTCAACCAACATTGTTATTGGCAACTGACGAGCATACCTTAAACAATTGTTCATGCACTCCACAATATTGGAAGTCATCCCCCTATAACGCCTAACAGGACAGTACGCACGAGACCATCTATGAGGGCCAACTCTCATCAGATATTCATAAGCTCACATGTTTACATGGCTTAACTCTCGCATCTTTTCCAATAACTCTGTTTGTCTATGTGCCCCAGAAGCTTCATGGAACAAATTGCATACAACATGGCTTTTGAATCTGTTCTTCAGGTTCATGTTCATATGAAAACCACAAAGGCCATGTGGTATTTCAGGGTACTCTTTAGCCATGGCTACCTTGATTGCAGGACAGTGATCGGAAATGATGATGCAATTCGTAGGACATCCTATTGTCTTTTTCAACTCCTTTAAAAACCAAGTCCATGAATCCTCGCATTAAACATCACCCCAACCATAAGCAAGAGGGAACACTTGATTGTTTACATCTAGGCACGCTGCAATAAACATGACACCGTCAAACATACCCTTCAAATGAATTGCATCAATAAAAATTACAAGAGGTATGGTCGTCTGAAACCCGACAAGTGAAGCACGAAAAGCAATAAACAAATATTTGAATTTTTTATCAACGTCCGTCTTTATTGCTGTTACAGTACCATGATTGATGTGTTTCAATTCGTGGCAGTATGTAAGAAACAACAGATATGAACGATCAGGAGAGCCAAAAACGTTTTGTTCAGCAAGTCCTTTTGCCCTCAATGCCTTTGTATACAACAAACTAAGTCCGTGTTCCACTTGCATATCAGTCATGATTTCTTTGGGTTTCAAAGATAGACCACTAACTGCAAGTTTCGGTGACAGTATTTCACCAATAAGCCATGCGTTTGCTTGTCGATGACGGTTGTGCAAGTCATCAATTGTACAACTATGTTCTTCCTAAAATTTTCGGACTGTCCAATAATTCCCACCTTCTATCTTAACCACACAGAATTGAAATTTACACTCGGGATCCTTGCAACCAACTTCATATCTACCCGTGCATGATCTTGTAACACGGATTTTAAAATTCTCCTTTAGTATGTGTTCCTGCAAAGCTAGCTTCAAAGCTTTTTTGCTTTCGAACATCCCACCTTTGGATAAGTGATTATAGGAACTAGATTCCTCTGTTCTAACTAGTTCGAAACTGTAGTTTGAAGCTCCGGGAATAATCCAAGGTTGAGAGACTGGAGTTCCGGATCTATCACTAACATTAATGCCACCATCTTCAAATGTATCTCGACTTAGACGAGTAAAAACTGGTGGAACAGACCCCCTGCGACCACCATCTATTGAATCCGAACTCATTCCATGATGATATATTGCCACATCATTCACACCCTCACGACTTCTATCATCACCAATGTAATCTTCATCAAAATCCTCTAATCCATACTCACTATGGGAATTATACTCTGGAATCGAACTCTCATCCTCGTTAATTGAGTGGGTCCAAAAAAATAACAGGGTTTCCAGTCAGGGTTTGAAAAACATTATCAGTTGTTGGTATAGAACCCAAGACGTTGTTGCTTCCACCTCCGGATTGAAACTGTGTCGTCAATTATTTTACAAAACTTTGATAAACGGGCTGAACGGTAGGAACACCCAAATGACCGGGTTGTACACTAACTTTCTCAACAACATTAACATACACCTCCGGAACATGTCCACCATCACACAACAATATTTCCACAACTTTATTTTTCGGTCGGGCTGGCCTAAGCCTAACCTCGGTATCAACCAAAGTTCTTAACTCAATACTAAACCTTGTTAAGTCAACATTCGCAATATCTTGTACAACCTTGGACAACTCACTGTACATCAAATTCCTATAAACTTTCACAAACTCTGTTTCACCACCCTCGTAAAAGTTTCCCACCCATTTGCCACCATAAGTGATTACCAATTTCGTTGGGTCCATTTATGTATTTCAACAAATCAAAATATAACATTTAGAATACAATTTATTAAAAAAGTCACAAATTATACAAGGTGCAACCTATTAAACACAACATGACAACTCAATTAAACACATAAGGGTAAACCAGTTTAAACACACCAGATCATACCGATTGAAACACACCAGGCCGTACCACATTAAGCAAACCACGACAAACCAATTACACACACCATGGCACACTAAATTAAACAAACCTAGGCATAACACATTAAACACACTATGCCAAACCAATTAAACACACTATACAAACAACATTACAAATACAATGGAACACCACATTCAACAAACCATGACAAACAAATTAAGCACACGAGGGAAAACCAATTAAACACACTACGACAATAAATTAAACACACTAGGGAAAACAAATTAAACACACCATGCCAAACAAATTAAACACACTATACAAACAACATTACAAATACAATGGAACACCACATTCAATAAACCATGAAAAACAAATTAAGCACACGAGGGAAAACCAATTAAACACACTACGGCAATAAATTAAACACACCATGCCAAACCAATTAAACACACTATACAAACAACATTACAAATACAACGGAACACCACATTCAACAAACCATGAAAAATAAATTAAACACACGAGGAAAAACCAATTAAACACACTACTGCAATAAATTAAACACACCAGGGATAATAAATTAAACACACCAGAGCATAACAATTAAACACACCATGCCAAACCAAGTATACACACTATATAAACAACATTACAAATACAATGGAACACCCCATTCAACAAACCATGAGAAACAAATTAAATACACGAGGGAAAATCAATTAAACACACTACGACAATAAATTAAACACAACAGGGATAATAAATTAAACACACCAAGCGATTTCAATTAAACACACCACGGTTTAACAATAAAACACACCAAAGCTAACTATCTCCTTCAACCTTTATTCATTGTAATCTGCATATGAAACAAAAAAATAGGGTTTCTAATACATACCTCTAGAAGAAGGGCCTTCAAAATTTGGATTCATCATAACAACTTCACCCAAAATCCGTGAAATACAAAACCCAATCCCTAAATTTCGAACCGAATCTATATGATATATATTTAATGAATTATAAAGACATAACAAATGTCTTTGCAGACAATAGCATCAGTTTCAACAGCAAATGGAATAGATGATAACTTAAAAAAAAATTGAAGAGAGAGATGAGGCGGAAACTGAAGAGAGAGGAGACAAAATTTCAGAAAAAAATTATTATGGTGTGAGAGAGCAGCTGGGGAAATTGAAGAGAGAGAGAAAAAAATTCAGACAAAAAAAAGGGACATTTGTATGTGTGTGACAGTAGAAGAGAGAAGATGGTTTTTCAGACAAACATGTAGAAGAGAGACTAGTAGGGCGTGAGATGTAGAAGAGAGAAGATAAAGAAAATATGTATAAATAAGTAACTAAACATATATTGAATAAATAAGGGATATTTCGGTCTTCACAACCAAAAATTCAGTAAAAACAATAAATTTATTAATGTTGGGTAAAAACAATACAACACCTTAATTTTAGACTAGAAAGGGGTATTTCCTATATATATATATATATATGGGAATGGATCGGGAGACACAATTTTTTATTCAAAAATTAACACATGTTTATAACCATTATATTATTGAGATGTGGATGGCCAAGATCCAATGAATTTATTTATTTTTCCTCTCTCCGTATTAATATTTGTTATCATCTCTTTCTCTCTTCAAGACTCTCTTCCTAAATTTATTATTTTCTCTTTCTTATATATTTGTTCCCCTCTCTTTTTCTGATATTTTTTTCTTTATAATTCATTACAAAACAAAAACCAAAAAAAATTAAGAAATTAGTTGTCTTTCAACACAACACATGAACAAAAAATAAATGTAAAACCTATTAAAAAAACTGTAAGAGTTGGAAATAAACAAATAAAAAAAAAGTAGTACAGTACAAAACAAAAAATATAGTAATTCAAAAAATACAAAACAAAATCGCTATAAACAATTAAACTAAATAATTATAACTCTGACAATATTTCTATATTTATAACTCTGATCCTCCCTCTTTCATTTTTTTTCTTTTTCCATGTTAATTTTCTTCTTTCCATTTCTCGTCTTACATTTTTTCTCTCCAACTTTTTTTTTTTCATAATTCTATTTATAAAAATCCAATTCATTGTCTTTAATTCATATTCTATTAGATGAACCGACCGAAACATAAAAAACAGTTTTGTAGTTTTTATTACATATAAAACAATTTATAGTTTTTATTGTAAGAGATATGTTACTTAAAGAGATGTTTTATCAGTTTGGTATAGTTACATAAGAGATTTGTTCACATTTCTCTTGCAACAAAAACTACAAAATTGTTTTGTATGTTATAAAAACAAAAAAATTTACCTTTTTATGTTCTGTACCGTTTTTATTGGTTTTATTATTTTGTTGTTTATAATATATTTTTTCATGGTTGTGTTGAAAGACAATTAGTTTATTTAATAGAATTATGAATTAAATATAATAAATTAGTTTTGTAAAAAAAAATTAGCTTTTTCTAAATAGAATAATGAATATAATGAAAAGTATGAGTAAAAAATGTGAGACGAGAAGAAAATTAACCGGAAAAAAAATATAAGAGAGGAAAATATTAATTAGATTCTAATTAAGGAAGTAAATCCATGAGAGAGAAGAGAGAAAATAAAATAAATAAATAAGAAGTAAATAAAAAAATCAATTACGTCCTCCAATCCTTCCGTGTATATATAGATTATTAGTTATAGAGAATTTTTGTTAAGTATATATATTTTAAATTAAAATATATAAATATATTAATCAACATCCAACGTTACTAATTTGAAATTATATATATATATATATGGTAGAGTTTATTAAATAACTTGAAAGTTATAAAAAAACTGGATCAAAATATTTAAAGAATAGGTGTAAATATAATTTTTTAAACATGTTATTATCATATATCTTTAAGAGATTATCCGATGGATTTCAAAATTTAAAATCTAATCCGATTCAATCATATTTTTAAATTTAATAATCCAATCAAATCCGATAGATCTCAATAAATTTAATATCTAATCTGATTTGATTATATCCATAAATATAATCCTGTCGAATGGAATCATTCGAATTGAATTGGATCTCCTATTGTGTATGCAATTAATGCACTCACTTTGGAAAGAGTGCCGTGTGGTGACCGAGTCAAGCAGCCTGCCACTCACATTTAAAACAAAACAAAACCAATAAAAAAAAACAAAAAAAAAACAAATAAAATATAAAATATATGAAATAAATAAAAGAAGACATATGAAGCTCACAATAATGTGAACCATGCACTCTGTCCCATATCTGGGTCAACACTCAGCAGTCTTTTTCTACGTTGATTGATCAAATTCTTTGTAATGTCTTTGTAATTTCCCCCTACATTTCCTCTCATCATTCTACCTCCCTCTCTTTCTTATACTATATAAAGCCCTCTCCCCCCAACTCTTCTTTTCAACACTTTCTTCTTCTTCGTCCTTCTCCTCCTCTTCGAATCCCGATGGAGAATCTTTCGAAATGCGAAGCGAATTATGTCCCTCTCTCTCCTCTAACCTTCTTAAAAAGAGCCGCCTCCATTTATGCCAACCGGACCTCCATTATCTACGAGGGCACCCGCTTCACTTGGCGCCAAACCTATGATCGTTGCCGGCGTCTCGCCTCTTCCCTACGTTCACTCAACATTGTTAAGAACACTGTTGTAAGTTCCCATCGAAATTTCTGATTCTCTCTAGTGTTTTATATTCATAGAAGACAATAATTACAATACGTGTTATTGTACACATTAGTAGTACCAACTTTTTGTCAATGGGTAATGGAGTTTTTTTATTTTATTTGTAGGTATCGGTGCTGGCCCCGAACGTTCCGGCAACATACGAGATGCATTTCGCGGTGCCGATGGCGGGTGCGGTGTTGAACACCATCAACACACGGCTAGCCTCCAAGACAATCTCCACCATTCTCCGCCACTCGGAGGCAAAGGTCTTCTTCGTGGACTACCAGTTCGTGCCATTGGCTCGGGAGGCTCTCAAGTTACTCATGGAAGACTCGCCGGAATCCTATTTGGTGGCGGCTGAGTCGTTAATTCCTCTGGTGATCGTGATAGACGATATTGACTCTCCCACCGGAGTCCGGCTGGGTGAGCTTGAGTACGAGCAGATGGTTCAAATGGGTAATCCGAGATTTGAATCCGGAGAGATTGAAGATGAATGGGATCCGATTGCGTTGAACTACACCTCCGGTACGACGTCGGAGCCGAAAGGTGTGGTGTACAGCCACAGAGGAGCTTATTTGAGCACTCTCAGCTTGATTTTAGGTTGGGAAATGGGGACTGAGCCTGTCTACTTGTGGTCGCTCCCCATGTTCCACTGCAACGGCTGGACTTTCACTTGGGGCACCGCCGCACGCGGCGGCACCAACGTCTGTCTCCGCCACACCACCGCCTATGACATGTACCGCAACATCTGCCTCCACAAGGTCACCCACATGTGTTGTGCCCCAATCATTTTCAACATCCTTCTAGAAGCAAAACCCCACGACAGACAACAAATCCCCTCCCCGCCGGTGCAAATCCTCACCGGCGGAGCTCCACCTCCGGCGACACTTCTTGAAAAGATCGAACCGTTAGGGTTTCGTGTGACGCATGCTTATGGACTTACGGAAGCAACTGGACCGGCTCTGGTATGCGAGTGGCAATCAAAATGGAATGATCTTCCACGGCATGATCAGTCCAAACTCAAGGCTCGTCAAGGAGTTACCATATTGACTCTCGCCGATGTCGACGTCATGGACTCGGAGACAATGGTGAGTGTGCCCAGAGACGGCAAATCAATCGGAGAGATTGTTCTGCGCGGAAGTAGCCTTATGAAAGGATACTTCAAAGACGAAAATGCCACGGCAAAAGCTTTCAAAGACGGCTGGTTTCAAACTGGAGACCTCGGAGTCATCCACCCGGACGGTTACTTGGAGATCAAGGACCGTTCAAAGGACGTGATCATCTCCGGCGGCGAGAACATAAGCAGTGTGGAGGTTGAAAACATTTTGTATAAACATCCGAGGGTTTCGGAGGCAGCCGTGGTGGCTATGCCAAATCCGCGGTGGGGGGAGAGCCCGTGTGCTTTTGTTTCGGTTAAAAAGAACAAGAACGGAAAGACTGACGACATCAAAGAAGCCGATATCATTGCTTTTTGCCGGAAAAATCTATCCAATTTCATGGTTCCAAAGAAGGTGGAGTTCTGGCCGGAATTGCCTAAGACTTCCACCGGAAAAATCCAAAAGTATCAGCTCCGAGCCATCGCGAAAAGCTTCGTGTTGATAGAAAGTAATAATCAGATTAACAAGAAGGCCAACAAAGATCATCTGCCTCATGAACAGATTCTATCATTGTCTAGGCTTTGAAGGTTAAATTGAATATCGTTAAGGTTAAAATGTAAATAGAGTTTGTTTAAGAGGAGAATCAATCAAGTTGATTGTGTGAGATAGGGAGAGTGAGTGTTAGTTTTTATTATAATTAAGATATTATAAGAGATTAAATAAAATGCAATTTACTTGTCAACGTGGATAAATCATCGAATTCACAGCATGTCATGTGAAGAAATATTCATATAAGATTGGATGAAACACATAATAAAATTTAAAATTTGGTCAGATGACATGTTATTGACATACGGAATATGGATTGCATAACTTTCCTACAACGCTCAATATTGTATAGTTGATCAACTCCATATTATCGTGCCATGTGGAACATTTTATATGACTATATATATTTTTCCTTTAAAACTAGACAGAACAGATAAATCTAAAAAAATCAATTATACATTTATGATATTTGCTTTTTCTATTCATTATTGTGTAGTACAATAATTAAACAGATTTTACACCACAGGTGTATTATTCGACGGAATATAGCATCTTACGTACATAAAGTCCGGGAGCAAACCTGATTTAGTGGCGAAACTCAAACCTCTCAAAATAATCATTCCTTTAGTGATTTGGGGTGTGTTAATTGCGTCAATTCTCTGAGCACTAGAAGCCATCACAAAACCTGTGTGGTCCTGAATTACCATGCCCAAACCGACCCGAAGAAGATGCACGTCTGATGCTGCATCCGTGTTCAGCTTGTACAACCCATTCATAGTGAAGTAAATCGTGTTTATAAAAACAATAATCGCAAATGCACGAATCGTGAAGATATTGTACAGTGGCAAGTAAGGATCATTCCCACGAGTACTAGAGATTTATCGATTAAAACTAATTCTAATTAAAGCTAAATTAAAAGTAACCAAAAAATATTGTTGAGTTTGATTTAAGGCTAAAACTAAATTAAATTAAAATTATGAAAGCAATTGATAAGATTGGGTTGTGGTCAAGAGATGGAAGAATTAGGTCATCAATGCTCCCCAACTGTGTTTACTTAATGTTTCGAATTGACTTTGAAAACAAAATATTAATCAAGTTAAGGGTTCGTTCTTATCTTAAGTATGATTGTTACCGTATGATCCTGGGATGAATCAAGTGTTCTCAATTACAATTTACCCATAGATCAATGGCGCAAACTACAACCGAGAACCCATTAAGTACAAGAACAATGAACCAAAAAGTACTTGCATAGATCAATGTTAAGATCAGTTTTATCCATTCAATTGAATATTAATTAAGTTTACGTATAGATCAATACTCCAACCTTAATCATAAATTATCAAAACCATAAATTCATGCCAACGTATGATCATGCATTAACAAGAATAAAGAATTAAGACATAGGATGAATTGAATAAATCAAAACTCGAATGAATGAAAATATTGTCAATTCTAATAAAGAGCATTCATAGAGGTTCACATTGATTCCCTAATATGAGTTAGTTACACATGGCGAAAATAGAAAGAGAAGAGAAAGAAACAATAAAACCCATTGATGAATTCTTCTTCGTCTTCAATCTTAGATGTGCAAAGATGAATGTAAATTGTTTGGTGATGAAGTGGGTGGGGAGTGGTAAGGGACGGCCCCCTTGGTGGCTTGGGACCTCCCTTGGCTTCTCTCCTTTGAATTGCAAAGAATAGGAAGTATTTATAGGTTATTTTTCCTTGTGAACCTCCAATTCATCTTAGGTTTAGGAAATTCATCAAGTGGGAAAGTAGAATGAAACAAGGAATGAGAATCCTTTCCTAAATTGAATTCCTCTTTTGATGTTTGACTCATAATTTGAGTTTTGGAAGTTTCCCAAACATGTTTTGGTCTTATAAAATTATTAGAATTTGATTAGGAAAGTTTTGAACAATTCTGGACCAATTCGGAGTAGTTTTCAGCCAAAACTCCGTCAAACCGCGGCCTGGGTCGCTCCGGAGGTCACCGCGGTCCAGACCGTGGTATTTCTCTGCCAATTTCCGCTCCGTAGACCGATGGCTAGGTCTTGTACCTGGACGGCAGTCTAGGCCGAGGTTGGCGATCCAGCACTGACCTTCGGTTACTAAATTGAGAATAACTTCTTCTAAGAATATCATAATTGCGATCCGTAAAGTGCGCCAGAAACTAGATTTCTGGGGCTTTCAATCCATAGGTAGTAGGACACACAATTCGTTCTGAGCTGAGAGATATAAGCCCCGCAATATTACTGTTCTGCACTGGTCAGAAAATTGATATTTTTGCTCCTTTTCTCCAAAATAAAATCCAACACCTCTTGAATAGAATGTGACCTACACATGCTCAAGAAACACATAAAATACCTAATTTTACCTAAGAACAAAGCACAAATAATAGGAAATGGTGACCTAAAACATGTACAGAAATAAACCGATCAAATACCCCCAAACCTATCTATTGCTAGTCCTCGAGCAAAAGTAGAATAAAAACAAAAACTAAAAACAAACAAAATTCTAAAAATAAAATAAAAATAAAAATAAAAATAAGCTAAGCCACTTTCATAGGGAACACGATAGCATTGAGCGTATGCTACAAGCCTTTAAACCTCTAGGTGTCCCTAGTAGGAGGAGTTTTGTCTCCTGAGGGTTTACAACTATGCTACCCACAAACATATTTTTACGAAAAACAAAATTATCAAGACGCAAACTCAAATGTACCATTCAAAGTCAATACATGCTAGAGCCACTGAATAAAGACTAAAATTATGCCACAAATTTGAATGCATGCTTATTTTTAAATGAAAAGCCCGTACTCAAGACACTGTAGCTTCAAAAACGCATTCGTTAAATGCCATAGATATAATTCGCCTCGACTCTAATTCTCACAGGATGTCACTCATTGATTTCACACATAACCTACGCAAATACACTCATCAAGCATATGCGAATGGAGTTTATGCACAAGAAATTTAAAGATATAATCACATATGAATATATAATAAAAAGAACGCTTGATTTTATGCAAAGGATCTCATGAACGGAATCAGATATTAAGAACAATATAGAGCACATGTTTACCTTTACTCTTGAGCTAGTATTCCCAAAAGATCAATTAGGTCTTTTCTTTGGTTGTAACGGGGCCATTGGGTGAAGGTTAAGAAAGAACGGGAAAAGGATAGCAAACAAACCTAGGATCATATCGAGAAATTCTTCAGTAATCTTCATACTTTATTGAATTTCTTCAAATTCTTCATTCCACTTGCATTCAGGCTTCTTGAACAATTTTCGTTCATTCTCCTTCTTGAGTTGATTTTGATTTCTCATCACTTTCATAATAAAGCTCTTTCCCTTTCACTTATATTCGATCTCATTCATTTATCTTTCTTTCTTTTTTTCATTTTTTTTTCATTTTTTTTTCATTTTTTTTTTATTTACTCTTTTTTTTTATATAAGATGAGAATTTGTACATCAATTACGTAGTTCTTCCAACACCTTCCTTGCATTTGATCTTCTAGCTTTGTATTAGTACATGCACATCACAAATCACCCATTTCGAACTCTCTTCAATTATCTTCATCACCTCAATATGATCCCAAACTATAAGGTACGGCTAATATATGGCTCATTAGGGTTAAGTTAGTGTGAGTGATGAAAGAAAATGTCTTATAGTGTTTGGCTTCAAAATTGGCTATGAAGCACACACATGAGGTAGGAAATATTTAAGGCCTTTTAAGTGAGTTAAAGCACACATTGCCTATATCACTTCTAATAGTTCAACCAAAACAAGAGCAAAGTTCACATGTGATATCTTTTTATGATGAATGTTCTTTAATATCCAATGCATAATCTATTGAGATCAATTTCTAATGCTAAGAACCTAATGAGTGTTTAGGAGTAGAAACAAAAGAACCCTCTATAATGATATTGATGTACGTTTTTTGGCTTAGTGAACTCACAAGGGTAGTCTCCACTATTAATCATGGCAATCCAACTAAACATCCTATCCACCATCATATCGAGAGCATGCCATAAATTTTGAAAAATACAATGCACTACTCTAAATGGAAAAACGTTAGTTTAAACTCAGTGAATAGAGCATATATTACGGCTCTTAAAGCACACAAAAGAAGCATCGAAAAATATAGGACAAACAATTCAAAACTGGTGACTTTCTAAAAAGACCTATGTCTGTTCTTTAATTTATATCTCTCAAATTAGTCAATATAATTTAACCATATTTTAACACAAGAAACTAGACATATAAATTCACACTTTTCATTTATAATGTATTTCAAAATTCGAATCAGAAAAATGAGAAAACAGACATTGAAAATAGTTCACGTGCAGAATAGCAAAAACAGAGCATCGCCCATGACCTTTGGTCGAAGAAACATTCATAACTTTTAAACTACTGCCCAGAATTTTACGTTCTTTATACCGTTAGATTCGTATCGAAAAATGAAAGAACTCTACATGGACATAAAATTTATTTCCTCACCAATGAATACAGTTTTAATAAAAAGTTTTCCTCAATGTTTTTTAAAACAGGGCACTTTTTTCGTAGATTGCAACAAATGGCTCAAAAAATAAAATAAACACGAATTCACACCCCCAAACCTAATCTAAAAATTGTCCTCAATGTTTATATGACATTAAAAGCATGGACAACAAATAAAGAAAAAGTATGGAAGGCAAGAACTTAAAACACAAAAAAAAAAAAACTAAAGAAAACTAAAAACTAAAAACTAAAACAAAAACCAAAAGTTACTTAGGTGGGTTGCCTCCCACCAAGCGCTTTATTTAACGTATCGGCAAGACGGATCCTTGGAAAACTCAACCAAATTCCAATGTCTCAAATTTACGCTTAAGCGCGATCAAGTCTTGGAAAAAAATTTCACGTGTCGGCATGTTCCTACACATAATAAGCAAAGACAAGTATATGTTCAATATAAAGTATGGTGAAATATGTTCAGGAAACCACTTATTCCATTTGATGTTGTGTAGGCTGCTTGGAAAAGCTATGGAGGAACATAAGGATTGAGTTCCTTGTATAGGAGCGGTGCCTCAAAAGGGACATCTTCTGCGTCCTTCGCTTTTTCTTCCATCTCCTCCTTTTCAACTTCTTCATCTACAACACTAGAAAAATCGTTGGAAAATTCATGGGTTACTATGGTATTGATAATCTCATCATTCGAAGGAATTTTGGTAGCTTCTTCTTGCTCTGTTTAGCAGGGGAATTCTTCGGGCTCCTCCTTTTGAAAATCTTCTATCAATTGCCCAATTTGTGTTTCTATCTTTCTTAATGAAGCTTCAAAATTTTGCATTCTCATATCAGAGCTTTGGAATCTTTTATCCATATTTTGTATAAATTGCTTCATTGTATCCTCCAATGATGGTGAGACCGGCTGCTCATAGGTATTGACTTTATTGTAGCTCCACGAGAAGTCTTGATGATTCCTCCAATCCGAGTTGTAAGTATCGTCATATGGTTCATAACTCGACCACTGACCGTGGGAATTTCCATATGATTCATTGATAGGCCACGCATTATACGAATTTTCAAATGGTTCATACATAGGCCTCATGTTGTAGGAATTTTCAAATCGTTCATGCATAGGCCTCATGTTGTAGGAATTCAACGCTTGAGTCTGTTTTTCAACATATTCTGGAAATTCTCCTCTCAAATGGCAGCCCCATAGATCATGACCAGCCATTCCACATATCTTGCAAAGCCCTTGTTTTCTCCTCGGAATCATCGAAATCATCCCTTCTATCTGTTGACTTAAATCAGCTAGTTGCATAGTAAATCCATGAATTGTTTCTCTTTCCTCATCATAAGCGTGTTGTCCGTAGAAGTTCATTGTACCTAAAAAAAACAAGAAAAAGGAAAAAAACAAGAAAAAAAAACAAGAATAAAAACTATTACTTAATGACTACTACAAAACAAAAACAAAAATAACTAAAACTGAAACTAAAAATAACCAATAAATTCAACTAATCCCCGGCAGCGGCGCCAAAAACTTGATGTGATGTAAATCGTGTTTATAAAAACAATACTCGCAAGGGCACGAATCGTGAAGATATCGTACAGTGGCAAGTAAGGATCGTTCCCACGAGGACTAGAGATTTATCGATTAAAACTAATTCTAATTAAAGCTAAATTAAAAGTAACCAAAAAGATTGTTGAGTTTGATTTAAGGCTAAAACTAAATTAAATTAAAATTATGAAAGCGATTGATAAGAATGGGTTGTGGTCAAGAGATGGAAGAATTAGGTCATCAATGCTCCCCAACTATGTTTAGTTAATGTTTTGAATTGACTTTGAAAACAAAATATTAATCAAGTTAAGGGTTCGTTCTTATCTTAAGTATGATTGTTACCATATGATCCTGGGATGAATCAAGTGTTCTCAATTACAATTTACCCATAGATCAATGGCGCAAACTACAACCGAGAACTCATAAAGTACAAGAACAATGAACCAAAACCTAATTGCATAGATCAATGCTAAGATCAATTTTATCTATTTAATTGAATATTAATTAAGATTACGTATATATCAATACTCCAACCTCAATCATTAAATTATCAAAACCCTAAATTCATGCCAACGCATGATCATGCATTAACAAGAATAAAGAATTAAGACATATGATGAATTGAATAAATCAAAACTCGAATTAATGAAAATATTGTCAATTCTAATAAAGAGCATTCATAGAGGTTCACATTGATTCATTAATATGAGTTAGTTACACATGGCGAAAATAGAAAGAGAAGAGAAATAAACAATAAAACCCATTGATGAATTCTTCTTCGTCTTCAATCTTAGATGTCCAAAGATGAATGTAAATTGTTTGGTGATGGAGTGGTGGGGGAGTGGTAGGGGACGGCCCCCTTGGTGGCTTGGGACCTCCCTTGGCTTCCCTCCTTTGAATTGCAAAGAATAGGAAATATTTATAGGTTATTTTTCCTTGTGAACCCCCAATTCATCTTAGGTTTAGGGAATTCATCAAGTGGGAAAGTAGAATGAAACAAGGAATGAGAATCCTTTCTTAAATTGAATTTCCTCTTTTGATGTTTGACTCATAATTTGAGTTTTGGAAGTTTCCCAAACATGTTTTGGTCTTCTAAAATTATTAGAATTTGATTATGAAAGTTTTAGAACAATTCTGGACCAATTCGGAGTAGTTTTCAGCCAAAAATCAGTCAGACCGTGGCCTGGGTCGGTCAGAGGTCACCGCGGTCCAGACCGTGGTATTTCTCTGCCAATTTCCGCTCCGTAGACCGCTGTCTAGGTCTTGTGTCTGGACAGCGGTCTAGGCCGCGGTTGACGATCCAACACTGACCTTCGGTTACTAAATTGAGCATAACCTCTTCTAGGAATATCAGAATTGCGATTCGTAAAGTGTGCCAGAAAGTAGATTTCCGGGGCTTTCAATCCATAGGTAGTAGGACACACAATTCGACCTGAGCTGAGAGATATAAGCCCCGCAATATTACTGTTCTGCACTGGTCAGAAAATTGATATTTTTGTTCCTTTTCTCCAAAATAAAATCCAACACCTCTTGAATGGAATGTGACCTACACATGCTCAACAAACACATAAAATACCTAATTTTACCTAAGAACAAAGCACAAATAATAGGAAATGGGGACCTAAAACATGTACAGAAATAGACCGATCAAGAATCTATCGAAACAGTTGTGGCACCACATCCCCACCGTCGGCCTTCTTTTGTGACTGATTAGCTTCTCTATAGTCTGAGATATGTTCCCTACAACAATTAGGCACAACAGAATCCATTCCACCCGACCCTTGCCATGAACTAGCAGGTTTCTCATATACCAATTTCGCCACATTACCATCCTTAACATGACCCATTTCATCAGGCTTCAGCCTTTGAGCACAAGTGCTAAAAAAAATCTTTAGACTCCAACTGCTTATCAAACCTAAGGGCTTACAGAATGGCAAAGAAAGAGCATACTAGTTTCAAGCCCGATCAACCCCATATTGCATGAAGAGTTGTTTCTTACACATTTTTACAAACTGGACATAGACCATCCACCGGGAACTTCTTTCTTGCAATATTGACCATCGTTGGCAACCAGTTGTGGCAAGCTTTCCATATAAAAATCTTGATCTTCAAATCCACCTCCATCTACCAAACATCCTTCCAGCGAAATCCAACTCCCACACCAATTGAACCTTGAAGTAGACAGTGCTAGCTCTAACAAACATCCCACTCTATACCCAATTCTTACTGTGTAGTTTCCATTTGGAATATAATGCCAGCAATAGGTGTCGTCATTCAGACCATTACTACAAGGAATGGACATAATAGCCTTCACATCCTCTTCCACAAACAGCTCTTTAATCAGCAGTCCATTCCATATTCCTGATGGTGTTTTCAAGTGCCTGACCAGGTGAAAAACCTCTTCAGTCTTAAGAGTAAAAATTTTAAAAGTAGTCGGGCGGGGGATCTACTTGTCCTCGTATATTGAAACCGTCGAACCATCCCAATCCTCATTCTAGCACCAATATCTAGTAATTCTCAACCCGGACAGAAGCTTTTCCATACCATTGAGCAAGAAACAGTTTCGTCAGCTTTCATAAAGGAAATAGTCAGGTAATAACTTCTCTTCAAGATTCTTGCCGCAAGACAACCTGAATAACTTAATAATTTCATAAAAGTACAAAATATATTATATAATATTCAAGAATTAGTTCAGTATTTCAAGATGCTAGTTTGTATAAGGTCAACATATTTGATATTTATGACTTTATCCTTTTTCTTTTGAAATTTCTTCAAGAAGTTAGTATGATCACTTCCTTGCTGTTGTCAAAAGGTTTAAACTGAATTTAGTATTTCAACATTCTCAAATGGAATTGGAATTTTTCTTAACGAATCTTTTCTAAATAAGTGAAATTAAAATTCGATATAAACAAAACGAATTCGGATTACTGTTCACCATCCGAAAAAATGAATTCCAACGAAAGCGGGATAGAACACTTGGGATTGTACCACCAGTCGAAGGACGATCACGCGATCAGAAAATCCCCTCTAATCACAATGCATTTACCCACACTTTGATCTTGGATGGGAGAAAATTATCTCATGATTTTCTCCACATCTCATTATGTTTTCTCTATATTTTATTCTCTGTTGAACACATGCTCGTATGCACTCTTACATGCAATACTCTCTTGCACGTTATTTGCACACCATGCATACACCGTGTTATCTCTTGCATTTACACACATACATAATGCACACATATAATAACATCAGACAACTCATGTTATGCATTGTACAAACAATGCCTACTGTCCTGCCTTCACATGCACACACAATACATGTTGAGTGTATTATATTTTATATATCAATTTCTCAACTGATTGCATTTATAAAAACTGCTCACGCAGTTATACAAGTTGATGTGTGGGATTTGCATGTGTTGGCCTAGATGACTTGGGCTTGGTGTACATGGGTTTTGGGCTCTCCATGTATGTTTGTGATCTTGGCCCACTTGGGTATATAATGGGTCTCTAACCCATATCCAAATATACTAACATCTCCCACTCGTACAAATGGGACCGACACAATTAAGTTACGACCATCCCATCATGGGTGCACAGTTATTAATCAACATCTGCCACTCCCCAAATAAAGTAAGATGTAATATATACAGAGGAACCTTTAAACATTTAAACAAAAATATTATCATCATTATCAAAAGTGTTCATATGGGTAAATGCATCGTGTGACCTATGAATAATCAATATATTTAAAAGTGAGTTAACAATCTCAATTGTAAATTCTTTACTAACAAGAGATAATATTGTTCATTATTGTATCCTAGATTTAATTTATAATTTTTATCAGTCTAAAGCATACTTAATCCCTCAAAAGTTATGCTTGACTTTATCACATTTCATGTATTCACAATTGTAACAAATACAATTGGTCGACCAGTGAATACATAAGTTAGATAAAAATTCATTAAATCTTCCCATTTCATCTCTATCTTTCCATTTCCAAAGCAACGGCTACCCTAGACGTGCCCCATAGGCTGAATTATCATAGCCATAGAAATAACACACTAAAATTATCCTGTCATTTCAAGATGGAGTGAATGGTCATAAGGACACTTTTTGAAGTTAACGTAAAACTTCAGTGGAACTTACATAATGAGAAAGCAGAGATTCATTCTCTCATTTTCCACATCGGTCACATATAGCACACGTGGTAGGAAATACGTGAATTTCATTCAAAATAAGAATGCATATGTCTTTATATTATTCACTGTACAGATCTTAGTCTAATCACAACTCTCGTGACTAACCTGAGTTCTTAAAGGCTCACCTTTCTCTGGCGCCATATTAAGATCTCACATCTGGCTTGAATCAAATATCAATGATAATGGGGTCTATCATGATCGGTTCTAAAATATATTAGTATATTTATTGTGAACTTCATTTTGAAAAAGTCAATGCGACATATTCATAAATACTAACCTCGCGAGAAAATATCCTACAGTCTTTAATATATATGTGTCTCATCTCAGCTTGCTATCTCAGCAACTGAGGCGACTGCACGTGTAAGAATGCTGGTCTCAACCTGACGACATATTTTTATTATATTATGTGTGTAATTATGCTAGCATTAACAGTAACTTTCCTTACTAATAAATTCATATCATAATCCTCTCAATCTAGGATTATATTTGTATATATTTACCAATCTTGTAGCATAATTTTTATTGGGCCTTTTACATATCACAATGTACAATAATTAGTTAGCCGTACTTTCAAGGTATATCACATAATCCTCTTGATAACATTTCAATGTTGTAATCTAGGATTTATATTGGTGTATACTCACCAATCTTATGGCATAACTAATGATAGACTTTGTACATGTCACAATGTACATGAGACTCTGTATGGTACTAACATGAGGAACTTTAAATTAATATCTAGATCTCATGGAGTTTCAAAGTACACATTGAGGCTCAGAGTTTGAAATTTCATAGTAGAAGTATCTATGAGCCTATAATTGCACATTTCGATTTAATTCTCACTCCTAATATATATAAGCCACCTTGCTCATTATGATTTTACTAACTCTTCATTATTTCTAGCCAAGACATATGGTCCACATATATGTATAATTAATATAAAAATTATCCTTAACCTATTTAGTGTACTTCCCATTACTATCTTTAGTCATCATCATTAATCTATAAGACATTACTGCTTGATGAAATAAAAGATACCACTTTCTAAAGGATTGTTTCAAACCATACATTAAGTAAGCACACTTATGTGCTCTTGATCTTTTGAAACAAAAATTTACTGGTAACTCCATGTAAATCTCTTACTCTAGGTCTCTATCGAGAAGTACAATCATTACATCCATCTGATGTAATTTCATGTTCAAATATGTGACTAGTGCTAGAATAAGGCATATGGAAGAAAACTTTACTTCCAAAGAATAAATCTCTTCATTTGCAATTAATCATGCCTTATACCTCTCATTAGTACTTTCTGCCTTACATATGATATATATTGAACCCATACGTTCATTATGGTCTAATTACCAGGCGGTAAGTGAATCAATCCCCGGACATGATCACTTTTCTATACTCCATCTCCCCTTCCATTGATTTCATTCATATATTCATAGTAGATAGTAGTGATAGCTTAATTCTAAAATCTTTAGCTCATCACTGTCAAGAGAAGTAATCATTAAAACTTCCCTTTCAATCTCCGAAAGATCCATAAGGATTTCTACTCCCACTAGAGTGTAAACTTCCACTTCCACTCCCACTAGAGATGAAAGATCCATGTAGAATTCCACTCCCACTAAGGATGGAGGATCAAGTTAAATTTTTTATTTACATTAACACATATCATCTAATTCTAAAAATTAGATATCTATATTAATTTCATTTCTACTAAGAAATTTATTCTCTAATAATCACATTTTGTGATTCAAATTCAGTCACACTTCTATTTAATTATACACTATTATTTATTTAATCCTTTGGAATGCACAGAGTATCAAACAAAGATACAACTTCTCTTATTGCATCCAATTTCTCATTTCTATAAGATGGATTATACGTATAATTTGCATGCCCCTAAGGTTATAGATTAGTCAGACCAGGCTACCACCTGTCCAGAATTCATATGGTGAGGAAGTGTTTGATCTAGTGGAACATGATTAAGTAAGTAAGCAACAATTAACATATCTTCTAGTAAGATACTAAATAATTCACTTGCACCATCACAGACTTAACCATTTCCAACAATATTTAATTCCTTATTTCTGTTACACTATATTGCTGCGGAGTCCTAGGAATAAATAAATATCTTTTTATATCCTTCTTAATAAACAATTCCTTAAACCGTTTAGAAAGATATATACGTACTTGATTTATTCTTTAAACTCAAAAAGTTTATCATCTAATATGATCCTCAACCAAACAATCTAAATGCAATCCAATGCTTTCAATTTGTAAGAGATCATATAGATATGACCGAGACGTCTAAAGATATTAATGAATGTAACTAGACATGAAATTTCATTCTAGTCTTTACACTCATTCAATCACAAATGTAATAATGAATTAGTTACAATAAAATTCCTGACCTAGTACCTTATTAAATGGTTTTCTAGTTGTTTTTCTTGCTAGATAATTTTCAGAACTTTAAGAAAAATGAGTCAAATTAGTCTTCCTTGACTGATGTACTCATTATATCTAGTCCGACATGACTTAATCTAGAATGCCAAAATATCAACACTATTACCATTGCAATGATTGAAAAACAAACAAAATTATAATCGTCTCTTCTAACGTAAAATACTACAAAACCATTGAACAACTGTCAAGTACCATATGAACATAATTTGCTAAAATAATATTCATATAACCATCCTGATCAATAACGATAACCCGAATCAATAAGGATAATCGTGGACATTAAAACCCAGTTAGATCTCAAGTGTATACTAGAACATCGTGGACTACAAATTTAGGCTACCAGACAAACCCAGTTTGTAGGTACTTAACTCCAAAAAATTGTTAAGCACATATACATCTTGTCTCTAATTATCTAACATTACTCAAAATGTGCTTTACAGTTTCTTGTTAAAGGATATATCTTTACTTATCTACTGTCCACAAAGGACAAGATTAAAAAAGAAAATACCTAACCAGAAACTTAAGCATAACTTAATAAATTCTTAAGTTTGGGTTTTACTCTTTTCGACTCAATGCATTTATGAGTGAAATGACCTAGTTTGTCATAACGGTAACAAGCTATTTTAGTTTTGTCCTTCCTCAATTCATTATCCCTCAACTTCTTGCATATTCTGACCTAAAATTAAGTGGCCATGACTGGATTCTCTTTCCCTTTTGAAAATATCTATTTCCACTAATATGCTCAAAACTAAAAGGTTTGTACAATTTGGAATCTTTCATATAAAATTGGCTAGAAGCCTAAGCCACCTTTAAGCGCTCATCTTCTACTACCGAAATGACGCGATCGAAACGTATTATATTAATTTTATAAATTCCAACTATTATAAGAGATTAGATTATATAGTTGGTGTATCATGTTTTATATCCTTATTAGAGGCTGCCACTAATTTTGGAGCTTCTTATAAATGATCAAACCTTGATACCGTACCTACTAAAATTTTAGTAATGAAAATACTACTAAAATGTTCCCTTTAAGCCAAACTCTGAAAGGTAAACAATTTTACTTAAATACTATTGTACTTATAAAACATACATGTGAGGCTACTATTTAACTTACTCCGTAACCTAATGCAAGTAATTTAACTTCTAGCTTGATAAGCCTCCACATCCTGTATGTCGAGCAAATAAGTATTATGCCGAAGTCAATCATGATTCGTGTTTTAGTCTCAAGAGTTTTCTACTATTAAAATACACTAAACCTTATTGTATCTCTATTCCCTAGATTATAAGATCTAGTTTATCGTTATCAAATTGGCCACAATATTATAGATATATAATCTATATTTTATTCTAATCTATGTAGAGACATACAATCTACTATGCAAGCATATTAACTTCAAAAAATACACACATTTAATTTTGTTGCAAACACAAACTGAACAAATGATGAAACAATTTAAGGAACAAAATCGAAAAAGTCGTCAAAGCGTCTAATTACCATCCGTTTCCAAAAAATTAATTATCATAAATTCAGTACTTTGTGTAAAATTCTAATTCTAATATTGTACTCGACAATTTAGAATTCTCAAAACAAGTGATTATATAAATAACAAAAGAATACAATGCACAAGTCTGCAAAAAATATTTTATGGGTCAAACTGTTTTTACTACAAAAGTAAATAAATCGAAATTATTTACTATTGAACTGTTTATTAAAACAACAATATTTTCTATAATACAGGACTTTGCATTCTATTCATTCTATACGTTTCATATTCATATCGATCACCACTGAGAAAGACTCTCTAAGTCTTCACATCTCATCTAATTGTCATTTTCTCAAAAATTTGGTCCTCTTTTGCATGTGCAATAACTCATGTGCCTAGCACTATGAATATTCGTTGCGAATGTAGTAGATCGCCTCACATTCCTAAGAATGTAACACTCCTCTATGATCTCTAGTTCACACGCTATATGATCAAAATACATCATGGTACCTTACTCTAGCTTTTCCAATCTTATAGATCTATTAATTCTTCGGGAAATCTCATTTAAAGGCTACCAACTACATCTTTCCACATAAAAGCACGAGTCATTGACTATGGCTATATGTCATTAATAGGATTCAACTTCTCCATTAAGACATATGAGATAATGCATATTTATTCTAAAAAATTTCTAAGTCATTTAGAAAAAATAATTCTTTTAAAACTTGTACATTTCCAATGTACATTCTAAAAAAAATTCGTATTCCCGATTGAATAATTAATTAGACGGAGAATTCTAAACAAAGGATTTCAATTTACATAGCTCCCACTGAAGCTAAATTTCAGTGGCCAAATTTTCGGAGAAAAATTCCACGATCGTTAGAAAACAGTGTTGGATTTTTTGTTGGAAAATTCAACAGTGGCCGAAAATACCGTAGGAAACCGTTATTAGAATCTGCATCGAAAACTGTTACCGAAAACCACACCAGAGACCACCATCGGAAACCGTACTAGAAACCGTCATCGAAAATCATACCGGAAACTGTCATTGGAATCCACACCAAAAAATGTCACAAAAAATTACACTGAAAACCATCACTGGAATCCGTGCCAGAATCTATCTATATTAAAAATCTCATCCGGAATTTGTAGGGCATTAATTCAGCTTCCATTGGAGCCAAACAAATCAATGGAATTAATAATTAAAAAATTACAAATAAATAATTTTTTATTTTTATTTTTGGATTTTTGTTTTACCGGAAAACCGTTATTTATGGATGGAAAACCACTTATTTGATGTCAAAATATTCGTCGAAAAAAATAACTGGCATCAGAAACACCGTCTGAAAACATGTCGGATGGAGACCAGAATCGGAAACCGATCCGATCGTTGAGGTGGCGGCATGATGATATGGCAACCAGAAACTATTTCGGTGGTCTGAAATTGTTGTCGAAAACTTCTCTGGTACCGAAAACCGTCAACGGTTTTTTTCTTAAACCATCTACTCCACGTGTCTCTCAGGGATTAGGCCATGGGTCACAAATGACACAACAAAGCCACATGTTTCCTTAAGGTAGGTACACATGTCATCAGCTAAATGACTCAAGCCTGTTGTGCCCAAAGCCTACTCGCGTCGGAGGAGAGTGAGACAAACGCACCATTGTCCCAGACTTTCCTGATCACGGGACCAACCACCATCCAACTCCAAATTTAATTTAAATTCCATTTATGCCTTTAATTACGACGTTTGGGTTAGGGGTGAAACGTACTCTCCGCTCATAGGTGCGTGGAACATGTTCTTCATGTTCTTCACCCACATTCAACCTCAAAGAAGTTTTCAGAATTTAATCTTCTACTGAAAAATTTCGAAATCGTTTTTCTCCCCCGTTTCTAATCCAAATTATGCAAATGACCTATCGTTGGAAAGCTCTTGAAAGGCTTTGTATAATGGTACCATGATCACGGATAAATAAACAAATGACAATGAGTTTCAAACCCCATAACAGTCATGGGTTTCATATTTAATTCTTCAAAATTCTCTCAATTTTGAAGCTGTCACATTGCAAGCAAATCCAGAACACATTATCATGTATATATGCATACAAATATTCCAAAAAATGAAATTAAAGACTTGCATATGTGTGATTCCATAAGAGTTCATATGTTGTTCTACAAACAAAAATAAACATCCTGACATGGCAATACTACAAGAATACTGTCCCAAACTGTACTCTGATACCAATGAAAAAACAATCGATACATAAAAAAAGGAATTCAGATTACCATTCACCATTGGAAAACCCGAATTCTAGCGGAAGCGGGGTCGAACACCCGGGATTGTACCACCGGTCGGAGGATGATCACGCGATCGAAAACTCCCCTCTAATCACAATGCATATACCCACACTTTGATCTTGGATAAGAGAAAATTCTCTCATATATATACACTAAAAAAAAGCTATAGGGACGATATTTTTTCATCCCAATAGCTCGAAATTCGTCCCTATAAATTTATTGGGACGAAAAAAAATCATTCCAATTGTGAAGAAATTAGTTCGTCCCTATAAATTACGAAAAAAAATCTTTCCAATTGTGACGAAATAAATCGTCTCAATAGTATATCTGTTCATCCCAGCAAAGGAGATAATAAAAATCAACATTTTGAACTTGAGATCCATCATGCAGATGCCACACGCCATGCCCCAACCATGCCCTCCAACCAAGGTCCTTGTTGGGAATTGAACTTGTGACTCATATGCGTGATTGATAGCTTCTATCACCAAGACAAATGTTTCAACTTGTTACTATTTGCAGACTGTTTATATATAATCTATAAGGTTGTTAAATTTCTATTGTTGATTTTAAATTAAACTCTTATTGGAAAAATCAATTGTTTGATAAATTTAAATTTTATTCCACTAATCGAATTTCCTCTTATCAAAATTTTAATTTCAATGATGGTTGTGTACATCTCTTCCATACCTAATGGTCAGGGGTTTGAGTCTCACCATACACATTTTACAACCATGTGTGAGCAACCATCTCTTCGGTTGTGAGAGTAATAGTCTATATGTAACTTCCCCTCGATAGTGAGAGTCATATTCTTAGCAATGATTGTAGAGTCTAATTAATCTCGTCAGATCCAAGCAGTAGTTGTATTTCAAAAAAAAAACGATAGAAATATTATAAAATTTTAATTTCTATTGGGACGATAATTTTTCGATTTTTTACATTCTATGGTGTAGAGCTCAAACCATTACACTACACAACTTCAACTTTGATAAATAATGCAAAACTATTTATGTATAATGTAAATATGCTATTATTATTTTTTAATTAAAATTGTATTGAGCAAATTTTTTTAAAAAATTATTACTAGATAATTTAACTTGATTCCAGTAATCTTTATAATTATTTTGTATGATATACAAATGGCTATTAAAAAACATGTATTAGATAATATTATATTAGACTATTAAATCAATGGTTACAAGAATGAATCAGGAATGAAACTCCCACTTCAGTAGAGATTTATCCCCACATTTACGATTTAATGAATAAATTCTTGCCAAATTACGTCGCCTCATGTGGGTTACTATAGATTCTTTGGGACAAAAGTTAAAATTCATCCATAAAGACAACTTATAGAGACCAAATAATATAGGGATGATTTTTTTTGTCACTATAAAATATCTATATGGACAAAATTTGAAAAAAAAAATCAGGTTTGTTTGGAATCCTATCATCCCACTACCCATCCACCCCCAACTCACTCTCATCACAACCATCCTATCACAATCGATCCTTATTTAATGTTTAACGTCGAATCACTCACCTAAAACTGAAGTAAAGCTTGTCCACTTTGTTATTGCTTCGAAATTATTAATTAAAGTATAATATTTATAAATAACCTCTATATGTTGTTACATTTTTATTGTAAATTAATTCCAATAATTTCTTTTTTTGTTAAAAACTGTTTATTGTAGCATTTAATTAAACTGTTTTTCTTAAATCATATATTGTCAGATGAAATGGTCTATCGTTAATCATACATAGAATAGAGATATTGTTTTTACATTTTTCAATTTAATCGACAAATTTAATATTTGAATTCCTATCACAAAGGGAAGGATAAATGTACAACAATTTTTTCTAAGAAGTAGGTTTGCATTTTAGATTTTTATTTATTATATTTATAAATATATATTTATATATATAATTTCTCATAATTTTTTGAATTAATCTATAGTAATTAATATAAAAAATTGAAGAAAATCTAATTATGATCTCTGTCTCTTAGGAAAACTTAAAAAAAAAAGATAAAAAATGAAAAATATAATCCCGATAAATCGTTATCAGCAATGAATATTATTTGTCTTAATAAAATAACCTCTATAAAAAAATTTCCCTTAAAAATATGTCAAACATTAGATGTAGGGGTGGGCAAAAAACCAATGAACCGAACCGAACCAGTGGATCAAACCGGTCCAATTGGTTTTTTACCAGTTTTGATTGGGTGATCAGTTCGGTTCGGTTCTAATTTTAAAAAAACCGGTTGGATAGGTTTTTGTCCGGTTTAGTTCTAAAAACCGGATAACAGAACCGGTACCCGACTATAAATAAAAAAAAGCTAATTCTAACTTCCAATCTTCACTCTTCAATTAACAGGTATATTTTATTGGATTTTAAAATGTAATTTGATTTTGTTTGGTATTGACTATTGTATTAGCTATCAACAAAAAATTTGGCTGACATGTATTTTGAAATGTGTTTACTATTTTGTATTAGATTTGGTAGTTTTTTTAATATGTTTTTATTGTGATGTAAATAAATTTGGCCCAATAGGTTCAAAAAAATGAACTAAATATGTAATAAATGAAATTTAGAATTTTGGCACATCAAACCCAAAACCAAAAAAACCGAACCGAACCGAACCGATCCAATTCGGTTAGTTTTTTATCGGTTGACAAATGTCAATTTGATTGGATCAGATCACTTTTTTAAAAACCGGATTTTATCGGCTTTTTATCAGTTCTATGAAAAACCGAATTGGTCTAATCAACACCCACCCCTAATTATAGGGATGAATAATTTTCTTCCCAATAAACATTCTATTGAGACGAATGATTAATTTCGTCTCAATATATATCATATTAAGACAAATTATTTTCGTCCTTAAAAGTCTCATTTTTTTTTCACTTTTTAGGGATAAATAATATTTATCGTCCCAATAGGATAAATATTTTTCGTCCCTAAAAGTCTCACCGAGCTTGTGTTTTTAGGGACGGATAATTTGTTTTGTCCCAATAGACGTTCTATTGGGATGAATATTTTCGTCCCTAAAAGTTTCAAAGCTAAAGAAACATTTTGTCTCTATAGCAAAATTTATTTTTTCGTCCCTAAAAGTTTTAAAGCTAAAGAAACATTTTGTCTCTATAGCAAAATTTACTTGTAGTGATATATATATATAGTGGATTCTTCATAGACACATCTCGATTTGGTTAAACAGATAGTTAAAAACTGAAATCAAATGAAAAAAATTGAAACTGAAACTGACGGTTACAAAACCGGTTTTGAGCCAGTTCAGTTACGGTTAGAGATGCCTAAAAACTGTCGAAAATCAACAGTTTAACCGTCAATTTTATATCTAATTTTAAACAAATTTTTTTAAAAAATACCCAACCAATTAGACGATGACACGTGGCATTGAATTAAAAAAAAAATAACCAGAAATGAAACCTAACCGGTACCGATCGGTTTCAGAACCGAAACAACAATCATAACCACCAAACCTGCGACTACTAATCGAAACCGTAACCGGCCTAACCGGCTAGGCCGATTACGGTTTTGTTTTGAGCATCCCATGGAACCGGAACCGACGGTTTCAAGCCGAAACCGATTCGTGGACACCACTACTTCTTCATTTGTAAACAAGTTAGTTGAAGTTCAATACAATCAATAAAAAGTTAATATACTCTCACTTCTCTCATCTCTTTCTATATATGATATCCTCATCTATGTTCTTATTATTTACTTATTTATTTCATATGTTCTTCAATTGTTCCTCTTTTTTATTTTATAAAACGTTATCAGCACGATTACATGTAAGTAAAAAGGATTCCATGATGGGTGATTTTCTTACATCTGAATATTATGAATCTATATATAATTCCGTATAAAGATAGCTGATGTCATCAATGGAACATATATATATATATATATATATATATATATATATATATATATATATATAGTTTTGGATTTATTTCAAAATATATGTATTTAATTATACAGAATATATAAGACCGGTTGCAGCTGTGTTTGTAGAGACTGGCTATGATTGTGTCAACAGAACCTAATATAGTTCTAGATTTATTTATAAACCTCTGCATTTAATTATATGCATTAAATAAGACTGGTTGTGGCTGTGTCGATAAAGACTGACTATGGCTGTGTTGATAGAACATAATATAGTTATGGATTTATTTATAAATATTTATATTTAATTATACACAATATATAAGACTTGTTGTGGTTGTGTCCATAGAGACTATCTACGACAGTGTCGACAGAACCTAATTTAGTTCTGGATTCAGATGAGCTTAGCCCCTTCCTTTATTAACTTATTCTATTTTTTCAATATTCACATTTAATTTAACACAATATATGGGACTGGATTATGCCGTGTCCTCAGAACCTATAGTTCATGATTTGTTTAATATGCTCTTTAATATATTCACACTTATTTAATTTGTGATTTATAGAAAAAAAAGTTGTAAGCATGTCTAAACTTGTAAATTTGAATTTCAATGCACTCAAAGTATAGGAAGACAACTATATGTCATGGGTAATTGATGTCGGATTATACCAAAAATCCTAGGGCCTATATTACACCATTAATGATAGCCAGCTGATGAGCAAGATAGATCCACATCCATGGTCTTAATCTGTCATCATCTACATAAGGATTTGAAAGCTCAATATCTTATTGTCACAAAACCTGAAGATCTATGGCAGGAGCTAAAAGACCGTTATAACCATCAGTATCATGTTACGTTACCAATTGCAATGTTCAAATGGCTACATTTACGGTTCGAAGATCACGAATTAGTCTCTAATTATTATCCTGATTTGTTCAGCATCACCACAAGGCTGAAACTGTGTGGAGAAGAGGTATCTGAAAATGATATGTTGGAAAAGAAACTCACAACTTCCAAGCCTCAAATATAATATTGCAATAACAATATCAAGAACGCAGATTCTCAAAATATTCAAAGTTGTGTGATACTCGCTTTTTTATGTAGTTACCAAATTACGGATAAAAAAATATTTATAAAAAGTCCTACGCAATGTGCTCTAAAGTTTTATCAAAACTTAGAGGCCGTTTGTTTTTTATCTGAAGACTGAACAGTCCTGGATTTTTTTAAAGACTGAATATGTACTGAAATCTAAACCTAAATGATATGTTTGTTTTTTATTTTTTATTTTTTTACATCTGAATGTATTGTCAACATGTTTGTTTTATAAAAATAAAATCGTATAAAAATAAGTAATTTTACATTTATACTCATGCTCAATAAAAGAAGTAATTTAGCATGCGCCATTCTTTATAAGATTTTGTATGTTCTTTTACAAACAAATTTCAATTTAACAAAAAAAAAAATATCAAAGAATATAATTTTGCATGTTCCGCAAATAATGTTCAAGGTCAATTTATTGATAAAAAAGGTTCAAGTTCAATTTTACGTTGTCCATATATCCTATATATATATATATATATAGGAAACTATTCTTTTTCCTTGATCGCATGCACCGTAAACAAAATAAAAAAAAAAGTTCTTAATTTTTGTTTATTTTTTTAAATAGGTTCATGTATATGCACCGATTTCTATGCATACAAACAGTTATTCCATAACATCCTCAAACCACAAAATAGTTAAATAAAAAAAATAAAGAGTTCTTACCGGGATTTAGTAGGAGATAAATTCAATTGTTCAATCCTAGGAAGATTTATGAGAGTTTTTGTTTTCTTTCTAAAGTGGTTAGGGTTTTTTTTTGTTTCGTTCTAAAAGCAGTTTAAAATACGAAAAATATTAAAAGAAAAAATTCTACGGCATATCAAATTAGGATAAATTTGGAACTATATATATTTTAGGTGGATAAACTTGGAAGAGAATATTTTTATTGTAATCGAATGATTTGGAATTAAGTTAAAAGTCAGTATTTCTTACCTTTTATTTTAAGTTGTTTTTTGACGTTTCTAAGTTGTTTGACCACTTAAAAAACAAATAATACAACTTAATGTGTTCAATTCAGACCCATTAAGTTTTAAGTGAAAAAAATAAATGACCCGTTAGTGAAGTGGCAAACGAAGGTATTATGGAGGTATCATCCATCGATCGTCTTACGTTTTAGTGATTATTAAAAGCATTGTAAATAAAAACATGGCAAGGGTGAGAGTGGTGTGTGTGAAGTGTAACATGTTTTGTGTGTGTATGACAAGAGCATAAAAATATAGATAGGAAAAATAAGAGAATATGGGGGGATGAGAATGATGACTAAAGGAGATAAATACAAAAATAGGGTTGATAGGAGAGATGCAAGAAAATGTATACATAAAGTACTCATGACCATCAAAACAGTCACGCCACCTAAAATAACTAACCGCAAAGACACTCCTAGCATGGGCCCAACCTAGCCATTAGTACGACTTCTAGATATGGAAATGAGAGAGTCGTTCGATCCTCGATAGCTACTCACCAAACATGTATCGTATGAGTAACTATTAAGGACCACGTTTTAGAATAAATATAAAAGGATCAAGTCAAAGGAGGTTGCTACTCACATCTCACATGTAAGCAACAACTAATGGAACCATTAAGCTTAAATGGACCACTACTCGTCGAGAGTGTATCGCATGAGCAACGACCCGGAGTCACAACCCTCGATTACTACTCACCGAGGGTGTATCGTGCGGCCAACGCTCAAGGATCATGTAAAACATGTAGGTTTATATAACCAAAACCCACAAAGGCATGGTGTGTGCTTGTCATGAATTCCACCCAAACAACCAATAGTACTCAAATCAAATCAAAAACATGCATTTTGAATAATCCATCGACATATGAGCAATCATGGGATGCTTAATTAATCCATTCTGGATTTATGTTAGTCTAATCTTAATCCTAATCATAAACACACATCAATTTCTACTCGACATGCAATGAATATAAAGACAAGAGCTATCCCTAAACATGAATCAATAAGAGTTGTCAAGCCTACTTTAATACAATTCAAAAATCAATTAAGAGCAATTGAATGGGATAATACAAGAAGAAAATAACAAAAAGAAAAGTAAAAAGAGGAAACCCATTTGTCATCTCGAGTCTCCATCCTCATCATAGAAAATGTTGAGTGCTCTTTCCTCCTGAATCCTCCTCAAAGATGGATGGTCATGGTAGTAGGGGGTGGTAGAGAGGCAAACCATGTAGGAAAACCTCCATATATGCCATTTGAAGCTTTTTTCTCTCTTGATTAGGCAAAGAATATTTTAGGATCTAGGGTTTGGTGGATTGAATGGATGAATTTAATGATCTTGGGTCTTGTGGCAAAGTGATGTATTTATAGGTTTGAGAGGCTAGGGCATAAAATAGGCATGAAAGGAAAATTTTACCCTTCTTTAAATGGCTGAAAAACCGTAGTGCATAGGTTGTGTGCGGGTAAGGGACCTGCACAATGGCCAGCACACAAACACTTCTCAATCTATTCTACACCCGGTACACGGGTAGTGTACAGGTATTTGATCCATACACTATACATTTTGTCAACTCTGTATTGGTCACTAAGCTGGTTGGACCCATACAATACCCGACATATAAGCTCATTTTCCTTGAATTTTGATTTGCTTTTCGCCCGAAAGTCTCGGTTTCTACCTTCAGCACCTAAAATTCATTGAATGCCAGTAATGGTTATAAAACAAGTCATTGGACACCAAAATATACTCAAAATCAAGCTAAAGGATAGGGAATCGATGGCCAAAATATAGCACAATTTTGGCATGATCACTGTGACTAGTGCCATTTTATATTTGTAAAATAGCTTGTCAAACAAAAGTTATAAATCTCAAAATGTGCTCAAGCTCTCTTTGTAAAAAAATATATAATGGCAAGTCAGGTATCGTTCACAGGGATCGAGCGATAGCTATGATCAAAAGGAACTATAGTACTTAAAAGCAATAAAAGTAAGCAATGATTTGTTTTGGTGATTAAAAACTAAACATGCAACTAACAACTAGATTAATCTAAATGCAACTAAAGCTAATGAGAATATAAATTGAATAAATAAGATATTGTAAGGTGAAGTGGGAGTTAACATAATAAGTACACAAATAGTGGGCAATCCTTTTCAATCAAGAACCAATTCTGTCTGTTAGGGCTTAATCTATCTTTAAGTAAGATGTAACATCAATTAACTTTCACCACATGAAACAAATATTATGGTGTGTTTAATAACAATCTAGAGAGGGGGTGAATAGATTTTTATCAATTTTCCCCAATTTTCGTTATTGGTCAAGTTAATGAAAATACCCAGAACTAGTTACAATAATATCACAAGTGTAATAAGTGTGGAAATAATAAAGACACTTGAGATATACGTGGAAACCCTCCAAATGGGAAAACCACTGCTGTTAAGTGAGCCACACTCGAACCTCAAATCCACTAATGGTAAAGGAATTACAACCTAATCCCCGGTTTATAATCCACCTCCACTACCTAATCCTGGTATAAGTGAATCTAGTCCATCTTGCTTACAATTTAAGCTACCTAATCCCGGAAGCAACACAAGTCTTACTTCTCAATGAAGAGTGTAAGTTCCTCGGTTTTTTTATTGGCTTATTTCATTGACAACCACATTTTGGGATAAATATGTAAGGGTAGCTTAGGTCTTCATTGCTCAAGTCCTTTCTCAAGTATCAAAGGTAAAATCACTTGCTTAACTTCATTGAAGAGATTTAGCGCATACACACTCACTCTCATACATGTTTTTGATCACTTTGCATTTGTTCTTAATTGTCTTGATTGTGTGCCTAATGTTGTTATCTCTTGCGTGTTTGAATTGATTGCATCTTGTGATTAAAATGTCATGTCATGTCAGGCATTAGGATGCATTCCCTTCACCTCAATTCTCTGGCATGTATTGTGTGTGTGTGTGAAGGTGGTGAGATGTGCGCCACTCGAACAGCGCCCTCACTAGCGCCCTCACTAGCGCCAACACTAGGGCAACTTTCTAGTAGGGTATCGCTGGTGGTGCGCTGGTCGTCATACGCACCTCACCAGTGCAACTTGTCAAGTGAGTTGTCGCTGGTGGTGCGCTGGTCGTCATGCGCACCTCACTAGCCAGTGCAACTTGTCCAGTGAGTTGTTGCTGGTCGTGCGCTACTCGACCAGCGTACAGACACCATCGCACATTGCGTCTTTTGACTTATTTTTGCCAAAACAACGTAGCTTCACTTTGGGCTTCATATAAATATACCATCTTCTTCCCAATTCATTTTTAGAGCTTCCTAGCCTATTTTTGAGAGAGAGATAAGGTTCTTTAGAGAGAGAACTTCAAGAAGCCATTTTTACTCAACCATCCTTAAAATCCAAATCATTAAGCATCTTTCAAGCATAGGTTTCTTGTTTGTTCATGACTCGGTATTCTCTACATGTTCTAAACTTTATGTTTTCATTACTAAGACATGTATACCTCGGGTTTTAGTCTTTATTGCATATTAATTGCATGCTTGTATGTTTAATTACTTTTATGACATGCTTGTGTATTGATTGTTGGTTGAGATGCATTAATTTGTGATAGCTAGCATTTAAGATAATTTTACCCTTCTAGCTAATTCTTCTTGCCTTTGCATTTAGAACATTGATATCTAGGATTTGTTTTAATTGTCATTATTAATCCTAGATAAGCATGAATGTCTTGACCTAGTATTTTTGCATATTGAATATTCTTGCATATTCACTTAGGTTGTCATTATCTCTTCATTGTTGATTTAGCTTGTGGGTAAGTGGTTAGTGCACAAGGCTAGTGATCCAAAATCACTAATAAGGCCCGTTGGGTAGAGTGAAAGGGTTAGTAACTGGAGGGTTAGACGGGAGGTCAACCTAGGTTATAAAATTTTACTCAATAGTGGATTTTAGAATCAAGGGTGACGCTTTGAACAACCAGTGGTTTTTCCCAGTTGGAGGGTTTCCACGTATATATTGCGTGTTGTTATTGTTTTATGTTTGTTGTCTTTTATTTGAACATTTAGGTAGAGTGGGGTAGAATTGTTAATAATGATTAATTCGTAAAATTGGTAATCTATCGAATTAAAACCTATTCACCCCCCCTCTAGGTTATAGACACATACTTTCTAGGGAATTTCAAAGAGATAAAATGGCCTACGTGAATATATGATGATATTCAAGGAACAAACAAGGCTAGGGAACCTTATATGCTTATCTAGGATAATGAGATGACAATTAATGCAATCCTAGACATCAAGAGCTAAATGACATGTTCATAAAGCTTAGCTAAACATAGATCAAAGAATCATATGAAGCTATCACAATACAACACTCAATCATGTCATCAGAACAATCTCTATTTTGTATCTAGAATATATTCTAAGAGCATACAAATGATAAAAGAGATGGCTTAGCAAGAAAAACACTTGACTTGTAAGAAGATAGTGAGAAACTTTCCAAACAAGATGTAATGATGCAAAACTATCCATTGATGCACTCTAAATGACCATAGATGATGCAAGATGATGTTTTTATGCACAAGGAAATTGTTTGAGTGTTTAAAGATGAGTTCTTGCAAGATTTTTCCTTTTGAAATATGTTATAAGGAAAAGATATGATATTCTGAAATCTTACACGACCTGAATACAAAGAGTTATATATATATATATGAGTTTCAACCAAAGTGAGGTCATTTTGAAAAAACATTCCAGCTCCCGCTATATGCGCTGGTGAGTGGCACTAGTCGAATAGCGCACAACCTAAATTTTCAATAAGCTGGTGGAGTGGCGCAGCTCAGTGGAGCATGACAAACGACAATCCACTGATATGTTGCGTTGGTGAGCCTGCGCTAGTCGAGTAGCGCACCACCATCATACAACCTACTTTCTCAATATTGCGCGGGTGAAGTAGCGCAGCTCAGTGGTGCATGACAAGCGATGATCCACTGGAATGTTGCTCTAGTGAGGTTGCACTAGTCGATTTGCGCACCACCAGCGCATAGCTTACTTTCTCAACACTCAAAAACACATTTTCAACAAGTACTAGAGTGATAGAGATGCATCCTATACTAATGCCTAACATGACATGTAACTTTAATCACAAGATGAAAATAAATCAAGAAGAGTTATTTAAACATGAATGCACATAAGTATAAACACACAACATATATAAATAAGAGTTATGCATGAATTTGTGAGTGTGTGCAACTATCTCTTCAAAACAAGTAAGCACAAGAATTTTATCTTTGGTGCTTGTTCTCTTGAGGTCTTGAGAGCCTAAGCTACCCTTACATAAAACCCCAAAATGTGGTTTGTTCACAAAATAAGCCAATCGATAAATGAGGACTTTACAATCTCCCCCTTTGGCTATTTCGTGACAAAACCACCACTCACATTGATCCTCACAAAACAAAATAAAACACCGGGGAGATATTCTACATTACAAAGAGATATACATAAAAAAAGCTTTAAATCTTTAATCTCTTGTAGAACTATCAACCCTACACACAAAACAAAAAACAAGTACACTTTCCAAACCAAGTGTATGTGAGATGATCAAGTGAATATAAAATAAAAGCATTTACATTTAAGAATATGAGTACAACATCATGCAGTGCTCCCCCTCAAAGGGTTACTCCCCCTAAATGTAATCTCCCCAACAAGTACTACTCCCCCTTACCAAGTTCCCCCTTAAACCACACACAAACCACACATGCTACTCCCCCTTTTTGTCATGATATAGACAAAGGAGTAGTCCCCAACCGGGTCACTCAAGGCAAAGAGAGAAAGGAGCATACAAGATATTTGCATAATCATATAAGCCACATTTACGCAACTCAATTAATAGAGAGAGAAACAAGAAGATTTATTTTAAGAAAATGTGTGAATCAAAAATGTTTTGCATACAAGACATGTTGCATTCAAGTCCAAAAACAATAGTATTTGGCAAAGCAAATCACAAAGGTTTCCAATAGTGTTAGGTTTTAGATTGTGTTGGCATTAATTCCATATCAAAAATGATGTTTACTTGTAATGATTTAGTTGTTTAGATTCATGATGATTCAAGTTTCAAAGAAGAATGAACAACAAGTCAAAGCAAGTTCAAAGTCTTCAAAGGCAAATGATGCAATATGGTTCTACAAAGGTATACTAAGACCTTATCTTTCTTTTACAAGGCTTAGGCACACACATACAATTCATACATTTGTGTCCCTGCATAGTTGTGCACCATTATAGGCACACACATACAATTCATTTATATGTGTCCATGCATCATTGTGCACCATGTATAACACATTCACACACTTGAAGATGAATGCTTACGCATTGGTATGGAAATATCATATTTTGGAAAGTGCATGATTGGAGACTATCTCTATGTAGTTTGCATTCTAGTGTGAATTGTGTTTGTATGTGTATAAGTTTGTATAACATGGATATTGAACTTGAATTTAGTCTTAAATCATTCTTGATTGAGTTTCAGTCATTTCGGCTACTCATACAATTGATTTCAAGTTCCAAGTCAAAAGATACTACACTTTCAACTCATGTTGCATACATTGTCTTCGTCTTCGTATATCAAGTCAAATTATTATTTTATGGGTTGAGTATCTTATATGTCCATGTTTGTGAGAGAGTTACGGTTCATAATCCATAAACAGATTCAAATTCAGAGTTCGAAGGCCGGAGAACAGTCAAAGAACGCGAAGGAAGGTCAAGGGAAAAAGAAGACAGCAAAGCTCTTCTTTCCCGAGATGGCGCGTGGCCATCTCGAGGCAGAAGGATTGCTGACCCGAGATGCCCACCCAAAATCTTGTGAAGCAAGCAAGCTTGGCTGCTTCTTGTCCCTTTTGGTCATTTCATATGCCCATTTTCCCTCTCCTTTATAAATCCCTTCCTTCTCACATTTCATTCTAAGAAGAAATTTAAAAACTTGAGTGCAGAATTTTCTCTCTACATTTTCTCACATTCCAAACATCATAACTTCTTCATTTGAACTCTGATTTGAGTGACTCAAAGTTGAGAGTGTTTGTATATTCATCCTCCATCTTTTCTTTAAAGGTTTGAGTGAGTTTTATTGTTGTTCTTGGAGTCTAAACTCATAAAAACGGGACTGCACCAAAATCAACTAAGCTATTGATTTTCTCTCAAAGTTTTCTTTTAAAACTTGGTCAATTGCCTTGGGTTTTCTTCTTCAACATATATATGTGTCTTGTGATTGTTTTGATTTAAGTTTTGAACTCATTTAAAGCTAGATTGAGTTTCAATTGAAATCTCACATGTTGAGTTAGGTTTTGATTTTGCCTATGTTTTCACATGTTTGGGATTGTATTGTGCTAGCTTTGATTCTAGGACTATTTGATGATCTTTGATTGATTGATTTTGTGAAAAATAGTTCCTCATATGTATTAGGCTCTCTTTGGACAATTTCTCACAATGATACATGTGCTTATGTTCTTTTGAGCTATTCATGTGTTTTGTTGAATCTATGTATAGGAATATGCTCTAGAACTTAAGCTTTAATCTAAATGACTTTGCCATATGATTTTAGCATGTTTTTGGTTTATGAGATTTAAACTTGATTATGTGTTAATGGAACATATCTTGTGATTCAAGTTTTAGATCTATGCATGTATCTAGATTGTAATTAATGTTGAACATATCTTACATGATCTAGATGGATTTAACATGCATGATTGACTAGACTACATTTGATTTGTGCATTCATGCTCATGTCTAGTATTTTCCATAGGATGTGTTGATCATAACATTCTATGTTGCGTGCCTGTTTTTGTTTTGCATTCATGATCACCTTGATGCCTTGTGAGAAGGAAGTCTGGACAATAGGTGTGAGACCTATGTTGTTGAGCAAGAAAGTCTTGGCAATAGGTGTTAGACCTTGGATTGTCAAGTAAGGAAATCTTGACTAGAGTCAGAAGGACTCGGATAGTCGAGCAAGAAGTCTTGCCTAGGGCCTTGAGGATCCGGAAGGCTGAGCGAGGTAGTCTTGACTAGAGTCGGGAGGGTTCGGATAGTTGAGCAAGAAGTCTTGCCTAGGGTCGTGAGGATCCGGAAGAATGAGCGAGGAAGTCTTGACAAGAGGTGTGAGGCCACGGATTGTTGAGCAAGAGGGCGACATCTTCATGAGTAGGTGTACTTGTCATATCTACTAGTGGATTTTATTTGTCTGCGGTTGCTAACCTGTGGATGTTTCCTCTTTGGAGGTTTACTACGTTATATCTTATGTCAACTTTTCTCTATCCCTATCTCCCTTATATTTGTATTTGTTATTTGAATACAATTGATAGAACTCTTTATGTAAGTTGACTTCCATTCTATATAATAGATTGTGTATGTGTTACAATTACTTGTTTGTATCACACTTTACTTGTGTTTATTTATTGATTAATTGTCTTTAATTAATATATATATTGTGATACAAGCAATCTAGAGTGACAAACTTTTGTTGTTTCTAAGGGAGTCAAAAAAGTTGTCTAACCTATTCACCCCCCTTCTAGGTTAGCCTTGAGCATTTAACCGTGTTTGTATTTTCAATTAGTATCAGAGCAGGATACTAGATTTTACTTAGTAAAGTCTAGGTGATACATTCATAGTTTTTGCAAAGCTTTTGAAGTCATGGATTTACAAGATGATGTAATGGTAGAAGGAGCCTCAAATACTAGGCCACCGTTACTTCGAGGCACTAACTATGGGTATTGGAAGTTGTGGATGAAAGCCTATGTTTGCTCTATTGATGATAGGGCTTGGATGGTAGTGGAAGAAGGTTACAGTCCTCCTACCAAGGTTCAAAAGGATGGAACCATGATACTCAAGCCAAGAGGTGAATTGACAACGAATGAGTTTGAGGTTGCTAAATGGCACCTTGGTGCTATGAATGCCATCTTTGGAGGAGTTGATGGGCATCAATTCTCCTACATTCAAAATCTTGAATCTGTAAAGGAAGCTTGGGATACTCTCCAAGTTACTAATGAAGGAACCTTAGCGGTGAAGAAATCGAGGCTTCAAATGTTGGCATCACAATTTGAAGGTTTAAGTATGGGTGACGAAGAAAAGTTTGGAGACTTCCAATTCCGCCTTCTGAACATTGCTAACCAATGTCAAGCACTTGAAGTACCTATCTCAAAAGAGCATTTAAATTGGAAAATCCGGAGGTCTCTTCCTAAGAGATTCAAATCAAAGGTGACGACCATTGAGAAAAGCAAGGATGTGGATAGCATAAACATTGATGAGTTGCTTGGATCTCTCCAAACTTATGAGATGTGCTTGAAGCCAAGGATTAAGAGTAAGGGAATCACTCTCAATGCTATTGAGGAGAGTGATGATGAAAATGAAGAGATGGCTCATTTGGTTAGAAAGTTCAAGAAGTTTTTAAAGAAGAATGTCAAGCCTAGAGGCAAGTTTTCTAAGGAAAAGGGAGTTAAGAAAAGACCATATCCAAGGAATGAGAAGAATAGTCAAGCCATGAACAAGAAAGATGTTCAATGCTATAATTGTCATGGTTTCGGTCACTTTGCTAGTGAGTGCACCAAGAAGCCATCTTAGAAAGACAAGAAAGGCAAAGTGTTGGCGGCTACTTGGAGTGATGATAACTCTAGTGACAATGAGAGCTCTAGTAGTGAGTCTTCAAGTGATTAAAAGTTGGTGAGCAACTTTGTAGCTCTAACAGCTTCTCATTCTCCACTAGATGTTGATGGTACAATATCTTTGAACAAGAACTTTGATACAAATCATCATGGAAGCTCAAGTTCCAATCCTACTAATCTTGAGTTGTTGGCCAAGATAGAGAAGCTTGAAGAATATAGAGATAATGCTCTAAGAGAGGTAGTTGAGAAGGATGATTTGATCAAGAAACAACTAGATAAGTTTGTGATTGTCACTCGTAGACTTCTTGGTGAGAAAGGTGATATTATGAAGAAGTTTAGAGAACTTGAAAAGATAAACCTTGAGAAGGATAATGTGATATCTTCTTTGAGGAAGAGAGAACAAGAATTAATGGAAGAGATAGACACGGCTAAGGAGGCCATTAAGGACTTAGTGAATGATTCGATAAGTGTGTCTACTGTTAGGAATCTTGTTAACTCTCATAGTGGTGAAGATGGCTTGGTAGTTGAAAGGAGCCCTTGGAAGCACCACTTTCTACTCACTTGGATGAAGTCGTGATTGATAAGAAACCACACAAGAAGAGAAGATCAAAAGCCAAGAAGAAGTTGGCGAATAAGGTATCTTTCCAAACTCCTAGTGAAGTTAGTTCAACTCGAAAAGGTATAATCTCATCTTTTATTCCAATTTGCCATTATTGCAACACAATAGGTCACATTAAGCCTAGGTGTTATAAATATATTGAAAAATACAAATTAGGGAATGAATCTAGAAATAAGGAGATTAAACTTCAACTTGAACATGCTAAGGATTTGAAAGTTGAAAAACATGATAATTTTCCTAAGCATGAAAAGAAGTTTTGAAGTAGAAAGAAAACTAATCTTGTTCAACTTGAAAAAGCTTGTGTTGAAAATGTTAAGGAAGAGTGTGTTAATGATATTCTTGTTAATCAAGTCATTGAAGGACTTTACTCTAGATTTAACATTGTTGTCAAGGATGATATTGGAAATGTTTGTGTAGGTACACCCAAGAACAAGTGGTTCAAGGGTGAGTGCTCTTATCACTACTATAAGAAGCACATGTGAGATAGCTTTGAGGCAATATATCAATTATGTTGAGATTTCTTGGTTGCTAGCTTTGAATATTCCATGTATTGATATGAACTTGGTTATCTCACATCATGTTTGTTATGATGGTCAAAATTTGTTAATTAACTTTAGAGAAGTTCTTTTGATATATGTGTTGATTGAGTTGAGATATTTTTCTTTTTATACTCTAGTTGTGAAACATCGTCAACTTGGTGTCATGAGGACATTCAAGGCAAGAGTGCTCATAAAAGGGCGGAAGTATGATATTTGGTGGATATAATGTGCAAAAAGGTATCTCTATACTCTAATGCATGTTCTCTTACATATTCATCTTTTGACTCAATTTTTGATATACATCTCATAGCATGTCATATTAGAGAATTTTGTATAGCATACATATTGTTCTCATTGACATTTGCAATTTTAGGATCTAATAGTGATATTGTTCACATTGATCTTAACTTTGATGATTGTTTGTGTATAGAATATTGAGTGGCATTACTTTTGAAAATATGAGTTTCATATTCTTTGAAAGCTACTCATTAGAGAAGTAATGATCTTGAATAAGTCTTAACTTATTGCTCTTAGATCATGTGCTTATGAGCCATAAAATCTTGATTTTCTAAAATTGCACATTGTTTCTCTTATATGTTTTGCTAGTAGGTTGAGTTTACTAATATGTAAACTTTGGATACACCTTGAAGTTTTTGTGCTTAAGTACATTTAAAATGACCTATGGTTAGTATCCATTTTGTTTCGACAAATACATAGAACTCAACGAGCACCTTCATGGAAAGGGCTACACATATTGGTTGTGAAAGCTACCAAATATTGGAAAGAGCTACACCATTGTGATGAGTGAAAGCCACTATGAAGTGAATTTTGTTTATATTAAAAAAATGGAAAAATCAGAGAAGTGTTGAAATGGAATCATAAAAAAAATAATTTTGATTCAAAGCCTAAAAAGAAAATGAGGAAGGCTTAAAAAGAAGTACAGTTGAAAATCAAATGAGCTCGGGTTGAAAAACAGAAATGGGGTGACGAGCCACATGCACACACACGCTCATATGTTGAAATTTATTCTCTTTAAAGCAAAAAATTCTGGAGGATAATCGGTTTGACTTTTTATGGAAAAAGCTTAAGATGAATAATTGTTGGAAATTGTTTGCATGTTGATTATCAAACTACTTCTTCATATATATTTGAAGCATATCTCTCACAAACACACACTTTGTTTATGAGTATGATGATATTTTAGCAATTGTTGAAGAATTATGAGAGAACTTGAAAAATCTTTGTGTATCTCTCTAAGCATATGAAGCTTATTTTGTTGATATTTCTTCAAATTGCTTGAATCTGTGATCGTGTGAACATCTTTGTGAACTTTATGTTATCATTGATTTTAGTTATAGCATTTATCAAGGGGGAGCATTGTATGCTAGACATTGTTCTCTTTTATGATATGTTCACATGCTTCATTTTTTTACATGTTGGCATATTTTTGACTTAATGATACTTGTAAGATATTACTCACTATCTTTGTCTTGCATGATGATTCATTCTTAAGTCATATGTCGTTGTTTTTATATATTTGTGACTAATATGCTTGTTTTGTCTTTCACTCACTTTTGTTGTATGTATATAGCATCTTATAACACAAGAACAAATGGTAAGAACTAAGATTACCGGAAGTGGAAATCAATTAAATCCCGTTGTGAAAGCCAATTCTACCTCAAAAGGATCCAAAGCCTCAAGGATAAAAGATTTAGGGATCTTTGGAACAAAGAAGATATTTCAAGAGAGAGGCATTGACTTAGGTAAGTTTAAAGATTCTTATGTTCTTAAGTGCTTAAAGGTTAGAAATTGGGAATCTTGGGTGAGCTTGTTAGGAATTGTGAATGATACTCTTGTTAGAGAGTTTTATCTTGAATATAGAGAAAGTGCCACCTTATTGGATGCCTTGATGGAGATTAGGGGTGTTGTCTTTAGAGTTAACTCGAAAAAATTAAGAAGTTTCTTGGGCTATCTAATGATATAGATTCTAGTTTTCTAGATGTGGATGTCATTGAGAATCTTAATATCATGGGTAGAACTCTTTGTGACAATGCTTCTTTTGAGTGGAAAGGTAGAGCGTATATTAGTCAACATGAGTTAACTAAGGCTAGTGCATTTTGGCATCTATTCATTTGCACTAACATTATTGAATCTTTGAATTCAACCGAGTTGAATAAAGACAAGATCAAAATAGTCTATGCCTTGGTGACTAATCAACCTATAAACTTTGGAGATCTTCTCATGTATTAAATTGATAGTGTGGCTTTCTCTACTAGAGATGATAAAAAGCCTGCATTACTGGAGTTTATTACTTCATTATGTTTAGCTCGTGGGGATAAAAGTAGAGAAGATGATGTGTTAGTTCAACCCTTGGAAAAGTATTGTGATAAACGTGTTTCATACATGTCATATAAGAATAAGGGTAAGACTTGTGATACTTTTGGACTATTTAGTAGTTCTCAAGTTGATAGTCATGTGATTAGCACAAATATTCTTCCGGATTGGGCTATACAACTGAAGGAGAAGGTTGATGAACTTAGTGCTATAGTTGTTCAACAAGATGCTAGGATAAAAGAGTTGGAGGAATGTATTGCTTCAAGTTTAAGACCATCTCTCAAGCATTATGTTAGATCAACTACTCGCACAACTTTCTTTGGTGGACCAAGTAGCTAGTATTTGAGTCTTGTGGTATATTTCTTAACTTTTGGCATCATTTCATGTCAAAAAGAGGGAGAAAGAGATGCTAGTTATTTAGTTTCTTTTTATGTTGTTTTTGTGAACTTTTGAACTTTCAATGGCATGTAATAATTAGTCTTAAGATTTGGTTAAGAATTCTTGTATTTTGGCATGTCTTGAGGGGGAGATACATGTATTTGTGGACTTAATTGTATATTCTTATCCATGTTATATGTTGCCATTTGTTGTTGTTCTTCTGTATATGCATTGTGCTTTGAGATGATTTGTAGGTTGCTTCAAGAGAAGATCAAGATGAAGTTCAAGAGTTGATGAAGATTAGTTATAGGAATCTTACTCATTGTAATGTGAGAGAGTGATTTTGTAACCTATCTTCATTTTTACATTTGTAGTAAATGTATAGGTGTTTTGACATGGAATTTGCCAAAGAGGGAGATTGTTAGGTTTTAGATTGTGTTGGCATTAATTCCATATCAAAATGATGTTTACTTGTAATGATTTAGTTGTTTAGATTAATGATGATTCAAGCTTCAAAGAAGAATGAACAACAAGTCAAAGCAAGTTCAAAGTCTTCAAAGAGAAAGGATGCAATATGGTTCTACAAAGGTATACTAAGACCTTATCTTTCTCTTACAAGGCTTAGGCACACACACACAATTCATACATTTGTGTCTCTGCATCGTTGTGCACCATTATAGGCACACATATACAATTCATTCATATGCATCCCTGCATCGTTGTGCACCATGTATAACACATTCACACACTTGAAGATGAATGCTCATGCATTGGTATGGAAATAACATATTTTGAAAAGTGCATGATTGGAGACTATCTCTATGTAGTTTGCGTTGTAGTGTGAATTGTGTTTGTATGTGTATATGTTTGTATAACATAAATATTGAACTTGAATTTAGTCTTAAATCATTCTTAATTGAGTTTCGTTCATTTCGGTTACTTATACTATTGATTTCAAAGTTCCAAGTCAAAAGATACTACACTTTCAACTCATGTTGCATACATTATCTTCGTCTTCATATATCGAGTCAAATTATTATTTCTTGGGTTGAGTAACTTATATGTCCATGTCCATGAGAGAGTTACGGTTTGTAATCAGCAAATGGATTCAAATTCCGAGTTTGAAGGCCGGAGAACGGTCGAAGAACGCGAATGAAGGTCAAGGGAAAAAGAAGACAGCAAAGCTCTTCATTCCCGAGGTGGTGTGTGGCCATCTCGGGGCAGAAGGCTTGCTGCCCCGAGATGCCCACATGCCATCTCGGGTAGCAAGCAAGCTTGGCTTCTTGTTTTCCCTTTTGGTCATTTCATATGCCCATTTTCCCTCTCCTTTCTATATCCCTTCCCTCTCACATTTCATTCTAAAAAGAAATTTAAAAACTTGAGTGCAGAATTTTCTCTCTACATTTTCTCACATTCCAAACACCATAATTCTTCATTTGAACTCTGATTTGAGTGATTCAAAGTTGAAAGTGTTTGTCTATTCATCCTCCATATTTTCTCTAAAGGTTTGAGTGAGTTTTATTGTTGTTCTTGGAGTCTAAACTCATAAAAACGGGACTGCACCAAAATCAACTAAGCTATTGATTTTCTCTCAAAGTTTTCTTTTAAAACTTGGTCAATTGCCTTGGGTTTTCTTCTTCAACATATATATGTGTCTTGTGATTGTTTTGATTTAAGTTTTGAACTCATTTAAAGCTAGATTGAGTTTCAATTGAAATCTCACATGTTGAGTTAGGTTTTGATTTTGCCTATGTTTTCACATGTTTGGGATTGTATTGTGCTAGCTTTGATTCTAGGACTATTTGATGATCGTTGATTGATTGATTTTTGTTAAAATTAGTTCCTCACATGTATTAGGCTCTCTTTGGCCTATTTCTCACAATGATACATGTGCTTATGTTCTTTTGAGCTATTCATGTGTTTTGTTGAATCTATGTATAGGAATATGATCTAGAACTTTTGCTTTAATCTAAATGACTTTGTCATATGATTTTAGCATGTTTTTGGTTTATGAGATTTAAACTTGATTATGTGTTAATTGAACATATCTTGTGATTCAAGTTTTATATCTATGCATGTATCTAGGTTGTAATTAATGTTGAACATATCTTACATGATCTAGATGGATTAAACATGCATGGTTGACTAGACTACATTTGATTTGTGCATTCATGCTCATGTCTAGTATTTTCCATAAGATGTGTTGATCATAACATTCTATGTTGCGTGCTTGTTTGCGTTTTGCATTCAAGATCACCTAGATACCTTGTGAGAAGTAAGTCTTGACAATAGGTGTGAGAACTATGTTATTGAGCAGAAAAGTCTTGGCAATAGGTGTTAGACCTTGGATTGTCAAGCAAGGAAGTCTTGACTAGATTCGGGAGGACTCGGATAGTCGAGCAATAAGTCTTGCCTAGGGTTGTGAGGATCTGGGAGGGTGAGCGAGGAAGTCTTGACTAGAGTCGGGAGGACTCGGATAGTTGAGCAAGAAGTCTTGCCTAGGGTCGTGAGCATCCGGAAGGGTAAGCAAGAAAGTCTTGACAAGAGGTGTGAGGCCTCAGATTGTTGAGCAAGAGGGTGACATCTTCATGAGTAGGATAGGAGGGTAGTTTCTAGGTGAAGGGGTCACATGAGAGATTGTACTTGTCTTATCTACTAGTGGATTTTGTTTGCCGGTGGTTGCTAAACCGTGGATGTTTCCTCTTCCGAGGTTTACCACGTTATATCTTGTGTCAACTTTTCTCTATCCCTATCTCTCTTACTTTTTTATTTGTTATTTGAATACTATGGATATAACTCTTTATGTAAGTTGACTTCCTTTCTATAATATAGATTGTGTATGTGTTACAATTACTTGTTTGCATCATACTTTACTTGTTTTATATATTGATTAAGTATCTTTAATTGATATATATATATATATATATATATATATATATATATTGTGATACAAGCAATCTAGAGGGACAAACTTTTGTTTGTTTCTAAGGGAGTCGAGAAAGGTGTCTTACCTATTCACCTCCCGCCCCCCCTAGGTTAGCATTGAGCATTTAACCGTGTTTGTATTTTCAATTAGAATTCAAACCAATTTCACCATTTGTCATGAGAGAGGCAAGGATATAGAGTTTCCATAGATATCAAGTTTGAAGAGTACTATATCCAACTTTATAGGCGAAACATGGCATAAGCGATTTTGCACCCTATTTTATTTTTCCGGGTAAGATATCCGTATGATAGTAGCCATGTTCAACTAATAAAGAAAGAGAGACATTGATTAAACATTTTAGTCTCACTAGTATTTTCACACAATGTTTTGCATTCAACAATTGCAATCATTAAGTCATGCTATTTCAATTTACATTTGCATGTCATTTTAAGAATCATCATGTCTGGAGATAACTATAGGTCATTCAACATGTACTTCCTATGTAGATCTCCTAGTCCAAAAATACATGTTTGAACATAAATATGACATGGATTGTAATTAAAGCATAGCTCGCACTTATTGAAGAAAATATAATATAATATAATATAAGTGCAACCAAGCTACTCAAGCAATTAATAAAGGAGCATAAACATTTCCAAATTTTTGCATGCAACAAGTATACAATAGCTCTCTTTGCTTGAGTTCCCCTTATGGGGTCACATATAAGAATTCATTACTCCATGAGACAAATCCAAATAGATCTACTAAGAGTTTTGAATCGAGTAGCATCTAAGGGTTTAGTAAATAGATCCGCTAGTTGATCATTAGTACCTACATGCTCAAGTACTATGCATTTATTCTCAACTAGTTCTCTAGATGTCAATATGCTTAGTTCTAGAATGTTGAACCGGATTCTTGGAAATATTAATAGCACTCATTTTATCACAAAAGAGAGTAAGAGTACGACTATGGATTTGCTTCATCCAAAAGAGTTATGTGCATCCACTTCCAGCAGCTATGTCTTCGGCCTCAGCCATAGATAAGGAAATTGAATTTTGCTTCTTACAAAACCAAGAGACGAGGTTGTTCCCAAGGAAAAAGCAACCACCCGATGTACGTTTCCTATCATCATAATTTCCTGCCCAATCTGCATCACTAAAGCCTACAAGACTAGCATTAGTGTCAAAAGAGTACCAAATCCCATAGTTAGATGTCCCATTCATATAGCGAATGATTCTCTTAACAGAAGAGAGATGAGACTCCTTAGGATCCGATTGGTACCTAGCACACACTCAAACACTAAAAGAGATATCGGACCTACTTACGGTCAAATAGAACAAGCTACCAATCATGCCACGATACAAAGTTTGATCCGCACTTTTACCGCTAGCATCGTTGCTTAGCTTCAAAGTGGTACTCATGGGTGTATCACAATGTTTGGCATTTTCAAAGCCAAATTTCTTTACTAGGTTTTTGGCATATTTAGTTTGAGATATGAAAATCCCATCATCCATTTGCTTAATTTGTAAGCCTAGAAAGTAACTTAGCTCACCAACAAGGCTCATTTCAAACTCATGAGACATGACATCAACAATTGTTGGACTTTGATGTTATTTACGGAGCCAAAAACTATATCATCAACATAGATTTGAGCTATAAAGAGCTCATCTTTGTCTTTCTTGATGAATAGAGTCTTATCAACACTACCCCTAGTGTAGCCATTGTCTATAAGAAATTGAGTAAGGCGCTCATACCAAGCCCTTGGCGCTTGTTTCAACCCATATAAAGCCTTCTTGAGGCGATAGACATGATTGGGGTGGTGAGGATCCACAAACCCTTAGGGTTGCTCAACAAACACTTCCTCTTGAAAGAAACCATTGAGGAAGACACTCTTAACTTCCATTTGATACAATTTGAACTTGTTCAAACAAGAGATGGATAAAAGAAGCCTAATGGACTCTATCCTAACAAAGGGAGCAAATGTGTTCCTCAAAGTCAATACCCTCGATTTGAGAGTGCCCTTGTGCTACAAGCCTAGCCTTGTTTCGTATAATGTTGTCATCCTCATCAGATTTGTTCCTATAGACCCACTTAGTGCCTATCACATTGGTATTCTTAGGCATAGGAACTAGAGTCCAAACCTCATTCCTTTCAAATTGGTTAAGCTCTTCTTGCATGGTAAGAACCTAAAATTCATCCTTTAAGGCTTCATCAACCTTCTTGGGTTCTATTTAAGAAGTGTAGCAAGTGTAGCTAATTAGATTAGCCATTTGACGCCTAGTCTTAACACCCTCATTAACCTCACCAATGATGTCATCTTTATCATGAAGTTTCCTAACCCATGAAGCAAGTTCTTTTGAGTTCAAGAGAGGAATTCTATCAATAGGTTGTGTGATATCATCATCAAGATTAGTCTTTTCTACATTAGGAGTATCCACAACCTTTTCCAAGGGAGAGTCATCAACTATAGCCACCTCCTCCTCATGGTCATTAGATTTGAGCCTTGTATTATCAATAACAACATTGGATGATTCCATTACGGTTCTGGTTTTTAAATTGAAAACTCGATAAGCTCTACTATTCAAGGCATAGCCAATAAAATACCCTCATCACTCTCAGCATCAAATTTTCCTAGTTGATCACTGTCATTCAAAATGTAGCATTTGCTTCCAAAAGTATGGAAATAGCTAACATTTGGCTTTCTACCTTTCCATAACACATAGGAGGTTTGCCTAATGTAGGGCCTTAGAAAGACTCTATTTCCTATATAACATGACGTATTGACGGATTCTGCCCATAGATTCCTAGGGACATTGTTACTAAGCAATATCACACGGGCATCTCTTGAAGAACCCTATTTTTCCTCTCAACAACTCCATTTTGTTGAGGTGTCTTAGAAGCCAAAAATTCATGAGAAATGCCTAGACTATTGCAGTAGTTTTCAAAATGGGCATTCTCAAATTCCTTCCCATGGTCACTCCTAATCTGTTTGATGCTTTTAATCTTGGAGTTCATTTCATTTTGAATTTTGGTACAAAGCATCTTAAACTTGTCAAAAGTTTCAAATTTTTCTCTAAGAAAATAAGACCAAGTGTACTTAGAGAAGTCATCTACACACATAAAAATGTATTTCTTTCCACCTAAGCTCTCGGTTTGCATTGGACCCATAAGATCCATGAGGAGAAGCTCTAGAGGCTCCTTGGTGGAGAGATACTTTCCCTTTTTGTGCACGCTTTTGGTTTGCTTCCCTTGTTGACAAGGTCTACAAACACCATTTGCCTTTCGCCCAAGCTTGGAAAGACCTCGCACAACATTGAACTTATCTAAGATTTGTAAATCCCGATAGTTCATGTGACCAAGTCTTTCGTGCCACAACTCAATTTGCTCATCCTTGGACACATTGCAAGAGACAGCTCTACCTTTAAGACAATAGCAATTGTCGCTAGATCTCATACCTTTTAACAAGGTTTGTCCATTTGGCAATAGGATAGAGCAATCATTTTTCCTAAACAAGACATAAATTCCTTCATCACTAAGATGGGAAATGCTTATCAAATTTTCTTTTAGGCCATCAACATACAAAGCATTGGACAATGAGGGTAATCCGGGAATGGAAATAGTTTATAGGTTTTAGATTGTGTTGGCATTATTTCCATATCAAAATGATGTTTACTTGTAATGATTTAGTTGTTTAGACTCATGAAGATTCAAGCTTCAAAGAAGAATGAACAACAAGTCAAAGCAAGTTCAAAGTCTTCAAAGAGAAAAGATGCAATATGGTTCTACAAAGGTATACTAAGACCTTATCTTTCTCTTACAAGGCTTAGGCACACACACACAATTCATACATTTATGTCCCTGCATCATTGTGCACCATTATAAAGACACACATACAATTCATTCATATGTGTCCCTGCATCGTTACACACTTGAAGATGAATGCTCATGCATTGGTATGGAAATAACATGTTTTGGAAAGTGCATGATTGTAGACTATCTCTATGTAGTTTGCGTTGTAGTGTGAATTGTGTTTGTATGTGTATATGTTTGTATAATAAGGATATTGAACTTAAATTTAGTCTTAAATCATTCTTGATTGAGTTTTGTTCGTTTCGGTTACTTATACTATTGATTTCAAAGTTCCAAGTCAAAAGATACTACACTTTCAACTCATGTTGCATACATTGTCTTCGTCTTCTTATATCGAGTGGAATTATCATTTTCTAGGTTGAGTATCTAATTTGTCCATGTCCGTGAGAGAGTTATGGTTTGTAATCCACAAATGGATTTGAATTCCGAGTTCAGAAGCCAGAGAACGGTCGAAGAACGTGATGGGAGCGCGTGAGGAAAAGAAGTGCAACCAAGCACTCTTTCCCGAGATGGCGTATGGCCATCTCAGGACAGAATGCTTGCTGCCTCGAGATGCCCACGAGCCATCTCGGGTAGCAAGCATGCTTGGTGTACTTAAGGGAATTTTGGTCTTTTTGCTTCATTCTTTCCCTCTCCTTTATATTTCTCTTCCTTCTCACATTTCATTCTAAGAAGAAATTTAAAACTTGAGTGCAGAATTTTCTCTATACATTTTCTCACCTTCCAAACACCATAACTTCTTTATTTGAACTCCGATTTGAGTGATTCAAAGTTGAGAGTGTTTTTCTATTCATCCTCCATCTTTACTCTAAAGGTTTCAGTGATTTTATTGCTGTTTTTGGAGTCTAAACTCACAAAAACGGGGCTACACCAAAATCAACTAAGGTATTGATTTTCTCTCAAAATTTTGGTTTAAAACTTGGTTGAATGCCTTGGGTTTTATTCTTCAACATATATATGTGTCTTGTGATTGTTTTGATTAAAGTTTTGAACTCATTTAAAGCTAGGTTGAGTTTCAATTGAAATCTCACATGTTGAGTTAGGTTTTGATTTTGCCTATGTTTTCACATGTTTGGGATTGTATTGTGCTATCTTTGATTCTAGGACTATTTGATGATCTTTGATTGATTGATTTTGTGAAAAATAGTTCCTCACATGTATTAGGCTCTCTTTGGCCGATTTCTCATAATAATACATGTGTTTATGTTCTTTTGAGCTATTCATGTGTTTTGTTGAATCTATGTATAGGAATATGCTCTAGAACTTTAGCTTTAATCTAAATGACTTTGTCATATGATTTTAGCATGTTTTTGGTTTATGAGATTTAAACTTGATTATGTGTTAATTGAACATATCTTGTGATTCAAGTCTTAGATTTTGGGAGAATATGATTCTTAGATCTAGGGAGAGAAAATATGATATGAATGGGTATGTAGGTGTGTGGCTGACCTAACACACGTATCTATATGTAGGATTCCAAAAATGGGTCTGAAAAACTAATGTAAATGATGTTTTCTGGAACAATGGTCGAGAGAGATCCTGATTTTCACAAGTTTGACCCACGATGTGACTCGTATACATGGACTTTTGGCATGTGAAGCTTCTCAGGTCGTGGGTAGTGCACGGGTCCTTACACGTAAACTAGGACCTTTCAAAGTTTTCTTGATCCTTGGACTACTAGTAGTACTCGGGTTTTTACCCACATACTAGTTGTTCTTCATTTTATAGAGCTTCAGACCGTAGTTAATGTGCTGGTTCTTACCAGCGAAGTCGTGGAAATGTACGGGTTAGGTTACCCGTGCAGTACCGGTGCATTGAGCCCTCTTTCTTGATTTTTGACTTGTTTCATGCCTGAAATTCCCTCTTTACATCTCTAACTCTTGAATAACATCGAATGGCTGCAAATACTACAAAAGAGCCAATTTGACACAAAACGAAACAAAACTGAGACAAATGATATGGATTAAAGGCCAAAACGTAGCATAAATTTGGCATGATCAAGCTTATCTCATGCCTTTTACTGGCAGAAATGAATAATGATCTACTGATAAAATATCACAAAACACACCCAACTGGTTCTAAAGCATTTCTAGAAGTGAATGCTAATACTGTTGAATACCTTTGTCATGGTCGTTAACGAAGCCGTGGTCGTGGTCATGATAATGAACGTGGTTATAGTCGTAATCCTAATCATGACAGTTATAATAGTCGTAATCCTGGTTAGGGCCTTAGACATTGTTTCAAAAGAGGACAGTTTTTCAAAATCAAGTAATTATAAAGGGAAAAATATTCAGAGTGGGCCAAATGTAAATGAGAGTGTTTGTTATAGGTGTGGTTGTTACAATCATTGGTCAAATGAATGTAGCACACCTAAACATCTTGTTGATCTTTATCATGCATTGATAAAAGAAAAGCTGTAATACATGCCATAGAATCGCTAACGATATCAGACACCCCCCTGAACAACTCATAAGCATTACTTCCCCATGACCATTTTCCATGTGAGGCTTGGACTTAATTGGCCCAATGCCAGCAGGGACAGAGGGTGGAGCAAAGCATGCAATATTAGCCGTTGATTATTTCACAAAATGGGTGGAAGCCGAAGCATTAGTACACATCACAGAAGCAAATACCACGAACTTTGTAAAGAAAAATATACTCTACAGATTTGGAGTCCCAAGCACTATCATCACTGACAACGGCCCCCAGTTCGATAATCTAAAATTTAGACAGTTGTGCAAAGAGTACCAAATTATCAAATACTACGCCACACCTACCTAGCCTCAAACGAATGGGCAAGCTGAAACAGTAAACAAAATCATCAAGCATACACTCAAAGAAAACCTAGATGCCAAGAAAGGAAGTTGGTTTAAAAACTTCCTGAGGTATTATGGGCATATTGGATGACAGCAAGAACTTCTACAAGAGATACTCCAATCACTTTAGCGTTTGGAACAAAAGCTATTATCCCCGTAGAAACGTCGTATGCGACACTTAGGGTCAGGCTATACGATGAAAACCAGAACGTTGATATGCTGTTTCAAAGGCTAGATGAGTTAGAAGAGAAAATGGAGAAATCCCGAATACGAAATATGGCATATCAACAAAGAGTGGCTCGCCACTACAATTCTCATGTTCGAATAAGGAAATTCCAACTAGGAGACCTGGTACTCAGAAAAGTTTCACTGAACACAAAAAACAAAGCTGCAGGTTCCTTGGCTGACAAGTGGGAAGGCCCGTACAAGATTGAATGAGTAGCTGGTCATGGAGCATATTAGATTGCACGACCAGATGAAGGGGTCTTACCCCGACCATGCAACGCCCAATATTTGAATATTTTTTATCCTTGAAATTTTGTTTCCTTTTTAGTTAAGACAATTTTAGTCAGGATAGTTATTAGTTTTGAAATTTAATCATTGTTAATTTTGCAGTTATAAATAAAAACCCAACTCGGGATTTCAGAAATCTAAAGCATATGATAATAAGAACATATGAAAAACGAGCATGATAATAAGAACATGCAAATAAAATGCTCAGGACCATTAATTTGGTGAAATTCTCGAATGAGCGGAGAAGCTCGAAGGAGCACGCCAGCCGAGAAAGGTCAATCGACTTTAGCCAAAAGGCAAACCCGATGCACCGAATTCTGGAAAACGGCTCAGAGCACCGTTTGGAAAAATCTCGGTGAGATGCGAAGCTGTGTCAAGCAGTTCAAAAGCTTAACGATTCGGCAAACCCTTGCACAGAAAACTAAGGAGACATCCTCAGTAACTTATGTAAGGACTCGAACATATGATCATGGTGAGCCTTGATTTAGTGTTTAGCTAGCAACTGAGTATGAAATGCGAGTATAAATCTACTTGCTTGTTTCAAGATGGCTCGATTAATAATATTAGCCAGTTTAATAAGATACTTGGCACGAAGAGATTGCATTAGCTAGTTTAATAAGATACTTGGCATTAGCAAATCATTTATAGTAAACAAAACCAAGTTAAATAGGATACTCGGTAAAGTTACTCGGACAACAGAGTTAGCTATTTTAATAAGATACTTGGCATTAGAAAATCGTTTCGAGTAAACAAAAAGAAGTTAAAAAATATACTCGGTAAAGTTACTCGGACAGCAGAGTTAGCCAGTTCAATAAGATATCTGGCGATATAAGCTATTCCAAGTAACAAAACCAAGTTAAATAAGATACTCGGTACTTGGTGAAATTACTTGAGCAATAAGTCAGCCAGTTTAAATAGAATACTTGGCTTTCTGAATAAAGAAGTTCACAAAAAATATGAAACTTTATTGATCAAAATCTTTACGAGGTGGAAAATTCTACAAAAATGACTTAATGTTGGGATGACGATTTGGAATTTTTGCTGATACTCGGGTCAGACACCGTCTCGTATTCATGGAGAAGAATTTCATTTAAGGGCCAGACGATTGTGTCGACCAAGTCATCCATCCACTCACTGTAATCTGCTCCAGGGATCGGACCAACATCAGGTGTCGAGCCATCCACACCAGATTCCTTACCGGCATAGAAGATCATGAGAGAATGCTCTGATGGGATCTCCAAATTCATAGGATGAGGCTCTTTACCTCGGTTGTGGCAGTAAGCTCTCCATTCTTTCATCTGATTCGGAAGAGAATTTAGGGATTGTTCCTCATGGTTATTGATCAACAGCTCCCAGTTGGTTCGAGCTTTATCAGTTGCCCGATTACTGACTTTAAAAACTTTGCCAGCTGAAACTAACCCTCTTTGAAATTCCCAAAGAAGAAGGGCATCATAAGCTGGGGACCTTTTGAAACGATCGACCACCTGGACCTCAAGTTCCAGCCTAGCCTCATTTGATAGGGATTCAACCGTCAAAGCTTAGCATTCCAAGTCTTCAATCTTCTGCTCATAGGATGACTTGGCATGCTCGGCTTCCTGTTCAGCTTTGAGCATCGATTCATGGGCAGCAGACAGTAAGTTTTGAAACGACACAGCCTTCTCCTCTGCCAAATAAGCTCTCTCCTCAGCTTCCATTTGCTTAGCCAAGCAATGATCGGTGAATTCCTGGGCAGAGCTAACCTCCCTCTGATAAGCCGGGTCTACCCAAGCATGTCTATCCTCACTCTTCTTCAGCTGAGCTTTAAGACGCCTTATCCGATCGGCTTGATGTTGTTATGTCTGAACCAACTCAGCAAACTTGACCATCACTTGTAAGAAAGGCTTGAGTTAAAAATCTAACAGGTATTAAGATAAAATAGTTGGAATAGGAGACTTACAAAAGAGGCACTATTGAATATATTTTCAAGACGAGTGGTCGGGGAACCATCCCTGAAAAGGCTCCAATGGTCCTCCCCAATGAAGACCCGACCAGAAGACATCACCCTTAGCATTTCCTGTGGAGTGGAATAAGGGTCACTCGAAGCTCCTGCCCCAACATCTTCAGTCTTAGAAGGAAGAGAATCCCTGTTAAGGTTTGAAGTTTCCGTTTTTTCCACAGACGCTTTAACTTGAACGCTTGGGGAAACTCCAACATCGGTATCGTCATAGCTTGATTCGATAAACGATATCACCCGAGGGAATTTTTGAGGATGAGTGGGAGAATCGACCATCTTCCTTTTCTCTGCCCGAGTACGATGGAAGCTGAGATCAGCAGTGGGATCATCCTAATCGCCAACATAGAGAAAAGATTTAAAGAAAACAGGATTAGGATTTACTTATTCGTCTGAGGGTTTTCCAGCTCCATCTTCATCCCCAACGACAAACTGTTGGGTGGGAACCTTATAAATCGGGGACTTCGATACTCCAGACACTTCGCCAAGACAATCTTCTTGCCCGCCTTCGTCCTCAGGAAACCTCTAGGCACTGGCAGTTTTAGCAAGGCCACTCAGACCTCTAGATTCCCCCACGGTTGGTTGAATGACCTCTTTAGGGATGTACTTAGGGATCTGTTCGTCAACCTCAACAGATTAATCATCCGAGTCAGTTGGAGCAATACCTTCATTGCTTTGGCGAGAAGCTTCTTTTTGGCTCGCCTGAAGGATCGATTTCACCTGGCGAGCTTGAACATCACAAACGATATCTAAGTCATGCACTAACATGATAAAGAGAACGAAGTCAGACAAGTAATATAAGCGAAACATAAGCAAAAAAAAAAAACCACTTACGTCACCTGCGATAGCTTGAAATCTGGCTAAAAAAGCCAAGCTCTATCATCTTCTTCTCTCTAAAAAGATAGGACCTGCTCTTCTTTTCCAGAGTACGCACTGCAGCCCGATCAAGTCTAGTCAACTCAGCATAACAGAATTCAAGTTTTTTCTTATTCCATACGTCAGGAGAATAGAAACAATGGGGAACTTTCAGCATAGTCTGATTACCCCCGGCCGAGAGAGTAACCTAAAGTCCTAAGTTCCCTCCGATAAAGAACCAACTGGTCTTCCAATGCTTATTCGATGAAGGAAATTCCCACACAAAACCTCTCTTTTTTGCATCAGTGGAGGTTTCAACTCCCTGGTTCACTTTTGTCCCCTCAAGGACCCAGCAATCTGGCGGATTGTACATAAGAAAATAGGTTCATGTCCGACAAGATTGCCATAGTGTATAAAAATGCCTGATTTCATCCGGAGAAGGTGGTGATAGGTTCATCCGGCTTCACATATGCCACATGCGCATTAAAATCTTGTAGCTATTCGTGGCAAGTTGGGCTGGAGCAATCCCAGCTTCGGCAAGAAACTAGGCAATGAAGGACTGGAGAGGAAGAGTGACGCCGCAACAGAGCATGGACCCATAGATCGCCATCATACCCGAGGGAGGGTTCCATATGGCTCTATCACCAGCAGGAGACATTGTAACTGATTCATCCAAGACAAATCGAGCACGATACTTCACGATCTCATCTACCCTGACCACATTTGGCTCGGCATCAAACCCACTCGGGCGATCAATAGAAAAAGTGATACGAGATGTTTTAAACTTCTCTTCAATGTCCCTCTCATCAACGATTTGTTCCCTGATTTGAACACTGCCCAAGCCATGTTTGTGGACCTCTCGTTTTCTCTGATGTTTTCCCATCTTGGATCGAAGAGGAACCCTGTGATCAGAAATGATAGATTCAAAACTAGAAGATTCAGAATTAGAACTTAAACGGACGTCAAGGTAAAGCTCAGAAACGTCAACACCTAAAAAAAGAGGCTCATCAGGAGGGATCTCCCTCAATAGTCTACGAGCGATAGAGACCAGTTGAAAATCTCAACGTTCAAGCATCTCGAAAGCTATAGTAAAAAGGCGATGACATGAAGATAGCTCCATTAAAACTAACCTTTAGAATAAAGAAACCTGCTGTAAAAGCTTCGATGGAGAGTTGAGATAAATTTCCATGCAAGAGAATCTGGGTTGAATGTTTGCTTCTGTAAAATTGAACCAGAGCAACCCCTCAATGGAACATTTAAAGGGGCAGTGACACGAAACCCTAGAGTCTCAAAAAGCTGGAAAAAATCAAAATGAAGATTTGATGACGAAAGTGGCACACCAGTTAACCCACCAGTCGCGTCTCATAAATGCTACCAAGGAAACCGAGCGGTCAAAAGACATATGTCGCGGAATAAACTGACCAAGCCTACCGAAGTCCAAAACGTCGTAATCATTAAATCTCACGTGGATGAGAAGATCACATTTACGTTGTAGCCATTAGAACACGTCATTACTGCGAAGCGTTGTTTAAAAGATTATTATTCTGGCCTGAATGATTAAAGGGTTGATTAAAATACTTTTGCCGGGAACAAATTCCTGCTCAGCAAAAATATTTTAATGGGGTATTGTTTTATGTATATTTTTATCGAATGTACACCTCTCTAACAAGGTGGACAATCCCTTAAATATCGCCAGAGACATCCAAGTAGGCATCCAGAAAATGCCCTTCAAAACAACACTAAGGAATGAAAACCCGAGTAAGTGTGAACACAAGTATTCGGCAACCATAACCTGCTCGGGACCAAGTGACGTCATGTTCTACTCGGAACAAATATGAAGAAACCCGAATAAAGAAGTCCAGTACATGACTTGCATATGAACCAAGAGTCATACTAAAATACGAAAAGATATCCATGTCGAAAAGAATTCCTAGAAAAATAAAATACCAAACAGGAAAAAGGTTCCAGATTAGGCAACAACTTTATTTCTTCAAGACGATTACGCATTTACAAGGAAATAAGTCCTAAATGGACTATATCACCAGAGTCTCATTCGATCTTCATACCATCTCCGAAATAGGAAAGAAGATAAAGACTACTCCAACAAGTAACCAATTATAATTACATACGAATCCTTTCATTACTTGTACAACAAATATTAGGGTTCTATGCATATATAAATAGACCCATAATCTCACTAAAAAAGATATAGAATCACGAGCGGAGAGGAAAAAGATAGATCGATTATTGTAATTCTTTATTCCAAATAGTGGATTTTGGCTCAGTCGTTTGCTCAACCACCCGTGGACGTTTTTCCGATCACTGGAGTTTTACCACGTAAACTCGTGTCTAACTAGCTTTAAATTGCATTCTCTTTCTCTTTCTCTTTGACAGATCAATTAAATTAAATATTGTTGACTTTCTTACCCATTGAGAAATCGACGTCAACATTGTTAATCATGTAAACATTTAGAGATATCAGCGTGTAAGCATTCACAGTTAAGCATGTAAACATGTTGAGATATCAACGTGTAAAAATTCATTTGCAACGTGTAATCATACACACTTTTAGTCATGTAAGCAAATATTAGTGTCTAAACATTCATTTGGTCAGTGTGTAATCATGTTATCGGCTTGTTAATATTGAACATTTCCTTTGTTTAACCAGCATGTAATGTTTTATTAAATAATATTATTTTTCTCCTCCTTTATGTACATATTTATGGAAGATTTGCGATTACTTATATCGCACGGTGGGTAGTGGTGTGGACAGTATTATGAGGGTGGGGATTCTGAAATGGCTTTCGTACCTCATGATTTGATTTACGATGGCTTGATAAAGATAGTAGAAAATATTGTTAAGTTTGATTCATCCAGTTTTAACATAGAATTAAGAGTTATTTTGACGACGAGTGAGAGACTTACTGTTGTACGCATTAAAAATGACAGGGATGTGTCTTTTTTGATGTAGAAAGAAAGTGTATTTCCTGAAGCATATGTTACAATCGTCTGAAGAGATCAAACTACTGGTGGTAATATATCATCCTAAATGCCAACCCAAATACCCTCATGAACTAATTTCCTTCCAAATGTACCTATATTTTCCCCAACAGTTTGTAAATCCAAATTATATGCATATACAACAATCATATTCCCAACCATGTTGCTTAACATATGTCCAAACATCTCAACCGGTTATGCAACAATATAGTGCTCAACCTACACCTCACCATCACCAACCTATATCATCAATTGAACCAGTGAATCAAAGGTTTTCTGAACAACTGAATTCCCAGTTTAATTTCGCATGTTGGAGAAGAACAATGTGCGGATCATTGACATCTACACAAGGTGTCAAAACTACCATAACAATCCCAGAATTCTTGAAAAGACATCACAAGAATCAGAAAAAAATGATAGAGATAGTGTCATAGGCAGTGACGATAAAAAAAGTGTCACTCCACCTGAATTGGAAACCAATACTGATCCTGGACTGGATAACTTGGATGAACCATACCCGTTTATAGAAGATGAAGCTTTTGGTGATTTTATTAGAGAAGAATGCAATCGAGAGGGGCTGAATTGTGGTAATCCATAATTTGACGGTAAAGGTGATAGTGTTGGTAAATTTGATACTTCTGATCATTTTCATTCTAGTGGTCATCAGGATAACGATCTAATCAATAATATTACTATTCCAAACCATCAACCATGAGTCTTTTACCACCAATGATTGGTTTTACAAAGGCAGAATATTTTCTTCCAAAACAAAAAGCTTAAACAAGAATTGAGTTTGCTGGCGCTGAAGCAATATTTTGAATTCAAAATCAGGAAGTCTAGTAACGGTAGATTTGAAGCTAGTTGCAAGGATGACAATTATTCCTTCAAAGTGCGTGCAAGGAAAATGAATGAGGGATAGTTTGTTGGCAAATACAAAAATTTGACAAGGAATATAGTTGCACCACTGAGGGATTCCAAGGTAAATTTTAGCAAGCTAATTCTTTTTTTATTGGTGAATTAGTGTCTCCGAAGCTTCGGGTTAATAAAACAGCCTTGAAACGAAAAGACATTATGACAAAGATGCAGATACATTACGGTTCTCATGCAGAGTCTATTGTGTTCAGACCCGCAATAAATTCGTTCCAGTGGATTCCTTCATATCTTTGTATGCTTGCACGGAAGAAACCTAGCACCATGACTGATTTTGAGTTGGATGATGAAGGACAATTCAAATTTGTTTTCTTCTCATACGCTGCTTGTATTCGTGGTTTTTTGTTAGTGATTAGGCCCGTTATTGCTATTGACAACACTCATCTTAAATGAAGATTCTGTGGTATATTGTTCGTCGCAGCATGCTCAGATGGAAATGAGCAAGTATATCAACTTTCTTTTGAGATTGGGCATAAGGAAAATAAAGAGTCGTAGACTTGGATTCTGAGCTGTGTCCGTAACTGCATCGATTGTCCAACCGATTGTATGTTCATATCTAGCCAGCACAAGGGCATTAAGAAGGTGATACGAATTGTTTACGCCAGCACCACATGGCCTCTGTGTATTCCATATGACTATGAACATTAAAAATACGTTCAAAAAGGAAGATGTCCCTAATATTTTCAAGTGTGCATATAAGATGTCACTAGTATTCCACACTTTTTTTCTCTAAAAACCACTCTCTCACTCAACAATACAACTTTTTGAAAACGCCTGTCTTTTTCGTAGTTTAGACGGCAAAATGGTATTTAATTTCATTTCATTTTTATAGTTTTTATTATTATCTTTTTCAAATTTGAAAAATAACCGTAATTAAGTGCACATCAGATATGAATTAAGGGCATACTTGTCCAATAAATATTTCTCTTAGATAAAAGAAGAAAATTTAGAGAAAATCAACGGTTTTGAATACCCCCATACTTTTAGGACTATTTATGAATTTTGCCCTTTACTCTTATGGTCAATTTTTCTAACTACTTTCAACATAATTAAAAATTCTCAAGTCTTCAGATGATGTATATCTTGGATTAATTACTAGCAATATCCTACTTTTATAAACTTATATATAATAACAATAGACTAGGTTAAAAAATATATGGTCCCATATATATATATTATAAAAAATAAAAATCTGTTCAATATCATCATAAAATTGATTGCAATTTCAACTACTATACTACCTCAAACAAGGAGAAGTTGATTGCAAACACAATCATACAATTATTACAAAAAATTTCATGCATTATTTGTGATCACACATACAAACGCATAAGTTAATACAAAGAATCATCATGCAAATCAAGAAATAAGAAATAGCATCTATAAGATTCATTATATCAACCAAAGAATATGCCAACAAATGTTAGCTTGAAACATGTGAACAAATCATAAAAAAGAACAAAGTCTAGCATACTATGCTCCCCCTTGATAAGTGCTCTATCTAAGATTAAGTTAGAATAATGTTCACAATAAATCCACACAATAACACATTCAAGCAATTTTAAAGAAATCTAACAAAATAAGCTCTACAAACTATAAGAGATACACCAAGATTTTCAATCTCTTTTGTAATTCTTCTAAAAATTGCTAGAATATCAAAATACTCTAGAAGCAAATGTGTGTGTGTGAATTTTTCTTCAAGTATATATAAAAGGAGTGATTGTGCTATCAACATGCAAACCACTTCAACACATATCCATCTAAAGCTTTTCCAATCAAGGTCAAACCGATTATTATCTGGATTTTTGTTTTAAAGAGAATAGATTTCAATATATGATTGTGTGTGTGCATGTGGCTCGTCATCCCATTTCTGTTTTTCAATCCGAGCAATCACAATTTTCAACTATACTCCATTTTATGCCATCCTCCATTTCATAGGCTTTGAATCAAAGATTTTCTTTTATTGATTCTATTTCAACACTTCTTTGATTTTGCATACATAAACATAAATTCTTCATGACGGCTTTCACTCATCACAATGGTGTAGCCCTTTCCTAAATTGGGCGGCTTCACAACCAATGTGTGTAGCCCTTTCCATGAAGGTGCTCGATGAGTTCTATGTAGTTGCTGAAGTAAAATGGATACTAACCATAGGTCATCTATCATGTACTAAGCAATAAACTTTTAGATGCATCTATAGTCTACACATTTTTCAAACTCAACTACTCAAAATTAAACATATAAGAGAAGCAAAGTGCAATTTTTGAAAAATCAAGTTTTTTTATGGTTCATAAGCACATGATCTAAGAGCAATAAGTAAAGACTTATTCAAGATCATTACTTCTCTAATGAGTAGCTTTCAAAGAATATGAAGCTCATATTTTCAAAAAGTATTCCACTCATCATTCAAACAAGCATTTCAAGCATCATGAATAAGATCATTGTGAACACATTACTAAATGATCTTTAGAGATCAAATGTCAACAAGGACCATATGAATGCTATACTAGTGCTCTAATATGACATGTTATATGATGCAATGCAAGAGTAGAAATGACTTTCTCCAAAAGTATTAACAAGATAATCACCAAATAGATTTCATAAGAGCAACTTCTCAAAAGTGAATCAATGTATTTTGACTATCAAAACAAAGTTAGGTGAGATTGCTAAGTTCGTGTATAGACATGGAGTATTCTAAGCTAACTAGCTAGAATTCTCAACACACTTGACACTTAGCCTTAAAGCTAACTCACATGTGCTACTTACACTAGAGGTAAGAGCACTCACCCTTGAACCATTTGTTATTGGGTGAAATTTCACACAAAAATCATGATCATTTCTCATGGTAAAAATATATCTAGAAGATAAATCATCAACTCTCTTCTCTATAAAGATTTTACTCATGTAAAACACATCATTATTGCCATCAACAAAGATATCATCAAGATTATATATATGATCATGTGAAACACTCATTTTCACCCAAATCTTCTCTATTATTTTCTTCACACGATTATAATTATCACACACAAAATTCAAAGTGTTATCATGCAAGAAACATTCATAGAAGATTTTCACATCTCATTAGCATGCATCACATTCCCTAGTTTGCATCATCTAATATACTCACGGCAAAATAGAAAAATTAGCAAACTGGAATAAATTTTGAGATGTTAATATTTAGGTGAGAGTGTACCGAGGGTGTCCTTAATTTCCTTGATTTTGCACTTGACCTTGGAAGACTTGGCCTTTGAAATTCTCTTGTTCCTTAGTGACTTGCCTTTAGTTGTAGGAGACTCCACTTGCTCATCTACAATGCTTAAGTCACTTCAATCTCCATGACGATTACCAAACTCTTTGGTCTTCATGAAGGCCAACTCCTCTTCCTTGCCTTTGATCATTATCTTCAAGAAATAAAAACAAATTATTAGCAAAATCATTTGATAAACTATCTAACACACGAGCCTCTTCAACCATTTTCTTTTCTAGACATTTGATCACTTCATTCTTCACTTCAACTTCCTTTAACGTTTCATGTTTTTCCTTATAAAGAGTTTGAACTCTTTCCATCAATTAGAAGTCGGTGGTCTTTGACATGCAATTCTCTTCATTCAGTTGCAAAGAAAAGTAATCATGTCTAGATCGATCATCCTCCGGAAAAGCTTCTTCATCTTTGCTTTTGTCAATAACATTCTTTTCAAGCTTATCAACAAAATTAATAGTAGACAAATGAAATATAAAACAAGAAGAACCTTTTTCACAACCAACAAAAGAGGACAACCAAGAATAAGCAATTGTAGACTAAAGGTTGTTATCCTTGATTAGTAAATAACCTTATAGATCCTGAATCACACTAACTACTTTAAGTGACCCACTCTTATACCAATTGAAATAATATGTACAAGGTTATACTAAACAACCTAGAGGGGGGGGGGGGGGTGTGAATAGGTTGTCTCTCACTTTTAACAAATCTTTCGAGACTAGTGACAAAACCTTGATAAGCATACATATTAACATTCAACATGATTGTTATGAGAAAAAAATATATTCACGTATTCTCAAATCTCCACTCTTAGTCTAAAAAATATGCAACAATAATCATTGTATCTTCTTATGAACAAATATTTTCAATGTAGAACAAAATTCCATAAGTTGTACTTAGAGTATTACAATGTGGTACTTTACAACTTGAATGGAATATCACAAGATACATAGCTATCTAACATATACAAACAATATTGTGTAAGGAAGTCAACTTACATATAAAGTTCTATTCATAGTATTCAAATAACAATTACCAATATAAGAGAGATAAGGATAGAGAAAAGTTGACACAAGATATAACGTGGTAAACCTCCGAAGAAGAAACATCCACGGGTTAGCAACCACCGGCAAACAAAATCCACTAGTAGATAAAAAAAGTACAATCTCTCAAGTGACCTCTTCACCTAGAAACTACCCTCCTATCTTACTCATGAATATGTCATCCTCTTGCTCAACATTTCGAGGCTTCACGCCTTTTGTCAAGACTTCTTCGCTCACCCTTTTGGATCCTCATGACCCTAGGCAAGACTTCCTTGCTCACCCTTCCGGATCCTCACGACCCTAGGCAAAACTTCCTTGCTCACCCTTCCGGATCCTCACGGCCCTAGGCAAGACTTCCTTGCTTGATTTTCTGAGGTCTCCCACCTCTTGCCATGACTTACTTGCTCAATAACATAGGTCTCGCACCTATTGTCAAGACTTCCTTATCACAAGGAATCTAAGTGATTATGAATGTAAAACGCAAACAAGCATGCAACATAGAATAAGATGATCAACAAATTCTATGGAAACTAGAATTAATTAATGAGCACACAAAGTATATTTTCTAGTTTATAATCCAAAATTGACACCACACAAGATGATGCATGAACATATGAAATGTATGGATTAGGTACACTCCATGAAGATCTAGACATAGACAATAAAGTTCACAAAACAGGATTGTCTAGATCTTATGCATGAAAAAAAATCTAGAGCATGCCAAATTTCCAAACACACACTTTAAACCTAGATTTTATTCATGTTGCTAAAAATTGAAATAAACATGTTCATGAAGTACATATTCAAGATGTTAGTACTGACACAAAAATGCCAGAAACACAAGATATGATCAATCAAATCTCTAGCAATCATTTAGAGCATATATTCACAAAATAGTCAATTAAACTCTAATAGACTCTAAATATAAAATCAAATGTGCTAATCCTAAATCTATTCAACAAATGAGTTGTAGCACAAGATAAGACTATCAATCTTGAAAATAAAGTCAATCAAAGCACAAATAGTCCTAGATAAGATGCTAGCACAATAAAACTCACAATCATGTGAAAACACAGGTTTGATTGAAACCTAACTCACAATCAAGTTTCTAATTAAGCACAACTAGCATTTAATTGAAGATATATCACTCATCAACATATGTTCAAGTCAAATACACACAAGTAGGAAGAAGACTCAAGGTATTTGAACATTAGAATCAAGGAAATAAAAAAGATAAACAAATACCTTGACAATTTTGAGTACAGTCACGAAGATGGTGCGATCCACCAGAAAAATTGAACAAATGACTTTAAGGTTTCTTGTAAATGATAGATGACTTCAATACGAAACTTCTCCAACTTGAATCACTCAAATCGGATAATAAATGAGAGAGATATGGTGATTCAAAGTTGAGAGAAAAAACCTGGAAATTTTATGCACTACATTTTCTTCTTCCTTGGATTCAAATGAGAGAGAGAAGAGATATATAAAGGAGAGAGAACAAAGGAGCATGAAAGGACCAAACTACTCCCTTTCAGAATGCTTCCCCGAGATGGCACATGGGCATCTCGGGGCAGCAAAGAGTTGTGGCCGAGATGGCCATGCGCCATCTCGGGCTTGCACCATGTGATGGCCTTCGGACATGGTGCTCCTCCCTTGCACTCCTCTCGCGTTCTTCGACCGTTCTTTGGCCTCCGAACTCGGAATTCAAATCCATTTGTGGATTAAAAACCGTAACCCTTTCATGGACATTTAAATATAAGATACTCAACCCAGAAAATAAGAATTCGACTCGATATACAAAGATGAAGACAATGTACGCAATATGACTGGAAAGTATCATAACTTTTGACTCAAAACTTGAAATCAATAGTATGAGTAACCGAAATGACCGGAACTCAATCTAGAATGTTTTAAGACTAAAATCAAGTTCAATATCCATGTTATACAAACATATAAACATACAAATACAATCCACACTAGAATGCAAACTACATAGAGATAGTCTCCAATCATGCATTTTTCCAAAGCATGTTATTTTTCATACCAATGCATGGACATTCATCTTCAAGTGTGTGAATGTGTTATAAATGGGAACAACGATGCAGGGACACATATGCATGATTTGTGTGTGTGTGCCTATAATGGTGTACAACTATGCAGGGACACAAATGTATGAATTGTGTATGTGTGCCTAAGCCTTGAAAGGGAAAAGAAAGGTCTTAATATACCTTTGTAGAATCATATAGCGCTTTTCCCTTTAAAGACTCGAACTTGCTTGAATAGTTGTCATTTCATCTTCGAAGCTTGAATCATCATGAATCCTAGACAACTAAGCAATACAAAGGAAATGTTGTTTTGATATAGAATAATGCCAACAAAACTCACAAACCTAACAGGATTTATGATCCTATATATACTACCTCTAGATTTTGGCCAAGACAAGAACTGAAGCTCTAAAATTCGTGCAAGCCAAAGCAAATTTAGAAAGAGAAAAAAATTGGCCATTACCTTATTCTAAGAAGAGAATTTGGGCCAAAGAGGATTTTTGAGTGAAAAGAATTTGGTTCTTGCTCTAGATAAATGCGTCAAACTCTAAAGATTAGTGTGTGAAATTTGGCAAAAAAGAAAAGAAGGAAAGAAAGAACGTTTTGTATTCGATAGTGCACTAGTAGCCTTTATATTAAATGGTTTTGTGTCAACATCAAATCTAGGTTCACGCGAGTTTCAATTAAATTGATTGAAAATTCACAAGCGACCTAACGTTCTTTGTTTTTATTCTTGGAGGATTATTGTGACTAACAAAGAAAGAGATTTTGTTTGTTTCCATCCTCAGGCATACAATTTAAAGAAAGGGAGCCCACACTCCTAGGTGATTCACATTTGTGATTGGATTGGAAGATCTTGCGGATTCAATTCAGCACTAGTTCAATCGTCACGAGAAAAAGTTACGATACTTTTATTATACATCAATAAATCTAGGGTTAAGGTTCTTTCTATTAAAGGGATTTTTTTTGAAATATATCAAACCCTAATTTTACGCTTTCGTTGTGTGATTTTCCCTACAATTGGTATTAGAGCCAAGTTGTACCCTTGTTTAATTGATGTATATATACGTGAACCTATTTCTTTTTATTTTGATTAAGCATGTTTTAGTAAGAGATGACATTGTAGGTATTCGCATATATATTTACATTGGAATGTATGGATATATATATGATTTAATATGTGGATTGCTATTGCTCAATTTTAGTCCTAGAATTTTCATTGTATTTTTGTTTTGGGATTGTAACAAGAAGGGTGGCCTATCATCGTCATAATTTCCTTCTTGGTAGTTGCTAAGTTTTTTTTTATTCTGTTGTAATGATAAAAAAAAAACTGCACTATATTGTAATAAAAAAAAAACTGTAATATTTTTTCATTTAAAATTCTTCTATAATACATTCAAGTATCGAAGATCCGAATGTTTAAAGAATTGGAAGCAACCGGAACAAGTTTGGGACCGTACGAGCCATAGCAACAAACGTGCGTGCGAAGAGCACACGGCCATGATTGTTCTGTCATGGGCTGCGCACGGAAGCCCTTTGGAAGCCATGGGTTGTGCATGGCAGCCTTTATGGGGTTATGGGGTGCGCACGCCCATGACAGGGTGCTAAGGGTGCGCACACCCATGGGAGGCAGTCGAGAGAGTCCAAACGATGAAGGTCGTGTGAAGACTTGCTCTCCAAGAAAGGAGTTTTTTGTATTCTAAGACATATGTAATTTACTTGCTTTTCTAGGATGGACCAATATTATAGTTGTTTATATTTTTGTAAATACTGCAATGTTTGTCAATGTTTGATAACATGTTATATAGAATAGGAGTGCCACTCATATATCTCTTTTGGTGTGAACATGCATTGAATGATTTAGGTATCTAATTGGCATCTAGATAACTTGGTAAATCATTCTATTGAATTCAATCACATGCCTTAAAAATTTGAGTGCGAGAAGGTGTTTTAGAACACCTAGGGCCTCCAAGTTTAGTTGAGCTTTATGTTTCATGTAATAACCCCCCAAGGGGTATTCATGAATGGAATTTAGCAAGATACTTCCTTACAAGGATAGACTAGACAATTAACCCAAACGATACGTACTCCCAAAGGAGGGATATTCGCGAGGGAATATATTGAAGGTCAATAACTTGGTAACACACTCAATGTGATTTTATTAATATCCTCCCAAGAGTTCTTGTTAATAAAATTTCTAGGCTAAAATTGAAAACGTTGGTTGTTATGTTAACAATTAGGTGGGACCTAGTCCAACTAGTAAATGGTGCAAACTACCAAAGGAGGCGTGACATTTATGGATGTTGGATCACTGTTGAATTTTAAGATTGAATTATTTTATTTAATTCAAGATAAATATTCAAAAGTGCTATATCATGATTATTTACTTATATAATTTTTGTTATTGTTTAGAAATCATGACCCCATCCCTAATCAACATCCTAAAATATAATACTTTAACTGGTGATAATTATGTCACATGAAAAAGGAAAATTGGGCTTTTGTTGCAATCTGAAAAGCATAAGTTCATTCTGTGCACTCCTAAACCACCTACTCCTACTAATGAATCTACTCAGGAGCAAAGAGATGAGTATCAACAGTGGGAGTCTTCAGATGAGATGGCTAAATGTTATATTATGGCCACCATCTCCAACGTGTTGCAACAACAACATGAAGGAATAGAGACTGCTGCTGATATAATGATGTCTCTAAAGGAGATGTTTGCTATAAGGTCTAGGACAATTAAGAGAGAGGCAGTGACTACTTTCATGAATCTTAGGACGAAACCTGGACAAGTTATGAAAGATCACATCTCAACATTGCTGAACTCAATGGTGCTGAGATGGTGAGATAAAAATTGACATGATTGTCAACTCATTTTCAGATTCCTTTCATCAATTCAAGTTGGACTACACCTTGAATAATAAGGAATACACCTTGCAAGGCCAAATGCAAGATGTTCAAAGCACCGAAAAAATCCTTGTGAAAGGCAAGGGTCAAGAGATTCATACCGTAGGTAATGTTGCTACTGTTAAGACCTGTAAGAAGGTCAAGAAACAACAGAAGAAAAAACAACTAGGACCTACTACGAAGGAAACAAATAAAGTAACCAAGATCAAAGGGAAGTGTTTCCTTTGTGGTGAAAAGGGACATTGGAAAAGAAATTGCCCAAATTCTTAGGACAAGAAGGAAGAAGGTAATATTAATTATCTTGAAACATGTTTTTTGGCGGATTGTATGGATTCTTGGATCATGTACTCCGGAGCCACTAATCATGTTTGTTTTTCCTCACAGGGGTTCAAGGAAAGGAGAAGGCTTAATGAGAACGAATTCAACTTGTGTTTAGGCAATATAGCGTTCGTGTCTGCTAGTTAAGTGGGAGATATTAGAATTAGTTTAGATTCTTATAGGCATTTAGATTTAATAGACATTTATTATGTACCTCAATTCAAGAGGAATTTAATTTTAGTTTCTTGTTTAAATAAATTTTGTTATTCAGTTATTTTTAATAAAGCTTTTATTATTTGTAAGAATGAATTTTTTTTTGCAAAGGTACATTGGAAAACGGTTTATTCTATTTGTATAGAAATGTCTCTCACTTGTTAGACACAAAATCAACGGAACCTAATCATAAAAGAGTAAATTTATCAAAAGATGAAACCTACCTATGGCATTTGCGCCTAGGTCATATTAACCTTAATGGGATTAAAAGATTGGTTAGTGACGTACCTCTAAGTGGCTTAAAGGTTGATGATCTACCAACTTGTGAATCCTGTTTGGAAGGAAAAATGACCAAAAGGTAGTTCACGACCAAAGGCACAAGAGCCATCGAATGTTAAATATTGATACACATTGATGTGTGTGGTTCTATGAGCATTCAAGCTAAAAGTGGATATGAGTACTTCATCACTTTCTTGGATGATTACTCAAGATTTGGCTATGTGTATCTCATGAGACATAAGTCGGACGCTTTTGACATGTTCAAAGCATTTAAAGCTGAAGTGTAAAATCAACTTGAGAAACGTACAAAAATCTTGAGGTATGATCGTGGTGGAGAATATCTATCTGGTGAGTTTCAAAAATATCTTATTGATAATGGGCTAATTTATCAGTTTTCTGCACCAGGTACTGTAGGGAAAAAAACCATGTGCAGCGGAAGCGTGAGAAAATTTATTACAAATTAGGGTTTGTGTATAAATAAAAAAATTTCCTTTAATAACAAGAACCTTAACCCTAGATTAGTTGATTTATACAAAAGTGTCGTACTATTTTTTTTCTCGTGACGATTGAACAAGCGCCAAATTGAATCCGTAAGATCTTTCAATCCAATCACGAACGTGAATCACCTAGGAGTGTGGACTCCCTTTCTTTTATTGTATACCTAAGGATGGAAACAAACAAAATCTTTTTCTTTGTTAGTTACAATTATCATCCAAGAGAAAAATCCAAGAACGTCCGGTCACTTGTGAATTATCACTCTAATTGATTGAAACTCGCGTGAACCCGATTTGATTTTGTACACAAAACCCTTTTGATTTAAAGGATACTAGTGTACTATAAAAAATAAAAGCGTTATCTTTTTCTCTTTTCTCCTTGGCCGAATTCTACACCCTTTTATCTACAAGTTGATCGAATTTTGTCTAGAGCAAAAACTAAATTTTTCTCCCTCAAAATTCTCTCTTGCTAGGCTAAATTCTCTCTTGAAAATTACCTAGCATGACCGGAAATTTCATCGTAGAATGCTTAGGGCTTGCCGAAATTCACAAGGGATATATATAGGATCACAAATCCTTTCCTAAGAAGGATTTACTTGGTTGACAAACATCCTTTCCTTAAGTGGATTTAGTTGGTTGTTAAGAGTAATTTTCAAAGAAGAATTCTACCCTTAGGTAGATTTACTTAGTGACCAAGAATCCTTTTCCAAAAAGAATTCTTTCCTACACCGAGACTCCTAATCCAACTCATTAGTGTATTTTTAACCATATTAAAGACTTCCTAATTTGATTACAAAAATAATTCCTTTTATTTATCTACTTATCAAATATAGTCTTTAATATTAATTATACTACCAACAATAGTATAATTTTAGGAGACTAACTCCTACTAGGAAAAAGATTTTGACTTTTAATTAAAAAATTAATTAATTACCAAATTAATTAATTTCCATTTAATTAAATAATAAAATAAAAATAATATAATTATGCTATTTTAAATAGCCTTGCCGCCTAACACATATATATGGGCCATATATTATTTTTTTATTTTATTAAATCTATTGGACCTTAATAAAAAAATCCACATGTGAACTAGACCTATTCTTACAAAAAGAAACAAGTTCACATACCTTAATACAATTCTAGATGGACCCCTAAATAGGTCCGGTAGAATATATCAAGTGATCCTTGCAAATTTTTGGAAGAGGACTATATAAATAATTTTGTGCTTAAAAGTAGAATTGTCCTGAATGAGCTTTCATGAGATACAATTCCATAAGAGGTTTCACAATCTAGCCCAATTGTAAGTTTCGCACCACCACAAGATCAACAATCTACCATACCTCATCGTAGTGGGAGGGTTAGTAGACAACCCATGAGATACATCGGTCTAAGAGAATCTGTAGGGAATCTCCTAGACAATAATGATCCCTATACGTACAAAGAAGCAACAGAAGATGTTGATTATCACCATTGGCAAAAGGCAATGCAATCCGAAATTGAATCTGTGTTCAAAAACAAAGTCTGGTCTCTTGTAGACTTGCCTAAAGGGATAAAACCCATCGGGTGCAAGTGGGTGTCGATTATGAAGAAACCTTATTTCATATGGCCATGCTTAAATCCATTAAGATACTCTTATCCATTGCGGCATCTCTAGACCTAGAGATTTGACAAATGGACGTCAAGATAACTTTCCTCAATGGAATTTTGATGAAAGCATCTATATGATGCAAACCAGAAGGATTCATTGAAAAAAGCCAAGAGGAAAGGGTATGCAAGTTGCAAAGATCCATATATAGATGGAAGCAAGCATCCAGATCCTGGAACATAAGGTTTGATCAAGTCGTGAGAAGTTTTGGATTTATTCAAAACCTTGATGAACCCTGTGTATACAAAAGGATTAAAGGTGACAAGTTGGTTTTCCTAGTTCTTTACGTTGATGATATACTACTCATCGAAAATGATGTAGGTGTATTGACATCAGTAAAAGAATGGTTAGCAAATCAATTTGATATGAAGGACGTAAGAGAAGCAAGTTATATTCTTGGTAACCAAGTCATAAATGATAGAAAAAATAGAACGATTGCATTATCCCAAGCTTCATACATGGATAAAATCTTGTCTAGGTTTTCCGTGTAAGATTCCAAGAAAGGTATGTTACCTTTCAGACATGGAATCAAACTTTCTATGGAACAAGTTCCTAAGAATGAGCATGATGAGCAATTCATTAGTAGGGTTCCATATGCCTCGGTAGTTCGAAGTCTCATGTATGCAATGCTCTTCACTAGACCAAATATTTTTTTTATTGTCGGTATAGTTAGCAGGTTTCAATCAAAACCTGGTCCAGATCGTTGGATGGCAGTCAAGCATATTTTCAAGTATCTCAGAAGAACAAGAGATTATATGCTTGTATACTCTTAAGGGTATTTAATTCCCGTTGGGTATAAAGATTCTGATTTTCAATCAGATTCTAACTTAGGAGATCTACATCAGGATCTATGTTTACTATTGGAGGATGGGCAGTCATATGGAGGAGTATCAAGCAATCTTGTATTATTGATTCCACCATGGAAGCCGAGTATGTTGCCGCACACAAGGCTGCTAAAGGGGCTGTTTGGTTCTGTCAATTCTTTATTGACTTGGAAGTGGTTCCTAATGCGAATAAGCAGATCACTATCTATTGTGACAATAGTGGAGCAGTGGCTAATTTGAGAGAACCAAGAGTTCGTAAGAGAGGGAAACACATTGAAAGAATGTATCACATTTTGAGGGAAATTGTGCATAGGGGTGACGTGACGATTACGAAGATCGCGTCAGCAGATAATCTAGCGGATCCCTTTACAAAGGCTCTTCCACAGAAGAGTTTTGATGGGCATCTAGTGAACATGGGGATGAAAGATATGACACATTTGCTATACAGCAAGTGGGAGATTGTTGGGATTATACTTGATAACAAGAGTATAATAATGTATTTGACAATCTTCTCATACTAATAAAGTGATTTCAAATTTAACAAATCTTATAGCATTTATAGTTTAATTATTAGAATTTCCAAAACTAAATAATCATAAGGTCAAAAGACTATGAGAAAAGAAGAATTGTTCATACATTTAGATATGTATAAGGTAAACAAAATTCCTTAGTTAGAAATGAATAATATTCACAACTAAAGATAAAGGCCGGGCATCTTTATCTTGTCAAAGTTGTAGATTCTTTTGCTATCATTAGAGTGGGAACAAATGTGTTATAATGAGTCTAAAATCATCAAAGTGTGTTGTCTTTAGGAAAAAGAATCTAGTGCACTTGCTGCATTGAATTGGATCACAGTGAAATACTTTATCCAGAACCGTCAATGGATAAATTTTTTCACTTAAAGACAATCAGAGAGTCTATCTCAATCTTGAGATAAATGATGGACTTATGGTTGCAAGTGTTATCATTTGAGCTATCAATGGGTACGATTATATAGCATAATCAATCCTCAATAGTTTGGTGGTATTCACTTGTTAATCGTTAGAGGACTTCATTTATAGATATGGACATCGTGGCTCCATTTATTAAGTGAGAGTAGAATATCATCATTTGGATTTTTTGAGGTATTGGATATTAAATCTTAACGTTAAGTTTTCAATAGTGTCTATTGAAATAGTGTCTATTGAAATATGACTTCTGGACAAGTCAAAATATCCAAGTTTAAAATGTGGTCATATGAGTAAATATGGTAACTTAGAGAGCTATAGGCGGTCTATGAGCTCTTGGCGATTACTGATATTCTTCACGAGGATACACTATCTCCATTAAGATTGTTTAGGGTATGAATGAGCAATATTATCTTATTCTATATTTATTTAAGAGTTCAATTTTATTTCTTTAGTGGAATGAACTAAAATTAATAGATCGAACATTTGTGAATCAGTTGTTAATTGTGATTAGGTTATGTCTATTGGAGCTTAATTTTAGATAGCCCGCCAAGATCCTCAATCCACGCGAACTTGCATGGATCACTTGATATATTATACCGGACCAATTTATGGGTCCATCTAGAATTATATTAAGGTATGTGGACTTGTTTCTTTTTGTAAGAATGGGTGTAGTTCACATGTGGAATTTTTATTAAGGTCCAAATGGATTAAATAAAATAGAAAAAACAATATTTAGCTCATATATAGGTATTGTTTTTTATTTTATTATTTAATTAAATGGAAATTAATTAATTATTTAATTAAAATTCAAAAGCTTTTACCTAATAGGAGAAGGTCTCTAAATATTGTACTATTGTTGGTAGTATAATTAATATTAAAGATTATATTTGATATGTAGATAAATAAATAGAATTATTTATTTAGTCAAATTAGGAAATCTTTAATATGATCACAAATACACTATTTGAGTTGGATTAGGAATCTTGGCGTAGAAAAGAATTCTTTTTGGAAAAGGATTCTTGGTCACTAAGTAAATCCATCTAAGGATAGGATTCTTGCCCACCAAGTAAGTCCTTCTTATGAGAGGATTTATGATCCTATATACACTACCTCTAAATTTCATCCAAGACAGGAATTGAAGCTCAAAAATTCGTGCAAGCCAAAGTAAATTTAGAGAGAGAAAAAAAATCGGTCATTACCTTATTCTAAGAAGAGAATTTCAGCCAAAGAGGAATTTCGGGTGAAAAGAATTTGGTTCTTGCTCCAGATAAATTCGTGCAAAACTAAAGATTGGTGTGTGAAATTTGGCAAAGAAGAAAAGAAAGAAAGAACATTTTGTATTCGATAGTGCACTAGTAGCCTTTATATTAAAAGGTTTTGTGTACAACATCGAATCTAGATTCACGCGAGTTTCAATCAAATTGATTGATAATTCACAAGTGACCTAATGTTCTTTGTTTTTCTTCTTGGAGGATTATTGTGACTAACAAAGATAGAGATTTTGTTTGTTTCCATCCTCAGGTATACAATTTAAAGAAAGGGAGCCCACACTCCTAGGTGATTCAAGTTCGTGATTGGATTGGAAGATCTTATAGATTCAATTTGGCGCTAGTTCAATTGTCACAAGAAAATTGTACGATACTTTTAATATACATCAATTAATCTATGGTTAAGGTTTTATCAATTAAAGTAAATTTTTTTAAAATATATCAAACCCTAATTTTACGCTTTCGTTGTGCGATTTTCCCTACAGTCACGAGGTGAAGGGATAGGCATTTTAGGTGGCAATGATGACCGTTTGTTATGGTAGATGAGTTTGGTTGGATTTGAGCCAGTGATGGTGTGGTTAACGGGTTTTTGGTTTTGGATTTGAGGGTTAGAGTTTTGTGATTGTTATATATGGTGGTGGGTTTTAGTTTTGGAGATGGATGTGTTTGGGTTATGGTGTTGAAATCCATATTTCTTTTCAATTGATTTTCAGTTTGAGGTTGATGGTATCATTTGGAAAAAAAAAATTGGTTTTGATTTCTCGTTTTGATTTTGGCGAATGGAATTAAAAATCAATGCTTTCAAGGAATTTTTTTTTGGTGAAGAGGAAATGATGACCAATGATTGGTTATTATTTTTGGACAATTTTTTAAATTTCTTTATTTTATTTGTTTTAATAATATGATTATGTTATTATTAACAATTTATATATATTTCCAATTTTTTTATTTTTGTTTTAACTAAAAAAGAGCGATGGAGGGTAAAAATGTCCTTTAAGCCATCTGACCCACTTTAAGGGGCAACAGTGTCATTTGACATTGTTATCACACTGTTATAGGAAAAAATGCACGGTGGAAACGAAAAGTTCGATTGGTATATTTTTTTTAAAAATTCTTTTAAAAGATAACCTTAACCATTGATTAACTAACATACCTTTTATCGTGACGATTGATATTGCGTCTACAAGAAAACCGTAAGATCTTCCGATCCAATCACGATTGTGAATCGTTTAGGAGTGTGTGCTCCCTTTTTTTGAATTTTGTACTTAAGAATGGAAAACAAAATATTTTTCTTTTTGTTAGTCACAATAATCCTACTAGAGAAAACAAAGAACGATTGGTCACTTTTGAATTCTCAATCTTTTGATCGAAAACACACGTAAACCTAATTCAATGTTGTGCTTAAAGCCTTTTGATATAAAAGCTACTAGTGCACTATCAAAAACAAATTTTTTTTTTTCTTTTCTCTCTTGGCCGAATTCTCACACAATGAGTTGGATGAAGTTTTTTTTTTATAAAGCAAATAAAAAAACTTCTCACATAAGAACTAGGGTGGCCGAATTCTTTGATAGGGATATATATAGGTGACCAAATCCTCACACAAGGAGGATTTGTGTTGTGGCCGAAAATCCTCTCACAAGGAGGATTTGTTTTCCACCACAACTCCTACCAACTTTTGAAACTCTACCCTATTTCAACTCATTAGTATATTATCTAATAATAAATTACTGAATATAAATTAATTGTGACTTTATAAAAAACTTCCTAATTCGACCAATTGTCTATTAGAGTTTTGATAGATATCAATGACTTCCTAATTTCACTAGATAAATAAATTCCTTTTATATATCTACTTATCAACTAAAGTTTTTGATTCTTATCATACCACCATCAATAGTATGACACTAAGAGACATTAGAAAAAGATTTTGACTCTTAATTAAATAATTAAATAATTAATTAACTTCCATTTATTTAAATAATAAAATAAAAAAATATACTAGGCAAATAATCCTAGCCTTGCCATCCAAGCATAATGTATGGACAATATATTGTTTTACTATTTTATTAAATCCATTGGACATTAATAAAAAGTCCACAAGTGAACTACAACTAGTTTTACTAAAAAAAAAAAAAACAAGTCCACATAACTTTAATTAATACATTAATATAATTTAAACGGCCCATTTACATAAAATGTTCAAATTATATTCTTAATCTTTTAATGGAATGCTAATCACACCCCATTATAGCCGCCTAAGGATTCCCACACCCATGGCCGTCCATACCAGGTATTTGAAGAGTTACCGCATGTCTTGATCACACATGACCACACCTCTTCAGAACTTTTGGATTCCAAAATCCAAAAACAATTCTGGAAGGAACCAAAAATTTGTCTAGTAGAATATATCAAGTGATCCATGCAAGTTCGTGTAGATTGGGGATCTTGAAGGGCTATCTAAATTTAAGCTCCAATAGATATAACCTATTCACAATCAACAAATGATTCACTTAGGTTCAATTTATTAATTTTAGTTTATTCCGTTAAAGAACTACAATTGAACTCTTATATAAAGATAGATTAAGTTAATGTTCCTCATTCATACCCTAGACAACCTTGTTAGAGATTACGTATCCTCATGAAAAATACCAGTAATCGTTAAGAGCTCATAGAGGACCTATAGCTCTCCTAGTTACCATATTTACTCATATGACCACATTTTGAACTTGGATATTTAACTTCTCCAGAAGCCATATTTCCATAGACACTATTGAAAACTTAATGTTAAGATTTAATATCCAATACCTCAAAATATCCATATGATGATATTCCACTCCAATTTAATAAATGTAGCCACGATGTCCATATCTGTAACGAAGTCCTTTATCGATTAACAAATGAATATCACAAAACCATCGAGGATAGACTATTTTATATAATCATACTCATTGATAGCTTAAATAATAACACGTGTAACCATAGGTCCATCATTTATCTCAGGATTGAGATAGACTCTCTGATTGTCCTCAAGTGAAAACATTTATCAATTGATGGTTCTGGATAAAGTTATTTCACTATGATCATGTTTAATGCACATAGTGCACTAGATTATTTTGCCTAATGACACTACACTTTGATGATTTTAGACTCATCATAACACATTTGATCCCACTCAAATGCTAGCAAAAGAATCTACAACTTAAACAAGGTAAAAACGCCCAACCTTTATCTTACGTTGTGAATATTGTTCAATACTAACTAAAGAATTATGTCTACCTCATACATATCCAGATGTACAAACAATTCTTCACTTCTCATAGTCTTTTGACCTTATGATTATTTACTTTTGACAATTATAATAATTAAACTTTAAATGCTAGAGGATTTGTTAAACTAGAAATCACTTTATTAATATGAAAAGATTGTCAAAAATATCATTACACTCTTGCTATTGAGCATAATCCTAACAATCTCCCACTTGCTATATAGCAAATGTGTCATATCTCTTATCCCTATATTCTCTAGGTGCCCATAAAACTCTTTTGTAGTAGAACCTTTGTTAAGGGATCTGCTAAATTTTCTACTAGCACGATCTTGGTAATTGTCACGTCACCCCTATGCTTAATTTTCCTTAAAAAGTGATACTTCTTTTCAATGTGTTTCCCTATCTTATGGCTTCTTGGTTCTCTTGAATTAACCACTGCTCCATTATTATCACAGTAGCTAATAAGCAGCCTATTCATATTAGGAACCACTTCCAAGTCAATCAAGCATTGGTGAAGCCAGACAACATCTTTAACAGCTTCGCATGCGGTAACAAACTCAGCTTCCATGGTGGAATCAGCAATGCAGGATTCTGTGTGACGGTACCTCCTTCGAGAGTAAACACAGATTCTGATATTGATCTCATTGAGTCAGAATCTAACTGGAAATTAAAATCTATATTCCCAACGAGAGTTAAATCCCCTCCAGATTATACAACCATAAAACCTCTTGTTCTATTTAGATACTTAAAAATATGCTTGACCGTAGATCGAACTATTTTATACCTATTTTAAGGTCCCCATTTCCTATAGTTTGTTCTCATTTTTAAGCGTGTTTTTGTATATAATGTGTTGGTTTTACTATGTGTATGAATATATTCCCTAAAATATGGTTTTGAGCTTAAAGAACAGTTTGGAAGGTTCGATTGAGCAAAAAAAAAAGAATAAACGGAAGAATTCAGAGTGTCGTACCTCACCATTGACATAAACCCCGACATAATCTAAGCTCAACTGTGTCCTATGGTTGATCCGTCATCAAGTTAGAATGCAATACCAAGTCCGTGGTAGAATCCTCTCTGACTTAAAGTAGCTTACAGGATGATTTCAGAGCAGAAGCCAATCAACATTTTGATTCGACGGCCACTTTGATAGTTATTTTAACCGCCGTTTGGAGGTAGAAGATTCTCGAAGCATTCAATGATTTTAATGGAAGTCACCCTGACAACCGTTTCAACCACTGTTCGAGGACAAAAGAACACATTATAATTCGATGATCAGATTCGACAGTCCCCGACCGCCGTTATAACCACCGTTTTCCCAATGAGAGGCCTGACTTTTATGAATTTCTAAAGGCAGTTGCATCTTTTCACCCCCCAATTCGTGCACTAACTCCCAACACTATATAAACAACCATTTCTCTCCTCTCTTCAGGCCACAACCAACCAACACCCTTCATCATCTTCATTATCTTCTTCAATTCCTAAGAGAGAGAGAAGCTTTCAAGCCTCCATGAAGGTTTTTCTCTATTGAAAACTTAATACCACCATTTCTACCCATCTTTCCCTATATTTATAAGTAGATTATAGGCAATTATGAGTGTTTTATGTACCAATTTTGGGCATCCAATGATGGAGCTCTTGGAGGGGTTCTTCAAGGGTTGTAATTATATACTCTTTCTCCATGTATTTCTTATTTTCCATATTTGAAATCTACATTTGGGAATATTTTGTAATCCTACAATTTGGCAATTTATGTATGATAATATTTATGTTCATTTGAGTTTTGTTTCATTGTTTCCATGATTGATTATATGTCTTATCTTGAAATGCATGTTTATGAATGATTGGAAATTAATGTTTTCGTGGAAGGGATTAGGAGTAGATTAATGTAATTTAGGAGTAGTTGTAATCAAATAGCCCATTTGTGTGTATATGTTTATGGATGGTCAAAATTGCATGTTCATGTATGGGTTTGAGTGAATTAGAGTTTGGATTATGCCTTTGATGGCTCTTCGGGGTTTAGTCTTGGCTAATTAGCTAGAAAGAATGGATGAGATTAGTAATTGCCATATTAGAAGAGTTTTGGTTCATTGTTTTTGTTATACATTGGTCTTTTGGAATTTCTCATGCTAGGGGCTCTATGTGAGTTATGATTAGAGATAAAATATTGGACTTTGGCTACTTCTCATGCTAGGGCTCTAGTAGATTCGTGGTTGGAGTTATAATAATTTGAAATTCGATTATTCTTATGCTAGGGGATCTAGGCAAATTATAGTTTGAGGAACAATTACCCTTTCCACATTCATGAGACTTAACGTTGCAATTTTACATTACCATGTTAGTATTTGGGCTCAATCTAGCATTGGTTTTTAGAATTGGTACACATATGTTAGTTGTTGTTTCGTGTATGAGAGGCTCTCTACACACTCTTCAACCCTTAGCTCTATGAATTGGATTGAGGAAAAACGATCCCTTAACTTGAATTGAATGTGCTTTATGGATTAATATTCGAATAGATATGCCTTTGTGTTTGGTGAACTTGCAAACCCTTATGTGTCCATTATCTTGCATCTCTCATATCCACCCTTTTATTATTTCTCACTTAGTCACCATTCTCACCTCTCCATATTCTTTAATTTATTTTTACAATTGTTTATTTTTACTTTTATTTACATTGCTTTCAATAAAGTCTAGAACTAGAAACGGTTAGCAAATCGCACATCCCTACGGAACGATACCCTTGCTTGCATGCTGTACTAATTTATAGTTATATAAGTCTTTTGACTCATGCTTTATTAGCGAGGTTGAATATTATAAATATTTTGACGATGCTCTCAACTACCAAAAAATACACTCGTCAAATGGCGCCGCTGCCGGGGATCTATATTTGTTGATTGTTTCTTGTTTTAGATTAGGTTCTGTAGATCTTAGATTTAATTTCATTTCGGATATATATTTATGCAATCAGATTTTTCATTTTATTATTTTCTTTTTTTACGGCATATGCATTTGACTGTTTTGAGTTGTGCTTGTGCAAAGACAGAACAATTTCAGGTCGGAACGACCACACAGTTCATGAGAATGTTAAGAGTGCACGAATCATACCACAACAACTCCCCGAGTGAAACGGTAGCACCACTAAAGCCACGTGGCTGCAGCCACTAGGGGTACCCTCTAAACTTTATGTTTAAATTTGAGTGCTTGTCGAGTAGTTGTCAACTTGGGCAGTTCCTGCCCATGCACTTAAGAGTGGAAATGCTATGTTTGTTGTGTTTGTGTTGATTGTGCTATTATCTCCGACTCTTGCTAAGCATTGACCATATTTTAGGAATTGAGCAACATTGAGGACAATATTAAGTTTAGGATTGGGGGGTTTGGACACTTTCGTTTTTATTTTTGTTATGTCTATCAAATTTTGAAAATCTCTACGCAAATCAATTTTTTTTTTTTTTTTTTTGAAATAAAGTCCATTTTTGATGGGTTGTTCTTCTATGCATGTCGGTTGAGACATATCATGTATTCTCTTAGCTCCATGCATCACTTTAAATATTCTTGTACAGTTCCAATCATTTAATGTTGAGGTTGATTAGACCTTTATTCTTGTTTCGCCTAAGAAAATAGTGGAGACTACCCTTGTCAGAATTTTTGGCCTCATAAACATTTTATTTTTTAGGGTTATGTCATTTCTACTCTTATACACTCTTCAACTTTATTCTTAATTATTAGTGATCTCATCATACATCAATTTTCTTTCATTGATTCCTATAGAACATCATCTTGTGGATTGCTTGTTTAAGATTTGTATTCCTTTAGTAGATTGATCTTTTAGAAATTATTTTGGGCTTTAGTGTGTGCGTAACTGCTAAAATAGCCTAAACACTTGTCCCTTGATATATGCTTTCAATGGAAAAATTTGAGGCCAAATACTAAACCTCCACCACATACATAACCTAAGCACTTCACATTCCCTAATTATTGATCATGTTAAGTGTATAGCTTTAGAGAAGCTTTGTAGGTCTAAAGTTTGTAATAGCGTGTACTTAGGCAAATTATGTAATTATGCAAAGGCAAAGGCTTTAAAAAGAAATAGTGTGAAATATAAACACTTAAGCCTTCCATTCTTAAAATGTAAAGTTACTAACAATCATGAGTACAAATGTAGCACAATAGTTCAAAGTAAGATTTTGTTACATGTATATTTTATTGAATGTACACGTCATTGACAGGCAAGACAATCCCTTAAAAGATTGCCAGATGGGCATCTGAGCTGCCAACTAGAAGACACCATCCAATACATCACTAAAGGAACAAGAACCCGAGTAAGTCTGCACATGCGTACTCGGCACATTATGTTCTTCTCAGGACAGTACATGAAACCCGAGTAAAAAAGTTACGTAGTACACCCGGAATCATGCTCCAATACGTAAAACATCCGTGTCAAAAAGAGTCTCTAGAAGAATAAAACACCAAATAGGAAATAAATCCCAAATCAGGAACAACTCTGCTATTCCAGAAGACTACACGCCGATAAGAAAATAAATCCTAAACGGACTATGCCACCATAATCCCATTAAGATTCAATCTCAATCTTCATAAGATCTCAGAAACAGGAAAGAAGATAAAGACAACTTCAACAAGCAACCAGTCTTAATTAAAATAGAATTCTCTTTCCTTAATAGTACAACAAGGATTAGGGTTCTATACGCATATAAATAGGCCCATAATCTCATTGTAATAGATATTAGAGAGAATGATATAGACTGACGTGAGAGAGATTCAAAAAGTAATCATTGCAAGAGAGAGGCAAGAGAGATCGAGTGGTGTAATTCTTTGTTTAAATAGTGGATTTGGTTTGATTGTGCATTCAACCACCCTGGGGTGTTTCTCCCATCATTCGAGTTTTACCACGTAAACTCGTGTCAATATTACTATAATTGCATTCCTTTTCTCTTTTGACAGGTCATAACCAAGTCCAATGTTGTTGACTTTCTCATCCGTCGATTCGAGAAATCGACGTCAACAATTTGCGCTAGAATGAGGAGCTTGAACCTTCAATCTGTTTAAGCAATGGCTGGTAGTGGAAGCAAAGAAAATTCCAGGGACATCTAGAAATCTCCAGATAATGCTCATATAGGCGAGACAACTCGGGATCTCACAATAACCACTGGGAACCAACCGATATCCTTAACTGGCATCCAGCAAGTCCCTCCCACCAGCGAGGATATAGCGTGTTATTTCCGTGATGCATTGCAGCAGTTGCAAATGGATGCAGCTCAAGAAGGAATACACCTATTGGCCACAAGAGAGACGCACCTGCCAAATCCTTTATCACCACTAAGGCTTCAATTGGTTGTAGTTGGGCTGGGACCAGATGCACCAGTTGCTGTTAGGAACTCAGATCCAATCAACCAGACTGGGGGTACGACACGCAACCAGGACAAGGATCATGAAACGCCCACAGAAGAACGGCCACACCAAAGCGAAGAGACGGTCAGACGGTTATGATCGGCACTGTAAATACGACCGGTGAAGAGATCGGTCATCGTTATCAGAGGATAGTGATCGGTACCACCATAAACATCACCGTGGTACCATACGTTTACAAGGTTTGGCTCGTAAGACCCGGGGGCAGAATTAAGAGGGGCTGGAAACAGGTATGACAATCACTTGATAACTTAACCATCATGGAGAATCGATGAGCAATCGAGATGTCATGATTCAGGTCGTCAAATGGATGCGTTGATTAGGTGATACAGATATAATGAGTTGTCTGATGATGATTCTGATAGCCCTTTAACCAGAAACATCCTGCGAACGCCATTTCAAGAGAGATTCAGGATGCACATGTGGAACAATTTAAAAAGGATACAGATCCTAAAGAACATGTCATACGGTATAAGAGTGCCATGGCCCAGTATGCCCAAAACGATCCTTTGCTGTGCCTTAACTTCCTATAAATCCTCGGGGATACTGGTCCAAGATGGTTTAGGAGATTGCCTCCGGTAAGTATTGGGAGTTTCAGCGAGTTAAACAGAAGCTTCTAAAGACAATTTCTAGGAAATGTGCATTGGGAAAAATTGGTGGCTTACCTTTCTCAGCTTAAGCAAGGGAAAGACGAGCCGCTAAGGAAGTATCTAGGAATATTCGACCAGGCGGACTTAAAAATCGACAGCATGAATGACGAAGCAATAATCACTGCATTCTTAAATAACTTGCAGAATGGGCGGTTGTCTTTTGACCTAAGAAGAGCTCGTCTAAGTAGATACGCAGATATGATGGATATGGCAGAAGGATACGCTCTGACAGAAGAAGAAGAGTTGGCAACATGAGGCAGTTACATGCTTGGGGCGAGACCCGAACAAAAGGATGTTGAATCAAAGTCACAAAACCATAAAGGGAAACAAAAAGGAAATAACAAATATTTGAGCAAAGACGGGGGAAATGGACGTAATACTGACCAAACCAGGGAAAACTTTCAAGGAAATATATGAACTACATCCCGCTTCGGAAAAGACAGGAAGAGATCATGGCAATACAAGAAGAGAATAATCTGGTGAAAGAGCTACGTCGACAGTCCCAATTTGATCGGCGAGACACAATGAAACATTACAAGTTCCATAAGAAGACCGAACATGAGACCTCCAAATGTTACCAGCTCAGAGACTATATAGAGACCTTCATTCAGGAAGGATATCTGTAAGATATAATCCTAAAGAAAGACGAGAAGTCAGAAATTCAGAAAGAGACCAAAATGGAAGATCATAATTCTGATAAGAACAAAAGGGCAAGTCCCGAGGCGAATGAAGTGATACGGACTATATTCGGAGGACAATTAACTGGAGAAATGATCGAGAGCGGACTCAGGAAATCCATGAAGTGGTGGAGGCAAAACATAATTTTGACGTTAACTCCATTAAGCCCGATCCGAACAGAATAAAAGAATGGGACATAATAGTATTCACTGAAGCTGAATCACATGTGGTCGATGTTAGGATTATACTCAATAGAAAGAGTGTAATATTGTAATTAACAATCTTTTCATATGAATAAAGTGATTTCTAGCTTAACAAATCTGATAGCATTTATAGTTTAATTGTTATAATTGTCAAAAGTAAATAATCATAAGGTCAAAAGACTATGAGAAAAGAAGAATTGTTCATACATCTAGATATGTATGAGGGAGACACAATTCTTTAGTTAGTCTTGAATAATGTTCATAACTTAAGATACAAGGTTGGGCGCCTTTATCTTGTCAAAGTTGTAGATTCTTTTGCTAGCATTTGAGTGGGATCAAATGTGTTATGATGAGTTTAAAATCATCAAAGTGTGATGTCTTTGGGCAAAAGAATCTAGTGCACTGAGTGCATTGAATATGATTACAATGAAATACTTTATCTAGATCCGTCGATGGATAAAATTTTATATTCGAAGACAATCGGAGAGTCTATCTCAATCCTGAGATAAATGATGGACTTATGATTGCATGTGTTATCATTTGAGCTATCAATGAGTACGATTATATAGCATAGTCTATCCTCGATAGTTTGGTGGTATTCATTTGTTAATCGATAGAGGACTTCATTTATAGATATGGACATCGTGGCTCCATTTATTGAATGAGAGTAGAATACCATCATATGGATGTTTTGAGGTATTGGATATTAAATCTTAACATTAAGTTTTCAATAGTGTCTATTGAAACATGGCTTCTGGAAAAGTCAAAATATCCAAGTTCAAAATGTGGTCATATGAGTAAATATGGTAACTTGTAGAGCTAAAGGCGGTCTATGAGCTCTTGGCAATTACTGGTATTCTTCACGAGGATACATTTTCTCCAATAAGGTTGTCTGTGGTATGAATGAGTAACATCAACTTATTCTATCTTTATTTAAGAGTTCAATTTTAGTTCTTTAGTGGAATGAACTAAAATTTAATAGATTGGACCTAAGTGAATCATTTGTTGATTGTGATTGGGTTGTGTCTATTGGAGCTTAAATTTAGATAGCCCGCCAAGATCCCCAATCCGCACGAACTTGCATGGATGACTTGATATATTCTACCGGACCAATTTAGGGGTCCAACTAGAATTGTAATAAGGCATGTAAACTAGTTTCTTTTTGTAAGAATAGGTCTAGTTCATATGTGGACTTTTTATTAAGGCCCAATAGATTTAATAAAATGAGAAAAATAATATATGGCATTTATACTAGGTATGGGCGGCAATGGCTATGGATAATAGCTTTAATATATTATTTTTATTTTATTATTATTTAATTAAATGGAAATTAATTAATTTGTTGATTAATTAATCATTTAATTTAAAGTCAAAATCTTTTTCTATTAGGAGATAGTCTCCTAAAACTATACTATTGTTGGTAGTATAGTTAATGTTAAAGACTGTATTTGATAAGTAGATAAATAAAAGGAGTTATTTATCTAATCAAATTAGGAAGTCATTAATATGGTTACAAACACACTATTGAGTAGGATTAGGAGTCTTGGTGTAGGAAAGAATTCTTTGTGGAAAAGGATTATTGGTCACCAAGTAAAACTACTTAGTGGTAGAATTCTTATTTGAAAAGGATTCATAACCACCAAGTTAATCTACCTAAAGATAGGATTCTTGTCCATCAAGTAATCTTTCTTAGGTAAGATTAAACTCTCCTAAACTACATCAAAGAAGGGAATTTCGTTCATCACATGTATTATATAGGATAGGATAGATTTCTTTTTAGATAAGGATTCTAACTACCAAATAATTCCACCTAAGGAAAGGATTCTTGTCAACCAAGTGAATCCTTCTTAAGAAAGGATTTATGAACATATATATATGTGGATGATGAATTCGGCCAGCCCTAAGGCAATTAGAGGTAATTTTGGCCAAGCTTTATTTTAGAAAGAAAAAGTTTCGGCCATCATAGGAATTTTGAGGAAGAAAAATCTGATTTTACTCTAGACAAAATTCGATCAAATCAATAGTGTGTGAATTCGGCCAAGTAGAGAAAAAAAGGGAACGTTTTTGTATTCGATAGTATACTAATATCCTTTACATCAAAAGAGTTTTGTGTACAACATCGAATCAAGGTTCACACGAGTTACAATCAAATTGATTGATAATTCACAAGTGACCGGACATTCTTTGATTTTTTCTCTTGGAGGATATTTGTAACTAACAAAGAAAAGATATTTACTTTGTCTCCATCCTTAGGAGTACAATTTAAAGAAAGGGAGCCCACACTCCTAGGTGATTCACGTTCGTTATTGGATTGGAAGATCGTGCAGAATTAATTTGGCGCTTGTTCAATCGTCACGCGAAAAAGGTATGATACTTTTATATACATCAATTAATCTAAGGTTCTCGTTTCATAAAAGGGAAATTTTTTTATTTATACGCAAACCCTATTTTTTTTTCACACGCTTCCGTTGCGTTTCTAAACTGTTTTTCCCTACAGTCGACGTCCAACCAAACTGAAAATACAAAAAAGGTTGAATGCTCAAGGCTAACCTAGAGGGGGGGGGGGGGGGTGAATAGGTTAGACACCTTTTTCGACTCCCTTAGAAACAAACAAAAGTTTGTCCATCTAGATTGCTTGTATCACAATATATATATATATCAATTAAAGACACTTAATCAATATATAAAACAAGTAAAGTGTGAAACAAACAAGTAATTGTAACACATACACAATCTATATTATAGAAAGGAAGTCAACTTACGTATAGAGTTCCATCCATAGTATTCAAATAACATATACAAATATAAGAGAGATAGGGATAGAAAAAAGTTGACACAAGATATAACGTGGTAAACCTCCAAAGAGGAAACATCCACAGGTTAGCAACAACCCGACAAACAAAATTCACTAGTAGATAAGACAAGTACAATCTCTCAAGTGACCCGTTCACCTAGAAACTACCCTCCAATCCTACTCATGAAGATGTCGCCCTCTTGCTCAACAATCTGAGGTCTCACGCCTTTTGTCAAGACTTCCTCGCTCACCCTTCCGGATCCTCACGACCCTAAGCAAGACTTCTTGCTCAACTATCCGAGTCCTCCCAACTCTAGTCCAGACTTCCTCGCTCACCCTTTCGGATCCTCATGACCCCAGGCAAGACTTCTTGCTCGACTATCTGAGTCCTCCCAACTCTAGTCAAGACTTCCTTGCTTTAGAATCCAAGGTCTCACACCTCTTGCCAAGACTTTATTGCTCAACACCATAGGTCTCACACCTATTGTCAAGACTTCCTTCTCACAAGGCATCTAGGTGATCATGAATGCAAAACGCAAACAAGCACGTAACATAGAATGTTATGATCAACACATCCTATGGAAAATACTAGACATGAGCATGAATGCACAAATCAAATGTAGCCTAGTCAATCATGCATGTTTAATCCATCTATATCATGTAAGATATATTCAACATTAATTACAACCTAGATACATGCATAGATCTAAAACTTGAATCACAAGATATGTTCAATTAACACATAATCAAGTTTAAATCTCATAAACCAAAAACATGCTAAAATCATATGACAAAGTCATTTAGATTAAAGCTAAAGTTCTAGAGCATATTCCTATATATAGATTCAACAAAACACATGAATAGCTCAAAAGAACATAAGCACATGTATCATTGTGAGAAATCGGCCAAAGAGAGCCTAATACATGTGAGAAACTATTTTTCACAAAATCAATCAATCAAACATCATCAAATAGTTCTAGAATCAAAGCTAGAACAATACAATCTCAAACATGTGAAAACATAGGCAAAATCAAAACCTAACTCAACATGTGAGATTTCAATTGAAACTCAACCTAGTATTAAATGAGTTCAAAACTCAAATCAAAACTATCACAAGACACATATATATGTTGAAGTAGAAAACCCAAGGCAATTGACCAAGTTTTAATAGAAAACTTTGAGAGAAAATCAATACCTTAGTTGATTTTGGTGCAGTCCTGTTTTTGTAAGTTTAAACTCCAAAAACAGCAATACAAATGAAGAAGTTATGGTGTTTGGAAGGTGAGAAAATGTAGATAGAAAATTCTGCACCCAAGTTTTTTAATTTATTCTTAGAATGAAACGTGAGAGGGAAGGAATATATAAAGGAGAGGGAAAATGGGCATATGAAATGACCAAAAGGGACAAGAAGGAGCCAAGCTTGCTTGCTACCTGAGATGACTTGTGGGCATCTCGGGGCAGCAAGCCTTCTGCTCTGAGATGGCCACGCGCCATCTCGGGAAAGAAGAGCTTTGCTGTCTTCTTTTTCCCTTGACCTTCCTTCACGTTCTTCGACAGTTCTCCGGCCTCCGAGCTCGGAATTTGAGTCCGTTTGTAGATTACGAATGGTAACTCTCTCACGGACATGGACAAATAAGATACTCAACCCAAAAAATAATAATTCGACTCGATATACGAAGACGAAGATAATGTATGCAACATGAGTTGAAAGTGTAGTATCTTTTGACTTAGAACTTGAAATCAATAGTATGAGTAACCGAAATGACCGGAACTCAATCAAGAATGATTTAAGACTAAATTCAAGTTTAATAACCATGTTATGCAAACAAATACACAAACAAACACAATTCACACTAGAATGCAAACTACATAGAGATAGTCTCCAATCATGCATTTTCCAAAACATGTTATTTCCATACCAATGCATGAGCATTCATCTTCAAGTGTGTGAATGTGTTATACATGGTGCACAACGATGCAGGGACACATATTAATGAATTATATGTGTGTGCCTATAATGGTGCACAACGATGCAGGGACACATATGTATGAATTGTGTGTGTGTGCCTAAGCCTTGTAAGAGAAAGATAAGGTCTTAGTATACCTTTGTAGAACCATATTGCATCCTTTTTCTTTGAAGACTTTGAACTTGCTTTGACTTATTATTCATTCTTCTTTGAAGCTTGAATCATCATGAATCTAAACAACTAAATCATTACAAGTAAACATCATTTTGATATGGAATTAATGCCAACACAATCTAAAATCTAACAATCTCCCCCTTTGGCAAATTCCATGTCAAAACACCTATACATTTACTACAAATATAAAAATAAAGATAGGTCACAAAATCACTCCCTCACATTACAATGAGTAAGATTCCTATAACTAATCTTTATCAACTCTTGAACTTCATCTTGATCTTCTCTTGAAGCAACCTACAAATCGTCTCAAAGCACAATGCAAATACAAGAGAACAACAACAAATGGCAACATATAACATGGATAAGAATATACAATTAAGTCCATAAATACATGTATCTCCCCCTCAATACATGCCAAAACACAAGAATTCTTTACCAAATCTTAAGACTAATTATTACATGCCATTGAAAGTTCAAAATTTCACAAAAACAATATAAAAAGAAACTAAGTAACTAACATCTTTTTCTCCCCCTTTTTGACATGAAATGATGCCAAAAGTTAAGAAATATACCACAAGACTCAAATACTAGCTACTTGTTCCACCAAAGAAAGTTGTGCAAGTAGTTGATCTAACATAATGCTTAAGAGGTGGTCTTGAACTTGAAGCAATACATTCCTCCAACTCTTTTATCTTGGCATCTTGTTGAACAACTATAGCACTAAGTTCATCAACCTTCTCCTTCAATTTTATAGCCCAATCCGGAAGAATATTTGTGTTAATCACATGACTATCAACTTGAGAACTACTAAATAGTCCAAAAGTATCACAAGTCTTACCCTTATTCTTATATGACATGTATTACACATGTTTATCACAATACTTTTCCAAGGGTTGAACTAACACATCATCTTCTCTACTCTTAACCCCACGAGCTAAACATAATGAAGTTATAAACCCCGGTAATGCAAGCTTTTTATCACCTCTAGTAGAGAAAGCCGCACTATCAATATAATACATTAGAAGATCTCCAAGGTTTATAGGTTGATTAGTCACCAAGGCATACACTATTTTGATCTTGTTCTTATTCAACTCGGTTGAATTCGAAGATCCAATAATGTTAGTGCAAATTAATAGATGCCAAAATGCACTAGCCTTAGTTAACTCATGTTGACTAATATATGCTCAACCTTTCCACTCAAAAGAAGCATTGTCACAAAGAGTTCTACCCATGATATTAAGATTCTCAATGACATCCACATCTAGAAAACTAGAATCTATATTATTAGATAGCCCAAGAAACTTGTTAATGTTTTCCGGGTTAACTCTAAACACAACACCCCTAATCTCCTTCAAAGCATCCAATATGGTGGCACTTTCTATATATTCAAGATAAAACTCTCTAACAAGAGTATCATTTACAATTCCTAACATGCTCACCCAAGATTCCCAATTTCTATCCTTTAAGTACTTAAGAACATAAGAATCTTTACACTTACCTAAGTCAATGCCTCTCTCTTGAAATATCTTCTTTGTTCCAAAGATCCTTAAATCTTTTGTCCTTGAAGCTTTGGATCCTTTTGAGGTAGACTTGGCTTTCACAACAGGATTCAATTGATTTCCACTTCCGGTAATCTTAGTTCTTCCCATTTGTTCTTGTGTTATAAGATGCTATATACATACAACAAAAGTGAGTGAAAGACAAAACAAGCATATTAGTCATAAATATATAAAAATAAAGACATATGACTTAAGAATGAATCATCATGCAAGACAAAGATAATGAGTAATATCTTACAAGTATCATTAAGTCAAAAATATGCCAACATGTAAAAAAATGAAGCATGTGAACATATCATAAAAGGGAACAATGTCCAACATTCAATGCTCCCCTTTGATAAATGCTATAACTAATATCAATGATAGCATAAAGTTCACAAAGATGTTCACACAATCACACATTCAAGCAGTTTGAAGAAATATCAACAAAATAAGCTTCATATGCTAAGAGAAATACACAAAGATTTTTCAAGTTCTCTCATAATTATTCAACAATTGCTAAAATATCATCATACTCATAAACAAAGTGTGTGTGTGTGTGAGAGATATGCTTCAAATATATATCAAGAAGTAGTTTGATAATCAACATGCAAACAATTTCCAACAACTATTCATCTTACGCTTTTTCCATAAAAATTTAAACCGATTATCATCCGGAATTTTTGCTTTTAAGAGAATAGATTTCAACATATGAGCGTGTGTGTGCAAGTGGCTCGTCATCCCATTTCCGTTTTTCAACTATACTTCTTTTTAAGCCTTCGTCCTTTTTTTTTAGGCTTTGAATCAAAGAATTTTTTTTATGATTCTATTTCAACACTTCTTTAACTTTTCCTTTTTTTTTTTAACATAAACAAATTCACTTCATGGTGGCTTTTACTCATCACAATGGTATGGCTTTTTCCAACATTGGGTAGCTTTCACAACCAATGTGTGTAGCCCTTTCCATGAAGGTGCTCGTTGAGTTCTATGTATTTGCCGAAGCAAAATGGATACTAACCATATGTCATTTTAAATGTCAACACAATTGATATATAGCCTCAAAGCTATCTCACATGTGCTTCTAATTTTAGTGATAAGAGCACTCACACTTGAACCACTTGTTCTTTGGTGTACCTACACAAACATTTCCAATATCATCATTGACAACAATGTTAAATCTAGAGTAAAGTCCTTCAATGACTTGATTAACAAGAATATCATTAACACACTCTTCCTTAACATTTCAACACAAGCTTTGTCAAGTTGAACAAGATTAGTTTTCTTTCTACTCCAAAACTTCTTTTCATGCTTAGCAAAATTATCATGTTTTTCAACTTTCAAATCCTTAGCATGTTCAAGTTGAAGTTTAATCTCCTTATCTCTAGATTCATTCCCTAATTTGCATTTTTCAATATATTTATAACACCTGGGCTTAATGTGACCTATTGTGTTGCAATAATGGCAAATTGGAATAAAATATGAGATTGTACCTTTTGGAGTTGAACTAGCTTCACTAGGAGTTTACAAAGATACCTTATTCGCCAACTTTTTCTTGGCTTTTGATCTTCTCTTCTTGTATGGTTTATTATCAATAACGACTTCATCAAAGTGAGTAGGAAGTGGTGCTTCCAAGAGCTCCTCTTCAACTACCAAGTCGTCTTCACCACTATGAGAGTTAACAAGATTCCTAACACTATACACACTTACTGAATCTTTCACTAAATCCTTGATGGCCTCCTTAGCCGTGTCTATCTCTTCCATTAATTCTTGTTCTCTCTTCTTCAAAGAAGATATCACATTATCCTTCTCAAGGTTTATCTTTTCAAGTTCTCTAAACTTCTTCATAATATCACCTTTCTCACCAAGAAGTCCATGAGTGACAATCACAAACACATCTAGTTGTTTCTTGATCAAATCATCCTTCTCAACTACCTCTCTTAGAGCATTATCTCTGGCTTCTTCAAGCTTTTCTATCTTGTCCAACAACTCAATATTAGTAGGAATTGAACTAGAGCTTCCATGATGATTTTCATCAAAGTTCTTGTTCTAAGATATTGTACCATAAACATCTAGTATAGAATGAGAAGCCGTTAAAGCTACAAAGTTGCTCACCAACTCTTCATCACTTGAAGACTTACTACTAGAGCTCTCATTGTCACTAGAGTTATCATCACGCCAAGTAGCCGCTAATACTTTGCCTTTCTTGTCTTTCTTAGATGGCTTCTTGGTGCACTCACTAGCAAAGTGACCACAACCATGACAATTATAGCATTGAACATCTATCTTGTTCATGGCTTGACTATTCTTCTCATTCCTTGGAGATGATGTTCTCTTAACTCCCTTTTCCTTAGAAGAATTGCCTCTAGGTTTGGCATTCTTCTTTAGAAACTTCTTGAACCTTCTAACCAAAAGAGCCATCTCTTCGTTTTCATCCTCATTCTCTTTCTCTATAGCATTGAGAGCGGTTCCCTTACTCTTAATCTTTAGCTTCAAGCACATCTCATAAGTTTGGAGAGACCCAAGCAACTCATCAATATTCATACTATCCACATCCTTGCTTTCCTCAATGGCCGTCACCTTTGATTTGAATCTCTTAGGAACAGACCTAAGGATTTTCCAATTTAAACGCTCTTTTGAGATAGGTACTCCAAGTGCTTGACATTGGTTAGCAATGTTAAGAAGCCGGAATTGGAAGTCTTCAAACTTTTCTTCTTCACCCATACTTAAACCTTTAAATTGTGTTGCCAACATTTGAAGCCTCGATTTCTTCACCGCTAAGGTTCCTTCATTAGTAACTTGGAGAGTATCCCAAGCTTCATTTACAGATTCAAGATTTTGAATGTAGGAGAATTGATGCCCATCAACTCCTCCAAAGATGGCATTCATAGCACGATGGTGCCATTTAGCAACCTCAAACTCATTCGTTGTCCATTCACTCATTGGTTTGAGTATCATGGTTCCATCCTCTTGAACCTTGGTAGCAAGACTATAACCTTCTTCCACTACCATCCAAGCCCTTTCATCAATAGATTAGATGTAGGCTTTCATCCTCAACTTCCAATACCCATAGTTAGTGCCTCGAAGTAATGGTGGCCTAGTATTTGAGGCTTCTTCCGCCATTACATCATCTTGTAAATCCATGACTTCATAAGCTTTGCAAAAACCGTGAATGTATCACCTGGACTCTTACTAAGTACAATCTAGTGTCTTGCTTTGATACCAATTGAAAATACAAACACGGTTAAATGCTCAAGGCTAACCTAAAGGGGGGGGGGGTGAATATGTTAGACACCTTTTTCGACTCCTTTAGAAACAAACAAAAGTTTGTCCCTCTAGATTGCTTGTATCACAATATATATATCAATTAAAGATACTTAATCAATATATAAAACAAGTAAAGTGTGATACAAACAAGTAATTGTAACACATACACAATCTATATTATAGAAAGGATGTCAACTTACACAAAGAGTTATATCCATTGTATTCAAATAACAAATACAAATATAAGAGAGATACGGATAGAGAAAAGTTGACACATAATATAACGTGGTAAACCTCCAAAGAGGAAACATCCATGGGTTAGCAACAACCTGGCAAACAAAATCCACTAGTAGTTAAGACAAGTACAATCTCTCAAGTGACCTCTTCACCTAGAAAATACCCTTCTATCCTACTCATAAAGATGTCGCCCTTTTGCTCAACAATCTGAGGCCTCACACATCTTGTCAAGACTTCCTCGCTCACCCTTCCAGATTCTCACGACCCTAGGCAAGACTTCTTGCTTAACTATCCGAGTCCTCCTGACTCTAGTCAAGACTTCCTCACTCACCCTTTCGGATCCTTAGGACCATAGGCAATACTTCTAGCTCGACTATCCGAGTCTTCCCGACTATAGTCAAGACTTATTTGCTTGACATTGAAAGGTCTCACACCTCTTGCCAAGACTTTCTTGCTCAACAACATAGGTCTCACACCTATTGTCAAGACTTCCTTCTCACAAGGCATCTAGGTGATCATGAATGCAAAACATAAACAAGCACGCAACATAGAATGTTATGATCAACACATCCTATGGAAAATACTAGACATGAGCATGAATGCACAAATCAAATGTAGCCTAGTCAATCATGCATGTTTAATCCATCTAGATCATGTAAGATATGTTCAGAATTAATTACAACCTAGATACATGCATAGATCAAAAACTTGAATCACAAGATATGTTCCATTAACACATAATCAAGTTAAAATCTCATAAACCAAAAACATGCTAAAATCATATGACAAAGTCATTTAAATTAAAGCTAAAGTTCTAGAGCATATTTCTATACATAGATTCAACAAAACACATGAATAGCTCAAAAGAACATAAGCACATGTATCATTGTGAGAAATCAGCCAAAGAGAGTCTAATACATGTGAGTAACTATTTTTCACAAAATCAATCAATCAAAGCTAGCACAAAACAATCCCAAACATGTGAAATCAAAGGCAAAATCAAAACCTAACTTAACATGTGAGATTTCAGTTGAAACTCAATCTAGCTTTAAATGAGTTCAAAAATCAAATCAAAACAATCACAAGACACATATATATGTTTAAGAAGAACCCAAGGCAATTGACCAAGTTTTAAAAGAAAACTTTGAGAGAAAATCAATACCTTAGTTGATTTTGGTGTAGTCCCGTTTTTGTGAGTTTAGACTCCAAAAAAAGCAATAAAACTCACTCAAACCTTCAGAGAAATGATGGAGGACGAATAGAAAAACACTCTCAACTTTGAAATACTCAAATCAGAGTTCAAATGAAGAAGTTATGGTGTTTGGAAGGTGAGAAAATGTAGAGAGAAAATTCTGCACTCAAGTTTTTAAATTTCTTCTTAGAATGAAATGTGAGAGGGAAGGAATATATAAAGGAGAGGGAAAATGGGCATATGAAATGACCAAAAGTGAGAAGAAGTAGCCAAGCTTGCTTGCTGTCTGATATGACACGTGGGCATCTTGGGGCAGCAAGCCTTCTGCCCCGAGATGTCCACGCTCCATCTCGGGAAAGAAGAGCTTTGCTGTCTTCTTTTTCCCTTGATCTTCCTTCGCGTTCTTCGACTGTTCTCCTGCCTCCTAACTCGGAATTCAAATCTGTTTACGGATTACGAACCATAACTCTCTCACAGACATGGAAATATAAGATATTCAACCTAGAAAATAATAATTCGACTTGATATATGAAGACGAATACAATGTATGCAACATGAGTTGAAAGTGTAGTATCTTTTGACTTAGAACTTGAAATCAATAGTATGAGTAACTGAAATGACCGGAACTCAATCAAGAATGATTTAAGACTATATTCAAGTTCAATATCCATATGATACGAACATATACACATACAAACACAATTCACACTAGAATGCAAACTACATAGAGATAGTCTTCAATCATGCATTTTCCAAAACATGTTATTTCCATACCAATGCATGATCATTCATCTTCAACTGTGTGAATGTGTTGTACATGGTGCACAACAATGCAGGGATACATAAGTATGAATTGTGTGTGTGTACCTAAGCCTTGTAAGAATACAAAGATTTGTTCGCATGGAGTCATGAAGACATGGTGGGGATAGATGCACGAGTAATATTGCATCATTTGGCAATGGATCCAAAGGAAAAACCTGTAATACAAAAGAGAAGATCTTTTAACCTCGAGAGAAGTCGGGCAATCAAGCAGAAGGTAGAGAAGTTACTCGTTGTGGGGTCGATCAGAGAAATCAATTACCATCAGTGGGTAGCAAATGTAGTTTTAGTCCAAAAGACGAATGGCCAATGGAGAATGTGCGTGGACTTCACGGATTTGAACAAAGCCTGCCTAAAAGACAGTTTTCCACTTCCGAGAATAGACTAACTGGTCGATGCAACGTCAGGTCATGAATTACTCAGTTTTATGGATGCCTATTTTCGATACAATCAGATCCAGATGAATAAAGCTGATGAAGAAAAAATAGTATTCACGATCGATCAGGGCTTGTACTGTTATACAGTAATGCCCTTTGGGCTGAAAAATGCTGGGGCAACATATCAAAGATTGGTCAATAGAATCTTCGCTCATCAAATAGGAAGAAACATGGAAGTTTACATAGATGACATGTTAACCAAAAGTGTCTCGACAGACAAACTTGCTTCAGATCTGTGCGAAACATTCAATGTCCTAAGAAGGCATCAGATGAAGTTAAATCCGAATAAGTGCCTATTTAGGGTTCCTTCAGGAAGGTTCCTCGGTTTCCAAGTTCACCAGAGGGGAATCAAAGTAAATCCCGAGAAGATCCAAGCCCTTCAAAAAATGACTTCACCAAGGACGTTAAAAGAGGTACAACGCCTGACATGATGCTTAGCTTCCTTAGGCAGGTTTATCTCGACTCCTTTTTTCAAAGTGACCAAAAAGGGGAAGGGACTTGAATGGAATGAAGAGTGTGAACAGTATTTTCTGAGGCTTAAAGAATACTTAGGTCAGGCTCCTATCCTCTCAAAACCTAAAATGGGAGAAATACTCCACCTATACTTGTCCCTTATAGAGTTGGCAGTAAGCTCGGTTCTAGTCAGGACAGAATACAGGATATAGAGGCCAGTGTACTATACCAGCAATGCTCTTCTTCCAATTAAAAACAGGTATTCATAGGTAGATAAAATGGCTCTAGCATTGGTTTCAGCAGCAAGGAAGCTGAGGCCATACTTTCAGGCACATATCATCCAGGTTTTCACCGACTGCCCGCTTAAGCAAATTTTAATAAAGCCAGAAATTTTAGGGAGATTAACTAAATAGGCGATCGAGCTGAGTGAATTCGATATTCAGTACATGCCCAGAACATCACTCAAAGGCCAAGCAGTGGTAGATGTTGTAGTAGAATTCAAAGAACCAAATCTGGAAGCAAAAAGAATGTTGGGCAAGAGTTTCTCATGGAAATTATATGTCTATGGTTCCTCAAACACTCTTGACAGCAGGGCGAGGATCATGGTATACACCCAGAAGGAGATGATGTTGAATGTGCCATGAGATTTGATTTCAAAGCAACAAATAACCAAGCCAAATATGAGGCATTGTTAGCAGGGCTTAGAGTTTGCATAGCTTTCGGAGCATATGAGGTTGAGATATTTAGTGACTCATAGGTAGTCGTCAACCAAGTTTTAGATGAGTATCAGGCCATAGATGAAGGTATGATGGCTTATTTGGGCATAGCAAAACAACTCCTCTAAAAATTCAAGGAATTCAGGATTGTCCAGATCTCTAGAGAAGAAAATGAAAAGGCAGACGCTTTGTCCAAACTAGCATCGACAACAACCATAATTAGACCAAAAAATATTTTGGTTGCACATCTTCTCAGACCAAGTATCATTGAGCCAAAAAACTTTGAAGTCTCAGAAATCTAAACACCGTTAGGCGGTTGGATGACTCAGTTAAAAAGGTACCTGGAAGAAGATATACTCCCAGAGGATCCCGTAAAAGCAAAACACATCAGGTACCGGTTAGCAAGATACACACTGATTGGAGGAGAACTGTACATAAGAGGGTTTTCCCGAACAATCCAAAGATGCGTATCAAAGGAAGATGCATACCGGATACTACAAGAAATCCATGGCGGAGGCAGGAACCATACTGGAGGCAAAAACTTGGCACATAAAATACTCAAGCAAGGTTTTTACTAGCCTTCTCGGTTCTCGAATGCACAACGGTGTTCAGAAAGTTGAAGTGCTTGCCAAATGATCGCTAATGATATTCTGCAGCCCCCTGAACAACTTAGAAGCTTCACATCCCCATGGTCATTCGCCATGTGGGGATTAGACTTAAATGGTCCAATGCCAGCAGGAACAAGGGGTGGAGCGAAGCATGTAATTTTGGTCGTTGATTATTTCCCCAAATGGGTGGAAGCTGAAGTCTTTGTACATATCACGGAAGCAAATACCACAAACTTTATGAAGAAAAACATACTCTATAGGTTTGGAGTTCCGAACACTAATATCACTGACAATGGCACCTAATTTGATAATCAAAAGTTCGGAAAGCTGTGCAACGAGTATCGGATTGCAAATTATTATGCCACACTTGTCCACCCTCAAACAAATGGACAAGCTGAAGCAGCAAACAAAATCATCAAGCATGCACTCAAAGCGAAGCTAGATGCCAAAAAGGGCAGTTGGGTCGAAAAACTTCCCAAAGTATTATAGGCTTATCGGATAACAGTAAGGACTTCTACGGGAGAAACTCCATTTTCCTTGGCATTGGGAACAAAAGCTGTCATCCCAGTAGAAACATCGTATTTATCACCTAGAGTCAGGCTATATGATGAAGATATGAATGTTGATATGCTGTTACAAAGCCTAGATGAGTTAAAAAAGAAAAGGGAGAAATCCCGAGTACGAAATGCAGCGTATCAGCAAAGAGTGGCCCGACACTATAATTCCCATGTTCAGATTAAGAAGTTCCAGATAGGAGACCTGATGCTTAGGAAAGTATCACTGATCGCAAAGAACATAGTTGCGGGATCATTGGCTGAGAAATGGGAAGGCCTATACAAGATTGAAGGAATAGCCGGTCATGGAGCATATTGGATTGCCCGACCAGATGGAGGGGTTTTACTCCGGTCATGCAATGCCCAATATTTAAAGATCTTCTACCCTTAAAACAAATTCCATTTGCTATCATTTTTCATTTTTCTAGTCAGGATATTTTTTAACAATTCTTTGAGATTTTCATATTGTTATTTTATAGTTATGAATAAAAGTTCAACATGGGATTCCAGGAATCTGAAATGGATAATAAGAACATGTGAAAGATGAGCATATGATAATAAGAACATAATAATATGAAGAAATTTATTGCATAAAATGCTCGGGGCCATAAATTTGGTAAAAATCCCAAATAGGTGGAGAAGCTCAAAGAAGCATGCCAGCCGAGAAAGAATAGCCAAGACCTTAGCCAAAAGGCAAACCCGATGCACCAGATTCTAGAAAACAGCTAGGGGAACCGTCGGGAAAATCCTGGTGAGTTGCGCAGCTGTGTTAAGCAACTTAAAGCTTAACGATTCGAAAAAGCCTTGTAAACGCAACGAAAGCGTGAGAAAATTAGAAAATTAGAAAATTAGGGTTTGCATATATATAAAATAATCCCTTTTAATAACAAGAACCTTAACCCTAGATTAATTTATGTATATAAAAAGTATCGTACATTTTTTTTCGTGACGATTGAAGTAGCTTCGAATTGAATCCGCAAGATTTTCCAATCCAATCATGAACGTGAATCACCTAGGAGTGTAGGCTCCCTTTCTTTAAATTGTATACCTGAGGATGGAAACAAACAAAATCTTCTTCTTTGTTAGTCACAATAATCCTCCAAGAGAAAAACCAAGAACGTCTGGTCACTTTTGAATTATCAATCAATTTGATTGAAACTCGCATGAACCTTGATTCAATGTTGTACACAAAACCCTTTTGATGCAAAGGATACTAGTGTACTATCGAAAACAAAAACGTTCCCTCTTTTCTCTATGTTTGGCCGAATTCTTCACACAAAGAGTTGGACGAAGTTTTTTTTTATAACAATTAAAAAAACAAATAAAAAACAACTTCTCACACCAAAAACTAACTCTTGGTCGAAATTTACTAGTAGTATATATGGAAGACCAAATCCTCTCCTAAGAAGAATTTACTTGGTGGTTAAGAATCCTTTCCTTAGGTAGATTTACTTGGTGGTTAAGAATCCTTTTCTAAAAAGAATTCTATCCTACACCAAGACTCCTAATCCAACTCAATAGTGTATTTGTAACCATATTAAAGACTTCCTAATTTGATTAGATAAATAATTCCTTTTATTTATCTACTTATCAAATATAGTCTTTAATATAAAATATACTACCAACAATAGTATAATATTAGGAGACCATCTCCTAATAGAAAATAATTTGGCTTTTAATTAAATAATTAATTAATTACCAAATTAATTAATTTCCATTTAATTAAATAATAAAATAATATAACATAATTAAGCAATTCTAAATAGCCTTGCTGCCAAACACATATATATGGGCCAATATATTATTTTCTTATTTTATTAAATCCATTTGACATTTATAAAAAGTCCACATGTGAACTAGACCCATTCTTACAAAAAGAAAAAAGTCCACATACCTCAGTACAATTCTAAATGGACCCCGAAATTGGTCCGGTAGAATATATCAAGAGATTTATACAAGTTCGTGTGGATTGGGGATTTTGACGGGCTATCTAAATTTAAGCTCCAATAGACACAACCCAATCACAATCAACAAATGATTCACTTAGGTCCGATCTATTTAATTTTAGTTCATTCCACTAAAGAACTAAAATTGAACTCTTAAATAAAGATAGAATAAGTTGATGTTTAGTCACTCATACCCTAGACAACCTTGTTGGAGAAAGTGTATCCTTGTGAAGAATACCAGTAATCGCCAAGAGCTCGCAGACCGTCTATAGCTCTCCAAGTTACCATATTTACTCATATGACCACATTTTGAACTTGGATATTTTGACTTGTCCAGAAGCCATGTTTCAATAGGCACTATTGAAAACTTAACGTTAAAATTTAATATCCAATACCTTAAAACATCCATATGATGATATTCTACTCTCATTTAATAAATAGAGCCACGATGCCATATCTATAAATGAAGTCCTCTATCGATTAACAAATGATTACCACCAAACTATTGAGGATAGACTATGCTATATAATCGTACTCATTGATAGCTCAAATGATAACACTTGCAACCATAAGTCCATCATTTATCTCAGGATGGAGATAGACTCTCTGATTGTCTTCAAATGAAAAACTTTTATCTATTGACGGTTCTAGTTAAAGTATTTCATTGTGATCCTATTCAATGCACCCAGTGCACTAGAATCTTTTGCCCAAAGACACCACACTTTTATGATTTTGGACTCATCATAACACATTTGATCCCACTCAAATGCTAGCAAAAGAATCTACAACTTTGACAAGATAAAGGCGCCTAACCTTTCATCTTAAGTTGTGAATATTATTCAAGACTAACTAAAGAATTGTGTCTACCTCATACATATCTAGATCTATGAACAATTCTTCTTTTCTCATAGTCTTTTGACCTTATGATTATTTACTTTTGACAGTTATAATAATTAAACTAGAAATCACTTTATTAATATGAAAAGATTGTCAAATACAATATTATACTCTTGCTATCGAGCATAATCCTAACAATCTCCCACTTGCTCTATAGAAAATGTGTCATATCTCTCATCCCCATGTTCTTTAGATGCCCATCAAAACTTTTTTATGGAAGAGCCTTTGTAAGGGGATCCGTTAAATTTTCTGCTGACGCGATCTTAGTAATCGTCGCATCACCCCTATGCACAATTTCCCTTATAAGGAGATACTTTCTTTTAATGTGTTTCCCTCTCTTATGAATTCTTGGTTCTCTCGAATTAGCCACTGTTCCACTATTGTCAAAATAGATAGTGATCTGCTTATTCGCATCAGGAACCACTTCCAAGTCAATCAAGAATTGGCGGAGCCAGACAGCTTCTTTAGCAGCCTCGCATGCGGCTACATACTCAGCTTCCATAGTGGAATCAGCAATACAAGATTGCTTGATATTCTTCCATATGACTGCCCCTCTTCCAATAGTAAACACAGATCCTGATGTTGATCTCCTGGAGTCAGAATCTGACTGAAAATCAGAATTAGTATACTCAACGAGAATTAAATCCCCTCTAGAGTATACAAGCATATAATCTCTCGTTCTCCTAAGATACTTGAAAATATGCTTGACTACCGTCCAATGATCGGAACCAGGCTTCGATTGAAACTTGCTAACTATGCTCACAACAAAACAAATATCTGGTCTAGTACAGAGCATTGCATACATGAGACTTCCAACTGTCGATGCGTATGGAACCCTCCTCATGAATTGCTCTTCATGCTCATTCTCAGGAACTTGTTCCTTAGAAAGTTTGATTCCATGTCTGAAAAGTAACATACCTTTCTTGGAATCTTGTATGAAAACCTAGACAAGATTTTATCTATATATGAAGCTTGGGATAATGCAATCGTTCTATTCTTTCTATCCCTTATGACTTGGATACCAAGAATATAACTTGCTTCTCTTAAGTCCTTCATATCAAATTGTTTTTCTAACCATTCTTTTATTGATGTCAATACACCTACATCGTTTTCTATGAGTAGTATATCATCAACGTAAAGAACTAGAAAAACCAACTTGTCGTCTTTAATCCTTTTGTATACACAATGTTCATCAAGGTTTTGAATAAATCCAAAACTTTTTACGGCTTGATTGAACCTTATGTTCCAGGATCTGGATACTTGCTTCAATCCATATATGGATCTTTGCAGCTTGCATACCCTTTCCTCTTAGCCCTTTTCAATGAATCCTTCTGGTTGCATCATATAGATGCTTTCTTCAAGACTTCCATTAAGGAAAATTGTCTTAACGTCCATTTGCTAAATCGCTAGGTCTAGAGATGCCGCAATGGATAAGAGTATCCTAATGGATTTAAGCATGGCCACATGAGAGATGGTTTCTTCGTAATCGATACCATTCTTCTGTGTATAACCTTCAGCTACCAATCAGCTTTAAAGGTTTCCACCTTTCTATCCATTCCTCTTTTCCTCTTGTATACCCACTTGCACCCAATGGGTTTTATCCCTTTAGGCAAGTCTACAAGAGACCAGACTTTGTTTTTGAACATAGATTCAATTTCGGATTGCATTGCCTTTTGCCAACGGTGACAATTAACATCTTCCATTGCTTCCTTGTACGTATATGGGTCATCATCGTCTGGCAGATTCTCTACAGATTCTCCTAGACTGATGTATCTCTTGGGTTGTCTGACAACCCTCCCACTACGATGAGGTATGGTAGATTGTTGATCTTTTGTTGGTACAGAACTTACAATTGGGCTAAAAGCTCATCCAGGACAATTATACTTTTAGGCACAAAATTATTCATATAGTCCTTTTTCAGAAGGACTATAAAAATAATATTCTTTTGTTCCTTTTGGATACCCTACAAATATGCATGTTTCTGAACAGGACTCCATCTTTTCTGTCTTTCCTTTTAACACGTGTGTAGGACATCCAAATATCCTTAAGTGTTGTAAACTAGGCTTTTGCCCGGTCCACAACTCATGCGGTGTTTTAGGAACAGACTTAGATGGTACATTGTTTAGGATGTACATTGAAGTTTGTAAAGCATATCCCCAAAAAGAATTAAGGAGCGTTGAATAACTCAACATAGACCTAACGATGTCCAAAAGAGTTCTATTTCTCCTTTCTGCCACCCCATTTTGTTGAGGTGTGTCTGGTACAGAAAACTGAGAAATTATCCCATTATCAATAAGATATTGCTGAAACTCACCAGATAGATATTCTCCACCACGATCAGACCTCAAGATTTTTATGCATTTCTCAAGCTGATTTTCAACTTCATATTTAAATGTTTTGAACATGTCAAAAGCATCCGACTTATGTCTCATGAGATACATATAGCCAAATCTTGAGTGATCATCTGTGAAAGTGATGAAGTACTCATATCCACCTCTAGCTTGAATGCTCATAGGTCCACACACATCAGTGTGTATCAAACCTAAACATTCAATGGATCTTGTGCCTTTGGTCGTAAACGACCTTTTGTCATTTTACCTTCCAAACAAGATTCATAAGTTGGTAGATCATCAACCTTTAAGTCACTTAGAGGTCTGTCACATACCAATCTTTTAATCCTATTAAGGTTAATATGACCAAGGCACAAATACCATAGGTAGGTTTCATCTTTTTATAATTTTACTCTTTTATGATTAGGTTCCGTTGATTCTGTGTCAGTGAGAGATATTTCCATGCAATTAGAATAAACCATTTTTCAATGTACCTTTACAAACAAATTTGTTATTCTTACTAATAATAAAACTTTTATTAAAAGTAACCGAATATCCAAAATTATTTAGACAAGAGACCGAAATTAAATTCCTCTTGAATTGTGGCACATAATAAACGTTTATTGAAACTAAATGCCTATAAGAATCAAAATTGATTCTAATATCTCCCACTATACTAGTAGACACCAACGTTCCATTGCCTAAATGCAAGTTGCATTCATTCTTATTCAGCCTTTTCCTTTAACCCTTTTCACCACAAAAGAAACATTCTCCTTTGATCTTGGTTACTTTCTTGGTCTCCTTCTAAGAAAGCTCAAGCTGTTTTTTTTTTCTATTGTCTCTTGACCTTCTTACGGGTCTTTAACAGTAGCAACTTACCAAGCATATGAATCTCTTTACCCTTTCCTTTCACAAGGATTATCTTAGTTCTTTGAATATCTTGTATCAGGATTTGCAAGTTCTATTCCTTATTATTCAAGGTGTAGTCCAACTTGAATTGATCAAAGGAATCTAATAGTGAGTTGAAAATCATGTTAATTTTGGTCTCACCATCTATCTCAGCACCATTCAGTTCAGCAATGTAGAGATGTCCTATGAATTTCATAGCCTGTCAAGGTTTCATCCTAATATTCATGAAAGCAGTCACTGCCTCTCTCTTAGTCATCCTAGACCTCATAGCTAATATCTCATATAGAGACATCATTATATAAGCACCAGTCTTCATTCCATCATGTTGCTGTTGCAACACGTCGGAGATGATGGCCATAACGTAACATACATTTAGCCATCTCATTTAAAGACTTCAACTACTGATACTCATCTCTTTACTCCTAAGTAGATTCATTAGTTTGGTGGTTAAGGAGTAGACATAACGAATTTATGTTTTTCAGCTTGATAGCTCAAATGATAACACTTGGAACCATAAGTCCATCATTTACCTCAAGATTGAGATATACTCTCCGATTGTCTTCAAATGAAAAACTTTTATCTATTGACGGTTCTAGATAAAGTATTTCATTGTGATCCTATTTAATTCACCTAGTGCACTAGATTTTTTTGCCCAAATACACCACACTTTGATGATTTTAGACTCATCATAACACATTTGACTCCACTCAAATGCTAGCAAAAGAATCTACAACTTTGACAAGAATAAAGGTGCCCAACCTTTTATCTTAAGTTGTGAATATTATTCAAGACTAACTAAAGAATTGTGTCTACCTTATACATATCTAGATGTATGACCAATTCTTCTTTTCTCATAGTCTTTTGACCTTATGATTATTTACTTTTTACAATTATAATAATTAAACTATAAATGCTATAAGATTTGTTAAACTAGAAATCACTTTTTTAATACGAAAAGATTGTCAAACACAATATTATACTCTTGTTATCGAGCATAATCCTAACACCTTGTGCAGACAAAACTAAGAGACGTCTTCAGTGACTTGCATAAGGACTCGAACGTATGATCATGGTGAGTGTAGGATTCCCATTCACCAGTCACGCAGCGGAACTAGGTTTTAAAATTGTATACAGATCATATATGTATCTGGGACCAGTGAACTTTTGATCGTGAATATTTTACAGAACTAATACATATAATATGTAAACACGGAAAATTGAAATCGATATAATCAAAAGAAGAAAGTCTTACCAACGTTTGGAGGCTTATTCACTTTTCGATATGCTCCTATCTGAACCAATATTACCATCGTTTGGAAGACTCCTTCACTTTAAGATGTGCTTCTGTCTGAACAACTCAATCTTCCTCGCTATCTCCTGGAACTGGTAACTACGTGTGGGCGCGTAACGGTCACAAGAACTTGAATTGAGGATGTAGAGAAATACTTGAAGAAACTCTTTCTTCTCACTTTGGTGCATAGATTTTACGCACACATGAATTGCATCTCATGCAAAACTTAGGTTTTTTTTTTATCTTTTTGTTTTTGCGTGTGAATCAAGTGCCCACAAAAAACTAAGTCAACTTTTTCTTTAAAAAAAACGCCTGCACTCGCATGGTACAAAAAATAAAACAACCTTTTTTTTCTCAAACTTAAATTCACGCCACCCCTTGCGTTTTTGTTTTATATATATTTTCAACTATTGTTGTATCTTTGATAAAAAGTCACCTTATATATATATATATATATATATATATATATATATTATATTATATTCTCTTTTATATAAATATCCTTGTTGATATCCTATACAAACACTTATATATGTTTATATACCAATTTACATCCAATGCAATCTCTTGTGTTATAATTGATATATATCTTTTAATTATCCTTTTCAAATATATCTAATATATTAAAAGTGATAATAAGTATTTTAAATTTAAACTTAAATTCAAATACTTAGATAAATGATTTAGTAAAATAAAATAATCATATTATTTTATCTTCAACTAAATCCATATATCAACTGATACCCTCAAATTAATAGTTAATTAATAATTCATAATTATCAATATAATTAAATAATCTAATTATTTAATTAATTTAACTATTAATATTCATTAATTAAATAATCTCATTATTCAATTAATTCCCGAATATATACGTGTCACTTTTGTAACACAATTAATTGGACAATCCAATTAATTAACCATGACCCTTGTTACCTAAATCAATCGGGCTAGCAAGGGGACCTAATGGACCCACAGTATTTGGAGCTCCAATAATCATCGAAATCATTAATTAAACTCTTTAATTAATATTGCTTGATTATTAAATCCGGTGTTATTCCGCTAAAACCCCGAATCTGCACTCTCTCAACTGCATACGCTTTTACACAGACCGATACAACTCGGTATCCATCAATATAGCTATTACACATGGTGTGATCCTCCACAGTAGTTCATAATTAGAGTTGGGTCATAATGTATGCTATACCCCACTAATTACATATATCCTTTATGTACCATTGATTCTATAATGAATAATAAATCCTATTTCCTTACGGAATTAGGAGAACGCTCATATTGTCCAAGCCCCGAATCAACCCTTAAGGGAACTACCATCTACTTCTCATAAGAAGGAGTGGATTCCATTATTGTGTACAAACCTTCCCAGCTACAAGCCAAACCGTAATCCCAACATACGGAGTATATTGATCAGGAAATGCATCTGACCTCACCCATGGTATATCAAAGACTACGATTTAACCTGAAGGAGTCGATAAGACACTCAGGATTAAGATCACCCTTATATAGCCATCATTAGTTGACATACATGAATCTCATCGGTAAACGGATCTTAGTGAGAGATTCATATAGATCATGCCCCAGTCCTATATGATCACATCATACAAGGTGCCTCCATTCCCATATCTCATATGAATGATTCAAGACAGAATCATCATACATTACAGAATGGACCGCAACTATAGATTAACCACAAATAAAGTACCCAACTTTATTTGCTATCTATGGACTCTTTAGATTGCACGTCTCTTACTGTATCCATCCGTATATGACACTCATATACACAGTTCAAGATTACATCTGGCAATCTTGGATGTAAAATATATGCACAAGTTATAAAATAAACAACACAACGAGAATGAATTGAACTTTTCCTTTTATTTATTTCATAAATCCATTTACAAATTACATCTTTAGGGCGTAAACCCCAACAATCTCCCACTTGCACTAAAGCATGTGAGGCATGTCTCGTAACCCTAGACCATCTAGGTGACCCGAAAACACTTTAGCCGGTAAAGTCCTTGTAAATGGATTAGCATGATTGTCTTGTAAGGCTATCTTTGTGACGATCACATCTCCTCTCTACATTATCTCTCTAATGAGATGATACTTTCTCTTTATATGCTTCCCTCTCTTATGACTTCTTGGTTCTTTAGAATTAGCCACAACACTATTGTTATCACAATAAAGTATGAAGGGCTTATCCAGGTCTGAAACAACTTCCATAACACTCAAGAACTTACGGAGCCAAACAACCTCTTTAGTAGCTTTATAAGCAGCTACATATTCGGCTTCTATGATGGAGTCAGCAATGTAAGATTGCTTGATACTTCTCAACACAATGGCTCCACAACCCAGGGTGAATACTGATCCCGACGTGGATTTCCTAGAATCCCTATCTGACTAAAAATCAGAATCCGTGTATCCTAACGGGATCAAATCGTGCCTGGAATACACTAGCATATAGTCTCTCGTTCTTCGAAGTTACTTGAGAATTGTCTTGACAACAACCCATTGATCCAATCATGGGTTGGACTGGTATCTACTGACTACTCTCACTGCATAGCAGATGTCCGATCTCGTGCATAACATAGCATACATGAGACTACCTACTGCCGATGTATAGGGTACACATTTCATATCCTCAACTTCTAGAGGTGTCTTAGGACACTGTTCCTTAGACAAGTTAACTCCATGCCTAGAAGGTAAATTACCTTTCTTAGAGTTTTGCATCGAGAATCGCATAAGAATCTTGTCGATATATGATGCCTGAGACAGTGCTATGAGTTTGTTCTTACGATCCCTTATAAGTTGGATCCCAAGAATATAACTCACCTCTCCCAAATCTTTCATTTGGAATTGGCTAGCCAGCCAGCCCTTTACATCAGACAACACTCCCACATCATTCCCAATTAGTAGGATATCATCTATGTATAGGACCAAGAAAACTATTTTTTTTATCAATGGTGCGCTTATAGACACAAGGCTCATCAACATTCTACTCAAAGCCACAGGTTTTGATCACATCATCAAACCTGATGTTCCAAGATCTAGATGCTTGCTTAAGTCCATAGATGGACCTTTACAACTTGCAAACTTTTTACTCTTGATCTGGAGAAACGAATCCCTCTTGTTGCATCATATAGATGCTCTCATCAAGATTGTCATTCAAGACTGCAGTCTTGACATCCAGTTGCCAAATTTTGTAATCGAAATAGGCAGCAATGGATAAGAGAATCATAATAGACTTAAACATGGTTATTGGCAAAAAAGGTCTCTTCATAATCGACCCCCTCTTTCTGGGTATAACCCTTAGCCATTAGCCTTACCTTGAAGGTCTCTACCTTCCCATCCACTCCTCTCTTTCTCTTGTAGATCTACTTACACCCTATGGGTTTTACCCTATCCGATAAGTCTACAAGATCACGGACTGAGTTAGAGTACATGGACTAAATCTCGAGATTCATGGCTTTAAGCCATTCCTCTTCATCAGGATCTTCCATTGTATTTTTAAATGTTAATGGGTCCTCAACACTATCAGCAGAGACAACACCTTTTCCCTCACCTATACCTAAATAGCGTTCAAGTTGTCTCACAACCCTCTCACTGCGTCTAGGTGGTAGTGTATCCTGATTAGGAACCATCTGACTCTCAGATGTTTTTGGATCAACAACTCTTGTTGATGAAACACTAGTCTCACCAGGCTTTAACTCATTCAATACAATCTTAGAACGAGGTTTATAGTCACTAATATAACTGTCCTCAAGAAACGTTGCATTTGTCGATACAAATACTTTGTTATCTTCGGGACTATAAAAGTGTCCACCTCTGGTCTCCTTGGAGTATCCTACAAATAGGCAGACAACAAACTTGGAGTCTAGCTTTCCAGTTATATTCTTCAACACGTCTGCTAGACACCCCCATATACGAAAATGTCACAAACTAGCTTTACGACCATTCCACAACTATAGGGGAGTCTTAAGAACATATTTGGATGGCACAACATTCAAAATGTATGCCGCTGTTTGTAATGCATATCCCTAAAAAGAATTTGGTAATGATGAGAAAATAATAATAGATCTCACCATTTCCATCAGGGTTCTATTTCTCTTCTCCGCTACACCATTTTGCTGAGGTGTACTGGGAGCTGTGAATTGGGAAACTATCCCATGCTCGACCAAGAAGTTTTCAAACTCTTGGTCAAGGTACTCACCTCCACGATCCGGTCATAGTGACTTTATAGTCCTACCTAGTTGATTCTCAACTTCAGCTCAAAATTCTTTGATCATTTCAAAAGTTTTCGATTTCTGTTGCATTAGGTAGACGTATCCGTATCTTGAGTAGTCATCTATTAAGGTGACATAATACTCATAACCACCCCTGGCTTTAACATTCATCGGTCCGTAAACGTCTGTATGTATAAGCTCTAGCGGTTCTTTAGCTCTAAGCCTTTTTCCAGTAAAAGGTCTCTTAGTTATCTTACCTTCTAGACATGATTCGCAGGCAGGTAAGATGCCAACCTTTAACTCACTTAAAGGTCTGCTTTTTACTAGTCTGTCTATCCGGTCAAGGTTGATATGACCAAGCCTTAGATGCCAGAGATATGTGTCATTATCTGGAGAAATCTTATGTCGTTTAGTTTTTGTTTTTTCAACCTTAAACATTTCGGTGTTGAGCAGTGTATTATGTATTAACGATCTTAACACATACAAATTGTTTTGATCAATTCCTGAACAAATATTCATACCATTCTTTCCAATAATAACAGACTTTTTATTAAAAGAAACAGAATACAATTGTTCTAACAATTTAGAAACGGAAATCAAATTCCGTGTGAATCTAGGAATATAAAATACATTGTCCAACAATATATAATTATTATTAAGAAACGTAATCTAATTACGCCCACTGCTCGTGCCGACACGACATCCCCTGACCCCACACACATTGAGAAGGCTTACTCCTCTATATGTGTCCAAGAATTAGTCCATTGTAAGAAGAACAAACAAGGTTAATGGCCCCCGAATCAAATATCCAAGGTGAAGAATCATCTTCCACTAAACACGACTCAAGAACAAGTAAATCATATTTACTTTTCGTAGACTTCTTCTTGCACTACCCTTCGCTTGTATGCCTCTCGAACAGTTCATGTGGCATTTACAGTAGGCGCTGGAGGAAATTCCTCCGTAAGCACAAACTTGAGGTCTTTAGTGACCAATATTGCATTAATGTTAAGTTTCCACTTACTCTAGTAATCACCAGTTTATTTGTCTTTTACGAGAATTTTAAGTAATGCAGAAGGCATTATTGCTAAAATAAATAAAACATTCATTCAGTCATTTATTTAAAACAAGTGCGAGTGATTTGGCATAAATTTAAGCATGATGCATGAACATGTTTAACGAACTAGAATTACTCTAAAACTAGTTGCTATACCACGACAATCCAACATACCACAAAGAAGTGCCACATTAGGGTCGGTCAAGTCTTTATATGTTGGACCGAGACATTCTCAATCAAATGATATTCTAGAATAACTCTTATTCCATATCATTCAACAATCGTTCATTCAGTCAGGTTTTTAAAACAAACTTAATCAAAACCTTCGTGAGTGTAACCCACCATTTTAGATCTTACTAGCTTAACTCGAGAATTGCTGCCTTAGGGTCAGTCAATCTCGAAATACCCTCAGAAATCCTATCCGTTAGGAAGTCAACCTTGGTATTGACCTTTGTGGAAACCCTCCTTAGGGAGGACGAAAGCAAAGCCATCACGTGTCCCCACTTGGATCTCAAGATGTTGAACTAATGATGGAGACCGCGGGATATATATGTCATATATCCCTCTCCCACTCACTATTTCAAAATTAGGATTTTCTATTAACTGTTAATTCACCTAGATTCTACAGGATTAAACGACTAACTTTAATCAAGTTATCCAGCACATTAACTAATTAGAAACAAATTCTAATTAACTAATAAATTATTAATGATTTTTAGCAATTAAAAATCTAATCTATTAGTGAATAATCTAAACCTTTGTAAACTATTTACTAGGGTCATATTATTATGTTAGTGTTTACCAAGTTTTAACTATTAAAACTCTAACACTTTATCCGGTTCATTTATTATTAGGTAATTAATCATATTAATCCTAATTACAATAAATGACCCTATTAATCTAACTTATTAAACTCTTTAATAACTACATTAATATTAATGAGAATTACCAAGTTTTCTATCCATTAAAAACATATCTCATTATTCATAGCCAATTATGTATATTGATAATTTTAATCACATTAAAAAAATAAATAAAATATCAGGCTATGATGCATGTATGACATATCAAATATATTTGTATAGGCACATCTAATCTAAATGACGTACGTATGCATGACAATGCTTTTATCATCACATAATATAAAACATACATGAATTGACCGAGTACTATGGATTATTTAACCTGAAAATTTGGAATCTAAAATTACAAAAATTGTCCCAAGGCATTCCTTGGTCTTCTTGTAATTTTCGAGTCTTCCAGTCTCTTCACATCACTCCGATTCATCTCATGAATCCTTCTTCGTGATTTTTCCAGGTCTTCAATATAGGTTACATTTTTTTTTACAATACAATAACAGTAAAAAACCAAAAAAAAATAATAATAATACAACCCATAAACCCTAAATCCACAGTACCATATAATTAACGATCAATCATGTTTTTGTAAATTTTTTTAAAAAAATATACATACAAAAACAACATACAGTCAATTTAAATCGTGCCTACACAATCTTACATATAGGAGCATCGAAAACGATTTCCTGTTCCTGAAATAAAATTGGCTCTGATACCAATTGGTGGAACCCCGTTCACCGGTCACGCAACGGAACTAGGTTTTAAAATTTTTACACAGATCATATCTGTATCTAGGACCTGTGAACTTTTGATCGTAATTATTTTTCGAAACTTATACATACAATATGTAAACACAGGAAATTGAAATCGATATAATCAGAAGAAGAAAGTCTTACCAACGTTTGGAGGCATCTTCACTTTTCGATATGCTCCTGTGTGAGCCAATCTTATCAACGTTTGGAAGACTCCTTCACTTTATGATGTGCTCCTCTCTAAACCACTCGATCTTCCTCGCTATCTCCCGGAACTGGTAACTGTGTGTGGGCGCATCACGGTCACAGGAACTTGAATTGAGAATATAGAGAAATACTTGAAGAAACTCTTTCTTCTCAATTTGGTGTATAGATTTCACGCACAAATGAGTTGCATCTCATGCAGAACTTATGTTTTTTTTTATCTTTTTGTTTTTGCGTGTGAATCAGGTGGCAAAAAAACTAAGTCAAGTTTTTCTTTTAAAAAAAAAAACACCTGCACTCACATGGTACAAAAAATAAAAAAACCTTTTTTATTTGTTATATTCAACTATTGTTGTATCTTTGATAAAAAGTCCACATATATATATATATATATATATATATTTATTTATTATATTCTCTATTATATATATATATATATATATATATATATATATCCTTATTTGTATACTTATATATGTGTACACGTCAATTTGCATCCAATGCAATCTCTTGTGCTATAATTGATATATATATATTTTAATTATCCTTTATAAATATATCTAATATATTAAAAATGATAATAAGTATTTTAAATTTACACTCAAATTCAAATACTTAGATAAATGATTTAGTAAAATAAAATAATCATATTATTTTATCTTCACCTAAATCCATATATCAACTGATACCCTCAAATTAATAGTTAATTAATAATTCATAATTATCAATATAATTAAATAATCTAATTATTTAATTAATTTAACTATTAACATTTACTAATTAAATAATCTCATTATTCAATTAATTCCCGAATATATACGTGTCACTTTTGTAACACAATTAATTGGACAATCCAATTTACCTAAATCAATCGGGCTAGCAAGGGGACCTAATGGACCCACAGTATTTTGAGATCCAATAATCCTCGGAATCATTAATTAAACTCTTTAATTAATATTGCTTGATTATTAACTCCAGTGTTATTCCACTAAAAACCCGAAGCTGCACTCTCTCAACTGCATACGCTTTTACACAGACCGATACAACTCGGTATCCATCGATATAACTATTACACATGGTGTGATTCTCCACGGTAGTTCATAATTAGAGCTGGGTCATAATGTCCGCTATACCCCTCTAATTACATATATCCTTTAGGTACCGATGATTTTATAATGAACAATAAATTCTATTTCCTTACGGAATTAGGAGAGCGCTCATATTATCCAAACCTCGAATCAACCCTTAAGGGAACTACCATCTGCTTCTCACAAGAAGGAGTGGATTCCACTATTGTGTACAAACATTCCCAGCCAAAAGCCAAACCGTAATCCCAACATACGAAGTATATTGATCAGGAAATGCATCTAACCTCACCCATGGTATATTAAAGACTACGATTTAACCTGAAGAAGTCGATAAGACACTCAGGATTAAGATCATCCATATATAGCCATCATTTGTTGATATATATGAATCTCATTGGTAAACGGATCTTAGTGAGAGATTCATATAGATCATGGCCCAGTCCTATATGATCACATCATACAATGTGCCTCCATTCCCTTATCTAATATGAATGATTCAGGATAGAATCATCGTACATTACGGAATGGACCGCAACTATAGATTAACCACAAATAATTACCCAACTTTATTTGCTATCTATGGACTCTTTAGATTGCAAGTCTCTTACTGTATCCATCCGTATATGACACTCATATACACAGTTCGAGATTACATCTGGCAATCTTGGATGTTAAATATATGCACAAGTTATAAATAAACAACACAACAAGAATGAATTGAACTTTTCCTTTTATTTATTTCATAAATCCATTTATAAATTACATCTTTAGGGCATAAACCCTAACAGTGAGTCTCGATGTAACGTTCGGGTAGCAACCGAGTATGAGACACAACTATAAATCTACTTGCCTTCGTTTCGAGCTGACTCGGTTAATATTAGCCAGTTTAATAAGGTACGTGTCACTTGAAATTACGTTAGTCAGTTTAATAAGATATTTGGCACTCGAAATTGGGTTAGCCAATTTAATAAGATACTCGACATTTTAAGAGTTGCTCAGACAATGATATTAGTCAGTTAAAAAGATGAATATTAAAAACATTCACGACAAGCGACTACGCAAAAAATGGAATTTAATTAATCATGCAAATTTTTACAAATACGCCTAAGGAGTGGCTAAGGATTTGGGGCTCCTGCCAATGTTCGGATCGGGTACCATCTCATATTCGTAGAGAAGACTTTCATTAGAAGGCTAGGTGATTGGGTCAACTGAGTTATCCATCTATTTGCTGTAATCCATTCTAGGGACCGATCCAACGTCAGGCTTTAACCCATCCACACCAGCCTCCTGACTAGCATAAAAGGTCGAGAGAGATGTTCCGATGGGACCTCCAGATGCATAGGACGAGGCACTTTACCTCGACCATGAAAATAAACTTTCCACTCCTTCATCTAAGTTCGAAGAGACTCCAAGGACCGGTCCACTTGGTTTTTGATTGATAGCTCCCAGTTGGCTCGAGCCTTGTCAGTTACCCGATTCTTAACCTTGAAAAACTCATCAGCCGAGACCAACCCCTGTTGGAACTCCCTAAAAAGTAGGGAATCATAGGCTGGGGACCTCTTGAGATGATCAACCCCTTGAACTTTAAGTTCCAACCGGGCTTCCTTTGAAAGAGATTCGAAAATCAGGGCCCGGCTCTTAAGGTCTTCAATTTTTTGCTCATAAGACGATTTTGCTTGCTCAGCCTCTTGTTCAACTTTGAGCATTGACTCATAGGTATCAAAAAGTAAATTTTAAAAGGATACAACCTTCTCTTCTGCAGTAGAAGCTTTCTCCTCGGCCTCCATCTATTTAGCCAAGCAACGATCGGCAAACTTCTTTTTGAAACTCACCTCCTTTTGACAAGCCACCTCAATCCGAGCACGGCTATTCTCACTCTCTTTTATCTGAGCTTCAAGATGCATAATCCAATCAACTTGATGTTGTCATATCTGAATAAGCTCAGCAAACTCAACAACAACCTGCAAGAAAATAAGTTAAAAGATTTGAACAAAGACAAATTAAGACGAAGTTCGGGACCAAAGACTTACGTAAGTCACAATATTAAAAATGTTGTGAAGGTGCTCCGTAGGAGAACCATCCCTGAAGTGATTCCAGTGGTCGTCACCAATTAAAACACAACCATATAACATCGTTCTCAACATATTCTAGGGGCTAGGACGCATAGCGTTGCCCAGAGGATTCCACTCCTATGTCCCTAACCTCAGGGGCAAAGAATCTTTATTCAGATTATCTAAAGTTCCCACTCTTCCCAAAGGTGTCTCAGCTTGAGCACCCTGGAACCCCTAATATTAGTATCTTCATCGCTCGACTCAATGAATGAAACCACTTGGGGAATTTTTGGAAGAGGTCAGATGGGAGAATCAACTGCTTTCCTCTTCTCAGCTCAAGTACGATGAAAGATAAGATCAACTACAATATTTTCTTGATTTTCTGTGAAATCTCAAAAAGGCTGAAAAAGATCAGGATGAAGATCAACCTGCTCATCAGGGGGTACCCTAACTCCTTCCTCATTCTCAAAGACAAACTGCTCAGCAGGCACTTCATCGACCGGGGAAATAGGATCACCAGACGTTGCACCATGAGGATGCTTTCCCTGCTTTCATTCATCCTCAGACAGGCTCTTGGCACTATCATTTCCAAAAGGGCCTCTCGAATAGCTAGATTCCCCCACGGTCGGTTGAATGACTTATTCAGGAACTTGCTAATCTGCCTTGTCAGAATCCTCATCTGACTCATTATCAGGTGAAGCAATCCTTTCCTTATTTTGGCGAGAAACTTCCTTACGACTCGCTTGAAAAATCGATTTCACCTTACGAGCCTGGACGTCGCAGACGATGTCCGAGTCATACACTAAATACAAATGAGTTAGAAAAGACAGAACAAAAATTGTAAAATGAAAACGAGAAGAGATTCTACTTACGACGTCTGTGATAATTCAAAATATGAGAAAAGAAACAGAGAGCTATCATTTTCTTCTCATAAAAAAGATAGGACCTGTTTCTTTTCTCCGGAGTGTGAGTGGTCGCTCGAGCAAGGTTAGTCAACTCGGTATCAGTGAAAGTAGGCCGCGACTTATTCTAGTGAGCAGGAAAGCAAAAGAAATGGGGAAACTTTAATACTTCCAAATCCTCATTTGAGAGCTCGATCTCGAGTCCCAAGTTCCCTCCGAGGAAAAACCAGCTATTTTTATACTTATTTGAGGTAGGAAAACCCCACACAACCTTTTTTCTTGACGTCCGAGGAAATATCAACTCCCCGATTCACCTTCGTCCCCTTGAGAATCCAGCTATCTGGCTGGCTGGCTAGATAAAAGAAAGTAAGTTCTAGTCTGACCATATTGCCTTAAAGTATAAAAATGCCTAATTTCACGAGGAGAATGCAGTGACAAATTCATCCGGCTCCTAGCTATTCGGGGCTAGCTGAGCTGGAGCAATCCCCGTTTTAACAAGAAACCAAGCAATGAAAGGCTGTAGGAGAAGAGTCACACCACAACAGAGCATGGATCCATAAACTACCACCATGTCCGGGGGAGGATTCCATACGCTTTTATTACCAGTAGGAACAATTAAAACCAAATCGTCCAGATCAAATCGAGTGCGATACTTTTTGATTTCTACTTCCCTGACCACATTCGGCTCGGTATCATACGCACTCAGAAAATCAAGAGAGAAGGGAATTCGAGATGCACTGTGCTCTTCTTCAACATCATTCACATAAATTACTTGCTTCCAATCTGAATACCGCTAGAACCATGTTTGTGAACCGTATGGTTACTCTGATGCTTTCCCATTCTTGATCGTAAAGAAACCCTATGATCATAAACGAAAGGCTTAGAGCTGGAAGAAGATTCAGAGCTAGAACTGAAATGAACATCCGGATAAAGCCCGAAAACATCAACATTTAGAAAATAAGGCTCATCAGGAGGAGTTTCCCCTAATAACCTACGAACATAAGAAACCAATTGAAAAACTCCACGTTCAAGCCCCTCGAAAGCTATAACAAAAAGGTGATGCAGTGAAACAGGATCCATTGGAACTGACCTTAAAAGCAGATGCAAAGCAACTGGGAAAAGCCTCAATGAAGAGCCAAGATGAATCTCTACGTAAGAACCTGAGTTTTCTTGCTTTTACGAAATGAACAACAAAAATATCCCTCTTCAATTTAAATAAACCACTAAATGGTTGAAGACACTAAACCCTAGGGTTTCGAGAAGCGGGAAAAATTAAAAGAAAAGAAGAAATACATGGTGACATAGGCGGCGTATCAGTTAATCCACAAGTCGTGTCTTATAAATGCTGCCAGAGAAACCAAACAATTAAAGAACACGTGTCGTGGAAAGAATTGACCAAGCCGTCGAAATTTCAAAACGTCACAATCATTGGGATTTCTTGTGAAAGGACAAATTGAAAACATGATAGCCATTAAGACACCTCACTAATACGAAACGTTATTTAAGGATTGTTCTTCCTGTATTAATGAGGCATTGAGGAAAGGAAAGATAAAAAGCCTAGTCGGAAGGTGGATTAAAATACTTCCACAAAAATAAAATTCTTCTCGGCAAAAGTATTTTAAGGGGATATTGTTATATATATTTAATTGAATGTACACGCCACTGACAGGTAAGACAATCCCTTAAAAAGATTGCCAGATGGGCATACGAGCTGGCAACTATAAGACACTATCCAAGACATCACTAAAGGAACAAGAACCCGAGTGAGTCTGAACATGGGTCCTTGGCACATTATGTTCTACTCGGGATAGTATAAGAAACCCAAGTAAAAAAGTTACGTAGTAGACCCGGGAATCATGCTCCAATACGCAAAACATCTGTGTCAAAAAGAGTCTCTAGAAGAATAAAACACCAGACAGGAAACAAATCATAAATCAGGCAATAACACTGCTATTCTAGAAGACTACACGCCGATAAGAATATAAGTCCTAAATGAACTATGCCACCAGAGTCCCATTAAGATTCAAACTCGATCTTCACAAGATCTCCAAAACAGGAAAGAAGATAAATACAACTTCAACAAGCAACAAGTCTTAAATAAAATACAATTCCCTTTCCTTACTTGTACAACAAGGATTAGGGTTCTATACGTATATAAATAGGTCTCTAATCTCATTGTAATGGATATTAGAGAGAACGATATAGATAGACATGAGAGAGATTCAAAAAGTAATCATTGCAAGAGAGATGCAGGAGAGATCGAGTGGTGAAATTCTTTATTTAAATAGTGGATTTGGATTGGTTGTGCATTCAACCACCCATGAATGTTTCTCAAATCATCAGAGTTCTACCACATAAACTCGTGTCAGTATTACTTCAATTGCATTCTCTTTCTCTTTCTTTTTTGACAGGTCATAACCAAGTCCAACATTGTTGACTTTCTCAACCATCAAGAAATCGATGTCAACATGTTTATAACCTAGACACTTGGAATGTAAAGTGTAATAGAGCTCAATTATGTAATTTTAATGTGTAAACACCTTGGCTGATTTGTAGCTTTATCTTCCCACTCCTACCGTATCATCCATACATTATCATAGATTACCCTTAGCCTCAAATATAGTAAAAGAAAGCCTATTTGATCTCTTAGGAATCTATTTTGGGAATGTGAGTCGATGCATACATTTTCCACATTCATAGCATTTCAATTCCATTCATGAGATCGATTTTTAGAAATTGTGTGTTACTAAAAAATACTCATATGCAATTATATTTGATTCCATGTACCTAAACTCATTCGCATATGTTTGCTAGAGATTGCGCCTAAGATTCTGAGTGCAAAATGATAGAAATCTAGTGAGTTTAGATTTGAGGCGAATTTTATCTAAGGATTTTGAAAGTAGTTGTCTTGTCAGTCAAAAGCATCCTAATAATTGGCATACTTGCATTGTGTGATACATTGTTATTGATTGGTATAATTGAGATACTAGCATGCATGTGTTGTCTTTGCTTGGTGTGTTTGGATTTCAACCCAACCATTTTTCTAGCAAAGTATACGTTTGTGGGTGTCATGGCTATAAACCTTCAGAAGATAAAACTTCTCCATCTAGGGATTACCTAGTGGTTGAAAGGCTTGTGGCATAAGCCAAATGCCACCGTGTTTCCTACGAAAATGGCTTTTAATTTATTTTTAGTACTATATGTTGTTTGTATGTTTTTATGTTTTTTCATTTCGCTCGAGGTCAAGCAAAAGATAGGTTTGGAGGTATTTGATCGGTCTATTTTATACCTATTTTAGGGTCCCCATTTCCTATCGTTTTTCATCTTCGAGCGTGTTTTTGTATATAATGTGTTTGTTTAGCCATATGTAGGTACATATTCACTACTATATGGTTTTGATCATAAAGAACAGTTTTGGAGGCACGAATGAGCAAAAAAAGAGAATAAACGGAAGAATTCAGAGTGTCGTGCCTCACCATTGACACAGACCACGGCATGATCTAAGCCCAACCGTGTCATACGATTGATCCGCTGTTGAGTCAGAACGCGATACCAAGTTCACGATGGAATCCACTTTGACTTCTAGCAGCTTACAGGATTATTTCAAAGCAGAAGCCAATCAGTGGTATGATTCGGAGGTCACCCTGACCATCGTTTAAACAACCATTTTGAGGCAAAAGATCCCAGAAGCAGTCGGTGGTCTTATTGATGATCACCCTGACCGCCGTTTCAACCAACGTTCAAGGACAGAAGAATACATTGTAATTCGATGGTCAAATTTGGCGGTCCCAGACCGCCGTTCTAACCGTAGTTTTCCCAGCGAGAGGCCTGATTTAGGTAAATTTTTAGGGGCAGTTTTGTCATTTCACCCCTAATTCATTCCCAAACTATCAACACTATATAAACACCAGTTTCTCTCCTCTCTTCAGACCAGAACTAAGCAACACCATTCTCCATCATCATCTTCTTCTATTCCAATGAGAGAGAGAAGCTTTCAAGCCTCCGTGAGGTTTTCCACCATGGCAAGCTGACCACCACCATTTCTACCCATATTTCCCTACATTTGTAAGTAGATTGTAGGATACTTGGAGTGGTCTTTGTACCAATTTTAGGCATCAAAGGATGGAGCTCTTGGAGGGTTCTTCAAGGGTTGTATCTATTTACTCTTTTTTTATGTATTTCTTGTTTTCCATATGTGTAATCCCCATTTGGGAATATTTTGTAATCCTACACTTTGGCTATTTGTATACTATAATATTTATGTTCATTTGAGTTTTGTTTCATTCATGCCATGATTGAATATATCTCTTATCTTGAAATGCATGTTTATGCATGATTGGAAATTAATATGTGTTCATGGATGGGATTAGGAGTATATTAATGTAACTTAGGGGTTGTTGTAATCAAATATCCAATATGTGTGTATATGTTTATAGACTGTCGAAATTGCATGTTCATTGATGGGTTTGAGTGAATTAGAGTTGGGCTTATGCCTTGAAGGGGCTCTTCGGGTTTGGTCTTAGCTAATTAGCTAGGAAAAATGGATGAGATTAGTAATTGTCATATTAGAACAGTTTTGGTTTATTGTTTTTGTTATACATTGGTCTTTAGGAATTTATCATGCTAGGGGCTCTAGGTTAGTTATGATTAGAGACAAAATATTGGACTTTGTCTACTTCACACGCTAGGTGCTCTAGGTGAGTCATGGTTAGAGTTACAATAATTGGGAATTCGGTTATTCTTGCGCTAGGGGCTTTAGGTAAGTTATAGTTGGAGGAACAGTTACACTTTCCACATTCATTAGACTTGACGTTACCATTTTACATTACCATGTTAGTAGTGGGCCTCAAGCTAGCATTGGTTTGTAGAATCGATTCACATATGTTTGTTGAGGTTGTTCCTTAGAAAGTTTGATTCCATGTTTGAAAGATAACATACCTTTCTTAGAATCTCTCATGGAGAACCTAGACTTTTTTATGTATGTATGAAGCTTGGGATAAAGCAATCATTATATTATTTCTTTCCCTTATTACTTGGATACCAAAAATATAACTTGCTTCTCCTTATTCCTTCATATCAAATTGTTTTGCTAACAATTCTCTTACTGATGCCAATACACCTACATCGTTTTCGATGAGTAGTATACCGTCAATGTAAAGAACTAGGAAAACCATCACCCTTAATCCTTTTTTATACACAAGTTTCATCTAGGTTTTAAATAAATCCAAAACCTTTCACAAGTTGATCAAACTTTATATTCCAAGATCTGGATGCTTGCTTCAGTCCAGATATGGATCTTTACAAATTGCAAACCCTTTCCTCTTGGCATATTTTAATGAATCCTTCTGGTTGCATCATATAAATGCTTTCGTCAAGACTTCCGTTAAGGAAAGTTGTCTTGACGTCCATTTGCCAACCTCTAGATCTAGAGATGCTGCAATGGATAAGAGTATCCTAATGGACTTAAGCATGACTATATGAGAAAAGGTTTCCTCATATTTGATACCTTCCTTCTGTGTGTAACCTTTAGCTACAAATCTTGTTTTAAGGGTTTCGACATTTCCATCCATACCTCTCTTCCTCATGTGTACCCACTTGCACCCTATCAATTTTATCCCTTAGGGCAAGTCTACAAGATACCAAACTTTGTTTTTGAACATAGACTCAATTTCATATTGCATTGCCTTTTGCCAATGGCAACAATCATTATCCTCCTTAGCTTCCTTGTACGTTTAGGAATCATCGTCGTCTGGGAGATTCTCTGCAGATTCTCCTAGACTGATGTATCTCTCGGGTTGTCTACTAACCCTCCCACTACGACGAGGTATGGTAGATTATTGATCTTGTGTTGGTGCGGAACTTACAATTGGGCTAGGTTGTGAAACCTCTTGTGGAATTGTATCTCCTGATATCTCATTCAGAACAATTCTACTTTTAGGTACACAATTATTCATATACTCCTCTTCCAGAAATTTAGCATTTGTCGAAACAAATACTTTAAGATCTGAAGGATTATAGAAATAATATCCTTTTGTTCCTTTTGGATACCCTACAAATATGTATGTTTCTAAACGGGACTCCATCTTTTCTATCTTTCCTTTTAAAACGTGCTTAGGACATCCAAATATCCTTAAAAGTTATAAACTAGGCTTTCGACAAGTCAACAACTCATGCGGTGTTTTAGGAATCGACTTAGATGGTACATCGTTTAGAATGTACATGGCAGTTTGTAAAGCATATCCCCAAAAAGAATTAGAAAGCATTAAATAAGTCAACATAGACTTAACCATATCACAAAGAGTTCTATTTCTCCTTTCTGCCATCCCATTTTGTTGAAGTGTACCTGGCATAGAAAACTGAGAAATTATCCCATTATCTGTAAGATATTACTGAAACTTACCAAATAGATATTCTCTACCATGATCAGACCTCAAGATATTTTTGTTTTTCCCAAAATGATTTTCTACTTCAGCTTTAAATGCTTTGAACAAGCCAAAAGCATCCGACTTATGTCTCATGAGATACACATAGCCAAATCTCGAGTAATCATCCATGAAAGTGATAAAGTAATCGTATCCACCTCTAGCTTCGATGCTCATATGACCATATACATCAATGTGTATTAATCCTAAACATTCAGTGGCTCTTGTGCCTTTTATCGTGAATGACCTTTAGATTATCTTACCTTTCAAACAAGATTCATAAGTTGGTAAATCATAAACCTTTAAATCACTTAAAGGTGTTAGAACCTCGTTCACTGGTAACGCTGTGGAAATGGGTTTTAAAATTTTGTATATAGATCATAATTGCTCTGGAACCAGTGAGCTTGACATCGTAATTATTTTCGTAACTAATACATATAAAATTATTACAATAATAATTTTTTGTATATATAGGAAATTGAAATCAATATAAGGAATAAGAAAATAAAACAATACCAATGTTTGGAGGCTCTTTCACTTTATGACATGCTCATGGTCTGTACGAATGATCATCCTCGCTGTATCCCGAGACTAGTAACTGTGTGTGGGCGCCTCACAGTCTCAGAAACTTGAATGGAGGATGTTGAAGAGTGAATTCTTCTTATTTTCACGCAACTCTTGCATGTAGCTTTAATTAATTGATACACTATTTTACGCACACACATGTTCACAAAAAATATACACTGATATCTCTTTTAATATCAAGCAACACTTTCACTGATATCTATTTTTTTTATCAATACCAATTCACACACAGAACAAATATAGATTTTGTCTCATATGCAAAATGAATTAACTTCTCTTCTCTCTCTCAACCCACTTGCACATATATCTCATATAAACACTCATGCATTTTGATCAAATAAGGTTGGCTTAAAAAAAAAACATTATCCCATTTTTTTTGAAAAAATGATCTTTGATTCCGTTTTTTTAAAATAAAATATATATCAAATATATATTTTATTTTAAAAAAACTGATCAAATCTTTTTTGAATTTTTAAAAACTTTCAAATAAAAAATACCTCTTAACTTTTATTGAAAAAGAATTAAAAAATAATAATTTTGAATTTAAACATTTTAAATTCAATTGCAAATATTTAATAAAATAAAATAATCATATTATCTTATTCTATCAAATATCAACTAACACCTTCCATTTAGTGATTAGTAACATAAATAAGTAATCTTATTACTTAATTTATTTAATCACCATTATTCATTAATTAAATAATCTCATTACATAATTAATTCCCGAATAAAAAGTGTCACTTTCATAACACAATTAATTGGACACTCCAATTATTCAACTGTGACCCTTGTTACCTAAATCGACCAGGCAAGCAAGGGGACCTATTGGACCCATAGTATTTTAAGCTCCAATAATCCTCAGAATCATTGATTAAACTCTTTAATTAATATTCCTTGATTATTGACACTGGTGTTATTGCACTTGTTGATGGTGATTTTTGGATCATATAGGATTGATCACGCATCTAACAGGTTTTTACTGATTGTTGAAGTTGTTATGAGAAAGATAGAAAAAGAAGAAAATCGTGCACCCATTGTTGCACCCATAGTTTGCGAGGTAAAACCCCAAGGTGGGGAAACATCAACGGTTGCCGATGACGGTGAGAAGAATCCACTATATTATAATGATTACACACTCGATCTCTTCTTTTTTGGGCATATCTCTTTCTCTTGTATATTTTCTATGTGTTCTCGTATATGCCTCTCGTTATATCGTGATTATGTATCCCCCTTTTTTATAATGAGATTAGGGGTCTATTTATATGTGCATAGAATCCTAATCATTGTTGCACAAGTAAAGAAATGTGATAGTATTTAATTAGAATTGGTTACTTTTTGAAGTCGTCTTTGTCTTCTTTCCTGTTTTGGAGTTTATCCTTCTGGAAGTTTTGAGTTCTTTCCTGAATAGAATTCTCGGTATTGGAGAGGAAATAGGGATATTTCCTTATTGAAGTGTGATTCTAGATTCATTGTTTGAGTAAGACAATTCTTCTTCATATTTAAGTCATAGTTGTCTCTAACGTCTCTCACGCATTGTTCAACTGACCAATTGTCTAATCCCGACCAGACTTCTTTTATCCCGATCGGATGGTCCTGACCTAGTCTTCTCTACCCGATCGGCTAGTTTCCCCAACCAGGTTATTTGTGCCTGATAGGTTAGCTTCCCCGACCATCTTGAGTAATCTTGACTTGGCCTTAAGATCATCTATTAATTGCCTTGAATTGATCTTTCATGACTCTTACGATGTGGCATATATAATCATTCTGACTCATCGTTCTTCAGATTTTACCAATAACAATACCCCCTTAAATACACGGGGTCTGATAAATAATTATAGCAAATAGGGCACGTTCGACTGCGTGTGTTTAATTCACTCTATCCTTTTTTGTCTTGTAGTCCATCAATGCTCTTTAATGCGCTAAAGATATCAACCTCGCATATTTTGGCTAACGAAATCATTGTCTTAAGGTGTTTCACTTTTCTTTTTACGATTCAACACTTTTCTTTAGCAGAAAAGTCGATTTCTAATTTTCCTTTCCTTTGAGCCATTTGTCTTCTCAGATCTTTCATCCTTTCAAATGCTTGTTCAAGGTATGGACCCTATTTTTTATTACCAATATTTTGAGCTTCTTTTTCATGCCATTGATACAAGCGATAACAAGAATATTGCTAGGCTCGAATCCATTCTCTTGGGTCATCTTTCTGCTTCTTATCAACCTATTGCGTTAAACATAGATTATTCTATGGTTCACCCAGAGTTTGTTAATTTCCCTTCTGATCTTTCTGAATCTAATTCGGTTAAAGTTTGTGTAGATATGTCGAAACAAAGCAGTTATAGGTGGACTACTAGGATTTCTCCAAGGGAATCTATACGCACGGCAGTCGACTTGAAGAAATCCTCACAACTTCATAAAATGTAGGACGTACCGCATGAGCGACAAGCTATAAAGTTGAGGTTCAACACTGACCATCACTGTTCATTTGATTCGGAAATAAATATTGTGACTGAGGTTGAGCTAGCAAAGTTCGAGGATTGATTTGATTTGACCAGTGCATAGGAATTGTACAGCAGCGACGATCGGGCTGTGTGGAATCTTCCCTCTGGTACAATTGTTATGGATGATCTTCAGGGGTCACTCTTCCCCTTCAACCTTTTATTTCTTGATTCTTGGTGAATACTGGCATCGTTCCTGCCTAACTGACCCCAAATTCTTACCGGGCGTTAGTCAGTTTGAGGCATCTATGGAAAAAGTTTAGGGCAAAACAACCCCCCGACCCCACCAGAGATTCACATCTTTTATATACTAAACCAATCTAATAGTGGGCGAAATTTCTACCTTCAATCCACATCTCAAAGCTTGTGAATTCCTCAAGGATATAAGGGGAAACCTGTGCCCTCTTTGGAGAAAGATCATAAGGGATTTATCTTGGGTTCTCTTTATTGAACAAGTACTGAAGAACAGTTGGTTCTTCGTTGGACGTGACTGGGGTAAAGTGTGCATCGCTGACCCTGTACAAGAGCTGATACAAAATAGAGTTCCAAGGTACTTCTGCAATCCTAAACATTGGAACAAAACCTCCCCCTCTCTGACAAAGAGCCAAGCTGACATTGTTTCCAAAGCGGCTAAGACCTCTTGGGAAGAAAAGGATGATCATTCCTTTATATTGAAACATACTTGATTGCGGCATGGCTTTTTCCCGAGATTTTATCTCGTCATAAACGATATGAGTCATCTTTGCATTATTTTTAATGTAAACCGTTATGCGTACCTTTCCTCTACACCGATTATTGATTATCGTGTGACACTTTTTCTTTTAGAATATGATGTGGACATATTGATTAGATCAATTGGAAGGCTGCAACCGATCAGGTTGCTCAGGCAATTGCTCCGTTTGAACATGATCTAGTAGAACATATGTATGAATCTAACCGCCATTCCTCAGATGTCCCCTCTGAACAGGTTGATACAAGTGACTGCCATCCTCCTCCGGCTTAAATTGATTGTCAAGGCCATTCCAAAGAAAGGGACGGTCGGGTGCGGTTCAGTTTCGAAGCATCTGATCAAGGAATACGTGATCGAGATAGGTCTAAAAGAGAGCATCGAGGAAGCGATGATTCGCGAAGAAAGAAATCACATGAAGTGGATGTGACAAACAAGGCTCCAAGCCATAATATGGCTAAGACTGCTAAAGGGTCACCCGCTCCTGATGCCCTTTGCATGAGAGCGAGTCTTGTGTATGAAGTTTACCTGACATTACCTACCCCAGTTATCGATCCGTTAATTTTGGAGGACTAGAACCAAGAGGCTATTTTTGTCTTAATTTCATGAGAGAGCGATCAAGAAAATGAGCGATCAAGGTTCATTAAGCTTATCTACCACACGCCCCAAACCAATTGAGATTGTAGACCAGGCTCTTCCTTCAAATAAATCTTCCCAAGTTTAGAATGTGCCACCCTCTCATTTCTCTGATAAAGCTCCTAAGCAGTTTACCGTTAGGTGCCATATCGTTTTCCCTATTTTTGAAGGTGACGATGATGGTCTCAACGAGGAGTAGAAGATAGCTAATGAAAGCTTTCTTGACCTGTTTGAGGAGCAGGCTCTCTGTTCCATTTTGGAATTAGGGCAATGAGCAAATACGGAGTTAGAGGGGGATATTAGGATGAGTGAGCCTATTGGTGCCTCTTCCACTAAGCCTGTTGTGTTTCTTCACCCCGAGGGTGCTATCAAAGGTTAAATTTATGAGAACAAGGCCCCCCGAGTTGCTACATCTACCAATCTTCCTGGGGAAGACGTTGGGATTTTGAGGACTCCAACCACTGTTGATCATGCTATTGCCTCCTCTCATCGGGATCAGTCTGCTCTTGCTGTTTCTGCTGCTAGGATTTCTCAATTCTCTTCACCTATTGGTTCTGAGATCGGCCATCTTTTCATGCTTCACTTAATGTCTTATGGGGTTGGATACATCGACGAAGGGTATTGGAAGGATGCCAAAGATGCTGCAGATTTTGAGCGGGTCCGCATGATATTTACTAGTGGTGTCTTTGTAAATATTTCCACTATCTTGATTGCTTTTCTCCTAATCTTTCCATCTGTTTGATTTGCCTTTTGTTGATCCTTTACAAGCGGAATAAGCATTGACTCGGGCTCTTTTATGAGAAAAACAAACATGCTGCTGAGATTTCTCAACTGAAGTTAACTCTAGCCTAGAAGGACAACGCCTTGAAGTCTTCAGCTGCTAGCACCTTCAAGGCTAGTCAGTATGCAGAAAAGTTAAAGGCACATACAACAAATAAGACGGCTTTGAGAAGGATGCTCGTAAATGTTAAAAAAAAGCCGCTACATCTGATAAAGCTCTCAGGGAGGTTACTACAAGTAACGTTAAGCTGGAGAAGAGAGTTGCCAAAGATGAACTACAAAGCGCTAAACTTGAACTTAGGGCCATTTTGGTTGAGACAGCAGCGAATAAGGCTTAGAAAGAAGCTCAGATTTCTCAGAACTCCTTTGCCTCATCCAGCAAAAGATGCTAGAGGTGCAACAGGCGTCTGAAGAGGCTAGGCTTCACTATGAACATCTCACCAAAGACTTGGAGCAACAGCAAGTCAGTATGGAAGTTCTTTTGTATGAAGTCATGCTAGACCTTAAGGTTCAAAATGTTGATCGATACAAGAGGTCCCTTGCTTTTGATGCTACACTGCTGAGAAAGTTTGAGAGAAGCCTAGCAACTGCCAGAATGTTTTTTAACGCGAATGAGAAGTAATCCAAAGAATCTCGCTTGAAGTGGGACCAGACAATGTCTAAGCATCGGAGGGAGTCCATGGAAGCAATCAAGAACCAACGGATTAGGTGGAATGCCTATTGCAAATCTATCGGGAAGGATCCCCACCCCATGCATCTTGAGCTCCCTTTAAAGACATCCATTGTGTCTTTTCGTGCTGGTCAAGATAGTGGTGCTTTGACAAAATGGGTCGATATCGGTCCTTCAACCGATGTAGATTATTCTCCCTTTGTATCTACTGATCTTGATGACGATATCTCTTGGCCAGATTTTGGAGACTTTAGTAAAGATGATGGTGTAACTCATTCCGGTCCTAGGGGCTCCTCCGTTGTTGGGAACAACAGAGGAATCTCTTCTTTTCTTTGTATTTGCATTTGTAATACTCGACATAGTATGACATTTATTGCATATTTTTCCCTTATTTACTTGTCTTCAAAATATGTACCATTTTCTATGCATAGTTTCTTATGCTTGCGCTCATTCATATTTTAGCATAACCTGAACTACCCATCTTGACCCTTGCTAGATTGATAAACATAAGTTAGGTTAAGCATAACCACTTGTTTATCATTTATTTGGGGTTGATAACCCACTTTTTTGAGTCTGCGTCGTCATATAATGATTGACTTATTTACCTGATTTCAGTGGTCAATCACCCTTGAAAGACTGAAATGTGTTCTGTGGCGATTTCAGGTTTACCTTGGGTAGATCTACTATATTTTGCCACTCGGGTTCTGGTTGCTCCCGATCATTTGTTGTATATCTTTCTATTGAGCAGTGCTCGTTTGTAAACCAATTATGCAGTTTATATTTATTGACTTTCATCTTTTATCTGTCAACTAGGTCGTTGGGACGTCTATCGGCATTCTGATGATCAATATTAGTTGCAGTAAGGCGTAACTTGTCCCACCAACTGTATAAGCATCTATGGCTATGTCTGCCTTATCTTATAGGTAGAATTTCCACCTTATCCAACTCTTGGCTCATCCTATCGGGTTTATATACCCAAAGGTGCCCTAACATGTGAACATAGTTAGTTTCAGTGAGTGTGCATTGTTTTGACGACTTATGCTTTTAGCCCCCTGACTGGGCCCCTCGGGATCCTTATCAGTTTCAACCGATATTTTGAGGTATCCTGTAAATGCTCTTATGAGCAAATGTTTGGTTTCGAACACTGTGCTTGATATTTACAACTGCTCCCCATGGGGATTTTTATTGATTTCTCAAAAGATAAAAGACAACTAGCTAATAATAATTTAAATCTTAAACTATGGAAGCAAATAATAAAAATAAATGCATGAATCTCCTCATAACTAGAATATCTTTAAATATTATCCATTTCATGGCCTGGGCAGTTCGGTTCCCTCAGGTTAGGAAAGTCGATATGCTCCATGCCCTGCTATCCCGACCACTTGGTATGGTCCTTCCCATTTGTCAGCTAACGATCCTACGGACTTGTCCTTTGTATTAATAGTTACCCTTCTTAGAACTAGATCTCCGAGTTGGAAGCTTTTAACCTTAACATGTGAATTGTAATACCTTACTACCCTCTGTTGGTAGGCGGCATTTCTTACCCCAGACATGTCTCTTCTCTCTTCCAACTCGTCCAAGTCTTGTTTTTTCATCTCCGTAATTCTTTTAGGTTCAAAGAGTTGTACCATAGGGGACTTGTGAATTATCTCAGCTAGGATCACTACTTCCATAGAGTAAGGTGTTTCCCCTGTTGAATTCTTTTCTATAGTCCGATAACCCCATTAGACTTCGTGTAATTTGTCTGCCCAGTTTCCTTTCCGTCCCTTCAGCTTCGCCTTCCGAGTATGCTTGATTATTTTGTTCACCGCCTCCATTATTGTGGCGTAATAGTTTTTTATCCCAAAGTCTTGACACATATTTCTAAAGTTGTCCCTATCAAATTAAGTATCGTTGTCTGTGATTAAACTTTCTGGGATTTCAAACCGATAGATGATATTTGTCTTCATAAAATCGGTTGTGTTAGCCTCGGTGATATGTAATAGTGCTTCTGCTTCAACCCACTTTGTGAAGTAGTTGACGACCACTATAGCATGCTTTGCCCCTTCTTTAGTTACAATCAGCATCAGACTGATCAGATCTATTCGCCACATGGCGAACGGCAATGGCGATGTAAAATTTTTCAACTGTCCGGGTGGTCCCCGGATGTGATTAGCTACTTTTTGACAGCCACCGTAATGATTTGCAACACCTTGTGCATCCCCAAACATAGTCGGCCAATAAAAGCCCTACCTGATGATTTTACATGCTAGGCTTTTGTCACCTGAGTGATTCCCATAGACTCCCTTATGGATACTTTCTAGTATTTGCTTACCTCTCATCAGGTCTATGCATTTCTGAAGGGTTTTGGAGAACCCTTTTCTGTATAGCTCTCCTTATACTATCGAATATCTTGTGGATATATATCTGAGACGTTTTGCCTCAACCGTCTCTGCCAGGAGTACCCCTTCTCTAAGTATTCTCTGATCGGGGTCATCCAGGTACTATATTCTTCTTCAATCCCTTCTTCTTCCAATGCTTCAGCTTGATTTTTTGCTCTTGATACTTGGCTTTTGTAGGTGGAAGATCGGGATCATTTTTGACCATACACTGGTGGCTGCCACCAACTTTGACAATGCGTTCGCTTTCTCATTTTTCTCCCTCAGGATCTGAGTGATTCTGTATCCTTTGAACCTTTCAATGAGTGTATTTGTTAGTTAAATATGTGGCCATGTTGCTATCCTTGGCTTGGTATTCATTCAGAACATGATTGACTACCACCTGTGAGTCACTAAATATTTCCAACTCATCTGCTCCCAGTGTTGTGCATACCCTAAGGCGTGTCAAAAGCGCCTCATACTCTGCCATGTTGTTTGTAGCTTTGAAGTCAAATCGCAAGACACATTCCACCCGGTCACCTTCTAGTGTGGATATAACTATACCTGCCCCTCTGCCATGCCTTTTTGACGATCCATCTACATGTAGTTTCCAAGCAAACAGGTCATCTCTCTTAACATCATGATCTCTTCGTTGTTAGGCTCACATACTCCGCGACCAGATCTGCTACAACTTGTCCTTTGATCGCAACTCTTGGCGAGTAGACTATGTCAAACTCACTTAGTTCTATAGCCCACTTAGTCAACCTTCCTGACACCTCGGGTTTTGATAAAATCTGTTTCAGTGGACAGTCAGTATATATTTCAATTTGGTGAGCTTGAAAGTACGTTCTCAGCTTTGTTAAGTTTTAGATTTGTGTTGGCTTGATTCCATAACAAAACTTCATTTCTTTGTAATGCTTAGTTGCTTAAGTGATCCGTGATGATAAGAACTTCAAGGAAGAAAAGCAACTTCTCATGATACAAAGTTCGTCTTTAAGAGGATTGGTACTATTCTTGGATGCTAAGGTATTGATATCCTTCTTTCTTTTACAAGGCGTAAGCGCACACACACAAAATTCATTCATATGTGTCCCTGCTTAGTTGTGCATCTTTAAATGCGCACACACACTCAATTCATATATTTTTGTCCCTGCATAATTTGGTATAACATATTCACACACTTGAAATTGAATGCTCATACATTGGTATGAAAGTAACATGTTTTGAAAAATGCATAATTGGAGACTATCTCTATGTAGTTTGCATTCTTGTGTGAAATGTATTTGTTTGTTTATATGTTTGTATAACATGGATCTTGAACTTGACTTTAGCCTTAGATTGTTCATGATTGAGTTTTGGTCATTTCGGTTACTCATACTATTGATTTCGAGTTCTAAGTCAAAAGATACTACACTTTCAAGTCGAATTCTTATTTTTTGGGCTGAGTATCTTATATTTCCATGTCCGTGAGGGAGTCCTGGTTCGTAATCTTTAAACGGATTCAAATTTAGAGTTCGGAGACCGGAGAACGGTCCAAGAACGCCAAAGGAGCGCAAGGGAAGTGGTGCGATGGCGCAAGCCATCACCTTGCACCATCCCAAAATGGCGCGTGGCCATCTCAGTTCCAAAGGCGCTCTGTCCCGAGATGCCCACGTGCCATCTTGGGGAGGCACTAATGAAAGGGGCCAAAACAGTCATTTGGTTATTCTCTCTTTAAAACCTCTCCTTCCCTCTCATTCTTTAGAAATTGAGAAAATTGAAATTGAAGAACAAGTGCAGAAATTTTCTCTCAACATTTTTTATTTTTGTTTTTGTGATAACTTCTTCATTTCTACTCCGAATCACTTGATTCAAAAATAAATTTCGAGTGTCTTGAAGAGTTCTACAAACTCCAAGCTTTTCCAGAACTAAAATATGTCTAGATATTTCGTTGTGATCTGATCTTCAGTCGTGGTGTTCATCATTGTTGGTAAAATCATCTTCTTCTTAGTTTTCTTCTTAGATCTTCTTATTGATTGAAGCTATTTGATTAAGAAGCATGACTAGGATGATTTTGATATCATTTTATGGTTTTTTTATTTGATTTTCAAGTTTTACTAGATTTGTGATAATTTGAATGATTTATGCTAAACTTGATAAACATAAAATTGTTTCTAGAAATCTTTTGTTCTTATGCTTGATTGACTATTTCTAGATCTAATTTCATTTTCTAAGAACTAGGTTGTGTTTCTATTGCTATCTATATCTTCATATCTATGTTCTTAGTTGATAACATGCTTAGGTTTCCTAGAAACATTTGTGTTTGTTCTTTGAAAGCATAATCTAGTTATCTAGTTGCATGTCCATAGAATTTGTTGATCATCATTTTCTAAGTTGAGTGCTTGTTTGCGTTTTGCATTCATGATCACTTAGATGCCTTGTGAAGATGTAGAAAGTCTCATATCTTAGAGTGATTCTTTGATTTGAGCAATTGGAAGTCTTAGCTAAAATCGAAGGACTTGGATAGCTAAGCAAGTGGAAGTCTCGACAAGAGGTGTGAGACCTCGGATTGTTGAGCAAGGAAGTCTTGACTAGAGTTGGGAGGACTCGAATATTTGAGCAAGAAGTCTTGCCTATGGTCGGGAGGATCCGGATAGGTGAGCAAGGAATCTTCCTAGAGGCAAGGGGTCTTAGTAGGAAGTCGGCTTAGTAGATCACTAGGTTCAAGGATAGAGTAAGAGTGATAGCTTGTAGAGCATGTGTTGATTGCTTGAGTGTGTAACTCTATTTAAAATAGTGGATTTGCTTTTGCCGGTGGTTGTGGTATCAACCCGTGGATGTTTCCTCTTCAGAGGTTTATCATGTAAATATTGTGTGTCATTGTTTGCAATTTTCATTAAGCATTGTTAAAATTGCATTGTTTTAAAAGAAGACAAAAATTGGAGCATATACCTATTCACCCCCCTCCCTCTAGGTATATTTATACTACAAAGATAAAGGGAACTTCAAGCTTTCTCACTGTTGTTACCAGAGCCAAAGCCATTTGTTCAGCTGGAGAGTATCTTGTTTCTGCAGGTAACAGAGCTTTACTGGTGTAGTATACAGGTTTCTGTGTTCCCTATTCCAATCTGAGTAGTACTGAACCTGTCGCCATGTTTTTAATGGACAGGTAAAGATAGAGCACTACCCCTTCAAGTAGTTTAGATAATATCAGAGTTTTTCCCAAGTATTCTTTCATTTTTCTGAATGCTTGCTGGCACTCATCATTCCACTCTACGCCTTTACCTCGCTTAATTGCTTTGAAGAAGGGTAGGCATTTGTCCGTGGATTTACTTATAAACCAACTCAGAGACGCTAGGCAACTCGTTAATTTTTGGATTTCCTTCAATGTCTTGGAAGACCTCATTTCTTCCAAGACCCTTATTTTCTATGGATTTTCTTCGATTCCTCTTTGGTGAACTTGAAATCCTAAGAACTTGCCTGATGGTACTCCAAATACACACTTCTTTGGATTTAACTTCATCCCATATTTTCGCAGTACCTCAAACGTCTCCCTTAGGTCTGTTGGATGATCTCCGGATGTTACACTTTTGGTAAGCATATCATCCATGTATACCTCGATATTCTTGCCAATCTGTCGAGTGAACATTTTATTTACCAGCCTTTGGTAAGTTACCCCAGCATTCTTTAATCCAAATGGCATGACCTTAGAGCAATACAACCTCTGGTCAGTTGTGAATGTGGTTTTTTCCTCATTTGATTCAAACACTCTGATCTGGTTGTAACCTGAATAGGTGTCCATGAAACTTAACAGTTCATGATCGGCCATTGCATCTGCTAGCTGGTCAATTCGAGGTAAAAGGAAGTTGTCCTTCAGACATGCTTTGTTCAGGTTGGTGAAATCCACACACATCCTCCAGTGGCCGTTTTTCTTTTTTTACAAGGACTACGTTCGCAACCCAATCAGGATATTTTACTTTTCGAATAGACCCTACGACTAATAGCTTGTCCACCTCTTCCTTTATCACATTGCTTCATTTGGGGTTGAAGCATCTCCTCTTCTGGAAGACTTGTTTTTTATCAGGATTTACTGATAAGTAATGTGAAATTGTCCTTGGATCGATCCCTAGCATGTCTACATGTTCCCAAGAGAACACATCCTTGTATTCTTTCAGTAGTTTGACCAACTTGCTTTGACTGTGCTTCATCAGTTGGGACCCAAGCCTAATAGTCCTTTTCGGATCATCGTTGCTCATGGCAACTTCCACGGTCGGTTCCTTCGTGTTGGGATTATTCTCGATAGCAAGAGTATAATAATGTATTTGACAATCTTTTTATACTAATAAAGTGATTTCTAGTTTAACAAATCTTATAGCATTTATAGTTTAATTATTATAATTGTCAAAAGTAAATAATCATAAGGTCAAAAGACTATGAGAATAGAAGAATTGTTCATACATCTAGATATTTATGAGGTAGACATAATTCTTTAGTTAGTCTAGACTAATATTCACAACTTAAGATAAAGGTTGGCGCCTTTATCTTGTCAAAGTTGTAGATTCTTTTTCTAGAATTTGAGTGGAATCAAATGTGTTATGATGAGTCTAAAATCATCAAAGTGTGGTGTCTTTAGGCACAAGAATCTAGTGCACAGGGTGCATTGAATTGGATCACAGTGAAATACTTTATCTAGAACCGTAAATGGATAGAAGTTTTCATTTGTAGACAATCGGAGAGTCTATCTCAATCTTGAGATAAATGATGGACTTATGGTTGCAAGTGTTATCATTTGAGCTATCAATGAGTACGATTATATAGCATAGTCTATCCTTGATAGTTTGGTGGTATTCATTTGTTAATCGATAAAGGACTTCATTTTTAGATATGGACATCGTGGCTCCATTTATTAAATGAGAGTAGAATATCATCATATGGATGTTTTGAGGTATTGGATATTAAATCTTAACGTTAAGTTTTCAATAGTGACTACTGAAACATGGCTTCTGAACAAGTCAAAATATCCAAGTTCAAAATGTGGTCATATGAGTAAATATGGTACCTTAGAGAGCTATAGGCGATCTATGAGCTCTTGGCGATTACTGATATTGTTCACGATGATACGCTTTCTCCAATAAGGTTGTCTAGGGTATGAATGAGAAATATTAACTTATTCTATCTTTATTTAAGAGTTCAATTTTAGTTCTTTTGTGGAATGAATTAAAATTAATAGATCGGACCTAAGTGAATCTTTTGTTGATTGTGATTGGGTTGTGTCTATTGGAGCTTAAAATTAGATAGCCAGCCAAGATCCCCAATCCACACGAACTTGCATGGATCACTTGATATATTCTACCTGACCAATTTAGGGGTCCATCTAGAATTGTATTGAGACATGTGGACTTGTTTCTTTTTGTAAGAATGGGTCTAGTTCACATGTGAACTTTTTATTTAGGTCTAATGGATTTAGTAAAATAAGAAAAATAATATATATATGCCTATGTGTTGTCTTGGGTGGCAAGGCTAAATATTTTAGCTTAAATATATTGTTTTTTATTTTATTATTTAATTAAATGAAAATTAATTAATTATTTAATTAAAAGTCAAAATCTTTTTCTAGTAGGAGAAGGTCTCCAAATATTATACTATTGTTGGAAGTATAATTAATATTAAAGACTATATTTGATAAGTAGATAAATAAAAGAAATTATTTATCTAGTCAAATTAGGAAGCCTTTAACACTGTCACAAATACACTAATAAGTTGGATTAGGAGTCTTGGTGTAGGAAAGAATTCTTTTTTGGAAAAGGGTTCCTGTTCACCAAGTAAATCCACCTTAGGATAGGATTCTTGTCCACCAAGTAAATCCTTCTTAGGAAAGGATTTGTATGCCTACTTATACTACCTCTAAATTTCGGCCAAGAGAGGATTTGTAGATCAAAATTTCAATCAAGCCAATGAGAATTCAGAGAGAGGAAAAATTTGGCCATTGGATAATTCTAAGAACAAATATTCGGCTAAGCCATAATTTTTCTAAAAGTGTTTTCGGCCACCATAAAATTTTGAGTATAGAGAATTCGGTTCTTGCTCTAGACAAATTCATCCAACTCTTAAGATTGGTGAGTGAAAATTTGGCAAAATGGAAAAGAAAGAAAGAACTTTTTGTATTTGATAGTACACTAGTAATCTTTACATTAAAAGGTTTTGTGTAAAACATCGAATCTAGATTCACGTGAGTTTCAATCAAATTGATTGATAATTCACAAGTGAACTAACGTTCTTTATTTTTCTTCTTGGAGTATTATTGTGACTAACAAAGAATGAGATTTTGTTTGTTTCCATCCTCATGTATACAATTTAAAGAGAGGGGGCCCACACTCCTAGGTGATTCATGTTCGTAATTGGATTGGAAAATCTTACGGATTCAATTCGGCGCCAGTTCAATCTTCACAAGAAAAATGTACGACTCTTTTTATATACATAAATTAATCTGAGGTTAAGGTTCTTGTTATTATAAAGGGAAAATTTTTATTTATACCGAAACCCTAATTTATAAATTTTTCATGCTTCCGTTGCGTGATTTTCCATACAATTGGTATCAGAGGCATGTTGTACCCTTGATTAATTGATGTATGTGTACGTGAATCTTTTTCTTTTTATTGTATATAGGCATGTTTTAAAAAGAGATTGCACTCTAGGTATTCACATATATATTTACATTGGTATGTATGGACATATATATGTTTTATATATGGTTTATTACTGTTCAATTTTGGTCCTAAAATTTCAATGTATTTTTGTTTTGGGATTGTGACAAGAAGAGTGGCCTATCATCACCATAATTTCCTTCTTGGTAGTTGCTAAATTGTTTTTTTATTTTGTTGTTGTAACAATAAAAAAAAACTGCACTATGTCGTAATAAAAAAACCGCACTACGTTGTAATAAAAAAAATTGCAGTATTTTTTTATTTTAAATTATTCTGTAATAAATTCAAGTATCGGAGACTCGAAGGTTTGAAGAATTGGAAGCAACTGGAACAAGTTTGGGACCATTCAAGCCGTAGAAACAAACGTGCGTGTGAAGAGCATATGGCCATGTTTGTTGTGGCATGGGCTGCGCACGGCAGCCCTATGGAAGCCATGGGCTGCACATGGCATCCCTTTATGGGGTTGTGGCATGCGCACGCTCATGGGTAGGAGTTAAGGGTGTGCATGCCCACGGGAGGCAGCCGAGGGAGTCCAAACTACGAAGATCGCGTGAAGACTTGTTCGCCAAGAATGGAGTCTTTTGGATTCCAAGACATATGTAATTTACTTGCTTTTATAAGATGGAACAAAATTGTAGCTATTTATATTTTTGTAAATATTGCAATGTTTATCATTGTTTGATAACATGTCATATAGAATATGAGTGCCACTCATATATCTCTTTTGGTATGAACATGCATTGAATGATTTAGGTATCTAATTGGCATTTAGATACTTGGTAAATCATTCTATGGTATTCGATCACACGCCTTAAACAATTGAGTGGGAGAAGTTGTTTTGGAACACCTACGGCCTCCAAGTTTAGTTGAGCTTTATGTTTCATGTAATAACCTCCCAAGAGGTATTCATGAATAGAATTCAACAAGATACTTCCTAACAAAGATAGACTAGACAATTAGCCCAAACGATATCTACTCCCAAAAGAGAGATATTCGTGAGGGATTATATTGAAGGTCGATAACTTTGTAACACACTCAATGTAATTTTATTAATATCCTCCCAAGAGTTCTTGTTAATAAAATTGCAAGGCTAAAATTGAAAACGTTAGTTGTTATGTTAACAATTAGGTGGGACCTAGTCCAACTAGTAAATTGTGCGAACTCCCAAAGAAGGCATGACATTTATGGGTGTTGGATCACCGTTGAATTTTACGATTGAATTAGTTTATATATAATTCAAGATAAATATTCAAAAGTGCTTTATCATGATTATTTACCTATAAAATTTTTGTTATTGTTCAGAAATCATGAGCCCATCCCTAATCGACATCCTAAAAGACAATACTTTATATGGTGATAATTACATCACATGGAAAAGGAAAATTGGGCTTTTGTTGCAATCCAAAAAGCATAAGTTCGTTCTATGCACCACCTACTCCTACTAATGAATCTACTCAGAAGCAAAGAGATGAGTATCAACAGTGGGAGTCTTTAGATGAGATGGATAAATGTTACATTATGGCTACCATCTCTGACGTGTTGCAACAGCAACATAAAGGAATGGAGATTGCTGCCGATATAGTGATGTCTCTAGAGGAGATGTTTGCTATAAGGGTCTAGGACGACTAAGAGAGAAGCAGTAACAGTAACTGCTTTCATGAATCTTAGGATGAAACCTGGACAGGCTGTGAAAGATCACATGATGAAAGTCATAGCACATCTTAACATTGCTGAACTGAATGGTGTTAAGATAGATGGTGGGATAAAAATTGACATGATTGTCAACTCACTATTAGATTCCTTTTATCAATTCAAGTTGGACTACACCTTGAATAATAAGGAATACACTTTGCAAGGCCTGATACAAGATGTTCAAAGCTCCGGAAAAATCCTTGAGAAAGGCAGGGGTCCAGAGATTCATACCTTAGGTAAAGTTGCTACTGTTAATACCCATAAGAAGGTCAAGAAACAACAGAATAAAAAGCAACTAGGACCTACTAAGAAGAAGACAAAGAAAGTAGCCAAGATCAAAGGGAAGTTCTTCCTTTGTGGTGAAAAGGGACATTGGAAAAGAAAATGCCCAAAGTCTCAAGACAAAAAGGAATTAAGTAATATTAATTATCTTGAAACATGTTTTTTGGCAGGTTCTATGGATTCTTGGATCATAGACTCCAGAGCCACTAATCATGTTTGTTTTTCCTTATAGGGATTCAAGAAAAGAAGAAGGCTTAATGAGAACGAATTTAACTTGCGTTTAGGCTATGGAGCGATGGAGTCTGCTAGTTCAGTGGGAGATATTAGAATTAGTTTAGATTCTTATAGGCATTTAGATTTAATAGACGTTTATTATGTTCCTCAATTCAAGAGGAATTTAATTTCTGTTTCTTGTTTAAATAAATTTGGTTACTCGGTTACTTTTAATAAAGCTTTTATTATTAGTAAGAATGACAAAATTATTTGCAAAGGTACATTGGAAAACAATTTATTCTATTTGCATAGAAATATCTCTCACTTGTTAGACACGGAATCAATGGAACCTAATCATAAAAGAGTAAAATTATCAAAAGATGAAACCTACCTACGGCATTTGCACCTAGGTCATATTAACCTAAATAGGATTAAAAGATTGGTTAGTGACGAATCTCAAAGTGGCTTAAAGGTTGATGACCTACCAACTTGTGAATCTTGTTTGGAAGGTAAAATGACCAAAAGGTCGTTTACAACCAAAGGCACAAGAGCCATCGAATGTTTAGGATTGATACACATTGATGTGCGTGGACCTATGAGCATTCAAGCTAGAGGTGGATAAGAGTACTTTATCACTTTCACAGATTATCACTCAAGATTTGGCTATGTGTATCTCATGAGACATAAGTTAGATGCTTTTGACATGTTCAACACATTTAAAGCTGAAGTAGAAAATTAGCTTGAGAAACGAATAAAAATCTTGAGGTCTGATTGTGGTGGAGATTATCTATCTGGTGAGTTTCAGTAATATCTTACTGATAATGGGATATTTTCTCAGTTTTCTGCACCAGGTACACCTAACAAAATGGGATGGCAGACAGGAGAAATAAAACACTTTTGGACATGGTTAGGTCTATGTTGAGTTATTGAACGCTCCCTAATTCTTTTCGGCGATATGTTTTGTAAACTGCTATGTACATTCTAAATGATGTACCATCTAAGTCGGTTCCTAAAACACCGTATGAGTTGTGGACCGGTCGAAAGCCTAGTTTACAACACTTAAGGATATTTGGATGTCTTATGAACGTGTGAAAAGGAAAGACAGAAAAGATGGAGTCCCGTTCAGAAACATGCATATTTGTAGGGTATCCAAAAGGAACAAAAGGATATTATTTATGTATTCCTTCAGATCTTAAAGTATTTGTTTCGACAAATGCCAAATTTCTGGAAGAGGACTATATGAATAATTTTGTGCTTAAACGTAGAATTGTCCTGATTGAGCATTCAGTAGATACAATTCCATAAGAGGTTTCACAACCAAGCCCAATTGTAAGTTCCGTACCAACACAAGATCAACAATCTACCATACCTCGTCGTAGTGGGAGGAATAGTAGATAACTCAAGAGATACATCGGTCTAGGAGAATTTGTAAAGAATCTTCCAAACGACGATGATCCCCATGTTGGGATTACGCTCGATAGCAAGATTGTAATAATGTTTTTGACAATCTTTTCATATTAATAAAGTGATTTCTTGTTTAACAAATCTTATAGCATTTATAGTTTAATTATTATAATTGTCAAAAGTAAATAATCATAAGGTCAAAAGACTATGAGAAAAGAAGAATTGTTTATACATTTAGATATGTATGAGGTAGACACAATTCTTTAGTTAGTCTTGAATAATATTCACAACTTAAGATAAAAGGTTTGGCGTCTTAATCTTGTCAAAGTTGTAGATTCTTTTGCAAGTATTTGAGTGGGATCAAATGTGTTATGATGAGTCTAAAATCATCAAAGTGTGGTGTTTTTGGGCAAAAGAATCTAGTGCACTAGGTGCATTGAATTGGATCACAATGAAATACTTTATCTAGAACCGTCAATGGATAAAAAATTTCATTTGAAGACAATTAAATAGTCTATCATAATCCTGAGATAAATGGACTTATGGTTGCAAGTGTTATCATTTGAGTTATCAGTGAGTACAATTATATAGCATAGCTTATCCTCGATAGTTTGGTGTTATTCATTTGTTAATCGATAGAGGACTTCATTTATAGATATGGACATCGTGGCTTCATTTATTAAATGAGAGTGGAATATCATCATATGGATGTTTTGAGATATTGGATATTAAATCTTAACGTTAAGTTTTTAATAGTGTCTATTGAAACATGGCTTCTGGACAAGTCAAAATATCCAAGTTTAAAATGTGGTCATATGAGTAAATATGGTAACTTGGAGAGCTATAGGCGGTCTATGAGCTCTTAGCGATTACTGATATTCTTAACGAGGATACACTTTCTCCAATAAGGTTGTCTAGGGTATGAATGAGTAACATCAAATTATTCTATCTTTATTTAAGAGTTCAATTTTAGTTCTTTAGAGGAACGAATTAAATTAATAGATCGGACCTAAGTGAATCATTTGTTTATTGTGATTGGGTTGTGTCTGTTGGAGCTTAAATTTAGATAGCCCGCCAAGATCCCCAATCCATACGAATTTGTATGGATCACTTGATATATTCTACCAGACCAATTTAGGGGTCCATCTAGAATTGTATTATGGCATGTGGACTTGTTTCTTTTGTAAGAACGGGTCTAGTTCACATGTGGACTTTTTGTTAAGGTCCAATGGATTTAATAAAATAAGAAAAGTAATATAATGGCCCATATATATGTGTTGGGGGGCAAGGCTATATAAAATAGCCTAAATATATTATTTTTATTTTATTACTTAATTAAATGGAAATTAATTAATTTGTTGATTAATTAATTATTTAATTAAAAGTTACAATCTTTTTCCTAGTAGGAGTTGGTCTCCTAATATTATACAATTGTTGGTAGTATAATTAATATTAAAGACTATATTTGATAAGTAGATAAGTAAAATGAATTATTTATCTAATCAAATTAGGAAGTCTTTAATATGGTTATAAATACACTATTGAGTTGGATTAGGAGTCTTGGTGTAGGAAAGAATTCTTTTTGGAAAAGGATTCTCGGTCACCAAGTAAATCTACCTAAGGATAGAATTCTTGTTTGAAAAGGATTCTTAACCACCATGTAAATCCACCTAAGGAAAGGGTTTTTAACAACCAAGTAAATCCCTCTTAGGAAAGGATTTGAAATCCTAATAAATTTCAAAGGAGAATTTCGGCCAACTCTATATATATGTTTGGAATTTTGGCTAGCCCTTGTGGTTAGACCAAGAGGAATTTCGGCCTGCTATAGGAAGATTTTCTTGGAGAGAATTCGGCCACAATAGAATTTTGAGGGAGAAAAATCTGTTTTTGCTCTAGATAAAATTCGATCAACTCTAAAAATAGTGTGAGATTCGCCAAAGAAGAAAAGGAGGAAAGAACGTTTATTTTTCGATAGTACACTAGTAGCCTTTACATTAAATGGTTTTGTGTACAACATCGAATCAAGGCTCACGCGAGTTTCAATCAAATTGATTGATAATTCACAAGTGACCTAACATTCTTTGTTTTCTTCTTAGAGGATTATTGTAACTAACAAAGAGAAAGATTTTGTTTATTTCCATCCTCAGGTATACAAGTTAATGAAAGGGAGCCTACATTGCTAGGTGATTCATGTTCGTGATTGGATTAGAAGATCTTACGGATTCAATTCGGCACTTATTCAACCGAAACCTTATTTTTATAAGTTTTCCACGCTTCCGCTGTGCATGTTTTTCCCTACAATAGGTATCAGAGGCTGGTTGTACCCTTTATTAATTGATGTATGTGTTCGTGAATCTTTTTCTTTTTATTGTATATATGCATGTTTTAGAAAGAGATGACACTTTAGGTATTCACATATATATTTACATTGGAATGTATGGATATATATATATATATGTGTGTGTGTGTGTGTGTGTGTGTGTGTGTGTGTTTTATATGTGGTTTGTTATTGCTCAATTTTGGTCCTAGAATTTTAATGTATTTTTGTTTTGGGATTGTAACAAGATGGGTGATCTATCATCGCCGTAATTTCCTTCTTGGTAGTTGCTAAGTTTTTTTTTTTTTGTTTTTGTAATAAAAAAAACAGCAAAAAATTTATTTCTAATTCTTCTGTAATACACTCAAGTATCGAAGAATCGAAGGCTTGAAGAATTGGGAGCAATCATAACAAGTTTGGGACCGTGCGAGCCGTAACAACAAACATGCGTGCGAAGAGCATGCGGACACATTTGTTGTGGCTTGGGCTACACACGGCAGCCCAATGGAAGCCATGGGCTGCGCATGGCAGCCCTTTAGAGGGTTATGGCATGCGTACGCCCATGAGTAGGAGCCAAGGGTGTGCATGCCCATGGGAGGTAGCCGAGAGAGTCCAAACGACGAAGGTCGTGTGAAGACTTGTTCTTCAAGAAAGGATTTTTTTGTATTCCATGACATGTAATATACTTGCTTTTCTAGGATGAACCAAAATTGTAGCTATTTATATTTTTTGTAAATATTGCAATGTTTGTCATTGTAAATATATTTCTTTTGGTATGAAGATGCATAGAATGGTTTAGGTATCTAAATTGGCATCTAGATAACTTGGTAAATCATTCTTTGGAATTCGATCACACGCCTTAAACATTTGAGTGGGAGAATATGTTTTGGAACACATACGGCCTCAAAGTTTAGTTGAGCTTTATGTTTCGTGTAAAAACCTCCCAAGAGATATTCATGAATGGAATTTAGCAAGATACTTCCTTACAAGGATAGACAAGATAATTAGCCCAAATGATATCTACCCCAAAGGAGGGATATTCGTGAGGGATTATATTGAAGGTCGATAACTTGGTAACACACTCAATGTAATTTTATCAATATCCTTCCAAGAGTTCTTGTTAATAAAATTGCTGGCTAAAATGAAAACGTTGGTTGTTATGTTAACAATTAGGTGGGACCTAGTCCAACTAGTAAATGTTGCCAACTCCCAATGGACGCGTGACATTTATGGGTGTTGGATCACCATTGAATTTTTGTGATTGAATTATTTTATTTAATTCAAGATAAATATTCAAAAGTGCTTTATCATGATTATTCACTTATATAATTTTTGTTATTGTTCAGAAATCATGAACCCATCCCTAATCAACATCCTGAAAGACAATACTTTAACCGGTGATAATTATGTCACATGGAAAAGGAAAATTGGACTTTTATTGCAATCCAAAAAGTATAAGTTCGTTCTGTGCACTCCTGAACCACCTACTCCCACTAATGAATCTACTCAGGAGCAAAGAGATGAGTATCAACAGTGGGAGTCTTCAGAGAAGATAGCTAAATGTTACGTTATGGCCACCATCTCTGACGTGTTGCAACAACAACATAAAGGAATGGAGACTGTTGCCAATATAGTGATGTCTCTAGAGGATATGTTTGCTTTGAGGTCTAGGACAATTAAGAGAGAGGTTGTGACTGCTTTTATGAATCTTAGGATGAAATCTGGACAGGCTGTGAAAGATCACATGATAAAAGTCATAGCACATCTCAACATTGTTGAACTGAATGGTGTTGAGATAAATGGTGAGACAAAAATTGATATGATTGTCAACTCACTGTCTGATTCCTTTGATCAATTTAAGGTTGACTACACATTGAATAATAAGGAATACACCTTGCAATGCCTGATGCAAGATGTTAAAAGCGCCGAAAAAATCCTTGTGATAGGCAAAGGTCAAGAGATTTATATCGCATGTAAAGTTGTTACTGTTAAGACCCGTAAGAAGGTCAAGAAACAACAGAAGAAAAAACAACTAGGGCCTAATAAGAAGGAGACAAAGAAAGTAACCAAGATCAAATGGAAGTGTTTCCTGTTAGGATTATGCTCAATATACAGAGTATAATACTGTATTTGACAATTTTTTCATATTAATAAAGTGATTTCTACTTTAATAAATCTTATAGCATTTATAGTTTAATTATTATAATTGTCATAAGTAAATAATCATAAGGTCAAAAGACTATGAGAAAAGAAGATATGTTCATAGATCTAGATATGTATGAGGTAGACACAATTTTTTAGTTAGTCTTGAATAATATTCACAACTTAAGATAAAAGGTTGGGCGCATTTATCTTGTCAAAGTTGTAGATTCTTTTGCTAGCGTTTGAGTGGGATCAAATGTGTTATGATGAGTCTAAAATCATCAAAGTGTGGTGTTTTGGGGCAAAAGAATCTAGTGCACTAGGTGCATTGAATTGGATCACAATGAAATACTTTATCTAGAACCGTCAATGGATAAAAAATTTCATTTGAAAACAATTAAAGAGTCTATCATAATCCTGAGATAAATGGACTTATGGTTGCAAGTGTTATCATTTGAGCTATCAGTGAGTACGATTATATATCATAGTCTATTTTCCATAGTTTGATGGTATTCATTTGTTAATCGATAGACGACTTCATTTATTGATATGGACATCGTGGCTCCATTTATTAAATGTGAGTATAATACCATCATATGGATGTTTTTAGGTATTGGATATTAAATCTTAACGTTAAGTTTTCAATAGTGTCTATTGAAACATGGCTTCTGGATTAGTCAAAATATCCATGTTCAAAATGTGGTCATATGAGTAAATATGGTAACTTGGAGAGCTATAGGCGGTCTATGAGCTCTTGGCAATTACTAGTATTCTTCACTAGGATACACTTTCTCCAATAAGGTTGTCTACGGTATGAATGAGTAACATCAACTTATTCTATCTTTATTTAAGAGTTTAATTTTAGTTCTTTAGTGGAATGAACTAAAATTAAATAGATTGTACCTAAGTGAATCATTTGTTGATTGTGATTGGGTTGTGTCTATTGGAGCTTAAATTTAGATTGCCCGCCAAGATCCCCAATCCACACGAACTTGCATGGATCACTTGATATATTCTACCGAACCAATTTTAGGGTCCATCTAGAATTGTATTAAGGCATGTGAACTTGTTTCTTTTTGTAAGATAGGTCTAGTTCACATGTGAACTTTTTATTAAGGTTCAATGGATTTAATAAACTAAGAAAAATAATATATGGCCAGTATACATGTGTTGGGCGGTAAGGCTATTGAGAATATTTTAAATTATATTATTTTTATTTTATTATTTAATTAAATGGAAATTTATTAATTTGTTGATTAATTAATTATTTAATTAAAAGTCCAAATCTTTTTCCTAATAGGAGATGGTCTCCTAAGATTATACTGTTGTTAGTAGTATAATTAATATTAAAGATTATATTTGATAAGTAGATAAATAAAATGCGTTATTTATCTAATCAAATTAGGAAGTCTTTAATATGGTTACAAATACACTATTGAGTTGGATTAGGAGTCTTGGTTGAGGATAGAATTCCTTTTTGAAAAGGATTCTTAACCACCAAGTAAATCTACCTAAGAAAATGATTTTTAACTACCAAGTCAATCCTTCTTAGGAAAGGATTTGTCATCCTAATCTATATCCTATGAAATTTGGCCAGCCCATGTATATATACAAAAGGATAGAATTTCTTTTAGATAAGGATTCTTAACTACCAAATAAATCCACCTAAGGAAAGGATTCTTGCGAACCAAGTAAATCATTCTTAGAAAAGGATTTATGATCCTATTTTTATATATATATATATGTGTGTGTGTGTGTGTGTGTGTGTGTGTATGTGTGTGTGTGTGTGATTTTCTGTCAGCCCTAAGTTTTTTAGAGTGAAAATTTTGGCCAACCTAAGAGTTTTTTAAAAGAGAATTTTGCTTCGCAAGAGAGAATTTTGAGAGAGAAAATTTAGTATTTTACTCTAGACAAAATTCAATCAACTCTAAGATATAGGGTGTGGAATTCGGCCAAGGAGAAACGAGAAAAAGAGAACGTTTTTGCTTTTGATAGTATACTAGTATCCTTTACATCAAAAGGGTTTTGTGTACAAAATCAAATCGGGTTCACGCAAGTTTCAATCAAGTAGATTGATAATTCACAAGTGACCGGACGTTCTTGGATTTTTCTCTTGGAGGATATTTGTAACTAACAAAGAAAAGATTTTGTTTGTCTCCATCCTTAGGTATACAATTTAAAGAAAGGGAGCCCACACACCTAGGTGATTCATGTTTGTTATTGGATTGGAAGATCTTGCGGAATCAATTCGGCGCTTGTTCAATCGTCACGAGAAAAAAAAGGTACGACACTTTTTATGTACATCAATTAAACTAGGGTTAAGGTTCTTGTTATTAAAAGGGAAAATTTTATTTATACTCAAACCCTAATTTTTGTTTTCTCACGCTTCCGTTGCGTTTTGAACCGTTTTTTTCCCTACATTTCCTTTGTGGTGAAAATGGACATTGGTAAAGAAATTGTCCAAAGTCTCAAGACAAGAAGGAAGAAGGTAATATTAACTATCTTGAAACATGTTTTTTTGCGGATTCTATGGATTCTTCGATCATAGACTCCGGAGCCACTAATCATGTTTGTTTTTCCTTACAGGGGTTCAAGGAAAGGGGAAGGCTTAATGAGAACGAATTCAACTAGCATTTAGGCAATAGAGCATTGGTGTCTGCTAGTTCAATGAGAGATATTAGAATTAGTTTAGAATCATATAGGCATATAGATTTAATAGACGTTTATTATGTACCTCAATTCAAGAAGAAATTAATTTCAGTTTCTTATTTAAATAAATTTGGTTATTCGGTTACTTTTAATAAAGCTTTTATTATTAGTAAGAATGACCAAAATTATTTGCAAGGATACATTGGAAAACGGTTTATTCTATTTGCATGGAAATATATCTTACTTGTTAGACACGGAATCAACAAAACCTAATCATAAAAGAGTAAAATTATCAAAAGATGAAACCTACCTATGGCATTTGCACCTAGGTCATATTAACCATAATAGGATTAAAAGTTTGGTAACTGACGGACCTCTAAGTGACTTAAAGGTTGATAATCTACCAACTTGTGAATCTTGTTTGGAATGTAAAATGACCAAAAGGTCGTTTACGACCAAAGGCACCAGAGCCATCGAATGTTTAGGATTGATACACACTGATGTGTGTGGACCTATGAGCATTCAAGCTAGAGGTGGATATGAGTAATTCATCAATTTCACGGATGATCACTCAAGATTTGGCTATGTGTAACTCATGAGACACAAGTCGTATGCTTTTGACATGTTCAAAGCATTTAAAGCTGAAGAAGAAAATCAGCTTGAGAAACACATAAAAATCTTGAGGTCTGATAATTGTGGAGATTATCTATCTGGAGAGTTTCAGCAACATCTTATTGATAATGGGATAATTTCTCAGTTTTCTGCACCAGGCACACCTCAACAAAATGAGGTGGCAAAAAGGAGAAATATAACTCTTTTGGATATGGTTAGGTCTATGTTGAGTTATTCAACGCTCCCTAATTCTTTTTGGGGATATGCTTTACAAACCTCAATGTACATTCTAAACGAAGTACCATCTAAGTCGGTTCCTAAAACACTGCATGAGTTGTAGACCGGGCGAAAGCCTAGTTTACAACACTTAAGGATATTTGGATGTCCTGCGTACGTGTTAAAAGAAAGACAGAAAAGATGGAGTCCCGTACAAAAACATGTGTATCTGTAGGGTATCCAAAAGGAACAAAAGGATATTATTTTTCTAGTTCTTCAGATCTTAAAGTATTTGTTTAGACAAATGCTAAATTTCTGGAAAATGACTATATGAATAATTTTGTACCTAAAAGTGGAATTATCCTGAATGAACTTTTAGGAGATACAATTCCAAGAGAGGTTTCGCAACCAAGCCCAATTGTAGTTACGTACTAACACAAGATCATCAATCTACCATACCTTATCACAGTGGGAGGGTTGTTAGACAACCAGAGAGATACATTAGTTTAAGAGAATCTGTAGAGAATCTTCCGGAAAACAACGATCCCTATACGTACAAGGAAGCAATGAAAGATGTTGATTGTCGCCATTGGCAAAAGGCAATGCAATCCGAAATTGAATCTATGTTCAAAAACAAAGTCTGATCTCTTGTAGACTTGCCTAAAGGGATAAACCCATTGGGTGCAAGTGGGTATACAAGAGGAAAAGAGGAATGGATGGAAATGTGGAAACCTTTAAAGCTAGATTGGTAGCTAAAGATTATACACAGAATGAATGTATCGATTATGAAGAAATCGTCTCTCTTGTGGCCATGATTAAATCCATTAGGATACTCTTATCCATTGGGGCATCTCTAAACCTAGAGATTTGGCAAATGGAAGTCAAGACAACTTTTCTTAATGGAAGTCTTGACGAAAGCATCTATATGATACGACCAGAAGGATTCATTGAAAAAGGCTAAGAGGAAAGGGTATGCAAGTTACAAAGATCCATATATGGATTGAAGCAAGCATCCAGATCCTGGAACATAAGGTTCGATCAAGTCGTGAAAAGTTTTGGATTTATTCAAAACCTTGACAAACCTTGTGTATACAAAAGAATTAAAGGCGACAATTTGGTTTTCTTAGTTCTTTACGTTGGTGATATACTACTCATAGGAAATGATGTAGGTTTGTTGACATCAATAAAAGAATGGTTAGCAAAACAATTTGATATGAAGGACTTAGGATAAGCAAGTTATATTCTTGGTATCCAAGTCATAAGCGATAGAAAGATTAGAACGATTGCATTATCACAAGCTTCATACATAGATAGAATCTTGTCTAGGTTTTCCACACAAGATTCCAGGAAAGGTATGTTACCTTTCTGAGATGGATTCAAACTTTCAAAGGAACAAGTTTCTAAGAATAAGCATGAAGAGCAATTCATGAGTAGGGTTCCATATGAATCAGCAGTTAGAAGTCTCATGTATGCATTGCTCTGTACTAGACCATATATTTGTTTTGCTGTGGGCATAGTTAGTAGGTTTCAATCGAAGCCTGGTCCTGATCACTGGACGACAGTCAAGCATATTTTCAAGTATCTCATAAGAACAAGAGATTATATGCTTGTATAATCAGGAGGGGATTTAATTTCCATTGGGTATACAGATTCTATTTTTTAGTCAGATTCTAACTCCTGGAGATCAACATCAGGATCTGTGTTTACTATTGGAGGATGGCCAGTCATATAGAGGGGTATCAAGCAATCTTGTATTGTTGATTCCACCATGGAAGCTGAGTATGTTGCCACACGTGAGGCTGCTAAAGAGGTTGTCTGGCTCCATCAATTCTTGATTGACTGGGAAGTTATTCCTGATGCGAATAAGCAGATCACTATCTATTGTGACAATAGTGAATCAGTGGCTAATTCAAGAGAACCAAGAAGTCATAAGAGAGTGAAACACATTGAAATAAAGTATCACCTTCTAAGGGAAATTGTAAGTAGAGGTGACGTGACGATTACCAAGATCGCGTCATCAAATAATCTATTGGATCCCCTTACAAAGGCTCTTCCACAAAAGAGTTTTGATGGGCATCTAGAGAACATGGGGATGAGAGATATAACACATTTGCAATAGAGCAAGTTAGAGATTGTTCATAGCAAAAGTTTAATAATGTAATTGGCAACCTTTTCGTATTAATAAAGTGATTTCTAGTTTAACAAATCTTAAAGCATTTATAGTTTAATTATAACTGTCAAAAGTAAATAATCATAAGGTCAAAAGACTATGAGGAAAGAAGAATTGTTCATAAATCTAGATATGTATGAGGTAGACACAATTCTTTAGTAAGTCTTGAATAATATTCACAACTTAAGAAAAAAGGTTTGGTGCCTTTATCTTGTCAAAGTTGTAGATTCTTTTGCTAGCATTTGGGTGTGATCAAATGTGTTATGATGAGTCTAAAATCATCAAAGTGTGGTGTCTTTGGGCAAAAGAATCTAGTGCACCAGGTGCACTGCATTGGATCACAATGAAATACTTTATCTAGAACCGTCAATGGATAAAAGTTTGCATTTGAAGACAATCATAGAGTCTATTTCAATCCTGAGATAAATGATGGACTTATGGTTTCAAGTGTTATCATTTGAGCTATCAATGAGTCTGATTATATTGCATAGTCTGTCCTTGATAGTTTGGTGGTATTCATTTGTTAATCGATAGAGGATTTCATTAATAGATATGGACATCGTGTCTCCATTTATTAAATGAGAGTATAATATCATCATATGGATGTTTTGACGTATTGGATTTTTAATCTGAACGTTAAGTTTTCAATAGAGACTATTGAAACATGGCTTCTTGACAAGTCAAAATATCCAAGTTCAAAATATGGTCATATGAGTAAATATGGTAACTTGGAGTGCTATAGACAGTCTATAAGCTCTTGGCGATTATTGATATTCTTCACGAGGATACACTTTCTCCAATAAGGTTGTCTAGGGTATGATTGAGGAATATTAACTTATTCTATCTTTATTTAAGAGTTCAATTTTAGTTCTTTAGTGGAATGAACTAAAATTAATAGATCGGACCTAAGTGAATCATTTGGTTATTGTAATTGGGTTGTGTCTATTGGAGCTTAAATTTAGATAACCAACCAAGATCCCCAATCCACACTAACTTTCATGAATCACTTGATATATTCTACTGAACCGATTTAGGGATCCATCTAGAATTGTATTGAGACATGTGGACTTGTTTCTTTTTGTAAAAATGAGTCTAGTTCACATGTAGACTTTTTATTTAGGTCGAATGGATTTAATAAAATATGAAAAATAATATATATGTCTATGTGTTGTCTTGGGCGGCAATGCTAAATATATTAGCTTAATTATAATATTTTTATTTTATTATTTAATTAAATGGAAATTAACTACTGGTAATTAATTAATTTCCATTTTCCCACCAAATAAATCCTTTTTATAAAAGGATTTGTATGCCTATTTATACTACCTCTAAATTTTGACCAAGAGAGGATTTGAAGCTCAAAATTTTGAGCAAGCCAAAGAGAATTTCTAGAGGAAAATTTTGGCCATTAGATAATTCTAAGAAGATAAATTCGGCTAAGCCCTAATTTTTCTAAAAACGTTTTCGACCACCATAGAATTTTGAGTATAGAGAATTCGGTTCTTGCTCTAGATAAATTCATCCTACTCTAAAGATCGGTGTGTGAAAATTTGGCAAATAGAAAAAGGAAGAAAGAACGTTTTGTATTCGATAGTACACTAGTAGCCTTTACATTAAAAGGTTTTGTGAACAACATCGAATCTAGGTTCACGCGAGTTTCAATCAAATTGATTGATTATTCACAAGTGACCTAACGTTCTTTGTTTGTTTTCTTGGGGGATTATTGTGACTAACAAAGAAAGAGATTTTATTTTTTTTTCCATCCTCAGGTATATATTTTAAAGAGAGGGAGCCCACACTCCTAGGTGATTCACGTTCGTGATTGGATTGGAAGATTTTGTGGATTCAATTCGGTGCTAGTTCAATCGTCACGAGAAAAAGGTACGACTCTTTTTATATACATTAATTAATCTAGGGTTAAGGTTCTTGTTATTATAAAGGGAAAATTTTTATTTCTACCGAAACCCTAAGTTTTAAATTTTTCACGCTTTTGTTGCACGATTTTCCCTACACTTCGAGTGTTTGTCACTCTCTAGCACTGCCTCTCTCGGGGTCTACGTCAAATCTGGTCAGGGTTTTGGCCTTTGCCTCCATTGGGTCCACTTTTAGGTCAACACATTTTTTGACAACATCTACTTACCCCCGACTCCGCCTTTTCCCTGTATATGGGAAGATTCACTTTCCTGTCCCACTCCTATGAGCTTTTCATGATCCCCACCCCAGTTTCAGTCGGAAATTTCACCATGAGCATGTAGGTTGCAGTTACGGCTATTATTTTGTTAAGGAAGGGCTGACCTAGCAAAGCGTTATATGACCAATTCTCAAAATTTATGTTAGGTTTGTGTCTTATGTTGGAATTATTCTATATCAAAACAACATTTCCTTTGTATTGTTTAGTTTTCTAGGATTCATGATGATTCAAGCTTCAAAAAAGAAATGACAACTATGCAAACAAGTTCAAGTCTTCAAAGGGAAAAGTGCTTCATGATTCTACAAAGGTATATTAAGACATTTCTTTTATCTTTCAAGGCTTAGGCACACACATACAATTCATTCATATGTGTCCCTGCATCATTGTGCACCATGTATAACACATTCACACACTTGAAGATGAATGCTTATGCATTGGTATGAAAATAACATGTTTTGGAAAATGCATGATTGGAGACTATCTCAATGTAGTTTGCATTCTAGTGTGGATTGTGTTTGTATGTATATATGTTTGTATAACATGGATATTGAACTTGAATTTAGTCATAAAACATTCTTGATTGAGTTCCGGTCATTTCGGTTACTCATACTAATGATTTCAAGTTCCGAGTCAAAAGTTATGAGACTTTCCAGTCATGTGCATACATTGTCTTCATCTTTGCATATCGAGTAGAATTATTATTTTCTAGGTTAAGTATCTTATATGTCCATGTCCGTGAGAGAGTTACGGTTCATAATCCGCAAACATATTTGAATTCCGAGTTTGGAGGCCAAAGAATGGTAGAAGAACGCGAGAGGAGTGCAAGGGAGTTGAACCATGGCCAAAGGCCATAAAATGGTGCAAGGCCGAGATGGCGTGTGGCCATCTCGGCCACAACTCCTTGCTGCCCCGAGAGGCCCACGTGCCATCTCAGGTAAGCATTCTCAAATGGGGTAGTTTGGTCCTTTCATGCTCTTTTGTTCCCTCTCCTTTATATATCTCTTCTCTCTCTCATTTGAATCCAAAAAATAAGAAAATGTAGTGCAGAAAACTTCCAGATTTTTCTCTCATTTTTGAATCACCATATCTCTCTTATTTCTTATCCGATTTGAGTGATTCAAGTTGGAGAAGTTTTGTATTGAAGTCCTCTATTTTCTGCAAGCAACCTTGAAGTCATTTTTTCAAGTTTTTCTAGTGGATAGCACCATTTTCGTTACTGCACTCAAAATTGTCAAGGTATTTGTTTATCTTTTGATTTCCTTGGGTCTTCATCCTACTTGTGTGTATTTGACTTGAAAATTTGTTGATGAGTGATAAATCTTCAATTAAATGCTAGTTGTGCTTAATTAGAAACTTGATTGTGAGTTAGGTTTCAATCAAACCTATTTTTCACATGATTGTGAGTTGTATTGAGCTAGCATCTTATCTAGGACTATTTGTGCTTTGATTGACTTTTTTTTTCATGATTAATAGTCTTATCATGTGCTAGAACTCATTTGTTGAATAGATCTAGGATTAGCACATTTGATTCTATATTTAGAGTCGATTAGAGTTTAATTAACTATTTTGTGAATATATGCTATAAATGATTGCTAGAGATTTGATTGATCATATCTTGTGTTTCTAGCATTTTTGTTTTAGTTCTAAAGTCTTGAGTATGAGCTTCATGAACATGTTTATTTCAAGCTTTAGTAACATGAATAAAATCTAGGTTTAAAGTGTGTGTTTGGAAAAATTGGCATGCTCTAGATTTTTATTCATGCATAAGATCTAGACAATCTTGTTTTATGAACTTTATTGTCTTTGTCTAGATCTTCATGGAGTTTACCTAATCCATACATTTCATATGCTCATGCATCATCTTGTGTGGTGTCACTTTTGGATTATAAACTAGAAAATATACTTTGTGTGCTCATTGATTAATTCTAGTTTCCATAGAATTTGTTGATAATCTTATTCTATGTTGCGTGCTTGTTTGCGTTTTGCATTCATGATCACCTAGATGCTTTGTGAGAGGGAAGTCTTGACAATAGGTGTGAGACCTATGTTGTTGAGCAAGGAAGTCTTGGCAAAAGGTGGGAGACCTCTGATTGTCAAGCAAGGATGTCTTGCCTAGGGTCGTGAGGATCCAGAAGGGTGAGCAAGAAGTCTTGCCTAGGGTTGTGAGGATTCGGAAGGATGAGCAAGGAATTCTTCTGAATCCTTGAGGATCCGGAAGGGTGAGTGATGGAGTCTTGACAAGAGGCGTGAGGCCTCAGAATGTTAAGCAAGAGGGTGACATATTCATGAGTAGGATAGGAGGGTAGTTTCTAGGTGAAGGGGTCACTTGAGAGATTGTACTTTTCTTATCTACGAGTGGATTTTGTTTGCCGGTGGTAGTTAACCCGTGGATGTTTCCTCTTTGAAGGTTTACCACGTTATATCTTGTGTCAACTTTTCTCTATCCCTATCTCTCTTATATTGGTAATTGTTATTTGAATAATATGGATAGAACTTTATATGTAAGTTGACTTCCTCACACAATATTGTTCGTATATGTTAGATAACTTTGTATCTTGTGATATTCCATTAAAGTTGTAAAGTACCACATTGTAATTCTCTAAGTACAACTTATGAAATTTTGTTCTACATTGAATATATTTGTTCATAAGATACATTGATTCTTGTTGTATGTTTTGTAGACTAAGAGTTGAGATTTGAGCATACTTAAATATATTGTTTTCTCATAACAATCATGTTGAATGTTAATTTGTATGCTTATCAAGGTTTTTTCACTAGTCTCAAAAGATTTGTCAAAAGTGAGAGACAACATATTCACCCCCCCCCCCCCTCTAGGTTGTTGTACATATTATTTTCAATTGGTATCAGAGGGGGTCACTTAAAGTAGTTAGTGTGATTCAGGATCTACAAGGTTATTTACTAATCATGGATATCAACCTTTAGTCTACAATTGTTTATTTTTTGTTGTCCTCCTTCGTTGGTTGTGAAAAAGGTTCTTCTTGTTTTATATTTGATTTGTCTACTAACAATTTTATTGATAAGCTTGAAAAGAAAGTTAGTGACAAAAGCAAAGATGAAGAAGCTTTTTCCGGAGGATGATCGATATAGACATGATTACTTGTCTTTGCAACTCAATAAAGAGAATTGCATGTCAAAGACCACAAACTTCTACTTGATGGCAAGAGTTTAAACTCTTTGCAAGGAAAGAGATGAAGCGTTAAAAGAAGTTAAAGTGAAAATGAAGTGATCAAATGTCTAGAAAAGAAGATGGTTGAAGAGGCTCGTGTGTTAGACAGTTTAACAAATGATTTTGCTAATAATTTGTTTTTATTTCTTGAAGGTAAAGATCAAAGGCAAGGAAGAGGAGTTGGCAATCATGAAGGCCAAAGAGTTTGGTAATCTTCATGGAGATTCAAGTTACTTAAGCATTGTAGATGAGCAAGTGGAGTCTCCTACAACTAAAGACTAGTCACTAAGGAACAAGAGGATTTCAAAGGCCATGTCTTCCAAGGACAAGTGCAAAATCAAGGAAATTAATGAGTCTTCACCATCGGTACACTCTCACCTAAAACATCTCGATATTTATTCCGGTTTGCTATTTTTACTATATTGTCGTGAGTATATTAGACGATGCAAACTAGGGAATGTGATGCATACTAATGAGATGTGAAAAACTTCTATTAATGTTTCTTGCATGATAATGATAATCGTGTGAAGAAAATAATTGAGAAGATTTGTGTGAAAATGAGTGTTTCACATGATCATATGTATAGTCTTGATTATATCTTTGTTGATGGCAATAATGATGTGTTTGACATGAGTAATATCTTTATAGAGAAGATAGTTGATGATTTATCTTCTAGATATATTTTTTCCATGAGAAATCATCATGATTTTTGTGTGAAAGTTCACCTAAGAACAAATAGTTCAAGGGTGAGTGCTCTTACCTCTAGTGTAAGTAGCACATGTGAGTTAGCTTTAAGGCTAAGTGTCAAGTGTGTTGAGAATTCTAGCTAGCTAGCTTGGAATACTCCATATCTAGACACGAACTTAGCTATCTCACTTAACTTTGTTTTGATAGTCAAAAATATTGATTAACTTTTGAGAAGTTGCTCTTATGAAATCTATTAGGTGATTATCATGCTAAGACTTTTGGAGAAAGTCATTTCTATGCTTGCATTGCATCATATAGCATGTCATATTAGAGAACTAGTATAGCATTCATATGGTTCTTGTTGACATTTGCTCTCTAAAGATCTTTTAGTGATGTGTTCACAATGATCTTACTCATGATGCTTGAAATGCTTGTTTGAATGATGAGTGGCATACTTTTTGAAAATATGAGCTTCATATTCTTTGAAAGCTACTCATTAGAGAAGTAATGATCTTGAATAAGTCTTTATTTTTGCTCTTAGATCATATGCTTTTGAGCCATAAAAAACTTGATTTTCAAACAATTGCACTTTGCTTCTCTTACATGTTTAAGTTTGAGTAGTTGAGTTTGAAAATGTGTAAATTATGGATGCATCTAAAATTTTATTGCTTAGTACATGATAGAAGACCTATGGTTAGTATCCATTTTGCTTCGGTAACTACATAGAACTCAACGAGCACCTTCATGGAAAGGGCTACACACATTGGTTGTTAAGCCGCCCAACGTAGGAAAGGGCTACACCATTATGATGAGTGAAAGCCGTCATGAAGAATTCATGTTAATTTATGCAAAATCAAAGAAGTGTTAAAAAAGAATCAATAAAAGAAAAAAAATCTTTGATTCAATGCCTAAAAAGAAATGGAGGAAGGCTTAAAATGGAATATAGTTGAAAATTGATTTTTGCTCGGGTTGAAAAATAGAAATGGGATGACGAGCCACATGCACACACATGCTCATATGTTGAAATCTATTCTCTTTAAAGCAAAAATCTGGATGATAATCGGTTTGACCTTGATTGGAAAAGTTTTAGATGGATAGGTGTTGAAGTGGTTTGCATGTTGATTTCACAATCACTCCTTTTATATATGCTTGAAGCAAAATTCACACACATACTTTTTGCTTATAGATTATTTTGATATTCTAGCAATTTTTAGAAGAATTATGAGAGAGATTGAAAATCTTGGTGTATCTCTCATAGTTTGTGGAGTTTATTTTGTTGGATTTCTTTAAAATTGCTTGAATGTGTGATTGTGTGGATTTATTATGAACATTATTCTATCTTGATCTTAGATAGAGCACTTATCAAGGGGGGGATAATATGCTAGACTTTGTTCTCTTTTATGATTTGTTCACATGTTTCAAGTTGATATTTGTTGGCATATTGTTTGGTTGATATAATGAATCCTGTAGATGCTATTTCATGTTTCTTGATTTGCATGATGATTCTTTGTATTAACTTATGCCTTTGTATTTGTGATCACAAATAATGCATGAAACTTTTTGTATAATTGTATGATTGTGTTTGCAATCAACTTCTCCTTGTTTGAGGTTGTATAGTAGTTGTGATTGCAATCAATTCCTTCATTCTTGAAATTGAAATGAGAATAGATACAATGAATTCTTCTTTGTTTTGGAGTCGATAGTAATTGTAATTGTAATTAATTCTATTGATTGTAGTTACAGTGAATTCCTCTTTGTTTGGGGTCGATAGTAATTGTAGTTGTAATTAATCCAATTGGTTATAGTTGCAGAAAAATCCTCCTTGCATAGGGTGATAGTAATTGTGGTTTTAATCAATTTAAATGATTGTAATTGCAGAAAATTCCTCCTTACTTTGAATGGTAGTTGTTATGGTTGTAATCAAATATTTTTTTGTTTGAGGTTGATATGATTGTCATTGATACCAATTCCTTGATATTTGGGGTTAATATGATTGTTAATGCAACTCTTGAACTTGGTAGAAATGGCTTATATGCTTAAGAGTAAAATTTATGCATTTGTGATTCACTATACCTTGATCAGTTTGTTGTGGTGTATAGATTTGAATAACCTTTGCTAGGTCAACACAGAAAAGCAAACTAGAATTAAGGGAGAAGATATGGGAGCTAGATGCTTTAAATAAATCAATTCTTCAAGTAAGGCATCCATCTCCGAACATTATGTGAGATCACCAATTGTTTCACTATTTGTTCTCAAGATATCATTTTTTTTTTCTTTGGCATAATTTTTTGTCAAAAAGGGGGAGAAATATGATATTGTTTTAACATATCTTCTTTGAATATTTTTCAAGTATTGAACTTCTTATGGCATGTGATTTCATTTGGTTAAGAATATCTTTGAGATAGCATGTATTAAGGGGGAGATAAATGATTCATTTTGGATTTAAATGTTTAATTGTTGCCATAATTGTATACTGCCATATGTGTCTTTCTCTTGGATATGCTTTGTGCTTTAAGTTGAGTTTAGATGGCTACAAGAGAAGATCAAGAAGATGTTCAAGACTTGTTGAAGATTAGTCTTATGGAACTAACTCATTGTAATGTCAGGGTGTGATTTTGTGACCAATCTTCACTTTGTATGTTTTAGTATTTTTTATAGGCTTTTTGACATAGAATTTGCCAAAGGGGGAGATTGTAAGGTTTGTGATTTATGTTGGCATTATTCTATATCAAAACGAAATTTCCTTTTTATTGTTTAGTTGTCTAGGATTCATGATGAATCAAGTTTTAAAGAAAAAATGACAACTATTCAAGCAAGTTCAAGTCTTCAAAGGGAAAAGTGCTTCAAGATTCTACAAAGGTATATTAAGACATTTATTTTCTCTTTCAAGGCTTAGAGACACACATACAATTCATTCATATGTGTCCATGCATTGTTGTGCACCATGTATAACACATTCACACACTTGAAGATGAATGCTCATGCATTGGTATGAAAATAACATGTTTTGGAAAATGCATGATTGGAGACTATCTCTATGTAGTTTGCATTCTAGTGTGAATTGTGTTTGTATGTTTGTATATTTGTATAACATGGATATTGAACTTCAATTAGTCATAAAACATTCTTGATTGAGTTCCGGCCATTTCGGTTACTCATACTAATGATTTCAAGTTTCGAGTCAAAAGTTATGATACTTTCCAGTCATCTTGCATACATTGTCTTCATCTTTGCATATCGAGTCAAATTCTTATTTTCTGGGTTGATTATCATATATTTCCATGTCCATGAGAGAGTTACGGCTCGTAATCCACAAACGGATTTGAATTCCAAGTTCGGAGGCCAAAGAACGGTCGAAGAATGCGAGAGGAGTGCAAGTGAGGTGCACCATGGCCAAAGGCCATCGAATGGTGCAAGCCTGAGATGGCGCGTGGCCATCTCGGCCACAAATCCTTGCTGCCCTGAGATGCCCATGCGCCATCTCGAGGAAGAATTCTCAAAGGGGGTAGTTTGGTCCTTTCGTGCTCTTTTGTTCCCTCTCCTTTATATATCTCTTCTCTCTCTCATTTGAATCCAAAGAAGAAGAAAATGTAGTGCAATTTCTAGATTTTTCTCTCAACTTTGAATCACCATATCTCTCTCATTTCTTATCCGATTTGAGTGATTCAAGTTGGAGAAGTTTCGTATTGAAGTTCTCTAACATCTCCAAGCAACCTTGAAGTCATTTGCTTAAGTTTTTCTGGTGGATCGCACCATTTCCGTGACTGTACTCGAAATTGTCAAGGTATTTGTTTATCTTTTAATTTCCTTGATTCTAAAGTTCAAATACCTTGGGTCTTCTTCCTACTTGTGTGCATTTGACTTGAAAATATATGGATGAGTGATAGATCTTCTATTAAATGCTAGTTGTGCTCAATTAGAAACTTGATTGTGAGTTAGGTTTCAATCAAACCTATGTTTTCACATGATTGTGAGTTGTATTGAGCTAGCATCTTATCTAGGACTATTTGTGCTTTGATTGACTTTATTATTCATGATTAATAGTCTTATCATGTGCTAGAACTCATTTGTTGAATAGATCTAGAATTAGCACATTTGATTTTATATTTAGAGTCTATTAGAGTTTGATTGACTATTTTGTGAATATATTCTATAAATGATTGCTAGAGATTTGATTGATCATATATTGTGTTTCTAGCATTTTTGTTTTAATTCTAAAGTCTTAAATATGAGCTTCATGAACATGTTTATTTCAAGCTTTAGTAACATGAATAAAATCTAGGTTTAAAGTGTGTGTTTCGAAAATTTGGCATGCTCTAGATTTTTATTCATGCATAAGATCTAGACACTCATGTTTGATGAACTTTAATGTCTATGTCTAGATCTTCATGGACTGTACCTAATCCATATATTTCATATGCCCATGCATCATCTTGTGTGGTGTCACTTTTGGATTATAAACTAGAAAATATACTTTGTGTGCTCATTGATTAATTCTAGTTTCCATAGAATTTGTTGATAATCTTATTCTATGTTGCGTGCTTGTTTGCGTTTTGCATTCATGATCACCTAGATGCTTTGTGAGAGGGAAGTCTTGACAATAGGTGTGAGACCTATGTTGTTGAGCAAGGAAGTCTTGGCAAGAGGTGGGAGACCTCAGATTGTCAAGCAAGGAAGTCTTGCCTAGGGTCGTGAGGATCTGGAAAGGTAAGCAAGAAAGTCTCAACTAGAGTCGGGAGGACTCGGATAGTTGAGCAAGATGTCTTACCTAGGGCGTAAGGATCCGGAAGGGTGAGCAAGGAAGTCTTGCCTAGGGTAGTGAGGATTCAGAAGGGTGAGCGAGAAAGTCTTGACAGGAGGCGTGAGGCCTCAGAATGTTAAGCAAGAGGGTGACATATTCATGAGTAGGATAGGAGGGTAGTTTCTAGGTGAAGGGGTCACTTGAGAGATTGTACTTTTCTTATCTACTAGTGGATTTTGTTTGCCGGTGGTTGCTAACCCGTGGATGTTTCCTCTTTGGAGGTTTACCACGTTATATCTTGTGTCAACTTTTCTCTATCCCTATCTCTCTTATATTGGTAATTATTATTTGAATAATGTGGATAGAACTTTATATGTATGGTTACTTCCTCACACAATATTGTTTGTATATGTTAGATAACTTTGTATCTTGTGATATTCCATTCAAGTTGTAAAGTACCACATTGTAATTCTCTAAGTACAACTTCTTTCGGGAACATGATCTCCCAATGTCTGAGGGAACATACGACACATGAGTGAATCATCATAGTCGTATTGAGCCATAACGCTATGGTATCTTCTAACATGTTCCTGTGGATCGGTATTGGCTTTGAATTACTCCACATGTGGCATCCTGAACTTCTTTGAGAAACAAGCATGTCTTATGGCATCAGCAAACGGACTCCCAAAATTCTCGACCAAGGGGTTTTCTTGACTTTGCTTTTTTTTATCCAAAGCTTCTATCCTCCTAAGAAGAACTGCGCGCTCTCTTTCGGGTTCGCCACGCCTATCTAACCTTTGGTGTACTGTGAATCCATATGGGTCCTTTTGCTTTCTAGGAGCGTGCTCATCATCACTTGAATTCGATCGAGGCTTCTTGCTATGTCCATCATACCTGTCGTCTTGCAAATAGTACTGTTTTGCATCATCCTACGATGTCCTCGCATGAGCTTGACTCCTCACATTCCTCCGCTAATCTATCCTGGTATGGACTATTTATTCTACGTGAGCATTCTCTTTTGCCCCATTTCTCTGCCCTATCTCTTCCAGATGGATGCATCTGGAGCAGTTACCATAATCTCAGAGCATGCCTTATGTCCTTGGGCTACCGCAGTTGTAAAAAATTGGTATGGTGAATTCAGATTTAGAGTTGGAGTTATGCTAATTCCCTATCTAGCAGCATCATCAATGATTCGTAGGGATTCTTGAACTTGTCTAAATGCATATGGAAATATTTATATAGTCAAGTCTATGGTTGTAACGACATCCTGTTTACGTGATGGTGGAGTTCCTGATGGTGGATTTGTTCCCGGTGCATCGGCGTCCATGATATTCACCTCTCGTGAGACATCAACGTTGTGCGGGGATAAATCTTTGTCCGCCATGATCTTACTTTCTATGACTAGATCCCTATTTAATTATAACGGCGTAGGTTCACCCCCTCCTTCTAGCACTAGTTGTTCACGGTGATTTTTGGATCGTATAGGATTGATCACGCGTCTAACAGGTTTTTATAGATTGTTGAAGATGTTATGAGAAAGAGAGAAAAAGAAGAAAATCATGCACACATAAGTTTACGTGGTAAAACCCTAAGGTGGGGAAATATCCACGATTACCGGTGACAGCGAGATGAATCCACTATATTATAATGATTACACACTCAATCTCTTCTTTTGGGGGCGTATCTCTCTCTTATATTTTTTCTATGTGTTCTCATATATGCCTCTCGTTGTATCTTGATTTTGTATCCCCCTTTTTTAAAATGAGATTATGGGTCTATTTATATGCGCATAGAACCCTAATCCTTGTTGAAAAAATAAAGAAAGGTGATAGTATTTAATTAGAATTGGTTACTTGTTGAAGTCGTCTTTGTCTTCTTTCCAGTTATGGAGTTTATCCTTTTGGAAGTTTTGAGTTCTATCCTGAACAGAATTCTCTGATATTGGAGAGGAAATAGGGATATTCCCTTATTGAAATGTGATTCGAGATTCACTATTTCAGTAAGAAAATTATTCTTCGTATTTGAGTCGTAGTTGTCTTTAACGTCTCTCACACGTTATTCAATTGACCAATTGTCTAATCCCAACTAGACTTCTTTTATCCCGATTGGATGGTCCCGACTAAGTCCTCTCTACCCCATCTGCTAGTTTACCTAACCAGGTTATTTGTGCCTGATCGATTAGCTTCCCCGACAATCTTGGGTAACCTTGACTTGGCCTTGAGATCATCTATTAATTGCCTTCAGTTGACCTTTCCTGACTCCTATGACATGGCATATCCAATCATACTGACTCATCGTTCTTCAAATTTTACCAATAACAGCACTAGAAACTTGAAGTTGCACTCTCTCAACTGCAGACGTTTTTACATAGACCGATACAACTCGGTGTCCATCGAAATAGCTATTACATATGGTATGATCCTCCACAGTAGTTCATATTTAGAGATCTGTCATAATGTCCGTTATACCCTTCTAATTATATATATCCTTTAAGTATCGGTTATTCTCTAATGGATAATAAATTATATTTCCTCACGAAGTTAGGAGAGCGCTCATATTGTCCAAGCCCCGAATCAACCCTTAAAGGAACTACCATCTACTTCTCACAAGAATGAGTGGATTCAACTATTGTATACAAACCTTCCCAGACATAAGCCAAACCGTAATCCCAACTTATAGAGCATATTGATCAGGAACTGCATCCGACCTCACATATGGTATATCAAAGACCACGATCTAACCTGAAGGGGTTAATAAAAAACTCAGGATTAAGATCACCCACATATAGTCATCATTTGTTGATATATATGAATCTTATCGGTAAACGGATATTGGTGAGAGATTCATATAGATCATGGCCTAGTCCTATACGATCACATCATATAAGGTTCCTCCATTCTCATATCTCATATGAATGATTCAAGATAGATTCACCGTATATTAGGAATGGACCACAACTATAGATTAACCGCAAATAAAGTACCTAACTTTATTTGCTATCTATGGACTCTTTAGATTGCACATCTCTCACTCTATCCATTTGTATATGACACTCATATACACAGTTCGAGATAACATCCGGTAATCTAGGATGTTAATATTCACAAGTTATAAAATAAACAACACAACAAGAATGAATTGAACTTTTCTTTATTTATTTCACAAATCCATTTACAAATTACATCTTTAGGGCATAAACCCTAACAATATCCCATTTGCACTAAAGCATGTAAGAAATGTTTCATAACCCTAGACAATCTAGGTGACCCGAAAACGTTTTAACCTGTAAGGTATTCGTAAATGGATCAATATGATTGTCTTGTTAGGCTATCTTGGCGACGATCACATCTCCTCTCTGCACTATCTCTCTAATGAGATAATACTTTCTCTCTATATGTTTCCCTCTCTTGTGGCTTTCTGGTTCTTTAGAATTAACCGCAACACCACTGTTATCACAATAAAGTGTGATGGGCTTATCCAGATCCGGAATAACTTCCAGATTACTTAAGAACTTGCAAAGCCAAACAGCCTCTTTAGCAACTTCACAAGCGGCTACATATTCGGCTTCCATGTTGAATTTAGCAATGCAAGATTGCTTAATACTTCTCCATACATTCGCTCTACCACCTATAGTAAATACTGATCTAGACGTGGATTTCCTACAATCCTTGTCTAATAGAAAGTCATAATCTGTGTATCCTAACGGGATCAAATCCTGATTTCTTGTTCTCCGAAGATACTTGAGAATAGTATTGATAGCAACCTAATGATCTAATCCTGGGTTGGATTGGTATCTACTGACTACTCTTACTGCATAGCAGATGTCCAATCTCGTTCATAACATAGCATACATGAGACTACCTACTGGTGATGCATAGGGTACACATCTCATATCCTCAACTTCTTAAGGTACCTTAGGACACTGTTCCTTAGACAAGTGAACTCTATACCTGGAAGGTAAATTACCTTTCTTGGAGTTCTGCATCAAAAATCGCACAAGAATCTTGTTGATATATGATGCTTGAGACAGTGCTATGAGTTTGTTCTTACGATCCCTTATAAATTGGTTCCCTATAACATAATCGACACTCCCAAATCTTTCATTTGGAATTGGCTAGCCAGCCAGCCCTTTACATCAGACAACACTCCCACATCATTCCCAATGAGTACGATATCATATACGCATAGAATTAAGAAAACTACTTTCTTGTCAATGATCTGTTTGTAGACGTAAGGCTCATCGACATTCTGCTCAAAGCCACAGGTTTTGATCACATTATCAAACCTGATGTTCCAAGATCTAGATGTTTGCTTAAGTCCATAGATGGACCTTTACAGCTTGCAAACCTTTTGGTCTTGATCAGGAGACACGAATCCCTCTGTTTGCATCATATAGATGCTCTCATCAAGATTGTCATTCAAGAATGCAATCTTAATTCCCATTTACCAAATTTCATAATGAAAATAGGTAGCAATGGATAAGAGAATCCAAATAGACATAAACATGGGTACTAGCAAGAAGGTCTCTTCATAATCAACCCTCTCTTTCTGGGTATAACCCTTGGCTACTAGCCTTGCCTTGAAGGTCTGTACCTTCCCGTCTACTTCTCTCTTTCTCTTGATGATCCACTTACACCTAATGGGTTTTACCTCATCCGGTACGTCTACAAGATCCTAGACTAAGTTAAAGTACATAGACTCCATCTCTGGATTCATGGCTTTAAGCCATTCCAAACTATCAGCAGAGGCAACACCTTGTCCCTCACCTATACCTAAATAGCATTCAGGTTGTCATACAATCCTCTCAGTATGTCTTGGTGGTATTGTTGGGGTTATGCTCGATAGCAAGAGTTTAATAATGTATTTGACAATCTTTACATATTAATAAAAGTGATTTATAGTTTTATAATTATAATTGTCAAAAGTAAATAATCATAAGGTCAAAAGACTATGAGAAAAGAAAAATTATTCGTACATCTGGATATGTATGAGGTAGACACGATTCTTAAGTTAGTCTTGAATAATATTCACAACTTAAGATAAAGGTTGGGCACCTTTATCTTGTTAAAGTTGTATATTCTTTTACTAGCATTTGAGTGGGATCAAATGTGTTGCGATGAGTCTAAAATCATCAATGTGTGGTGTCTTTAGGCAAAAGAATCTAGTGTATTGGGTGCATTGAAACTGATCACAATGAAATACTTTATCCAGAACTGTCAGTGTATAAAAGTTTTCACTTAAAGACAATCGGAGAGTCTATCTCAATCCTGAGATAAATGATGGACTTATGGTTGCAAGTGTTATCATTTGAGCTATCAGTGAGTACGATTATATCGCATAGTCTATCCTCGATAGTTTGGTGGTATTCATTTGTTCATCGATAAAGGACTTCAGTTATAGATATGGACATCGTGGCTCTATTTATTAAATGAGAGTACAATATCATCATATGGATGTTTTGAGGTATTGGATATTAAATCTTAACGTTAAGTTTTCAATAGTTTCTATTGAAATATGGCTTCTGGACAAATCAAAATATCCAAGTACAAAATGAGGTCATACGAGTAAAAAATGGTAACTTGGAGAGCTATAGGCGGTCTATGAGCTCTTGGCGATTACTGATGATCTTCACGAGGATACACTTTCTCCATTAAGATTGTCTAGGGTATGAATGACCAATATTGACTTATTCTATCTTTATTTAAGAGTTCAATTTTAGTTCTTTAGTTGATTAAACTAAAATTAATAGATCGGACCTAAGTGAATCATTTGTTGATTGTGATTAGGTTATGTCTACTAGAGCTTAAATTTAGATAGCCCGCCAAGATCCCCAATCAACACGAACTTGCATGGATCACTTGATATATTCGACCGGACCAATTTGTGGGTCCATCTAGAATTGTATTAACGCATGTGGACTTGTTTCTTTTAGTAAGAATGAGGCTAGTCACACGTTGATATTTTATTTAAGTTCATTGGATTAAATAAAATAGGAAAAACAATATTTGGCCAATTTATATAGGCTTGGGCGGCAAGGGACTATTTATTAGTCTTATATATTGTTTTTTATTTTACTATTTAATTAAATGGAAATTAATTAATTAATTGTTTAATTACTTAATTATTCAATTATTTAATTAAAAGTTAAAATCTTTTTCTTGATAGAAGATGGTCTCCTAGAGTCATATTATTTTTGGTAATATGATAAATATCAAATACTATATTTGATAAGTAGATATGTAAAAGGAATTTATTTATCTACTCAAATTAGTAAGTATTTGATTTCTATTAGGACTCTAATTGACAATTGGTCAAATTAGGAAATTTTTGATTTAGTCACAATTTAATTTATATTCAATAATTGGTTATTTAATAAATACACTATTTGAATTGGATTAGAAGTCTCGGTGTGTAAAAGAAATCCTATTTTTAAGAGGATTGAATTCAAAATTTGATAGGAGTCTTGGTGAAGTAGAAATCCTCTTTCTAGGAGGATTTTCAGCCTCTTATATATACTCCTATATAGAATTTTGTCCAAGACCTAATTTTTGTGTGAGAAGTTGTTTTTTATTTGTTTTTTTTTATAGTTATAAAAAAAAGTTCATCTAACTCATAGATATTGTATAATGAATTCGGCCAAGGAGAAGAGAAAGTTGAATGTTTTGTTTTCGATAGTGCACTAGTAGCCTATACATCAAAAAGTTTTGCGTACAACATCGAATCAAGTTTCACGCGAATTTCAATCAAAAAGATTGATAATTCACAAGTGACCGGACGTACTTGGGTTTTCTCTTGTAGGATTATTGTGACTATAAACGAAGAATATTTTATTTGTTTCCATCCTCAGGTATACAATTAAAAGAAAGGGAGCCCACACTTCTAGGTGATTCACATTCGTGATTGGATTGGAAGATCTTGTGGATTCAATTCGATACTTGTTCAATCGGTAAGAAAAAAATGTACGATACTTTTAATATACGTCAATTAATCTAGGATTAAGGTTCTTTCTATTAAAGGTGAAAAATTTTAAAATATACCAAACCCTAATTTTACACTTTCGCCGTGTTTTGAACCAATTTTTTCCTGCAATTGGTATCAGAGACTTGTTGTACCCTTGATTAATTGATGCAGATATACGTGAATCTATTTCTTTTTAGAAATAGATGAAACTCTAGGTATTCACATATATATTTACATTGGAATGTGTGTGTATATATATATATATGTTTTATATGTGGATTGTTATTGCTCAATTTTGGTCCTAGAATTTCAGTGTATTTTTGTTTTGGTATTGTGACAAGAAGGGTGGCCTATCATCGTCATAATATATTTCTTGATAGTAGCTAAGTTTTTTTTTATTTTGTTGTTGTAATAAAAAAACCGTAGTATTTTATTATTTAAAATTCTTCCATAATACAGTCAAGCATCGAAGACTCGAAGATTTGAAGAATTGGAAGCAACCGGAACAAGTTTGGGATTGTTCGAGCCATAGCAACAAACGTGCATGCGAATGAGCACGCGGCCACGATTGTTATGGCATGGGCTGTGCACGGCAGCTCTATGAAAGCCAAGGGCTATGCACTGCAGCCCTTTATGGGGTTATGGGGTTATGGGGTGAGCACGATGGGAGGCATCCAAGGTGTGCGCAAACGATGGATGCATGAAGACTTGTTCGCCAAGGAGTTTTTTGTATTCCAAGACATATGTAATTTGCATGCTTTTCTAGGATGGACCAAAATTGTAGCTATTTATATTTATGAAAATATTGCAATGTTTGTCATTGTTTGATAATGTATAATATAGAATAGGAGTGTCACTCATATATCTCTTTTGGCATGAACATCCATTGAATGGTTTAGGTATCTAATTGGCATCTAGATAACTTGGTAAATCATTCTATGGAATTCGATCTCAAGCCTTAAAGAATTGAGTGGGAGAAGGTGTTTTGGAACACATACGGCCTCCAAGTTTAGTTGAGCTTTACATTTCGTGTAATAACCCGTAAAGGGGTATTCAAGAATGGAATATATTGAAGGTTGATAACTTATTAACGCACTCAATGTGATTTTATTAATATCCTCACAAGATTTGTTGTTAGTAAAATCACAAGGCTAAAATTGAAAACACTAGTTGTTATGTTAACAATTAGGTGGAACCGAACTCCTAAATGAGGCATGACATTTATGGGTGTTAGATCACCATTGAATTTTATGATTGAATTATTTTATTTAATTCAAGACAAATATTCCGCTTAATCATGATTGTTTACCTATATTTTTTTTTATTATAAAGAAATCTTGACACCCCACCCCTAATCAACATCATAAAAGATAATACTTTAACTGATGATAATTACATGGAAAAGGAAAATTGGGTTGTTGTTGCAAGCTGAAAAGCATAAGTTCATTATGTCTACACCTAAACAACCTACTCCTACTAATGAATCTACTCAGGAGCAAAGAGATGAGTATCAGCAGTGGAAGTCTTCAGATGAGATGGCTAAATGTTACATTATGGCCACCATCTCCAATCTGTTACAACAGCAACATAAAGTAATATAGACTGTTGTCGATATAATGATGTCTCTAGAAGAGATGTTTGCTATGAAGTCCAGGAAGACTAAGAGAGAGGCAGTGACTGCTTTCAAGAATCTTAGGATGAAAATTGGACAGGTTGTGAAAGATCACATGAAGAAAGTCATAGCTCAACTCAACATTGTTGAACTCAATAGGTGGTGAGACAAATGGTGAGACGAAAATTGACATGATTTTCAACTCACTATCGGATTCATTTGATCAATTTAAGTTGGACTACACTTTAAACACTAAGGAATGCACCTTGCTTGGCCTGATGCAAGATGATCAAAGCACCGAGAAAATCTTTGTGAAAGGCAAGGGTTAAGAGATTCATACGGTTAGTAAAGTTGCTACTGTTAAGACCCGTAAGAAGGTCAAGAAATAACAAAAGAATGATTAAATTAGGCCTAACTAGAAGGTGTTCCAAGAAAGGAAGAGACTGAATGAGAATGAATTCAACTTACGCGTTTAGGCAATAGAGCATTGGTGTCTACTAATGCAGTGGGAGTTATTAAACTTAATTTATATTCTTATAGGCATTTAGATTTAATAAACGTTTATTATGTACCACAATTCAAGAGGAATTTAATTTTAGTTTCTTGTTTAAATAAATTTGGATATTCGGTTACTTTTAATTAAGGTTTTGTTATTAGTAAGAATAATAAATTAATTTGCAAAGGTACATTGGAAAACGGTATATTCTACTTGCATAGAAATATCTCTCACTTTTTAGACACGGAATCAATGCAACCTAATCATAAAAGAGTAAAGTTATCAAAAGATGAAACATACCTATGGCATTTGTGTTTAGGTCATATTAACCTTAATAGGATCAAAAGATTGGTTAGTGATAGACCTTTAAGTGACCTAAAGGTTAATGATCTACCAAATTATGAATCTTTTTTGGAAAGTATGATGACCAAAAGGTTGTTCATGACAAAAGGTACAAGAGCCACTAAATGATTAAGATTGATACACACTGATGTGTGTAGTCCTATGAGCATTCAAGCTAGAGGTGGATATGAGTACTTCATCACTTTCATGGATGATTACTCAAGATTTGGCTATGCGTATATCATGAGACATAAGTCCGATGATTTTGACATGTTCAAATCATTTAAAGATGAAGTAGAAAATCTGCTTGAGAAACACATAAAAATCTTGAGGCCTGATCGTGGTGGAGAATATCTATCTGGTGAGTTTCAGCAATATCTTATTGATAATAGGATAATTTCTCAGTTTTCTGCACTAGGTACACCTCAACAAAATATGGTGGCAAAAAAGAGAAACTCTTTTAGACATGGTTAGGTCTATGTTGTGTTATTCAACCCTTTCTAAATCTTTTTAGGGATATGTTTTACAAACTGCTATGTACATTTTAAACGATGTACAATCTAAGTCGGTTCCTAAAACACTGTATGTGTTGTTGACCAAACGAAAGCCTAGTTTACAACATTTAAGGAAATTTGGATGTCTTACGCACGTGTTAAAAGGAAAGACGTAGAAGATAGAGTCCCGTTCAGAAACATGCATATTTGTACGGTATCCAAAAGGAACCAAATGATATTATTTTTATAGTCCTTTAGAACTTAAAGTATTTGTTTCGACAAACGTTAAATTTCTGGAAGAGGACTATATGAATAATTTTATGCCTAAAAGTAGAATTGTCCTAAATAAGCTTTCAGGAGATACAATTCCACAAGAGGTTTCACAACCCAACCCAATTGTATGTTCCGTACCAACACAAGATCAATAATCTACCATTCCTTGTCGTAGTGGGAGGGTTAGTAGACAACCCGAGAGACACATCGGTCTAAGAGAATCTGTAGAGAATCTCTTGGAAGATGATGATCCTTATACGTACAAGGAAGCAATGGAAGATGTTGATTGTCGCCATTAGCAAAAGGCAATGCAATCCGAAATTGAGTCTACGTTAAAAAAAAAAGTTTGGTCTCTTGTAGACTTGCATAAAGGGATAAAACCCATCGGGTGCAAGTGGATATATAAGAGGAAAAGAGGAATGGATGGAAAGGTGGAAATTTTTAAAGCTAGATTGGTAGCTAAAGGTTACATACAGAAAGAATGTATCGATTATGAGGAAACCTTCTCTCATGTGGCCATGCTTAAATCCATTAGGATACTCTTATCTACTACGGCATCTCTAGACCTAGAAATTTGGCAAATGGACGTCAATACAACTTTCCTTAATGTAAGTCTTGACGAAAGCTTCTATATGATGTAAACAGAAGGATTCATTGAAAAAGGCCAAGTGGAAAGGGTATGCAAGTTGCAAAGATCCATATTTGGATTGAAGCAAGCATCCAGAATCATGGAACATAAGGTTCGATCAAGCCGTGAAAATTTTTGGATTTATTCAAAACCTTGACGAACCCTGTGTAAACAAAAGGATTAAAGGTGACAAGTTGGTTTTCCTAGTCCTTTACATTAATGATATACTGCTCATCGGAAATGATATAGTTGTATTGACATCAGTAAAAGAATGGTTGGCAATACAATTTGATACGAAGGACTTAGCAGAAGCAATTTATATTCTTGGTATCCAAGTCATACGGGATAGAGAGAATAGAATAATTTTATTGCGCTAAGCTTCATACATAGATAAAATCTTGTCTAGGTTTTCCATGCAAGATTCCAAGAATGGTATGTTACCTTTTAGAAATGGAATCAAACTTTCTAAGGAACTAGTTCTAAAGAATGAGCATGAACAGCAATTCATGAGTAAGGTTCCATATGCCTCCGCAGTTGGGAGTCTCATGTATGCAATGCTCTACACTAAACCAGATATTTATTTTGTTATTGGCATAGTTAGCAGGTTTCAAACAAAACTTGGTCCTAATCATTGGACGACAGTCAAGCATATTTTCAAGTATCTCAAGAGAACGAGACATTATATGCTTGTATACTCTAGGGGGTTTAATTCCCATTGGGTATATAGATTTTGATTTCCAATCAGATTTTGACTTCAAAAGATCAACATCAGGATCTGTGTTTACACTTGGAGGAGGGAGCAGTCATATGGAGGAGTATAAGGGAAATCTTGTATTACTGACTCCACCATGGAAGCTGAATATATTGCCGCATGTGAGGCTGCTAAAGAGGCTGTCTGACTCCACCAATTCTTGATTGACTTGGAAATGGTTCCTGATGCTAATAAGATAATCACTATCTAATGTGACAATAGTGTAGCAGTGACTAATTCGACAGAACCAATAAGTCATAAGAGAGGAAAACACATTGAAAGAAATTATGCGTAGTGCAGACGTGACGATAACCAAGATCGCGTCAGCAGCAAAATCAAGCAGATCCCTACACAAAGGCTCTTCCATAAAAGAGTTTTGATGTGCACCTGGAGAATATTGGGATAAGAGATATGACACATTTGCTATAGAGCAAGTGGGAGATTGTCGGGATTATGCTCGTTAGCAAGAGTGTAATAACATATTTGACAATGTTTTCATATTAGTAAAAGTGATTTCTAGTTTAACAAATCTTATAGAATTTATAGTTTAATTATTATAACTATCAAAAGTAAATAATCATAAGGTCAAAAGACTATGAGAAAAGAAGAATTGGTCGTACATCTGGATATGTATGAGGTAGACACAATTCTTTAGTTAGTCTTGAATAATATTCACAACTTAAGATAAAGGTTGGGCACCTTTATCTTGTTAAAGTTGTAGATTTTTTTGCTAGCATTTGAGTGAGATCAAATGTGTTATGATGATTCTAAAATCATCAAAGTGTGGTGTCTTTGGGAAAAAGAATCTAATGCATTGGGTGCATTGAATAGGATCACAATGAAATAATTTATCCAGAACCGTCAATGGATAAAAGTTGTCACTTGAAGACAATCGGGGAGTCTATCTCAATCCTGAGATAAATGATGGACTTATGGTTGCAAGTGTTATCATTTAAGCTATCAATGAGTACGATTATATAGCATAGTCTATCATCGATAGTTCTATGGTACTTATTTGTTAATCGATAGAGGACTTCATTTATAGATATGGACATTGTGGCTCAATTTATTAAATGAAAGTATAATATCAACATATAGATGTTTTAAGGTATTGGATATTAAATCTTAACGTTAAGTTTTCAACAGTATCTAATGAAATATGGCTTTTGGACAAGTCAAAATATCCAAGTTCAAAATGTGGTCATATGAGTAAATTGTAACTTGGAGAGCTATTGGCGGTCTATGAGCTCTTGGCGATTACTGATCTTCTTCACGAGGATACACTTTCTCCATTAAGATTGTATAGGGCATGAATGAGCAATATTGACTTATTCTATCTTTATTTAGAGTTCAATTTCAATTCTTTAGTAGAATAAACTAAAATAATAGATCGGATCTAAGTGAATCATTTATTGATTGTGATAAGGTTATGTCTATTGGTGTTTGAATTTAGAGATCCCGCCATGATCCCCAATCCACACGAACTTGTATGGATCACTTGATATATTCTACCGAACCAATTTATAGGTCCATCTAGAATTGTATTAAGGCATGTGGACTTGTTTCTTTTAGTAAGAATGGGTTTAGTTCACATGTGGACTTTTTATTTAAGTCCAATAAATTTAATAAAATAGGAAAAAAATATTTGTCCCATAAATATATAGGCTTGGGCGGCAAGGGACTATTTATTAGTCTTATATATTGTTTTTTATTTTATTATTTAATTAAATAGAAATTAATTAATTATTTATTTATTTATTTAATTATAAGTCAAAATATTTTTCTAATAGGAGATGGTCTCGTGGAGTCATATTATTTTTGGTAATATGATAAGTATCAAATACTATATTTGATAATTAGATAAATAAAAGGAATTTATTCATCTAGCCAAATTCAAAAGTATTTGATTTCTATTAGGACTCTAATTGACAATTGGTCAAATTAGAAAGTTTTTGATTTAGTCACAATTTAATTTTTATTAAATAATTGGTTGTTGAATAAATACGCTATTTGAGTTGGATTAGGAGTCTTGGTGTGTAAAAGAAATCCTATTTTTAAGAGGATTGAATCCAAATTTGGCTTGGAGTCTTGGTGAAGTAGAAATCCTCTTTCTAGGTGGATTTTCGACCACCTATATATACTCCTATATAGAGTTTTGTCCAACTCATGGATATTGTGTACTGAATTTGGCCAAGGAGAAGAGAAAAGAGGACCGTTTTGTTTTCCATAGTGCACAAGTGAACGGACGTTCTTAGGTTTTCTCTTGGAGGATTATTGTGACTAGCAAAGAAGAAGATTATGTTTGTTTCCATCATCAGGTATACAATTAAAAGAAAGGGAGCCCACACTCCTAGGTGATTCACATTCGTGATTGGATTGAAAGATCTTACAAATTCAATTCAATGCTAGTTAAATTGTCATGAAAAAAAAGGTGTGATACTTTTAATATACATCAATTAATCTAGGGTTAAGGTTCTTTATATTTAAGGGGAAATTTTTTAAAATATACCAAACCCTAATTTTATGTTTCTGCCGTGTTTTGAACCGATTTTTCCCTACGGGTAGCGTATCCTGATCAAGAGCCATCTGACTCTCAGATGTTTGTGGATCAACAACTCTTGTTTATGAAGCACTAGTCTCACCAGGCTCCAACTCATTCAATGCAATCTTAGAACGAGGTTTATGGTCACTAATATAATTATCCTTAAGAAACGTTGCATTTATCGATACAAATACTTTGTTATCTTCGATACATAGAAGTGTCCACCTCTGGTCTCCTTGGAGTATCCTACAAACAGGCAGACCGCAGACTTTGAGTCTAGCATTCCACTTCTATTCTTCAGCACGTGTGTTAGACACCCCATATACAGAAATGTCACAAACTAACTTTATGACCATTCCATAACTCTAGAAGAGTCTTAGGAATAGATTTGGATGGCAATAAATTCAAAATGTATGTCGCTGTTTGTGACGCATATCCCCATAAGGAATTTGGTAATGATGAGAAATTAATCATAGCTTTCACCATTTCCATCAGGTTTCTATTTTTCCTCTCCGCTACACCATTTTGCTGAGGTGTACCTAGAGTTGTGAGTTAAGAAACTATCCCATGCTTGACCATGAAATCTTCAAACTCTTGGTCAGGGTACTCACCTCCATAATCCGATCGTAGTGACTTGATAATGCTACCTAATTGATTCTCAACTTCAGCTCGAAATTCTTTAAACTTTTCAAATGTTTCCGAGTTTTATTGCATTAGTTAGACATATTCTTATCTTGAGTAATCATCTATAAAGGTGATAAAATACTCATAACCACCTCTAGCTTTAACGTTCATCGGTCCACAGGCGTCTGTATATATAAGCTCTAGCGGTTTTTTAACTCTAACCCCTTTTCCAGTACAAGGTCTTTTAGTCATCTTACTTCAAGACAAGATTCATAAACAGGTAAGATGTCAACCTTTAACTCACTTAAAGGTCCACTTTTTACTAGTCTGTCTATCCGGTCAAGGTTGATATTACGAAGCCTTAGATGCCAGAGATACGTGTCCTTATCTGGAGAAAACTTATGTCGTTTAGTTTTTTGTTTTTCAACCTTAAACATTTTGGTATTGAGCAATGTAGTATGCATTAACGGTCTTAACACATACAAATTATTTTTATTAATTCCTGAACAAATACTCATACCATTCTTTCTAATAATAACAGACTTATTATTAAAAGAAACATAATATTTTGGTTTAACAACTTAGAAACGGAAATCAAATTCCATGTAAATCCAGGATTATAAAATACATTGTCCAATAATATATAATTATTACAAAAATATAATCTAATTATGCCCACTACTCGTGCCGACATGACATCCCCTGACCCCACACGCATTGAGGAAGCTCCCTCCTCTAGCAGTGTCCAAGAATCAGTCCATTATGAAGAAGAACAAACATGATTAGTAGCCCCCGAATCAACTATCCAGGGTGAAGAATCATCTTCCACTAAACATGACTCAAGAATAAGTAAATCATATTTACCTTTCTTGGACTTCTTCTTCTTTTGGGCTTTCTTGGGTTTGGGCTTACCCTTCGTCTTCCCAGCAAACCTCTTCCTTCTCTTATTATTGGAGGAAGATGGTTCGGCAACATTTGCCTCACCGGTCTTGCTCTTGCAGTCCTTAGTCAAGGACTCAAAGGTAGTGACTTTATTGAGCAACTGTGTGAGACTGAACCATAACTTGTTAATCTCGTAGTTACTCTTAAAATGATCAAAATTCTTTGGTAGAGACGTCAGTATGATGCAACTTGACTAGGTTGGTCAATGTCCCCACCATTGACTTCTACCGTGTTGAAGTAGGACTTCATGCTCAGGACATCATCGAACTGGCATACCTTCCCTCATGCGAGCGAGCATAGCTGAACAGATAACTTTATGTTGCTTTCGCTCGGAGAGCTGCCCGAACATAGCTTGCAATGACTCCATGATTTCGAATGCTGAAGTCATTGCTTCGTGCTTTATGACAAGAACGTATTTCATAGAAGCTAACAGATATGTTCGGGCCTTCTCATCAGATGGACCCATCGCTGGTATGCCTCACTAACAATTCGTGCGGCATTGGTAACTGGCGTTGGAGGACATTCCTCCATAAGCACAAACTTGAGGTCTTTGGTGGCCAATATTGCATTAATGTCAAGTTTCCACTTAGTGTAGTTATCACCAGTTAATTTGTCGTTTGCGAGAATTGAAGTCATGCAGAAGACATTATTGCTGAAATAAATAAAACATTCATTCGGTCATTTATTTAAAACAAGTGTGAGTGCTTTGGCATAAATTTAAACATGATGCATGAACATGTTAAACGAACTAGAGCTACCCTAAAACTAGTTAATATGCCACAACAATCCAACAAAACCCTCGTTAGGGAGGACGAAAGCAAAGCCGTCACGAGACCCTACTCGGATCTCAAGGTATTAAACTAATGATGGAGACTGCAGGATATATATGTCATATATTCCTCTCCCATTCATTATTTTAAAACTAGGGTTTCCTATTATCCGTTAATGCATCTAAGCTCTACAGGATCAAACGGCTAACTTTAATCAAGTTATCTAGTGCATTAAATAGTTTGTTATTAGAAACAAGTTCTAATTCACTAATAAATTATTTATGATTTCTAACGACTAAAAATCTAATATATTAGTCAATAATCTAAGCCTTTGTAAACTATTTACTAAGGTCAGATTATTATGTTAGTGTTTACCAAGTTTTAACTATTAAAACTCTAACACTTTATTTGGATTATTTATTATTAGATAATTAATCATATTAATCATAATTATAATAAATGACCCTATTAATCTAACTTATTAAAAACTTTAATAACTAGGTTAATATTAATGAGAATTACCAAGTTTTTTAACCATCAAAAAACTAATCTCATTTTCATAGCCAATTATGTATATTGCCCATTTTAATCACATTAAAAAATACATAAAAAAATCAGGCTATGATGCATGTATGACATATCAAATATATTTGTGTAGGCACATCTAATCTAAATGACATACGTATGCATGGAAATACCTTTATCATCACATAATATAAAGCATACATGAATTGTCCGAGTACTGTGGATTATTTAACCTAAAAAATTAGAATCTAAAATTACAAAAATACTCCCAAGGCATTCCTTGGTCATCTTGTAATTTCCGAGTCTTCTAGACTCTTCAGTTCACTCTGATTCATCTCATGAACCCTTCTTCGCGATTTTTTCAAGTCTTCAATATAAGTTATGTTTTTTTTATATTTACAATCTAATAACAGTAAAAAAAAAAATTATACAACCCATAAACCTTAAATCCACAGTACCATATAATTAACGATCAATCATGTTTTGTAAATCAATATATATATACAAAAACATTCATACAGTCAATTCAAATCATGCCTACAAAATCATACATACAGGAGCATCGAAAACAATTTCCTATTTCGAAAATAAAATCGGCTCTGATACTGATTGTTGGACCCCCGTTCACCGGTAACACATCGGAAATGGGTTTGTTTTTATTTTTTTTACATATCATAATTGATCTGGAATCAGTGAACTTGGGATCGTAATTATTTTCAAAATTAATACATATAAAATTATTACAATAATAAAATATATGTATATACAGGAAATTGAAATCAATAAAGAGAAGAAAAAATAAAACCATACCAACGTTTGGAGGCTCCTTCACTTTACGACATGCTCCTAGTCTGTACCAATGATCTTCCTCGCTATATCCCAGGACTAGTAAATGCGTGTGGGGGCATCACGTAACTCTCGCTATATCTCAGGAACTTGAATGGAGGATGTTGAAGAGAGAATAAGAATGAAGAGACTCTTTCTTCTTGTTTTCACGCAACTCTTGCATGTAACTTTTCTTAATTGATACACTGTTTTACGCACACACATTCACATAAAATATACACTAATATATATTTTAATATCAAGCAACACTTGAACTGATATCTCTTTTTTTTATCAATATCAATTCACGCATAGAACAAATGCGGATTTTGTCTCTTATGCAAAATGAATTAACTTATCTTCTCTCTCTCAACCCACTTGCACATATATCTTAAATACGCACTCATGCGTTTTGATCAAATGAGGTTGGCTTTAAAAAAAAACGTTATCCCTTTTTAAAAAAAAATGATTGGATTCCACTATTATGTACAAACCTTCACAGTCACAAGCCAAACCGCAATCCCAACATATGAAACATATTGATCAGGAACTGTATCCGACCTCACCCATGGTATATCAAAGACCACGATCTAACCTGAAGGAGTCGATAAAACACTCAGGATTAAGATACCCAAATATAGCCATCATTAGTTGATATATATGAATCGTATTGGTAAACGGATCTTGGTGAGATATTCATATAGATCATGGCCCAGTCCTATACGATCACATCATACAAGGTTCCTCCATTCTCATATCTTATATGAATGATTCATGATGGAATCACCGTATATTAGGAATGGACCACAACTATAGATTAACCATAAATAAAGTACCTAGCTTTATTTGCTATCTATGGACTATTTAGATTGCACATCTCTCACTCTATCCATTTGTATATGACACTCATATACACAGTTCGAGATTACATCCGGTAATCTAGGATGTTAATATTCACAAGTTATAAAATAAACAACACAACAAGAATGAATTGAACTTTTCTTTATTTATTTCACAAATCCATTTACAAATTACATCTTTAGGGTATAAACCCTAACAATATCCCATTTGCACTAAAGCATGTAAGAAATGTTTCATAACCCTAGACAATCTAGGTGACCCAAAAACGCTTTAACCTATAAGGTATTCGTAAATGGATCAACATGATTGTCTTGTGAAGCTATCTTGGTGACGATCACATCTCCTCCCTACACTATCTCTAATGAGATGATACTTTCTCTCTATATGTTTCCCTCTCTTGTGGCTTCCTGGTTCTTTAGAATTAGCCATAGCACCACTGTTATCATAATAAAGTGTGATGGGCTTATCCAGATCTGGAACAATTTCCTGATTACTTAAGAACTTGCGAAGCCAAACAGCCTCTTTAGTATCTTCAAAAGAGGCTACATATTCGTCTTCCATGTTGGAGTTAGCAATGCAAGATTGCTTAATACTTCTCCACACATTCGCTCTACCACCTAGGGTGAATATTGATCTAGACGTAGATTTCTTAGAATCCTTGTCTAATAGAAAATCATAATCCGTGTATCCTAATAGGATCAAATCTTGATTTCTCGTTCTCCGAATATACTTGAGAATAGTCTTGATAGCAACCCAATGATGTAATCCTGGGTTTGATTGGTATCTACTGACTACTCTTACTGCATAGCAGATGTCAAGTCTAGTGCATAACATAGCATACATGAGACTACCTACTGGTGATGCATAGGGTACATGTCTTATATCCTTAAATTCTTAAGGCAACTTAGGACATTGTTCCTTAGACAAGTGAACTCCATACCTGGAAGGTAAATTACCTTTCTTGGAGTTCTGTATCGAAAATCTCACAAGATTCTTGTTTATATATGATGCCCAAGACAGTGCTATGAGTTTGTTCTTACGATCACTTATAAGTTGGTTCCCTATAACATAATTGCCTCTCCCAAATCTTTCATTTGGAATTGGCTAGCCAGTCAGCCCTTTACATCAGACAACACTCCCACATCATTCTCAATGAGTACGATATCATATACGCATAGGATTAAGAAAACTACTTTCTTGTCAATGATCTATTTGTAGACGTTAGGGTCATCGACATTCTGCTTAAAGCCATAGGTTTTGATCACATAATCAAACCTGATGTTCCAAGATCTAGATGCTTGCTTAAGTTCATAAATGGACCTTTACAGCTTGCAAACCTTTTGGTCTTGATCAGTAGACATGAATCCCTCTGGTTGCATCATATAGATGCTCTCATCAAGATTTCCATTCAAGAATGCAGTCTTAATTCCCATTTACCAAATTTCATAATGAAAATAGGTAGCAATGGATAAGAGAATCCAAATAGACATAAACATGGGTACTAGCGAGAAGGTCTCTTCATAATCGACCCCCTCTTTCTGGGTATAACTCTTGGCTACTTGTCTTGCCTTGAAGGTCTCTACCTTCCCGTCTACTTCTCTCTTTCTCTTGTAGATCCACTTACACCCAATGGGTTTTACCGCATCCGGTACGTCTACAAGATCCCAGACTTAGTTAAAGTACATAGACTCCATCTCTGGATTCATGTCTTTAAGCCATTCCAAATTATTAGGATCTTCCATTGCATTTTTAAATGGAAATTAATTAATTTTTTAATTACTAAATTATTTAATTATTTAATTAAAAGTTAAAATCTTTTTCCTGATAGAAGATAGTCTCCTAGAGTCATATTATTTTTGGTAATATGATAAGTATCAAATACTATATTTGATAAGCAGATATGTAAACGGAATTTATTTATCTAGTCAAATTAGGAAGTATTTGATTTCTATTAGGACTCTAATTGACAATTGGTCAAATTAGGAAATTTTTGATTTAGCCACAATTTAATTTATATTCAATAATTGGTTATTTAATAAATACACTACTTGAGTTGGATTTGGAGTCTCGGTGTGTAAAAGAAATCCTATTTTTGAGAGGATTGAATCCAAAATTTGATAGGAGTCTCGGTGAAGTAGAAATCCTCTTTCTAAGAGGGATTTCGGCCACCTATATATTCTTCTATATATAATTTTTTCCGAGACCTAATTTTTGTGTGAGTAGTTGTTTTATATTTGTTTTTTTATAGTTATAAAAAAACCTTCATCCAACTCATAGATATTGTGTAATGAATTCGGCCAAGGAGAAGAGAAAATGGAACGTTTTGTTTTCAATAGTGCACTAGTAGCCTTTACATTAAAAGGTTTTGCGTACAACATCGAATCAAGGTTCAAGATTACATCCGGCAATCTAGGATGTTAATATGCAAAAGTTATAAAATAAAAAACACAACAAGAATGAATTAAAAATTTCTTTTATTTTTTTCACAAATCCATTTACAAATTACATCTCTAATGCATAAAACCCAACAAAAGGTCCATCACTAACCAATCTGTTGATCATATCTAGGCTAATATGACCTAGGCGCAAATGTAATTGGTAGGTTTCATCTTTTGATAATTTTAGTCTTTTATGATTAGGTTGCATTGATTATGTGTTTAACATGTGAGAGATATTTTGATACAAGTAGGATAAACTGTTTTCCAATGTACCTTTGTAAACAAATTTGTTATTCTTACTAATAATAAAACCTTTATTAAAAGTAACCGAATATCCAAATTTATTTAAAAAAGAAACTGAAAATAAATTCCTTTTGAATTGAGGTACATAATAAACGTCTATTAAATGTAATTGCCTACAAGAATCTAAACAAATTCTAATATCTCCCACTACACTAGCAGATACCAACGCTCTGTTGCCTAAATGCAAGTTGAATTCATTATTATTCAGTCTTTTCCTTTCGTTGAACCCTTGTAAGAAATAATAAACATAATTAGTGGCTCCAGAGTCTATGATCCAAGAATCTATAAAATCTATCAGAAAATATGTTTCAAGATAATTAATATTACCTTCTTCTTTCTTGTTCTGAGAATTTAGGCAATTTCTTTTCCAATGTCCCGTTTCATCACAAAGGAAACACTTTACTTTGATCAAGATTACTTTCTTGGTCTCCTTCTTGGTAGGCCCAATTGGCTTTCTCTTATGTTGTTTCTTGACCTTCTTACGAGTCTTAACAGTAATAACTTTACCAACCGTATGAATCTCTTGACCCTTGCCTTTTCTCAACACTTTGAACATCTCACATCAGTATGTGCAAGTTGTATTCCTTATTGTTCAAGGTGTAGTCCAACTTGAACTAATCAAAGGAATCTGACAGTGAGTTGACAATCATGTCAATTTTGCCATTGAGTTCAGCAATGTTGAGATGTGTTATGACGTTCATTATTTGATCTTTCACAGCTTGTCCAGGTTTTATCTTAAGATTCATTAAAGCAGTCACTGCATCTCTCTTAGTCATCTTGGACTTCATAGCAAACATCTCATCTAGAGAAATCATTATATCAGCAACAGTCTATATTCCTTCATGTTGTTGTTGCAACACGTTGGAGATGGTGGTCGTAATGTAACATTTGGCCATCTCATCTGAAGTCTTCCACTATTGATACTCGTCTTTTTGCACCTCAGTTGATTCATCAGTAAGAGCAAGTGGTTTAGGAGCCCAAAGAACAAACTTATATTTTTCAGCTTACAACAACAACCCAATTTTCCTTTTCCATGTGACATAATTATCACAAGTTAAAATATTATCTTTTAGGATGTTTATTAGGGATGAGGTCATGATTTCTGAATAAAACAAAAATTATATATAAGTTAACAGTCATGATAAAGCACTTTCGAATATTTATCTTAAATTAAATAAAATAATTCAACCATAAAATTCAACCGTGATCCAACACCCATAAATGTCACGCCTCCTTTGGGAGTTTACACCATCTACTAGTTAGACTAGGTCCCACCTAATTGTTAGCATAACAACCAGCGTTTTCACTTTAGCATTACAATATTACTGAAAAGAAGTCTTGGGAGGATATTAATAAAACCACATTGAGGGTGTTACCAAGTTATCGACTTTCAATATATTCCCTTATGAATATCCCTCATTTGAGAGTAGATATCGTTTGGCTTAATAATCTTGTCTATCCTTACAAGGAAGTATCTTGCTAAATTCCATTCACGGATACTCCTTAGGGGGGTTATCACACGAAACATAAAGCACAACTGAACATGGAGGCCATAAGTGTTCCAAAACACCTTCTCCCACTCAATTATTGAAGGTGTGTGACTGAATTCCATAGAATGATCTACCAAGTTATCTATATGCCAATTAGATACCATAACCATTCAATGCATGTTCATACCAAAAGAGATATATGAGTGGCACTCCTATTTCGTATGACATGTTATAACACAATGACAAACAATGCAATATTTACGGAAAAATAAATAGCCACAATTTTGGTTTGTCCTAAAACAACAAGTAATTACATTTGTTTGAAATACAAAACTCTAATCCTAACTTGGAGAACAAGTCATCAAGCGACCGTCCGTCCAAAGGTCTCGTGATCGGGTACTTTCATGCCCCGAAGCCTGGTGAGGCTACCCCGGGTTACTCCGTTGCTTCTTTTTCTGCTTCAAAATTTTCAATTCTTCGATTCTTGGAAACTTGAATATATTACAACATATTTTTTTTATTACAACAATAAAATATAAAAAATCTTAGCAACTACAAAGATGGAAATTATGGTGATGATAGACCACCTTTCAAGTTACAATTCCAGAACAAAAATACATTGAAATTCTATGACCAAAATCGAGTAATAACAATTCACATTATAAAAACATATTGTTGACGTCAATTTCTCGATGTGTGAGAAAGTCAACAAGATTGGATTTTAGTCGTGACCTCAAAGAGAAAGAGAAGGCTAATACAATTTGAAACTAGTTAGACACAAGTTTTAACGTGGTAAAACTCCGGTGATCAGAGAAACTTCCACGGGTCGTTGAACAAACAACCGAGCAAAAATCCATTATTGAAATAAAGATTTACAACTCTCGATCTCTCTTTTTTCTCTCTGTACTCTTCTATATATTCTTATGACGAGATTATGGGTATATTTATATGTACATAGAACCCTAATCCTTTTTTTACAAGTAATGAAAGATTTTTGTATTTAATTATGATTGGTTACTTGTTGGAGGAGTCTTTTAGAGAGATCAGCTACCCTTAATGGGTAGCTAATGTAGTCCTCGTCCAGAAGAAAAACGGTCAGTGGAGAATGTGCGTAGATTTCAGAGATCTGAATATGGCATACCCAAAAGACAGTTTTCCACTGCCAAGGATGGACCAACTGGTTGATGCCACATCAGGCCACGAATTACTCAGTTTCATTGACGCCTACTCAGGATATAACCAAATCCAGATGAATAAGGGTGATGAGAAAAAAATGACGTTCACAACCGATCAGAGCTTATACTGTGGTCTTATATTGTTACACAGTAATGCCCTTCAGGCTAAAAATATAGGGCCAACATACCAAAGGTTGGTCAACAGAATCTTCGCACGCCAAATAGGAAGAAACATGGAAGTTTACATAGATGACATGTTGACCAAGAGCATCTCGGCAAACAGGCACATCTCAGACCTGCGAGAGACATTCGACGTCTTGAGAAGATATCAAATGCAGCTGAATCCGAACAAATGCCTATTTGGAGTTCCTTCAGGAAGGTTCCTAGGTTTCCAAGTTCACCAGAGGGGAATCGAAGTAAACCCCGAAAAGATCCAAGCCCTACAAAAAATGACCTCACCAAAGAAGCTAAAATCCAATCTTGTTGACTTTCTCACACATCGAGAAATTGACGTCAACAACTGGCGCTAGAAGGAGGGGGTGAACCTCCAATTTGATTAAAAGAAATGGTGAGAAGTGGAAGAAGAAGCAGTTCTGGGGATATCCAAAAATCTCTTGATAATGTTCATATTGGCAGTAGTTCACGAGATCTAGCCACGACCACCGAGAACCAACCAAAATCTCTAGTAGGGATCCAACAAATCCCTTTGACCAGCGAAGAACTGACACGACGTTTCTGTGAGGTATTACAATAGCTTGTAGTGGAAGCGGCAAAGGAAAGAGTTGATCTACTAGCTGCAGAAGAAATGTAACCTCCTAATCCCCCATTTACCAGGCTTCGTTCGATTATAGTTGGGCATGAACCAGATGCAACAGAAGCTGGTAGGAACTCCATTCCAATTAATCAAGCTGGATGTGAAACACCCGAAGAGGAGCGACCATGCCGAAGGCAGAGCCATGGTCAGATAGCCTATGATAGACACCGCAACCACGACTAGCACAGGGATCGATCGTCATCATCAGAGGATAGTGATCAGCATCATCGTAAGCGTCGTCACGGAACCATACGCCTGTAAGGATCAACCAGTGAGACTCGGTAACGAAGTGAAGAGGAGCTAGAAAAAGGCATGACAGTCACTCGACGGTTTAACCATCATGGAGATCAGGTGGAAGATAGACATATTAAAATTCAGAGCCTGACCCGAGAAGTTGAAAACAATAGGCGTCAAATAGACGCACTGGTTAGACGATATGGGTACAACGACTTATCCGACGATGATTCTGATAGTCCATTCACTAGGGACATTCTGCGAACCCTATTTCCAGAAAGATTCAGGATGCCACACGTGGAACAGTTCAAGAAAGATACAGATCCATAATAACACTTCAGAGGGTATAAAAGCGGTATGGCTCAGTATGCCCACAGTGACCCTTTACTATGCCTCAACTTTCCACAGACTCTAGGAGACACAGGCTCAAGATGGTTTGGAAGATTGCCCCCAGCAAGCATCAGAAGTTTTGGTAAATTAAGCAGAAGTTTCTCAAGACAATTTCTGGGCCACGTACATAGGAAAAAATCAGTGGCTTACCTTTCTTAACTGAAACAAGGGAAAAATGAGTCGTTAAAAAAATACCTGGGGAGATTCGGACAGGCGGTATCAGAAATCGACAGTGCAAATGATGAAACAATAATATATGCATTCATAAACAACTTACAGAATGAACGACTATCTTTTGACTTAAGAAGGGCTCGTCTAACCAGATATGCAGATATGATGGACATGGGGGGAGGATTTGCACTAGCCGAAGAAGAAGAGTTAGCCACGGGAGGATGCTACATGCAAGGAGAAAAACCTGAACAAAAAGGTGTCGAGTCAAAGGTACATAACCAAAAGGGAAACAAAAAGGAAACAGTAAAGAAATAAGCATCGACAGAGGAAACGGGGGTAATGCCGGCCATACCATGAAGAAATTCTAAGGAAAATACACAAACTACACCCCTCTCCGAAAAAAGCAGGAAGAAATCCTGGTCATATTGGAAGAGAAAAATCTGGTAAAAGAGTCGCACCGACAGTCTCAGTTTACCCTGTCAGAGACAACAAAATATTACAGATTCCATAAGGAAACCAGTCATGAGACTTCCAAATGTTACCAGCTTAGAGACTACATAGAGACCCTCATTCGGGAAGGACACTACAAGATATAATCTTGAAAAAAGATGAGAGGCTAGAAACAAAGAAAAAGACTAGGGCCGATCATAGCTCCGATCAAAACCAAAGTGCCAGCCCGAGGCCAATGGAGTAATACAAACAATCTTTAGAGGACCATCAACTGGAAGAAGTAACCGAGAGAGAACTCAGAAAATTAGAGAAGCGGTTGAGGCAAGACAGAACTTTGATGTCAACTTTGTCGAACTAGACCCCGAAAAGGGTAAAAGAAGGATGAGACCCAATAATATTCATAGAAGCTGACTCATATGGGGTCGATGTTCGACCAAATGACTCCGTAGTCATAAGTGCCCAAATTGGACACAGGGACGTCAGGAGAATTTTAATAGACAATGGTAGTTCGGCTGATATTCTCAACGTAGCTGTCTACGATCAACTCAAGTTGGACAGAAAGGATTTACAGCCTTTTCATACCCCACTCATAGGATTCTGAGGATTTAAGGTCAGGTCTCTCGGGACGGCAAAGTTACCCGTAAAGAGTAGCACCTTGTCAGAGAACAGTATTACTCGATTTCGTAGTGGTAGACTTGGATAATTGGTCTTATAACGCATTGTCAGTTTGGCCATTCTTGAATAAAACTAAGGCCGTAACAACTACCTACGCCCTAATGATAAAATTCCCGACCGAACGGGGGGTCAGAATGGTAAAGGGGTCCCAGAAGATGGCCCGAAGAGCTAATCTGTCAGTTTACAAAGATATAGACAATGGTGGACAAGTATACACTATAACACAGCTAAATCAGAACAAACAGTCATGAAACAATTAATATGGTGTGTAATATTAATCTAGAGGGGAGTGAATAGATTTTAATTAACTTTTACCCAATTTCTGTTAAGAGTCAAGTTGACGAAAATACCCTTATCTAGTTACAAAGATACCACAAGTGTAATAAATGCAGAAATAGTAAAAACACTTGAGATATACGTGGAAACCCTCCAAATGGGAAAAACCACGGGCTGAGGAGTGGGCCACACTAGAACCTCAAATCCATTAATGATAAAGGAATTACAACCTAATCCCGGTTTAATCCTCCACCACTACCTAATCCCTGTATAAGTGAACCTAGTTCATCATGTTTGTGCTTTAAGCTACCTACTCCCGGAAGCAACACAAGTCTTACTTCTCAATGAAGAGATAAAGTGTTCTAAGTGAATATATGATGATATTCAATGAACAAAAAAGGCTAGGAAACCCTATATGCTTATCTAGGATAAAGAGATGACAATTAATACAATCCTAGATATCAAAAGCTAAATGACATGTTCAAGAAGCTTAGCTAAACATAGATCAAACAATCCTATGAAGCTATCACAATACAACACTCAATCATGGCATCACAACAATCTCTAATTTGTATCTAAGAATGTTCTAAGAGCATTCAAATAATTAAAGAGATGGTTTAGTAAGCAAAACACTTAACTTGTAAGAAGATAGTGAAGAACTTACCAAACAAGATGTGATGAAGCAACCCTATCAATAGATGCATTCTAGATGAACTTAGATGATGCAAGATGAAGATTTAATGCTTATGGGAATGCTTTGAGTGATTAAAAATGAGTTCTTGGAAGTGTTTTTCCTTTGAAATGTGTTCTAAGTAAGAAATGTGATATTCTCGCAACACAAGCGCAGATTCTCTTGGATGTTTGCCCTGGTGAGGCTGCGCTAGACGAGTAGCGCACCACTAGCGCACGCCCACATTTTTAACTATGCACGGGTGCAGCAGCACAGATCAGTGGCGTATGACTAGCGGCCGTCCACTATGAATGTTGCGCTGGTGAGGTGCGCTGGTCAAGTAGCGCACCACCAGCGCAAGGCCTATTTTTTCAACACTCAAATACACAAAAACAATAAGTTCAAGAGTGGTGAAATTGCATCCTATTTTAATGCCTAGCATGACATACAACTTTCATAGCAAGATGCAAATAGGTCAATCAATAGTCATTTAAACTAAAATGCACACAAGAAAACACTCAACATGCAAGATCAAGAGTTATGCATGAATATGTGAGTGTGTGCAAATATCTCTTCAAAGTAAGTAAGCACAAGAATTTTACCTTTGGTGTTTCTCCTCTTGAGGTCTTGAGAGCCTAAGATACCCTTACATGAACCCCAACAATGTGGTTATTCACGAAATAAGCCAATCAACAAATGAGGACTTTTCAAGTCACTATCATTCGAGTTTGACCCAAGGGAAGAACCGAAGGAGTACAAAAATAAACCAGTTGAAGAATTAATCTTGAAAGAAGATGAACCAGACAAGAAGATCAAGATCGGGGCCAATTTGGAAGGAAAAGTTAAATAAAGCCTTATTGATCTGCTCAATGAATACAAGGATGTGTTCGCCTGGAGTCATGAAGACATGGTCGGGATAGATGCTCGAATAAAATCACATCATCTCACGGTAGACCCGAATGTAAAACCAGTAATACAAAAGAGAAGGTCATTCAATCTCGAAAGCAGTCAAGCAATCAAATAGGAAGTGGAGATGTTACTCGCTGTAGGGTCAATTACAAAGATCAGCTACCCTCAACGGGTAGCTAATGTAGTCCTCGTCCAGAAGAAAAATGGTCAGTGGAGAATGTGCGTAGATTTCACAAATCTGAATAAGGCATGCCCAAAAGATAGTTTTCCACTGCCAAGGGTAGACCAAATGGTTGATGCCACATCAAGCCATGAATTACTAAGTTTCATGGACGTCTACTCAGGATATAACCAAATCCGGATGAATATGGCTGATAAGGAAAAAATGGCGTTCACAACCGATCATGGCTTATACTGTTAGACAGTAATGCCCATCGGGCTAAAAAATGCAGGGGCAACATACCAAAGGCTGGTCAACAGAATCTTTGCACTCCAAATAGGAAGAAACATGGAAGTTTACATAAATGACATGTTGACCAAGAGCATCTCGGTAGACAAGCACACCTCAGAACTACGAGAGACATTCGACGTCTTGAAGAGATATCGAATGAAGCTGAATATGAATAAGTGCCTATTTGGAAATCCTTCAGAAAGGTTCCTGGGTTTCCAAGTTCACCAGAGGGGAATCAAAGTAAACCCTGAAAAGATCCAAGCCCTACAAAAAATGACCTCACCAAGGACGCTAAAAGAGGTGCAGCGCTTAACAGGATGCTTAGCTTCCTTGGGTAGATTTATTTCTAAGGCCAAAGACAAATGTGCTCCCTTTTTAAAAGTAATTAAAAAGGGAAAAGGACTCAAATTGAATGAAGAATGCGAGCAGGTGTTCTTAACAATCAAAGAGTACCTAGGGCAAGCTCCCATTTTTTCGAAACCAAAAATGGGGGAAATACTCCACTTGTATTTATTAATTACGGAATTAGCAGCAAGCTTAGTTCTAATCAGAACAGAAGATGGAGTACAAAGGTCAGTATACTACGCCAGCAAGGCACTTCTTCCAAGTAAAACCAGGTATTCAAAGGCAAAAAAAATGGCCCTAGCAGTGGTTTCGGTAGCACGGAAGCTAAGGTCATACTTTCAGGCTCATACAATTCAGGTTCTCACCGACTGCCCACTTAAGCAAATTTTACAGACGCCAGAAATCTCAGGAAGACTAACCATATAGGCAATCGAGCTAAGTGAATTCGATATCCAGTACGTCCCCAGAACAACTCTCAAAGGCCAAGCAGTGGCAGATTTCATAACAGAATTCACAAAACAAAATCGGGAAGCAAAAACGATATTGGGCAAGAGTTTTTCATGGAAATTATATGTCGATGGCTCTTCAAACACTCACGGTAGCGGGGCAGGGATCACAGTATGCACCCCAGAAAGAAATGATGTCAAGTCTCCATGAGGTTCGACTTTAAAGCAACTAATAATCATATCGAGTACGAGGTGCTACTAGCTGGACTCAGAGTCTGCATAGCCATTGGAGCAGATGAGGTCAAGATATTTAGCGACTCACAAGTAGTCGTCAACCAAGTCCTGGACGAATACCAAGCCAGAGATGAAGGTATGATAGTTTATCGTGACATAGAAAAACAACTCCTTCGGAAATTCAAAGAATATAAGATTGCCCAGATCCCCAGAGAGGAGAATGAAAAGGCAGATACCTTGTTTAAGCTGGCATCAGCAACGACCACAATCAGGCCAAAAACTATTTCGGTCGCACATCTTCTCAAACCGAGCACAATTGAGCCAAAAAACTTTGAAATCTTAGAAATCCGAACACCGACAGACGATTGGATGACTTAGCTAAAAAGGTTCCTGGAAGAAGGTGTACTCCTGGAAGATCCCCTACAAGCCAAATGTATCAGGTATCGGTCAGCAAGATACACATTGATCGGAGGAGAGCTGTACATAAGGGGGTTTTCCCAAACACTCCAAAAATATGTATCAGAGGAAGATGCATATTAGATACTACAGGAAATCCACGGTGGAGTATGCGGAAACCATACTGGGGGCAAAAGTTTAGCACATAAGGTACTTAGGCAAGGTTATTATTGGCCCACTTTATTCTCGGATGCACAGCGATGTTCGAAAAGCTGCAATGCATTCCAAAAGATTGCTAATGATATTCGATAACCTCCTGAACAACTTAGAAACCTTACGTCCCCATGGACAATTGCCATGTGGGGCTTGGACTTAATTGTCCTAATGCCAGCAGGGATAGAGGATGGAGCGAAGCATGCAATAGTAGCCGTTGACTATTTCACGAAGTGGGCAGAAGCTGAAGCATTAGTGCGTATAACAAAAGCAAATACCATAAATTTTATGAAGAAAAATATACTCTACAGGTTTGGAGTCCCAAACACTATCATCACTGACAACGGTACCCAGTTTGATAATCTGAAATTCAAACATCTGTACAAAGAGTACCAAATTGCCAATTACTACGCCACACCTGCCCACCCTCAAACAAATGGGCAAGCTAAAGCAGTAAACAAAATAATCAAGCATACACTCAAAGTAAAGCTAGATGCCGAGAAAGGAAGTTGGGTTGAAAAACTTCCCAAGGTATTATGGGCATATCAGACGACAACAAGAATTTCAACATGAGAAACTCCATTCACTTTAGCGTTTGGAACAGAAGTTGTTATCCCCATAGAAACATCATATGCATCACCCAGGGTCGGGCTATATAATAAAGACCAGAATGTTGATATGCTATTACAAAGTCTAGATGAGCTAGAAGAGAAAAGGGAGAAGTTCTGAATACGAAATATGGCATATCAACAAAGAGTATCTCGCCACTACAATTCTCATGTTCGAATCAGGAAATTACAACTAGGAGACCTGGTACTCAAAAAGATGTCACTGAATACAAAAAACAAAGTTGCAGGTTCCTTGGCTGACAAGTGGGAAGGCCCGTACAAGATTAAAGGAGTAATTGGTCATGGAGCATATTGGATTGCACGACCAGATGGAAGAGTCTTACCCCGACAATGCAATGCCCAATATTTGAAGATTTTTTATCCTTAAAATTTTGTTTCCTTTTTAGTTAGGTAAATTATCAGCTTTGAAATTTAATCATTGTTGGTTTTACAGTTATAAATAAAAATCAAACTCGGGATTTCCGAAATATAAAGCATATGATAATAAGAACATATGAAAGACGAGCATGATAATAAGAACATGCAAATAGAATGCTCGGGACCATTAATTTGGTAAAATTCTCGAATGGGCGAAGAAGCTCGAAGGAGCACACCAGCAGAGCAAGGTCAGTCGACCTTAGCAAAAAATGCAAACCCGATGCACCAGATTCTAGAAAACGGCTCGAGGTGCTGTCGAAAAAAAACCCGATGAAATGCGCAGCTGTGATAAGCAATTCAAAAGCTTAACGATTCGGCAAACCCTTGCACAAACAAAACTAGGGAGACGTTCTTGATAACTTGTGCGAGGACTCGAACATATGATCATGGTGAGCCTTGATGTAATGTTTGAGTAACAACCGAGTATGAAATACAAGTAAATCTACTCGCTAGTTTCAAGATGGCTCGGTTAATATAAGCCAGTTTAATAAGATACTTGGCATTAAAAATAGCTCCGGGTAACAAAACCAAGTTTAATAAGATACTCGGTAAAGTCACTCGAACAAAATTAGCCAGTTTAATAAGATACTTGGCACAAAGAAATTACATTAGCCAGTTTAACAAGATTTGGCAGAGATTGTGTTAGCCAGATCAATAAGATTCTTGGCATTAGAAACAACTCCAAATAATAAAACCAAGTTAGATAAGATATTTGGTACTCGGTACTTGGTGAAATTTCTTGAGCAATAAGTCTGCCGGTTTAAACCACTTGGTTTTCTGAATTAAACAGTTCACAAAAATATAAAACTTCATTGATCAAAATCTTTACAAAGGTGGAAAATCTTTATAAAAAATGACTAAGGCTAGGAAGAGGATTTGGAACTCTTGTTGATGCTCGGGTCAGACACCATTTAATACTCACCGAGAAGACTTTCATTTGAAGGCCAAACAATTGTGTCAACCGAATCATCCATCCACTTGATGTAATCTAATCTAGGGATCGGGCCAATATCAGGCGTCGAACCTTTTACCTGGCGATCTTGAACGTCAAAGACGATGTCCAAGTCATACACATAATGATAAAAAAACCAAGTGAGAATATAAAAAGCGAAATTAAAAAAAAAAGGTGGGAAGACCACTTACGTCGCCTACGAAAGCCTAAAATCTGGCTAAAGAAGCCAAGCTCTATCATCTTGTTCTCGCTAAAAAGATAAGACCTGCTCATTTTTTCCAAAGTACGCACTGTAGCCTGAGCAAGTCTGGTCAGTTCAGCATCGGAGAATTCAAGTTTTTTCTTGTTCCATATGTCAGGGGAACAAAAAAAGTGGGGAATCTTTAGCACCGTCTGATTCCCCCCCAGCCGAAAGAGTAACTTAAAGTTCTAAGTTCCCTTCGGTAAAAAACCATCTATTCTTCCGGTGCTTGTTCGTCGAAGGGAATCCCCACACGAAGCATATCTTTTTTGCATCATCAGAGGTGTCAACTCCTCGGTTCACTTTTATCCCCTCAGGGGCCCAGCAATCTGGTGGATTGGACATGAGAAAATAAGTCCATATCCGACCAGATTGCCTTAGTGTATAGAATCGCCTAATTTTACTCGGGAAAGGCAATGACAGGTTCATTCGGCTCCATATATGCCACATGCACATTAAGATCTTGTAGCTAATCGTGGCCAGTTGGGCTGGAGCGATCCCTGTTTCAGCCAGAAACCAGGCAATAAACGGCTGAAGAGGAAGAGTGACGCCACAACAAAGCATGGACCCATAAATCGCCACCATACCCGGGGGAGGGTTCCATATGGCTCTATCACCAGCAGGAGACATTGTAACCGAGTCATCCAAATTGAATCAAGCACGATACTTCACGATCTCATCTTCCCCTACCATATTCGGCTCGATTTTATACCCATTCGGGTGATCGAAAAAAAAAAGGGATATGAGATGTTCTAAACTCCTCTTCAACGTTCTTCTCGTTAACAATTTGCTCTCTGATTCGAACGTTGCCCGAGCTGTGCTTATGGACCTCGCTTTTGCTTTGATGTTTTCCCATCCCGGATCGAAGAGGTACCCTATGATTAGAAATGATATATTCAGAATTAGATGATTCAGAACTAAAATGGACGTCAGGGTAAAGCCTGGAAACGTCAACATCTAAAAAAGGTGGTTCATCAGGAGGGATCTCCCCCAATAGTCTGCGAACGTAAGAAACTATTTGAAAATCTCCACGTTCAAGCGCTTCGAAGGCTTTAGTAAAAAGACGATGACGGGAAGATGGATCCATTAAAGCTAACCTTTGAAATAAAGAAACCTGCTGTAAAAACTTCAACGAAGAATAGAGGTTTTCTGTGCAAAGAAATCTGGGTTGGAAATTTCTGGTTTGAGTCTGTGAGAATAAACCAGAGCAACCCCATTCAGTGGAGCATTTAAAGGGACAATGGCATGAAACCCTAGGATCTTAAAAAGCGGGAAAAAATCAAAGACATATTTGATGGCGTAGGCAGTGCACTAAGAGACGCGTAGGTCGTTTCTTATAAATGGTATCGAGAAATGAAGCGGTGGAAGACACGTGTTAAAAGAAGAGTTGACCAATACCGTTAGGACTCCAAAACGTCGCAATCATTGAGATTTCGCGTGAGGGGGCAACTTGAATTTACATGGTCACCATTAAGACACACCATTATGACAAGACATTTACTCTAGCATAAATGAGGCGCAAAAGATTAAAGAGTTGATTAAAATACTTTCGCCTAGAACAAATTCGTATTCGGCAACAAATATTTTAAAGGGGTATTGTCATATGTAAATTTTATCAGATGTACACGTCATCAACAAGGTGGATAAGATTGACAGGTAAATATCCGAATAGGCATTTAGAAAATATCCCGTAAGATATCACCAATAAACAGGGACCCGAGTAAGTATAAATGCAAGTATTGAGCAAGACCTGTTCGGGATCAGCTAACATCATGTTCTACTCAGGATCAGCTGACGTCATGTTCTGCTCAGGATCAGCTGACGTCATGTTCCACTCGGGATCAGCAGACGTCATATTCTACTCGGGACAAATATGAACAAGCCCAATTGGGTGAAATTTTTGAATTAGATCGTGCTACTTTGAAATCTGATGGTGTTTTTCGTAGCAGTCCAAGAGGTTGGTTTACTTTTGGACATGCTTCCTTTGCTCTGCTCTTCTTCTTTGGGCACATTTGGCATGGTGCTAGAACCTTATTCACAGATGTTTTTGCTGGTATTGACCCAGATTTGGATGCTCAAGTGCTTACTTCAAGTCAAGTGCTTTTCCGCTTCGTTCACCGGAGGGACTGTGTACGATGTTGAGCTACAGTCTTCTGTTCCTGCTACCCTTTATCCCGCTGCGTCTTAGTTTCCGTTGCCCCAGAACTTACTCGGGATTATCCCAAGGGCGACTGATAGAATCAAAAGTCGACTTTCTTATTGGCTTAGCAAGTTTTACCAACTTCGCTAAACTAAAATAAGACAAAAAGATCTGACACATCAGATCACCCTTCTCATCATGTCTATACATGTGAGCCTTTCTAAAAGGAGGAAGAATCCTGGGGTATCTCTTTAATTAGTAGACTTCCCTTCCACCTCTTCACTCATACATGGGGAGGGAAAAGAGACTGGCGCTACTACCAATACCTGGTACCGGGTGCGAATAAAGAAGTCCAGTACAAAACTCGTAAACAAACCAAGAGTCGTATTAAAGTACGTAAAGATATCCACGTCGAAGAAGAATTCCAAGAAGAATAGAATACCAAACAGGAAAAAGGTTCCAAATCAGACAACAACTTTATTTCTTCAAAAAAGACTACGCATTTGTAAGGAAATAAGTCCAAAATGGACTATATCACTAGAGTCCCATTCGATCTCTATATAAATCTCTGAAATAGGAAAGAAGATAAAGACTACTCCAACAAGTAACCAATCATAATTAAATACAAAAATCTTTCATTACTTGTACAAAAAGGATTAGGGTTCTATGTACATATAAATAGACCTATAATCTCGTCATAAGAATATATAGAAGAGTACAGAGAGAAAAAAAAGAGATCGAGAGTTGCAAATCTTTATTTCAATAGTGGATTTTTGCTCAGTTGTTTGTTCAACGACCTGTGGACGTTTCTCCAATCACCAGAGTTTTACCACGTTAAAACTTGTGGCTACCTAGTTTCAAATTGTATTCTCCTTCTCTTTGTCTTTGAGGTCAGGGCTGTTGACTTTCTCACACATCGAGAAATTGAAGTCAACACATATATACATCCATACATTCCAATGTCAAAATATATATAAATACTTAAAGTGTCATCTCTTTCTAAAAGATGCATAATTACAATACAAAGAAATAGATCCATGTATATATACATCAATTAATCAAGGGTACAACCAGGCTCTGATACCAATTATAGGAAAAGATGCGCGGCGAAAGCGAAAAATTTGATTGGTATATTTTACAAAAATTTCCTTTAAAAGAGAACTTACCCTTGATTAATTAACATATAATAAAAGTAACATCCCTTTTATCGTGACGATTGATATTGCATCTGTTAGGATTATGCTCGATAGCAAGAGTGTAATATTGTAATTGACAATCTTTTCATATTACTAAAGTGATTTCTATTTTAACAAATCTTATAGCATTTATAGTTTAATTATTATAATTGTCAAAAGTAAATAATCATAAGGTCAAAAGGCTATGAGAAAATAAGAATTGTTCATACATCTAGATATGTATGAGGTAGACACAATTCTTTAGTTAGTCTTGAATAATATTCACAACTTAAGATAAAAGGTTGGGCGCTTTTATCTTGTCAAAGTTGTAGATTCTTTTGCTAGCATTTGAGTGTGATCAAATGTGTTATGATGAGTCTAAAATCATCAAAGTGTGGTGTCTTTGGGCAAAAGAATCTAGTGCACTGGGTGCATTGAATAGGATCACAATGAAATACTTTACCTAAAACCGTCAATAGATTAAAGTTTTTCATTTGAAGACAATCGGAGAGTCTATCTCAATCCTGAGATAAATGATGGACTTATGGTTGCAAGTGTTATCATTTGAGCTATCAATAAGTACGATTATATAGTATAGTCTATCATCGATAGTTTGGTGGTATTCATTTGTTAATCGATAGAGGACTTCATTTATAGATATGGACATCATGGCTCCATTTATTAAATGAGAGTAGAATATCATCATATGGATGATTTGAGGTATTGGATATTAAATCTTAACGTTAAGTTTTCAATAGTGTCTATTGAAACATGGCTTCTAGACAAGTCAAAATATCCAAGTTCAAAATGTGGTCATATGAGTAAATATGGTAACTTGAAAACTATAGACGGTCTATGAGCTCTTGGCGATTACCGGTATTCTTCACGGGGATACACTTTCTCCAATAATGTTGTCTAGGGTATGAATGTGTAACATCAACTTATTCTATCTCTATTTAAGAGTTCAATTTTAGTTTTTTAGTGGAATGAACTAAAATTAAATATATCGGACCTAAGTAAATCATTTGTTGATAGTGATTGGGTTATGTCTTTTGGAGCTTGAATTTAGATAGCCCGCTAAGATCCCCAATCCATACGAACTTGCATGGATCACTTGATATATTCTACCGGACCAATTTACGGGTCCATTTAGAATTGTATTAAGGCATTTGAACTTGTTTCTTTTTGTAAGAATATGTCTAGTTCACATGTGGACTTTTTATTAAGGTCCAATGGATTTAATAAAATAAGAAAACTAATATATGACCCATATATATATATGTGTTGGGCGGCAAGGCTATTTAGAATACCTTAATTATATTACTTTTATTTTATTGTTTAATTAAATAAAAATTAATTAATTTGTTGATTAATTAATTATTTAATTAAAAGTCAAAATATTTTTTATTAGGAGATGGTCTCTAAATATTATACTATTGTTGGTAGTTTAATTAATATTAAAGACTATATTTGATAAGTAGATAAATAAAAGGAATTATTTATCTAATCAAATTAGGAAGTCTTTAATATGGTTACAAATACACTATTGAATTGGATTAGGAGTCTTGGTGTAGGAAAGAATTTCTTTTGGAAAAGGATTCTTAACCACCAAGTAAATCCACATAAGGATAGGATTCTTAACCACCAAGTAAATCCATCTTAGGAGAGGATTTTGGTATATATATATATATACTTGTAAATTTTGACCAAGCATGAAGTTTGGTATGAGAAGTTGCTTTTTATTTGTTTTTTATTGTTATAAAAAAAAAAATTCGTCCAACTCATCGTTTGAAGAATTTGGCCAAGCATAGAGAAAAGAGGGAACGATTTTGTTTTCGATAGTACACTAGTATCCTTTGCATCAAAAGGGTTTTGTGTACAACATCGAATCAAGGTTCACGCGAGTTTCAATCAAATTGATTTATAATTCAAAAGTGACCGGACGTTCTTGGTTTTTCTCTTGGAGGGTTATTGTGACTAACAAAGAAGAAGATTTTGTTTGTTTCCATCATCAGGTATACAATTTAAAGAAAGGGAGCCCACACTACTAGGTGATTCATGTTCGTGATTGGATTGGAAGATCTTGCGAATTCAATTTGAAGCTAGTTCAATCGTCACGAAAAAAAGGTACGATACTTTTTATATACATCAATTAATCTAGAGTTAAAGTTCTTGTTGCATAAAAGGAAAAAAAAAATTATACGCAAACCCTAATTTTGTTTTTATCACGCTTCCGTTGCATTTTGAATAGTTTTTTCCCTACAGCATCTAAAAGAAAACTGTAAGATCTTGCAATCCAATAAAGAATGTGAATCACCTAGGAGTGTAAGTTACCTTTCTTTGAATTGTGTACTTGAGGATGGAAAACAAAAACTTTTTCTTTTTATTAGTCACAATAATCCTTCTAGAGAAAACAAAAAAACGTTTGGTCACTTTTAAATTCTCAATCTCTTGATCAAAAACTCACGTGAACCTAATTCTATGTTGTGCACAAAGCCTTTTGATATAAAAGCCACTAGTGCACTATCAAAAACAAAACGCTCTTTTTTTTTCTCTCTCTTGGCCTAATTCTCACTCAATGAGTTGGATTAATTTTATTTTTTTAAAGCAGATAAAAAAAATCTCACATAAGAACTAGGGTGGCCGAATTCTTAGATAGGGATATATATAGGTGACCAAATCCTCACACATGGAGGATTTGTGTTATGGCCGAAAATCCTCTCACAAGGAGGATTTGTTTTCCACCACAACTCCTATCAACTTTCAAAATTCTACCCTATTCAAACTCATTAGTATATTATCCAATAATAAATTATTGAATATAAATTAATTGTAACTTTATCAAAACTTCCTAATTCGACCAATTGTCAATTAGAGTTTTAATAGATATCAAGGACGTCCTAATTTGACTAGATAAATAAATTCCTTTTGATTATCTACTTATCAAACAAAGTTTTTTATTCTTATCGTACTACCGTCAGTAGTATGACACTAGGAGACCTTCTCCAACTTAGAAAAAGATTTTGATTTTTAGTTAAAAAATTAATTAACTTCTATTTAATTAAATAAATAAATAAATAAAATAATATACTAGGCTAATAACCCTAGCCTTGCCGCTCAAGCAAAATGTATGGACAATATATTATTTTCCTATTTTATTAAATCCATTGGACTTTAATAAAAAGTCCATTTGTGAACTATACTCATTCATACTAAAAAAGAAAATGCCTTAAATTAATACATTCATATAATTTAAACAGCCCATTCAATTAAAATATACGAATTATATTCTCAATGTATTAATGGAGTGCTAATCGTACCCCATTAGGGCCGCCCAAGGATTCCCACACCCTTGGCCGCCCATACTAGGTATTTGAAGAGTTACCACGTGTCTTGATCACACATGACCGCAAGTCTCCAAAACTTTTGGATTCCGAAATCTAAAAACAATTCTAGATGGACCTAGAAATTGATCCGGTAGAATATATCAAGTGATCCATGCAAGTTCGTGTGCATTAGAGAACTTGGTGGACTATCTAAATTCAAGCTTCAATAGACATAACCTAATCACAATCAATAAATAATTCACTTAGGATTGATATATTAATTTTAGTTCAGTCCTCTAAAGAACTAAAATTGAACTCTTAAATAAAGACATAATAAGTTAATGTTCCTTATTCTTACCCCAGACAATCTTATTGTAGATAGTGTATCCTCGTGAAAAATACCAGTAATCGCCAAGAGGTCATAAATCACCTATAGCTCTCCTAGTTACCATATTTACTTATATTACCACATTTTGAACTTGGATATTTTGACTTGTCCAGAAGGCATATTTCAATACACATTATTGAAAAATTAACGTTAAGATTTAATATCCAACACCTTAAAATATCCATATGATAATATTTTACTCACATTTAATAAATGGAGTCACGATGTCCATATCTATAAATGAAGTCCTCTATCAATTAACAAAAGAATATCATCAAACCATCAAGGATAGACTATGCTATGTAATTGTACTCATTGATAGATTAAATGATAACATTTACAACTATAAGTCCATTATTTATCTCAAGATTGAGATAGACTCTCCGGTTGTCCTCAAGTGAAAACTTTTATTAATTGACGATTCTGGATAAAGTTATTTCACTGTGATCCTATTCAATGCACCTGGTGCACTAGATTCTTTTGCCCAAAAACACTACATCATAACACATTTGATCCCACTCAAATGCTAGCAAAAAAAAATCTACACCTTTAAGAAGGTAAAGACGCCCAACCTTTATTTTAAGTTGTGAATATTGTTCAAGACTAACTAACGAATTGTATCTACCTCATACATAAACAGATGTACGAACAATTCTTTACTTCTCATAGCTTTTTGACCTTATGATTTTTTTACTTTTGACAATTATAATAATTAAACTATAAATGCTATAAGATTTGTTAAAGTAGAAATCACTTTATTAATATGAAATGATTGTCAAACATATTATTACACTCTTGCTAATGAGCATAATCCTAACACCTCTATACTTGATGGATTTCACCTTTTCAACGAAAATCGTAATAGAAGGACTAAACGAGATAATTTTGAAAATTGGGGGACTAATTTGGCTACTAGGTCAACCTAGAGAGACGAAAAATGAATTTTACCATAATAATTAATTTAAAACTTTCACAACCAATTTTGGATGATATTTATTTATTCTCCATACTTACCAATCAATTTGTATTTCCTTAAAAGACATTGAAAATATATTTGAAATACTAGTGTTTAAGAAAATAGAAATAGTTTTTAAGGATATGTGTTAATATATAATCATTAATAGGAAACTCCTTTTAAAATTAAAATAGGTGTTATTAGTAAAATCTGGAGAACTGACAGGTTAATATGATTACCGAAAAATACGATAATTAGATATTTCATGTCATCGAAAGTCAATCAGAAAAGATCAAACCAATATGGCTAAAAGATGATCTCAAGACCTGGTCAAGTCACCCAAATAATTGGGTAAGTATAATCGGTCGGGGTAACTAGATCGATCGGGTAAAGGTGGTTCGATCGGGTTCAAATAGCCGATCGAACCAATTAATCCAGTCGGCTTCGAGAAACCGATAGTGTTAAATAAGATCTGGTCGATTTGGATGGTTGGTCAGTTAAGTTACACATGGAATATGTCATATGTGAATTTTATCGCATGAACACGTCACCAAACAAAGAGGATAAATTGTCAGGTGGACATCCGAATAAGCATTCAGAAAATATCCTACAAGACATCATCAAATAAGAGAACCCGAGTAAGCAGATATTGAACAAAACCCATTCAGGGTCAATCGATATCATATATTACAAGGGATCAGCTAACGACACTCGGGACTGGTTAAATGACGCTTCTACTCCGGATCAAATGATGTTACTCGGGATCAAATGGCGCTACTCGGGACCAGCAGGTATTGCTCTTACTCGGGACAAGCATGATGAAAATCAAACAAAAGCCCCAGTGCATAGCTCACGTGGATCAAGTCATAAGGATACACGAAGATATCCATATCAAGGAATCCCAAAGAGGACAGAATACTGAGTTGGAAGGGTTCCCAATCAGGCAACAATTTTATATTTTTTTAAAAAGACTACGTTCTTATAAGGAAACAAGTCCAAATCAGACCGCACTACTAGAATCCCATTCGATTTCAATACAAGACTCCGAAACGGAAAATAAGACAATCAGCTTCAAGCAAGCAAATAATTGTAATTAAATACAAAGATCTATTACTTGTACAAAACATATTAGGGCTCTATACACATATAAATAGACCCATAATCTCGCCAGAAAAAAGGATAGGCAACAATCAATAAGAAAATACAGAGCGAAGAAAGAGAGATCGAGAGCTTGTAACATTATAAATTCATAGTGGATTTTGGCTTGGTTGATCACTCAACCACCCGTGGATGTTTCTCCGGCCATCAGAGATTTACCACGTAAAATTTGTGTCTTGTTTACTTTCTCTAATCTCTTTCTCTTTGAATTAATAGCCGAAATCAAATCCGTGTTGGCATATCTAGAAATCAACGTCAACAGAAGATAATAGGTCCAGGACAATCACGACTTAGATGCGTAGAGAAAGAGTCTTACTCAAATAAGGAACTGCAAAGTACACTCAGAAAAGAAAAAAAAATTCCTTTTAGATACCAAAGTCCAAATATCGTAAGAAATCAAATTCATTCAATGTGCAAGATGCACGAAACATGAAAGAAGATAAAGAAGACTTCGATAAGTTTTCTGCTAAATCTTGTCAACTTTCCTTGTAAATTAAGAATTAGGGTTCTATGTATGTACAAATAGACCCTGAACACCATTGTATGTGGCGACAGAAAATTGACAATTGCGAGAGCGTGAGAGAGATTGAGTGTTTTCTCTTTATCGCCTCCGACAATCGTGGTTTTACCCTTCTTGGGTTTTCCACGTTAAATCTCGCATCTTGCATGATAAAATTTCTTTCTCGATTTACAGCTTGATTGTTAATTCATATTAGTTTATTGGATCCGTGGTAGATTTTATACAATCCAAAAATCACCGACAATAATAGGAAACTAATTAATAATTACTAGTTGGTGTATTTACAAACTATTTACTCAAGGATATTATTGAATTTAAAAAAAAATACATACTAATTTAAGGTATACATATAATCTTTGAATGGCGTAAATATTGCGGCTCTTAACTTTTTTATTTTTATTTTTAACCGTAAACTTTTTGATATTTTTCATCTTTGAGTGAGCCTTACTTTCAAGGGCTTGGGCACATGCCACTCCCTTAATTTGAGGCTCAGGCTCGGGCTCTCAGACCCATTCAACACGCCTTAATGTAAGAAATGAAAGAAATAGGAAGATAATCAGAAACCAAGGAGAAATCGTGAAATAATTTCCTCGAAAGAGCAAATGAATACATATATGAATATATTAAAGTTGAAATTATCAAATTAATCTAGTAAGCCCCACACATCTACACCCAAGAAATTATGGGTTCGATTCTTACACCTTCTCTCAATTCTTAAATATTGTAATAGTCAAAAGAAAAACTATCAAATTAATCATAATTGTACCAACTCACAGTAAAGACCGAATTTTTTTTTTTTTTTTAAATGTTACATGTGATGTAAAAACACTATTGGCAAGGAAGAATTGTTGGGTCCAATGCAATGGAGCTATTCCTATTGCACATATCAGCTCCAATGTTTACAACACCATCTCCCTGCATTTTCAGCCATGCACAAATATTAAAAAAAAAACAATTTATATCACCAATTACAATTCTTTATTTATTTATTTATTTTTGAAATGTAAAAACTAAAAAACTTCATTCAACCAAAACCGGGTACAATTAATTGTACAGGTCACCCCTGGCCAACAAAGACAGCCGGCCTGGAAAATCAGCAAACCAAACAATGAGCAATCACATTTAACTGCATATCTAGCAACCGAGTGAGCAACCAAAATTTTGAATAAAATTTTTATTTCAAAAACTGTATCCGTATATAATCTTGAATATAAGTTCAGTTAACAACATATCGAAGTTGTCATTTATGCTTTTTTCCAATTATTTCTTGGAATCTAAAATTTATCATAATTTCTACACATTATTTAGATTTGGAATTAAAAATATCCATTAAATTCCAAAAGAAAAAAGAAGGGAGAAGTATTACCCTTGCAATGTTTCTAAAGTAGGTGCTGGTGTAATTTCCAGTAGGAAATAGTGCTTCAATAAGATCTGCTAAAACCAGTTGAGGTTGAGAGACTGCTCCGTCAAACCAATCTACACTTGTAAAATTCACCCAAAACAAATTAAAATTATTCATTTATACCATAATTATATATATATATATATATATGGAGAGAGAGAGAGAGATTAGTTGGTGTAGGATCTGTATATATATATTTTTTTCGTATAGGATCCTATTTTATCAAAATCAACAATCAATTTTATAGTGCTACAAAACTGGTGATACACTAAGATCATAGCCAAATGTATCTAACGTGAATGCTAACAATATATGTATTTTGTAAAATAAAATACAAACTTCTGTAGTTCTGTACGGATCAAAATGTAGATATATGTATAAGATGATATGAAAGGTGCATACATACCTAAAATGGAATTTTGAATTCTTTTGTCAAATCTCCATAGGCTTTGATTTGTAAGAAAAGCAAAACAAGAGTGATCTTCGACATTTATATTTATGAGAAACGTTGATTGAGTGTAGTTTAGTGGCTCTGAAGTGTATGTTCCATCAATTACTACATCCACGGTCTAAATAAAAGTAAAATAAATATATGTTAGACCTTCATATATTATATACTTATATAGAGTTATTATCATATATTACGATCATTCATGTAAAGATCTTAATGAAATCATATCTTATTTAATGAATTTTGATATGAAATTTTGTTGTAGATGAGAAGTTTTTTGAAATATAACTATAAAAAAATTTGAATTTTTTTTATGTATTAGAACTAGTTTTTTGAATTTTATTATATTTCTTTTTTTTTCGATATCTTTATTTTTAATAAAGTCGGGATAAATAGCTCTAGTACTTGAACAATTCTCAAATTTTATTCATAAACAGATTTTATTAAACTTATCATCTATAAAAAAGAAAGATCAAAAATCATAAAAATCGATGTGAATTCATTAAAGTCTTTACTAAAATTAAAATAAGGTATACCTCACTTGATTATTACTATAAAATTAAACATAAATAAAATTTACGAGAATTAAAAAAGAAAAAAAAACCTTACGCAAAGGATGGCATGCAGCTGATCCAAATCATCAGCATTGGAAATGTTATAAGTCATTTTGTTGATAGAATTATCTACATTTTCTCCGCCTGCATCTTCCACGTACTGATTTCCAATTCAATTCATAGAAAAATTACTGTTAGAAAATTTAAGAAACTATTAGATATAATTACACCAAAAAAGAATTAATAATTAACAAAATAAACTATTCTTAATTGTTAAAATTCGATTAACTCTTTTCTAAAAGAGAAATGCTAGTCTTCTCAAAAAGTTTCCTAAAAAACTTCATAAATGTTGCTTACATATGAGTTGTCAATGTCATATGTCTCGTTATATAAAATTATGATTTAAAAGATGTTGACCACTCACATATCAACATCATTTGAGAAAAAAATTATAGACGTTTTTCATTTATTGTTTTTCGAAAAGAAAAATGAAAATAAAAATAATGTTTTTTGTTTCAATTTTAAAAATTTAAAACCCGACTAGTAGATAACAAATTGTATTCTAAAAATGAAAACGGAAATAACGTATCTGGTAAGTTAATTGGAAAATATCAAAAACTGTAATTTTTCTATTATTTTTTTATATTCTATTTTTTATATTGATTAAAAAGTGGGTGAATAAATATGAACTGGGGGTGTCTATAATATCAATACCAATTAAGAGAATGTCTATAATATCACTACAAATCTATTTTGTATAATATCAGTACATACATACATACATATATATACATACATACATACATATATATATATATATATATATATATATATATATATATATAATCTTTTTCTTTAAAAACAAGATTACTTAAGATTTTTTTTTCATAATTGTTTTTCCTTTCCAAATTTGAACTTGATTTAGAGTGAGAACATTCTGAAAAAAAAAAATGGATGTCATTTCATGTATGCCTCTGGAATTTGTTTTAGTTAATAAAAAAGTGGAGATCGGCCACTATATATATATATATATATATATAATAAAATATAGATCTCGCGTTTCACTTCGCCCACATTCTCCATCATCGTCTCCATCATCGACGAACCCACCATCGCCTACCCCCATCATCAACAAACCAACCGTCGCCGGATGAGATCCTTCCTGAGAATTTGGCCAGATCGGCATTGTCGGATCCTCCTCCGACCTTGCTTTCTGGCCTTGCTTTAATGGAGAATAGAAAGAAGGGGAGGAGGACGAGGAGAAGATGAAGGAAGATGAAGAAGAAGAAAGAAGGAGACAAAGAGAAAATAACTGATGAAGAAGAAAAAAGTATAGGATAAAAATGAAAAAATGAAAAAATGAAAAAAAAAAATTGTTAATTTCTTTTTTGAAAAATAAAAACAAAAACAAAGAAAACATGAATTTGATGTTTTTCAAAATTTTCAATTTTAACATTAGTTTTATTTTTCATTTTGTTTTAGTTTTATGAAAATAGAATAAACAAGGATTAACGAACAGGAATTTAAAATCATGTTTGAAAAATAAAAAAGAAAGCAAACTTAAAAACAGTCGTAGGACTAGGGATGCACATTTGGGGAAAATAGGGATGGGGATGTTTGGGGGGAGGTCGCCCCATCCCCATCCCCATCCCCAATTTTTCATTTTCCCCGTTTTTTCATGTTTTCTCGTATCCTCGGTCTCCCATTTTCTCATTTCCCGATTTAACTAAAAATTATAAATTAAATTAAAAAAAATAAACCTTTCATTACAAATAAAAAATAACAATACATTACAAATTCAACATAAAATGTTTCAAATAATTCAAATATGTATTATAATTATATTTATATACTTTTGGGAAAAATGGGGAATTGGGGATCTCCATCCCCATCCCCATTTCCATTTCAATTTAATTGTGGGAGAAATGGGGAGGGGGAGGGGTCCCCCCATGCCCATCCCCATCCCTATCCATATTTTAATTTGACGATGATTTTCATCCACATCCCCCAATTTTCCTATTTTCCCCCCAAAAAAATCCTCAAATAGAGATGGGGGTACGGGAATTTGAGACCCCAGGGATAAATGTGCATCCCTACGTAGGACAAGCCCTTAATATTACTCTTTCTAAAATTGGTTTCAAAGACAATATTTTTATTTTACAACCCAACTAAATATTTATTTCATGTATGCCAATGATGAATCGAGTCATTTTTTTTATTATCTATTTGATATTTAAATAATAATAAAAATCCATTAGTTCAAAATAATAACACAATCTTAAGAGTAAAAATGACATCATATGACAAATATAAAAATAAAGTGAATTGTACCTTTAACTTGAGTTCTTCATGGGTGAAAGACCACACTCCCTGAATAAATAATAAAGTAAATTGTTAATTAATATATGTCAACCTTTGTTTTGCATAAGGTTTATAAAATATATAAAAAACCTCTTCTACATTGTTGTAATTTATTAAGAATATCAGACCATGGCCCTTGGGATCCCAAGGTGAATTATAGTAAGGTGCCCTCCACCCTCATCACGTAAGTTTAATTGAATTTTAAAAAATAAAAAAAAAATTAAAAGAGTCTTCTCTCTAGTTTTTTTCTCCCAAAAAACCTACAGTGGAAGTTGAGTGGCTTGTAGCGGGCTTGGTTAAGAGTGGGTCTAGCAGGACATGGTATATTCTGAGGTTCTTATGGGGACAGAGGAGATTGTTAACCTCTGTGCAACCATGCCCTTGAGAGAATGGGAGGGACCGGTGCGGCGTCTACAGAATGAGTTGAATGTGGCGGGGGAGAGAAAAATGGCGTTATGTCTAGCAGGAAGAATCCTGTCTCAAGATCTTATTAATAGAGATGCTTTTCGTAGTGTGATTTCGAGGATCTGGAAGATTAGGGGGGAGGTGGAGATTGAGGTAATTACTAGCAATACTTATGCTTTCCATTTTCAGTTTCCTAAAGATCGACGGAAGGTTCTAGCAGGAGGCCCTTGGAGTTTCGATGACACTCAAATTGTGCTTGAGGAGCCAATGAGAAAGGGAGAGTTGCAAAGTTTGAAATTCTGTAAAGCAGAATTTTGGGTCCAGATATCAAACATCCCAATTTTGTGTATGACGAAGGAGATTGGGCAGTTTCTTGGGAGCATAATTGGGGATGTTCGAGAGGTTGATCATCGGTCGTCAGGGGATTGTCTTGGGAAATTTTTACGTATTCTTGTTGCTATTGAGGTTGACAAACCCCTTCGTCGATTTTTACGAGTTGATGTTCTAGGTGATGGGGAGGAAACGGTGATGCCGATCCAGTACAAAAGGATCCCAAACTTTTGCTTTCATTGTGGTGTCCTCGGACACACAGTTCGTGAGTGCTCAGATTCAGAGAAGACTGATTAAGTGGGAGTGTTGGATATGCCATATGGTGTCTGGTTAAAAGCCCTTAGTCCAACAAATCTGTCAGTGCAACGAAATCGGGGGGGAAGCAATACTAATTACAGAAGGGTGAATTGCAATTAGAGGCCTCATGATCTTGTGGAAGAAGCCATACAATATCGACAAATGTCTATGGCTCCGGAGAAGGTCCAATCTGAACAGGGATTGAAATTGGTAAGCGAAAGTTCAGAAAAAAGGACCAGGGAATGTGGAGAAGTGTTTGAGGCGATATCAAATTTTGAATCCCAAAGTTGGCTATAAGCAGGATCCTCAGGACCAATTTGAGGGGAAACTTGTAGAATCTGGAGATATTACTAATTGTGATAGGATAGAGTCAATTCCAAATTTGATTTTTTGAAAAATCACTGGTTTTGGGGTTCCAGTCACTTTCCAATAAAACGACGTCACAAATAGTGTTTAAGGATGATGGTCAATTTCATGTGGGGGTGGAAAGGCCTATAGTAAGTATGGGTGTTTTGTCTTCTATGGATTGGGTCGAAGTGGTAATAGTGATTTTAATATTAAGGATAAGCATAATGAATTTGAAGGCCCTTGTGTGGAAGTTAGGGGTCCTAGAAATGTTAATAGAGAGGATGGTGAAATGGTGGGTGTTGGGAATGAGGATGTGCCTAATCTGAGTATGACTATGGGCCTTAATATGGATAAGGGGAGAGGGCTAAAAGGGGGAAGATGGAAACAGGCTGCTAGAATGGGGCAGATGTCAAAGACCCAATCACAAGCTGCTACTGATATATGTGGAAAAAGGAATGTGTCTTCTGGTGAAGTTGGTTTCGTAGAAGGATCAAAGCGATCAAGGAATGATTCTGCTTCACCGTATCCTGAATTATTGGTCGGCTGGCCTTTCCTGGCCCGCCTGGCACCATAATTTGTATAGCATGGAACGCTCGTGGGTTGGGTAATCTAAGGGCGTTCCATGCGTTGTCGAATTTGAAGAAAAGCTTCAATCCAGACATTATTTTTCTTTCGAAAACTGAAGCTACGCACTCTTTGATGGAATTGTGTCGTGTTCGTCTAGGCTTCAATGGTAAGCTGGTGGTTGAAAAGGTTGGTAAGAGTGGAGGGCTATGCTTGTACTAGTCTGATAAGGTGACAATTCAGTTAATGTCTTATTCTAGGTTGTATATAGATATGGGGGTGATTTCCCATCATTTGAAAGCTTGGAGACTTACAGGCTTTTATGGTGACCCGGAGCCAGATTAACGGCATCATGTCTGGACTTTACTACGATGTCTGCGTGGATTCTCGGAATTACCTTGGTTCTGTTTCGGAGACTTTAATGAATTCCTTTCGAAAACAGAGAAGTTTTGGGGATCTGCTCATCCGCGTTATCTGATGGAAAGTTTTCGGGAAGCGTTGGATTTTTATGATTTGGAGGATATGGGTTTTGTTGGCCCTTGCTTTACTTGGTCAAATAAAAGGGATTGTGGACTGATCCATGACAGGCTTGATAGAGGGTGTGATTTCAATTGGAAGAATTTGTTTCCCTCTTCTACTGTTGAACATCTGGATTTTTGGCATTCTGATCATAGGGTTGTACTTGTCAAGGTGCTTGAAGAGTGTGGGGTGTAGGGGACTGGGTGGAGGAGTTTTAGGCGGCGGTTCCATTTCGAAGCTTATTGGGCTGATGATCTGGAGTGTTGACGGTTGGTGTGTGATAACTGGGAGAATGGTAATGGGCGTGTTGATATGGTTGGTGTGAGTTCTAGGCTGGGAAGATGTGCACCGAAGTTAGCGGTTTGGAATCGGACTAACAGACGGGTTATACGTCAGGAAATTGACAAGAAAAAGCATGAACTTTCAGATGCTTCTTAGGATATTATTCAGGGGTCGTGGAAGATAATCAGTAGGATTGAACGTCAGTTGGATAGATTGCTAGAGAATGAGGAATGTTATTGGAAGCAAAGATCCATACAGGATTGGCTTAAGAGTAGGGATTACAACTCAAAATCCTTCCACTGGAAAGCGTCTGCTATGAAGGCTAGAAATGAGATAAAAGGTCTTCTAGATAATGGGGTCCTTTGTAATACTAAGGCAGGTATGGAACGTATTGTGGTTGATTATTTCTTTGGTTTGTTCAGTTCGTCCAACCCCTCTAATGACAGTGGCAGTGTGTGATTGATGCGGTCCGAGTCAAATTATCTCGAAGAAGTGATTTTCTTGTTCTGTTACTGATATCGAATAGGCAGTTTTTGAAATGTTCCCTACCAAGGCCCTTGGAATTGACGGGATGCCGGCTTTATTTTATCAGAAATTTTGGGATACGGTTGGTGGTAATATGACATAGGCATGCCTTCAATGTCTTAATAATGGGGGTCCGCTGGATAAGGTCAATCGGTCTTTGGTTGCACTTATCCCGAAGGTCCTGCATGCAAATCGTATGGTATATTTTCACCCTATCAGTCTCTGTAATGTGACGTATAAAACTATAGTAAAAACTCTAGCTAACCGTCTCCGGATGGTGCTGGGTGATGTTATCTCTGAAAAGAAAAGTGCTTTCGTCCCTGGATGATTGATCTTCAATAATGCAGCGGTTGGATTTGAATGTTTCCATGCCATCCGGACCCTAAAGTGAAAAAAGGATATTTTTGCACTGAAATTGGTTATGTCTAAGGCATACGATCGTGTTGAATGGGGATTTTTGTCTCAGATCATGTTGAAGATTGGCTTTTCGAGTCGCTGGGTGAATAAGATTATGAGTTGTGTGTCTTCAGTTTCGTTCTCATTCCTAGTAAATGATGAAGTTTGTGGTCTGGTGAAGCCATCGAGAGGTTTGCATCAATGGGATCCACTGTCTCCCTATTTGTTTCTTTTATGTGCAGAAGGTCTATCCAGTTTGATTCATCAGGGCGGTCTCCTGTGGTGAACTTACTGGGTCAGGTGTGGGCAGACGGGACCCTTCATCTGGCATCTATTTTTTGCTGATGATAGTCTCCTGTTTGCACGTGCCACTTGGAGAAATTGTAGTACAATTAACCGGGTTTTGAAGGAGTATGAGTTGGCGTCAGTTCAAGTGATAAACTATGAGAAATCTTCTCTTTGTGTTAGTCATTCGGTGCCAATGCGTGAGGCCTTAAATTTGGCTCGTCTGGTGGATGTTCGGGTAGTAAAATGCCATGAGAGGTACTTAGTTCCCCCTAGTTTGGGAGGAAAAAATAAAAGCCAGTTGTTTAATAATGTTAAAGATCGTATCTGGAATAAGCTAAAGGGTTGGCGGAAGATGCTTTTTTCTATTTAGGGGAAGGAAGTATTGTTGAAGGCTGTTGTGCAATCCATTTCGACTTATTCCATGAGCCTATTTCGTCTTCCGAAGGGATTTTCAACGGTTATGTGCTAATTTTTGGTGGGGTAGTTCTGATACTGTTTGAAAGCTTTATTGGTTTTCATGGGCTAAGCTTTGTGATAGTAAGGAGAATGGTGGTTATGGGTATAGGGACCTTGCCCTATTCGATGAAGCTATGCTAGCAAAACAATGTTAGAGGCTTATTAAGTTTCCTAATTCTTTGGTTGCTAGGGTGATTAAAGGTAGGTATTTTCTTACTGGAGACTTTTTATTTCAGGCGTTAGATATGCAAATCGGGATTTCCAGGTCATTATGCCAAAATTTACTATATTTTGACCCTCAACTCCACATCCTTTGGCTCATTCTGAGGTGCATTTTTAGTGTTTGATAAGTTATTTTTCTAGTGATTTCAGGATTCCGATGTAATTCAGGTAGTTGAGTTGGAAAGCAGGATTTTCGAGAGTAAAACAAGGTAAAAATCAAGAAATATAGACCAATGCGCTGGTACTGTGCGGGTGACCCTACCCACGTATTTCCAAGACTGCACTGGTCCACACAAGCGGACCAACTGCAAACAGAGCATATGAAGATTAGAATAAGTGCCCAGTACGCGGGTCTATAACCGTGCACTACCCACGCTCCCTGAAAAAGGCCAAGTTACAATGTTTAGATCCTATCGCGGGTCTCATCATGGGTCCATACAAGCGAACTAAGAGTCAAGAATCCTCAAGTTACAGCGTGCGGATCACATCGCAAGTCCCTATCTGTGACCATACCAGCATACATCTGGCTGCGAACTGCATAGAGCTGATGACATCAACACTTTAATACCTAATTTTTAAAACCCTATAAATATCTCTTCTTCTGATTTCAAAACTCTCTCCACCCATTCTCTCTTTAACACTTTCCCCTCTTACATCACTAACAACTAACACTAGGTCTTGGAATATATATATAAGTGTTAAAAGATTTAAACAGGCCGGTCTGCAGGTCTCATACATAAGGCCTAGCATGACCTGTATAAGGCCTCTTTACTGCCTTATGCAGGCCTTGTTCTGACTTGCTTATGGTCGGGCCATGTCAACCACGGTCTGAAGACCATGCCGAGTAGGTAGAGGAATAAGATAGGGGTTAAAGGAACCTTCCCCACCCCGATGGACCCATGTCTTTCCCTACTCTTTTTTATATATAAAGAGTAGAAAACATGGGGGACTGGTCGGTCAAATAGCCCACCCAGAGTCGTCCCTAATCAATGAAACCTTTGAAAAGATGAAAGGAAATAATTCAAGCATCGAAAATAATTTTATGATCATGTTAAGAAATGAAAATAAAAAATTGGAAAGGGCGATATACTAACATCATAAAACTCCATCCAAGCAACCGTTGGTTTGAATGAGTTGGTCTTGTTTACTGCTACTTGATTCAAACATAGATAGTTCTCTTTAATCTGCAAAATTAAAATTCAGATTGTCAGAGAATCCTAGCATTTTATAAAATATACAAAATAAGTACAAATTTAAAATAAGATAAGTAGAAAATCCTGATTGTTTATAGATATACTAAATAAGCAAACACTAAAATTTAGATCAGTAGAAAATCCCGCTATTTTACCAAAATGATATGACATAACTCTAATCAATTCGATTAAATATTTAAATGAAAGGATTACAGTGATACCATATTATTTAGGTATCAAATTTAGGTAAAGCAGAATTACTTTGTTTATAAGTATACTGAATTATAATATGTGACTTGTAATTAATAATAATAAGTTCAGACAACATGAGGTTGACCCACTGATTAGCACCTCATACCTAGACCTAGCAATGGACGTGTTATTACGAATTCGTGTCGTTTCCTTTTTGGGTCGTATTAAAATTGTTTCATCCAAACACAACCCGTTAGCTTAATGGGTTGAAATATTCAAACCTGAAACCTTCTTTTAAATTAATGGGTAACCCGACCCGATCCGTTGTAAAATATTGTATTTGAGATTTATTAGAAAGTTGAAAATAAATAGTACTAAAGTATTATCAAACTCACGTAATCAAGTTTTTCCATTGGCACATAAAACTTTAACAACAAAAAAAATCCATCATAGACACCAACAATCTATCGAAACATCTAATTAAAAAGAAAGTCCAAAATAAAAAACTTGAAAGATGAAATCTTCTATTAATCTTCCTCCTAACTCTCCAATATATTGAGATTGAGAATCTCAATCTTACTAGACCAAAAATGTTAAATTACAAGCTTTAAATGTTTTGAAAAGAAGAATTACCATACAATAATATGTCCAATATCTTCGTGAATAAATTCATACCTTTCAAATTTCAATTAAGTATAACTGGGCATTAAATCCACGTAAATTTTTAATTTTACATAAAAAAAAATTACTTAATAATTAGGATGAATGATATATTGTTAATATAACAATAATATATATATATTGAAGAGAATATATTTGGTAAAAAAACAATATATATATATATATATATATATATATATATATATATATATATATATATGCATGTATTATATACTTTTAGAAAAATTTGTCAAGAGACAAGTTGATTTTAGAATATCAAATATCAATTGTCAAATAAATTTAAAGTCTAGAAGTTACATTACTTGAAATGGTGACACCATACTAATATAAAATGTAAGAAAGAAAAAAAATACCTAATTAAATTTACTAGGATCGAATTGACGGTAACTCATTTCAAAAAATTTGAAGACCACTGCTTTAGAGTTTTAGGGTTAGGGTTATAATATCGTGATATAATTAATTTATAGTTTTAAAGTTTTTAATTTAGAAATTGAAAAACTTATGAATTTTTCCTCTATCAAAATAAAAAAGGAAGATTTTTTTTTAAAATTAATTAGTCAAATATATTCTAACCATAATTATAGAGAATTTTTTCTTTTTATAAATTCCATAACTTGATTATACAAAGACTTTTGTAATAACTTGATTATACAAAGACTTACTGCATTGTATACTTGGTTTGCTCGAGCTTCAACATTTGCAAAAACTCCCAGGAACTTTATCCACTCTGCTCTCTGTTTTTTTAAAGCATAAAAAATAGATTAATCAAATAATAAATTATTAATTTGCTAGTTAAATTCATGCTTCTCTAATAAGAATGGTCCTCAAAAGTTTGTTAAGGACTGTCCTTTTCTAAAGGTATAGAGCTTTCCTCAGAGAATGGAACAAAATCCTCTCTATCTATCTAGCTATATGTATGATTTGGTAAATATTACCTGTAGAGGGGTTTCCTCAGAGAACGGAACAAAATTGGCAAAATTGCAGGCTTGTGGATGATCAGACTGGGTGATAAAATGTGCTGAAAATTGTGAAAATTGTTGAGGCTCACTTTTATTAATAATATCAATTTCTCCTCCTTCATATAATTTTAAAACACATTCAGAAGCCACTGATTCTGAGGTCATCCCCTTCATGCTGCTTAATAATCCTAATAACTGTACGTGCAAAAAAAAAATTATGCAAATAATTATAAAAGCAAAAAAAAAATTAATAACTTGATGATAATTTTTTAGATTGTATTATATATAAATAGCTTTTAAATCCTTATTAAAAAAAATTATATTTGGATTATGAAATTAAACAATCTTTTTATAAAATAGAAATTAATTATAACAACTTACAGATAGCCACAACCCTCACCTCGAAGAAGGAAACTGGAATTTTAGAAGGAAAAAAATTGAGTTAAAATATGCATCATAAAATGAAATGAGGGCAAGATAATATTGAAAGGGAAAAAAAAAAAATCATATACAATTTCATTAAATATGAAGAATTTTCGTGTTAAATATTGATAACTTGCTAATAATATCATATGCAATATTTAATTATAATTTTATCATTACAGAAGAAAATGAAGTTGAAATAATAGTCACTTTTCGTTCCATTTTGACTAATAAAATTAAATAAACCTAGTTCTTAACAATTTTATAAGTGAACACGAATGCATCGTCCGTAACTGCATTAACTTTTTCTCTTTAAAGGAAAAAAGATAATGTACCTGGAAATAAGTCAGTATCAACAGAATAGTTAGACAAGGGGATGACAAAGGATTTGATCCTTGAAGTGCAATATTTTGTCCTTGAGGCCATCCTTGAATTGTTCTGTTCAAACATTAATATTTCATTTAATCACTAATAAAGAAGAATGCAAGATGAGGTTGATCTAGTTGTTTTTCCATCGCACCTACACTGAGGTTGTGGGTTTCGAGTTGGTCCCTCTCTCTAAGATCTCAAATTATTATAATATTTTTTTTTAGAAAAAAAGATTGCTTGGAATACACATAATATGTTGTCAATTTTTTATATTTAAATCCAAAGATTACGACATGAACGCGATAACTAATTGAAAATACTAACCGACGGAAATATAACTTCAATTTTGATTTGTGTTACACTGTAAATTAAAAACTGTTAGGAATTAAGTTACTTGAACTCCATATAGAAATCAAAAATAAAATCCTGCAGAAAAGTGATTTAATTTTCACACCAGTCCAAGGAATTAGTTTTTTTTTTTCCAAATTCCCCTTTTCAATGGAAGTTGATTACCTTTGATTTGATTCGTAAATGCGCCTGAGTGTTTTTTTTTTTTTCATATTATCTTATAAAATGGGGTTTGTTTAGGAAGTTATTGGCTTATATTTGTTGGGGGTTGTATTGTATAATGTATAGTATTTGATAATGTGATGAGTTAAAAGGAGTTTAGCAAAGTGGTGTTGTTCGGCAAATGTTTGGGGGGACATTTAGAACCATTGAACAGTGAGTTGAGGAACTGTGCAACACCGTTCTCAGTCAAGTGCGGTCTGGTTCCTGATTTGTATTTGGACTTCAATAGGCACAAATTCATAGCTTACTATAGAAGGAAATTAGTAGATAATATTTTTATGAAACACATTTATTCTAAGAAAGTATTCCAAATGATTTATGAAAAAAGTTCATAAATAAATAAAGCTTATAAAAATAAGTTTAGAAAAATTAATTAGTGATTTTATAAATACAGATTAACTTGAAAATACATTTTATAAAAATGTTTTTTAAACGTGCGAGTATAAGAGGATCTAAGTCAAGATTGAAGATTTTCGAGGTACAAAAATTAAAACATAAAACGGACAATATCTTACTAACAACTGACACCACATGATATAGAGTAAAATAAAGATGATAAATGGGAGGATGTAGGTACCTGGATAAGAAGGTAGCTGTGGCCATCCATGGCGTTCTTGACGACTTTGAAGGTTTGTCCATAGTACATATGGAAGTTCTGGGCATCTTCCACCTTTGAAATCTCACCTGGTTTTAATGTACTTGCAGCTCTTCCTCCACAGCTCCAAAACCACACCCCCCAGAAGAGCAGTTTCAACCACCCACCAGCAATTGCAAAAAAACAATTAGGAGGAGAAGAAGAAGAAGAAGACGCCATTGTCAATTCAGCAATAAAGGATTTTGGAAAGGCTAGCAATCCCTCTATAGCGCATACTTGCTTTGTCTTTGTCTATATGTCTTTTAACAACTTTCAATCCCCCATGATGCCTCAATGTCAGAGAGAGAAGAGAGATTTTTAGCTTTTTGTAATGCTTATGGGACCTAACGATTATAGCAAACTAGGCTGGGAAACATGGACAATAATATAATTATATCAAAGGACTAAGAGTTAGGTTCGCTTGTGATTTAAAAAATGGAAAAATAAACTATAATTTTAATGGTCATATTATAAATTGATTAAATTTTGTGACCCCAACCTCTGCTGCTAAGGTTACAGATCGAAAATACATGTTTGATGTGCATTAGCGATAATATCTTATGGAGAAGGATTTCAACTCATGCATAAGGGTTGTGATTGTTGGTGATTAATAAAAGCGAAACGGTGACATCTCCTCTTAATTTAAGTCGTGCGCACCATCTTCACCAATAACCCATCTCTCCCACGTTAGTGGTGGGACTGTGGGAGGATTGAGCACAATTTATAAGTTTGTGTACAGTTTTTTCCCTAAAATTAGATATCTCTCAATTGAGAAAGTAAATATTTACACCATATATAAAATGTCCATATTCAAACCATATATAAAGTGTTTGATATTAACAAGTCCCGATCAGATCCTTAAACCGTACTGTATTGGATTAAAAAAGATATAATAACTATAACAAAATATTCCACAGTACAAGTCAATATTAGATAATAAAACCCGTAGTAAAAATAAGAATAATATAGTGAGAGAAATGAGATGGTGTAGATGCATGGAAGAAAAATTAGCTGCCATGTGAAGAAGGTACACTCTTTATGAAGAATATGAAACAGCAGGTGCACACCCGTGAAGGCATCCACATAATTAAGAAGGTACACTCCTTATGAAAAAAATGAAACAGCAGGTGCACACCCGTGAAGGCATCCACATAATTTCGGTCCATTTTTATCATCTTCTTATCAACTCTTTTCTCATTTGTTTTTTCACTTTCTTACAAATATTACCATCCATCCATCATCGTCTCCATGTGCTGTGCACGACTTACTTTCTCACTATCACTCACTAACCTTCTCTGAAATTATCCTCTGCTTTTGCACCACACCGTCTTCTCTACTCTCAATAATTCCCAACCGATTTTTGAATTTTGATTGATCAAACGCCACTCGTGACTCGTCACAACCCTAGCGATACACAAACATATCTTCAGTTTTAATTTTATTTTTTTATCACACTTTTATGCTTTATCCGGCTGCAGTTCACAAGTCTTTTTAAAAAATAAAAAATAAAAAGAATTGTTTTGATTAATCTAGCTACTTAGTAATCTTTGTCAGAGCTTTGTTTGTTTTTACTGTAGATTCACATGCTTATACTGCGTTTTGGAAAAAACAGTGTCCAGAGGGATCAGGGACTCAGATACTATTTTAATATTATAGTTTATAAAATTATCTCAAATGGAATTGTGAATAATACTATTTACCTTAAAGATTTAGATCTTCTACTGATCTGATTTTTTTTCTGATCGTTTTAAAACATATAATTGGTTGTCGGTAAAGTGGTTATAAAAACCAATCACATCTTAACCATACATTCATTGCAATGCTTATGTGTCATGAGATTAAATGAGACCAGGAAAAAGATCAGATCAGTAGAAGATCCAAATTCTTACCGAAAAATCTGAAATGGTGTTACATCTTAGTAGCTTTGTCACATCATTTCACAACCCATTAATTTTAATTCAATCAATTTTGATATTTTAACCCCTTATTTTCAAAAATTATCAAATAATTCCTCTAAAATTAAAAACCGAAAACAACCCAAAAATAATAACTACAAAATCAAGATATATGCCCAACAACCCCTACTAGAAACACCACCCCAACAACAGATGCCCTAAGAGATCTAGGGGTGAGAGTTTTCGTGTTGGGTAGGAATTTTCCCAACTCAATTATATTTCAGGTTGAACAATAAGTGACAATATTTGTTTCCCTTAAAAACTGTATATACACCCTATATTATTATGTTGTTAAAAATTCAATAATACCCTTGAGTAAAATTTTTAAGAGGACTAATTGTTTGTTAGTACACCTACCAATAATTATTAATTAGTTTCTTATTTTAATCTTTTACAAAAAAAATAAAATCTATTAATGGTTGCAAGACTTTAGTTGCTTGTGCAACTTCACCCTGAAGCCATAAGACTTTAACTCAATGAAGAGTATAAAGGTCTAAGTGAACAACCAAAGAATTCCGAATGCAATAATGCGCAAGATCACACACAAAATGCTTAACTACATGTTATAATGCAATTAAACAACCTAGTTATCAAATAAAGCCTATATACCCCATAAATACGGACATAATTAGATGTATAGATAAATCTAAGAACCTAATTGTCAACCAAAGTCCAACCAACACAAGTTGTCACAACATATAATCAAGGGCAATCAATATGCAATCAAGAAATCGAATTAATGAGGCATAAACATAAATATTCATGAACTAGAATAGATGCACAAGGCAATCCTAATCATCAATTAAGCATACATGAACATCTATGGATTAGCTATTTAAGCATAAACGACCTAATGATGCAAGCTATAAATAAACAACCCAATCATGCTATAAAGACTCATAAATATGCAATAAAATAGAGTCTATGTATTTAATCAAGCAATAAATACCTAATCTAGAGTAAGAACAACAATAAATTAGCTTAAATGTAGTTGCACCTAACCTAGTCATGAAACCATGAAGACCCATGCTCAAACGATGATGAATGATGCAAGATGGAGATGAGTTTTGGGTTTGGAGAGTTAAATAAACTTCAATGAAGCTTTCTCTCTCAAGACTCTCTCTAGCTCTCTCTAGGGTTTCTTTAAATTCAGAGGACTAGGTAAAGAAGAAGAGATAAAGAGGTATATATAGTAGAGGACATGAGCTGATAGGAAAAGATTTTTTTGCACCGAAAATCAGCGCAATACGTGGGTAGGACTCGCGCACTACCCGCGGTTGTGGCCGCGCACTCGAGATTCAACAATTGAAGACCAGGGGGTGCTCGGGTGCTGTATAGGTGGCCTACCCGTATAGTGATCTGTATAATGCATTCATAGGTGTGATCGTGTTATGTCCGCACTTGCATGTTGGTTGTGCTTAAGTTTTTAGCACATTGAGTGATCGTTTGAGAAGGTTCCATTCTTCTCTTGGTTTGGTTATTTGGAGTAATTTATCTAGTTTCAAAAGATTGATTTTCAATGATTTAGATGTTTTTCAAATCTGACTTTTGTATGGTTTTGTGATCATAACATCTTATACAAAGGTCCAATTTGAGTTTTGAATTTTTTTAGACAAACTAGACACCCATACCTTTCCAATGGTATATTATACGTAATATTTCATGACCATTTCAATTGGTTTGATTTATCCAAATTGACCACTAAAACAGAACAAATAACCATAACTTTTTTATGGTTACTCAAATAACCATAACTTTTTTTATAGATGCTGAAACTTTATTTTAAAAATTTAAATAGAAAGTAGACATACATACCTTTCTAACAGTATACTATTTGATAAATTTTGAGATCGTTTTGTCATGCTTTAAGCCATTTGAAATCAGGCTATTGGCTGATTTGCTAGTGCATCGGTACCACCTACAAGAGCAGTAGACCCGCGCACTGTGTCATTTATGCCTACAAAATTGTGTTTTAAACTTTATTTAAACAACATAGTTTCACTTGGATAATATATATACTTCATCTTTTTCCCCATTTCAACCTAGAGCTCACAAATTCATATCCTAGTGAGAGAAAGATTATGAGGTTGTTTCTGACAAGATTTGATTCAAAGGTGAAGACACTCGAAGAGAATAGTGACTACAAGAACATGAATCCAAGTGAAATCACTGGATGAATTCTAGCTTATGGGTCTAGATGGACACCTACACCTACACCTCTAAAGATGCAAAAGAGCTTCGCTTGGAAGACCTTCAAGGTTGAGAAGAAGGAGGAACACTCAGATGAGAAGATGGCTCACATGGTTAAAGGGTTCAAGAAGTTTGTCAAGTTTGAAACGAGGTCAAGAGTTAAAGAAGAAGGCACCTTTCAAGAAGATGGAGAAAACCCTAGAAATTGACTCCAAAAAGGGTATTCAATGCTTTGAGTGAAGTGGATATGGCCACACAGCTCTTGAGTGTGCAAACATGAAGAAGAGAAAGAGAGGAAAATCAATTGCCACCACTTAAAGTAGTAGTAATGACTTGGAAGACGAAGTAAGATCCTTGGATGATGAAATCCATGTGGCAAATTACGTTGCCTTTGCATCCTCTCTTAAGAGTGAGGAAGAAATAGATGACCAAGAGGAAGAGAAAGAAAGCGAAGTTGATTCAAATGATGAGAGAATTTTATCTCACTCTACAAATGTAAATGTAGAAGGCATTGACCTTAAAGGGTTCATTGAGCACTTTCAAAGCTCAAGGTTAAAGATAAAGAGAGAGGTTTTAAGACTAAAAGAAGAGAATCTAAAGCTATCAACTGAGGTGATTCACTTGAATTGAAAAGAGAAAATAGCTAGAAGAAATGAAGCCTTGATGAAAAAGGAGCTTGAAAAAGCAAAAGAAACTATTGCTAAGATGACTTTAAGCACTAAGAAACTTGACCATATGTTGGGAGTTGGCAAGAAGCAAAGTGACAAGGGAGGACTAGGGTTTGACGATGACAAGGAGGCCTCAACTCCAAGCAAGATGATGTTTGCTAAGATCATGGACATCAAAGAGCCTCTTCCTCCACAACATCCTAGGAAGAAAAATGAGCTAAGAGAGTGCTCTAAAAATGTCCAAGTTAAGGTGGCACCAAGGAGTCAAGCTCAAGCTCAAGCTCAAGCTCAACCTGAAATTCCCTTAAATTGTGTATATCCTAACCTAGAGATGAATAGGTTTTAATTTGATTGATTACCAACTTTTTAAATTAATCAATGCTAATAAATTTACCCCACATTATTAAGCATTCAATTAATGATAAACATGCTTCAAACAATAAAAACACATGATATGATTTATGTGAGAAACCCTACACTGGGCAAAACTCATGAGATATCCTTTTAGCCACATACGGTCCCTAAAATCCACTATTTGAATGATAGTTTACAACCTAGGTTGACCTCAAGTCACGCCATACATGGTCACTAACCCTTTAACTTTACCCAACAAGGCTTCTAATAGTGATCCTATACCAATAAGCTTGTACACTAATCTACTTAGTCACAAAGCTTAACAATCAATGAGGAGATTAAGCAATCTATGTTAATATGTGGAAATATTTTGTTATGCAATTAGTTTTAGACTACACTAAATGCTTATCTAGGGAATTAAAGACGACAATAAATATAAATCCTAGATATTAATATCTAAATGAACATGCAAAGAGATTTAGCTAGAAGGGCAAAATAGTCCTAAATGCTAGCGATCAATGAACATAAATTCTCAACCAACAAACAACAACACAAGCATGTTATAAATACCATTAATCATAAAACCTTGCACTAAATCAACAAATAAAACTAAACCTAGGCATACATGTCAAAATGAACAAAGGAATTCTAAGGCATACAGAGATTACCTTGTCAAGGAAAACAAGAATAATCCATGATGAGATGATGCTTGTGTGATGCTAGAAGATTATGGATTGGTGTTTGGTTGAGTAAATATGAGTTCTTAGAGTCTCTCTCTCTCTAGAAGAAAGGTTTCTCCCACTTAGATCAGATTTTTAGCTTACAAAAATAAAGTGTAGAAGAAGAGAGAACACATATAATAGGGCAAAGCAAAGCTACATCACTTTTGAAAAGTTGCCCAGAATTCGTGCAGTGCACTAGTGAGGAGTGCTGGTCGAGTAATGTATGACTCACACAGGTCAACTGCCCAAACTGCCCAGGTGAGATTGCGTTGGTCGACAAGTGCATGACCAACTCTAACTACTTCTTGATGCGCGGGTGAAGATACGCTGGTAGACAGACGCATGACTAGCGATGACCCCCTTCCCATGGTGTGTGGGCAAGGCTACGCTGGTTAACAGAGGCATGAACAGCACTATGCATGGGTAGTGCATAGGAAAGGGAACTGGTGCACTGACTACCAAGACCTAAAAATAGCAAAGTGCAGGTTTGAAAAGTGAAGAGAATAAACACATGCAAGCAATGAACACAAATGTAAAGAGACTATGACATGCATGAGTGATAAGCGTATTTTTTGTCGTTATAAAATGCCTGTCAAACAAAATTGATAAACCTCAACTATGAACCTATAACGTATGAAACAAGTATATGCGGCAAGGTAGGGTATCATCCACAGAGATCGTCAAAAGCTATGAGTAATTGAAACTCTAGTGATTAATCAAAACAGTAAAACTAAAATGAAACAAGAGTAAAATGATATGATTGATGATTTAAGATAAACTAAATGAAAACTAAATATAAATAAACTAAGAAGCAACTAAGAAATGACTAGGGAGTTGATGGATTCCTTAGGTAAATTATGGGCTAGGATGAACTCAATCATTTATGAACATGAAACTAATGAAACCAATCGAGATGTATAGTGTTGGTTGTATATCTCTCATGGATTTCCAATCTCGATGTATAGAATTGGCCACCCATAATTGATTGTTCATGAATGTACATCAATCAAATTAGGGGTAAATCTTTTTATAGAATCGTCAATCTAGATGTATAGAATTGATGCTTAATCTTTCACAAGCAATCAACCTAGATGTATAAAATTGATTACCCATTGAGATTAGATAAAAATTAAGATTATTAAAACCAGGTTTCACTTGAGGATGTAATCTTGCTTAATTTCTCTAGAGGAGATTAAGTAGATGTATACCCAATCACCACTCAAATAGTTTCTCAAATAATTTTTCATTAAACTAATGTACAAACTTAACAAATCACCTTTGAAATCAAATTAAACCATTGAATGAAACAAAATTGATAGATTGATGTAAAATAAAGAGTTCATTACAACGCCCACTATTCACAAATGAATCATATCTACCCTCTAGTGGGGTAATTAGCTACTCATGACAATTGTAAAAAAAAAATAACAAGTAGGAGACAAGTAGAAACAACCTATGTGTGACCTTTTTCCTCATCAAGCTTCAGTCTCCGCTCGAATGTCCTTGTTGAGTAGCAATTGATGGAAAAGAATGGTGGGTTTGGAAGGTTTTGGGAGAAATGTAATTCCTAGATCTAGAGAGAGAAAAATGTTTGTTGAATATATGTGTGTGTTCATTTTTGTGATATCATTAACGAATCCTTAAATATGATTTAAAAAATTGGTATGTTACGCTAATACGGATAGGCATATCGCGTGAAATGCATGGGTATAACACGGGTACATACTTGTGCAGTCCCATGGAAACAATTCTTCATCTTTAGTGCACTGACATATGCACTAGACCCGCGTAATGACCAGATGCCAGATAATTCACGTTCGGTTCACGGGAAAATGCATTGGTATAGTGCTGGGGCTACCCACGCAATGACCCTTCCTTCAATTTCTTCTTCATATGTGCGGGTACTGCATAGGTAAGAACCCGTATAGTATCAGTACACTGAGCTCTTCCCTTCATTGGTTTTAGGTCCATTTTTCATGCAATTTTATGTTTATGCTTACTAACGTCAAATTGAACCTAATTCCCTGTAAACATATAAAATAAGCCATAAGATAACCAAAAATGCATGAAAACAAGACAAAGGAATTGGATTCGAGGGCAAAATGTATGGCATTTTTGACTCAATCAAATACCCCTAAACCAAACCTTTGCTTGTCCTCGAGCAAACTTTAAAGAAAAAAAGACAAGTCGCAGACAAAAACACGACTCAATCTAGGAATGTCCGAGACCCAAAGCATTTGCCGAAACACCACTAATTGAGAGATCAATAAGTGAGAGAGTGGAAGTGAGGAATAAGTTGACTCAAAATGATTTAAATAACTCCAAGGTACTATTGGGGAGACTCCCACAAAACAAATCCCACACTTAAATCACCCTCGCCTTGGAAACTACTCATTCTCACACCTTGAGTATAATTCTCTTCGATTCTAGGTTCTCACATGGGATCTCTCTTCTTTCTCCTCTTAAAACCTAGGTTCACACTCATGCAATGAAATCGAATTTGCGTATATATAATATAAAATGAAAGCTTTTTATAGTGAATGTGTCCCATGAAAGAATCAAGTGTCATAAACGTGGAAAGAGCATGTTTCGACTAATATTCCCAATCTAGACTTCCACTAAGATCAAATGGGTATTTCCTTTGTGTTGTAATAGGGCCATGGGGTTAAATGTGGTGAAAAAAGAAATAGGATAATATTTTTTTTTTTTAGTTCAAAGATCACCAATCATGTCTAAATATACTCACACACACCATACAAAGCTATATTACACATTAATTATGCTTTAGCAAATAGGCATTTCCTTACATGCGCATTTATGCTTCACAAATTTACTTTTATTTGTGAGTACTTGACAATACTTCCACAACGTTCTTCTTTCTTCTCTTTTTTTTTTAAAAAATTACTGCCCTTTTCTTTCTTTTTGCTACATTTTTCTTTTCTTCGCTTTTCTTTGTATAACCTCATATATCATTTTACACTTTGACTCTTAAGTGCAATTTTGGGCATTTTTACATTTTTGAACCATTTCATGCACACTTACATTGTTACCGACATACATGTTATTCCACATTAGATCTCACACCTTACAACCACACACATACCCCAGATGATTGACAATTTAAGGGTTGGTTTGTGTTTGGCTTATGGCTATATGGTGTAATGTTGTTCAAAGTGAAAGATAAGAGTTTGGCCACAAAATTGGCTTTGGAGCACACATAAGGGTTCGTAGGAATGTGTTTGGGCTTTTTTAGTAGTTCATGCACACGCATTGCCTAAATTCACTTCAAAGATTCCATCTATCAAGGGAATAAAAGTTTTAATCAAGCAATCCACAAGATGATGCATGTTCTAAGACACATGATGATTGTTGATGTGATGAGACTTATGCATGGTGTTTGAAAAGTGTTTGAGATTTGAAAAACATTTCCCTAAAATATATACACTTTTGCCTTGTATTTGTGAACTCACAAGGGTATCACCACTATTAGAACAAGACGCTTGAACACCGAGTCCCCTCCATTTAGACACTAAAAGATAGGACTAACCCGTGAAGTGCTAGTGAGACCCCTAAAGTGACAAGGAGCTAAGAACAAGCTCACTAAGCATGCACAAATTCTCCACACACATTATGCTCAGTGTATCTCACCAAGCTATTTAAGCTTGACAATTTTGGCAAAACGGCAAATTTTGAAAAATTTGACACGAAAAATGACTCAAGACATAAAAAGCAAAACGACGACTCAAAAAGATGTCTACACCCCCAAACAAAAGCTCAACATTGTCCCCAATGTTGGAAACAAGAGAGCCCGGCCTAACGGCTCACACCTAACAAAACTTAAAACAAACAACCTAGGCACTAATCGTGCACAATCAATGCCCAATACAACAAATAGACTCAAAATAGGCTCATCATCAAAAAGGCAATTCGATACACAATATTTAAAACACATGCATGTTAGGATTATGCTCGATAGCAAGAGTATAATAATGTATTTGACAATCTTTTCATATTAATAAAGTGACTTCTATTTTAACAAATCTTAAAGCATTTATAGTTTAATTATTATAATTGTCAAAAGTAAATAATCATAAGGTCAAAAGACTATAGAAAAGAATAATTGTTCATACATCTAGATATGTATGAGGTAGACACAATTCTTTAGTGAGTCTTGAATAACATTCACAACTTAAGATAAAAGGTTGGGCGCCTTTATATTGTCAAAGTTGTAGATTCTTTTGCTAGTATTTGAGTGGGATCAAATGTGTTATGATGAGTCTAAAATCATCAAAGTGTGGTGTCTTTGGGCAAAAGAATCTAGTGCATTGGGTGCATTGAATATGATCAAAATGAAATATTTTATCTAGAACCGTCAATGGATAAAAGTTTTCATTTGAAGACAATTGGAGAGTCTATCTCAATCCTGAGATAAATGATGGACTTATGGTTGCAAGTGTTATCATTTTAGCTATCAATGAGTACGATTATATAGCATAGTCTATCCTCGATAGTTTGGAGGTATTCATTTGTTAATCGATAGAGGACTTCATTTATAGATAAGGACATCGTGGCTCCATTTACGAAATGAGAGTAGAATATCATCATATGGATGTTTTGAGGTATTGGATATTAAATCTTTACGTTAAGTTTTCAATAGTGTCTATTGGAACAGGGCTTCTGTACAAGTAAAAATATCCAAGTTAAAAATGTGGTCATATGAGTAAATATGGTAACTTGGAGAGCTATAGGCTGTCTATGAGCTCTTGGCGATTACTGATATTCTTCACGAGGATACACTTTCTCCACTAAGGTTGTCTAGGGTATGAATAAGTAACATCAACTTATTCTATCTTTATTTAAGAGTTCAATTTTAGTTCTTTAGTGGAATGAACTAAAATTAAATAGATCGGACCTAAGTGAATCATTTGTTGATTGTGATTGGGTTGTGTCTATTGGAGCTTAAATTTATATAGCCCGACAAGATCCCCAATCCACCACTTTATATATTCTACCGGACCAATTTAGGGGTCCATTTAGAATTGTATTAAGGCATGTGAACTTGTTTCTTTTTGTAAGAATAGGTCTAGTTCATATATGGACTTTTTATTAAGGTTCAATGGACTTAATAAAGTAAGAAAAATAATATATGGCCCATATATATGTGTTGGGCGGCAAGGCTATCTAGAATAGCTTAATTATATTATTTTTATTTTATTATTTAAATAAATGAAAATTAATTAATTTGTTGATTAATTAATTATTTATTTAAAAGTGAAAATCTTTTTTCTAATAGGAGTTGGCTCCTAAAATTATACTATTGTTGGTAGTATAATTAATATTAAAGGCTATATTTGATAAGTAGATAAATAAAAGGAATTATTTATCTAATCAAATTAGGAAGTCTTTAATATGGTTACAAATACACTATTGAGTTAGATTAGGAGTCTTGGTGTAGGATAGAATTTATTTAGAAAAGGATTCTTAACCACAAAGTAAATCTACATAAGGAAAGGATTCTTAACTACCAAGTAAATCCTTCTTAGGAAAGGATTTGTGATCCTCATATATATCTAATGAAATTTCGGCCAGCCCATATATATATATAATAGGATAGAATTCCTTTTAGATAAAGATTCTTAACTACCAAATAAATCCACCTAAGGAAATGATTCTTGCCAACCAAGTAAATCCTTCTTAGGAGAGGATTTATGATCATATATATGTATGTTAATTTTGGCCAGCCTAAGTTTTTCTGTGAGATGAATTTCGGCCATGCTAAGCAATTTTCAAGAAGAGAGTTTGGCTTAGCAAGAGAGAATTTTGAGGGAGAAAAATTTGTTTCTTACTCTGGACAAAATTCGACCAACTCATAGAGATAGTGTGAATTCGGCCAAGAAGAGAAAAAGGGGAACGTTTTTGTTTTTGATAGTACACTAGTATCTTTTGCATCAAAAGGGTTTTGTGTACAACATTGAATCAAGGTTCACGCGAGTTTCAATTAAATTGATTGATAATTCAAAAGTGACAGGACGTTCTTGGTTTTTCTCTTGGAGGATTATTGTGACTAACAAAGAAGAAGATTTTGTTTGTTTCCATCCTTAGGTATACAATTTAAAGAAAGGGAGCCCACACTCCTAGGTGATTCACGTTCGTGATTGGATTGGAAAATCTTGCAGATTCAATTCGACACTAGTTCAATCGTCATAAAAAAAGGTACAATACTTTTTAAATACATCAATTAATCTAGGGTTAAGGTTCTTGTCATTAAAAGGGAAATTTTTTATTTATACGCAAACCCTAATTTTCATTTTTTTTTTCTCAAGCTTCCGTATTGTTTTGAACCATTTTTTCCCTATAATTAGTATCAGATCCTGGTTGTACCCTTGATTAATTGATGTATGTGTTCGCGAATCTTTTTCTTTTTATTGTATATATGCATATTTTAGAAAGAGATGGCACTCTAGGTATTCACATATATATATATTTACATTGGAATGTATGGATGGATATATATATATATATGTGTTTTATATGTGGTTTGTTATTGCTCAGTTTTAGTCCTAGAATTTCAATGTATTTTTGTTTTGGGATTGTAACAAGAAGGGTGGTCTATTATCGCCATAATTACCTTCTTGGTAGTTGCTAAGTTTTTTTTTTGTTGTTGTTGTAATTAAAAAAAAACTGCACTTGTTGTAATAATAATAATAAAAAAATTGCAGTATTTTTTTATTTTAAATTCTTCTGTAATATATTCAAGTATCGAAGACTCGAAGATTTGAAGAATTGAGAGCAACTGGAAAAAGTTTGGAACCGTGCGATCCGTAGCAACAAACGTGCGTGCGAAGAGCATGCGGCCACATTTGTTGTGGCATGGGCTGCGTACGGCAGCCCAATGGAAGCCATGGGCTGTGTATGGCAGCTCTTTATGGGTTTGTGGCATTCGCATGCCCATGGGTAAGGGCCAAGGGTGCGTACCCCCATGGGAGGCAGCCGAGAGAGTCCGGACGACAAAGGTCGCATGAAGACTTGTTCGCCAAGAATGGAGTTTCTTGTATTCCAAGACATGTATTTTACTTGCTTTTCTAGGATGGACCAATATTGAAGCTAATATTTGTTGTAAATATTGCATCGTTTGTCATTGTTTGATAACATGTCATATAGAATAGGAGTGCCACTCATATGTCTCTTTTGGTACGAACATGCATAGAATGATTTAGGTATCTAAATTGACATCTAGATAACTTGGTAAATCATTCTTTGGAATTCGATCACACGCCTTAAACAATTGAGTGGGAGAAGGTGTTTTGGAACATATACGACCTCCAAGTTTAGTTGAGCTTTATGTTTCATGAATAACCCCAAAAGGGGTATTCATGAATGGAATTTAGCAAGATACTTCCTTACAAGTATAGACTAGACAATTATCCCAAACGATATCTACTCCCAAAGGAGGGATATTCGTGAGGAATTATATTGAAGGTCGATAACTTGGTATTACACTCAATGTAGTTTTGTTAATATCCTTCCAAGAGTTCTTGTTAATAAAAATTACAAGGCTAAAATTGAAAATGTTGGTTGTTATGTTAACAATTAGGTAGGACCTAGTCCAACTTGTAAATGTTGCGAACTCCCAAAGGAGGAGTGACATTTATGGGTGTTGGATCACCGTTGAATTATTACAATTGAATTATTTTATTTAATTCAAGATAAATATTCAAAAGTTCTATGTCATGATTATTTAGTTATATAATTTTTGTTAAATGTAAAGAAATCATGACCCCATCCCTAATCAAATTCTTAAAAAGATAATACTTTAACTGATGATAATTATGTCACATGGAAAAGGGAAAATTGGGTTGTTGTAAGTTGAAAAACCATAAGATCATTCTGTCTATTCCTAAACGACCAAACTAATGAATCTACTCAGGAGCAAAGAGATGAGTATCAGTAGTGGATGTCTTCATATGAGATGGCTAAATGTACGTTACATTATGGCCATCATCTCCGACGTTTTGCAACAGCAACATGAAGGAATGGAGACTGCTGTCGATATAATGATGTCTCTTTTATGAGATATTAGCTATGAGGTTTATGACGATTAAGAGAAAGAGCCAGTGACTGCTGTTGTGAATCTTAGGATGAAACCTGGACAGGGTGTGAAAGATCACATGATGAAAGTCATAGCATATCTCAATATTGCTGAACTGAACGGTGCTGAGATAGATGGTGAGACAAAAATTGACATGATTGTCAACTCACTATCAGATTCCTTTGGTTTGTTCAAATTTGGACTACACCTTGAATAATAAGGAAAGCATCTTGCATGGCCTGATACAAGATGACCAAAGCATCGAGAAGATCCTTATGAAAGTTAAAGGTCAAGAGATTCATATGGTTGGTAAAGTTGCTACTATTAAGACCTTTTAGAAGGTCAAGAAACAACAGAAGAAAAAGCAATTTGATCAAATGAATAAACTAAATAAGAATGAATTCAACTTGCATTTAGGCAACGGAGCATTGGTGTCTACTAGTATAGTGAGAGATATTAGAATCAATTTAGATTCTTATAGGTATTTAGTTTTAATAAACGTTTATATGTACCACAATTCAAGAGGAATTTAATTTCAGTCTCTAGTTTTAATAAATTTGGATATTCGGTTACTTTTAATAAAGGTTTTATTATTAGTAAGAATAACAATTTTTTTTGTAAAGGTACATTGGAAAACGGTTTATTCTACTTGCATAGAAATATCTCTCACTTGTTAGACACAGAATCAACGGAATCTAATCATAAAAGAGTAAAATTATCAAAAGATGAAACCTACCTATGGCATTTGTGCCTAGGTCATACTAACCTTAATAGGATTAAAATATTGGTAAGTGACGGACCTCTAAGTGACTTAAAGGTTGATGATCTACCAAATTGTGAAATCTTGTTTGGAAGGTAAAATGACCAAAAGGTCATTTACGACCAAAGTCATAAGAGCCATTGAATGTTTAGGATTGATACACACAGATGTGTGTGGACTTATAAGCATTCAAGCTAGATGTGGATATGAGTACGTCATCACTTTCAAGGATGATCACTCAAGATTTGCTTATGTGTATCTCATAAGATATAAGTCAGATGCTTTTGACATGGTCAAAGCATTTAAAGCTGAAGTGGACAATTAGCTTGAGAAACACGAAAAAATCTTGAGGTATGATCGTGGTGGAGAATATCTATCTGGTGAGTTTCAACAATATCTTATTGACAATGGGATAATTTCTCAAATTTCTGCACCAGGCACACCTCAACAGAATGGTTTGGCAGAAAGGAGAAATAAAACTCTTTTGGACATGGTTAGGTCTATGTTGAGTTATTCAACACTCTCTAATTCTTTTTGGGGATATGTTTTACAAATCGCAATGTACATTCTAAACAATGTACCTTCTAGGTCGGTTCCTAAAACACCACATGAGTTATGGACCGGGTGAAAAGCCTAGTTTACAACACTTAAGGATATTCGGATGTCCTGCGCACATGTTAAAATGAAAGACAGAAAAGATGGAGTCCCGTTCAGAAATATGCATATTTGTAGGGTATCCAAAAGGAACAAAAAGATATTATTTTTATAGTCCTTCTGATCTTAAAGTATTTGTTTCGACAAATGCTAATTTTCTAGAAAAAGAATATATGAATAATTTTGTGCCTAAAGGTAGAATTGTCCTGAATGAGCTTTTAGGAGATACAATTCCACAAGAGGTTTCGCAACCAAACCAAATTGTAAGTTTTGTACCAACACAAGATCAACAATCTACCATACCTCGTCGTAGTGGGACGGTTGTTAGACAACCCGAGAGATACATCGGTCTGGGAGAATCTGTAGAGAATCTTCCGGACGATGATAATCCCTAGACGTACAAGGAAGCAATGGAAGATGTTAATTGTCGCCATTGGCAAAAGTCAATGCAATTCGAAATAGAATCTATGTTCAAAAACAAAGTGTGGTCTCTTGTAGACTTGCCTAAAGGGATAAAACCCATGCTTAAACAAATATGGCTCATTCAAATAGAACTGTCTTGCTTTCGTAATGAACAATTTCTTTCCTTTTGAGTCTAACTCTAGTGGGAACACGTTGTGGTCAAATAATTAGCCAAATCTGCGTACTATGGTTCCTTATCCTACACTACCCAACGTTGCTCATCTAGAAAGTCCTCTTTTAAAGGTATCTCATCTGTCCCTACTGGGCTCCTAAACTAGTTTGATCAAATGGTCTGCCACCATATTTTCACACCCTTTTTTATCCTTGATCTCCAAATCAAACTCTTGTAGTAGAAGAACCCATCTGATCAACCACGCTTTTGCATCCTTCTCTTGCAACAAGTATATAAGAGATGCATTACTAAGTACACTCACACCTTTGCACCAACCAGATACTACCTGAACTTTTCCATTGTAAAGATAACCACAAACAGCTCTTTTAAACAAACAACTCATTTTCTATTGTTGAATAGTTTAGTTGGGCACCATTCAAGGTTTGTGATGAGTAGTATATCATATGAGAGACCTTGAATCTGCTCCAATACTACACCTACTACATAATCTGAGGCATCGCACATCAGCTCAAATGGTAAGTCCCAGTTAGGTGGTGCCATCACTAGTGTTATGGTCAAGGATAACTTCAGTGACTCAAATGTTGCCAAACATTTCTCATCAAAATTAAATTCCTTGTCTTTCTAGAGGAGATGACATAATGGTCTGGCTTTCTTTATAAAATCTCTGATGAATCTTCTATAGAAGCCTGCATGACCCAAGAAAGACCTAGTGTCCTTAACAGATTGAGGTAGAGGCAGACTGTTAATCATTTCAACCTTCGTCTTGTCTACCTCAATCCCCCTATTGGAGATGACAAGTCCTAAAACTATTCTTTACTGCACCATGAAGTGGCATTTTTTCCAAATCCAGACCAAGTTGTTCTCCTTGTACCTTTTTAGAACTAAGGACATGTTCTCTAAGCACAAACTGAAAGAATCACCAAAAATTAAGAAGTCGTCCATAAAGACCTTTATGATCACCCCTACCATGTCTAAAAAATGTAAGTCTTGCACCTGTGAAACGTCCCTAGGACATTACACAACTTGAAAGGAATCCTCCTATAAGCAAAAGTATTGAATAGACATGTGAAGATTGTCTTTTCATGGTCCTTTAGCACTATCACAATCTGATTTTACCCTGAATACCCATCCAAAAAGCAGTAAAAGCTTTGTCCTGCCAATCGCTCTAACATCTGATCGATGAAGGGTAATGGGAAATGGTCTTTCTTGATTACCGAGTTCAATTTCCTATAATCTATACACTCACATCATCTTGTCTGAAGCCTCTGAGCCACTAACTCTTTTTTCTCATTCTCCACTATCGTAATCCCAGACATCTTCAACACCACATGAATTGGACTTACCCATAAGCCATCTGGTACCGAGTATATGATCCTTGCATTCAACAACTTTAATATCTCCCTATTGACAACTTTGTAAAGTCCTGATTTGTTGATTGACTTATTTCGTGAACAAACTATATTTTTGGGGTTTACCTAAGGATAGCTTAGGCTCTCAAGACCTCAAGAGGAGAAGCACCAAAGGTAAATTCTTGTGCTTACTTGCTTTGAAGAGATAGTTGCACACACTCACAAATTCATACATAACTCTTATTCATATATGTTGTGTGTTTATACTTATGTGCATTTTGGTTTAAATGACTCTTGTTGATATATTTTCATCTTGTAATTAAAGTTTTATGTCATGTTAGGCAATAGTATTGGATGCATCTTCATCACTCTAGGACTTGTTGAAAATGTGTGTTAGAGTGTTGAAAATATGGACAGTGCGCTGGTGGTGCGTTATTCGAATAACGCAGCCTCACCAACGCAACATTCCAGTGGATCATCGTTTGTCATATGCAACTGAGATGCACCACTGCACCCGCGCAATGTTGAAAAAGTGGGCATTGCGCTGGTGGTGGGCTACTAGTCTAGCGTAGCCTCACCAGCGCAACATTCCAGTGGATCGTTGCTTGTCATGCGCCACTGAGCTGCACCACTCCATCAGCGCCTATTAAAAATTTAGGTTGTGCGCTACTCGACCAACGCACCTCACCAGTGCACATAGCAGAAGCTGAAACATTTTTTTCAAAATGATCTCACTTTGGTTGAAACCCATATATATATATAACTCTTTGTATTCAGGTCGTGTAAGAGTTTAGAACATCATATCTTTTCCTTAGAACACATTTCAAAAGGAAAAATCATCCAAGAACTCATCTTTAAACACTCAAAGCATCCTCATGTGCATAAAAACTTCATCTTGCATCATCTAAAGTCATTTAGAGTGCATCAATGGATAGTTTTGCATTATCACATCTTGCTTGGTAAGTCTCTCACTATCTTCTTACAAGTTAAGTATTTTTCTTGCTAAGCCATATCTTTAATCATTTGTATGATCTTATAATATATTCTAAATACAAAATAAAGATTGTTGTGATGACATGATTGAGTGTTGTATTGTGATAGCTTCATAGGATTGTTTGATCTATGTTTAGCTAAGCTTTTTGAACATGTCATTTAGCTCTTGATATCTTAGATTGCATTAATTGTCATCTCATTATCCTATATAAGTATATAAGGTTTCCTAGCCTTGTTTGTTCTTTGAATATCATCATATATTCACATGGGTCATTTTATCTCTTCATTGAGAAGTAAGACTTGTGTTTCTTCCGGGATTAGGTAGCTTAAATCGCAAGCAAGATGGCTAGGTCCACTTATACCTGGATTAGGTAGTGGTGGTGGATTTTAAACTGGGATTAGGTTGTAATTTCCTTTGCCATTAGTGGATTCGAGGTTCTAGTGTGGTGCACTTAACAACGCATAGTTTTTCCCATTTGGAGGGTTTTCACGTATATCTCAAGTGTCTTTACTATTTCCGCACATATTACACTTGTGATATTATTGTAACTAGCTAGGGGTATTTTTGTCAACTTGGCCAATAACAAAAATTTGGTAAAATTGTTTAAAATCTATTCACCCCCCCTCTATATTAATCTTAAACACACCATAATATTTGTTTCAAATGGTATCAGAGCAGGATCCTAGACATACATAGGTGATCCTTGCTCATTTTGGTATGTGTTGCATTTTGTGTGTTTGTGTTGATCATTCATACACTTGCATTCATATCATTCATTCATAAACACAATGAATGGAAACGGTGGCAATGAGGGAGCTTCTAGCACTAGACCTCTACTTCTCAACCGGTTGAATTATGCCTCTTGGAAAGGCAAGATGGAATCGTATATTTGCCAAATTTATGATAGGGCATAGATGTCGGTTGAAGATGGCTACACTCTACCCATGATGACTCCTACGGATGGAGGAGATGATGTACTCAAGCCAAAGGCACAGTGGAACACACAAGAGTTTGAGGCATCAAAGTGGAATAGGAAGGCAATGCATGCCATCCTATGTGCAATGGATGAAAACCAGTACAAGTTCGTTCAAAATACTAGGATAGCTAAGGAGGCATAGGATATCCTCAAAGTTACACATGAGGGAACCGATGTGGTTAAGGAATCGAAGCTTCAAGTTCTTCAAACACAATTTGAATTGCTCAAGATGGATGAGAACGAGTGCTTCAATGACTTTGAAGTGAGGTTGATGGATATTGTGAATCAAAGTCATCAACTTGGTGATCCTTATTCGGATAGGAATATCAAGCATAAGATTATGAGATGCTTACCCGATAGATTTGAGTCTAAAGTGATGGCTTTAGAAGAGAATAGTGGTTAAAAGGATATGAAGCCGAGTGAAGTGATTGGGAGGCTTATAGCTTATGAATCTAGGAAATGTCCTAACCCCATACCACCGAAAAAGTAAAAGGATATTGCTTTGAAAGCCTCCAAAGTTGAGAATGAGGATAATGATGATTCAGATGAGGAAATGGCTTTGCTAATGAGGAAGTTTAAGAAATTCTACAAGTCAGAGAAGAAAGGTTTTGGATCCAAGGGTCAAGACTTGAAGAAAAAGGCTCCCTTCAAAAAGATCAAGAAAAGACCGAGAAGAAAGGAGTCTAATGCTATGAATGTGGTAGGATAGGTCACTTTGCCCCTGAATGTGCAAATCACAAGGTCAAGAAAATGAGAAAAGTGATGGCCACCACATAGAGTGAAAGTGATAACTCCAATGAAGAAGATGAGTCTTCGGATGATGAAGAACTCATGGCTAACTTCATAGCCTTTACGTCCTCTCATAGGAGTAAAGTTGCTAGTGAAGAAGAAAATGAGAGTCAAGAGAAAAACTGCTCAAGTGATGATGGATCTTCATCACAATCCACAAATGGAAATATGGATAGGATGGATCTCAAGGACTATATGATTAGGTTTGAGAGTTCAAGGTTAAAGAACTAGAATGAAATTAAGAGATTAAAAGAAGAAAACCTAGACCTCTTAACTCAAGTTGACCAACTAAATGAAGAGTTGATGAGATCTAAGAGGAGTGAAGAAGGGTTAAAGAAAGAGGTTCAAGATGCTAGAGAGTTGATGGCCAAGATGAACTCTAGCACCAAAAAACTTAACCACATGTTAGATGTTGGAAAAAGGACAAGTGACAAGAAGGGGCTTGGGTTTGAAGATGACAAGATGTCCTCCACTCCTAGCAAGACCATTTTTGTAAGAAGCATGAATTTCAATGGGTCCTTTTCTCATCAATCGCCTAGGAAGAAACTTGACCTAGGAGAGTGTTCAAGTAGTGCTCAAGTGAAGGTGGCACCAAGAAGCCTACCTTAAGCCCATCCTATAAGGGCTCCTCAAGTTAACTTCCCTCCTCAAGTTAACTTCTCTCAACCGAAAGCTCATAAAGGGAAGATACCTATCACGCAAGCTCAACCAAGGAAGCAATCAAGTCTTGCTTAACAACAAAGAAGGAAAGTTCCTCAACAACAATCAAGACAACCATAAAGACATGGGAAGGCTCCAATGCATCCTCAAGGTTATGGTATGATTCTTAACTTTATTCCTACATGTCATTTTTGTGGTATTGATGGTCATATTAGACCAAATTGTTTTAGATATATAAAATTGTGTAAAATTGAAATCATGATAGAGAGGAAAAAGGCTAATGCCATGATGCATGTCACTAGGAAAAATGGAACACCTTTGCATGATCCTAGGACATTTAGAGCCCATGTACCATTGGCCACTAGGAAGGAAAATATTTCACCTAGGTGGATTAGAAAGGATGAACACTTTTGCCATGTTGCACAAATTGCCTTGAAAGCTTATTCTTCTGATTTTTGGTATTTAGATAGTGGGTGTTCTAGGCACATGACTGGAAATAAGAGTTTCTTTGAGACTCTTGTGATGGAAGAGGGAGGAAATGTCACCTTCGGTGATGGATCCAAAAAGAAAGTTATAGGAAAGAGAACTATTTCCATTCCCGGATTACCCTCCTTGTCAATTGCTTTGTATGTTGATGGTCTAATTTGATAAGCATTTCATATCTTAGTGATGAAGGACTTTCCGTCTTTTTTAGGAAAAATGATTGTTCTATCCTATTGCCAAATGGCAAACCTTGTCAAAAGGTATGAGATCTAGTGACAGTTGCTATTGTCTTGAAGCTAGAGGTGTCTCTTGCAATGTGTCCAAGGATGAACGAATTGAGTTGTGGCACGAAAGACTTGGTCACATGAACTATCGGGATTTACGAAACTTAGATAAGTTCAATGTTATGCGAGTCCTTACCAAGCTTGGGAAAAAATCAAATGGTGTTTGTGGACCTTGCCAACAAGGGAAGCAAACCAAAAGTATGCACAAAAGGGCAAGTATTTATCCACAAGGAACCTCTAAAGCTTCTTCACATGGATCTTATGGGTCCCATGCAAACAGAGAGTTTAGGTGGAAAGAGGTACATTTTTGTGTGTGTAGATGACTTCTCTAGGTATAGTTGGACTTAATTTCTTAGAGAAAAATCTGAAACGTTTGACAAGTTCAAGATGCTTTATATCAAAATTCAAAATTAAATGAACTCTAAGATTAAAAGCATTAAACGGATTAGGAGTGACCATGGGAAGAAATTTGAGAATGTGCACTTTGAAAACTACTGCAATAGTCTAGGCATTTCTCATGAGTTTTCGGCTCCTAGGACACCTCAACGAAATGGAGTTGTTGAGAGGAAAAATAGGGTTCTTCAGGAGATGGCCCGTGTGATGTTGCTTAGCAACAATGTCCCTAAAAACCTATAGGCCGAAGCTGTCAATACGGCGTATGACATAGGAAATAGAGTCTTTTTAAGGCCTCACACTAGGCAAATCTTCTATGAGTTATGGAAAGGTAGAAAGCCAAATGTTAGCTATTTTCACACTTTTGGAAGCAAATGCTACATTTTGAATGACCGTGATCAACTTGGCAAATTTGATGCCAAGAGTGATGAGGGTATCTTCATTGGCTATGCCTTGAATAGTAGAGCATATAGAGTTTTCAATTTAAAAACTAGAACTGTCATGGAATAATCTAATGTTGTCATTGATGATACTAGGCTCAAATCCAATGACCATGAGGAGGAGGTAGATCTAGTTGATGACTCTCCCTTGGAAAAGGTTGTTGATATCCCTAATGTTGAAAAGACTAATACTGATGATGATATAACACAACCTATTGATAGGATTCCTCTCTTGAACTCAAAAGAACCTGCTCCATGGGATAGGAAACTCCATGACAAAGATGACATCATTGGAGAGGTTAATGACTAGGCGTCAAATGGCTAATCTAATTAGCTACACTTGCTACAATTCTCAAATAGAACCCAAGAAGGTTGATGAACCCTTAAAGGATGAATTTTAGGTTCTTGCCATGCAAGAAGAGCTTAACCAATTTGAAAAGAATGAGGTTTGGACTCTAGTTCCTAGTCCCAAAAACACCAATGTGATAGGCACCACGTGGGTATATAGGAACAAATCCGATGAGGATGGCAACATTGTGCGAAACAAGGCTAGGCATGTAGCACAAGGGTACTCTCAAATTGAGGGTATTGACTTTAAGGAGACATTTGCTCCCGTTGCTAGGATTGAGTCCATTAGGCTTCTTTTATCCATTTCTTGCTTGCACAAGTTCAAATTGTATCAAATGGATGTTAAGAGTGCCTTCCTTAATGGTTTCTTGCAAGAGGAAGTGTTTGTTGAGCAACCCAAAGGGTTTGTGGATCCTCACCACCCTAATCATGTCTAGCATCTTAAGAAGGCTTTATATGGGTTGAAACAAGCACCAAAGGCTTGGTATGAGCGCCTCACTCAATTTCTTATAGACAATGGCTACACTAGAGGTAGTGTTGACAAGACTCTATTCATCAAGAAAGAAAAAGATGAGCTCTTTATAGCTCAAATTTATGTTGATGATATAGTTTTTGGCTCCATAAATAACACTAAAGTCCAACAATTTGTTGATGTCATGTCTCATGAGTTTGAAATGAGCCTTGTTGGTGAGCTAAGTTACTTTCTAGGTTTACAAATTAAGCAAATGGATGATGGGATTTTCATATCCTAAGCTAAGTATGCCAAAAATCTAGTGAAGAAATTTGGCCTTGAAAGTGCTAAACATTGTGATACACCCATGAGTACCACTTTGAAGCCAAGCAAGGATGCTAGTGGTAAAAGTGTGGACCAAACTTTGTATCGTGGCATGATTGGTTGCTTGCTTTATTTGACTGCAAGTAGGCCATATATCTCTTTTAGTGTGGGTGTGTGTGCTAGGTACCAATCGGATCCTAAGGAGTCCCATCTCTCTTCTGTTAAGAGAATCATTCGCTCTATGAATGGGACATCTAACTATGAGATTTGGTACTCTTTTGACACTAATGCTAGTCTTGTAGGGTTTAGTGATGCAGATTGGGCAGGAAATTGCGATGATAGGAAAAGTACATCGGGCGGTTACTTTTTCCTTGGGAACAACCTTGTTTCTTGGTATTGCAAGAATCAAAATTCAATTTCTTTGTCCACGGCTGATGTTGAATACATAGCTGCTGGAAGTGGAAGCACACAACTCCTTTGGATGAAGCAAAAACCAGTCGACTATGGATTCAATCGGTACCCTTACTATCTTTTGTGATAACATGTGTGCAATTAATATTTCCAAGAATCCGGTTCCACATTCTAGAACTAAGCATATTGACATTTGTCATCATTTCATTAGAGAACTAGTTGAGAGCAAATGCATAGTACTTGAGCATGTAAGTACTAATGATCAACTAGCGGGTCTATGTCCTAAACCCTTAGATGCTACTCAATTCAAAACTCTTAGTAGGTCTATTGGGATTTGTTTCATGGAGTGATGAGTTTTGGTCTTTGCCCTATAAGGGGAACTCAAGCAAAGAGAGCTATTGTATACTTGTTGCATGCAAAATTTTGAAAATGTTTATTCTCCTTTATTGATTGCTTGAGTAGCTTGGTTGCACTTTTACTATATTATATTGTATTTTCTTCAATAAGTGTGAACTTTGCTTTGATTACAATCCATGTCATATTTATGTTCAAACATGCATTTTTGGACTAGGAGATCTACATAGGAAGTACATAATGAATGACCTATAATTATCTCCATGGCATGATGATTCTTTAATGACATGCTAATGAAAAATAATAAGGCATGAATTGATGATTGCAATTGTTGAATGCAAAACATTGTGTGAAAAAACTAGTGAGGCTAAAATGTTTCATCAATGTCTCTCTTTCTGTATTAGTTGAACATGGCAACTATCATACGAGTATCCTACCCGAAAAAATCAAATAGGGTGCAAAGTCGCTCATGCCATGTTTCGCTTATAAAGTTGGATATAGTGCTATTAAAACTTGATATCTATAAAAACTCTATATCCTTGCTTCTCGCATGACAAATGTTGAAATTTGTTTGAATTCTATTGGAAACATTTGTCATTTGCTTTGCCAAATACCATTGTTTTTGGACTTGAATGCAACATGTCTTGTATGCAAAGCATTTATAATTCACACATTTTCTTCAAATAAATCTTCTTGTTTCTCTCTTATTAATTGAGTTGCATAAATGTGGCTTATATGTTTATGCAAATATCTTGTATGCTTCTTTCTCTCTTTCCCTTGAGTGACCCGGTTGGTCACTTGTGAATTATCAATCAATTTGAATGAAACTCGCATGAACCTTGATTCGATGTTGTACACAAAACCCTTTTGATGTAAAGGATATTAGTATACTATCGAATACAAAAACGTTCCCCTTTTTTCTCTACTTGGTCGAATTCTCACACTAATGCTTAGAGATGATCGAATTTTGTCTAGAGTAAAATAAGATTTTTCTCCCTCAAAATTCCTATGATAACCAAATTCTTCTCTTAGAAAAATTAGCTTGGCCGAAATTCACCTCTAGTTGCCTTAGTCATGACCGAAATTCTCTTGCACATATATATAGGATGATAAATCCTTTCCTAAGAAGGATTTGCTTGGTTGTCAAGAAATCATTTCCTTAGGTGGATTTATTTGGTAGTTAAGAGTCCTTATCTAAAAGGAAATCTAACTTCTCCTACAACCATATGTTGTTGGCCGAATTTTACTCTTTGATTGAAGATTAGGATAGTTTATTCTTTCCTAAGAAGGATTACTTGATGGACAAGAATCCTATCCTTAGGTAGATTAACTTGGTGGTTATGTATTTGTAACCATATTAAAGACTTCCTAATTTGATTAGATAAATAATTCATTTTATTTATCTACTTATCAATTATAGTCTTTATCATTAACTATACTACCAACAACAGTATAGTTTTAGGAGACCAACTCCTACTAGGAAAAAGATTTTGATTTTTAATTAAATAATTAATTAATTAACAAATTAATTAATTTCCATTTAATTAAATAATAAAATAAAAATAATATATTTATGCTATTCTTAATAGCCTTTGCCGCCCATACCATATATGTAAGAGCCATATATTATTTTTCTTATTTTATTAAATCCATTGGACTTTAATAAAAATTCCACATGTGAACTAGACCTATTCTTACAAAAATAAACAAGTTCACATGCCTTATTACAATTCTAGATGGACCCCTATTGGTCCGGTAGAATATATCAAGTGATCCATGCAAGTTCGTGTGGATTGGGGATCTTGGCGGGCTATCTAAATTTAAGCTCCAATAGACACAACCCAATCACAAACAACAAATGATTCACTTAGGTCCAATCTATTTAATTTTAGTTCATTCCACTAAAGAACTAAAATTGAACTCTTAAATAAAGATAGAATAAGTTGATGTTACTCATTCTTACCCTAGACAACCTTATTGGAGAAAGTGTATTTTAATGAAGAATACCAGTAATCACCAAGAGCTTATAGACCGCCTATAGCTCTCCAAGTTACCATATTTACTCATATGACCACATTTCGAACTTGGATATTTTGACTTGTCTAGAAGCCATGTTTCAATAGACACTATTGAAAACTTAACGTTAAGATTTAATATCCAATACCTCAAAACATCCATATGATGGTATTCTACTCTCATTCAATAAATGGAGCCACGATGTCCATATCTATAAATGAAGTCCTCTATCGATTAACAAATGAATACCACCAAACTATCGAGGATAGACTTTGCTATATAATCGTACTCATTGATAGCTCAAATGATAACACTTGTAACCATAAGTCCATCATTTATCTTAGGATTAAGATAGACTCTCCAATTGTCTTCAAATGAAAACTTTTATCCATTGACGGTTCTAGATAAAGTATTTCATTTTGATCCTATTCAATGCACCCAGTGCACTAGATTCTTTTGCCCAAAGACACCACACTTTGATGATTTTAGACTCATCATAGTTCTACAAGAGATTAAAGATTTGAAGTTTTTTTTTTATGTATATCTCTTTGTAATGTAGAATATCTTCCCGGTGTTTTATTTTGTTTTGTGAGGATCAATGTGAGTGGTGGTTTATCACGAAACAGCCAAAGGGGGAGATTGTAAAGTCCTATTTTGTTTATTGGCTTATTTCGTGAACAAACCACATTTTTGGGGTTTATGTAAGGGTAGCTTAGGCTCTCAAGACCTCAAGAGGAGAAGCACCAAAGGTAAAATTCTTGTGCTTACTTGCTTTGTAGAGATAGTTGCACACACTTACAAATTCATACATAACTTTGATTCATATATGTTGTTTGTTTATACTTGTGTGCATTTTGGTTTAAACGACTCTTGTTGATATATTTGCATCTTGTAATTAAAGTTTTAGGTCATGTTAGGCATTAGTATAGGATGCATCTTCATCACTCTAGGACTTGTTGAAAATGTGTGTTTGAGTGTTGAAAAAGTGGGCAGTACGCTAGTGGTGCGCTACTTGAATAATGTAGCCTCACCAGCGTAACATTCTAGTGGATCATCGCTTGTCATGCGCCACTGAGATGCACCACTGCACCCGTGCAATGTTGAAAAAGTGGGCAGTGCGTTGGTGGCGCGCTACTCGTCTAGCACAGCTTCACCAGCGCAACATTCCAGTGGATCACTGCTTGTCATGTGCCACTGAGCTATGCCACTCCACCAACGCCTATTGAAAATTTAGGCTGTGCATTGGTGGTGCGCTACTCGACCAGCGCACCTCACCAGCGCACATAACGGAAGCTGGAACGTTTTTTCCAAAACGACCTCACTTTGGTTGAAACCCATATATATATATATATATATATATATATATATAACTCTTTGTATTCATGTCGTGTAAGAGTTCAGAACATCATATCTTTTTCTTAGAACACATTTCAAAAGGAAAAATCATCCAAGAACTCATCTTTAAACACTTAAAGCATTCTCATGTGCATAAAAACTTCATCTTGCATCATCTAAACTCATTTAGAGTGTATCAATGGATAGTTTTGCATCATCACTTCTTGCTTGGTAAGTCTTTCACTATCTTCTTACAAGTTAAGTGTTTTTCTTGTTAAGACATCTCTTTAATCATTTGTATGCTCTTAGAATATATTCTAGATACAAATTAGAGACTGTTGTGATGACATGATTGAGTGTTGTATTGTGATAACTTGATAGGATTGTTTGATCTATGTTTAGCTAAGCTTTTTGAACATGTCATTTACCTCTTGATATCTACGATTGCATTAATTGTCATCTCATTATCCTAGATAAACATATAAAGTTTCCTAGCCTTGTTTGTTCTTTGAATATCATCTTATATTCACATAGGCAATTTTATCTCTTCATTGAGAAGTAAGACTTGTGTTGTTTCCGGGATTAGGTAGCTTAAATTGCAAGCAAGATGGACTAGGTCCACTTATACCGAGATTAGGTAGTGGTGGTGGATTGTAAACCGGGGATTTGGTTGTAATTTCCTTTGCCATTAGTGGATTCGAGGTTTGAGTGTGGCGCACTTAACAGCCCATGGATTTTCCCATTTGGAGGGTTTCCATGTATATCTCAAGTGTCTTTACTATTTCCACACATATTACACTTGTGATATTATTGTAACTAGCTAGGGGTATTTTCATCAACTTGACCAATAACGAAAATTTGGTAACATTGTTTAAAATCTATTCACCCCCCCTCTAGATTAATCTTAAACATACCATAATATTTGTTTCAAACTTCTTGCATAATGGGATTAAATCTCCTCTATGCTTCCCTAGATGGCTTAGTGTCCTCCTCTTACATAATTCTGTGTATACAGATGGTGGGGCTAATCCTTTTTATTTGTTCTATGGTCCATCCTATAGCCTCTTTGTGCTCCCTCAAAGTCTCCAGTACTTTGCTCTCCAGAAGTTGATCCAAACTTGCAGAAATGCTATATGGGTGTCTTTTATGCTCATCAAGGTAAATGAATTTCAAATCAGATTGAAGTGGTTTAAGTTTCGACTCTGGAGGCTTCTCTCTTTGTGTACCCATTTCATCTTCTTTTAAACCTTCCAAATTAGCTCTCAATTCTTCAATGTCTTTATCCCCTCATTATTATCTTCTAGGCATATTTCTTCCTCAATGCTCGATCCTCTTAGCCTTTCTTCAACTGCTTCTTCTAACTGATCGGTCATTAATTGTATATATTTTAATCCTCTTTCCTCCGATCAATTGCTTGTTTCTTGAGCCTTTTTAGGTATTTAATTTGTATGTTTAAGCATTTTTCAGGACATTGGATCTTAATGTTATGTTTTGAAGTTTCGAAGCAAAAATGGGCAATTTTACCAATTGCTGCTGTGGAGATCGCTACCCATGCAAAGCATCCACTATAGTCTAATGAGTGGAGAAACACAGCTGAGCCATCTTCCATAACCGCGGTCTATACAGCGGTCCAGGTCATTTCTCCACCGTGGTCTCCACAGTGAAACATCATAGAGAATACATCACTTCATGCACCACGGTCTGAGCAAGTTGTCTGTGTCGTGGTCTAAGGAGTGGTCGTGCGTATTCCTTGTTGTCTTGGGAATTCTGAACCCTATTTTAAAAAGAACCTGTATATATATATATACGTATTTATCAATTTATGGAGGAGACATCAGCCAATATCACCTCTGCATATTTTTTTGAAACACATAGCAATTCTTTCATTCATCTTTACGCATCCGAAGATTCGAAGACTAGAAGATTTCAACATTGAAGATTTGAAGAATCCGTTTGAGGCCTTAATGGGTTTTATCTTTTATTTCTCTTGTCTTTCTATTTTCATGATGTGTAACTAAATCCATAACTGGAGAATTAATGTGAACCTTTTGTGAATGCTCATGTTTGGATTAATATTATTTCATCAATTCAATTCTTGATTTATTCATTGTTCTTAACTGCTTGATCCTTATTAATTATATTTTTTGTTCACACCTGGACCAAAGGGTGAACGATTATTTGGCATGATTTTAGGATTAAGACTATCTGAGAATTAAGGTTAGAGTGGACCAAACTTAATCTTAATTAATGATCTTATGAATGAATGAATTTTATCTTTAGCTGGACCAAGGCAAAGTAATAGAATCTGGTTCTTATTTCTTGCACTTAATGGGTTTTTGATCATTATTCACACCTGGACCAAAGGGTGAATAGCGGTTGGGAACACGGTACTCAACCCGCGACCGAACGGTAATAGTTACATTAAAGATAAAGAATGAACCCTAGAATTGATTGAATCTTGTTCACAAATTAATTCCAAATATTGAGTGTTCATAATTGGGGATCATTGATGACCTACTGTTTTCTCACCCTTGACCACAACTCAATATGCTCAGTTACTTTATTAGTTTAATTTAATTTAGTCTTTAGTTTAAGTTAATCAACAGTAATCTTTTGGTTACTTTCAATTTAGCTTTAATTAGAATTAGATTTATTTGGTAAATCTCTAGTCCTCGTGGGAACAATCTTTACTTGCCACTGTGCTTATCTTCGCGATTCGTGCACTTGCGAGTATTGTTTTTATAAACATGATTTCAAGCAATCACTAACTCAGCTTCTAATGCATTCACTTTGTGGCAATCATCTGATCCCACCATATAAGTCATACAATAAAAAATGTTGAATTTAACTTTTTCTTCCAAAAGCTTCATGCTGAGCTTCCTTTCATGCATGTCTATCACAACCCTTGTTGTAGCCATAAATGGTCTCCCCAATAGAAGCTTCACATCCTTCTCAGTTCTACCTTCCTCCACGTCAATCACTATAAAATCGGTCAAGATTATCAATTTCTCAACTTAAATCAAAACATCGTCCATTATTCCCTTCGGACTCCTCGAAGAGGAATCGGCTAAGACAAGTTACATGGTAGTGTTTGAACCCTGTTCACTGGTAACGTAGCAGATAAAGATCATAAACGATCTAGAACCAGTGGACTTGGGATAGTAATTTTTCAAAACTTATACCTATAAAATTATTACAGTAATATAGTATATGTATACATAAGAAATTGAAATCAATACAATCAGAAGAAGATGTTAAAAAAATTACCAACGTTTGGAGGCTATTTCACTTCTTGCAATGCTCATGATTTGTACCACTCGATCTTCCTCGCTATATCACGGGATTGGTAACTGCATGTGGGTGCATCACGGTCTTAGGAACTTGAGTAGAGGATGCAGAAAAAAGGCGAAGAAACTCTTTCTCCTATATGAAAACAACTTAAAACAATTCTAGTTGTTAAAAATATCTTATATTTTTTTCTTTTACTGTGCCCGAACACACTTTTCTCTCTTTGATATCTCACACACATAATACACTTGCACACAATAACACAAAAGCTGATGCATATCCATTTTGTCTCTTTAATCTCACACACCCACTTGCATGTTATGAAGAGCAAGCCCTGATACATGTGGCTTTATTTTGTTATTAACGCATACATTTCAAATGTGTGTATTTAACACACATCAATTGCATCAAATGCAAATTGAAGAGATATGACCAATTTTGTTTTTTTTTTTTCTTAACGTGAGCTAATGTATTTTTTAATTTTATTTTAGTTATCATTCGTTTTTTCCAAAGACAATAAATATCCAATATATATTTAATTATCTTTCAAAAAACTCATAATAGCTTCATTTGATTTTCAAACCCATTTAAAATATCTCACATCTTTAAAAGATAATTAAATATTTATTTTTGAAATTTATATTTTAAATTTAATATCAAATATGTAATTTAATTTTATAAAATAATCATATTATCTTATTCTATTTAAAATCAAATATCAACTAACACCTTCCACTTAGTGATGAATAACATAATTAAATAATCTTATTATTTAATATATTTAATCACCATTATTCGTAAATTAAATAATCTCATTATTCAATTTATTCTTGAATAAATAAGTGTCACTTTCGTAACACAATTAATTGGACAATCTAATTAATTTACCGTGACCCTTGTTACCTAAATCGTTCGGGACTAGCAAGAGGATCTAATGGACCCAAAGTATTTTGATCTCTAATAATCCTCAGAATCATTAATTAAATTCTTTAATTAATATTCCTTGATTATTAACTATGGTGTTATTCCACTAAAAACCCAAAAGCTACACTTTCTCAACTGCAGACGTTTTTATAGAAACCAATATAACTTAGTGTCCATCGATGTAGTTATTACACGTGGTGTGATCCTCCACAGTAGTTCATAATTAGAGATGGGTCACAATGTCCGTTATATCCCTCTAATTACATATATCCTTTAAGTACCATTGATTCTCTAATGAATAATAGATTCTATTTCCTCACGGAATTAAGAAAGCGCTCATATTGTCCAAATCCCGAATCAACCCTTAAGGGAACTACCATCTACTTCTCACTTGAAGGAGTGGATTCCACTACTGCGTACAAACCTTCCCAGCCAAAAGTATATTGATTACATCTGGCAATCTAGGATGTTTATATATGCATAAGTTTTAATATAAACAACACAACAAGAATGAATTAAACTTTTCTTTTATTTATTTCATAAATCCATTTAAAAATTACATCTTTAGAGCATAAACCCCAACAATCTCCCACTTGCACTAAAGCATGTGAGGCATGTTTCATAACTTGTTATTGGTAAAACTCGGACGATGTGACATGATAGCAAAAGATAAGGATCGAAGATGCCACATCACCAAAAGACAACTCGATCGAATAAACCCAAGTTGACAAAAGAGCACTTATCAAACCCCTCGACCAAGACGACATAAACGATCAAGCTGGAAGACTCGATCAGGGTTGTCAAGATGGTCAGGATAAAGGTCATGATCAGGTAGGATCACTGTTTGGAGAAAAACAGGTCTGGTCAGGTTCAGCAGATGATCAGTTGAGCGACACGTGGATAGTTTTTAGATTTAGCAAAGTCACGACCCAAAGCACGTAGAGAATGATTCCAACTCAAATAGGGTGTCCAAAAGTTTACTTTGATTAGGAAGTAAATTTCCTTACAGATATCAAAGTTCATATTGGGCAAGAGATCTAACATAATCAAAAGATAATCGATGCAAAACAAGGAAGAAGGATAACAAGACTCCAACAAGTTAGAGGTTCGTATAACTACGGGAACTTTCCTTACTTGTACATCAAAAAATTAGGGTTATATGCATGCATAATAGGCCTTAATAACACCCATAGAAGGGTGAACGTGAATTCAACATAAGAGAGAGCGGGCGAGATCGAGTGTGCATTCTTTTAACAACTTAGTTGACATTTTCCCTCTTACCATTATCGGCAACCATGGATGTTTCCCCACCTTGGGGTTTGACCGCATGAAATCTTGCGTTCATTCTTACTTTTTATTTATTTTGATTTGTAGTCTAATTTTTATTCATATTATCTGTTTGACATGTGGTTGATCCAAAAATTACCGTCAACAAATGGCATTCGAAGGAGGGGGCGAACCTCTGTTAGCATGAAGTTTGGATAGTTAATTATGGCAAAAGTTTATAAATAGTGATATCATGGCCACTAGTAGAGACAGGAGTTTATCTCCATGCACTGCTAATGTCTCCAATCCTATTGATGAAAACACTGTAAGAGGAAGATCCATCCTCAAGGACTCTACCATCAACCAGACCTGACGCCATTACATATATAGGTGTAACCATAGGTTTTTCCATTGACGCGTTACAGTAAATCCAGGAATCCTTATGGAAAGTAATTGATGACACTGCTAGACTGGAAATCAGCACAATGGCCGAGACCAATTTGAGTTCACCATGCAATTTCTCTACACCGGTGGTAGCCTAGGTACCCAAGGTATGCTATAAAATAGTGGCAAAGGAGCACACCAAAAATCCAAGAGAGATAGGGCTGAGCGCCATGAAAAAGGGAACGTTCTTACAAGAGAAGCGACCGTCAATAAGACCGAGAAGCTAAGGGACATAAGGAATCCAGTTCACGGGAAAACGTGGAGAGGTATGATGGAAAGATAGATCACCTCAACTAGATAGATAGGTATAATGGTCAGAGGAAAAGGTCCCGCTCGAATTCAAGTGACAATGAAACAGCCACCAAAAGGTGAAAAGATCTAGCCCTCTTAGCCAGGTGTGATCCTTTCGGTGTCGAGATCAGCAGGCAAATTCCCAGGGATCCGTATGGGCTTACTATCCGCCAGAAGTTTGATGTACATGAAGAGCTGGAAGGGGAGCGAGAAGTCCTCTTCAAAAGAGTGGAGGCTCTTGAGTGAAGGCAGAACTTGGGAAATCCATTGGTTGGAAGTCCGTTTGCTGAATCTATAAGATGGATCCGTTTGTTTAAAAAGTTCAAGATGCCATTTGTGGTACAGTTCAAGGCCAATACTAACCCGCAGAAATATGTAAAGAGGTACCATAGCACAATGGTGCAGTACGAGTATGATGACGCATTCGATGCCGAATGTTTCCATAGACCTTGAAGGATTAAGGATCCAGGTGGTTTGGAGGACTAATAGCATGCTCCATCGAGAAATTTGAGGAGCTGATACAAACTTTCACCAGCCAGTTTATGGTAAATATCTAGTGAAGGAAATCTATATCAACTTTGTCGACCTTAAAGCAAATGAAGGATATGAAGCTGAAGGATTACCTAACTAGGTTCTCACAAGAAGTGTCTGAAGTACAGGATCAATGATGATGCGGTGGTGTCAGCATTTGTCATTGACTTACAACACAACCATCTAACCTTAAGTTTAAGGTAAAAGGGGCCCACCACATACGTAAGCTTGGTAGACTATGTGGGAGGATATGCTATGGCAGAAGAGTAATAGATAGCCCACGGTGGAGAACTTATACATGGGGATCGACCCGATAGTAGCCAAAAACATAGGGATGGCATTTTGAACAATAGTAGCAAAGGGGAGCCAAAAGGCAATGGGGGAAAGAGTAAGGATAAATGTAAAGACGATGACAAATGTGGCAAGAACTACAAGTGGCAATACACCAATTATACCCCATTGGCTAGGAGGCAAGAGGAGATCTTTAATATGATAGAGGACAAGAATTAGTAAAGGAAGCCCCTAAAACAGTCAAGCTTTGGTGGGAGAGACGCCACCAAATATTGCAGGTTTGACCAGAACCATGTCCACGAAACCTCTACATGCTATTAACCGAAGGACTACATAAAAAAACGGATTAGAGAAGGACACCTCAAATATGTGATCCTCAGAATTGGGGATGATCGGTACAAGGACACTTAGAGGGAGGAGCACGATAGAAACCAGAGGAGCCTTAGGAGAAATCTAGATAGCGGGGCAATTAACACAATCTTTGGTGGACAACATACTGAGGTGAGCAGTTGAGAAAGAATGAACGAGGTCAGAGAAGCCATAAATGGGCAAAGGAATTTGGAGGTCAATTTATTGGGCCCCGACCAGAAATGGTTAAAACAAGAATGGGATCCCATAGTATTTATAGACGTAGACATGTAAGGATCAAAGGTAAAGCTGAACAATTCTAATGTCATGTCGGTTCGAGTGGGGCACAGAGAAGTGAGAAGAGTACTGATCGATAATGGGAGCTCAAAAGAGATCTTGAGTGTGGAAGTGTTCGATCAACTTGGGTTACAAAGGAAAGGCCTTCAACCCTTCAGAATCTAATTGAGAGGCTTTAAAGGAGTAGAAGTAAGATTGCTAGGAACAGTGAAATTACTTATGGAGATCGGGAGTTCCCCTTGCATTAAGACAATACTATTAGATTTTGTGGTTGTGAATGTAAGGAATTGGCCATGCAACACCTTGCTGGGCCAACCTTTCCTGAATAAGACGTAGGCTGTGACTGCAACCTACACGTTAACAATGAAATTTCCAACAATTACCAGAGTAGGTTTCATGAAAAGCTTACAAGAATGGGCAAGAAAGGCTAATTTGGCCGTGTATAAGGAAAGAGTAGAACCTGAGGTAATGCAGATAGATACCCTTGGGAAAGATAAATACCTAAAACTGGATAAGGTAGAAGCTGAAGCGAAAACTCCAACCAGGTTCGATCTGTACCAGAGGGAGACATCTCCATAAGATAGTAAAAGCCAAGAAGACGAACCAACCATAGAAGTTACAGTTGATGATAATAACCCTAAAAAAACCATAAAGCTTAAGGCTCAACTGATAGAACAAGTTCAGGACGATATGGTTAACTTACTGAATGTATACAAAGACGTGTTCGCATGGAAATATGAGGATATTCCTAGGATCAACAAAAAAGTAATTTCCCATTACTTAGCTATTGACCCCGACTTAAAATTAGTTATCCAGAAGAGAAGACGATTTAACCCTAAAAGAAGCAAGGCAATCAACAAAGAGGTGGAGAAGTTGTTTGTAGCAAGATCCATAAGGGAAGTAAAATACCCTGAGTGGGTTACCAACATCGTGGTAGTGAAAAAAAATAATGGCCAGTGAAGGATGTGCGTTGATTTCACTAACCTTAATAAAGTGTGTCCGAAGGATAGCTTCTCCTTACCTCAGATTAATCAGTTGGTCACGAATCGTTGAGCTTCATGGATGCCTACTCGAGCTACAACCATGTTAGGATGTTCGAACCTGATGAAGACAAAACAACCTTCACAATTGACCGAGGTTATACGGCTTCAAAGTTATGCCCTTTGGTCTCAAGACTATTTGGGCAACCTGCCAAAGATTGGTAAATAAGATGGTCGCTCGACAGATCAATAGAAATCTGGAGGTACATGTGGACGACATGCTGACAAAAAGCGTAACGTCTAAAAAACATATGGAAGATCTCAAGGAGACAATCTGGGTGTTACGAAAGTTCGGCATGAAGCTTAGCCTAAAGAAGTTTGTGTTCGGGGTACCATCGGGAAAATTCCTAGGATTTCAAGTTCATCATAGGGGAATTGAGGTAAACCCGAAAAAAATAATGCCATTGGAGGAGATGAGGTCCCTGAGGACATTGAAGGAAATTCAAAGGTTAACAGGTTGTTTAGCATCTCTGAATAGGTTCATAAGCAAATCAACTGACAAATGTCTACCCTTTTTTAGGGCAATCAAGAAAGACAAGGGGTAGATTTGAAAGATGAGTGCGAGTAGGCATTCAGAAAGATCAAGGAGTACCTAGGTAGAGCACCGAATCTATCTAAACCTCTTGAAAGAGAAGTGCTCTACTAATACCTGTCAGTAACAGTTGTGGCAACAAGGTTAGTGCTGGTCACATTGAATGAGGGCGTACAAAAGCAATTGTATTACACAAGTAAGACTTTGCTATCAGCTAAGACAAGATACTCACCAGCCAAATAAATGAGCACTTATGATTATGGCGAGGAAGCTGAGACCATATTTTCAAGCCTACAGAATCGAGGTCTATACAGACTGCCCGCTGAAGTAAATTCTATCAAAACTTGAAGTATCTAGGAGGTTGACCAAATGGGTAGTGGAGCTAAGTGAATTTGACATAGCATATCTACCAAGAGCCATGATAAATTGACAAGTTGTAGTTGACCTAATTACTAAGTTTGATGAACCAAACAGTGAGGTGATCACGATGTTGAAAGAAAAAGAAGAATTCATCTGAAAAATGCCTGCGGATAGAGGAAACTGCATGGGGATGGATCGTCAAACATGTATGGCAGCGGGGCCGGGATAATCATAACCAGCCCAGAAGTTGACCAGGTAGAATATGCCTTACAGTTTGATTTCAAAGCCACCAATAACATGGCCAAGTAAGAGGTTCTTTTGGCAGGACTTAAGGTTTGCATGGCTCTAGGGGCAGATGAGTTGGATATATTTAGTGATTCGTAGGTAGCGGTAAACCAAATTTTGGATGAATATCAAGCCAAGGATAGCAACTTGACTGCATATTTGGGGATAGCAAAGATGTTGCTTGGAAGATTCAAGGTGTATAAGATTACTCAGATCCCAAGGGAAAAGAATGGGAAGACAGATACTATGTCAAAGTTAGCATCAGTAACTATCGGTATACGGTAAAAGACTATCCCAGTTGCTCATCTCAGAAACTGAGCATTGAGGATTAAAAGGAAGTATTGGAAGTAGTAGCGGTTGAAGGTGAAGATGCCATTTGAATGACCCTGATCAGGGAGTACTTAGAGAATGGGATACTCCCGATGAAAGTTACTGAGGCAAAATGTCTCAGGTACAAGGAAATTAGATACTCAATGGTCGGAGGAGAACTATACATGAAAGGATTTTTAAATGCCTTACAGGTATGCATTTGCCAAGTAGAAGACAGGTAGATATTAGAAAAGATCCATGAGGGAGTGTGTGGGAACCACTTCGGAGGAAAAAGACTAGCATATAAGACTCTCAGACAAGGCTTCTACTGGCAAACCTTGTTCCAAGATGCTCAGATGGTCACAAATCAATGTAGTGGTTGCCAGAGGGTAGCCAATGAAATCAAAAGGCCCCTTAAACTGTTGAAGAACTTGCAGTCATCTTGGGCATTTACCATGTAGGGGTTAGATTTGATTGGCTTGATGCCAGAAGTGACAAAAGAAGGATAAAATCACGCCATTGTAGTTGTGGTCTACTTTTCAAAGTGGGTCAAGGCAGAACCGTTGGTGCATATAACCGAAGCTAACATAACCAATTTCGTGAAGAAAAATATCATCTATCGGTTTGGAATCCTTGATACAATAATCACATACAACGGGACCCAATTCGGAAGTGATAATTTTAGGAACATGTGTTAAGATTTCGGCTTAAAAAAGTATTATGCTACACCAGATCGTCCTCAGAAAATGGCCAGACAGAGGCAATAAACAAGATAATCAAGCACACCCTAAAGGCAAAACTGGATGCTGAGAAAGGGAGCTGGGCTTACAAGCTACATGAAGTTCTATGGGAATATCGAATAACTGAAAGGACTTTACCATCACAGACTCCCTATTCACTAGCATTTGGAATAGAGGTGGTGATTCTAGTTGAAATAGCTCGTAACTCACCAAGGATGCAACTTTTTCACCCCAAAGCAAATGTAGAATTCTAGAACAAAACTTAAATGAGCTGGAGGTAAAAAGGGAGTTGTCGAGAGTAAGGAACACCACTTATCAGCAAAAGGGGACCAGATATTATAACTCACACCTTCACGTAAGGAGATTCCAACTCGAAGATCTAGTTCTAAAGAGAGTATCATCCAATGTGAGAGATAAATTAGCTGGGGCATTGGTAGATAGATGGAAATAGCCATATCGAGTGGTCGGGTTGGCTGGTCTTGGGACATATCGCCTTGCCCGATAAGAAGGGAGTGAGCTACCCAGACCTTGCAATGCTTAGTACTTGAAGATGTTCTGCCCGTAGGAGTTTCTTATTTTTAATGTTTCTTTTTAATTTAGAGATGAATTTGCTTTGTTAGCTAAATGTTTGATGTTTTTTTAGTAGTTAATAAAAACCCCTTTGAGGGAACAATTTCAGATTTCAAGAATAGTGCTCTAAATTTGCTTTCATACACAAAGGCGATCTCGTGGCACCTAGAAATCCTTCAGTGTCATTGAGAGTACCCGAGAGGCCCAATGAGTGGGATGAAAACACATGTCGTAAAGGTAGTGTACACTCATTGAAACTAACCGGGTACAATAAAGTACTGTATGGGCACCTTCAGGTCGTAAGCACTTGAATGGATACGCTAAGAGTTGAGTGAGGGATAAGTATTTCAACTCAGAAATAGGCGCACTTAAAATGTTAAGCACTTGTAAAGTCAGCAGAAATATAAGAAGCCCCATTGCAACGAATCTTGATCAATAGGCTATTAGCAGATGTCCCAATGATTTAGTTGACAAATTAAAGACAAGAGTATATAAACTATATCACATAAAAATGGGTTATATAAGAGCACTTCTTTATACAAAAATAGGAGCAACAAACTGGGGGTTCGAGTAATCGATCGGCTAACATGAGTATACTCCCCAACGTTGCTCGAATAAGGGGTTATGACAAACCTCGCCACACGAAGTTGCTTGGCCGAAGTAGGGATGATAGACTTAATACAGTTTGAGCTAAAAAATAGTCCTCGCCAAGCTAGAGAAATCGGGTTTGCTTTTATGCATCCAATTCATGCTAAGTCAGATGCTAGACTGAGTACTGGTCGTAACCATTTACACTAGTACAGTTTTAGTGGAGTTAGTTAGCTCGGTTTAAGGTTGTACACACAGTTTGAGAAAACCTTAGGCAACGACCAAGGTAAATGCACTTAGTCAGAGATGGATCATATGGTTCGGCTTAATAATGGGATTAAATTACAGGGTGATTCACGCAAGATGAAAGGGTGCGGTCATAACCAATATAATTAACTTGGCATGGTTGGACATGCGTAGTTCGACTAAACAAGTGGTTATAACAATTTATAAGTTACCAAGTTTTTAGTTAGTCACTCGTTTTGGTCTGGATCCTTAATCGTCTCGATTATACGATGAAATAAACAATTCATGCTAAGTCATTTGCTTAAAAGGAGACAGTGAAAATGTGCATATTCATATACAAAAGGGATGACATTAGCATTAAAAATGGAGAGATTACAAAATAGCGGTTACATTGGTCCTGGTGACGAGAAATTAGAAAGAGGGTTAAACATCTGGGGCACTAGAAAGATCTCTGTGTCCAGACTCACAAAAAGGAAGGTCACCACCCCCATGATCTTGGTTCAGGTTCCTAAAGTCTAGCCAAGTGATGTTATCTTCTGGGTCATCGGCCATAAATTGAGAATAGTCTATACTCGGTAAGGGACCAACATCAATCCCTTTTTATCGAGGCACTGCTCTCTTCACCAGAATGAAAAACCACTAGTGAAGATTTCGAAGGAAGCTCCAATGGTATAGGATGGGGATCCTTCCCGATGGATCTACAATAGACCCTCAACCTGATCCTTTGATTCCTGACGGCTTCTAGGGACTTATTCTTGTTCTTCTTGATAGTCTTGTCCTATTTCCGGTGAGCTTCCTCTGATGACCTCTTTATGCCGCCAAAGAATTCCCGAGCGGTAGCTAACCCTCTCTCAAACTCCCTCAGCATGACAACATCAAAGGCTTAGGATCTTTTATAGAGATCCACGTTCTGGACTTTAAGGGCTGACCTAGCTTCCAAAGAGAGCACTTTCATGCTAACTTATTATTGCTCAACGTCCTTTACCAGGTTCTCATAGTGGATCCGAGCTTCCTCAGATGTCTGTTGCTCCTCAAGCATAATTTGATGAGCAGAGGTAAGGGTACCTTAGGAAATCTGGGTTTCCTTTTTAGATTTCTTTGCTCCTGTCTCAGTCAGGATGGCCTCGACTCGAGTTCAGTACTTCATAACTTTGCCTTGGCGACCCTCTTCTCTAAATCAACGTTCATCGCGGTGAGTTCTCTAAGAGTTTTCTCGACTACAGAAGCCCTGCCTTGAACATTGGCTATAATGTTTCTTAGACCAACCTCAGTCGTAGCATGGACCTTTAGTTTCTACTCGTACTACTTAACTTTAGAGGCACAAGCGGAAGAAGACTTCAGAGCATCGTCCTTCATAAGAGCCTTTTTTAACCGAGATATCTCAGTGTCCTGCTTCTTCTGATCATCCAAGGCTCGGGGGTTAGCTCCTCTACCATCTAAATGAGAAACTAAGAATTAGCAAAGCTGGCAAAAACATGGGCAAAAGGTGATGTAGAAGCACTTACAAAACTCCATTGTTGAAAATCATGCGTATCCTCTCGGAGGAATAAAAAAAAGCAATTTTTTTATGGCTTGGAGGTATCGGAGGAATAGGGGGTTCCCCCTCTTCCCCGAGCCCCATCTCCTCATTTAGGAATGCTACCCTTTGTCTCCCCCCCAGTACCCATCGCCAATGTACCCATCACTGGATGAAATCAATCAGAGCATATAGAGTGTATCGGTATGAGCGCTACCTGAAAGAGCACGATGAGAGGATCTGAAAATAGGACTGGCTAGGAGGGCTGACAAAATAGGTATATCATGACAAGTGGAAGTGGTCGGGGGTACCGCTGGAATAGGATAGGTTACACTCGTGAAATTACAGTACCCTCACTCACTTGAGGAACAGTTGTAGAGACTTCTAAATCATATCCCTTATGGGCTTGACTTTCACTTACATCGTCCTGATCAAGATGTTCAGGAGGTGCAATGAAGCGGACATTCCCAGGTTGGCTCACCCCTATATCTTTAGACAATTTAACTGCAACCTTAGTCCTTGATTTGAACATTGGAATGAGTGCTTGCTCCCCAGTGACATCCAACAAATCATCATCAAAAAATTGCTCATCCAACGTGAGCCTGCCATCGTTAGAGTTACAGTCAGAGTCAGTATAGACTATCTATGTTTAACAAAGAATTGCATAGGGGAATTACATGGGAGATGTATGGGCTGATATGAGGAAGGTGTTAGGATTATGCTCGATAGCAAGAGTGTAATATTGTAATTAACAATCTTTTCATATGAATAAAGTGATTTATAGCATAACAAATCTTATAGCATTTATAGTTTAATTATTATAATTGTCAAAAGTAAATAATCATAAGGTCAAAAGACTATGAGAAAAGAATAATTGTTCATACATCTAGAAAAGTATGAGGTAGACACAATTCTTTAATTAGTCTTGAATAATGTTCACAACTTAAGATAAAAGGTTGGGCGCCTTTATCTTGTAAAAGTTGTAGATTCTTTTGCTAGCATTTGAGTGGGATCAAATGTGTTATGATGAGTCTAAAATCATCAAAGTGTGGTGTCTTTGGGCAAAAGAATCTAGTGCACTGGGTGCATTGAACAGGATCACAATGAAATACTTTATCTAGAACCGTCAATGGATAAAGTTTTCATTCAAAGACAATCAGAGAGTCTATCTCAATCCTGAGATAAATGATGGACTTATGGTTGCAAGTGTTATCATTTGAGCTATCAATGAGTACGATTATATGGCATAGTCTATCTTCGATAGTTTGGTGGTATTCATTTGTTAATCGATAGAGGACTTCATTTATAGATATGGACATCGTGGCTCCATTTATTGAATGAGAGTAGAATACCATCATATAGATGTTTTGAGGTGTTGGATATTAAATCTTAACGTTAAGTTTTCAATAGTGTCTATTGAAACATGGCTTCTGGACAAGTCAAAATATCCAAGTTCAAAATACGGTCATATGAGTAAGCTATAGACGGTCTTTGAGCTCTTGGCGATTACTGGTATTCTTCATGATGATACACTTTCTTCAGTAAGGTTGTCTAGGGTATGAATGAGTAACAACAACTTATTCTATCTTTATTTAAGAGTTCAATTTTATTTCTTTAGTGGAATGAACTAAAATTAAATAGATTGGACCTAAGTGAATCATTTGTTGATTGTGATTGGGTTATGTCTATTGGAGCTTAAATTTAAATATCCCGCCAAGATCCCCAATCCACACGAACTTGTATGGATCACTTGATATATTCTACCAGACCAACTTAGGGCATGAGAACTTGTTTCCCCAATCCACACGACTTTTTATTAAGGTCCAATGGATTTAATAAAATAAGAAAAATAATATATGGCCCTTATATATGGTATGGGCGGCAAGGCTATTGAGAATAGCTTAAATATATTAATTTTATTTTATTATTTAATTAAATGGAAATTAATTAATTTGTTGATTAATTAATTATTGAATTAAAAGTCAAAATCTTTTTCTTAATAGGAGATGGTCTCCTAAAACTATACTATTATTGGAAGTATAGTTAATGTTAAAGACTATATTTGATAAGTAGATAAATAAAAGGAATTATTTATCTAATCAAATTAGGAAGTCTTTTATATGGTTACAAATAATTATTGAGTTGGATTAGGAGTCTTGGTTGAGGATAGAATTCCTTTTTGAAAAGGATTCTTAACCACCAAGTAAATCTACCTAAGGAAAGGATTCTTAACTACCATGTAAATCCTTCTTAGGAAATGATTTGTGATCCTAATCTATATCATATAAAATTCGGCCAGCCCATATTTATATACAAAAGGATAGAATTCCTTTAAGATATGGATTTTTAACTACCAAATAAATCCACCTAAGGAAATGATTCTTGCCAACCAAGTAAGTCCTTCTTAGGAAAGGATTTATGATCCTATATATATGTGTGTGATTTTCGGCCAGCCCTAAGAATTCTATGACGAACCAAGAGAGAATTTGGCATAGCAAGAGAGAATTTTGAGGGAGAAAAATTTAGTTTTTTGCTCTAGACAAAATTTGATCAACTCATAGATAAGGGTGTGGAATTCCGCCAAGGAGAAAAGAGAAATTGAGAACGTTTTTATTTTCGATAGTACACTAGTATCCTTTACATCAACAGGGTTTTTTGTACAACATCGAATCAAGGTTCACGGGAGTTTCAATTAAATTGATTGATAATTCATAAGTGGCTGGACGTTCTTGATTTTTCTTCTGGAGGATATTTGTAACTAACAAAGAAAAGATTTTGTTTTGTCTCCATCCTTAGGCATACAATTTAAAGAAAGGGAGCCCACACTCCTAGGTGATTCACGTTCATGATTGGATTGGAAGATCTTACAGAATCAATTCGGCGCTTGTTCAATCGTCACGAGAAAAAGGTACGATACTTTTATATACGTCAATTAATCTAGGGTTAAGGTTCTCGTTGCTTAAAGGGAAATTTTTTATTTATACGCAAACCCTATATTTCTAATTTTTTCACGCTTCCGTTGCGTTTTGAACCCATTTTTTCCCTACAATTGGTATCAGAGGCTGATTGTACCCTTGATTAATTGATATATGTGTTCGTGAATCTTTTTATTTTATTGTGTATATGCATGTTTTAGAAAGAGATGGTACTCTACGTATTCGCATATATATTTACATTAGAATGTATGGATATATATATGTTTTATATGTGGTTTGTTATTGCTTCATTTTGGTCCTAGAATTTCATTGTAATTTTGTTTTGGGATTGTAACAAGAAGGGTGGTCTATTATCGCCATAATTTCCTTCTTGGTAGTTGCAAAGGCTTTTTTATTTTGTTGTTGTAATAAAAAAAAACTGTAGTATTTGATTATGTTAATTCTTAGGTATTACATTCAAGTTTTGAAGACTCGAAGGTTTTAAGAAATAGGAGCAACCAGAACAAGTTTGGGACCGTGCGAGCCATAACAACAAACGTGCGTGCGAAGAGCGCGCAACCACGTTTGTTGTGGCACTGGCTGCGCACGGCAGCCCTTTTGGTAGCCATGGGCTGCGCATGGCAGCCCTTTATGGGTTTGTGGCATGCGCATGCCCATGGGTAAGGGCGAGGGGTGCGCACGCCCATGGGAGGTAGCAGAGGGAGTCCAAACAACGAAGGTAGCATGAAGACTTTTTCGCCAAGAAAGGAGCTCTCTTATTCCAAGATATATGTAATTTACTTGTTTTTCTAGGATGGACCAAAATTATAGCTATTTATATTTTTGTAAATATTGCAATGTTTGTCATTGTTTGATAACATGTCATATAGATTAGGAGTGCCACTCATATATTTCTTTTGGTATGAACATGCATTGAATGGTTTAAGTATCTAAATTGGCATCTAGATAACTTGGTAAATCATTCTTTGGAATTCGATCACACACTTACACAATTGAGTGGGAGAAGGTGTTTTTGAACACCTACGGCCTCCAAGTTTAGTTGAGCTTATCTTTCGTGAATAACCTCCGAAGAGATATTCATGAATGGAGTTTAGCAAGATACTTCCTAACAAGGATAGATTAGACAATTAGCCCAAATGATATCTACTCCCAAAGGAGGGATATTCGTGAGGGATTATATTGAAGGTCGATAACTTGGTAACGCACTCAATGTGAGTTTATTAATATCATCCCAAGATTTGTTGTTAATAAATTCACAAGGCTAAAATTGAAAACGTTGGTTGTTATGTTAACAATTAGGTGGGACCTAGTCCAACTAGTAAATATTGCGAACTCCCAAAGGAGGCGTGACATTTATGGGTGTTGGATCACGGTTGAATTTTTACGATTGAATTATTTTATTTAATTCAAGATAAATATTCAAAAGTGCTTAATCTTGATTATTTACTTATATAATTTTTGTTATTGTTCAAAAGTCATGACCCCATCTCTAATCAACATCCTTAAAGACAATACTTTAACTGGTGATAATTATGTCACATGGAAAAGGAAAATTGGGCTTCTATTGCAATTCGAAAAGCATAAGTTCATTCTGTGCACTCCTAAACCACCTACTCCTACTAATGAATCTACTCAGGAGCAAAGAGATGAGTATCAACAGTAGGAGTCTTCTGATGAGATGGCTAAATGTTACATTATGGCCACCATCTCCGACTTGTTGCAACAACAACATGAAGGAATGGAGACTGTTGCTGATATAATGATGTCTCTAGAGGTGATGTTTCCTATGAGGTCTAGGACGACTAAGAGAGAGGCAGTGACTACTTTTATGAATCTTAGGATGAAACTTGGACAGGCTGTGAAAGATCACATGATGAAAGTCATAGCACATCTCAACATTGTTGAACTGAATGGTGCTGAGATAGATGGTGAGACCAAAATTGATATGATTGTCAACTCACTGTCGGATTCCTTTGATCAATTCAAGTTGGACTACACCTTGAATAATAAGGAATACACCTTGCAAGACCTGATGCAAGATGTTCAAAGCGTGGAAAAGATCCTTGTGAAAGGTAAGGGTCAAGAGATTCATACCGTAGGTAAAGTTGCTACTGTTAAGACCCGTAAGAAGGTTAAGAAACAACAGAAGAAAAAACAACTAGGATCTACAAAGAAGGAGACAAAGAAAGTAACCAAGATCAAAGGAAAGTGTTTACTTTGTGGTGAAAAGGGACATTGGAAAAGAAATTGCACAAAGTCTCAAGACAAAAAGGAAAAAGGTAATATTAATTATCTTGAAACATGTTTTTTGGCGGATTCTATGGATTCTTGGATCATAGACTCCGGAGCCTCTAATCATGTTTGTTTTTCCTTACAGGGGTTCAAGGAAAAGCGAAGGCTTAATGAGAACGAATTCAACTTGCATTTAGGCAATGGAGCGTTGGTGTCTCCTAGTTCAGTGGGAGATAATAAAATTAGTTTAGATTCTTATAGGCATTTAGATTTAATAGATGTTTACTATGTACCTCAATTCAAGAGGAATTTAATTTCAGTTTCTTGTTTAAATAAATTTGGTTATTCGGTTACTTTTAATAAAACTTTTATTATTAGTAAGAATGATAAAATTATTTGCAAAGGTACATTAGAAAATGGTTTATTCTATTTGCATGGAAATATCTCTCACTTGTTACACACGGAATCAACGGAACCCAATTATAAAAGAGTAAAATTATCAAAAGATGAAACCTACACCAAGACTCCTAATCCAACTCAATAGTGTATTTGTAACCATATTAAAGACTTCCTAATTTGATTAGATAAATAATTCCTTTCATTTATCTACTTATCAAATATAGTCTTTAACATTAACTATACTACCAACAATAGTAAAGTTTTAGGAGACCGTCTCCTATTAGGAAAAGATTTTAACTTTTAATTAAATAATTAAATAGTCAACAAATTAATTAATTGCCATTTAATTAAATAATAAAATAAAATAATATATTAAAGCTATTATTAATAGCCTTTGCCGTCCATACCTAAATATAAAGGCCATATATTATTTTTCTTATTTTATTAAATACATTGGACCTTAATAAAATGTCAACATGTGAACAAGACCTATTCTTACTAAAAGAACAAGTTCATATGCCTTAATACAATTCTAGATGGACCCCAAAATTGGTCCAAGAGAATATATCAAATGATCCATGCAAGTTCGAGTAGATTAGGGATCTTGGCGGGCTATCTGAATTTAAGCTCCAATAGACATAACCCAATCACAATCAACAAATGATTCACTTAGGTCCAATCTATTTAATTTTACTTCATTCCACTAAAGAAATAAAATTGAACTCTTAAATAAAGATAGAATAAGTTGATGTTACTCATTCGTACCCTAGACAACCTTATTGGAGAAAGCGTATCCTCGTGAAGAATACCAGTAATCGCCAAGAGCTCATAGACCGCCTATAGCTCTCCAAGTTACCATATTTACTCATATGACCACATTTTGAACTTGGATATTTTGACTTGTCCAGAAGCCATGTTTCAATAGACATTATTGAAAACTTAACGTTAAGATTTAATATCCAATACCTCAAAACATCCATATGATGGTATTCTACTCTCACTCAATAAATTGAGCCATGATGTCCATATCTATAAATGAAGTCCTCTATTGATTAACAAATGAATACCACCAAACTATCGAGGGTAGACTATGCTATATAATCGTACTCATTGATAGCTCAAATGATAACACTTGCAACCATAAGTCCATCATTTATCTCAGGATAAAGATAGACTCTCCGATTGTCTTCAAATGAAAACTTTTATCCATTGACGGTTCTAGATAAAGTATTTCATTGTGATCCTATTTAATGCACCCAGTGCACTAGATTCTTTTGCCCAAAGACACCGCACTTTGATGATTTTAGACTCATCAGAACACATTTGATCCCACTCAAATGCTAGCAAAAAAATCTACAACTTTGACAAGATAAAGGCGCCCAACCTTCTATCTTAAGTTGTGAATTTTATTCAAGACTAACTAAAGAATTGTGTTTACCTCATACATATCTAGATGTATGAACAATTCTTCTTTTCTCATAGCCTTTTGACCTTATGATTATTTACTTTTGACAATTATAATAACTAAACTATAAATGCTATAAGATTTGTTAAACTAGAAATCATTATTTATATGAAAAGATTGTTAAAAGTTGTAGATTCTTTTACTAGCATTTGAGTGGGATCAAATGTGTAGAATTGTAATAAAGCATGTGAACTTGTTTCTTTTTATAAGAATAGGTCTAGTTCATATGTGGACTTTTTATTAATGTCCAATGGATTTAATAAAATGAGAAAAATAATTTATGGCCTTTATACTAGGTATGGGCTGCAATGGCTATGGATAGTAGCTTTAATATATTATTTTTATTATATTATTATTAAATTAAATGGAAATTAATTAATTTTTTGATTAATTAATTATTTAATTAAATGTCAAAATCTTTTCCTATTAAGAGATGGTCTCCTAAAACTATACTATTGTTGGTAGTATAGTTAATGTTAAAGACTATATTTGATAAGTATATAAATAAAAGGAGTTACTTATCTAATCAAATTAGGAAGTCTTTAATATGGTTACAAACACACTATTGAGTAGGATTAGGAGTCTTGGTGCAGGAAAGAATTCTTTTTGGAAAAGGATTCTAAGTCACCAAGTAAAACTACTTAGTGGTAGAATTCTTATTTGAAAAGGATTCATAACCACCAAGTTAATCTACCTAAAGATAGGATTCTTGTCCATCTAGTAATCTTTCTTAGGTAAGATTAAACTTTCCTAAACTACATCAAAGATGGGAATTTCGTTCATCACATGTATTATATAGGATAGGATAGATTTCTTTTTAGATAAGGATTCTAACTACCAAATAAATCTACCTAAGGAAAGGATTCTTGTCAACCAAGTGAATCCTTCTTAGGAAAGGATTTATGAACCTATATATATGTGGATGATGAATTCGGCCAGCCCTAAGGCAATTAGAGGTAATTTCGGCCAAGCTTTATTTGAGAAAGAAAAAGTTTCGGCCATCACAGGAATTTTGAGAGAGAAAAATCAGATTTTACTCTAGACAAAATTCAATCATCTCTAATCAATAGTGTGTGAATTCGGCCAAGTAGAGAAAAAAGGGGATAATTTTTGTATTCGATAGTATACTAATATCCTTTGCATCAAAAGGGTTTTGTGTACAACATCGAATCAAGGTTCACGCGAGTTACAATCAAATTGATTGATAATTCACAAGTGACTGGACCTTCTTGGATTTTTTCTCTTGGAGGATATTTGTAACTAACGAAGAAAAGATATTTGCTTTGTCTCCATCCTCAGGAATACAATTTCAAGAAAGGGAGCCAACACTCCTAGGTGATTCACGTTCGTGATTGGATTGGAAGATCTTGCAGAATTGATTCGGCACTTGTTCAATCGTCACGCGAAAAAGGTACGATACTTTTATATACATCAATTAATCTAGGGTTAAGGTTCTCGTTGCATAAAAAGGGAATTTTTTTTATTTATATGCAAACCCTAGTTTTTTACTCTAGATAAAATTCGATCAACTCATAGATAAAGGATGTAGAATTCGGCAAAGGATAAAAGAGAAAAAGGGAATGTTTTTGTTTTCGATAGTACACTAGTATCCCTTACATCAAAAGGGTTTTGTGTACAACATCGAATGAAGGTTCACGCTAGTTTCAATTAAATTGATTGATAATTCACAAGTGGCTGGACGTTCTTGTTTTATCTTGTGGAGGATATTTGTAACTAACAAAGAAAATATTTTGTTTTGTCTCCATCCTTAGGTATACAATTTAAAGAAAGGGAGTCCACACTCCTAGGTGATTCACGTTCGTGATAGGATTGGAAGATCTTACGGAATCAATTCGGCCCTTGTTCAATCGTCACAAGAAAAAGGTACAATACTTTTATATACGTCAATTAATCCAGGGTTAAGGTTCTCGTTGCTTAAAGGGAAAATTTTTATTTATACACAAACCCTAAATTTCTAATTTTCTCACGCTTCCGTTGCGTTTTGAACCCGTTTTTTCCCTACAGAAGGATGGTCAATTTGAAACAAAGAAGGCTCAAGATTAGTAGAAAGTACAACTAAGTCATCAGCCTTGACCGGATCGGATGAGAGAGAAGAAGATGTTGCAGTAACCCTATCGCCCTTTCTCTTCTCCTGCTGCTCCGGTAAGATCAGATTGGCCAAGGTCTCCTGATCATCCTCTTTTCTCCTCATCAAGGATGATAGTGCCAACCCTTGGCTGGATCGGCATTGGGTCAGTATCATGTGGAGCCTCTACTCTTTTACGAATGGCCTCAAGGGTAGAAGATCCTTGATAGTTCCCTAATAAGTGCTTGTGTTTATAAACCTAGAGAGGGGAAGGGTGAATAGGTTTTTAATCAAGTCAATTACCATTTTTTCTTGATTAGTCAATATTCAAAATTCACCCAATAAAATAAACATACAACAAAACCAATTATGCTTAAAACAATATCAACACACAATGTTTAGGTGGAAACCCTCCAAATGGGAAAAAACCACGAGCTGATATGTGCGCCACACTCGATCCTCAAATCCACTATTGAATGAAAGTTTACAGCCTAGGTTGACCTCCCGCCACACCCTCAAGTTACTAACCTTTTCACTCTACCCAATGGGCCTTAATAGTGATTCTTGATTTATTTACTTGTGCACTAACCACTTAGTCACAAGACTAAACCTCAATGAATAGTCAAAACAACCTAAGTGAATATGATAAAATATTCAAACATGCTAGTAATGCTAGGTAACACTAAATGCTTATCTAGGAAATTAAGAATGTCACTAAGTACAATTCCTAGATATCAATGTCTAAATGAATGTTCATTAAGACTTAACTAGATATAGTTATGCAACATTATATCGTAGTTATCAAACAAAGCCATTTCAACATATGTTGTCATTAAGCATGGCATGGTCATTAAATGCAATCATCAAAATGCAATCTATATGACCTAATTAGCTAGAGGCAACAATGACCTAAATGCTAGCTATCACAAAAACCATATCAACACAAGTTGTCATTAAGCATGGCAAGGACTATAATGCAATCATAAAATGCAATCAATAAGTCCTAATCAATATCAAAATGCAAAGCATAGAGATTTAGCTAGAAGGACAAAATGGTCACAAATCCTAGCTATCACAAAATATAAATCTCATCCAACAATCAACAATCCAATCATGTTATATATGCAATTAAACTCAATGACATGCATTTAATCTACAATAATTGCTAAACCTAGGCATACATGTCATAAAAATGTAACAAGAGATTCTAGGGCATGTAGAGATTACCTAGTCAAAGACAAATAAGAACATCCATGCTTGGAAGATGTAAGATGATGCTAGATTCTCATGGATTGGAGTTTGGTTGAGTCAAGATGAGTTATTGGGAGCTCTCTCTCTCTTGGAATCAATTTTACTCTCAAAGAAAAGCTTGAACAGTAAAAATGGCTTCTTGGACTCACATAACCAAAGAGAAGAGAAGATAACATATATATATTGTACCCTACACGAAACTACATCATTTTGGACGAAGGGCAACTAATTCCCGTTATGACCGCTATGTGTGCCGCGGCCTAGGAAAGTGTCCAGACCGCGATAGAGCAAGCAGTGCATCACCTGGGAATTTCCACTGTCTGGACTGTACAAGCAGTGTCCAAACCGCGGTGGAGCGTGTGGTGCATCACCTAGAAACCTCCGCTTGAGAGACCTTTGTGCATGCAATAAGCACAGGTCGTGGTAGCAACAGCGTGCAACACCTGGAGAACACCGCTGTGCATACCGCAATCGCAGTCAAGAGGAAAATCCTCTTCCAAGGGAAAACTAAGTGCATCAAACATTCAAGCAAGAGTTATGGGAAAAAGACACACAAATGGACATATAAGCAAGTATGCAAGATGATAAAAAACATGCATGATAGTGTGTGTGTGTCCACTAAAAACTCTTCAAACAAGGTTAAGCAAGTGATTTACCTTTTGAAGCTTGAGCTAGGTCTTGAGCAATGATGGCCTAAACTACCCTTACACATTTATCCCCAAATATGGTTGTCAACGAAATGAGCCAATCAAAAATTGAGGAACTTACAATTTCCCCCTTTGGCTATTTCGTGACAAAACCACCACTCACAATTCATCCTCACAAATAAACAAAACAAAAGACAGGGGTCAACAAAGTTTTTCTACATTACAAAGAGATGACTAATAAACTAGATCTTCAAGTTATCTATCCCTTGTAAAATCAACATCCCTACAAAACAAAATAACTACACTATCCAAGACACGTGTATGTGAGATGATCAAAGAAATAAAAACAAGAGCAATTTGCATGCAATAGAATCAAGCAACATGCATCAACAATGCAAATGCAAATGCTCCCCCTAAATAGGTTAACTCCCCCTCAACGAATAAAACTCCCCTCATATGCAACTCTCAACTCCCCCTTAAATCATTCCACTCTCAACTCCCCCTAAATCCACAATACTCCCCTTTTTTGTCATGAGATAGACAAAGTAGTATCCCCTGAAGAAGGCATTAGAAATGAGAGCTTATGGCACAAGACATTTACATAATCATATAAACAAATTTATGCAACTCAATTAAGAAGAGAGAATCAAGGAGTTTTATTACGTAAAAAATGTGTGACGAATGTTTTGCATATAAGACAAGTTGTATTCAAGATCAAAACATGGTATTTGGCAAAGCAAAATAAAAAGGGTTTCCAAGAGAATTCAAACCAGTTTCACCCTTTGTCTTGGAATAATCAAGATATAGATTGTAAAATAAATTCATTTCAAGAACAACTATATCAAACTTTACAAGCAAAACAAGACATGAGTGACTATTGTGCCCTTTTTGATTTTTCCGGGTGGAATGCCCGTACGATAGTAGCCTTGTTTGACAAGTAAAGAGAGAGAGACTTTTGGATTGTAAGATCCTTGAATTGGATACAAGATCCTTATTGATTGAAGTCTCATAATTGCTTTCACACACAAATTTTTATATTCATTTTAGAGCATTCAAAAAATCTCATCATGCATGTCAATTTAAAGCATGTCATAGAAATAATCAACATGTCATGGAGATCAATTCTAGGTCATTCAAAATGTACTTCCCAATAAATTCTCCTTGTCCAAAAATGCATGTTTGGTCATAAATAAGACATGGATTGCATGTTAAGAAAAGTTGCACACTTATTAAAAAAAATATGTACAACCAATCATCCCACTCAAATGCTAGCAAAAAAGTCTATAACTCTAATAAGATAAAGGCGCCCAACCTTTATCATAAGCTGTGAATATTATTTAAGAGTGACTAAAGAATTGTGTCTACCTCATACATGTCCAGATGTACGAACAATTTTCATTTCTCCTAGTCTTTTGACCTTATTATTATTTACTTTTGACAATTGTGATAATTAAACTATAAATGATATAAGATTTGTTAAACTAGAAATCACTTTTATTAATATGAAAAGATTGTCAAATACATTATTACACTCTTGCTATCGAGCATGATCCCAATAAATACATGTCACTTTCGTAACACAATTAATTGGACAATCCAATTAATTATCTGTGACCCTTGCTACCTAAATCAATCGGGCTAGCAAAGGGACCTAATGGACCCTGAAACAAATATTATGGTGTGTATAGAATTAATCTAGAGGGGGGGGGGGGGGGGTTGAACAGATTTTAATCAAATTTTACCCAATTTTCGTTAATGGTCAATTAGACGAAAATATCGTAACTAGTCACAATAATATCACAAGTGTAATATAGGCAGAAATAATAAAGAAACTTGAGATATAAGTTGAAACCCTCCAAATGGAAAAAACCACGGGCTGTTAAGTGCGCCACACTCGAACAACGAATCCACTGATGATAAAGGCGTTACAACCTACTCCCGGTATATAACCCACTACCACTACCTAATCCCAGTATTAAGTGGACCTAGTCCAATTTGCTTATGTTTGAAGCAACCTACTCCCAGATGCAACGCAAGACTTACTTCTCTTAAATGAAGAGATAAACACCCTATGTGAACATATGATGATATTTAAGAAACAAACAAGGCTAGGGTACCTTATAAGCTTATCTAGGATTATGAGATGGCAATAAATGCAATCCTAGATATCAAGAGCTAAATGACATGTCATAAAGCTTAGCTAAACATAGAACAAGCAATCCTATGAAGCTATCATAAAAGCCGAATCAACACATGTTGTCATTAAGCATGGCAAGGACTATAATGCAATTACTAAATGCAATCAATGAGTCCTAAACAATATCTAAATGCACAGCATAAAGATTTAGCTAGAAGTTATCAACAACATCAATCATAGCTATCACAATACAACAGTCAATCATGTCATCACAACAATCTCTAATTTGTATCTAGAAAATGTTCTAAGAGCATACAAACAATATAACAGAAGGTTTAGCAAGTAAAACACTTAACTTGTAAGAAGATAGTGAAGAACTTACCAAACAAGATGTGATAAAGCAACCCTATCCATAGATGCACTCTAGATGAACTTAGATGATGCAAGATGAAGTTTTGATGCTCATGGGGATGCTTTGAGTGATTAAAAATGAGTTCTTGTAAGTGGTTTTCCTTTGAAATGTGTTCTAAGGAAAATATATAATATTTTGAACTCTTACACGACCTTAAGACAATGAGATATATATATATATATATATATATATATATATATATATATATATATATATATATAAGATCCAAACAAAGTGATGTCATTTTGGAAAAAACGTTCCAGCTTCTTCATTGTACGCTGGTGAGGTGCGCTGGTGCAGTAGCGCACCACCAGTGCACTGTCTAAAACTTTCTAGGCCCCGGTCGAGTGGCACAACACAAGCGCAAAACCACTGGAATGTTTATGATGGTGGGGTTGCGCTAGTCGAGTAGCGCACCACCAGCGCAAGGGCTATTTTTTCAACACTCAAATGCACAAAAACAATAAGTTAAAGAGTGACGAAATTGCATCCTATTTTAATGCCTAGCATGACATACAACTTTCATAGCAAGATGCAAATAGGTCAACATTAGTCATTTAAACTAAAATGCAGACAAGAAAACACTTAACATATAAGATCAAGAGTTATGCATGAATATGTGAGTGTGTGCAACTATCTCTTCAAAGTAAGTAAGCATAAGAATTTTACCTTTGGTGCTTCTCCTCTTGAGGTCTTGAGAGCCTAAGCTACCCTTACATAAACCCCAACAATATGGTTGTTCACGAAATAAGTCAATCAACAAATGAGGACTTTTCAATCTCCCCCTTTGGCTATTTCGTGACAAAACCACCACTCACATTGATCCTCACAAAACAAAACAGAAAAACACCGGGAAGATATTCTGCATTACAAAGAGATAAACATAAAAAAAATTCAAATCTTCAATCTCTTGTAGAACTATCAACCCTACACACAAAGTAAGCACAAATACACTTTCCAACCAAGTGCATGTGAGATGATCAAGTGAATATAAAACAAAAGCAATTGCATTCAATAATATGAGTATGACATCGTGAAATGCTCATGCAATGCTCCCCCTCAACGGGTTCTCCCCCTACATGTAATCTCCCCCTCAAGGCCAAAACATGCTACTCCCCTAAGATCACAATGGTAGGTCAATGCTACTCCCTCTTTTTGTCATGATATAGGCAAAGGAGAAGTCCCCAACTGGGTCACTCAAGGCAAAGAAAAAAAAAAGCATACAATATTGTTGCATAATTATATAAGCCACATTTATGCAATCTCAATTGATAGAGGAGACACAAGGAGATTTATTGAAGGACAATGTGTGAATCAAAAAATGCTTTGCATAAAAGACATGTTGCATTCAAGTTCAAAAACAACGGTATTTGAAAAAGCAAATGACAAAGGTTTCCAATATAATTCAAACCAATTTCACCCTTTGTCATGAGAGAAGCAAGGATATAAAGTTCTTATAAATATCAAGTTTTAAAGGCACTATATCGAACTTTAAGAACTAAACATGGCATGAGCAACTTTGCACCCTAGTTGATTTTTCTGGGAGGATACCCGTATGATAATAGCAATGTTCAACTAATAAAGAAAGAGAGACATTGATTAAGAGACATTGATTAAGTTCAAATATTATTACAAAAAGAAACAAGTTCACATGCCTTATTACAATTCTAGATGGACTCCTGTTGGTCCGGTAGAATATATCAAGTGATCCATGCAAGTTCATGTGGATTGGGGATCTTGGCGGGCTATCTAAATTTAAGCTCCAATAGACACAACCCAATCACAATCAACAAATGATTCACTTAGGTCCAATCTATTTAATTTTAGTTCATTCCACTAAAGAAATAAAATTGAACTCTTAAATAAAAATATAATAAGTTGATGTTTCTCATTCGTACCCTAGAAAACCTTATTGGAGAAAGTGTATCCTCGTGAAGAATATCAATAATCACCAAGAGCTCATAGACCACCTATAGCTCTCCAAGTTACCATATTTACTCATATGACCTTGGATATTTTGACTTGTCCAGAAGCCATGTTTCAATAGACACTATTGAAAACTTAACGTTAAGATTTAATATCCAATACCTCAAAACATCCATATGATGGTATTCTACACTCATTCAATAAATGGAGCCACGATGTCCATATCTATAAATGAAGTCCTCTATCGATTAACAAATGAATACCACCAAACTATCGAGGATAGACTATGCTATATAATCGTACTCATTGATAGCTCAAATGATAACACTTGCAACCATAAGTCCATCATTTATCTCAGGATTAAGATAGACTCTCCGATTGTGTTCAAATGAAAACTTTTATCCTTTGACGGTTCTAGATAAAGTATTTCATTTTGATCATATTCAATGCACTTAGTGCACTAGATTCTTTTGCCCAAAGACACCACACTTTGATGATTTTAGACTCATCATAACACATTTGATCCCACTCAAATGCTAGCAAAAGAATCTACAACTTTGATAAGATAAATGCGCCCAACCTTCTATCTTAAGTTGTGAATATTATTCAAGACTAACTAAAGAATTGTGTCTACCTCATACATATCTAGATGTATGAACAATTCTTCTTTTCTCATAGTCTTTTGACCTTATGATTATTTACTTTTGACAATTATAATAATTAAACTATAAATGCTATAAGATTTGTTAAACTAGAAATCACTTTATTCATATGAAAAGATTGTTAATTACAATATTACACTCTTGCTATCGAGCATAATCCTAACTGTTTGAACATAAATATGACATGGATTGTAATCAAAGTAATGTTCACACTTATTTAAGAAAATACAATATACTATAAGTGCAACCAAGCAACTCAAGCAATCAATAAAGAGGGATAAACATATTTAAGAAAAATCGCATGCAACAAGTATACAATAGCTCTCTTTGCTTGAGTTCCCCATATGGGGTCAAAATTTAACCAAGTCATTGGGAAACATGTGCTCCTATAGACTTACTAAGTCCAAAGGACCTATTTGTATCTATGGTTATCTCATAGGCACTAAGGCAAGCGGGTTCATTCTTTCTAACCCACCTAGGTTCCACTTTCTCATTTCTAATGGTTAAACATATTTTTCTAACAACCCGAGGTTAATACATATTTGCCCATTTTTTCAACCGATATTCCTTCATGCTCTCTATTCTACACTTCTTAATGTACTTAAAGCAATTTGGTCTTAAGTGACCAATCATACCACAAAAATGACAAGTAGGTACAAAATGAGAATTTATACCTTTGCATTGTGATCTCTTCGATGCATCGCCATGTCGATGAGGTTGTCTTTGGTGATGCACCGGTTGGCTTTTTCTTAGAGCTTGAGCCAATTTGTGGCACCTTTATGGTCTAGCTTGTTGCGATGGATGAGCTGGTTGAACATGCCTTCTTGGTTGAGGAAGGCTTAGAAGTGGAGCTCTTGATTGTTGAGGTTTAGCTCCATTCTTTATTGGCCTCTTCACTTGGCCATTCTTGGATGTCTCTCCAAGATTAATCTTCCTCCTAGGATGTTATGGAGGTAAAGCTCTTTTCCTGCCTTGAGCTTCAGGTTGCATGACCTTGGCTTTCTTCAATTCTCAAAGGCACCGCATCTCATTCTCCTTGATGATCTTCAAGGAATTGTCTTTGTTGGCAAGTTCATCCTTCATTGCCTTCATCCTTTGATGGCAATCATCAATCTTTTTCTCATACTTGGACACATCAACTATGTCCGTCTTCAAGGAGTCATCTAACTTGGTCCTTAGTTGAAGATTTTCTTTCTTCAACTTCTTGATTTCTTCATTTTTCTTCTTCAAAGACCTTTGAAGACTTTTAATGAAGTGTTCGTAACCAAACTCTTCATCACTCAAGTTCTTGGAGCTTGAACTTCTTCATCGAAGCTTCTACCACTTGTACTCTTGTGGCAATCATCATATAAACTAGCTTCTTCAATGTAGACCTTGAGCGATGGGTGTATTGTAGCCGCTTTAGAGTTGTCATAGTGTAAAGCGTACATGGCTATATGATTCCTTTCACATCCCTTGGAACCCAAAGAGCATTCTTCACTTTTACTAGAAGAGTAGGCCTTTGATTTGCCTTTCTGACTCTTGCTCTTTGAATTTCCACAATCCATGGAAATGTGCCCACAACCGCCATAATCAAAACATCGAAGCTTGTTCTTCGAGGTACCCAAATCCTTGTCTTTTTCTTTCGTGGTACCTTCGTGGGTGATTCGTAGAATCTCCCAAGCTTCTCGAACATCTCGAGTGGATTGGATGAGCTTTGCTTGACTCTCACCCACTGCACGATATAAGGCACGAAGGCCCTTTGAATTCCATTCGGCAGCCTCTAGTTCATCATTAGTCCACTTGGACTTGGGTTTAGGCATAGAAGCCCCATTCTCTTGTGTCTCTGTGGGAGTTGATTATCCATCTTCCACACACATCGACACATGCTCATCAAGGTCACATAAAAAGAACTCCATCCTCACTTTCCAAGAGGGGTAGTTATCCTTGGTGAGTGTAGGTGGTTCAGAGATCAACGCACCCTCAAGTCTCTCAAAATCACACATAGTGTTTTGGGTAAAATGAGTGAAAATGAATGCAAATGTATGAATGATCGAAATCACACAAAATGCAAAACAAACCAAAAATGTGCAAGGATCACCTATGTATGTCTAGGAACCCGTTATGATACCAATTGAAACAAATATTATGATGTGTATAGAATTAATCTAGAGGGGGGGGTGAATAGATTTTAATCAAATTTTACCCAATTTTTGTTAATGGTCAATTAGACGAAAATACCCCTAACTAGTCACAAGTGTAATAAGTGCGGAAATAATAAAGACACTTGTGATATACGTGGAAATTCTCCAAATGGGAAAACCCATGGGCTGTTACGTGTGCCACACTCGAACAACGAATCCACTGATGATAGAGGCGTTACAACCTACTCCCGGTATATAACCCACTACCACTACCTAATCCCGGTATTAAGTGGACCTAGTCCAATTTGCTTACGTTTGAAGCAACCTACTCCCGGATGCAACACAAGACTTACTTCTCTTAAATGAAGAGATAAACACCCTATGTGAACATATGATGATATTCAAGCAACAAACAAGGCTAGGGTACCTTATAAGCTTATCTAGGATTATGAGATGACAATAAATGCAATCTGAGATATCAAGAGCTAAATGACATGTCATAAAGCTTAGCTAAACATAGAGCAAGCAATCCTATGAAGCTATCAAAAAAGCCAAATCAACACATGTTGTCATTAAGCATGGCAAGGACTATAATGCAATTGCTAAATGCAATCAATGAGCCCTAAACAATATCTAAATGCAAAGCATAAAGATTTAGCTAGAAGTTATCAACAACATCAATCCTAGCTATCACAGTACAACAGTCAATCATGGCATCACAACAATTTCTAATTTGTATCTAGAAAATTTTCTAAGAGCATACAAATAATTAAACAGAAGGTTTAGCAAGTAAAACACTTAACTTGTAAGAAGATAGTGAAGAACTTATCAAACAAGATGTGATGAAGCAACCCTATCCATAGATGCCCTCTAGATGAACTTAGATGATGCAAGATGAAGTTTTGATGCTAATGGGGATGCTTTGAGTGATTAAAAATGAGTTCTTGGAAGTGTTTTTCCTTTGAAACGTGTTCTAAGGAAAATATATGATATTTTGAACTCTTACATGACCTTAAGAAAATAAGATATATATATATATAAGATCCAAACAAAGTGACATCGTTTTGGAAAAAACGTTCCTGCTTCTTCATTGTGCGCTGGTGTGGTGAGGTGCGCTGGTCGAGTAGCGCACCACCAGCGCAATGCCTAAAAATTTAAATAGGCACTGGTCGAGTGGCGCACGTCAGTGGCATAACACAAGCGTAAAACCACTGGATTGTTTACGTTGGTGGGGCTGCGCTAGTTGAGTAGCATACCACCAGCGCAAGGCCTTATTTTTTCAACACTCAAATGCACAAAAACAGTAAGTTCAAGAGTGATGAAATTGCATCCTATATTAATGCCTAGCATGACATACAACTTTCAGAGCAAGATACAAATAGGTCAACAAGAGTCATTTAAACTAAAATACACACAAGAAAACACTGAACATATAAGATCAAGAGTTATGCATGAATATGTGAGTGTGTGCAACTATCTCTTCAAAGTAAGTAAGCACAAGACTTTTACCTTTGGTGCTACTCCTCTTGAGGTCTTGAGAGCCTAAGCTGGCCTTACATGAAACCCAACAATGTGGTTATTCACGAAATAAATCAATCAACAAATGAGGACTTTTCAGACCCATAGTATTTTGAGCTCTAATAATCCTTAGAAAAATTAATTAAACTCTTTAATTAATATTCCCTTTATTATTAACTCCGATGTTATTCTACTAAAAACCTAAAGCTGGACTCTCTCAACTGCAGATGCTTTTACGCAGACCGATACAAGTATGTGTCCATTGATATAGCTATTACATATGGTGTGAGTTGGGTCATAATATCCGTTATACCCCTCTAATTACATATATCCTTTAAGTACCATTGATTCTTTAATGGAAAATAAATCCTATTCCCTCACAGAATTAGGAGAGTGCTAATGTTGTCCAAGCCCCGAATCAACCCTTAAGGGAACTACCATATACTTCTCATAAGAAGGAGTGGATTCCAATATTGTGTACAAACCTTCCCAGCCACAAGTCAAACTGCAATCCCAACATACGGAGTATATTGATCAAGAACTGCATCTGACCTCACCCGTGGTATATCAAAAACCAGGATCTAACCTGAAGGAGTCGATAAGACACTTAATGATATGAACCTCACCAAGAGCAGTGAGACCCGGAACCAATATATGGTAACGAATGATCGTTTTCTAATTCAAGTTTATAAACAAAGAAAATAAAAAGGACCGCGACCCATTATCTATATGGAGATAAGAACCAACGGTATCAAGAAGGTTGTAGACGCCACACTCAAGAATAAGAAAGAAGGTGAGTGATAAGTCAAGGTTTGAACGCCACAAGGTAGAACCTTGATAAGTTCATAGTTCTATGAAGAACCAAAGAGAAAATTCTCTCAAATTTATTTCAATTCAAAATCCATTCTCAAATTACATCAATTGGTCCCTTTTATACTAAAAATATCTAAGACCTAAAAGGGAATAAATATTAGGCAATTAATGCCTTACAATCAGGAAAATAAATGCAAACAACTTTAGAAAAATAAATAAATACTAAACTAGCAACTAGTTGATTTGTTCCTTATTTGGAAAGCTGAATTTGGGAAACAAATCAGCCATTTATTTGGAAAACAAATCAACTCTTTATTTGGGGAAATAAATAAAATAAGGAATATACTGAAATTGGCAATATGCTGAAATTGAATTCTCCTCCAACCATACGTCGCCCAAAATATAGGAAATATGTTGAAATTCGGACTCCTCAACTCAAGTCTTCGCGCAATAAGATAGATGGCCAAATTTGGACTTTTTGTGATCTGTTTTGGAGGACAGGGTCTTCATATCATCTGTAGATCTTGTCTTGGGCTTTCCGAAAACATATTATAATAGACGATCTGACTTTAGATGCTCTCTATAGAGGTCCACGAAGTTCAGCCCGGATTTGGTCTTCATGTGGGCAGAATTTGGACTTTAGCAACTCGGAATCACCCCATCATTTAATACTTCTTTGATCCTCTTGCTTCCTTTTAATTGGCCCAATTGGAATATGCAATAGTTTCTTTGGTGATGCTTCTTGATTCTCATCATTCCCCCTCTCTTCAAAAGGATTCGTCCTCGAATCTTCACCATAATGTTGTTGATAGCCTGCGACATTTCATCAAAACCTTGCAAATTAGAAGCAACAACACTAGGCAATGAAGGGTTAATTCCATTAGTACTAAAACATGCCTCTTTGTACAAAAGTGCAATCATTGGCTGATTTGAAAACAAAGCCTTTTTAATCTCACTCTCTCTTGTATAAAAACTCACTGGTTTTCTCTCTCTTTTTTTCTCATCAGCCTCTTTTTCATTTTCATCTTTTTTTTCTTTTTTTGCTATTTCTGACTCTTTTTCTTTTATCTCTCTTTCTTTTGAACTCTCACTCTCACTCTTTTTTTTGGCATCTCTCTCTTTTCTTAAAAGTTGATCTTCATACACTTGTTTTGGGGTTAAAGGTACAAGAGTGATTGACTTTTTATTGAGTACAAAGGAGTATCTATTGGTATACCCATCATACGTCACATGCCTATCAAATTGCCATGGTTTCCCTAAAAGGATATGACTCGCATTCATTGGTACCACATCACAAAGGACTTCATCTTTGTATTTTCCAATCGAAAACGACACCAACACCTGTTTAGTCACCTTGATTTTCCCACTATCATATTGTAGCTTATAAGGTTTTGGGTGCTTCAACGTGGCCAAATTCAGTTGCTCCACAAAAATAGTGCTAGCCACATTAGTAAAACTCCCTCCATCAATAATCATGCTACATACCTTATCATTAACATGGCAGCGAGTGTGAAAAATATTGTTACGTTGTACCTCATCATCTTCCTTGGCTTGAGCACTAAGAGACCTTCTTGCCACCCAAACCTCTCCATACCTATCTCCTCTATTCCCATTCCTAACTCCTCTACCTCCCATTCCAAGTTGAAATCTGTTTGCGCCCACATTAGACATGCGATCATCCTCCTCTAGGTCATTCCCATAATCATCATCATAATCGTCTCTAGGTGGGTTTCTTTCTCTTCGTTCCACATTAGGAACCCTAATTTGTTGCACCCTTTGTGAACTAGACTCCACCTTATCTATCCTATCATGCACCTCACCAATCTTAATCTCCATCCGCTCCATGTTTTTTTGTATGGCTTTATACAAAAAATTAAGATCTATCGTTTCTGGTGCATCATCAGATAAGTCTCTACTTTTATCGCGTGACATATTTGAAACCTGCAAAGCAAAAGAAATTAGTAAGCCTCACAAACACTCCCTCACGTGTTTACTCTCAAAGATGGTGGCACTCACACTCGTGTTTTCACTCAATTCTTTGGCTTTTACCCTTTGATGAGCTCACACACTCTTGCCTTTTTCCACTCTTTGTTAACTCTTTCAGTTCTTCCTTCTTTTTTTTTTTACTTATACGGACACTCACAAGAAGTGCAAGAAAAATAGAAGTAACTGAGCAAAAGGACAAGAATAATGAAGACGAAATTCTTTAGCTAATTTTTTTTTTTTTGAATATCAATGCACGAAATCAAGATAATGAATAGAAATAGTTGATATAGGTTCAACTACACGACCCAAAAAAAAAAATTGTTTTTTTTTTTTTTTTTTACCGACCTTGATCAAGTGGACACAAGCAAGCTTTTGATACTTTTTTTTTTTTTTTTGGTACCAAATTTGATCAAACGTATTTTTTTTTTTTACCGACCTTAATCAAGTGGACATAAGCAAGCTTTTGGTACTTTTTTTTTTTTTTTTTTTTTTTTTGTAGCTGATTTGATCAAACTTTTTTTTTTTTTTTTTTTGGTACCTGATTTGATCAAACTTTTTTTTTTTTTTTTTTTTAAAAAAAAAAAATCAATCAGAAAAAAAAAATAGACGAAGAAGAATAAGGATAGATTAAACCTGATTTAGAAGCCTAAGCTTTGATACCAACTGATATGAACCTCACCAAGAGCAGTGAGACCCGGAACCAATATATGGTAACGAATGATCGTTTTCTAATTCAAGTTTATAAACAAAGAAAATAAAAAGGACCGCGACCCATTATCTATATGGAGATAAGAACCAACGGTATCAAGAAGGTTGTAGACGCCACACTCAAGAATAAGAAAGAAGGTGAGTGATAAGTCAAGGTTTGAACGCCACAAGGTAGAACCTTGATAAGTTCATAGTTCTATGAAGAACCAAAGAGAAAATTCTCTCAAATTTATTTCAATTCAAAATCCATTCTCAAATTACATCAATTGGTCCCTTTTATACTAAAAATATCTAAGACCTAAAAGGGAATAAATATTAGGCAATTAATGCCTTACAATCAGGAAAATAAATGCAAACAACTTTAGAAAAATAAATAAATACTAAACTAGCAACTAGTTGATTTGTTCCTTATTTGGAAAGCTGAATTTGGGAAACAAATCAGCCATTTATTTGGAAAACAAATCAACTCTTTATTTGGGGAAATAAATAAAATAAGGAATATACTGAAATTGGCAATATGCTGAAATTGAATTCTCCTCCAACCATACGTCGCCCAAAATATAGGAAATATGTTGAAATTCGGACTCCTCAACTCAAGTCTTCGCGCAATAAGATAGATGGCCAAATTTGGACTTTTTGTGATCTGTTTTGGAGGACAGGGTCTTCATATCATCTGTAGATCTTGTCTTGGGCTTTCCGAAAACATATTATAATAGACGATCTGACTTTAGATGCTCTCTATAGAGGTCCACGAAGTTCAGCCCGGATTTGGTCTTCATGTGGGCAGAATTTGGACTTTAGCAACTCGGAATCACCCCATCATTTAATACTTCTTTGATCCTCTTGCTTCCTTTTAATTGGCCCAATTGGAATATGCAATAGTTTCTTTGGTGATGCTTCTTGATTCTCATCACTTAAGATTAAGATCACCCACATATAGCCATCATGAGTTAATATATATAAATCTCATCGATAAACAGATCTCAGTGTGAGATTCATATAGATCATGGCTCAGTCCTATATGATTACATCATAAAAAGGTGCCTTCATTCATATATCTCATATGAATGATTCATGATATAATCATCGTACATTACGGAATTGACCGCAACTATAGATTAACAGCAATAAAGCACCTAGCTTGATTTGCTATCTATGGACTCTTTAGATTGCACGTTTCTTACTGTATCCATCTGTGTATGACACTCATATACACAGTTAAAGATTACATCCGGCAATCTAGGATCTTAATATGCACAAGTCAAAAATAAACAACATAACAAGAATGAATTAAACTTTTTTATTTATTTATTTCATAAATCCATTTATAAATTACATGTTTAGGGCATAAACCCCAATTCCATCAGGGTTCTAATTTTCTTCTATACTACACCATTTTGTTGAGGTGTACCCGGAGCTATGAGCTACGAAACTATTCCATGCTCGATCATGAAGTCTTCAGACTCTTGGTCAAGGTAATCACCTCCACGATCCGATCATAGTGACTTAATACTTCTACCTAATTGATTCTCAACTTTAGCCTGAAATTCTTTGAACGTTTCATATGTTTGTCTTTGTTGCATCAAATAGACATATGCGTATCTTGAGCAGTCATCTATAAAGGTGAAATAATACTCATAGCTGCCCCTAACTCGAACATTCATCGGTTCGTAGACGTCAGTATGTTTGAGTTCCAGTGGCTCTACAACTCTAAGCCCTTTTCTAGTAAAAGGTCTCTTAGTCATCATACCTTTTAAACAGGATTCTTAAATAGGTAAGGTGCTAACCTTTAAATCAGTTAAAGGTCTGATTTTTACTAGGCTGTCTATTTGGTCAAGGTTGATATGGCCAAGCCTCAGATGCTAGAGATACCCGTCATTATTTGGAGAAATCTTATGTCACATATTTTTCAGCTTTTTAATCTTAAACCTTTTGGTGTTGAGCAGTGTAGCATGTATTAACGGTCTTAACAAATACAAATTGTTTTCATTAATTCATGTACAAATATTCAGACAATTATTTCCAATAATAGCAGACTTATTATGAAAAGAAACATAATATGATTGTTCTAACAACTTAGAAACTGAAATCAATTTACCTGTAAATCTAGGAATATAAAAAATATTGTTCAATAATAAAAAAACTATTATTATTACAAAATTGCAATCTTATTGCTCCCAATGCTTTGTCTTAAACGATATCCTCTGACCCCACATGTATTGAAAAGGCTCTCTCCTTTAGCAGTGTCCAAGAATTATTCCACTGCAAAGAAGAACAAACAAGGGTATTGCCCCATGAATCAACAATCTAAGGTGAAAAATCCTCATTCACTAAGCAAGATTCAAGAACAAGTAAATCATATTTACCTTTCATCTTTTTCATCTTGGCTACCTCCTCTAGGTACTGAGGACAGTTCCTCTTCCAGTGCCCGACCATGTTACAATGGAAACATTATCCTTTGTCTTGGTCGGTGGAGGTGCCCTTCTTTTTGCTTTGGGCCTTCTTAGGTTTGGGTTGGGATTACCTTTGGCCTTCCCAACAGACATCTTCTTCTTATTATTATTACTAGAGGAGAAAGATGGCTAGGCAACATTTGCCTCACTGGTCTTACCTTTGTTGTTCTTAGTCAAAGACTTAAAGATAGTGAGCTCCTTAAGCAACTGTATGAGACTGAACCTTAATTTTTTCATCCCGTTGTTGCTCTTAAACTGAATGAAAATCTTCAGAAGAGTCATTAGTATGATGCTCACTTGATTGGGTTTGTCAATGGTCCCGCCATTTTGCGTTGAAGTAGGACATCATGCTCAAGACATGTTCTCGAACTGATGTACCTTCCTTCATACGAGCGAGCATAGCGGAATGAAAAGCTTCGTGTCGCTTTTGATCGGAGGGCTACCTGTACGTAGCTTTCAATGACTTCATGATTTGGAATGCTGAAGTCATTGCTTTGTGCTTTGCGACCGATATGTCTGTCATAAAAGCTAACATATATTTTCGAGCCTTCTCATCAGTTGAGACTCATCGCTGCTACGCCTCACGAACTCTTTGCGAGGCATTGCCAGCAGGTGTTAGAGGACATTCCTCCGTAAGCACAAACTTGAGATCTTTGGTGACAATTATTGCATTAATATTTAGTTTCCACTTAGTGTTGCTAACACTAGTTAATTTGTCGTTTGTAAGAATTTATAGTATCGCAAAAGACATAATTACTGAAATAAAATATTCATTCACTCATTTATTAAAAACAAGTGTGATTACTTTGGTATAAATTTAGATATGATGCATGAACATGATTAACAAACTAGAACTACATTAAAACTAGTTACTATACCATGCAAATTCTGTTGGGAAAAACGGGTTCAAAATGCAACGGAAGCGTGTTAATTAAAAAAACAATTCCCTTTATGCAACGAGAACATTTAGCCATCTCATCTGAAGGCCTCCACTACTGATACTCATTTTTTTGCTTCCTGAGTTAGATTCATTAGTTTGGTGGTTAAGGAATATACAAAATGAACTTATACTTTTCAGCTTGCAACAAAAACCCAATATTCCTTTTTCATGTGACATAATTATCATCAATTAAAGTATTATCTTTTAGGATATTGATTAGGGATGGGTCATGATTTCTTTTTAACAACAAAAATTATATAAGTAAATAATCATGATTAAGTACTTTTGAATATTTATCTTGAATTAAATGAAATAATTCAATTGTAAATATTCAACGGTGATCCAACACTCATAAATGTCACGCCTCCTTTGGGAGTTCACAATATTTACTCGTTGGACTAGGTCCCACCTAATTGTTAACATAACAACCAACGTTTTCAATTTTAGCCTTGTGATTTTATTAACAAGACCTCTTGGGAGGATATTAATAAACTCACATTGAGTGTGTTACCAAGTTATCGACCTTCAATATAATCCCTCACGAATATCCCTCCTTTGGGAGTAGAAATCGTTTGGGCTAATTGTCTAGTCTATCCTTGTAAGGAAGTTTCATGCTAAAGTCCATTCATGAATACCTTTTGGGAGGTTATTCAAGAAACATAAAGCTCAACTAAACTTGGACGTCGTAGGTGTTCCAAAACACCTTCTCCCACTCAAATGTTTGAGGCGTGTGATCGAATTCCAAAGAATGATTTACCAAGTTATCTAGATGCCAATTTAGATACTTAAACTATTCAATGCATGTTCATACCAAAAGAGACATATGAGTGGCACTCCTATTCCATATGACATGTTCTCAAACAATGAAAAACATTGCAATATTTACAAAAATATAAATAGCTACAATTTTGGTCCATCCTAGAAAAACAAGTAAATTACATATATCTTGGAATACAAGAACTCCTTTCTTGACGAACAAGTCTTCACGCGACCTACGTCATTTAGACTCCCTCGGCTACCTCCCGTGGGCGTGCGCACCCATCACCCTTACCCATGGTCGTACGCATGCCACAAACCCATAAAGGGCTGCCATGCGCAGCCCATGGCTACCAAAAGGGCTGCCGTGAGCAGCCCATGCCACAACAAACGTGGCTGCGCGCTCTTCGCATGCACGTTCGTTGTTACAGCTCGTACAGTCCCAAACTTGTTCCAGTTGCTTCTAATTCTTCAAACCTTTGAGTCTTCAAAACTTGAATGTATTACCGAAGAATTTACATAATAAAATACTGAAGTTTTTTTTTATTACAACAACAAAATAAAAAAAATAGCAACTGCCAAGAAGGAAATTATGGCGATAATAGACCACCCTTCTTGTTACTTTGCCAAAACAAAATTATATTGAAATTCTAGGACCAAAATTGAGCAATAACAAACCACATATGAAACATATATATATATATATATATATATCCATACATTCCAATGTAAATATATATGCGAATACCTAGAGTGTCATCTCTTTCTAAAACATGCATATATACAATAAAAGAAAAAGATTCACGAACACATACATCAATTAATCAAGGGTACAACCAGGCTCAGATACCAATTGTAGAGAAAAACGGGTTCAAAATGCAACGGAAGCGTGTTAAATAAAAAAAAATTCCCTTTTTGCAACGAGAACCTTTACCCTAGATTAATTGACGTATATAAAAGTATCGTACCTTTTTCTCGTGACGATTGAACAAGTGCCGAATTGATTCCTCAAGATCTTCCAATCCAATCACGAACGTGAATCACCTTGGAGTGTGGGCTCCCTTACTTTTTGTTGTATACCTGAGGATGGAGACAAAGCAAAATCTTTTCTTTGTTAGTTACAAATATCCTCCAAGATAAAAATCCAAGAACGTCCGGTCACTTGTGAAATATCAATCAATTTGATTGAAACTCACGTGAACCTTGATTCAATGTTGTACACAAAACCCTTTCGATGTAAAGGATACTAGAGTACTATTGAAAACAAAAACATTCTCTTTTTCTCTTTTCTCTTTTCTCCTTGGCCGAATTCCACACCCTTTTTCTATGAGTTGATTGAATTTTGTTTAGAGCAAAAAATAATTTTTCTCCCTCAAAATTCTCTCTTGCTATACCAAATTCTCTCTTGAAAATTACCTAGGCATGGCCCAAATTTTCATCATAGAATTCTTAGGGCTGGACGAAAATCTCATGCTTATATATATAGGATCATAAATCCTTTCCTAAGAAGGATTTACTTGGTTGGCAAGAATCCTTTCCTTAGGTGGATTCATTTGGTAGTTAAGAATCCTTATCTAAAAGTAAATCTAACTTCTCCTATATCCATATGGGCTGGCCGAAATTCTCATTTATATAGATTAGGAGAGTTTATTCTTTTCCTAATAAGGATTACTTGGTAGTTAATAATCCTTTCCTTAGGTAGATTTACTTGGTGGTTAAGAATCCTTTTGAAAAAGGCATTCTATCCTAACACCAAGACTCCTAATCCAACTCAATAGTGTATTTGTAACCATATTAAAGACTTCATAATTTGATTAGATAAATAATTCCTTTTATTTATCTACTTATCAAATATAGTCTTTAACATTAACTATACTACCAACAATAGTATAGTTTTAGGAGACCATCTCCTACTAGGAAAAATATTTTGACTTTTAATTAAATAATTAATTAATCAACAAATTAATTAATTTCTATTTAATTAAATAATAATAAAATAAAAAAATATATATATAAGCTATTCACAATAGCCTTTGCCGCCCATACCTACTATAAGGGCCATATATTATTATTATTATTTTTATTAAATCCATTGGACCTTAATAAAAAGTCCACATGTGAACTAGACCTATTCTTACAAAAAGAAACAAGTTCTCATGCCTTATTACAATTCTAGATGGACCCCTAAATTGGTCCGGTAGAATATATTAAGTGATCCATGCAAGTTCGTGTGGATTGGTGATCTTAGCGAGCTATCTAAATTTAAGCTCCAATAAACACAACCCAATCACAATCAACAAATGATTCACTTAGGTCCGATCTATTTAATTTCAGTTCATTCCACTAAAGAACTAAAATTGAACTCTTAAATAAAGATAGAATAAATTGATGTAACTCACTCATACCCTAAACAACCTTATTGGAGAAAGTGTATCCTCGTGAAGAATACCAGTAATCGCCAAAAGCTCATAGACCGCCTATAGCTCTCCAAGTTACAATATTTACTCATGACCACATTTTGAACTTGGATATTTTGACTTGTCCAGAAGCCATGTTTAAATAGACACTATTGAAAACTTAACGTTAAGATTTAATATCCAATACCTCAAAACATCTATATGATGGTATTCTACTCTCATTCAATAAATGAGGCCATGATGTCCATATCTATAAATGAAGTCCTCTATCGATTAACAAATGAATACCACCAAACTATCGAAGATAGACTATGCTATATAATCGTACTCATTGATAGCTCAAATGATAAAACTTGCAACCATAAGTCCATCATTTATCTCATAATTGAGATAGACTCTCTGATTGTCTTCAAATGAAAACTTTTATCTATTAACAGTTCTAGATAAAGTATTTCATTTTGATCCTATTCAATGCGCCTAGTGCACTAGATTCTTTTGCCCAAAGATACCACACTTTGATGATTTTAAACTCATCATAACACATTTGATCCCACTCAAATGCTAGCAAAAGCATATACAACTTTGACAAGATAAAGACTCCCAACCTTCTATCTTAAGTTGTGAATATTATTCAAGACTAACTAAAGAATTGTGTCTACCTCATACATATCTAGATGTATGAACAATTCTTCTTTTCTCATAGCCTTTTGACCTTATGATTATTTACTTTTGACAATTGTAATAATTAAACTATAAATGCTATAAGATTTGTTAAACTAGAAATCACTTTATTCATATGAAAAGATTGTTAATTACAATATTACACACTTGCTATCGAGCATAATCCTAACAAATCCAACATACCACAAAGAAGTGCCGCCTTAGGGTCGGTCAAGTCTTTGCATGTTGGACTGAGACATTCTCATTCAAATGATATTCTAGAATAATTGTTATTCCATATCATTCAATCATCATTTATTCAGTCAAGTTTTTAATTAACAAAACTTAATCAAAACCTTTCTGAGTGTAACCCACCAATTCATATCTCAGGACCTTAACTCGAGAATTGCTGCCTCAAGGTCGGTCAATCCCGAAATACCTTCAGAAATCATATCCATTAGGAAGTCAACCTTGGTATTGATCTTTGTGGAAACCCTCTTTAGAGAGGATGAAAGTAAAGCCTTCACGATGCCCCACTCGGATCTCACAATATTGAACTAATTAAAGAGCATGCAGGATATATACGTCATATATCCCTCTCCCACTCATTATTTTAAAACTAAGGTTTTCTATTATTTGTTAGGGCACTTAGATTCTACAGGATCAAACGACTAACTTTAATCAAGTTATCTAGAGCATTAATTTATTCATTCTTAGAATTAAATTCTAATTAACTAATAAATTATTAACAATTTTTAACAATTAAAAATCTAATCTATTAGTGAATAATCTAAGACTTTGGTAAACTATTTACTAAGGTCAGATTATTATGTTTGTCAAGTTTTTACCATTAAAACTCTAACACTTTATTCGGTTTATTTATTATTAGGTTATTAATCATCTTAATCCTAATTGCAATAATTTACCCCATTAATCGAACTTATTAAACTCTTTAATAACAAGATTAATATTAATGAGAATTACCAAGTTTTCTAGCTATTAAAAAACTAATCTCATTTTTCATAGCCAATTTTGTATTTACCAATTTTAATAATATTAAAAAAATACATAAAATATTAGCCTATGATGCATGTATGGCATCAAATACATTTGGGATAGACACATCTAATCAAAATGACATAGTATGCATGACAATGTTTGTATCATCACATAATATAAAACATACATGAATTGACAGAGTACTGTAGATAATTTAACCTAAAAACCTGGAATAAAAAATAACAAAAATACATCAAGGCATTCTTTGGTCTTCTTGTAACTTCAGAAATCTTCCAGTCAATTCAGGTCACTCCGATTCATCTCATGAATCCTTCTTCACGATTTCCCAGGTCTTCAATATAGGTTACATTTTTTTTATTTACAATACAATAACAGTAAAAAATATAAAAAATTATACAACCCATAAAACCTAAATCCACAGTACCATATGGTTAACGATCAATCATGTTTTTAATTTAATTTTTTTTTTTAATATACATGTAAAAACATCATACAGTCAATTTAACAGTGCCAACACAATCATAAATACAGGAGCATCGAAATCAATTTTCTGTTCTAAGATACCAATTGTTGAACCCTGTTCACTGGTAACGCAACAGATAAATATCATAAACGATCTGGGACCATTGAACTTGGGATCATAATGTTTCAAATCTTATACATATAAAATAATTACAATAATATTGTATATGTATGCACAGAACATTGAAATCAATACAATCATAGGAAGATGTTAGAACCTTACCAACGTTTAGAGGGTCCTTCACTTTTTGCAATGCTCCTAGTCTGTACCACTTGATCTTCCTCGCTATATTGTGGGATTAGTAACTGCATGTGGGCACGTCACGGTCTCAGAAACTTGAATGAAGAATGTAGAGAAAAGGCAAAGAAACTCTTTCTTTTATGTGAAAACAAATTAGAACAATTCTAGTTGTTAAAAAAATATAATATATATTTTTTCTTTTATCTTGCATAAACATACTTTTCTCTCTTTGATATCTCACGCTCACAATACACTTGCACACAATATAACAAAAACTGACACATATCCTTTTTGTCTATTTAATCTAACAAACCCACTTGAACGTTATGAAGAGCAAGCCCTAATGCGTGTGGCTTTATTTTGTTTTTAATGCATACATTTCAAATATGTGTATTTAACACACATTAATTGCATCAAATGCAAAATAAAGAGATATGATCAGTTTTGTTTTGTTTTTTTCTTAATGTGTGTTAATGTGTTTTTTAAGTTGATATCAATTATCATTCGTTTTTTCCAAAGGCAATATATATCCAATATATATTTAATTATCTCTCAAAAAACTCATAATATCTTTATTTGATTTTCAAACCTTTTTAAAATATCTCATATCTTTAAAAGATAATTAAATTTTTGCTTTTGAATTTAAACATTTTATATTCAATTTCAAATATTTGATTTAATAAAATAAAATAATCATATTATCTTATTCTATTTAAAATCAAATATCAACAAACACCTCCCATTTAGCGATTAATAACATAATTAAATAGTCTTATTATTTAATATATTTAATCACCATTATTCATTAACTAAATAATCTCAATATTCAATAAATTCCCGAATAAATAGGTGTCACTTTCGTAACACAATTAATTGGACAATCCAATTAATTAACCGTGACCCTTGTTACTTAAATTGATCATGGCTAGCAAGAGGACCCAATGGACACACAGTATTTTGAGCTCTAATAATCCTTGGAATAATTAATTAAACTCTTTAATTAATATTCCTTGAGTATTATCTCCTGTGTTATTACACTAAAAAACCCGAAGCTACACTCTCTCAACTGCAGATACTTTCACACAGACAGATACAACTCAGTGACCATCGATATAGCTATTACACATGGTGTGATCCTCCACAGTAGTTCATAATTAGAGCTGGGTCATAATATCCTTTATACCCCTCTAGTTACATATATCCTTTAAGTACTATTGGTTCTCTAATGGACAATAAATCCTATTTCCTCACGGAATTAGAAGAGTGTTCATGTTGTCCAAGCCCTGAATCAACCCTTAAGGGAATTACCATCTACTTCTTACAAGAAGAAGTGGATTCCACTATTGTGTACAAACCTTCCCAGCCACAAGTTGAACTGTAATCCCAACATACGGAGTATATTAATCAGAAACTGCATCTGTCCTCACCCATGGTATATCAAAGACCGCGATCTAACCTGAAGGAGTCGATAAGACATTCAGGATTAAGATTACCCACATATAGCCATCATTAGTTGATATATATGAATCTCATTGGTTAATGGATCTTGGTGAGAGATTCATGAGGATCATGACCCAATCCTATATGATTACATCATACAAGGTTCCTCCATTCCTATATCTCATATGAATGATTCATGATAGAATCATCGTACATTACAGAATGGACCGCAGCTATAGATTAATCGGAAATAAAGTACCCAACTTTATTTGCTATCTATGGACTTTTTAGATTGCACTTCTCTTACTATATCCTTTTGTATATGACACTCATATATACAGTTCAATATTACATCCGGCAATCTAAGATGTTTATATATGCACAAGTTATAAAATAAACAACACAACAAGAATGAATTGAACTCTTCTTTTATTTATTTTATAAATCCATTTACAAATTACATCTTTAGGGCATAAACCCCAATAAGTGGTAGACTTCAGATCCGTGGGAATTAACTTCTGTTAGATAGAAAATTGCATGAGGTTAATACTTGCCCCAAAATCTAATGTTGACCTCTCCCGGTTAGCTTCTTCTGTGATGATGTCAACAATCAAACTCCCAGGATCCTTAATTTTTGCAATAAAGTCCACTAAATTACTATGCTAACATTCTCTTTCAACATTTCCTATTGCTTTGGCTTAAACCTCTCTTTGTCCTTGCTTAGTTCTTTAAAGAACTTCCCATCCAGGCATTCTGTGAATAGCATCCAACAGAGGCAAGTTCACATTCACCTTGGAGAGAATTTCATAGATATCTTGGAAAGATTTCTAAATTTTGGAATTCTTCATTCTCACAGGAAATGGTATAGGTGGAATGTGAGGCTCAGGTGTTTTATGAAGTAGTGGCCTTGACTCTGGCTGAGTCATCTCATCCTTTTCTTTTTCCTTCCTCTTGTTCTTGCTCTTGTCTTTTTCCTGAGTGCTTTCCGTTTCTCTTAAAGTCCTCTCTTGATTTCCATTCCCTAGTACACGTCCATTTCTAAGGATTGCCCTTGCTTATTTAGGTTAGCTTGGGAATTTACCTTTCTCCATTTCTCTCAAAATTTTCACCAACTATCCTAAATGCCTCTCAATATTCCGTATAAAACTATCTAATCTAATCATTCTTCTATCATTCTCCATAATATATCTCTGTAAGTTCTCTATGGTTCTTCTTTCTTCTTCTTGAATTTCCTTTGTAGCTTGCTGTGTCGACGACATGAAATTTCTCATTTGCTCTTCTAGAGGATTTATACTTAGTTGGTAACTATTACTGTTCTTTTGGTATTTGAGGCAATCTTCATATGATGGTTGTGGTGTTTTCCTAACTTGGTTGGTGCTTTACCAAGGTTCTATGAGCGTTTCACCTAACCGATCAGTAGATTCTATAAAACTATTCACCATGTCTTCGAGAGATAAGGCCCTAATATCACAAGTGTTCCGTTGAAATTCAGAACTATTTCCCCACTCTTGATCATATGCATAGTCACACTTACCATAAATTTTAATTGAATCTTGCCTAAAATAATCCGTAACTCCTGTAGCAAATTGGAACACAAAAACTAGGAGAAGTAAAAAGAAAACAAATAGACTAAAATGCTACTAAAACAAATACCTCAAAATTTGTCAAACAACAATCACAAAGCAGTTGAAAACTAAATGCAATACTACTATCAACTTTTCTAACTAAAGCACAATCTAGGCATAGCAATGTATACAAATCTCGGGAGCAGTGCCATTTTGATAAGCGTATTTTTGGTGGTTGTAAAATGCTCATCAAACAAAATTTATAAACCTCAACTATGCACCTCTAGTGTATGAAACAAGGATGTGCGGCAAGTGAGGGTATCGTCCATAGAGATTGACACAAGCTATGGTTAAATTGAAACTCTAGTGATTAATCAAATCAATGAAACTAAAATGCAACAAGAGTAAAATGATATGATTTATGATTTAAGATAAAATACATGCAAACTAAATATAAATAAAATAATATGCAAATAAGAAATGATAGGTGTGTGAATATATGATATGTGAACTAGAGAGTTGATAGATTCCATAGGTAAATGATGGGCTAGGATGAACTCAACCATTAATGAACGTGAAACTAATGTAACCAACCTAGATGTATAGTGTTGGTTGTATATCTCTCATGGATTTCCCATCTATATGTATAGAATTGGCCACCTATAATTAGTTGTTCACGAATATACATATATCAAAATAGGGGTAAATCATTTTATAGAATCATCAATCTAAATGTATAGAATTGATGCTTAATCTTTCACAAGCAATCAATCTAGATGTATAGAATTGATTGCCCATTAAAATTAGATAAGAATTAAGATTGTTAAGCCCAGGTTTCACATGAGGATGTACTTTTGGTTAACCCTTTCATTCAATTGAGCTAGAGGAGATTAAGTAGATGTATACCCAATCACCACTCAAATAGTTTCTCAAATAATTTTGCAAGAGAGGAATGTTCAAACTTAACAAATCATCTTTGAATCAAATTAAACCATTGAATGAATCAAAATTGATAGATTGATGTAAAATAAAGAGTTCATTACAAAGCCCAATATTTACAAATAAATCACATATATCCCTTAGTGGGGTTAATAGCTACTCATGTCAATCATTAGAAAATAACAAGTATGAGAGGAATAAAAAGGACCCATGTGTGACCTTCTTCCTTTTCAAGATTCAAGCTGCTCTCCAATGTCCTTGATGAGTAGCAACTGATGGAAAAGAATGGTGGGTTTTGGGAGAAATGTAATTCCTAGATCTAGAGAGAGAAAAATGTGTGTTAAATATGTGTGTTTTTGTTTATGTGATATCACTAACAAATCCTCAAAAGTGATTTAAGAAGTAGGTATGTTTTGCTGATGTGAATAGGCAGATCTCGTGAAATGCACTAGTGCATACCCGTGCAATGACCTGATGCCAGATACTTAACCTTTGGTGCGTGGGAAAATGCACTAGTATAGCACTGGTGCTACCAGCGTAATGTTCCTTCATTCAGTTTCTTCTTCATATGAGCAGGTAAGAACCTACACAGTACCAACGCATAGAGCTCTTACCTTATTTGATTTCTAGTTCTTTTTTCATGCAATTCCGTGTTTTTGCTTCCTTTCTTCTAATAAACATATAAAACAAGTCATAAGATAACCAAAACTGCATGAAAACAAGACAAATGAATTGGGTTATAAATCCAAAATATATGACATTTTTGACTCGATCAATGATTAGTGTGTGTGTAACTAAATTTCTTAAAAAATAGTAAAGCACAAATGATATACCTTTAATGAGCTCTTGAGCTTGATGGCTTGAGAATTCCAATTAAGCTTGATCACGAACAAGGAAGCACATATTCTACCCTTACATATTAAACCCCAATTGTGGTTTGTCAATGAAATAAGCCAATTAAAAATGAGGGACTTACAATATGCTCCTTTGGATATTTCATGACAAAACCACTATTCACAAATCATCCTCACAAAAAAAAAAAGAAAAAAAAAGAGGTCAATAAAAAGTTTTTCATCATTACAATGAGAAACCTAAACAGATCTTCAAGTCTTCCACCTCTTGTAGAATAAACATCCCTACTAAACAAGATAACTACACTTTCCAAGGCAAGTGTTTGTGAGGTGATCAAGAAAAAACTAAAAGAAAACAAGCAGTATGCAACATGTAATCACTCCCCCTCAACTAGTGAATCTCCCCTAAAATATGAAAGCTCCCCCTAAAAATCCAACTCTCATAAACATCACACTACCGCCCCCCCCCCCAACCCCCCCCCCCACCCCCACCCCCACCCATTTTTCATGAGATAGGAAAAATGAGTGTTCCCCAATCGGGTCACTTTAGCAAAGAGAGTTATTAGCATCAAAGATAAGTGCATAATAATATACAACAACTTTATGCAACTTAGTTAAGTGAAAAAGAAACAATGAGGTTTGATTTTAAGAAAATGTGTGAGATTATTTCCTTGGATGGAAGAAATGCAACATCAACTTTCAAACCATGGTATTTGGCAAAGCAAATATCAAAAAAGTTTCCAAAAGAAGTCAAACCAATTTGTAACATTTTGTCAAAAGCAAACAAGATATAGAATTGAAAACTTTTAAAACACACAAGCAACTTTATCAAATCTTAATGGCCAACCAAGACATGGATATAAAATCCTTATTGATTGAATGGATATAAAATCCTTACTGATTGTTGTCTTGTTCAACCATTAAGAAGAGAGACGAGGTTAAATTGGAAAAGACATTCTTATTTATTGAATGGACACAAGGTCCTTATTGGGTTTAGCTTTGTCAACTGCATTCACACATATTTGCACACAAATAACTCATGCATAGTATTAAGGCATGTCAAAATCAAGTTCACATGTCATGGAGATAAATTATAGATCATTCAAATGTACTTCCCAATCAATTCTGCTAGATTAAAAATGCATGTTTGAACATAAAATTGATATGGATTACAAACAAATAAAATTCACACTTATTAAATAAACAAACCATATAATTATATATGTGTAACTATGATTCTCAAGCAATTAATTAAAGAACATAGAGTTGATAATTTATTTGCTTATTTCAACAATTAAAGGTTGCTCTCTTAGCTTGTTCTCCCCATATGGAGTCAATAACCAAATCACATCAAAGCATATGACAAATCCAAATAGACCAACTGAGCAACTTGAACCTAGTTGAGTCTAAGGGCTTAGTAAACAAATCCGCTAGTTGATCGTTTGTACCAACATGTTCAAGTGCAATGCATTTGCTTTCCACTACCTCTCTAATGAAGTGATGTCTAATGTCTATATGCTTAGTTCTAGAGTGCTGAACATGATTCTTTGAAATGTTAATTGCACTGATGTTTTCACAATAAAGGGTTAGAGTACCTTGATCATAGTCGTAATCCATAAGTATTTGCTTCATCCAAAGAAGTTATGTGCAAGCACTCCCGGTAGATATGTACTCGGCCTCGGCTGTGGATAAAGAAATAGAATTTTGTTTTTTTTAAAACAGGGACACCAAGTTGTTCCCTACGAAGAAGCAATTGCCTAATGTACTATTTTTATCATCACAATTTCCTGTCCAATCTTCATCACTAAAGCCAACAAAGCTAGTATTAGTGTCAAAAGAGTACCATATCCCATAGTTGGATGTCCCATTCATATATCGAATGATTCTCTTCACGGTGGAGAGATGTGACTCTTTGGGATCTACTTGGTGCCTAGCACAAACACCCATACTAATCAACCTACAAATCATGCCACAATATAGGATTTGGTCCACACTTTTCCTACTAGCATCTTTGCTAAGTTTCAAAATGGTACTCATAGGTGTGTCATAATGTTTTGCTCTCTCACAACCAAATTTACTTATGCTTTATATTGATAATGCGGCTTTCTCTACTAGAGGAGATAATAAACTTGCATTACTGGGGTTTATAACTTTTTTGTGTTTAGCTCGTGGTGTTAAGAGTAGAGGAGATGATATGTTGGTACAACCCTTGGAAAAGTATATTGATAAACATGTGTCATACATTTCATAGAAGGATAAGGGTAAGACATGTGATTCTTTTGGACTATTTAGTAGTTCATAAGTTGATTGTCAAGAGAATAGCACAAACATTCTTCTGGATTAGGCTTTACATTTGAAGAAGAAGAAGGTTGATGAGCTTAGTGCTATAGTTGAAAAACAAGATGCTAGAATAAAAGAGTTGGAGGAGTGTATTGTCTCAAGTTCAAGACCAACTTTCAAACATTATGTTAGATCAACTACGCACACATCTTTCTTTGGTGGACCGAGTAACTAGTATTTGAGTCTAATGGTATGTTTCATACCTTTTGGCATCATTTCATGTCAAAAAAGTTGGAGAAAGAGTTACTAGTTACTTAGTTTCTTTTTATGTTGTTTTTGTGAACTTTTGAACTTTCAATGGAATGTAATAATTAGTTTTAAGATTTGGTTGAGAATTCTTGTATTTTGGCATGTATTGAGGGGGAGATACATGTAATTGTGGACTTAACTGTATATTATTATCCATATTATATGTTGCCATTTGTTGTTTTTCTCTTGTATATGCATTGTGCTTTGAGATGATTTGTAGGTTGCTTCAAGAGAAGATCAAGATAAAGTTCAAGAGTTGGTGAAGATTAGTTATAGGAATCTTACTCATTGTAATGTGAGGGAGTGATCTTGTGACCTATCTTCATTTTTATATTTGCAGTAAATGTATAGGTGTTTTGACATGGAATTTGCCAAAGGGGGAGATTGTTAGGTTTTAGTTTGTGTTGTCATTAATTCCATATCAAAATTATGTTTACTTGTAATGATTTAATTGTTTAGATTCATGATGATTCAAGCTTCAAAGAAGGATGAACAACAAGTCAAAGCAAGTTCTAAGTCTTCAAAGAGAAAGGATGCAATATGGTTCTACAAAGGTATACTAAGACCTTATCTTTCTCTTACAAGGCTTAGGCACACAAACATAATCCATACATTTATGTCCCTGCATCGTTGTGCACCATTATAGGCACACACATACAATTTGATCATATGTGTCCCTGCATCATTGTGCACCATGTATAACACATTCACACACTTGAAGATGAATGCTCATGCATTGGTATGGAAATAACATGTTTTGGAAAATGCATGATTGGAGACTATCTCTATGTAGTTTGCATTCTAGTGTGGATTATGTTTGTGTGTGTATATGTTTATATAACATGGATATTACACTTGATTTTATTCTTAAATCATTCTTGATTGAGTTGTGGTCATTTCGGTTGCTCATACTATTGATTTCAAGTTCAATGTCAAAAGATACTACACTTTCAACTCATGTTGCATACATTTTCTTCGTATTCATATATTGAGTCGAATTATTATTTTATGGGTTGAGTATCTTATATTTCCATGTCTGTGTGAGAGTTATGGTTCTTAATCTGTAAATGGATTTGAATTCCGATTTCGAAGGCCGGAGAACGGTCGAAGAACGCGAAGGAAGCGTAAGGGGATTGCACCATGGCCGAAGGCCATGGAGTGGTGCATGCCCGAGATGGCGCGTGGCCATCACGGATGCAACACCTTGCTGCCCAGAGATGCCTACGTGCCATCTTGGGGAAGCAATAACAAAAAGGGGAAATTTCATCCATTTTCTTCATTCTTTTCCCTCTCCTTTATATTCTCCTCCCCTCTCACATTTCATTCTAAGAAGAAATTCAAACTAGTGTGCAGAATTTTTCTCTCTAAATTTTCTTACATTCCAAACACCATAACTTCTTTATTTGAACTTCGATTTGAGTGATTTGAAGTTGAGAGTGTTTGTCTATTCATCCTCCATCTTTTCTCTGAAGTTTTAAGTGATTTTTGTTGCTGTTTTTGGTGTCTAAACACACAAAAATGGGACTGCACCTAAATCAACTAAGGTATTGATTTTCTCTCAAAGTTATCTTTTAAAACTTGGTCAATTGCCTTGTGTTTTCTTCTTCAACTTATATATGTGTATTGTGAGTGTTTTGATTTTTGTTTTGAACTCTTTTAAAGCGTGGTTGAGTTTCAATTTAAATCATACATGTTGAGTTAGGTTTTGATTTTGCCTATGTTTTCACATGTTTGGGATTGTATTGTGCTAGATTTGATTCTAGGACTATTTGATGATCTTTGATTGATTGATTTTGTGAAAAAATAGTTCTACACATGTATAAGGATCTCTTGGCCAAATTCTCACATAATACATGTGCTTATGTTCTTTTGAGCTATTCATGTGCTTTGTTGAATCTATGATTATGAATATGCTTTAGAATTTTAGCTTAAATCTAAATGACTTTGTCATATGATTTTAGCATATTTTTGGTTTGTGTTATTTAAACTTGATCTTGTGATTAATTGAACATATCTTGTGATTCAAGTTTAGATCTATGCATGTATCTAGGTTGTGATTAATATTGAACATATCTTACTTGATCTAGATTGATTATACATGCATGATTGACTAGACTATATTTGATTTGTGCATTCATGCTCATGTCTAGTATTTTCCATAGGATGTGTTGATCATAGCATTCTATATTGCGTGCTTGTTTACGTTTTGCATTCATGATCACCTAGATGCCTTGTGAGAAGGAAGTCTTGACAATAGGTGTGAGACCTATGTTGTTGAGCAAGAAGTCTTGGCAAGAGGTGTGAGACCTTGGATTGTAAAGCAAGGAAGTATTGTCTAGAGTCGGGAGGACTTGGATAGTCGAGCAAGAAGTCTTTTCTAGGGTCGTGAGGATCCGGATAGGTGAGCGAGGAAGTCTTGACTAGAGTCGGGAGGACTCGGATAGTTGAGCAAGAAGTCTTGCCTTGGGTCGTGAGGATCCGGTAAGGTGAGCGAGGAAGTCTTGACAAGAGGTGTGAGGCCTCGGTTTGTTAAGCATTAGGGCGACATCTTCATGAGTAGGATAGGAGGGTAGTTTCTAGGTGAAGCACTTGAGAGATTATACTTGTCTTATCTACTAGTGGATTTTTTTTACTGGTGGCTGCTAGCTCGTGGATGTTTCCTCTTTGGAGGTTTACCACATTATATATTGTGTCAACTTCTCTCTATCCCTATCTCTCTAGTATTTGTATTTGTTATTTGAATACTATGGATAGAACTCTTTATGTAAGTTGACTTCTTTTCTATTATATAGATTGTGTATGTGTTACCGTTACTAGTTTGTATCACAGTTACCTGTCTTTATATATTGATTAGGTGTCTTTAATTAATATATATATTGTGATACAAGCAATCTAGAGGGACAAACTTTTGTTTGTTTCTAAGGGAGTCGAAAAAGGTGTCTAACCGATTCACCCCCCACCCCCCCTTTCATGTTAGCCTTGAGCATTTAACCATGTTTGTATTTTCACCCTCATTTTTCTTGTGTTACTGGGGCTACAGTCCTTGGAGGAGTCGAAGCTCAATGAGCGGTTTGTCTTACTGGGTACTGCTCTTACCGAGGTTCAGAAGGAGGAAACAGTATGTTGACCTATTGGGGGGTTTATTCTGGGTTTTCTGAGCTAGCGTAGGTCTTGCGCAGGACATCCAAATATCCCTATGTATTGTAAACTAGGCTTTCGCTGGGTCCATAACTTATTCGGTGTTTTAGGAACCGAATTAGATGGTACATCGTTTAGAATGTACATAGCAGTTTGTAAAACATATCCCCAAAAAGAATTAGGATGCGTTCAAACTCAACAAAGACCTAACCATGTCCAAAAGAGTTCTATTTCTCCTTTCTGCCACCCCATTTTGTTGAGGTGTACCTGGTGCAGTAAACTGAGAAATTATCCCATTATCAATTAGGTATTGCTGAAACTCACTAGATAGATATTCTCCACCACGATCAGACCTCAAGATTTTTATGCATTTCTCAAGCTGATTTTCTACTTCAGCTTTAAATGCTTTGAGCATGTCAAAAGCATCCGACTTATGTCTCATAAGATACACATAGCCAAATCTTGAGTGATCATCTGTGAAAGTGATGAAGTACTGATATCCACCTCTAGCTTGAATGCTCATAGGACCACACACATCAGTGTGTATCAATCCTAAACATTCGATGTCTCTTGGCATTTAGTCGTAAACGACCTTTTGGTCATTTTACCTTCAAAAAAAGAATCACAATTTGGTAGATCATCAACCTTTAAGCCACTTAAAGGACCGTCACTAACCAATCTTTTAATCTTATTAAGGTTAATATGACCTTGGCACAAATGCCATAGGTAGGTTTCATATTTTGATAATTTTACTCTTTTATGATTATGTTTCGTTGATTATGTGTCTAACAAGTGAGAGATATTTCTACGCAAGTAGAATAAACCATTTTCCAATGTACCTTTACAAACAAATTTGTTATTCTTACTAATAAAAAAACCTTTATTAAAAGTAACCGAATATCCAAATTTATTTAGACAATTGACCGAAATTAAATTTCTCTTGGATTGTGGTACATAATAAACGTTTATTAAAACTAAATGCCTATAAGAATCTAAACTGAGTCTAATATCTCCTACTACACTAGTAGGCACTAACGCTCTATTTCCTAAATGCAAGTTGAATTCATTCTTATTCAGTTTATACCTTTTGCCTTTTTCACCACAAAGGAAACACTTCCCTTTGATCTTGGTTACTTTCTTGGTCTCCTTCTAAGAAGGCCCAAGTTGCTTTTTCTTCTGTTGTTTCGTGACCTTCTAACGGGTCTTAACAGTAGCAACTTTACCAACCGTATGAATCTCTTGACCCGTGCCTTTCACAAGGATCTTCTTGATGCTTTGATCATCTTGCATCAGGCCTTGCAAGATGTTTCCCTTATTGTTCAAGGTGTAGTCCAACTTGAACTGATCAAAGAATTCTGATAGTGAGTTGACAATCATGTCAATTTTCGTCTTACTATCTATCTCAGCACCATTCAGTTCAACAATGTTGAGATGTGCTATGACTTTCATCATGTGATCTGTCAAAGTCTTTCCAAGTTTCATCCTAAGATTCATAAATACAATCATTACCTTTCTCTTAGTCGTCCTAGACCTCATAGCAAACATCTCTTCTAGAGACATCATTATTTCGGCAGCAGTCTCCATTCCTTCATGTTGCTGTGGCAACACATCGGAGATGGTGGCCATAATGTAACATTTAGCCATCTCATGTGAAGACTCCCACTGTTGATACTCATCTCTTTTCTCTTGAGTAGATTCATTAGTAGGAGTGGTTAAGGAATAGAGATAACGAATTTATGCTTTTCAGTTTTCAATAACAACCCAAATTTCCTTTTCCATGTGACATAATTATCACTAGTTAAAGTTTTATCTTTTAGGATGTTGATTAGGGATGGGGTTATGATTTCTTTTTAATATAAAAAATTATATTAGTAAATAACCATGATATAGCACTTTTGAATATTTATCTTGAATTAAATTAATTAATTCAATCGTAAAATTCAACGGTGATCCAACATCCATAAATGTCGCGCCTCCTTTAGGAGTTCCCACCATTTACTAGTTGGACTAGGTCCCACCTAATTGTTAGCATAACAACCAACGTTTTCAATTTAGCCTTGTGATTTTATTAACAAGAACTCTTGGGAGGATATTAATAAAATTACATTGAGTGTGCTACCAAGTTATCGACCTTCAATATGTTCCCTCGCGAATATCCCTCCTTTGGGAGTAGATATCGGTTAGGCCAATTGTCTAGTCTATCCTTATAAGGAAGTATCTTGCTAAATTCCCTTCATGAATACCTCTTGGGGGGTTATTACACGAAACATAAAGCTCAACTAAACTTGGATGCCGTAGGTATTCCAAAACACCTTCTCCCACTAAATTATTTAAGGCGTGTGATCGAATTCCGTAGAATGATTTACCAAGTTATCTAGATGTCAATTAGATACCTATATTATTCAATGCATGTTCATACCAAAAGAGATATATGAGTGGCAGTCCTATTCTTTATGATATGTTATCAAACAATGACAAACATTGCAATGTTTACAAAAGTATAAATAGCTACAATTTTGGTCCATCCTAGAAAAGCAAGTAAATTACATGTCTTGGAATACAAAAAACTCCTTTCTTGACGAACAAGTCTTCATGCGACCTTCGTCGTTTGGACTCCCTCAGCTGCATCCCATGGGCGTGCGCACCCATGGCCCCTATCCATGGGCGTGCGCATGCCACAACCCCATAAAGGGCTGCCATGCGCAGCCCATGGTTTCCATAGGGCTGCCGTGCGCACCCCATGCCACAACAAATGTGGCAGCGTACTATTCGCACGCATGTTTATTTCTATGGCTCACACGGTCTCAAACATGTTCCGGTTGCTCCAAATTCTTCAAACCTTCGAATCTTCAGTACTTGAACGTATTACAGAAGAATATAAAATAAAAAATACTGCAGATTTTTTATTATTACAATATAGTGCAGTATTTTTATTACAGTAGCAAAATAAATAAAAATTTAGAAACTACCAAGAAGGAAATTGGGGCGATGATAGGCCACCCTTCTTGTTACAATCCCAAAATAAAATACATTGAAATTCTAGGACCAAAATTGAGCAATAACAATCCATATATAAAACATATATCTATCCATACATTCCAATGTAAATATATATATATATATATATATGCGAATACCTAGAGTGTCATCTCTTTCTAAAACATGCCTATATACAATAAAAGAAAAAGATTCACGTACATATACATCAATTAATCAAGGGTACAACCAGGCTCTGATACCAATTGTAGGGAAAATCGCGCAACGGAAGCTTGAAAAATTGAGATTAGAGTTTCGGTATAAATAAAAATTTTCCTTTTTAATTAAAAGAACATTAACCCTAGATTAATTGATGTATATAAAAGTATCGTACCTTTTTCTCATGATGAATGAACTAGCACCGAATTGAATCCGTAAGATCTTCCAATCCAATCATGAAAGTGAATCACCTAGGTGTGTGGGCTCCCTTTCTTTAAATTGTATACCTGAGGATGAAAACAAACAAAATCTTTTTCTTTGTTAGTCACAGTAATCCTTTAAGAGAAAAATACAAGAACGTCTGATTACATGTAAATTATCAATCTACTTGATTGAAACTCGAGTGAACCCGATTTGATTTTGTACACAAAACCCTTTTGATGTAATAGATGCTAGTGTACTATCAAAAATAAAAACGTTCTATTTTTCTCTTTTCCTTGGCCGAATTCTACACCCTTTATTTATGAGTTGACCGAATTTTGTCTAGAGCAAAAAACTAAATTTTTCTCCCTCAAAATTATCACTTAGAAAATCACCTTGCGTGCCCAAAATTTTACTCATAAAATCATAGGGCTGGTCGAAAATTATGAGGTGGTATATATATGATCTTAAATCCTCTCCTAAGAAGAATTTACTTGGTTGGCAATAATCCTTTCCTTAGGTGGATTTACTTGGTGGTTAAAAACCCTTTTCAAAGAAGAATTCCACTCTACACCAAGACTCCTAATCCAACTCATTAGAGTATTTGTAACCATATTAAAGACTTCTTAATTTGATTAGATAATTAATTCCTTTTATTTATCAACTTATCAAATATAGTCTTTAATATTAATTATACTACCAACAATAGTTTAATTTTAGGAGACCATCTCCTACTAGGAAAAAGATTTTGACTTTTAATTAAATAATTAATTAATCAACAAATAAATTAATTTCTATTTAATTAAATAATAAAATTAAAAATAATATATTTAGGCTTTTATACATTAGCCTTGCCGCCTATAACATTATATAGGTATATATATATTATTTTTCTTATTTTATTAAATCCATTGGACCTTAATAAAAAATCCACATGTGATCTAGACCCATTCTTACAAAAAGAAACAAGTCAACATGCCTCAATACAATTCTAGATGGACCCCTAATTGGTCTGGCAGAATATATCAAGTGATCCATGCAAGTTCGTGTGAATTGGGGATCTTGGTGGGCTATCTAAATTTAAGCTCCAATAGGCACAACCCAATCACAATCAAACAAATGATTCACTTGGTCCGACCTATTAATTTTAGTTCATTCCACTAAAGAACTAAAATTGAACTCTTAAATAAAGATAGAATAAGTTAATATTCCTCACTCAAACCCTAGGCAACCTTATTGGAGAAAGTGTATCCTAGTGAAGAATATCAGTAATCACCAAGAGCTCATAGACCACCTATAGCTCTCCAAGTTACCATATTTACTCATATGACCTTGGATATTTTGACTTGTCCAGAAGCCATGTTTCAATAGACACTATTGAAAACTTAACGTTAAGATTTAATATTCAATACCTCAAAATATCCATATGATGATATTCTACTCTTATTTAATAAATGGAGCCACGATGTCCTTATCTATAAATGAAGTCCTCTATCAATTAACAAATGAATACCACCAAACTATCGAGGATAGACTATGCTATATAATCGTACTCATTGATAGCTCAAATGATAACACTTGCAATCATAAGTCCATCATTTATCTCAAGATTGAGATAGACTCTCTGATTGTCTTTAAGTTAAAACTTTTATCCATTGACGGTTCTAGATAAAGTATTTAACTGTGATCCAATTCAATGCACCCAGTGCACTAGATTCTTTTACCCAAAGACACCACACTTTGATAATTTTAGACTCATCATAACTTATTTTATCCCACTCAAATGCTAGCAAAAGAATCTACAACTTTGACAAGATAAAGGTGCCCAACCTTTATCTTAAGTTGTGAATATTATTCGAGACTAACTAAAGAATTGTGTCTACCTCATACATATCTAGATGTATGAACAGTTCTTCTTTTCTCATAGTCTTTTGACCTTATGATTATTTACTTTTGACAATTATAATAATTAATTTATAAATTCTATAAGATTTGTTAAAATAGAAATCACTTTATTAATATGAAAAGATTGTCAAATACATTATTATACTATTTCTATCGAGCATAATCCCAACAATGTCTTCTTCACAGCAAAGACCACCTTCTGGACGACATCCTTATGAAAACGTTCCACGTAAGCCTGAAGAGTTTCTCCTCATTCTTGGACCACATATTGAAGTTTTATGGGATTCTTTAGGTGTGGTTTGACCACCTGAAACTGTGAGCAAAAGTCGGTTGATAGCTTTGTGAAAGAATCCATGCTTCCAACGGGCAGCTTCTTGAACTAAGTCTTTGCATAATCAGTCAGGGTGGCAGGGAACATCCTGTACATGGCAGTCCTAGTGGTATTCTGGACTTCCACTGGCTAGATAAAGCTCTGCAGATGGCTCAGAGGGTCATCTTTTCCTGAGAACTTATCTGTCGGCAACTTGAATTTTGGTGGGAGTTTAGCTTCCTTGATCTTTTTGGTGAAAGGCATTCATTTCACTCAAAGGATCCTTCTTGGCTTCCCTCTATTGCCCCTTATTTATTTACTGGATCTCTCTATGTAGCTTCACCAGATGATCCCTCACACGCTTGTTCCCATGCTTTTTTGAATCGACCTCGGATCCCTTGCTATCAGATCCTTTGATGAATTAGAGACCATAACCCTGTCCTCTTCACAAGGGGGATCTGCCCGGGGGCTTAGCTGGTTACCTTATTCTCTAGCCTGGATTTCCCTCCTAGAAGCTACAGGGTGAGGGGCTTCATGCTGCTCAAACGGTAATGCATCTACTGTAGATTTAACTAGTCGAGGTTGGTAACACGATAACCTATAAGGTACTGGGGCATGTGCCCCAACCTATCTCGAATTGGGTGTTGAGGTCCCGTCCTATTAACAACTGGTATCATTGGGGGAGGTCCTAACCAGTTAAAGGTAGGTTGTCGGGCTCCAAGTCTGCTTGTTTCCCTTTGAATTTAGGAATTTGCCGGCTAAGTCATGATTCCTTCCACTAGCAAACAAAGGTTGACATTTTCCATAAAGGCCACTGCCTATTGATCAAACATGGCTTGGCGTATCACTGGGGGTCTAGAGCTCACGCAGCGGTTGGTTATACTGAAGCCTTGCTATGATGCCTGGACTTCTTACCCTTCTTCAAAAAATTTGGGGTTGATGTGGCAGATTGTTGCCCCGAAGCCTCAGGCTGTCCCTGGGAGGATCGAAGCTTCATAGTTCCTAGAAAACAATAAGCATGTAAACTTTGTGTAAATTGGGTATGGGTGTTCCCACATACGGTGCCAGAAAGTGTTAACCGAAAATTCACTTGGGTTGAGGAATTTTAGTTAGCACCCTCGAGACCACTACCTCGGAGGTCGCGGTCGATACCTTCGGTACCTAGTTTATACATGTGATGATGGATATGAAGGTGAGTGATAACAAGATGTATTAAAGATACGTAACGGAAAATGGCATTACTCTATTACTGTTAAATGAATCATACATCATTTACATAAATCACTCGAAAACTCACAATCTCTCTTGGGTACAATGGGTGTGGCAGCTTCATGTCTATCAAGAAGTAGATAACAATGGTGGATGTGTTCTATGAATAGAATTTAGGCCAAGTCAAAGCTCCATTTTTTATATGTCTTCTCCTCTTTTTCTTTTGTATGCTTGGGTATATTTATACACAGTCCAACTAGGTTAAACTCGTGATTCTCCCGCCATTAATTTTGAACCAAAACCCTCCTTATCGAGTGGGATATTATGTTTAAATGTCATTGACTTTAGCTTGATAACGGATTCGATAATATCATGACGGGAGATAAGTTTGTTTCCTCTTTGGACTGAATCACTTGCCCTACACGTATGTAGCGTTTTAATGCAGGTTAGAGAGTGAATGCATTCTTGTATACTACCCTGATGAGATGCATCATTGAGATCCTCAAATATGGTGTTCGCTATCTTGACTGGTAAGGTATATCTATGTTCCTTTATTGGTACTAGGAGCTTGATCTGACTTTTACAGGTCTTTTTGGAGCTTGAAGTGACCATGTTGGCACTCTTTAGTAGTAACGGAGCTTCTGCGAGTTTCCTCCTACCTGTTTGGATAAAGTCGGTTCTTCCCTTGGTGAAATGGAGCAATACCGTAATGAACCCGATGCCCTTATAGGTATCTTTATGCATCTATAGAAGGTGGCGGGCTTCTTGGGAGGTCACGAGGTATTTCGACCTCGGGGAGCCTAGGTCTTCCAGTATCGATCTTGCTTCGGGCTCTTATTTCGATGTAAGAAGCTCGATCTGTTCACGTCGGGCTTCACCTGAGCTGTATCTAGAGTACGAGTGACCTTGCCTTGCTTCTACAAGTTGTATTACAGCCTGGCCCCATGAACCCTGGTATCCTACTGAATTCGGACCTTTGCTTGGAGAGTGGAAAATTTACCTTTGGTCCTTAGCCAAATTTGCCTATTAAAAAATAGAATTGTCAAAAGTAAATAATCATAAGGTCAAAATGAAAAATACATACAAGGTTATACTAAACAACCTAGGGGGGTGAATAGGTTGTCTCTCACTTTTAACAATTCTTTCGAGGCTAGTGACAAAACCTTGATAAGCATACAAATTAACATCCAACAAGATTTTTATGAGAAAAACAATATATTCAAGTATGCTCAAATCACCACTCTTAGTCTACAAAACAAACAATACGAATCAATGTATCTTATGAACAAATATATTTAATGTAGATCCAAGTTCCATAAGTTGTACTCAGAGTATTACAATAAAGTACTTTACAACTTGAATGGAATATCACAAGATACAAAGTTATCTAACATATACAAACAATATTGTGTAAGGAAGTCAATTACAAATATGACAATATACAAAATATCAATTACACATATATATATAAGAGAGATAGGGATAGAGAAAGTTGACACAAGATATTTACATGGTAAACCTCCGAAGAGGAAACATCCACGAGTTAGCAACCACTGGCAAAAAAAAATCCACTAGTAGATAAGACAAGTATAATCTCTCAATTTACCTTTCAACTATAAACTACCCTCCTATCCTTCCAATGAAAATGTCACCATCTTGCTCAACATTCTGAGGCCACACACCTCTTGTCAAGACTTCCTTGCTCAACATTTCGAGATCTCTCACCTCTTGTCGAGACTTCCACTTGCTTAGCTAACCGAGTCCTCCTGGCTCTAGCTAAAACTTCCTTGCTCAACAATTCGAGGTCTCCTACCGTTTGTCGAGACTTTCACTTGCTCAACAAATCATAGGCCTCACACCTATTGTCAAGACTTCCTTCTCACAAGGCATTTAAGTAATCATGAATGCAAAACGCAAACAAGTACGTAAAATAGAATATGATGATCAATAAATTTTATGGAAACAAGAATTAATCAATGAGATCACAAAGCATGTTTTCTAGTTTGTAATCCAAAATGGCACCACACAAGATAATGCAAGAGCATATGAAATGTATGGATTAGGTACACTCCATAAAGATCTAGATATAGGCAATAAAGATCATAAAAGAAGATTGACTACATCTTATACATGAATAAAAATCTAGAGCATGCCAAATTTCCAAACACACACTTTAAACCTAGATTTTAATCATGTTACTAAAGCTTGAAATAAACATGTCCATAAAGCACATATTTAAGATTTTAGAACTAAAACAACAGTGCTAGAAAAACAAGATATGATCAATCAAATCTCTAGCAATCATTTACAGCATATATCCAAGTTCTGGACCTATCAAAAATATCCAAGTTCAAAATGTGGTCATATGAGTAAAAATGGTAACTAGGAGAGCTATAGGCGGTCTATGAGTTCTTGGCGATTACTGATATTCTTCACGAGGATTCACTTTCTCCAATAAGGTTGTCTAGGGTATGAGTAAGAAATATTAACTTATTTTATCTATATTTAAGAGTTCAATATTTTTTCTTTAGTGGAATGAACTAAAATTAACAGATCTGGCTTAAGTGAATCATTTTTTGATTGTGATTGGGTTGTGTCTATTGGAGCTTAAATTTAGATAGTACGTCAAGATCCCCATCAAACGAACTTGAATGGATTACTTGATATATTCTACCGGACCAATTTAGAGGTCCATCTAGAATTGTATTAAGGCATGTGGACTTGTTTCTTTTGTAAGAATAGGTCCAGTTCACATGTCGACTTTTTGTTAAGGTTCAATGGATTTAAAAAAAATAATAATAATATACTGGCCCATATATATGTGTTGGCCGGCAAGGCTATATAAAATAGCTTAATATATTGTTTTTTATTTTATTATTTAATTAAATGTAAATTAATTAATTTGTTGATTAATTAATTATTTAATTAAAAGTCAAAATCATTTTCCTAGTTGGAGATGATCTCCTTATATTATACTATTGTTGGTAGTATAATTAATATTAAAGATTATATTTGATAAGTAGATAAATAATAGGAATTATTTATCTAGTCAAATTAGGAAATCTTTAATATGGTTACAAATACTCTAATGAGTTGGATTAGGAGTCTTGGTATAGAGTAGAATTCTTCTTTGAAAATGATTCTTAACTACCAAGTAAATCCACCTAAGGAAAGAATTCATGCCAACCAAGTAAATCCTTCTTAGGAGAGTATTTATGATTCTATATATACCACCTCATAATTTTCGGTCAGCCCTATGATTTTACGAGCAAAATTTTGGCCAAGCAAGGTGATTTTCTAAGAGAGAATTCGGCCATGCAAGAGAGAATTTTGAGGGAGAAAAATTTAGTTTTTTGCTCTAGACAACATTCGATCAACTCATAAATAAAGGGTGTAGAATTCGGCCAAGGAGAAGAGGAAAAAATGAACGTTTTTGTTTTTGATAGTATACTAGTATCCTTTACATCAAAAGGGTTTTGTGTATAAAATCAAATCGGGTTCACGCCAGTTTCAATCAAGTAGATTGATAATTCACATGTGACCAGACGTTCTTGGATTTTTCTTTTGGAGGATAATTGTAACCAACAAAGAAAAAGATTTTGTTTGTTTCCATCCTCAGGTATACAATTTAAAGAAAGGGAGCCCACACTTCTAGGTGATTCACGTTCTTGATTGGTTTGGAAAATCTTACGGATTCAATTCTGCGCTACTTCAATAGGCACTTGAGAAAAAAGAAAGGTACGACACTTTTATATATACATTAGTTAATCTAGGGTTAAGGTTCTTGTTATTATAAAGGGAATTTTTTTTATTTATATCGAAGCCCTAATTTATTAAATTTTCACGCTTCCGTTATGCGGATTTTCCCTACACTTGGTATCAGAGCCTGATTGTACCCTTGATTAATTGATGTATATGTTTGTGAATCTTTTTCTTTTATTGTATAGATGCATGTTTTAGAATGAGATGACACTCTAGGTATTCGTATATATATTTACATTGGAATGTATGGATATATATATATGTTTTATATTTGTATTGTTATTGCTCAATTTTGGTCCTAGAATTTCTATGTATTTTGTTTTGGGATTGTAACAAGATGGGTGGCCTATCATCGCCATAATTTCCTTCTTGGTAGTTGCTAAATTTTTATTTATTTTGCTATTGTAATAAACATACTATACTATATTGTAATAAATAAATAATAAAACTGCAGTATTTTTTTTATTTAAAATCCTTCTGTAATACATTCAAGTATCGATGACTCGAAGGTTTGAAGAATTGGAAGCAACTGGAACAAGTTTGGGACCATACGAACCATAGCTAAACCTGCGTGCAAAGAGCACGCGGCCTAAATTGTTGTGGCATGGGCTCCGCATGGCAGCCCTATGGAATCCATGGCTGTGCATGGCAGCCCATTAAGGGGTTGTGGCATGCGCACACCCATGGAAGGGAGCCAAGGGTGCACACGCCCATTGGAGGCAGCCAAGGGAGTCCAAACGAAGGTCACTTGAAGACCTGTTCGCCAAGAAAGGAGTTTTTTGTATTCCAAGACATGTACTTTACTTGCTTTTCTAGGATGGACCAAAATTGTAGCTATTTATATTTTTGTAAATATTGCAATGTTTGTCATTGTTTGATAACATGTCATATAGAATAAGAGTGGCACTCATATATATCTTTTGGTATGAACATGCATTGAATGGTTTAGGTATCTAAATTGGCATCTAGATAACTTGGTAAATCATTCATTAGAATTCGATCACACGCCTTAAATAATTGAGTGGGAGAAGGTGTTTTGGAACACCTATGGCCTCTAAGTTTAGTTGAGCTTTATGTTTCGTGTAATAACCTCCAAAGAGGTCTTCATGAATGAAATTTAGCAAGATACTTCCTTACAAGGATAGACTAGACAATTAACCCAAACGATATCTACTCCCAAAGGAGGGATATTCGTGAGGGAATATATTGAAGGTCAATAACTTGGCAAAACACTCAATTTAATTTATTAATATCCTTTTAAGAGTTCTTGTTAATAAAATTGCAAGGCCAAAATTGAAAATGTTGGTTGTTATGTTAACAATTAGGTGGGACCTAGTCCAACTAAGAAATGTTGCAAACTCCCAAAAAAGGCATGACATTTATGGGTGTTGGATCACCGTTGAATTTTTACGATTGAATTATTTTATTTTATTAAAGAGAAATATTCAAAAGTAGCTTAACATGATTATTTACTTATATAACTTTTGTTATTATTCGAAAATCATGACCTCATCCCTAATCAACATCCTAAAAGACAATACTTTAACTTGTGATAATTATGTCACATGGAAAACGAAAATAGGGCTTTTACTGCAATCTGAAAAGCATAAGTTTGTTCTGTGCACTCCTAAACCACCTACTCTTACTAATGAATCTACTCAAGAGCAAAAAGATGAGTATCAGCTGTGGGAGTCTTCTGATGAGATGGCTTAATGTTACATTATGGCCACCATCTCCGACGTGTTGCAGCAGCACCATGACAAAATAGAGACTGCTGCCAATATAATGATGTCTTTAGAGGAGATGTTTGCTATGAGGTCTAGGACAACTAAGAGAAAGGCAGTGACTGCTTTTATGAATCTTAGGATGAAACCTGGACAAGGTGTGAAAGATCACATGATGAAAGTCATAGCACATCTCAATATTGCTGAACTGAATGGTGCTGAGATAGATGGTGAGACTAAAACTGACATGACTGTCAACTCACTGTCGGATTCCTTTGATCAATTCAAGTTGAACTACACCTTAAATAATAAGGAATACACCTTGTAAGGCCTGATGCAAGATGTTCAAAGCATGGAAAAAATCCTTGTGAAAGGCAAGGGTCAAGAGATTCATACCATATGTAAAGTTGCTACTGTTAAGACCCGTAAGAAGGTCAAGAAACAACAAAAGAAAAAGAAACTAAGACCTACTAAGAAGGAGACAAAGAAAGTAACCAAGATCAAAGGGAAGTGTTTTCTTTGTGGTGAAATGGGACATTAGAAAAGAAATTGCCTAAAGTCTAAAGACAAGAAGGAAGAAGGTAATATTAATTAACTTGAAACACATTTTTGGGTGGGTGGATTCTATGGATTCTTGGATCATAGACTCCAGAGCCAATAATCATTTATTTTTTCCTTACAGGGGTTCAAGGAAAGGAGAAGGCTTAATGAGAACAAATTCAACTTGCATTTAGGCAATGGAGCATTGGTGTCTGCTGGTTTAGAGGGAGATATTAGAATTAATTTAGATTCTTATAGGTATTTAGATTTAATAGACGTTTATTATGTACCTCAATTTAAGAGGAATTTCATTTCATTTTCTTGTTTAAATAAATTTGGTTATTTTGTTACTTTTAATAAAGCTTTTTTTATTAGTAAGAATGATAAAAATTATTTGCAAAAGTACATTGGAAAATGGTTTATTCTATTTGCATGGAAATATCTCTCACTTGTTAGACACGGAATCAATGGAACCTAATCATCAAAGAGTAAAATTATCAAAAGATGAAACCTACCTATTTGCGCCAATGTCATATTAACCTTAATAGGATTAAAAGATTGGTAAGTGATGGACCTCTAAGTGACTTAAAGGCTAATGATCTACAAACTTTTGAATCTTGTTTGGAAGGTAAAATGACCAAAAGGTCGTTTACGACCAAAGGCACAAGAGCCATTAAATGTTTAGGATTGATACACACTGATGTGTGTGGACCTATGAGCATTCAAGCTAGAGGTGGATATGAGTACTTCATCACTTTCACAGATGATAGCTCAAGATTTGGCTATGTGTATATCATGAGACATAAGTCGGATGCTTTTAACATGTTCGAAGCATTTAAAGCTGAAGTTGAAAATTATGATGAGAAACGCATAAAAATCTTGAGGTCTGATCGTTGTGGAGAATATTTATATGGTAAGTTTCAGTAATATCTTATTGATAATGGGATAATTTATTAGTTTTTTGTACCAGGTACACCTCAACAAAATGGGGTGGTAGAAAGGAGAAATATAACTCTTTTGGACATGGTTAGGTCTATGTTGAGTTATTCAACACTCTCTAATTCTTTTCGAGAATATGTTTTACAAACCACAATGTACATTCTAAATGGTGTACCATCTAAGTTGGTTCCTAAAACACCGCATGAGTTGTGGACCGAGCGAAAGCCTAGTTTACAACACTTAAGGATATTTGGATGTCCTCTGCACGTGTTAAAAGGAAAGACAGAAATGATGAAGTCCCATTCAGAAACATGCACAGTTGTGGGTATCCAAAAGGAACAAAAATTATTATTTTTATAGTCCTTCAGATCTTAAAGTATTTGTTTCGTCAAATGTTAAATTTCTGAAAAAGGACTATCTGAATATTTTTGTGCCTAAGAGTAGAATTGTTCTGAATGAGCTTATAGGAGATACAATTCCACAAGAAGTTTCACAACCGAGCCCAATTGTAAGTTCCATACCAACACAAGATCAACAATCTACCATACCTCATCGCAGTGAGAGGGTTAGTAAACAACCCGGATGATACATCGGTCTAGGAGAATCTGTATAGAATCTCCCGGACGACAATGATCCCTATATGTATATGGAAGTGATGGAAGATGTTGAATGTCTCCATCGGTAAAAGGTAATGCAATTCGAGATTGAATCTTTGTTCAAAAACAAAGTCTGGTCTCTTGTTGACATACCTAAAGGGATTAAACCCATTGGGTGCGAGTGGGTATACAAGAGGAAAAGAGGAATGGATGGAAATGTGGAAACCTTTAAAGCTAGATTGGTAACTAAAGGTTATACATAGAAGGAAGGTATCAATTATGAAGAAACCTTATCTCATGTGGCCATGCTTAAGTCCATTAGGATACTCTTATCCATTGCGGCATCTCCAGACCTAGAGATTTGGAAAATGGACGTCAAGACGGCTTTCCTTAATGGAAGTCTTGACAAAAGCATCTATATGATGCAACCAGAAGGATTCATTAAAAAAGTCCAAGAGGAAAGGGTATGCAAGTTGTAAAAATCCTTATATGGATTGAAGAAAGCATCCGGATCTTGGAACATAAGGTCCGATCAAGCCTTGAAAAGTTTTGGATTTATTTAAAACTTTGATGAACCTTGTGTATACAAAAGGTTTAAAGGCGACTAGTTAGTTTTCCTAGTTCTTTACGTTGATGATATACTACTCATCGGAAACGATATAGGTGTATTGACATCAATAAAAGAATAGTTAGCAAAATAATTTGATATGAAGGACTTAGGAGAAGTAAGTTATATTCTTAGTATCCAAGTCATAAGGGATAGAAAGAATAAAACGATTGCATTATCCCAAACTTTATACATAGATAAAATCTTGTCTAGGTTTTCCATGCAAGATTCCAAGGAAGGTATGTTACCTTTCAGACAAGGAATCAAACTTTCTAAGGAACAAGTTCCTAAGAATGATCATGAAGAGCAATTCATGAGTAGGGTTCCATGTGCATCGACAGTTGGAAGTCTCATGTATGCAATATTCTGTACTAGACCAGATATTTATTTTGCTATAGGCATAATTAGCAAGTTTCAATCGAAGCCTGGTCCTGATCACTGGATGACAGTCAAGCATATTTTCAATTATCTTAGGAGAACGAGAGATTATATGCTTGTATACTTGGGAGGTGATTTAATTCCTGTTGGGTATACAGATTCTGATTTTCAGTCAAATTCTGACTCCATGAGATCAGTATCAGGATCTGTGTTTACTATTGGAGGAGGGATAGTCATATAAAGGAGTATTAAGCAATCTTGTATTACTGATTCCACCATGGAAGCCGAGTATGTCGCCGCATCCAAGGATGCAAAAAAGGTTGTCTGGCTCCACCAATTCTTGATTGACTTGGAAGTGGTTTCTGATGTGAATAAGCATATCACTATCTATTGTGACAATAATGGATCAGTGGCCAATTCGAGAGAACCAAGAAGTCAAAGAGAGGGAAACACATGGAAAGAAAGTATCACCTTCTAAGGGAAATTGTGCATAGGGGTGACATGACGATTACCAAGATCGCGTCAGCAGATAATCTAGCAGATCCCTTTACAAAGGCTCTTCCACAAAAGAGTTTTGATGGGCATCTAGAGAATATAGGGATGAGAGATATGACACATTTGCTATAGAGAAAGTGGGAGATTGTTGGGATTATGCTCAATAGCAAGAGTATAATAATGTATTTGACAATCTATTCAAATTAATAAAGTGATTTCTAGTTTAACAAATCTTATAAGATTTATAGTTTAATTATTTTAATTGTCAAAAGTAAAAAATCATAAGGTCAAAAGACTATGAGAAAAAAAGAATTGTTCAAACATCTAGATATGTATGAGGTAGACACAATTGTTTAGTTAGTCTTGGATAATATTCACAACTTAAGATAAAGGTTGGGCACCTTTATTTTGTTAAAGTTGTAGATTCTTTTGCTAGCATTTGAGTGGGATCAAATGTGTTATGATGAGTCGAAAATCATCAAAGTGTGGTGTTTTTGGGAAAAAGAATCTAGTGCACTGGGTGCATTGAATTTGATCACAATGAAATACTTTATCAAGAACCGTCAATGGATACAAGTTTTCATTTGAATACAATCAATGAGTCTATCTCAATCATAAGATAAATGATGGACTTATGGTTGTAAGTGTTATCATTTGAGCTATCAATGAGTACGATTATATAGCATAGTCTATCCTCAATAGTTTGGTGGTTTTCATTTGTTAATCGATAGAGGACTTCATTTATAGATATTAAAATCGTGGATCCATTGATTAAATGAGAGGAGAGTATCATCATATGGATGTTTTAAGGTATTAGACATTAAATGTTAGCGTTAAGTATTCAATAGTGTTTATTGAAACATGGCTTCTGGACAAGTCAAAATATCCAAGTTTAAAATGTGGTCATATGAGTAAATATGGTAACTTGGAGAGCCATAGGCGGTCTATGAGCTCTTGGCGATTATTAATATTTTTTACGAGGATACACTTTCACCAATAAGGTTGTCTAGGTTATGAGTAAAAGATATTAACTTATTTTATCTTTATTCTAGAGTTCAATTTTAGTTCTTTAGTGGAATGAACTTAAATTAATAGATCAGACCTAAGTGAATCATTTGTTGATTGTGATTGGGTTCTGTCTATTGGAGCTTAATCTTAGATAGCCCGCCAAGATCCCCAATCCACACGTGCTTGCATGGTTCACTTGATATATTCTACCAGACCAATTTAGGGGTCCATCTAGAATTGTATTAAGGCATGTTGTCTTGTTTCTTTTGTAAGGATGGCTCTAGTTCACATGTGGACTTTTTGTTAAGGTCCAATGGATTTAATAAAATAATAAAAATACTATATTGGTCCATATATATGTGTTGGGCGGCAAGGCTATGTAAAATAGCTTAATATATATTTTTTTATTTTTTTATTTTTGTTAGGATTATGCTCGATAGCAAGAGTGTAATATTTTAATTGACAATCTTTTTATATTAATAAAGTGATTTATAGTTTAACAAATCTTATAGCATTTATATTTTAAAAATTATAATTGTCAAAAGTAAATAATCATAAGGTCAAAAGACTATGAGAAAAGAAGAATTATTCATACATCTAGATATGTATGAGGTAGACACAATTCTTTAGTTAGTCTTGAATAACATTCACAACTTAAGATATAAGGTTGGGCACCTTTATCTAGTCAAAGTTGTAGATTCTTTTGCTAGCATTTGAGTGGGATCAAATGTGTTATGATGAGTCTAAAATCACCAAAGTGTGGTGTCTTTGGGCTAAATAATCTAGTGCACTGGGTGCATTGAATAGGATCAAAATGAAAAACTTTATCTAGAACCGTCAATGGATAAAAGACAATCGGAGAGTCTATCTTAATCCTGAGATAAATGATGGACTAATGGTTGCAAGTGTTATCATTTGAGCTATCAATGAGTACACTTATATAGCATCGTCTATCCTCGATAGTTTGGTGGTATTCATTTGTTAATCGATAGAGGACTTCATTTATAGATATGGACATCGTGGCTCAATTTATTGAATGAGAGTAGAATACCATCATATGGATGTTTTGGGGTATTGGATATTAAATCTTGACGATAAGTTTTCAATAGTGTCTATTGAAACATGGATTCTGGACAAGTCAAAATATCCAAGTTCAAAATGTGGTCATATGAGTAAATATTGTAACTTGGAGAGCTATAGGCGGTCTATGAGCTTCTGGCGATTACCAGAATTCTTCACGAGGATACACTTTCTTCAATAAGGTTGTCTAGGGTATGAATGAGTAACATCAACTTGTTATATCTTTTTTTAAGAGTTCAATTTTAGTTCTTTAGTGGAATGAACTAAAATTAAATATATTGGACCTAAGTGAATTATTTGTTGATTGTGATTAGGTTGTGTCTATTGGAGCTTAAATTTAGATAGCCCGTCAAGATCCCCATTCCACATGAACTTGTGTGGATCACTTGATATATTCTACTAGACCAATTTAGGGGTCCATTTAGAATTGTATTAAGGCATGTGAACTTGTTTCTTTTTGTAAGAATAGGTCTAGTTCACATGTGGACTTTTTATTAAGGTCCAATGGATTTAATAAAATAAGAAAAATAATATATGTGTTGGGCGGCAAGGCTATTTAGAATAGCTTAATTATATTATTTTTATTTTATTATTTAATTAAATGGAAATTAATTAATTTGTTGATTAATTAATTATTTAATTAAAAAACAAAATCTTTTTCTATTAGGAGATGGTCTCCTATATTGTTGGTAGTATAGTAATATTAAAGACTATATTTGATAAGTAGATAAATAAAATGATTTTTTTATCTAATCAAATTAGAAAGTCTTTAATATGGTTAAAAATACACTATTGAGTTGGATTAGGAGTCTTGGTGTAGGAAAGAATTCCTTTTGGAAAAGGATTCTTAACAACCAAGTAAATCTACTTAGGGATAGGATTCTTAACCACCAAGTAAAATCCTTCTTAGGAGAGAATTTGGTCTCCTATATATTTACTTGTAAATTTCGACCAAATATGAGTTTTTGGTGTGAGAAGTTGTTTTTTATTTGTTTTTTATTGTTAAAAAAAAAACTTCGTCCAACTCATTGTGTGAAGAATTCGGCCAAGCATAGAGAAAAGAGGGAATGTTTTTGTTTTCGATAGTACACTAGTATCCTTTGCAACAAAAGGGTTTTGTGTACAACATAGAATCAAGGTTCACGCGAGTTTCAATCAAATTGATTGATAATTCAAAAGTGACCAGCTGTTCTTGGTTTTTCTCTTGGAGGATTATTGTGACTAACAAAGAAGAAGATTTTGTTTGTTTCCATCCTCAGGTATACAATTTAAAGAAAGGGAGCCCACACTCCTTGGTGATTCATGTTCGTGATTGGATTGGAATATCTTGCGGATTCAATTCGACGCTAGTTCAATCATCACAAAAAAAAGGTACGATACTTTTTATATACATCAATTATTCTAGGGTTAAGGTTCTTGTTATTAAAAGGGAAATTTGTTTATATATGCAAACCCAAAATTTTGTTTTTCTCACGCTTCCGTTGCTTTTTGAACCGTTTTTTTCCCTACAATTGGTATCAGAGCCTGGTTGCACCCTTGATTAATTGATGTATGTGTTCGTGAATCTTTTTCTTTTTATTGTATATATGCATGTTTTAGAAAGAGATGGCACTCTAGGTATTTGCATATATATTTACATTGAATGTGTGGATATATATATATATATATATATATATATATGTTTTATATGTGGTTTGTTATTGCTCAATTTTGGTCCTAGAATTTTAATGTAATTTTTTTTTTTGGATTGTAACAAGAAGGGTGGTCTATCTTCGCTATAATTTCCTACTTGGTAGTTGCTAAGTTTTTTTTTATTTTGTTGTTGTAATAAAAAAGAACTGCACTATTGTAATAATAATAAATAAATAAAAATAACTGCAGTATTTTATTTTTTAAATTCTTCTGTAATACATTCAAGTATCAAAGACACGAAGGATTGAAGAATTAGAAGCAATCGGAACAAGTTTGGGACCGTGCGAGCCTTAACAATGAAAATGCGTGCGATTTGCGTGCAACCACGTTTGTTGTGGCACAGGCTGCACACGGCAACCCTTTTGGTATCCATGAGCTGCGCATGGCAGCCCTTTATGGGTTTATGGCATGTGCACGCCCATGGGTAAGGGCAAGGGGTGTGCACGCTCATGGGAGGTAGCCGAGGGAGTCCGAACGACGAAGGTCGCGTGAAGACTTGTTCGCCAAGAAAGGAGTTCTTGTATTCCAAGATATATGTAATTTACTTGTTTTTCTAGGATGGACCAAAATTGTAGCCATTTATATTTTTGTAAATATTGCAATGTTTGTCATTGTTTGATAACATGTCATATAGAATAGGAGTGACACTTATATATCTCTTTTGGTATGAACATGCATTGAATGGTTTAAGTATCTAAATTGGCATCTAGATAACTTGGTAAATCAATATTTGGAATTCGATCACACACCTTAAAAAATTGAGTGGGAGAAGGTTTTTTTTAACACCTACGGCCTCCAAGTTTAGTTGAGCTTTATGTTTCGTGAATAACCTCCCAAGAGGTATTCATGAATGGAATTTAGCAAGATACTTCCTTACAAGGATAGACTAGAAAATTAGCCCAAACGATATCTACTCCCAAATGAGGGATATTCGTGAGGGATTATATTGAAGCTCGATAACTTGGTAACACACTTAATGTAAATTTATTAATATCCTCCCAAGAGTTCTTGTTAATAAAATTGCAAGGCTAAAATAGAAAATATTGGTTGTTATGTTAACAATTAGGTGGGACCTAGTCTAACTAGTAAATGGTGCGTACTCCCAAACGAGGAGTGACATTTATGGGTGTTGGATAACCGTCGAATTTTTACGATTGAATTATTTTATTTTATTCAAGATAAATATTCAAAAGTTCCATAGACAGATTGTTTACTTATATGATTTTTGTTATTAAAAAGAAATTATGACCCCATCCCTAATCAATATCCTAAAAGATAATAATTTAACTGATGATAATTATGTCACATGGAAAAGGAACATTGGGTTCTTGTTGCAAGATGAAAAGTATAAGTTCATTCTGTATATTTCTTAACCACCAAACTAATTAATCTAACTCAAGAAGCAAAAAGATGAGTATCAATAGTGGAAGTCTTTAGATGAGATGGCTAAATGTACGTGACATTATAGCCATCATCTCCGACGTGTTGCAACAGCAACATGAAGGAATGGAGACTCCTGTCGATATAATGATGTCTCTGGAGGAGATGTTTGATATGAGGTCTAGGATGACTAAGAGAGAGATGCAGTGATTGCTTTTATGAATCTTAGGACGAAACCTAGACAGGGTGTGAAAGATCACATGATAAAAGTCATAGCACATCTTAACATTGCTGAACTGAATGGTGCTAAGATAAATGGTGAGACAAAAATTGACATGATTGTCAACTCACTATCAGATTCCTTTTATCAATTCAAGTTGGACTACACCTTGAATAATAAGGAATACACCTTGCAAGGCCTGATGCAAGATATTCAAAGCTCCAGGATAATCCTTGTGAAAGGCAAGGGTAAAGAGATTCATATGCTTGGAAAGTTGCTACTGTTAAAGACCCATAAGAAGGTCAAGAGACAACATTAGGAAAAGCAACTTAAGCCTTCTTAGAAGGAAACCAAGAAAGTAACCAAGATCAAAGGAACATGTTTCTTTTATGGTGAAATTAATTTAACTTGCATTTAGGCAGTGGAGCTTTGGTGTCTACTAGTGTAGTGGGAGATATTAGAATCAATTTTGATTCTTATAGGCATTTAGTTTTAATAAACGTTTATTATGTACCACAATTCAAGAGGAATTTAATTTCGGTCTCTTGTCTAAATAAATTTGGAAATTCGGTTACTTTTAATAAAAGTTTTATTATTAGTAAGAATAACAAATTTGTTTGTAAAGGTACATTGGAAAAACGGTTTATTCTATTTGCATGGAAATATCTCTCACTTGTTAGACATGGAATCAACAAAACCTAATCATAAAAGAGTAAAATTATCAAAAGATGAAACCTACCTATGGCATTTGCGCCTAGGTCATATTAACCTTAATAGGATTAAAAGATTGGTATGTGACGGACCTCTCAATGACTTAAAGGTTGATGATCTACCAACTTGCGAATCTTGTTTGGAAGGTAAAATGACCAAAAGGTCGTTTACGACTAAAGGCATAAGAGCCACTGAAAGTTTCGGTTTGATACACACTGATGTGTGTGGACCTATGAGCAATCAAGCTAGAGGTGGATATGAGTACTTCATCACTTTCACGTATGATCACTCAAGATTTGGCTATGTGTATCTCATGAGACATAAGTCGGTTGTTTTTGACATGTTCAAAACATTTAAAGCTGAAGTTGAAAATCAGCTTGAAATCAGCTTGAGAAACGCCTAAAAATCTTGAGGTCTGATCGTGGTAGAGAATATCTATCTGGTGAGTTTCAGCAATATCTTAATGATAATGGGATAATTTCTCAGTTTTCTACACCAGGCACACCTCAACAAATTGGGTGGCAGAAAGGAGAACTAGAACTCTTTTGGACATGGTTAGGTCTATGTTAAGTTATTCAACACTCCAAAATTCTTTTTGGGGATATGCTTTACAAACTGCAATGTACATTCTAAACGACGTACCATCTAAGTTGGTTTATAAAACACCGCATGAATTGTGGACAAAGCGAAAGCCTAGTTTACAACACTTAAGGATATTTGGATGTCTTGCGCACGTGTTAAAAGGAAAGACAAAAAAGATGGAGTCCCGTTCAGAAACATGCATATTTGTAGGGTATCCAAAAGAAACAAAAGGATATTATTTTTATAGTCCTTCAGATCTTAAAGTATTTGTTTCGACAAATGCTAAATTTCTTGAAAAGAACTATATGAATAATTTTATGCCTAAAAGTAGAATTGTCCTAAATGAGCTTTTAGGAGATACAATTCCACAAGAGGTCTCACAACCAAGCCCAATTGTAAGTTCCATACCAATACAAGATCAACAATCTACCATACCTCATTGTAGTGGGAGGGTTGTTAGATAACCCGTGAGATACATCGGTCTAAGAGAATCTGTAGAGAATCTTTCGGACGACGGTGATCCCTATATGTACAAGAAAGCAATGGAAGATGTTGATTGTCGCCATTGGCAAAAGGCAATGCAATCCGAAATTGAATCTATGTTCAAAAACAAAGTCTGGTCTCTTGTAGACTTGCCTAAAGGGATAAAACCGGGTGCAAGTAGGTATACAAGAGGAAAAGAGAAATGGATGGTAAGATGGAAACCTTTAAAGCTAGATTGGTAGGTAAAGGTTATACACAGAAGGAGGGTATTGATTACGAAGAAACCTTCTCTTCTATGGCCACGCTTAAATCCATTAGGATTCTCTTATCCATTGCGGCATCTCTAGACCTAGAGATTTGGAAAATGGACGTCAAGACAACTTTCCTTAATGGAAGTCTTGACGAAAGTATCTACATGATGCAACCAGAAGGATTCATTGAAAAGGGCCAAGAGAAAGGGTATACAAGTTGCAAAGATCCATATATGGATTGAAGCAAGCATCCAAATCCTGGAACATAAGGTTTGATCAAGCCGTGAAAAGTTTTGGATTTATTCAAAACCTTGATGAACCTTTTGTATACAAAAGGATTAAAGGCGATAAGATGGTTTTCCTAGTTCTTTACGTTAATGATATACCACTCATCGGAAAGGATATAGGTGTATTGACATCAAATAAAAGAATGGTTAGCAAAATAATTTGATATGAAAGACTTAGGAGAAACAAGTTATATTCTTGGTATCCAAGTCATAAGGGATAGAAAGAATAGAACGATTTCATTATCCCAAGCTTCATACATAGCTAAAATCTTGTCTAGGTTTTCCATGCAAGATTCCAATAAAGGTATGTTACCTTTCAGACATGGAATCAAACTTTTTAAGGAACAAGTTCCTAAGAATAAGTATGAAGAGCAATTCATGAGTAGGATTCCATATGCTTCGGCAGTAGGAAGTCTCATGTATGCAATTCCCTTTGTACTAGACCATATATTTGTTTTGCTGTAGGCATAGTTAGCAGGTTTCAATCGAAGCCTGGTCCTGATCACTAGACGACAGTCAATCATATTTTCAAGTATCTTAGGAGAACGAGAGATTATATGCTTGTATACTCTAGAGGGGATTTAATTCCCGTTGGGTACACAGATTTTGAGTTTCAGTCAAATTCTGACACCAGGAGATCAACACCAAGATCTGTGTTTACTATTGGAGGAGGGGCAGTCATATGGAGGAGTATCAAGCAATCTTGTATTGCCGATTCCACCATGGAAGCCGAGTATGTAGCCTCATGCAAGGCTGCTAAAGAGGCTGTCTGGCTCTGCCAATTCTTGATTGACTTGGAAGTGGTTCCTGATGCGAATAAGCAAATCACTATCTATTGTGACAATAGTGGAGCAATGGCTAATTCGAGAGAACCAAGAAGTCATAAGAGAAGGAAACACATTGAAAGAAAGTATCACCTTCTAAGGGAAATTGTGCATAGGGGAGACGTGACGATTACCAATATCACGTCAGCAGAAAATCTAGCGGATCCCTTTACAAAGGCTCTTCCTCAAAAGATTTTTGATAGGCATCTAGAAAATATGGGGATGAGAGATATGACACATTTGAGGAGATTGTTAGGATTATACTCGATAGCAACAATGTAATATTGTAATTGACAATCTTTTCAAATTAATAAAGTGATTTCTAGTTTAACAAATCTTATAGCATTTATATTTTAATAATTATAATTGTCAAAAGTAAATAATCATAAGGTCAAAAGACTTTGAGAAAAGAACAATTGTTCATACATCTAGATATATATGAGTTACACACAATTCTTTAGTTAGTTTTGAATAACATTCACAACTTACGATAAAAGGTTGGGCGCCTTTATCTTGTCAATGTTGTACATTCTTTTGCTAGCATTTGAGTGGGATCAAATGTGTTATGATGAGTCTAAAATCATCAAAGTGTGGTGTCTTTGGGCAAAATAATTTAGTGCACTGGGTGCATTGAATAGGATCAAAATGAAAAACTCTATCTAGAACCGTCAATGGATAAAAGATTTCATTTGAAGACAATCGGAGAGTCTATCTAAATCCTGAGATAAATGATGGACTTATGGTTGCAAGTGTTATCATTTGAGCCATCAATGAGTACGATTATATAGCATAGTCTATCCTCGATAGTTTGGTGGTATTCATTTGTTAATCGATAGAGGACTTCTTTTTTAGATATGGACATCGTGGCTCCAATTATTGAATGAGAGTAAAATACCATCATATGGATGTTTTGAGGTATTGGATATTAAATCTTAACGTTAAGTTTTCAATAGTGTTTATTGAAACAGGCTTCTGGACAAGTAAAAATATCCATGTTCAAAATGAGTAAATATGGTAACTTGGAGAGATATAGGCGGTTTATGAGCTCTTGGCGTTTGCTGGTATTCTTCATAACGATACACTTTCACCAATAAGGTTATCTAGGGTATGAATAAGTAACATCAACTTATTATATCTTTATTTAAGAGTTCAATTTTAGTTCTTTAGTGGAATGAACTAAAATTAAATAGATTGGACCTAAGTGAATAATTTGTTGATTGTGATTGGGTTGTGTCTATTGGAACTTAAATTTAGATAGCCTGCCAAGATCCCCATTCCACACGAACTTGTATGGATCACTTGATATATTCTACCAAACCAATTTAGGGGTCCATTTAGAATTGTATTAAGGCATGTGAACTTGTTTCTTTTTGTAAGAATAGGTCTAGTTCACATGTGGATTTTTTATTAATGTCCAATGAATTTAATAAAATAAGAAAAATCATATATGGCTCATATATATGTGCTGGGTGGCAAGGCTATTTAGAATAGCTTAATTATATTATTTTTATTTTATTATTTAATTAAATGGAAATGAATTAATTTTTTGATTAATTAATTATTTAGTTAAATTTCAAAATCTTTTTCTATTAGGAGATGATCTCCTAAATATTATACTATTGTTGGTAGTATAATTAATATTAAAGACTATATTTGATAAGTACATAAATAAAAAGAATTATTTATCTAATAAAATTAGGAAGTCTTTAATATGGTTACAAATATACTATTGAGTTGGATTAGGACTCTTGGTGTAGGAAAGAATTTCTTTTGGAAAAGGATTCTTAACCACCATGTAAATCCACCTAAGGATAGGATGCTTAACCACCAAGTAAATCCTTATTAGAAGAGGATTTGGTATCCTATATATATATATACTTGTAAATTTCGACCAAGTATGAGTTTTTGGTGTGAGAAGTTGTTTTTTATTTGTTTTTTATTGTTATAAAAAAACAAAAAAACTTCGTCCAACTCATTGTGTGAAGAATTCGACCAAGCATAGAGTAAAGAGGGAACGTTTTTGTTTTCGATAGTACACTAGTATCCTTGGCATCAAATGGGTTTTGTATTGATACTAGTGTACTACATCGAATCAAGGTTCACGCGAGTTTCAATCAAATTAATTGATAATTCAAATGTGACCGGGCGTTCTTGGTTTTTCTTTTGGAGAATTATTGTCACTAACAAAGAAGAAGATTTTGTTTGTTTCCATCCTGAGGTATACAATTTAAAGAAAGGGAGCCCACACTCCTAGGTGAATCACGTTCATGATTGGATTGGAAGATCTTGCGGATTCAATTCGACGCTAGTTCAATCGTCACGAAAAAAAAGGTATGATACTTTTTATATACATCAATTAATCTAGGGATAAGGTTCTTGTTATTAAAAGGGAATTTTTTTTATATACGCAAACCCTAATTTTTTTTTGTCACACTTCCGTTGTGCTTTTAACCGTTTTTTCCCTACAATTTAATTAAATCGAAATTAATTAATTTGTTGATTAATTAATTATTTAATTTAAAAAAATTGTAGTGAGCGACGGTCTCATAATATTATACTATTGTTGGTAGTATAATTAATATTAAAGATTATATTTGATAAGTAGATAAATAATAAGAATTATTTATCTAGTCAAATTAGGAAATCTTTAATATGGTTACAAATACTCTAATGAGTTAGATTAGGTGTCTTGGTATAGAGTTAAATTCTTCTTTGAAAAGGATTCTTAACTACCAAGTAAATCCACCTAAGGAAAGGATTCTTGCCAACCAAGTAAATCCTTCATAGGAGAGGATTTATGATCCTATATATACTACCTCATAATTTTTGCCCAGCCCTATGATTTTATGAGCAAAATTTTAGCCAAGCAAGGGGATTTTCTAAGTGAGAATTCGGCCAAACAAGAGAGAATTTTGAGGGAGAAAAGTTTAATTTTTTTGCTCTAGAAAAAATTCGATCAACTCATAAATAAAGAGTGTAGAATTCGGCAAAGGAGAAGAGAAAAAAAGGAACGTTTTTGTTTTTGATAGTACACTAGTATCATATACATCAAAAGGGTTTTGTGTACAAAATCAAATCAGGTTCATGCGAGTTTCAATCAAATAGATTGATAAATCACAAGTGACCGGATGTTCTTGGATTTTTCTCTTGGAGGATAATTGTAACTAACAAAGAAAAAGATTTTGTTTGTTTCCATCCACAGGTATACAATTTAAAGAAAGGGAGCCCACACTTCTAGGTGATTCACGTCCGTGATTAGATTGGAAAATCTTACAGATTCAATTCGCCGCTAGTTCAATCGTCATGAGAGAAAAAAAAAGGTACGATACTTTTAATATACATCAATTAATCTAGGGCTAAGGTTCTTTCGTTTAAAGGGAATTTTTTTAATTTTTTATCAAACCCTAATTTTTTAATTTCACGCTTTCATTGCACGATTTTCCCTACACACGCGCCATCTTTGGCTTGCACATGTGATGGCCTTCGTCCATGGTGCTCCTCCCTTGTGTTCCTCTCGCTTTCTTCTACCGTTCTTTGGCCTCCGAACTCCGAATTTGAATCTGTTTATGGATTACGAACCGTAACTCTTTCATGGACATGGAAATATAAGATACTCAACCCAGAAATTAAGAATTCGACAAGATATATGAAGACTAAGACAGTGTACGCAACACGACTGGAAAGTATCATAACTTTTTACTTGGAACTTGAAATCATTAGTATGAGTAACCAAAATGACCAGTACAGACATATTTCACACAAGAATGCAAACTACATAGGCATAGTCTCCATACTTGCATTTTCCAAAACATGTTACTTTCAAACCAATGCACGAGCATTCAACTTCAAGTGTGTGAATGTGTTATACCAGCTGATGCACAATGATGCAGGTACACAAATGTATGATATGTGTGTGTGTGCGTAAATGGTGCTCAACTATGCAGGGACACATATGAGTGATTTGTGTGTTTGTGCCTAAGCCTTGAAAGAGAAAAGAAAGGTCATGATGCACTTTTCCCTTTTAAGACTTGATCTTGCTTGATGAGTTGCCAAATCTTCTTTTAAGCTTGAATCTTCATCAATCTAAGTCAACTAATCAATACAAGTGAATTTTGTTTTGATAAAGAATAATGCCAACACAACTCACAAACCTAACATTCTCCCCCTTTGGCAAATTCTATGTCAAAACACCTATACAAAATACTAAAACATACAACATGAAGTTTGGTCACAAAAACACTCCCTCACATTACAATGAGTTAGTTCCTTAAAACTAATCTTCAAGAAGTCTTGAACTTTTTCTTGATCTTCTCTTGTAGCCATCTAAAATCGACATAAATTCAATAGAAATACACATATGGCAATATATAATTATGGCAAGAATTAAACATTTAAATCCAAATGAATCATGTATGTCTCCCTTAATACATGTCATCTCAAAGATATTCTAACCAAATGAAATCACAATATTACATGCCATAAGAAGTTCAATACTTGACAAATATTCAAAGAAGATATGCTAAAACAATATCATATTTCTCCCCCTTTTTGACATAAAATGATGCCAAAGAAAAAAAATGGATATCTTAAGATCAATTAGTGAAACAATTGGTGATCTCACATAATGTTTGGAGATGGATGCCTTACTTGAAGGATTGGTTTATTTCAAGCATCTAGCTTCCATATCTTCTCCTTTAATTCTAGTTTGCTTTTCCATGGTAACCTAGAAAAGGTTATTCAAATCTATACTCCACAACAAACTCATCAAGGTATAGTGAATCACAAATGCATAAATTTTACTCTTATGCACATAGGTCATTTCTACCAAGTTCAACAATTGCATTAACAATCATATCAACCCCAAATATGAATGAATTGGTATCAACGACAATCATATCAACCTCAAACAAGAAAATATTTGATTACAACCACAACTACTATCATTCAAAGCAAGAAGGAATTTTTTGCAATTACAATCAATTGAATTGATTAAAACCATAATTACTATCACCCTATGCAATGAGGAATTTTCTGCAACTATAAGAAATTGGATTGAATACAAATACAATTATTATCGACCCCAAAAAAAAGAGGAATTCATTGTAACTACAATCAACTGAATTAATTACAATTACAATTACTATCGACCCCAAAACAAAGAAGAATTCATTACAACTATTCTTATTTCAATTTCAAGACCGAAGGAATTGATTGCAATCTCAACTACTATACAACCTCAAACTATGAGAAGTTGATTGCAAACACAATCATACAATTATTACAAAAAGTTTCATGCATTATTTGCGATCAAACATACAAAGGCAAAAGTTATTACAAAGAATCATTATACAAATCAAGAAACATAAAATAGCATCTACAAGATTCATTATATCAACCAATGAATATGCCAACAAATATCAACTTGAAACATGTGAACAAATCATAAAAGAGAACAAAGTCTAGCGTACTATGCTCCCCATTGATAAATGCTCTATCTAAAATCAAGATAGGATAATAAATCCACACAATCACACATTTAAGCAATTTTGAAGAAATCCAACAAAATAAGCTCCATAAACTATGAGAGATACACCAAGATTTTCAATCTCTCTCATATTCTTCTAAAAATGGCTAGAATATCAAAATACTCTATAAGCAAAAGTGTGTGTGTGAATTTTGCTTCAAGCATATATAAAAGGAGCAATTGTGATATCAACGTGTAAACCACATCGACACCTATCCATCTAAAGCATTTCCAATCAAGGTCAAATCGATTATCATCCAGAAATTTTTGCTTTAAAGAGAATAGATTTCAATATATGACTGTGTGTGTGGATGTGGCTCATTTTCCCATTTCTATTTTTCAAATCGAGCAATCATAATTTTTAACTATACTCTTTTTTAAGCCTTCTTCCATTTCTTTTTAGGCTTTGAATCAAAGATTTTCTTTTATTGATTCTATTTCAACACTTCTTTAACTTCTACATACATAAACATAAATTCTTCGTGACAGCTTTCACTCATCCAATGGTGTAGCCATTTCCTACATTGGGTGGCTTCACAATCAATGTGTGTAGCCCTTTCCATAAAGGTGCTCGTTGAGTTCTTGATGAGAATCAAGAAGCATCACCAAAGGAACTATTGCATATTCCAATTGGGCCAATTAAAAGGAAGCAAGAAGATCAAAGAAGTATTAAATGATGGGCTGATTCCGAGTTGTTAAAGTCCAAATTCTGCCCACATGAAGACCAAATCCTGGCTGAACTTCGTGGACCTCTGTAGAGAGCATCTGAAGTCAGATCGTCTATTATAATATGTTTTCGGAAAGCCCAAGACAAGATCTACAGATGATATGAAGACCCTATCCTCCAAAACAGATCACAAAAAGTCCAAATTTGGCCATCTATCTTATAGCGCGAAGACTTGAGTTGAGGAGTCCGAATTTCAACATATTTCCTATATTTTGGGCGACGTATGGTTGGAGGAGAATTCAATTTCAGCATATTGCCAATTTCAGCATATTCCTTATTTTATTTATTTCCCCAAATAAAGAGTTGATTTGTTTTCCAAATAAATGGCTGATTTGCTTCCCAAATTCAGCTTTCCAAATAAGGAACAAATCAACTAGTTGCTAGTTTGGTATTTATTTATTTTTCTAAAGTTGTTTGCATTTATTTTCCTGATTGTAAGGCATTAATTGCCTAATATTTATTCCCTTTTAGGTCTTAGATATTTTTAGTATAAAAGGGACCAATTGATGTAATTTGAGAATAGATTTTGGAATTGAAATAAATTTGAGAGAATTTTCTCTTTGGTTCTTCATAGAACTATGAACTTATCAAGGTTCTACCTTGTGGCGTTCAAACCTTGACTTATCACTCACCTTCTTTCTTATTCTTGAGTGTGGCGTCTACAACCTTCTTGATACCGTTGGTTCTTATCTCCATATAGATAATGGGTCGCGGTCCTTTTTATTTTCTTTGTTTATAAACTTGAATTAGAAAACGATCCTTCGTTACCATATATTGGTTCCGGGTCTCACTGCTCTTGGTGAGGTTCATATCAGTTGGTATCACTGATATGAACCTCACCAAGAGCAGTGAGACCCGGAACCAATATATGGTAACGAAGGATCGTTTTCTAATCAAGTTTTTAAACAAGAACAAAATCGGACCGCGACCCGTTACCTATAAGGAGGTAAGAACCAACAGTATCAAGAAGATTGTAGACGCCACACTCAAGAACAAGAAAGAAGGTGAGTGATAAGTCAAGGTTTGAACGCCACAAGGTAGAACCTTGATAAGTTCATAGTTCTATGAAGAACCAAAGAGAAAATTCTCTCAAATTTATTTCAATTCAAAATCTATTCTCAAATTACACCAATTGGTCCCTTTTATACTAAAAATATCTAAGACCTAAAAGGGAATAAATATTAGGCAATTAATGCCTTACAATCAGGAAAATAAATGCAAACAACTTTAGAAAAATAAATAAATACCAAACTAGCAACTAGTTGATTTGTTCCTTATTTGGAAAGCTGAATTTGGGAAGCAAATCAGCCATTTATTTGGAAAACAAATCAACTCTTTATTTGGGGAAATAAATAAAATAAGGAATATGCTGAAATTGGCAATATGCTGAAATTGAATTCTCCTCCAACCATACGTCGCCCAAAATATAGGAAATATGTTGAAATTCGGACTCCTCAACTCAAGTCTTCGCGCTATAAGATAGATGACCAAATTTGGACTTTTTGTGATCTGTTTTGGAGGATAGGGTCTTCATATCATCTGTAGATCTTGTCTTGGGCTTTCCGAAAACATATTATAATAGACGATCTGACTTCAGATGCTCTCTACAGAGGTCCACGAAGTTCAGCCCGGATTTGGTCTTCATGTGGGCAGAATTTGGACTTTAGCAACTCGGAATCAGCCCATCATTTAATACTTCTTTGATCTTCTTGCTTCCTTTTAATTGGCCCAATTGGAATATGCAATAGTTCCTTTGGTGATGCTTCTTGATTCTCATCATTCCCCCTCTCTTCAAAAGGATTCGTCCTCGAATCTTCACCATAATGTTGTTGATAGCCTCTTTGTACAAAAGTGCAATCATTGGCTTATTTGAAAACAAAGCCTTTTTAATCTCACTCTCTCTTGTATAAAAACTCACTGGTTTTCTCTCTCTTTTTTTCTCATCAGCCTTTTTTTCATTTTCATCTTTTTTTTCTTTTTTTGCTATTTCGGACTCTTTTTCTTTTATCTCTCTTTCTTTTGAACTCTCACTCTCACTCTCTTTTTTTACATCTCTCTCTTTTCTTAACCTTACTTGATCTTCATACACTTGTTTTGGGGTTAAAGGTACAAGAGTGATTGATTTTTTATTGAGTACAAAGGAGTATCTATTGGTATACCCATCATGGGTCACATGCCTATCGAACTGCCATGGTCTCCCCAAAAGGATATGGCCCGCATTCATTGGTACCACATCACAAAGGAATTCATCTTTGTACTTTCCAATTGAAAACGTCACCAACACTTGTTTAGTCACCTTGATTTCCCCACTGTCATTTAACCACTGTAGCTTATATGGTTTTGGATGCCTCAAAGTGGTTAAATTCAATTTCTCCACAAAATTAGTGCTAGCCACATTAGTACAACTCCCCCCATCAATGATCATGCTACATACCTTATCATTAACATGGCAGCGGGTATGAAAAATGTTGTCACGTTGTACCTCATCATCTTCCTTGGCTTGAGCACTAAGAGCTCTTCTCGCCACCAAAACCTCTCCGTCCACCGGATATTCAATATCACTTGCATCCTCCAAAGGTGGCATGGACTCATCATCAGATTCACCTTCAGATTCGATCTCACCATTATCCTTCAAAACCATTACTCTCTTGTTTGGGCATTGAGATGCAATATGACCTGCTCCCAGACACTTAAAGCACTTAATGTCACGATTTCTAGAAGGTTGAGAATCTGATGTACCTTGTTTTAATGTGCCTCCGATTTTATGATCTCTGAAAGGTTCGGCCTTGGCCTTGAAACTAGGTTGGTCATCCCTCTTGCTCCAATTTGGTTTCCATGATGATGAAGAACCCGAATTTTGCCCAACCCGTGTGGAACTCTTTCTCTCCAACTGTTGTTCCACCTTAATTGCCATGTGTACCATGTCACTCAATTCAACATAATGTTGCAACTCCACCACATTTGCTATGTCTCGGTTTAGTCCATTTAAAAACCTAGCCATAGTAGCCTCTCGGTCTTCCTCTACATCAGCTCGAATCATGGCTATCTCCATCTCTTTGTAGTAATCTTCAACACACTTAGACCCTTGAGTAAGGGTTTGTAATTTTTGAAACAAACCCCTATAATAGTGACTTGGAATGAAACGCTTCCTCATGACAGCTTTCATCTCCTCCCAAGTCTCAATAGGTCTTTCTCCATGTCGTCTTCTACTCACAATCAATTGATCCCACCAAACGATAGCATAATCAGTAAATTCTATGGCAACCAACTTTACCTTCTTTAATTCAGAATAGTCATGGCAGTCAAATACCAATTCTATTCTTTTCTCCCACTCTAAATAAGCTTCGGGATCAGTTTTACCTTGGAACGTTGGGATTTTCACCTTTATACTACCCAAATTATTATCAGCCCTCTCTCCATACTTATCTCCTCTATACCCATACCTATCTTCTCTATTCTCATACCTAACTCCTCTACCTCCCATTTCACGCCTCAATCTACCTGTACCCACATTGGACATGCGATCACCCTCCTCTAGGTCATTCCCATAATCATCATCATAATCGTCTCTAGGTGGGTTTCTTTCTCTTCGTTCCACATTAGGAACCCTAATTTGTTGCACCCTTTGTGAACTAGACTCCACCTTATCTATCCTATCATGCACCTCACCAATCTTAATCTCCATCCGCTCCATGTTTTTTTGTATGGCTTTATACAAAAAATTAAGATCTATCGTTTCTGGTGCATCATCAGATAAGTCTCTACTTTTATCGCGTGACATATTTGAAACCTGATTTAGAAGCCTAAGCTCTGATACCAACTGATATGAACCTCACCAAGAGCAGTGAGACCCGGAACCAATATATGGTAACGAAGGATCGTTTTCTAATCAAGTTTTTAAACAAGAACAAAATCGGACCGCGACCCGTTACCTATAAGGAGGTAAGAACCAACAGTATCAAGAAGATTGTAGACGCCACACTCAAGAACAAGAAAGAAGGTGAGTGATAAGTCAAGGTTTGAACGCCACAAGGTAGAACCTTGATAAGTTCATAGTTCTATGAAGAACCAAAGAGAAAATTCTCTCAAATTTATTTCAATTCAAAATCTATTCTCAAATTACATCAATTGGTCCCTTTTATACTAAAAATATCTAAGACCTAAAAGGGAATAAATATTAGGCAATTAATGCCTTACAATCAGGAAAATAAATGCAAACAACTTTAGAAAAATAAATAAATACCAAACTAGCAACTAGTTGATTTGTTCCTTATTTGGAAAGCTGAATTTGGGAAACAAATCAGCCATTTATTTGGAAAACAAATCAACTCTTTATTTGGGGAAATAAATAAAATAAGGAATATGCTGAAATTGGCAATATGCTGAAATTGAATTCTCCTCCAACCATACGTCGCCCAAAATATAGGAAATATGTTGAAATTCGGACTCCTCAACTCAAGTCTTCGCGCTATAAGATAGATGGCCAAATTTGGACTTTTTGTGATCTGTTTTGGAGGATAGGGTCTTCATATCATCTGTAGATCTTGTCTTGGGCTTTCCGAAAACATATTATAATAGACGATCTGACTTCAGATGCTCTCTACAGAGGTCCACGAAGTTCAGCCCGGATTTGGTCTTCATGTGGGCAGAATTTGGACTTTAGCAACTCGGAATCAGCCCATCATTTAATACTTCTTTGATCTTCTTGCTTCCTTTTAATTGGCCCAATTGGAATATGCAATAGTTCCTTTGGTGATGCTTCTTGATTCTCATCATTCCCCCTCTCTTCAAAAGGATTCGTCCTCGAATCTTCACCATAATGTTGTTGATAGCCTCTTTGTACAAAAGTGCAATCATTGGCTTATTTGAAAACAAAGCCTTTTTAATCTCACTCTCTCTTGTATAAAAACTCACTGGTTTTCTCTCTCTTTTTTTCTCATCAGCCTTTTTTTCATTTTCATCTTTTTTTTCTTTTTTTGCTATTTCGGACTCTTTTTCTTTTATCTCTCTTTCTTTTGAACTCTCACTCTCACTCTCTTTTTTTACATCTCTCTCTTTTCTTAACCTTACTTGATCTTCATACACTTGTTTTGGGGTTAAAGGTACAAGAGTGATTGATTTTTTATTGAGTACAAAGGAGTATCTATTGGTATACCCATCATGGGTCACATGCCTATCGAACTGCCATGGTCTCCCCAAAAGGATATGGCCCGCATTCATTGGTACCACATCACAAAGGAATTCATCTTTGTACTTTCCAATTGAAAACGTCACCAACACTTGTTTAGTCACCTTGATTTCCCCACTGTCATTTAACCACTGTAGCTTATATGGTTTTGGATGCCTCAAAGTGGTTAAATTCAATTTCTCCACAAAATTAGTGCTAGCCACATTAGTACAACTCCCCCCATCAATGATCATGCTACATACCTTATCATTAACATGGCAGCGGGTATGAAAAATGTTGTCACGTTGTACCTCATCATCTTCCTTGGCTTGAGCACTAAGAGCTCTTCTCGCCACCAAAACCTCTCCGTCCACCGGATATTCAATATCACTTGCATCCTCCAAAGGTGGCATGGACTCATCATCAGATTCACCTTCAGATTCGATCTCACCATTATCCTTCAAAACCATTACTCTCTTGTTTGGGCATTGAGATGCAATATGACCTGCTCCCAGACACTTAAAGCACTTAATGTCACGATTTCTAGAAGGTTGAGAATCTGATGTACCTTGTTTTAATGTGCCTCCGATTTTATGATCTCTGAAAGGTTCGGCCTTGGCCTTGAAACTAGGTTGGTCATCCCTCTTGCTCCAATTTGGTTTCCATGATGATGAAGAACCCGAATTTTGCCCAACCCGTGTGGAACTCTTTCTCTCCAACTGTTGTTCCACCTTAATTGCCATGTGTACCATGTCACTCAATTCAACATAATGTTGCAACTCCACCACATTTGCTATGTCTCGGTTTAGTCCATTTAAAAACCTAGCCATAGTAGCCTCTCGGTCTTCCTCTACATCAGCTCGAATCATGGCTATCTCCATCTCTTTGTAGTAATCTTCAACACACTTAGACCCTTGAGTAAGGGTTTGTAATTTTTGAAACAAACCCCTATAATAGTGACTTGGAATGAAACGCTTCCTCATGACAGCTTTCATCTCCTCCCAAGTCTCAATAGGTCTTTCTCCATGTCGTCTTCTACTCACAATCAATTGATCCCACCAAACGATAGCATAATCAGTAAATTCTATGGCAACCAACTTTACCTTCTTTAATTCAGAATAGTCATGGCAGTCAAATACCAATTCTATTCTTTTCTCCCACTCTAAATAAGCTTCGGGATCAGTTTTACCTTGGAACGTTGGGATTTTCACCTTTATACTACCCAAATTATTATCAGCCCTCTCTCCATACTTATCTCCTCTATACCCATACCTATCTTCTCTATTCTCATACCTAACTCCTCTACCTCCCATTTCACGCCTCAATCTACCTGTACCCACATTGGACATGCGATCACCCTCCTCTAGGTCATTCCCATAATCATCATCATAATCGTCTCTAGGTGGGTTTCTTTCTCTTCGTTCCACATTAGGAACCCTAATTTGTTGCACCCTTTGTGAACTAGACTCCACCTTATCTATCCTATCATGCACCTCACCAATCTTAATCTCCATCCGCTCCATGTTTTTTTGTATGGCTTTATACAAAAAATTAAGATCTATCGTTTCTGGTGCATCATCAGATAAGTCTCTACTTTTATCGCGTGACATATTTGAAACCTGATTTAGAAGCCTAAGCTCTGATACCAACTGATATGAACCTCACCAAGAGCAGTGAGACCCGGAACCAATATATGGTAACGAAGGATCGTTTTCTAATCAAGTTTTTAAACAAGAACAAAATCGGACCGCGACCCGTTACCTATAAGGAGGTAAGAACCAACAGTATCAAGAAGATTGTAGACGCCACACTCAAGAACAAGAAAGAAGGTGAGTGATAAGTCAAGGTTTGAACGCCACAAGGTAGAACCTTGATAAGTTCATAGTTCTATGAAGAACCAAAGAGAAAATTCTCTCAAATTTATTTCAATTCAAAATCTATTCTCAAATTACATCAATTGGTCCCTTTTATACTAAAAATATCTAAGACCTAAAAGGGAATAAATATTAGGCAATTAATGCCTTACAATCAGGAAAATAAATGCAAACAACTTTAGAAAAATAAATAAATACCAAACTAGCAACTAGTTGATTTGTTCCTTATTTGGAAAGCTGAATTTGGGAAACAAATCAGCCATTTATTTGGAAAACAAATCAACTCTTTATTTGGGGAAATAAATAAAATAAGGAATATGCTGAAATTGGCAATATGCTGAAATTGAATTCTCCTCCAACCATACGTCGCCCAAAATATAGGAAATATGTTGAAATTCGGACTCCTCAACTCAAGTCTTCGCGCTATAAGATAGATGGCCAAATTTGGACTTTTTGTGATCTGTTTTGGAGGATAGGGTCTTCATATCATCTGTAGATCTTGTCTTGGGCTTTCCGAAAACATATTATAATAGACGATCTGACTTCAGATGCTCTCTACAGAGGTCCACGAAGTTCAGCCCGGATTTGGTCTTCATGTGGGCAGAATTTGGACTTTAGCAACTCGGAATCAGCCCATCATTTAATACTTCTTTGATCTTCTTGCTTCCTTTTAATTGGCCCAATTGGAATATGCAATAGTTCCTTTGGTGATGCTTCTTGATTCTCATCAGTTCTATATAGATGCCGAAGCAAAATGGATACTAATCATAGGTCATCTATCATGTACTAAGCAATAAACTTTAAGATGTATCCATAAACTACACATTTTCAAACTCAACTACTCAAACTTAAACATATAAGAGAAGAAAAGTGCAATTTTTGGAAAAAACAAGGTTTTATGGCTCATAAGCACATGATCTAAGAGTAATAAGCAGAGACTTATTCAACATCATTACTTCTCTAATGAGTAGCTTTCAAAGATTATGAATCTCATATTTTCAAAAAGTATGCCACTCGTCATTCAAACAAGCATTTCAAGCATCACGAATAAGATCTTTAGAGAGCAAATGTCAACAAAAACCATATGAATGCTATACTAGTTCTCTAATATGACCTGTTATATGATGCAATGCAAGCATAGAAATGACTTTCTCCAAAAGTCTTAACAAGATAATCACCAAATAGATTTCATAAAAGCAACTTCTCAAAAGTTAATCGATGGATTTTGACTATCAAAACAAAGTTAAGTGAGATAGCTAAGTTCGTGTCTAGACGTGGAGTATTCCAAGCTAGCTAGCTAGCTAGAATTCTCAACACACTTGACATTTAGCCTTAAAGCTAACTCACATATGCCACTTACACTATTGGTAACAACACTCACCCTTAACCCATTTGGTCTTTGGTGCACAAACACAAAAACCATCATGATCATTTCTCTTGGCAAATTATATCTAGAAGGTAAATCATAAACAATCTTCTCTACAGAGATATTACTCATGTCAAACACATCATTATTGCCATTAACAAAGATATTATCAAGATTATGCATATGATCATATGAAACACTCATTTTCACCCAAATATTCTCAATAATTTTCTTCACATGATTATCATTATTACACACAAAATTCAAAAAGTTATCATGCAAGAAACAATCATAGAAGGTTTTCACATCTCATTAGCATCCATCACATTCCCTAGTTTGCATCGTCTTATATACTCATAACAATATAGCAAGAAATAACAATCCGGAATAAAATTTGAGATGTTAGTATTTAGGTGAGAGTGTACCAATTGTGAAGACTCCCTACTCTTCTTGATTTTACACTTGACCTTGGAAGACTTGGCCTTTGAAATCCTTTTGTTCCTTAGTGACTTGCTTTTAGTTGTAAGAGACACCACTTGCTCATCTGCAATGCTTAAGTCACTTGAATCTCCATGAAGATTGCCAAACTCTTTGGCCTTCATGATTGCCAAGTCTTGTTCCTTGTCTTTGATCATTTCATACAAGAAACAAAAACAAATAATTATCAAAATCACTTATTAATCTATCTAACACAAGAGCCTCTTCAACTATTTTCTTTTCTAGACAATTGATCACTTTATTCTTCACTTCAACTTCCTTCAACGCTTCATCTCTTTCCTTGTCAAGAGTTTGAACTCTTGCCCTTAAAAGAGAGATTGTTGGTGGTCTTTGACACACAATTCTCTTCATTGAGTTGCAAAGATAAGTAATCATGTCTAGATCGATCATCCTCCGGAAAAGCTTCTTCATCTTTGCTTTTGTCACTAACATTCTTTTCAAGCTTATCAAAAAAATTGTTAGTAGACAAAAGAAATATAAAACAAGAAGAACTTTTTTCACAACCAACAAAAGAGGACAACCAAAAATAAACAAATATAGACTAAAGGTTGTTATCCGTGATTAATAAATAACCTTGTAGATCTCGAATCACACTAATTACTTTAAGTGACCCGCTCTGATACTGATTGAAAAATACGTACAAGGTTATACTAAACAACCTAGAAGGGGAGGGGGGTGAATAGGTTCTCTCTCACTTTTAATAATTCTTTCGAGACTAGTGACAAAACCTTGATAAGCATACAAATTAACATTCAACATGATTGTTATGAGAAAAACAATATATTCAAGTTGTTGGAACCAAATTCACCGATCACGCAGCGGAAATGGGTTTTTTATTTTTTATCATACAGATCGTAATCTGTATCTGGGACAAGTAAACTTTTGATCGTAATTTTTTTTCGGAACAAATACATATAAAAATTATTACACTAATAAAATATATATGTAAATACAGGAAATTGTAATCAATAAAAAAAATATATATTAAAAGAACCATGCCAACGTTTGGAGGCTCCTTCACTTATTCAATATGCTCCTGGTCTGTACCACTGATCTTCCTCGCTATATCCCGGCACTGGTAAATGCGTGTGGTGGCGTCACGAACTCAGGAACTAAAATGGAGGACGTAAAAGAGAAAAGAATAAGAAACTCTTTCTTTATATTAATAAACAACACTTGTACATAAAACCTCTTCTCTCTTTGTGGTGTTTGTTCATACACACACTTGCACAAAATAACTCACAAAAATCAACTTTCACCGTGCTATTATTATTTTGATCATGCACCAATTGTTGCCTTTGACAAAAAAAAATAACTAAAACTCTTTTGTTCTTTTGTCAATTTTTTATATATATATATATATAAGTATGTTGCTGTGCGTTTCACGCACACCAACTTTCTTTTTTTTTTCTTTTGTTTAAAATAAAATATATCTTATATATAATATTTAAAAATTTGATCAAATCTATATTTGATTTTTAAAAAACTTTCAAATAAAAAATATCTCATATCTTTAATTTTATTTTAATTTTTGAATTCAAACTATTTAAATTCAAAAATCAATTATTTAATAAAATAATCACATTATCTTATTTTATTCAAAAATAAATATCAACATACACCCTCCATTTAGTGATTAATAACATAATTAAATAATCTCATTATTTAAGTTACTTAATCACCATTATCCATTACTTAAATAATCTCATTATTCAATTAATTCCCGAATAAATACGTGTCACTTTTTTAACATAATTAACTGGACAATCCAATTAATTAACCGTGACCCTTGTTACCTAAATCGATCAGGCTAGCAAGGGGACCTAATTGACCCACAGTATTTTGAGCTCCAATAATCCTCAGAATCATTAATTAAACTCATTAATTAATATTCCTTGATTATTAACTCCGGTGTTATTCCACTAAAAACCCGAAGCTGCACTCTCTCAACAGCATACGTTTTTACACAGACCGATACAACTCGGTGTCCATCGATATAACTATTACATATGGTGTGATCCTCCACAATAGTACATAATTAGAGCTGGGTCATAATGTCCGTTATACCCCTCTAATTACATTTATCCTTTAAGTACCATTGATTCTCTAATGGACAATAAATCTTACCTCCTCACGGAATTAGGAGAGCGCTCATATTGTCTAAGCCCCGAATCAACCCTTAAGGGAACTACCATCTACTTCTCACAAGAATAAGTGGATTCCACTATTGTGTACAAACCTTCCCAGCCACAAGCCAAACCGCAATCCCAACATACGGATTATATTGATCAGGAAATACATCTGACCTCACCCATGGTATATCAAAGACCACGATCTAACCTGAAGGAGTCGATAAGACACTCAGGATTAAGATCACCCATATATAGCCATCATTAGTTGATATATATGAATCTCATCGGTAAACGGATCTTTGTGTGAGATTCATATAGATCATGGCCCAGTCCTATATGATCACATCATACAAGGTGCCTCCATTCCCATATCTCATATGAATTATTTAGGATAGAATCACTGTACATTACGGAATGGACCACAGCTATAGATTAACCACAAATAAAGTACCCAGCTTTATATGCTATCTATGGACTCTTTAGATTGCACGTCTCTTACAGTATCCATCCGTATATGACACTCATATACACAGTTCGAGATTACATCTGGCAATCCAGGATGTTAATATGTACACAAGTTTATAAAATAAAAAATATAACAGAATGAATTGAACCTTTCCTTTTATTTACTTCATAAATCCATTTATAAATTACAAGCTTAGGGCATAAACCCCAACACTCTCTCATTTGAACTAAAGCATGTGAGTCATGTTTCGTAACCCTAGACCATCTACGTGACCCGAAAACACTTTAGCCGGTAAGGTCTTCGTAAATGGATCAGCATGATTGTCTTGTGAGGCTATCTTGGCGAGGATCACATCTCCTCTCTGCACTATCTCTCTTATGAGATGATACTTTCTCTCTATATGCTTCCCTCTCTTGTGGCTTCTTGGTTCTTTGGAATTAGCCACAGCACCACTGTTATTACAATAAAGTGTGATGGGCTTATCCAGGTCTGGAACAACTTCCAGATCACTTAAGAACTTACGGAGCAAAACAACCTCTTTAACAGCTTCACAAGCAGCTACATATTCGGCTTCCATGGTGGAGTCAGCAATGCAAGATTGCTTGATACTTCTCCACACAATGGCTCCACCACCTAGGGTGAATACTGATCCAGACGTGGATTTTCTAGAATCCCTGTTTGACTGAAAATCAGAATCCGTGTATCCTAATGGGATCAAATCCTGTCCAGAGTACACTAGCATATAATCTCTCGTTCTCCGAAGATACTTAAGAATAGTCTTGACAGCAACCCAATGATCCAATCCTAGGTTGGACTGGTATCTGCTGACTACTCCCAATGCATAGCAGATGTCCGGTCTCGTGCATAACATAGCATACATGAGACTACCTACTGCTGATGTATAAGGAACACGTCTCATATCTTCAACTTCTTGAGGTGTCTTAGGACACTGTTCCTTAGACAAGTGAACTCCATGTCTAGAAGGTAAATTACCTTTCTTAGAGTTTTGCATTGAAAATCGTACAAGAATCTTGTCGATATATGATGCTTGAGACAGTGCTATAAGTTAGTTCTTACGATCCCTTATAAGTTGGATCCCTAGAACATAACTTGCCTCTCCCAAATCTTTCATTTGGAATTGGCTAGCCAGCCAGCCCTTTACATTAGACAACACTCCCACATCATTCCCAATGAGTAGGATATCATCTACGTATAGGACCAAGAAAACTACTTTTTTATCAATGATGCGCTTGTAGACACAAGGCTCATCGACGTTTTGCTCGAAGCCATAAGTTTTGATCACATCATCAAACCTAATGTTCCAGGATCTAGATGCTTGCTTAAGTCCATAGATGGACCTTTGCAGCTTGCAAACCTTTTTTGCTTGATCTGGAGACATGAATCCCTCTGGTTGCATTATATAGATGCTTTCATCAAGATTACCATTCAAGAATGCAGTCTTGTCGTCCATTTGCCAAATTTCAAAATCGAAATAGGTAGCAATGGATAAGAGAATCCTAATAGACTTAAACATGGCTACTGGCGAGAAGGTCTCTTCATAATCGACCCCCTCTTTCTGGGTATAACCCTTTGCCACTAGCCTTGCCTTGAAGGTCTCTACCTTCCCATCTATTCCTCTCTTTCTCTTGTAGATCCACTTACACCCAATAGGTTTTACCCCATCCGGTATGTCTACAAGATCCCAGACTGAGTTAGAGTACATGGACTCCATCTCGAGATTCATGGCTTAAAGTCATTCCTCTTTATCAGGATCTTCCATTGCATTCTTAAATGTTAATGGATCATCCACACTATCAGCAGAGACAACACCTTGTCCCTCACCTATAGCTAAATAGCGTTCAAGTTGTCTCACAACCCTCTCACTACTTCTAGGTGGTAGTGTATCCTGATTAGGAACCATCTGACTCTAAGATGTTTGTGGATCAACAACTCTTGTTGATGAAGCACTAGTCTCACCAGGATCTAACTCATTTAATACAATCTTAGAACAAGGTTTATGGTCACTAATGTAATTATCCTCAAGAAACATTGCATTTGTCGATACAAATACTTTGTTATATTCGGGACTATAGAAGTGTCCACCTCTGGTCTCCTTGGAGTATCCTACAAATTGGCAGACAACAGACTTGGAGTCTAGCTTTCTAGTTCTATTTTTCAGCACGTGTGCTGGACACCCCCATATGCGGAAATGTCGTAAACTAGCTTTACGACCATTCCACAACTCTAGGGGAGTCTTAGGAACAGATTTAGATGGCACTACATTCAAAATGTATACCGCTGTTTGTAACGCATATCCCCAGAAGGAATTTGATAATGATGAGAAACTAATCATAGACCTCACCATTTCCATTAGGGTTCTATTTCTCCTCTCCGCTACACCATTTTGCTAAGGTGTACCGGGAGCTGTGAGTTAAGAAACTATCCCATGCTCGACCATGAAGTCTTCAAACTCTTGGTCAAGGTACTCACCTCCATGATCCGATCGTAGTAACTTGATAGTCTTACCTAATTGATTCTCAACTTCAGCTCAAAACTTTAATTTTTTCAAATATTTCCGAATTTCGTTACATCAGGTAGACGTATCCGTATCTTGAGTAGTCATCTATAAAGGTGATATAATACTCATAACCACCTCCTAGCTTTAACATTCATCGGTCCGCAGACGTCTGTATGTATAAGATCTAGCGGTTCTTTAGCTCTAATCCCTTTTCCAGTAAAAGGTCTCTTAGTCATATTACCTTCCAAACAAGATTCGCAGACAGGTAAGGTGCCAACCTTTAACTCACTTAAAGGTCCGCTTTTTACTAATCTGTATATCCGTTCAAGGTTGAAATGACCAAGCCTTAGATGCCAGAGATAGGTGTTATTATCTGGAGAAATCTTATGTCGTTTAGTTTTTGGTTTTTCAACCTTAAACATTTCGGTGTTGAGCAGTGTAGTATGTATTAACGGTCTTAACACATACAAATTGTTTTCATTAATTCCTGAACAAATATTCAGACCATTCTTTCCTATAATAACATACTTACTATTAAAAGAAACAGAATATTTTTGTTCCAACAACTTAAAAACGGAAATCAAATTCCGTGTAAATCCAGGAATATAAAAAACATTGTTTAATAATAAAAAAATATTATTATTACAAAATTGCAATATTATTGCTCCCATCGCTTTGGCCGATACAACATCCCCCGACCCCACACGCATTGAGAAGGCTCCCTCCTCTAACTGTGTCCAAGAATCAGTCCACTGCAAAGAAGATCAAACATGATTAGTGGCCCCCGAATCAACTATCCAGAGTGAAGAATCATTTTCCACTAAACAAGATTCAAGAACAAGTAAATCATATTTACCTTTCATCTTTTTCTTCTTGGCTATCTCCTCCAGATACTGAGGACAGTTCCTCTTCCAGTGCCCGACCTTGTTACAATGAAAACATTTTCCTTTGTCTTGGTCAGTGGAGGTGCCCTTCTTTTTTCTTTGGGCTTTCTTGGACTTGGGCTTTCCTTTTACCTTCCCAGCGGACCTTTTCCTCTTCTTATTATTAGAGGAAGATGGTTCGATAACATTTGCCTCACCGGTCTTGCCTTTGTCGTTTTTAATCAAGGACTCAAAGGTAGCGAGCTCATTGAGCAACTGTGTAAGACTGAACTTTAACTTGTTCATCCCGTAGTTGCTTTTAAACTTACCGAAACTCTTCGAAAGAGTCGTCAGTATGATGCTCACCTGACTGGGTTCACCAATGGCCCAGCCATTGACTTCTGCCGTGTTGAAGTAGGACATCATGCTCAAGACATGTTCCCGAACTGACGTTCCTTCCTTCATGCGAGCGAGCATAGCGGAACGAACAGCTTCATGTCGCTTTTGCTCAGAGGGCTGCCCGAACATAGCTTGCAATGACTCCATGATTTCGAATGCTGAAGTCATTGCATCGTGCTTTGTGACAATCACGTCTGTCATAGATGCCAACAGATATGTTCGGGCCTTCTCATCAGATGAGACCCATCGCTGGTATGCCTCACGAGCAGTTCGTGTGGCATTGGCAGTAGGCGCTGGACGACATTCCTCCGTAAGCACAAACTTAAGGTCTTTGGTGGCCAAAATTGCATTAATATTAAGTTTCCACTTTGAGTAGTTATCACCGGTTGCGAGAATTTGAAGTAATGCAAAAGACATTGCTCAAATAAATAAAACATTCATTCAGTCATTTATTTAAAACAAGTTCAAGTGCTTTGGTATAAATTTAAACATGATGTATGAACATGTTTAACGAACTAGAACTACCCTAAAAATAGTTACTGTACCACGACAATCCAACATACCATAAAAAAGTGCCGCCTTAGGGTCGATCAAATCTTTGCATGTTGGACCGAGACATTCTCAATCAAATGATATTCTAGAATAACTCTTATTCCATATCACTTAACCATCGTTTATTCAGTCAGGTTTTTTATTAACAAACTTAATCAAAACCTTCGTGAGTGTAACCCACCATTTCAGATATCACGAGCTTAACTCGAGAATTGCCGCGTTAGGGTCGGTCAATCCCGAAATACCCTCAGAAATCCTATCTGTTAGGAAGTCAACCTTGATATTGACCTTTGTGGAAACCCTCCTTAGGGAGGACGAAAGCAAAGTCGTCACGAGGCCCCACTCGAATCTCACGGTGTTGAACTAATGATGGAGACCGCGAGATATATATGTCATATATCCCTCTCCCACTCACTATTTTAAAACTAGGGTTTTTTATTATCCGTTAATGCACCTAGACTCTACAGGATCAAACGGCTAACTTTAATCAAGTTATCTAGTGCATTAACTAATTCATTATTAGAATCAATTTCTAATTAACTAATAAATTATTAATGATTTTTAACAATTAAAAATCTAATCTATTAGTAAATAGTCTAAGTCTTTGTAAACTATTTACTAAGCTCAGATTATTATGAAAATATTTACCAAGTTTTAACTATTAAAACTCTAACACAATTTTCGGTTCATTTATAATTAGACAATTAATCAAATTAATCCTAATTACTATAAATGACCATATTAATCCAACTTATTAAACTCTTTAATAACTAGATTAATATTAATGAGAATTACCAAGTTTTTTAACAATTTAAAAAAACTAATCCCATTTTCATAGCCAATTTATGTATTTATCCATTTTAATCACATTTAAAAAATACATAAAATATAGGCTATGATGCATGTATGACATATCAAATATATTTGTGTAGGCACTTCTAATCAAAATGACATACGTATGCATGACAATGCTTTTTATCTTCACATAATATAAAGCATACATGAATTGACCGAGTACTGTGGATTATTTAACCTAAAAAAATTGGAATCTAAAATTACAAAAATACCCCCAAGGCATTCCTTAGTCTTCTTGTAATTTCCAAGTCTTCCAGTCTCTTCAAGTCACCTCGATTCATCTCATGAATTTATCTTCGTGATTTTTCCAGGTCTTCAACATAGGTTACATTTTTTTTTACAATCCAATAATAGTTAAAAAAATATATAAAAAAAAAATAAAAAAATACAACCCATAAACCCTAAATTCACAGTACCATATAATTAACGATCAATCATGTTTTTGTAAATTAAAAAAAAAATTAATATACGTACAAAAAACATCATACAGTCGATTTAAATCGTGCCTACACAATCATACATTCAGGAGCATCGAAAACAATTTCCTGTTCCGAAAATAAAATTGGCTATGATACCAATTGTTGGAACCAAATTCACCGATCACGCAGCGGAAATGAGTTTTTAATTTTTTTTTATACAGATCGTAATCTGTATCTGTGACCAGTGAACTTTTGATCGTAATTGTTTTTCGGAACAAATACATATAAAAATTATTACACTAATAAAATATATATGTAAATACAGGAAATTGTAATCAATAAAAAAAAATATATTAAAAGAACCATACCAACGTTTGGAGGCTCCTTCACTTATTCAATATGCTCCTGGTCTGTACCACTTATCTTCCTCGCTATATCCCGGGACTGGTAACTGCGTGTGGGCGCGTCACGAACTCAGGAACTAAAATGGAGGATGTAAAAGAGAAAAGAATAAGAAACTCTTTCTTTATATTAATGAACAAAACTTGTACATAAAACCTTTTCTATCTTTGTGGTGTTTGTTCATGCACACACTTGCACAAAATAACTCACAAAAATCAACTTTCACCGTGCTGTTATTATTTTTGATCATGCACCAATTGTTGCCTTTGACCAAAAACAACAACTAAAATTCTTATGTTCTTTTGTCAAATATATATATATATATATATATATATATATATATATATATATAAGTATGTTGCTGTGCGTTTCACGCACACCAACTTTCTTTTTTTTTTCTTTTTTTTTTAAATAAAATATATCTTATATATAATATTTAAAAATTTGATCAAATAAATATTTGATTTTTAAAAAAACTTTCAAATAAAAAATATCTCATATATTTAATTTTATTTTAATTTTTGAATTCAAACTATTTAAATTCAAAAATCAATTATTTAATAAAATAATCACATTATCTTATTTTATTCAAAAATAAATATCAACATACACCCTCAATTTAGTGATTAATAACATAATTAAATAATCTCATTATTTAAGTTATTTAATCACCATTATCCATTAATTAAATAATCTCATTATTCAATTAATTCCCGAATAAATACGTGTCACTTTTGTAACATAATTAACTGGACAATCCAATTAATTAACCGTGACCCTTGTTACCTAAATCGATCGGGCTAGCAAGGGGACCTAATGGACCTACAGTATTTTGAGTTCCAATAATTCTCAGAATCATTAATTAAACACTTTAATTAATATTCCTTGATTATTAACTACGGTATTATTCCACTAAAAACCCGAAGCTGCACTCTCTTAACTGCAGACGTTCTTACACAGACCGATACAACTCGGTGTCCATCGATATAGCTATTACATATGGTGTGATCCTCCACAATAGTACATAATTGGAGCTGGGTCATAATATCCGTTATACCCCCCCTAATTACATATATCCTTTAAGTACCATTGATTCTCTAATGGATAATAAATCCTACTTCCTTACGGAATTAGGATAGCGCTCATATTGTCTAATCCCCGAATCAACCCTTAAGGGAACTACCATCTATTTCTCATAAGAAGGAGTAGATTCCACTATTGTGTACAAGCCTTCCCAGCCACAAGCCAAACCGCAATCCCAACATACGGAGTATATTCATCAGGAAATACATCTGACCTCACCCATGGTATATCAAAGACCACGATCTAGCCTGAAGGAGTCGATAAGATACTCAGGATTAAGATCACCCATATATAGCCATCATTAGTTGATATATATGAATCTCATCGGCAAACGGATCTTTGTGTGAGATTCATATAGATCATGGCCCAGTCCTATATGATCACATCATACATGGTGCCTCCATTCCCATATCGCATATGAATTATTTAGGATAGAATCACTGTACATTACAGAATGGACCACAGCTATAGATTAACCTCAAATAAAGTACCCAGCTTTATTTTCTATCTATGGACTCTTTAGATTGCACATCTCTTACTGTATCCATCCGTATATGACACTCATATACACAGTTCGAGATTAAATCCGGTAATCCAGGATGTTAATATGTACACAAGTTTATAAAATAAATAACATAATAAAATGAATTGAACCTTTCCTTTTATTTACTTCATAAATCCATTTACAAATTACATGCTTAGGGCATAAACCCTAACACAAGTACGCTCAAATCACCACTCTTAGTCTACAAAACAAACAACAAAAATCAATGTATCTTATGAACAAATATATTCAATGTAGAACCAAATTCCATAAGTTGTACTTAGTGTATTACAATGTGGTACTGTACAACTTGAATGGAATATCACAAGATACAAAGTTATCTTACACATACAAACAATGTTGTGTGTGGAAGTCAATTATAAATATGACAATATAAAAATATCAATTACACATATATAGAGAGATATGGATATACAAAGTTGACACAAGATATTTACATGTTAAACCACTGAAGAGGAAACATCCACGGGATAGCAACCACCGGCAAACAAAACCCACTAGTAGATAAGACAAGTACAATCTTTCAAGTGACCCCTTCACCTATAAACTACCCTTCAATCCTACCAATGAAAATGTCACCATCTTGCTTAACATTCTGAGGCCTCACATCTTTTGTCTAAACTTCCTTGCACAACATTTCGAGGTCTCCCACCTCTTGTCGAGACTTTCTTGCTTAACATTCTGAGGTCTCCCACCTCTTGTCGAGACTTCCACTTGCTTAGCTAACCGAGTCTTCCCCACTCTAGCTAAGACTTCCTTGCTCAATAATCTGAGTTCTCCTACCTCTTGTCGTGACTTCCACTTGCCCAACAAATCATAGGCCTTAGACATATTGTCAAGACTTCCTTCTCACAAGGCATCTAAGTGATCATGAATGCAAAATGCAAACAAGCATGTAACATAGAATATGATGATCAACAAATTCTATGGAAACTAGAATTAATCATTGAACACACAAAGTATGTTTTCTAGTTTATAATCCTAAATGACACAACACAAGATGATGCATGAGCATATGAAATGTATGGATTAGGTACACTCCATAAAAATGTAGACATAGGCAATAAAGTTCACAAAACAATATTGTCTAGATCTTATACATGAATAAAAATCTAGATCATGCTAAATTTCCAAACACACACTTTAAACCTAGATTTTATTCATTTTACTAAAGCTTGAAATAAACATGTTCATGATGCACATATTCCAGACTTTAGAACTAAAACAAAAATGCTAGAAACACAAGAAATGATTAATCAAATCTCTAGCAGTCATTTAGAGAATATATTCACAAAATGGTCAATTAAACTCTAATAGACTCTAAATATAAAATCTAATGTGTTAATCCTAGATCTATTCAAAAAATGAGCTCTAGCAAAAGATAGACCATTAATCATGAAAATAGAGTCAATCAAAGCACAACTAGTCCAAGATTCAAAGCTAGCACAATACAATCCCAAACATGTAAAAAACAAAGGTAAAATCAAAACTTAACTCAGCATGTGAAATTTCAATTGAAACTCAATCTAATTTTTAATTGAAGCTCAATCACTCATCAACATATGTTAAAGTCAAATACACACAAGTAGGAAAAAGACCCAAGGTATTTGAACATTATAATCAAAGAAATCAAAAGATAAACAAGTACCTAGTCAATTTCGACTGCAGACATGAAAATGGTGCGATCCACCAGAAAGCTTAAAAGAATGACTTCATGGTTGATTGGAGATGATGCAGGACTTCAATAAGAAACTTCTCCAACTTTAATCACTCAAATCGGATAAGAAATGAGAGAGATATGGTGATTCAAAGTTGATAGAAAAAACCTAGAAATTTTCTACACTGCATTTTATTCCATGGATTCAAATGAGAGAGGGAAAAGATATATAAGGGAAAGGGAACAAAAGAGCATGAAAGGATCAAACTGCCCCCTTTGATAATGCTTCCCCGAGATGGAGCGTGGGCATCCCAGGGCAGTAAGGTTTTGGGGCCGAGATGGCCACGTGCCATCTCTGGCTTGCACCATGTGATGGCTTTCACCCATGGTGCTCCTCCCTTGCGCTCCTATAGCTTTCTTCGACCGTTCTTTGGCCTCCGAACTTTGAATTTAAATACTTTTATGGATTACAAACCATAACTCTCTCATGGACATGGAAATATAAGATACTCAACCCATAAAATAAGAATTCAACTCGATATATAAAGACAAAGATAATGTACGCAACATGACTGGAAAGTATCATTACTTTTGACTCGGAACTTGAAATCAATAGTATGAGTAACCAAAATGATCAGAACTCAATCAAGAATGATTTACGACTAACATCAAGTTCAATATCCATGTTATACAAACATATACACATACAGACACATTTCACACAAGAATGCAAACTACATAGACATAGTTTACATACATGCATTTTCCAGAACATGTTAATTTCAAACCAATGCATGAGAATTCAACTTCAAGTGTGTGAATGTGTTATACCAATTAATACATAATGATACAGGGACACAAATGTATGAGATGTGTGTGTGTGAGCAAATGGTGCATAACTATGTAGGATTTGTGTGTGTGTGCCTAAGCCTTGAAAGAGAAAAAGAAAGGTCTTAATATACCTTTGTAGAATTATGAAGCACTTTCCCCTTTGAAGACTTGATCATGCTTGATGAGTTGCCTAATCTTCAATGAAGGTTGAATCATCATCAATCTAAGACAACTAATCAATACAAGTGAATGTTGTTTTGATATAGAATAATACCAACACAACTCACAAACCTAACACAAAATACTGTGAGAAAAGAAGAATTATTTATGCATCTGGATATTTATGAGGTAGACACAATTATTTAGTTAGTCTTGAACAAAATTTACAGCTTAAGATAAAAGTTGGGCACCTTTATCTTGTTAAAGTTGTAGATTTTTTTTCTTGCATTTGAGTGAGATCAAATGTGTTATCATGAGTCTCAAATCATCAAAGTGTGGTGTCTTTGGGAAAAGGAATCTAGTGCACTAGGTGCATTGAATAGGATCACAGTGAGATACTTTATCCAGAACCGTCAATTGATAAAAGTTTTCAATTGAAGATAATTGTAGAGTCTATCTAAATCCTGAGATAAATGATGGACTTATGGTTGCAAGTGTTATCATTTGAGCTATCAATAAGTACGATTATATAGCATAGTCTATCCTATATAGTTTGGCGGTATTCATTTGTTAATCGATAGAAGACTTCATTTATAGATATGGATATCGTGGCTCTATTTATTAAATGTGATTAGAATATCATTATATGGATATTTTGAGGTATTGGATATTAAATCTTAACGTTAGGTTTTCAATAGTGTCTATTGAAATATGGCTCCTGGACAAGTCAAAATATCCAAGTAAAAAATGTGGTCATATAAGTATATATGGTAATTAGGAGTGCTATAGGCAGTCTATGAGCTCTAGACGATTACTGGTATTCTTCTCGAGGATACACTATCTCCATTAAGATTGTCTAGGGTAAGATTATGGAATATTGACATATTCTAACTTTATTTAAGAGTTCAATTTTAGTTCTTTAGTGGAATGAACTAAAATTAATAGATCAAACCTAAGTGAATCATTTGTTGATTGTGATTAGGTTATGTCTATAGGAGCTTAAATTTAGATAGCCCACCATGATCCTCAATTCATACGAACTTGAATGGATCAATTGATATATTTTATCGAACCAATTTATTGGTCCATTTAGAATTGTGTTAACGTATGTGGACTTGTTTCTTTTAGTAAGAATGAGTCTAGTTCACTTGTGGACCTTTTGTTAAGAACCAATGGATTTAATAAAGCAGGGAAAACAATATATAGGCCCATGTATGGACTTGGGAGGCTAGGCTCTATATAATAGCTTATTGTATTGTTTTTTATTTTATTATTTAATTAAATGGAAATTAATTAATCAATTAATTGTTAAATTAAGAGTCAAAATCTTTTTCCTAGTTGCAGAAGGTCTCCAAGTGTTATATTATTGCTAGTAATATGATAAGTATCAAATACTATATTTGATAAGTAGATAAATAAAAGGAATTTATTTTTCTATTCAAATTAGTAAGTATTTGATTTTTATTAAAACTCTAAATTGACAATTGGTTAAATTAGGAATTTTTGATAAAGTCACAATTTAATTTATATTCATTAATTGGTTATTGAATAAATACACTATTGAGTTGGTTAGGAGTCTTGGTGTTGAAAAGAAATCTTCTTTGAGTGAGGATTCTTGGTCACAAAGTAAATACTCCTAGAGAGATGATTCTTGCCCAGCAAGTAAATCCTCTTTAAGAGAGGATTTATTCTCCTATATATAAGTCTTTAAAATTTGGCCAAGCCCTATTTTTTCTCTAAGTGAAATTTTGGCCAACATTGAATTTTGAGAGAGAAAAATTTAGTTTTTGCTCTAGATAAAATTTTACCAACTCATAGAAATAATGTGTAGATTATGGCCAAGCATGGAGAAAAGAGGGAACGTTTTTGTGACGATAGTGCACTAGTATCCTTTATATCAAAAGGATTTTGTGTACAAAAATCAAATCGGATTCACGCGAGTTTCAATCAAATAGATTGATATCTCACAAGTGACCAAACGTTCTTGGGTTTTCTCTTGGAGGATTATTGTGACTAACAAAAGAAAAAAAAATTGTTTGTTTCCGTCCTCAGGTATACAGTTCAAAGAAAGGGAGCCCACAATCCTAGGTAATTCACATTCGTGATTGGATTGGAAGATCTTATGGATTCAATCGTCACGAGAAAAAGGTAAGATACTTTTAATATACGTAAATTGTTAATGTTTTAAGGTTCTTTTTTTTAAAGGTAAAATTTTAAAATATACTCAACCCCTTTTTTTTCGCTTTCGCCGATTTTGATTTTATTTTTCCCTACAAAGATGATCTAGGTTGACTGGGAGGTCCGGACTAGTCCCCGAGTAACCTTAAAAACATTTCACCCTTCTTCCATTCAGGGTATCTTTCTGGCTTAGTTCTTTCTAGAGTTGTTGGAAGTCTCTACCAATGTAGGACTGCCACTGATGGTATGGATGACTTGAATCTACTGCATTAGATCCTTGACCTTCACCTATCTTATTTCCGCTTCTTCTTTGATTTCGACATGACCGGCTTTCCCATAAGGGTATTATCCCGCATCTGCTGCAGGAACTCTACCAAGTTGCCGCCTCTCAATAGAGCCTCAATCTGGTTACACAAGCTGTAACATTCTCGAGGCGTTATGTCCTAAATTTTTATGGAAGTAGTAATATTTGTAGTGATTCCTTACATCAACGGGTGTTTTCGTGGGACTGGGCTTCCAAAGCAACACCTTATCTCTGATGGTAAGGTAGATCGTCTCGTGAGATGCATTGAGGGGGTGTAGTGATTGTTTATGCTCTCTTCCTAGACCACTTGTGCTACTTCTTAGGGAGGAGAAGAAGCTCGAGGTGGAGTTCTCCCTTCTGGGTACCACTCCCACTGAGATTGGTAGAGTGTGGGGTGGTATGTAGACCGATAGGAAGGTTGAAAATACAATCACGGTTAAATGCTCAATGCTAACCTAGAGGGGGGGGGGGGGGGGGGGTGAATAGGTTAGACACTTTTTTCGACTCCCTTAGAAACAAACAAAAGTTTGTCCCTTTAGATTGCTTGTATCACAATATATATATTAACTAAAGACAATTACTCAATATATAAACACAAGTAAAGTGTGATACAAAAAAGTATTTGTAACATATACACAATCTATTCTATAGAAAGGAAGCCAACATACATAGAGAGTTCTATCCACAATACAAATAATAGAGAGATAGGGATAGAGAAAAGTTGACACAAGATATAACGTGGTAAACCTTCGAAGAGGAAACATCCACGGGTTAGCAGCCATCGGCAAACAAAATCCACTAGTAGATAAGACAAGTACAATCTCTCAAGTGACCTTCTCACCTAGAAACTACCCTCCTATCCTACTCTAGAAGTTGTCGCCCTATGCTCAACAATCCGAGGCTTCACACCTCTTGTCCAGACTTTCTTGCTCACCTTATCTGGATCCTCACGACCCAAGGCAAGACTTCTTGCTCAACTAAGTCCTCAGGACTCTAGTCAAGACTTCCTTGCTCACCTATCGGAGTTCTCCCAACTCTAGGCAAGACTTCTTGCTCGACTATCCAAGGCTTCACACCTCTTGCCAAGACTTCTTGCTCAACATCATAGGTCTCACACCTATTGTCACGACTTCTTTCTCACAAGGCATCTAGGTGATCATGAATGCAAAATACAAACAAGCACGCAACATAGAATGCTATGATCAACACATCCAATGGAAAATACTAGACATGAGCATGAATGGACAAATCACATATAGTCTAGTTTATCATGCATGTGTAATCAATCTAGATTTTGTAAGATATGTTCAATATTAATTACAACCTAGATACATGCATAGATCTAAACTTGAATCACAAGACATGTTCAATAAATCACAAGATCAAGTTTAAATCACACAAACCAAAAACATGCTAAAATCGTATGATAAAGTCAAATAGATTTAAACAAAAGTTCTAGAGCATATTCCAAATCATAGATTCAACAAATCACATGAATAGCTCAAAAGAACAGAAGCACATGTATTATGTGAGAAATTCGGCCAAGATAGCTTAATACATGTGAGGAACTATTTTTCACAAAATCAAACAATCAAAGATCATAAAATAGTCCTAGAATCAAAGCTAGTACAATACAATCCCAAACATGTGATAACATAGGCAAAATCAAAACCTAACTCAACATGTATGATTTCAATTGAAACTCAATCTAGCTTTGAAAATGTTCAAAACACAAATCAGAACACTCACAATATACAAATATATGTAGAATAAGAAAACCCAAGGCAATTGACCAAGTTTTAAAAGAAAACTTTGAGAGAAAATCAATACCTGAGTTGATTTAGGTGCAGTCCAGTTTTTGTATGATTAGACACCAAAAACAACAGCGAAACTTACTCAAACCTTCAGAGAAGAGATAGAGGATGAATAGATGAACACTCTTAACTTATAATCACTTAAATAAAAGTTCAAATAAAGAAGGTATGGTGTTTGGAAGGTGAGAAAATTTAGATAGAAAATTTCTGCACACTTGATTTGAATTTCTTCTTAGAATGAAATGTGAGAGGGAAAGAGTTTATAAAGGAGTGGGGAACTTGGACATGTGAAATAACCAGGAGGGATAAAATGAAGCCAAGAAAGCATGCTGCCCGAGATGGTGCGTGGACATCTCGGGGCAGCAATCCTTCTGCCCCGAGATGGCCACTCGCCATCTCGGGAAAGAAGTGTATTCTTGCTTCTTTCTGCTTCTATCCTCCTTTGCGTTCTTTGATCGTTATCCGGCCTCCAAACTTGGAATTCAAATCCATTTAAGGATTACAAACCACAACTCTCACACGGACATGGGCATATAAGATACTCAACCCAATATATGAAGACGAAGATAATGTATGAAACATGAGTTGAAAGTGTAGTATCTTTTGACTTAGAACTTGAAATCAATAGTATGAGCAACCGAAATGATTGAAACTCAATCAAGAATGATTTAAGACTAAATCCAAGTTCAATGTCCATGTTATACAAAACATATACACATACAAACACAATTCACACTAGAATGCAAACTACATAGAGATAGTTTTCAATCATGCATATTCCAAAACATGTTATTTCCAAACCAATGTATGAGCATTCATCTTAAAGTATGTGAATGTGTTATACATGGTGCACAATGATGCAAGGACATATATAAATGAATTGTATGTGTGTGCCTATAATGGTGCACAACGATGCAGGGACATAAATATATGATATGTGTGTGTGTGCCTAAGCCTAGTAAGAGAAAGATAATGTCTTAGTATACCTTTGTAGAACCATATTGCATCCTTTCACTTGAAGACTTACAACTTTCTTTAACTTGTTGTTTCTTCTTCCTTGAAGCTTGAATCATCATGAATCTAAACAACTAAATCATTAGAAGTAAACATCATTTTGATATGGAATTTATGCCAGCACAAACTAAAACCTAACAAAGGTTTTTTCTAAGCTTTCTTGACCGATGTTGGCTTGTATGCTTCTTTCTATTGCTGTCTGCTAGCCCTTAGGTCATCGTGCTCAATCTTAACCCGGAGCTACTCATCTATCTCCACCAACTCAAGTGCCCTATCATAGGCCTCTTGAAATGTTTATGGTGGTTGCTTGGGGAACGATCAGAACAACCTACCAGCCTAGAGATTTCTTCTGAAATTAGCCAAGGTCTATTTCTCAGCAAAAACCCCCATCTAGGTCACTTCCTTGTGAAATCTCTCCATGTATGATCTGAGCGTCTCACCTCGCTCTTGGATCCCATATTGCAGGTGGATCGAGTCCTTGGGAAGCGACTTGATTCCTTAGAATTATGCTCATAAATCACTATATAGCTTAGTAAATGAATCAACACTACCTATCGGTAACTTCTAGAACCACGTCTTAGCAAAGTTCGTCAACATGGTAGCCCTTGTTTCATTCTTGACCTCCATCTACTGAACAAAGCTCTCAAAGTGGCTTAAAGAATCCTCTGTCTTTGAGTATTTTTCAGCATATATCTAGAATTTTGGAGGGAGCTCTGCTTCCGTGATTTTTCTAGAGAAAGGGACATTTATCTTGCTCAAATGATCTTTTCAACTTTTCTGGTGCTTCCCCTTCTTCAATTCCTGGATCTATTTTGCCATCCGGGCTACCTTGTCCCAGAGCCACTTGTTCCTTGCAATCTTGGATTTAACCTTAGAGTCTTCATTACCAGACTGATTTGATGCTACAAAAGCTTTATCCCAATTCTCTACATGTGAGGGGAGGGGCGATGGAGGGGTTTTTCTCCAGCATTCCTCATGCTCCCTCCTATAGCATATCAAGGTTGCCTTTCTACGGCTACTGGTTGTATTAGTTGATAAGGTTCCATAAGTGGGAGGTCAATAGCAGACTTTACCTTCCGAGGTTGGTAGTTCACTGGGGTTAGAAGCATGGGCCCTTACCTATCTAGAACTGAGGGTAGGGGCCCTATTATCTTATGGACCAGTACCGACGGTGCAGGTCCTAATTGGTATCTTCTCTAGCCTCTAGTGTTACGACCTGGGGAGTGATACCTTCCATGACTAATCAGAGTCATACATTCTCCATAAAGGTCTTAGCTTGCTGCTCCTAAATAGCTTGGCTTATCCCATGGTGGCTGGGATTAGGGGTGCGACCCCACGCAGTAGTAGGCGACGCTGTAGCCGGAATATAGTGCTTCAACTTCTTCCCTTTCTTTGGAGCCTTTCTGGAGGAGGCTATAGGCTGGTACCCTAATGCTTTAGGCTATCCTTGGGAGGATCGAAGCCTCATACTGTTGGATATTACAAAAACAAAAACTTGATTTCATAGGCTTTCAACAGGGGTGTGGAAATTCTCACAGCTGGCCAAAAAGTGTTAACCAAAAATTCACTCAAGGTGAGGAATATTAGTTAACACCCTCAACCCGCTACCTATGTAGGTTATGGGGGTAGGTACTTAATACCTGGGAGATTAAAAAGAGATGAGGAAAATGAGGGAATAAAATAATTGCTAATGGTGAATTGTTTTATTGAACAAATGGACGATTTGATTACAAAGGTGTTCAACAATCATTGAAATTGTACAATGGTAGTAACTCTGTGATCTTTCTTTATTTCTCTCTCTATCTAACTTTTAAAACACAATTGGAGATGGTGAATTCATTCGTGTTGATAAGTGGCTAAATCCTCGGAGGTGAGAAAAATAGCGAATAAACTTTTTGCCTTTCCTCCCAACTTTTAGTTACCCCTTCCGGATCCTGCCGTTCCCTTTTTAATCCCCATCTATCATCAATCAAATTCCAGCAATTTAGACCAATTGGTTGGCTATGTGGGGGAATAAAATTACTCGAGAATTACTCTCGTTGATTATGTCAGGTTTCCATTTGGGTTTAAATTCGAATGAATGGCGAATCTGTTGACATATCTAGTCACATTATGGCGCTTTAATGGTGATGAAGTCAACTCTGTATCTTGGAAGAGAATTTAGGTTCTACGTACTGATGGTGAGGTACCTCGGGGTACAGGTATGGCAATGTAGTGCTTAATCAATTACACTGGAGCTTCCTGGCTACTTTCTTTCTTGCTTGATGGGTAAGACGCGTACTAGGAAGAGGTAGCAAGATAGCATCAAGGTACTCAAGTACTAGGCAAACGTCCTGGAGTTGGGGAACTAGACAGAAGGTACCTCGCTGCTAATTGGTCCTACTGCTTAGGTTGTGTAGAGACTAGTATTTCGAGGTAGGCAGTAGTGGGTAGGTCAGGTGGTACATCCCGCCAAGTAAGAATAGGTGGAAAATTTCTCTTTGGTCCATTTGTCAAAAATGGCTATTAACAGTGGCCGAAAGGGTAGCGGTCTACCAGAGCCATATTAAGGTATATGGACTTGTTTCTTTTAGTAAGAATGAGTCTAGTTCACATGTGGACTTGTTATTAAAGACCAACGGATTTAATAAAATAGGAAAAACAATATTTTTCCAAATATATTGGCTTGGGCAGCTAAGGTTATATATAATAGCTTACTATATTGTTTTTTATTTTATTATTTAATTAAATGAAAATTAATTAATTTGTTAATTAATTAATTATTTAATTAAAAGTTAAAATCTTTTTCCTAATAGGAGTTGGTCTGCTATTGTCACATTATTGTTGGTAATATAATAAGTATCAAATGCTATATTTGATAAGTAGATCAATTAAAGGAATTTATTTATCTAGTAAAATTAGAAAGTATTTGATTTCTATTAAAACTCTAGTTGACAATTGGTCAAATTAGGAATTTTTAATTTAGTCACAATTTAATTATATTCAATAATTGGTTATTGAATAAATACACTGTTTGAGTTGGATTAGGAGTCTTGGTGTAGAAAAGAATTCTTTTTTGAAAAGGATTCTTTTTTGAAAAGGATTCTTTTTTGAAAAGGATTCTTGGTCACCAAGTAAATCCACCTAAGGAAAGGATTCTTGCCCACCAAGTAAATCTTTCTTAAGAGAGGATTAGGTCTACCAAACTAAAGACAAGAGGAATTCGAAAAACCTTTAATAAATTAGGGCAAGGAATTTGGCCACTAAATATATATGGGATGTAGAATTTGGTCAAGCCTAAGTTTTTAGTTAAGAAGAAAAATTCGGGCAATGCAATTATTCTAAGAATAAAAATTCGGCCAAGGAAATTATTCTAAGAAGAAAATTCGGCCAAGGCAATTTTTTTAGGAAGAAAATTTGCCCAAAAAAGAATTTTGAGTGTAGAGAATTTGGTTCTTGATCTAGATAAATTCATCCAACTCTAAAGATTGGTGTGTGAAAATTCGGCAAAGAGGAAAAGGAAGAAAGAACGTTCTGTATTCGATAGTGCATTAGTAGCCTTTGCATTAAAAGGTTTTGTGTACAACATCGAATCTAGGTTCACGCGAGTTTCAATCAAATTGAGTGATAATTCACAAGTGAACTAATGTTCTTTGTTTTTTATCTTGGAGGATTATTGTGACTAACAAAGAAAGAGATTTTGTTTGTTTCCATCCTCAGGTATACAATTTAAAGAAAGGGAGCCCACACTTCTAGGTGATTCACGTTCGTGATTGGATTGGAAGATCTTGCGGATTCAATTCGGCACTAGTTCAATCATCACCGGAAAAAAGGTACGATACTTTTATTATAAGTCAATTAATCTAGGGTTAAGGTTCTTTCTATTAAATAAAAAAAAATATACCAAACCCTAATTCTACACTTTCGCTGCATTTTGAACTGATTTTTACCTACAATTGGTATCATAGCCAGGTTGTACCCTTGATTAATTGATGTATATATACATGAATCTTTTTCTTTTTATTGTATATATGCATGTTTTAGAAAGAGATGGCACTTTAGGTATTCACATATATATTTACATTGGAATGTATGGATATATATATGTTTTAATTTGTTGATTGTTATTGTTTTATTTTGGTCCTAGAATTTCAATGTATTTTTGTTTTGGGATTGTGACAAGAAGGGTGGCCTATCATCGTCATAATTTCCTTCCTGGTAGTTGCATGGTTTTTTATTTTGCTATTGAAATAAAAATGCTGTATAAAAATATTGTATTCAAAAACTGTATTATATTGTAGAAAAAATACTGCAGTATTTTATTATTTAAATTTATTCTATAATACATTCAAGTATTGAAGACTTGAAGGTTTGAAGAATTGAAGGCAACCGGAACAAGTTTGGGACCATGTCAGCCATAGCAACAAACGTGCATGCGAATGGGCATGCGACCACGATTGTTGTGGTATGGGCTGTGCACGACAGCCCTATGGAAGCCATGGGTTACATATGGCATCCCTTTATGGGGTTGTGGGGTGTGCACGCCTATAGGAGGAAGCCAAAGGGTGCACAAACATTGGATGCATGAATACTTGTTCGCCAAGAAAGGAGTTTTTTGTATTCCTAGACATATGTAATTTACTTACTTTTTTAGTATGGACCAAAATTGTAGCTATTTATATTTTCGTAAATATTGCAGTGTTTTTCATTGTTTGGTAACATGTCATATAGAATAGGATTGCCACTCAACTCATATATCTCTTTTGGTTTGAACATGCATTGAATGGTTTAGCTATCTAATTGGTATCTAGATAATTTGGTAAATCATTCTATGGAATTTGTTCACACACCTTAAACAATTGAGTGGGAGAAGGAGTTTTGGAACACCTACGGCCTCCAGGTTTAGTTGAGCTTTATGTTTTGTGTAATAACTCCCCAAGGGGTATTCAAGAACGGAATTTAGCAAAATACTCCCATAAAATGATAGAATAGACAATTGGCCCAAATGATATCTACTCCCAAATGAGGGATATTCGCAATGGAATTGATGGTCGATAACTTGGTAACACACTCAATTTGATTTTATTAATATCCTCTTGAGAGTTCTTGTTAACAAAATCGTAAGGCTAAAATTGAAAACGAAAGCTGTTATGTTAACATTTAGGTGGGACCTAGTCCAACTAGTAGATGGTGCGAACTCCTAAAGGAGGCTTAACGTTTATGGGTGTTGGGTCATCGTTGAATTTTATGATTGAATTAATTTATTTAATTCAAGATAAATATGAGAAAGTGCTTTATCTTGATTGTTTACTTGTATAATTTTTGTTATTATTAAGAAATTATGACCCCATCCCTATTCAACATCCTAAAAGATAATACTTTAACTGATGATAATTATGTCACATGAAAAGGAAAATTGGGTTGTAGTTGCAAGTTGAAAAACATAAGTTCGTTCTGTCTACTCCTAAACCACTAACTCCTACTAATGAATCTACTGAGGAGCAAAGAGATGAGTATTAATAACGGAGGTCTTCAGATGAGATGGCTAACTGTTACATTATGGCCACCATTTTCGACGTGTTGTAATAACAACGTGAAGGAATGGAGATTTCTTCTGATATAATGATGTCTCTGAAAGAGATGTTTTCTTTGAAGTCTAGGATGACTAAAAGAGAAGCAATCATTGCTTTTATGAATCTTAGGATGAAATCTGGATAGGATGTGAAAGATCACATGATGAAAGTCATAGCTCATCTTAACATTTCTGAACTCAATGGTGCTGAGATAAATGGTGTGACATGATTGTCAACTCACTGTCGAAATCCTTTGATCAGTTCACACCTTGAACAATAAGGAATGCACCTTGTAAGGCCTGATGCAAGATGATCAAAGCACCGAGAAAATCCTTGTGAAAGGCAAGGGTTAAGAGATTTGTACGGTTAGTAAAGTTGCTACTATTAAAACCCTAAAGAAGGTCAATAAACAACAGATGAAAAATCAACTTGGGCCTAACTAGAAGAGGTTCCGGGAAAGGAAAAGACTGAGTGAGAATGAATTCAACTTGTGGTAAGGAAACAGAGTGTTCGTGTCTATTAGTGCAATGGGAGATATTAGAATTAGTTTAGATTCTTATAGACAATTAGATTTATTAGACTTTTATTATGTACTTCAATTCAAGAGGAATTTAATTTCAGTTTCTTGTTTAAATAAATTTGGATATTCGGTTACTTTTAATAAAGCTTTTATTATTAGTAGGAATAACAAATTTGTTTGCAAAGCTACATTGGAAACGGTTTATTCTATTTGCATTGTAATATCTCTCACTTGTTAGACACGGAATCAATGCAACCTTGTAAGTTCATCCGTGTTTGATTGGCTTATTTTGTTGACAACCACATTTGGGGATCAATATGTAAGGGTAGTTTAGGGCATCATTGTTCGTAACCAAGCTCAAGCATCAAAGGTAAAATCACTTGTTTAACTTTCATTGACGAGGTATTATTGCACACACACACTCATGCACTTTCCTTTAATTATCTTGCATGCATGCTTATTTGCCATCTTGTATGCCTTGTGTGTCTTATTTCTTGTTTGAGTGTTGAATGCATTTTTTATGCCATAAAAAGAGGATTTTTTCCTCTGGTCCACGGTTCTGACCGCTCTCTATACAGTGCCTACGCCGCGGTCTGCACAACAGTGTTTACCAGAGGCTGCACGTTGTGGCCACCGCGGTCTACCGGAGTTTTACAGGCATTGCATGCTGTCAAGACCGCGATCTATGCACTTGCATGCACAACGACCAACATAGTGGTGTTGTCCAGGCGATGCACAACTCTCTATGCCACGGTCTGGACACTTGCTTGTACCGCGGTACAGCCAGCGGTTCTGACCGGATTTGGTTTCCTTTCATCCAAAACGATGTCACTTTGTGTAGGGCACCAAATATATATGTTCTCTTTTCTTCTCTTTGTGTTTCAAGAGTCTAAGAAGCCATCTTTGTATGATATAGCTTTTCTAGAGAGAGAGGGGACACTCATTTTTACTCAACCCAACTTCATCTCATAATCATCTAGCTGCATTCTAGGATCATCTAAGCATGGAGCATCATCTTCTTATTGACTAGGTAACTTCTACATGCTCTAGACTTTATAGTTTCATTACTAAGAAATGTATGCCTAGAGTTTTAGTCCTTATTGCATATTAAATGCTTGCTTGTATGCTTAATTGCTTTTATGACATGTTTGTGTATTGATGGTTGGTTGAGAAGTATTGATTTCTGATAGCTAGAATTTAGGATGATTTTACCCTTCTAGCTAATTCTTCTTGCCTTTGTATTTAGAACATTGATATCTAGGACTTGCTTTAATTGTCATTATTAATCCTAGATAAGCATGAATGTCTTGACCTAGCATTTTTGCATATAGAATATTCTTGCATATTCACTTAGGTTGCCATTAGCTCTTCATTGTTGATTAAGCTTGTGGCTATGTGTTTAGTGCACAAGGTTGGTGATCCAAAATCACTATTAAGGCATGTTGGGTAGAGTGAAAGGGTTAGTAACTGGAGGGTTAGACGGAAGGTCAACCTAGGTTGTAAACTTTCTCTCAATAGTGGATTTTGAGGATTGAGTGTGGCACACTGAATAGCCCGTGGTTTTTCCCATTTGGAGGGTTTCCACGTATATATTGCTTGTTGTTACTATTTTATGTTTGTTGTCTTTTATTTGAACACTTAGTAGAATAGGTAGAATTGATAATATTGATTAATTTGCAAAATTGCTGATTTATCGAATTAAAACCTATTCCTCCCCCCCCCCCCCCCCCCCCCCCCCCCCCCTCTAGGTTATAGACACATATTTTTTAGAGAATTTCAATTGGTATCAGAGCTGGTGCTTAGATATACTTAAGTGATCCTTGCTCTCTGTGTGTGTCTTGCATAGTGCATTTAGTTTGATTGTTTTCTTCTTGTGTGACATTGCATTTGCATTACATCCATTACCCTTAAACACTATGAGTGGAAATGGCAATAGTCTTGAGGGAGCCTCAAGCACAAGACCCTCTTTGCTCAATGGGGTGAATTATGCTTCTTGGAAGGGCAAGATGGAAGCCTATCTTTGCCAAATAGATGACCGTTCTTGGATGGCTATTGAAGATGGGTATATTCCTCCAACAATGACCACTGATGATGGTGTAGAAGATCTTAAGCCCAAGTTTAGTTGGAGTACTCAAGAGTTTGAAGCATCCAAGTGGAACAACAAGGCCATGCATGCCATCCTTTGGGCCATGGACGATAATCAATACAAGTTGGTCCAAAACACTAGGATTGCAAATGAGGCTTGGGACATTCTTCAAACGGTACATGAGGGAACCGAGGTAGTCAAGGACTCAAAGCTCTAAGTTCTCCAAATGCAATTTGAGATGATTAGGATAGAGGAGCATGAATGCTTCAATGACTTTCAAGTAAAGTTTTTGGATATCGTCAAAAAAAAAATAAGATGTACAAAAGAAGATTTCAACATTAAGGACTTGTGCTAGGGGTGTCATCAACTAAGGGAGGCTTTACTGAGTTTGAAAATTTATCCTTTTTTACAACCTAAGCAAATTGAGTTTATTCCCCTTTTTTCTTAGCGTTAAGTCTAACTTGGTCAACAAAGTGTTTCCTTACCCACTTTTTTTTATCCTAGGTGGTCTCTTCCTATTCCTAGGTTTCTTAACCCATATCTTCCCAACATCCCTATAATTCTCTTTTTGTTTACAGTTTCCTCGTGTGCCTAGTCTTGCATATTCACGGGCTAGAGGTTTAGGGTGACATATCTTAGGGCAATGGTGGCACACCATGAGATGGTTAGGAATGATACCTATTCGGTGGATCTTTGTTGGAGGTAGAATTAAAGGTTGCTTCCTTTTACTTTTAGCCTTCCTTCTCCTTGCTTTGCTTGGATTTAACTTATTGATCTTGGCACTTAGATTTTCTTAACTCATGGCAATCTTTTCTTATTTTGAAAGCTCTACATGGTGGTCATGTTCCTTCTTGTTCGTCATCTTTAAGGCCTTGTCTCTTGTTTCAATTTTGGTTTGTATTAGCTGTATTCTCTTGGAAAAATCCTCCTTGATCTCTTCTAATTCTTTCAAGGTTGTACTTTTTTCTGCTTCAATGCACTTCATTTGCATTTCTACCTCTTTGTTCGTGTTCAAAATGTCGTCTAATTTCTTTCGAAGGGTACCATTCTCCTGTTAGGATTATGCTCGATAGCAAGAGTATATTATTGTATTTGACAATATTTTCATATAAATAAAGTGATTTCTAGATTAACAAATCTTATAGCATTTATAGTTTAATTATTATAATTGTCAAAAGTAAATAATCATAAGGTCAAAGGACTATGAGAAAAGAAGAATTGTTCATACATCTAGATATGTAAGAGGTAGACTCAATTCTTTAGTTAGTCTTGAATAATATTCACAACTTAAGATAAAAGGTTGGGCACATTTATCTTGTCAAAGTTTTAGATTCTTTTGCTAGCATTTGAGTGGGATCAAATGTGTTATGATGAGTTTAAAATCATCAAAGTGTGGTGTCCTTGGGCAAAAGAATCTAATGCACTGGGTGCATTGAATAGGATCACAATGAAATACTTTATCTAGAACCATCAATAGATAAAAGTTTTTCATTTGAAGACAATCGGAGAGTCTATCTCAATCCTGAGATAAATGATGGACTTATGGTTGCAAGTGTTATCATTTGAGCTATCAATGAGTACGATTATATAGCATAGTCTATCCTCGATAGTTTGGTGGTATTCATTTGTTAATCGATAGAGGACTTCATTTATAGATATGGACATCGTGGCTCCATTTATTAAATGAGAGTAGAATATCATCATATGGATGTTTTGAGGTATTGGATATTAAATCTTAACCTTAAGTTTTCAATAGTGTCTATTGAAACATGGCTTCTGGACAAGTCAAAATATCCAAGATCAAAATGTGGTCATATGAGTAAATATGGTAACTTGGAGAGCTATAGACGGTCTATGAGCTATTGGCGATTACTGGTATTCTTCACGAGGATACACTTTCTCAAATAAGGTTGTCTAGGATATGAATGAGTAACATCAACTTATTCTATCTTTATTTAAGAGTTCAATTTTAGTTCTTTAGTGGAATGAACTAAAATCAAATAGATCAGACCTAAGTGAATCATTTGTTGATTGTGATTTGGTTGTCTCTATTAGAGCTTAATTTAGATAGCCCGCCAAGATCCCCAATCCACACGAACTTGTATGGATCACTTGATATATTCTACCGGACCAATTTAGGGGTCCATCTAGAATTGTATTGAGGTATGTGGACTTGTTTCTTTTGGTAAGAATGGGTCTAGTTCACATGTGGACTTTTTATAAATGTCAAATGGATTTAATAAAATAAGAAAATACGAAAATAATATATTTTCCCATATATATGTGTTGGGCGGCAAGGCTATTTAGAATAGCTTAATTATATTATATTATTTTATTATTTTATTAAATGGAAGTTAATTAATTTGGTGATTAATTAATTATTTAATTAAAAGTCAAAATCTTTTTCTATTAGGAGATGGTCTCCTAATATTATATTATTGTTGGTAGTATAATAATATTAAAGACTATATTTGATAAGTAGATAAATAAAAGGAATTATTTATCTAATAAAATTAGGAAGCCTTTAATATGATTACAAATACACTATTGAGTTGGATTAGGAGTCTTGATGTAGGATAGAATTCTTTTAAGAAAATGATTCTTAACCACCAAGTAAACCTACCTAAGGAAAGGATTCTTAACCACCAAGTAAATCCTTCTTAGGAAAGGATTTGGTCTCCTATATATACTACTTGTAAATTTCGACCAAGAGTTAGTTTTTGGTGTGAGAAGTTGTTTTTTATTTGTTTTTTTTATTGTTATAAAAAAAGAAACTTCGTCCAACTCATTGTGTGAAGAATTCGGCCAAAGCAAAGAGAAAAGAGGGAACGTTTTTGTTTTCGATAGTACACTAGTATCCTTTGCATCAAAAGGGTTTTGTATACAACATCGAATCATGGTTCACACGAGTTTCAATCAAATTGATTGATAATTCAAAAGTGACCGGACGTTCTTGGTTTTTCTCTTGGAGGATTATTGTGACTAACAAAGAAAAAGATTTTGTTTGTTTCCATCCTCAGGTATACAATTTAAAGAAAGAGAGCCCACACTCCTAGGTGATTCACGTTCGTGATTGGATTGGAAGATCCTGCGGATTCAATTCAAAGCTAGTTCAATCATCACGAAAAAAAGGTACGATACTTTTTATATACATCAATTAATATAGGGTTAAGGTTCTTGTTATTAAAAGGGATTTTTTTTTATATACGCAAACCTAATTTTCTATTTTTCTTACGCTTCCGTTGCATTTTGAACCGTTTTTTCCCTACAATTGGAATCATAGACTGGTTGTACCCTTGATTATTTGATGTATGTGTTCATGATTTTTTTTTTTTGAATAAATGCATGTTTTAGAAAGAGATGACACTCTAGGTGTTCGTATATATATTTACATTGGAATGTATGGATATATATATATATATATATATATATATATATATATATATATATATATGTTTTATATGTGGTTTGTTATTGCTCAATTTTGGTCCTAAAATTTAAATGTATTTTGTTTTGGAATTGTAACAAGAAGGGTGGTCTATCATCGCCATAATTTCCATCTTGGTAGTTGCTAAGTATTTTTTTGTTGTTGTTGTAATAAAAAAAAAACTGCACTATTGTAAGAAAATAAAAAATGAGGTATTTTTTTATTTATAATTCTTCTGTAGTACATTCAAGTATCAAAGACTCGAAGGTTTAAAGAATTGGAAGCAGCTGGAACAAGTTTGGGACCTTACGAGCCGTAGCAATGAACGTGCGTGCGAAGAGCGCACAACCACGTTTGTTGTGGCATGGGCTGCGAACGACAGCCCTTTGGTAGCCATGGGCTGCGCATGGCAGCCCTTTATGGGTTTGTGGCATGCGCACACCCATGGGTAAGGGCGAAGAGTGCACACGCCCATGGGAGGTAGCCGAGGAAGTCTGAACGACGAAGGTCAAGTGAAGACTTGTTCGCCAAGAAAGGAGTTCTTGTACTCCAAGATATATGTAATTTACTTTTTTTTTCTAGGATAAACCAAAATTGTAGCTATTTATATTTTTGTAAATATTACAATGTTTATCATTGTTTGATAACATGTTATATAGAATAGGAGTGCCACTCATATATCTCTTTTGGTATGAACATGCATAGAATGATTTTGGTATCTAAATTGACATATAGATAACTTGGTAAATCATTCTTTGGAATTCGATCACACGCCTTAAACAATTGAGTGGGAGAAGGTGTTTTGGAACACCTACGGCCTCCAAGTTTAGTTGAGCTTTATGTTTCGTAAATAACCTCCCAAGAGGTATTCGTGAATGGAATTTAGCAAGATACTTCCTTACAAGGGTAGACTAGACAATTAGCCCAAACGATATCGACTCCCAAAGGAGGGATATTCGCGAGGGATTATATTGATGGATTAACTTGGTAACACACTCAATGTACTTTTATTAATATCCTCTTAAGAGTTCTTGTTAAAAAAATTGCAAGGCTAAAATAGAAAACGTTGGTTGTTATGTCAACAATTAGGTGGGACCTAGTCCAACTAGTAAATGGTGCGTACTCCTAAAGGAGGCGTGACATTTATGGGTGTTGAATCACCATTGAATTTATGGCGATTGAATTATTTTATTTAATTCAAGATAAATATTCAAAATTGCTTTATCATGATTATTTAGTTATATATTTTTTGTTAATATAAAGAAATCATAACCCTATCCCTAATCAATATCCTAAAAGATAATACTTTAACTGATGATAATTATGTCACATGAAAAGGAAAATTAGGTTGTTATTGCAAGCTGAAAAACATAAATTTGTTATGTCTACTCCTTAACCACCAAACTAATGAATCTACTCGGGAGCAAAGAGATGAGTATCAGCAGTGGAAGTCTTTAGATGAGATGGCTAAATGTATGTTACATTATAGCCATCATCTCCGACGTGTTGCAACAGCAACATGAAGGAATGGAGACTGCTACCGATATAAAGATGTCTCTATAGGAGATATTAGCTATGAGGTCTAGGATGACTAAAAGAGAGGCAATGACTGCTTTCATGAATCTTAGGATGAAACCTGGACAGGCTATGAAAGTCATAGCACATCTCAACATTGTTGAAATGAATGGTGCTGAGATAGATAGTGAGACCAAAATTGACATGATTGTCAACTCACTATCAGATTCCTTTGATCAATTCAAGTTGGACTACACCTTGAATAATAAGGAATGCACCTTGCAAAGCCTAATGCAAGATATTCAAAGCACCAAGATAATCCTTGTGAAAGGCAAGGGTAAAGAGATTTATATGTTTGGTAAGTTGTCACTGTTAAAGACCCGTAAGAAGGTCAAGAGACAACAGAAGAAAAAGCAACTTGTGCCATCTTAGAAGGAGACCAAGAATGTAACCAAGATCAAAGGAAAGTGTTTTTTTTTTATGGTGAAAAGGTCAAAGGAATAGACTAAATAAGAATGAATTCAACTTGCATTTAGGCAATGGAGCGTTGGTGTCCACTAGTGTAGTGGGAGATATTAGAATCAATTTTGATTCTTATAGGCATTTAGTTTTAATAAATGTTTATTATGTACCACAATTCAAGAGGAATTTAATTTCAGTCTCTTGTCTAAATAAATTTGGATATTCGGTTACTTTTAATAAAAGTTTTATTATTAGTAAGAATAATAAATTTGTTTGTAAAGGTACATTGAAAAACAGTTTATTCTATTTGCATGGAAATATCTCTCACTTGTTAGACACGGAATCAACGGAACCTAATCAAAGCTAGATTGAATTTTAATTGAAATCATACATGTTGAGTTAGGTTTGGATTTTGACTATGTTATCACATGTTTGGGATTGTACTATGCTAGCTTTGATTCTAGGACTATTTTGTTATCTTTGATTGATTGATTTTGAGATAAATGGTTCTTCACATGTATTAGGCTCTCTTGGCCGAAATTCTGACATAATACATGTGCTTATGTTCTTTTGAGCTATTCATATGATTTGTTGAATCTATGATTAGGATTATGCTCTAGAACTTATGCTTAGATCTATTTGACTTTGTCATATGATTTTAGCATGTTTTAGATTTTTGTGATTTAAACTTGATCTTGTGATTTGTTGATCATATCTTGTGATTCAAGTTTAGATATATGCATGAATCTAGTTTGTGATTAATGTTGAACATATTTTACATGATCTAGATTGACTACTCATGCGTGATTAACTAGACTATATGTTATTTGTGCATCCATGCTCATGTCTAGTATTTTCCATAGGATGTGTTGATCATAACATTCTATGTTGCATGCTTGTTCACATTTTGCATTCATGATCACTTAGATGCCTTGTGAGAATGAAGTCTTGACAATAGATCTGAGACCTATTGTGTTGAGTAAGAAGTCTTGAGAAGAGGTGTGAAGCCTCGGATTGTCGAGCAATGAAGTCTTTGCTAGAGGTATGAAGCCTTGGATAGTCGAGCAATAAGTCTTGCTTAGAGTTAGGATAACTCAGATAGGTGAGCAAGGAAGTCTTGACTAGAGTCGGGAAGACTTAGATTGTTGAGCAAGAAGTCTTGCCTTGGGTAGTGAAGATCCGGATAAGGTGAGCAAGGAAGTCTTGACAATAGGTGTGAAGCCTCGGATTGTTGAGCATAGGGCGGCAACTTCTATAGTAGGATAGGAGGGTAGTTTCTAGGTGAAGAGGTCACTTGAGAGATTGTACTTGTCTTATCTACTAGTGGATTTTGTTTGCCGGTGGCTGCTAGCCTGTGGATGTTTCCTCTTCGGAGGTTTACCACGTTCTATCTTGTGTCAACTTTTCTCTATCCTATCTCTCTAATATTTGTATTATGGATAGAACTCTTTATGTATGTTGACTTCCTCTTTATAATATTGATTGTGTATGTGTAACAATTACTTGTTTGTATCACACTTTACTTGTGTTTATTTATTGATTAATTGTCTTTAATTAATATATATATTGTGATACAAGCAATCTAGAGGGACAAACTTTTGTTTGTTTCTAAGGGAGTCGAAAAAGGTGTCTAACCAATTCACCACCTATCTTGGTTAGCCTTGAGCATTTAACCGTGATTATAATTTCAATTGGTATCAAAGCAGGACACTAGATTGCACTTAGTGTGAGTCTGAGGTGATACTTTCACAGTTTTTGTAAGGCGTTTAAAGTCATGGGTTTACATGATGATGTAATGGCGGAAGTAGCCTCAAATACTAGGCCACCATTACTTTGTGGCACAACTATGGGTATTGGAAGTTGAGGATGAAAAACTACATCCACTCTATTGATGAAAGGGCTTTGATTGTAGTGGAAGAAGGTTATTGATGAGAACAAGGCAGCTGCATCAAATGATCCATTGCATGTTCCGGTTGGGCCAATAACAAGGGCAAGAGCTAAGAGATTCAAAGAAGCACTAAATGGCCTAATTCAAGACACTTGGGCTGATTTTGAATTGTTGAAGTCCAAGATAAGCCCACATGAAGACCAAGGCATAATTAATGTCATCAAGGCAATTGATTGGGCCGAATAAGGAAGACTTGGGTGTGTGGCACAAGCTAGGAGAAGAGTCAACTTTGGCTGATTTATTCCCTTTTAATTTCCAAAGAATAATAGTTGATTTGTTTCCCAAATTAAGGGGCTGATTTGTTTCCAGATTTAGCTTTCCAATTAGGGAGCAAGTCAATAGTTTCTCAAATTAGTTTTCTTCTGATTATAAGGCCTTAATGGCCGAATTATCTTGTTTCCTTTTAGGATGGCTTATTGCCTTTCTTTTCGTTTAGGGTTTTAGTATATAAAGGAACGAATTGGATGTAATTGGACAGACTTGAATTGAATAAAAATTGTGAGAGTTCATCTCTTTTTGGTTCTGAAAACTTGACTTATCACTCACATCTTCTTCTTGTTCTTGAGTGTGGCGTCTTCAACTTCTTGATACCGTTGGTTCTTACCTCTTTATAGGTAACGGGTCGCGGTCCGATAACGTTCTTGTTTATAAACTTGGTTAGAAAACGATCCTTCGTTACCATATATTGGTTCCGGGTCTCACTGCTCTTGGTGAGGTTCATATCAGTTGGTATCAGAGCTTAGGCTTCTAAATCAGGTTTAATCTATCCTTGTTCTTTCTCTTATCTGTATTCATTTGTTTCAACAAAAAAAAAAAAAAAAGTTTGATCAAACCAGGTACCAAAAAAAAAAAAAAAAAAAAAAAAAAGTACCAAAAGCTTGCTTGTGTCCACTTGATCAAGGTCGGTAAAAAAAAAAAAAAAACAAAGAATTTTTTTTTTTGGGTCGTGTAGTTGAACCTATATCAACTATTTCTATTCATTATCTTGATTTCGTGCATTGATATTCAAAAAAAAAAAAAAATTTAATAGCTAAAGAATTTCGTCTTCATTATTCTTGTCCTTTTGCTCAGTTACTTCTATTTTTCTCGCACTTCTTGTGAGTGTCCGTATAAGTCAAAAAAAAAAGAAGGAAGAACTGAAAGAGTTAACAAAGAGTGGAAAAAGGCAAGAGTGTGTGAGCTCATCAAAGGGTAAAAGCCAAAGAATTGAGTGAAAACACTAGTGTGAGTGCCACCATCTTTGAGAGTAAACACGTGAGGGAGTGTTTGTGAGGCTTACTAATTTCTTTTGCTTTGCAGGTTTCAAATATGTCACGCGATAAAAGTAGAGACTTGTCTGATGATGCACCAGAAACGATAGATCTTAATTTTTTGTATAAAGCCATACAAAAAAACATGGAGCGGATGGAGATTAAGATTGGTGAGGTGCATGATAGGATAGATAAGGTGGAGTCTAGTTCACAAAGGGTGCAACAAATTAGGGTTCCTAATGTGGAACGAAGAGAAAGAAACCCACCTAGAGACGATTATGATGATGATTATGGGAATGACCTAGAGGAGGGTGATCGCATGTCCAATGTGGGTACAGGTAGATTGAGGCGTGAAATGGGAGGTAGAGGAGTTAGGTATGGGAATAGAGAAGATATGCATGGGTATAGAGGAGATAGGTATGGAGAGAGGGCTGATAATAATTTGGGTAGTATAAAGGTGAAAATCCCAACGTTCCAAGGTAAAACTGATCCCGAAGCTTATTTAGAGTGGGAGAAAAGAATAGAATTGGTATTTGACTGCCATGACTATTCTGAATTAAAGAAGGTAAAGTTGGTTGCCATAGAATTTACTGATTATGCTATCGTTTGGTGGGATCAATTGATTGTGAGTAGAAGACGACATGGAGAAAGACCTATTGAGACTTGGGAGGAGATGAAAGCTGTCATGAGGAAGCGTTTCATTCCGAGTCACTATTATAGGGGTTTGTTTCAAAAATTACAAACCCTTACTCAAGGGTCTAAGTGTGTTGAAGATTACTACAAGGAGATGGAGATAGCCATGATTCGAGCTGATGTAGAGGAAGACCGAGAGGCTACTATGGCTAGGTTTTTAAATGGACTAAACCGAGACATAGCAAATGTGGTGGAGTTGCAACATTATGTTGAATTGAGTGACATGGTACACATGGCAATTAAGGTGGAACAACAGTTGAAGAGAAAGAGTTCAACACGGGTTGGGCAAAATTCGGGTTCTTCATCATCATGGAAATCGAATTGGAGCAAGAGGGATGACCAACCTAGTTTCAAGGCCAAGGCCGAACCTTCCAGAGATCATAAAGTCGGAGGCACATTAAAACAAGGTACATCAGATTCTCAACCTTCTAGAAATCGTGACATTAAGTGCTTTAAGTGTCTGGGAGCAGGTCATATTGCATCTCAATGCCCAAACAAGAGAGTAATGGTTTTGAAGGATGATGGTGAGATCGAATCTGAAGGTGAATCTGATGATGAGTCCATGCCACCTTTGGAGGATGCAAGTGATATTGAATATCCGGTGGACGGAGAGCTTTTGGTGGCGAGAAGAGCTCTTAGTGCTCAAGCCAAGGAAGATGATGAGGTACAACGTGACAACATTTTTCATACCCGCTGCCATGTTAATGATAAGGTATGTAGCATGATCATTGATGGGGGGAGTTGTACTAATGTGGCTAGCACTAATTTTGTGGAGAAATTGAATTTAACCACTTTGAGGCATCCAAAACCATATAAGCTACAGTGGTTAAATGATAGTGGGGAAATCAAGGTGACTAAACAAGTGTTGGTGACGTTTTCAATTGGAAAGTACAAAGATGAAGTCCTTTGTGATGTGGTACCAATGAATGCGGGCCATATCCTTTTGGGGAGACCATGGCAGTTCGATAGGCATGTGACCCATGATGGGTATACCAATAGATACTCCTTTGTACTCAATAAAAAATCAATCACTCTTGTACCTTTAACCCCAAAACAAGTGTATGAAGATCAAGTAAGGTTAAGAAAAGAGAGAGATGTAAAAAAAAAGAGTGAGAGTGAGAGTTCAAAAGAAAGAGAGAGAAAAGAAAAAGATTCTGAAAAAACAAAAAAAGAAAAAAAAGATAAAGTGGTTGTTGAGAAAAAGAGAGAGAGAAAACAAGTAAGCTTTTATGCAAGGGAGAGTGAGGTCAAAAAGGCTCTATTTTCAAATCAGCCAATGATTGTACTTTTGTACAAAGAGGCTTGCTTTAGTACTAATGAACTTAACCCTTCTTTGCCTAGTGTTGTTGTTTCTCTATTGCAGGACTTTGATGAAGTGTTTCCCGAAGAGATGCCTATTGGTTTACCACCAATAAGGGGGATTGAGCACCAAATTGACTTTGTACCCGGAGCACCCATCCCAAATAGACCAGCATATAGAAGTAATCCTGAGGAGACAAAGGAACTTCAAAGGCAGGTTAGTGAGCTCATGGAAAAAGGGTATGTACGTGAGAGCATGAGTCCTTGTGCGGTTCCCGTATTGCTTGTGCCAAAGAAGGATGGATCATGGAGGATGTGCATTGATTGTCGTGCCATCAACAATATCACTGTAAAGTATCGACATCCTATTCCTAGATTAGATGATATGCTTGATGAATTACATGGTTCTATTGTTTTTACTAAAATTGATCTTAAAAGTGGATATCATCAAATTAGGATGAAGGAAGGTGATGAGTGGAAAACTGCTTTCAAAACAAAATATGGATTATATGAGTGGTTAGTTATGCCTTTTGGATTAACTAATGCACCAAGTACTTTCATGAGATTAATGAACCATATTTTGCGTGCTTTTATTGGAAAGTTTGTGGTTGTTTATTTTGATGACATTCTGATTTATAGCAAAAACTTGAATGAGCATGTTGAACATTTAAAACTTGTTTTAGGAGTTTTAAGAACAGAAAAGTTGTTTGCTAATCTCAAAAAGTGCACCTTTTGCACCGATAAACTTGTATTTCTGGGCTTTGTTGTTAGTGCTAAGGGAATTGGGGTTGATGAAGAAAAGGTTAAGGCAATTAGGGAGTGGCCGAAACCTACCAATGTGGGACAAGTGAGAAGTTTTCATGGGTTGGCTAGTTTTTATAGGAGGTTTGTGAAAGATTTTAGTAGTGTAGCTGCACCTTTAACCGAAGTTATCAAAAAGAATGTGGGTTTTAAGTGGGGTAATGAACAAGAAAAGGCATTTAACTTGATTAAGGAAAAATTAACTAATGCACCTTTGCTTGCTTTGCCTGACTTTGCTAAAACTTTTGAGATTGAGTGTGATGCTTCAGGAATAGGTATTGGAGCTGTTCTAATGCAAGAAGGTCGTCCCATTGCATATTTTAGTGAGAAGATAAGTGGAGCAGCCTTGAATTATCCTACCTATGACAAGGAGATGTATGCTTTGATTAGAGCATTGGAAACTTGGCAACACTACCTTTGGCCAAAAGAATTTGTGATTCACACGGATCATGAGTCCTTAAAGCATATAAAGGGGCAACACAAGCTAAATAAGCGGCATGCCAAGTGGGTGGAGTTCATTGAAACGTTTCCATATGTGATCAGGTACAAAAAGGGTAAGGAAAACGTGGTCGCTGATGCTCTGTCAAGAAGGTACGTTCTACTTTCTACTTTGGATGCTAAATTGTTTGGTTTTGATTACATTAAACAGTTGTATGTGAAAGATTCTGATTTTGGTAATGTGTTCAATGCATGTGAAAAGGCTGCATTTGGTAAATTTTATAGGCATGATGGATTTTTGTTTAGAGAAACTAAATTATGTGTGCCTAAGAGTTCTTTGCGTGAATTGCTTGTTAGAGAAGCTCATGGGGGAGGTTTGATGGGGCATTTTGGTGTAGCTAAGACACTAGATACTTTGCATGAACATTTTTTTTGGCCTCATATGAAACGTGATGTAGAAAGAATCTGTGAGAAATGCATTACTTGTAGACAAGCCAAGTCTAGGATTAAGCCTCATGGATTGTATACTCCTTTGCCTATACCTAATGGACCTTGGATTGATATTTCTATGGATTTTGTGTTGGGTTTGCCTAGGTCAAAAAGGGGTAGGGACTCTATTTATGTGGTTGTTGATAGGTTTTCTAAAATGGCACATTTCATTCCTTGTCATAAAACCGATGATGCATCACATATTGCTGATTTGTTTTTCAAAGAAATTGTAAGATTGCATGGCATGCCTAAGACCATTGTTTCGGATAGAGATGCTAAGTTCTTAAGCTACTTTTGGAAGACTTTGTGGGGTAAGTTAGGCACTAAACTTTTATTTTCTACCACTTGTCATCCACAAACTGATGGTCAAACTGAAGTAGTTAATAGGACTTTATCTACCTTGTTGCGTGCTATAATACAAAAGAACTTGAAAACATGGGAGGATTGTCTGCCGCATGTAGAGTTTGCTTATAATAGGAGCGTGCATTCTGCAACTCATTTTTTGCCTTTTGAAATTGTGTATGGTTTTAACCCATTGACTCCTTTGGATTTAATTCCTTTACCTGTGAATGAGCATGTTAACTTGGATGGAAAGAAAAAGGCAGATTTTGTTAAGCAAATCCATGAAAAGACTCGGGAAAACATAGAGAGACGAACTAAGCAATATGCCAATCAAGCAAATAAAGGGCGTAAGAAGGTTGTGTTTGAGCCCGGTGATTGGGTGTGGTTGCATATGAGGAAGGAACGATTCCCAGCCCAGCGGAGTTCTAAACTACTTCCAAGGGGAGATGGCCCATTTCAAGTGATTGAAAGAATCAATGATAACGCATACAAGTTGGATCTTCCAGGTGAGTACAATGTTAGTGCAAGCTTCAATGTTTCTGATTTGTCTCCTTTTGATGTAGGCGACGATTTGAGGACAAATCCTTTTCAAGAGGGAGGGAATGATGAGAACAAGGCAGCTGCATCAAATGATCCATTGCATGTTCCGGTTGGGCCAATAACAAGGGCAAGAGCTAAGAGATTCAAAGAAGCACTAAATGGCCTAATTCAAGACACTTGGGCTGATTTTGAATTGTTGAAGTCCAAGATAAGCCCACATGAAGACCAAGGCATAATTAATGTCATCAAGGCAATTGATTGGGCCGAATAAGGAAGACTTGGGTGTGTGGCACAAGCTAGGAGAAGAGTCAACTTTGGCTGATTTATTCCCTTTTAATTTCCAAAGAATAATAGTTGATTTGTTTCCCAAATTAAGGGGCTGATTTGTTTCCAGATTTAGCTTTCCAATTAGGGAGCAAGTCAATAGTTTCTCAAATTAGTTTTCTTCTGATTATAAGGCCTTAATGGCCGAATTATCTTGTTTCCTTTTAGGATGGCTTATTGCCTTTCTTTTCGTTTAGGGTTTTAGTATATAAAGGAACGAATTGGATGTAATTGGACAGACTGGAATTGAATAAAAATTGTGAGAGTTCATCTCTTTTTGGTTCTGAAAACTTGACTTATCACTCACATCTTCTTCTTGTTCTTGAGTGTGGCGTCTTCAACTTCTTGATACCGTTGGTTCTTACCTCTTTATAGGTAACGGGTCGCGGTCCGATAACGTTCTTGTTTATAAACTTGGTTAGAAAACGATCCTTCGTTACCATATATTGGTTCCGGGTCTCACTGCTCTTGGTGAGGTTCATATCAGTTATAGTCCTCCTACCAAGGTTTTAGAGGATGGAACCATAATACTCAAGCCAAGGAATGAATGGACAGCAAATGCGTTTGAGGTTGCTAAATGGCACCATCGTGCTATGAATGCCATCTTTGGAGGAGTTGATGGGCATCAATTCTCCTACATTTAAAATCTTGAATCCGGAAAGGAAGCTTGGGATACTCTCCAAGTTACTAATGAAGGAACCTTAGCGGTGAAGAAATCGAGGCTTCATATGTTGGCATCATAATTTGAAGGTTTAAGTATGGGTGAGGAAGAAAAGTTTGAAGACTTCCAATTCTGGCTTCTTAACATAGCTAACCAATGTCAAGCACTTGGAGTACCTATCTCAAAAGAGTGTTTAAATTGAAAAATCCTTAGGTCTCTTCCTAAGAGATTCAAATCAAAGGTGACGGCCATTGAGGAAAGCAAGGATGTGGATAGTATGAACATCAATGAGTTGCTTGGGTTTCTCCAAACTTATGAGATGTGCTTGAAGCCAAAGATCAAGAGTAAGGGAATTGCTCTCAATGCTATGGAGGAGGAGAGTGATGATGAAAATGAAGAAATGGAACTCTTGGTTAGAAGGTTCAAGAAGTTTCTAACGAAGAATGCCAAACCTAAAGGCAAGTCTTCTAAGGAAAAAGGAGTCAAGAGAACATCATCTCCAAGAATTGTGAAGAATAGTCAAGCCATGAACAAAAAGGAGGTTCAATACTATAATTGTCAAGGTTTTGGTCACTTTGCTAGTGAGTGTACCAAGAAGCCATCTAAGAAAGGCAGGAAAGGCAAAGTGTCGGCGGCTACTTGGAGTGATGATAATTCTAGTGAAAATGAGAGCTCTAATAGTGAGTCTTCAAGTGATGAAGAGTTGGTGAGCAACTTTGTAGCTCTAACGGTTTCTTATTCTTCATTAGATGTTGGTAGTACAATATCTTTGAACAAGAACCTTGATGCAAATCATGATGGAAGCTCTAGTTTTATTCCTACTAATCTTGAGTTGTTGAAAAAGATATAAAAGCTTGAAAAAGCTAGAGGCAATGCTCAAAGAGAAGTAGTTGAGAAGGATGAATTGATCAAGAAGCAACTAGATGAGTCTGCGGTTGTTACTCGTAGACTTCTTGGTGAAAAAGGTGATATTGTGAAGAAGTTTAGAGAAATTGAAAAGATAAACCTTGAGAAGGATATTGTGATATCTTCTTCGAGGAAGAGAGAACAAGAATTGATGGAAGAGATAGACACGGCTAAGGAGGCTATCAAAGATTTAGTGAATGATTCGGTTAGTGCGTCTAGTGTTAGGAATCTTGTTAACTCTCATAGTGGTGAAGACGACTTGGTAGTTGAAGAGGAGCTCTTGGAAGCACCATTTCCTACACACTTTGATGAAGTCGTGAATGATAAGAAACCACACAAGAAAAGAAGATCAAAAGCCAAGAAGAAGTTGGCGAACAAGGTATCTTTGCAAACTCATAGTGAAACTAGTTCAACACCAAAAGGTACAATCTCATCTTTTATTCCAATTTGCCGTTATTGCAACACAATAGGTCACATTAAGCCTAGATGTTATAAATATATTGAAAAATGCAAATTCGGAAATGAATCTAGGGATAAGGAGATTAAACTTCAACTTGAACATGCTAAGGCCTTGAAAGTTGAGAAACATGATAATTTTGCTAAGCATGAGAAAAAGTTGTGGAGTAGAAAGAATTCTAATCTTGTTCAACTTGACAAAGCTTGTGTTGAAAATGTTAAGGAAGAATGTGTTAATGATATTCTAGTTAATCAAGTCATTGAAGGACTTTACTCTAGATTTAACATTGTTGTCAAGGATGATATTGGAAAGGTTTGTGTAGGTACACCCAAGAACAAGTGGTTCAAGTGTGAGTGCTCTTATCACTAAAATAAGAAGCACATGTGAGATAGCTTTGAGGCTATATATCAAGTGTGAGTGCTCTTATCACTAAAATAAGAAGCACACTTGCTAGCTTTGAATACTCCATGTATTGATATGAACTTGGTTATCTCACATCATGATTGTTATAATGGTCAAAATTTATTGATTAACTTTGAAGAAGTTCTTTTGTTATATGTGTTAACTGAGTTGAGATATTATGCTTTTTATACTCTTGTTGTGAAACATAGTCAACTTGGTGTCATGAGGACATTCAAGGTAAGAGTGCTCATTAAAAGGGCAGAAGTATGATATTTGGTGAATATAATGTGCAAAAAAGTATATCTACACTCTAGTGCATATTCTCTTATATATTAATCTTTTGACTCAATTTTTGATATACATCTCATAGCATGTCGTATTAGAGAATTTTGTATAGCATACATATGGTTCTCATTGACATTTGCTATTTTAGGATCTAATAGTGATATTGTTCATATTGATCTTAACTTTGATGATTGTTTGTGTATAGTATATTGAGTGGCATTACTTTTGAAAATATGAGCTCCATATTCTTTAAAAGCTACTCATTAGAGAAGTAATGATCTTGAAAAAGTCTCTACTTATTGCTCTTAGATCATGTGCTTATGAGCCATAAAATCTTGGTTTTCTAAAATTGCACCTTGCTTCTCTTATATGTTTTGCTAATAGGTTAAGTTTACTAATATGTAAACATTGGATACACCTTGAAGTTTTTGTGCTCAAGTACATTTAAAATGACCTATGGTTAGTATTCATTTTGCTTCGGCAATTACATAGAACTCAACGAGCACAATCATGGAAAGGGCTACACACATTGGTTGTGAAAGCTACCCAATGTTGGAAAGAGCTACACTATTGTGATGAGTGAAAGCCGTCATGAAGTGAATTTTTTTTTAAGTAAAAAAAAAATGGAAAAATCACAGAAGTGTTGAAATGAAATCATAAAAAAAAAATATTTGATTCAAAGCTTAAAAACAAAAGGAGGAAGGCTTAAAAAGAAGTTTAGTTAAATATCAAATGAGCTCGGGTTGAAAAACAGAAATGGAATGACGAGCCACATGCACACACACGCTCATATGTTGAAATCTATTCTCTTAATAGCAAAATTTCTGGATGATAATCGGTTTGACTTTTTATAGAAAATGCTTAAGATGAATAGTTGTTGAAAATTGTTAGCATGTTGATTATCAAACTACTTCTTGATATATATTTGAAGCATATCTCTCACACACACACTTTGTGTATGAGTATGATGATATCTTTGCAATTGTTGAAGAATTATAAGAGAACTTGAAAAATCTTTGTGTATCTCTCTCAGCTTATGAATCTTATTTTGTTGATATTTCTTCAAATTGCTTGAATGTGTGATTGTGTGAATATCTTTGTGAACTCTATGCTATCATTGATTTTAGTTATAACATTTATCAAGGAGTTGCATTGTATGCTAGACATTGTTCTCTTTTATGATATGTTCACATGCTCCATTTTATTACATGTTGGCATATTTTGACTTAATGATACTTGTAAGATATTACTCACTATCTTTGTCTTGCATGATGATTCATTCTTAAGTCATATGTGATTGTTTTATATATTTGTGACTAATAAGCTTGTTTTGTCTTTCACTCACTTTTGTATGTTAATAGCATCTTATTTCACAAGAACAAATGGGAAGAACTAAAGTTACCAGAAGTGGAAATCAATCGAATCCCATTATGAAAGCCAAGTCAACCTCAAAGAGATCCAAAGCTTCAAGGTCAAAGGATTTAGGGATCTTTGCAACTAAGAAGATATTTCAAGAGAGAGGCATTGACTTAGGTAAATGTAAAGATTCTTATGTTCTTAAATGCATTAAGGATAGAAATTGGGAATCTTGGGTGAGCATGCTAGGAATAGTGAATGACACTATTGTTAGAGAATTTTATCATGAATATAGAAAGAGTGCCACCTTATTGGATGCTTTGATGGAGATTAGGGGTGTTGTGTTTAGAGTTAACCTGGTAAACATTAATAAGTTTCTTGGCCTATCTAGTGATATAGATTCAAACTTTCTAGATGTTGATATCATTGAGAATTTAATATCATGGCTAGAACTCTTTGTGACAATGCTTCTTTTGAGTGGAAAGGTAGAGCATATATTAGTCAAAAGGGGTTAACTAAGGCAAGTGCATTTTGGCATCTTTTTATTTGCACAAATATTATTGGATCTTCGAATTCAACCGAGTTGAATAAAGACAAGATCAAAATAGTATATGCCTTAGTGACTGATCAACCTATAAACCTTGGGGATTTGCTTATGTTTTATTTGGATAATGTGGCTTTCTTAACTAGAAGAGATAAGAAGCTTGCATTACTAGGGTTTATAACTTCTTTGTGTTTAGCTCGTGGTGTTCAAAGTAGTGGAGATGATATGTTGGTACAACCCTTGGAAAAGTATAGTGATAAACGTGTGTCATACATGTCATATAAGGATAAGGGTACGACATGTGATACTTTTGGACTATTTAATAGTTCACAAGTTGATTGTAAAGTGACTAGCTTGAACATTCTTCCGGATTGGGCTTTACATTTGAAGAAGAAGGTTGATGAGCTTAGTGCTATAGTTGAAAAACAAGATGCTAGAAGAAAAGAGTTGGAGGAGTGTATTGCATCAAGTTCAAGACCACCTCTCAAGCATTATGTTAGGTCAACTACACACACATCTTTCTTTGGTGGATCTAGTAGCTAGTATTTGAGTCTCATGGTATGTTACTTACCTTTTGGCATCATTTCATGTCAAAAAGGGGGAGAAAGAGTTGTTAAGGGTTGCTAGTTACTTAGTTTCCTTTTTATGTTATTTTTATGAACTTTTGGACTTTCAATGGCTTGTAATAATTATTCTAAAGATTTGGTTAAGAATTATTGTATTTGGCATGTATTGAGGGGGAGATACATGTATTTGTGGACTTAATTGTATATTCTTATCCATATTATATGTTGCCATTTGTTTTTTTTCTCTTGTATATGCATTGTGCTTTGAGATGATTTGTAGGTTGCTTCAAGAGAAAATCAAGATGAAGTTCAAGAGTTGGTGAAGATTAGTTATAGGAATCTTACTCATTGTAATGTGAGGGAGTGATTTTGTGACCTATCTTCATTTTTATATTTGTAGTAAATGTATAGGTGTTTTGACATGGAATTTTCCAAAGGGGGAGATTGTTAGGTTTTAGTTTGTGTTGGCATTAATTTCATATCAAAATGATGTTTACCTTGTAATGACTTAGTTGTTTAGGTTCATGATGATTCAAGCTTCAAGGAAGAAGAAACAACAAGTCAAAGCAAGTTCTAAGTATTCAAAGAGAAAGGATGCAATTTGGTTCTACAAAGGTGTACTAAGACCTTATCTTTCTCTTACAAGGCTTAGGCACACACACACATATCATATATTTGTGTCCCTGCATCGTTGTGCACCTTTATAGGCACACACATACAATTCATTCATATGTGTCCCTGCATCGTTGTGCACCATGTATAACACATTCACACACTTTAAGATGAATGCTCAAGCATTTGTTTGGAAATAACATGTTTTGGAATATGCATGATTGGAAACTATCTCTATGTAGTTTGCATTCTAGTGTGAATTGTGTTTGTGTGTGTATATGTTTGTATAACATGGATATTGAACTTGGATTTAGTCTTAAATCATTCTTGATTGAGTTCCGGTCATTTCGGTTACTCATACTATTGATTTATAGTTCTAAGTCAAAAGATACTACACTTTCAACTCATGTTTCATACATTGTCTTCATCTTCGTATATCGAGTAGAATTATTATTTTCTGGATTGAGTATCTTATATTTCCATGTTCGTGTGAGAGTTGTGGTTTGTAATCCGCAAATGGATTCAAATTCCGAGTTTGGAGGCCGGAGAAAGGTCAAAGAACGCGAAGGATGGTCGAAGGAGAAAGAAGCAAGCAAACACTTCATTCCCGAGATGGCGCGTGGTCCATCTCGGGGCAGAAGGCTTGCTGCCCCGAGATGCCCATGTGCCATCTCGGGCAGCAAGCTTGCTTAGCTTCTCTTTTCCCCTCTTGGTCATTTCTCTTGTCCAAGTTTCCTACTCCTTTATAAACTTTTTCCCTCTCACATTTCATTCTAAGAAGAAATTCAAATCAAGTGTGCAGAATTTTCTCTCTAAATTTTCTCAACTTCCAAACACCATAACTTCTTCATTTGAACTATGATTTGAGTGATTCGAAGTTGAGAGTGTTCATCTATTCATCCTCCATATTTTCTCTGAAGGTTTGAGGTTATCTTGCTGCTGTTTTTGGTGTCTAATCATACAAAAACGGAACTGCACCTAGATCAACTAAGGTATTGATTTTCTCTTAAAGTTTTCTTTTAAAACTTGATCAATTACCTTGGGTTTTCTTATTCTACATATATTTGTATATTGTGAGTGTTTTGATTTGTGTTTTGAACACTTTCAAAGCTAGATGGAATTTCAATTGAAATCATACATGTTGAGTTAGGTTTTGATTTTGCCTATGTTATCACATGTTTGGGATTGTATTGTGCTAGCTTTGATTCTAGGACAATTTTGTGATCTTTGATTGATTGATTTTGAGATAAATAGTTCTTCACATGTATTAGTGATGAGAATCAAGAAGCATCACCAAAGGAACTATTGCATATTCCAATTGGGCCAATTAAAAGGAAGCAAGAGGATCAAAGAAGTATTAAATGATGGGCTGATTCCGAGTTGCTAAAGTCCAAATTCTGCCCACATGAAGACCAAATCCGGGCTGAACTTCGTGGACCTCTATAGAGAGCATCTGAAGTCAGATCGTCTATTATAATATGTTTTCGGAAAGCCCAAGACAAGATCTACAGATGATATGAAGAACCTGTCCTCCAAAACAGATCACAAAAAGTCCAAATTTGGCCATCTATCTTATTGCGCGAAGACTTGAGTTGAGGAGTCCGAATTTCAACATATTTCCTATATTTTGGGCGACGTATGGTTGGAGGAGAATTCAATTTCAGCATATTGCCAATTTCAGCATATTCCTTATTTTATTTATTTCCCCAAATAAAGAGTTGATTTGTTTTCCAAATAAATGGTTGATTTGTTTCCCAAATTCAGCTTTCCAAATAAGGAACAAATCAACTAGTTGCTAGTTTGGTATTTATTTATTTTTCTAAAGTTGTTTGCATTTATTTTCCTGATTGTAAGACATTAATTGCCTAATATTTATTCCCTTTTAGGTCTTAGATATTTTTAGTATAAAAGGGACCAATTGATGTAATTTGAGAATGGATTTTGGAATTGAAATAAAATTTATAGAGAATTTTCTCTTTGGTTCTTCATAGAACTATGAACTTATCAAGGTTCTACCTTGTGGCGTTCAAACCTTGACTTATCACTCACCTTCTTTCTTATTCTTGAGTGTGGCGTCTACAACCTTCTTGATACCGTTGGTTCTTATCTCCATATAGATAATGGGTCGCGGTCCTTTTTATTTTCTTTGTTTATAAACTTGAATTAGAAAACGATCCTTCGTTACCATATATTGGTTCCGGGTCTCACTGCTCTTGGTGAGGTTCATATCAATTAGGCTCTCTTGGCCGAAATTCTCACATAATACATGTGATTATGTTCTTTTGAGCTATTCATGTGATTTGTTGAATCTATGATTAGGAATATGCTCTAGAACTTATGCTTAGATTTATTTGACTTTATCATATGATTTTAGCATGTTTTAGGTTTTTGTTATTTAAACTTGATCTTGTGATTTGTTGATCATATCTTGTGATTCAAGTTTAGATATATGCACGAATCTAGTTTGTGATTAATGTTGAACATATTTTACATGATCTAGATTGACTACTCATGGATGATTAACTTTACTATATGTGATTTGTGCATTCATGCTCATGTCTAGTATTTTCCATAGGATATGTTGATCACAACATTCTATGTTGCGTGCTTGTTTGTGTTTTGCATTCATGATCACCTAGATGTCTTGTGAGAAGGAGTTCTTGACAATAGGTGTAAGACCTATGGTGTTGAGCAAGAAGTCTTGACAAGAGGTGTGAAGCCTCGGATTGTCGAGACAAGAAGTATTGGCAAGAGGTGTGAAGCCTCGGATTATCGAGCAAGGAAGTCTTGGCTAGAGGTGTGAAGCCTTGGATAGTCGAGCAATAAGTCTTGCCTAGAGGTGGGAGAACCCGGATAGGTTAGCAAGGAAGTCTTGACTAGAGTCGAGAAAACTCAGATAGTTGAGCAAGAAGTCTTGCCTTGGGTTGTGAAGATCCGGATTAGGTGAGCAAGGAAGTCTTGACAAGAGGTGTGAAGCCTCGAATTGTTGAGCATAGGGCGGCAACTTCTAGAGTAGGATAGGAGGGTATTTTTTAGGTGAAGAGGTCACTTGTGAGATTGTACTTGTCTTATCTACTAGTGGATTTTGTTTGCGGGTGGCTGCTAGCCCGTGGATGTTTCCTCTTCGGAGCTTTACTACATTATATATTGTGTCAACTTTTCTCTATCTCTATCTCTCTAATATTTGTATTGTGGATAGAACTCTCTATGTATGTTGGATTCCTCTTTATAATATTGATTGTGTATGTGTAACAATTACTTGTTTGTATCACACTTTACTTGTATTTATATATTGATTAATTGTCTTTAATTAATATATATATTGTGATACAAGCAATCTAGATGGACAAACTTTTTTTTGTTTCTAAGGGAGTCAAAAAATGTGTCTAACCTATTCACCCCCCCGCCCCCCCCTCTCTAGGTTAGCCTTGAACTTTTAACCGTGATTGTATTTTCATACCTTTGTAGAATCATATTGCATCCTTTCTCTTTAAAGACTTAGAACTTTCTTTGACTTGTTGTTTCTTCTTCCTTGAAGCTTTAATCATCATGAATCTAAACAACTAAATCATTACAAGTAAACATCATTTTGATATGGAATTAATGCCAACATAAACTAAAAATTAACATAATCCATAAAACTTGGTTTTAAAAAATGCACATTGCTTCTCTTATATGTCTTGTTGAGTAAATTGAGTTTGCTAATAAGTTGATTATGGATAGACCTTGAAGTCTTTTGACTAGTACATTTAAGATGACTTATGGTTAGTATCCATTTTGCTTCGGCAACTACATAGAACTCAATGAGCACCTTTATGGAAAGAGCTACATATAATGGTTATGAAGCCGCCCTATGTAGGAAAGGGCTACACCATTATGATGAGTAAAAGCCATCATGAAGAGTATATGTTGTTGACATCGATTTCTCGATTTTTGAGAAAGTCAACAAGACTGGATTTTAGCTGTGACCTCAAAGAGAAAGTGAAGGAGAAGGCAATTTGAAATTAGTTAGACACAAGTTTACGTGGTAAAACTCCAATGATCGGAGAAAGTCCACGGGTGGTTGAACAAGCAACCGAGCCAAAATCCATTATTGAAATAAAGATTTACAACTCTCGATCTCACTTTTTTCTCTCTGTGTGCTCTTCTATCATTTTATGATGAGATTATAGGTCTATTTATATGTGCATACAACCCTAATCCTTTTTATACAAGTAATGAAAGATTTTTTGTATTTAATTATAATTGGTTACTTGTTGGGGGTAGTCTTTATCTTCTTTCCTATTTCGGAGATTGTATGGAGATCGAATGGGACTCTAGTGATATAGCCCATTTAGGACTTATTTCCCTATAAATGCACAGTCTTCTTGAAGAAATAAAGTTGTTACCTGATTTGGAACCTTTTTCCTATTTGGTATTTTATTCTTCTTGGAATTCTTCTTCGACGTGGATATCTTTACGTATTTTAATATGACTCTTGGTCCATATGCAAGTTATGTACTGGACTTCTTTATTTGGATTTTTTCATATTTGTCCCGTGCAAAACATGACGTCGGTTGATCCCAAGTAGAACATGACGTCACCTGGCCCCGATCAGGTCTTGCTCAGTACTTGCATTTATACTTACTCGGGTTCCTATTCTTTAGTGATATCTTGAGGATATTTTCTGAATGCCTATTCGGATATCTACCTGGCAATCTTATCCACCTTGTTAATGATGTGTACATCTGATAAAATTTACATATAACAATACCCCTTTAAAATATTTTTATCGAGTAGGAATTTGTTCCAGGCAAAAGTATTTTAATCAACCCTTTAATCTTTTATGCCTCAATAATGCCAGAGTAAATGTCTTGTCTTAATGAATTGTCTTAATGGTTACCATGTAAATTCAATTTGCACCTTCACGTGAAATCTCAATGATTACGATGTTTTGGAATTCTGATGGCCTTGGTCAGTTCTTTTCTTGATACATGTCTTCCACCACTTTATTTCTTGATATCATTTATGAGAAACGACATGCGCGTCTCCTAGTGCGCCACCTACTTCATCAAATCTCTCTTTAATTTTTTCCCGCTTTTTGAGATGCTAGGGTTTCGTGTCATCGTCCCTTTAAATGTTCCATTTAGTTGTCACTCTGGCTTATTTTTACAGAAGCAGTCACTCATCCCAAATTTTCTCACACATAATTTTATCTCAACTTCTTCGTCGTGGCTTTTTCAGCAGGTTTCTTTATTCTAAAGGTTAGTTTTAATGGATCCATCTTCCTGTCGTTGTCTTTTTACTATAACTTTCAAAGTGCTTGAACGTGGAGATTTTCAGCTGGTTTCTTGCGTTCGTAGACTATTGGGGGAGATCCCTCCTGATGAACCTCCTTTTTTAGATGTTGACATTTCATCGCTTTACCCTGACATCCGTTTAAGTTCTAGTTCTGAATCATCTAGTTCTGAATCTATCGTTTATGATCACAATGGGAAAACATCAAAGTAAAAACAAGGTCCACAAGCACAACTCGTGCAGCATTCGAATCAATGAGCAAATTGTTGATGAGAAGAATGTTGAATGGGACTTTTGAACATCTCGTATCCCTTTTTCTATCGATCGCTTGAGTGGGTTTGATATCGAGCTGGATGTGGTCTGGGTAGATGAGATCATGAAGTATCGTGCTTGATTTGATTTGGATGACTCGGTTACAATGTCTCTTGCTGGTGATAGAGCAGCATGGAACCCTTCCCCCGGGTATGGTGGCAATTTATGGGTCTATGATTTGTTGAGGCATCACTCTTCCTCTCTAACCGTTTATTGCCTTTTTTCTGGCTGAAGCAAGGATCACTCCAGCCCAACTGGCCCCGAATAGCTACAAGATCTTCATGTGCATGTGGCATATGTGAAGCCGGATGAACCTGTCGCCGCCTTTCCTAAGTGAAATCCTGCACTTCTATACATTAAGGCAATCTGGTCGGATAGGGACTTATTTTCTCATGTCAAATCTGCCATATTGCTGGGTCACTGAGGGGACAAAAGTGAACCGGGGAGTTGAAACCTTTGATAATGCCACAAAGAGAGGCTTCGTGTGGGGATTCCCTTCGTCGAACAAGCACTGGAAGAACAGTTGGTTTTTGTCGGAGGGAACTTAGGACTTTAGGTTACCCTCTCGGCCGGAGGGAATCAAGCGGTGCTAAAGGTTCCATCTATTTTCTGTTCCCCTGATATATGGAACATGAAAACACTTGACTTCTCTGATGCTGTGCTGACCAAACTTGCTCGGGATGCAGTGTGTACTTTGGAAAAAATGAGCAGGTCCTATCTTTTTAGCTAGAAGAAGATGATAGAGCTTGGCTTCTTTAGCCAAATTTTAGGCTATCGCAGGTGACGTAAGTGGTCTTCCCCTTTTTTTTTTATTTCGCTTTTATATTACCTATGACTTGGTTCTCTTTATCATTAAGTGTATGACTCGTACATCATTTATAACGTTCAAGCTCGCTAGGTGAAATCGATCCTTTAGGCGAGCCAAAAAGAAGATTCTCGTCAAAGCAAGGAAGGCATTATTTAGCCTGAATCAGATGAGGAATCTGATGAGGCTGACGAGTAGATCCTTAAGTACATCCCTAAAGAGGTCATTCAGTCGATCGTAAAGGAATCTAGCAGTCCGAGTGCCCTGCTGACCATGCTCAGAAGTTGCCTGAAGATGAGGGTAGGCAGGGTGATGGTTTTGGTAAGGGGCTCAGTGAGTCGAGCTCCCTGGTTGAGGTTCCCAACGAGCGGTTGGTTACTGGGGATGGAGATAAAACCTTCGATGGACAAGCAAATCTCGATTCTGATTTCTTCGAATCTTTCCTTGATGTTGAGGATCAGGATGACCCTGCGGCTGATCTCAGCTTTCACCGTACTCAGGCTGAGAAAAGAAAGATGGTTGACTCTCCCATTCATCCTCACAATTTCCCTCGGGTTGTATCATTTATTACATCAAGTGATGAAGATACCGAGGCTGAGATTCCTCTAAGCGTTCATGTTGAAACATCAGTAGGAATAGAAACTTCTGATCCGAACAGGTTCCTTACCTCCTGAAGCTGAAGATGTAAAGGTTTAACCTCGGGAGGCCTTTCCTATTCTTCTCCCCAGGATATGTAAAGGGTGATGTCATCCGATCGATCTTTCATTGGGGATGACCACTAGAGCTATTTTTTGGATGGCTCTTTAACGGACCGTCTTCAAAATATTTTTAATGGCGCATCTTATGTAAGTTCTACTCTATCCCATCTATTTTCAAGTCTTGCCTGTCAGATTTTTAATTTAACTTCCTTGTAGATGGTGTTCGAGTTTACTGAGTTGTTCAGACGCAACAACATCATGCTGATCGAATAAGGCATCTTGAAGCTCAGCAGAAGGAGAGTGAGGATAGTCGTGCTCGGGTTGAGACGACTTATAAAAGAGAAGTGGCATATACTCAAGAGTTCACCGATCATTGCTTGGCTAAGCAGATGGAGGCGGATGAGAGAGATTTTGTGGCAGAAGAGAAGGCTATGTCCTTTCAAAATTTGCTATCTGATACCGATGAGTTCATGCTTAAGACTGAACAAGAGGCTCATCGGGCAGGTCATATTATAAACAAAAAATAGAAGATCTGGAATGCCATGCACTGACGGTCGAGTCCCTCTCAAAGGATGCTAGGCTGGAACTTGAGGTCCAAGGGGTTGACTGTTTCGAAAGGTCTCCAGTTTATGATGTCTTACTTCTTCAGGGGTTTCAGTGGGGCTGGTCTCAGCTGGAGAGTTTTTCAAAGTCAAGAATCGGGCAACTGATAAAGCTCAAACTAAATGGGAGTTATCGATAAAGAACCACATGGACCGGTCCTTAGAATCTCTTGAAACTTAAATGAAGGAGTGAAGGGCATAGTTTCAAAGTCAGGGTAAAGAGCCCCACCCTATGCACTTGGAGATTCCGTCAGAGCATTCTCTTTCGACCTTTTATGCTAATCAGGAAGCTGATACGGATGGGTTGAAGCTTGACATTGGTCCGATCCCGGAACAGATTATAGTGAATGGATAGATGACTCGGTCGACACAATCGTCTTGCCGTCAAAAGAGAGTCTCCTTCATGAATACGAAATGGTACCTGACCCGAGTATCGGTAAAAGCTCCAAGTCCTCACTTTAGCCTTAGTGTATTGTATAAAACATTTACGTTTTGTAATTACAGTTGAATAATGAAATCCCAATTTTTTTTCCAACTGCCTTGTTCATCCAAGTATTTTGTATCCAACCTGCTTGATTTATTGCCGCGAGTAACTTCACCGAATATCTTATTTGACTGGGTTGTCAAAACTTTTTATCAGCTTACTTTATTTCTTTGTACTAAGTATCTTATTAAACTGGCTAACTTTGATGTTTGAGTAACTTCACCGAGTATCTTATTAAACTTGGTTTCGTTACCCGGAATAATTTTTAACGCCAAGTATCTTATTAAACTGACTAATACATTTCTTTCCGCCAAGTATCTTATTAAACTGGCTAATATTATTAACCGAGCCATCTTGAAACAAGAGAGTAGATTTATACTCGCATTTTATACTCGGTTACTACCCAAACATTACATCAAGGCTCATCATGATCATATGTTCGAGTCTTTACACAAGTTACTGAGGACGTCTCCTGAGTTTTGTATGTGTAAGGGTTTACCGAATCGTTAAGCATTTGAACTGCTTAACACAGCTGTGCATTTCATCGGGATTTTTTTCCAACAGCGCCCCGAGCCATTTTTCTGAATCAGATTGATCGGGTTTTCCTTTTTGCTAAGGTCGTCTGACCTTGCTCTGCTGGCGTGCTCCATCGAGCTTCTCCGCCCACTCAGGAATTTGACCAGATTATTAGTCCCGAGCAATCTATTTGCATGTTCTTATTATCATGTTCGCCTTTCATATGTTCTTATTATCATATGTTTTAGATTTCAAAAATCCCTAGTTTGGTTTTTATTTATAAATGCAAAACTAAAAATTTTAAATTTCGAAGCTAATAATTAACCTGACTAAAATTGTCCTTACTGAAAGGGAAACAAAATTTCAAGGATAAAAAATCTTCAAATATTGGGCATTGCATGGTCGGGGTAAGACCTCTCCATCTAGTCATGCAATCAAATATGCTCCATGACCAGCTACTCCTTCAATCTTGTATAGACCTTCCCACTTTTTAGCTAAGGAACCTGCAACTTTGTTTTTTGTATTCAGTGACACCTTTCTGAGTACCAGGTCTCCTAGTTGGAATTTCCTAAGTAGAACAAGAGAATTGTAGCGGTGAGCCACTCTTTGTTGATATGCCATATCTCGTATTCAGGACTTCTCTCTTTTCTCTTCTAACTCATCTAGACTTTATAACAGCATATCAATATTCTGGTCTTTATTATATAGGATGACCCTGAGTGACGCATACGATGTTTCTATGGGGATAACAACTTCTATTTTAAACGATAAAGTGAATGGAGTCTCTCCTGTAAAAGTTCTTACTGTCGTCCGATATGCCCATAATACCTCGAGAAGTTTTTCAACCCAACTTCCTTTCTTGGCATCTAGCTTTGCTTTGAGTGTATGCTAGATGCCAATTTTTTTACTGCTTTAGCTTGCCCATGATTTTGTTTACTGCCTTAGCTGTCCCATTTGTTTGAGGGTGGGCAGGTGTGGTGTAGTAATTGGCAATTTGGTACTCTTTGCACAGCTATCTGAATTTTAGATTATAGAATTAGGTGCCATTGTCAATGATGATAGTGCTTAATGAAATTTGTGGTATTCGCTTCTGTGATATGCACTAATCCTTCAGCTTCTGCCCACTTTGTGAAATAGTCAACGGCTACTATTGCATGTTTCGCTCCACCCCCTGTCCCTGCTGGCTTTGGGCCAATTAAGTTCAAGCCCCACATGGAAAATTGCCATGGGCATGTAAAGCTTCTAAGTTGTTCAGGGGTTTTCGGATATCATTAACAATCCTTTGGCTTGCATTACAGCTTTCCGAACATCACTGTGCACCAGAGAATAAAGTGGGCCAATACTAACCTTGCCTGAGTACCTTATGTGCTAAACTTTTACCCTCAGTATGGTTTCCGCATACTCCACCGTGGATTTCCTGTAGTATCTGACATGCATCTTCCTCAAATACACATTTTGGAGTGTTCGGGAAAACCCCCTTCTGTACAGTTCTCCTCCGATCAATGTGTATCTTGCTGACCGATACCTGATACGTTTGGCTTGTAGAGGACCTTCTGGTAGCACGCCTTCTTCTAGGAACTTTTTTTGTTTAGTCATCCAACTGTCTGACGGTGTTTGGATTTCTGAGATTTCAAATTTTTTTTGCTCAGCTGTGCTCGGTTTGAGGTGGTGTGGGACCGAAATAGTTTTTGGCCTGATTGTGGTCATTGTTGATGCTAGCTTGGACAAGGCATCTGCCTTTTCATTCTCCTCCCTAAGGATCTGGGCAATCTTATATTCTTTGAATTTATGAAGGAGTTGTTTCGCTATGTCATGATAAGCTATCATACATTCATCTCTGGCTTGGTATTCGTCCAGGACTTGGTTGACGACTACCTGTGAGTCGCTAAATATTTCGACCTCATCTGCTCCGAGGGCTATGCAGACTCTGAATCCAGCTAGTAGTGCCTTGTATTCTTCTAGATTATTTGTTGCTTTAAAGTCGAATCTCATGGCACACTCGACATCATCTCCTTCCAAGGTGCATACTACGATCCCTGCCCCGCTGCCTTGAGTGTTTGAAGAGCCATCAACATATAATTTCCATGAGAAACTCTTGCCCAGCATCTTTTTTGCTTTCAGGTTTGGTTCTGAGAATTCTGCTATGAAATCTGCCACTGCTTGGCTTTTGAAGGATGTCCTGGGGACGTACTGGTTGCCCATTTGGTTAGTCTTCCAAAAATTTCTGACTTCTGTAAGATTTGCTTAAGTGGGCAGTCGGTGAGAACCTGGATTGTATAAGCCTGAAAGTATGGCCTCAGCTTCCTTGCTGCCGAAACCAATGCTAGGGAAATTTTTTCTGCCTATGAGTACCTGATTTTAGCTGGAAGAAGTGAATTGCTGGTATAGTATACTGGCCTCTGTACTCCATATTATGTTCTGACTAGAACTGAGCTTGCTGCTAATTCCGTAATTGATAAGTACAAGTGGAGTATCTCTCCCATTTTTGGTTTCGAAAGGATAGGAGCATACCCTAGGTACTCTTTGATTTTTAAGTACGCCTGCTCGCATTCTTCATTCCATTAGAGTCCTTTTCCTTTTTGAATTGCTTTAAAAAAGGGAGCACATTTATCTGTGGCCTTTGAAATAAATCTGCCCAAGGAAACTAAGCATCGTGTTAAGCGTTGCATTTCTTTTAGCGTCCTTGGTGAGGTCATTTTTTGTAGGGTTTGGATCTTTTCAGGGTTTACTTTGATTCCCCTCTGGTGAACTTGGAAACCCAGGAACCTTCCTGAAGGAACTCCAAATAGGCACTTGTTCGGATTCAGCTTCATTTGATATCTCCTCAATATATCGAATGTTTCATGTAGGTTTGAGGTATGCCTGTCCGTCGAGATGCTCTTGGTCAACATGTCATCTATGTAGACTTCCATGTTTCTTCCTATTTGGCGTGTGAAGATTTTGTTGACTAGCCTTGCTCATGCATTCTTTAGCCCAAAGGGCATTATTGTGTAACAATATAAGCCCTGATCGATTGTGAACGCCGTTTTTTCTTCATTAGCCTTATTCATCCGAATTTGGTTATACCCTGAGTAGGCGTCCATGAAACTGAGTAATTCGTGACCTGACGTGGCATCAACCAGTTTGTCCATCCTCGGTAGTGGAAAACTGTCTTTTGGGCATGCTTTATTCAGGTCCGTGAAATCTATACACATTCTCCATTGACCGTTTTTCTTCTGAACGAGGACCACATTACCTACCCATTGAGGGTAGTTGATCTCTCTAATTGACCCTACAACGAGTAACTTCTCCACTTCCTGCTTGATTGCCTGACTTCTTTCGAGGTTGAATGACCTTCTCTTTTATATTACTTGTTTTACATTCAGGTCTACCGCGAGATGATGTGATATTATTCAGGCATCTATCCCGACCATGTCTTTAAGACTCTAGGAGAACGCATCCTTGTATTCTTTGAGTAGATCAATAAGGCTTTGTTTAATGTTTTCTTCTGAATTGTCCCCGATTTTGATCTTCTTTTCTGGTTCATCTTCTTTCAAGATTAATTCTTCAACCGGTTCATTTCTGAATTCCTTTGGTTCTTCCCTTAGGTCAAACTCGAATGATAATGACTCTTTGTTCTGATTTAGCTGTGTTATAGTGCATACTTGTCTACCGTTGTCTCTGTGTTTGTAAACTGACAGATTAGCTCTTTAGGCCATCTCTTGAGACCCCTTGACTACTCCAACCCCCCGTTCAGTCAGGAATTTGATCATTAGAGCATATATAGCTGTTACGACCTTAGTTTTAAGTCTACCACTATGAAATCGAGCAATATTGTTCTCTGACAAAGTGCTACTCCAATTTTTACGGGGAACTTTGCCATCCCGAGAGACCTGACCTCAACTCCCCCAAATCCTTTGAGTGGGTTATGAAAAGGCGGTAAATCCTTTCCATCCAACCTGAGTTGATCGTAGACAGCTACATTGAGTATATCAGCCGAACTACCATTGTCTATTAAAATTCTCCTGACTTTCCTGTGTCCAATTCGGGTACTTATGCCCAGGGCATCATTTGGTCAAACATCGACCCCATGTGAGTCAGCTTCTGTGAATATTATTGGGTCACATCCTTCTTTTACCCTTTTCGGGTCTGGTTCAACAGAGTTGACATCAAAGTTTTGCCTTGCCTCCACCGCTTCTCTGGTTTCCTGAATTCGCTCCCAATTACTTTTTCCAGTTGATTGTCTTCCAAAGATTGTTTGTATTACTTCATTGGCCTCGGGGTTGTCCCTAGTCTCTTTCTTCGTTTTTGACCTCTCATCTCTTTTCAAGATTATATCTTGTAAGTGTCCTTCCCGAATGAAGGTCTCTATGTAGTCTCTAAGCAGGTAACATTTGGAAGTCTCATGACCGGTTTCCTTATGGAATATGTAGTACTTTGTTATATCTCACCGTGGAAATTGAGACTGTCGGCGTGGCTCTTTTACTAGATTTTTCTCTTTCAATATGGCTAGGATTTCTTCCTGCCTTTTCGGAGAGGGGTGCAATTTGTGTATTTTCCTCAAAATTTCTCCGTGGTCTTGTAAGCATTACGCCAGTTTCCTCCGTCCTTGCTTCTTTCTTTGCCATTTTCTTTTTTATTTTTCCTTTTGGTTTTGTACCTTTGACTCGGAATCCTTTTGTTTGGGTTTCCCTTCATGCATGTAGCATCCTCCCGTGGCTAACTCCTCTTCTTTGGCTAGTGCATATCCTCCATCCATGTCTATCATGTCTGCATATCTGGTTAGACGGGCCCTTCTTAGGTCAAAATATAGCCGCCCATTTTGTGAGTTGTTTATGAATGCAACAATTATTGCTTCATCATTTGCCTTACCGATTTCTGATACCGCCTGGCCGAATCCCCCCGGATATTTTTTTAACGACTCATATTTCCCTTGTTTCAGCTGAAAAAGGAAAACCACTGATTTTTTCCTTTGTAAATTGCCCATAAATTGTCTTGAGCAACTTCTGCTTAATTCACCGAAACTTCCAATGCTTGCCGGGGGTAATCTTTCGAACCATCTTGAGCCTGTGTCTCCAAGAGTCCGTGGAAAGTTGAGACATAGTAAAGGGTCGTTGTGGGCATATTGAGCCATAGCGCTTTTATACCGTCTGACGTGTTCTTTAGGATCTGTATCCTTCTTGAATTGTTCTTCGTGTGGCATCCTGAATCTTTCTGGAAATGGGGTTCGCAGGATGTCCCTAGTGAATGGACTATCGGAATCATCGTTGGATAAATCATTATACCCATATCGCCTAACCAGCTCATCCATTTGATGCCTGTTGTTTTCAACTTCTCGGATCAGGCTCTGAATCATAACATCTCTGTCTCCCACCAGTTCTTCACGATGGTTAAACCGTCAGGTGATCGCTATGCCTGTTTTCAGCTCTTTTTCACTTTGTTACCGAGTCTCACGAGTCGATCCTAGAAAGCACATGGTTCTGTGACGATTCTTGCGATAGTGCCGATTACTATACTCTGATTATGATGACGACGACCTATCCTTGTACCGGTCATGCTAGCGGTGTCTATCATGGGCTATCTGACCATGGCGCTGTTTTTAAAGTGGTCGTTCCTCTTCGGGCGTTTCACGTCCCTTATCCTGATTGTGTGTTACACCTCCAGCTTGATTGATTGGAACAGAGTTCCTACCATCTTCTGGTGCATCTGGTTTCGGCCCAACTATAACCGAACGAAGCCTTGTAAGTGGGGGATTAGGAGGTTGTGTTTCTTCCGCAGCTAGTAGATCAACCCCTTCTTTTGCCGCGTACGCTAATAGCTGTTGTAATGCCTCACGGAAGCGTCATGTCAAGTCTTCGCTGGTCGGAGGGATTTGTTGGATCCCCGCAGGAGATATTGGTTGGTTCTCGACGGTCATGGCGAGATCTCGTGAACTACCGCCAATATGAACATTATCTAGAGATTTTTGGAAAACCCCAAAACTATTTTTGCTTCCACTTCCAGCCATTACTTTTAATCAAATACCGAAGGTTCGAGCCTCTCCTTCTAGCGCCAATTGTTTACGTCGATTTCTCGATTTGTGAGAAAGTCATCAAGATTGGAATTTAGTCGTGACCACAAAGAGAAAGAGAAGGAGAATGCAATTTGAAAATAGTTAGACACAAGTTTACGTGGTAAAAATCTGGTGATTGGAGAAACGTCCATAAATGGTTAAACAAGCAACCGAACCAAAATCCACTATTGAAATAAAGATTTACAACTCTCGATCTCTCTTTTTATTATGAGATTATAGGTCTATTTATATGTGCATAGAACCCTAATCCTTTTTGTACTAGTAATGAAAGATTTTTTGTATTTAATTATAATTGGTTACTTATTGGAGTAATCTTTATCTTCTTTCCTTTTTCGGAGATTGTATGGAGATCAAATGGGACTCTAGTGATATAGTCTGTTTAGGACTTATTTCCTTACAAATGCGCAGTCTTCTTGAAGAAATAAAGTCGTTGCCTGATCTTGAACCTTTTTCCAGTTTGGTATTTTATTCTTCTTGGAATTCTTCTTCAACATGGATATCTTTGCATACTTTAATATGACTCTTAGTTCGTATGCGAGTTATGTACTGGACTTCTTTATTTTAATTTCTTCATATTTGTCCCGAGTAGAACATGATGTCAGCTGATCCCGAGTAGAACATGACGTCACCTGACAGGTCTTGCTCAGTACTTGCATGTATACTTACTCGGGTTCCTATTCCTTAGTGATATATTGCGGGATATTTTCTGATTGCCTATTCGGATATTTACTTGACAATCTTATCCACCTTGTCAATGACATTTACATCTGATAAAATTTACATATAAAATATGTTTATATTTAAAAAAACAATGAATTGTTGAATAGAATCAACAAAAAAAAAATTGATTCAAAAGGCCTAAAAATAAAAGTCAGAAGGCTTAAGGGAGTTAAGTTGAAAATCAAAAGTACTCGGGTTGAGAAACAAAAACGGGATAACGAGCTATATGCACACACTGGCTCTAATGTTGAGTTCTTTTCTCTTCAAAGAAAAAAAAATTGGATGATAATCGGTTTGACCTTTTATAGAAAATCTTAAGATGAATAGATCTGGAAGTGATTTGCATGTTGATTATCAAATTACTCCTCTTCATATATTTGAAGCAAAATTCACACACACACTTTTGTTTATGAGTATATTTATATTCTTGCAATTATTGAAGAATTATGAGAGAGATTGAAAATCATAGTGTATCTCTCATGACATGTGAAGCTCATCTTGTTGAGATTTCTTCAAATTTCTTTAATGTATGATTGTGTGAAGTCATTATGAACTTTAGGCTATTATTGATCTTATTTATAGCATCTATCAAGGGGGAGCATTGTATGCTAAACTTTATTCTCTTTTATGATATTTTCACATGCCTCATATTGTTATGATTTGACATTTTTCTTAACATGATGATTCTTGTAAGATGTTTCTCATTGTCTTTATCTTGCATGATGATTCATCTTTTGGTATCATATTTTTGTTTCTCTTGTGACTAACTTGTCCAAATTATTCTTTCCATGTATTTTTGTGTGTTTAGTTTCTATCTACACTAGATCGTGGGATGAACTAAACTTGTTGGTGGTGGAAGCTCAACCAATCCCATACACAAGTCCAAGTCAACATCGAAAGGGTCTAATTCCTCTAAGGTGAAATCTCTTGGTGTCATGAGAAAGAATAAGCTATTTCAAGAAAGAGGTATTGACTTAGACAAATGTGTAGGTTCTAATGTCCATTGGTGTTTGGTTGATAGGCATGCTTAATATGGTTAATGATGGCATTATTAGAGAATTCTATCATGATATAAGGAGAGTGCTACCTTTCTTGATGCTTTGGTGGACATAAAGGGTGTTGTGTTTAGGATTAATTTGGATAACATCAATAAGTTCTTCGGATTACCAAATGATATTGAGTCGATTTTTCTAAATGTTGATGTAGTTGAGAATCTCAAAATCATGGCCCAAATCCTTTGTGATGATAATTCTTTTGAGTGGAAGAATAAAGCTTATATTAGTCAAGAAGAGTTGACTAAGATGAGTGCTTTTTGGCATCACTTTACATGTACTAATCTTATAGGATCTTCTAATGCTACCAAACTTAACAATGAGAAAATCAAGATTATACATGTTTTAGTGACTAATCAACCTATAAACCTTGGAAATTCTTATGTCATACATAGATATTGTGGCTCTAACAACTAGGTTTGACAAAAATTTGGCACTATCGGGGTTTATCTCTCAATTTGTTTTAGCTCATGGTGTGAAAGCACTTAAAGATGATGTGATTTTACCTTCTCTTTAAAAGTATAGTGCTAGGCGTGTACCTTACATGTCATACAAAAATAAAGGGAAGGCTTGTGATACGCTAAGTCTTTTTTAGTGAATCTCAAAATACAAGCCATGGAAAACACAAGTCAACTTCCAGAGTGGGCTACTCAATTGCTGGAAAAGTTTGATGAACTTAGTGCTAGAGTTGTTCAAAAAGATGCAAGGATCAAAGAGTTGGAGAATCAACTTGCTATAAGCTCAAGATCATCTTTAAAGTATTATATGAGAACAACCAAGTGCACAAAGTTCTTTTGTGAAGCAAGTGGCTAGTATTATTTCTTTGAGGTACAATTCTTATCCTTCTGCCGTAATTTCATGTCAAAAAGGGGGAGAAATTAGGTGTTAGCTGACTTGATTTCTTGCATGTTTTTATTGTAATAACTTGGAAAAACTTGAACTTCATGAATGCACATCTATCAAATTAAGGGACTAATCTGTTTATAAATTCATCAACTTAGATGTATAGTATTGGTGCTTAACCTATCACAAGCAATCAACCTAGATGTATAGAATTGATCACCCATTCTAAGTTAGATCAAGATTGAGATTATAAAGTCTGGGTCTCGCCCGAGGATGTACTCTTGTTTGACCCTTCCATTCAATTTAGCTTAAGAAGATTAAATAGATGTATATCTAATCAACTACTAAAATCATTCCCTCAATCAATTAGCAAAGAAAGGAGTGTACAATCAAATGCCAACCAATAAAGGGAAACAATTAAAAAAATGAATGGAACATTATTGATAGATTTAATAGGATAAAATAGAGTTCATTAAAAAGCCCAGTATCAACAAGTGTTTCACATCAATCCCTTAGTGGGATGATTAGCTAGAGACAAATGCAATAAAATAACATGGAGATGAGAGATAGAGAATACCCGTGTGGAACTCTTACTTTGTTGAAGCTTGAGACATTCTCCAAGTATCCTTGAGTAGATAATAAAAAATGATGGTTACATTTGGTGGGGAATGCTTCTTAAATTTAGGTTAGTGACTAGAAATGAGAGAAAAGTGTTTGGAAGAGAGAAGAAATGATTATTAGATCCCCAAATTGTTTATTTTTTAAATGGGAACAAGATATATTTATAGGGCTTAAAAAATGGGTTTGAAAATACTGATATGGCAGACAGATTGCGTATAGTGCGCGGGTAGGGACCTGCACAGTTCCTTGAAACTAAATCTTCTTTGTAGCTAATTGCCTGCAAACATATAAAACAAGCCTACAATCATATAAAACAAGCCGTAAGATAACAAAAAATGCATGAAAACAATATAAAGGAATTGGATTCGATTGCCAACATGTATGGCATTTATGGCTTGATCACTATCTGGTAGGCTGCGTAGATGTAGCAATCCATAGAGAAGACGTCCACCTCGGCCTCCAGACTGATTACTGGGACTTTTCAAGGGATTTTTCAACTAGGTCCAGGGCCTAGCTTAACTCTTGGTTATCTGCCTGTGATAGGGCAAGCTCCCTCCGGGCTGCTCCGAACTCGGCCTTAGATTTTTCAGCACGCCCCTAGAGAGAGTTAACCTGGTGGCTTATGGCAACATTAAATTTAAAGGCACGTAAAGTACGGCACATGTTTTAGCTACCTTACAGGTATCAAACATTCAAATAATAAAGAAGATGTGAGCAAGGTTATTTACCTCAGCCAAAAAGGCTGAGCCCTTGGTTATCAGGATATCAACTAGCATAGAGGTCAGGGATCTTAGCCCCCCACCTGAGTATAAAGCTGCAAACTGATCTAGGACTTCATCTTGGCCTCTACTTCTTGGTCGGGATTGAGTTTGTTCTCAAGAAGCAACCATAAAAGTAATAGTAGCAGAATCAAGGCTTCCATCCACATTTACAGGTGTTGCAGCATGAGAAGGGTTAGGAACAGTAGCAGCAGCAGTAGAAGAATTAATAGCAAAAGAGGATGCAATAACAGGACAGCTAACGGTAACAGCAAGGGTAGCAAAGTCTTGACCCCTTACCATCACCAACCTGGATGCAAATACATTTATCTGGGATCTAGGTCAAGAAGGAGGAGGAATAGGTGCCCCTGGTACCCCTATTGGGATTGATATGCTTCTTTCATGTCCTACCGAGGCAAAAGGATGAGGGATTCTAGCGGTCTGAATGATAAGGGAACCAAGAGGAGTAGGATATAGGGAGGAGGATTGATCTCCAAACAGCTCAGGCTCATTTTTGACCAGTAGGGGAACTGTCGAAACCGTGAGAATTATGAATGGCTTAGAGTCTACCAAGATCCACAAAGAAACATAATATAGTAGAATCAAAAAAATTCATCTACCCAGAGTAGCAAGGGAGATACATAGGTAGTGATTTACCCTACTAGCATCAAAGGCATTAGAGGAAGGATACTACAGGTTGACATAAGATCGGTCAATGATGGCCTTAAAGATCACCTTTGATTCTGCGAAGAGGGTAGCTTTCTCTTAGGCTGGTTTAATGTTGAATCTGGTGGGAATCTCAAACCCCGTATCCCCTATATGAATCGAACAACCCCATTCACCACTAACTACAACCCATTACTCCTTCTATGAGGTATCCTTCTTTGTGACTCCCGGTACCATAAACTTTAAATTGTTCTTTGCCTGAGTGTAAAACTATCCCCTTGGACCAGGAGAATTGACGGAAACCTGGAAGATGTTACTCAACTCATCCGATCCTGATTTCCTATTGAGGTTATCCTTCTTGCACTGCTCCCTCCACATTATGAGAAAACCAACCAGGTGTCTCCAAAACCCTAGTGTTATCTTGAGGGGACGAGTTGCAAGTCATGAAATGCCTTACGAAGTGTAGGATGAAGAGGAATCCTAACTCCACTGTCAAAAGTAGTGGCATGAATCAAAATCTCACCTAGAAAGGGGGAGTACACATCATACCCCTAGTGTGGGATGGTGATTGTGATGCTGTAAGGAATCAAAACTAAATCCTTAGATGCCAGATTGAGTCGGTCGTAACAATGGAATTGGGGATGAAACGAAAGCCATAGGGAAGAGTAAGAGCCTCTCTTGGTAAGCTTGAATCAACTCTGGCTAGGTCTCCACCAGCTCTGACCTAGTTTGACACCTTGCCCGAGTCCTCCTCGACTATTTTGATAGAGGTATCATGATTGTTTGAGAATCTAGCTCTTATAGCGATGTTCCAATTGAAGCGACGACGCTGGAGTAGAGGGCTTCGCTTCCACCACTATCCTCATCTCGAGTTCTCCTACCATGAGCTAACCTGGTGGAATCACCCTCTATAATTTTATAAACACTATCGTTGCCTGAAGTAGACATGGTAGTAGTAACAAAATAAGCAAAAGATTGAAAGAAAAAAGTTCAGAGAAAACGAAGAAGGTAGAAAGCAGGTTAGGGATATTGAATTTTTAAAAGAGGAGTTTTGAGGCACGAAGGATATGAAGAGGACTATCTGTTTAAATAGAAGGAATGGAACAATAAATAGTGCTTGGAGCGTGATCTGGGAGGTGAGATTTTTGACCAGTAGAAAAGGCAATCTCGAGATACGAGAGACGTAAAAATCATTTTGTTTTTCAAAACAGATGAATAAACCCTAGCTCTACACGTGGACCATGCTTTTAATGTTAAGATTTGCTGCCAGATTCTGGTAACCGGTTAAAATTAGGAAATTCCTCAAGCATTACAAAAATCCTAACTCTAACCCTAACCAATCACCGGTGTTCAAGTCAGGGGAAATTTCTATTAGTAGCTATTTTTAGTAGGGGATCAAAGAGAAATTGTACACCTATCTCTACCTGGCAGGAGGTACCTCTTGAAACTGGTTAAGGTTCTCCTGCTACGACCTACCATGAGATACCGGGTCCTACGACCTTTAAGTACCTCGACATCTCTATCTAGTAGAGGATCAATATTCACATCTCCATAAACTACCAGATACTAAGACACTCTAGTATCAAGGTACCTTCTATTTAGCACCCTGATACTATAAGGACTATATAGGGCCAAAGTACCTCGATATTGTCATGCTAACCTTCCAAGGTAGGTATCTTACCCATCTGGTAAGAAGAGAGTTAACTAGAAAGCTCTGACACGATTGGTTAAGAGCCACATCACTACACAGGTATCATGAGGTACCTTACCATTAGTACGCAGAACCTGAATTCTTCTCCAAGCAAAACAGAATAAAGGGTTGACTGTTATCACCATTAAAACGTCATAAAAGAGACTACACAAGTCAGCTGTATCCCCATTCACCCATATTTAAACATAAATGGAAACTTGACGTAATCAACAACAACAATTCCTGTGTGATTTGATCCCTCCATCAACGCCAATCACTTTTGGTAACATAATCAATCAATGGGTCTAAATTATAAGGATTTGATTGACAGATGTGGAGGAGTTAAAAAGGGGAGGTCAGGATCCATGCAACGTATCGAAGATCCGAATCTTAAGTCTCGAAAGAAATATCAGTGATTTTGGCAGAGCTCTCAGTTTTATACCCAGAATAGAGTAAGATTATTGCCACTATTGAGGGTACTTTTCACTTACCGACAGGTATGAGTTTGCCACGACCAATCTTTGTAAACGAGAGAGTTTGAGTGATTTTGATTAATATCATTGTATAATTTTCTCAATAAAACAGTATCCCAGATTACACTACTCTATTTTTTCTTTGTTTACAAGTTATTTATATAATCATACTTTTGTGACTACATTGTCACGTAGGTACGAGGTACCTATCCCGACTACAACCTACTAGGTAGTGGTCTTGAGGGTATGAATTGAAATTCCTCATCCTGAGCGAATCTTTGGTCTACAGATGTTGATATGGTTTGTATGTTGATGATCCAATTACTCATTTATATATGTTTGAAGCAAATCCACACACACACACATAAACCCATTTTGCTTTCAAGTTAATTTGATTTGTTAGCATTTTTTGAAGAATTATGAGAGAGACTGAGAATCTTGGTATATCTCTCATAGTTTATGGAGCTTATTTTGTTGAATTTCTTTAAAATTGTTTAATTGTGTGATTGTGTGGATATCATTGTGAACAACATCATATCTTGATCTTAGTTAGAGCACCTATCAAGGGGGAGCATTGTATGCTAAAATGTGTTTTCTTTTATGGTATGTTCACATGATTTTATCATGATGTAAACATGACATAATTGAATATTGAAAATGCATGTTACTTATCTCATATATTTGTCGTTTTCTGCTTGATTATCCCTTGTTTGTTTCTTTGACAATTATTTGACAAAAAGGGGGAGAAATGTATTCCTTATCATGTGTAGGAGTAATGTACTATATGTGATGTACCTCTTGACTTAAGGGGCAGAATTCTTGTCTTAAAGGGGAGAAAAATAATTTTTGTTAATATGAGATATGAGAGTTTTATTTTATGCTTATCTTTAATTAATATATAATTTTGATACAAGCAATCTAGAGGGACAATTTTTTTTTTGTTTCTAAGGGAGTCGAAAAAGGTGTCTAACCTATTCACCCCCCCCCCCCCCTCTCTAGGTTAGCCTTGAGCATTTAACCGTGATTGTATTTTCATAAGAGCATTCAATGCTATGAATGCAGTGGTTTTGGTCACATCGCTTCAGAATGTGCAAATTTGAAGAAGAAGAAGAAGAAGAAGAAGGGGAAGGCAATGGCGGCTACTTGGAGCGATAGTAAAGACTTAAAAGAGGAATAAAAATCTTCGGATGATGACGATATAGTTGCCAACTTCATTGCCTTCACAACATCTCATAATGGCAAGGAAGTTGTGAGTGATATGGAAGAAATAAGTGATTCTAGTGATGAAAGTACCTCTTCTAACTCCAGATTTGAGAATGATGAGCAAATGGACTATGTAGACTTTATGATGTTTTTTGAAAAGACTATATTAAAAAGGAAGAAGGAGATTCAAGAGTTTAAAAAGGAGAACCTAGAGTTGACTTTCAAGATTACTGACTTAAGTGAGAAAGTAAATAGTGGAAAAGAGCTAGAAGAGAGTTTGAAGTTGGAGCTTGTGATCACTATGAAGAGTGAAGAGAACTTAAAGGATGAGCTTAGTGAAGTGAAAGAATTAGTTGCCATGATGACATCCGGAACCGAGAGACTTAACAAGATGCTATCACGTGGGTAGAGTCCTAGTGATAAAACGGGGCTTAGGATATATGGAAGGCAAGGATGCCACTTCCTTGAAGAAGACCATCTTTGTCAAGAGTTAAGAGGATAAAGAGACTCAAGGTTCACACCAACAAATGAGTTCGAATGAAGTTAGTGAATCATCAAAGCAAGCTCTAATGAAGGCTCAAACAAATTCTCAAACTAAAGCTCATCCACCAAAAGCTAGAACTCATCAATCAAGACCTCAACTTCAAAAGAGCTCTCAAAGTCAACAAAGGAGTTTTAACCCACAACCAAGAAGAGAAGCTAATTTGGCTCAATCACAAAGGGTGTTTCAAAGAAGAGATTTGGTTCAGCACCAAAGGACAACTCAAAAGAGAGGGAAGTCTTCCATGCTTGCACAAGGATATGGTATGAATTCTTACTTTACTCACATTTATCATTATTGTGGTGTTGAAGGTCATACAAGGCCGAATTGTTTTAAATTTATTAAGTTGTGTCGTTTTGAAAGCATGATTGAGAAGAATATACTTAGAAGAGCCAAAATACATGCACCTAGGAATTTTAAAGCCACTGAACCCAAGGCTCCTAGAAATGAAAATGTTGCTACTAGGTGGACTATAACAAATGAGTATGCTTGCCATGTGGCCCAAGTGGCCTTGAAGGTAAAATCCTCTAACATTTGGTATCTTGATAGTGGGTATTCTAGGCAAATGATCGGAAATAAGAGTTTCTTTGAGACTCTTGTTATGGTGGATGGTGGATTTGTCACCTTTGGTGATGGTTCACGTAAGAAGGTTTTAGGAAAAGGAAACATATCCATCCCCGGTTTTCCCTCATTACCTAATGCTGTATATGTAGATGGCTTGCAAGCTAATCTTATTAGCATATCACATTTGAATGATGAAGGGCTTTCAGTTTTGTTTGGGAAAGTTGATTGCTCTATTCTAAGAGAAGATGGACAAGTTCTATTGAAAGGCAAGAGATCAAGTGACAACTGTTATTGTCTTGATTCTAATGAAATCTCATGTAATTTGCCTAGTTGTGATCAAGTTGAATTGTGGCATCAAAGGTTAGGTCATATGAATTTCAAAGACTTGAAAGTTCTTGAGAGGTTGAATGTTGTGAGAGGTCTTCCTAAGTCTTGAAATAGGATTGAAGGAGTTTGTGGACCTTGCCAACAAGGAAAGCAAACTAAGAGTGTGCATAAAAAGGGTAAGTATCTTGCCACCAAGGAGCCACTAGAGCTTCTTCATATGGACCTTATGGGTCCCATGCAAATCGAGAGTCTCGGTGGCAAGAGATACATCTTTGTGTGTGTTGATGATTTTTCTAAATTTACATGGACCTATTTTCTTAGGGAAAAATCTGAAACGTTTGAAAATTTTAAAATGCTTTGCACTAAAATTCAAAATGTGAAGGATTCTCACATAAAATGAATTAAGATAATTAGGAGTGATCATGAGAGAGAATTTGAAAATGCTAGCTTTGAAAAATTTTGTGATAATCTTGGCATCTCTCATGAGTTCTCAGCTCCTTGAACTCCTCAACAAAATGGGATAGTAGAGAGGAAGAATAGAGTCCTCCAAGAAATGGCCTGTATGATGTTGCATGGCAACAATGTGCCTAGGAATCTTTGGGCTGAAGCTGTCAATATGGCTTGTTATATAGGTATTAGGGTTTTTCTTAGGCCCGGAACTAGGCAAGCCTCCTATGAATCATGGAAGGGTAAAAAGCCAAATGTTATCTACTTCCACTCATTTGGAAGCAAGTGCTACATTCTAAATGACTGTGATCAACTTGGCAAGTTTGATGCTAAGAGTGATGAGGGGATTTTCATTGGCTAAGCTCTACATAGTAAGGCCTATAGAGTTTTTAATTTTAAGACACGAAGTGTAATGGAATCATCTAATGTGGTAATAGATGATTGTAGGCCTAAGGTTAATAACTATGATGAGGAGATTAGTGTGGTTGATGATTCTACCTTGGTGAATATTAATGAGATTTCTAGTGATGAAAAATCAAATCTTGAAAAAGAGGTCACTCAATCTCTTGATAGAAATCCTACTTTGGACTCTAAGGAACCCGCTTCTTGGGTTAGGCATCTCCACAACAAGAGTGACATTCTTGGAAATGTGAATGAGGGTGCGAGGACTAGACATCAATTAGCAAATCAAATTAGTTATACTTGTTACACCTCTAAAATCGAACCCCAAAAAGTTGATGAAGCTTTAAGTGATGAGTTTTGGGTTCTTGCTATGCAAGAAGAGCTAAATCAATTTGAAAGGAATGAGGTTTGGACTCTAGTTCCTAGGCCTAAGAACACTAATGTGATAGGCACCAAGTGGGTCTATAGGAACAAATAAGATGAGGATGGCAACATTGTGCGGAACAAAGCTAAACTTGTTGCACAAGGATACTCTCAAATTGAGGGTATCGACTTTGAGGAGACTTTTGCTCCCATTGCCGATTAGAGTCCATTAGGATTCCCTTATCCATATCGTGTGTTCACAAGTTTAAATTGTATCAAATGGATGTTAAGAGTGCCTTTCTCAATGGCTTATTGCAAGAGGAAGTGTTTGTTGAGCAACCTAAGGGGTTTGTGGTTCCACACCACCCCAATCATGTTTATCGCCTCAAGAAGGCACTATATGGGTTGAAACAAGCACCGAGGACTTGGTATGAGCGCCTCACTCTGTATCTTGTTGGCAATGGCTATTCTAAAGGTAGTATTGACAAGACTTTGTTCATCAAGTGCACTAAAGATGAACTATTCATAGCTCAAAATTATGTTGATGACATCGTTTTTTGTTCCACCAACAACTTGAAAGTTCAACATTTTGTTGAAGTCATGACTCATGAGTTTCAAATGAGCATGGTTGGTGAACTTAATTACTTTCTAGGCTTGCAAAATCAAGCAAATGCATGATGGGATCTTCATATCCCAAGCTGAATATGCCAAGGGCCTAGTGAAGAAATTTGGCCTTGAGAATGCCAAGCATTATGACACACCTATGAGTACCACCTTGAAACTTAGCAAGGATGCTAGTGGAAAAAGTATGGATCAAAGTCTATATCGGGGCATGATAGGGAGCTTGCTATACTTGACTGCTAGTAGGCTCGATATAGCCTTTAGTGTTGGTCTGTGTGCTAGGTATCAAGCCAAGCCCAAGGAATCCCATCTCTCCTCCATGAAGAGAATCATTCGATATATGAATGGGACATCCAACTATGGGATATGGTACTCTTTTGACACTAATGCTAGTTTAGTTGGCTTTAGTGATGCAGATTGGGCAGGTAATTATGATGATAGGAAAAGTACATCGGGCGATTGCTTCTTCCTAGGGAACAATCTTGTGTCTTGGTTTTGCAAGAAGCAAAACTCCATTTCATTATCCATAACCGAGGCCGAGTATATAGCTGCTGGGAGTGCTTGCACACAACTCCTTTGGATGAAGCAAATGCTTATGGATTATGACTTTGAGCAAGGTACTCTAACCCTTTACTGTGACAATATGAGTGCCATTAATTTTTCAAAAAATCCTGTCCAACATTCTAGAACTAAGCATATTGACATTAGACATCATTTCATTAGAGAGCTAGTTGAGAGCAAATACATTGCACTTGAACATGTCGGCACAAATGATCAACTAGCGGATTTGTTTACGAAACCATTAGATTCAACTAAGTTTTAATCTCTTAGTAGGTCTATTGGGATTTGTCATATGCAATGATGAGTTTTGGTGGTTGACCCCATATGGGAAGCGCAAGCAATGCTCAATCTTATGCTATTTAATTAATTGCTTGATTATCTTGGATGCATATATTATTATATGACTTTTCATTTAATAAGTGTGTTTTTGCCTTTTTCGGAATGCATGCTCATTTGTGTTCAAACATGTATTTTTGGACAAGAAAATTTGATTGGGAAGTACATTTGATTGACCCAAAGTTTATCTCCATGTTTATGAAAACTTGATCTTGACATGCTTAAAGTGTTATGCATGATGAATTTATTGAATGCTTACAAAATGACGGCAAATATGTGTACAAGTGACTTTTGAGACTTCATTCAATCAGGATATTGTATCCATTTCAAAGATTTTCACATTCCTATAGTCTCTCTCTCTCTTTTTACTTATTGAACAAGGCTACTATCATACGGGCATCTTGCCCGGAAAAATCTAAAAGGGCGTAATAGTCGCTCATGTCTTGTTCAACTTGTAAAGTTTGATAGTTGTTTTTTTTTTGGTTAAACTATATTGTGTTTTCCATTGAAAATTTGGTGCAAATTGGTTTGACTTCTCTTGGAACCTCATGTGTTATTTTTCCTTTGCCAAATACCATGCTTTTGGAAGTTGATGTTGTATGTACTTCATTCAAGGCAATCTTTTGCACATGTTCCAATCAATAAAACTTCCATGAATTTCTCTCTCTTAATTAACCTGCATAAAGTTGCTGTATATGATTATGCATTTACATTGCAAATATCTCTCTTTGCTAAAATGCCCCAGTTGGGGAATACTCATTTGCCTATCTTGTGACAAAATGGGGGAGTAGTATTGGATTTAGGGGGAGTTGATATTGGCATGATTTAAGGGGAGATTGACCTATTGAGAGGGAGTGAATCTATTTAGGGGGAGCTTTTGCTATGTGCATTGTTGAATGCATGTTACTTGTTTCTAATTCATGCAAATTGCGCTTGTTTTTATTTATCTTGATCCCTCTCATACACTTGTCTTGGAAAGTGTAGTTCTTTGTTTTGTAGGGATGATCAATCTACAAGAGATGAAAGATTTGAAAATTTAGCTTTAGGTATCTCTTGTAATATATAATGTTTTTTGTTGACCTCTTGTTGTTTCTTGTTGTTTGTTGTGAGGATACTTTGTGAGTGAGTGGTTTTGTCACGAAATAGCCAAAGGGGGGATTGTAAGTTCCTCTGTGTTTGATTGGCTTATTTCGTTGACAACAACATTTGGGGATCTATATGTAAGGGTAGTTTGGGGCTTCATTGTTCGTAACCAAGCTTAAGCATCAAAGGTAAAATCATCTGCTTAACTTTCATTGAAGAGGTATTAGTGCACACACATACTCATGCATTTTCTTTTAATTATCTTGCTTGCATGCTTATTTGCCATTTTGTGTACCTTGTTTTTCTTATTTTTGTTTGAGTGTTGAATGTATGTTTGTGATTTAAAAAGAGGATTTTTTCCTCTTTTTCGGGGTTCAGACATCTCTCTGTGCAGTGCCCCCATCGCGGCCTGCACAGCGGTGTTTACCAGAGTATGCACGTTGTGGCTACCGCGGTCTGTGAGTGTTGCATACGCTACGGTCTCCCAAGCAGAGTTTCACAGACATTGCATGCTGTCCAGACCGTGGTCTGTGCACACTGCATGTATAGCGGCCTACAGAGCGGTGTTGTCCAGGCGATACACCGCTCTCTGTGCCACGGTCTGGACACTTACCTAGACCGTAGTACAGCCAACGGTCCCGACGGATTTTGGTTACCTTTCACGTAAAATGATGCCATTTTATGTAGGGCAACATATATATATGTTCTCTTCTCTTCTCTTTGTTTTCAAGAGTCCAAGAAGCCATTTTTATGTGTTCTTAGTTTTCTAGAGAGAGAGGGACTCCCAAACACTCATCTTTACTCAACCCAACTTCATCTCATGATCATCTAGCTTCATTCTAGGATCATTCAAGCATGGAGCATCATCTTCTTATTGACTAGGTAACTTCTACATGCTCTAGACTTCATGGTTTCATTACTAAGACATGTATGCCTAGGGTTTTAGTCTTTATTGCATTATAAATGCTTGTTTGAATGTTTAATTGCTTTTATAACATACTTGTGTATTGATTGTTGGTTGAGATGCATAAATTTGTGATAGCTAGAACTTAGGACGGTTTTACCCTTCTAGCTAATTCTTCTTGCCTTTGCATTTAGAACATTGATATCTAGGATTTACTTTAATTGTCATTATTAATCCTAGATAAGCATGAATGTCTTGACGTAGCATTTTTGCATATAGAATATTCTTACATATCCACTTAGGTTGCCATTATCTCTTCATTGTTGGTTAAGCTTGTGTCTATGTGATTAGTGCACAAGGTTTGTGATCCAAAATCACTATTAAGGCCCGTTGGGTGGAGTGAAAGGATTAGTAACTGGAGGGTTAGACGGGAGGTCAACCTAGGTTGTAAACTTTTACTCAATGGTGGATTTTGAGGATCAAGGGTGGCGCTCTAAACAGCCCGTTGTTTTTCCCATTTGGACGGTTTCCACATATATATTGCATGTTGTTATTGTTTTATGTTTGTTGTCTTTTATTTGAACATTTAGTATAATGGGGTAGAACTGTTAATATTGATTAATTCGCAAAATTGGTAATCTATCGAATTAAAACCTATTCACCCCCCTCTAGGTTATAGACACACATTCTAGAGAATTTCAGTCACAATTTAATTATATTGAATAATTGGTTATTGAATAAATACACTATTTGAGTTGGATTAGGAGTCTTGGTGTAGAAAAGAATTCTTCTTTGAAAAGGATTCTTCGTCACCAAGTAAATCCTCCAATGGAAAGGATTCTTGCCCACCAAGTAAATTCTTCTTAGAAGAGGATTTGGTCCCCTAAATAAAAAAAAAAAAAGAATTCGACCACTATATAGAATTCGGCCATTACCTTTTCTTAGAGAAAAAATTATTCGGCCATTACCTTTTTCTTGGAGAGAAATTTCGGCCAAGCCCTAATTTTTGGAAGAGAAATTTCTACCAAGAGAGAATTTTGAGTGTAGAGAATCTGGATCTTGCGCTAGATAAATTCTTCCGATCTAAAGATTGGTATGTGAAAATTCGGCAAAGAGGAAAAGGAAGAAAGAACGTTTTGTATTCGATAGTGCACTAGTAGCCTTTACATTAAAAGGTTTTGTGTATAACATCGAATTTAGGTTCACGCGAGTTTCAATCAAATTGATTGATAATTCACAAGTGACCTAACGTTCTTTGTTTTTCTTTCTGGAGGATTATTGTTACTAACAAATAAAGAGATTTTGCTTGTTTCCATCCTCAAGTATACAATTTAAAGAAAAGGAGCCCATACTCCTAGATGATTCACGTTCGTGACTGGATTTGAAGATCTTACTGATTCAATCCAGCGCTTGTTCAATTGTCACGAGAAAAAGGTACGATACTTTTAATATACGTCAATTAATCTGGGATTAAGGCTCTTTCTATTAAAGGGAAAAAATTTAAAATACTCAGACCCTAATTTTACGCTTCCGCCACGTTTTGAACCGATTTTTCCTTATAATTGGTATCAAAGCTGGTTGTACCCTTGATTAATTAATTTTTGTGTACTTGAATCTATTTCTTTTTTTGTTAATATGAATGTTTTAGAAAGAGATGACACTCTAGGTATTCGTATATATATTTACATTAGAATGTATGGATATATATATATATATATATATATATATATATATATATATATATATGTGTGTTTTAATATGAGGATTGTTATTGCTCAATTTTGGTGATAGAGTTTCAATGTATTTTTGTTTTGGGATTGTAACAATAAGGGTAGGCTATCATCGCCATAATTTCCTTATTGGTAGTTGCTAAGTTTTTATTTATTTTTCTATTGTAATAAAAATACTGCAGAAAACAATTGCATTAAAAAAATTGCCGTATTTTATTATTTAAAATTCTTCTATAATACATTCAAATATTGAAGAATTGGGAGCAACTGAAACAAGTTTGTGGCCGTGCGTGTCATAGAAACAATCGTGCGTGTGAATGAGCACGAGCCACGATTGTTGTGGCATGGGCTGCGAACCGCAGCCCCATGGATGCCAAGGGTTGCGCACGATAGCCCTTTATGGAGCTAAGGGGTGAACATGCCCATGGGAGGCAACCGAGGGTGTCAAAATGAATGATGGTCACGTGAGACTTGCTCGCCAAGAAAGGAGTTCTTTTTGTATTCCAAGACATATGTAATTTACTTGTTTTTCTAGGATGGACCAAAATTGTAGCTATTTGTATTTATGTACATATTGCAATGTTTGTCATTGTTTGATAATATGTCATATAGAATTGGAGTGCCACTCATATATCACTTCTGGTATGAACATACATTGAATGATTTAGGTATCTAATGAAAATACAAACACGGTTAAATGCTCAAGGCTAACGTAGAGGGGGGAGGGGGGTGAATAGGTTAGGCACTTTTTTCGACTCCCATAGAAACAAACAAAAGTTTGTCCCTCTAGATTGCTTGTATCACAATATATATATATATATATATATATATATATATATATATATATATATATATATATCAATTAAAGACACTTAATCAATATATAAAATAAGTAAAGTGTGATACAAACAAGTAATCATAACACATACACAATCTATATTATAGAAAGAAAGTCAACTTATATATAAAGTTCTATCCATAATATTCAAATACCAAGTACAAATATAAGAGAGATAGGGATAGAGAAAACTTGACACAAGATATTACTTGGTAAACCTCCGGAGAGGAAACATCCACAGGTTAGCAACCGCCGGCAAACAAAATCCACTAGTAGATAAGACAAGTACAATATCTCAAGTGACCCCTTCACCTAGAAACTACCCTCTTATCCTACTCATGAAGATATCGCTCTCTTGCTCAACAATCTGAGGCCTAACACCTCTTATCAAGACTTCCTCACTCACCCTTGCAGATCCTCATGACCCTAGGCAAGACTTCTTGCTCAACTATCTGAGTCCTCCCGACTCTAGTCAAGACTTCCTCGCTCACCCTTCTGGATCCTCACGACCCTAGGCAAGACTTATTGCTCAACTATCTGAGTCCTCCCGACTCTAGTCAAGACTTCCTCGCTCACCCTTCTGGATCCTCACAACCTTAGGTAAGAATTCTTGCTCAACAATCTGAGTCCTCCCGACTCTTGTCAAGACTTCTTCTCTTGACAATCCGAGGTCTCCCACCTCTTGCCAAGACTTCCTTGCTCAACAACATAGGTCTCACACCTATTGTCAACACTTCCTTCTCACAAGGCATCTAGATGATCATGAATGCAATATGCAAACAAGCATTCAACATAGAATGTTATGATCAACACATCCTATGGAAAATACTAGACATGAGCATGAATGCACAAAACAAATTTAGTCTAGTCAATCATGCATGTTTAATCCATCTGGATCATGTAAGATATGTTCTACATTAATAACAACCTAGATACATGCATAGATCTAAAACTTGAATCACAATCTATGTTCAATTAACACATAATCAAGTTTAAATCTCATAAACCCAAAACATGCTAAAATCATGTGACAAAGTCATTTAGATTAAAGAAATAGTTCTAGAGCATATTTCCTATTCATAGATTCAACAAAGAACATGAATATCTCAAAAGAACATGAATATCTCAAAAGAACACAAGCACATGTATTATAGTGAGATTTCGGCCAAAGAGAGCCTAATACATGTGAGGAACTATTTTTCACAAAATCAATCAATCAAAGATCATCAAATAGTCCTAGAATCAAAGCTAGCACAATACAATCCCAAACATGTGAAAACATAGGCAAACACTCTTAACTTTGAATCACTCAAATCGGAGTTTAAATGAATAAGTTATGGTGTTTGGAAGGTGAGAAAATTTTGGAGAAAATTTGGGAGAAAATTCTGCACTCAAATTTTAAACCTCTTCTAATAATGAAATGTGAGAGAGAAGGGATATATAAATGAGAGGGAAAATGACATATGAAATGACCAAAAGGGACAAGAAGCAGCCAAGCTTGCTTGCTGCCTGAGATGGCACGTGGGCATCTCGGGGCAGCAACCCGTCTGCCCTGAGATGGCCACGCGCCATCTCGGGAAAGAAGAGCTTTGTTGTCTTCTTTTTCCCTTGACCTTCCTCCGCGTTCTTCGACCGTTCTCTGGCCTGCGAACTCAGAATTCGAATCCGTTTGAGGATTGCAAACCATAACTCTCTCTTGGACATGGACATATAAGATACTCAACCCAGAAAATAATAATTCGACTCCATATATGAAGATGAAGACAATGTATGCAACATGAGTTGAAAGTGTAGTATCTTTTGACTTAGAACTTGAAATCAATAGTATGTGTAACCGAAATTACAGAACTCAATCAAGAATGATTTAAGACTAAAATCAAGTTCAATATCCATGTTATACAAACATATACAAATACTAACACAATTCACACTAGAATGCAAACTACATAGAGATAGTCTCCAATCATGTATTTTCCAAAACATGTTATTTTTATACCAATGCATGAGCATTCATCTTCAAGTGTGTGAATGTGTTATACATGGTGCACAACGATGTAGGGACGCATATGAATGAATTGTATGTGTGTGCCTATAATGGTGCACAACGATGCAAGGACACAAATGTATGAATTGTGTGTGTGCCTAAGCCTTGTAAGAGAAAGATAAGATCTTAGTATACCTTTGTAGAACCATATTGCATCCTTTCTCTTTGAAGACTTTGAACTTGCTTTGACTAGTTGCTTTTTATTCTTTGAAGCTTGAATCATCATGAATCTAAACAACTAAATCATTACAAGTAAACATCATTTTGATATGGAATTAATGCCAACACAATCTAAAACCTAACAATCTCCCCCTTTGGCAAATTCCATGTCAAAACACCTATACGTTTACTACAAATATAAAAATGAAGATAGGTCACAAAATCACTCCCTCACATTACAATAAGTAAGATTCCTATAACTGATCTTCATCAACTCTTGAACTTTATCTTGATCTTCTCTTAAAGCAACCTACAAATCATCTCAAAGCACAATACATATACAAGAGAAAAACAATAAATGGCAACATAAAATATGGATAAGAATATACAATTAAGTCCACAAATACATGTATCTCCCCCTCAATACATGCCAAACCACAAGAATTCTTAACCAAATCTTAAGACTAATTATTACATGCCATTGAAAGTTCAAAAGCTCACAAAAACAACATAAAAAGAAACTAAGCAACTAGCATCTCTTTCTCCCACTTTTTGATATGAAATGATGCCAGAAGTTAAGAAATATATCTCAAGACTGAAATACTAGCTACTTGTTCCACCAAAGAAAGTCGTGCGAGAAGTTGATCTAACATAATGCTTGAGAGGGTGTCCTGAACTTGAAGCAATGAACTCCCCCAACTCTTTTATCCTAGCATCATGTTGAACAACTATAGCATTAAGTTCATCAACCTTCTCCTTCAATTTTATAGCCCAATCCGGAAGAATATTTGTGCTAATCACATGACTATCAATTTGAGAACTACTAAATGGTCCAAAAGTATCACAAGTCTTACCCTTATTCTTATAGGACATGTATGACACACGTTTATCACAATACTTTTCCAAGGGTTGAACTAACACATCATCTTCTCTATTCTTAATCCCTCGAGTTAAACATAATGAAGTAATAAACCCTGGTAATGCAAGCTTTTTATCACCTCTAGTAGAGAAAGCCGCACTATCAATGTAATACATGAGAAGATCTCCAAGGCTTATAGGTTGATTAGTTACCAAGGCATACACTATTTTGATATTGTCCTTATTCAACTCGGTTGAATTCGAAGATGCAATAATGTTAGTGCAAATGAATAGATGCCAAAATGCACTAGCCTTAGTTAACTCATGTTGACTAATATATGCTCTACTTTTCCACTCAAAAGAAGAATTGTCACAAAGAGTTCTACACATGATATTTAGATTCTCAATGACATCCACATCTAGAAAATTAGAATCTATATCATTAGATAGCCCAAGAAACTTATTAATGTTTTCCGGGTTAACTCTAAACACAACACCCCTAATTTCCATCAAAGCATCTAACAAGGTGGCATTTTCCCTATATTCAAGATAAAACTCTCTAACAAGAGTATCATTTACAACTCCTAACATGCTCACCCAAGATTCCCAATTTCTATCATTTAAGATAAGAATCTTTACACTTACCAAAGTCAATGCCTCTCTCTTGGAATATATTCTTTGTTCCAAGATCCCTAAATCTTTTGTCCTGAAGCTTTGGATCCTTTTGAGGTAGACTTGGCTTTCACAATGGGATTCAATTGATTTCCACTTCCGGTAATCTTAGTTCGTCCATTTTTTTCTTGTGTTATAAGATGCTATATACATACAACAAAAGTGAGTGAAAGAAAAAACAAGCATATTAGTCACAAAGATATAGAACAAAGACATATGACTTAAGAATGAATCATCATGCAAGACAAAGATAGTGAGTAATATCTTACAAGTAACATTAAGTCAAAATATGCCAACATGTAACAAAATGAAGCATGTGAACATATCATAAAAGAGAACACTGTCTAGCATACAATGCTCCCTCTTGATAAATGCTATAACTAAAATCAATGATAGCATAAAGTTCACAAAGATGTTCACACAATCACACATTCAAGCAATTTGAAGAAATATCAACAAAATAAGATTCATGTGCTAAGAGAGATACACAAAGATTTTTCAAGTTCTCTCATAATTCTTCAACAATTGCTAAAATATCATCATACTCATAAACAAATTGTGTGTGTGAGAGATATGCTTCAAATATATATCAAGAAGTAGTTTGATAATCAACATCCAAATAATTTCCAACAACTATTATCTTAAGCTTTTTCCATAAAAAGTCAAACCGATTATCCTCTGGAATGTTTGCTTTTAAGAGAATAGATTTCAACATATGAGTGTGTGTGTGCATGTGGCTCGTCATCCCATTTCTGTTTCTCAATACGAGCTCATTTGATTTTTCAACTATACTTTTTTTTAAGCCTTCCTCATTTTCTTTTTAGGCTTTGAACCAAAGAATTTTTCTTTTCATAATTCCATTTCAACACTTCTTTGATTTTTCTTTTTTCTTTTTAAAACATAAATTAAATTCACTTCATGGCGGCTTTCAATCGTCACAATGGTGTAGCTCTTTCCAACATGGGTAGCTTTCACAACCAATGTGTGTAGCCCTTTCCATAAAGGTGCTCGTTGAGTTCTATGTATTTGCCGAAGCAAAATAGATACTAACCATAGGTCATTTTAAATGTACTTAAGCACAAAAACTTTAAGGTGTATCCAAAGTTTACATATTAGTAAACTCAACCTACTAGCAAAACATATAAGAGAAGCAAGGTGCAATTTTAGAAAACCAAGAATTTATGGCTCATAAGCACATGATCTAAAAGCAATAAGTAGAGACTTATTCCAGATCATTACTTCTCTAATGAGTAGCTTTCAATGAATATGAAGCTCATATTTTCAAAAGTAATGCCACTCAATATACTATACACAAACAATCATCAAAGTTAAGATCAATGTGAACAATATCACTATTAGATCCTAAAATAGTAAATGTCAATGAGAACCATATGTATGCTATACAAAATTCTCTAAAATGACATGCTATGAGATGTATATCAAAGATTGAGTCAAAAGATGAATATCTAAGAGAACATGCATTAGGTTATAGAGATACCTTTTGCACATTATATTCACCAAATATCATACTTCCGCCCTTTTTATGAGCACTCTTGCCTTGAATGTCCTCATGACACCAAGTTGATGATGTTTCACACCAAGAGTATAAAAAGCATAATATCTCAACTCAATCAACACATATATCAAAAGAACTTCTCTAAAGTTAACCAACAAATTTTGACCATCATAACAAACATGATGTGAGATAACCAAGTTCTTATCAATACATGGAGTATTCAAAGCTAGCAAGCAAGAATTCTCAACACAATTGATATATTGCCTCAAAGCTACCTCACATGTGCTTCTTATATTACTGATAACATCACTCACCCTTGAACCACTTGTTCTTGGGTGTACCTACACAAACATTTTCAATATCATCCTTGACAACAATGTTAAATCTAGAGTAAAGTCCTTCAATGACTTGATTAACAAGATTATCATTAATACACTCTTCCTGAACATTTTCAACACATGCTTTGCCAAGATGAACAAGATTAGTTTTCTTTCTACTCTACAACTTCTTCTCATGCTTAGCAATATTATCATGTTTCTCAACTGTCAAAACCTTAGCATGTTCAAGTTGAAGTTTAATCTCCTTATCTCTAGATTCATTTCCTAATTTGCATTTTTCAATATATTTAAAACACATAGGCTTAATGTGACCTATTGTGTTGCAATATTGGCAAATTGGAATAAAAGATGAGATTGTACCTTTTGGAGTTGAACTAGCTTCACTAGAAGTTTGTAAAGATACCTTGTTCGCCAACTTCTTCTTGGCTTTTGATCTTCTTTTCTTGTGTGGTTTCTTATCAATCATGACTTAATCCAAGTGAGTAGGAAGTTGTACTTCCAAGAGCTCCTCTTCAATTACCAAGTCATCTTCACCAGTATGAGAGTTAACAAGATTCCTAACACTAGACACACTTACTGAATCATTCACTAAGTCCTTAATGGCCTCCTTAACCGTGTCTATCTCTTCCATTAATTCTTGTTCTCTCTTATTCAAATAAGATATCACATTATCCTTCTCAACGTTTATCTTTTCAATTTCTCTAAACTTATTTATATTATCACCTTTCTCACCAAGAAGTCTACGAGTGACAATCACAACTCATCTAGTTATTTCTTGATCAAATCATCATTCTCAACTACCTCTCTTAGAGCATTATCTCTATCTTCTTCGAGCTTCTTTATCTTAGCCAACAACTCAAGATTAAGAGGAATGGAACTAGAGCTTCCATGATGAATTGTATCAAAGTTCTTGTTCAAAGATATTGTACCATAAACATCTAGTGGAGAATAAGAAGCTGTTAGAGCTATAAAGTTGCTCACCGATTCTTTATCACTAGAAGACTCACTACTAGTGCTCTCATTATCAGTAGAGTTATCAGCACTCCAAGTAGCCGCCAAAACTTTGCCTCTCTGTCTTTCTTAGATGGCTTCTTGGTGCACTAACTAGCAAAGTGACCGAAACCATGACAATTGTAGCATTAAACATCTTTCTTGTTCATGGCTTGACTATTCTTCTCATTCCTTAGAGATGATGTTTTCTTAACTTCCTTTTCCTTAAAAGATTTGCCTCTAGACTTGGCATTCTTCTTTAGAAACTTCTTGAACTTTCTAATAAAAGAGCCATCTCTTTATTTTCATCATCACTCTCTTACTCAATAGCATTGAGAGCGATTCCCTTACTCTTTATCTTTGGTTTTAAGCACATCTCATAAGTTTGGAGAGACCCAAGCAACTCATCAATGTTCATGTTATCCACATCCTTGCTTTCCTCAATGGCCGTAACCTTTGATTTAAATCTCTTAGGAAGAGACCTATGGATTTTTAAATTTAAACGCTCTCTTGTGATAGGTACTCCAAGTGCTTGACATTGGTTAGCCATGTAAAGAAGCCGAAATTGGAAGTCTTAAAATTTTTCTTCCTCACCCATACTTAAACCTTCAAATTGTGATGCCAAAATTTGAAGCCTTGATTTCTTCACCGCTAAGGTTTCTTCATTAGTAACTTAGAGAGTATCCTAAGCTTCATTTGTGAATTCAGGATTTTGAATGTAGGAGAATTGATGCCCATCAACTCCTCCAAAGATGGCATTCATAGCACGATGGTGCCACTTAGCAACCTCAAACTCATTCATTGTCCATTCACTCCTTGGCTGGAGTATCATGGTTCCATCCTCTTGAACCTTGGTAGGAGGACTATAACCTTCTTCCAATACCATCCAAGCCCTTTCATCAATAGAGCGGATGTAGGCTTTCATCCTCAACTTCCAATACCCATAGTTAGTGCCTCGAAGTAATGGTGGCAGAGTATTTGAGGCTCCTTCCGCCATTACATCATCATGTAAACCCATGACATCAAAAGCTTGGTAGGAGGACTATAACCTTCTTCTACTACCATCCAAGCCCTTTCATCAATAGAGCAGATGTAGGCTTTCATCCACAACTTCCAATACCCATAGTTAGTGCCACGAAGTAATGGTGGCCTAGTATTTGAGGCTCCTTCCGCAATTACATCATCTTGTAAACCCATATCTTCAAACACCTTGCAAAAACCGTGAAAGTATCACCCCAGACTCACACTAAGTGCAATCTAGTGTCTTGCTTTGATACCAATTTAAAATACAAACACGGTTAAATGCTCATGCTAACCTAGAAGGGGGTGAATAGGTTAGGCACCTTTTTCAACTCCCTTAGAAACAAACAAAAGTTTGTCCCTCTAGATTGCTTGTATCACAATATATATATATCAATTAAAGACACTTAATCAATATATAAAACAAGTTAAGTGTGTTACAAACAAGTAATCATAACACATACACAATGTATATTATAGAAAGAAAGTCAACTTACATATAAAGTTCTATCCATAATATTCTAATACCAAATACAAATATAAGATAGATAGGGATAGAGAAAAGTTGACACAAGATACAACGTGGTAAACCTCCAAAGAGGAAACATCCACGGGTTAGCAACCACCGGAAAACAAAATCCACTAGTAGATAAGACAAGCACAATCTCTCAAATGACCCTTTCACCTAGAAACTACCCTCTTATCCTACTCATGAAGATGTCGCCCACTTGCTCAACAATCAGAGGCCTCACACCTCTTGTCAAGACTTCCTCGCTCTCCCTTCCAGATCCTCACAACCCTATGCAAGACTTCTTGCTCAACTATCTGAGTCCTCCAGACTCTAGTCAAGACTTCCTCCCTCACCCTTCCGGATCCTTACGACCCTAGGCAAGACATCTTGCTCAAATATCCGATTCCTCCCGACTCTAGTCAAGACTTCCACTCTCACCCTTCTGGATCCTCATAACGCTAGGCAACACTTCTTGCTCAACTATTTGAGTCCTCCCGACTTTAGTCAAGACTTCCTCGCTTGACAATCTGAGGTCTCCCACCTCTTGCCAAGACTTCCTTGCTCAAAACATAGGTCTCACACCTATTGTCAACACTTCCTTCTCATAAGGCATACAGGTTATCATGAATGCATAATGCAAACAAGAACGTAACATAGAATGTTATGATCAACGCATCCTATCGAAAAATACTAGACATGAGCATGAATGCACAAAACAAATATAGTCTAGTCAATCATGCATGTTTAATCCATCTAGATCATGTAAGATATGTTCAATATTAATTACAACCTAGATAAATGTATAGATCTAAAACTTGAATCACAAGATATGTTCAATTAACACATAATCAAGTTTAAATCTGATAAACCAAAAACATGCTAAAATCACGTGATAATGTCATTATATTAAAACAAGAGTTCAAGAGCATATTTCTTATTCATAGATTCAACAAAGCACATGAATAGCTCAAAAGAACACAAGAACATGTATTATAGTGAGATTTCGGCCAAAGAGAGCCTAATACATATGAAGAACTTTTTTTCACAAAATCAATCAATCAAAGATCAGCAAATAGTCCTAGAATCAAAGCTAGCACAATACAATCCCAAACATGTGAAAACATAGGCAAAATCAAAACCTAACTCAACATGTGAGATTTCAATTGAAACTCAATCTAGCTTTAAATGAGTTAAAAACTCCAATCAAAACAATCACAAGACACATATATATGTTGAAGAAGAAGACCCAAGGCAACTGACCAAGTTTTAAAAGAAAACTTTGAGAGAAAATCAATACCTTAGTTGATTTAGTGCAGTCCCGTTTTTATGGGATTAGACTCCAAAAACAACAATAAAACTAACTCAAACCTTCAGAGAAAAGATGGAGGATGAATAGATAAACACTCTCAACTATTAATCACTCAAGTCGGAGTTCAAATGAAGAAGTTATGGTGTATGGAATGTGAGAAAATTTGGGAGAAAATTCTGCACTCAAATTTTAAATCTCTTCTTAGAATGAAATGTAAGAGGGAATGGATATAAAAAAGAGAGGGAAAATAGACATATGAAATAACCAAAAGGGAAAAAAAGCAGCCAAGCTTGCTTGCTGCCAGAGATGGTGCATGGGCATCTCGGGGCAGCAAGCCTTCTGCCCCGAGATGGCCACACACCATCTCATGAAAGAAGAGCTTTGCTGTCTTCTTTTTCCCATGACCTTCCTTCGTGTTCTTCGACCGTTCTCCGGCCTCTGAACTTGGAATTTTAATCCGTTTCTGGATTTCGAACCATAATTCTCTCATGGACATGGACATGGACATATAAGATACTCAACCCAAAAAATAATAGTTCAACTCGATATACAAAGACGAAGATAATGTATGCAACATGAGTTGAAAGTGTAGTATCTTTTGACTTAGAACTTGAAATCAATAGTATGAGTAACTAAAATTACCGGAACTCAAGTAAGAATGATTTGAGACTAAAACCAAGTTCAATCATGCTAGAATGCATACTACATAGAGATAGTCTCCAATCATGCATTTTCCAAAACATGTTATTTTCATACCAATGCATGAGCATTCATATTCAAGTGTGTGAATGTGTTATTCATGTTGCACAACGATGCAGAGACACATATGAATGAATTGTATGTGTGTCCCTATAATGGTGCACAATGATGCAGGGACATAAATGTATGGATTGTGTGTGTGTGCCTAAGCCTTGTAAGAGAAAGATAAGGTCTTAGTATACCTTTGTAGAACCATATTGCATTCTTTCTCTTTGAAGACTTTGAACTTGCTTTGACTAGTTGTTCCTTCTTCTTTGAAGATTGAATCATCATGAATCTAAACAACTAAATCATTAAAAGTAAACATCATTTTGATATGGATGTAAGGCCAACACAATCTAAAACCTAACATCTAATTGTCATCTAGATAACTTGGTAAATCATTCTATGAAATTAGATCACACACCTTAAATAATTGAATGGGAAAAGGTGTTTTGGAACACCTAAGGTCTCCAAGTTTAGTTAATATTTATGTTTCGTGTAATAACCCCCAAGGGGTATTCATGAATGGAATTTAGCAAGATACTTCCTTACAAGGATAGACTATACAATTACCAAACGATATCTAGTCCTAAAGGAGGGATATTCGTGAGGGAATATATTGAAGGTCGATAACTTGGAAACACACTCAATATGAGTTTATTAATTTCCTCCTAAGAGTTCTTGTTAATAAAATCACAAGGTTAAAATTGAAATCGCTGGTTGTTATGTTAACAATTAGGTGGGACCTAGTCCAACTAGTAAATTGTGCGAAGTCCCAAAGGAGGCATGACATTTATGGGTGTTGGATCACCGTTGAATTTTACGATTGAATTATTTAATATAATTAAATATAAATATTTGAAAGTGCTTTATCGTGATTGTTTACTTATATAATTATTGTTATTATTAAGAAATCATGACCCTATCCCTAATCAAAATTCTAAAAGATAATACTTTAACTGATGATAATTATGTCACTTGGAAAAGGAAAATTAGGTTGTTATTGCAAGATGAAAAACATTAGTTCATTTTGTCTATTCCTAAGCCACCTACTCTCACTAATGAATCTAATGAGGTGTAAAGAGGCGAGTATCAGCAGTGGGTAACTTCAAATGAGATGGGTAAATGTTACATTATGGCCACCATCTCTGATGTGTTGCAATAGCAACATGAAGGAATGATGATGTCAATGTAATGATGTCTCTGGAAGAGATGTTTGCTATAAAGTCTAGAATGAAAAAAAAAGAGGCAGTGACTGCTTTCATGAATCTTAGGATGAAATCTGGATAGGATGTGAAAGATCACATGATAAAAGTCATAGCACATCTCAACAATGCTGAACTCAATGGTGCTGACATAGATAGTGAGACAAAAATTGACATGATCGTTAACTCACTTTAAGATTTCTTTAATCAGTTCAAGTTGGACTACACCTTGAAGAATAAGGAGTGCACCTTACAGAGCCTAATGCAAGATGATCAAAAACTAAGAAAATCCTTGTGATTGGAAAGGGGTAAGAGATTCATACGGTTAGTAAATTTGTTACAGTTAAAACCCGTAAGAAGGTCAAGAAACAACATAAGAAAAAGCAACTTGGGCCTAACTAGAATTGGTTCCGAGAAAGAAAAAGACTGAATGAGAATGAATTCAACTTGAATTTAGGCAACATAACGTTGGTATCTACTAGTGTAGTGGGAGATATTAGAATCAATTTAGATTCTTGTAGCCATTTAGACTAATAGACGTTTATTATGTACCTTAATTCAAGAAGAATTTAATTTCAGTTTCTTGTTTAAATAAATTTGTATATTCATTTACATTTAATGTTATTATTGGGAAGAATAAAAAATTTATTTGCAAAGGTACATTGGAAAACGGTTTATTTTATTTGCATGGCAATATCTCTCACTTGTTAGACACGAAATCAACGGAACCTAATCATAAAATAGTAAGATTATCAAAAGATGAAACCCACGCCAATGTCATATTAACCTTCATACGATCAAAATATTTGTTAGTGATGGACCTTTAAGTGACTTAAAGGTTGATGATCTACCAACTTGTGAATCTTGTTTGAAAGGTAAGATGACCAAAAGGTCGTTCATGATGAAAGGCACAAGAGCCACTGAATGTTTAGGATTGATACATACTGATGTGTGTGGTCCTATGAGCATTCAAGCTAGAGGTGGATATGAGTACTCCATCACTTTCATGGATGACTACTTGAGATTTGGCTATGTATATCTCATGAGACATAAGTCAGGTGCTTTTGAAATGTTCAAAGCATTTAAAGCCGAAATTGAAAATCAGTTAGAGAAACACATAAAAAATCTTAAGGTCTAATCATGGTGGAGAACAAATAACCAGTGAGTTTCAACAATATCTTATTGATAATGGGATAATTTCTCAGTTTTCTGCACCAAGTACACCCCAACAAATATAGAGTGGCAGAAAGGAAAAATAGAACTCTTTTGGACATGGTTAGATCTATGTTGAGTTATTCAATGCTTCAAAATTCTTTTTGGGGACATGCTTTACAAACTGCTATGTACATTCTAAACGATTTACCATCTAAGTCGGTTCCTAAAACACCGCATGAGTTACGGACTGGGCGAAAGCCTAGTTTACAAGATTTGACGATATTTGGATGTCCTGTCCACGTGTTAAAAGGAAAGACAAAAGATGGAGTCCCATTCAGAAACACGCATATTTGAAGGGTATCCAAAAGGAACCAAAGGATATTATTTCCATAGTCCTTCAGATCTCAAAGTATTTGTTTCGACAAATGCTAAATTTCTGGAAGAGGACTATAAGAATAATTTTATGCCTAAAAGTAGAATTGTCCTGAATGAGCTTTCAGGAGATACAATTCCATAAGAGGTTTAATAACCTAGCCCAATTATAAGTTCTGTACCAACACAGGTTCAATAATCTACCATACCTCATCATACGGGGATGGATAGTAGACAACCCGAGAGTAACATCGATCTAGGACAATCTGTAGAGAATCTCCCTGACGACGATGATCCTTATACATACAAGGAAGCAATGGAAGATATTGATTGTCACTATTGGCAAAAGGCAATACAATCCGAAATTGAATCTATGTTCAAAAACAAAGTCTTATCTCTTGTAGACTTGCCTAAAGGGATAAAACCCTTCGGGTTCAAGTGGGTATACAAGAGAAAAAGAGGAATGGATGGAAAGGTGGAAACCTTTAAAGCTAGATTGGTAGCTAATGGTTACACACAAAAGGAAGGTATTGATTATGAGGAAACCTTATCTCCTGTGGCCATGCTGAAATCCATTAGGATACTCTTATCCATTGTGGCATCTCTAAACCTAGAGATTTGGTAAATGGACATCAAGACAACTTTCCTTAATGAAAGTCTTGACGAAAGCGTCTACATGATGCAACCAGAAGGATTCATTGAAAAGGTCAATAGGAAAGCCTATACAAGTTGCAAAGATCCATATATGGATTGAAGCAAGCATCCAGATCCTAGAACATAAGGTTCAATCAAACGTGAAATTTTTTGGATTTATTCACAACCTTGAGGAACCCTATGTATACAAAGGAATAAAGGTGACAAGTTGGTTTTCCTAGTTCTTTACGTTGATGATATACTACTCATTGGAAACGATGTAGGTGTATTGACACCAGTAAAAGAATGGTTAGCAAAACAATTTGATATGAAGAACTTAGGAGAAGCAAGTTATATTCTTGGTATCCAAGTCATAAAGGATAGAAAGAATATAACGACTACCTTATCCAAAGCTTCATATATAGAAAAAATCTTGTCCAGATTTTCCTTGCAAGATTCCAAGAAACGTATGTTAACTTTCAGACATGGAATTAAACTTTCTAAGGAAACAGTTCCTAAGAATGAGCATAAAGAGCAATTCATGAGTAAGGTTCCCTAGGCCTCGACAATTGGGAGTCACATGTATGCAATGTTTTACTGTTAGCATAGTTAGTAGGTTTCAATCGAAACCTAGTCTTGATCACTGGACGGTAGTCAATCATATTTTCAAGTATTTTAGGAGAACGAGAGATATATGCTTGTATACTCTATAGGAGAATTAATTCTCACTTGGTATACAGATTCCAATTTCCAAATTGATTCTGACTTTAGAAGATCAACGTCAGGATCTGTATTTACACTTGGAGGAGGAGCAGTCATATAGAGGAGTATCAAGCAATCTTGTATTGCTAACATCACCATGAAAGTTGAGTATGTTGCTGAATGGGAGGCTACTAAAGAGGCTGTCTGGCTCTGCCAATTCTTGATTGACTTGGAAGTGGTTCTGGATGCAAATAAGTAGATCACTATCTATTGTGACAATAGTGGAGCAGTGGCTAATTCGTGAGAATCAAGAAGTCATAAGAGAGGGAAACACATTGAAAGAAAGTATCACCTTTTAAGGGAAATTGTGCATAGGGGAGACGTGACGATAACTAAGATCACGTCAACAGAAAATCTAGCAGATCCCTTTACAAAGGCTCTTCCAGAAAAGAGTTTTGATGGGCACCTAGAGAATATGGGGATAAGAGATAAGACATATTTGCTATAGACCAAGTAGGAGATTGTTGAGATTACGTTCGATAGCAAGAGTGTAATAATGTATTTAACAATCTTTTCATATTAAAAAAAATGATTTCTAGTTTAACAAATCTTATAGAATTTATAGTTTAATTATTATAATCATCAAAAGTAAATAATCATAAGGTCAAAAGACTAGGAGAAAAGAAGAATTGTTCATACATCTGGAAAGATTCTTTTGCTAGAATTTGAGTGGGATCAAATGTGTTATGATGAGTCTAAATTATCAAAGTGTAGTGTCTTTAGGCAAAAGAATCTAGTGCACTGGATGCATTGACTAAGATCATAGTGAAATACTTTATCTAAGAACCGTCAATGGATAAAAGTTTTCACTTGAAGATAATCGGAGAGTCTATCTAAATCCTGAGATAAATGATGAACTTATGGTTGCAAGTATTATCGATTGAGCTATCAATGAGTACGATTACATAGCATAATCTATCCTCGATGGTTATGTTGTATTCATTTGTTAATCGATAGAGGACTTAGTTTATAGATATGGATATCATAGCTCCATTTATTAAATGAGAGTAGAATATAATTATATGGATGATTTAAGGGTATTGGATATTAAATCTTAACGTAAAGTTTTCTACGGTGTCAGTTGAAATATGGCTTCTACACAACTCAAAATATCGAAGTTCAAAATGTGGTCATATGAGTAAATATGGTTACTTAGAGAGTTATAGGCGGTCTATGAGCTCTAGGCGGTCTATGAGCTCTTGGCGATTACTGTTATTCTTCACGAGGACACATTTCTTCCATTAAGATTGTCTACAGTATGAATGAGAAATATTAACTTATTCTATCTTTATTTTAGAGTTCAATTTTAGTTCTTTAGTGGAATGAACTAAAATTAATAGATTGGACCTAAGCGAATCATTTGATGATTCTAATTAGGTTATGTATATTGGAGCTTAAATTTAGATATCCCGTCAAGATCCCAAATTTACGTGAACTTGCATGGATCACTTGATATATTCTACCGAACAAATTTATGAGTCCATCTGGAATTGTATTAAGGAGTGTGGACCTGTTTCTTTTAGTAAGAATGTGTCTAGTTCATATTTGGACTTTTTTATTTAAGTCTAATGGATTTAAAAAAAAAAAGTAAAACAATATTTGGTTCATGTATAGGCTTGGGCGGCTAGGGCTTGTAGAATAGCCTTATATATTATTTTTATTTTCTTATTTAATTAAATGGAAATTAATTAATTTAATAATTAATTAATTGTTTAATTAAAAGTCAAAATCTTTTTCCTAGTAGGAGATGGTCTCCTAGAGTCATATTATTGTTGGTAATATGATAAGTATTAATTACTATATTTGGTAAGTGAATAAATAATAGAAATTTGTTTACCTAGTCAAATTATGAAGTATTTGATTTCTGTTAGGAATCTAATTTACAATTGGACAAATTAGGAAGTTTTTGATTTAGTCACAATTTGATTATATTCAATAATTGGTTATTGAATAAATACACTGTTTTAGTTTGATTAGGAGTCTTGGTATTGAAAAGAATTCTTCTTTGAAAAGGATTCTTGGTCATCAAATAAATCCTCCTGAGGAAATGATTCTTCCCCGCTAAGTAAATCCTTTTTAGGTGAGGATTTTCTCCTAAATTAAAAGGATGAAGAATTCGGCCACTTTAAATATGATAGTGTAGAATTCGCCCATTACCTTTTTCTTAGAGAAAAAAAAAATCGGCCATTACCTTTTTCTTAGGGAGAAATTTCTTCCAAGCCGTAATTTAAGGAAGAGAAATTTTGGTAGAATTTTGAGTGTAGAGAATTTGGATCTTGCACTAGATAAATTCTTTCAACTCTAAAGATCGGTGTGTAAAAATTCGACCAAGAGGAAAAGGAGGAAAGAACGTTTTGTATTTGATAGTGCACTAGTAGCCTTTACATTAAAAGTTTTAAAGTACAACATCGAATCTAGGTTCACGAGTTTCAATCAAATTGATTGATAATACACAAGTGACCTAATGTTCTTTTTTTTTTTAGGATTATTGTGACTAACAAAAAAAGAGATTTTGTTTGTTTCCATCCTCAGATATACAATTTAAAGAAAAAGAGCCCACACTAATTGGTGATTCACAACCGTGATTGGATTGGAAGATCTTACGGATTCAATTCGGTGCTTGTTCAATCGTCACGAGAAAAAGTATGATACTTTTAATATACGTAAATTAATCTAGGGTTAAGGTTCTTTCTGTTAAAGGGAAATTTTTTAAAATAATCAAACCCTAATTTTACGCTTCTGCCGCGTTTTGAACCGTATTTTCTCTACAAAATTCCATAAAAAAATGGTCCAAATAAAAGTCTTTACAGAAAAGGAAACCGAGACCAACTTCAGGAAAAACTTACGGGCTGGCAGATTGTTCTGGTATTTTGAAAAGTACCCATCTAAGACATACCAGGAGGCCTTTGACAGGGCCTTATAGCAGGTGGAGATAGACGAACAACTGAGTGTTGAAATAGAGCACAATGACTTGACATCAGCCAGGCATCCAAAAAAGAAGGCGTGGAAGCCTTTATCAGTATAGCAGGTCCATAACAGATCTCCCTATCGCTCAACATATAACCTCACATCTTTCCAGCCTCAGCGAGAGTGGTACCCAGCCAGAAGAACCCCCTTAGAGTGATGCCTCTGCCGAGGGAAGTAACACAGATAGCCAGAGAGAAGGAAGGATATAGTCATTACACCCTCTCAATGTAACCTGTGAAACCATCTACCTTGCCATCTGTATAAAGGGGTTGCTTAGAAAACCCGATACAATCTAGGCATAAGTTGATTAATGAAATTACTATAAATTCTGCGATTTCCATGAATATGTGGGACACAACACATTAGAATGCTATAGCCTGCGTAACCAAATCGAGGCGCTGGTGAGGGGAGGTTTCCTGGTAGAATTCCCACAGTACATGCGAGATAGCATTCAGGTAGGGAATGAGGTACTTTGATCGACTTATTTTTTATATATTAATATATATATATAGTTTTCTCCCATATTTCCTATGTAATAAGCTTGTCTCTCGAGTATTTTAGGTTATTTAATTTGTCTATTGAGCATCTGTAGGTTATTTCCTTTGGTTATGAGGTGTTTGATAGTATTTGCAAAGAATGAAGTGTAACGAGAAGATACTGGGCAAATATGTCAATTGCCGCTGTGTAGGTCACTGCCCAAGCAAAGCCTCTACCGCAGTGTATCTAGTAGAGAAGTCCAGGTGTTCCTTTTTTCACAGTCATGGTCTAGACTGTGACTAAATACTTGTATACACAGCGGTCGACATAATGAAAATGAGCCGAGAGCACAACGTTTGGAGTATCGCGGTCTGTGTAAGGTGCACGTCCCACGGTCTAGGGAGCGGTCATGCGCAATCCTTGTTTTCTAGGGAACTCTAAAACCCCAGTTGGTGCAGAACCTATATATATATATATATATATATATATATATATATATATATATATATATATATCTTATTCTTTTTCAAAAGGGAGACAAACATTCTAGCCCTCTAAACCACTATTCTCTTTCACAAATATCACAACACAATTCTCTTATCAACTTAAGAAGATTTCAATCAAAGAGTTGAAGTATTCAATAGGTTTTATCTTTTCTTTCTCTTGTCTTTCTATTTTCATGATGTGTAACTAATTCCATAACTAGGGAATCAATGTGAACCTGATGTGAATGCTCATGTTTGGATTAATATTATTTCTTCAATTCAATTCAATTCTTGATTTATTCATTGTTCTTAATTGCTAAGTCCTCATTAGTTTTAATATTTATTCACACAATAGACCAAGGGTGAATGATTATTTGGCAAGATTTTAGGGTTAAGACTATTTAAGAATTAGGGTTAGAGTATAGACCAAACTTACCCTTGATTAATGCTCTTTTGAATTATATCTTTAGCATAGGCCAAGCAATGTGTAGAATTTGGTTCTTATTTATTGCACTTAACAGGTTTTTGATCGTTGTTCACACCATAGACCAAGGGTGAATAGTTTATGGGAATACGTGACTCATCCTGCGATCATACAGTAATAGTCATATTAAAGATTAAGAATGAACCCTTGAATTAGTTGATTTTTTGTTACAAAGGAATTCCATACATTAGGTGTTCATAATTGGGGATCATTGATGACCTAGTGCTTTCTTTCCATTAATTACAACTCGATCTTCTCAATTGCTTTAATTAGTTTAATTTAATTTAGTTTTTAGTATAATTCATTTCACAACAATATTTGGTTACTTTAATTTATCTTTAACTAAAATTAGTTTTTAACCATTACAACTCCACTCCTCACGAGAACGATCCTTACTTGCCTCAGTACTTATCTTCACGATTTGTGCAGTTGAGAGTATTGTTTTATAACTACGGTTTTACACCAATCAAGTTTTTGGCACTACTGCCAGGGACAAGTTGAATTTGTTGGTTAATTCTAGTTTTTGTTTTAGCTAATAGATTTAGTTCGTTAGGTAGTCGAGTCATTAATTTTTAGACTTTTAGTTTTTATTTGATGTTATTTTCTTTTCATAGTTTACTGTGTGTCAGTCTTTTGTTTCAGGTTTCAACGGTGAATGCAAGGTAGAAGATCACTGCACAAAGAATTACTGTTGCTGAACGATAACATCGATCGTATTGGATAAAGAGCAATGCCAGATGATGGAAATCACAACATCCAATAGGTTCCAAATCCACCGACTATCTCTATCAAAACTATAAAGGACTACAATAGGCCTATTGTTGATAATCACCATTTACGCATTGCGCTAGATGAGGTAGCAAGGAACTATGAGCTGAAAAGTTTTCACTACAATTTGCTACCCGCTTTCTATGGGCTACCGAATGAAGATGTGATTAATTCCTTATACATTTCTATATAGCAATTCAAGCTTTTCCAAACAGTAGAGTGACCGAAAACCAGTTGCGTAGGAGGTGTATTCCATATACTCTCATTGAAAAGGTGAAGATATGGCTTTTGACTTTGCCTCCAGCTTCATTGACAATATGGGATGAGGTGGTAGAGAAGCTTACTAAACAATTCTATTATCCCTAGAAAGCCAGTGAGATCAGGTCCAAGATTACTAATTTCTTCGAAGGGGAACATGAGACATTCTATGAAGCCTGGGAGCATTATAAGATGCATCTTTTTTATTATACTCAGCATGAATATCAAATTCACCAACTTTGTCAATGGTTCTATGAAGGAATAAATGATGTGCTCAATGGTCTTGGTGAATAATACATGTTAAGGATCCATGATTGATAAGACTCTGGAAGATTTACAATATGGCTTTGAAAAACTTGCCAAAAATTCTCGAAAGAAAAGTTCTAGAAGATGGAAGGGGATTCATGAAATAATTGCTAAAGTCGAGAACTCAATGAAAATGTCACAAATGCAAAAGTCTATCAATTTACTTGACAATCAGTTGGGACAAATGAGAGAAGAGTGACGCTAAGAATATGAGCAACCAGGGTATAGTGCAGAAGCTTTTCAAGCAATTGGTCCTGGACTTATTGATGAGGAAGAAGCGCAAGCCATGAATAATTTCAATTCGAGACCTTGGAATGATCCTTTCACAAACACATACAATCTAAGGTGGAAAAATCATCCAAACTTCTCTTTGACTAACAATCAAAGCACCGGGAATCAATGGGGAGAAAACAATAACTACGGCTAGAGACAATATAACTCCAATGCTTAGCAGAATCCTATATCTCAGCCCAAGAACCTATTATTGGAAGATATAATGAAGCAATTTAGACAAAAAATGGAACAGAGAATGAGTTAGCAAGAAAAACAGTTTTGAAGACTCTCAACACGATCACCTGATGAGATTTCGAAACATTAATGCTTCATTAAGAAAGATGGAAAGACAAATCGGGCACCCAGTTGAAGCTAAGCAAATGAGTGAACAAGAAAAATTTCCAAGCCATACTGAAAAAGCAAATGCCATGATAGTTCTTCGGAATGGTAAGGTAGTAGTTAATGATAGATCCGTTAAACTTTCTAGTAAATCTATTGATGTTTCAGGTTCTTCAAGTGAGAACATAGCACCAGAAAAAGAGGAAGATGGAGAGGAAGTGATGGAAAAATCTAAAAAATTACCACTTCTACACAAGTCGCCTAATCCATTTATTCCTCCAGTTCTATTCCCAAGAATACTACAAAAGATCAAGTTGGAGAAATCATACAAAGATATTTATGACATCCTATCAAAGGTTAATGTCAACTTGCCTTTCTTGGAGATGATCCAGAAGATGCCAACCTATGCAAAAAAAATTCAAGAGTCTCCGTATGTATAAGCCAAGGTTGCTAGAGAATCATTAGGAGTTCATAATCGAAAGTGCCAATGTAGTCCTTAAAAAATCTTTATCAGTAAAACTCCAAGATCTGGGAAGTTTCTGCATCAATATCATGATTTGAGGTGCTACCCTTGAGAGAGCAATGTTAGATCTAAGAGCCAACATCAACTTGATGCCGTACAATATCTATGAGCAATTAGGGTTGAATGATCTAAAGAAGACAACCATGTCACATTTTTTGGCAAATGGTTCGGCCAGATACCCGAGAGGATATGTTGAAGATGTGTTGTTCTAGGTAGACAATCTCATTATTCCTACTGATTTTGTAGTGCTTGATATGGAGGAGAGAGCCAAGGAAAGAGGTAGGAAGCCAATTCTACTGTGAAGACCTTTTATGGCGACTGCAAAAACCTTCATTGATGTATAGAACGGAAATTTTATGATGACTGCGTTAGATGAGACTGTGGAGTTCAAGGTTTTTGAGTCATTAAAATTACCTGAGGCCGACCAATGATTGCTATTCGGTCGATTGTTGTTCGATGGAGGTAGTCAATTTGGCAATTCAAAAGGAGCTATCAGATGAAAGCCTCAATGAATTACTTGATTGGGTGGAGGAAGTGTTTGAGGATGAGGAAGAGGGTCAACGAAAAGAGGATATAGAAGAAGAATCCAAGATCAAAGAATTAAGTGTGAAAATTGAAGAAAAGATTAATAAATCACTAATTCCATCCACGAGCTCTCGCCCTGCATTAGACCTTAAACAACTACCTTCTAACCTCAAGTGTTCTTTCTTAGGAGAGAATGAGACATTTCCTATAATTATAGCTTCTGATCTAGATGAAGAGGAAGAAGAAAAGCTAATCAAGGTGCTCAAGGAACATAAAAACGTTATTGGATGGTCCATAGCAGATATTAAGGGAATAAGCCCTACTATTTGCATGCATAAAATTCTGTTCGAAGAAAATATAAAGCCTTTGAGAGATACTCAACAAAGGCTCAATCCCTACTTGAAGGATGTTGTACGACAAGAGGTCCTAAAGTTACTCAAAGTGGGTATCATATACCCAATATCTGATTGTAAGTGGGTGAGTCAGGTACATGTTGTTCCAAAGAAGTCGGGGATCACAATGGTGACTAATGAGAATAATGAGCTTGAAACAAATTATGGTGTGTTTAATTAATCTAGGGGGGTGAATATATTTTAATCAATTTTACCCAATTTTCGTCAATGACCAAGTAGACTAAAATACCCCTAACTAGTCACAATTATATAACAAGTGTAATATGTGCAGAATTTAAATGACACCTGAAATATATGTGGAAACCCTCCAAATAGGAAAAACCACATGTTGTTAAGTGTGACGCACTCGAACCTCGAAGTCACTAACGGTAAAGGAATTATAACCTAATCCTGGTATATAATCCACCACCACTACCTAATCCTGGTATGCGTGAACCTAGTCCAACTTGTTTGTGATTTAAGCTACCTAATCCCGGAAGCAACACAAGTCTTACTTCTCAATGAAGAGATAAAATGACCTATGTGAATATATGATGATATTCAAAGAACAAACAAGGCTAGGAAACCATAGATGCTTATCTAGGATGATAAAATGGCAATTAATGCATTCATAGATATCAAGAGCTAAATGACATATCATAAAGCTTGGCTAAACATAGATCAAACAATCATATGAAGTTATCACAATACAACACTCAATCATGTCATCACAAACAATTTCTATTTTGTATCTAGAATATATTCTAATGGCATAAAAATGTTAAAAGAAATGGCTTGATAAGAAAAATACTGAACTTAGATAAAGGTAGTGAGAAACTTACCAAACACGATATGATGATGTAAAAACTTACATGGATGCACTCTATATGACCATAGATGATGGAAGATGATGATTTTTTGGACAAGGGGATGCTTTGAGTGTATAAAGGTGAGTTCTTGTGAGATGTTTCTTTTGGAAATATGTTTAAAGGAAAAGATGTGATATTTGAAACTCTTTAGATGACCTAAAAGTATATATATATATATATATATATATGTATATATATTACTTAGACAAGGTAATGTCGTTTTGGAGAAGAAAAATAACGATTTCTCACTTCAAAAAGCGACTTGCAGTGCTACATGGATGGAAGTCACTTTCAAAGTCGCATATGTCTCTGGTCAGGGTGTCAAAAATCAACTTGCAATGTGACTTGGATGGAAGTCACTTCTAAAGATGCATATGTCTCAGGTCATGCTGTCTAAAAGCGACGTGCAATACGACTTGGTTGGAAGACACTTCCAAAGTCACATATGTCTCGGGTTATAACCAGTGCACTGCACACATCCATCACACTCACACACAAATTTTGTAAGAGAAAAGGTTAAGAGAATGCATCCTAATGCCTAACATGACATTGTTGGAACCCCGTTCACTATTAACACAGTGGAAGTAGGTTCTTAATTTTTTTTAATATAGATCGTAAACAGTCTAGGACCAGTGAACTTTGGGTCGTGAGTTTTCGGAATTCATACATATCAATTTTTACAATAATAAATAAATATGTATACACGGAAATTGTAATCAATTTAATCAGAAGAAGAAAATCTTACCAACATTTAGAGGCTCCTTCATATTATGATATGCTCCCACCTGAACCACTCAATCTTCCTCACTATCTCCTGGGACTGGTAACGGAGTGTGGATGCGTTACGGTACTCAGGAACTATAATGGAGGATGTAGAGAAAAAACTTGAAGAAACTCTTTCTTTAATATCAATGCACAACACTTGCACACAAAATATTTTCTCTCGTTTTGGTACCAACGCGCACAAGCACTTGCCTCTTTCTCATGCACACACTTGCACGTTTAGAGTCAATAATGCGTGTGTGTTATTTATTCATGCACAAAACCAACTGCATCTTATGCGAAAAACTTCACAAAGCAAAACCACTTTTTGTCTTATTTGTTCGTTGTTTCTCACTAAATCGCACACAGCAAAATTGCATCTAATGCAATTCTTTTTCAATGAATGATGTGTGTTTCTCTCATGCACACATACCTTTATCGCATCTTATGTACAAACGAATGATGCGTGTATTTCTAGTCTAATTCTTTCAACGAATATATATAGCAAATATATATATTTTTTCCTTTTTAATTGATATCTTGTTTTGGTCGATTTTCAAAGAATATTTATCATATATATATTTCCTCTTTTAAAAACCTCATGATACCTTTTTACTTAAAACAAAATATTTAGTTTATTTTTATTAAAAGATACCATCGATTTATAATTTAAACTATTTAAATTCAAAAATAAAAAATAAAATAATCATATTATCATATTTTATTCAAAAATAAATATCAACAAACACCCTTCATTTAATGATTAATAACGTAATTAAATAATCTCATTAATAAATTTATTTAGTCACCATTATTCAGTAATTAAATAATCTCATTATTCAGTCAATTTTCCAAATAAATACATGTCACTTTCATAACACAATTGATTCTTGTTACCTAAATCGATCGGGCTAGCAAGAGGACCTAATGGACCCACAGTATTTTGAGCTCCAATAATCCTCGGAATCTTTAATTAAACTCTTTAATTAATATTCTTTGATTATTATCTCTGGTGTTATTCCACTAAAAACCCGAAGCTGCACTCTCTCAACTACAGACGCTTTTACTCAGGCTGATACAAATCGGTGTCCATCGATATAGCTATTATATATGGTGTGATCATTCACAGTAGTTTCTAATTAGAGTTGGATCATAATGTCTGTTAAACCCCTCTAATTACATACATCCTTTAAGTACCATTGATTCTCTAATGGACAATTAATCCTATTTTCACACGAAATTAAGAGAGCGGGCTCAAACTGTCCAATCCCCGAATCAACCCTTAAGGGAACTACCATCTACTTCTCACAAGAAGGAGCGGATTCCATTATTGCGTACAAAACTTCCCAACCACAATCCCAACATACGTAGTATTTTGATCAGGAAATGCATCTGACCTCACCCATGGAATATCAAAGATCACGATCTAACATGAAGGAGTCGATAAGACACTTAAGATTAAGATCACCTATATATAGCCATCATTTATTGATATATATAAATCTCAATGGTAAACGGATCTTGGTGAGAGATTCAAATAGATCATGGCCCAGTCCTATATGATCACATCATACAAGGTACATTACGGAATGGACCGCAACTGTAGATTAACCACAAATAAAGTACATAACTTTATTTGTTATCTACGAACTCTTTCGATTACACGTCTTTTACAGTATCCATCTGTATATGACACTCATATGCACAGTTTGAGATTACATCCGACAATCTTAGAAGTTAAATATATGCACAAGTTATAAAATAAACAATACAACAAGAATGAATTGAACTTTTCATTTTATTCATTTCATAAATTCATTTACAAATTACATCTTTAGGGCATAAACCCCGGCAGACATGGCATTTTAATCACAAGATGCAATCATTCATGAAGAGTTTTTTAAACATGAATGCAGACAAATATAAACACACACAACATATACAAATAAAAATTATGCATGAGCTATGAGTGTGTGCAACTATCTATTCAAAGCAAGCAAGTACTTAGAAATTTACCTTTGGTGGTTCTTCTCTTAAGGTCTTGAGAGCCTAAGCTACCCTTACATAAAACCCCAAAATATGGTTTTTTCTCGAAATGAGCCAATCAATAAATGAGGACTTTATAATCTGTCTCTTTGGCTATTTTGTGACAAAACCATCACTCACATTGATCCTCACAAAAAACAAATTTGAAGCACCGGGAAGATATTCTACATTGCAAAGAGATATTAAAAAAAACTTCAGATCTTTAATCTTTAATCTCCTGTAGAACTATCAACCCTTCAAAACAAAAGCAACTGCACTTTCCAAATCAAGTGTATGTGAGGTGATCAAGTGAAAATAAAACAAAAACATTTGCATTTAAGAATATGAGCACAGTTGGAACCTCGTTCACCGGTAACATAGTGAAAGTAGGTTTTATAATTTTTAATACAAATCGTAATTGATTTGGAACCAGTGAACTTGGGATCGTGATTATTTTCAGAACTCATACATAACAATATTAAATAAATATGTATACACAAAAATTGTTATCAATAATAAGAAAATAAGAAAATCTTACCAACATTTGGATGCTCCTTCACTTTACGATATGCTTCTGTCTGAACCACTCGATCTTCCTAGCTATCTCCTAGGACTGGTAACTATAAGTGGGCGTGTCACGATCTCAGGAACTTGAATGGAGGATGTAAAGAAAATACTTGAAGAAACTCTTTCTTCTCAAGAGAGAAAAGACTTAGAATTTGAATTAAAATAAATTATTGTTTTTTTTTTGTCTTCTTGGTGTATGCTGCATCCTCTCTTTTTTTGTGTTTCTCACGCCACTTTTGCACACCACCAATTTTGTTAACATTGTGATGTGTGTATTAGGTCTTAGTTATGACAAATATATCATATATATTATTATAACTAAATTCTTTTTTTTTTAGTTGATATCTTGTTTTGGTTGGTTTTCAAAAAAAAAATATATCTGATATATATTTCCTCATTTAAAAACTTCACGGTATCTTTTTATTTAAAACAAAATCTTTATTTTTTTTATATCAATATATCATCTAATTTGAATTTAAAATATTTTGAATTCAAAATTAATATTTAATTAAAATCAATCAATTAAACCAATGAATCTAATCTTTTAAGATATCAGATATCTTTAAACATATTGATTAATATTTTGTTTATTTGATTTGATTTGAATTCAAACTATTTAAATTCAAAAATTAAATATTTAATTTAATAAAATAAAACAATCATATTATCTTATTTTATCCAAAAACAAATATCAATAAAGACCCTCCATTTAGTGGTTAATAGCATAGCTAAAATAATCTTAATATTTAATTTATTTAATCACCATTATTCATTAATCAATTAATCTAATTATTCAATTAATTTCTGAATAAATACGTATCACTTTCGTAACACAATTAGTTGGACAATCCAATTAAATTACCGTAACCCTTGTTACCTAAATCGATCGGGCTAGCATGGGGGCTTAGTGGACCCACAGTATTTTGAGCTCCAGTAATCCTCATTTTCATTAATTAAACTATTTAATTAATATTTCTTGATTATTAACTCTGGTGTTATTCCACCAAAAACCCTAAGATGCACTCTCTCAACTATAGACACTTTTACACAGACCGATACAACTCGATGTCCATCGATATAGCTATTACATAGGGTGTGATCCTCCACAATAGTTTATAATTAGAGCTAGGTCATAATGTTTGTTATGCCACTCTAATTACATTTATCCTTTAGGTACCATTTATTATCTAATCGATAATAAATCATATTTCCTTACGGAATTAGGAGAGTGCTCATACTATCCAAACCTCGATTCAACCCTTATAGAAACTACCATCTAATTCTCACAAGAAGGACTGGATTCCATTATTGTGTACAAACGTTCCCAGCCACAAGGCAAACCGCAATCCCAACATACTGAGTACATTTGATTAGGAAATGCATCTGACCTCACCCATGGTGTTGACATCAAAAGATATTGCATTCATGTTTACTAAAGATACTGCATTCTTGTTTTATGATGATTGTTTTCATGCTGGTTTTTATACTTTGAAAAAGAGATTGATATCAACTCCTATAATCATGCCTCCTTATTGGTCTCTTCCTTTTGAATTTATTGTTTGATGTATATGACTATATTGTAGTCCCTGTTTTAGGACATTGAGTAGATAAATTGTCATATGTTATTTACTATACTTGTCGTACTTTGAATGATGTACAATTAAATTACTCCACCCCTGAAAAAATTTGCTTGTTGTAGTTAGTGCCTTTGAAAAATTTCGATCATACTTGTTAGGTTTTAAGGTCATTGTTTATTCTGATCATGCTGCAATAAAGTATTTGTTAACCAACAAAAAAGGAAGCGAAACTAAGATTACTCTTGTGGATCCTTTTCTTACAAGAATTTGATTTCGAGATCCAGAACAAAAAGGGTAGCGAGAAAGTGGTGGCGGATCATCTTTATCGACTAGTCGAAGATGAAGGAGGGGAAGAACATATGGAAACCATACCTATCAATGAGAATTTTCCAGATGAACATCTCCTGGTAATGAGAGGCAAATATCCATGGTATGCAGACATTGTGAATTATAAAGTTAATGGGATCATACCATCTGATCTGAGCTCACAAGAATGAAAGAGGTTTATTTCCATCTTCTAACAGTATTTTTGAGATGATTCATACTTGTTCAAATTTGGCACCGATCAGATCACTCAGAGATGTGTACCAGAAGAAAAACAACAGGATTTTTTGAAATTTTACCACAATCGTTACTGTGGAGGACACTGTAGTGCTAAAAATACTGCTTAGAAAGTTCTTCAGTAAGGTTTCTTCTGGATTTAATTTGTTGAAATCGATTTCTCGATTGATAAGAAAGTCAACAACGTTGGATATGTTTATGACCTTTCAAAAGAGAGAAAGAGAATGCAATTGAAGTTATTATGACACGAGTTTACGTGGTAAAACTCTGATAACCGGAGAAACGTCCATGGGTGGCTGGATGACCAACCTAACCAAATCCACTATTGAATATAGAATTACACCACTCGATCTCTCTTGCCTCTCTTTTTCAATGATTCTTTTTGTATCACCTCTCTTTTATAGTAAGATTATGGGTCTATTTATACATGCATAGTACCCTTTTCCTTGTTGTACAAGTAAGGAAAGGAATTTGTATTTAATTATACATGGTTGCTTATTGAAGTCATCTTTATCTTCTTTCCTGTTTCAGAGATCTTGTGGGTTAAATTCAAATCTTTGTGGGACTCTAACTACACAGTCTGCATAGGATTTATTTCCTAATCGATATGCAGTCTTCTAGATTAATAGAGTTGTTACCTGATTTGGACTTGCTTTCAATTTGGTATTTTATCGTTCTACAAGCTTTCTAGACTCTGTCCTCCTTTGATACAGATGCGTATTGGAGTATGATTCTTGGGCTTACTCACGTATGTTATTCATATGCTGAACTTCCTTATTCGTGCTTCCTTTGTTGTCTCGATTAGAACTAAATGTGATGTGTACTCGTATTCGGGCTTACTCTGGTTTTGGTTCCTTAATGATGTCTTGGATGGTGTCTTCTACATGCGAGCTCACATGCCCATTTAGTAATCTTTTTAAGGGATTGTCTTACCTGTCAGTGACATGTACATTCAATAAAATATACATATAACAATACCCCCTTAAAATACTTTTGCCGAGTAGAATTTATGTTGGCGGAAGTATTTTAATTGCTTGAAACTCTGACTAAAATTTGTCCCTTCCTTCATTAATGCCTCATTGAATAGGAACTATAACCCTTAAATCAATTTGCAACATTAATGACGTGTCTTAATGGTAACCATGTGTGCGCAATTTGTTTCTTCACATGAAATCCCGATGATTGTGACGTTTCGAAATTCTGACGGCTTGATCTATTTTTTCTGTGACATGTGTCCTTTAATTGCATTAGCATTTATGTGATATGACCCACTGATTATTGGATACACCGCTTACATCACTGTACGTCACCAGACGTTTCCTTTTATTCTTTCAATTTTTCCTGCTTCTCGAAACCTAGGGTATCGCGTCTTTTGACCATTGAGTGGTTTATTTAAACTGAAGGGGGTTGTTCTTGTCGTTCATTTTCACAGAAAAAGGCAAAACCCAGATTTCTATCACGCACAGATTCATCTTAGCTCTTCATTGAAGCTTTTCCCGATTTCTTCGTATTTACTTTTAAGGTCAGTTCAGACGGATCCTACTACACGACATCGTCTTTTTTACAACTTTCGATGCTCTTGAGCGTGGAGATATTCAACTGGTTTCTTGTATTCATAGATTATTGGGGGAACACCTCCTGATCAGCCTTATTTTCTAATTGTTAATATTTTTGGGCTTTACCTTGATGTTCATTTCAGTTCTAGCTCTGAATCTTCTTCAAGCTCTAAGTATTTCATTTCTGATCATTACAGGGTCCCTCTAAGATCTAGGATAAGAAAGCACCGAAGTAATCACATAGTTCGTAAACATGGCTCGAGTGATGTTTTGATTGGGAGGCAAGAGGTTAATGAGAGTGATATTGAAGACAAGCATTGTGCCTCTCGAATCCTCTTCTCTCTAGATTACCTGAGTGCATATGACGCCGAGCCGAACGTGGTCAGGGAAGAAGAGATCGAAAAGTATCACACTCGGGTTAATCTGGACCATTCGGTTTTGATGGTTGCTGCTGGTAATAGGGCCGCATTGAACCATCCTCCGGGCATGGTAGCAGTTTATGGATCTATGCTCTGCTGCAGTGTGACTTTTCCCCTCCAGCCTTTCATTGCATTGTTCCTTACTGAGGTAGGGATCGTTTCGGCCCAGCTAGCCCTGAACAACTATAGGATCCTAATGTGTATGTGGCATATATGGAGCCGGATGAACTTGCCACTGCCCTCCCCATGCGAAATTAGACATTTTTATACTGTAAGGAAATCTGGTAAGACTGGGACTTACTTTCTTTTATCCAACCAACCAGATAGTTGGATTCTTGAGGGGAAAAAAGTGAACCGGAGAGTCGATATCTCCTCGGACTTTAAGAAGAAAGGTTTTGTATGGGATTTTCTTACCTCCAATAAGTACTGGAAAAATAACTGGTTTTTTTTCGGAGGAAACTGGGGCCATGAGATCGAGCTCTCAGCCGGGGAAAACCGAGAAGTGCTAAAGGTTCCTCTTTTCTTTTGCTCTCCTGCTCGCTGGAACAAGTCACGACTTGTTTTTACTAATACAAAGTTGAATAACCTTGATCGGGCAGCCATGCGTTATTTTGAAAAGAGGAGTAGGTCCTATCTTTTTGATGAGAAGAAGATGGTAGCTCTCTGCTTTTTAGCTACCATTTCAGCTTACCGTAGACGTTGTAAGTGGATTATTCTTGTTTTTTTAATTTGTTACTTTTCACCGTGCCTTTTTAACTCATCCTTTTTTTTGAATTCAGCGTATGATAAGGATGTCGTCTGTGATGCCCAAGCTCACCAAGTGATAACAATTATTCAGGCGAGTCGTAAAGAGACTTCTCGTCAAAATGAAGAAAGGATTGCTTCACCTGATGATGAGTCAAATGAAGATTCTGAGGAGGCAGATGAGTAGGTTCCTAAATATATTCCCGTAGAGGTCGTTAAGCCGACCGTAGGGAAATCAAGCGGTCTGAGTGGCTCTATAGGACTTAATAGTGACCAGAGGGTTTATGAGGATTAAAGCAGGCATGGAGGGAATTCTGGTGGTGTAACATTTGACAATCCTTGTTCGATAGGTAAATTATGTAAAAAAAACCCTGCTGAACAGGTCGGTCATCTCCCTAATCTTTTTGAATATTTGAAGATATCACGGAGGATTAGGTAGATCCTGCAGATGACCTCGACTTCCACCTTACTATAGCTGAGAAGAGGAAGGCAATTGATTCTCTCATTCGACCTCTTCCAAAAATTCCCCGAGTGGTTTTGTTCATCGAGTCGAGCAATAAAGATATTGACATTAGGGGTTCCCCTAGTGCTCTAGCTGAGACACCTTTAAAAAGAGAGGAACCTCCCAAAAATTTGAACAGAGATTCTTTGCCACATGTTGTTTAGGATACAGAAGTGGGATCCTCGGGAAACTCTACACGTCCCACCCCCAGGATATACTGAGAACGATGTCATCCAGTCGAGCTTTTATTTGTGACGACCATTGGAGTCGCTTCAGGAATGGTTCTCCTACAGAGCGTCTTCACAACATTTTCAATAGTGCGACTTACATAAATCTTCTGTCCCGAACTTTGTCTTAATACTCCTTAATTCATATTTGAACTTAATTCCCTGCAAGTGGTTATTGAGTTTGCTGAGTTTATTCAGACGCAACAACATCAAGCTGATCGAATTATGCGTCTTGAAGCTCAGTTAAAGGATAGTGAGGATAACCGTGCTCGGATTGAGATGGCATGTCAAAATGAGGCGAGTTCTGCTCAGTATTTTGTCGATCGCTATTTGGCGAGACAGATGGAGGCTGAGGAGAGGACCTCTACCGCGGAAGATAGAGCTAAATCTTTGGAAGACTCGCTCTCCGTTGCCCAGGAGTCAATGCTTCGGACCGAGCAAGAAGCTGAACAGGCAAAGTATTCTTAAGAGCGTCAGTTTGAAGATCTTGAGTGCCAGGCTTTGACGGTTGAATCTCTTTCGAAGGAAGCCAAGTTGGAACTTGAAGTGCAAAGGGTTAATTGTTTTAAGAGGTCCCCAACCTATAATGCCCTATTCCTTAGAGAGTTCCAATGGGGGTTGGTCTCAGCTGGTGAATTTTTCAAAGTTAAGAATCGGGCGACTGAAAAGGCTGGTGCCAACTGGGAGCTATCAATCAAAAATCATGTAGATTGATCATTGGAGGCTCTTTAGATTCAAATGAAGGAGTGGAGAGCCTAATGTCATAGCAAAGGTAAAGATCCCCATACTATACATCTGGAGGTCCCGTCTGAACATTCTCTTTCATCATCAAGCACACAATCAAAGCAAAGCTAGATGCCAAGAAAGGAAGCTGGGTTGAAAAGCTTCCCGAAGTATTATGGGTATACCGGACAATAGCAAGAATGTCAACAGAAGAGACTCTATTCACTTTAGCGTTTGGAACAGAAGCTGTTATCCCCATAGAAATGTCATATGAGGTCAGGCTATATGATGAAGAACAGAATGTTGATATGCTATTACAAAGTCTAGATGAGCTAGAAGAGAAAAGGGAGAAGTCCCGAATACGAAATATGGCATATCGTTAAAGAGTAGCTCACAGCTACAACTCTCATGTTCGGGTCAGGAAATTTCAGCTAGGAGACCTGGTACTCAGTAAGGTGTCATTGAATACAAAAAATAAAGTTGCAGGTTCCCTGGCTGACAAACTGGAAGGCCCGTACAAAGTCGAAGGAATAACTGGCCATGGAGCATATTAGATTGCACGACCCCTCACCCCGACCATGCAATGCCCAATATCTGAAGATTTTCTATCCTTAAATTATTTGTTGTTCTTTTTTCTAGTCACGACAATTTTAGTTAGGTTAGATATTAGCTGTGGAATTTAAAACTTTGTTGATTTTACAGTTATGAATAAAATCAAACTCGAGATTTTTGAAAGATAAAAAGCATAAAACTCGGGATTTCTGAAAGATAAAAAGCATCAAACTTGGGATTTCTGAAAGAAAGCATATGATAATAAGAACATATGGAAGACAAATAATAAGAACATATGGAAGACGATCATGATAATAAGAACATGCAAATAGAATACTCGGGACCATTGATTCCCGAATGGGTGGAGAAGTTCGAAGGAGCATGTCAGCCGAGCAAGGTCAATTGACCTTAGCAAAAAGGCAAACCCGATGCACCAGCTCGGGACGCTATAGGAAAAAAATTCGATGAAATGCGTGGCTGTGTTAAGCGATTCAAAAAACTTAACGATTCGGCAAACCCTTGCATCTAAAAACTAGGGAGACGTCCTCGGTAATGTGTAAGGACTTGAACATATCATCATGGTGAGCTTTGATGTAATATTCAGGATACAACCGTGTATGAAACACAGGTATAAACCTGACTGTTTGTTTTAAGATGACTCGGTTAATAATACTAGCCAGTTTAATAAGATACTTGGCATAAAGATTGCAAGAGAAAGTTTAATAAGATACTTGGCATTAAAATTATTTGGGTGACAACCGGTTTGATAAGATACTCGGTGAAGTTACCCAAACATCAGAGTTAGCCATTTTAATAAGATACTTGGCATGAAGATTGCAACAACTAGTTTAATAAGATACTTGGCGTTAAAAATTATTCAGGGAACGAAACCGGTTTAATAAGATACTCGGTTAAGTTACCCGAACGTAAATAGTTGGTTCAATAAGATACTCGACAACAATAGAGTCAAGTTGAAGAAATTTTGTAAGCAATGAAATCAGAAGCTGAACTCGGGATTTTATTAATCTCTCTAAAGAATCGTTACAAAAAAAAAATTTGTTACAAAGAATTCTTTACAAAAGAATTGTTACAAAGAATTACAAAGAATTGTTAAAGAATTTCTACAAAAAAACTTATGCAAAAATCAAGGTTGTGAGGATCTGCCAATACTAGGGTCGGTTACCATCTCGTACTCGCGGAGCAGACTTTCATTAGAAGGCCAAGCAATCATGTCGAATGAATCGTCCATCCACTGGTTGTAATCTTCTCCTAGGATCGGTCCAACTTCAGGGACCACACCCTCCACGACCAACTCCTGACTGGCGTAAAAAGTCGAGAGGGAGTGCTCGGATGGAACCTCCAAATGCATAGGATGGGGCTCTTTGCCTTAGATACGACAGTAAGGTCTCCACTCCTTCATCTGAGTCCATAGAGATTCCAAGGACTGATCCATATGATTTTTGATCGACACCTCCCAGTTGGCTAGGGATTTCTTAGTTGCCCGATTCTTAACCTTGAAGAACTCGCCAGCTGAAACCAACCCACGCTGAAATTCTTAAAGGAGAAGAGCATCGTAGGTAGGGGATCTCTTGAAACGATCTACAACTTACACTTCGAGTTCCAGCCTGGCCTCCTTGGATAAGGACTCGACCGTCAGAGCCTAACATTCCAAGTCTTCGATTTTCTGCTCATACGTCGACTTAGACTACTCTACTTCTTGTTCGGCTTTAAGCATGTATTCTTGGACAACAAATTTTGAAGTGAAGTTGCCTTCTCCTCTGCCAAATAAGCTTTCTCCTCGGCCTCAATCTGCTTCGCCAAACAGTGGTCGCCGAACACTTGGGCAAAGCCCACCTTATTTTCAAAAGCCGTTTCAACCCGAGCACGGCTATCCTCACTTTCCTTCAGCTGAGCCTCGAGATGCCTTATTCTATCAGCTTGATGTTACTGCGTCTGAACCACCTTAGCGAACTCGGCCACCATCTACAAAGAAGATTAATTAAAAATCTAGCAAGCAAAACAAGCAAAACAAGCAAAACAATTGAAGTTAAGGAAAACTTATATAAGATGCACCATTAAAAACGTTATGAAGACGGTCAGTTGGGGAGACATCCCGAAAACAACTCTAGCGGTCTTCCCCAATAAAAGCCCGACGGATGACATCTCCCGAAGCATATCCTGGGGAGAAGGATATGAAGGAACCCCTAGGGGTTCAGGCTCTTGATCTTCAATCTCGGGGGGAAGGGAACCCCTATTCGGCTCTGAAGTCTCCATATCCGCCGATGCTCCCACACCAATGCTAAGAAGAGTGTCAGCCACAATATCTTCATCACTGGAGTCGTTGAATGAGACCACCCGAGGGACCTTGAGAGGGCGAGTTGAGGAGCTGACTGCCTTCCGCTTCTCAGCCCAAGAACGGTGGAAGTTGAGATCAGATGCGGGATCTTCCTGAGCATTATCCCAGAAAGATTTAAAAAATCTGGGACCTGAAGGTACTTGTTCCGCGGAGGTATTACCTCCTTCACTCTGCCTTTCCTTATCATCAGCAGTTGAGAATCTGTAGGGTAACTCGAACAACTAGTCTCCCCGACGGTCGACTGAACAACGTCCTCGGGGACATATTCGGGGACTTGCTTCTCGGCTACATCTGTTTCCTCATCAGACTCAAGCGTGGCAATACCATCCTTGCTCTGACGAGAAGCTTCTTTTTGGCTATCTTGAAGAATCGACTTCACTTGGTAAGCTTGGAGGTCACAGACGATGTCCGTGTCGTACACTTAGAAAAAAAAAGGGACCGTGTTAGAATACGAAAATCAAATAAACAATAAAAAAAGGGTTACAAAAGATCAATTACATCGCCTGCGGTAAGCCAAAATTTGGTTGAAGAAACCGAGCTCTATCATCTTCTCCTCGTTGAAAAGATAAGACCTGCTCCTCTTCTCCAGCGTGCGAACTGCTGTCCGAGCAAGTCTGGTCAGCTCAGTATTGTTAAATTTAAGCTTCTTCTTGTTCCAAACCTCAGAAGAACAAAAGAAGCAGGGAACTTTCAGCACTCTCCGAGTTTCCCTAGTCGAGAGGGTGACTTTAAGACCTAGATTCCTTCCAGCGAAAAACCAACTGTTCTTCCAGAACTTGTTGGATGAAGGTAATCCTCATACAAACCCCCTCTTTTTGGGGTCATCAAAGGTGTTGACGTCCCGATTCACCTTTGTCTCCTCGAGGACCTAACAGTCGGGCGGATTAGACATGAGGAAATAGGTCCCTGTCTTGCCAGACCGCCTTAGCGTGAAGAAATGCCTGATCTCACTCAGGGATGGCGGCGACAAGTTCATCCGACTGTACATGTGCAACAAGCTCATCAGGATCTTATAACTGTTCGGGGCCAGTTGAGCCAGGGCGATCCTTGCTTCAGCTAAAAACCAGGCAATGAACTACTGAAGAGGAAGTGTGACGTCGCAGCAGAGCATGGATCCATAGATGGCCACCATGCCCGGGGGAGGATTCCACGCAGCTCCATCACCAGCGGGAACCAGAATAACCGAGTCATCCAAATTGAATTGGGCACAATACTTCAAGATCTCATCCGTCCCGACCACATTCGGTTCGGTGTCAAACCCACTCAGATGATCAGCATAGAAAGTGAGACGAGGTACTCTAAACGCCTCTTCAACGTCGTTCTTATTAACAGTCTGCTCACTGATTTGAACGCCGCACGATCCATGCTTACGGACTTCACTTCTGCTTTGATGTTTTCCCATCCTTCACAGAGGTACCCTGTGATTAGAAACATCAGATTCAGAACTAGATAAAGAACTAGAAATAGAAAATTGTACATCAGGGTGAAGCCCAGAAACATCAACTTCTAAAAGTGGAGGTTCATTAGTGGAGATTTCCCCCAATAATCTTTGAATACAACAAATCAGCTGGAAATCCCCACGATTGAGCTCTTCGAAAGCGATAGTAAAGGGTCATTGACGAGAGAACAGATTCATTAACACTAACCTAGAAATGAAGAATTCTGGGAATCTTCTACGGAGAAATGTCGATTTGCTGCGAAGAAATCTGGGTTGGCAAAGAAATTTTTGATTTTCAAGTTTTTTTGAATGAACCAGTGCAACCGTTCAGTGAAGAATTTAAAGGGGTGATAGTACGAAACCCTAGGGTCTCAAGGTGAGAAAAATCTATGATGAGATTTGATTACGTAGTCGGCACATGGGGAGACGCAAAGGTCGTTTCTAATAAATGGAATCGAAAAACGAAGAGGCATAGGACACGTGTCAAGAAGAGAACAGGCTTTCACCATCAGAATTCCAAAACGTCGCCATCATTGAAGATCCCACGTGAGGGGGCAGATAGGATTTACAGGGTCACCATTAAGGCACGTCATTATGCTAAGACATTTACTCTGGCACAAAAATATAAATTGAATTGATTAAAATAGTTTTGCCCGAAACGAAATTCTATTCGGCAAAAATATTTTAATGGGGTATTGTCGTATGTAAATTTTATCAGATTTACACGTTGATGACAAAGAAGATAAATTTGCCAGGTGGACGTCCTAATAGGCATCCTGCAAGGCATCACCAAAAAAGAGAAGCCCGAATAAACAAGTATTGAACAAGACCTGCTCGGGGTTAACAGGCGCCATATACTACTCGGGATCAGTTAAACATACTCGGGGATAATTGATGACATTGTCTACTTAGGACCAGCTGATATCGTTTTCTACTCGGGACAAACATGAAGATAACCGAATAAAATGCTCAGCGCGTAGCTAACACGAATCAAGCTATTAAAATAGATGAAGATATCCATATCAAGTAGTAATTCCAAGAAGAACAGAATTATCAAGCAGGAAGGGTTCCTAATCAGGCAACAATTTTATTCCTTCAAAAAGACTACAATCTCAAAAGGAAATAAGTCCCATTCGATCTCAATACAAATCTCCGAAACAGGAAAGAAGACAAACTACTTCGAACAAGTAAACAATTGTAATTAAATACAAAGATCTTTTATTACTTGTTTAAAGAATAGTAGGGTTCTATAAACGTATAAATAGACCCATAATCTCAGCACACAGAGATATACAACAATCATAAAAAAATACAGAGAGAAGAAAGAGAGATCGAGAATTGTATTTTTATTATTTCATAGTGGATTTTGGCTTGGCTGTTCATTCAACCACCCGTGGATGTTTCTCCTGTCATCGGAGTTTTACAACGTAAAAAACTTGTGTCCGATTACTTTCTCTTTCTTTTTCTCTTTGAAATCACAGCTAATATCCAATCATTGTTGGCTTTTCTCATACATCTAGAAAACGACATCAACAGAGACCAATATCACTTTTAGCATCAAACTTTCCTAAGTGATCTCTATCATTCAAAATAAAACACTTACTCCCAAAAGTGTGGAAGTAACAAACATTGGGCTTCTTGCCCTTCCAAAGTTCATAGGAGGTTTGTTTTGTGCCGGACCTTCTAAAAACTCTATTAGTGACATAGCATGCGGTATTGACCGCTTCGGCCCAAAGATTTCTAGGGACTTTCTTGCTATTTAGCATGACCCTAGCCATCTCTTGCAAGACACGATTCTTCCTCTCAACAATACCATTTTGTTGAGGAGTTCTAGGAGCTGAGAACTTATGTGAAATCCCATAATCATCACAAAACTCATAGATCGCCTATAGCTCTCCAAGTTACCATATTTACTCATATGACCACATTTTGAACTTGGATATTTTGACTTATCCAGAAGCCATGTTTCAATAGACACTATTGAAAACTTAACGTTAAGATTTAGTATCCAATACCTCAAAACATCCATATGATGGTATTCTACTCTCATTCAATAAATGGAGCCACGATATCCATATCCATAAATGAAGTCCTCTATTGATTAACAAATGAATACCACCAAAATATTGAGGATAGACTATGCTATATAATCGTACTTATTGATAGCTCAAATGATAACATTTGTAGCCATAAGTCCATCATTTATCTCAGGATTAAGATAGACTCTCCGATTGTCTTCAAATGAAAACTTTTATCCATTGATGGTTCTAGATAAAGTATTTCATTTTGATCCTATTCAATGCACCCAGTGCACTAGATTCTTTTGCCCAAAGACACCACACTTTGATGATTTTAGACTCATCATAACACATTTGATCCCACTCAAATGCAAGCAAAATAATCTAAAACTTTGACAAGATAAATGTGCCCAACTTTCTATCTTAAGTTGTGAATATTATTCAAGACTAACTAAAGAATTGTGTCTACCTCATACATATCTAGATGTATGAACAATTATTCTTTTCTCATAGTCTTTTGACCTTATGATTATTTACTTTTGACAATTATAATAATTAAACTATAAATGCTATAAGATTTGTTAAACTAGAAATCACTTTATTCATAAGAAAAGATTGTTAATTACAATATTACACTCTTGCTATCGAGCATAATCCTAACAATCTTCCACTTGCTCTATAACAAATGTGTTATATCTCTCATCCCTATGTTCTCTAGATGCCCATCAAAACTATTTTGAGTAAGAGCCTTTGTAAAGGGACCCTCTAGATTTTCTGCTCACGCGATCTTGGTAATCGTCACGTCACCCCTATGCTCAATTTTCCTTAGAAGGTGATACTTTCTTTCAATGTGTTTCCCTCTCTTATGACTTCTTGGTTCTTTCGAATTAGCCACTGCTCCACTATAATCACAATTGATAGTGATCTGCTTATTCGTATCAGGAACCACTTCCAAGTCAATCAAGAATTGGCGGAGCCAGACAGCCTCTTTAGCAGCCTCGTATGTGGCAAATTACTCGGCTTCCATGGTTGAATCAGCAATACAATATTGCTTGATACTCCTCCATATGACTGCCCCTCCTCCAATGGTAAGCACAGATCCTGATGTCGATCTCCTGGAGTCAAAATCTGACTGAAAATCAAAATCTATATACATAACGGGAATTAAATCCCCTCCAGAGTATACAAGCATATAATCTCTCGTTCTCCTAAGATACTTGAAAATATGCTTGACTGCCATCCAGTGATCAGGTCCAGTCTTCGATTGAAACCTGCTAACTATGCCCACAGTAAAAAAAATATCTGGTCTAGTGCAGAGCAATGCATACATGAGACTTCAAACTGCCAAAGCATACAGAATCCTTCTCATGAATTGCTCTTCATGCTCATTCTTAGGAACTTGTTTCTTCAAAGTTTGATTCCATGCCTGAAAGGTAACATACCTTTCTTGGAATCTTGCATGGAAAACCTAGACAAGATTTTGTCTATGTATGAAGCTTGGGATAATGCAATCGTTCCATTCTTTCTATCTCTTATGACTTGGATACCAAGAATATAACTTGCTTCTCCTAAGTCATTCATATCAAATTGTTTTGCTAACCATTCTTTTACTGATGTCAATACACCTACATCGTTTCCGATGAGTAGTATATCATCAACGTAAAGAACCAGAAAAACCAACTTGTCGCCTTTAATCCTTTTGTATACATAAGGTTCATCAAGGTTTTGAATAAATCCAAAAACTTTAACGGCTTGATCGAACCTTATGTTCCAGGATCTGGATGCTTGCTTTAATCCATATATGGATCTTTACAACTTGCATACCCTTTCATGTTGACCTTTTTCAATGAATCCTTCTGGTTGAATCATATAGATGCTTTCGTCAAGACTTCCATTAAGAAAAGTTGTCTTGACGTCCATTTGCCAAATCTCTAGGTCTGGAGATGCCGCAATGGATAAGAGTATCCTAATGGATTTAAGCATGGCCACAGGAGAAAAGGTTTCTTCGTAATCGATACCTTCCTTCTATGTATAACCTTTAGCTACCAATCTAGCTTTATAGGTTTCCATCTTTCCATCCACTCCTCTTTTCCTCTTGTATACCCACTTGCACCCGATGGGTTTTATCCCTTTAGGAAAGTCTATAAGAGACCAGACTTTATTTTTGAAAATAGATTCAATTTTGGATTGCATTGCCTTTTGCCAATGGCAACAATCAACATCTTCCATTGCTTCCTTGTACGTATGGGAATCATCGTCGTCCGAAAGATTCTCTACAGATTTTCCTAGGCCGATGTATCTTTCAGGTTGAATAACAACCCTCCCACTACAACGAGGTATGGTGGATTGTTGATCTTGTGTTGGTATGGAATTTACATTTGGGCTTGGTTGCGAAACCTCTTATGGAATTGTATCTCCTAAAAGCTCATTTAGGACAATTATACTTTTAGGCACAAAATTATTCATATAGTCCTCTTCTAGAAATTTAGCATTTGTCGAAACAAATACTTTAAGATCTGAAGGACTATAAAAATAATATCCTTTTGTTCTTTTTTGACACCCTACAAATATGCATGTTTCTGAACGAGACTCCATCTTCTCTGTCTTTCCTTTTAACACGTGCGCATGACATCCAAATATCTTTAAGTGTTGTAAACTAGGCTTTCGCCTAGTCCACAACTCATGCGGTGTTTTAGGAACTGACTTAGATGGTACATCATTTAGAATATACATGGCAGTTTGTAAAGCATATCCCCCAAAAGAACTAGGGAGCGTTAAATAACTCAACATAGACCTAACCATATCCAAAAGAGTTCTATTTCTCCTTTTTACCACCCCATTTTGTTGAGGTGTGCCTGGTGCAGAAAACTAAGAAATTATTCCATTATCAATAAGATATTGCTAAAACTCACCAGATAAATATTTTCCACCACGATCAGACGTCATGATTTTTATACGTTTCTCAAGCTGATTTTCCACTTCAGCTTTAAATGCTTTGAACATATCAAAAGCATCCGACTTATGTCTCATGAGATACACATAGTCAAATCTTGAGTTATCATCCGTGAAAGTGATGAATTACTCATATCCACCTCTAGCTTGAATGCTCATAGGTCCACACACATCAGTGTGTATCAATCCTAAACATTCAATGGCTCTTGTGCCTTCGGTCGTAAACGACCTTTGGGTCATTTTACCTTCCAAAAAAGATTCACAAGTTGGTATATCATCAACCTTTAAGTCCCTTAGAGGTCCGTAACTTACCGATCTTTTAATCCTATTAAGGTTAATATGACCTAGGCGCAAATGCCATAGGTAGGTTTCATCTTTTGATAATTTTACTCTTTTATGATAGGGTTCCGTTGATTCTATGTCTAACAAGTGAGAGATATTTTCATGCAAATAGAATAAACCGTTTTCCAATGTACCTTTGCAAATAATTTTGTCATTCTTACTAATAATAAAGGTTTTATTAAAAGTAACCGAATAACCAAATTTATTTAAAAAAGAAACCGAAATTAAATTCCTCTTGAATTGAGGTACATAATAAACGTCTATTAAATCTAAATGCCTTAAAGAATCTAAACTAATTCTAAAATTTCCCACTGCACTAGCAGACACCAACGCTCCATTCCCTAAACGCAAGTTGAATTCGTTCTCTTTAAGCCTTCTCCTTTCCTTGAACACCTGTAAGGAAAAAAAAACATGATTAGTGGCTCCGGAGTCTATAATCCAAGAATCCATAGAATCCGCCAAAAAACATGTTTCAAGATAATTAATATTACCTTCTTCCTTTCCTTGAGACTTTGGGCAATTTCTTTTCCAATGTCCCTTTTCACCACAAAGGAAACACTTTCCTTTGATCTTGGTTACTTTCTTTGTCTCCTTCTTTGTAGGTCCTATTTGCTTTTTCTTTTGTTGTTTCTTGACCTTCTTACGGGTCTTAACAGTAGCAACTTTACCTACGGTATGAATCTCTTGACCCTTTCCTTTCACAAGGATCTTTTCCGCGCTTTGAACATCTTGCATCAGGCTTTGCAAGGTGTATTCCTTATTATTCAAGGTGTAGTCCAACTTGAATTGATCAAAGGAATCCGACAGTGAGTTGACAATCATGTCAATTTTGGTCTCACCATCTATCTCAGCACAATTCAGTTCAGTAATGTTGAGATGTGCTATGACTTTCATCATATGATCTTTCACAGCCTGTCCGAGGTTTCATTCTAAGATTCATAAAAGCAGTCACTGCCTCTCTCTTAGTCGTCCTAGACCTCATAGCAAACATCTCCTCTAGAGACATCATTATATCGGCAGCAGTCTCCATTCCTTCATGTTGTTGTTGCAACACGTCGGAGATGGTGGCCATAATGTAACATATAGCCATCTCATCAGAAGACTCCCACTGCTGATACTCATCTCTTTGCTCCTGAGTAGATTCATTAGTAGGAGTAGGTGGTTTAGGAGTGCACAAAATGAACTTATGCTTTTCAGATTGCAATAGTAGCCCAATTTTCCCTTTCCATGTGACATAATTATTACTAGTTAAAGTATTGTCTTTAAGGATGTTGATTAGGGATGGGGTCATGATTTCTGAACAATAACAAAAATTATATATAAGTAAATAATCATGATTAAGCACTTTTGAATATTTATCTTTGAATAAAATAATTCAATCGTAAAAATTCAACGGTGATCCAACACCCATAAATGTCACGCCTCCTTTGGGAGTTCGTAATATTTACTAGTTGGACTAGGTCCCACCTAATTGTTAACATAACAACCAACATTTTATTTTTAGCCTTGTGATTTTATTAACAAGAACTCTTGGGAGGATATTAATAAACTCACATTGAGTGTGTTACCAAGTTATCGACCTTCAATATAATCCCTCACGAATATCCCTCCTTTGGGAGTAGATATCGTTTGGGCTAATTGTCTAATCTATCCTTGTAAGGAAGTATCTTGCTAAATTCCATTCATGAATACCTCTTGCGAGGTTATTCATGAAACATAAATCTCAACTAAACTTGGAGGCCATAGGTGTTCGAAAACACCTTCTCCCACTCAATTGTTTAAGGCGTGTGACCGAATTCCAAAGAATGATTTGCCAAGTATCTAGATGCCAATTTAGATACTTAAACCATTCAATGCATGTTCATACCAAAAGAGATATATGAGTGGCACTTCTATTCTATATGACATGTTATCAAACAATGACAAACATTGCAATATTAACAAAAATATAAATAGCTACAATTTTGGTCCATCCTAGAAAAACAAGTAAATTACATATTTCTTGGAATACAAGAACTTCTTTCTTGGCAAAAAAGTCTTCACGCGACCTTCGTTGTTCGGACTCCCTTGGCTACATCCCATGGGCGTGCGCACCCCTTGCCCTTACCAATGGGCGTGCGCATGTCACTCGCCCATAAAGGGCTTCCATGCGCAGCCCATGGCTACCACAAGGGCTGCCATGCGCAGCCCATGCCACAACAAATGTGGCTGCACGCTCTTCGCACGCACGTTCGTTGTTACTGCTCGCACGGTCCCAAACTTGTTCCGGTTACTCCTAATTCTTCAAACCTTTGAGTCTTTGAAACTTGAATGTATTACAGAAGAATTTACATAACAAAATACTGCAGTTTTTTTTTATTACAACAAAAAAAAATAAAAAAAACTTAGCAACTACCAAGAAAGAAATTATGGCGATAATAGACCACCCTTCTAGTTACAATCCCAAAACAAAATTACATTGAAATTATATGACCAAAATTGAGCAATAACAATCCACATATAAAACATATATATATCCATACATTCCAATGTAAATATATATGTGAATACCTAGAGTGCCATCTCTTTCTAAAACATGCATATATACAATAAAAGAAAAAGATTCACGAACACATACATCAATTAATCAAGGGTACAACCAGGCTCTGATACCAATTGTAGGGAAAAATGGTTTAGAAACACAATGGAAGCGTGTGAAAAATGAAATTAGGGTTTGCGTATAAATAAAATTTTTCCATTTTATGCAACGAGAACCTTAACTCTAGATTAATTGATGTATATAAAAGTATCGTACCTTTTTCGCGTGACGATTGAACAAGCACCGAATTAATTCCACAAGATCTTCCAATCCAATCACGAACGTGAATCACCTAGGAGTGTGGGCTCCCTTTCTTTAAATTGTATTCCTGAGGATGGAGACAAAGAAAATATCTTTTCTTTGATAGTTACAAATATCCTCCAAGAGAAAAAATCCAAGAACGTCCAGTCACTTGTGAATTATCAATTAATTTAATTGTAACTCGCGTGAACCTTGATTCGATGTTGTACACAAAACCCTTTTGATGTAAAGGATACTAGTATACTATCGAATACAATAACGTTCCTCTTTTCTTCTCTACTTGGCCGAATTCACACACTATTGCTTAGAGAAGATTGAATTTTGTCTAGAGTAAAATCAAATTTTTCTCCCTCAAAATTCTATGATAGCCGAATTCTTCACTAAGAAAAATATGGCTTGACCGAAATTCCTCTCTAAAGTTCCTTAGTCATGACCGAAATTCTTCACACATATATAAAGGTTCATAAATCCTTTCCTAAGAAGGATTAACTTGGTTGGTAAGAATCCTTTCCTTAGGTGGATTTATTTGGTAGTTAAGAGTCCTTATCTAAAAGGAAATCTAACTACTCCTATAACCGTATGTTGTTGGCCGAATTTTTGGTCTTTGATATGAATTAGGAGAGTTCAATCTTTCCTAATAAAGATTACTTGATGGACCCTATCCTTAGGTAGATTAACGTAGTGGTTATGAATCCTTTTCAAATAAGAATTCTACCACTAAGTAGTTTTACTTGGTGACCAAGAATCCTTTTCTAAAAAGAATTCTTTCCTACACCAAGACTCCTAATCCAACTCAATAGTGTGTTTGTAACCATATTAAAGACTTCCTAATTTGATTAGATAAATAACTCCTTTTATTTATCTACTTATTAAATATAGTCTTTAACATTAACTATACTACCAACAATAGTATAGTTTTAGGAGACCATCTCCTAATAGGAAAATATTTTGACTTTTAATTAAATAATTAATTAATCAATAAATTAATTAATTTCCATTTAATTAAATAATAATAAAATAAAAATAATATATTAAAGCTATTCACCATAGCCTTTGCCACCCATACCTAGTATAAAGGCCATATATTATTTTTCTCATTTTATTAAATCCATTGGACCTTAATAAAAAGTCCACATGTGAGCTAGACTTATTCTTACAAAAAAAAACAAGTTCACATGCCTTATTACAATTCTAGATGGACCCTTATTGGTCCGGTAGAATATATTAAGTGATCCATGCAAGTTCGTGTGGATTGGGGATCTTGGCGGGCTATCTAAATTTAAGCTCCAATAGACACAACCCCAATCACAATCAACATATGATTCACTTAGGTCCAATCTATTTAATTTTAGTTCATTCCACGAAAGAACTAAAATTGAACTCTTAAATAAAGATAGAATAAGTTGATGTTACTCATTCGTACCCTAGACAACCTTATTGTAGAAAGTGTATCCTCCTGAAGAATACTAGTAATTGCCAAGAGCTCATAGACCGCCTATAGCTCTCCAAGTTGCCATATTTACTCATATGACCACAGTTTGAACTTGGATATTTTGACTTGTCCAAAAGCCATGTTTCAATAGACACTATTGAAAACTTAACGTTAAGATTTAATATCCAATACCTCAAAACATCCATATGATGGTATTCTACTCTTATTCAATAAATGGAACGACGATGTCCATATCTAAAAAATAAAGTCCTCTATCGATTAACAAATGAATACCACCAAACTATCGAGGATAGACTATGCTATATAATCGTACTCATTGATAGGTCAAATGATAACATTTGCAACCATAAGTCCATCATTTATCTCAGGATTAAGATAGACTCTCTGATTGTCGTCAAATGAAAACTTTTATCCGTTGACGGTTCTAGATAAAGTATTTCATTTTGATCCTATTCAATGCACCCAGTGCACTAGATTCTTTTGCCCAAAGACACCACACTTTGATGATTTTAGTCTCATCATAACACATTTGATCCCACTCAAATGCTAGCAAAAGAATCTACAACTTTGACAAGATAATTACGCCTAACCTTCTATCTTAAGGTGTGAATATTATTCAAGACTAACCAAAGAATTGTGTCTACCTCATACATATCTAGATGTATGAACAATTCTTCTTTTCTCATAGTCTTTTGACATTATGATTATTTACTTTTGACAATTATAACAATTAAACTATAAATGCTATAAGATTTGTTAAACTAGAAATCAATTTATTCATATGAAAAGATTGTTAATTACAATATTACACTCTTGTTATCGAGCATAATCCTAACAAGTCTATCTTCGATAGTTTGGTGGTATTCATTTGTTAATCGATAGAGGACTTCATTTATAGATATGGACATCATGGCTCCATTTATTGATTGAGAGTAGAATACCATCATATGGATGTTTTGAGGTATTGGATATTAAATCTTAACGTTAAGTTTTCAATAGTGTCTATTGAAACATGGCTTCTGGACAAGTCAAAATATCCAAGTTCAAAATGTGGTCATATGAGTAAATATGGTAACTTGGAGAGCTATAGGCGGTCTATGAACTCTTGGCAATTACTGGTATTCTTCACGATGATACACATTCTCTAATAAGGTTGTCTAGGGTATGAATGAGTAACATAAACTTATTATATCGTTATTTAAGAGTTCAATTTTAGTTCTTTAGTGGAATGAACTAAAATTAAATAGATCGGACCTTAGTGAATCATTTGTTGATTGTCACTGGGTTCTGTCTATTGGAGCTTAAATTTAGATAGCCCGCCAAGATCTCCAATCCACACGAACTTGCATGGATCACTTGATATATTCTACCGGACCAATTTAGGGGTCCATTTAGAATTGTATTAAGGCATGTGAAATTGTTTCTTTTTATAAGAATAGGTCTAGTTCACATGTTAACTTTTTATTAAGGTTCAATGGATTTAATAAAATAAGAAAAATAATATATGGCACATATATATGTGTTGGGCGACAAGGCTAGGGCGACAAGGCTATTTAGAATAGCTTAATTATATTATTTTTATTTTATTATTTAATTAAATAGATATTAATTATTTTGTTGATTAATTAATAATTTAATTAAAAGTCAAAATCTTTTTCTATTAGGAGATGGTCTCCTAATATTATACCATTGTTGGTAGTATAATTAATATTAAAAACTATATTTGATAAGTAGATAAATAAGAGAAATTATATATCTAATCAAATTAGTAAGTCTTTAATATGGTTGCAAATACACTATTGAGTTGGATTAGGAGTCTTGGTGTAGGAAAGAATTTCTTTTGGAAAAGGATTCTTAACCACCAAGTAAATCTACCTAAGGATAGGATTCTTAACCATCAAGTAAATCCTTCTTAGGAGAGGATTTGGTCTTCTATATATATATGCTTGTAAATTTCGACCAAGCATGAAGTTTTTGGTGTGAGAAGTTGTTTTTTATTTGTTTTTTATAGTTGTAAAAAAAAAACTTCGTCCAACTCATCGTGTAAAGAATTTGGCCAAGCATAGAGAAAAGAGGGAACGTTTTTGTTTTTGATAGTACACTAGTATCCTTTGCATCAAAAGGGTTTGTGTACAACATCGAATTAAGGTTCACGCGAGTTTCAATCAAGTTGATTGATAATTCACAAGTGACCGGACGTTCTTGGTTTTTTCTCTTGGAGGATTATTGTGACGAACAAAGAAGAAGATTTTGTTTGTTTCCATCCTCAGGTATACAATTTAAAGAAAGGGAGCCCACACTCCTAGATGATTCACATTCGTGATTGGACAATTTAAAGAAAGGGAGACCACACTCCTAGGTGATTCACATTCGTGATTGGATTGGAAGATCTTGCGGATTCAATTTGACGCTAGTTCAATCGTCATGAAAAAAAAAGGTACGATACTTTTTACATACATCAATTAATCTAGGGTTATGGTTCTTGTTATTAAAAGAGAAAATTGTTATTTATACGCAAACCCTAATTTTCAAATTTTCTTATTTTATCACGTTTCTGCTGCGGTTTGAACCCGTTTTTTCCCTATATGGTCAATAAATGCAATCATCAAAATACAATCAATATGACCTAATCAATATCTAAATGCAAAGCATAGAGATTTAGATAGAAGGGGTAAAATTATATTAAATGCTAGCTATCACTAATCATTACTCTCAACCAACAACCAACAACCAACAACACAAGCAGATGGTAAATGCAATCAACATAAGAACATGCATTTAATTAACAATAAAAGCTAAACCTAGGCAAACATATCATAAAAATGAAAAGAGGCAATCTAGAACATGTAACGGTTGCCTATTCAAGAAACATATGAAGACCCATGCTTGGAAGATGAAGAATGATGCTAGATGTGCATGAATGAGAGTTTGGTTGAGTAAAACATTAATTTTGATGCTCTCTCTCTTTAGCAGTCAATTTATCTCTCTTGGGGTTTTAATTTCAGAGCTCTAGGTCTGAATTGGGAAGAAGATGATATAAATATAAGGTGCAAAAATGAGTTGTACGAGAAAAGACGTTTTTGCCCAAATAAGGTTTTTCGCTACAGGTTTCGCACCAGGAGGGGGCAAAAGGTTTGGTAGTCAAAATTGCTACCAATTTTTTTGGGGCCATCTTTGTATATGGAGGAGGCAAAATGTTTAGAAGCGAAAATTACTGACAAGATTTTCGGGGCCATTTTCGCTCGAAGCTCGCTCGAATTCCGCTCTCAGAACACCAAATTGAAATTCAAGAGGATCAAAACATGACCAAACGACTTCGAAACATTTCGTATAGTATACCATTGGAAAGGTATAGAAGTCTAATTTATACTTCAATTAACAAAATGTAATTTAGATTACTGTAGAATAAGTTATGGTCAAATAAGTGACCAAAGGTCTTAAACAGACAACAACAGAGATTCCTTGTTTTTATGGTCACTTTGGAGATTTTAAAACCAATCCAAACGGTCATTAAATATTACAAATAATATATCGTTGGAAAGGTATGGGTATGTCATTTGTAAAAAAAAATTAAAACTCATTTTGAAGTAATGTATAAAATGTTATGGTAATAAAACCCTACAAAGGTAAGTTTGAAAAAACACTTAAATCATTGAAAACCATTACATCAAAACTAGATACATTACTCACTATAATATAACAAAATATAACCCAATGCACACAACAAGTTATCATATGATTAAAAGCAATGCATGATCAAGGAAACAAAAATGTAATCATAGAAATGAAATAACAAAAAAAAACATACATGAAGTGCAAGTGTGATTGTGAAGGAATGCACACATGGGCAATGAGAAACAAGGAACAAATGCATGTCAATACAAATAAATGTAAGTGTGTGTGTTCAATACGTAAATGATGCCCACATATAAGCAATAAGGAACACAGATGCAATGTGAACAAAACATGCATGAAGTGTGTGTGTGCAACTAAATCTCTTAAAAGAGTTAAAGTCAAGTGACCTACCTCTTGAAGCTCACAGATATGATTGGAAGCTTCCTATTAAAAGCCTAAGCTACCCATTACACAATGAATCCCCAAATTGAATTGTCATGAAATAAGCCAATCATAAAAATGAGGTTCTTACAGTTGTATGGACACCCATTTGCCAAATCTCTGTGTCTAGAGATATCGTAATGGATAATAGTATCCTTATGGATTTAAGCATGGCCATAAGAGAGAAGGTATCCTTATAATTGATACCTCACTTCTGTGTGTAACCTTTAGCTACCAATCTAGTTTTAAGGGTTTCCACCTTTCCATCCATTCCTCTCTTCCTCTTGTATACCCACTTGCACCCAATGGGTTTTATCCCTTTAGGCAAGTCCACAAGAGACCAAACATTATTTTTGAACATGGATTCAATTTTGGATTGCATTGCCTTTTGCCAATGGCGATAATCAACATCTTCCATGTCTTCCTTGTACATGTAGGGATCATCGTTGTCTAAAAAATTCTCTACTGATTCTCTTATACCGATGTATCTCTCGAGTTGTCTGCTAACTCTCCTACTATGACGAGGATTGGTAGGTTGTTGATCTTATGTTGGTGTAGAACTTACAATTGGGCTAGGTTATGAAACCTCTTAAGGAATTGTATCTCTTTAAAGATTATTCAGGACAATTCTACTTTTAGGCACAAAATTATTCATATAGTCCTTTTCTAGAAATTTAGCATTTGTAGAAATAAATACTTTAAAATCCGAAGGACTATAGAAATAATATCCTTTAGTTCTTTTTGAATACCCTACAAATATTCATATTTTTGAACAGGACTCCATCTTTTCTATATTTCCTTTGAACACAAGCGTAGGATATCGAAATATCTTTAAGTGTTGTATACTAGGTTTTCACCCAATCCATAACTCGGTGTATTAGGAACCGACTTAGATGGTACATCGTTTAGAATATACATAGCAATTTGAAAAGCATATCCCTAAAAAGAATTATGAAGCGTTAGATAACTCAATATAGACCTAACCTGTTGGAGCCCCATTCACCGGTAACGTAACGGAAATGGGTTTAAAGTTTTTTATACATATCGTAATCTGTATCTGGGATCGTATTTATTTTCAAAACTAATACATATAAAAATTATTACACTAATAAAATATATATGTAAATACAAGAAATTGTAATCAATATAATCAGAAGGAATAGAAGCTAGAACCTTACTAACGTTTGGAGGCTCCTTCACTTTTCGATATGGTCCTAGTCTGTACCACTCGATCTTCCTTGCTATTTCCCGGGACTAATAATTATGTGTTGACGCGTCATGGACTCGGGATCTTAGAATGGAGGATGAAGTAAAAATAAGATTTTCACTATACAACACATGCGCTGTTTGCATCTCATGCAAACTCTGATACATGTGTTAATATGTGTTTTACGCACATATTAATTGTTTCAAAACAAAATCAATGTGCACCTATTTTTTTTAAAAAAAAAACAGGAGACCTGCACAAAAAATCAAATAAACAAGCCAAAAACCCTTTTCAACTTTTTGCTTTTGTCTTTTGTGTGTTGAAACCAAAAACTGATTTTTTTTTTTCACGCACACTCCTCTTGTTTCTCTCTTGTATGTGTTTTATGTGCTTTGTATTGTTATCTGATATCTCTTATATATATATATAACTTTAAAAAAAATCAAATCAAATCTAATTTGATTTTTAAAAACTTTCAAATAAAAAAATATCACATATCATTTATTTGATTTTAATTTTCGAATTGAAAATATTTAAATTCAAAAATAAAATATTTAATTTAATAAAATTAAATAATCACATTATCTTATTTTATTCAAAAAAAATATCAGCATACACTCTCCATTTAGTGATTAATAATATAAAATTCCCTAGAAAGAGTGTGGGTCTATAATCATAGACAGGGGGGGGGGGGGGGGGGGGGGGGGGTGGGGAAGGGGGGTGAATAGGTTTTAATCAAGTCAATTGCCAATTTTTCTTGATTAGTCAATATTCAAAATTCACCCAATAAAATAAACATGCAAAATCAAGTGTAAAGTGTGGAAATATAAATAAAACAAGATGTATACGTGGAAACCCTCAAAATTGGAAAAACCACGGGATGTTAAGTGAGCCACACTCGATCGTAGAAATCCACTATATGAGCAAAGGTTACACCCTCAAGTGATTCTCGGAGTCTCACTCTCGACAACCTCAGGCTATGGACACCTCCACTCACCACTCTTGGTCCAGTCCCTAGTGATATCCCCTAATACACTACTGTTGGCGTGAACGCCTCCTACTCTACCCCCTTGGGCCTTTTACAGTGGTACCCGACCAATTGCTCGTCAACCCACCCTTGGTTGCAAGGCTTCTCTTGCTTGTACAACTTCACACCGAAGCCACAAGACTTGACTCAATGAAGAATTCAACAACCTATGTGAATATGATGAAATATTCAAACATGCAAATAATGCTAGGCAAAACACTAAATGCTTATCTAGAAATTAAAGAATGTCACTAAGTACAATTCCTAGATATCAATGTCTAAATGAATGTTCATAAAGACTTAACTAGATATAGTTATGCAACATTATATCCCAGTTATCAAACAAAGCTATTTCAACATATGTTGACATTAAGCATGGCATGGTCATTAAATGCAATCATCAAAATTCAATCAATATGACCTAACTAGCTGGAGGCAACAATGACCTAAATGCTAGTTATCACAAAAGCTATATCAACACAAGTTGTCACTAAGCATGGCAAGGACTATAATGCAATCACAAAATGCAATCAGTGAGTCCTAATCAATAATATCTAAATGCAATGCATAGAGACTTAGCAAGAAGGGTAAATATGTCCTTAAATTCAAGCTATCAACAAACAAACCCAATCATGTTATCAAGACTCATAAATATATGAAATAAACTGGATTCTTGGTATTTAATAATGCAATAAACACCTAATCTAGAGTAAGAAGAGTAATAAAAGATGTTCAACGAAGTTCTTATTTATCTAGTCATGAAACCAAGAACACCCATGCTCATATGATGAAGAATGATGCAAGATGGAGATGGGTTTTAGGTTTGGAGAGTAAAAAAAAAGCTTGAAGCTTTCTCTCTCGGAGGTTCTCTCACTCTAAAAATGTGTTCTTTGAGCTCTAAAGAGGCAAGGAAGAAGAAGAGAACATATATGTAAAAGCCCTAGAAAAAACGACATCGTTTTGGACTTGGGAAACAAAATCACGTCATAACTATTGTGCATACCGCTGGCTAGGCAAGTGTCTAGGCAGCTGTCCAGACAGCATGGCACAGTTGGACATTAACACAACATAGGTCGCTGGCTAGGCATGTGCCCCAAAAGCGGTCTAGACCATGGTACACGCCTAACAGCACAACAACTCGAGTTTCAATCGACCCAAAACATGACCAAACTACATCCAAACCTTTTGTACATTATACCGTTGGAAAGGTATAGAAGTCTACTTTTTAATCCAATTTACAAAACATGATTTGGATATCTATAGAATAAGTTTTGGTCATTTGAGTGACCAAATATCAGAAATGGACAACAACAGAGTTGCCCTGTTTTTGTGGTCACTTTGGAGATTTCAAAACAAATCCAAACGGTCATGAAATTTTACGAATAATATACCGTTGGAAAGGTATGGGTGTCTGGTTTGTACTAAAATTTTCAAAACTCATTTTCAATTATTGTATAAAAATATATGGTCACAAGAACATACAAAGGTCAGTTTTGAAAAACATTTAAATCATTGAAATACACTATTTTGAAACTAGACACCTTACACCATATAACCAAACCAAGAGAAGAATGAGACCTTCTCATATGGTCATGCAATGCGCTAAAATAAGATCATCATCAGGCAAGCATGAACGCAACACAATACCACACTTAAATCTATTAATGAAGTGTAAGTGTGATTGTGAAGAGATGCACACATATAAACAGTATCAACAGAAATGCAAGATCAACAAAGCATGCATGAGGTGTGTGTGTGCACCTAAACTCTTCAAGAGGCAAAGTCAAGTGAATATACCTTTTGCTCTTGAAGTCATGGAAATGCTTGGAAGCCTGCCAATGAGGACCTAAGCTACCCTTTACACAATCATCCCCAATGTGGTGAGGTTTGTTATGAAATAAGCCAATCTTAAAATCAAGGTCCTTACAATCTCCCATTTTGGCTGTTTCATAAAAAAAACAACCACTCACAAATAAATCCTCACAAAACAAAAATAAAACTATTGTCCAATAGATTAATTCTACATTACAAAAGAGATCCTACAATCTAAATCTTCAATATCTTCAATCTCTATGTATAATTATCTTTGTACCTACACACAATAACAAGAAACGCTTTCTAAGAATAAGTGCATGTGAGGTGAACAAATATAAAAAGCAATTGCACTCAATAAAGAAAAATGAAAAAATGCACGTGCAATGCTCCCCTTAAATGGGTTACTCTCTCTCATTATCTCTCCAAAAAGCATAACCTATACTCCCCCTCATATTTCTCTTGACTTCTTCCCTTTTTTGTCATGAGATAGGCAAAGGAGCTCCCCCTATCCAGTTGCTTTAGCAAAAAGAGCTATTGGCACAATTACAATGCATAATCATATAAACGAACTTTATGCAACATAAGTAATTAAGAGAGATTTAAGAAGTTTGATTTAAAGAAAAAAGTGTGATAAGGATGCTTTGCAAGCAAGACATGTTGAATTCAAATCCAAAACAAATGGTATTTGGCAAAGCAAACATCGGAAACCAAACCAATTTGTACCCTTTTATCATAAGAAAACAAGATATAGTTTCCAAAAATTTGAAAATAAAGCAACTATATTAATCCTTAAAAGCAAATCAAGACATGAGTGACTATTGTACCCTTTTTTATTTTTCCAGATAATTATCCGTATGATAGTAGTCTTGTTTCACCATTAAGAAAAGAGAGAAGACTAATTTGGATATAAAATCCTTATTAATTGCATAGATACAAGATCCTTATTGATTAGTCCCCTCATTTGCACTCACACACATTTGCATTAAAGCAATCAAACACAATTCATGCATATCATTTTAAAGCATGTCATTAAAAGCAAGTTCACATGTCATGGAGATAAATTATAGGTTATTCAAATGTACTTTCCCATTTAAATCTCCTAGTCCAAAAATGCATGTTTGAACATAAATATGACATGGATTGCAAACAAACAATGGTGCACACTTATTAAGAAAAACATATAAGCATATGTGCAACCAAGAATCTCAAGAAATTAACAAAAAAGCATAAAACAAATTAACATTTTGCATATATCAAATCATGCAAGTTCCCTCTCTTTGCTTGAGCTCCCCAAATGGGGTCACAAATCGAACCGTATCAAGGTAAAGGGCAAGTACCACTAAACATACCAAGTTCATTGGACTCAATAGTCTCCAAGTGTGACATATGATCATGATTGCACTCGGGTTCAATCTTTCTAACCCACCTAGATTCCACCTTTTTAAATTTAGTGGTCAAAATCTTCAAGTCTCTAGGTTTCCTAGAATCATGCAAATTAGCCTTACGGTTCATTTTCTTTTCTCTCATGCTATCAATTCTACATTGTCTAATGTAGTTAATGCATTTGGGTCAAATGTGACCAATCATACCACAATATAGACAAGTAGGCATAAAAGAAGAATTCATACCATTGCATTTAGTTCTCATTGAGGCATGGTCATGTTGATGAGTTTGTCTTTGATGTTGCACCGGTTGGCTTGCACTTGGAACATTTGCCAGATGTTGGTGCGTTTGTGGTTGAGCAATAGTGACTTGCCTCAACGGTTCATTGATCATTGATTGAGGCATCCTCAAGGGTGGAGGTTGAGCTTGTTTCCTTGGAAGCATCTTCTAAGCTCTTATAAGATTCACCCATAACAAGAATTTTCTTGGGGTGTTGAGACCTAGGTGGACAAATATGAGCAATCTCCTTCATAATTGTAGTTTTGTCCAAGGATGATGTGGTATCATCATGTACAAGAACAAGCCCTTACTTGTCATTTGGCTTTAATTCAATTCCAATCATTTCCAGACCCGAAGTCATCATAGCAATTGTACTTCTTGCATCTTCAAGTTCCATCTTCAACTTGCTTTCACTTTCTTTTACACATCTCACTTTTTCATCCAAGTGAGTAGACTTGGCTTGTAGTTGAAGATTATCCTTTTCCAATCTAAGGATATCATTATCTTTCTCCATCAAGGACTTTTGAAGAGAATCAACTAACTCTTGATAAACAACCACATTATCACAAGAGTTCCCAGAGCATGTGTCATTGCTATCAAGGTTTCTCCCACTTATGCTTGTGAGAGTCATATCATCAAGGCTTGCTTCACTCAAGCATGCTCCACTTCCGTTTCCAAACTCCAAGGCACTAATTTTGAACTCTTCAAGTGACACACATTTGATGGTGGCTTGTGTTTCTTCATGGTAGGAAACCATAAATACAAGGTAGTTGTTTACACACTCATCCGAGCTTGTGGAACAACTTTCAATAACTTCTTCTTTACTAACACATCGAGTAGCAATCATACCAACTCCTCCATTCTTGTACTTCAAGTTACTACACTTGGAGGCATTGTGGCCAATTTCGCCATATTCAAGGCAAGGGTCACTTTTCCTTGACATTTTCTTTTCCTCATTCACTTTAGAGGTCATACCCTTCTTTTGAGATCTTGTGAATCTCTTAAATCTCTCAACCATGAGAGTCATCTCCTCATCGGAGTCATAATCCTTCCTCTCAACATTAGAGGTCAATCAAGCACCCGTTTTAAGTGTTTCACTCTCACACATAGCGTTTAGTGAATGAATAAATGCAAATATCAAAATGCACACAAATGCAAGACATACAAACAAAAGCTTGGATCACCTAAGTATGTCTAGGCACATGCGCTGATACCAATTGAAATTCCCTAGAAAGAGTGTGTGTCCATAAACCTATAGGGGGTGAATAGGTTTTTAATCAAGTCAATTGCCAAATTTTCTTGATTAGTTAATATTCAAAATTCACCAAATAAAATAAACATACAACATCAAGTGTAAAGTTTAGAAATATAAATAACAAAAGAAGTATACATGGAAACCTCCAAATGGGAAAAACCATAGGATGTTAAGTGAGCCACACTCGATCACAAAAATCCATTATATGAGCAAAGGTTACAGCCTCAAGTGATTCTTCGGCTCTCACTCTCGACAACCTCAGGCTATGGACACCTCCACTCACCACTCTTGGTTCAGTCCCTAGTGATATCCTATGATACACTACTCTTGGCGTGAATGCCTCCTACTCTACCCCCTTGGGCCTTTTACAGTGGCACCAGACCATATCAACCCACCCCTGGTTACAAGGCTTCTCTTGCTTGTGCAACTTCACACCGAAGCCACAAGACTTGACTCAATAAAGAGTTCAACAACCTATGTGATAATGATAAAATATTCAAACATGCAAATAATACAGGCAAAACACTAAATTCTTATCAAGGAATTTAAGAATGTCACTAAGTACAATTCCTAGATATCAATGTCTAAATGAATGTTCATAAAGACTTAACTAGTATAGTTATGCAACATTATATCCAAGTTATCAAACAAAGCCATTTCAACATATTTTATTATTAATCATGGCATGGTCATTAAATGCAATCATCAAAATGCAATCAATATGACCTAATTAGCTAGAGGCAGCAGTGACCTAAATGCTAGCTATCACAAAAGCCATATCAACACAAGTTGTCATTAAGCATGGCAAGGACTATAACGCAATCATAAAATGCAATCAATGAGTCTTAATCAATAATGTCTAAATGCAATGCATAGAGACTTAGCAAGAAGGGTAAAAATATCCTAAATTCAAGCTATCAACAAACAAACCCAATCTTATTATCAAGACTCATAAATATATGCAATAAACTAGATTCTAGGTATTTAATCATGTAAAAAACACCTAATCTAGAGTAAGAAGAACAATAAAAGATGTTCAGTGAAGTTCTTGCTTACCTAGTCATGAAACCAAGAACACCCATGCTCATATGATGAAGAATGATGCAAGATGGAGATGTGTTTTGGGTTTGGAGAGTCAAAAACAAAGCTTGAAGCTTTCTCTCTCTAATGGAGGTTCTCTCACTCTAAAAATGTGTTCTTTGTGCTCTAAAGAGTTAAGGAAGAAGAAGAGAACACATCTTTGAGCTCTAAAAATGTGTTCTTTTAACTCTGGTGTTATTTCTTTAATTAATATTTTTGTTCTAATAACTTAGAAACGGAAAACAAATTTCGTGCAAATCCAGGAATATAAAATACATTGTCCAACAATATATAATTATTAAAAAAACGTAATCTATTTGCACACACTGCTCGTGCCAACACTACATCCCCTAACCCCACATGCATTGAGTAGACTCCCTCCTCTAGCTGTAAAGAATAACAAACATGGTTAGTGGCCCCCGATTCAACTATCCAGGGTGTAGAATTATCTTCCACTAAACATGACTCAAGAACAAGTAAATCATATTTACCTTTCTTGGACATCTTCTTGTTTTGGGCTTTCTTAGGTTTGGGCTTACCCTTCGCCTTCCAGTAGACCTCTTCATTTTCTTATTATTTGAGGAAGATGGGTCGACAACATTTGCCTCACCGGTCTTGCCCTTATTGTTCTTATTCAAGGACTCAAATGTAGTTAGCTCATTGAGCAACTATGTAAGACTGAACTTTAACTTGTTCATCCCATAGTTCCTTTTAAACTGATCAAAACTCCTTAGAAGAGTCGTCAGTATGATGCTCACTTTACTAGGTTTGTTAATGGCCCCACCATTGACTTCTGCAGTGTTAAAGTAGGACATCATGCTCAGGACATGTTCTCAAACTGACGTACCTTCCTTCATGCTAGTAAGCATAGTGGAACGAATAGCTTTGTGTCACTTTTGCTCGGAGGGCTGCCCCAATATAGCTTGCAGTGGCTCCATGATTTTTAATGCTGAAGTCATTGCTTCGTGCTTTGTGACAAGCATGTCTGTCATAGAAGTCAACAAATATGTGCGGGCCTTCTCATCAGATGAGACCCAACACTGGTATACCTCACGAACAGTTCGTGTGGCATTGGCAGCAGACATTGGAGGACATTCCACCGTAAGCACAAACTTGATGTCTTTTGTGACCAAAATTGCATTAATGTTAAGTTTCCACTTAGTGTAGTTATCACCAGTTAATTTGTCGTTTGCGAGAATTTGAAGTAATGCAGAAGACATTATTGCTGAAATAAATAAAACATTCATTCAGTCATTTATTTAAAACAAGTGTGAGTGCTTTGGTATAAATTTAAGCATGATGCATGAACATGTTTAACGAACTAGAACTACTCAAAAAATAGTTACTTTACCATGACAATCCAACCTACCACAAAAAAGTGTCGCCTTAAGGTCGGTCAAATCTTTGCATGTTGGACCGAGACATTCTCAATCAAATGATATTCTAGAATAACTCTTATTCCATATCATTCAACCATAATTTATTGAATTAGGTTTTAATTAACAAACTTAATAAAAACCTTCGTGAGTGTAACCCACCATTTCAGATCTCACGAGCTTAACTCAAGAATTGCCGCCTTAGGGTCGGTCAATCCTGAAATAAGCTCAGAAATCCTATCCATTAGGAAGTCAAGTATTGACCTTTATGGAAACCCTTCTTAAAGAGGACGAAAGCAAAACCGACATGAGACCCAACTCGGATCTCACGGTGTTGAACTAATAATGGAGACCGAGTACAGTGGATTATTTAACCTAAAAAAAATTGGAATCTAAAATTATAAAATTACCCCCAAGGCATTCCTTGGTCTTCTTGTAATTTTTGAATCTTCCAATCTCTTTAGGTCACTCCGATTCATCTCATGAATCCTTCTTCATGATTTTTCCAGGTCTTCAATATAGGTTACATTTTTTTTTACAATACAATAACAGAAAAAATAAAAATAAAATATACAACCCATGAATCATAAATCCACAGTACCATATAATTAACGGTCAATCATGTTTTTATAAATTAAAAAATAATAATATCCATACAAAACCATCATACAGTCAATTTAAACCGTGCCTACACAATCATACATACATGAGCATCGAAAACAATTTCCTGTTCCGAAAATAAAATTATACCAATTGTTGGAGCCCCGTTCACCGGTAATGTAGCGGAAATGGGTTTTAAAATTTTTATATAGATTGTAATCTGTATCTGGGACCAATGAACTTGAATCGTATTTATTTTTGAAACTAATACATATAAAAAATATTACACTAATAAAACATATTTGTAAATACAGGAAATTGTAATCAATATAATTAGAAGGAATAGAAGCTAGAACCTTACCAACCTTTGGAGGCTCCTTCACTTTTCGATATGCTTCTGGTCTGTACCACTTAATCTTCCTCTTTATATCCCGAGATTGATAATTGCATGTGGACGCGTCACAGGCTCGGTATCTTACAATGGAGAGTGAAGTAAAAATAAGAAACCTAATGGACCCACAGTATTTTGAGCTCCATTAATCCTCGGAATCATTTATTAAACTCTTTAATTAATATTCATTGATTATTAACTCCGGTGTTATTTCACTAAAAACCCAAAGCTGTACTCTCTCAACTGCAGACGCTTTTACAAAGCCCGATACAACTCGGTGTCCATCGATATAGCTATTATATATAGTGTGATCCTTCACAATAGTTCATAATTAGAGTTGGGTCATAATGTCCGTTATACCCCTCTAATTACATATATCCTTTAAGTACCATTGATTCTCTAATTGGACAATAAATTCTATTTCCTTACAAAATTAAGAGAGCGCTCATATTATCCAAGCCCCGAATCAACCCTTAAGGAAACTACCATCTACATGTCATAAGAAGGATTGGATTTCACTATTGTGTACAAACCTTCCAAGCCACAAGCCAAGCCGTAATCCAAACATACGGAGTATATTGATCAGGAAATGCATCTGACCTCACCCATGGTATATCAAAGACCATGATCTAACCTGAAAGAGTCGATAAGACACTCAGGATTAAGATCACACATATATAGCCATCATTAGTTGATATATATGAATCTCATTGGTAAACGGATCTTTTTGAGAGATTCATATAGATCATGGCCCAGTCCTATATGATCACATCATACAAGGTGCCTTCATTCCCATATCTCATATGAATGATTCAGGATTGAATCATCGTACATTATGGAATGGACCGCAACTATAGATTAACCACAAATAAAGTACCCAACTTTATTTGCTATCTACAGAATCTTTAGATTGTACATCTCTTAATATATCCATCTGTATATGACACACATATACATAGTTCGAGATTACATCCGACAATCTTAAATGTTGAATATGCACAGGATATAAAATAAACAACACAATAAGAATGAATTGAACTTTTCTTTTTATTTTTTTCATATATCCATTTACAAGTTCTATGTTTATGGCATAAACCCTAACATAACCATGTCCAAAAGAGTTCTATTTATTCTTTCTGTCACCCCATTTTGTTAAGGTGTACCTGGCATAAAAAACTGAGAAATTATCCCATTATCAATAAGATATTGCTGAAACTCACCAGATAGATATTCTCCTCCACGATTAGACCTCAAGATTTTTATGTGTTTCTTAAGCTGATTTTCTGCTTCAGCTTTAAATGCTTTAAGCATGTCAAAAGCATCTGACTTATGTCTCATGAGATACAGATAGCCAAATCTTGAGTAATCATCTGTGAAAGTGATGAAGCACTCATATCCTCGTCAAGCTTGAATGCTCGTAGGACCACACACATCAATGTGTATTAATCCTTAACATTCAGTGGCTCTTATGCCTTTAGTTGTGAATGATCTTTTGGTCATCTTACCTTCCAAACAAGATTCACAAGTTGGTAGATCATCAATCTTTAAGTCATTTAAAGGTCCATTACTAACCAAATTTTTGATCTTATCAAGGTTAATATGACCTAGGCACAAATGTCATAGGTAGGTTTAATCTTTTCAAAATTTTACTCTTTTATGATTAGGTTCTGTTGATTCTGTGTCTAACAAGTGAGAGATACTGCTATACAAATAGAATAAACAGTTCTCCAATGTACCTTTGCAAACAAATTTGTTATTCCTACTAATAATAAAACCTTTATTAAAAGTAACAGAATATCCAAATTTATTTAAACAAGAAACTGAAATTGAATTCCTCTTGAATTGAGGTACATAATAAACGTCTATTAGATTTAAAGGCCTATTAGAATCTAAATTAATTCTGATATCTCCCATTCACTGGCAAACGCCAATGCTCCATTTCCTAAACACAAGTTGAATTCATTCGCATTAAGCCTTTTCATTTCCTTGAACCCCTTTTCACCACAAAGGAAACACTTCCCTTTGATCTTGGTTACTTTCTTAGTCTCCTTCATGGTAGGTCCAAGTTACTTTTCTTCTGTTGTTTCTTGAACTTCCTACGTGTCTTAATATTAGTTACTTTACCTACTGTATGAATGTTGGGATTATGCTCGATACCAAGAGTGTAATAATGTGTTTAACAATCTTTTCATATTAATAAAAGTGATTTCTAGTTTGACAAATCTTATGGCATTTATAGTTTAATTATTATAATTGTCAAATGGAAATAATCATAACGTCAAAAGACTATGAAAAAGGAAAATTGTTCGTACATCTGGATATGTATGAGGTAGACACAATTCTTAAGTTAGTCTTGAATAATATTCATAAATTAAGATAAAGATTAGGCTCTTTTATCTTGTCAAAGTTGTAGATTCTTTTGCTAGCATTTGAGCGGGATCAAATTTGTTATGATGAGTCTAAAATAATCAAAGTGGTGTCTTTGGGCAAAGGAATCAAGTGCACTGGGTGCATTGAATAGGACCATAGTGAAATACTTTATCTAAGAACTGTCAATGGATAAAAGTTTTCACTTGAAGATAATCAGAGAGTCTATCTCAATCCTGAGAAAAATGATGGACTTATGGTTGTAAGTGTTATCATTTGAGCTATCAATGAGTACAATTACATAACATAGTCTACCCTCGATAGTTTGGTGGTATTCATTTGTTAATTGATAGAGGACTTCATTTATAGATATGGACACCGTGGCTCCATTTATTAAATGAGAGTAGAATATCATCATATGGATGTCTCGAGGTATTGGATATTAAATCTTAACGGTAATTTTTCAATGCTTTCTATTGAAATATGGCTTCTGGACAAGTTAAAATATCCAAGTTCAAAACGGGGTCATATGATTAAATATGGTAACTAGGAGAGCTATAGGCGGTCTATGAGCTCTTGGCGATTACCGGTATTCTTCATAAGGATACAATATCACCAATAAGATTGTCTAGTTTATGAATAAGCAATACTAACTTATTTTTCCTTTATTTAAGAGTTCAATTTTAGTTCTTTAGTGGAATAAACTAAAATTAATAGATCGGACCTAAGTGAATCATTTGTTGATTATGATTGGGTTATGTCTATTGGAGCTTAAATTTAAATAGCTCGCCAAGATCCCCAATCCACACGAACTTGCATGGATCACTTAATATATTCTACCGGACCAATTTATGGGTCCATCTAGAATTGTATTAAGGCATGTGGACTTGTTTCATTTAGTAAGAATGGGCCTAGTTCACATGTGGTCTATTTTTGTAAGTCCAATGGATTTAATAAAATAGGAAAAACAATATTTGGCCCATATATATTGGCTTGGGCGGCTAAGGCTATATATAATAGCTTATTATATTATTTTTTATTTTACTATTTAATTAAATGGAAATCAATTAATTTATTATTTAATTAAAAGTCAAAAAAAAAATTCCTAGTAAGAAAAGGTCTCCTATAGTCATATTACTGTTGGTAATATGATAAGTATCAAACACTATATTTGATAAGTAGATAAATAAAAAGAATTTATTTATCTAGTAAAATTAGGAAGTATTTGATATTTATTAGGACTCTAATTGACAATTGGTCAAATTAGGAAGTTTTTGATTTAGTCACAATTTAATTTATATTAAATAATTAGTTATTGAATAAATACACTATTTGAGTTGGATTAGGAGTCTTGGTGTGTAAAACAAATCCTATTTTAAAGAGAATTAAATCCAAATTTCTATAGGAGTATTGGTGAAGTAGAAATCCTCTTTCTAGGAGGATTTTCTGCCGCATATATATACTCGTATATAGAATTTCGACCAAGACCTAAATATTTGGTGTGATAAGTTGTTTTTTATTTGTTTTTTTATAGTTATAAAAAAAATTCGTCCAACTTATAGTTATTGTGTATTGAATTCGACTAAGGAGAAGAGAAAAGTGGAAAAATTTTAAAATATACCAAACCCTAATTTTATGATTCCTTCTCGTTTTGAACCGATATTTCCCTACAATTGGTATCAAAGTCTGGTTGTACCCTTGATTAATTGATGTATGTTTACAAAAACAAAAACATTCTCTTTTTCTCTTTTCCCCTTGGCCGAATTCCACACCATATATCTTAGAGTTGATGAAATTTTGTCTAGAGTAAAATACTAAATTTTTCTCTCTCAAAAATCTCTCTTGCCAAGCAAAAATCTCTTAGAAAATACTTAGGTTGGCCAAAATTTTCACTCTAAAAAATCATAGGGATGGCCAAAATTCACAAGGGTATATAGGATCATAAATCCTTTCCTAAGAAGAATTTACTTGGTTGGCAAAAAACCATTTCTTCGGTTGATTTATTTGGTAGTTAAGAATTCTTTTATAAAAGGAATTCTATCCTCTTATATATATTTATGAGCTGGCCAAAATTCACAAAAATATATATTAGGATCACAAATCATTTCCTAAGAAGGATTTACTTGGTTGTTAAGAATCCTTTCCTTAGATGGATTTACATGGTGGTTAAGAATCCTTATTCTAAATGAATTCTATCCTACACCAAGACTCCTAATCCAACACAATAATGTATTTGTAACCATATTAAAAACTTCCTAATTTGATTAGATAAAGAATTCATTTTATTTATCTACTTATCAAATATAGTCTTTAATATTAATTATACTACCAACAATAGTATAATTTTAGGAGACCATCTCCTACTAGGATAAAGATTTTGACTTTTAATAAAATAATTAATTAATCAATAAATTAATTAATTTCCATTTAATTAAATAATAAAATAAAAAATAATATAATTAAACTATTTAAAAAGCCTTGCCGCCCATACCAAATATAGTGTTTGATACTTATCATAGTACCAACAATAATATTACTTTAGGAGACCTTCTCCTGCTAGAATTTTTTTTTTGACTTTTAATTAAATAAATAATTATTTGATTTCCATTTAATTAAATAATAAAATAAAAACAATATAATAAACTATTATATATAGCCTTAGCCGCCCAAGCCAATATATATGGGCCAAATATTGTTTTTCCTATTTTATTAAATCCATTGGACTTAAATAAAAATTCTACATGTGAACTAGACTCATTCTTACTAAAAGAAACAAGTCCACATGCCTTAATACAGTTCTAGATGGACCCATAAATTGGTCCGGTATAATATATCAAGAGATCCATGCAAGTTCGTGTGGATTGGGGATCTTGGCGGGCTATCTAAATTTAAGTTCCAATAGACACAACCCAATCACAATCAACAAATGATTCACTTAGGTCCGATCTATTTAATTTTAGTTCATTCCACTAAAGAACTAAAATTGAACTCTTAAATAATGATAGAATAAGTTGATGTTACTCATTCATACTCTAGACAACCTTAAGGAGAAAGTGTATCCTCGTGAAGAATACCAGTAATCGCCAAGAGCTCACAGACCGCTTATAGCTCTCCAAGTTACCATATTTACTTATATGACCACATTTTGAACTTGGATATTTTGACTTGTCCAGAATCCATGTTTCAATAGAGACTATTGAAAATTTAACGTTAAGTTTGAATATCCAATACCTCAAAACATCCATATGATGGTATTCTACTCTCATTCAATAAATGGAGCCACGATGTCCATATCTATAAATGAAGTCCTCTATCGATTAACAAATGAATACCACCAAACTATAGAGGATAGACTATGCTATATAATCGTACTCATCGATAGCTCAAATGATAACACTTGCAACCATAAGTCCATCATTTATCTCAGGATTGAGATAGACTCTCTGATTGTCTTCAAATGAAAACTTTTATCCATTGACGGTTCTAGGTAAAGTATTTCATTTTGATCCTATTCAATGCACCTAGTGCACTAGATTCTTTCGCCTATGGACACCACACTTTGATGATTTTAGACTCATCATAACACATTTAATCCCACTCAAATGTTAGCAAAAGAATCTACAACTTTGACAAGATAAAGGCATGTGGACTTGTTTTTTTTTAGTAAGAATGAGTCTAGTTCACATGTAGAATTTTTATTTAAGTCCAATGGATTAAATAAAATAGGAAAAACAGTATTTGGCCCATATATATTGGCTTGGGCGGCTAAGGCTATATATAATAGTTTATTATACTGTTTTTATTTTATTATTTAATTAAATGGAAATCAATTAATTATTTATTTAATTAAAAGTCAAAACATTTTTCCTAGCAGGAGAAGGTCTCCTAAAGTAATATTATTGTTGGTACTATGATAAGTATCAAACACTATATTTGATTAGTAGATAAATAAAAAGAATTTATTTATCTAGTAAAATTAGGAAGTATTTGATATTTTTTAGGACTCTAATTGACAATTGGTAAAATTAGGAAGTTTTTTATTTAGTCACAATTTAATTTATATTCAATAATTAGTTATTGAATAAATAAACTATTTGAGTTGGATTAGGAGTCTTGGTGTGTAAAAGAAATCCTATTTCTAAGAGGATTGAATCCAAATTTTGATAGGAATCTTGGTGAAGTAGAAATCCTCTTTTTAGGAGGATTTTCGGCCACCTATATATAGTCCTATATAGAATTTCGACCAAGACCTAAATTTTTGGTGTGAGAAGTTGTTTTTCTTTTTTAGTTATAAAAAAAACTTCATCCAAATCATAGATATTTTGTATTGAATTTGGTTAAGGAGAAGAGAAAAGAGGAACATTTTGTTTTCGATAGTACACTAGTAGCCTTTACATCAAAAGGTTTTGTGTACAACATCGTATCAAGGTTCATGCGAGTTTCAATCAAATAGATTGATAATTTACAAGTGACTGGACGATCTTGGATTTTTTCTTGGAGGATTATTGTGACGAACAAAGAAGAAGATTTTGTTTGTTTTCATCCTCAGGTATACAACTAAAATAAAGGGAGCCCACACTCCTAGGTAGTTCACATTCGTGATTGGATTGGAAGATCTTAGGGATTCAATTCGACGCTTGTTCAATCATCATGAAAAATAGTTACAATACTTTTAATATACGTTAATTAATCTAGGGTTAAGGTTCTTTCTGTTAAAGTGGAAAATTTTAAGAATATACCAAACCCTATATTGACATTGATTTCTGGACTGTATTAGAAAAGCCAACAATGATTGGATTTCCGATATCAATTCAAAGAGAAAGAGATTATAGAAAGTAATCAAGACACAAGTTTAACGTGGTAAAACTCTGATGACCGGAGAAACGTCCACGGGTGGTTGAAGGATCAACCAAGCCAAAATCCACTATGAAAATATGATGTTTACAAGCTCTCAATCTCTCTTTTTTCTCTATGTATTTTTTTATTGCTTGCTGTCTATCTCCCCCCTTTTTTTCTAGATTATGGGTCTATTTATATGTTTATAGAGCCCTTTTCTGCCTTGTACAAGTAATAGATCTTTGTATTTAATTACAATTATTTACTTGCATGAGACTGATTGTCTTCTATCCTATTTCGGAGTCTTGTATTGAAATCGAATGAGATTCTGGTAGTGCAGTCCAATTTGGACTTGTTTTCTTATAAAAATGTGGTCTTTGTAAAGAAATAAAGTTGTTGCCTGATTGGGAGCTCTTCCAGCTTTTCAACCCAACTTCCTTTTTTGGTATCTAGCTTTGCTTTGATTGTGTGCTTGATGATTTTGTTCACTGCTTCCACCTACCCATTTGTTTTAGGGTGGGCAGGTGTAGCATAGTAATTGGCAATCCAATACTCTTTGCATAGTTGTCTGAATTTCAGGTTATCGAACTGAGTGCCATTGTCAGTGATTATAGTGTTTGGGACTCCAAATCTATAAAGTATATTCTTTTTCACAAAATTTGTGGTGTTTGCTTCTATGATATGCACTAAAGCTTCAGCTTCTACCCATTTTGTGAAATAGTCAACAGTTACTATGGCATGCTTCGCTCCGCCCCCTGTCCTAGCTGGCATTGGGCCGATTAGATCCAAACCCTACATGGAAAACGGCCATGGGGATGTGAGGTTTCTGAGTTGCTCAGGGGGCGGTCAAATATCATTAGCGATCCTTTGGCAAGTATTGCAACTTTTTGAACACTGCTGTGCGTCTGAGAATAGAGTAGGCCAATAATAGCCTTGCTTGAGTACCTTGTGTGCCAAAATTTTACCCCCAATGTGGTTTCCGTAAACTCCTGCATGGACTTCTTGTAATATCTGATACGTATCTTCCTCTATCATGTATCTTTAGAGTGTTCGGGAATACCCTATTCTGTATAGTTCTCTTCCAACCAACGTGTACCTAGCTGATTTGTACTTGATGCGTTTTGCTTGTAAGGGATCTTCTAGGAGCACGCCTTCTTGTAGGAACCTTTTTAGCTGAGTCATCCAATCGTCTGGCGGTGTTCAGATTTCTAAGATTTTCAAGTTTCTTGGTTCAGCTGTGCTTGGTTTAAGGAGATGTGCGACCGGAATAGTTTTTGGCCTGATTGTGGTTGTTGCTGACGCTAGCTTGGATAATACGTCTACCTTTTCATTCCCCTCCATGGGGATCTGGGTAATCTTATATTCTTTAAATTTCTGGAGGAGCTATTTCTTAATGTCACGGTAGATTATCATGCTTTCATCCTTTGCTTGGTACTCGTCCAGAACTTGGTTGACAACTATCTGTGAATCACTGAATATCTCAACCTCATCTGCCCCGAGAGCTAGGCAGACTCTGAGTCCAGCTAGTAGCACCTCGTACTCGGCTTGATTGTTGGTTGGTTTGAAATCGAACCTCATGGCACACTCGACATCGTCTCCTACTGGAGTGCATACTACAATCCTTGCCCCGCTGCCATGAGTGTTTGAAGAGCCATCAACATACAGTTTCCATATAAAAAAAATTCCCAACATCTTTTTTGCTTCCAAGTTCGGTTTTGTGAACTCTGCTATAAAATCTGCCACTGCTTGCCCTTTGAGAGATGTCCTGGGATGTAGTGGATATCAAATCCACTTAGCTCGATTTCCTATTTGGTCAATCTCTCTGAAATCTCTGGTTTTTGTAAAATCTGTTTCAATGGGCAATCGGTGAGAACCTAGATTGTATGAGCCGGAAAGTATGGCCTTAGCTTCCTTGCTGTCGAAACTAGTGCTAGGGCCATCTTTTTTGCCTGTGAATACCTAGTCTCAGCTGGTAGAATTGCCTTGTTGGTGTAGTATACTGGCTTTTGTACTCTTTCTTTTGTTCTGACTAGAACTGAGCTTGCTGCCAGTTCTGTAATTGACAAGTACTGTTGGAGTGTCTCCCCCATCTGTGGTTTTGAGAGGATGAGAGCCTGTCCTAAGTATTCTTTAATTTTTAAGAATGCATGCTCGCACTCTTCATTCCATTCCAGTCATTTTCCTTTTCTAATTACTTTGAAAAAAGGTGCACATCTGTTTGTGGCTTTTGAGATGAATCTTCCTAAGGAAGCAAGACATCCTGTTAGGCGCTGTACTTCTTTAAGTGTTCTCGGTTAAGTCATTCTCTGTAGGGCCTGGATCTTCTCGGGGTTGACTTCGATTCCTTTTTGATGGACTTGAAATCCCAGGAATCTTTCTGAAGGAACCCCAAACAAACACTTGTTCGGATTTAGCTTCATTTGGTATCTCCTCAAGACATCAAATGTCTCCCACGGATCTGAAGAATGCTAGTTTGTTGTAATGCTCTTGGTCAGCATGTCATCAATATATACCTCCATGTTCTTTCCTATTTTCCTTGAAAATATTTTGTTGACCAACCTCTGATAAGTAGCTCCTGCATTTTTCAGTCCAAAAGGCATCACTGTATAGCAATACAAACCCTGATTAGTTGTGAATGCTGTTTTTTCTTCGTCTGCCTTGTTCATCCTGATCTGGTTATACCCCGAGTAAGCATCCATGAAACTGAGTAGCTCATGGTCCTATATAGCGTCCACCAACTGATCTATCCTTGTAAGTGGAAAACTATCTTCCAGGCATGCTTTGTTCAGATCCGTGAAATCTACGCACATCCTCCACTGTCTATTCTTCTTTTGGACGAGGACTACATTAGCCACCCATTGAGGGTAATTGACCTCTCTAATTGACTCTACAGAAATTAGCTTTTCTACTTCCTGTTTGATCGCCTGACTTCTTTCAAGGTTGAATGATCTTCTCTTTTGTATCACTTGTTTTGCATTCGGGTCTACTGTGAGATGGTAGGATATTATTCGGGCATCTATCCCGACCATGTCTTAATGACTCCAAGTGAACACATCCCTGTATTCTTTAAGTAGATCAATGAGGCTTTGTTTCACTCTTCCTTCCAAATTGGCCCCGATCTTGACCTTTTTGTCCGGTTTATCTTCTTTCAGGGTGATTTCTTCAATCGGTTCAGTTTTTTATTCATTCGGTTATTCTCATGGATTGAACTCGAATGATAGGGCTTTTCGTTCTGACTTGGCTGTGTTATATTGCAAACCTGTTCATTCTTGCTCTTGTATACTGACAGGTTAGCTCTTCGGGCCATCTCCTGAGATCCTTTGACTACCCTGACCTCCCTGTTCAGTCGGGAATATCATCATTAAGGCATAAGTGGATGTTACGGCCTTAGTTTTATTCAGGAATGGTCGTCCCAATAGTGCATTATATGACCAATTCTCCAAGTCTACTTCCATGAAGTCGAGCAATACAGTTCTCTTGCAAGGTGCTACTCCAATTTTCACAGGTAGCTTTGCCGTTCCGAGTGACCTTACTTCAACTCCTTTGAATCCTCTGAGTGGGGTATGGAAGGGTTGTAGGTTCTTTCGGTCTAACAAGAGTTGATCATAGACAGCTACATTGAGAATATCTACTGAGCTTTCATTATATATCAGGATTCTCCTAACTTTCCGGTGACCAATCCGGGCACTTATGACCAAGGCATCATTTGGCCGAACATCTACGCCATGTGAGTCTGCTTCGGTGAATGTTATTGGGTCCCATCCTTTCTTTATCCTCTTCGGGTCCAGCTCGACCGAGTTTATATTAAAGATATTTCTTACTTCTATGGCTTCTCTAATTTCCTGAGTTCTTTCTCGGTTACTTATTCCACTAGATGGTCCTCCAAAGATCGTGTGTATTACTTGATTGGCCTTTGAACTGGCCCTTGGATTTTAACTAGAGCCGTGATCGGCCCAGATCCTTTTTCTTTGCTTTTGATTTTTCATCATTTTTTAAGATCACATCATGCAGATGTCCTTCCCAGATGAGGGTTTCTATGTAATCTCCAAGTTGATAACATTTGGAAGTCTCATGACCGGTTTCCTTATGGAACCTGCAGTATTAGGTTGTGTCTCACCGAGCAAATTGAGATTGACGGCGTGGCTCTTTTACCATATTTTTTGTTTCCAAAATTGCCAGAATTTCCTCCTGTTTTTTCCGAAGAGGTGTGTAGTTGGTGTATCTGCCTCGATATTTATCTGTAGTCTATTCGGTATTACACCCATTACCCGTCTTTGCTCTTTTCCTTTCCATTTCCTTTCTATTTTCCCTTCTGGTTCTGCACCTTGGACTATGCTTCCTTCTGTTCTGGCTTTCCCCCATCCATGTAGCATCCTCCTGTGGCTAGCTCCTCTTCCTCAGCCAGTGCATATCCACCTGCCCTATCCATCATGTCTGCATATTTGGTCAGTCGGGCTCTTCTTAAATCAAAAGATAGCCGTCCATTCTGCAAGTTGTTGATGAATGCAGCGATTATTGTTTCATAGTTTGCACTTCCAATTTCTGATACTGCTTGGCCGAATCTCCCCAGGTATTTCTTCTGTGACTCATCTTTCCCTTGTTTTATTTAAGCAAAGTGAGCCACTGACTTTTTCCTGTGAACATTACTCAGGAATTGCCTTGAGAAGCTCCTGCTCAGTTCACTAAAATTTTTGATGCTTGCTGGTGGCAACCTCCCGAACCACCTTGAACCCATATCTCTTAGTTTGTGGAAATTTGAGACATAGCAAAGGATCGTTGTAGGCATACTGAGCCATAGCACTTTTATAGCGTCTCACGTGCTCCTTTGGATCTGTGTCCTTCTTGAATTGTTCTACTTGTGGCATCCTAAACCTTTCAGGGAATGGGGTCTGTAAGATTTCCCTGGTGAACAGACTGTGAGAGTCGTCATCAGATAAATCGTTATACCCATAACGCCTGACCAGTGCGTCCATTTGACTTGTCTGTTGCTCTCGACTTCTCGAGTTAGGCTCTGGATTACGACGTCTCTTTCTCCCACCGGACTTCCCCGATGGTCGAACCGTTAGGTGATTGTCATTCTGCTTTCTGGTTCTTTACTCTGATGCCAGGCTTCAAGTATGATTCCGTGATGACGCTTACAATAGTGTCGATCACTGTATTCTGATGACGACCGATCCCGGTACTGGTCATGTTTACGGTGTCTAGTACGGAATGTCTGATCCTGGTCCTGCTTCTGGCGTGGTGGTTCCTCTTCAAGTGTTTCACGTCTAGCTTGTTTGATTGGGGTAAGGTTTCTTCCGCCTCCTAGTGTATTTATTTCTTTCCCTACGACCACTGAACGAAGTCTTGCAAGTGAGAGGTTAGGAGTTGGTGCTTCTGTGGCTAGTAGATCAACTTCTTCCTTTCCTGTGTCTGCCACCAGTTGCTGCAACGCTTCCCGAAAATGTTGAGTCAGATCTCCACTAGTTGGAGGAAATTGCTGGATCACCGCAAAGAATGTTGGTTGGTTCTCTGTTGTTGCAATGAGATCCCGTGAGGTACTGCCAACATAAAAGTTATCCGGAGATTTTTGGACATCCCCGGAATTGCTTCTACTTCCTGCCATTGCTTCTGATCAAGTCGGAGGTTCAGAGCACCCCTCCTTCTAGAACCAATTGTTGATGTTGATTTCTGGATTGTATCAGAAAAGCTAACAAGGATTGGATTTCGGCTATCAATTCTAAGAGAAAGAAATTAGAGAAAGTAATCAAGACACAAGTATTACGTAGTAAAACTCCGATGACTGGAGAAACGTCCACGGGTGGTTGAAGGATCAACCAAGCTAAAATCCACTATGAAAATATGATGTTTACAAGCTCTCAATCTCTCTTTTTTCTCTATGTATTTTTCTATTGCTTGCTGTCTATCTCCCCCCTTTTTGCCTAGATTATGGGTCTATTTATATGTTTATAGAGCCCTTTTCTGCCTTGTACAAGTAATAGATCTTTGTATTTAATTACAATTATTTACTTGCATGAGGCTGATTGTCTTCTTTCCTGTTTCGAAGTCTTGTATTGAAATTGAATGGGGTTCTGGTAGTGCAGTCCAATTTGGACTTGTTTTCTTATAAGAATGTGGTCTTTGTAAAGAAATAAAGTTGTTGCCTGATAGGGAGCCCTTCCAGCTCAGTATTCTGTTCTCTTTGGGATTCCTTCCTAATATGGATATCTTCTTGTATTTAATGACCTAATCCATGTGAACTAAACACTAAGCTTCTTATTCGATTTTCTTCATATTTATCCCAAGCAAGGATAATACCAGCAGGGCCCGAGTAACATCGTTTGAGCCCGATTGGAAGCGTTATTTAACCAGTCCCGAGTATCGTTAACTGATCCCGAGTAGTTTTCATTCAACATCTGCTTACTCGGGTTTTCTCTTCTTCGGCACTGTCTTGTAGGATATTTTCTAAATGCCTATTTGGATGTCTACCTGGCAATTTATCCTCTTTGTTTGATGTTGTGTTCATCCGATAAAATTTACATGTGACACCCTAATTTTACAATTCCGTCGTGTTTTGAACCGATTTTTCCCTACAATGAAGCTCTTGTAACTTTCCTTTCACAAGGATTTTCTTAGTGCTTTGAACATCTTTCATCAGGCCATGCAAGGTGTATTCCTTTTTGTTCAAGGTGTAGTTCCACTTGAACTGGTAAAGGAATCCGACAACGAGTTAACAATCTTGTAAATTTTCGTCTCACCATCTATCTCAACACCATTGAGTTTAGAAATGTTGAGATGTGCTATGACTTTCATCATGTGATCTTTTGCTGCCTGTCCAGGTTTTGTCCTAAGATTCACGAAAGCAGTCACTGCCTCTCTTAATCGTCATGAACTTCATAGCAAATATCTCTCCTAGAGACATCATTTTATTGACAGTAGTCTCAATTCCTTCATGTTGCTGTTGCAACACATCAGAGATGATGGCCATAATGCAACATTTGGCCATCTCATCTGAAGTCTTCCATAACTGATACTCGTCTCTCTTCCACAATTGATATTTTTTTTAAGTTGCAACAGCAACCAAATTTTCCTTTTCCTTATGACAACATTATCATTAGTTAAAGTATTATCTTTTAGGATACTTATTAGGGACAAGGTCAAGATTTCTTTTTAATAACAAAAATTATATAAGTAAACAATCATGATAAAGCACTTTCAAATATTTTTCTTGGATTAAATTAAATAATTCAATCGTAAAATTTAATGGTGATCCAACACCCATAAATGTCAAGCCTCATTTGGGAGTTTGCACCATCTACTAGTTGGACTAGGTCCCACCTAATTGTTAACATAACAACCAACTTTTTAATTTTAGCCTTACAATTTTATTAATGAGAAATCTTGGAAGGATATTAATAAAATCACATCGAGTGTGATATCAAGTTATCGACCTTCAATATATTCTATCACAAATATCCCTCCTTTGAGTTTGAGTCAATTGTGTAGTCTATCCTTGTAAGGAAGTATCTTGCTAAATTCCATTCATGAATGCCCCTTGCGGGGTTATCACACAAAATACAAAGCTCAACTAAACTTGAAGGCCGTAGGTGTTCCAAACACCTTCTCCCACTCAATTGTTGAAGACGTGTGATCGACTTCCATAGAATGATTTACCAAATTATCTAGATGCCAATTAAATACCTAAATCATTCAATGCATGTTCATACCAAAAGAGATATATGAGTGAAACTCCTATTCTGTATGACATGTTATCAAACTGCGACAAAAATTGCAATATTTACAAATAAGTAAATAGCCATAATTTTGTTTCATCCTAGAAAAACAAGTAAATTATATTTGTTTGGAATACAAAAACTTCTTCCTTGGCGAACAAGTCTTCATGAGGCCTTCGTTCATTTTCACACCCTTTGGCTGCCTCCCATGGGCGTGCGCACCCCACAACAAAATAAAGGCCTACCATGCACAACCCATAGCATCCATAGGGCTGCTATTCACAACCCATACCACAACAATCATAGCTGCGTCCTAACTCGCGCGCACGCTTGTTGCTATGGCACGCACGGTACCAAACTTGTTCCGGTTGCTTCCAATTCTTCAAATCTTCTATACTTGAATATATTACAACATATTTTATTTTAATTTATTACAACAATAAAATAAAATAAAATAAAAAACTTATCAACTACCAAGAAGGAAATTATGGTGATGATAGGCGACCCTTCGTGTTACAATTCCAAAACAAAAATACATTAAAATTCTAGGACCAAAATTGAGAAATAACAAATCACGTTATAAAAACATATATATATATATATATATATATATATATATATATATATATATATTCATACAATCCAATGTAAATATATATACGAATACCTAGAGTGTCATCTCCTTCTAAAGTATGCAAATTTACAATAAAAAGAAATAGAATCACGTATATATACATCAATTAGTCAAGGGTGCAACTAGGCTCTGATACCAATTGTAAGGAAAAATCAAATAAAAAGCAGCGGAAGCAAAAAAAGGGATTTGAGTATATTTTAAAAGAAAGAACCTTAACCCTTAATTAATTAACGTATATTAAAACTATCATACCTTTTTCTCATGGCGATTGAAGTTGCGCCGAATTGAATCCACCAGATCTTCCAATCCAATCACGAACATGAATCACCTGGGAGTGTGAGCTCCCTTTATTTGAACTGTAAACCTGAGGATGGAAACAAACAAAATCTTTTTCTTTTATTAGTCACAATAATCCTCCAAGTGAAATCCCAATAACGTTTGGTCACTAGTGAATCGTCAATCTATTTGAATGAAACTAGCGTGAACCCGATTCGATTTTTATACACAAAATCATTTTGATGTAAGGGATACTAGTGCACCATCAAGCACAAATACGTTCCCTCTTTGCTCTATGCTTTGTTGAATTCTACACACTATTTCTATGAGTTGGCCAAATTTCCAAATTTTATCTATAGTAAAAACTAAATTTCTCTCTATCAAAATTCTTTATTGGCCGAAATTTCTCTTTTAATATTTTAGCTTGGCCGAAATCCACATAAGAGTATTTATAGGTGTCAAAATCCTCTCCAAATGAGGATTTACTTGGTGAGCAAGAATCCTCACTTAAAGAAGAATTTTTTTCCACGCTAAGACTCCTAATCCAACTTAATAGTGTATTTATTCAATAACCAATTATTGAATATAAATTAAATTGTGACTATATCAAAATTTCATAATTTGACCAATTGTCAATTGGAGTTTTGATTGAAATCAAATACTTCATAATTTGACTAGATAATTAAATTTCTTTTATTTATCTACATATCAATTATAGTATTTGATATTTATCAAACTACCAACAACAATATGACACTAGGAGACCTTCTCCTACAAGGAAAAAGATTTTGACTTTTAATTAAATAATTAATTAATTAATAAAATAATTAAATACCTTTTACTTAAATAATAAAATAAAAACAATATAATTGGCTACTATATTTAGTCTTGCAGCTTAAGTCCATACATGGGAATATATATTGTTTTCCCTATTTTATTAAATCCATTGGACCTCAATAAAAGGTCCACATGTGAACTAGACCTATTCTTACTAAAAGAAACAAGTCCACATGCCTTAATACAATTCTAGATGGACACATAAATTGGTCCAGTAGAATATATCAAGTGATCCATGCAAGTTCGTACGAATTGGGGATCATGGTGGGCTATCTAAATTTAAGCTCCAATAGACATAACCTAATCAAAATCAACAAATGATTCACTAAGTTCCAATCAATTAATTTTAGTTCATTCCACCAAAGAAGAATGAACGCTTAAATAATGATAGAATTAGTTAATATTCCTCATACGTACCCTAGACAATCTTAATGGAGATAGTGAATATTTGTAACTTGCATACCCTTTCTTCTTGGCCCTTTTCAATGAATCCTTCTGGTTGCATTATGTAGTTGCTTTCGTCAAGATTTCCATTAAGGAAAGCTATCTTGATGTCCATTTGCCAAATCTCTAGGTCTAGAGATGCCACAATGGATAAGAGTATCCTAATGGATTTAAGCATGGCCACAAGAGAGAAGGTTTCTTCATAATCGATACCTTCCTTCTGTGTATAAATTTTAGCTACCAATCTAGCTTTAAGTTTTCCACCTTTTTATCCATTCCTCTTTTCCTCTTATATACTCACTTGCACCCGATGGGTTTTATTCCTTTAGAAAAGTCTACAAGAGACCAGACTTTGTTTTTGAACATAGATTCAGTTTCGGATTGCATTGCCTTTTGCCAATGGTGACAATCAACATCTTCCATTGCTTCCCTATACGTATAGGGATCATCGTCGTCCGGAAGATTCTTTACAGATTCTCCTAGACCGATGTATCTCTCAGGTTGTCTACTAGCCCTTCCACTACCATGAGGTATGGTAGATTGTTGATCTTGTGTTGGTATAGAACTAACAATTGGGCTTGGTTGCCAAACCTCTTGTGGAATTGTATCTCCTGAAAGCTCATTCAAGACACTATTACTTTTAGGCATAAAATTATTCATATAGTCCTCTTCCAGAAATTTAGCATTTGTTGAAAAAAATACTTTAAGATCTGATGGGCTATAGAAATAATAACCTTTTGATCCTTTTGGATACCCTACAAATATGCATGTTTCTGAACGAGACTCCATCTTTTCTGTCTTTCCTTTTAACACATGCGCAGGACATCCAAATATCCTTAAGTGTTGTAAACTAGGCTTTCGTCTGGTCCACAACTCATGCAGTGTTTTAGGAACCAACTTAGATTGTACATCGTTTAGAATGTACATTGGAATTTGTAAAGCATATCCCCAAAAAGAAATAAGGAGTATTGAATAACTCAACATAGACCTAACCGTATCCAAAAGAGTTCTATTTCTCTTTTCTGCCACCCCATGTTGTTGAGGTGTGCCTGGTGCAGAAAACAAAGAAATTATTCCATTATAAATAAGATATTGCTGAAACTCACCAAACAGATATCCTCCACTAGAATCGGACCTCAAGATTTTTATGCGTTTCTCAAACTGATTTTCTACTTCAGCTTTAAATGCTTTGAACTTATCAAAAGCATCCGACTTATGTCTCATGAGATACATATAGCCAAATCTTGAGTGATCATCCGTGAAGGTGATGAAGTACTCATATCCACCTCTCGTTTGAATGCTCATAGATCCACACACATCAATGTGTATCAATCCTAAACATTTGATGGCTCTTGCTCCTTTGGTCCTAAACGACTTTTTGGTCATTTTACCTTCAAAACAAGATTCACAAGTTGCTAGATCATCAAACTTTAAGTCACTTAGAGGTCCGTCACGTACCGATCTTTTAATCCTATTAAGGTTAATAAGACCTAAGCATGAATGCCATAGGTAGGTTTCATCTTTGGACAATTTTACTCTTTTATGATTAGGTTCCGTTGATTCTGTGTCTAACAAGTGAGAGATATTTCCATGCAAATAGAATAAACCGATTTCCAATGTACCTTTGCCAACAAATTTGTTATTCTTACTAATAATAAAACCTTTATTAAAAGTAACCGAATATCCAAATTTATTTAGACAAGAGACCGAAATTAAATTCCTCTTGAATTGTATTACATAATAAACGTCTATTAAATCTAAATGCCTATAAGAATCTAAACTAATTCTAATATCTCCTACTGAACTAGCAGACACCAACGCTCTATTGCCTAAACACAAGTTGAATTCGTTCTCATTGAGCCTTCTCTTTTCCTTGAACCCCTGTAAGGAAAATCAAACATGATTAGTGACTCCGGAGTCTATGATCTAAGAATCCATAGAATCTACCAAAAAACAAGTTTCAAGATAATTAATATTACCTTCCTCCTTTTGTCTTAAGACTTTGGGCAATTTCTTTTCTAATGTCCCTTTTCACCACAAAGGAAACATTTCCCTTCGAGCTTGGTTACTTTCTTTGTCTCCTTATTAGCAGGTCCTGGTTGCTTTTTCTTCTGTTGTTTCTTGTCCTTCTTACGGGTCTTAACAGAAGATATTTTACCTACGGAATGAATCTCTTGACCCTTGCCTCTTACAAGGATTTTTCAGCTCTTTGAACACCTTGCATCAGGCCTTGAAAGGTGGATTCCTTTTTATTCAAGGTGTAGTCCAACTTGAATTGATCAAAGGAATCCAATAGTGAGTTGACAACCATGTCAATTTTGGTCTCACCATCTATCTCAACACCATTCAGTTCAGCAATGTTGAGATGTGCTATGACTTTCATCATGAGCTTGTTCAGGTTTCATCTTAAGATTCATAAAAGGAGTCAGTCATCCTAGACCTCATAAGAAACATCTCCTCTAGAGACATCTTTATATCGGTAGAAGTCTCCATTCCTTCATGTTGTTGTTGTAACATGTTGGAGATGGTAGCCTGGTTTAGGAGTGCACATAACGAACTTATGCTTTTCGGATTGCAATAAAAGCCCAATTTTCCTTTTCCATGTGACATAATTATCACTAGTTAAAGTATTGTCTTTAAGGATGTTGATTAGGGATGGGGTCATGATTTTTGAACAATAACAAAAATTATATAAGTAAATAATCATGATAAAGCACTTTCGAATATTTATCTTGTATTAAATAAAATAATTCAATCGTAAAAATTCAACGGTGATCCAAGACCCATAAATGTCACGCCTCCAATGGAAGTTCGCAACATTTACTAGTTGGACTAGGTCCCACCTAATTGTTAGCATAACAACCAATGTTTTCATTTTTAGCCTTGTGATTTTATTAACAAGAACTCTTGGGAGGATATTAATAAACTCACATTGAGTGTGTTACCAAGTTATCGACCTTCAATATAATCCATCACGAATATCCCTCTTTTGGGAGTAGATATCGTTTGAGTTAATTGTCTAGTCTATCCATGTTATTCATGAAACATAAAGCTCAACTAAACTTGGAGGCCGTAGATGTTCCAAAACACCTTCTCCCACTCAATTGTTTAAGGCGTGTGATCGAATTCCAAAGAATGATTTACCAAGTTTTCTAGATGCCAATTTAGATACTTAAACCATTCAATGCATGTTCATACCAAAAGAGATATATGTGTGGCACTCATATTCTATATGACATGTTATCAAACAATGAAAAAAATAGCAATATTTACTAAAATATAAATAGCTACAATTTTGGTCCATCCTAGAAAAACAAGTAAATTACATATGTCTTGGAATACAAAAACTCCTTTCTTGGCAAACAAGCCCTCACGTGACCTTCATCGTACGGACTCTCTCGGCTACCTCCCATGAGAGTTCGCACCCTTGGCGCCTACCCATGGGTGTGTGCATGCCACAGGCCCATAAAGGGCTGCCATGCGCAGCCCATGGCTACCATAGGGCTGCTGTGCACAGCCCATGCCACAACAAACGTGGCTGCGTGCTCTTCACACGCACGTTTGTTGTTACTGCTTGCACAATCCCAAACTTGTTCCGGTTGCTCCTAATTCTTCAAACCTTCGAGTCTTCGATACTTGAACGTATTATAGAAGAATTTAAATAATAAAATACTGCAGTTTTTTTTATTACAACAACAAAAATAAAATAAAAAACCTTAGCAACTACAAAGAAGGAAATTATGACGATGATAGACCACCCTTCTTGTTACAATCCCAAAACAAAATTACATTGAAATTCTAGGACCAAAATTGAGCAATAACAAACCACATATAATATATATATACATATATATATATATATATATATATATATATATATATATATCCATGCATTCCAATGTAAATATATATGTGAATACCCAGAGTGCCATCTCTTTATAAAATATGCATATATACAATAAAAAGAAAAAGATTCACGAACACATACATCAATTAATCAAGGGTACAACCAGGCTCTGATACCAATTGTAGTGAAAAAAAAGGTTCAAAACGCAATAGAAGCATGAGAAAACAAAAATTAGGGTTTGCGTATAAATAAAATTTTTCCCTTTTAATAACAAGAACCTTAACCCTAGATTAATTGACGTATATAAAAGTATCGTACCATTTTCTCATGATGATTGAACAAGCGTTGAATTGAATCCGCAAGATCTTTCAATCTAATCACGGACGTGAATCACCTAGGAGTGTGGGCTCCCTTTCTTTAAATTGTATACCTAAGAATGGAAACAAACAAAATCTTTTCTTTGTTAGTTATAAATATCCTCTAAGAGAATAATCCAAGAACGCCCGGTCACTTGTGAATTTTCAATCTACTTGATTGAACTCTCGTGAAACCCGATTTGATTTTGTACACAAAATCCTTTTGATGTAAAGGATACTAGTATACTATCAAAATAAAAAATGTTCTCTTTTTCTCTTTTCTCCTTGGCCGAATTCCACACTATATATTTTAGAGTTGATTGAATTTTGTCTAGAGTAAAATACTAAATTTTTCTGTCTCAAAATTCTCTCTTGCCAAGCAAAAATCTCTCTTAGAAAATACTTAGGTTGGCCGAAATTTTCACTCTAAAAATCATAGGGCTGGCCGAAATTCACAAGGGTATATATATAGGATCACAAATCCTTTCCTAAGAAGAATTTACTTGGCTGGCAAGAATCCTTTCCTTAGGTGGATTTATTTGGTAGTTAAGAATCCATTTCTAAAAGGAATTCTATCCTCTTATATATATTTAAGAGCTGGCCGAAATTCACAAGAATATATACTAGGATCACAAATCCTTTACTAAGTAGGATTTACTTGGTTGTTAAGAATCCTTTCCTTAGGTGGATTTACTTGATGGTTAAGAATCCTTTTTGAAAATACAAACACGGTTAAATGCTTAAGGCTAACCTAGAGGGGGGGGGGGGGGGGGTGAATAGGTTAGACACCTTTTTCGACTCCCTTAGAAACAAACAAAAGTTTGTCCATCTAGATTGCTTGTATCACAATATATATATCAATTAAAGATACTTAATCAATATATAAAACAAGTAAAGTGTAATACAAACAAGTAATTGTAACAAATACACAATCTATATTATAGAAAGGAAGCCAACTTACATAAAGAGTTCTACCATAGTATTCAAATAACAAATACAAATATAAGAGACATAGGGATAGAGAAAAGTTGACACAAGATATAACGTGGTAAACCTCCGAAGAGGAAACATCCTCGGGTTAGCAACCACCGAAAAACAAAATCCACTAGTAGATAAGACAAGTACAATCTCTCAAGTGACCACTTCACCTAGAAACTACCCTCCTATCCTACTCATGAAGATGTCGCCCTCTTGCTTAACAATCCGAGGCCTCACACCTCTTGTCAAGACTTCCTCGCTCACCCTTTTGGATCCTCACTACCCTAGGCAAGACTTCTTGCTCAACTATTTGAGTCCTCCCGACTCTAGTCAAGACTTCCTCGCTCACCCTTCCGAATCCTCATGACCCTAGGCAAGACTTCTTGCTCGACTATCTGAGTCCTCCCGACTCTAGTCAAGACTTCCTTGCTTGACAATCCAAGGTCTAACACCTCTTGCCAAGACTTTCTTGCTCAACAACATAGGTTTCACACCTATTGTCAAGACTTCCTTCTCACAAGACATCTAGGTGATCATGAATGCAAAACGCAAACAAGCATGCAACATAGAATGTTATGATCAACACATCCTATGGAAAATACTAGACATGAGCATGAATGCACAAATCAAATGTAGTCTAGTCAATCATGCATGTTTACTCCATCTAGATCATGTAAGATATGTTCAACATTAATTACAACCTAGATACATGCATAGATCTAAAACTTGAATCACAAAATATGTTCAATTAACAAATAATCAATTTTAAATCTCATAAACCAATAACATGCTAAAATCATATGACAAAGTCATTTAGATTAAAGCTAAAGCTCTAGAGCATATTCCTATACATAGATTCAACAAAACACATGAATAGCTCAAAAGAACATAAGCACATGTATTATTGTGATACATCGGCCAAAGAGAGCCTAATACATGTGAGGAACTATTTTTTCACAAAATCAATCAATCGAAGATCATCAAATAGTCCTAGAATCAAAGCTAGAACAATACAATCCCAAACATGTGAAAACATAGGCAAAATCAAAACCTAACTCAACATGTGAGATTTCAATTGAAACTCAATCTAGCTTTAAATGAGTTCAAAACTTAAATCAAAACAATCACATGACACATATATATGTTGAAGAAGAAAACCCAAGGCAATTGACCAAGTTTTAAAAGAAAACTTTGAGAGAAAATCAATACCTTAGTTGATTTTGGTGCAGTCCAGTTTTTGTGAGTTTAGACTAAAAAAACAGCAATAAAACTCACTCAAACTTTCAGAGAATAGATGGAAGGTGAATAGAAAAACACTCTCAACTTTGAATCACTCAAATCGGAGTTCAAATAAAGAAGTTATGGTGTTTGGAAGGTGAGAAAATGTAGAGAGAATTCTGCACTCAAGTTTTTAAATTTCTTCTTTGTATGAAATGTGAGAGGGAAAGGAAATATAAAGGAGAGGGAAAATGGGCATATGAAATGACCAAAAGGGACAAGAAGTAGCCAAGCTTGCTTGCTGCCCGAGATGGCTCATGGGCATCTTGGGGCAGCAAGCCTTCTCGATATACCGTAACTCTCTCACGGACATGGACATATAAGATACTCAACCCAGAAAAAAAATTTGACTCGATATACGAAGACGAAGACAATGTATGCAACATGAGTTGAAAGTGTAATATCTTTTGACTTAGAACTTGAAATCAATTGTATGAGTAAACAAAATGACCGGAACTCAATCAAGAATGATTTAAGACTAAATTCAAGTTCAATATCCAAGTTATACAAACATATACACATACAAACATAATTCACACTAGAATGCAAACTACATATAGATAGTCTCCAATCATGCATTTTCCAAAACATGTTATTTCCATACCAATGCATAAGCATTCATCTTTAAGTGTGTGAATGTGTTATACATGGTGCACAATGATGCAGGGACACATATGAATGAATTGTGTGTGTGTGTGCCTAAGCCTTGTAAGAGAAAGATAAGTTCTTTGTATACCTTTTTAGAACCATATTGCATCCTTTCTCTATGAAGACTTTGAACTTGCTTTGACTTATTGTTCATTCTTCTTTGAAGCTTGAATCATCATGAATCTAAACAACTAAATCATTACAAGTAAAAATCATTTTGATATGGAATTAATGTCAACACAATCTAAAACCTAACAGTCTCCCCCTTTGGAAAATTCCATATCAAAACACCTATACATTTACTACAAAAATAAAAATGAAGATAGGTCACAAAATCACTCCTTCACATTACAATGAGTAAGATTCGTATAACTAATCTTTATCAACTCTTGAACTTCATCTTGATCTTCTCTTGAAGCAACCTACAAATCATCTCAAAGCATAATGCATAGACAAGAGAAAAACAACAAATGGCTACATATAATATGGATAAGAATATACGAATAAGTCCAGAAATACATGTATCTCCCCCTCAATACATGCCAAAACACAAGAATTCTTAACCAAATCTTAAGACTAATTATTACATGCCATTGAAAGTGATGAGAATCAAGAAGCATCACCAAAGGAACTATTGCATATTCCAATTGGGCCAATTAAAAGGAAGCAAGAGGATCAAAGGAGTATTAAATGATGGGATGATTCCGAGTTGCTAAAGTCCAAATTCTGCCCACATGAAGACCAAATCCGGGCTGAACTTCGTGGACCTCTATAGAGAGCATCTGAAGTCAGATCGTCTATTATAATATGTTTTCGGAAAGCCCAAGACAAGATCTACAGATGATATGAAGACCCTGTCCTCCAAAACAGATCACAAAAAGTCCAAATTTGGCCATCTATCTTATTGCGCGAAGACTTGAGTTGAGGAGTCCGAATTTCAACATATTTCCTATATTTTGGGCGACGTATGGTTGGAGGAGAATTCAATTTCAGCATATTGCCAATTTCAGCATATTCCTTATTTTATTTATTTCCCCAAATAAAGAGTTGATTTGTTTTCCAAATAAATGGCTGATTTGTTTCCCAAATTCAGCTTTCCAAATAAGGAACAAATCAACTAGTTGCTAGTTTAGTATTTATTTATTTTTCTAAAGTTGTTTGCATTTATTTTCCTGATTGTAAGGCATTAATTGCCTAATATTTATTCCCTTTTAGGTCTTAGATATTTTTAGTATAAAAGGGACCAATTGATGTAATTTGAGAATGGATTTTGAATTGAAATAAATTTGAGAGAATTTTCTCTTTGGTTCTTCATAGAACTATGAACTTATCAAGGTTCTACCTTGTGGCGTTCAAACCTTGACTTATCACTCACCTTCTTTCGTATTCTTGAGTGTGGCGTCTACAACCTTCTTGATACCGTTGGTTCTTATCTCCATATAGATAATGGGTCGCGGTCCTTTTTATTTTCTTTGTTTATAAACTTGAATTAGAAAACGATCATTCGTTACCATATATTGGTTCCGGGTCTCACTGCTCTTGGTGAGGTTCATATCAGTTGGTATCAGAGCTTAGGCTTCTAAATCAGGTTTAATCTATCCTTGTTCTTCTTCGTCTATTTTTTTTTCTGTTTGATCTAAAAAAAAAAAAAAAAAAAAAAGTTTGATCAAATCAGGTACCAAAAAAAAAAAAAAAAAATTTAGCTAAAGAATTTCGTCTTCATTATTCTTGTCCTTTTGCTCAGTTACTTCTATTTTTCTTGCACTTCTTGTGAGTGTCCGTATAAGTCAAAAAAAAAAAAGAAGGAAGAACTGAAAGAGTTAACAAAGAGTGGAAAAAGGCAAGAGTGTGTGAGCTCATCAAAGGGTAAAAGCCAAAGAATTGAGTGAAAACACGAGTGTGAGTGCCACCATCTTTGAGAGTAAACACGTGAGGGAGTGTTTGTGAGGCTTACTAATTTATTTTGCTTTACAGGTTTCAAATATGTCACGTGATAAAAGTAGAGACTTATCTGATGATGCACCAGAAACGATATATCTCAAGTTTTTGTATAAAGCCATACAAAAAAACATGGACCGAATGGAGATTAAGATTGGTGAGGTGCATGATAGGATAGATAAGGTGGAGTCTAATTCACAAAAGGTGCAACCAATTAGGGTTCCTAAGGTGGAACGAAGAGAAAGAAACCCACCTAGGAATGACTATGAAGATGATTATGGGATTGACCTAGAGGAGGATGATCGCATGTCTAATGTGGGCGCAAACAGATTTCAACTTGGAATGGGAGGTAGAGGAGTTAGGAATGGGAATAGAGGAGATAGGTATGGAGAGGTTTGGGTGGCAAGAAGGGCTCTTAGTGCTCAAGCCAAGGAAGATGATGAGGTACAACGTGACAATATTTTTCACACTCGCTGCCATGTTAATGATAAGGTATGTAGCATGATTATTGATGGAGGGAGTTTTACTAATGTGGCTAGCACTATTTTTGTGGAGCAACTGAATTTGGCCACTTTGAAGCACCCAAAACCTTATAAGCTACAATATGATAGTGGGGAAATCAAGGTGACTAAACAGGTGTTGGTGTCGTTTTCGATTGGAAAATACAAAGATGAAGTCCTTTGTGATGTGGTACCAATGAATGCGAGTCATATCCTTTTAGGGAGACCATGGCAATTTGATAGGCATGTGAGGTATGATGGGTATACCAATAGATACTCCTTTGTACTCAATAAAAAGTCAATCACTCTTGTACCTTTAACCCCAAAACAAGTGTATGAAGATCAAGTTTTAAGAAAAGAGAGAGATGCCAAAAAAAAGAGTGAGAGTGAGAGTTCAAAAGAAAGAGAGATAAAAGAAAAAGAGTCAGAAATAGCAAAAAAAGAAAAAAAAGATGAAAATGAAAAAGAGGCTGATGAGAAAAAAAGAGAGAAAAAACCAATGAGTTTTTATACAAGAGAGAGTGAGATTAAAAAGGCTTTGTTTTCAAATCAGCCAATGATTGCACTTTTGTACAAAGAGGCATGTTTTAGTACTAATGGAATTAACCCTTCATTGCCTAGTGTTGTTGCTTCTAATTTGCAAGGCTTTGATGAAATGTCGCAGGCTATCAACAACATTATGGTGAAGATTCGAGGACGAATCCTTTTGAAGAGAGGGGGAATGATGAGAATCAAGAAGCATCACCAAAGGAACTATTGCATATTCCAATTGGGCCAATTAAAAGGAAGCAAGAGGATCAAAGGAGTATTAAATGATGGGGTGATTCCGAGTTGCTAAAGTCCAAATTCTGCCCACATGAAGACCAAATCCGGGCTGAACTTCGTGGACCTCTATAGAGAGCATCTGAAGTCAGATCGTCTATTATAATATGTTTTCGGAAAGCCCAAGACAAGATCTACAGATGATATGAAGACCCTGTCCTCCAAAACAGATCACAAAAAGTCCAAATTTGGCCATCTATCTTATTGCGCGAAGACTTGAGTTGAGGAGTCCGAATTTCAACATATTTCCTATATTTTGGGCGACGTATGGTTGGAGGAGAATTCAATTTCAGCATATTGCCAATTTCAGCATATTCCTTATTTTATTTATTTCCCCAAATAAAGAGTTGATTTGTTTTCCAAATAAATGGCTGATTTGTTTCCCAAATTCAGCTTTCCAAATAAGGAACAAATCAACTAGTTGCTAGTTTAGTATTTATTTATTTTTCTAAAGTTGTTTGCATTTATTTTCCTGATTGTAAGGCATTAATTGCCTAATATTTATTCCCTTTTAGGTCTTAGATATTTTTAGTATAAAAGGGACCAATTGATGTAATTTGAGAATGGATTTTGAATTGAAATAAATTTGAGAGAATTTTCTCTTTGGTTCTTCATAGAACTATGAACTTATCAAGGTTCTACCTTGTGGCGTTCAAACCTTGACTTATCACTCACCTTCTTTCTTATTCTTGAGTGTGGCGTCTACAACCTTCTTGATACCGTTGGTTCTTATCTCCATATAGATAATGGGTCGCGGTCCTTTTTATTTTCTTTGTTTATAAACTTGAATTAGAAAATGATCATTCGTTACCATATATTGGTTCCGGGTCTCACTGCTCTTGGTGAGGTTCATATCAGAAAGTTCAAAATATAAGAGAAGCAAGGTGCAATTTTTTAAAAAACAAGATTTTATGGCTCAAAAGCACATGATCTAAGGGCAATAAGTAGAGACTTATTCAAGATCATTACTTCTCTAATGAGTAGCTTTCAAAGAATATGAAGCTCTTATTTTCAAAAGTAATGCCACTCAATATACTATACACAAACAATCATGAAAGTTAATATCAATGTGAACAATATCACTATTAGATCCTAAAATAGCAAATGTCAGTGAGAACCGTATGTATGCTATACAAAATTTTCTAATATGACATGCTATGAGATGTATATCAAAAATTGAGTCAAAAGATGAATATCTAAGAGAACATGCATTAGAGTATAGAGATACCTTTTTGCACATTATATTCACCAAATATCATACTTCCGCCCTTTTTATGAGCACTCTTGCCTTGAATGTCCAATTGGCACCAAGTTGATGATGTTTCACAACAAGAGTATAAAAAACATAATATCTCAACTCAATCAACACATACATCAAAAGAACTTCTCTAAAGTTCACCAACAAATTTTGACCATCATAACAAACATGATGTGAGGTAACCAAGTTCATATCAATACATGGAGTATTCAAAGCTAGCAAGCAAGAATTCTCAGCACAATTGATATATTGCCTCAAAGCTATCTCACATGTGCTTCTTATATTAGTGATAAAAGTACTCACCCTTGAACCACTTGTTCTTGGGTGTACCTACATAAACATTTCCAATATCATCCTTGACAACAATGTTAAATCTAGAGTAAAGTCCTTTAATGACTTGATTAACAAGAATATCATTAACACACTCTTCCTTAACATTTTCAACACAAGCTTTGTCAAGTTGAACAAGATTAGTTTTCTTTCTACTCCAAAACTTCTTTTCATGCTTTGCAAAATTATCATGTTTTTCAACTTTCAAATCCTTTTCATGTTCAAGTTGAAGTTTAATCTCCTTATCTCTAGATTCATTCCCTAATTTACATTTTTCAATATATTTATAACACCTAGGCTTAATGTGACCTATTGTGTTGCAATATTGGCAAATTGGAATAAAAGATGAGATTGTACCCTTTGGAGTTGAACTAGTTTTAGGAGTTTGCAAAGATACCTTATTTGCCAACTTCTTCTTGGCTTTTGATCTTCTCTTCTTGTGTGGTTTCTTATCAATCACAACTTCATCCAAATGAGTAGAAAGTGGTGCTTCCAACAGCTCCTCTTCAACTACCAAGCCGTCTTCACCACTATGAGAGTTAACAAGATTCCTAACACTAGACACACTTACCGAATCATTCACTAAGTCCTTGATGGCCTCCTTAGCCATGTCTATCTCTTCCATTAATTCTTGTTCTCTCTTTTTCAAAGAAGATATCATATTATCCTTCTCAAGGTTTATCTTTTCAAGTTCTCTAAACTTTTTCATAATATCACCTTTCTCACCAAGAAGTCTACGAGTGACGATCACAAACTCATCTAGTTGTTTCATGATCAAATCATCATTCTCAACTACCTCTCTTAGAGCATTTTCTCTAGCTTCTTCAAGCTTTTCTATCTTGTCCAACAACTCAAGATTAGTAGGAATGGAACTAGAGCTTCCTTGATGATTTGTATCAAAGTTCTTGTTCAAAGATATTGTACCATCAACATCTAGTGGAGAATGAGAAGCCGTTAGAGCTACAAAGTTGCTCACCAACTCTTCATCACTTGAAGACTCACTACTAGAGCTCTCATTGTCACTAGAGTTATCATCACTCCAAGTAGCCACCAACACTTTACCTTTCTTGTCCTTCTTAGATGACTTCTTGGCACACTCACTACCAAAATGACCGAAACCATGACAATTATAGCATTAAACATCTTTCTTGTTCATGGCTTGATTATTTTTCTCATTCCTTAGAGATGATGTTTTCTTAACTCCCTTTTCCTTAAAAGACTTGCCTCTAGGCTTGGCATTATTTTTTAGACACTTCTTGAACTTTCTAACCAAATGAGCCATCTTTTCATTTTCATCATCACTCTCCTCAATAGCATTGATAGCCATCTTAATTCTTGGCATTAATTCCATATCAAAACGATCACTCTTAATGCCCATCTGTTAGGTTTTAGTTTGTGTTGGCATTAATTCCATATCAAAATGATGTTTACTTGTAATAATTTAGTTGTTTAGATTCATGATGATTCAAGCTTCAAGGAAGAAGAAACAACAAGTCAAAGCAAGTTCTAAGTCTTCAAGAGAAATGATGCAATATGGTTCTACAAAGGTATAATAAGACCTTATCTTTCTATTACAATGCTTAGGCACACACACACATATCATACATTTGTGTCCCTACATCATTGTGCACCATTATAGGCACACACACATGTCATACATTTGTGTCCCTGCATTGTTGTGCACCATTATAGGCACACACACACACATCATACATTTGTGTCCCTGCATCGTTGTGCACCATTATAGGCACACACGTACAATTCATTCATATGTGTCCCTACATCATTGTGCACCATGTATAACACATTCACACACTTGAAGATGAATGCTCATGCATTGGTATGGAAATAACATGTTTTGGAAAATGCATGATTGAAGACTATCTTCGTAGTTTGCATTCTAGTGTGAATTGTTTTGTGTGTGTATATGTTTGTATAACATGGATATTGAACTTGGATTTAGTCTTAAATAATTATTGATTGAGTTCTGGTCATTTCAGTTACTCATACTATTATTTTCAAGTTCTAAGTCAAAGATACTACACTTTCAACTCATGTTGCATACATTGTCTTTATCTTCGTATATCGAGTTGAATTATTATTTTATGAGTTAAGTATCTTATATGTCCATCTCCGTGTGAGATTTACGATTTGTAATCTACAAACGGATTCAAATTTCGAGTTTGAAGGCAGGAGAACGGTCGAAGAATGTGAAGGAAGGTCGAAAGAGAAAGAAGCAAGCATACACTTCTATGCATGTATCTATGTTGTGATTAATATTGAACATATCTTACATAATCTAGATTGATTACACATGCATGAAAAACTACACTATATATGAGTTGTGCATTCATGCTCATGTCTAGTATTTTCCATAGGATGTGTTGATCATAGCATTCTATGTTGTGTGCTTGTTTGCATTTTGCATTCATGATCACCTAGATGCCTTGTGAGAAGGAAGTCTTGACAATAAGTGTGAAACCTATGTTGTTGAGCAAGAAGTCTTGGCAAGAGGTGTGAAGCCTTGGATAGTCGAGCAAGAAGTCTTGCCAAGAGTTCGGAGAACTCGGATAGGTGAGTAAGGAAGTCTTGACTAGAGTCGTGAGGACTTAGTTGAGCAAGAAGTCTTGCTTTAGGTCGTGAGGATCCGGATAAGGTGAGCAAGGAAGTCTTGACAAGAGGTGTGAAGTCTCGGATTGTTAAGCATATGGTGACAACTTCTAGAGTAGGATAAGAGGGTAGTTTCTAGGTGAAGAGGTCACTTGAGAGATTGTACTTGTCTTATCTAGTAGTGATTTCGTTTGCCGGTGGCTGCTAGCCCGTGGATGTTTCCTCTTTGGAGGTTTACCACGTTATATCTTATGTCAACTTTTCTCTATCCTTATCTCTCTAATATTTGTATTGTGGATAGAACTCTCTATGTATGTTGACTTCCTTTCTATAGAATAGATTGTGTATGTGTTATAATTACTTGTTTGTATCACACTTTACTTGTGTTTATATATTGATTAATTGTCTTTAATTAATATATATTGTGATACAAGCAATCTATAGGGACAAACTTTTGTTTGTTTCTAAAGGAGTCGAAAAAAGTGTCTAACCTATTCACCCCCCTCTCTAGGTTAGCCTTGAGCATTTAACCGTGATTGTATTTTCAATTGGTATCAAAACAAGACACTAGATTGCACTTAGTGTGAGTCCGGGTGATACTTTCTGGGTTTTTGCAAGGTGTTTGAAGTCATGGGTTTACAAGATGATGTAATGGCGGAAGAAGCCTCAAATACTGGGCCACCATTACTTCATGGCACTAACTATGGGTATTGGAAGTTGAGGATGAAAGCCTACATCCGCTCTATTGATGAAAGGGCTTGGATGGTAGTGGAAGACGGTTATAGTCCTCCTACCAAGGTTTTAGAGGATGGTACCATGATACTCAAGCCAATGAGTGAATGGACAACAAATGAGTTTGAGGTTGCTAAATGGCACCATCGTGCTATGAATGCCATCTTTTGAGGAGTTTATGGGCATAAATTCTCCTACATTCAAAATCTTGAATCTGCAAAGGAAGCTTGGGATACTCTCCAAGTTACTAATGAAGGAACCTTAGCGGTGAAGAAATCAAGGCTTCAAATGTTGCCATCACAATTTGAAGGTTTAAGTACAAGTGAGGAAGAAAAGTTCGAAGACTTCCAATTCTGGCTTCTTAACATAGCTAACCAATGTCAAGCACTTGGAGTATCTATCTCAAAAGAGAGTTTAAATTGAAAAATCCGTAGGTCTCTCCCTAAGAGATTCAAATCAAAGGTGACGGCCATTGAGGAAAGCAAGGATGTGGATAGTATGAATATTGATGAGTTTCTTGGGTCTCTCCAAACTTATGAGATGTGCTTGAAGCCAAAGATCAAGAGTAAGGGAATCGATCTCAATGCTATAGAGGAGGAGAGTGATGATGAAAATGAAGAAATGGCACTCTTGGTTAGAAGGTTTAAGAAGTTTCTAAAGAATAATGCCAAGCCTAAAGGCAAGTCTTTGAAGGAAAAAAGAGTCAAGAGAACATCATCTCCAAGGATTGTGAAGAATAGTCAAGCCATGAACAAGAAAGAGGTTCAATGCTATTTATAAACTCTTTCCCTCTCACATTTCATTCTATGAAGAAATTCAAATCAAGTGTGCCAAACACCATAACTTCTTCATTTGAACTCTGATTTGAGTGATTCGAAGTTGAGAGTGTTAATCTAATCATCCTCCATCTTTTATCTAAAGGTTTGAGTTAATATTACTGCTTTTTTTGGTTTCTAATCATACAAAAACGGGACTGCACCTAAATCAACTAAGGTATTGATTTTCTCTCAAAGTTTTCTTTTAAAACTTGGTCAATTGCCTTGGGTTTCCTTCTTCTACATATATTTGTATATTGCGAGTGTTTTGATTTTTGTTTCGAACACTTTTAAAGCAAGATTAAGTTTTAATTGAAATCATACATGTTGAGTTAGGTTTTGATTTTGCCTATGTTACCACATGTTTGGGTTTGTATTGTGCTAGCATTGATTCTGGGACTATTTTATGATCTTTGATTGTTTGATTTTGTGAAAAATAGTTCCTCATATGTATTAATCTCTCTTGGCCGAATTTCTCACATTATACATGTGCTTATGTTCTTTTGAGCTATTAATGTGATTTGTTGAATCTATGATTAGGAATATGCTCCAGAACTTTTGCTTAAATCTAGTTGACTTTGTCATATGATTTTAGCTTGTTTTAGGTTTTTGTGATTTAAACTTGATCTTGTGATTTATTGAAACATATTTTGTGATTCAAGTTTAGATCTATGCATGTATCTAGGTTGTGATTAATATTGAACATATCTTATATAATCTAGATTGATTACACATGCATGATAAACTAGACTATATGTGATTTGTGCATTCATGCTGAAGTCTAGTATTTTACAGAGGATGTGTTGATCATAGCATTCTATGTTACGTGCTTGTTTGCATTTTGCATTCATGATCACCTAGATGCCTTGTGAGAAGGAAGTCTTGACAATAGGTGTGAGACCTATGTTGTCAAGCAAGGAAGTCTTGGCTAGAGGTGTGAAGCCTTGGATAGTCGAGCAAGAAGTCGAGCAAGAAGTCTTGCCTAGAGTTGGGAGAACTCGAATAGGTGAGCAAGGAAGTCTTGACTAGAGTCGAGAGGACTTAGTTGAGCAAGAAGTCTTGCCTTGGGTCGTGAGGATCTGGATAAGCTGAGCAAGGAAGTCTTGACAAGAGGTGTGAATCCTCAGATTGTTGAGCATAGGGCGACAACTTCTAGAGTAGGATAGGAGGGTAGTTTCTAGGTGAAGAGATCACTTTAGAGATTGTACTTGTCTTATCTACTAGTGGATTTTGTTTGCCGATGGCTGCTAGCCCGTGGATGTTTCCTCTTCGGAGGTTTACCACGTTATATCTTGTGTCAACTTTTCTCTATCCCTATCTCTCTAATATTTGTATTGTGGATAGAACTCTCTATGTATGTTGACTTCCTTTCTATAAAATAGATTGTGTATATGTTACAATTACTTGTTTGTGTCACACTTTACTTGTGTTTATATATTGATTAATTGCCTTTATTAATATATATATTGTGATACAATCAATCTAGAGAGACATACTTTTGTTTGTTTCTAAGGGAGTCGAAAAAGGTGTCTAACCTATTAACCCCCACTAGGTTAGCCTTGAGCATTTAACCTTGATTGTATTTTCACCATCAACTTCTCCAAAGATGACATTCATAGCAGGATGGTTCCATTTAGCAACCTCAAACTCATTCGTTGTCCATTCACTCATTGGCTTGAGTATCATGGCTCCATCCTCTTGAACTTTGGTAGGAGGACTATAACCTTCTTCCACTACCATCCAAGCACTTTCATAAATAGAGCAGTTGTAGGTTTCGTCCTCAACTTACAATACCCATAGTTAGTGGTTCGAAGTAATTGTTGCCTAGTATTTGAGGCTCCTTCAGCTATTATATCGTCTTGTAAACCCATGACTTCAAAAGCTTTGCAAAAACCATGAATGTATCACCTGGACTCTCATTAAGTACAATCTAGTGTCCTGCTCTGATACCAATTGAAAATACAAAAACGGTTAAATGCTCAAGGCTAACCTAGAGAGGGGGTGAATAGGTTAGACACTTTTTTCGACTTCCTTAGAAACAAACAAAAGTTTGTCCCTCTAGATTGTTTGTATCACAATATATATATATATATATATATATCAATTAAAGATACTTAATCAATATATAAAACAAGTAAAGTGTGATACAAACAAGTAATTGTAACACAAACACAATCTATATTATATAAAGGAAGTCAACTTACATAAAGAGTTCTATCCATAGTATTCAAATAACAAATACAAATATAAGAGACATAGGGATAGAGAAAAGTTGACACAAGATATAATGTGGTAAACCTCCGAAGTGGAAACATCCACAGGTTAGCAACAACCGGCAAACAAAATCCACTACCTGATAAGAAAAGTACAATCTCTCAAGTGACCCCTTCACCCAGAAACTACCCTCATATCCTAATCACGAAGATGTCACCCTCTTGCTCAACAATTTGAGGCCTCACAACTCTTGTCAATACTTCCTCGCTCACCCTTCCGGATCCTCAGGACCCTAGGCAAGACTTCTTGCTCAACTATCCGAGTCCTCCCGACTCTTGTCAAGACTTCCTCGCTCACCCTTCCAGATCCTCACGACCCTAGACAAGACTATTGGAAGCCCGTTCACCAGTCACGCAGCGGAACTAGGTTTTAAAATTTTTATACATATCATATATGTATCTGGGACCAGTGAACTTTTGATCATAATTTTTTTTCGAAACTAATACATACAATATGTATACACCGGAAATTGTAATCAATAAAATCAGAAGAACATACCAACGTTTGGAGGCTCCTTTACTTTACTTTATGCTCCTGTCTAAACCAATCTTACCAATATTTGGAAGCTCCTGTCTGAACCACTCGATCTTCCTTGCTATCTCCCGGGACTGGTAACTGCGTGTGGGCGCGTCATGGCCTCAGGAACTTGAATGGAGGATGTAGAGAGAATTGAAGAAACTTTTTCTTCTATGTGTTTCAAAAACACACATAAAACATGAAACAAAAAATATATAAATATATATCACGCTGCTGCTCACAAATATATATATTTATATATCACTGCTGCTTTTTCTATATGACTACGCACTGCTGTTGCTATATATATATATCTGTTGCTTTTGCTATATCACAAAAAATTATCAATCTCACCTTTTTGCAAATATATATATAATACTCTGCTGCTCTCAGATTTTATGCACAAATAATTTTCCCACACGCCTCTTCTTGCTTTTATATACATATATATATCATATATGTATTAAGTATTTGCATTCTATGCATATTCTTCTTTTGACTATTATTTCAAGTACACACTAATTTGCATCCAATGCGATCTCTTGTGTTATTAATTGATATATATATTTTAATTATCCTTTTCAAATATATCTAATATATTAAAAGTGATAATAAGTATTTTAAATTTAAACTCAAATTCAAATACGTAGATAAATAATTTAGTAAGATAAAAATAATCCTATTATTTTATCTTCACCTAAATCCATATATCAACTAACAGCCTCCAATTAATAGTTAATTAATAATTCATAATTATCAATATAATTATTTAATTAATTTAACTATTAACATTCATTAATTAAATAATCACATTATTCAATTAATTCCCGAATATATACGTGTCACTTTTGTAACACAATTAATTGGACAATCCAATTATTTAACCGTGACCCTTGTTACATAAATCGATCGGGCTAGCAAGGGGACAATAATCCTCGGAATCATTAATTAAACTCTTTAATTAATATTCCTTGATTATTAACTCCGGTGTTATTCCACAAAAAACCCGAAGCTGTACTCTTTCAACTGTAGACGCTTTTACACAGACCGATACAACTCGGTGTCCATCGATATAGCTATTACATATGGTGTGATCCTCCACAGTAGTTCATAATTAGAGTTGGGTCATAATGTCCGATATACCCCTCTAATTATATATATCCTTTAAGTACCATTTATTCTCTAATGGACAATAAATCCTATTTCCTTACGGAATTAGGAGAGCGCTCATATTGTCCAAGCCCCAAATCAACCCTTTAGGGAACTACCATTTACTTCTCACAAGAATGAGTAGATTCCACTATTGTGTACAAACCTTCCCAGCCACAAGCCAAACCGCAATCCCAACATACAAAGCATATTGATCGGGAATAGCATCCAACCTCACCCATGGTATATCAAAGATCACGATCTAACCTGTAGGAGTCGATAAGACACTTAGGATTAAGATCACCCACATATAGCCATCATTAGTTGATATATACGAATCTCATCGGTAAACGGATCTTGGTGAGAGATTCATATAGATCATGGCCCAGTCCTATATGATCACATCATACAAGGTGCCTCCATTCCCATATCTCATATGAATGATTCAGGATAGAATCATCGTACATTACGGAATGGACCGCATATATTGATTAACCACAAATAAAGTACCCAGCTTTATTTGCTATCTATGGACTCTTTAGATTGCACGTCTCTTACCGTATCCATCCTTATATGCCACTCATATACACAGTTTGAGATTACATCCGGCAATCTTGGATGTTAAATATATGCACAAGTTATAAAATAAACAACACAATAAGAATGAATTGAACTTTTCCTTTTATTTATTTCATAAATCCTTTTACAAATTACATCTTTAGGGTATAAACCCCAACAAAGACTTTTTGCTCGACTATCCGAGTCCTCCCGACTCTAGTCAAGACTTCCTTGCTTGACAATCCAAGGTCTCACACCTCTTGCCAAGACTTTCTTGCTCAACAACATAGGTCTCACACCTATTGTCAAGACTTCCTTCTCATAAGGCATCTAGGTGATCATGAATGTAAAACGCAAACAAGCACGCAACATAGAATGTTATGATCAACACATCCTATGGAAAATACTAGACATGAGCATGAATGCACAAATCAAATGTAGTCTAGTCAATTATGCATGTTTAATCCATCTAGATCATGTAAGATATGTTCAACAATAATTACAACCTAGATACATGCATAGATCTAAAACTTGAATCACAAGATATGATCAATTAACATATAATCAAGTTTAAATCTCAAGAAAGTTTCCTAAAACCGTGTGTGTCTATAACCTAGAGAGGGGGGGGGGGGGGGGAGTGAATAGGTTTTAATCGAATCAATTTCCGATTTTTCGATTAATCAATATTAACACAAATTACCCCGAATAAACAAGAATTCAATAAAATCAATTATGCTTAAAACAATAACAACACACAATATTTACGTGGAAACCCTCCAAATGGGAAAACCACGGCCTGATATGTGCGCCACACTCGATCCTCAAATCCACTATTGAATAAAAGCTTACAACCTAGGTTGACCTCCTGTCACACCCTCCAGTTACTAACCCTTTCACTCTACCCAACGGGCCTTAATAGTGATTCTTGATCTATTTGCTTGTGCACTAACCACTTAGTCACAAGACTTAACCTCAATGAAGAGTCAAACACAACCTAAGTAAATATGCAAGAATATTCAATATGCAAAAATGTTAGGTCAAGACATTCATGCTTATCTAGGATTAATAATGACAATTAAAGCAAATCCTAGATATCAATGTTCTAAATGCAAAGGCAAGAAGAATTAGCTACAAGGGTAAAATCATCCTAAATGCTAGCTATCATGAATGCATACATCTCAACCAACAAACAACTACTCAAGCATGTTATAAATGCAATAAAACTTAAAAGAATACAATAAATGACTAATTAATGTTATTTCTAGGTAAACATAGCCTAGGAATAAAACAATTAATTCTAGGTCATGTAGAGATTACCTAGTCAATGAAAACAAGAAGAATCCGTGCTTGGAAGATGCAAGAAGATGTAAGATACTCATGGATTTAAGGTTGGATGAGCCAAGATGAGTTCTAGGAATCTCTCTCTCTCTAGGAGTTACCTTCCCTCTCAAAGATATGATTTTTGGCTCATTTTTTTCGAATCAAGGAAAAGATGATACATAAATATAAGCCCTAAATGAAACTATGTCGTTTTGACAAAAACACACAGAAAATTGCATTGTGCACTGGCGTCTGTGCGTTGGTCGAGTAGCGCACGACCAGCAACAACCCACTGGACAAGTTACGCTGGTGAGGTACGCATGATGACCAGCTCACTACCAGCGACAATCTACTGGAAAGTTGCACTGGTGTTGGCGCGCATGACGACTAGCTCACCACCAACGACACACCACTGGAAAGTTACGCTGGTGAGGGCGCTACACGAGTGGCACACGACTCACTTCCTTAACACTCATACACAAATTATGCAAGAGAAAAGAGGTGAAGGGAATGCATCCTGATGCCTAACATTACATGGCATTTTAATCACAAGATGCAATCAATTTAATCAAGCAAGAAATATCAAAATTAGGCACACAACAAGACAATTAAGCACACATGCAATGTGATCAAAAACATGCATTTGAGTGAGTGTGTGCCATAAACCTCTCCAATGAAGGTTAAGCAAGTGATTTTACCTTTGAAGCTTGAAAGAGCACTTGAGCAATGATGACCTAACAACCCTTACACATTAAACCCCAAATATGGTTGTCAACGAAATGAGCCAATCAAAAACTAAGGAAATTACAATCTCCCCCTTTGGCTATTTCGTGACAAAACCACCACTCACAATTCATCCTCATAAATAAACAAACTAAATGACAAGGGGTCAACAAGCACAATCTACATAACAAAGAGATGCCTAAAAAACTAGATCTTCAAGTCATCCATCTCTTGTAAAATAACCATCCCTACAAATCAAAATAACTACACTTTCCAAGACAAGTGTATGTGAGGTGATCAAAGACATAAAAAACAAGAGCAATTTGCCTACAATAGATACAAGCAGCATGCATCAACAATGCAAATGCAAATGCTCCCGCTAAATAGGTTAAATCCCCCTCAACGAATCAAATCAAACTCCCCTCAAATGCAACTCTCAACTCCCTCTAAATCCACACTACTCCCTATTTTTGTCATGAGATAGTCAAAGGAGGATCCCCTTAAGAGGGCACTAGCAAGGAGAGCTTATGGCACAAGACATATGCATAATCATATAATCAAATTTATGCAACTTAATTAAGGAGAGAGAATCAAGGAGTTTTATTAAAAAAATGTGTGAACGAATGCTTTGCATACAAGACAAGTTGTACTCAATATTAAAACATGGTATTTGGCAAAGCAAAATAACAAGGGTTTCCAAGAGAATTCAAACCAATTTCACCCTTTGTTATGGAGTAAGCAAGATATAGACTGTAAAATAAATTCATTTTAAGAACAACTATATCAAACTTTACGAGCAAAATAAGACATGAGCGACTATTGTGCCCTTTTCGATTTTTTCTGGTGGATTGCCCCGTATGATAGTAGTCTTGTTTGACAAGTAAAGAGAGAGAGACTTTTGGATTGTAAAATATTTGGAATGGATACGAGATCCTTATTGATTGAAGTCTCATAATTGCTTTCACACACACATTTTTGCATTCCATTTAGAGCATTCAACAATTTCATCATGCATATTACTTTAAAGCATGTCGTATAAAGAATCAACATGTCATGGAGATCAATTCTAAGTCATTCAAAATGTACTTCCCAATCAATTCACCTATTCTAAAAATACATGTTTGGTCATAAATAAGACATGGATTGCATGTAAAGCAAAGTTGCACACTTATTAAAAAATATGTACAACCAATCATCTCAAGCAATTAATAAAGACGCATAAATATTATCAATGAGCACAATGCAATGCCAATTTGCTCTCTTTACTTGAGCTCCCTATATGGGGTCAACCAAAAACTAGTCAAGAGGAGATATGAGTCCCTATAGATTTACCAAGTCCATTTGACCTAGTTGAGCCTATGGGTGAAGCCTTAGCACAATGGCATGTGGGTTCATCTTTTCTAATCCACTTAGGTGACACATTATCATTCCTAGTGGTCAAGATCATCATATTACTCCTAGGATCACTAACACTAGCTTTCCTAGGCACAAGCATATTGACTCTACCCTTTTTTCTTTCAATCATGCTCTTAGTTTTACACATGTTAATGTACTTGAAGCAATTTGGTCTAACATGACCATCAACACCACAAAAATGACATGAAGGAATAAAATGAAGGGTCATACCATTCCTTTGTGAGGACAAATGTGATTTCCCATGTCTTTGAGCTTTCCTTTGGTGGGGTATTGATTCTATTCTCCCTAGTTGTTGAGTTGGAGAAGATTGCTTCCTTTATTGAGCATGCAAGAAATGCTTCTTGGCTTGATGGCTTTTAGTTTGAAGGATAGTTGCTTGATGTGCTCTCATTGGTTGAGCTTGAACTTAACTTCTTGGTGCCATCTTGATTTGGACATTTCTTGAACACTCTCCTAGTTCAATTTTCTTCTTAAGATGAAGTGGATGAAGAGGTTCTTTAAAGTCCAAGCTCTTGACAAATATCGTCTTGCTAGGAGTTGAGGTCTCCTTGTCATCTTCAAACCCTAGACCTCTCTTGTCACTTGGCTACTTGCCAACTCCCAACATATGGTCAAGCTTCTCCGTACTCGAAGTCATCTTAGCAATCAACTCTCTAGCTTCTCTAAGCTCTTCCTTCAAGCTTTCTTCCACTTTTCTTCCATTCTTCACTTTCTCACTTAAGTGAGTCACTTCGGTTGATAGCTTGAGGTTCTCTTCCTTTAGCTTCCGAACCTCTTTCTTCATATTCAACCTTAAGATTTGAAAATGCTCAATGAACCCTTCAAGGTTCATACTCTCTACATTTCCATTTGTAGAGTGAGATGAAGGACTCTTATCACTAGAGTCATCACTAGAGTCACTTGTTGCCATGATGGCATCATCAACATAAGTAGCTTCAATTAACACTCTCTTAGCTACTTCTTTATCTACTCCTTTTTTAAGGTCACTACTTAAGACTTTGTTGCCTTTTTCTACATCTTCCACAAAGGAGGCTCCAAAAGCCGTGTAGTTAAGAATAACCTCTTCATCACTTAAGAAATCTTCTTCACTTCCACTCTCACTTGATGAGGCAGCCACCACCTTTCCTTTCTTCTTCTTCTTCGAATTAGCACACTCGGTGGCTATATGACCAAACCCACTACATTCATAACATTGAATGCCTTTTCTAGTAGGCTTCTATTGCCTTGGCTTAATCTTCTTCTTTGAGTCATTCCTGTGAAGTTTCATAAACTTCTTGAATTTCTTCACCATAGAAGCCATCTCCTCATCTGAGTCATCCTCCTCTATCTTTACTTTGGATGTCTTTAAAGCTATGTTTTTTTTTTCATCTTAGGAGATGTAGGTGTAGAGGTCCACCTAGACTCATAGGCTAGAAGCCTTCCAATCACTTCACTCGGCTTCATAGTCTTATAGTTGCTATTTTCTTCCAGTGCTGTCACCTTGGACTCGAAAGTAACCTCATGATCTTTTGCTTGATCCTTCTATCCGAATATGGGTCACCTAGTTGATGGCTTTGATTTGCAATGTCCATCAACTTCACTTGGAAGTCATTAAAGCACTCGTCCTCTTCCATCCGAATTGTCTCAAATTGCATTTGAAGGACTTGAAGCTTAGAGTCCTAGACCACTTCGGTTCCTTCATAAGCCGTTTGTAAAATCTTCCAAGCCTCCTTTGTATGCCTAGTATTTTGAACCAACTTGTATTGATTGTCATCCATGGCACATAAGATGGCATACATTGCCTTGTTGTTCCACTTGGAAGCTTCAAATTCTTGTGTGCTCCATTGAGACTTAGGGTTTGGAACCTCATCTCCTTCTTTTGTGGTCATTGTTGGAGGAGTGGAGCCATCTTCAATTTCCATCCATGCACAGTCATCTATTTGGCAAATATAAGCCTCCATCTTGCCTTTCCATGAGGCGTAATTATCACCCTTAAGCAAAGGTGGTCTTAAGCTTGAAGCTCCCTCTTTACTCATCCCAAGCTCACTCATAGTGTTTGGATTATGAATGAGATGCAAATGAAATGCAAAAACAACCAAGCAAAATCAAACAATCTTAATGCACCAAGCAAGACACACACAGAGCACGGATCACCTAAGTATATCTAGGCACATGCTCTGATACCAAATGAAAGTTCCCTAAAACCGTGTGTGTCTCTAACCTAGAGGGGGTGAATAGGTTTTAATCGAATCAATTACCGATTTTTCCATTAATCAATGTTAACACAAATTACCCCAAATAAACAAGCATTCAATAAACTCAATTATGCTTAAAACAATAACAACACACAATATTTACGTGGAAACCCTCCAAATGGAAAAAACCATGGGTTGATATGTGTGCCACACTCGATCCTCAAATCCACTATTGAATGAAAGTTTACAACCTAGGTTGACCTCCTGTCACACCATCCAATTACTAACCCTTTCACTCTACCCAACGGGCCTTAATAGTGATTCTTGATCTATTTGCTTATGCACTAACCACTTAGTCACAAGACTTAACATCAATGAAGAGTAAAAACAACCTAAGTGAATATGCAAGAATATTCAATATGCAAAAATGTTAGGTCAAGACATTCATGCTTATCTAGGATTAATAATGACAATTAAAGCAAATCCTAGATATCAATGTTCTAAATGCAAAGGCAAGAAGAATTAGCTAGAAGGGTAAAATCATCCTAAATGCTAGCTATCATGAAAGCATAAATCTCAACCAATAAACAACTACTCAAGCATGTTATAAATGCAATAAAACTTAAAAGCATACAATCAATGAGAAATTAATGCTATTTCTAGGTAAACATAGCCTAGTAATGAAACAATTAATTCTAGGTCATGTAGAGATTACCTAGTCAATGAAAACAAGAAGAATCCATGCTTGGAATATGCAAGAAGATGTTAGATGCTCATGGATTGATTGTTGGATGAGCCAAGATGAGTTCTAGGAATCTGTCTCTCTCTCTAGGAGTTACTTTCCCTCTCAAAGATATGATTTTTGGCTCATATTTTTCGAATGAAAGAGAAGATGATACATAAATATAAGCCCTAAATGAAACTATGTCATTTTGACAAAAACACCCAGAAAATTACCTTGTACGCTGGTGTCTGTGCACTGGTTAAGTAGCGCACGACCAGCGACAACCCACTGGACAAGTTGCACTGGTGAGATGCTCATGACGACTAGCGCATGACCAGCAACAAGATATTGGAAAGCTACACTGGTGTTGGCGCTCATGACGACCAGCGCACCACCAGCGACACACTGGAAAGTTACGCTGGTGTTGGCGCTGGTGAGGGCGCTACACGAGTGGCACACGACTCACTTCCTTCACACTCATATGCAAATTACGTAAGAGAAAAAAGTTGAAGGGAATGCATCCTAATGCCTAACATGACATGTCATTTTAATCACAAGATGCAATCAATTTAATCAAGCAAGAAATAACAAAATTAAACACACAACAAGATAATTAAGCACACATGAAAAGTGATAAAAAAACATGCATTAGAGTGAGTGTGTGCCCTAAACCTCTTCAATAAAGGTTAAGCATGTGATTTTACCTTTAAAGCTTGAAAGAGCACTTGAGCAATAATGACCTAACAGCCCTTACACATTAAACCCCAAATGTGGTTGTCAACGAAATGAGCCAATCAAAAACCGAGGAACTTACATCTCATAAGCCATAAACATGCTAAAATCATATGACAAAGTCATTTAGATTAAAACTAAAGTTCTAGAGCATATTCCTATACATAGATTCAACAAAACACATGATTAGCTCAAAAGAACATAAGCACATGTATTATTGTTAGAAATTGGCCAAAGAGAGCCTAATACATGTGAGAAACTATTTTTTCAAGAAATCAATCAATCAAAGATAATCAAATAGTCCTAGAATCAAAGCTAGCACAATACAATCAGAAACATGTGAAAACATAGGCAAAATCAAAACCTAACTCAACATGTGAGATTTCAATAGAAACTCAAACTAGCTTTAAATGAGTTCAAAACTTAAATAAAAATAATCACCAGACACATATATATGTTGAAGAAGAAAACCCAAGGCAATTGACCAAGTTTTAAAAGAAAACTTTGAGAGAAAATCAATACCTTAGTTGATTTTTGTGCAGTCCTGTTTTTGTGAGTTTAGGCTCCAAAAACATCAATAAAACTCACCCAAACCTTTAGAGAAAAGATGAAGGATGAATATACAAACATTCTAAACCTTTAATCACTCAAATCTGAGTTCAAATGAAGAAGTTATGGTGTTTCGAATGTGAGAAAATGTAGAGAGAAAATTATGCACTCAAGTTTTTAAATTTCTTCTTTGAATGAAATGTGAGAGGGAAGGGATATATAAAGGAGAGGGAAATGGGCATAAGAAATGACCAAAAGGGACAAGAAGCAACCAAGCTTGCTTGCTGCCCGAGATGGCACGTGGGCATCTCGGGGCAGCAAGTCTTCTGCCCGAGATGGCCACTCGCCATCTCGGGAAAGAAGAGCTTTGCTGTCTTCTTTTTCCCTTGACTTTCCTTCTCGTTCTTCGACCGTTCTCCCGCCTCCGAACTTGGAATTGTAATCTGTTTATGGATTATGAACCATAACTCTCTCATGGACATGGTCATAGAAGATACTCAATGTAGAAAATAGTAATTCGACTCGATATATGAAGACGAAGACAATGTATGCAACATGTGTTGAAAGTGTATTATCTTTTGACTTAGAACTTGAAATCAATAGTATGAGTAATCGAAATGACCGGAACTTAATTAAGAATGATTTAAGACTAAATTCAAGTACAATATCCATGTTATACAAATATATTCACATACAAACACAATTCACACTAGAATGCAAACTACATAGAGATAGTCTCCACTCATGCATTTTCCAAAACATGTTATTTCCATACCAATGCATAAGCATTCATCTTCAAGTGTGTGAATGTGTTATACATGGTGCACAACGATGCAAGGATACATATGGATGAATTGTGTGTGTGCCTAAGCCTTGTAAGAGAAAGATAAGGTCTTAATATACCTTTGTAGAACCATATTGCATCCTTTATGTATGAAGACTTTGAACTTGCTTTGACTTGTTGTTCATTCTTCTTTGAAGCTTGAATCATCATGAATCTAAACAACTAAATCATTACAAGTAAACATCATTTTGATATGGAATTAATGCCAACACAATCTAAAACCTAACACTTTTTCTAAATGAATTCTATCCTACACCAAGACTCTTAATCCAACGCTATAATGTATTTGTAACCATATTAAAAACTTCCTAATTTGATTAAATAAATAATTCCAACAATAGTATAATTTTTGCAGAGCATCTCCTACAAGGAAAAAGATTTTAAATTTTAATGAAATAATTAATTAATCAACAAATTAATTAATTTCCATTTAATTAAATAAATAAAATAAAATAATTAAGCTATTCTAAATAGCCTTGCCGCCCATAACATATATATGGGTCATATATTATTTTTCTTATTTTATTAAATCCATTGGACCTTAATAAAAAGTCCACATGTGAACTAGACCCATTCTTACAAAAGAAACATGTTTACATGCCTTAATACAATTCTAGATGGACCCCTAAATTGGTCCGGTAGAATATATCAAGTGATCCATACAAGTTTGTATGGATTGGGGATCTTGGCGGGCTATCTAAATTTAAGCTCCGATAGACACAACCCAATCACAATCAACAAATGATTCACTAAGGTCCGATCTATTTAATTTTAGTTCATTCCACTAAAGAACTAAAATTGAACTCTTAAATAACGATAGAATAAGTTTATGTTACCCATTCATACTCAAGACAACCTTATGGAGAAAGTTTATCCTCGTGAAGAATACCAGTAATCGCCAAGAGCTCATAAACCGCCTATAGCTCTCCAAGTTACCATATTTACTCATATGACCACATTTTGAACTTGGATATTTTGACTTGTCCAGAAGCCATGTTTCAATAGACACTATATTAAACTTAACGTTAAGATTTAATATCCAATACCTCAAAACATCCATATGATCGTATTCTACTCTCATTCAATAAATGGAGCCACGATGTCCAAATCTATAAATAAAGTCCACCAAACTATAGAGGATAGACTATGCTTTATAATCATACTCATTGATAGCTCAAGTGATAACACTTGCAACCATAAGTCCATCAATTATCTCAGGATTGAGATAGACTCTCCGATTGTCATTCAATGAAAACTTTTATCCATTGACGGTTCTAGGTAAAGTATTTAATTATGATCCTATTCAATGCACCTAGTGCACTAGATTCTTTTGCCCAAGGACACCACACTTTGATGATTATAGACTCATCATAACACATTTGATCCCACTCAAATGCTAGCAAAAGAATCTACAACTTTGACAAGATAAAGGCGTCCAACCTTTTATCTTAAGTTGTGAATATTATTGAAGACCAACTAAAGAATTGTGCCTACCTCATACATATCGAGATGTATGAACAATTCTTCTTTTCTCATAGTCTTTTGACCTTACGATTATTTACTTTTGACATTTATAATAATTAAACTATAAATGCTATAAGATTTGTTAAAATAGAAATCACTTTATTAATATGAAAAGATTGTCAAATACATTATTATACTCTTGCTATCGAGCATAATTATAACAGTCTCGAGGTATTGGATATTAAATCTTAACGGTAATTTTACATTGCTTTCTATTGAAATATGGCTTATGGACAAGTTAAAACATCCAAGTTCAAAATGGGGTCATATGAGTAAATATGGTAACTAGGAGAGCTATAGGCGGTCTACGAGCTCTTGGCGATTACTGGTATTCATCACGAGGATACACTATCTCCATTAAGATTGTCTAGGGTATGAATGAGCAATACTAACTTATTCTATCTTTATTTAAGAGTTCAATTTTAGTTCTTTAGTGGAATTAACTAAAATTAATAGATCGGACCTAAGTGAATCGTTTGTTGATTGTGATTAGGTTATCTCTATTGGAGCTTAAATTTAGATAGCTTGCCAGGATCCCTAATCCACACGAACTTGCATGGATAACTTGATATATTTTACCGGACCAATTTATAGGTCCATCTAGAATTGTATTAAGGCATGCGGTCTTATTTCTTTTAGTAAGAATGGGTCTAGTTCACATGTTGACATTTTATTCAAGTCCAATGGTTTTAATAAAATAGGAAAAACAGTATTTGGCCCATATATATTGGCCTGGGCGGCTAAGGCTGTATATAATAGCTTATTATATTATTTTTTATTTTATTACTTAATTAAATGGAAATCAATTAATTTATTATTAAATTAAAAGTCAAAATCTTTTTCCTAGTAGGAAAAGGTCTCCTAGAGTCATATTATTGTTGGTAATATGATAAGTATCAAACACTATATTTGATAAGTAGATAAATAAAGGGAATTTATTTATGTAGTCAAATTAGGAAGTATTTGATTTCTATTAGGACTCTAATTGACAATTGGTCAGATTAGAAAGTTTTTGATTTAGTCACAATTTAATTTATATTCAATAACTTGTTATTGTATAAATACACTATTTGAGTTGGATTAGGAGTCTTGGTGTGTAAAAAAGAATTCTATTTTTAAAAGGATTAAATCCAAATTTTGATAGGAGTATTGGTGAAGTAGAAATCCTCTTTCCAGGAGGATTTTCGGCCACCTATATATACTTCTATATAAAATTTGAACCAAGACCTAAATATTTGGTGTGATAAGTTGTTTTTTATTTGCTTTTTTATAGTTATAAAAAAAAAAACTTCGTCCAACTTATAGATATTGTGTATTGAATTCGGTTAAGGAGAAGAGAAAAGTGGAACGTTTTGTTTTCGATAGTGCACTAGTAGCCTTTACATCAAAAGGTTTTGTGCACAACATCGAATCAAGGTTTATGCGAGTTTCAATCAAATCGATTGATAATTTACAAGTGACCAGACGTTCTTGGGTTTTCTCTTGGAGGATTATTGTGACTAACAAAGAAGAAGATTTTGTTTGTTTCTATCCTCAGGTATACAATTAAAAGAAAGGGAGCTCACACTCCTAGGTGATTCAAGTTAGTGATTCGATTGGAAGATCTTACGGATTCAATTCTACTCTAGTTCAATAGTCACGAAAAAAATGGTACGATACTTTTATTATACGCCAATTAATCTAGGGGTTAAGGTTCTTTCTATAATAGGGGAAAATTTATAAAATTTACCAAACCCTAATTTTATGATTCTGTCACGTTTTGAACCGATTTTTCCCTACAATTGGTATCAAAGCTTGGTTGTACCCTTGATTAATTGATGTATGTGTACATGAATATATTTCCTTTTATTGTTAATATGCATGTTTTAGAAAGATATGACACTTTAGGTATTCGCATACATATTTACATTGGAATGTATGGATATATATACATTTTAATATGACGATTGTTATTGCTCAATTTAAGTGCCAGAATTTCAATGTATTTTGTTTTGGATTATAACAAGAACGGTGACCTATCATCCCCATAATTTCCTTTTTGGTAGTTGCTAAGTTTTTTAATTGTTTTGTTATTGTAATAAAAATATTGTAGAAAAATATTGTAGAAAAATATTGTATAATATAAAAAAACTGCAGTATTTTTATTATTTAAAATTCTTCTATAATATATTCAAGTAACGAATACTCGAAGGTTTGAAGAATTGGGAGCAACCGGAACAAGTTTGGGACCGTGCGTGCCATAGCAACAATCGTACGTGTGAATGTGCACGAGCCACAATTATTGTGGCATGGGCTGCGCTCGGCAGCCCCATCGATGCCAAGGGCTGCGAATGGTAGCCCTATGGATCCCATGGGCTGCACACGGCAGCTCTTTATAAAGCTAAGGGATGCGCACACCTATGGGAGGTAGCCGAGGGTGTCCAAACGGACGATGGTTGCGTAAAGACTTGTTTGCCAGGAAAGAAGTTTTTTTTTTGTATTACAAGACATATGTAATTTACTTGCTTTTCTAGGATGGACTAAAATTGTAGCTATTTATATTTTTGAAAATATTGCAATGTTTGTTTTTGTTGGATAACATGTCATACATAATAGGAGTGCCAGTCATATATCTCTTTTTGTATGAACATGCATTGAATGGTTTAGGTCTCTAATTGGCATCTAGAGAACTTGGTAAATCATTCTATGGAATTCGATCACACGCTTTAAACAATTGAGTGGGAGAAGGTGTTTTGGAACACCTACGGCCTCCAAGTTTAGTTGAGCTTTATGTTTCGTGTAATAACCCCCAAAGGGTATTCATTAATGGAATTTAGCAAAATACTTCCTTACAAGGATAGACTAGACAATTAACCCAAACTATATCTACTCTCAAAGGAGGGATATTCATGAGGGATTATATCGTAGGTCGATAACTTGGTAACACACTCAATGTGATTTTATTAACATCCTCCCAAGAGTTCTTATTAATAAAATCGCAAGGCTAAAATTGAAAACGTTGGTTGTTATGTTAACAATTAGGTGGGACCTAGTCCAACTAGTAAATGGTGCAAACTCCCAAAAGAGGCATGACATTTATGGATGTTGAATCACCGTTGAATTTTATGATTGAGTTATTTTATATAATTCAAGATAAATATTCAAAACTGCTTTATCATGATTGTTTACTTATACAATTTTTGTTATTATATAGAAATCATGACCCCATCCTTATTCAAAATCATAAAAGATAATACTTTAACTGATGATTATTATGTCACTTGGAAAAGGAAAATTGGTTTGTTATTGTAAGCTGAAAAACATAAGTTCATTATGTATATTCCTAAACCACCAACTCTTACTAATGAATTTAAGGAGGTGCAAAGAGACGAGTATCAGCAGTGGGTAACTTTAGATGAGATTACTAAATGTTACAATTTGGCCACCATCTCTGACATGTTGCAACAGCAACATGAAGGAATGAAGTATGATGCCGATATAATGATGTCTCTGGAAGAGATGTTTGTTATGAAGTCTAGGACGACTAAGAGAGAGGCAGTGACTACTTTCATGAATCTTAGGATCAAACCTAGACAGACTGTGAAAGATCACATAATGAAATTCATAGCAAATCTCAATATTGCTGAACTCAATGGTGTTGAGATAGATGGTGAGACAAAAATTGAAATGATTGTTATCTCACTGTTGGATTCCTTTGATCAGTTCAAGTTGGACTACACCTTGAACAATAAGGAATATACCTTGCAAGGCCTGATGCAAGAGGTTCAAAGCATCGAGAAAATCCTTATGTAAGGCAAGGTTTAAGAGATTCATACGGTTAGTAAAGTTGCTACTTTAAGACCCGTGAGAAAGTTCAAAAAACCCGAAGAAAAAATAACTTAGGCCTAACTAGAAAGGGCTTTGAGAAAGGGAAAGACTGAATAAGAATGAATTCAACTTGCGTTTAGGCAACATCGCATTGGTGTCTGCCTGTGCAGTGGGAGATATTAGAGTCAATCTAGATTCTAGTTGGCATTTAGATTTAATAAACGTTTATTATGTACCACAACTCAAGAGGAATTTAATTTCGATTTCTTGTTTAAATAAATTTGGATATTAGGTTACTTTTAATAAAGGTTTTATTATTAGTAAGAATGACAAAATTATTTGCAAAGGTACATTGGAAAATTGTTTATTCTATTTCCATAGAAATATCTCTCACTTGTTACACACGGAATCAACGAAACCAAGTCATAAAAGAGTATATCAAAAGAAGGAACCTACCTATGGCATTTGCCCCTAGGTCATATTAACCTTGATAAAATTAAAAGATTGGTTAGTGACGGACCTCTAAGTAACTTAAAGGTTGATGATCTACCAACTTATTGTAAGGATTATGCTCGATAGCAAGAGTGTAATATTGTAATTAACAATATTTTCATATGAATAAAGTGATTTCTGGTTTAACAAATCTTATAGCATTTATAGTTTAATTATTATAATTGTCGAAAGTAAATAATCATAAGGTCAAAAGACTATGAGAAAAGAAGAATTGTTCATACATCTAGATATGTATGAGGTAGACACAATTCTTTAGTTAGTCTTGAATAATATTCAAAACTTAAGATAGAAGATTGGGTGCCTTTATCTTGTCAAAATCCTAGATTCTTTTGCTAGCATTTGAGTGGGATCAAATGTGTTATGATGAGTCTAAAATCATCAAAGTGTGGTGTCTTTGGGTAAAAGAATCTAGTGCACTGGGTGCATTGAATCGGATCAAAATGAAATACTTTATCTAGAACCGTCAATGGATACAAGTTTTCATTTCAAGACAATCGGAGAGTCTATCTCAATCCTGAGATAAATGATGGACTTATGGTTGCAAGTGTTATCATTTGAGCTATCAATGAGTACGATTATAAAGCATAGTCTATCCTCGATAGTTTGGTGGTATTCATTTGTTAATCGATAGAGGACTTCATTTATAGATATGGACATCGTGGCTCCATTTATTAAATGAGAGTAGAATACCATCATATGGATGTTTTGAGGTATTGGATATTAAATCTTAACGTTAAGTTTTCAATAGTGTCTATTGAAACATGGATTTTGGACAAGTCAAAATATCCAAGTTCAAAATGTGGTCATATGAGTAAAAATGGTAACTTGGAAAGCTATAGGTGGTCTATGAGCTCTTGGCGATTACTGGTATTCTTCATGAGGATACACTTTCTCTAATAAGGTTGTCTAAGGTACGAATGAGTAACATCAACTTATTCTATCTTTATTTAAGAGTTCAATTTTAATTCTTTAGTGGAATGAACTAAAATTAAATAGATCGTACCTAAATGAATCATTTGTTGACTGTGATTGGGTTGTGTCTTTTGGAGCTTAAATTTAGATAGCCCGCCAAGATCCCCAATCCACATGAACTTGCATGGATCACTTAATATATTCTACCGGACCAATAGGGGTCCATCTAGAATTGTAATAAGGCATGTGAACTTGTTTATTTTTGTAAGAATAGATCTAGTTCACATGTGAACTTTTTATTAAGGTCCAATGGATTTAATAAAATAAAAAAAAATAATATATGGCCCTTATATTAGGTATGGGCGGCAAAGGCTATTGTGAATAATTTTATATATTATTTTTATTTTATTATTTAATTAAATGGAAATTTTTTAATTTTTTAAATTAATTAATTATTTAATTAAAAGTCAAAAATCTTTTTCCTAGTAGGAGATGGTCTCCTAAAATTATACTATTGTTGGTAGTATAGTTAATGTTAAAGACTATATTTGATAAGTATATAAATAAAAAGAATTATTTATCTACTCAAATTAGGAAGTCTTTAATATGGTTACAAATACTTTTGAGTTGGATTGGGAGTCTTGGTGTAGGAAAGAATTATTTTTGGAAAAGGATTCTTGGTCACCAAGTAAAACTACTTAGTGGTAGAATTCTTTTTTTGAAAAGGATTCATAACGACCAAGTTATTCTACCTAAGGATTGGATTCTTGTCCATCAAGTAATCCTTCCTAGGAAATGATAAACTCTCCTAATCCATATCAAAGAAATAAAATTCGGCCAACACATATGGTTATAGGAGAAGTTAGATTTCCTTTTAGATAAGGATTCTTAACTACCAATTAAATCCACCTAAGAAAAGGATTATTGCCAACCAAGTGAATCTTTCTTACGAAAGGATTTATGATCCTATATATATATATATATATATATATATATATATATATGTGTGTGTGTGTGTGTGTGTGTGTGTGTGTGTGTGTGTGTGTGCATGTGAAATTCGGCCAGCCCTAAGGCAATTAGAGGTGAATTTCGGCCAAACTCTATCTTTCTTAGTGAAGAATTCGGCCATCATAGGATTTTTGATGGAGAAAAATCTGATTTGTCTCAAGACAAAATTCGATCATCTCTAAGCAATAGTGTAGGAATTCTGCCAAGTAGAGAAAAAATGGAAACGTTTTTGTTTTCGATAATATACTAATATCCTTTACATCAAAAGGGTTTTGTGTACAACATCGAATCAAGGTTCACTCGAGTTTCAATCAAATTGATTGATAATTCACAAGTGACAGAACGTTCTTGGATTTTTCTCTTGTAGGATATTTGTAACTAACAAAGAAAAGATATTTGCTTTGTTTCCATCCTCAGGAATACAATTTAAAGAAAGGGAGCCCACATTCCAAGGTGATTCACGTTCGAGATTGGATTGGAAGATCTTGCAGAAAAAATTTGGCACTTGTTCAATCTTCATGAGTAAAAGGTACGATACTTTTATATATGTCAATTAATCTAGGGTTAAGGTTCTCGTTGCATAAAGGAATTTTTTTTTATATACGCAAACCCTAAATTTCATTTTTATCACGCTTCCGTTGCCTTTTGAACCCGTTTTTTCCCTACAATAGGTATTAGAGTCTGGTTGTACCCTTGATTAATTGATGTATTTGTTCGTGAATCTTTTTCTTTTATTGTATATATGCATGTTTTATAAAGAGATGACACTCTAGGTATTCGCATATATATATTTACAGTGGAATGTATGGATATATATATGTTTTATATGTGGTTTGTTATTGCTCAATTTTGGTCCTAGAATTTCAATGTATTTTGTTTTCGGATTGTAACAAGAAGGGTGGTCTATCATCGCTATAGTTGGTAAGTTTTTTTTTTTTTTTTTTGTAATAAAAAAAACTGCAGTATTTTATTATTTAAATTCTTCTGTAATACATTCAAGTTTTGAAGACTCGAAGGTTTGAAGAATTAGGAGCAACCGGAACAAGTTTGGGACCGTGTGAGCCGTAACAACGAACGTGCGTGCAAAGAGCACGCAACCACGTTTGTTGTGGCATGGGCTGCGCACGGCAGCCCTTTTCGTAGCCATGGGCTGCGCATGGCAGCCCTTTATGGGTTTTTGGCATGCACACACCCATGGGAGGTAGCCGAGGGAGTCCGAACGATGAAGGCCGCATGAAGACTTGTTCGCCAAGAAAGGAGTTCTTGTATTCCAAGATATATGTAATTTACTTGTTTTTCTAGGATGGACAAAAATTGTAGCTATTTATATTTATTTGTAAATATTGCAATGTTTGTCATTGTTTGATAACATGTCATATAGAATAGGAGTGCCACTCATATATATCTTTTGGTATGAACATGCATTGAATGGTTTATGTATCTAAATTGACATCTAGATAACTTGGTAAATCATTCTTTTGAATTCGATCACACGCCTTAAACAATTGTGTGGGAGAAGGTGTTTTTGAACACCTACGGCCTTCAAGTTTAGTTGAGCTTTATGTTTCATGAATAACCTCCCAAGAGGTATTTATGAATGGAATTTAGCAAGATACTTCCTTACAAGGATAGACTAGACAATTATCCCAAACGTTATCTACTCCCAAAGGAGGGATATTCGTGAGGGACTATATTGAAGGTCGATAACTTGGTAACACACTCAATGTGAGTTTATTAATATCCTCCCAAGAGTTCTTGTTAATAAAATCACAAGGCTAAAACTGAAAACGTTGGTTGTTATGTTAACAATTATATGGGACCTAGCCCAACTAGTAAATATTGTGAACTCCCAAAGGAGGCGTGACATTTATAGGTGTTGGATTACCGTTGAATTTTTACGATTGAATTATTTCATTTAATTCAAGATAAATAATCAAAAGTACTATATCATGATTGTTTACTTATATAACTTTTATTATTAAAAAGAAATCATGACCTCATCCCTAATCAATATCCTAAAAGATAATACTTTAACTGATGATAATTATGTCACATGGAAAAAGGAATATTGGATTGTTGTTGCAAGCTGAAAAGTATAAGTTCATTATGTACATTCCTTAACCACCAAACTAATGAATCTAACTCAGGAAGCAAAGAGATAAGTATCAGTAGTGAAAGTCTTCAGATGAGATGGCTAAATGTACGTTACATTATGGTCATCATCTCCGACGTGTTGCAACAACAACATGAAGGAATGGAGACTTCTACCGATATAATGATGTCTCTAGAGGAGATGTTTGCTATAAGGTCTAGGATGACTAAAAGAGAGAGGCAGTGATTGCTTTTATGAATCTTAGGACGAAACCTGGACATGGTGTGAAAGATCACATGATAAAAGTCATAGCACATCTCAACATTGCTGAACTGAATGGTGCTAAGATAGATGGTGAGACCCAAATTCACATGATTATCAACTCACTATTGGATTCCTTTGATCAATTCAAGTTGGACTACACCTTGAATAATAAGGAATACACCTTGCAAGGCCTGATGCAAGATGTTCAAAGCGCGAAAAAAAAAATTCCTTGTGAAAGGCAATGGTCAAGAGATTCATAAGCTTGGTAAGTTGCTACTGTTAAAGATCCGTAAGAAAGTCAAGAGACAATAGAGGAAAAAGCAACTTGAGCCTTCTTAAAAGGAGACCAAGAAAGTAACCAAGATCAAAGAGAAGTGTTTTCTTTGTGGTGAAAAGGGTTAAAGGAATAGACTGAATAAGAATGAATTCAACTTGTATTTAGGCAATAGAGCATTGGTGTCTTTTAGTGTAGTGGGAGATATTAGAATCAATTTAGATTCTTATAGGCATTTAGATTTAATAAACGTTTATTATGTACCACAATTCAAGAGGAATTTAATTTCGGTCTCTTGTCTAAATAAATTTGGATATTCAGTTACTTTTTATAAAAGGTATTATTATTAGTAAGAATAACAAAATTATTTGCAAAGGTACATTGGAAAATGGTTTATTCTATTTTCGTGGAAATATCTCTCACTTGTTAGACACGGAATCAACGTAACCTAATCATAAAAGAGTAAAATTATCAAAAGATGAAATCTACCTATGGCATTTGCGCTTAGGTCATATCAACCTTAATAGGATTAAAAGATTGGTATGTGACGGACCTCTAAGTGACTTAAAGGTTGATGATCTACCAACTTATGAATCTTGTTTGGAAGGTAAAATGACCAAAAGGTCATTTACGACCAAAGGCGCAAGAGCCATCGAATGTTTAGGATTGATACACACTGGTGTGTGTAGACCTATGAGCATTCAAGCTTGAGGTGGATATGAGTACTTCATCACTTTTGATGATCACTCAAGATTTGGCTATGTGTATCTCATGAGACACAAGTCGGATGCTTTTGATATGTTCAAAGCTTTTAAAGCTGAAGTAGAAAATCAGCTTGAGAAACGCATAAAAATCTTGAGGTCCGGTCGTGGTGGAGAATATCTATCTGGTGAGTTTCAGCAATATCTTATTGATAATGGAATAATTTCTTAGTTTTCTGCACCAGGCACACCTTAACAAAATGGGGTGGCAGAAAGGAGAAATATAACTTTTTTGGATATGGTTAGGTCTATGTTGAGTTATTCAACGCTCCATAGTTCCTTTTGGGATATGATTTACAAACTACCATGTATATTCTAAACGATGTACTATCTAAGTCGGTTAATAAAACACCGCATGATTTGTGGACCGGGAGAAAGCCTAGTTTAGAACACTTTAGGATATTTGGATGTCCTGCGCACGTGTTAAAAGGAAAGACAGAAAAGATGGAGTCCCGTTAAGAAACAAGCATATTTGTAGTGTATCCAAAAGAAACAAAAGGATATTATTTTTATAGTCGTTCAGGTCTTAAAGTATTTGTTTCAACAAATGCCAAATTTCTAGAAGAGGACTACATGAATAATTTTGTGCCTAAAAGTAGAATTGTCCTAAATAAGCTTTTAGGAGATACAATTCCGCAAGAGGTTTCGCAACCAAACCCAATTGTAAGTTCCGTACCAACACAAGATCAACACTCTACCATACATCATCGTAGTGGGAGGGTTGTTAGACAACCCGAGAGATACATCGGTCCAGGATAATCTGTAGAGAATTTTTCGGATGACGATGATCCCTATACGTATAAGGAAGCAATGGAAGATGTTAATTGTTTCCATTAGCAAAAGGCAATGCAATCCGAAATTGAATATATGTTCAAAAATAAAGTCTGGTCTCTTGTAGACTAGCCTAAAGTGATTAAACCCATCAGGTTCAAGTGGGTATACAAGAGGAAAAGAGGAATGGATAGAAAGGTGGAAACCTTTAAAGCTAGATTGGTAGCTAAAGGTTATACACAGAAGAAAGGTATCAATTATGAAGAAACCTTCTCTCCTGTGGCCATGCTTAAATCCATTAGGATACTCTTATCCATTGCGGCATCTCCAGACCTAGAGATTTGGAAAATGGACGTCAATACAACTTTCCTTAATGGAAGTCATGAAGAAGGCATCTATATGATGCAACCAGAAGGATTTATTGAAAAGGGCTAAGAGGAAAGGGTATGCAAGTTGCAAAGATCCATATATGGATTGAAGCAAGCCTCCAGATCCTGGAACATAAGGTTCGATCAAGCCATAAAAGGTTTTGGATTTATTCAAAACCTTGATGAACCTTGTGTATACAAAAGGATTAAAGGCGACAAGTTGGTTTTCCTAGTCCTTTACGTTGATGATATACTACTCATCGGAAACGATGTAGGTGTATTGACATCAATAAAAGAATGGTTAGCAAAACAATTTGATATGAAGAACTTGGAAGAAGCAAGTTATATTCTTGGTATCCAAGTCATAAGGGATAGAAAGAATAGAATGATTGCATTATTCCAAGCTTCATACATAGATAAAATCTTGTCTAGGTTTTCCATGCAAGATTCAAAGAAAGGAGGTATGTTACCTTTCAAACATGGAATCAAACTTTCTAAGGAACAAGTTCCTAAGAATGAGCATGAAGAGCAATTCATGAGAAGGATTACATATGCTTCGGTAGTAGGAAGTCTCATGCATGCAATGCTCTGTACTAGACCAGATATTTGTTTTGCTATGGGCATAGTTAGCAGGTTTCAATCGAAGCCTGGTCCTGATCACTGGACGGCAGCCAAGCATATTTTCAAGTATCTTAGGATAACAAGAGATTATATTCTTGTATACTCTGGAGGGGATTTAATTCCCGTTGGGTATACAGATTCTGATTTTCAGTCAGATTCCGACTCTAGGAGAGGCTGTCAAAGAGGCTGTCTTGCTCCGCCAATTCCTGATTGACTTGGAAGTGGTTCCTGATGCGAATAAGCAGATCACTATCTATTGTGACAATAGTGGAGCAGTGGCTTATTCGAGAGAACCAAGAAGTCATAAGAGAGGGAAACATATTGAAAGAAAGTATCATCTTCTAAGGGAAATTGTGCATAGGGGTGACGTGACAATTACCAAAATAGCGTCAGCGGAAAATCCAGCGGATACTTTTACAAAGGCTCTTCCACAAAAGAGTTTTGATGGGCATCTAGAGAATATGGGGATGAGAGATACGACACATTTGCTATAAAGAAAGAGGGAGATTGTTAGGATTACGCTAGATAGCAAGAGTGTAATATTGTAATTAACAATCTTTTCATATGAATAAAGTGATTTCTAGTTTAACAAATCTTATAACATTTATAGTTTAATTATTATAATTGTCAAAAGTAAATAATCATAAGGTCAAAAGACTATGGGAAAAGAAGAATTGTTCATACATCTACATATGTATGAGGTAGACACAATTATTTAGTTAGTCTTGAATAATATTCATAACTTAAGATAGAAGGTTGGGCGTCTTTATCTTGTCAAAGTTATAGATTATTTTGCTAGCATTTGAGTGGGATCAAATGTGTTATGATGAGTCTAAAATCATCAAAGTGTGGTGTCTTTGGGTAAAAGAATCTAGTGCACTGGGTGCATTGAATATGATCAAAATTAAGTACTTTATCTAGAATCGTCAATGGATAAAAGTTTTCATTTGAAGACAATCGGAGAGTCTATCTCAATCCTGAGATAAATGATGGACTTATGGTTGCAAGTGTTATCATTTGAGCTATCAATGAGTACGATTATATAGCATAGTCTATCCTCGATAGTTTTGTGGTATTCATTTGTTAATCGATAGAGGACTTCATTTAAAGATATGGACATCGTGGCTCCATTTATTGAATAAGAGTAGAATACCATCATATGGATGTTTGAGGTATTGGATATTAAATCTTAACGTTTAGTTTTTAATAGTGTCTATCAAAACATGGCTTCTGAAAAAGTTAAAATATCCAAGTTCAAAATGTGGTCATATGAGTAAATATGGAAACTTGGAGAGCTATAGGCGGTCTATGAGCTCTTAGCGATTACTGGTATTCTTCACGAAGATACACTTTCTCCAATAAGGTTGTCTAGGGTACGAATGAGTAACATCAACTTATTCTATATTTATTTATGAGTTCTATTTTAGTTCTTTGGTGGAATGAACTAAAATTAAATAGATCGGACCTAAGTGAATCATTTGTTGATTGGGATTGGGTTAGGTCTATTGGAGCTTAAATTTAGATAGCGTGCCAAGATCCCCAATACACACGAACTTGCATGGATCACTTAATATATTCTACCGAACCAATAGGGGTCTATCTAGAATTGTAATAAGGCATATGAACTTGTTTCTTTTTGTAAGAATAGGTCTAGTTCACATGTGGACTTTTTAGTAAGGTCCAATGGATTTAATAAAATAAGAAAAATAATATATGACCCTTATATTAGGTATGGGCGGCAAAGGCTATTGTTAATAGCTTATATATATTATTTTTATTTTATTATTTAATTAAATTGAAATTAATTAATTTGTTAAATTAATTAATTATTTAATTAAAAGTCAAAAAACTTTTTTCTAGTAGGAGATGGTCTCCTAAAACTATACTATTGTTGGTAGTATAGTTAATGTTAAAGACTATGTTTGATAAGTAGATAAATAAAAGGAATTATTTATCTAATCAAATTAGGAAGTCTTTAATATGGTTACAAATACTTTATTGAGTTGGATTAGGTGTCTTGGTGTAGGAAAGAATTCTTTTTGTAAAAGGATTCTTGGTCACCAAGTAAAACTACTTAGTGGTAGAATTCTTTTTTTGAAAAGGATTCATAACCACCAAGTTAATCTACTTAAGGATAGGATTCTTGTCCATCAAGTAATCCTTCTTAGGAAAGAATAAACTCTCCTAATCCTTATCAAAGAGATAAAATTCGGCCAGAACATATGGTTATAGGAGAAGTTAGATTTCCTTTTAGATAAGGATTCTTAACTACCAAATAAATTCACCTAAGGAAAGGATTCTTGCCAACCAAGTGAATCCTTCTTAGGAAAGGGTTTCTGATCTTATATATATATATCTGCATGTGAAATTCGGCCAGCCCTAAGGCAATTAAGGGTGAATTTCGGCCAAGCACTATTTTTCTTAATGAAGAATTTGGCCATCATAGGAATTTTGAGGGAGAAAAATCTGATTTTACTCTAGACAAAATTCAATCATCTCTAAGCAATAGTGTGGGAATTCGGCCAAGTAGAGAAACAAGGGGAACGTTTTTATTTTCGATAGTATACTAATATCCTTTACATCAAAAAGTTTTTGTGTACAACATCGAATCAAGGTTCACGCGAGTTTCAATCAAATTGATTGATAATTCACAAGTGACCGGACGTTCTTGGATTTTTCTCTTGGAGGATATTTGTAACTAACAAAGAAAAGTTTTTTTATTTGTTTCCATCCTCAGGAATACAATTTAAATAAAGGGAGCCCACACTCCAAGGTGATTCACGTTCGTGATTGGATTGGAAGATCTTGCGGAATAAAATCGGCACTTGTTCAATCTTCACGAGTAAAAGGTACGATACTTTTATATATGTCAATTAATCTAAGGTTACGGTTCTCGTTGCATAAAGAGAATTTTTTTTTATATACGCAAACCCTAAATTTTGTTTTTATCACGCTTCCGTTGCGTTTTTAACCCGTTTTTTCCCTACACTTATGAGTCTTGTTTGGAAGGTAAATTGACCAAAAGGTCTTTCATGACCAAAGGCATAAGAGCTACTGAATGTTTAGGATTAGTACACACTGATGTATGTGGTCCTATGAGCATTTGAGCTAGAGGTGAATATGAGTACTTCATCGCTTTCACGTATGATTACTCGAGATTTGGCTATATGTATCTTATGAGATATAAGTCGGATGCTTCTGACATGTTTAAAGCATTTAAAGCTGAAGTAAAATATCAGCTTGAGAAACGCATAAAAATCTTGAGATCTGATCATGGTGGAGAATATCTATCGGGTGAGTTTCAGCAATATCTTATTGATAATGGACTAATTTCTTAGTTTTCTGCACCAGGTACATGTTAGGTTTTAGATTGTGTTGGCATTAATTCCATATTAAAATGTTGTTTACTTGTAATGAATTAGTTGTTTAGATTCATGATGATTCAAACTTCAAAGAAGAATGAACAACAAGTCAAAGCAAGTTCTAAGTCTTCATAGAGAAAGGATGCAATATGGTTCTACAAAGGTATACTAAGACCTTATCTTTCTCTTACAAGGCTTAGGCACACACATAAAATTCATTCATATATATTCCTGCATCGTTGTACACCATGTATAACAAATTCACACACTAAAAGATGAATGCTAATGCATTGGTATGGAAATAACATGTTTTGGAAAATGCATGATTGGAGACTATCTCTATATAGTTTGCATTCTAGTGTGAATTGTGTTTGTATGTGTATATGTTTGTATAACATGGATATTGAACTTGAATTTAGTCTTAAATCATTCTTAATTGAGTTCCGGTCATTTCGGTTACTCATACTATTGATTTCAAGTTCAAAGTCAAAAGATACTACACTTTCAACTCATGTTGCATACATTGTCTTCGTCTTAGTATATCGAGTCAATTTTTTATTTTATTGGTTGAGTATCTTATATGTCCATGTCTGTGAGAGAGTTATGGCTTGTAATCCGCAAACGGATTCAAATTCTGAGATCGGAGGTCGGAGAACGGTCAAAGAACGCAAAGGAAGGTCAAGGGAAAAAGAAGACAGCAAAGCTCTTCTTTCCTAAGATGGCCTGTGGCCATCTCGGGGCAGAAGGCTTGCTGCCCCGAGATGCCCACGCGCCATCTGGGGTATCAAGCAAACTTGGATGCTTCTTGTCCCTTTTGGTCATTTCATATGCCCATTTTCCCTCTCATATATATATTCCTTCCCTCTCAAGAAGACGAGAACAATAGACGTCAGATGGATGCACTGGTCAGACGTTACGGGGTATAATGATTTGTCGGATGACGATTCTGACAGTCCATTCACCAAGGAAATCCTGTGGACCTCATTCCTAGAAAGATTCAGGAAGCCACACGTGGACCAGTTTAAAAAAGATACAGATCCAATAAAGCACGTGAGACGTTATAAAAGTGTCATGGCTCAGTATGCCCACATCGATCCCTTACTATGTCTCAATTTTTCACAAACTTTGGGAGACATGGGTTCAAGGTGGTTCTAGAGATTGCCTCTAGCTAGCATCAGATATTTCAGTGAACTGAGCAGGAGCTTTTCGAGGGAATTTGTGAGCAATGTTCACAGGAAAAAGTCGGTAGCTCACCTTTCTCAAATAAAGCAAGGTAAGGATGAGTCACTGAAGAAATACTTGGAAAGATTCGGCCAAGCCGTGTCAGAAATTGGCACTGCAAACGATGAAGCAATAATTACTGCGTTCATCAAAAATCTACAGAATGGTCGGCTATCTTTTGATTTAAGGAGAGCCCGGCTGACTAGATATACAGACATGATAGATATGGCGGGAGGATATGCACTGGCTGAGGAAGAAGAATTGGCCACTGGAGGATGCTATTTGCACGGAGGAAAACCTGAACAAAAGGATGTTGAGTCTAAAGGCTAGAACCAGATGGGAAAACAGAAGGGAAATGGCAAAGAAAAAAACAAGGATGGGGGTAATGGGCGTAATACCAAACAGACCACCGAGAAATACCGAGGTAGATACACCAATTACACCCCTCTTAAAAAAAACATGAGGAAATCCTGGCCATTCTGGAAACAAAGAATATGGTACAAAAGTCATGCCAGCAATCTCAGTTTGCACGGTGAGAAACAACCAAATACTGCCAGTTCCATATTGAAACTGGTCATGAGACCTCCAAGTGTTACCAGCTCAGAGATTACATAGAAACCCTTATTCGAGAAGGACATCTACGAGATGTGATCTTGAAAATAGATGAAAGATCAGAAGGAAAGATAAAAATCAGGACCGATCACGGCTCTGGTCAAAATCAAAGGGCCAGTCCAGAGGCCAATCAAGTAATACACACGATCTTTGGAGGACTATCCACTGGAATAAGTAACCGAGAACGAACTTAGGAAACCAGAGAAGCAGTAGAAGTAAGAATTAACTTTGATGTAAACTCGGTCGAGCCAGACCCGAAGAGGATAAAAGAAGGATGAGACCCAATAACATTCACAGAAGCAGACTCACATGGCATAGATGTTTGGCCAAATGATGCCTTGGTCATAAGTGCCCGGATTGGTCACCGGGATGTCAGAAGAATCCTGATAGATAACGGAAGCTCAGTAGATATTCTCAATATAGCCGTCTACGATCAACTCAGGTTAGACTGAAAGGACCTACAACCCTTCCATACCCCACTCAGAGGATTCGGGTGAGTTGAAGTCAGGTCACTCGCGACGGTAAAGCTACCCGTGAAGATTGGAGTAGCACCTTGCCAAAGAACTGTATTGCTCGACTTCATGGTAGTAGACTTGGAGAATTGGCCATATAATGCACTATTGGGATGACCATTCCTGAATTAAAACTAAGGCCGTAACAGCCACTTATGCTTTAATGCTGAAATTCCGGACTGAACAGGTGGTCGGGATAGTCAAGGGATCTCAAGAGGTGGCCCGAAGAGCTAACCTGTCAGTATACAAGGACAATAATGAATAGGCTTGCACTATAACACAGTCGAGTCAGAACGAAAAGCCGTTATCATTAGAGTTCGATCCAAGAGAAGAACCGAATGAATCTAAAGCTGAACAGATTGAAGAAATCACCCTGAAAGAAGATGAACCGGATAAATAGGTCAAGGTCGGGGCATTTGGAAGGAAAAGTCAAACAAAGCCTCATTGATCTACTTAAAGAATATAGAGATGTGTTTGCTTGGAGTCATAAAGAAATGGTTGGGATATATGCCCGAATAATATCCAACCATCTCATAGTATACCCGAATGCAAAACCAGTGATACAAAAGAGAATATCATTCAACCTTGAAAGAAGTCAGAAGATCAAACAGGAAGTAGAAAAGCTACTCACTGTAGGAACAATTAGAGAGGTCAATTACCCTCAATGGGTGGCTAATGTAGTCCTCGTCCAAAAAAAGAATGGATAGTGGAGGATGTGCGTAGATTTCACAGATCTGAACAAGGCATGCCCTAAAGATAGTTTTCCACTTCCAATGATAGATCAGTTGGTGGAAGCTACATCAGGCCATGAGCTATTCAGTTTCATGGATGCTTACTCGGGGTATAACCAGATCAGGATGAACAAGGCTGACGAAGAAAAAACAGCATTTACAACTGATCAGGGTATGTACTGCTATACTGTGATGCCTTTTGGACTGAAAAATATAGAAGCTACTTATTAGAGGTTGGTCAACAAATTATTTTCACGGCAAAAAGGAAGGAACATGGAAGTATACATTGATAACATGTTAACCAAGAACATCACAGCAGACAAGCATTCTTCAGATCTGCGGGAGACATTTGATGTCTTGAGAAGATACCAAATGAAGCTAAATCCGAACAAGTGTTTGTTCGGGGTTCCTTTAGGAAGATTCCTGGGATTTCAAGTCCATCAAAGAGAAATCGAAGTCAACCCCGAGAAGATCCAAGCCCTGTAGAGAAAGACTTCACCGAGAACACTCAAAGAAGTACAGTGCCTAATAGGATGTCTGGCTTCCTTAGGAAGATTCATCTCAAAAGCCACAGACAGATGTGCACTCTTTTTCAAAGTAATTAGAAAAGGGAAAGGACTTGAATGGAATGAGGAATGAAGAATGCGAACATGCATTCTTAAAAATTAAAGAGTACTAAGGACAGGCACCTATCCTTTCAAAACCTCAGATGGGGGAGACACACCAACTGTACCTGTCAATTACAGAACTGGTAGTAAGCTTAGTTCTAGTCAAAACAGAAGATGGAGTACAAAAGCCGGTGTACTACACTAGTATAGCATTTCTACCAGCTGAGACCAGATATTCACAGGTAGAAAAGATTGCCCTGGCACTAGTCTCAGCAGCAAGAAAGCTAAGGTCATACTTCCAGGCTCACATAATCCAGGTTCTCACCGATTGCCCGTTGAAGCAGATTTTACAGAAGCCTGAGATTTCAGGGAGATTAACCAAATTGGAAATTGAGCTAAGTGAATTTGATATCCACTACATCCCCAGGACATCTCTCAAAGGGCAAGTAGCGGCAGATTTGATAGCAGAATTCACAGAACCGAACCTGGAAGCAAAAAAGATGTTGGGTAAAAATTTCCCATGAAAGTTGTATGTTGACGGCTCTTCAAACACTCATGGCAGTGGGGCAGGGATTGTAGTATGCACTCTAGAAGGAGATGACATTGAATGTGCCATGAGGTTTGACTTCAAGACAACCAATAATCAAGCCGAGTGCGAGGCGCTACTAGCTAGACTCAAAGTCTGCATAGCTCTCGGGGCAGATGAGGTTGAGATATTAAGTGATTCACAGGTAGTTGTCAACCAAATCATGGATGAGTACCAGGCCAAGAATGAAGGCATGATAATCTACCGTGACATTGCGAAACAGCTCCTCTAAAAATTTAAAGAATATAAGATTACCCAGATCCCTAGGGAGGAGAATGAAAAGGCAGACGCATTGTCCAAACTAGCGTCAGCAACAACCACAATCAGGCCAAAATCTATTTCGGTTGCACATCTCCTCAAACCGAGTACATCTGAACCAAGAAACTTAGAAATTTCTGATATCCGAACACCGCCAGACGGTTGGATGACTCAGCTAAAAAGATTCCTGGAAGAAGGTATACTATCGGAAGATCCCTTACAAGCAAAACGTATCAGGTACCGATCTGCCAGGTACACATTGGTTGGAGGAGAACTATACAGAAGAGGGTATTTTCGAACACTCCAAAGATGCGTGACAGAGGAAAATACATATCAGGTATTCTCTCTAGTTGTCTAACAACCCTCCCACTACTACGAGGTATGGTAGATTGTTGATCTTGTATTGGTACGGAACTTACAATTGGGCTTGGTTACGAAACCTCTTGTGGAATTGTATCTCCTAAAAGTTCATTCAGGACAATTCTACTTTTAGGAACAAAATTATTCATATAGTCCTTTTCTAGAAATTTAGCATTTGTTGAAACAAATACTTTAAGATCTGAATGACTATAAAAATAATATCCTTTTGTTTCTTTTGGGTACCCTACAAATATGCATGTTTCTGAAATGAACTCCATCTTTTCTGTCTTTCCTTTTAACACGTGCGCAGGACATCCAAATATCCTTAAGTGTTATAGACTAGGCTTTTGCCCAGTCCATAACTCATGTGGTGTCTTAGGAACCGACTTAGATGGTACATTGTTTAGAATGTACATTGCAGTTTGTAAAGCATATCCCCAAAAAGAATTAGGGAGCATTGAATAACTAAATATAGACCTAACCATGTCCAAAAGAGTTCTATTTCTCCTTTCTGCCACCCCATTTTATTGAGGTGTGCCTGGTGCAGAGAACTAAGAAATTATTCCATTATCAATAAGATATTGCTGAAACTCACCAGATAGATATTCTCCATCACGATCGGACCTCACGATTTTTATGCGTTTCTCAAGCTGATTTTTAACTTCAGATTTAAATGTTTTGAACATGTCAAAAATATCCGACTTATGTCTCATGAGATATACATAGCCAAATCTTGAGTGATCATCCGTGAATGTGATGAAGTACTCATATCCACCTCTAGCTTTAATGCTTATAGGTCCACACACATCAGTGTATATCAAACCTAAACATTCAATGGCTCTTGTGTCTTTGCGAAAACCACACTGGGGGTAAAAGTTTGGCACACAAGGTACTAAGGCAAGGATATTATTGGCCTACTCTATTTTCAGATGCACAGCAGTGTTCAGAAAGTTGCAATACTTGCCAAAGGATTGCTAATGACATCCGACAGCCCCCTGAGCAACTCAGAAACCTCACATCCCCATGCCATTTTCCATGTGGCGTTTGGATCTAATTGGCCTAATGCCAACTGGGACAGGGGGCGGAGCGAAGCATGACATAGTAGTTGTTGACTATTTCAAAAAATGGGTAGAAGCTGAAGCTTTAGTGCATATCACAAAAGCAAACACCATAAATTTTGTGAAAAAGAATATACTTTATAAGTCGTTTCGACCCGAGCCCGGCTATCCTCACTTTCCTTTAGCTGAGCCTCCAAACGTCTTATTCGATCAGCTTGATGCTGCTGCATTTGAATTAGCTCAATGAATTCGGCCACCATCTGTAAAAGAATACAATTAGAAATTTGGCAAACAAGCAAAAAATTAAAGGAGTTGGGGGTAGCTTACATAAGATGCGCCATTAAAAACATTTTGAAGACGTTCGGCCAGGGAGCCATCCCAAAAATTGCTCTAATGGTATTTCCCGATGAAAGCCCAACCAGATGACATCTCCCGTAGTATATCCTGGGGAGAAGGATATGAACGGACCCCCGAGGGTTCAGCCCCTAGATTTTCAACCTCGAGGGGGAGGGGAACTCTTGTTCGGCTCTGAAGCCCCCACATCCGCCGATACTCCAACATCAGCACTTGGGTAAGCCTCAGCCATAATATCTTCATCGCTGGAATCGATGAAAGTAACCACCCGAGGAACCTTGAAAGGACAAGTTGGAGAGCTGCCTTCCGTTTCTCACCCCGAGAACGGTGGAAACTGAGATCAGCTGCGGGATCTTCTAGAGTGTCATCCTGAAAGGCTTCAAAAAATTTGGGACCTATAGCTACTTGTATCGCGGAAGAAGTACCTCCATCACCGGCGTCATTCTGCTCGACAGGCTCCTCACCAACACCTTCACTTTGCCTTTACCGATCGACAGGTAGTTGAGTATCGATCGGGCCACTCGGACCGCTAATCTCCCTAACCGTCGGTTGAAAAAACTCCTCAGGGATGTCTTCCAGAACCTGCTCCTCTGAGGCATCAATCTCTTCATCAGACTCAGGCAAGGCGATGCCTTTGCCACCTTGACGAGCCACCTCTTTCCGACTCACCTGAATAATTGACTTCACTTGGCGAGCCTGAAGATCGCAGACGACGTCTGTATCAAACACTAAAAGAAAAAAAGAATCACGTCAGAATGCAAAACAAAATGTTTAACAATAAGGAAGAGGTTGCAAAAATCACTTACATCGCCTATGTTGGCCCAAAATCTTTTTGAGGAAGCCGAACTCAATCATCTTCAATTCAACGAAGAGATAAGTCTTGCTTCTTTTTGCCAAAGTGCAAACTGCTGCCCGAGCAATTCTGGTTAGCTCTGCATCACTATACTCGATTTGCTTCTTGTTCCAAAACTCGGGGGAACAGAAGAAGCAGGGGACTTTCAAATTTTTTTGAGTACCCCCAGCCAAAACAGTAACTTCGAGTTAGAGACCCCCTCAGGCAAAAAACCATCTGTTCTTCCAGAACTTGTTAAAGGTAGGAAATCCCCATATAAAACCCCTCTTTTGGGGTTACCAGAGGTATCAGATCCCCGACTCACTTTTGTCCTTTTAAGGACCCAGCAATCTGGAGAATTGGACATGAGGAAGTAGGTCCCCGACTTGCCCTGTTGCCTCAGTGTAAAAAAATGCCTGATTTCTTTCGGGGATGGCGGCGATAAGTTCATGCGGTTGTACATATGCCACAGACACATCAAAATCTTATAGCTATTTGGGGCTAGCTGTGCTAGAGCGATCCCTGCTTCAGCCATAAACCAGATAATAAAAGGCTGAAGGGGAAGAGTGACGTCGCAGCTGAGCATGGATCCGTAGATTACCACCATACCCGGGGGTGGGTTCCACACAGCTTTACCACCCGTTGGAATCAGAGTGACCGAGTTGGGCAGATCAAATCGGGAGTGATACTTTCCAATCTCATTATCCCCGACCACATTCAGCTCCGAGTTATACCCACTCGGGCGGTCAGCAGAGAAAGAAATACGAGATGCCCTGAAATCTTCTTCAACATCATTTTCATTAACAATCTGCTCCCTGAATAAAATATTGCCCGAGTTGTGCTTGCGGACTTCACTTTTACTATGTTGTTTTCCCATTCTTCGAAGAGGTACCCTGTGGTTACAAATATCAGAATCAGAACTTGATCAAGAACTCGATACAAGGCTAAAAGTGATGTCAGGGTGAAGCCTAGAAACATCAACTTCTAAAAATGAAGATTCATCTACAGGGATTTCCCCCAGTAATCTTCTAATACAAGAAACTAACTGGAAATCCCCACGTTCTAAGGCATTAATAATTACACTAAAAAGACGATGACGGGAAGATGGCTTCATTAAAGACTAACCTTGAATTAAGTTTGATGCAAGATCTTCAACAGAGAATCGTGAAGTTGTGTAAAGAAATCTGGTTTAAAGAAATTTCTGCTGAAAATTGTTGAGAATTAACCAACAATGTCTCTCAGCGAAGAATTTAAAGAGAAAACGGCACGAAACCGTAGGTTTTCAAGGCAGGAAATAACGATGACGAGGTTTGATGACGTAGGCGGCACATGGGAAGACGCATAGGTCATTTCTCATAAATAATCTTGAAAAATGAAGAGGTAAAATACACGAGTCAAAACAAGAACTAGACTCAGCCGTCAGAACTTCAAAATGTCACCGTCATTAAAGATCACGCGAGAGAAGGCAAATCAAATTTGCAGAGTCGCCATTAAAACACTTTATTATGACAAGATATTTACTCGGATACTGAAAAGATATTGATAACTAATTAAAATACTTTTGCCTGAACAAACCTTGTTCAGCAAAAATATTTTAAGGGGGTATTGTCATATGTGAATTTTATCGAATGAACACATCATCAAACAAAAAGGATAAATTGCCAGGTGGACATCAAAATAGGCATTTAGAAAATATCCTACAAAGCATTACTGAGGAAGAGAAAACCCGAGTAATCAGATGTCGAATGAAACCTACTCGGGATCAGTTAACGACGATCGGGACTGGTTAAATGACGCTTAGACTCGGGCTCAAACGATGTTACTCGGGCCCCACAGGTATTATCCTTACTCGGGATAAATATGAAGAATACTGAATAAGAAGCTTAGTGCTTAGTTCACATGGACTAGGTCATTAAATACACGAAGATATCCATATCAACAAGGAATCCCAAAGAGAACAGAATACTGAGTTGGAAGGGTTCTCGATCAAGCAACAACTTTATTTATTTAAAAAGATTACATCCTTATATAAGGAAACAAGTCCAAATTGGATTGCACTACTATAAACCCATTCGACTTCAATACAAGCTCCGAAACAGGAAAGAAGACAAATCTACTTCAAACAAGAAAACAAATCACAATTAAATGCAGAGATCTTTTATTACTTGTACAAAGAAGATTAGGGTTCTATAAACATATAAATAGACCCATAATCTCATCCTGGAAAAGATATAGACAATAGAGTATACACATAAATAATAGCAAAATTCAGAGGGAAAAAAAGATTGAGAGTTTGTAATATTCAATAAATCATAGTGGATTTTGGCTAGGTTGATCATTCAACCACCCGTGAATGTTTCTCTGGTCATCGAAGTTTTACCACGTAAAAAACTCATGTCTTGTCTACTTTCTCCTTCTCTCTCTCTTTGAAATCTCAGCCGAAATCCAATCCTTGTTGGCTTTTCTGATACAATCCAGAAATCAACATCAACAGAAGTCTTGATGAAAACATCTATATGATACAACCAGAAGGATTCATTAAAAAAGGCCAAGAGGAATGGGTATGCAAGTTGCAAAGATCCATATATGGATTGAAGTAAGCATCTGGATCCTAGAACATAAGGTTTGATCAAGACATGAAAAGTTTCAGATTTATTCAAAACCTTGACGAACCTTATGTATACAAAAGGATTAAAGGTGACAAGTTTGTTTTCCTAGTTCTTTATATTGATGATATACTACTCATCGAAAATGATATAGGTGTATTGACATCAGTAAATGAATGGTTGGCAAAACAATTTGATATGAAGGACTTAGGAGATGCAGGTTATATTCTTGGTATCCACGTCATAAGGGATAGAAAGAATAGAACGATTGCATTATCCCAAGCTCCATAAATAGATAAAATCTTGTCTATATTTTAAATGCAAGATTCCAAGAAAGGTATGTTATCTTTCAGACATGGAATCAAACTTTCTAAGGAACAAGTTCCTAAGAATAAGCATGAAGAGCAATACATGAGTAGGGATCGATATGCCTACAGTTGAGAGTCTCATGTATGCAATGTTTTGCATAAGACCAGATATTTATTTTGTTGTTGGCGTAATTAATAGGTTTCAATAAAAACCTGGTCCAGATCACTTGACAACGGTCAAGCATATCCATTTATTAAATGAGAGTAGAATATCGTCATATGGATGTCTCGAGGTATTGAATATTAAATCTTAATGTTAAGTTTTCAATAGTGTCTAATTGAAATATGGCTTCTGGACAAGTTAAAATATCTAAGTTCAAAATGTGGTCATATGAGTAAATATGGTAACTAGGAGAGCTATAGGCGGTCTATGAGCTCTTGTCCATTACTGGTATTCATCACGATGATACACTATCTCCATTAAGATTGTCTAGGGTATAAATAAGCAATACTAACTTCTTCTATCTTTATTTAAGAGTTCAATTTTAGTTCTTTAGTGGAATGAACTAAAATTAATAGATCGGACCTAAGTGAATCATTTGCTGATTGTGATTAGGTTATGTCTATTGGAGCTTAAATTTAGATAGCCCGCCAAGATCCCCAATCCACAAGAACTTGCATGGATCACTTGATATATTCTACCGGACCAATTTATGGGTCCATCTAGAATTGTATTAAGGCATGTGGACTTGTTTCCTTTAGTAAGAATGGGTCTAGTTCACATGTGGACTTTTTATTTAAGTCTAATGGATTTATTAAAATAGGAAAAACAATATTTGGCCCATATATATTGGCTTGGGTGGTTAAGGCTATATATAATAGTTTATTATATTGTTTTTTATTTTATTATTTAATTAAATGGAAATTAATTAATTAATTATTTAATTAAAAATCAAAACAGTTTTCCTAGTAGGAGAAGGTCTACTAAAGTAATATTATTGTTGGTACTGTGATAAGTATCAAAACTATATTTGATTAGTTGATAAATAAAAAAAAAGTTATTTATCTAGTCAAATTAGGAAGTATTTGATATCTATTAGGACTCTAATTGATAATTGGTCAAATTCGGAAGTTTTAGATTTAGTCACAATTTAATTTATATTCAATAATTAGTTATTGAATAAATACACTATTTGAGTTGAATTAGGAGTCTTGGTGTGTAAAAGAAATCCTATTTCTAAGAGGATTGAATCCAAATTTTGATAGGAGTCTTGGTGTGTTAAAGAAATCCTATTTCTAAGATGATTGAATCCAAATTTTGATAGGATTTTTGGTGAAGTAGAAATCCTCTTTCTAGTAGGATTTTCGGCCACCTATATATACTCCTATATAGAATTTTGACCAAGACCTAAATTTTGGTGTGAGAAGTTGTTTTTTATTTGTTTTTTTGTAGTTACAAAAAAAAACTTCATCCAACTCATAGATATTGTGTATTGAATTTGGCTAAGGAGAAGAGAAAAGAGGAACGTTTTGTTTTCGATAGTACACTAGTAGCCTTTATATCAAAAGGTTTTGTGTACAACATCGTATCAAGATTCACGCGAGTTCAAATCAAATAGATTGATAATTTACAAGTGACCGGATGTTCTAGGATTTTCTCTTGGAGGATTATTGTGACTAACAAAGAAGAAGAATTTGTTTGTTTTCATCCTCAGGTATACAATTAAAGGAAAGGAAGAGGCCCACACTCCTAGGTAATTCATGTTAGTGATTGAATTGGGAGATCTTGGGGATTCAATTCGACGCTTGCTCAATAATCACGAAAAAACAGTTACGATACTTTTAATATACGTTAATTAGTCTAGGGTTAAGGTTATTTATATTAAAAGGGGATAATTTTAAAATATACCAAACCTTAATTTTACAATTCCGTCATGTTTTGAACCGATTTTTCCCTACAATGAATCTTTTGTCCATTGGAATTTGCAAGGATTTTCTTGGCGCTTTAAACATCTTTCATCAGGCCATGCAAGGTGTATTCCTTATTGTTCAAGGTGTAGTTATACTTGAACTGGTCAAAGAAATCCGACAATGAGTTAACAATCATGTAAATTTTTGTCTCACCATCTATCTCAACACCATTGAGTTTAGAAATGTTGAGATGTGCTATGACTTTCATCATGTGATCTTTCGCAGTCTGTCCAGGTTTTATCCTAAGATTCATGAAAGCAGTCACTACCTCTCTTAATCGTCATGAACTTCATAGCAAATATCTCTCCTAGAGACATCATTTTATCAGCAACAGTCTCCATTCCTTCATGTTGTTGTTGCAACACATCAGAGATGATGGCCATAATGTAACATTTGGCCATCTCATCTAAAGTCTTCCACATATGATACTCGTCTCTTTGCTACTCAGTAGATTCATTAGAACGAGTTAGTTGTTTAGGGGTAGACGAAATAAACTTATGTTTTTTTTAACTTGCCACAACAGCCCAATTTTCCTTTTCCTTATGACAAAATTATCATTAGTTAAAGTATTATTTTTAAGGATGCTGATTAGGGAAAAGGTCAGGATTTCTTTATAATAACAAAAATTATATAAGTACACAATTATGATAAAGCACTTTCAAATATTTTTCTTGGATTAAATTAAATAATGCAATCGTAAAATTTAATGGTGATCCAACACCCATAAATATCAAGCCTCCATTGGGAGTTTGCACCATCTACTAGTTGGACTAGGTCCCACCTACTTGTTAACATAACAACCAACATTTTCAATTTTTTACCTTACATTTTTATGAATGAGAACTCTTGGAAGGATATTAATAAAATCACATCGAGTGTGATACCAAGTTATCGACCTTCAATATATTTTATCACAAATATCCCTCCTTTGAGTTTGAGTCAATTGTCTAGTCTATCCTTGTAAGGAAGTATCTTGCTAAATTTCATTTATAAATGCCCCTTGCGGGGTTATCACATGAAATATAAAGCTCAACTAAACTTGAAGGCCGTAGGTGTTCCAAACACCTTCTCCCACTCAATTGTTGAAGTCGTGTGATCGAATTCCATAGAATGATTTACCAAGTTATCTAGATGTCAATTAGATACCTAAACCATTCAATGCATGTTCATACCAAAAGAGATATATGAGTGGAACTCCTATTTTACATTACATGTTATCAAACTGTGACAAAAATTGCAATATTTACAAAAGGGTAAATAGCCACAGTTTTGTTCCGTCCTAGAAAAACAAGTAAATTATATTTGTTTGGAATACAAAAACTTCTTCCTTGGCGAACAAGTCTTCATGAGGCCTTTGTCCATTTTCACACCCTTTGGCTGCCTCCCATGGGCGTGCGCACCCCATAACAAAATAAAGGCCTACCATGCACAGCCTAAAGCATCCATAGGGCTGCTGTGCATAACCCATACCACAACAATCATAGCTGGACGCACGCTTGTTGCTATGGCACGCACGGTACCAAACTTGTTCCGTTTGCTTCCAATTCTTCAAATCTTCTAATGTTCTATACTTGAATAAATTACAACCCATTTTTTTTCATTTATTACAACAATAAAATAAAATAAAAAACTTATCAACTACTAAGAAGGAAATTATGGTGATGATTCTATGACCAAACTTGAGCAATAACAAATCACATTATAAAAACATATATATATATATATATATATATATATATATATATATATATATATATATATATATCCATACATTCCAATGTAAATATATATGCGAATACCTAGAGTGTCATCTCTTTCTAAAGCATGCAAATTTACAATAAAAAGAAATAGAATCACGTATATATACATCAATTAATCAAGGGTGCAACCAGGCTCTGATATCAATTGTAGGGAAAAATCAAATCAAAAACAGGGGAAACACAAAAAATGGATTTGAGTATATTTGAAAATTTCCCCTTTAAAAGAAAGAACCTTAACCCTTAATTAATTAACGTATATTAAAAGTATCGTACCTTTTTCTCGTGACGATTGAAGTTGTGCCAAATTGAATCCGCCAGATCTTCCAATCCAATCACGAACGTGAATCACTTGGGAGTGTGAGCTCCGTTTCTTGAATTGTATACCTGAGGATGGAAACAAACAAAATCTTTTTCTTTTGTTAGTCAAAATAATCCTCCAAGTGAAAACCCAAGAACGTTTGGTCACTTGTGAGTCATCAATCTATTTGATTGAAACTCGCGTGAACCCGATTCGATTTTTATACACAAAATCATTTTGATGTAAGGGATACTAGTGCACTATCGAACACAAAAACGTTCCCTCTTTGCTCTATGCTTGGTTGAATTCTACACACTATTTCTATGAGTTGACCAAATTTCCAAATTTTATCTATAGCAAAAACTAAATTTCTCTCTCTCAAAATTCTATGTTGGCCAAAATTTCTCTTAGAATATTTTAGCTTGGCCGAAATCTACATAGGAGTATATATAGGTGTCCAAATCCTCTCCAAAGGAGGATTTACTTGGTGGGTAAGAATCCTCACTTAAAGTAATTTATTTTCCACACCAAGACTCTTAATCCAACTCAGTAGTGTATTTATTCAATACCCAATTATTGAATATAAATTAAATTGTGACTATATCAAAACTTCCTAATTTGATCAATTGTCAATTAGAGTTTTGATTGAAATCAAATACTTTATAATTTGACTAGATAAATAAATTCCTTTTATTTATCTACATATCAAATATAGTATTTGATATTTATCAAACTACCAACAACAGTATGACACTAGGAGACCTTCTCCTACTAGGAAAAAGATTTTGACTTTTAATTAAATAATTAATTAAGTAACAAAATAATTAAATACCTTTTAATTAAATAATAAAATAAAAACAATATAATTGGCTACTATATTTAGCCTTGCAGCTTAAGTCCATACATGGGCATATATATTGTTTTTCCTATTTTATTAAATCCATTGGACCCCAATAAAAGATCTATATATGAACTAGACTCATTCATACTAAATGAAACAAGTCCACATGCCTTAATACAATTCTAGATGGACACATAAATTGATCTGGTAGAATATATCAAGTGATCCGTACAAGTTCATACGAATTGGGGATCATGGTGGGCTATCTAAATTTAAGCTCCAATAGACATAATCTTATCAAAATCAATTCCACTAAAGAAGAATGAACTGTTAAATAAAGAAAAAATAAGTTAATATTCCTCATCCGTACCCTAGACAATCTTAATGGAGATAGTGAATCCTCATGAATAATACTAGTAATCGCCAAGTGCTCATAGACCGTCTATAGCTCTTCTAGTTACCATATTTACTTTTATGACAACATTTCGAACTTGGATATTATGATTTTACCAGAAACCATATTTCAATAGACACTATTAAAAACTTAACGTTAGGACTTAATATACAATACTTCAAAATATACATATGATGATATTCTACACACATTTAATAAATGGAGCCACGATGTCTATATCTTAAAATGAAGTCCTCTATCGATTAAAAAATTAACACCGCCAAACTATCGAGGACAGACTATGCTATATAATTGTACTCATTGATAACTCAAATGATAACACTTGTAACCATAAGTCCATCATTTATCTTAGGATTGTGATAGACTCTCTGATTGTCTTCAGGTGAAAAGTTTTATCCATTGGCGGTTCTAGATAAAGTATTTTACTGAGATCCTATTCAATGAACCTAGTGCACTAGATTCTTTTACCCAAAGACACCACACTTTGATGATTTTATATCATCAAAACCCATTTGATCCAACTCAAATGCTAGCAAAATAATCTACAACTTTAACAAGGTAAATGTGCCCAACCTTTATCTTAAGTTGTGATTATTGTTCAAGACTGGCAAAAGAATTATGTCTACCGTATACATATTTAGATGTATGAACAATTATTATTTTCTCATAGTCTTTTGACCTTATGATTTTTTTTTTACAATTATAATAATTAAACTATAAATGCTATAAGATTTGTTAAACAAGAAATCACTTTATTAATATGAAAAGATCGTCAAAAATATTATTGCACTCTTGCTACTGAGCATAATCCTAACACATATGGGTGTAATTATATTATGGTTGTTGTGTATTACGTATCAAAGTGGATCGAGGCAATTGCAACTAAGATGAGTGATAGATAGGTGGTGGCAAATTTATCAAGGAGAACATTTTCATCAGATTTGGGACTCCTCGAGCAATAATAAGTGATGGTGGAAGCCATTTTTCTAACAAGGTCTTTACCTTATTGATGAAGAAATACAATGTCAAACACAAGCTAGCAACCCAGTATCATCATAAAACATCAGGGTAGGTGGAAGTGAGTAATAGACATATTAAGTAGATCCTAGAGAGTACGGTGCAACCAAATCGAAAGGATTGATCACTCAAGCTTAATGATGCCTTATGGGCATATAGAATTGCTTACAAAACTCCGATTGGGATAAGTCCTTACAGGATAGTCTTTGAAAAGACATGCCATTTGCCTGTAGAATTGGAACACAATATGTATTGTGCTTTGAAAAAGTTAAATTTTGATTTATGTAAGGTTGGAGAAAAGTGGAGTTTACTAATGAGTGAACTTGAGGAGCTTCGGATTAATGCCTACGAGAATGCAAAGATATACAAGGAAAGGACAAACAAGTTGCACGATAAGAAGATTCACTGGAAAGAGTTCCATCCGGGAATGTTAGTCTTTTTGTATGACTCACATTTGAGGTTGTTTCCATGAAAGTTGAGATCGAAATGGATGGGGCTATTATATATTAATCATGTTTTTCCTAGTGGAGCAGTCGAAATAAAGAATCAGAAGAGCAAATGAGTGTTTAAGGTCAATGGCCAAATAATGAAGCCTTACTTGGGTGCACCAACAGACAATTGTGCCATTGAATTGCTGGAGCTCAAAGAGCCGAAGTGCTCTCATACGTCTCACCTAGACGTTAAATAAAGCGTTCTAGGGGAGGCAACCCACCTAGGTTTAAATTCTTTTATTTTTATTTTTATTTTTATTCTTAGTTTTATTTTTGCTTTCTTTTTTAGTCATAATTAGTGTGTGTCTAAAGTACCCTGGAAGCTAGAATTGAACATTGTCACATTCTTAGTTTTGAACTTAATTGAGAGACAATGTTAAATTCAAGTTTGGGGGTATCTTGAAGTTTTTTTTAAAAAGACAAGAAAAGATGCTTTTAATGTGTGCATTTGAGATGTGCACTTCAAGCCTGGAAGTAGATTGTGTTTGTCACTGCTGGATCGACCGCTTCCTAGATGTATGCCTTTATGTTGCTTATAAGATGACTGTGGAATATGGTTTTGAGAATGTTGAGATTATTTGGAAATATCGGTAAAAAATTATGTCAAATTGTTGCCGAAACCTATATATAAATTTGCTTATTATGGTTTTGTTAACTTGTTTTTTGTATGTAGATGGTCAAAACCAATCAAAACAAAATACCTAGAGTAGGCAGCGCTTCTAGAGGAAAAAGGCCTGCTCTGGCTCATAATAAAGATTTTCAAGATCGAATGTCAAAATTTCAAAGGCAGCCCTGGATTGTGGAGAAGGATATTGATGTGCCCAGTTTAGTAGAGATATATGTGCCAGGGGTTGTGGCTACCTGCCAATGGGTAGAATTTGTTCAGGGGCCGCCGAAGCCCATTAGGAGCATAGTGGCCGAACTTTATGCTAGTTTGATTCCAGAGAAATTTCTTAGAGGAAGGCCAGTTCTAGTCCAAGTGGTTGAAGTCCATAGTTCACCGGATGCAATTAACCATTATTTTATGGCTCCAGAGGTGCAAGTCAATAACAACATTGTGATAGATACGATTGATGATAATGATCAGTACATTGAGAGGCTGGCTGATGTACTTAGGATGGATGGCCGGGTGGAGTGGAACCGGATGGTTCGCCTGTATCAGAGGAATTTGAGAGTGGATGCTGCATTTTGGAATATCTTCTTATCATACTCCTTAAGACTGATGCAACATCATACTAAGTTACTCTTTGAGCCCGTCCAACTAAATCATTGACCTCTGACTGGCCGACCGATTAATATTGGTTGTGTGATTTTTTTGGGTATTTATCGCAGTGATCTTGAGGATGGTTTGTCTAAGGTTTTTTCCTACTTGATTATAACTTTTTATAGAGCGACAGGTGTCCCGGTGGATGCAGGATTGAAGCAGCAGGCACTAAGTATGTTGGTCTTGATAGTATGAAACAAGTTGAGTAAAGTTGGGGGCTTACCTACCGTAGGGCAATATGGAGAGCGCTGATGTCACCGTGAGGCACGAGAGGCTCATGAATCCTAGATGCGAGAGGAGCGGTTACAGGTGGAGGTTACTGATCCGATTCCCAAAGCTCAGTAAGAAGTTCCTCCAGCCTCTTAGCCAGAGGCTACTTAGTCAGGAGATACATATTTTGATTCTTTGTTTCAAGGTTTCCGTGACAACAAGGATACTCAATTCAAAGGGTTGGAGGATCGATTGAATAGGCATTTTGATAGTGTTATTGCGAGCATTGGTAGGCTGCGTTTGATTGTTAGCTGGCTTTTTATGGCTGGCGATGGAAGTGATGCTTCCAGCCTCCAGTTCCCCCACCAGAGTTTCAAGCAGGAGGTAATTCTTGGTATGATCAACCTAGTTTTGGATTGGGGGCACCTATGGAGCCGCAATAGCGTGATTGTGATTTCGACGAGGATACAGAGATTCTACACGTTTCAGACGAGGGTGGAGGACTTTATAGGATATGCCTTTTCTTTATTTTTCTTTATTTTTCTCATGAACTATGTTTGTTTTATTTTGATTCTTTTTCTTTTTATTTTCTGCATAACTATGTGCTTTTATTTTAATTTTAGTATTATTAGTATTTCTTTTTCTAATATTTTATCTTAAAATTATTTTTTTCTACTCCCGTCTTTTCTCATTTGTCACCATTGGGGAAAATGTTAAGCTTATGTTTGAGGTGTGATCCATGATATTATACTTTGATTTTGGCCCTAGGATCATTGATTTTAAACTAGCTTCTAGCCACTTAGAGTAGTGTATTGCCTTTTTAAAAAATTTATGACATGCACTTGATGTGATAGTGGATAAGATGCTTAGTTGGATTGCCATAATTAATAGTAGAGACTACCCTTGTCAGTTCACTAAGCCAAAAAGTGTGCATAAATATCGTTATAGAGGGTTTTGTTTGGGCAAAAGTATTTTAATTAATTATCATCTTTTTAGTATCCGAGTAAATATCTTGTCATAATGGCGTGTCTTAATGGTGACCCTGCAAATTCGATTCGTCCCCTCACGCGAGATCTTTAATGACGGCGACCCTTTGAAGTTCTGACGGCTGAGGCTAGTTCTTGTTTTGACACGTGTATTTTACCTCTTTATTTTTCCAGGATATTTATGAGAAACGACCTATGCGTCGCCTACATCATCAAACCTCGTCATCGTTACTTCTCGCCTTGAAAACCTAGGATTTTGTGTTGTTTCCTCTTTAAATTCTTCGTTTTAGGTTGTGCTGGTTCATTTGGAAAGATTCCAGCAAAAAGAATTTTTCTCTGACCCAGATTTTTTACAGATAATCGTTACTCTCTGTTGCAGATCTTATCAATTCTTTATTTAAGGTTAGTTTCTAATGGAGCCATCTTCCCGTAGTTGTCTTTTTAATATCGCTCTCGACGCATTAGAACATGGGGAGTTCCAGTTATTTTCTTGTATTAGACGATTACTAGGGGATATCCCTATAGATGAACCTCTATTTCTAGAAGTTGATGTTTCGAGACTTCCCCCTGACGTCACTTTTAGCCCTGTATCATGTTCTTCATCTAGTTTTGATTCTGATATTTCTGACCACAGGGTACCTATTCGAAGGATGGGAAAACATCAAAGTAGGAGTGCAGTCCGTAAACATAACTCGGGAATTAATCTGATCAGGGAGCAGACTGTTAACGAGAACGAAGTTGAAGAGGCGTTCTGGGCGTCTCGTCTTTCTTTCTCTGCTGACCACCCGAGTTGGTATAACACCAAACCAAATTTGGTTTGGGCTAATGAGATAGGAAAGTATCATTCCCGATTCGATCTGCCCAACTCGGTTACTCTAATTCTAGCTGGTGATAGAGCTGCGTGGAACCCTCCCCCGGGCATGGTGGCTATCTATGGATCCATGCTCTGCTGTGGCGTCACTCTTCCCCTTTAGCCTTTTATTGCCTGGTTTCTGGTTGAGGCAGTGATCACTCGGGCTCAGCTGGCCCCGAATAGCTATAAAATTCTGATGTGCATGTGGAACATGCACAGCCGGATGAATTTGTCACTGCCTTCTCTGAGTGAAATTAGACACTTCTTCATGCTGAGGCAATCTGGTAAGACGGGAACTTACTTCCTTATGTCTAATCAGCCAGATGGCTGGGTCCCTGACAGGACATAGGTGAGTCAGAAGGCTGACATCTCTGATGACCCTAAAAAGAGGAGTTTTATATGGGGATTTTGCTACATCCAACAAGTTTTGGAAGAACAGTTGATTTTTTACCAGAAGGAGTCTCGAGCTAGAAGTTACTGTTTTGGCTGGGGGTACTCGAACGATGTTGAAAGTCCCCCATTTCTTCTGTTCCTCAGAGATTTGGAACAAGAACGAAATCGAGTACAGTGATGCGGTGCTCACCTTACTTACTCGGGCAGCGGTTCGCACTTAGGAGAAAAGAAGCAAGACTTATCTCTTCGTTGAGTGAAGATGATTGAGTTCGGCTTCTTTGAAAATATTTCGGGGCAACTTAAGCGATGTAAGTGATTTTTGCAACCTTTTCCTTTCATTATTATATATTTTTTGTTTTGCATTCTGACGCGGTTCCTTTTTTCTTCTAATGTTTGATACGGATGTCGTTTGCTATCTTCACGCTCGCCAAGTGAAGTCAATTATTCAGGCAAGTTGAAAAGGGGCTTCTAGTCAAGGTGATGAAGGCATCGCCCTGCCTTAGTCTGATGAAGAGACTGATGCCGCTGAGGAGCAGATTCCCGAAGATGTCTTGAGGACATTTTTCAACCGACGACTGGGAGACTATCGGTCCGAGTTGCCCGACCGATTCCCAATTGACTGGTGACAGACAAAGGCAAAGTGAAAGTCTCGGTAAGAAGCCTGCCGAGCAACTTGACACCGGTGATGGAGGTAATTCCTCCATGGGACAGGTACCTATAGGTCCTGAATTTTTTGAAGCCTTCCGAGATGATACTCTTCAGGATCCCGCAGCAGATCTCAGTTTCCACTGTTCTCAGGGTGAGAAACGGAAGACAATCAGCTATCCAACTCGACCTCTTAAGGTTCCTCAGGTGGTCACTTTCATTGACTCCAGCGATAAAGATATTGTGGCTGAGGCTTACCAGAGTGCTGATGTTAGAGTATCGGCAGATGTGGAAGCATCAGAGCCGAACAGGGGTTCCCCTCCCTCCGAGGTTAAATATCTAGGGCCTGAACACTCGGGGATTCCTTCACATCTTTCTCCCCAGGATATGCTGCGGGAGATGTCATCTGGTTGGGGTTTCATAGGGAAAGACCGTTGGAGCATTTTTTGGGATGGCTCCTTGACCGAAAGTCTTCAAAATGTTTTTAATGGCGCATCTTATGTAAGCTACCCCTAACTCTAATTTTTTGTTTGTTTGCCAGATTTCTAATTGTATTCTTTTGCCAATGGTGGACGAATTTACTGAGCTAATTCAGACGCAGCAGCATCAAGCTGATCGAATAAGGCGTTTGGAGGCTCAGCTAAAGGAAAGTGAGGATAACCGAGCTCAGGTCGAAGCGGCTTATCAACAGGAGGTTGGTTCTGCACAGATTTTTGCCAACAACTGTCTGGCAAAGCAGATAGAGGCTGAGAAAAGGGCTTCTTCGGCAGAAGAGAAAGCAAAATCACTTTAGAACTTATTGTATTCTGCCCAGGAATCAATGCTCAAGGACGAGCAGGAAGCGAAGCAGGAAGCGGAGCAGTCTAAGTCGTCGTATGAGCGGAAAATTGAAGATCTAGAGCGCCAAACGTTGACAGTCGAATCCTTATCCTGAGAGGCCAGGCTGGAACTTGAAGTACAAAAGGGTAGATCATTTCAAGAGATTCCCTGCCTACAATGCTCTTCTCCTTCGGGAGTTTCAACGAGGGCTGGTTTCAGCCAGTGAATTATTTAAAGTCAAGAATCGGTCAACTGAGAAGGCCCGAAACAATTGGGAGCTGTCATCAAACATCATGTGGATCGGTCCTTGGAGTCTCTTCGATCTTAGATGAAGGAATGGAAAGCTTATTTCCGTAGCCGAGGCAATGAGCCTCATCCTTTGCATTTAGAGATTCCATCCGACCACTCTCTCTCAACCTTCTATGCCAGCCAAGAGTCGGTCGTGAAGGGTGTGGAGCCTGATGTTGGATCGATCCCATGAGAGGATTACAGCCAATGGATGGATGACTCAGTCGATACAATTGCTTGGCCTACTAACGAAAGTCTGCTCTGCGAATACGAAATGGTGCCAGACCTGAGTATTGGCATGGGCTCGAAATCTTCGCAACCTTAATTTTTGTAGAATTGTAGAAATTCTTAGAGATCTCTGATTCTTTATTGTAAGGAAATTGTAACCCTTTCTCTAAAATCAATAAAATTCCAAGTTTTTTTAAGTGATTTTGATTTGCTTTAATCACTCAACTTCTTTATTACTGCCGAGTACTTTATTAAACTGGCATATTTGATATTCTGGTAACTTAACCGAGTATCTTATTAAACCGATAGTTACCCAAATAGCTTTAATTGCCAAGTATCTTATTAAACTGGCTCTTCGATGCTCGGGTAACTTAACCAAGTATCTTATTAAACCGAGTATCTTATTAAACCGGTGGTTACCCAAATAACTGTAATTGCCAAGTATCTTATTAACTGGCTCTTCGATGTTTGGGTAACTTAACCGAGTATCTTATTAAATCGGTAGTTACCCAAATAACTTTAGTTACCAAGTATCTTATTAAACTGGTTCTTTGATGTTCGGGTAACTTAACCGAGTATCTTATTAAACCGGTAGTTACCCAAATAGCTTTAATTGCCAAGTATCTTATTAAACTGGCTATTTATTATTAACCGAGTCGTCTCGAAACAGGCAAGTTAATACATGTTTCATACTCGGTTGCTACCCGAACATTACATCAAGGCTCACCATGATCATATGTTCGAGTCCTTACACATTACCAAGGACATCTCCCCAGTTTTTATGTACAAGGGTTTGCCAAATCGTTAAGCTTTTTAAATTGCTTAACACAGCTACGCATTTCATCGGAATTTTTCCCGATAATGTCCCGAACTGGTGCATTGGGTTTGCCTTTTTACGAAGGTCGTTTTGACCTTGCTCGGCTAGCATGCTCCTTTGAGCTTCTCCGCCCATTCGGGATTTAATGGTCCCGAGTATTCTATTTGCATGTTCTTATTATCATGCTTGTCTTTCATATGCTCTTATTATCATATGCTTTCTTTTGAAAATTCGAGTTCGATGCTTTTGTTTCGGAAATCCCGAGTGATTTTTTATTCATAACTGCAAAATTAGTAAAATTATATATTCCAGCTAATATTTATCCTAACTAAAATCGTCCTAACTAGAAAAAAGAACAAAAAACATTTTAAGGATAGAAAAATTTCAGATATGGGCATTGCATGGTCGGGGTAAAACCCCTCCATTAGGTCGTGCAATCCAATATGCCCCATGACCAGCTATTCCTTCAATTTTGTATGGGCTTTCCCATTTGTCAGCCAGGGAACCTGCAGCTTTATTTTTTGTGTTTAATGACACCTTTCTGAGTACCAAACCTCCTAGCTAGAATTTTCTGATCGGAACATGAGAGTTGTAGTGGCGAGCTACCCTTTGCTGATATGCCATATTTCGTATTCGGGATTTCTCCCTTTTCTCTTCTAGCTCATCTAGACTTTATAATAGCATATCAACGTTCTGCTCTTCATCGTATAGCCTGACCCGGGGTGATGTATATGACGTTTCTATAGGAATAGCAGCTTCTGTTCCAAACGCTAAACTGAATGAAGTTTCTCCTATTGAAGTTCCTCCTGTTGTTCGATACGCCTATAACACTTCAGGAAGTTTTTCAACAGATCTTCTTTTCTTGGCATCTAGCTTTGCTTTGATTGTGTGCTTGATTATTTTATTCACTGCTTCCAACTGCCCATTTGTCAAAGGGTGGGCAGGTGTGGCATAGTAATTGGCAATCTGGTATTCTTTGCACAGCTGTCTGAATTTCAAGTTATCGAACTGGGTGTCGTTGTCTGTGATTATAGTGTTTGGGACTCCAAACCTATAAAGTATATTCTTTTTCTTGCAATTTGTTGTGTTTGCTTATGTGATATGCACTAATGCTTCAGCTTCTACCCACTTCGTGAAATAGTCAATGGCTACTATTGCATAGTTCGCTCCACCCCTGTCCCGGCTGGCATTGGGCCGATTAGATTCAAGCCCCATATGGAAAATGGCCATGGGGATGTGATGTTTCTGAGCTTCTCAGGGGGTTGTCAGATGTCATTAGCAATCCTTTGGCAAGTATTGCAACTTTCTGAACACTGTTGTGCATCTGAGAATAGAGTAGGCCAATAATAGCCTTGCCTGAGTACCTTGTGTGCCAACTTTTACCCCCAGTGTGGTTTCCACAAACTCCTCCATGGATTTCCTGTAATATCCGATATGCATCCTCCTCTGATACATATCTTTGGAGTGTTCGGGAATACCCCCTTCTGTATAGTTCTCCTCCAACCAATTTGTATCTGGCTGATCTATACCTGATGCATTTTGCTTGTAAGGGATCTTCCAGGAATACGTCTTCTTCAATAAATCTTTTTCACTGAGTCATCCAACCATCTGGCGGTGTTCAGATTTATAAGATTTCACAGTTTCTTTGCTCAGTCGCGCTTGGTTTAAGGAGATGTGCAACTGGAATAGCTTTTGGCCTGATTGTGGTTGTTGTTGTCGCTAGCTTGGATAATGCGTCTACCTTTTCATTCTCCTCCCTGGGGATCTGGGTAATCTTATATTCTTTAAATTTCTGGAGGAGCTGTTTCGCAATGTCATGGTAGATTATCATGCCTTCATCCTTTGCTGGGTACTCGTCCAGAACTTTATTGACAACTACCTGTGAATCAATAAATATCTCAACCTCATCTGCCCCGAGAGCTATGCAGACTCTGAGTCCAGCTAGTAGTGCCTCGTACTTGGCTTGATTGTTGGTTGCTTTAAAGTCGAACCTCAGGGCACACTCGATATCGTCTCCTCTGGAGTGCATACTACAATCCCTGCCCCGCTGCCATGAGTGTTTGAAGAGCCATCAACATACAATTTCCATATGAAGCTTTTACCCAACATCTTTCTTGCTTTAAGGTTCGGTTCTGTGAATTCTGCTATGAAATCTACCATTGCTTGCCCTTTGAGAGATGTCATGGGGACGTAGTGGATATCGAATTAACTTAGCTTGATTGCCCATTTGGTTAATCTCCCTGAAATATCAGGCTTCTGTAAAATTTGCTTAAATTGGCAATCGGTGAGAACCTGGATTGTATGAGCCTGTAAGTATGGCCTTAGCTTTCTTACTGCTGAAAATAGTGCCAGGACAATCTTTTCTGCCTGTGAATATCTGGTCTCAGCAGGTACAAGTGCCTTGCTAGTGTAGTACACTGTCTTTTGTACTATATCTTCTATTTTGACTAGAACCGAGCTTGCTGCCAGTTATGTAATTGACAAGTACAGTTGCAGTGTCTCCCACATCTGAGGTTTTGAAAGGATGGGAGCCTTTCCTAAGTACTCTTTAATTTTTAAGAATGAATGTTTGCATTCTTCATTCCATTCAAGTCCTTTCCTTTTCTAATTACTTTGAAAAAGGGTGCACATCTATATGTGCCATTTGAGATGAATCTTCCTAAGGAAGCCAGACATCCTGTTAGGCGCTATACTTCTTTGAGTGTCCTCGGTGAAGTCATTCTGTGCAGGGCCTAGATCTTTTCAGGGTTGACTTTGATTCCTCTTTGATGGACTTGAAATCCTAGGAATCTTCCTGAAGGAACCCCGGATAAACACTTGTTCGGATTCAGCTTTTTTTGGCATCTTCTCAAGACATCAAATGTTTCCCTTAGATCTGAAGTATGCTTGTCTGCTGTGATGCTCTTGGTCAGCATGTCATCAATGTATACTCCATGTTCTTTCCTATTTGCCGTGAAAAGATTTTGTTGACCAACCTTTGATAAGTTGCTCCTGTATTTTTCAATCCAAAGGGCATCACAATATAGCAGTACAAACCCTGATCAGTTGTGAATGCTGTTTTTTCTTCGTCAGCTTTGTTCATCCTAATCTGGTTATGCCCCGAGTAAGCATCCATGAAACTAAGTAACTCATGGCCTGATGTAGCGTCCACCAACTGATCTATCCTCGAAAGTGGAAAACTATCTTTCTGGCAGGCCTTGTTCAGATCCGTGAAATCTACGTACATCCTCCACTGTCCATTCTTCTTTTGGATGAGGACTACATTAGCCACCCATTGAGGCTAATTGACTTCTCTAATTGATCCCACAGCGAGTAGCTTCTCTACTTCATGTTTGATCGCCTGACTTCTTTCAAGATTGAATGATCTTCTCTTTTGTATCACCGGTTTTGCATTCGGGTCTACTGTGAGATGGTGGGATATTATTCGGGCATCTATTCCGACCATGTCTTCATGACTCCAAGTGAACACATCCCTGTACTCTTTAAGTAGATCAATAAGGCTTTGTTTGACTCTTCCATCCAGGTTGACCCCGATCTTGACCTTTTTGTCTGGTTCATCTTGCTTTAGGGTGATTTCTTCAATCGGTTCAGTTTTGGATTCATTCGGTTCTTCTCTTGGATCGAATTCGAATGATAAGGGCTTTTCGTTCTAACTCGGCTGTATTATAGTGCAAACCTGTTCATTCTTGTCCTTGTATACTGACAGGTTAACTCTTCGGGCCATCTCCTGAGATCCTTTGACTACCCTGACCCCATGTTCGATCGGGAATTTCATCATTAAGGCATACGTGGCTGTTACGGCCTTAGTTTTATTTAGGAATGGTCGTCCCAATAGTGCATTATATGGCCAATTCACCAAGTCTACCACCACGAAGTCGAGCAGTACAGTTCTCTAACATGGTGATACTCCAATCTTCATAGGTAGCTTTACCGTCCCGAGTGACCTGACCTCAACTCCCCCGAATCCTCTGAGTGGGGTATGGAAGGGTTGTAGGTCCTTTCGGTCTAACCTGAGTTTATCGTTGACGGCTGTATTGAGGATATCTACCGAGCTTCCACTATCTATCAGGATTCTCCTGACTTCCCGGTGACCAATCCGGCACTTATGACCAAGGCGTCATTTGGTCGTACATCGACGCCATGTGAGTCTGCTTCTGTGAATGTTATTGGGTCCCATCCTTCCTTTACCCTCTTCGGGTCAGGCTCGACCGAGTTTACATCAAAGTTATTTCTTGCTTTTATTGCTTCTTTGATCTCCTGAGTTCGTTCTCGGTTACTTCTTCCAGTGGATGGTCCTCCAAAGATCGTGTGTATTACTTGATTGGCCTCTAGACTGGCCCTTTGATTTTGACCAGAGCCGTGATCGGTCCTGATCTCTTTCTTTGCTTATGATTTTTCATCCCTTTTCAAAATCACATCCTGCAGATGTCCTTCCCGAATGAGGGTTTCTATGTAATCTGTAAGCTGGTTACACTTGGAGGTCTCGTGACCGGTTTCCTTGTGGAACCAGCGGTATTTTGTTGTGTCTCACCGAGCAAACTGAGATTGCCGGCCTGGCTCTTATACCATATTCTTTGTTTCCAGAATGGCCAGGATTTCCTCCTGTTTTTTTCCGAAGAGGGGTGTAATTGGTTTATCTACCTCGGTACTTCTCGGTGGTCTATTCGGCGTTACGCCCATTACCCCCGTCCTTCCTTTTTTCTTTGCCATTTCCCTTCTGTTTTCCCTTAGGGTTCTGGCCCTTAGACTCAACATCCTTCTATTTGGGTTTTCCTCCATGCATATGGCATCCTCCGGTGGCCAATTCTTCTTCCTCGGCCAGTGCGTATCCTCCTGCCATATCCATCATGTTGTCATATCTAGTCAGTCGGGCTCTCCTTAAATCAAAAGATAGCCGACAATTCTGCACGTTGTTGATGAATGCAGCAATTATTGCTTCATCGTTTGTGCTGCCAATTTCTCACACTGCTTGGCCGATTCTTCCCAAGTATTTCTTCAGTGACTCATTCTTCCCTTGCTTTATTTGAAAAAGGTGAGCTACTAACTTTTTCCTGTGAACATTACTCAGAAAATGCCTTGAAAAGCTTCTACTAAGTTCATTGAAATTTCTGATACTTGCTAGGGGTAATCTCCCGAACCACCGTGAGATGAAGTTAGGTTGAGTAACAATGAGTGTTTGGGAGTCTTTCTCTCTCTAGAAAAGCTAGGATACTTAAAAATGGCTTCTTGGACTCAACCAAAGCAAAGAGAAGAGATGAGAACATATATATATATATAAATATATATATATATATGGTGCCCTAAACAAAACGGCAACGTTTTGGATGAAGGGCAACTAAAACCTGTCATGACCACTAGCTAGACCGCACTACAGGTAAGTGTCCAGACCGTGGTATAGAGAGCGATGCATCGCTTGGACAACACTGCTTTGTAGACCATTGATCATGCAAGTGCACCGACCGTGGTCTGGACAACATATGACCCCTAGGAAACTTCGCTTGGAAGACCGTTGTGCTTGCAAGTTGCACATGCAGCGGTAGCAGCAGCGTGCAACCACTGGAGAACGCCAATGTGCAGACCACGATGAAGGTAATGCATAGGGAGTATTCTGAACCGCGGTATAGAGGAAAAAAAATCTCTTTTAAGGCACACAAGATGCATCAAACACCCAAGGAAGAGTTAAGACACAAATGGCAAACAAGAAGGCAAATAAGCAAGCAGGCAAGATGATCAAGACATGCATGAGAGTGTGTGTGTGCACTAATACCTCTTCAAAGAAGGTTAAGCAAGTGATTTTACCTTTGAAGCTTGAGCTAGGTCTTGAGCAATGATGACCTAAACTACCTTTACACATTAATCCCCTAATGTGGTTGTCAAAGAAATGAGCCAACCAAAAACATAGGAACTTACAATATCCCCCTTTGGCTATTTCGTGACAAAACCACCACTCACAATTCATCCTTACCAATAAGCAAAAAAAAAAAAAAAATTAGGGGTCAACAAAGTTTTTCTACTTTACAAAGAGATGCCTAATAGATTATATCTTTAAGTCATCCATCTCTTGTAGAATCATCATCTCTACAAAACAAAATAACTACACTTTCCAAGAAAAGTGTATGTGAAGAGATCAAAGAGATAAAAACAAGTGCAATTTGCATGAAATAGAAACAAGTGCAATCAACAATGCACATGCAAATGCTCCCCCTAAAAGGCTACCTTCCCTTGTGCAAAACAAACACAAAACTCCCCCTAAATCCAACATTACTCCCCATTTTTGTCATAAGATAGGCAAAGGAGTATCCCCTAAACCAGGACGCTTTAGCAAAAAGAGATATTTGCAATGAGATGCATAATCATATACAACAACTTTATACAATTTAATTAAGAGAAAGATAAATTCATGGAAGTTTGATTTTTGGAACATGTGTGAAAACATTGCATTGAATGAAATATATACAACAGCACACACAAGCAATTGTTTCAATCCTTAATGATCAACCAAGACATGGATATAAAATCCTTATTGATTGATTGGATATGAAATCCTTATTGGATGTTGTCTTGCTTAACCATTAAGAAGAGAGACAAGACTAAGTTGGATGAGATATCCTTATTAATTGAATGGACACAAAGTCCTTATTTGACTTAGCCTTGTCAATTTATTCTCCACACAATCTTACACAAAAAATTCATGCATAATATTTAAGCATGTCACAACAAAGTTCACATGAACATGGAGTTAAAATTTGGATCTATCAAATGTACTTCCCAATCAAATTTCCTAGTCCAAAAATACATGTTTGAACACAAATGAGGCATGCATTTCAAATGTGGCAAGAACACACTTATTGAATAAAAAGTCATATAGTAATATATGCATCCAAGATACTCAAGCAATTAATTAAAAATCATAAAATTGAACAACTATTTGCTTATTGAAATGCAAGCTCCCCATATGGGTCAAACGCCAAAACTCATTGAAAATACTAACACGGTTAAATGCTCAATGCTAACCTAGAGGGGGGGCGGGTGAATAGGTTAGACACCTTTTTCGACTCCCTTAGAAACAAACAAAAGTTTGTCCCTCTAATTTGCTTGTATCACAATATATATATCAATTAATGACACTTAATCAATATATAAAACAAGTAAAGTGTGATACAAACAAGTAATTATAACGTATACACAATCTATATTATAGAAAGGAAGTCAACTTACATAAAGAGTTCTATCCATAGTATTCAAATAACAAATACAAATATAAGAGAGATAGGGATAGAGGATGAATAGACAAACACTCTCAACTTTGAAGCACTCAAATTGGAGTTCAAATGAAAAAGTTATGGTGTTTGGAAGGTGATAAAATATGGAAAGAAAATTCTGCACTCAAGTTTTAAATTTCTTCTTAGAATGAAATGTGAGAGGGAAGAGAAATATAAAGAAGAGGGAAAGAATAGAAGAAAAAGGACCAAAAAGCCCCCTTTGAGAATGCTTCCTCGAGATGGCGCGTGGGTATCTCGGGGCAGCAAGGAGTTGCGGCCGAGATGACCATGAGCCATGATGAGAACAAGGCAGCTGCATCAAATGATCCATTGCATGTTCCGGTTGGGCCAATAACAAGGGCAAGAGCTAAGAGATTCAAAGAAGCACTAAATGGCCTAATTCAAGACACTTGGGCTGATTTTGAATTGTTGAAGTCCAAGATAAGCCCACATGAAGACCAAGGCATAATTAATGTCATCAAGGCAATTGATTGGGCCGAATAAGGAAGACTTGAGTGTGTGGCACAAGCTAGGAGAATAGTCAACTTTGGCTGATTTATTCAAATTTTAATTTCCAAAGAATAATAGTTGATTTGTTTCCCAAATTAAGGGGCTGATTTGTTTCCAGATTTAGCTTTCCAATTAGGGAGCAAGTCAATAGTTTCTCAAATTAGTTTTCTTCTGATTATAAGGCCTTAATGGCCGAATTATCTTGTTTCCTTTTAGGATGGCTTATTGCCTTTCTTTTCGTTTAGGGTTTTAGTATATAAAGGAACGAATTGGATGTAATTGGACAGACTTGAATTGAATAAAAATTGTGAGAGTTCATCTCTTTTTGGTTCTGAAAACTTGACTTATCACGCACATCTTCTTCTTGTTCTTGAGTGTGGCGTCTTCAACTTCTTGATACCGTTGGTTCTTACCACTTTATAGGTAACGGGTCGCGGTCCGATAACGTTCTTGTTTATAAACTTGGTTAGAAAACGATCCTTCGTTACCATATATTGGTTCCGGGTCTCACTGCTCTTGGTGAGGTTCATATCAGTTGGTATCAGAGCTTAGGCTTCTAAATCAGGTTTAATCTATCCTTGTTCTTTCTCTTATCTGTATTCATTTGTTTCAACAAAAAAAAAAAGTTTGATCAAACCAGGTACCAAAAAAAAAAAAAAAAAAAAAAGTTTGATCAAATCAGGTACCAAAAAAAAAAAAAAAAAAAAAAAAAAAGTACCAAAAGCATGCTTGTGTCCACTTGATCAAGGTCGGTAAAAAAAAAAAAAAAAAAAAAAACAATTTTTTTTTTGGGTCGTGTAGTTGAACCTATATCAACTATTTCTATTCATTATCTTGATTTCGTGCATTGATATTCAAAAAAAAAATAAAAAAAATTAATAGCTAAAGAATTTCGTCTTCATTATTCTTGTCCTTTTGCTCAGTTACTTCTATTTTTCTTGCACTTCTTGTGAGTGTCCGTATAAGTCAAAAAAAAAAGAAGGAAGAACTGAAAGAGTTAACAAAGAGTGGAAAAAGGCAAGAGTGGAAAAAGGCAAGAGTGTGTGAGCTCATCAAAGGGTAAAAGCCAAAGAATTGAGTGAAAACACGAGTGTGAGTGCCACCATCTTTGAGAGTAAACACGTGAGGGAGTGTTTGTGAGGCTTACTAATTTCTTTTGCTTTGCAGGTTTCAAATATGTCACGCGATAAAAGTAGAGACTTATCTGATGATGCACCAGAAACGATAGATCTTAATTTTTTGTATAAAGCCATACAAAAAAACATGGAGCGGATGGAGATTAAGATTGGTGAGGTGCATGATAGGATAGATAAGGTGGAGTCTAGTTCACAAAGGGTGCAACAAATTAGGGTTCCTAATGTGGATCGAAGAGAAAGAAACCCACCTAGAGACGATTATGATGATGATTATGGGAATGACCTAGAGGAGGGTGATCGCATGTCCAATGTGGGTACAGGTAGATTGAGGCGTGAAATGGGAGGTAGAGGAGTTAGGTATGGGAATAGAGAAGATAGGTATGGGTATAGAGGAGATAGGTATGGAGAGAGGGCTGATAATAATTTGGGTAGTATAAAGGTGAAAATCCCAACGTTCCAAGGTAAAACTGATCCCGAAGCTTATTTAGAGTGGGAGAAAAGAATAGAATTGGTATTTGACTGCCATGACTACTCTGAATTAAAGAAGGTAAAGTTGGTTGCCATAGAATTTACTGATTATGCTATCGTTTGGTGGGATCAATTGATTGTGAGTAGAAGACGACATGGAGAAAGACCTATTGAGACTTGGGAGGATATGAAAGCTGTCATGAGGAAGCGTTTCATTCCGAGTCACTATTATAGGGGTTTGTTTCAAAAATTACAAACCCTTACTCAAGGGTCTAAGTGTGTTGAAGATTACTACAAGGAGATGGAGATAGCCATGATTCGAGCTGATGTAGAGGAAGACCGAGAGGCTACTATGGCTAGGTTTTTAAATGGACTAAACCGAGACATAGCAAATGTGGTGGAGTTGCAACATTATGTTGAATTGAGTGACATGGTACACATGGCAATTAAGGTGGAACAACAGTTGAAGAGAAAGAGTTCAACACGGGTTGGGCAAAATTCGGGTTCTTCATCATCATGGAAATCGAATTGGAGCAAGAGGGATGACCAACCTAGTTTCAAGGCCAAGGCCGAACCTTCCAGAGATCATAAAGTCGGAGGCACATTAAAACAAGGTACATCAGATTCTCAACCTTCTAGAAATCGTGACATTAAGTGCTTTAAGTGTCTGGGAGCAGGTCATATTGCATCTCAATGCCCAAACAAGAGAGTAATGGTTTTGAAGGATGATGGTGAGATCGAATCTGAAGGTGAATCTGATGATGAGTCCATGCCACCTTTGGAGGATGCAAGTGATATTGAATATCCGGTGGACGGAGAGCTTTTGGTGGCGAGAAGAGCTCTTAGTGCTCAAGCCAAGGAAGATGATGAGGTACAACGTGACAACATTTTTCATACCCGCTGCCATGTTAATGATAAGGTATGTAGCATGATCATTGATGGGGGGAGTTGTACTAATGTGGCTAGCACTAATTTTGTGGAGAAATTGAATTTAGCCACTTTGAGGCATCCAAAACCATATAAGCTACAGTGGTTAAATGATAGTGGGGAAATCAAGGTGACTAAACAAGTGTTGGTGACGTTTTCAATTGGAAAGTACAAAGATGAAGTCCTTTGTGATGTGGTACCAATGAATGCGGGCCATATCCTTTTGGGGAGACCATGGCAGTTCGATAGGCATGTGACCCATGATGGGTATACCAATAGATACTCCTTTGTACTCAATAAAAAATCAATCACTCTTGTACCTTTAACCCCAAAACAAGTGTATGAAGATCAAGTAAGCTTAAGAAAAGAGAGAGATGTAAAAAAAGAGAGTGAGAGTGAGAGTTCAAAAGAAAGAGAGAGAAAAGAAAAAGATTCTGAAATAACAAAAAAAGAAAAAAAAGAAAAAGTGGTTGTTGAGAAAAAGAGAGAGAGAAAACAAGTAAGCTTTTATGCAAGGGAGAGTGAGGTCAAAAAGGCTCTATTTTCAAATCAGCCAATGATTGTACTTTTGTACAAAGAGGCTTGCTTTAGTACTAATGAACTTAACCCTTCTTTGCCTAGTGTTGTTGTTTCTCTATTGCAGGACTTTGATGAAGTGTTTCCCGAAGAGATGCCTATTGGTTTACCACCAATAAGGGGGATTGAGCACCAAATTGACTTTGTACCCGGAGCACCCATCCCAAATAGACCAGCATATAGAAGTAATCCTGAGGAGACAAAGGAACTTCAAAGGCAGGTTAGTGAGCTCATGGAAAAAGGGTATGTACGTGAGAGCATGAGTCCTTGTGCGGTTCCCGTATTGCTTGTGCCAAAGAAGGATGGATCATGGAGGATGTGCATTGATTGTCGTGCCATCAACAATATCACTGTAAAGTATCGACATCCTATTCCTAGATTAGATGATATGCTTGATGAATTACATGGTTCTATTGTTTTTACTAAAATTGATCTTAAAAGTGGATATCATCAAATTAGGATGAAGGAAGGTGATGAGTGGAAAACTGCTTTCAAAACAAAATATGGATTATATGAGTGGTTAGTTATGCCTTTTGGATTAACTAATGCACCAAGTACTTTCATGAGATTAATGAACCATGTTTTGCGTGCTTTTATTGGAAAGTTTGTGGTTGTTTTCTTTGATGACATTATGATTTGTTGCAAAAACTTGGATGAGCATGTTGAACATTTAGAACTTGTTTTAGGAGATTTAAGAACAGAAAAGTTGTTTGCTAATCTCAAAAAGTGCACCTTTTGCACCGATAAACTTGTATTTCTGGGCTTTGTTGTTAGTGCTAAGGGAATTGGGGTTGATGAAGAAAAGGTTAAGGTAATTAAGGAGTGGCCGAAACCTACCAATGTGGGACAAGTGAGAAGTTTTCATGGGTTGGCTAGTTTTTATATGAGGTTTGTGAAAGATTTTAGTAGTGTAGCTGCACCTTTAACCGAAGTTATCAAAAAGAATGTGGGTTTTAAATGGGGTAATGAACAAGAAAAGGCATTTAACTTGATTATGGAAAAATTAACTAATACACCTTTACTTGCTTTGCCTGACTTTGCTAAAACTTTTGAGATTGAGTGTGATGCTTAAGGAATAGGTATTGGAGCTGTTCTAATGCAAGAAGGTCGTCTCATTGCATATTTTAGTGAGAAGATAAGTGGAGCAGCCTTGAATTATCCTACCTATGACAAGGAGATGTACGCTTTGATTAGAGCATTGGAAACTTGGCAACACTACCTTTGGCCAAAAGAATTTGTGATTCACACAGATCATGAGTCCTTGAAACATATAAAGGGGCAACACAAGCTAAATAAGCGGCATGCCAAGTGGGTGGAGTTCATTGAAACATTTCCATATGTGATCAGGTACAAAAAAGGTAAGGAAAACGTGGTCGCTGATGCTCTGTCAAGAAGGTACGTTCTACTTTCTACTTTGGATGCTAAATTGTTTGGTTTTGAATACATTAAACAGTTGTATGTGGAAGATTCTGATTTTGGTAATGTGTTCAATGCATGTGAAAAGGCTGCATTTGGTAAATTTTATAGGCATGATGGATTTTTGTTTAGAGAAACTAAATTATGTGTGCCTAAGAGTTCTTTGCGTGAATTGCTTGTTAGAGAAGCTCATGGGGGAGGTTTGATGGGGCATTTTGGTGTAGCTAAGACACTAGATACTTTGCATGAACATTTTTTTTGGCCTCATATGAAACGTGATGTAGAAAGAATCTGTGAGAAATGCATTACTTGTAGACAAGCCAAGTCTAGGATTAAGCCTCATGGATTGTATACTCCTTTGCCTATACCTAATGGACCTTGGATTGATATTTCTATGGATTTTGTGTTGGGTTTGCCTAGGTCAAAAAGGGGTAGGGACTCTATTTATGTGGTTGTTGATAGGTTTTCTAAAATGGCACATTTCATTCCTTGTCATAAAACCGATGATGCATCACATATTGCTGATTTGTTTTTCAAAGAAATTGTAAGATTGCATGGCATGCCTAAGACCATTGTTTCGGATAGAGATGCTAAGTTCTTAAGCTACTTTTGGAAGACTTTGTGGGGTAAGTTAGGCACTAAACTTTTATTTTCTACCACTTGTCATCCACAAACTGATGGTCAAACTGAAGTAGTTAATAGGACTTTATCTACCTTGTTGCGTGCTATAATACAAAAGAACTTGAAAACATGGGAGGATTGTCTGCCGCATGTAGAGTTTGCTTATAATAGGAGCGTGCATTCTGCAACTCATTTTTCGCCTTTTGAAATTGTGTATGGTTTTAACCCATTGACTCCTTTGGATTTAATTCCTTTACCTGTGAATGAGCATGTTAACTTGGATGGAAAGAAAAAGGCAGATTTTGTTAAGCAAATCCATGAAAAGACTCGGGAAAACGTAGAGAGACGAACTAAGCAATATGCCAATCAAGCAAATAAAGGGCGTAAGAAGGTTGTGTTTGAGCCCGGTGATTGGGTGTGGTTGCATATGAGGAAGGAACGATTCCCAGCCCAGCGGAGTTCTAAACTACTTCCAAGGGAAGATGGCCCATTTCAAGTGATTGAAAGAATCAATGATAACGCATACAAGTTGGATCTTCCAGGTGAGTACAATGTTAGTGCAAGCTTCAATGTTTCTGATTTGTCTCCTTTTGATGTAGGCGACGATTTGAGGACAAATCCTTTTCAAGAGGGAGGGAATGATGAGAACAAGGCAGCTGCATCAAATGATCCATTGCATGTTCCGGTTGGGCCAATAACAAGGGCAAGAGCTAAGAGATTCAAAGAAGCACTAAATGGCCTAATTCAAGACACTTGGGCTGATTTTGAATTGTTGAAGTCCAAGATAAGCCCACATGAAGACCAAGGCATAATTAATGTCATCAAGGCAATTGATTGGGCCGAATAAGGAAGACTTGGGTGTGTGGCACAAGCTAGGAGAAGAGTCAACTTTGGCTGATTTATTCCCTTTTAATTTCCAAAGAATAATAGTTGATTTGTTTCCCAAATTAAGGGGCTGATTTGTTTCCAGATTTAGCTTTCCAATTAGGGAGCAAGTTAATAGTTTCTCAAATTAGTTTTCTTCTGATTATAAGGCCTTAATGGCCGAATTATCTTGTTTCCTTTTAGGATGGCTTATTGCCTTTCTTTTCGTTTAGGGTTTTAGTATATAAAGGAACGAATTGGATGTAATTGGACAGACTTGAATTGAATAAAAATTGTGAGAGTTCATCTCTTTTTGGTTCTGAAAACTTGACTTATCACTCACATCTTCTTCTTGTTCTTAAGTGTGGCGTCTTCAACTTCTTGATACCGTTGGTTCTTACCTCTTTATAGGTAACGGGTCGCGGTCCGATAACGTTCTTGTTTATAAACTTGGTTAGAAAACGATCCTTCGTTACCATATATTGGTTCCGGGTCTCATTGCTCTTGGTGAGGTTCATATCAAGCCATCTCGGGCTTGCAATATTTTATTGCCTTTGGCCATGGTGCAACTCCCTTGCACTCCTCTAGCATTCTTCTACCGTTCTTTGGCCTCCGAACTCGGAATTCGAATCCATTTGTGGATTACTAACCGTAACTCTCTCACAGAAAAGGAAATATAAGATACTTGAAAATACAAACACGGTTAAATGCTGAAGGCTAACCTAGAGAGGGGGGGGGGGTGAATAAGTTAGACACCTTTTTCGACTCCTTTAGAAACAAACAAAAGTTTGTCCCTCTAGATTGCTTGTATCACAGTATATATATTAATTAAAGATACTTAATCAATATATAAAACAAGTAAAGTGTGATACGAACAAATAATTGTAACACACACACAATCTATATTATAGAAAGGAAGTCAACTTACATAAAGAGTTCTATCCATAGTATTGAAATAGAAAATACAAATACTAGAGAGATAGGGATAGAGAGAAGTTGACACAAGATATAATGTGGTAACCCTCCGAAGAGGAAACATCCACGGGCTAGCAGCCACCGACAAACAAAAGCCACCAGTAGATAAGACAAGTACAATCTCTCAAGTGACCCATTCACCTAGAAACTACCTCCTATCATTCTCATGAAGATGTCGCCTTCATGCTCAACAATCCGAGTCCTCACACCTCTAGTCAAGACTTCCTCGCTCACCTTATCGGATCCTCATGACCCAATGCAAGACTTCTTGCTTAACTATCCGAGTCCTCCCGACTCTAGTCAAAACTTCCTCGCTCACCTATCCGGATCCTCATGACCCAATGCAAGACTTCTTGCTCAACTATCCGAGTCCTCCCGACTCTAGCCAAGACTTCCTTGCTTGACAATCCAAGGTCTCACACCTTTTCCAAGACTTCTTGCTCAACAGCATAGGTCTCACACCTATTGTCAAGACTTCCTTCTTACAACGCATCTAGGTGATCATGAATGCAAAACGTAAAAAAGCACGCAACATAGAATGTTATGATAAACACATCCAATGGAAAATACTAGACATGAGCATGAATGCACAAATCACATGTAGTCTAGTCAATCATGCATGTATAATCAATCTAGATCATGTAAGATATGTTCAACATTAATCACAACCTAGATACATGCATAAATCTAAACTTGAGTAACAAGATATGTTCAATTAATCACAAGATCAAGTTTAAATCACACAAACCAAAAACATGCTAAAATCATATGACAAATTCATTTAGATTTAAGCTAAAGTTCTAGAGCATAATCCTAATCATAGATTCAACAAAACACATGAATAGCTCAAAAGAACATAATCTCATGTATTGATGTGAGAATTTGGCCAAGAGAGTCTAATACATGTGAGGAACTATTTTTCACAAAACCAATCAATCAAAGATCATCAAATAGTCCTAGAATTAAAGCTAGCACAATATAATCTCAAACATGTGAAAACATAGGCAAAATCAAAACCTAACTCAACATGTATGATTTCAGTTGAAACTCAACCTAGCTTTAAAAGAGTTCAAAACTCAAATCAAAACACATGCAATACACATATATAAGTTGAAGAAGAAAACCCAAGGCAATTGACCAAGTTTTAAAAGAAAACTTTGAGAGAAACTCAATACCTTAGTTGATTTAGGTGAAGTTCGATTTTTGTGTGATTAGACTCCAAAAACAGCAATCAAACTCACTCAAACCTTCAGAGCAAAGATGGAGGATGAATAGACAAACACTCACAACTTAGAATCACTCAAATCGGAGTTCAAATGAAGAGGTTATGGTGTTTGGAAGGTGAGAAAATGTAGAGAGAAATTTTCTGCACACAAGTTTGAATTTCTTCTTAGAATGAAATGTGAGAGGGAAAGAGAATATAAAGGAGAGGGAATGAAAGATGCCAAATGACCAAAATACCCCTCGTTGTTATTGCTTCCCCGAGATGGCGTGTGGGCATCTCAGGGCAGCAAGGTGTTGCAGCCGAGATGGCCACGCGCCATCTCGGGCTTGCACCACTTCATGGCCTTTGGCCATGGTGCAATTCCTCTGCTCTTCCCTGGCGTTCTTCGACCGTTCTCCGGTCTCCAAACTCGGAATTCAAATCCGTTTGGGAATTACAAACCATAACTCTCGTACGGACATGGAAATATAAGATACTCAACCCAAAAAATAAAAATTTGACTCGATATACGAATACAAAGACAATGTATGCAACACAAGTTGAAAGTGTAGTATCTTTTGACTAAGAACTTGAAATCAATAGTAAGAGTAACCGAAATGACTGGAACTCAATCAAGAATGATTTAAGACTAAATCCAAGTTCAATATCCATGTTATACAAACATATACACACACAAACACAATTCACACTAGAAATCAAACTACATAGAGATAGTTTCCAATTATGCATATTCCAAAACACGTTATTTCCAAACCAATGCATGAGCATTCATCTTCAAGTGTGTGAATGTGTTATACATGGTGTACAATGATGCAGGGACACATATGAATGAATTGTATATGTGTGCCTATAATGGTGCACAACGATGAAGGGAAACAAATGTATGAATTGTGTATGTGTGCCTAAGCCTTGTAAGAGAAAGATAAGGTCTTAGTATACCTTTGTAGAATCAAATTGCATCCTTTCTCTTTGAAGTCTTAGAACTTGCTTTGACTTGTTGTTCATCCTTCTTTATAGCTTGAATCATCATGAATCTAAACAACTAAATCATTACAAGTAAACATCATCTTGATATGGAATTAATGCCAACACAAACTAAAACCTAACAATCTCCCCCTTTGGCAAATTCCATGTGAAAACACCTATACATTTACTACAAATATTAAAATGAAGATAGGTCACAAAATCACTCCCTCACATTACAATGAGTAAGATTCTTATAGCTAATCTTCACCAACTATTGAACTTCATCTTGATCTTCTCTTGAAGCAACCTATAAATCATCTCAAAGCACAATGCATATACAAGAGAAAAAATGGATAAGAATATACAATTAAGTCCACAAATACATGTATCTCCCCCTCAATACATGCCAAAATACAAGAATTCTTAACCAAATCTTAAAACTAATCATTACATGCCATTGAAAGTTCAAAAGTTCACAAAAACAACATAAAAGGAAACTAAGTAACTAGCAACTCTTTCTCCCCCTTTTTGACATGAAATGATGCCAAAAGGTAAGAAACATACCATAAGACTCAAATACTAGTTACTTGGTCCACCAAAGAAAGATGTGTGTGTGGTTGATCTAACATAATGCTTGAGAGGTGGTCTTGAACTTGAGGCAATACACTCCTCCAACTCTTTTATTCTAGGATCTTGTTTATCAACTATAGCATTAAGCTCATCAACCTTCTTCTTCAAATGTAAAGCCCAATTCGGAAGAATGTTTGTGCTAGTCTCTTGACTATCAACTTGAGAACTACTAAATAGTCCAAAAGTATCACATGTCTTAACCTTATCCTTATATGACATGTATGACACACGTTTATCACTATACTTTTCCAAGGGTTGTACCAACAAATCATCTCCTCTACTCTTAACACCACGAGCTACACGAGCTAAACACAAACAAGTTATAAACCCCGGTAATGCAAGATTTTTATCTTCTCTAGTAGAGAAAGTGATATGAACCTCACCAAGAGCAGTGAGACCCGGAACCAATATATGGTAACGAAGGATCGTTTTCTAATTCAAGTTTATAAACAAAGAAAATAAAAAGGACCGCGACCCATTATCTATATGGAGATAAGAACCAACGGTATCAAGAAGATTGTAGACGCCACACTCAAGAACAAGAAAGAAGGTGAGTGATAAGTCAAGGTTTGAACGCCACAAGGTAGAACCTTGATAAGTTCATAGTTCTATGAAGAACCAAAGAGAAAATTATCTCAAATTTATTTCAATTCAAAATCTATTCTCAAATTACATCAATTGGTCCCTTTTATACTAAAAATATCTAAGACCTAAAAGGGAATAAATATTAGGCAATTAATGCCTTACAATCAGGAAAATAAATGCAAACAACTTTAGAAAAATAAATAAATACTAAACTAGCAACTAGTTGATTTGTTCCTTATTTGGAAAACTGAATTTGGGAAACAAATCAGCCATTTATTTGGAAAACAAATCAACTCTTTATTTGGGGAAATAAATAAAATAAGGAATATGCTGAAATTGGCAATATGCTGAAATTGAATTCTCCTCCAACCATACGTCGCCCAAAATATAGGAAATATGTTGAAATTCGGACTCCTCAACTCAAGTCTTCGCGCAATAAGATAGATGGCCAAATTTGGACTTTTTCTGATCTGTTTTGGAGGACAGGTTCTTCATATCATCTGTAGATCTTGTCTTGGGCTTTCCGAAAACATATTATAATAGACGATCTGATTTCAGATGCTCTCTATAGAGGTCCACGAAGTTCAGCCCGGATTTGGTCTTCATGTGGGCAGAATTTGGACTTTAGCAACTCGGAATCACCCCATCATTTAATACTTCTTTGATCCTCTTGCTTCCTTTTAATTGGCCCAATTGGAATATGCAATAGTTCCTTTGGTGATGCTTCTTGATTCTCATCATTCCCCCTCTCTTCAAAAGGATTCGTCCTCGAATCTTCACCATAATGTTGTTGATAGCCTGCGACATTTCATCAAAGCCTTGCAAATTAGAAGCAACAACACTAGGCAATGAAGGGTTAATTCCATTAGTACTAAAACATGCCTCTTTGTACAAAAGTGCAATCATTGGCTGATTTGAAAACAAAGCCTTTTTAATCTCACTCTCTCTTGTATAAAAACTCACTGGTTTTCTCTCTCTTTTTTTCTCATCAGCCTCTTTTTCATTTTCATCTTTTTTTTCTTTTTTTGCTATTTCGGACTCTTTTTCTTTTATCTCTCTTTCTTTTGAACTCTCACTCTCACTCTCTTTTTTTACATCTCTCTCTTTTCTTAACCTTACTTGATCTTCATACACTTGTTTTGGGGTTAAAGGTACAAGAGTGATTGATTTTTTATTGAGTACAAAGGAGTATCTATTGGTATACCCATCATGAGTCACATGCCTATCGAACTGCCATGGTCTCCCCAAAAGGATATGGCCCGCATTCATTGGTACCACATCACAAAGGACTTCATCTTTGTACTTTCCAATTGAAAACGTCACCAACACTTGTTTAGTCACCTTGATTTCCCCACTATCATTTAACCACTGTAGCTTATATGGTTTTGGATGCCTCAAAGTGGCTAAATTCAATTTCTCCACAAAATTAGTGCTAGCCACATTAGTACAACTCCCCCCATCAATGATCATGCTACATACCTTATCATTAACATGGCAGCGGGTATGAAAAATGTTGTCACGTTGTACCTCATCATCTTCCTTGGCTTGAGCACTAAGAGCTCTTCTCGCCACCAAAAGCTCTCCGTCCACCGGATATTCAATATCACTTGCATCCTCCAAAGGTGGCATGGACTCATCATCAGATTCACCTTCAGATTCGATCTCACCATCATCCTTCAAAACCATTACTCTCTTGTTTGGGCATTGAGATGCAATATGACCTGCTCCCAGACACTTAAAGCACTTAATGTCACGATTTCTAGAAGGTTGAGAATCTGATGTACCTTGTTTTAATGTGCCTCCGACTTTATGATCTCTGGAAGGTTCGGCCTTGGCCTTGAAACTAGGTTGGTCATCCCTCTTGCTCCAATTCGGTTTCCATGATGATGAAGAACCCGAATTTTGCCCAACCCGTGTGGAACTCTTTCTCTTCAACTGTTGTTCCACCTTAATTGCCATGTGTACCATGTCACTCAATTCAACATAATGTTGCAACTCCACCACATTTGCTATGTCTCGGTTTAGTCCATTTAAAAACCTAGCCATAGTAGCCTCTCGGTCTTCCTCTACATCAGCTCGAATCATGGCTATCTCCATCTCCTTGTAGTAATCTTCAACACACTTAGACCCTTGAGTAAGGGTTTGTAATTTTTGAAACAAACCCCTATAATAGTGACTCGGAATGAAACGCTTCCTCATGACAGCTTTCATCTCCTCCCAAGTCTCAATAGGTCTTTCTCCATGTCGTCTTCTACTCACAATCAATTGATCCCACCAAACGATAGCATAATCAGTAAATTCTATGGCAACCAACTTTACCTTCTTTAATTCAGAGTAGTCATGGCAGTCAAATACCAATTCTATTCTTTTCTCCCACTCTAAATAAGCTTCGGGATCAGTTTTACCTTGGAACGTTGGGATTTTCACCTTTATACTACCCAAATTATTATCAGCCCTCTCTCCATACCTATCTCCTCTATACCCATACCTATCTTCTCTATTCCCATACCTAACTCCTCTACCTCCCATTTCACGCCTCAATCTACCTGTACCCACATTGGACATGCGATCACCCTCCTCTAGGTCATTCCCATAATCATCATCATAATCGTCTCTAGGTGGGTTTCTTTCTCTTCGATCCACATTAGGAACCCTAATTTGTTGCACCCTTTGTGAACTAGACTCCACCTTATCTATCCTATCATGCACCTCACCAATCTTAATCTCCATCCGCTCCATGTTTTTTTGTATGGCTTTATACAAAAAATTAAGATCTATCGTTTCTGGTGCATCATCAGATAAGTCTCTACTTTTATCGCGTGACATATTTGAAACCTGCAAAGCAAAAGAAATTAGTAAGCCTCACAAACACTCCCTCACGTGTTTACTCTCAAAGATGGTGGCACTCACACTCGTGTTTTCACTCAATTCTTTGGCTTTTACCCTTTGATGAGCTCACACACTCTTGCCTTTTTCCACTCTTTGTTAACTCTTTCAGTTCTTCCTTTTTTTTTTTTGACTTATACGGACACTCACAAGAAGTGCAAGAAAAATAGAAGTAACTGAGCAAAAGGACAAGAATAATGAAGACGAAATTCTTTAGCTAATTTTTTTTTTTGAATATCAATGCACGAAATCAAGATAATGAATAGAAATAGTTGATATAGGTTCAACTACACGACCCAAAAAAAAAATTTGTTTTTTTTTTTTTTTTTTTTACCGACCTTGATCAAGTGGACACAAGCAAGCTTTTGGTACTTTTTTTTTTTTTTTTTTTGGTACCTGATTTAATCAAACTTTTTTTTTTTTGTTGTTGAAACAAATGAATACAGAGAAGAGAAAGAACAAGGATAGATTAAACCTGATTTAGAAGCCTAAGCTCTGATACCAACTGATATGAACCTCACCAAGAGCAGTGAGACCCGGAACCAATATATGGTAACGAAGGATCGTTTTCTAATTCAAGTTTATAAACAAAGAAAATAAAAAGGACCGCGACCCATTATCTATATGGAGATAAGAACCAACGGTATCAAGAAGATTGTAGACGCCACACTCAAGAACAAGAAAGAAGGTGAGTGATAAGTCAAGGTTTGAACGCCACAAGGTAGAACCTTGATAAGTTCATAGTTCTATGAAGAACCAAAGAGAAAATTATCTCAAATTTATTTCAATTCAAAATCTATTCTCAAATTACATCAATTGGTCCCTTTTATACTAAAAATATCTAAGACCTAAAAGGGAATAAATATTAGGCAATTAATGCCTTACAATCAGGAAAATAAATGCAAACAACTTTAGAAAAATAAATAAATACTAAACTAGCAACTAGTTGATTTGTTCCTTATTTGGAAAACTGAATTTGGGAAACAAATCAGCCATTTATTTGGAAAACAAATCAACTCTTTATTTGGGGAAATAAATAAAATAAGGAATATGCTGAAATTGGCAATATGCTGAAATTGAATTCTCCTCCAACCATACGTCGCCCAAAATATAGGAAATATGTTGAAATTCGGACTCCTCAACTCAAGTCTTCGTGCAATAAGATAGATGGCCAAATTTGGACTTTTTCTGATCTGTTTTGGAGGACAGGTTCTTCATATCATCTGTAGATCTTGTCTTGGGCTTTCCGAAAACATATTATAATAGATGATCTGATTTCAGATGCTCTCTATAGAGGTCCACGAAGTTCAGCCCGGATTTGGTCTTCATGTGGGCAGAATTTGGACTTTAGCAACTCGGAATCACCCCATCATTTAATACTTCTTTGATCCTCTTGCTTCCTTTTAATTGGCCCAATTGGAATATGCAATAGTTCCTTTGGTGATGCTTCTTGATTCTCATCAGAAAGCCACACTATCAATATAAAGCATAAGTAAATCCCCAAGGTTTTTAGGTTGATTAGTCACCAAGGCATACACTATTTTGATCTTGTCTTTATTCAACTCGTTTGAATTCGAAGATCCAATAATGTTAATACAAATGAATAGATGCCAAAATGCACTAGCCTTAGTTAACTCATGTTGACTAATATATGCTCTACCTATCCACTCAAAAGAAGCATTGTCACAAAGAGTTCTACCCATGATATTAAGATTCTCAAAGATATCTACATCTAGAAAGTTTGAATCTATATCATTAGATAGCCCAAGAAACTTGTTAATGTTTTTTGGGTTAACTCTAAACACAACACCCCTAATCTCCATCAAAGCATCCAATAAGTTGGAACTTTCTCTATATTCAAGATAAAACTCTCTAACAAGAGTATCATTCACTATTCCTAACATGCTCACTCAAGATTCCCAATTTCTATCCTTAATGCACTTAAGAACATAAGAATCTTTACACTTACCTAAGTCAAAGCCTCTCTCTTGAAATATCTTCATAGTTCCAAAGATCCCTAAATCTTTTGTTCTTGAAGCTTTGGATCCTTTTGAGGTAGACTTGGCTTTCACAATGGGATTCGATTGATTTCCACATCCGGTAACCTTAGTTCTTCCCATTTGTTCTTGTGTTATAAGATGCTATATACATACAACAAAAGTGAGTGAAAGACAAAACAAGCATATTAGTCACAAATATATAAAACAAAGACATATGACTTAATAATGAATCATCATGCAAGACAAAGATAATGAGTAATATCTTACAAGTATCATTAAGTCAAAATATGCCAACATGTAACAAAATGAACCATGTGAACATATCATAAAAGAGAACAATGTCTAGTATACAATGCTCTCCCTTGATAAATGCAATAACTTAAATCAATGATAGCATAAAGTTAACAAAGATGTTCACACAATCACACATTCAAGCAAATTTGAAGAAATATCAACAAAATAAGCTTCATATGCTAAGAGAGATACACAAAGATTTTTCATGTTCTCTCATAATTCTTCAACAATTGCCAAAATATCATCATACTCATAAACAAAGTGTGTGTGTGAGAGAGATATGATTCAAATATATATATCAAGAAGTAGTTTGATAATCAACATGCAAACAATTTCCAACAACTATTCATCTTAAGTTTTTTCCATAAAAAGTCAAACCGATTATAATCCGGAATTTTTGATTTTAAGATAATAGATTTCAACATATGAGTTTGTTTGTGCATGTGGCTCGTCATCCCATTTCTGTTTTCAACCCGAGCTCATTTGATTTTCAACTAAACTTCATTTTAAGCCTTCCTCATTTTCTTTTTAGGCTTTGAATCAAAGATTTTTTTTTAATGATTTCATTTCAACACTTCTTTGATTTTTCCATTTTTTTTACATAAACAAAATTCACTTCATGACGGCTTTCACTCATCACAATGGTGTAGCTCTTTCCAACATTAGGTAGCTTTCACAACCAATATGTGTAGCCCTTTTCATGAAGGTGCTCGTTGAGTTCTATGTAATTGCCGAAGCAAAATGGATACTAACCATAGGTCATTTTAAATGTACTTAAGCAAAAAAACTTCAAGATGTATCCAATGTTTACATATTAGTAAATTTAACATACTAGCAAAACATATAAGAGAAACAAGGTGCAATTTTAGAAAACCAAGATTTTATGGCTCATAAGCACATGATCTAAGAACAATAAGTAGAGACTTATTCAAGATCATTACTTCTCTAATGAGTAACTTTCAAAGAATATGAAGCTCATATTTTTCAAAATAAATGCCACTCAATATACTATACACAAACAATCATCAAAGTTAAGATCAATGTGAACAATATCACTATTAGATCCTAAAATAGCAAATGTCAATAAGAACCATATGTATGCCATACAAAATTCTCTAATATGACATGCCATGAGATGTATATCAAAAATTAAATCAAAAGATGAATATCTAAAAGAACATGCATTAGAGTATAGAGATACCTTTTTTGCACATTATATTCACCAAATATCATACTTCCACCCTTTTTATGAGCACTCTTGCCTTGAATGTCCTCATGACACCAAGTTGACGATGTTTCACAACAAGAATATAAAAAGTATAATTTTTCAACTCAATCAACACATATATCAAAAGAACTTCTCTAAAGTTAATCAACAAATTTTGACCATCGTAACAATTATGATGAGAGATAACCAAGTTCATATCAATACATGGAGTATTCAAAGCTAGCAAGCAAGAATTCTCAACAAAATTGATAAATTGCCTCAAAGCTATCTCACATGTGCTTCTTATATTAGTGATAAGAGCAGTCACCCTTGAACAACTTGTTTTTGGGTGTACCTACACAAACATTTCCAATATCATCCTTGACAACAATGTTAAATCTAGAGTAAAGTTCTTCAATGACTTGATTAACAAGAATATCATTAACACACTTTCCTTAACATTTTCAACATAAAATTTGTCAAGTTGAACAAGATTAGTATTCTTTCTACTCCAACACTTCTTCTCATGCTTAGTAAAATTATCATGTTTCTCAACTTTCAAAGCCTTAGCATGTTCAAGTTGAAGTTTAATCTCCTTATCTCTAGATTCATTTCCTAATTTGCATTTTTCTATAAATTTATAACACCTAGGCTTAATGTGAGTGTTGCAATAATGGCAAATTGGAATAAAAGATGAGATTGTACCTTATGGAGTTGAACTAGCTTCACTAGGAGTTTGCAAAGATACCTTGTTCACCAACTTCTTCTTGGCTTTTGATCTTCTCTTCTTGTGTGGTTTCTTATCAATCACGACTTCATCAAAGTGAGTAGGAAGTGGTGCTTCCAAGAGCTCCTCATTAACTACCAATTCGTCTTCACCACTATGAGAGTTGACAAGATTCCTAACATTAGACACAATTACCGAATAATTCACTAAGTCCTTGATGGCCTCTTTAGCCATGTCTATCTCTTCCATCAATTCTTGTTCTCTCTTCTTCAAAGAAGATATCACATTATCCTTCTCAAAGTTTATCTTTTCAAGTTCTCTAAACTTCTTCATAATATCACCTTTTTCACCAAGAAGTCTACGAGTAACAAGCACAAACTCATCTAGTTGTTTCTTGATCAAATCACCATTCTCAACTACTTCTCTTTGAGCATTATCTCTAGCTTCTTCAAGCTTTCCTATCTTTTCCAACAACTCAAGATTAGTAGGAATGGAACTAGAGCTTCCATGATGATTTACATCAAAGTTCTTGTTCAAAGATATAGTTCTATCAACATCTAATGGAGAATGAGAAGTCGTTAGAGCTATAAAGTTGCTCACCAACTCTTCATCACTTGAAGACTCACTACTAGAGCTCTCATTATCACTAGAGTTATCATCACTCCAAGTATCTACCAACACTTTTCCTTTCTTGTCTTTTTCAGATGGCTTCTTGGTGCACTCACTAGCAAAGTGACCGAAACCATGACAATTATAGCATTGAACCTCTTTCTTGTTCATGGCTTGACTATTCTTCTCATTCCCGTTTTTATGTGTTTAGACTCTAAATAAAGCAATAAAACTCACTCAAACCTTCAGAGTACAAATGGAGGATGAATAGACAAACACTCTCAACTTTGAATCACTCAAATCGGAGTTCAAATGAAGAGGTTATGGTGATTGGAAGGTGAGAAAATGTAGAGAAAAAGTTTCTGCACACAAGTTTGAATTTCTTCTTAGAATGAAATGTGAGAGGGAAAGAGAATATAAAGGAGAGGGAATGAAAGAAGCCCAATGACCAAAATACCCCTCTTTGTTATTGCTTTCCAAAGATTGCACATGGGCATCTCGAGGCAGCAAGGTGTTGCAGCCGAGATGGCCACGCGCCATCTCGGGCTTGCACCACTTCATGGCCTTCGGCCATGGTGCAATTCCCTTGTGCTTCCTTCACATTCTTCGACCGTTCTCCGGCCTCTAAACTCAGAATTTGAATCCATTTGTTGATTACGAACCATAACTCTAACACGGACATGGACATATAAGATACTTAACTCATAAAATAATAATTCGAATCAATATACGAATACGAAGACAATGTATGCAACATGAGTTGAAAGTGGAGTATCTTTTGAATCAGAACTTGAAATCAATATTAAGAGTAACCGAAATGACCGAACTCAATCAAGAATGATTTAAGACTAAATTCAAGTTCAATATCCATGTTATACAAAAATATACACATACAAACACAATTCACACTAGAATGCAAACTACATAAAGATAGTCTCCAATCATGCACTTTCCAAAATATGTTATTTCCATACCAATGAATGAGCATTCATCTTCAAGTGTGTGAATGTGTTATACATGGTGCACAACGATGCAGGGACACATATGAATGAATTGCATGTGTGTGCTTATAATGGTAAACAATGATGCAGGGAAACAAATGTATAAATTGTGTATGTGTGCCTAAGCCTTGTAAGAGAAAGATAAGGTCTTAGTATACCTTTGTAGAATCAAATTGCATCCTTTCTCTTTGAAGACTTAGAACTTGCTTTGACTTGTTGTTCATCCATCTTTGAATCTTGAATCATCATGAATCTAAACAACTAAATCAATACAAGTAAACATCATTTTAATATGGAATTAATGCCAACACAAACTAAAACCTTACAATACTCAACCCAAAAAATAATAATTCAACTCGATATACGAAGACAAAAACAATGTATGCAACATGTATTGAATGTGTAGTATCTTTAGATATAGAACTTGAAATCAATAGTATGAGTAACCAAAATGACCCAAACTCAATCAAGAATGATTTAAGACTAAAATCAAGTTCAATATCCATGTTATAAAAACATATATGCGTACAAACACAATTCACACTGGAATGCAAACTACATAGAGATAATCTTCAATTATGCATTTTCCAAAACATGTTATTTCCATACCAATGCATGAGCATTCATCTTTAGTGTGTGAATGTGTTATACATGGTGCACAATGATGCAGGGACATATATGAATGAATTGTATGTGTGTGCCTATAATGGTGCACAAAGATGCAGGGACACATATGAATGAGTTGTATGTGTGTGCCTATAGCATTGTAAGAGAAAGATAAGGTCTTAGTATACCTTTGTAGAACCATATTACATCCTTTCTCTTTGAAGACTTTGAACTTGCTTTGACTAATTGTTCCTTCTTCTTTGAATCTTGAATCATGATGAATCTAAACAATTAAATCATTACAAGTAAACATCATTTTGATATGGAATTTAGGCCAACACAATCTAAAACCTAACACCCATTCCTAATCAAGCATCCTAAAAGATAATACTTAAACTGATGATTATTATGTCAAATGGAAAAGGAAAATTGGTTTGTTGTTGCAAGTTAAAAAAAACCATAAGTTCATTCTGTCTACTCCTAAAACACCTACTCCTATTAATAAATCTAATGAGATGATTATCAGTAGTGGAAGTCTTCAGTGAGATGCCTAAATGTATGTTACATTATTGCTACCATCTCCGACGTGTTCCAACAAGGACATGAAGGAATGGAGACTGCTGCTGATATAATGATGTCTTTGGAAGAGATGTTTGCTATGAAGTTCAAGAAGACTAATACAAGGGCAGTGACTGCTTTCATGAATCTTAGGATGAAACCTGGACAGGATGTGAAAGATCACTTGATGAAAGTCATAGCATATCTCAATATTGCTGAACTCAATGGTGCTGAGATAGATGGTGAGACGAAAAATTAACATGATTGTTATGTCATTATCGGATTACTTTGATTAGTTCAAATTGGACTACACCTTAAACAATAAGGGGTACACCTTGCAAGGCCAGATGTAAGATGTTCAAAGTGCCAAAAAGATTCTTGTGAAAGGTAAGGGTCAAGAGATTCATATGGTTGATAAAGTTGCTACTGTTAAGACCCGTTAGAAGGTCAAGAAATAATAGAAGAAAAAGTAACTTGGGTCTAACTAGAAGGGGTTTCGGGAAAGGAAGAAACTTAATGGGAACTAATTCAACTTGCGTTTAGGCAACGTAGCGTTGGTGTGTACTAGTATAGTGGGAGAAATTAGAATCAATTTAGATTCTTATAAGCATTTAGATTTAATAAATGTTTATTATGTACCACAATTCAAGATGCCTTGTACATTCTAAACGATGTACCATCTAAGTCGGTTCCTAAAACATGGCATGAGTCGTTGGACGGGCAAAAGCCTAGTTTACAACACTTAAGGATACTTGGATGTCATGTTCACGTGTTAAAAGGAAAGACAAAAAAGATGGAGTCCAGTTCAGAAACATGCATATTTGTAGGGTATCTAAAAGGAACAAAATGATATTTCTATTTCTATTGTCCTTCAGATCTTAAAGTATTTGTTTCAACAAATGCTAAATTTCTGGAAGAGGATTATATGAATATTTTTGTGCTTAAAAGTAGAATTGTCCTGAATGAGCTTTCAGGAGATACAATTCCACAAGAGGTTTCACAATCTAGCCCAATTGTAAGTTTCACACCAACACAAGATCAATATTCTATCATACCTTGTAATAATGGGAGGGTTAGTAGACAACCCAAGAGATACATCGATCTAGGATAATCTGTAGAGAATCTCCCGAATAATGATGATCCCTATATGTATAAGGAAGCAATGGAAGATGTTGATTGTCACCATTGGTAAAAGGCAATGCAATCCAAAATTGAATCTATGTTAAAAACCAAAGTCTAGTCTCTTGTAGACTTGCCTAAAGGGATAAAACCCATCAGGTGCAAGTGGGTATCAAAGAGGAAAAGAGGAATGGATGGAAAGGTGGAAACTTTTGAAGCTAGATTGGTAGTTAAAGGTTATACATAGAAGAAAGGTATTGATTATGAAGAAACCTTCTCTCTTGTGGCCATGCTTAAATCTGTTAGGATACTCTTATCCATTATGGCATATCTAGACCTAGAGATTTGGAAAATGGTCATCAATACAGCTTTCCTTAATGGAAGTATTGATGAAAGCATCTATATGTTGCAACCAGAAGGATTCAATGAAAAAGGCCAAGAGGAAAGGGTATGCAAGTTACAAAGATCCATATATGGATTGAAGCATGCATCCTGCTTTCCTAGTTCTTTACATTGATGATATACTACTCATCAGAAAAATTATAGGTGTATTAACATAAGTAAAAGAATGGTTAGCAAAACAATTTGATATGAAGGACTTAGGAGAAGCAAGTTATATTCTTGATATCCAAGTCACAAGGGATAGAAAGAATAGAACGATTGCTTTATCCTAAGCTTCATACATAGATAGAATCTTGTCTAGGTATTCCATGCAAGATTCCAGGAAAGTTATGTTACTTTTCAGATATGGAATCAAACTTTCTAAGGAACAAGTTCCTAAGAATGAGCACGAAGAGCAATTCATGAGTAGGGTTCCGTATGCCTCGGTAGTTGGAAGTCTCATGTATCCAATGCTCTACACTAGACCAGATATACTTGACTGATCACTGGACATCAGTCAAGTATATTTTCAAATATCTCAACAGAACAAGAGATTATATGTTTGTGTACTCTGGAGGGGATCTAATTCCCGTTGGGTATACATATTCCGATTTCCAATTGGATTCTGACTCTAGAAGATTAACATAAGGATATGTGTTTACATTTAGAGGAGGGGCAGTCATATGGAGGAGTATCAAGCAATCTTGTATTGGTGGAATAATCTTCTACTGCTGATTCCACCATGAAAGCCGAGTATTTTGCCACATGTGAGGCTGTTAAAGAGGCTGTCTTGCTCCGGCAATTCTTAATTGACTTAGAAGTGGATCCTGATACGAATAAGCAGATCACTATCTATTGTGACTATAGTGGAGCAGTGGCTAATTCGAGGGAACCAAGAAGTCATAAAAGAGGGAATTATATTGAAAAAAAATGTCACCTTCTGAGTGAAATTGTGTATAGGGGTGATGTGACGATTACCAAGATCGCGACAGTAGATAATCTAGTGGATCCCTTTACAAAGGCTCTTCCACAAAAGAGTTTTGATAGGCTTCAAGAGCACATGGGGATGAGAGATATGACACATCTGCTATAGAACAAGTAGAAGATTGTTGGGATTGTGTTCGATAACAAGAGTATAATAATGTATTTGACAATCTTTTCATACTAATAAAGTGATTTCTAGTTTAACAAATCTTATAGAATTTATAGTTTAATTATTATAATTGTCAAAAGTAAATAATGGTAAGGTCAAAAGACGATGAGAAAGAATTGTTCATATATCTAGATATGTATGAGGTAGACACAATTCTTTAGTTAGTCTTAAATAATATTCACAACTTAAGATAAAGGTTGGGCGCCTTTATCTTGTCAAAGTTGTAGATTCTTTTGCTAGCATTTGAGTGGGATCAAATGTGTTATGATGAGTCTAAAATCATCAAAGTGTGGTGTCTTTGGGAAAAAGAATCTAATGCACTAGGTGTATTGAATTAGATCACAGTGAAATACTTTATCTAGAACCGTCAATGGATAAAAGTTTTCACTTAAAGACAATCAGAAAGTCTATCTCAATCCTGAGATAAATGATGGACTTATGGTTGCAAGTGTTATCATTTGAGCTATCAATGAGTACGATTATATAGCATAGTCTATCCTCGATAGTTTGGTGGTATTCATTTGTTAATCGATAGAGGACTTCATTTATAGATATGGACATCGTGGCTCCAGTTGTTAAATGTGAGTAGAATACCATGAAATGGATATTTTGAGGTATTGGATATTAAATATTAGCGTTAAGTTTTCAATAATGTCTATTGAAACATGGCTTCTGGACAAGTCAAAATATCCAAGTTCAAAATGTGGTCATATAAGTAAATATGGTAACTTGGAGAGCTAAGGTGGTCTATGAGCTCTTGGCGGTTATTGGTATTATTCACGAGGATACACTATCTCCAGTAAAGTTGTCTTGGTATGAATGAGCAATATTAACTTATTCTATCTTTATTTAAGCTTTCAATTTTAGTTCTTTAGTGGAATAAACTAAACTTAATTTATCGGACCTAAGTGAATCATTTGTTGATTGTTATGTCTATTGGAGCTTAAATTTGGATACCCCGCCAAGATCCACAATCCACACGAACTTGCCTGTATCACTTGATATATTCTATCGAACCAATATATGGGTCCATCTAGAACTGTATTAAGGCATGTGGACTTGTTTCTTTTTGTAAGAATGTGTCTAGTTCAGATGTTGACTATGTATTTAGGTCCAATGGATTTAATAAAGTAAGAAAAATAATATATATGCCCATGTGTGGTCTTGGGCGGCAAGGCTTTATAAAATAGCTTATTATATTGTTTTTTAGTTTATTATGTAATTAAATGGAAATTAACTAATTATTTAATTAAAAGTCAAAATCTTTTTCTTAATAGAAGAAGGTCTCCTAATATTATACTATTGTTGGTAGTATAATTAATATTAACGACTATATTTGATAAGTAGATAAATAAAAGGAATTATTTATCTAGTCAAATTAGGAAGTCTTTAATTTGGTCACAAATACACTAATAAGTTATCTTAGAAATCTTGGTGTAGAAAAGAAATTTTATTTTTTAAAAGGATTCTTGGTCACCATGTAAATCCACATAAAGAAAGGATTCTTGCCCACCAAGTAAATCCTTCTTGGGAGAGGATTTGGTCTCCAATATATACTACCTATTAAATTCGACCAAGACATAATTTTTGGTGTGAGAAGTTGTTTTTTATTGTTATGAATTTAAAAAAAAAACTTTGTCCAACTCATTGTGTGAAGAATTCGTCCAAGCATAGAGAAAAGAGGGAACATTTTTGATAGTACACTAGTATCCTTTGCATCAAAAGGGTTTTGTGTAGAACATCGAATCATGGTTCACGTGAGTTTCAATCAAATTGATTGATAATTCACAAGTGACCGGAAGTTTTTGGCTTTTCTCTTGGAGAATTATTGTGACTAACAAAAGATTTTGTTTGTTTCCATTCGCAGGTATACAATTTAGAGAAAGGGAGCCCACACTCCTAGGTGATTAACGTTCATGATAAAATTGGAAGATCTTACGGACTCAATTCTACATTAGTTAAATCATCACAAAATAAAGGTATGAAAATTTTAATATACATCAATTAATCTAGGGTTAAGGTTCTTTCTTTTAAAGGGAAATGTTTTTAAATATACTAAACCCTAATTTTTTACGATTTCGTTGTGCAATTTTCCCTACACCTTTTTTGGCTAATTTGAGGCATATATTCTCTACAATAGTTACGGCTTGCTGCTCCCAAATAGAATGGCCTACCACCGGTTAAGTTGAGACCCAGGTTACAACCCGTACAGTAGCGGATGGTGCTGGAATTGGGTTATGGTACTTTGACTTCTTCCCTTTCGTTTGAGCCTTCCGGGTGGTGTCAATAGACTGGTGCCCTGCTTCAAGTTTCCCCTAGGAGAATCGAAGTATTATGTTGTATGCTACAAATGCAAACACGTGATTTTAAAAGGCTTTCAGAAAATGGGTGTGGAAACTCCCCACAAACGGCGTAATAAAGTGTTAACCAAAAATTTGCTCAATGTGAGGAATATCAGTTAACACCCTCAACCCGATACCTAGGTAGACTGTGGGAGGTAGGTACATCGTACCTAGGAGATTAGAGAGAAATGAGGAAAATGATAGAATAGTGTAATTGCTAATGGTGAACCTTTTTACTGAACGACGATTTGATTACTAGGTCGACAACAGTCATTGAAATGGTACAACATTAAAGGCACTGTGTTCTTTCTTTCTCTCCCTCTCTCGCTCTCAAAACGCAATTAGATGTGGCAAATTCGTTCCTGTCAATAAGTGGCTATATCCTCTGAGGTTGAAAAATAGAAAAGAAGCTTTGCCCTTTTTCTCCCAACTTTTTGATACCCTATTTGGATCATGATGTCCTATTTTAACCCCTTTTCATTATCAATTAAATCCCTATACGTTAGACCAATTGATTGGCCATGTTACCGAAAATGATTGCCGTTGACGAGGGATTTAAATTACCCTAGAATTGCTCTTGTAAATTACATCAGGTTTCCTTTTTAGTTCAAATTCGAATGAATAGCGAATCCATTGACCTATCTCTTCACATTATGGTGCGTTAATGATGAGGTAGTCAACTTTGTAGCTTAGAGGAGAATTTAGGTTCAACGTACTGATGGTGAGGTACCTCAGGGCACCGGTCTGGTGATGTGGTGCTTGATTGATAGCACTAGAGCTTCCTGGCTACCTTCATTCTAGCTTGATGGGTAAGACATGTACTTGGAAGAGGTAGCAAGATAGCATCAAGGTACTAAGGTTCAAGGTGAACGTCCTGGTGTTGGGTTACTAGGCAGAAGGTACCTCGCTGCTAATTTGTTCTGATCCTAAGGTGGTGTAGAGACTGGTATCTTGAGGTAGGTAGTAGCGGGTAGACCTTAACCAGTATCAGGTGGTACATTCTGCTAGGTGAGAACAGGCAAAAAATTTCTCTTTGGTCCTTTGTTAAAAATAGCTATTAACACCATGAGTTATTGTGTCAATTAAATCACATCTTTCGAGCAGGCAAAACATATGTGGCTGGGGTTTATTGCTTAGTTATGTTAACCATGCATTAAAGAGCATTAATGAGCTACAAGACTAAATAGAAAAAACAAATTAAACACACTTCCCCGAGCGAGTTGTTTTAGCTAGAACAAGAACTCGATTTTGTACGTTTAACGGGGTATTGTTGTTGGTATAATTCAGGAAATATGACACGCTATCAACAAACGGGAGTTGGGGGTGCCATATCACCGAAATTCAACCAGATTGAACCAACCCGAGTTGACCAAAGATAGCTTCAGAACACCTGATCGAGGTTACCTAAACGATTAGGCAGAGATAGTCCCGTTAAGATGATCAGATTGGTGAAATAACAATGATGGTCAGGATAAAACCAACACTTAGGGTAAAACCACCGGTCAGGGAGAAAGGGAGTTTGGTCGGGAGTGGTCGATGGTCAGTTTAATGACATATGGACAACCATAAATTTAATGCAGTAAAGACTCAAACACGCAAAGAATGAATCTCACTCAACTAAGGCGTCTAGAAACACACTTTGATTAGGAAGTAAACTTCCTTATAGATATTGTTGACCAAAATTTTACTTAAGGTAAGGAATTTCAATTAACACCCTCAAGACCGCTACCTAATGGGTTGCGGCCGGGGTAGGTAAGGTACCTAGGTGACAATATGGTCACAAAAGTATTGTTATGTGTTTAACTTGAAAACAGGAAAAAAATGGAGAACTGTAATCAGGGATACTATTTTATTGAAGGACTTACACAATGATATTAATGAAAATCACTTAAACTCTCTCGTTTACATGGATTGGTGGTGGTGAACTCATGTGTGTCGATAAGTGGAAAATACCCTCAATAATGATGATAATCTTACTCAATTATGTGTGCAAAACAGAGAGCTTAGGTCGAAATTTCCAGTATGCCATTTGGGACATCAGATTTCTATCCCTTTCATGGACCCTGACCATCCTTTTTAACTCCTACCCATCTATCAATCAAATACCTGTAACTTAGACCAATTGATTGGCCGTGTTATGGAAGTGATTTACGTTGATGGAGGGAAACAAATCATGCGGGAATTACTTCCGTTGATTATGTCAGGCTTACGTTTAAGTTTAAATATGGATGAATGGCAATACAATTGACTTGTGTAGTCTCTTTCATGACATTTTAATGGCAATAGGGGTCAACCCTTTATTCTATGTAGCTTGGAGAAGAATTCAGGTTTTACATACTGATGGTAAGGTACCTCGAGAAACCGGTCTAGTGGCGTGGCGCTTGACCAACCGTTCTAGAGGGTCAACCCTTTATTCTGTGTTACTTGGAGTGTTGGGATTATGCTCGATAGCAAGAGTGTAATAATGTATTTGACAATCTTTTCATATTAATAAAGTGATTTCTAGTTTAACAAATCTTATAGCATTTATAGTTTAATTATTATAATTGTCAAAAGTAAATAATCATAAGGTCTAAAGACTATGAGAAAAGAAGAATTGTTCGTACATCTAGATATGTATGAGGTAGACACAATTCTTTAGTTAGTCTTGAATAATATTCACAACTTAAGATAAAAGGTTGGGCACCTTTATCTCGTCAAAGTTGTAGATTCTTTTGCTAGCATTTGAGTGGGATCAAATGTGTTATGATGAGTCTAAATATTCAAAGTGTGGTGTCTTTGGGCAAAAGAATCTAGTGCACCGGGTGCATTGAATTGGATCACATTGAAATACTTTATCTAGAATCAACAATGGATAAAATTTTCATTTGAAGACAATCGGAGAGTCTATCTCAATCCTGAGATAAATGATAGACTTATGGTTGCAATTGTTATCATTTGAGCTATCAATAAGTACTATTATGTAGCACAGTCTATCCTGGATAGTTTGGTGGTATTCATTTGTTAATCGTCAGAGGACTTCATTTATAGATATGGACATCGTGGCTCCATTTTTTAAGTGAGAGTAGAATACCATCATATGGATGTTTTAAGGTATTGGATATTAAATCTTAACGTTAATTTTTCAATAGTGTTTATTGAACCATGACTTCTGGACAAGCCAAAATATCTAAGTTCAAAATGTGGTCATATAAGTAAATACGGTAACTTGGAGAGTTATATACGGTCTATGAGCTCTTGGCTATTACTGGTATTCCTTACGAGGATTCACTTTCTCAAATAAGGTTGTCTAGGGTATGAATGAGTAACGTCAATGTATTCTATCTTTATTTAAGAGTTCAATTTTAGTTCTTTAGTGGAATGAACTAAAATTAAATAGATCGGACCTAAGTGAATCATTTGTTGATTGTGATTGGGTTGTCTATTGGAGCTTAAATCTAGATAGGCCGCCAAGATCCACAATCGACACGAACTTGCATGGATCACTTGATATATTCTACCAGACCAATTTAAGGGTCCATCTAGAATTGTATTGAGGCATGTGGATTTGTTACTTTTTGTAAGAATGGGTCTAGTTCACATGTGGATTTTTTTATAACGGTCAAATGGATTTAATAAAAAAAAGAAAATAATATATTGACCCATATATATGAGTTGGGCGGCAAGGCTATTTAGAATAGCTTTATTATATTATATTATTTTATTATTTAACTAAATGGAAATTAATTAATTAGGTGATTAATTAATTATTTAATTAAAAGTCAAGAGATTTCGGTCAGCCCTATTTTTCTAAGAGAAGGATTCGGCCTTCACAAGAATTTTGAGGAAGAAAAATATGATTTTACTATAGAAAAAATTCGATCAACTCCAAGAAATAGTGTGTGATTCGGAAAAGAAGAAATAGGAAGAAAGAACGTTTAGTTTTCGATAGTACACTAGTAGCCTTTACATCAAAAGGTTTTGTGTACAACATCGAATCAAGGTTTACGCGAGTTTTAATCAAATTGATTGATAATTCACAAGTGACCTAACGTTCTTTGTTTTCTTTTTGGAGGATTATTGTAACTAACAAAGAAGAAGATTTTGTTTATTTCCATTCTCAGGTATACAATTCAAAGAAAAGGGAGCCCACACTCCTAGGTGATTCACTTTTGTGATTGGATTGGAAGATCTTACGGAATCAATTTGGCGCTTGTTCAATCGTCACGAGAAAAAGGTACGACACTTTTTATATACATCAATTAATCTAGGGTTAAGGTTCTTGTTAGTCAAAGGGAAATTTTTTATTTATATACAAACCCTAATTTTTATTAAATTTTCTTACGCTCCCATTGTGCGGGTTTTATTTTCCCTACAACTGGTATCAGAGCCAGGTTGTACCCTTGATTAATTGATGTATGTGTTCGTGAATATTTTTCTTTTTATTGTATATATGTATGTTTTAGAAAGATATGACACTCTAGGCATTAACATATATATGTTTTATATGTAGTTTTTTATTGCTCAATTTTGGTCCTAGAATTTCAAAGTGATTTTGTTTTGGGATTGTAACAAGAAGGGTGGTCTATCATCACCATAATTTCCTTCTTGGTAGTTGCTAAGTTTTTATTTTTATTTTTTGTTGTAATAAAAAAAATGTAGTACTTTTATTTATAATTCTTCTATAATACACTCAAGTTTCGAAGACTCGAAAGTTTGAAGAATTAGGAGCACCCGGAACAAGTTTGGGACAGTGCGAGCCATAGCAACGAACGTGCGTACGAAGAGCACGCAACCACGTTTGTTGTGGCATGGGCTGCGCACGGCAGACCTATGGAAGCCATGGGTTGTGCATGGTAGCAATTTATGGGTTTATGGCATGAGTACGCCTATGGGTAAGGGCCAAGGGTGCGCACGCCCATGGGAGGCAGCCGAGAGAGTCAGGAAGACGAAGGTCGCATGAAGACTTGTTCGCCAAGAAAGGAGTTTTTTGTATTCCAAGACATGTAAATTACTTGCTTTTCTAGGATGGACCAAAATTGAAGCTATTTATATTTGTTGTATATATTGCAATGTTTGTCATTGTTTGATAACAAGTCATATAGAATATGAGTGCTACTCATATATCTCTTTTGGTATGAACATGCATTGAATGGTTTAAGTATCTAAATTGGCATCTAGATAACTTGGTAAAATCATTCTTAGGAATTCGATCACACGCCTAAAACAATTGAGTGGGAGAAGGTGTTTTGGAACACCCATGGCCTCCAAGTTTAGTTGAGCTTTATGTTTCATGAATAACCCCACAAGGGGTATTCAGGATTGGAATTTAACAAGATACTTCCTTACAATGATAGACTAGACAATTAGCCCAAATGATATCTACTCCCAAATGAGGGATATTCGTGAGGGATTATATTAAAGGTCGATAGCTTGGTAACACACTCAATGTGAGTTTATTAATATCATCCAAAGATTTCTTGTTAATAAAATCACACGGCTAAAATTGAAAACATTGGTTTTTATGTTAACAATTAGGTAAGACCAAGTCCAACTAGTAAATGTTGTGAACTCCCAAAGAAGGCGTGACATTTATTGGTGTTGGATCACCGTTGAATTTTTACGATTGAATTATTTTATTTAATTCAAGATAAATATTTGAAAGTGATTTATCATGATTATTTACTTATATAATTTTGGTTGCTGTTCAGAAATCATGACCCTATCCTTAATCAACATCCTTAAAAACAATACTTTAACTTTTGATAATTATGTCACATGGAAAAGGAAAATTGGGCTTTTATTGCAATCCGAAAAGCATTAGTTCATTATGTGCACTCTTAAACCACCTACTAACACTAATGAATCTACTCAGGGGCAAAGAGATGAGTATCAGCAGTGGGAGTCTTTTGATGAGATGGCTAAATGTTACATTATGGATACCATCTCCGACGTGTTGCAACAGCAACATAAAGGAATGGAGACTGCTGTCGATATAATGATGTCTCTAGTGGAGAAGTTTGCTACGAGGTCTAGGATGACTAAGAGATAGGCAGTGACTGCTTTTATGAATCTTAGGATGAAACCTGGACATGCTTTGAAAGATCACATGATGAAAGTCATAGCACATCTCAACATTACTGAACTGAATGATGCTGATATAGATGGTGAGACCAAAATTGACATGATTGTCAACTCACTGTCGGATTCCTTTGATCAATTCAAGTTGGACTGCAGCTTGAATAATAAGGAATACACCTTGCAAGGCCTGATGCAAAATGTTCAAAGCACGGAAAAAATCCTTGTGAAAGGCAAGGGTCAAGAGATTCATATGCTTGGTAAGTTTCTACTGTTAAAGACTCGTAAGAAGGTCAAGAGACAACAGAAGAAAAAGTAACTTCAGCCTTCTTAGAAAAAGACCAAGATAGTAACCAAGATCAAAAGGAAGTGTTTCCTTTGTGGTGAAAAGGGTCAAAGGAATAGACAGAATAATAATGAATTCAACTTGTATTTAGGCAATGGAGCATTGGTGTCTACTAGTGTAGTAGGAGATATTAGAATCAATTTAGATTCTTATAGGCATTTAGATTTAATAAACGTTTATTATGTACCACAATTCAAGAGGACTTTAATTTCGGCCTTTTGTCTAAATAAATTTGGATATTTGGTTACTTTTAATAAAAGGTTTTAGTGTTAGTAAGAATAACAAAATTATTTGCAAAGGTACATTGGAAAATGTTTTATTCTATTTGCATGGAAATATCTCTCACTTATTAGACACGGAATCAATGGAACCCAATCATAAAAGAGTAAAATTATCAACAGATGAAACCTACCTATGGCATTTGAGCCTAGGTCATATTAACCTTAATAGGATTAAAAGATTGGTATGTGACGGACCTCTAAGTGACTTAAAGGTTGATGATCTACCAACTTGTGAATCTTGTTTGGAAGGTAAAATGACCAAAAAGTCATTTACGACCAAAGGCACAACAACCATCAAATGTTTAGGATTGATACACGTTGATGTGTGTGGACCTATGAGCATTCAAGTTAGAAGTGGATATGAGTACTTCATCACTTTCACAGATGATCACTCAAGATTTGGTTATGTGTATCCCATGAGACATAAGTCGGATGCTTTTGAAAGGTTCAAAGCATTTAAAGCTGAGGTTGAAAATCAGCTTGAGAAACGTATAAAAATCTTAAGTTCTGATCATGGTGAAGAATATCTATCTGGTGAGTTTCAGCAATATCTTATTAATAATTGGAAAATTTCTCAGTTTTCTATGCTAGGCACACCTCAACAAAATGGGGTGGCAGAAAGGAGAAATAGAACTCTTTTCGTCATGGTTAGGTCTATGTTGAGTTATTAAACACTTCCTAAATCATTTTGGGGATATACTTTACAAACCACAATGTATAATCTAAACGATGTACCTTCTAAGTCGGTTTCTAAAACACCGCATGAGTTATGGACCGGGCGAAAGCCTAGTTTACAAAACTTAATGATATTTGGATGTCCTGTGCACGTGTTGAAAGGAAAGACAGAAAAGATGGAGTCCCGTTTAGAAACATGCATATTTGTAGGGTATCCAAAAGGAACAAAATGATATTATTTTTTTAGTTCTTCAGATCTTAAAGTATTTGTTTCGACAAATGCTAAATTTCTGGAAGATGAGTATATGAATAATTTTGTGCCTAAAAGTAGAATTGTCCTGAATGAGCTTTTAGGAGATACAATTTCACAAGAGGTTTCGCAACCAAACCCAATTGTAAGTTCCATACCAACATTAGATCAACAATCTTCCATACCTCGTCGTAGTGGGAGGGTTAGTTGAAACAAATATTATGGTTTGTTTAATAACAATCTAGATGGGAGCTGAAAATATTTTTACCGATTTTACCCAATTTTTGTTAATGGTCAAGTTAACGAAAATACCCCTAACTAGTTACAATAATATCACAAGTGTAATAAGTGAGGAAATAATAAAGACACTTGAGATATACGTGGAAACCCTCCAAATGGGAAAAACCACAGGCTATTAAGTGTGCCACACTCGAACCTCGAATCCACTAATGGTAAAGGAATTACAACCTAATCCCGGTTTATAATCCACAACCACTACCTAATCCCTGTATAAGTGAACCTAGTCCATCTTGCTTGCGATTTAGGCTACCTAATCCCGGAAGCAACACAAGTCTTACTTCTCAATGAAGAGATAAAATGGCCTATGTGAATATATGATGATATTCAAGGAACAAACAAGGCTACGGTACCTTATATGCTTATCTAGGATTATGAGATGGCAATAAATGCAATCCTAGATATTAAGAGCTAAATGACATGTTAAAAAAGCTTAGCTAAACATAGATCAAACAATCCTAAGAAGATATCACAATACAACACTCAATCATGTCATCACAACAATCTCTATTTTGTATCTAGAATATATTCTACGAGTATACAAATGATAAAAGAGATGGCTTAGCAAGAAACACACTTAACTTGTAAGAAGATAGTGAGAAACTTACGAAACAAGATGTAATGATGCAAAACTATCCATTGATGCACTCTAAATGACCATAGATGATGCAAGATGATGTTTTTATGCACAAGGAAATGCTTTGAGTGTTTAAAGATGGGTTCTTGTAAGATTTTTCCTTTTGAAATATGTTCTAAGGAAAAGATATGATATTCTGAGCTCTTACACGACCTGAATACAAAGAGTTATATATACATAAGTTTCAACCAAAGTGAGGTCGTTTTGAAAAAAATGTTCCAGCTCCCGCTATGTGCGCTGGTGAGTGGCACTAGTTGAGTAGTGCACCACCAGCGCACATCCAAAATTTTCAATAGCATGACAAGCGACAATCCACTGATAAGTTGCGCTGGAGAGCCTTTGCTAGTCGAGTAGCGCACAACATTCTTTCTCAATATTGTGCGGGTGAAGTAGCGCAACTCTGTGGCGCATGACAAGCGACGATCCACTTGAATGTTGCGCTGGTGAGGCTGCGCTAGTCAAGTAGCGCACCACCAGCGCACAACCTACTTTCTCAACACTCAAATACACATTTTCAACAAGTACTAGAGTGATGGAGATGCATCCTATAATAATGCCTAACATGACATGGAACTTTAATCACAAGATGCAAATAAATCAAGAAGAGTTATTTAAACATGAATGCACACAAGTATAAACACACAACATATATAAATAAGAGTTATACATGAATTTGTGAGTATGTGCAACTATCTCTTCAAAGCAAGTATGCACAAGAATTTTACCTTTGGTGCTTCTTATCTTGAGGTCTTGAGAGCCTAAGCTACCCTTACATAAAACCCTAAAATGTGGTTTGTTCATGAAATAAGCCAATCAATAAATGAGGACTTTACAATCTCCCTCTTTGGCTATTTCGTGATTAAACCACCACTCACATTGATCCTCACAAAACAAAATAAAACACCGAGGAGATATTTTACATTACAAAGAGATATACATAAAAAAGCTTCAAATCATCAATCTCCTGTAGAACTATCAACCCTACACACAAAACAAAAAACAAGTACACTTTCCAAACCAAGTGTATGTGAGATGATCAAGTGAATATAAAATAAAAGCATTTGCATTTAAGAATATGAGTACAACATCATGCAATGCTCAACATCATGCAATGCTCCCCCTAAATTTAATCTCCCCAACAAGTACTACTCCCCCTTACCAAGTTCCTCCTTAAACCACACACAAACCACATATGCTACTCCCCCTTTTTGTCATGATATAGGCAAAGGAGTACTCCTTAACCGGGTCACTCAAGGCAAAGAGAAAAAGGATCATACAAGATATTTGCATAATCATAGAAGCCATATTTATGCAACTCAATTAATAGGAGAGAAACAAGGAGATTTATTTTAAGAAAATGTGTGAATCAAAAATGTTTTTCATACAAGACATGTTGCATTCAAGACCAAAAACAATGGTATTTGGCAAAGCAAATGACAAAGGTTTCCAATAGAATTCAAACAAATTTCACCATTTGTCATGAGAGAGCCAAGGATATAGAGTTTCCATAGATATCAAGTTTGAAGAGTATTATATCCAACTTTATAGGCATAACATGGCATGAGCAACTTTGCACCCTATTTGATTTTTTTGGGTAAGATACCCGTATGATAGTAGCCATGTTCAACTAATAAAGAAAGAGAGACATTGATTAAACCTTTTAATCTCACTAGCATTTTCACACAATGTTTTGCATTCAACAATTGTAATCATTAAGTCATGCTTTATCATTTTTTATTAGCATGTCATATAAAGAATCATCTTGTCATTGAGATAACTGTAGGTCTTTCAACATGTACTTTCTATGTAGATCTCCTAGTCCAAAAATGCATGTCTGAACATAAATATGACATGGATTGTAATTAAAGCATAGTTAACACTTATTGAAGAAAATATAATCGAATATGATATAAGTGCAGCCAAGATACTCGAGCAATTAATAAAAGAGCATAAACATTTCCAAATTTTTGCATGCAACAAGTATACAATAGCTCTCTTTGCTTGAGCTTCCCTTATGGGGTCAAATATAGGAACTTATTACTCCATGAGACAAATCCCAATAGATCTACTAAGAGTTTTGAATCGAGTACCATCTAAAGATTTAGTAAATAGATACGCTAGTTGATCATTAGTACCTACATGCTCAAGTACTATGCATTTATTCTCAACTAGTTCTCTAATGAAATGATGGCGGATGTCAATAAGCTTAGTTCTAGAATGTTGAACCGGATTCTTGGAAATATTAATTGCACTCATGTTATCACAAAAGAGAGTAAGAGTACCTTGATTGAATCCATAGACTAGCATTTGCTTCATCCAAAGGAGTTGGGCGCATCTGTAGAGAAAAAACGGTTTAGAAACACAACGAAAGCATGTGAAAAAAAAATGAAATTTAGGGTTTGCGTATAAATAATTTTTTTTCCCTTTTATGCAATGAGAAACTTAACCCTAGATTAACTGATGTATATCAAAGTATCGTACCTTTTTTGCGTGACGATTGAACAAGCGCCGGATTGATTGCGCAAGATCTTCCAATCCAATCACGAACATGAATTACCTAGGAGTGTGGGCTCCCTTTCTTTAAATTGTATTCCTGAGGATGGAGACAAAGCAATTATCTTTTCTTTGTTAGTTACAAATATCCGCCAAAAGAAAAATCCAAGAACGTCCGGTCACTTGTGAATTATCAATCAATTTGATTGTAACTCGCATGAACCTTGATTTGATGTTGTACACAAAACCATTTTGATGTAAAGGATATTAGTATACTATCAAATACAAAAACGTTCCCCTTTTTCCTCTACTTGGTCGAATTCACACACTATTGATTAGAGATGATCGAATTTTGATTTAGAGTAAAATCAGATTTTTCTCCCTCAAAATTCCTATGATGGCCGAAACTTTTTCTTTCTCAAATAAAGCCTGGCCGAAATTAACTCTAATTGCCTTTGGGATGGCCGAATTCATCATCCACATATATATAGGTTCACAAATCCTTTCCTAGGAAGGATTCACTTTGTTGGCAAGAATCCTTTCCTTAGGTAGATTTATTTGGTAGTTAGAATCCTTATCAAAAAGGAAAACTATCCTATCCTATATTACATGTGGTGACCGAATTTCCCTTGTTTGTAGTAGATTAGGAGTGTTTTAATCTTTCCTAAGAAATATTACTTGATGGACAAGAATCATATCCTTAAGTAGATTAACTTGGTGGTTATGAATCCTTTTCAAATAAGAATTCTACCACTAAGTAGTTTTACTTGGTGACCAAGAATCCTTTTCCAAAAAAATTCTTTCCTATACCAAGACTCCTAATCCTACTCAATAGTGTGTTTGTAACCATATTAAAAACTTCCTAATTTGATTAGATAAATAAATCCTTTTATTTATCAACATATCAAATATAGTCTTTAACATTAACTATACTACCAACAATAGTATAGTTTTAGGAGACCATCTCCTAATAGGAAAAGATTTTTACTTTTAATTAAATAATTAATTAATCAACAAATTAATTAATTTCTATTTAATTAAATAATAATAAAATAAAAATAATATATTAAAGCTAGTCACTATAGCCTTTGCCGCCCATACCTAGTATAAAGGCCATATTTTTTTTTCTCATTTTATTAAATCCATTGTACCTTAATAAAAAGTCCACATGTGAACTAGACCTATTCTTACAAAAAGAAACAAGTTCACATGCCTTATTACAATTCTAGATGGACACCTATTGGTCCGGTAGAGTATATTAAGTGATCCATGCAAGTTCGTGTGAATTGGGGATCTTGGCAGGCTATCTAAATTTAAGCTCCAATAGACACAAACCAATCACAATAAACAAATGGATCACTTAGGTCCAATCTATTTAATTTTAGTTCATTCCACTAAAGAACTAAAATTGAACTCTTAAATAAAGACAGAATAAGTTGATGTTACTCATTCGTACCCTAGACAACCTTATTGGAGAAAGTGTATCCTCGTGAAGAATACCAGTAATCGCCAAGAGCTCATAGACCGCCTATAGCTCTCCAAGTTACCATATTTACTCACATGACCACATTTTGAACTTGGATATTTTGACTTGTCCAGAAGCCATGTTTCAATAGACACTATTGAAAACTTAACGTTAAGATTTAATATCCAATACCTCAGAACATCCATATGATGGTATTCTACTCTCTTTCAATAAATGGAGCCACGATGTCCATATCTATAATTGAAGTCCTCTATAGATTAACAAATGAATACCACCAAACTATCGAGGATAGACTATGCTATATAATCGTACTCATTGATAGCTCAAATGATAAAATTTACAACCATAAGTCCATCATTTATCTCAGTATTAAGATAGACTCTCCGATTGTCTTCAAATGAAAACTTTTATCCATTGACTGTTCTAGATAAAGTATTTCATTTTGATCCTATTCAATGCACCCAGTGCACTAGATTCTTTTGCCCAAAGACACCACACTTTGATGATTTTAGACTCATCATAACACATTTGATCTCACTCAAATGCTAGCAAAAGAATCTACAACTTTGACAAGTTAAAGGCATCCAACCTTCTATCTTAAGTTGTGAATATTCTTCAAGACTAACTAAAGAATTGTGTCTACCTATTACATATCTAGATGTATGAACAATTCTTTTTTTTTCATAGTCTTTTGACCTTATGATTATTTACTTTTGACAATTATAATAATTAAACTATAAATGCTATAAGATTTATTAAACTAGAAATCACTTTATTCATATGAAAAGATTGTTAATTACAATATTACTAACAATCATAGTCCTAACAATCTCCCACTTGCTATATAGTAAATGTGTCATATCTCTCATCCCCATGTTCTCTAGATGCCCATCAAAACTCTTTTGAGGAAGAGCCTTTGTAAAGGGATCCGTAACATTTTCTACTGAAGCGATCTTGGTAATCGTCACGTCACCCCTATGCACAATTTCCTTTAAAAGGTGATACTTTCTTTCAATGTGTTTCCCTCTCTTATGAATTATTGGTTCTCTTGAATTAGCCACTGCTCCACTATTGTCATAATAGATAGTGATTTGCTTATTCGCATCAGAAACCACTTCCAAGTTAATCAAGAATTGGCAGAGCCAGACAGCCTCTTTAGCTGCCTCGTATGCGGCAATATACTCGGCTTCCATGGTGGAATCTGTAATACAAGATTGCTTGATACTCCTCCATATGACTACCCCTCCTCCAATAGTAAACACAGATCCTGATGTTGATCTCCTAGAGTCAGAATCTGACTGAAAATTAGAATCTGTATACCCAACAGGAATTAAATCCCCTCCAGAGTATACAAGCATATAATCTCTCGTTCTCCTAAGATACTTGAAAATATGCTTGACTATCGTCCAGTGATCAGGACCAGGTTTTGATTCAAACCTTCTAACTATGCCTACAACAAAACAAATATCTGGTTTAGTGCAGAGCACTGCATACATGAGACTTCCAACTGCCGATGCGTATGGAACCCTACTCATGAATTTCTCTTCATGCTCCTTCTTAAGAACTTGTTCCTTAGAAAGTTTGATTCCATGCCTGAAAGGTAACATACCTTTCTTGGAATCTTGCATGGAAAACCTATACAAGATTTTATCTATGTATGAAGATTGGGATAATGCAATTGTTCTATTCTTTCTATCCCTTATGACTTGGATACTAAGAATATAACTTGCTTCTCCCAAGTCCTTCATATCAAATTGTTTTGCTAACCACTCTTTTATTGATGTCAATACACCTACATCGTTTCCGAGGAGTAGTATATCATCAACGTAAAGAACTAGGAAAACCAACTTGTCACCATTAATCCTTTTGTATACACAAGGTTCATCATGGTTTTGAATAAATCCAAAACCTTTAACGGCTTGATCGAACCTTATGTTCCAGGATCTGGATGCTTGATTCAATCTATATATGGATCTTTGCAACTTGCATACCCTTTCCTCTTGGCCTTTTTCAATGAATCCTTCTGGTTGCATCATATAGATGCTTTCGTCAAGACTTCCATTAAGAAAAGTTGTCGTGATGTCCATTTGTCAAATCTCTAGGTCTAGAGATGCCGCAATGGATAAGAGTATCCTAATGGATTTAAGCATGGCCACAAGAGAGAAGGTTTCTTCATAATCGATACCTTCCTTCTGTGTATAACCTTTAGCTACCAATCTAGCTTTATAGGTTTCCACCTTTCCAGCCATCCCTCTTTTCCTCTTATATACCCACTTGCACCCGATGGATTTTATCCTTTTAGGTAAATCTATAAGAGACCAGACTTTATTTTTAAACATAGATTCAATTTCGGATTGCATTGCCTTTTGCCAATGGCGACAATCAACATCTTCAATTGCTTCCTTGTACCTATAGGGATCATCGTCGTCCTGAAGATTCTCCTAGACCGATGTATCTTTCAGGTTGTCTAACAACCCTCCCACTACGATGAGGTATGGTGGATTGTTGATTTGTATTGGTACAGAATTTACAATTGGGCTTGGTTGCGAAACCTCTTGTGGAATTATATCTCCTAAAAGCTCATTTAGGACAATTCTACTTTTAGGCACAAAATTATTCAAATAGTCCTCTTATAGAAATTTAGCATTTGTCGAAACAAATACTTTAAGATCTGAAGAACTATACAAATAATATCCTTTTGTTCCTTTTGGATACCCTACAAATATGCATGTTTCTGAACGGGACTCTATCTTCTCTGTCTTTCTATTAACACGTTCGCAGGACATCCAAATATCCTTAAGTGTTGTAAACTAGGCTTTCTCCTAGTCCACAACTCATGCGGTGTTTTAGGAACCGATTTAGATGGTACATCATTTAGAATATACATGGCAGTTTGTAAAGCATATCCCCAAAAATAACTAGGAAGCGTTGAATAACTCAACATAGACCTAACCATATCCAAAAGAGTTCTATTTCTCCTTTCTGCCACCCCATTTTTTTGAGGTGTACCTGGTGCAGAAAACTGAGAAATTATTCCATTATCGTTAAGATATTGCTAAAACTCACCAGATAGATATTCTCCACCATGATCATACCTCAAGATTTTTATACGTTTCTCAAGTTGATTTTCCACTTCAGCTTTCAATGCTTTGAACATATCAAAAACATCCGACTTATGTCTCATGAGATACACATAGCCAAATCTTGAGTGACATCCATGAAAGTGATGAAGTACTCATATCCACCTCTAGCTTGAATGCTCATAGGTCCACACACATCAGTGTGTGTCAATCCTAAACATTCGATGGCTCTTGCGCCTTTGGTCGTAAACGACCTTTTGGTCATTTTACCTTCCAAACAAGATTCACAAGTTAGTAGATCCTCAACCTTTAAGTCACTTAGAAGTCTGTCACATACCAATCTTTTAATCTTATTAAGGTTAATATGACGTAGGCGCAAATGCCACAAGTAGGTTTCATCTTTTGATTATTTTACTATTTTATGATTAGATTCCGTTGATTTCGTGTCTAACAAGTGAGAGATATTTCCATGCAAATAAAATAAACCGTTTTCTAACGTACCTTTGCAAAAAAAATTGTTATTCTTACTAATAATAAAACCTTTGTTCAAAGTAACCGAATATCCAAATTTATTTAGACAAGAGACCGAAATTAAATTCCTCTTGAATATTGGTACATAATAAATGTTTATTAATACGGAATGCCTGTAAGAATCAAAATTGATTCTAATATCTCCCACTATACTAGTAGACACCAACGCTCCATTGCCTAAATGCAAGTTGAATTCATTCTTATCCAGTCTATTCATTTGACCCTTTTCACCAAAAAAGAAACGCTTTCCTTTGATCTTGGTTACTTTCTTGGTCTCCTTCTAAGAAGGCTCAAGTTGCTTTTTCTTCTGTTATCTCTTGACCATCTAACGGGTCTTAACAATAGCAACTTTACCAACCATATGAATCCTTGTCTAGAGACATCATAATATCGACAGCAGTCTCAATTCCTTCATGTTGTTGTTGCAACACGTTAGAGATGATGGCCATAATGTAACGTACATTTAGCCATCTCTTCTAAAGACTTCCACTACTGATACTCATCTCTTTGCTACTGAGTAGATTCATTAGTTTGGTGGTTAAGGAATGTAAAAAATGAACTTATACTTTTCAGCTTGCAACAACAACCAATATTCCTTTTCCATGTGACATAATTATCACCAGTTAAAGTATTATCTTTTAGGATATTGATTAGGGATGGGGTCATGATTTATTTTTAATAACAAAAATTATATAAGTAAACAATCATGATATAGCACTTTTGAATATTTATCTTGAATTAAATAAAATAATTCAATCGTAAAAATTCAACGGTGATCCAACACCCATAAATGTCATGCCTCCTTTGGGAGTACGCACCATTTACTTGTTGGACTAGGTCCCACCTAATTGTTAACATAACAACCAACGTTTTATTTTTAGCCTTGTGATTTTATTAAGAAGAACTCTTGGGAGGATATTAATAAACTCACATTGAGTGTGTTACCAAGTTATCGACCTTCAATATAATCCCTTACGAATATCCCTCCTTTGGGAGTAGATATCGTTTGGGCTAATTGACTAGCCCATCCTTGTAAGGAAGTATCTTGCTAAATTCCATTCACGAATACCTCTTGGGAGGTTATTCACGAAACATAAAGCTCAACTAAACTTGGAGGTCGTAGGTGTTCCAAAACACCTTCTCCCACTCAATTGTTTAAGGCGTGTGATCGAATTCCAAAGAATGATTTACCAAGTTATCTAGATGCCAATTTAGATACTTAAACCATTCAATGCATGTTCATACCAAAAGAGATATATGAGTGGCACTCCTATTCTATATGACATGTTATCAAACAATGACAAACATTGCAATATTTACAAAAATATAAATAGCTACAATTTTGGTCAATCCTAGAAAAACAAGTAAATTACATATATCTTGGAATACAAGAACTTCTTTCTTGGCGAACAAGTCTTCACGCGACCTTCGTCGTTCGGACTCCCTCGGCTACCTCCCATGGGCGTACGCACCCCTTGTCTTTACCAATGGGTGTGCGCATGTCACAAGCCCATAAAGGGCAGCCGTGCGCAGCCCATGCCACAACAAACGTGGATGCGCTCTCTTCGCACGCACGTTCTTTGTTACGGCTCGCACGGTCCCAAACTTGTTCCAGTTACTCCTAATTCTTCAAACCTTCGAGTCTTCAAAACTTGAATGTATTACAGAAAAATTTACATAACAAAATACTGACATTTTTTTTTATTATAACAACAAAATAAAAATAAAAAACTTAGCAACTACCAAGAAGGAAATTTTGGCGATAATAAGCCACTCTTCTTGTTACAATCCGAAAACAAAATTACATTGAAATTCTAGGACCAAAATTGAGCAATAACAATCCACATATAAAACATATATATATATATCCATACATTTCAATGTAAATATATATGTGAATACCTAGAGTGCCATCTCTTTCTAAAACATGCATATATACAAAAAAGAAAAAGATTCACGAACACATACATCAATTAATCAATAGTACAACCTGGCTCTGATACCAATTGTAGGGAAAAATGGTTTAGAAACGCAATGGAAGCGTGTGAAAAAAAAATGAAATTTAGGGTTTGCAAATAAAATAAAAATTCCCTTTTATGCAACGAGAACCTTAACCCTAGATTAATTGATGTATATAAAAGTATCGCACCTTTTTCGCGTGACGATTGAACAAGCGCCGAATTGATTCTGTAAGATCTTCCAATCCAATCACGAACATGAATCACCTAGGAGTGTGGGCTCCCTTTCTTTAAATTGTATTCCTGAGGATGGAGACAAAGCAAATATCTTTTCTTTGCTAGTTACAAATATCCTCCAAGAGAAAAATCCAAGAACGTCCGGTCACTTGTGAATTATCAATCAATTTGATTGTAAATCGCGTGAACCTTGATTCGATGTTGTACAAAAAATCCTTTTGATGTAAAGGATATTAGTATACTATCGAATACAAAAACGTTCCCCTTTTTTCTCTACTTGACCGAATTCACACACTATTGATTAGAGATGATCGAATTTTGTCTAGAGTAAAATCAGATTTTTCTCCCTCAAAATTCCTATGAAGGACGAAACTTTTTCTTTCTCAAGTAAAGCTTGGCCGAAATTACCTCTAATTGCCTTAGGGCTGGCCGAATTCATCATCCACACATATATAGGTTCATAAATCATTTCCTAAGAAGGATTTACTCTGTTGGCAAGAATCCTTTCCTTAGGTAGATTTATTTGGTAGTTAGAATCCTTGTCTAAAAGGAAAACTATCCTATCCTATAATACATGTGGTGACCGAAATTCCCTTGTTTGTAGTAGATTAGGAGTGTTTTAATATTTCCTAAGAAAGATTACTTGATGGACAAGAATCCTATCCTTAGGTAGATTAACTTGGTGGTTATGAATCCTTTTCAAATAAGAATTCTACCACTAAGTAGTTTTACTTGGTGACCAAGAATTCTTTTCCAAAAAGAATTCTTTCCTACACCAAGACTCCTAATCCTACTCAATAGTGTGTTTGTAACCATATTAAAAACTTCTTAATTTGATTAGATAAATAACTCATTTAATTTATCTACTTATCAAATATAGTCTTTAACATTAACTATACTACCAACAATAGTATAGTTTTAGGAGACCATCTCCTAATAGGAAAAGATTTTGACTTTTAATTAAATAATTAATTAATCAACAAATCAATTAATTTCCATTTAATTAAATAATAATAAAATAAAAATAATATATTAAAGCTATTGACTATAACCTTTGCCGCCCATACCTAGTATAAAAGCCATATATTATTTTTCTCATTTTATTAAATCCATTGGACCTTAATAAAAAGTCCACATGTGAACTAGACATATTCTTACAAAAAGAAACAAGTTCACATGCCTTATTACAATTCTATATAGACCCCTATTGGTCCGGTAGAATCTATTAAGTAATCCATGCAAGTTCGTATGGATTGGGGATCTTGGCGGGCTATCTAAATTAAAGCTCCAATAGACACAACCCATTCACAATAAACAAATGATTCACTTAGGTCCAATCTATTTAATTTTAGTTCATTCCATTAAAGAACTAAAATTGAACTCTTACATAAAGATAGAATAAGTTGATGTTACTCATTCGTACCCTAGACAACCTTATTGGAGAAAGTGTATCCTCGTGATGAATACCAATAATCGCCAAGAGCTCATAGACCGCCTATAGCTCTCCAAGTTACCATATTTACTCACATGACCACATTTTGAACTTGGATATTTTGACTTGTCCAGAAGCCATGTTTCAATAGACACTATTGAAAACTTAACGTTAAGATTTAATATCCAATACCTCAGAACATCCATATGATGGTATTCTACTCTCTTTCAATAAATGGAGCCACGATGTCCATATCTATAATTGAAGTCCTCTATAGATTAACAAATGAATACCACCAAACTATCGAGGATAGACTATGCTATATAATCGTACTCATTGATAGCTCAAATGATAAAATTTACAACCATAAGTCCATCATTTATCTCAGTATTAAGATAGACTCTCCGATTGTCTTCACTTAAAAACTTTTATCCATTGACTGTTCTAGATAAAGTATTTCATTTTGATCCTATTCAATGCACCCAGTGCACTAGATTCTTTTGCCCAAAGACACCACACTTTGATGATTTTAGACTCATCATAACACATTTGATCTCACTCAAATGCTAGCAAAAGAATCTACAACTTTGACAAGTTAAAGGCATCCAACCTTCTATCTTAAGTTGTGAATATTCTTCAAGACTAACTAAAGAATTGTGTCTACCTATTACATATCTAGATGTATGAACAATTCTTTTTTTTTCATAGTCTTTTGACCTTATGATTATTTACTTTTGACAATTATAATAATTAAACTATAAATGCTATAAGATTTGTTAAACTAGAAATCACTTTATTCATATGAAAAGATTGTTAATTAGAATATTACACTCTTGCTATAGAGCATAATCCTAACAGCATCCACTCCCAGCAGCTACGTATTCGTCCTCAACCGTAGATAAGGAAAAGGAATTTTGCTTCTTGCAAAACCAAGTGACGAGGTTGTTCCCAAAGAAAAAGCAACCGCCCTATGTACTTTTCCTATCATCATAATTTCCTGCTCAATCTGCATCACTAAAGCCTACAAGACTTGAATTAGTGTCAAAAGAGTGCAAAATCCCATTGTTAGATGTCCTATTCATATAGTGAATGATTCTATTAACGTAAGTGAGATGAGACTCCTTAGGATCCAATTGGTACCTAGCACACACTCCAATACTAAAAGAGATATCGGGCCTACTTGCAGTCAAATAGAGCAAGCTACCAATCATGCCGCGGTACAAAGTTTGATCCACACTTTTACCGCTAGCATCCTTGCTTAGCTTTAAAGTGGTACACATGGGTGTATCACGATGTTTGGCATTTTCAAGACCAAATTTCCTTACTAGGTTTTTGGCATATTTAGCTTGAGATATGAAAACCCCATCATCCATTTGTTTAATTTGTAAACCTAGAAAGTAACTTAGCTCACCAACAAGGCCAATTTCAAACTCATGAGACATGACACCAACAAATTGCTGGACTTTGGTGTTATTTGTGGAGCCAAAAACTATATCATTAACATAGATTTGAGATATGAAAAGCTCATCTTTGTCTTTCTTGATGAATAGAGACTTGTCAACACTACCCCTAGTGTAGCCATTATCTATAAGAAATTGAGTGAGGTGCTTATACCAAGCCCTTGACGCTTGTTTCAACCAATATAAAGCCTTCTTGAGGCTATATACATGATTGGGGTGGTGAAGATCCACAAACCCTTTGGGTTGCTCAACAAAAACTTCCTCTTGCAAGAAACCATTGACGAAGGTAGTCTTAACATCCATTTGATACAATTTGAACTTGTGCTAACAAGAGATGGATAAAAGAAGCCTAATGGACTCTATCCTAGCAATGGGAGCAAATGTCTCCTCAAAGTCAATACCCTCAATTTGAGAGTACCCTTGTGCTGCAAGCCTAGCCTTGTTTCGCACAATGTTGCCATCCTCATCGGATTTGTTCCTATAGACCCACTTGGTGCCTATCACATTGGTGTTCTTGGGCCTAAGAACTAGAGTCCAAAACTCATTCCTTTCAAATTAGGTAAGCTCTTCTTGCATGACAAGAACCCAAAATTCATCCTTTAAGTCTTCATCAACCTTCTTGGGTTCTATTTGAGAAGTGTAACAAGTGTAGCTAATTAGTTTAGCCATTTGACGCCAAGTCTTAACACCCTTATTAACCTCACCAATGATGTCATCTTTATCATGAAGTTTCCTAACCCATGGAGCAGGTTCTTTTGAGGTCAATAGAGGAATTTTATCAATAGGTTATGCAATACCATCATCAAGATTAGTCTTTTCAACATTAGGAGTATCCATAACCTTTTTCAAGCGAGAGCCACCTCCTCCTCATGGTCATTAGATTTGAGTCTTGTATCATCAATACCAACATTGGATAATTCCATGACGGTTCTAGTTTTAAAATTGAAAACTCAATAGGCTATACTATTCAAGGCATATCCAATAAAGATACCCTCATCACTCTTAGCATCAAATTTTCCTAGTTGATCACGGTCATTCAAAATGTAGCATTTGCTTCCAAAAGTGTGGAAATAGCTAACATTTGGCTTCCTACCTTTCCATAACTCATAGGAGGTTTGCCTAGTGTAAGGCCTTAGAAAGACTTTATTTCCTATATAGCACACCGTATTGATGGCTTCGGCCTATAGATTCTTAGGGACATTGTTACTAAGCAACATCACACAGGCGATCTCTTGAAGAACAATATTTTTCATTTCAACAACTTCATTTTGTTGAGGTGTCCTAGGAGCCGAAAACTTATGAGAAATACCTAGACTATTGCAGTAGTTTTCAAAATGGGCATTCTCAAACTCCTTCCCATGGTTACTAGTAATCCGTTTAATGCTTTTAATCTAGGAGTTCATTTCATTTTGAATTTTGGTACAAAGCATCTTAAACTTGTCAAAAGTTTCAGATTTTTCTCTATGAAAATAAGTCCAAGTGTACCTAGAGAAGTCATTTACACACACAAAAATGTATTTCTTTCCACCTAAGAAGCTCTAGAGGCTTCTTGGTGGAGAGATACTTGCTCTTTTTGTGCATGCTTTTGGTTTGCTTTTCTTATTGACAAGGTCCACAAACACCATTTTCCTTTTTCCCAAGTTTGGGAAGACCTCTCACAACATTGAACTTATCTAAGATTCGTAAATCCCGATTGTTCATATGACCAAGTCTTTCGTGCCACACCTCAATTTGCTCATCCTTGGACACATTGCAAGAGACAAATCTAGCTTCAAGACAATAACAATTATCGCTAGATCTCATACCTTTTAACAAGGTTTGACCATTTGGCAATAGGATAGAGCAATCATTTTTCCTAAACATGACAGAAAGTCCTTCATCACTAAGATGGGAAATGCTTATCAAATTTACTTTTAGGCCATCAACATACAAAGCATTGGACAAGGAGGGTAATCCGGGAATGGAAATAATTCCCTTTCCTTTAACTTTCTTTTTGGATCCATCACCAAAGGTGACATTTCCTTCCTCCTCCATCATAAGGGTCTCAAAGAAACTCTTATCTCCAGTCATGTGCCTAGAGCACCCACTATCCAAATACGAAAAATTAGAAGAATGAGCTTTCAAGGCAATTTGTGCGACATGGCAAAAGTGTTCATCTCTTCTAATCCACCTTGGTGAAACATTTTCCTTCCTAGTGGTCAATTGTACATGGGCTCTAAATGTCATACTATCATGTAAAAGTGATCCATTTTTCCTAACGACATGCATCTCGGCTTTAGCTTTTTTCTTCTCTTTCATGCTTTCAATTCTATACAATTTAATATATCTAAAGCAATTTGGTCTAATTTGACCATCAATACCATAAAAATGACATGTAGGAATGAAGTTAGGAATCATACCATAACCTTGTGGATGCATTGGAGCCTTCCCATGTCTTTGTGGTTATCTTGATTATTGTTAATGAGCTTTCCTTATTTGTTGTTGAACAACACTTGATTGCTTCCTTGGTTGAGCTTGCATGATAGGTTTCTTCCCTTTGTGAGCTTTCGGTTGAGGGAAGTTACCTTGAAGAGCTCTTGTAGGATGAGCTTAAGGTAGGCTTCTTAGTGTCATTTTCACTTGAGCACTGCTCAAACACTCTCCTAGGTCAAGTTTCTTCCTAGGTGATTGATGAGAAGAGGACCCATTGAGATTAATACTTCTTGCAAAAATGGTCTTGTTTGGAGTGAAGAACATCTTGTCATCTTCAAACCCAAGCCTCTTCTTGTCACTCGGCCTCTTTCCAACATCAAACATGTGGTCAAGTTTTTTTATGCTAGAGTTCATCTTGGCCATCAACTCTCTAGCATCTTCATACTGTTTCTTTAACCCTTCTTCACTCCTCTTAGATAAGTTTAATTCTTTTCTTAGCCTATCTTCACTATTCATGGTTCTCACCAACTCTTCATTTATTTGGTCCACTTGAGTTGAGAGCTCTAGGTTTTCTTCTTTTAATCTCTTAATTTCATTCTTGTTCTTTAACCTTGAACTATCAAACCTAACCATTTAGTTCTTGAGATCCATCCTATCCACATTTCCATATGTGGATTGTGATGAAGATCCATCATCACTTGAGTAGTGTTCCTCTTGACTCTTATTTTCTTCTTCACTAGCATCTTTGCTCATATGAGAGGACGTAAAGGCTATGAAGTTAGCCATGAGTTCTTAATCATCCAAAAACTCATCTCCTTCATTGGATTTATAACTTTCACTTCATGTGGCGGCCATCACTTTTCCCTTTTTCTTGACTTTATGATTCACACATTCAGGGGAAAAGTGACCTATCACACCACATTCATAGCATTGGACTCCTTTCTTTTCAGTCTTTACTTGCCTAGACTCAACCTTTTTGAAGAGAGCCATTTTCTTCAAGTTTTGACCTTTGGATCCGAAACCTTTCCTCTCAGACTTGTAGAATTTCTTGAACTTCCTCATTAGCAAAGCTATTTCCTCATTCGAGTCATCACTTTCCTCCTTCTCAACTTTAGAGGATTTCAAGCAATATCCTTTTGCTTTTTCGGTGGTGTAGGGTTTGGACATTTCATTGATTCATAAGCTAGAAGCCTCCCAATCACTTCACTCAGCTTCATATCCTTGTATGCACTGTTCTCTTCTAAAGCAGTTACTTTGGATTCAAATCTATCGGGTAAAGATCTCATGATCTTTTGCTTGATCTTCCTATCCGAATAAGGATCACCAAGTTGATGACTTTGGTTCCCAATGTCCATCAACCTCACTTCAAAGTCATTGAAGCACTCATTCTCATCCATCTTGAGCAATTTAAATTGCATTTGGAGAACTTGAAGCTTTGATTCCTTGACCACATCGGTTCCCTCATGTGCAACCTCTAGGATATCCCATGCCTCTTTAGCTATCCTAATGTTCTGAACCAATTTGTACTGATTCTCATCCATTGCACATAGGATGGCATGCATTGCCTTCCTATTCCACTTTGATGCCTCAAACTCTTGTGCATTCCACTGTGCCTTTGGCTTGAGTACATCATCTTCTCCATCCGTAGGAGTCATCATGGGTGGAGTGTAGCCATCTTCAACCGCCATCCATGCCCTATCATGAATTTGGCAAATATACGAATCCATCTTGCATTTCCAAGAGGCATAATTCAACCCGATGAGTATGGGAGGTCTAGTGCTAGAAGCACCCTCATTGCCACCGTTTCCACTCATTGGGTTTATGAATGAATGATATGAATGCAAGTGTATGAATGATCAACACAAACACACAAAATGCAACACACACCAAAACGAGCAAGGATCACCTATGTATGTCTAGGAACCCGCTCAGATACCAATTGAAACAAATATTATGGTGTGTTTAATAACAATTTAGAGGGGGGTGAATAAATTTTTATCAATTTTACCCAATTTTCATTAATGGTCAAGTTGATGAAAATACCCCTAACTAGTTACAATAATATCACAAGTGTAATAAGTGCGGAAATAATAAAAACACTTGAGATATATGTGGAAACACTCCAAATGAGAAAAACCATAAACTGTTAAGTGTGCCAGACTTGAACCTCGAATCCACTAATGGTAAAGGCCTCGAATCCACTAATGGTAAAGGAATTACAACCTAATCCTGGTTTATAATCCACCACCACTACCTAATCCCGATATAAGTGAACCTAGTCCATGTCGCTTGCGATTTATGCTACCTAATCCCAGAAGCAACACAAGTCTTACTTCTCAATGAAGAGATAAAATGGCCTATGTTAATATATGATGATATTCAAGGAACAAACAAGGCTAGGGTACCTTATATGCTTATCTAGGATTATGAGATGGCAACAAATGCAATCCTAGACATCAAGAGCTAAATGACATGTTAAACATAGATCAAACAATCCTATAAAGCTATGGCAATACAACACTCAATCATGTCATCACAACAATCTCTATTTTGTATCTAGAATATATTCTATGAGTATACAAATGATACAAGAGATGGCTTAGCAAGAAACACACTTAACTTGTAAGACGATAGTGAGAAACTTACCAAACAAGATGTGATGATGCAAAACTATCCATTGTTGCACTCTAAATCACCATAGATGATGCAAGATGATGTTTTTATGCATAAGGAAATGCTTTGAGTGTTTAAAGATGAGTTCTTGCATGATTTTTCCTTTTGAAATATGTTCTAAGGAAAAGATATGATATTTTGATCTCTTACACGACCTGAATACAAAGAGTTATATATATATGAGTTTCAACCAAAGTGAGGTTGTTTTGAAAAAAACGTTCCAGCTTCTGCTATGTGCGCTGGTGAGTGGCGCTAGTCGAGTAGCGCACCACCAGCGCACAACCTAAATTTTCAATAGGCACTGGTGGAGTGGCGCAGCTTAGTGGCGCATGACAAGCGATAATCCACTGATATATTGCACTGGTGAGTCTGTGCTAGTCGATTAGCGCACCACCAGCGCATAACCTACTTTCTCAACACTCAAATACACATTTTCAACAAGTACTAGAGTGATGGAGATGCATCCTATACTAATTCCAACATGACATGGAAATTTAATCACAAGATGCAAATAAAGCATGAAGAGTTATTTAAACATGAATGCACACAAGTATAAACACACAACATATATAAATAAGGGTTATGCATGAATTTGTGAGTGTGTGCAACTATCTCTTCAAAGCAAGTAAGCACAAGAATTTTACTTTTGGTGCTTCTTCTCATGAGGTCTTGAGAGCCTAAGCTACCCTTACATATAACCCTAAAATATGGTTTGTTCAAAAAATAAGCCAATCAATAAATGAGGACTTTACATTAGGAGACAATCCGCGAGATACATCGATTTAGGAGAATCTCTAGAGAATCTTTCGAACGACGATGATCCCTATACGTACAAAGAAGCAATGGAAGATGTTGATTGTCACCGTTGGCAAAAGGCAATGCAATTCGAGATTAAATCTATGTTTAAAAACAAAGTCTAGTCTCTTGTAAATTTTCCTAAAGGGTTATAACCCATAGGCTGCAAGTGGGTATACAAGAGGAAAAGAGGAATGGATGGAAAGGTGGAAACCTTTAAAGCTATATTGGTAGCTAAAGGTTATATACAGAAGGAAGGTATCGATTATAAAGAAACCTTCTCTCCTGTGGCCATGCTTAAATCAATTAGGATACTCTTATCCATTGCGGCATCTCTAGATTTAGAGATTTGGTAAATGGACGTCAAGATAGCTTTCCTTAATGGAAGTCTTGACGAAAGCATCTAAATGATGCAACCCGAAGGATTCATTGAAAAAGGCCAAGAGGAAAGGGTATGCAAGTTGCAAAGATCCAAATATGGATTGAAGCAAGCCTCCAGATCTTGGAACATAAGGTTTGATCAAACCGTGAAAAGTTTTGGATTTATTCAAAACCTTGATGAACCATGTGTATACAAAAGGAATAAAGGCGTCAAGTTGGTTTTTCTAGTTCTTTACGTTGATGATATACTACTCATCGAAAATGATGTAGGTGTATTGACATTAGTAAAAGAATTGTTAGCAAAACAGTTTGATATGAAGTACTTAGGAGAAGCAAGTTATATTCTTGGTACCCAAGTCAAAAGAGGTAGAAAGAATAGAACGATTGGATTATCACAAGCTTCATAGATAGATAAAATCTTATCTAGGTTTTCCATTCAAGATTCCAAGAATGGTATGTTACCTTTCAGACATGGAATCAAACTTTCTAAGGAACAAGTTCCTAAGAATGAGCATGAAGAACAATTCATGAGTAGGGTTCCATATGCATCGACAGTTGGAAGTCTCATGTATGCAATACTCTATGCTAGACTAGATATTCATTTTGTTGTGGGCATAGTTAGCAGGTTTCAATCAAAACCTGGTCCTGATCACTATTTGGCAGTCAAGCATATTTTCAAGTAGCTCAGAAGAACGAGAGATTATAATGCTTGTATACTCTAGAGAGGATTTAATTACCGTTAGGTATACAGATTCTAACTTTTAGTCAAATTTTGACTCCAGGAGATCAACATCAGGATCTGTGTTTTCTATTAGAGGAGGGGCAGTCTTATGGAGGAGTACCAAGCAATCTTGTATTTCTGATTCCACCATGGTAGCCGAGTATGTTACCGTATACGAGGCAGCTAAAGAGGTTGTCTGGCTCCACCAGTTCTTGATTGACTTGGAAAAGGTTCCTGATACAAATAAGCAGATCACAATCTATTGTGACAATAGTGGAGCAGTGACTAATTCGAGAGAACCAATAAGTCATAAGGAGGGAAACACATTGAAAGAAAGTATCATCTTTTGAGAGAAATTATGCATTAGGGTGACGAGACGATTACCAAGATCGCGTCAGCAGATAATCTAGCGGATCCATGTACAAAGGCTCTTCCACAAAATAGTTTTGATGGGCATCTAGAGAACATGGGGATGAGAGATATGACACATTTACTATAGAGCAAGTGGGAGATTGTTGGGATTATGCTCGATAGCAAGAGTGTAATAATGTATTTGACAATCTTTTCATATTAATAAAGTGATTTCAAGTTTAACAAATCTTATAGCATTTATAGTTTAATTATTATAATTGTCAAAAGTAAATAATCATAAGGTCAAAAGGCTATGAGAAAAGAAGAACTGTTCGTATATCTAGATATGTATGAGGTAGACATAATTATTTAGTTAGTTTTGAATAATATTCACAACTTAAGATAAAAGGTTGGGCACCTTATCTTGTCAAAGTTGTAGATTCTTTTGCTAGAATTTGAGTGGGATCAAATGTGTTATGATGAGTCTAAAATCATCAAAGTGTGGTGTCTTTGGGTAAAATAATCTTATGCACTGGGTGCATTTAATTGGATCACAATGAAATACTTTATCTAGAACCGTCAACGGATAAAAGTTTTCATTTGAAGACAATTAGAGAATCTATCTCAATCTTGAGATAAATGATGGACTTATGGTTGCAAGTGTTATCATTTGAGCTATCAATGAGTACGATTATATAGCATAGTCTATCCTCGATAGTTTGGTGGTATTCACTTGTTAATCGTTAAAAGATTTCATTTATAGATATGGACATCGTGGCTCCATTTATTAAATGAGAGTAGAATATCATCATATGGACGTTTTGAGGTATTAGATATTAAATCTTAACGTTAAGTTTTCAATAGTGTCTATTGAAACATGGCTTCTGGATAAGTCAAAATATCCAAGTTCAAAATGTGGTCATATGAGTAAATATGGTAACCTGGAGAGCTATAGGCAGTCTATGAGCTCTTGACGATTACTGGTGTTCTTCACGAGGATACACTTTCTCTAATAAGGTTGTCTAGGGTATGAATGTGTAACATCAATTTATTCTATCTTTATTTAAGAGTTCAATTTTAGTTCTTTAGTGGAATGAACTAAAATTAAATAGATCGGACCTAAGTGAATCATTTGTTGATTGTGATTGGGTTGATTCTATTGGAGCTTAAATCTAGATAGCCCGCCAAGATCCTCAATCCACACGAACTTGCGTGGATCACTTGATATACTCTACTGGACCAATTTATGGGTCCATCTAGAATTGTATTGAGGCATGTGGACTTGTTTATTTTTGTAAGAATGCGTCTAGTTCACATGTGGACTTCTTTTTATAAAGGTCAAATGGATTTAATAAAATAAGAAAATAATATATTGGCCCATTTATATGAGTTGGGCGGCAAGGCTATTTAGAGTTGCTTAATTATATTATTTTACTTTATTATTTAATTATATGGAAATTAATTAATTTGGTGATTAATTAATTATTTAATTAAAAGTCAAAATCTTTTTCCTAGTACGAGATGGTCTCCTAAAATTATACTATTGTTATTAGTATAATTAATATTAAAGACTATATTTGATTAGTAGATAAATAAAAGGAATTATTTATCTAATCAAATTAGGAAGTCTTTAATATGGTTACAAATACACTATTGAGTTGGATTAGGAGTCTTGATGTATGATAGAATTTCTTTTTGAAAAGGATTCTTAACCACCAAGTAAATCTACCTAAGGAATGGATTCTTAACTACCAAGTAAATCCTTCTTAGGAAAAGAATTAAGTCTCCTAATTGTATTCTATGAAATTTTGGCCAGCCCATATATATATATATATATATAGTAGGATAGAATCCCTTTCAGATAAGGATTCTTAACTACCAAATAAATACACCTAAGGAAAGGATTCTTGCCAACCAAGTAAATCCTTTTTAGGAGAGGATTTATGATCTTATCTATATATGTATGATTAATTCGGCCAGCTAAGGAACTTCATAGAGAAATTTTGGCCAGCCTAAGATTTCATATAGAGAGATTTCGGCAAGCCCTATTTTTCTATGAGAAGAATTCGGCCATCGTAGGAATTTTGAAAGAGAAAAATTGGATTTTACTCTTTGGGAAAAAAAAAATAGGAAGAAAGAACGTTTAGTTTTCGGTAGTACACCAGTAGCCTTTACATCAAAAGGTTTTCTGTACAACATCGAATCAAGGTTTATACGAGTTTCAATCAAATTGATTGGTAATTCACAAGTGACCTAACGTTCTTTGTTTTCTTCTGGGAGGATTATTATAACTAACAAAGGAGAAGATTTTGTTTGTTTCCATCCTCAGGTATACAATTCAAAGAAAAGGGAGCCCACACTCCTAGGAGATTCACATTCATGATTGGATTGGAAGATCTTATGGAATCAATTCGGCGATTGTTCAATCGTCACGAGAAAAAGGTACGACACTTTTTATATACATCAATTAATCTAGGGTTAAGGTTTTTGTTAGTCAAAGGGAAATTTTTATTTATACGCAAACCCTAATTTTTATTAAATTTTCTCACGCTTCCGCTGTGCTGGGTTTTATTTTCCCTACATGAAGGAGAATTCAAGTTTTATGTACTGATGGCTAGGTACCCCGAGATACCAGTCTAGTGGCGTGGCGCTTGACCAACCGAGCTGGAGCTTTCTGGTTAACTTCCTTCTTGCTTGATGGGTAAGATACGTACCTTAGAGGGGTGGCGAGTTAAGATGGAGGTACTTGGGCCCATGTAGACAACTTATTATCAGGGTGCTAAGCAGAAGGTACCGCAATACTAGCTTGTCGGTCCATGGCAGTTTTTGGAGATGTGAATGTTGATTCTCTTCCTGATACTAATGTCTAGGTACTTGAGCGGTGTAGGACCCGACATCTTGAGGTAGGTTTTAGCAGGTAGACTTTATCTGGTATCAGGAGGTACATCCTACCAAGGAATGACAAGTGGAAATTTTCTATTTGATCCCTTGTCAAAAGTGGCTTTCAACAGAAGTCCCCCAGACTTGAACACTAGTGACTTGTTGGGATTAGAGTTAGGTTTCTTATAACGCTTTAGGAATTTTCTGCTTTTAATCGGTTACTAAAATCTAAGAGGAAATCTTCACATTAAATGCATGGTCCACATGTCGAGCAAGAGAACACTAACATGTTTATAAAATAGAAAGGTTTTGGCATCACATGTATATCGAGAATATGTTTTCTGTTGGCTGAAAATCTTGCCCAAATCACACTTTTATCACCGGTTACTTCTTCATTCCCTATATTTAAACAAGAGACCCTTTTGTATATTTTGTGCTTCTAAAGTTTTCTTTTCAAATTTTAAAAACCCTACCTTGCTCACACTCTGATTTCTTAGTCTTCATATTCAATTTCCCACCCTCCAATCTTCATCCTCTACCAGGCTTCTACTGTAATGTCTTCTTCAGAAAATGACAATATTGACAGGATCATGAAGGGCAACCCCTCAAGCCTTGCAAGCGGGAAGAGGACCCGTGAAGAGGATAGTGGAGGAGCAACGCCTCATAACTCCAGTGTCACCACTCCAACTGTAATGTCGCTATTGGAGCTGGGTTCTCAAACAATGCTGATACTCTGGTCGAAATAATTGAAGGAGACTCAGGAGAGTTATCTATCTAGGTCAGGGCCAGTGGGGACCTGACCGGGGTCGCTACTCATGTACTAGAAGGAGAACGTCTATTCCTTACGTCTTTCGGTGTGTCCCCGATTCGACCGCCAAAGCTGACTTGATCAGACGTCTAAGATGGTACTTCCTGTTGCTGATAGAATTATGATCACTATCCCACACTAGGTGCACAATGTGTACACCCTCTCTTAGAAGAGCTTCTTATTCACACTGTTGCATTTGAAAGTAGAGACAGGCTACCTCTCTACTTGTCCCTGCATATAACTCTTCACGCTTTGCAACTTGCTCTCTCTAGTTGACACCAGGATTTTAGAGGCACATGGTGGGGTTCCTAATGTTATGGAAAGAACAATATGAGAAGGATAACATCTTAAAGGAACGAGGACAAGATGAGCTTATATTCATCTTCCAGACTATTGCCAACTTCCTTGGCCTAAATGGATAATTCTACACCTAGGCGAGGAAGAACTTGAAGTGTATGGTCCTGGGTGTCACTAAGAAGGATACATCCTAGAAGAAGGAATGGGTCATCGTAGGTGGTAACAGGGGGAGCTCGGTCCACATTACGGGTACTGAGTTAAAGATCCCTACCCGGTTCAGCTGTAAGCTTAACTAGGCAAAATGCATCATATCTTCTGAATCAAAGTCAATTCTGAAGGCTATTATCAACCGGTCCTATCTCAATCAGCGGTATCCCACCAAGGATGCTTTTGATGCCTGGAGGGTTGACCACTACATCCGTATCTCTCTTGCCTCCCTAGGTAAAGGCTAACTCCCTTAATCTGCATTATTATGCCCCATTGTTGATTTTGGTAGAAATTAACCCTTCTTGTTTTTTACAGTTTCCGCAGTTGCCCTACAGGTCCTGATCCTTCCAAAGACCTATCTTTCTTTCTGCATCCACTGCACTTGGATCCCCTACCACTATGTCTACTAGAACCTTTCCTCCCTCTATAAGAGCTATAGGAACCCCTTCTCCTTCAATCTCAGTAGGAGACGTCAGGCGTGGGCCAATCCAAGCTGATGTACCAAAGGCACCTCTCGCTCCTCTTATTGGACCCAGGTCCCAGACAGATATTGTTAGCAGACTTGTATGGCAATGGGTCAAAGATAAATTTCCCACTTGTTTCTTCCTAGTAGGATGAACCTTCTGATACAACCTGCTACTACCAACCTCGAGAGACCATGTTCTACAATACTTAAATACCCCAATTCTATTGGCTGGATGAAGATCAACATCACTTTTCCCAAACTGCTAGATATCGAATCGAGCTAGTGTCTTGGTACTTCCAACTTGCAACCAGGATAACTATACAGCATCCGAGTACCTCATTACCAGTCCGTGACCAGTCCGGGATATCTTCTACCTATTACCTAGGTACCGGGATACCTTCAACCTTATATCTAGGCACCTAATTCAGCCTGGTACCCGAGTACTTTGATACTACCACTGGGAGATTTCAGCATCTATAAAAAACACCAAGTAGTCCGTCTGAGCACCTCGATACCATCTCGCCACCCCTACTAGGTACGTGACATGCTCATTAGGTAAGAAGAAAGTTGGATGAAAAGCTCTAGAATGACCAGTCAAGCGCCATGCCACCAGATTGGTACCCCGAGGTACCTCGCCATTGAGATGCAAAATTGTCATTTCTCCTCCAAGTTACAGAGTTGACTTCTTCACCATTAAAGTATCATAATGTGACTAGATAGGTCAACAAATTTTCCATTTATTCAAATTTAAACCTAAAGTAATCAACGGAAGTAATTCCCGTGTAATTTGATTCCGTTATCAACGTCAATCATTTCTGATAACATAACCAATCAATTGGTCTAAATTATAGGGATTTGACTGATGATAGGTAGGGATTAAATGGGGACGCCAGGATCTAGATAGAAAATGAAAAAATGGGAGAAAAGGGGTAAAGCTTCCTCTAGATTTTTCTCAGAGAATTTAGCAACTTATAGAGACACACGAGTTTTCCATCTCGAACCTTTGTAACCAACATAGTTTGAGTTATTTCATAAGATCATTGTACAAGTTCTTCAATAAAACCATTTTCTTAGTTTGAGTTTCTTCAGATTTGGCTTGTTTACAAATCTATATATCCATCTTTATGTGATCTTTGTCACCCAGATACGAAATATCTACCCCGACTGCATCCTACTAGGTAAAGATTTAAGGGTGTTGATTGGAATTCCTAACCTTGAGCGAATTCTCAAACAATAATTTTAGGCGCCATTTGTAGGAAGTTTCCACACCCATTTTCGAAAGACTTTGATATCACGTTTTTGCTTTTATAGCATATAGCTTGAGACTTCGATCCTCTCAAAGACAACCCGAAGCATCAGAGCAACAGTCCATAGCCTCCACCCGGAAGGTTCAAAGGAAAGGAATGAAGTCAGAGCACTATAAACCTTCTCCGACATTGCCTACTACCACGTGAGTCGTAACCCAGGTCTTAGCCGCTCCAGTGGTAGGCCAAACGAATTGGGAGCAGCAAGTCTCGGCCTTTGTAGAGCATTTGAAGACAGTCTAGTCCTAAGATTTGTCACGGAATGTATCACCCCTCAGCTAGCAGTGTTAGAGGACAAATAAGATATCAGTAGGCCAGGTACCAGGGTACCAGCCTTTGATAGATTGGGAACATTTCCACTAGTACTGATCCACGAGAGGATAGGTACCTTACCCTCAGTTATAGAAAGGTTAGGGCACGCATCCCCTACACAAGATATACCGGTAAGCTAACAACCTTAATAGGTAAGGTCAGCTCTTGACCTCTCACTTAGGGAACCTCATCAACCAATATAATCGGTAGCCATTGGAAGGCAACCTCAATCAGCTATGGGTGAGAGTAAGAGAAGTGCCTAAGAGGACCTCCCTTCGGAGGAGAACCGAAATGAAGCTTCAGTAGCATCAGATGAATCTGGTATAGAGGATTTTGAGGTCGAGTCCAAGAATATTGGAACAAGCGCCTATATGACCAGGTAGCCCAGATGGCAAATGAACTATTAAAACTTAAGAATGGGAAACACCGGGAGAGATAAATGCTCCCTTCTCTAGAAGGATCAGGAAAGCAGAACTTCCCTCTGAAACAAATATTATGGTGTGTTTAATATTAATCTAGAGGGGGGTGAATAGATTTTAATCAAATTTTACCCAATTTTCGTTAATAGTCAATTAGACGAAAATACCCCTAACTAGTTACAATAATATCACAAGTGTAATAATTGCGAAAATAGTAAGGACACTTGAGATATACGTGGAAACCTACCAAATAGGAAAAACCACAGGCTGTTAAGTACACCACACTAGAATCTCGAATACAATAATGGCAAAGAAATTACAACCTAATCATAGTGTATAATCCACCACCACTATCTAATCCCGGTATAAGTGAACCTAGTCCAACTTGCTTGTGATTTAAGCTACCTAATCCCGGAAGAAACACAAGTCATACTTCTCAATGAAGAGATAAAATGGCCTATGTGAATATATGGTGATATTCAAGGAACAAACAAGGCTAGGAAACCTTATATGTTTGTCTAGGCTGATGAGATGGCAATTAATTCAATCCTAGATATCAAGAGCTAAATAACATGTTCAAAAAGCTTAGCTAAACATAGATCATACATTCCTATGAAGCTATCACAATACAACACTCAATCATGTCATCACAACAATCTATATTTTGTATCTATAATATATTCTAAGAGCATACAAATGATTAAAGAGATGGCTTAGCAAGAAAAACACTTAACTTGTACGAAGATAGTAAAAAAACTTACCAAACAAGATGTGATGATGCAAAACTATCCATTGATGCACTCTAAATGACCATAGATGATGCAAGATAAAGTTTTTATGCACAAGGGAATGCTTTGAGTGCTTAAAGATGTGTTCTTGCAAGATTTTTACTTTTGAAATATGTTCTAAGGAAAAGATATGATGTTCTAAACTCTTACACGACCTGAATACAAAGAGTTATATATATATATATATATATATATATGAGTTTCAACCAAAGTGAGGTCGTTTTGAAAAAAATGTTCCAGCTCCCACTATGTGCGCTGGTAAGTGGCACTAGTCGAGTGGAGCACCACTAGCGCACAACCTAAATTTTCAATAGGCGCTAGTGGAGTGGCGCAGCTTAGGGGCGCATGACAAGCGACGATCCACTGGAATATTGTGTTGGTGAGGCTGCGCTAGACGAGTAGCGCACCACCAGCGTACTGCCCACTTTTTCAATATTGTACGGGTGAAGTAGCGCTTCTCAGTGGCACATGACAAGAGACGATTCTTTGGAATGTTACACTGGTGAAGTTGCGCTAGTTGAGTAGCGCACCACTAGCGCACAACCAACTTTCTCCACACTCAAACACACATATTCAACTAGTACTAGAGTGATGAAGATGTGAAACAAATATTATGGTGTGTATAATATTAATCTAGAGGGGGGTGAATATATTTTAAACAAATTTACCCAATTTTCTTTAAAGGTCAAGTTGACAAAAATGCCCCTAGCTAGTTACAACAAAATCACAAGTGTAAAGATTGCGAAAAAATTAAAGACACTTGAGATATACGTGGAAACCCTCCAAATGGGAAAAACCACGGCCTGATGATTACGCCACACTAAAACCTCGAATCCACTAATGACAAAGGAATTACAACCTAATCCCGGTTTAAATCCACCACCACAACCTAATCTATGTATAAGTGAACCTAGTCCATCTTACTTGCGATTTAAGCTACATACTCCCAGAAGCAACACAAGTCTTACTTCTCAATGAAGAGATAAAATGTCCTATGTGAATATATGAGGATATTCAAAGAACAAACAAGGCTAGGAAACCTTATATGCTTATCTAGAATAATGAGATGACAATTAATGCAATCCTAGATATCATGAGCTAAATGACATGTTCAAAAAGCTTAGCAAAACATAGATCAAACAATCCTATGAAGCTATCACAATACAACACTCAATCATGTCATCACAACAATCTCTAATTTGTATCTAGAATATGTTCTAAGAGCATACAAATAATTAAAGAGACTTAGCAAGCAAAACACTTAACTTGTAAGAAAATAGTGAAGAACTTACCAAACAAGATGTGATGAAGCAAACTTATCAATAGATGCACTCTAAATGACTTTAGATGATGCAAGATGAAGTTTTTATGCACATGGGAATGCTTTGAGTGCTTAAAGATGAGTTCTTGGAAGAGTTTTTCCTTTGAAATGTGTTCTAAGGAAAATATATGATATTCTGAACTCTTACATGACCTTAAAGAAAAGAGTTATATATATATATGAGATCCTAACAAAGTGAGGTCATTTTGGAAAAAACGTTCCAGCTTTCTCTATGTGCGCTGGTGATGTGCGCTGGTCGAGTAGCGCACAACCTAATTTATCAATAGGCACTGGACGAGTGGCGCAGCCCAGTGGCGCAACACATGCGACAATCCACTGGAAAGTTGAACTGGTGAGGCTGCGCTAGTCAAGTAGCGCAGCTCCAGTGCACTGCCCACTTTTTTAACTTTGCACGGGTGCAATGGCACAGCTCAGTGGTGCATGACAAGCGGCGTTCCACAAAAATGTTGCGCTGGTGAGGTGTACTGGTCGAGTATCGCACAACCTAATTTTTCAACACTCAAACACACATTTTTAACAAGTCCGAGAGTGATGAAGATGCATCCTATACTAATGCCTAACATGACATGAAACTTTAACTACAAGATGCAAATATATCAATAAAGAGTCATTTAAACCAAAATGCACACAAGTATAAACACTCAACATATAAAACTAAGAATTATGCATGAATTTGTGAGTGTGTGCAACTATCTCTTCAAAGAAAGTAAGCACAAGAATTTTACCTTTAATGTTTCTCCTCTTGAGGTCTTGAGAGCCTAAGCTACCCTTACATAATACCCCAAAAATGTGATATGTTCACGAAATAAGCCAATTAGTAAATGAGGATTTCGTGAAAAAACCACTACTCACATTGATCCTCACAAAACAAAATAAAACGTCGGGAAGATATTCTACATTACAAAGAGATATACATAAAAAAAACTTCAAATCTTCAATCTCTTGTAGAATCATCAACCCTACACACAAAGCAAACAACAAGTACACTTTCCAAACCAAGTGCATGTGAGATGATCAAGTGGATAGAAAACTAAAGCATTTGCATATAAGAATATGAGTAATGCACCACATCATGCTATGCTCCCCTTCAAAGGGTTACTCCCACTAAATGTAATCTCCCCAAAAACAAGTACTACTCCCCTTAAAGTCAACACATGTACCAACATGCTACTCCCCTAACACCGCAATGCTAGGTCAATGCTACTCCTCTTTTTTATCATGATATAGGCAAAGAAGAAATCCCCAACCGGGTCACTCAAGGCAGAGAAAGAAAGGAGAATACAAGATTGTTGAATAATTATATAAGCCACATTTATGCAACTCAATTAATAGGAGAGAAACAAGGAGATTTATTTGAAGAAAATGTGTGAATCAAAAATGCTTTGCATATAATACATGTTGCATTCAAGTCCAAAAACAATGGTATTTGGCAAAGTAAATGACAAAGGTTTCCAATATAATTCAAACAAATTTCACCATTTTTCATGATAGAAGCAAGCATATAGAGTTTTTATAGATATCAAATTTTAATGGCACTATATCCAACTTTATAAGCTAATCATGGCATGAGCAATTTTGCACCCTATTTTATTTTTTCGGGAGGATACCCGTATGATAGTAGCCATATTCAACTAATAAAGAAAGAGAGACATAGATGCAACATTTTAGTCTCACTAGCTTTTTCACACAATATTTTGCATTCAAAAATTGCAATCATCAATTCATGCTTTATCATTTTTCATTAGCATGTCATTAAAGAATCATAATGTCATGGAGATAATTATAGGTCATTCAATATGTACTTCCTATGTAGATTTCCTAGTCCGAAAATGCATGATTGAACATAAATGACATGGATTGTAATCAAAGCAAAGTTCACACTTATTGAAAAAAATACAATATACTATAGTATAAGTGCAACCAATCTACTCAAGCAATCAATAAAGGAGCATAAATATTTTCTAAGAAAAATTTCATGCAACAAGTATACAATAGCTCTATTTGCTTGAGTTCCCCTTATGGGATCAAAAACCACAACTCATCACTCCATGAAACAAATCTCAATAGATCTACTAAGAGTTTTGAATCGAGTACCATCTAAGGGTTTAGTAAATAGATTTGTTATTTGATCATTAGTACCTACATGCTCAAGTACTATGCATTTGTTCTCAACTAGTTCTCTAATGAAATAATGACGGATGTCAATATGTTTAGTTCTAGAATGTTGAGCCGGATTCTTGGAAATATTAATTGCACTCATGTTATCACAAAAGAGAGTAAGAGTACCTTGATTGAATTCATAGTCGACTGGCATTTGCTTCATCTAAAAGAGTTGTGTGCATCCACTCCAAGTAGCTATGTATTCGGCCTCAACCGTGTACAAAGAAATCAAATTTTGCTTATTGCAAAACCAAGAGACAAGGTTGTTCCCAAGGAAAAAGCAACCGCCTGATGTACTTTTCCTATCATCACAATTTCCTGCCCAATCTACATCACTAAAGCCTACAAGACTTGCATTAGTGTCTATAGAGTACCAAATTCCATAGTTAGATGTCCCATTCACATAACGAATGATTCTCTTAATGGAAGAGAGATGGGACTCTTTAGGATCCGATTGTTACATAGCACACACACTCACACTAAAAAAGATATCGGGCCTACTTGCCGTCAAATAGAGCAAGCTACCAATCATGCCACGATATAAAGTTTGGTCCATACTTTTACCACTAGCATCCTTGCTTAGCTTCAAAGTGGTACTCATGGGTGTATCACAATGTTTGGCACTTTCAAGGCCAAATTTCTTCACTAGGTTTTTGGCATACTTAGCTTGAGATATGAAAATCCCATCATCCATTTGCTTAATTTGCAAACCAAGAAAGTAACTTAGCTCACCAACAAGACATATCTCAAATTTATAAGACATGACATCAACAAATTGTTGGACTTTGGTGTCATTTGTGGAGCCAAAGACTATAACATCAACATAAATTTGAGCTATAAAGAGCTCATATTTGTCTTTCTTGATGAATAGAGTCTTGTCAACACTACCCTTAGTGTAGCCATTGTGAATGAAAAATTGGGTGAGACACTCATACCAAGCTCTTGGTGCTTGTTTCAACCCATGTAAAGCTTTGTTGAGGTGATAGACATGATTAGGGTGGTGAGGATCCACAAAACCTTTGGATTGCTCAACAAACACTTCCACTTGCAAGAAACCATTGAAGAAGGCACTCTTAACATCCATTTGATATAATTTGAAATTATGCAAACAAGAAATGGATAAAAGAAGCCTAATGGACTCAATCCTAGCAATGGGAGCAAATGTCTCCTCAAAGTCAATACCCTCAATTTGAGAGTACTCTTGTGCTACAAGCCTAGCCTTGTTTCGCACAATGTTGCCATCCTCATCGGATTTGTTCCTACATACCCATTTGGTGCCTATCACTTTGGTGTTCTTAGGCCTAGGAACTAGAGTCCAAACCTCAATCCTTTCAAATTGATTAAGCTCTTCTTGCATGGCAAGAACCTAAAATTCATCCTTTAAGGCTTCATCAACCTTCTTGGGTTCTATTTGAGAGGTGTAGCAAGTGTAGCTAATTAGATTAGCCATTTGATGTCTAGTCCTAACACCCTCACTAACCTCTCCAATGATGTCATCTTTGTCATGGAGTTTCCTAACCCACAGAGCATGTTCTTTTAAGTTCAAGACAGGAATCCTATCAATAGGTTGTGTTATGTCATCATCAAGGTTAGTCTTTTCAACATTAGAAACATCAACAACCTTCTCCAAAGGGGAGTCATCAACTAGATCTACCTCCTCTTCATGGTCATTAGACTTGAGCCTAGTATCATCAATGACAACATTAGATGATTCCATTACGGTCCTAGTTTTTAGATTGAAAACTCTATAGGCTCTACTGTTCAAGGCATATCCAATGAAGATACCCTCATCACTCTTAGCATCAAATTTGCCAAGTTGATCACGGTCATTCAAAATGTAGCATTTGCTTCCAAAGGTGTGGAAATAGCTAACATTTGGCTTTCTACCTTTCCATAACTCATAGGAGGTTTGCTTAGTATGTGGCCTTAGAAAGACTCTATTTCCTATGTAGCACACCGTATGGATGGCTTCGACCCAAAGAATCCTAGGGACTTTGTTGCTAAGCAACATCACACATGTCATTTCTTGAAGAACCCTATTTTTCCTCTCAACAACTCCATTTTGCTGAGGTGTCCTAGGAGCCGAAAATTCATGAGAGATGCCTAGACTATTGCAAAAGTTTTCAAAATGAGCATTCTCAAAATCCTTCCCATGGTCACTCCTAATCCTTTTAATGCTTTTAATCTTGGAGTTCATTTCATTTTGAATTTTGGAACAAAACATTCTAAACTTGTCAAAGGTTTCAGATTTTTCTCTAAGAAAGTAAGTCCAAGTGTACCTAGAGAAGTCATCTACACACAAAAAAATGTATCTCTTTCCACCTAAACTCTCGGTTTGCATGGGACCCATAAGATCCACGTGGAGAAGCTCTAGAGGTTCCTTAGTGGATAAATACTTACCCTTTTTGTGCATACTTTTTGTTTGCTTCCCTTGTTAGCAAGGTTCACAAACTCCATTCACCTTTTTCCCAAGTTTGGGAAGGCCTTGCACAACATTGAACTTATCTAAGGTACGTAAATCCCTATAGTTCATGTGACCAAGTCTTTCATGCCACAACTCAATTTGTTCATCTTTGGACACATTGCAAGAGACACCTCTAGCCTCAAGACAATAGCAATTGTCGCTAGAGCTCATACCTTTTAACAAGGTTTGTCCATTTGGCAATAGTAGAACAATCATTTTTCCTAAACAGGACGGAAAGTCTTTCATCACTACGATGTGAAATGCTTATCAAATTAGCTTTTAAACCATCAACATACAAAACATTGGACAAGGAGGGTAATCCGGGAATGGAAATGGTTCCCTTTCCTTTAACCTTCTTTTTGGATCCATCAGTAAAGGTGACATTTCATCCTTCCTCCATCAAAAGAGTCTCAAAGAAACTCTTATTTCCAGTCATTTGCCTTGAGCAGCCACTATCCAAATACCAAAAATCATAAGAATGAGCTTTCAAGGCAATTTGTGCAAAATGGCAAAAATGTTCATCCTTTCTAATCCACCTAGGTGTAATATTTTTCTTCCTAGTGGTAAATGGTACATGGGCACTTAGTGTCCTAGGATCATGCATCATGGCTTTAGTCTTTTTCTTCTCTATCATGATTTCAATTCTACACAATTTATTGTATCTAAAGCAATTTGGTCTAATGTGACCATCAATACCATAAAAATGACATGTAGGAATGAAGTTAGGAATCATACCATAACCTTAAGGATGCATTGGAGCGTTCCCATGTCTTTGTTGTTGTCTTGATTGTTATTGAAGAGCTTTTCTTCTTTGTTGTTGAGCAAGACTTGATTGTCTCCTTGATTGAGCTTGCATGAAAGGTATCTTCCCTTTATGAGCTTTCGGTTGAGGGAAGTTAACTTGAGGAGCCCTTGTAGGATGGGCTTGAGGTAGGCTTTTTAATGCCACCTTTACTTGAGCTCTACTTGAACACTCTCCTAGGTCAAGTTTCTTCCTAGGTGATTGATGAGAAGAGGACCCATTGAAGTTCATGCTTCTTACAGAAATGTTCTTGCTTGGAGTGGAGGACACCTTGTCATCTTTAAACCCAAGCCCCTTATTGTTACTTGGCCTCTTTCCAACATCAAGCATATGGTCAAGTTTTTTGGTGCTAGAGTTCATCTTGGCCAACAACTCTCTAGCATCTTCAAGCTCTTTCTTCAACCCTTCTTCACTCCTCTTAGATCTCACCAACACTTCATTTAGTTGGTCAATTTGAGTTGAGAGGTCTAGGTTTTCTTATTTTAATCTCTTGATTTCATTCTTGTTCTTTAACCTTGAACTCTCAAACTTAGCCATGTAGTCCATGAGATCCATCATATCCACATTTCCATTTATGGCTTGTGATGAAGATCCATCATCACTTGAGTAGTTTTCTTCTTGACTTTCATTCTCTTCTTCATTAGCATCTTTGCTCCTAAGAGAGGATGTAACTGCTATGAAGTTAGCCATGAGTTTTTCATCAACCGAAGACAAATCTCCTTCATTAGAGTTATCATTATCACTCCATGTGGTAGCTATCACTTTTCTCTTTTTTTTTTGACCTTGTGATTTGCAAATTCCGGGGCAAAGTGACCTATCCCACCACATTCATAGCATTGGACTCATTTCTTCTCGGTCTTTTCTTACCTAGGCTCAAACTTTTTGAAGGGAGCTTTTTTCTTCAAGTCTTGACCCTTGGATCAAAAACCTTTCCTCTCGGACTTGTAGAATTTCTCAAACTTCCTCATTAGCAAGGCCATTTATTCATCCGAGTCATCACTTTCCTCCTTCTCAACTTTGGAGGATTTCAAAGTAATATCCTTTTGCTTTTTCGATGGTGTGGGGTTAGGACATTTCCTAGATTCAGAAGCTAGAAGCCTATCTATCACTTCACTTGGCTTCACATCCTTATAACCACTATTCTCTTCTAAAGCCGTTGCCTTAGACTCAAATCTATCGGGTAGAGATCTCATAATCTTCTGCTTGATCTTCCTATCCGAATAAGATCACCAAGTTGATGACTTTGGTTCACAATGTCTATCAACCTCACTTCAAAGTCGTTAAAGCACTCATTCTCATCCATCTTGAGCAATTCAAATTGTGTTTGGAGAACTTGAAGCTTCGACTCCTTAACCACATCAGTTCCCTCATCTGCAACTTCTAGTGTTTTTAACCAACTTGTACTGGTTCTCATCCATTGCACATAGGATGATGCCTCAAACTCTTATGCGTTCCACTATGCCTTTGGCTTGAGTACATCATCTCCTCCATCTGTAGAAGTCATCATGGGTGGAGTATATCCATCTTCAACCGCCATCCATGCCCTATCATGAATTTGGCAAATATATGACTCCATCTTGCCTTTCAAAGAGGCATAATTCAGTTCGGTGAGAAGTAGAGGTCTAGTGCTAGAAGCACCTTCATTGCCACTGTTTCCACTCATTGTGTTTACTGAATAAATGATATGAATGCAAATGTATGAATAATCAATGCACACACAAAATGCAACAAACACCAAAATGAGCAAGGATCACCTATGTATGTCTAGGAACCTGCTCTGATACCAACTGAAACAAATATTATGGTGTGTGTAATATTAATCTAAAGGGCGGGTGAATAGATTTTAAACAAATTTACCCGGTTTTTGTTAAAGGTCAAGTTGACAAAAATGCCCATAGCTAGTTACAACAAAATCACAAGTGTAAAGATTGTGAAAATATTAAAGACACTTAAGATATTCGTGGAAACCCTCCAAATGGGAAAAACCACGGGCTAATGAGGGCGCCACACTGGAACCTCGAATCCACTAATGGCAAAGGAATTACAACCTAATCCCGGTTTAAATCTACCACCACTACCTAATTTCGGTATAAGTGAACCTAGTCCATCTTGCTTGCGATTTAAGCTACCTACTTCCGAAAGCAACACAAGTCTTACTTCTCAATGAAGAGATAAAATGTCCTGGGTGAATATATGAGGATATTCAAGGAACAAACAAGGCTAGGAAACCTTATATGCTTATCTAGAATAATGAGATGACAATTAATGCAATCCTAGATATCATGAGCTAAATGACATGTTCAAAAAGCTTAGCAAAACATAGATCAAACAATCCTATGAAGCTACCACAATACAACACTCAATCATGTCATCACAACAATCTCTAATTTGTATCTAGAATATGTTCTAAGAGCATACAAATAATTAAAGAGATGGCTTAGCAAGCAAAACACTTAACTTGTAAGAAGATAGTGAAGAACTTACCAAACAAGATGTGATGAAGAAAACCTATCCATATATGCACTCTAAATGACTTTAGATGATGCAAGATGAAGTTTTTATGCACATAGGAATGCTTTGAGTGTTTAAAAATGAGTTCTTGGAAGAATTTTTCCTTTGAAATGTGTTCTAAGGAAAATATATGATATTCTGAACTCTTACACGACCTTAAAGTAAAGAGTTATATATATATATAAGATCCAAACAAAGTGAGGTCGTTTTGGAAAAAAAACGTTCCAGCTTCCTCTATGTGAGCTGGTGACGTGCGATGGTCGAGTAGCACACCACAACTGCACAACCTAATTTATCAATAGGTGTTGGACAAGTGGCACAGCCCAGTGGCTCAACACATGCAACAATACGCTGGAAAGTTACGCTGGTGAGGCTGCGCTAGTCGAGTAGCGCACTGCCCACTTTTTCAACTTTACGCTGGTGCAATGGCGTAGCTTAGTGGCGCATGACAAGTGGCGTTCCACTAGAATGTTGCTCTGGTTAGGTGCGCTAGTCAAGTAGCGCACAACCTAATTTTTCAACACTCAAACACACATTTTCAACAAGTCCAAGAGTGATGAAGATGCATCCTATACTAATGCCTAACATGACATGAAACTTTAACTACAAGATGCAAATATATCAATCAAGAGTCATTTAAACCAAAATGCACACAAGTATAAACACTCAACATATATGAATAAGAATTATGCATGAATTTGTAAGTGTGTGCAACTATCTCTTCAAAGCAAGTAAGCACAAGAATTTTACCTTCGGTGCTTCTCCTCTTGAGGTTTTGAGAGCCTAAGCTACCCTTACATAATACCCCAAAAATGTGATTTGTTCACGAAATAAGCCAATCAATAAATGAGGACTTTACAAGATGCATCCTATACTAATGCCTAACATGACATGGTACTTAAATTACAAGATGCAAATAAATCAAGAAGAGTCTTTTAAACACAAATGCACACAAGTATAAACACACAACATATAAAATTAAGAGTTACCTTTGGTGCAACTATGGGTGTGTGTAACTATCTCTTCAAGCAAGTATGCACATGAATTTTACCTTTGGTGCTTCTTCTCTTAAGGTCTTGATAGCCTAAGCTACCCTTACATAAAACCCCAATATATGGTTTTTTCACGAAATAAGCCAATCGATAAATGAGGACTTTACACCCTTTAAATTAAAGATGCCTACTGATAAGTAATCCAGAATAGAGGATCTTTTTAACCACCTAGAGAGCTTCATGTAGCATATAGAGGTCCAAAATGCTACCCGGGCTACCATATAGAGGCTGTTCCCAACGACACTGAGTGATTATGTTAAGACGTCATTCCAAAAGTTATGGACAGGTAGTGTTGGTTCATTTACTAAACTATCTAGTGATTTCTGTGCTCAGTTCCAAGGAAAGAAGCTGCGTCCAAATGACCCCATCAACCTGCAGTATATAGTCTAGGAGTGGAGTGAGTCGCTTAGATCTTATGTGGAGAGATTCCATAAGGAAGTAGTCCAGATGGGGGTATTTGTAGAAAAAAACACCCTAACCAATTTTAGACGGAACCTTTATGCCCCAAGTAACCACCGGAGATGTACCATGAGGCCTAACAAGGTGTAACCGCATGATGATCCTATGGTTGTCATGGTCTAGATCACCAACTGCTTTATCCACCGCGTATTGATAGATACTGGTAGCAGTGTGGATATCCTCCTCAAAGACAGTTTAGAGAAGTTCAATCTAAAGCAGTGCTTCTACAACAGTCGCACAACCCATACTGTACAAATTTATCGGGGACTCAATAGTACCAGTCGGATCAAAGATTTTACCAGTCATCATGGGGATTGCTCCTCTCTAGCAGAATCTCATGACTAATTTTGTTATAGTTGACACCTTATCGGTTTATAACGCTATCCTAGGGAAACCGTTCATGCCATCTCTCAAGGGAGTGTTGTCTATCTACCACAACATCCTGAAGTTTCCAATAAGTGATCGGAAAGGCAAGGTACATGGTGATCATCAGGCAGCCCGCAAGTGCTATGCTATATCTGCTAACCTAACAGCGTTGGCCAAGCAAGGTGCACCTAACGCTGTAATGCAGGAAAGATCAGAAAGAGATATCGAAATCTCAAATGCCACAGAAGAAGAACCAGGGGCAGAGTTCCTGATGGAAGAGGAGGTAGAGGATGATAGGGGGTGGGCTAGTGGCCACCCAGTTGATGTGTTAAAAAAACACATAAGTCAGGGAGAGTGATGCCCCTAAAGTGGTCAAGATTGTAGTCAGGTTAGAGGTAGAAGACTTCTCCGTGAATACAATGCCATTTTTAGCTAGAGTCACGACGATATGCCAAGTATCCCTGTCTTATTGGCAGCTCATAGGTTAGCAGTCGATCCCACCTTCAAACTGATCAAACAGAAGAGGTGACATTTTAACCGCGAAAGAAATACAGAAATCCAATAAGAGGTTAACAAGTTGCTGAAAGCTGGAATCATCCAATAAACCTAGTAACTTGAATGGATCACGAATGTGGCAATGGTCACCACCAAGGCTAATGGAAAGTGGTGTTTGTGTATTGATTACACAGATCTCAACCACGCTTACCTAAAGGACAATTTTCCCCTGCCTAAGATTGATCGATAAGTAGATTCTACCATGGGGAACAAGCTCCTTTGCTTCATGGGCACATTCTTAAAATAAAACCGGATCATGATGCACCCTGTAGATGAGGACAAGACCAATTTTATTACCAGCCAAGGCCTTTACAGTTATAAGGTAATGCCCTTTGGTCTCAAGAACACAGGTGCAGCTTACCAATGATTGGTCAACCAGTTATTCAAGTAAGAGATAGGAAGAATGAAGGAGGTTTATGTTGATGATATGATAACCAAGTCTCAGGTAGCTAAGCAGTACCAGGACCATCTCTATCTAACTTTTTAGATTGTAAGAGAGAACCAGATGCGTCTAAATCCAGCCAAGTGCACATTCGAGGTGTTAGCTGGAAAATTCCTTGGGCTCATGGTCCATAAAAAGGCATATACGCCAACCTGGAGAAGATCAAAGCCATCATGGACCTAGAATCCCCCAACTCTCTCAAGTAGGTACAGGTTTTGATTGGTCGAGTAGCTACTCTCAACCGCTTCATATCTCGGTTAACCATCAAATGTCTCCAATTCTCTAAGGCAATTAAGTAAGGGAGAAACATGAAGTGGGACAAGGACAACGAGTAGGCTTTCCAATTATGAAGAAGTCCATAGCAAGCCAATTGATGTTAGTAAAGCTGAAACCTAGGGAAGAACTACAAATATACCTTTCCATGATGGAGATAGCGGTTAGCAGGACCCTGGTTAAGGAGTATAGAAATGGGATTCAGTGACCTATCTTCTATGTAAGCCATGCCTTAACCAACCGGAGAGAAACTATATTCTCTTGGAAAAACTTGCCTTTGCCTTAGTAACCTCGGCTAGGAAGTTACACCCATACTCCCAGGCCCACACAATTACTGTTGTCACCAAACAGCCTCTTCAACAATTTATACAGACGCCAGATGTGTTAGGAAGACTGGTACTCTTGGATCTCGAGCTAACCCAATTTGACATCGAATATAAAGCCAAGACTACCATCAAAGCCCATGCACTAGCAGACTGGCTTACCAGGTGCTTCGCAAGGGATATTACTTACCGAAGAGAGGATTTTTGAACAAGGAAAAAGATAGAAAATCTGAACCATCTTTCCCCGAAATGACTCTCCTCTATCAGTTCTTCATACCTTTTTGCTATTTGAGGAGTCCACTTAATTGTATCTCTCCCCACGACATCTGGTTAAGCCAAATATTGTTGGGATTATGCACGATAGCAAGAGTGTAACAATATATTTGACAATCTTTTCATATTAATAAAGTGATTTCTAGTTTAACATATCTTATAGCATTTATAGTTTAATTATTATAATTGTCAAAAGCAAATAATCATAAGGTAAAAAAAATATGAGAAAAGAAGAATTGTTCATACATCTAGAAATGTATGCGGTAGACACAATTCTTTAGTTAGTGTTGAATAATAATCACAACTTAAGATAAATGGTTGGGCACCTTTATCTTGTTAAAGTTGTAGATTCTTTTGCTAGCGTTTGAGAGGGATCAAATGTGTTATGATGAGTCTAAAATCATCAAAGTGTGGTGTCTTTGGAAAAAAGAATCTAGTGCACTGGGTGTATTGAATTGGATCACAATGAAATACTTTATCTAGAACCGTCAATGGATAAAAGTTTTCATTTAAAGACAATCGGAGAGTCTATCTCAATCCTGAGATAAATGATGGACGTATGGTTGCAAGTGTTATCATTTGAGCTATCAATGAGTATGATTATATAGCATAGTCTATCCTCGATAGTTTGGTGGTATTCATTTGTTAATCGATAGAGGACTTCATTTATAGATATGGACATCGTGGCTCCATTTCTGAAATGAGAGTAGAATATCATCATATGGATGTTTTGAGGTATTGGATATTAAATCTTAACGTTAAGTTTTCAATAGTGTCTATTGAAACATGGCTTCTGGACAATTCGAAATATCCAAGTTCAAAATGTTGTCATATGAGTAAATATAGTAACTTGGAGAGCTTTATGTGGTCAATGAGCTCTTGGCGATTACTGATATTCTTCACGAGGATACACTTTCTCAAATAAGGTTGTCTAGGGTATGAATGAGTAACATCAACTTATTCTATCTTTATTTAAGAGTTCAATTTTAGTTCTTTAGTGGAATGAACTAAAATTAAATAGATCGAACCTAAGTGAATCATTTGTTGATTGTGATTGGGTTGTGTCTATTGGAGCTTAAAATTAGATAGCCCGCTAAGATCCCCAATCCATACGAACCGGCATGGATCACTTGATATATTCTACCAGACCAATTTAGGGGTCCATTTAGAATTGCATTAAGGCATGTGAAGTTGTTTCTTTTTGTAAGAGTAGGTCTAGTTCACATGTGGACTTCTTATTAAGGTCAAATGGATTTAATAAAATAAGAAAAATAATATATGGCCCATATATATATATGTGTTGGGCGGCAAGGCTCTTTAGAATAGCTTAATTATATTTTCTTTTTATTATTTAATTAAATGGAAATTAATTAATTTGTTGATTAATTAATTATTTAATTCAAAGTCAAAATCTTTTTTCTAGTAGGAGATGGTCTCCTAAAATTATACTATTGTCTGTAGTATAATTAATATTAAAGACTATATTTGATAAGTAGATAAATAAAAGGAAGTATTTATCTAATCAAATTAGGAAGTCTTTAATGTGGTTACAAATACACTATAGAGTTGGATTAGGAGTCTTGGTCTAGGAAAGAATTCCTTTTGGAAAATGATTCTTAACCACTAAGTAAATCCACCTAAGGATAGGATTCTTAACCACCAAGTAAATCCTTCTTAGAAGAGGATTTAGTCTCCTATATATAATACCTATTAAATTCGACCAAGAATAAATTTTAGGTGTGAAAAGTTGTTTTTTAGTTGTTTTTTATTGTTATATTAAAAAAAAACTTCGTCCAACTCATTGTGTGAAGAATTCGGGCAAGCATAGAGAAAAGATGGAACATTTTTGTTTTCGATAATACACTAGTATCCTTGGCATCAAAAGGGTTTTGTGTACAACATCGAATCACGGTTCATGCGAGTTTCAATCAAATTGATTGATAATTCAAAAGTGACCGGACGTTCTTGGTTTTTTTTCCGGTGGATTATTGTGACTAATAAAGAATAAGATTTTATTTGTTTCCATCCTCAAGTATACAATTTAAAGAAAGGGAGTCCACACTCCTAGGTGATTCACGTTCGTGATTGGATTGGAAGATCTTCCGGATTCAATTCGATGCTAGTTCAATCATCATGAAAAAAAGAAAAGAAAAGGTACGATACTTTTTATATACATCAATTAATCTAGGGTTAAGGTTCTTGTTATCAAAAGGGAAAGTTTTTAATTATACACAAACCCTAATTTTCTAATTTTCTCACGCTTTCGTTGCGCGGGTTTTATTTTCTCTTCAATTGGTATCAGAGCCTGGTTGTACCCTTGATTAATTGATGTCTGTGTTCGTGAATCTTTTTCTTTTTTTTTTGTATAAATGCATGTTTTAGAAAGAGATGGCGCTCTAGGTATTCATATATTTATTTACATTGGAATGTATGGATTTATATATGTTTTATATGTGGTTTTTTATTGTTCAATTTTGGTCCTTGAATTTCAATGTATTTTTGTTTTGGGATTGTAACAAGAAGGGTGGTCTATTATCGCCATAATTACCTTCTTGGTAGTTGCTATGTTTTTTTTTATTTTGTTGTTGTTATTAAAAAAAAACTACACTCGTTGTAATAAAAAAAACTGCACTTGTTGTATTAAAAAGCAGTATTTTTTATTTTAAATTCTTCTATAATACATTCAATTATCGAAGACTCGAAGGTTTGAAGAATTGGGAGCAACCGGAATAAGTTTGGGACTGTGCTAGCCTTAGCAACAAACATGCGTGCGAAGAGCACGCGGCCACATTTGTTGTGGCATGGGCTGCGCACAGCAGCTCTATGGAAGCCATGGGCTGTGCAAGGCAGCCCTTTATGGGGTTGTGGCATGCGCACGCCCATTGGTAGGAGCCAGTGGTGCGTATGCCCATGGGAGGCAGCTAAGAGAGTCCAAACGATGAAGCTCACGTGAAGACTTGTTGGCCCAGAAAGGAGTTTTTTGTATTCCAAGACATGTAATTTACTTGCTTTTCTAGGATGGACCAAAATTGTAGCTATTTATACTTTTTGTAAATATTGCAATGTTTGTCATTGTTTGATAACATGTCATATAGAATAGGAGTGCTACTCATATATCTCTTTTGGTATGAACATGCATAGAACGGTTAAGATATCTAAATTGGCATCTAGATAACTTGGTAAATTATTCTTTGGAATTCGATCACACGCCTTAAATAATTGAGTGGGAGAAGGTGTTTTGGAACACCTACGGCCTCCAAGTTTAGTTCAGTGTTATGTTTTATTTAAAAACCTCCCAAGAGGTATTCATGAATGGAATTTAGCAAGATACTTCCTTACAAGGATAGACTAGACAATTAGCCCAAACGATATCTACTTCCAAATGAGGGATATTCATAAGGGATTATATTGAAGGTCGATAACTTGGTAACACACTCAATGTGAGTTTATTAATATCCTACCAAGAGTTCTTGTTAATAAAATCACCCGGCTAAAATTAAAACGTTGGTTGTTATGTTAACAATTATGTGGGACCTAGTCCAACTAGTAAATGTTGCGAACTCCCAAATGAGGCGTGACATTTATGGGTGTTGGATAACCGTTGAATTTTTACGATTGAATTATTTTATTTAATTCAAGATAAATATTCGAAAGTGCTTTATCATGATTATTTACTTATAAAATTTTTGTTATTATAAAGAAATCATGACCCCATCCCTAATCAACATCCTAAAAGATAATACTTTAACTGATGATAATTATGTCACATGGAAAAGGAAAATTGGGTTGTTATTACAAGCTTAAAAACATAAATTCGTTATGTCTATTCCTTAACAACAAAACTAATTAATCTACTCAAAAGCAAAGAGATGAGTATTAATAGTGGAAGTCTTAAGATGAGATGGCTAAATGTACGTTACATTATGGCCACATCTCCGACGTGTTGCAACAGCAACAAGAAAGAATGGAGACTGCTGCCGATATAATGATGTCTCTAGAGGAGATATTTGCTATGAGGTCTAGGATGACTAAGAGAGAGGCAGTGACTGCTTTTATGAATCTTAGGATGAAACCTGGACAGGGTGTGAAAGATTAAATGATGAAAGTCATAGCACATCTCAACATTGCTGAACTAAATGGTGTAGAGATAGATGGTGAGACCAAAATTGATATGATTGTCAACTCACTGTTGGATTCCTTTAATCAATTCAAGTTGGACTACACCTTGAATAATAAGGACTACACCTTGGAAGGCCTGATGCAAGATGTTTAAAATGCGGAAAAAAATCCTTGTGAAAGGCAAAGGTCAAGAGATTCATATGCTTGGTAAGTTGCTGCTGTTAAAGACCCATAAGAAGGTCAAGAGACAACAAAAGAAAACGCAAATTGAGCCTTCTTAGAAGGATACCAAGATAGTAACCAAGATCAACGGGAAGTGTTTCCTTTGTGGTGAAAAGGGTCAAAGGAGTTGACAGAATAAGAATTAATTCAACTTGTATTTAGGCAATTTAGCATTGGTGTTTACTAGTGTAGTGGGAGATATTAGAATCAATTTAGATTCTTGTAGGCATTTAGATTTAATAAATGTTTATAATGTACCACAATTTAAGAGGAATTTAATTTCGGTCTCTTGTCTAAATAAATTTGGATATTCGGTTACTTTTAATAAAAGGTTTTATTATTAGTAAGAATAACAAAATTATTTGCAAAGGTTCATTGGAAAACAGTTTATTCTACATGCATAGAAATATCTCTCACTTGTTAGACACATAATCAATGAAACCTAATCATAAAAGAGTAAAATTATCACAAGATGAAACCTACCTATGGCATTTGCGGCTAGGTCATATTCATCTTAATAGGATTAAAAGATTGGTAAGTGACGGACCTCTAAGTGACTTAAAGGTTGATGATCTACCAAATTGTGAAATCTTGTTTGGAAGGTAAAATGACCAAAAGGTCATTTACGACCAAAGGCACAAGAGCCATCGAATGTTTAGGATTGATACACACTGATGTGTGTGGACCTATGAGCATTCAAGCTAGAGGTGGATATGAGTACTTCATCACTCTCATGGATGATTACTCAAGATTTGGCTATGTGTATCTCAGAGACATAAGTCGGATTCTTTTGATATGTTCAAAGCATTTAAAGCTAATGCCTTATAAACATGAAAATAAATGCAATCAAATTTAGGAAATAAATAAATACCAAACTAGCAACTAGTTGATTTGTTCCTTATTTGGAAAGCTGAATTTGGGAAACAAATCAGCCATTTATTTGGAAAACAAATCAACTCTTTATTTGGGGAAATAAATAAAATAAGGAATATGCTGAAATTGGCAATATGCTGAAATTGAATTCTCCTCCAACCATACGTCGCCCAAAATATAGGAAATATGTTGAAATTCGGACTCCTCAACTCAAGTCTTCGCGCAATAAGATAGATGGCCAAATTTGGACTTTTTGTGATCTGTTTTGGAGGACAGGTTCTTCATATCATCTGTAGATCTTGTCTTGGGATTTCCGAAAACATATTATAATAGACGATCTGACTTCAGATGCTCTCTATAGAGGTCCACGAAGTTCAGCCCGGATTTGGTCTTCATGTGGGCAGAATTTGGACTTTAGCAACTCAGAATCAGCCCATCATTTAATACTTCTTTGATCCTCTTGCTTCCTTCCAATTGGCCCAATTGGAATATGCAATAGTTCCTTTGGTGATGCTTCTTGATTCTCATCATTCCCCCTCTCTTCAAAAGGATTCGTCCTCGAATCTTCACCATAATGTTGTTGATAGCCTGCGACATTTCATCAAAGCCTTGCAAATTAGGAGCAACAACACTAGGCAATGAAGGGTTAATTCCATTAGTACTAAAACATGCCTCTTTGTACAAAAGTGCAATCATTGGCTGATTTGAAAACAAAGCCTTTTTAATCTCACTCTCTCTTGTATAAAAACTCATTGGTTTTTTCTCTCTTTTTTTCTCATCAGCCTCTTTTTCATTTTCATCTTTTTTTTCTTTTTTTGCTATTTCTGACTCTTTTTCTTTTATCTCTCTTTCTTTTGAACTCTCACTCTCACTCTTTTTTTTGGCATCTCTCTCTTTTCTTAAAACTTGATCTTCATACACTTGTTTTGGGGTTAAAGGTACAAGAGTGATTGGCTTTTTATTGAGTACAAAGGAGTATCTATTGGTATACCCATCATACCTCACATGCCTATCAAATTGCCATGGTCTCCCTAAAAGGATATGACTCGCATTCATTGGTACCACATCACAAAGGACTTCATCTTTGTATTTTCCAATCGAAAACGACACCAACACCTGTTTAGTCACCTTGATTTCCCCACTATCATATTGTAGCTTATAAGGTTTTGGGTGCTTCAAAGTGGCCAAATTCAGTTGCTCCACAAAAATAGTGCTAGCCACATTAGTAAAACTCCCTCCATCAATAATCATGCTACATACCTTATCATTAACATGGCAGCGAGTGTGAAAAATATTGTCATGTTGTACCTCATCATCTTCCTTGGCTTGAGCACTAAGAGCCCTTCTTGCCACCCAAACCTCTCCATACCTATCTCCTCTATTCCCATTCCTAACTCCTCTACCTCCCATTCCAAGTTGAAATCTGTTTGCGCCCACATTAGACATGCGATCATCCTTCTCTAGGTCAATCCCATAATCATCTTCATAGTCATTCCTAGGTGGGTTTCTTTCTCTTCGTTCCACCTTAGGAACCCTAATTGGTTGCACCTTTTGTGAATTAGACTCCACCTTATCTATCCTATCATGCACCTCACCAATCTTAATCTCCATTCGGTCCATGTTTTTTTGTATGGCTTTATACAAAAACTTGAGATATATCGTTTCTGGTGCATCATCAGATAAGTCTCTACTTTTATCACGTGACATATTTGAAACCTGTAAAGCAAAATAAATTAGTAAGCCTCACAAACACTCCCTCACGTGTTTACTCTCAAAGATGGTGGCACTCACACTCGTGTTTTCACTCAATTCTTTGGCTTTTACCCTTTGATGAGCTCACACACTCTTGCCTTTTTCCACTATTTGTTAACTCTTTCAGTTCTTCCTTTTTTTTTTTTTGACTTATACGGACACTCACAAGAAGTGCAAGAAAAATAGAAGTAACTGAGCAAAAGGACAAGAATAATGAAGACGAAATTCTTTAGCTAATTTTTTTTTTTTTTTTTTTTGGTACCTGATTTGATCAAACTTTTTTTTTTTTTTTTAGATCAAACAGAAAAAAAAAATAGACGAAGAAGAACAAGGATAGATTAAACCTGATTTAGAAGCCTAAGCTCTGATACCAACTGATATGAACCTCACCAAGAGCAGTGAGACCCGGAACCAATATATGGTAACGAAGGATCATTTTCTAATCAAGTTTTTAAACAAGAATATTATCGGACCGCGACCCGTTACCTATAAAGAGGTAAGAACCAACGGTATCAAGAAAGTTGTAGACGCCACACTCAAGAATAAGAAAGAAGGTGAGTGATAAGTCAAGGTTTGAACGCCACAAGGTAGAACCTTGATAAGTTCACATGTTCTATAAAGAACCAAAGAGAAAATTCTCTCAAATTTATTTCTATTCAAAATCTATCCTCAAATTACATCAATTGATCCCTTATATACTAAAAATATCTAAGACCTAAAAGGGAATAAATATTAGGCAATTAATGCCTTATAAACATGAAAATAAATGCAATCAAATTTAGGAAATAAATAAATACAAAACTAGCAACTAGTGACTTGCTTCCTAATTGGAAAGCTAAATCTAGAAACAAATCAGCCCCTTAATTTGGGAAACAAATCAACTATTATTCTTTGGAAATTAAAAGGAAATAAATCAGCCAAAGTTGACTATTCTCTTAGCTTGTGCCACACGCCCAAGTCTTCCATATTCGGCCCAATCCATTGTCTTGATGACATTAATTAAGGCTTGGTCTTCATGTGAGCCTAATTTGAACTTTAACAACCAGAATCAGCCCATAAATAAATGTTTCTTTGATCCTATTGCATTCATGTAATTGGCCCAACTGGAATATGCAATGGATCCTTTGGTGACGCTTCTTGATTCTCATCATATCAGTTGGTATTAAAGCTTACGTTTCTAAATCAGGTTTAATCTATCCTTATTCTTCTTCGTCTATTTTTTTTCTGTTTGATCTAAAAAAAAAAAAATCAGATCCGGTACAAAAACAAAAATTATCAAATTCGTTATATTAAAAAAAAATACATTTTTTTTGGTTCTGTGGCTGAACTTATATCAACTATATTTTTTTCTTTTCTTGATTTCGAGCATTGATATAACAAAAAATAATATGTCTTTCAAAAGTGATTCATCAAACAAAGATAAAAGAGGGAAACCATATTTCATGGTGCAGACTATCAACAGTATTATGGTGAAGATTCAAGGACGAATCATTTTGAAGAGTGGGGGAATGATGAGAATCAAGAAGCGTCACCAAAGGATCCATTGCATATTCCAGTTGGGCCAATTACATGAATGCAATAGGATCAAAGAAACATTTATTTATGGGCTGATTCTGGTTGTTAAAGTTCAAATTAGGCTCACATGAAGACCAAGCCTTAATTAATGTCATCAAGACAATGGATTGGGCCGAATATGGAAGACTTGGGCGTGTGGCACAAGCTAAGAGAATAGTCAACTTTGGCTGATTTATTTCCTTTTAATTTCCAAAGAATAATAGTTGATTTGTTTCCCAAATTAAGGGGCTGATTTGTTTCTAGATTTAGCTTTCCAATTAGGAAGCAAGTCACTAGTTGCTAGTTTTGTATTTATTTATTTCCTAAATTTGATTGCATTTATTTTCATGATTATAAGGCATTAATTGCCTAATATTTATTCCCTTTTAGGTCTTAGATATTTTTAGTATAAAAGGGATCAATTGATGTAATTTGAGGATAGATTTTGAATAGAAATAAATTTGAGAGAATTTTCTCTTTGGTTCTTTATAGAACATGTGAACTTATCAAGGTTCTACCTTGTGGCGTTCAAACCTTGACTTATCACTCACCTTCTTTCTTATTCTTGAGTGTGGCGTCTACAACTTTCTTGATACCGTTGGTTCTTACCTCTTTATAGGTAACGGGTCGCGGTCCGATAATATTCTTGTTTAAAAACTTGATTAGAAAATGATCCTTCGTTACCATATATTGGTTCCGGGTCTCACTGCTCTTGGTGAGGTTCATATCAGAATCTGCTTGAGAAATGCATAAAAAACTAGAGGTACGATCGTGGTGGAGAATATCTATCTGGTGAGTTTCAGCAATATCTTTTATGATAATTGGATAATTTCTCAGTTTTCTACACCAGGCACACCACAACAAAATGGGGCGGCAGAAAGGAGAAATAAAACTCTTTTGGATATGGTTAGGTCTATGTTGAGTTATTCAACGCTCCCTAATTCTTTTTGGGAATATGCTTTACAAACCGCAATGTACATTCTAAACGATGTACCATCTAAGTCAGTTCCTAAAACACCGCATGAGTTGTGTATCGGGTGAAAACCTAATTTACAACACTTAAGGATATTTTGATGTTCTGCGCACATGTTAAAAGAAAAGACAGAAAAAATGTAGTCCCGTTCAGAAACATGCATATTTGTAGGGTATCCAAAAAGAACAAAATGATATTATTTTTATAGTCCTTCATATATTAAAGTATTTGTTTTGACAAATGCTAAATTTCTGGAGAAAGACTATATGAATAATTTTGTAACTAAAAGTAGAACTGTCCTGAATGAGCTTTTAGGAAATACAATTCCATAAGAGGTTTTGCAACCAAGCCCAATTGTAAGTTTCGTACCAACACAAGATCAACAATCTACCATACCTTATCGTTGTGGGAGAGTTGTTAAACAACCCGAGAGATACATCGGTCTAGGATAATCTGTAGAGAATCTTCCGGATGACGATGATCTTTATATGTACAAGGAAGCATTGGAAGATGTTGATTGTTGCCATTGGCAAAATGCAATGCAATCCAAAATTGAATCAATGTTCAAAAATAAAGTCTGGTCTCTTGTAAACTTGCCTAAAGGGATAAAACCCATCGGGTGCAAGTGGGTATACATGAGGAAAAGTGGAATCGATGGAAAGGTGGAAACCTTTAAAGCTAGATTGGCAGTTAAAGGTTATACATAGAAGGAAGGTATCGATTATGAGGAAACCTCCATATGCATCGGAAGTTGGAACTCTCATGTATGCAATGCTCTGTACTAGACCAGATATTTGTTTTGTTGTAGGCATATTTAGCAAGTTACAATCGAAACCTAGTCCTGATCACTGGACGATAGTCAAGCATATTTTTAAGTATCTCAGGATAGAGTGAGAGATTATATTCTTGTATACTCTTTAAGAGATTTGATTCCCGTTGGGTATATAGATTCTGATTTTCATACAGATTCTGACACTAGGAGATCAACATCAGGATCTATGTTTACTATTAAAGGAGAGACAATCATATGGAGGAGTATCAAGTAATCCTGTACTGCCGATTCCACCAAGGAAGCCGAGTATGTTGCAGCATGCGAGGCTGTCTGGCTCCACCAATTCTTGATTGACTTGGAAGTGGTTTCTGATGCGTTTAAGCAGATCACTATCTATTGTGACAATAGTGGGGTAGTGGCTAATTCGAGAGAACCAAGAAGTCATAAGAGAGGGAAACACATTGAAAGAAAGTGTCACCTTCTAAGGGAAATTTTGCATAGGGGTGACTTGACGATTACCCCGTCATCAGATAATCTAGCGGATCCATTTATAAAGGCTCTTCCACAAAAGTTTTTGATGGGCATCTAGATAACATGGGGATGAGAAATATGACACATTTGCTATAGAGCAAGAGCAAGTGGGAGATTGTTGAAATTATGCTCAATAACAAAAGTGTAATAATGTATTTGACAATCTTTTCATATTAGTAAAGTGATTTCTAGTTTAACAAATATTATAACATTTATAGTTTAATTATTATAATTGTCAAAAGTAAATAATCATAAGGTCAAAAGACTATGAGAAAAGAAGAATTGTTCATACATCTATATATGTATAATGTAGACACAATTCTTTAGTTAGTCTTGAATAATATTCACAACTTAAGATAAAAGGTTGGGAGCCTTTATCTTGTTAAAGTTGTAGATTCTTTTGCTAACATTTGAGAGGGATCAAATGTGTTTTGATGAGTCTAAAATCATCAAAGTGTGGTGTCTTTGAGCAAAAGACTCTAGAGCACTGGGTGCATTGAATTGGATCACAATGAAATACTTTATCTATAACTGTCAATGGATAAAAGTTTTCATTTGAAGACAATCGGAGAGTCTATCTCAATCTTGAGATAATTGATAGACTTATGGTTGAAAGTGTTATCATTTAAGCTATCAATTAGTACAATTATATATCATAGTCTATCCTCGATAGTTTGCTGGTATTCAGTTGTTAATCGGTAGAGGACTTCATTTATAAATATGGACATCGGGGCTTCGCTTATGAAATGATAGTAAAATATCATCATATGGATGTTTTGATGTATTGGATATTAAATCTTAATGTTAAGTTTTCAATAGTGTCTATTTAAACTTGGCTTCTGGACAAGTCAAAATATCCAAGTTCAAAATGTGGTCATATGAGTAAATATGGTAACTTGGAGAGCTATAGGCGGTCAATGAGCTATTGGCGATTACTGATATTCTTCACGAGGATACACTTTCTCCAATAAGGTTGTCTAGGGTATGAATGAGTAAAATCAACTTATTATATCATTATTTAAGAGTTCAATTTTAGTTTTTTAGTGGAATGAACTAAAATTAAATAGGTCGGACCTAAGTAGATCATTTGTTGATTGTGATTAGGTTGTGTCTATTGGAGTTTAAATTTAGATAGCCTGCCAAGATCACCAATCCACACGAACTTGCATGGATCACTTCATATATTCTACCGGGCCAATTTAGGGGTCCATTTAGAATTGTATTAAGGCATGTCAAGGTGTTTCTTTTTGTAAAAATAGGTCTAGTTCACATGTGGACTTTTTATTAAGGTCCAATGGATTTATTAAAATAAGAAAAATAATATATGGCCTATATATATGTGTTGGGCGGCAAAGCTATTTAGAATAGCTTAATTATATTATTTTTATTTTATAATTTAATTAATTGGAAATTAATTAATTTGATGATTAATTAATTATTTAATTCAAAGTCAAAATCTTTTTCCTAGTAGAAGATGGTCTCCTAAAATTATACTATTGTTGATAGTATAATTAATATTAAAGACTATATTTGATAAGTACATAAATAAAAGGAAGTATTTATCTAATCAAATTAGGAAGTCTTTAATATGGTTACAAATACATTATTGAGTTGGGTTATGAGTCTTGGTGTAGGATAGAATTCCTTTTGGAAAATGATTCCTTTTGGAAAAGGATTCTTAACCACCAAGTAAATCCACCTAAGGATAGGATTCTTAACCACCAATTAAATCCTTCTTATGAGATGATTTAGTCTCCTATATATAATACCTATTAAATTCGACCAAGAATAATTTTTTGGTGTGAGAAGTTGTTTTTTATTTGTTTTTTATTGTTATATAAAAAAAAACTTTGTCCAACTCATTGTGTGAAGAATTCGGCCAAGCATAGAGAAAAGATGGAACATTTTTGTTTTCGATAATACACTAGTATCCTTGGCATCAAAAGGGTTTTGTGTACAACATCGAATCACGGTTCATGCGAGTTTCAATCAAATTGATTGATAATTCAAAAGTGACCGGACGTTCTTGGTTTTTCTCTTGGAGTATTATTGTGACTAACAAAGAAGAAGATTTTGTTTGTTTCCATCCTCAGGTATACAATTTAAAGAAAGGAGCCCACACTCCTAGGTGATTCACGTTCATGATTGGATTGGAAGATCTTGCGGATTCAATTCGGCGCTAGTTCAATCGTCACAAAAAAAAGGTACGATACTTTTTATATACATTAATTAATCTAGGGTTAAGGTTCTTGTTATCAAAAGGAAAAGTTTTTATTTATACGCAAACCCTAATTTTCTAATTTTCTCACGCTTCTGTTTCTCGGGTTTTATTTTCCCTTCAAGTATGCCACAGTCACAATCGAGTACTTCACCTAGTGTGTGGAAACCAAACCACTCTTCATGATAACCGAGGAGAACACCACCAAATTTATCAAGAAGAAGTTAGTTTGCAACTTCAGTACCCTATTGATCGTCAACACTGACCTCGACAAGCAATTCGACAATGCGAGCTTCAGGGAGTTCTGTGACAGCGTAGACATAGATCTCCGCTTTGCTTCTGAAGCATACCCTCAAGCTAACGACCTAGTGGAAGCTATAAAGAAGACCTTCAAGAAGCTTCTAAAGATTAAATTACATTTGAAAAGGGGCAAATGGGCAGAGGAGCTTTCTGATCTGATTTGGGCTTACCACACCACCAAAAGGACCACGACTGGTGAAATCCCTTATTCCCTAACTTTCGGTGTAGAGGCAGTTCTTCCTATCGAGCACAAGCTGACCTTATTCAGAATCTAACATTTTAAACCAGAAAGAAAAGAGATTAAGCTAAGGGCCAAACTGGACCTCTTAAAAGAAAAACAAGATAGGGTGGCAGAAAGAGTTATAGTCTACCAAAGGCAAATTGCAAGGTACTTGACAAAAAGGTAAAAGCACGTAGTTTCAAGGTGGGAGACCTGGTGCTCAAAAATGTGGCCCATAACACCAGAAACCAGTCAGGTAGGGTATTAGCTCCAAATTAGGAAGATCCCTACCTAGTGAAGGTAATGGTTCGAAGCAGAGCCTACAAACTGGATGAAATGAATGAACGACCCATTGACCACACTTGGAGCGCTGACCACCTAAAGAGGTTTTACCCATAGAAGGTTAAAAGCTCCATGATATACCAGTGTCATCTGGGATAAGCACCAGTATTTGTACTCCATGAACGGCATGTATCTTCATTTGAACATTAATAAAGATTCTCCATATCTCTTAATCTCTCTCTGTACAATTTTGTCACCAAGTTTTTGCCATGGATGTTTACCATGATAGCCACGAACCGGGAAAAGACTCATAGCTACCCCGAGGCCTTGGCCGGGCAACACCCCCTATAAAGAAAAGTCTAAACATAAGAGCATAATTACATACTAGATCAAGAGACCAGGGTGACCAAATGATCATCCTGATGCCATTGTTCGGGTGTCACCCCCCCTCCCCCCTCCTATGAAGGGTCTAAGCGTTAGTGCATAGTTACCAGCCAGACCACAAGAACAGGATAGCCAAATGGCCCTCTCGATGCCCTGGTCGAGCTACGACCATTAAGAAGGGTCTGAACGTAAGTGCATAGTTACTAGCCAAATCATAACACTAGGATAGCCAAGTGGCTCTCTTGATGCCTAAGTCGAGAAACCATCCCAAAGAAATATGAGGGACGTAAGTGTATAGTTAATGTCTTAATCATAATTTTCTAGATACCAGGTTTTTCTTTGAGCAGGGATACTAGGTACCTTGATTGTCCCAGAAAGGATCATTTTGATTAGAACCTCAGAAACCTAATACTAGTCACCTATCACACTATTTTTCTTTTTATCAGTTTGTTAGCTTTCTTGTAGTTTTAGGAATACACAGGGGACTTGATGTAGAGATGGAAGATACCATACTTGTGGTATCATCCAGATATATCAGGATACCACACATATAAGGATCTCTGATACCTAGGCTGTGGCAGCTGATAATTTCGCCAAAGTATAAAGATACTTGATACAGAATTTGATTACGCCATGATCGAGACACCATCTAAATACAGGGAATCTGTGTACATGGGTGTCCCAAGTATCAAGCATGGTTGGATTGATTTTTTGCCAAGAGACCTGATTCTGTCAAATAAGTATGTATGTTGCCATGGTTTACTAGAAAAGGTGATCGAGCTAGGGAACAATCCTAAAAAAAATTCCCCTGGCTAAGTACCCTGATAATATGTTACTTGTTAACTAAAAATTCACTCTGGGTGAGGAATCTCAAAGTTAACCAAAAATTCCTGCTGGGTGAAAAATCTCATTTAACACCCTCAACCTATTATCCTGTAGGCACCGAGGGGGGATATGTACCTTATACCTTGGTGCTCTTGTATGAATATGAAGAATGGTGCAGTAGGTTGGAGACGAGCCATCCCATCCATCGAGCTTCATGCATATAGAGGAGATATGTGGAGCTCGAGATTCCCTTGCTATGGTAAATGGGTTGATCCAGGTCTCTAGTCCCTGGTCTCAACCTCCTCTCTAGGTATCCTCGAGCCAAATAGCGGACAAGGAGGTAGGATTGGTGCTCATCGATGATGTAGATATGTTCATGGAAGAGTGAACCACCTGGTAGCGATTTTTTGCCTCTAGGTGCTTTCGATCGGAATCAGACCTCCGTCATAGTACTAGGAGCTCGGTCTTGGACCCTGATTTCTTCCTGTAGTTTCCTGACCTATACAGTGAGTAAGGATGGGGGCTTGTCTAGCTTCTGTGTCAGATCTTCTCTGCTCCCGTAAGAAGGGTGTGGTAGAGCTTATTGACTCCGTTTAAATTGGTCTGGGTAGTTTCTCCCCATCTTGATATGCGACTTTGGTATGTAGATGGGAGGATAAAAGTGTTAGGTCTAGCGAGCTAGGAATCTGGCTTATACACATACATACATGCATAATACGGGAGATAAATTAGAGAAAGATAAGTCTTATGTAAAGGGAGGTAGACTGACAAGATGGAAAAAGGATCACGAATGATCATATACTGGAAAACCCCAAGGGAGTATCCAGTGGAAGAAGAAAGACTCTTCCTTGTATATAATTAAAGAGTGCTCTAGGGATCTTACAAAAAAGATGAAGTGGTACAATCAGACGCTCCATAAAGCTTACAATAATAGCAGAATCTTAACCAATCCCAACACATTCTTGGGAGAGGTATTACATGTAGCTGATATAATGCAACAATGGTGATATAAGGAGAACTCAAGCGAGATGCCTTTTACTATATCGGTGATATATTCTTAACGAAACGGGTGTCATGTTTTACAGCAAGCGTGTCTTCGAGTAGTATTTTTGGCCTGTCCCTCATGGAGAAAGCTTTGTCATATTTATTGATTCCAATTGCTTGCTGCCCACTCCGAAGATTACTAGATTGATATTCCTTCCTTATTCGTTGGGATTTTTGGTTTTAGTATAGTTGACCCCAAATAATCGGCTGTGGAGGATATCTTGGAGGCAAAGGTGTTTGTTTCCTTTCTAGACTCTTTCTTGTTGCCCACTGCATTAATTTAGCCAATCAACTCGTAATCATAGGAACATTGATTGACTTGACATCTTAATGGCGTTAATTACGGAGTTGACTGATCTTCCATTAAGGGTGTTGATTATCTCCATTAATAGGGTTGACTACCCCTATTAATATAGTTGACCTCATTAATAAGGTTGACTTCCTTCATTAATAAGGTTGACCTTTTTAATGGTACCATAACTGTCATGAAAAGTCAACCCGCTCTCCCTACGATGTTTGGAGGAGAACTCTGGTTTTGTATGTCACTTTAGTTAGGTACCTTTAGAGGTTACCTGAGGTGATGCTTGGTATAACTGGTGTCGAGGTAAGCTCGAGTACTATTCTTGCTACTGGAGATTTGATTTAACCATATCGAGATCTATAGTGGATCTTGTCCTAATCATATTAGCGATTTTTGTTGATGATGGGGCTTTACGGGCTTCTTCCTTTTTCAGCTTGGATCGGTTGAGAGTATACCTTAGCGAAGCGGGAAGCATTGCAAGATTAAAGTTCCCTAAAGAATGTGTGTGTCTATAACCTGGAGGGGGGGGGGGGGGGGGGGGGGGGGGTGGGAGGGGGAGGGGGGTGAATAGCTTTTAATCAAATCAACTATTAACTTTTCGATTAATCGATATTCCAAATATTACCCAAAATTATAAAGCATGCAATTAAAACCAATTATGCATAAAACAATCAAAGAAACACGATATATACGTGGAAATCCTCCAAATGGGAAAAACCACATTCTGATATGTGCACCATACTCGATCCTTGAATCCACTATTGAATAAAAGTTTACAGTCATATACTCCAGTTACTAACCCTTTCACTCTACCCAAAAGGCCTTAATAGTGATTCTTGATCAACATGCTTGTGCATTAACCAATTAGTCACAAGGCTTAACCTCAATGAAGAGTCAAACACAACCTAAGTGAATATGGCAAAATATTCAAACATGCAAGTAATGCTAGGTAACACTAAATGCATATCGAGGAATTTAAGAATATCACTAAGTACAATTCTTAGATATCAATGTCTAAATGAATGTTCATAAAGATTTAACTAGATATAGTTATGCAACATTATATCATAGTTATCAAACAAAGCCATTTCTACACAAGTTGTCTTTAAGCATGGCAAGGACAATAATGCAATCAACGAGTCCAAAACAATTTCTAAATGCAAAGCATAGAGATTTAGCTATAAGGGAAAAATGGTCACAAATCCTAGCTATCACAAAATATAAATCTCAACCAACAATCAACAAACCAAACATGTTATTAATGCAATTAAACTCAATGACATGCATTTAATCAACAATAATTGCTAAACCTAGGCACACATGTCATAAGAATGGAACAAGAAATTCTAGGGCTTGTAGAGATTACCTAGTCAATGACAAACAAGAAAATCCATGCTTAGAAGATGCAAGAAGATGCAAAAAGATGCTAGATGCTCATAGATTGGAGTTTGGTTGAGTCAAAATGAGTTCTTGGGAGCTCTCTCTCTCTCTTGGAATCAATTTCTCTCTCAAATAAAAACTTGGTCAATCAAAAATGGTTTCTCGGACTCCCTAAATCAAAGAGAAGAGAAGAGAACTGAAATTCCCTAGAAAGTGTGTCTATAACCTAGAGGGGGGGGGGGGGGGGGGTGAATAGGTTTTAATTCGATAGATTACCAATTTTGTGAATTAATCAATATTAACAATTCTACCCCATTCTACCCCATTCTACTTAAACATTCAAATAAATGACAATAAACATAAAACAATAACAACACGGAAAATATATGTGGAAACCCTCCAAATGGGATAAACCAAGGGCTATTTAGAGCGCCACCCTTGATCCTTAAAATCCATTATTGAGTAAAAGTTTACAACCTAGGTTGACCTCCCGTCTAACCCTACAGTTACTAACCCTTTCACTCTCCCTAACGGGTCTTAATAGCGATTTTGGATCACTACCCTTATGCACTAACCACTTAGCCACAAGCTAAATCAACAATGAAGAGATAATGAAAACCTAAGTGAATATGCAAGAATATTCAATATGCAAAAATTATAGGTCAAGACATTCATGCTTATCTAGGATTAATAATGACAATTGAAACAAATCCTAGATATCAATGTTTTAAATGCAAAGGCAAGAAGAATTAGCTAGAAGGGTAAAAATGTTCTAAATGCTAGCTATCACAAATTAATGCATCTCAACCAACAATCAATACACAAGCATGTCATAAAAGCAATTAATCACACAAGCAAGCAATTAATATGCAATAAAGACTAAAACCCTAGGTATACATGTCTTAGTAATGAAAACAACAAGTTTAGAACATGTAGAGAATACCTAGTCATGAACAAACAAGAAACCCATGCTTGAAAGATGCTTGATGATTTGGATTTTAAGGAAGGTTGAGTAAAAATGGCTTCTTGGAGCTTCTCTCTCTAAAGAACCTTATCTCTCTCTCAAAAATAGGTTAGGAAGCTATAAAAATGAGTTAGGAAGAAGATGAAACATTTATATGAAGATTAGAGTGAAACTGTGTCGTTTTGGGCGCAAGGCAACCAAAACTCGTCAGGGCCGCTGGTTGTACAGCGGTCCAGATAATTGTCCAGACCGCAGCACAGAGAGTGGTGTATCGCCTGGATAATGCCGCTATGTAGGTCGCTGTGTATGCAGCGTGCACAGCCCACGGTCTTGATAGCATGCATCCTCTATGAAACTCTGCTTGGGAGACCGCGGCGTATGCAACAAGCACAGACCGCGGTAGCCACAACGTGCATCCTCTGTCAAACACCCTTGTGCAGGCCGCGGCGGGGGCACTGCACAGGGAGCGGTCTAGACAGCGGTAAAGAGGAAAAAATCCTCTTTTTAAGGCAAAAACATACATTCAACACTCAAATAAAAATAAGACATACAAGGCACTCAAAATGGCAAATAAGCATGAAGTTAAGCAAGTGATTTTACCTTTGATGCTCGAAAGAGGACTTGAGCAATGATGACCTAAACTACCCTTACATATTGATCCCAAAATGTGAATGTCAACGAAATAAGCCAATCAAAAACTGAGGAACTTACAATGTAAGGACCTTGATTTTAAGATTGGCTTATTTCATGACAAACCACACCACATTGGGGATGATTGTGTAATGGGTAGCTTAGGTCCTTATTGGCAAGCTTTCAAGCATTTCCATGATTTCAAGGGCAAAAGGTATATTCATTTGACTTTGCCTCTTAAAGAGTTTAAGTGCACACACACACCTCATGCATGCTTTGTTCTTGCATTTGTGTTGATATTGTTTATATGTGTGCATCTCTTCACAATCACACTTGCACTTCATTTGTAGATTTAAGTGTGGTAATGTGTTGTGTTTGCACTTACACAATGGTATGCTTGTTTTAGCTCGTTGAGTGACCATATAAGAAGGTCTTATTTTTCTCTTGGTTTGGTTATATGAAGTAAGGTGTCTAGTTTCAAAAGAGTGTATTTCAATGATTTAATGTTTTTCAAAACTGACCTTTGTATGATCTTGTGACCATATCTTCTTATAAAATGATTCAAAATGAGTTTTGAAAATTTCAATACAAACTAGACACAAATACCTTTCCAACGGTATATTATTCGTAATAGTTCATGACTGTTTGGATTGGTTTTAAAATCACCAAAGTGACCACAAAAACAGGGCATCTCTGTTGTTGTCCGTTTCTAACCTTTGGTCACTCAAATGACCATAACTTTTTATACAAATGTCCAAATCATGTTTTATAAATTGGAGTAGAAATTATACTTTCATACCTTTCCAACAGTAAATTATACGATAGGTTTGGATGTCGTTTGCTCATGTTTTGGGTCGCTTGAAGCTCAAGCTGTTGTGCTGTCGTGTTTTTCCCGAGAGCATAGCGACCTCAAGGCGACCTCACTTCCAGGTCGCCCTAAGGTCGCCTCTGATGCCTGAAAATCAGTTTTTCTCTCCCAAAACATTGTAGTTTGATTTGGATCATATATATACTTCATCTTCTTCCCCATTTCGACCTAGAACTCAGAATATCCAGATAGTAGTGAGAGAAAGAGTTCCCCTAGTGAGAGAAAGCGCCAAGCTTGCTTCTTTGACTCTCCAAACCCAAAACCCATCTCCATTTTGCATCATTATTCATCATATGAGCATGGGTGTTCTTTGTTTCATGACTAGGTAAGTAAGAACTTCATTGACCATCTTTTATTGTTCTTCTTACTCTAGATTAGGTGTTTATTGCATGATTAAATACCTAGACTCTAGTTTATTTCATATATTTATGAGTCTTGATAACATGATTGGGTTTGTTTGTTGATAGCTAGCATTTATGACATATTTGCCCTCCAGCTATTTAGGTCATATTGATTGCATTTAATGATTGCATTTATTGACCATGCCATGTTTATTGACAACTTGTGTTGAAGTGGCTTTGTTTGATAACTAGATTGTCATATTGCATATTCATATTAGTTAAGTCTTTATGCATTGCATTTAGACATTATTGATTAGGTCATATTAATTGCATTTTGATGATTGCATTAATGACCATGCCATGCTTAATGACAACATATGTTGAAATGGTTTTGTTTGATAACTAGGATATATTGTTGCATAACTATATCTAGTTAAGTCTTTATGAACATTCATTTAGACATTGATATCTAGGAATTGTACTTAGTGACATTCTTAAATTCCTAGATAAGCATTTAGTGTTGTCAAGCATTACTTGCATGTTTGAATATTTTATCATATTCACTTAGGTTGTGTTTGACTCTTCATTGAGGTTAAGTCTTGTGGCTTCGGTGTGAAGTTGCGCAAGCAAGGGAAGTCTTGCAACCAATGGTGGGTTGACCAGCAATTGGTCGGGTGCCACTGTAAAAGGCACAAGAGGGGTAGAGTAGGAGGTGTTCATGCCAAGAGTAGTGTATCAGGGGATATCACTAGGGACTGAACCAAGAGTTATGAGTGGTGGTGTCCATAGCATGAGGTTGTCGAGAGTGAGAGTCTGAGAATCACTTGAGGGTGTAACCTTTTATTCATATAGTTGATTTCTGTGACCGAGTGTGGCGCACTTAACAGCCCGTGGTTTTTCCCATTTGGAGGGTTTCCACATATACATCTTGTGTTATTTATATTTCCGCACCTTACACTTGATGTTGTATGTTTGTTTTATTGGGTGAATTTTGAATAATGACTAATCAAGAAAAATTGGTTATTGACTTGATTAAAATCTATTCACCCTCCCCCCCCTCTAGGTTATAGCCACACACTTTATAAGGGATTTTCATACAATCTCCCCCTTTGGCTATTTCGTGACAAAACCACTCACTCACAAAATATCCTCACAACAAACAACAAGAAACAACAAGAGGTCAACAACAAAACATTCTATATTACAAGAGATACCTAAAGCTAAATCTTCAAATCTTTCATCTCTTGTAGAATGATCATCCCTATAAAACAAAGAACTACACTTTCCAAGACAAGTGTATGAGAGGGATCAAGATAAATAAAACAAACGCAATTTGCATGAATTAGAAACAAGTAACATGCAACCAACAATGCACATAGCAAACGCTCCCCCTAAATAGATCAATCTCCCCTTAAATCATGCCAATATCAACTCCCCTAAATCCAATATTACTCCCCATTTTTGTCATAAGATAGGCAAATGAGTATTCCACAAGCGGGACGCTGTAGCAAAGAGAGATACTTGCAATGTAAATGCATAATCATATACAACAACTTTATGCAGGTCATTTGAAAGAGAGAAAAAATCATGGAAGTTTTATTGATTTGAATACGTGCGAAAGAATGCCTTGAATGAAATACATGCAACATCAACTTCCAAAAGCATGGTATTTGGCAAAGGAAAAAGCACATGAGGTTCCAAGAGAAGTCAAACCAATTTGCACCAAATTGTCAATGGAAAACAAGATGTAGTTTAACAAAAGAAAAACAAGTGCATCTCTCTAACGGTAAAGCCATGGATGCTACCAGAGGTGCCTTAACATCAGCAATGAAGGTTAAGGAAAAGACTCAATAATGCCAAAGACAAGCTACGTCATCATCAAATGCAAAAGGCAAGACAGTGTGGCACGCCAAAGAGGTAAAAATGTGAGAAGGAAAAATGAGTTGAATGCTCAAGCAAATAGTAAACTTCTCAAATTCATACCTATTTATCATTATTGCAACATGGTAGGACACATAAGACCTAGATGTTTTGAATACATTCTTAAATGTAGAATTACCAGTGATTTGCAAGATATGTCTGGATCTATAATTAGATCTAAGAAGACCTTGGAAAAGCATGTTCAGAATAAATGTGTTGATGATTTGTTTGTTAAATCTTATGTTGTGCCTCGTTCTACTATGCATAAGAAAGTTGATAATGCTTTGTTTGATTTGTTTGAAAATGTGACTAATGGAGTCAATGTGCCTAAAAACAAGCCAAAACATGTTAATAAAAGTAGGAATGAGAAATTTGTCAAGAAAGTTTGGGTTAAGAAAAACACAACACAATCTTTGGTTGCACAATATGCTTTAAGAGCTAATTCATCCTGTTGTTGGTACCTAGATAGCGGTTGCTCTGGAAATATGACCGGTAACAAGAAATTCTTTTAGAATCTTGTTATGAAAGATGGTGGATGAACTACATTTGGTGATGGTACTAAAAAGAAAGTTATAGGCAAGGGAACAATTTGTATCCCCAAATTGCCTAAACTTCGTGACACCTTGTATGTAGATGGTATACAAGCTAATCTAATAAGCATCACTCACTTGTGTGAAATTTTTAAATAATTTAGCTTTAACAAGGATGTGTGCACAATAATCGATAAAAAGGGTAAGGTTGTTTTGAAAGTAAAAAGGTCTTCGGACAATTGCTATTGTCTAGAGATTGATCCACAAACATTTAGTATGGCACATGAGTTCAACAAGCTTGAATTATGGCTTAAAAGATTGGTCCATATGAATTATAAAGATTTAAAGAAGCTTGAGAAATATAACATTGTTAGAGGTCTTCCTAGTCATGATAAAAATCTTGATGTTGTTTGTGAACTTTGTTAATTAGGTAAACAAACTAAAGTGTTTCATAAAAAGAACACTAATTTTGCTACCAAGAAACCCTTAGAACTTGTGTATATGGACCTAATGGGACCAATCCAAACCGAAAGCATAAATGGTAAGAAATACATTTTTGTATGTGTTGATGATTTTTCTCGGTTTGCTTGGGTGTATATTCTTAGAGACAAGACCAAAACTTTTAGTTACTTTAAGAAGTTTTGTAATCAAGTTCAAAATGAAAAAGGTCTTGGTATGAAGAAAATATGTCGCATTAGGAGTGATCATGGGAGTGAATTTGAGAACGCTAGATTTAGTGAGTTTTGTGATGATCATGGGATTTCACATGAGTTCTCGGCTCCTAGAACTCCTTAGCAAAATGGTATTGTTGAGAGGAAGAATCTTGTCTTGCAAGAGATGGCTAGGGTCATTCTCAATAACAAGAAGTCCCTAGAAATCTTTGGGCCGAAGCAGTCAATACTGCATGCTATGTCACTAATAGATTTTTTAGAAGGCCCGACACAAAACAAACCTTCTATGTCACTAATAGAGTCTTTCTTGGGTATGCTAATAATAGTCTGCTTATAGAGTGTTCAATTTGAAAACTAAGAATATTATGGAGTCTATTAATGTGAAAATAGATGATCTTAGCATGCTTAATGCGTGTGATGATAATGGTGTCAATAAACCTAAAGAACATTTGTTGAATGACACTAAAACACCTATCGATGTGACTAGTAGTGATGAAAGTGAGTCTAGTCATAATCATTGATAATGATAGTGTTGCTAGAGAAGAAAGTCAAGAATTAGAAAATGGTTTGAATGATAACCAACAAGATGTTGAAAATTCTAATTCTAGACTTAGGAATATGCATTATCAACAAGACATCATAGGTGATTTGAATGAATGGGTTAGAACTAGAAGCCAACCAGCTAACCAAATTTTGTATGCTTGCTACACTTCTCAAATTGAGCCCAAAATTATTAATGAAGCAATTATAGATCAATATTGGGTAAATGCCATGCAAGAAGAACTAAATCAATTTGAGAGGAATAAAGTGTGGTCCTTAGTTCCTAGACCTGAAGATATCAATGTGATTTTTACAAAATGGGTGTTTAGGAATAAGATCGATGAATGTGAAAAAATAGTGAGAAATAAAGCAAGACTAGTGGCTCAATGATACACTCAAGTTGAGGGTGTAGATTTTGATGAGACTTCTGCACCCGTTGCATGTCTTGAGTCCATTAGACTTTTGTTGTCCATTGCATGTCTTAAAAAATTCAAATTATTTCAAATGGATGTCAAAGTTCTTTTCTCAATGGATATTTGCAAAAAGAAGTGTATGTTGAACAACCTAAGGGTTTTGTAGACCCACACTCTCCTAATCATGTGTTTAAGTTGAAAAAGGCTCTTTATGGCCTTAAGCAAGCCCCTAGAGCTTGGTATGATAGGTTGACTCAATATCTTATTGACAACCAGTATAGGAGAGATGGTATTGATAGAACTTTGTTTGTCAAGCATTATGATAAAGACATTTTTGTTGCACAAATATATGTTGATGACATTGTTTTTGGGTCTACATGTAAAACCAAGATTAATGATTTTGTGAATGTTATGGTAAGAGAATTTGAAATGAGTATGGTCGGTGAACTCAATTACTTTTTTGGCATACAAGTGAAATAATCTAGCAATGGTATCATGTTGTCTCAATCTAAATATGCTAGAAATCTTGTTAAGAAATTTGGCCTTAAAAGAGGAAAAGATTTTGAAACACCTATGAGCACTAGTTTAAAACTTGACAAAGATGAAAAAGGAAAAAATGTTCATCAAAGTCTCTATAGGAGCATGTTAGGTAGCCTTCTCTACCTAACGGCAAGTAAACCAGATATTTGTTTTAGTGTTGGTTTGTGTGCTAGGTTTCAAGCTAATCCAAAAGAATCTCACTTGAAAGTCATTAAAAGAATCATTAGATATATAAAAGGAACACATAATCTTGGGTTATTCTATTCCTTTGATACTATTGATATTCTTGTTGGCTATTGTGATACGGATTAGGCAGGAAACATTGATGATCGTAAGAGCACATCCGGCGGTTACTTTTTCTTGGGGAATAACTTGGTTGCTTGGCAAAGCAAGAAGCAAAATTCCATCTCTCTTTCTTCATCCGAGGCTGAGTATATTGCGATCGGAAGTGCTTGCACACAACTTCTATGGATAAAGCAAATTCTCAAGGATTATGAGATTGAACAAGGTAAAATGACTCAATATTGTTAAAATATGAGTGCCATTAACATCTCTAAAAATCTGGTTCAACACTCACGCACAAAGCGTATAGACATTAGACATCATTTCATTAGAGAACTTATTGAACATTCAATAGTAACTCTTGACCATATGCCTAGTAAAAATCAACTTGCAGATTTGTTCACAAACCCTTCGATAAAGAGAGATTTAAATCTCTTAGAAGACTCATTGGCATGATTTGTGTTGATTAATGCTTGAGTGTGGTTGTGAGTGGCTTGATAAGCAAAACTATATTGTATATCTATTTCTTTGAGAGCTACTCATATGAGAAGTAATGATCTGTAGGAAAAAACGGGTTAGAAACACAACGGAAGTGTGAGAAAAAAAATGAAATTAGGATTTGTGTATAAATAAAAAATTTCCCTTTTATGCAACGAGAACCTTAACCCTAGATTAATTGATGTATATAAAAGTATCATACCTTTTTCGCGAGACGATTGAACAAGCGCCAAATTGATTCCGCAAGATCTTCTAATCCAATCACGAACGTGAATCACCTAGGAGTGTGGGATCCCTTTCTTTAAATTGTATTCCTGAGGATGGAGACAAAGCAAATATCTTTTCTTTGTTAGTTACAAATATCCTCCAAGAGAAAAATCAAAGAATGTCCAGTCACTTGTGAATTATCAATCAATTTGATTGTAACTCGCGTGAACCTTGATTCGATGTTGTACATAAAACCCTTTTGATGTAAAGGATATTAGTATACTATCGAATACAAAAACGTTCCCCTTTTTTCTCTACTTGGCCGAATTCACACACTATTGCTTAGAGATGATTGAATTTTGCCTAGAGTAAAATCAATTTTTTCTCCCTCAAAATTCTTATGATGGCCAAAACCTTCTCTTAGAAAAATAAGCTTGGCCGAAATTCACCTCTAATTGCCTTAGACATGACAAAAATTCTTCACACAAATATATAGGATCGTAAATCCTTTCCTAAGAAGGATTCACTTGGTTGGCAAGAATCCTTTCCTTAGGTAGATTTATTTGGTAGTTGGAATCCTTATCTAAAAGGAAAACTATCCTATCCTATACTACACATGTGGTGACCGAATTTCCCTTCTTTGAAGTAGATTAGGAGAGTTTAATCTTTCCTAAGAAAGATTACTTGCTGGACAAAAATCCTATCCTTAGGTAGATTAACTTGGTGGTTATGAATCCTTTTCAAATAAGAATTCTACCACTAAGTAGTTTTACTTGGTGACCAAGAATCCTTTTCCAAAAAGAATTCTTTCCTACACCAATACTCCTAATCCAAATCAATAGTGTATTTGTAACCATATTAAAGACTTCCTAATTTGATTAGATAAATAATTCCATTTATTTATCTACTTATCAAATATAGTTTTTAACATTAACTATACTACCAACAATAGTATAGTTTTAGGAGACCATCTCCTATTAGGAAAAAGATTTTGACTTTTAATTAAATAATTAATTAATCAACAAATTAATTAATTTCCATTTAATTAAATAATAATAAAATAAAAATAATATATTTATGCTATTCACCATAGCCATTGCCGCCATACCTAGTACAAAGGCCATATATTATTTTTATTATTTTATTAAATCCATTGGACCTTAATAAAAAGTCACATGTGAACTAGACCTATTCTTACAAAAAGACACAAGTTCACATGCCTTATTACAATTCTAGATGGACCCCTAAATTGGTCCTGTAGAATATATCAAGTGATCCATGCAAGTTCGTGTGGATTGGGGATCTTGGCGGGATATCTAAATTTAAGCTCCAATAGACACAACCTAATCACAATCAACAAATGATTCACTTAGGTCCAATCTATTTAATTTTAGTTCATTCCACTAAAGAACTAAAATTGAACTCTTAAATAAAGATAGAATAAGTTGATGTTACTCATTCGTACCCTAGACAACATTATTAGAGAAAGTGTATCCTCATGAAGAATACAAGTAATCGCCAAGAGCTCATAAACCGCCTATAGCTCTCCATGTTACCATATTTACTCATATGACCACATTTTGAACTTGGATATTTTGACTTGTCCAGAAGTCATGTTTCAATAGACAATATTGAAAACTTAACGTTAATATTTAATATCCAATACCTCAAAACATCCATATGACGATATTGTACTCTCATTTTATAAGCGGAGCCACGATGTCCATATTTATAAATGAATTCCTCTATCGATTAACAATTGAATACCAGCAAACTATCGAGGATAGACTCTGATATATAATTCTACTAATTGATAGCTTAAATGATAACACTTTCAACAATAAGTCTATCATTTATCTCAAGATTGAGATAGACTCTCCGATTGTCTTCAAATGAAAACTTTTATCCATTGACGGTTATAGATAAAGTATTTCATTGTGATCCAATTCAATGCACCCAGTGCACTAGAGTCTTTTGCCCAAAGACACCAAACTTTGATGATTTTAGACTCATCAAAACACATTTGATCCCTCTCAAATGTTAGCAAAAGAATCTACAACTTTAACAAGATAAAGGCTCCCAACCTTTTATCTTAAGTTGTGAATATTATTCAAGACTAACAAAAGAATTGTGTCTATATCATACATATCTAGATGTATGAACAATTCTTCTTTTCTCAAAGTCTTTTGACCTTATGATTATTTACTTTTGACAATTATAATAATTAAACTATAAATGCTATAAGATTTGATAAACTAGAAATCACTTTATTCATACGAAAATATTGTTAATTACAATATTAAATTCTTGATATCGAGCATAATCCTGATAATCTCCCGCCTGCTCTATAGCAAATGTGTCATATCTCTCATCCCCATGTTCTCTAGATGCCCATTAAAACTCTTTTGAGAAAGAGCCTTTGTAAAGGGATCCGCTAGATTTTCTGCTGACGTGATCTTGGTAATCGTCACGTCACCCCTATGCACAATTTCCCTTGGAAGGTGATACTTTCTTTCAATGCAATTCCCTCTCTTATGACTTCTTGGTTCTCTCGAATTAGCCACTGCTCCACTATTGTCACAATAGATAGTGATCTGCTTATTCGGTTCAGGAACCACTTCCAAGTCAATCAAGAATTGGCAGAGCCAGACAGCCTCTTTAGCAGCCTCGCATGCGGCGACATACTCAGCTTCCATGGTGGAATCAACAATAAAAGATTGCTTGATACTCCTCCATATTATTGCCCCTCCTCTAATAGTAAACACAAATCCTGATGTCGATCTTCTGGAGTCAGAATCTGACTGAAAATCAGAATCTGAATACCCAATGGGAATTAAATACCCTCTAGAGTATACAAACATATAATCTCTCGTTCTTCTAAGATACTTGAAAATATGCTTAACTGTCGTCCAGTGATCAGGACCAGGTTTAGATTGAAACCTGCTAACTATGCCTATATGAGACTTCCAACTGCTGATGTATATGGAACCCTACTCATGAATTGCTCTTCATGCTCATTCTTAGGAACTTGTTCCTTATAAAGTTTGATTCCATGCCTGAAAGGTAACATACGTTTTTTGGAATCTTGCATGGAGAACCTAGACAAGATTTTATCTATGTATAAAGCTTGGCATAATGCAATCGTTCTATTATTTCTATCCCTTATGACTTGGATACCAAGAATATAACTTGCTTCTCCTAAGTCCTTCATATCAAATTATTTTGCTAACCATTCTTTTATTGATGACAATACACCTACATCGTTTCCGATGAGTAGTATATCATCAACGTAAAGAACTAGGAAAACCAACTTATCGCCTTTAATCCTTTTGTACACACAAGGTTCATCAGGGTTTTGAATAAATCCAAAACCTTTAAAGGCTTGATCAAACCTTATGTTCCAGGATATGGATGTTTGCTTCAATCCATATATGGATCTTTGCAACTTGCATACCCTTTCCTCTTGGCCCTTTTCAATGAATCCATCTAGTTGCATCATGTAGATGCTTTCTTCAAGACTTCCATTAAGGAAAGCTGTCTTGACGTCCATTTACTAAATCTCTAGGTCTTGAGATGCCACAATGGATAAGAGTATCCTAATGGATTTAAGCATGGCCACAGGAGAGAAGGTTTCTTCATAATCGATACCTTCCTTCTGTGTGTAACCTTTAGCTACCAATCTAGCATAAAAGGTTTCTGTCTTTCCTTCCATTCCTCTTTTCCTCTCGTATACCCACTTGCACCCGATGGGTTTTATCCCTTTAGGCAAGTCTACAAGAGACCAGACTTTATTTTTGAACATAGATTCAATTTCGGATTGCATTGCATTTTGCCAATGGCGACAATCAACATCTTCCATTGCTTCCTTGTACATATAGGAATCATCGTCGTTCGAAAGATTCTCTACAGATTCTTCTAGACCGATATGTCTCTCGAGTTGTCTAACAACCCTCCCACTATGATGAGATATGGTAGATTGTTGATCTTGTGTTAGTACGGAACTTACAATTAGGCATCGTTGCGAAACCTCTTGTGGAATTGTATCTCCTATAAGCTCATTTAGGACAATTCTACTTTTAGGCACACAATTATTCATATAGTCCTCTTCTAGAAATTTTTCATTTGTCGAAACAAATAATTTAAGATCTGACGGACTATAAAAATAATATCCTTTTGTTCCTTTTTGATACCCTACAAATATGCATGTTTCTGAACGAGACTCCATCTTATCTGTCTTTCCTTTTACACGTGTGCAGGACATCCAAATATCCTTAAGTGTTGCAAACTAGGCTTTTGCCCAGTCCACAACTCATACGGTGTTTTAGGAACCAAATTAGATGGTACATCGTTTAGAATATACATGGCAATTTGTAAAGCATATTCCCAAAAAGAACTAGGGAGCGTTGAATAACTAAACATAGACCTAACCATATCCAAAAGAGTTCTATTTCTCCTTTTTGTGACCCCATTTTGTTGAGGTGTGCCTGGTACAGAAAATTGAGAAATTATTCCATTATCAATAAGATATTGCTGAAACTAACCAGATAGATATTCTCCACCATGATCGAACCTCAAGATTTTTATGCGTTTCTCAAGCTGAATTTCTACTTCAGCTTTAAATGCTTTGAACATATCAAAAGCATCTGACTTATGTCTCATGAGATACACATAGCCAAATCTTGAGTGATCATCCGTGAAAGTGATGAAGTACTCATATCCACCTCTTGCTTGAATGCTCATAGGTCCACACACTTCAGTGTGTACCAATCCTAAACATTCAATGGCTCTTGCGCCATTAGTCGTAAACGTCCTTTTGGTCATTTTACCTTCCAAACAAGATTCACAAGTTGGTAGATCATCAACATTTAAGTCACTTAGATGTCCGTCACATACCAATCTTTTAATCCTATTAAGGTTTATATGACCTAGGTGCAAATGCCATAGGCAGGTTTCATCTTTTGATAATTTTACTCTTTTATGATTGGGTTCCGTTGATTCCGTGTCTAACAAGTGAGATATTTCCATGCAAATAGAATAAACCGTTTTCCAATGTACCTTTACAAATAATTTTGTCATTCTTACTAATAATAATAGTTTTATTAAAAGTAACCGAATAACCAAATAACCAAATTTATTTAAACAAGAAACCGAAATTAAATTCCTCTTGAATTGAGGTACATAGTAAACGTCTATTAAATCTAAATGCCTATAAGAATCTAAACTAATTCTAATATCTCCCACAACACTAGCAGACACCAACGCTCCATTGCCTAATCGCAAGTTGAATTCGTTCTTATTAAGCCTTCTCCTTTCCTTGAACCCCTATAAGGAAAAACAAACATGATTAGTGGCTCCAGAGTCTATGATCCATGAATCCATAGAATCCGCCAAAAAACATGTTTCAAGATAATTAATATTACCTTCTTCCTTTCCTTGAGACTTTGGGCAATTTCTTTTCCAATGTCCCTTTTCACCACAAAGGAAACACTTTCCTTTGATCTTGGTTACTTTCTTTGTCTCCTTCTTTGTAGGTCCTAGTTGCTTTTTCTTCTGTTGTTTCTTGACTTTCTTACGGGACTTAACAATAGCAACTTTACCTACGGTATGAATCTCTTGACCCTTGCCTTTCACAAGGATCTTTTCCGCGCTTTGAACATCTTGCATCAGGCTTTGCTTCCTTATTATTCAAGGTGTAGTCCAACTTGAATTGATCAAAGGAATCCAGCAGTGAGTTGACAATCATGTCAATTTTGGTCTCACCATCTATCACAGCACCATTCAGTTCAGCAATGTTGAGATGTGCTATGACTTTCATCATGTAATCTTTCACAGCCTGTCCGGGTTTCATCCTTATATTCATAAAAGTAGTCACTGCCTCTCTCTTTGTCGTCCTAGACCTCATAGCAAATATCTCTTCTAGAGACATCATTATATCGGCAGCAGTCTCCATTCCTTCATGTTGCTGTTGCAACACGTCAGAGATGGTGGCCATAATGTAACATTTAGCAAACATCTTGCTCCTGAGTAGATTCATTAGTAGGAGTAGGTGGTTTAGGAGTGCACAGAACAAACTTATGCTTTTCAGATTGCAATAGTAGCCCAATTTTTCTTTTCCATGTGACATAATTATCACTAGTTCAAGTGTTGTCTTTAAGGATGTTGATTAGGGATGGGGTCATGATTCTTGAACAATAACAAAAATTATATATAAGTAAATAATCATGATTAAGCACTTTTGAATATTTATCTTGAATTAAATAAAATAATTCAATCTCAAAAATTCAACGGTGATCCAACAACCATAAATGGCATGCCTCCTTTGGGAGTTCACAATATTTACTAGTTGGACTAGGTCCCACCTAATTGTTAACATAACAACGAACGTTTTATTTTTTGCTTTGTGATTTTATTAACAAGAACTCTTAGGAGGATATTAATAAACTCACATTGAGTGTTTTACCAAGTTATCGACCTTCAATATAATCCCTCACGAATATCCCTCCTTTGGGATTAGATATCGTTTGGGCTAATTGTCTAGTCTATCCTTGTAAGGAAGTATCTTGTTAAATTCCAATCCTGAATACCCCTTACCCATGGGCGTGCGCATGTCACAAGCCCATAAAGAGCTGCCATGCGCCGCCCATGGCTACAACAAGGGCTGCCGTGCGCAGCCCATGCCACAACAAACGTTGTTGTGTGCTCTTCAAGTTTTTGAAACTTGAATATATTACAGAAGAATTTACATAACAAAATACTGCATTTTTTTTTTATTACAACAACAAAATAAAAAAATCTTACAACTACCAAGAAGGAAATTATGGCGATAATAGACCACCCTTATTGTTACAATCCCAAAACAAAATTACATTGAAATTCTAGGACCAAAATTGAGCAATAACAATCCACATATAAAACATATATATATCCATACATTCCAATGTCAATATATATGTGAATACCTAGAGTGTCATCTCTTTCCAAAACATGCATATATACAATAAAAGGAAAAAGATTAACGAACATATACATCATTTAATCAAGGGTACGACCGGGCTCTGATACCAATTGTAGGGAAAAATGGGTTAGAAACGCAACGGAAGCGTGAGAAAAAAAAACGAAATTAGGGTTTGCGTATATATAAAAATTTTCCCTTTTATGCAACGAGAACCTTAACCCTAGATTAATTGATGTATATAAAAGTATCGTACCTTTTTCGCGAGACGATTGAACAAGCGCTGAATTGATTCCGCAAGATCTTCCAATCCAATCATGAACGTGAATCACCTAGGAGTGTGGGCTCTCTTTCTTTAAATTGTATTTCTGAGGATGGAGACAAAGCAAATATCTTTTCTTTGTTAGTTACAAATATCCTCCAAGAAAAAAATCCCAGAACGTCCGGTCCCTTGTGAATTATCAATCAATTTGATTGAAACTCACGTGAACCTTGATTCGATCTTGTACACAAAACCCTTTTGATGTAAAGGATATTAGTATACTATCGAATACAAAAACGTTCCCCTTTTTTCTCTACTTGGCCGAATTCACACACTACTGCTTAGAGACGATTGAATTTTGTCTAGAGTAAAATCAGATTTTCTCCCTCAAAATTCCTATGATGGCTGAAACTTTCTCTTATAAAAATATGCTTGGCCGAAATTCACCTCTAATTGCCTTAGACATTACCGAAATTCTTCACACATATATATAGGATCATAAATCCTTTCCTAAGAATGATTCACTTGGTTGGCAAGAATCCTTTACTTAGGTAAATTTATTTGGTAGTTGGAATCCTTATCTAAAAGGAAAACTATCATATCCTATATGACACATGTGGTGACCGAATTTCCCTACTTTGAAGTAGATTAGGAGAGTTTAATCTTTCCTAAGAAAGATTACTTGATAGACAAGAATCCTATCCTTAGGTAGATTAACTTGGTGGTTATGAATCCTTTTCAAATAAGAATTCTACCACTAAGTAGTTTTACTTGGTGACCAAGAATCCATTTCCAAAAAGAATTATTTCCTACACCAAGACTCCTAATCCAAATCAATAGTGTACTTGTAACCATATTAAAGACTTCCTAATTTGATTAGATAAATAATTCCATTTATTTATCAACTTGTCAAATATAGTCTTTAAAATTAACTATACTACCAACAATAGTATAGTTTTAGGAGACCATCTCCTATTAGGAAAATGAATTTGACTTTTAATTAAATAATTAATTAATCAACAAATTAATTAATTTCCATTTAATTAAATAGTAATAAAATAAAAATAATATATTTAAGTTATTCACCATAGCCATTGCCGCCATACCTAGTACAAAGGCCATATATTATTTTTCTTATTTTATTAAATCCATTGGACCTTAATAAAATGTCCACATGTGAACTAGACCTACTCTTACAAAAAGAAACAAGTCCATTTGTCTTAATACAATTCTAGATGGACCCCTAAATTGGTCCGGTAGAATATATCAAGTGATCCATGCAAGTTCGTGTGGATTGAGGATCTTGGCGGGCTATCTAAATTTAAGCTCCAATAGACACAACCTAATCACAATCAACAAATGATTCACTTAGGTCCAATCTATTTAATTTTAGTTCATTCCACTAAAGAACTAAAATTGAACTCTTATATAAAGATAGAATAAGTTGATGTTACTCATTCGTACCCTAGACAACCTTATTGGAGAAAGTGTATCCTCGTGAAGAATACCAGTAAACGCCTTGAGCTCATAGACCGCCTATAGCTCTCCAAGTTACCATATTTACTCAAATGACCACATTTTGAACTTGGATATTTTGACTTGTCCAAAAGTCATGTTTCAGTAGACACTATTGAAAACTTAACGTTAAGATTTAATATCCAATACCTCAAAACATCCATATGATGGTATTCTACTCTCATTGAATAAATGGAGCCACGATGTCCATTTATTTAAATGAAGTCCTCTATCGATTAACAATTGAATACCACCAAACTATTGAGGATAGACTATGCTATATAAGCGTACTCATTGATAGCTCAAATGATAACACTTGCAACCATAAGTCCATCATTTATCTCAAGATTGAGATAGACTCTCCGATTGTCTTCAAATGAAAACTTTTATCCATTGACGATTTTAGATAAAGTATTTCATTTTTATCCTATTCAATGCACCCAGTGCACTAGATTCTTTTGCCCAAAGGCACCACACTTTGATGATTTTAGACTCATCATAACACATTTGATTCCACTCAAATACTAGCAAAAGAATCTACAACTTTGACAAGATAAAGGCGCCCAACCTTCTATCTTAAGTTGTGAATATAATTCAAGACTAACTAAAGAATTGTGTCTACCTCATACATATCTAGATGTATGAACAATTCTTCTTTTATCATAGTCTTTTGACCTTATGATTATTTACTTTTGACAATTATAATAATTCAACTATAAATGCTATAAGATTTGTTAAACTAGAAATCACTTTATTCATATGAAAAGATTGTTAATTACAATATTATACTCTTGCTATCGAGCATAATCCTAACATGATCATGATAAAATAGCTTTTATTTCTTCTAGATCATGCACTTAAGTTTTTGTAAACCTTGTTTTTAAAAGTGCACAAATGCTTCTCCTATATTTTTAAGTTTTAATAGTTGAGTTTGACTATATGTTTATTATGGATATATCTTGAAGTCTTTTGAATAGTACTTTTAAATTGACTAATGGTTAGCATCCATTTTGCTTCGGTATTGCATAAAACTCAACGAGCACCTTTATGGAAAGGGCTACACACCTTGGTTATGAAGCCACCCAATGTAGGAAAGGGCTACACCAATGTGATGAGTGAAAGCCGCCATGAAGAGTATATGTTTATGTTAAAAAAAATCAAAGAAGTGTTGAAAAAAAATCATGAAAAAAATCTTTGATTCAAAGCCTAAAAAGAAATGGAGGAAGGCTTAAAATGGAGTATAGTTAAAAAATATTGTGAATGCTAGGGTTGAACAACAGAAATGGGATGATGAGCCACATGCACACACAACGCTCATATGTTGAAATCTATTCTCTTTAAAGCAAATTTCCAGATGAAAATCGGTTTGACCTTAATTGGAAAAACTTTAGATGGATAGGTGTTGAAAAGATTTGTATTTTGATTTCACAATTATTCCTTTTATATATGCTAGAAGCATTTTCACACACACACTTTTTTGCATAATGTGCTTGATTCATTAGCAACGAGAGATTATTTTTGAAAGAGTAATGAAAATCTATTATTGTCTTTTATTTTAAAAAATGGTTTACTTTCTTTTATTGCTTGCAATGTGTGATTGTGTGATTCCCTTGTGAACAAGTTTACTTGCTTATTAATTTGCGGAGCATATGTTAAGGGGGAGCCTAGTTTGTTTGACTTAGTTCTCTATACAACTTGTTTACTAATTATCTCATGATTTTATTATGCATCCCTTATAACCTTGTAGGTATTTCCAATTGGCATTCATCTCTCTCTCTAGATTGTGTATTATGTTTTTTGTCTATTCCTTGTTGTAAGGTCTTCATTTGTTGATTGGCTTATTTCGTGAACAAATCAAATTTTTTGGGTTTAATGTAAGGGTAGCTTAGACTCTCAAGACCTCAAGAGGAGAAGCACCGATGGTAAAATTCTTGTGCTTACTTGCTTTGAAGAGATAGTTGCACACACTCACATATTCATGCATAACTCTTATTCATATATGTTGTGTGTTTATTCTTGTGTGCATTTTGATTGAAATGTCTCTTGTTGATTTATTTGCATCTTGTAATCAAAGTTTTTATGTCATGCTAGGCATTAGAATAGGATGCATTTTTCATCACTCTTGAACTTATGGATTTTGTGTGTTTGAGTGTTGAAAATAGGCTTTGCGCTGGTGGTGCGCTACTCGACCAGCGCACCTCACTAGCGTAACATTCCAGTGGATCGTCGCATATGTTGCGCCACTGAGCTGCGCTGTTGCACCTGCGCAAAGTTTAAAAAAGTAGGCCTGCGTTGGTGGTGCACTACTCGACTAGTGTAGCTCACCAATGTAAACATTCCAGAGGATTTACGCATGTGTTATCCTACTGGGATGGCCCACTTGTCCAGCGCCTAATATAAAATTAGGTTGTGCGCTGGTGGTACGCTACTCGACCAGTGCATGTTAAGGCTTGCTTCATCACATCTTGTTTGGTAAGTTCTTCACTATCTTCTTACAAGTTAAGTGTTTTACTTGATAAACCTTATCTTTAATTATTTGTATGCTCTTAGAACATTTTCTAGATACAAATTAGAGATTGTTGTGATGCCATGATTGAGTGTTGTATTGTGATATCTTCATAGGATTGTTTGATCTATGTTTAGCTAAGCTTCTTGAACATGTCATTTAGCTCTTGATATCTAGGATTGCATTGATTGACATCTCATTATCCTAGATAAGCATATAGGGTTTCCTAGCCTTGTTTGTTCATTGAATATCATCATATATTCACTTAGGACATTTTATCTCTTCATTGAGAAGTAAGACTTGTGATGCTTCTGGGAGTAGGTAGCTTAAATGGCAAGCAAGATGGACTAGGTTCACTTATACCGGGATTAGGTAGTGGTGGTGGATTAAAACGGAATTAGGTTGTAATTCTTGTGCCATTAGTGGATTCGAGGTTCTAGTGTGGCGCACTCATCAGCCCGTAGTTTTTCCCATTTGGAGGTGTTAACCAAAAATTCGCTCAGGGTGAGGAATTACAGCTAACACACTCAAGACCACTACCACGAAGGTGGTGGTCGGGGTTGGTACCTTGGTGATCTTGTATGAATATGGAGTATGGAGTGGTAGGCAGAAGAGGAGTCATCCCACTCGTCGAGCTTCGTGGTAGGTAGGAGACGAGTCATCCCTCTCGTCGGGCTTCATGGTAGGTAAGAGATAAGTAAACCCATCCGTCGGGCTTCGTGGTAGGTAGGAGAAGAGTCAACCCATTCATCGGGGCTTCGTGGTAGGTAGGAAATAAGTCATCCCTCTCATTGGGCTTCGTGGTAGGTAAGAGATGAGTATTCACTCTCGTCGGGCTTCGTGGTAGGTAGGAGACGAGTCATCCCTCTCGTAGGGCTTCGTGGTAGGTAGGAGATGAGTCAACCCATCCGTCGGGCTTCGCTGTAGGTAGAAGACGAGTCATTCTTCCTGTCGGGCTTCAAGGTAGATAGGAGATGAGTCAACCCATCCGTTTGGATTTATGGTAGGTAGGAGACGAGTCATCCCTCCTGTCGGGCTTCGTGCTTCTGAAGAAGATCTGGAGAGCTCGAGGTTCTCTTGCTGGTGTGAAGGGGGTGATCTTGGATAGTGGCCACTACCACGGAGATGGTGGCCGGGGTTGGTATCGTTGATACCTGACCTAATCTTGTATAAATATGAAGGAGGATGAAACATGAGGTAAGAGACAAGCCATCCCACCGGTCGGGCTTCGTGCTTATATAGTAGATCTGGAGAGCTTGAGGAGACAAGCCATCCTGCCCGTCGGGCTTCATGCTTATGAAGTAGATCTGGAGAGCTCGAGGAGATAAACCATCCCGCGCGTCGGGCTTCGTGCTTATGAAATAGATCTGGGGAGCTCGAGGTTCTCTTGCTTGTGTGAAGGGGGTGATCCTGGACCTTGTTCCTCGGTCGGGGTCGGAGCCTGTCCTGGTACCCAAAACCTAGTTTTGGCCCGATTGCTTCTTGTAATACCCCGACCTCAATATCAAGTAAGAAGGGGGGCTTATCTAGCTCTAGTGTCAGAGAGCTCGATTTCTTCCATAGAGAGGATATGGGAGAGCTCCTCGACTCCCTTTGAACTGGTTTGGGTGGTTTCTCTTCTTCTTGATGTGCGACTTTGGCATGTAGAGGAGAGGATAAGAGCGTTAGGTTCAGCGGGGTAGGAATCTAGATTCGGTTCCTTAAGGGTCTTCGTTGTTATTTCCCAATCTCATGTAAGAGAGGTTAGAGAGCTAGGACCAATCGGGTTGGGTCCTAGCCCGTATACACACATGCGTAATACAGTAGATAATAGGAAAAACACAAATCATATATAGATGGAGGTGGACTGACTAATGGGGGAAAAAGGATCACTAGTGATCACATACTGAAAAACCCCTAGGCAGTATCTAGAGGAAGGAGGAATACCCTTCCTTGTATATATATATATCATGCGACGCTCCGAGGAGGTTACAAAGATGTCAAAGTAGTACAACGTATATACTCCGGGGAGCTTACAACAATGAGTGTTTACCGATACCAGTACTTTCCTGGTCAATGTACACAAACAATGATGATATAGAGAGAACTTTTAACGATGCATGTGTCTTCTATCCTTGATCGGAGACCACTACAATTTGCCTTTTACAGGCATATTTATACATGATGACCACCTTGGCGTGCAAGTCCGGGACTCTTCAATTAGTCTTTTTTTCCTTATCGAATACGATCCTTCCTTTAATGTAGTTGATTGGCCTATAGCTATTATCTTGGAGAAGACATGATCGTTTCCTCTTCGAACTCTTCCTTCCTAGATAGGTGGGATTTTCTGTTATAGTTTGATATGAACCTCACCAAGAGCAGTGAGACCCGGAACCAATATATGGTAACGAAGGATCGTTTTCTAATTCAAGTTTATAAACAAAGAAAATAAAAAGGACCGCGACCCATTATCTATATGGAGATAAGAACCAACGGTATCAAGAAGGTTGTAGACGCCACACTCAAGAATAAGAAAGAAGGTGAGTGATAAGTCAAGGTTTGAACGCCACAAGGTAGAACCTTGATAAGTTCATAGTTCTATGAAGAACCAAAGAGAAAATTCTCTCCAATTAATTTCAATTCCAAAATCTATTCTCAAATTACATCAATTGGTCCCTTTTATACTAAAAATATCTAAGACCTAAAAGGGAATAAATATTAGGCAATTAATGCCTTACAATTATGAAAATAAATGCAAACAAATTTAGGAAATAAATAAATACTAAACTAGCAACTATTGACTTGCTTCCTAATTGGAAAGCTAAATTTGGAAACAAATCAACCCCTTAATTTGGGAAACAAATCAATTATTATTCTTTCGAAATTAAAAGGAAATAAATCAGCCAAAGTTAACTATTTTCCTAGCTTGTGCAGCATGCCCAAGTCTTCCATATTCAGCCTAATCAATTGTCTTGATAACATTAATTACGCATTGGTCTTCATGTGGACTTATCTTGGACTTCAACAATTCAAAAGCAGCCCAAGAGTCTTGAATTAGGCCATTTAGTGCTTCTTTGAATCTCTTAGTTCTTGCCCTTGTTATTGGCCCAACCGGAACATGCAATGGATCATTTGATGACTTCTTGATTCTCATCAAATCAACTTTGATATAAAAAAAATCCCGAAAAAAAAAGTACAATTTTTTTTAGGTCGTGTAGTTGAACTTATATCAACAATTTTTATTCCTATTCTTGTTTTCGTGCATTGATAAGAAAAAAGATGTCTTTCAAAGGAGATTCATCAAAAAAAGATAAAAGGGGGGAACCATCATTTGTGCTACAGTTTGTCAACAATATTATGGTGAAGATTCGAGGACGAATCCTTTTGAGGAGAGGGGGAATGATGAGAATCAAGAAGTCATCAAATGATCCATTGCATGCTTCGGTTGGGCCAATAACAAGGGCAAGAGCTAAGAGATTCAAAAAAGCACTAAATGACCTAATTCAAGACACTTGGGCTGATTTTGAATTGTTGAAGTCCAAGACAAGCCCACATGAAGACCAAAGCATAATTAATATCATCAAGGCAATTGATTGGGCCGAATAAGGAAGACTTGGGTGTGTGGCACAAGCTAGGAGAAGAGTCAACTTTGGCTGATTTATTTTCTTTTAATTTCCAAAGAATATTAGTTGATTTGTTTCACAAATTAAGGGGCTGATTTGTTTCCAAATTTAGCTTTCCAATTAGGAAGCAAGTCAATAGTTGCTAGTTTAGTATTTATTTATTTCCTAAATTTGTTTGCATTTATTTTCATGATTGTAAGGCATTAATTGCCTAATATTTATTCCCTTTTAGATCTTATATATTTTTAGTATAAAAGGGACCAATTGATGTAATTTGAGAATAGACTTGAATTGAATAAATAAATTTGAGAGAATGTTCTCTTTGGTTCTTCATAGAACTTGTGAACTTATCAAGGTTCTACCTTGTGGCGTTCAAACCTTGACTTATCACTCACCTTCTTTCTTATTCTTGAGTGTGGCGTCTACAACCTTCTTGATACCGTTGGTTCTTATCTCCATATAGATAATGGGTCGCGGTCCTTTTTATTTTCTTTGTTTATAAACTTGAATTAGAAAACGATCCTTGCTACCATATATTGGTTCCGGGTCTCACTGCTCTTGGTGAGGTTCATATCAGTTGGTATCGGAGCCAGGTTTCTAACTGATATGAACCTCACCAAGAGCAGTGAGACCCGGAACCAATATATGGTAACGAATGATCGTTTTCTAATTCAAGTTTATAAACAAAGAAAATAAAAAGGACCGCGACCCATTATCTATATGGAGATAAGAACCAACGGTATCAAGAAGGTTGTAGACGCCACACTCAAGAATAAGAAAGAAGGTGAGTGATAAGTCAAGGTTTGAACGCCACAAGGTAGAACCTTGATAAGTTCATAGTTCTATGAAGAACCAAAGAGAAAAATTCTCTATAATTTATTTCTATTCAAAATCTATTCTCAAATTACATCAATTGGTCTCTTTTATACTAAAAATATCTAAGACCTAAAAGGGAATAAATATTAGGCAATTAATGCCTTACAATCATGAAAATAAATGCGAACAAATTTAGGAAATAAATAAATACTAAACTAGCAACTATTGACTTGCTTCCTAATTGGAAAGCTAAATTTGGAAACAAATCAGCCTCTTAATTTGAGAAACAAATCAACTATTATTCTTTGGAAATTAAAAGGAAATAAATCAGCCAAAGTTGACTATTTTCCTAGCTTGTGTCACACGCCCAAGTCTTTCTTATTCGGCCCAATCCATTGTCTTTATGACATTAATTAAGGCTTGGTCTTCATGTGAGCCGAATTTGGACTTTAGCAACTCAAATCAGCCCATCAATAAATGCTTCTTTGATCCTATTGCTTTCATGTAATTGGCCCAACTGGAATATGCAATGGATCCTTTGGTGACGCTTTTTGATTCTCATCATTCCCCCTCTCTTCAAAAGGATTCGTCCTCGAATCTTCACCATAATGTTGTTGATAGTCTGCACCACGAAATATGGTTCCCCTCTTTTATCTTTGTTTGATGAATCACTTTTGAAAGACATAATTTTTTTTGGTATATCAATGCTTGGAATCAAGAAACGAAAAAGAAATAGTTGATATAAGTTCAACAACACAACCTTAAAAAATGTATTTTTTTTAATATAACGAATCTGATAATATTTGTTTTTGTAACGGATCTGATTTTTTTTTTTAGATCAAACAGAAAAAAAAATAAACGAAGAAGAACAAGGATAGATTAAACCTGATTTAGAAGCCTAAGCTCTGATACCAACTGATATGAACCTCACCAAGAGCAGTGAGACCCGGAACCAATATATGGTAACGAAGGATCGTTTTCTAATTCAAGTTTATAAACAAAGAAAATAAAAAGGACCGCGACCCATTATCTATATGGAGATAAGAACCAACGGTATCAAGAAGGTTGTAGACGCCACACTCAAGAATAAGAAAGAAGGTGAGTGATAAGTCAAGGTTTGAACGCCACAAGGTAGAACCTTGATAAGTTCATAGTTCTATGAAGAACCAAAGAGAAAATTCTCTCCAATTAATTTCAATTCCAAAATCTATCCTCAAATAACATCAAATGATCCCTTTTATACTAAAAATATCTAAGATCTAATAGGGAATAAATATTAGGCAATTAATGCCTTACAATCATGAAAATAAATGCAAAGAAATTTAGAAAATAAATAAATACTAAACTAGCAACTATTGACTTGCTTCCTAATTGGAAAGCTAAATCTGGAAACAAATCAGCCCCTTAATTTGGAAACAAATCAACTATTATTCTTTCGAAATTAAAAGGAAATAAATCAGCCAAAGTTGACTATTCTCCTAGCTTGTACCGCATGTTCAAGTCTTCCTTATTCGGCCCAATCCATTGTCTTGATGACATTAATTAAGGCTTGGTCTTCATGTGAGCCGAATTTGGACTTTAGCAACTCAAAATCAGCCCATCAATAAATGCTTCTTTGATCCTATTGCTTTCATGTAATTGGCCCAACTGGAATATGCAATGGATCCTTTGGTGACGCTTCTTGATTCTCATCATAGTTGACCCCAAAGAATAGGTTGTGGAGGATATCTTGGAGGAAAAGGTATTTATTTCATCTTTGGACTTCTTCACTAATGATGGCCATTAAAGAGTTGAATATTCTCTTTATTAATAGTGTTGATCATGCCATTAATTGGGTTGACTGCCTCCATTAATACGGTTGACCTCATTAATGGTACTTTAAATGTCATGAATGTCAACCCTCTCTTCCTACGTTGCCGAGAGGCGAGCACTAGTTCTGCATGTCACTTTGGAGAGGTACTTCATGGAGGTTACCTGATGTGACATTTGATATTCCTTGAGGGCGGGGTACCCTAGGATCTAGTACACTGGCGGGGTCCCCAAGGGACCTCTCGATTGTCACGGAGCTAGATGCTGATCTTCCCATGGAGCTTGTGCTAACCATTTCAGAGGCGAAATATCCCATTAGGTTCCAACCTTGTAATTGGGAGCTTGGTTTAGCTACGCCTAGATTTATCTTGGAGCTTGACCTAATTATGCAGGCTTCCTATGGGGTAGTGGGCTTGGCTAGCAGGCTTTGGTAAGGTGTTTTCCATAAATAGGGAACCTTGGCTTGCTTCTGGAAGGGTGGAGAGGTACGCTCGAGTACTGCACTTGCTACTTGATTTAACCATGCTAGGATCTACAGTGGATCTTAGTGCTTTTGGTAACGACGAGGCTTTATGGGCTTCTTCTTTTAATGCTCGGACAGGTCGAGATTATACCTCGACGATGCTGGAGGGCCTTTGCAAGACAAGTTCGGCACCTTGAAGGTCTCCTAGTGAAAGTAGAGATAGTAGCAAGCTCTATGAGAGTATCACGAGATACCCTAATGTCAGGGGACCCAGGTTCTTTCACGTCAACCTAGCTTCGGGCTTTATCCTGGTATAAGGAGCTTGATGCGGTTACGTCAGGCTTTATTTGGTAAGCCTGGACACGTGCAAGATGCTCAGATGGTATGGGCGGCCTCGTCTTGCTTCTGTAGGATCGCTTGGTAGCTCGACCTCGGAGACCTTGATACCCTATCATATAAGCCCGAATTTGGATCCTTACGGGAAGGCTGGGAAGTGGAAAATTCTTCTTTGGTCCCTAGCCAAATTTTACTATTAAAAGAAGTCCCCACTGATTTGAACAACGGTTAAGTATTTGGGGCTAGAGTCTGAATCTCGTACGACAAGAAGAATTTTGCTTGTCGCTTCTTACTTGTAATTAGAATCTCTCCCAATGTTTAGCTTAGCGAACCGAGGTACTAGTCATTCCTGTTTTAGGAGTCTTGGTACATTTGGAGAAGAAGGTCCTGGTAGGCAACTAAGGCCACTTTCTCACCAGTTCTTTATATATAGACGAAACATAGATGCATTCGGTATACCTATAAAATAAATGAGCGATGGCGGACCACAAAAGGGATATTCCCTTTGTGAAATTTTTGACGCTATAGTCAGTGTAAAACTTGGTAAGTGAGAAAAGTCACAAACCGTATTGCTCGATCATGTCGGATGAAGCTTTAATGGCCGAGAGCCTGAAATTTTTGTTCCTGGAATTGGTAGGCAACTATGCTCTTACACTCAGACCCTTCTTTGGGGGCGTAGCCCGGCCAAGGCATCAAGAGCGCTATCTAGCTATATCCTGGTATTTTTATCCGGATGGCAACTATGCTCTTACACTTAGACCCTTCTTGGGGGTCGTAGTCCGACCAAGGCATCAGGAGCGCTATCTAGCTATATCTTGGTATTTTGATCCGGATGGCAACTATGCTCTTACACTCAGACCCTTCTTAGAGGTCGTAGCCCGACCAAGGCATCAGGAGAGCTATCTAGCTATATCCTGGTATTTCGATCAGGATGGCAACTATGCTCTTATACTTAGACCCTTCTTGGGGGTCGTAGCCCAACCAAGGCATCAGAAGCGCTATCTAGTTATATCTTGGTATTTTGATCCGGATGGCAACTATGCACTTACACTCAGATCCTTCTTAGGGGTCGTAGCCCGACCAAGGCATCAGGAGCGGAATTTAGCTATATCCTGGTATTTTGATCCGTATGGCAACTATACTCTTACACTCAGACCCTTCTTGGGGGTCGTAGCCCGACCAAGGCATCAGGAGCGCTATCTAGCTATATCATGGTATTTTTATCCGGATGGCAACTATGCTTTTACACTCAGACTCTTCTTGGGGGTCGTAGCCCGACCAAGGCATCAGGAGCGATATCTAGCTATATCCTGGTATTTTGATCCGGATGAAAACTATGTTCTTACACTGAGATCCTTCTTGGGGGAGGTCACCCGACCAAGGCCTCAGGGGTGATGAGGGGGCTTCCCTGATCAATCTCTGGTCTCGAGATCTGGATGGCAATTATGCTCTTACACTCAGACCTTTCTTGGCAGAGGGTGGTACCCGGCCGAGGCATCAGAGGTAGTGAGGGGGCATCCCTGACCAGTCTCTTGTCATAAGGAGATCATTATCGAAATACTATGGCGATCCTCCTGGAGGGATTAATCCAGTCTAGGGCATTAGGAGGGCAATCTAGCTCTCCTGGTCAAGGTGATCCTCCTGGAGGAATTCGATCCGGTCCAGGGCATCAGAAGTGAAGTGTAGCTCTCCAGGTAATGGCGATCCTCTTGGAAAGATTTGATTCAGTCTAGGGCATCGAGAGTGCGGGGTAGCTCTTCTGGTATTGGTGATCACATGAGATCTACTACGGATACCGAAATCGAAAGAGATGCAAACTCATAGTGAGCCGATACGAATTTGTATCAATATATGGTGGTATCAGTTGAAAACCAGTCTCACTTAAGGAGCTTTTTCACGAGTAGAATCTCTTGAGATGATCTGCATTATGAGTGTAGATAGTAGAATGGCTCTTTGTAAAAGATGATTTTATTGTGAGCTAGGAGAAATTGTCTCACGTTGGGGTTATCGCCCCTCTCACTGGAGTACTGAGAAAATATTGAGCTTCTAGTCCAAAAGTGATGTAACCTGTTTGGAAGTCCGCTTGGGGTAGATGAGAGTTTACAACAATCGCAATGGAGCTCGAGACCCCACTGTGAACTAATCAGGACCTCTCTCCTAACGGATCTAAACCTCGGTGGCTCACAAGGGCATTGGAAGGCCCAATACAAATGGAGAGGAGCCATCAGTATGATAATCTTTGAGAGCAAGCTGGTGTTTGCTAAGGTCAAGCTCATGCAAGCCAAGGAGGATGGTTACTTATTCACAACCTTCAGGTAGAGCTGACTCTACTTCCCCCATTTGACTTAAGAGTCATTAAGAAGAATGCTGTTGAGATGGTTGTGTATGTTCCCATCGTCGCTGGCAAGTCTTGGGTTGCTGAAGCAGACCCGGACTCGAAATCCCATTGTGCAAGAGATTATCAATCCGAAGAGGGAGCTTCTCCCTCAAATAAAGGCCACTGTTGAGTGGTTGTTTATATGGCAGGTGAGCCCCGATTGATCCAGAAGTAGATGTTTCGGATGGAGAAAACTTCTCTCTCAGGGGATGTCAAACCAAAAGGAGGAGAAGTTGACCATGGTAGTGAGGGGCACAGTTATTATAAATGAAGACATGACCAAAATTGAGGCAACCATGGATAATGTGTAAGTAACCCGGGAGTGGATCTAACATACATATGATCTGGAGAGAATCGGGTCCATGCGTCGTGCCATGCAAGGATTGCTCTGAAAGAGGAGGTAAACTCTTGAGGGAGTGGTTTAAACTCTGCATGGCAGCGTGGCGACCTTGAAAGCCAAGATCGGTGATTCATTTGCTGAAGGACACTTCTGTGTTGCTTGCTAGGCAGCTCGAGCTCTTCTTTCCTCTGACCTGATCATCATTGGAGGATGGATCCGCTCCAACTGAAGTCGGACCTTATTGAGTTGAAGAATACACAGATGATAAGGAAAACTTGGTTCCCATTTTTGCTTTCATGTTTAGTCGTATTGGGGTAGGAACTATCTTGAAGTCCTCTACTGCTGTAGATGCATGAGGGGCTCTAAACCCGGCTATCTCTCCATCAGAATCATCCAAAGTAAAGGTCCAGTTTGATCTTTCCAAGGAAATGGTGGTCCGAACTGGTCTGGCAAATTTGGGTTGCTACAGAGGTTATAGATGTAGGTGAAGCTTCAAACCTATGTATCTGTCCGTCTGAATCTGTCAAGGAGGTAAGGATCTAGATCGCCCTTACCCAAGAAGAGGAGGTCCATACTAAAGCCATAGTGATGGAAGAGGTCCCGGTCAATCCAGCTGAAAAGGTAAGGGACTGAGCTGATTCAAGCTAACACGACTAAGGTGGTGGAGCTGACTCAGAGGTAGAAGTGCTAGAGGATGGTGGTTCTTCTTTTACCTAAGCAGTAGGACCAAGAAGGAAGGAGTCGCCACTGTCGATGAAACTAACCTAGGAGATGGATCGGGACCACGGTAGCTCGCTAGGGCGATGAATGGCCCATTACAAATGGAGTGGAGCTACTGGTCTCGTACTAGATATGAGGAGGCTTTGAGACTTGTGGTTATGGTGCCGCTGCTCCAGAAGCTTTCCCAGGCACGTAGGTGGCCTTTCTGAATATAGGGAGCTACTTGGCCCATCTCGAATTTACTGGGACTCTGATGGCTTGCTAGGGTGTTGAATGACTCGTATGAGTGGAGCAGAGCCACCGATATGATGCTCTTTAGGAGTAGGTTGATACTGCTAAAGTCAAGCTTGAGCAGACCATGGAGGAGATAATCAGAATAATGAGTGGAGCGATCATCCTGAGTAAAGCCATGACCAGAGCTGAGGCAACCGTAGCTGAGATGTAGGTAGATAGAGAGTGGATGCAGTGTGCATATGATATGGAGAGACTCGAATCCATGCTCCATGCTCCGTGCCTAGTAAGGACCGCTCTGAAGGAGATCATGGAGAAAGTTGAGAGTTTATTAGGTCCAATCTCACTGAAGCAGACCCATCTCGAGCCATAGGGTGTACTGATGACGAGGAGGGCCTGGTACCCATCACCACCTTCATACCAAAATGCACTAGCGTAAAACCTATCTCGAAATCCCCAACAGAGAATGAGGGGTCCGTTATGATGCCATAGTGGTGTAAGTGGTCCCGATTGATCATGTCGAAGAGAATGTGGTCAAGGTTGACTCATGTTGATCTAACCAAGGTGGTGGAAGCTAGCTCCGAAGTAACGGCGTTAGGGGACAATGACTCATCCTTAAACCAAGCAATGGGACTAGAGAAGAAAGAGCTGCTACTATCGAGGAGACTAACCGGAGAGGTGGATGGGGACCAAGGTAGCTCGCTAGGGCAATGAATGGCCCGGTACAAATGGAGAGGAGGCACTGACCTAGTAACTGTCCAGAGACATGCTTGAGATCCTAGAAGTTTCCCGTGAGTGAAAGAAGGCTTTGGACCCCTCCGGAATGAGTAGGAAACCATGGTGACTCACTTAAGCATTGGACGGCCCAATATGAATGGAGAGGAGCAACCTGTCTGGTACCGATCCAGAGGCATACTTGGGATCCAAGGAGCCCCCAACAACTGAGTGAAGGCTCTGGACCATGTAAAATATGGGAAGCCTCTAGGCTATCCACGATCAGATCGGGCTTTAGAGGCTTGCTAGGACGGTGAATGGCCCGGTACATATGGAGCAAAGCCACCGGTCTTGTACTGGTCCAAAAGCATGCTTGGAATCCTAGAAGTCCTCAACAAATGAGAGAAAGCTCTGGACCCTCCTGGAATGAACCAAGAATTTAGTGGCTCACTTGGGCGTTGACCGGCCCAGTGTAAGAAGTGAGGAGTGTTAGGATTATGCACGATAGCAAGAGTGTAATATTGTAATTAGCAATCTTTTCATATGAATAAAGTGATTTCTAGTTTAACAAATCTTATAGCATTTATAGTTTAATTATTATAATTTTCTAAAGTAAATAATCATAAGGTCAAAAGACTATGAGAAAAGAAGAATTGTTCATACATCTAGATATGTATGAGGTAGACACAATTCTTTAGTTAGTCTTGAATAATATTCACAACTTAAGATAGAAGGTTGGGCGCCTTTATCTTGTCAAAGTTGTAGATTCTTTTGCTACTATTTGAGTGGGATCAAATGTGTTATGATGAGTCTAAAATCATCAAAGTGTGGTGTCTTTGGGCAAAAGAATCTAGTGCACTGGGTGCATTGAATAGGATCAAAATGAAATACTTTATCTAGAACCGTCAATGGATAAAAGTTTTCATTTGAAGACAATCAGAGAGTCTATCTTAATCCTGAGATAAATTATGGACTTATGGTTGCAGATATTATCATTTGAGCTATCAATGAGTACGATTTTATAGCATAGTCTATCCTCGATAGTTTGGTGGTATTCATTTGTTAATCGATAGAGGACTTCATTTATAGATATGGACATCGTGGCTCCATTTATTGAATGAGAGTAGAATACCATCATACGGATGTTTTGAGGTATTGGATATTAAATCTTAACGTTAAGTTTTCAAAAGTGTGTATTGAAACATGGCTTCTGGACAAGTCAAAATATCTAAGTTCAAAATGTGGTCATATGAGTAAATATGGTAACTTGGAGAGCTATAGGCGGTCTATGAGCTCTTGGCGATTACTTGTATTCTTCACGAGGATACACTTTCTCCAATAAGGTTGTCTAGGGTACGAATGAGTAACATCAACTTATTCTATCTTTATTTAAGAGTTCAGTTTTAGTTTTTTAGTGGAATGAATTAAAATTAAATAGATTGGACCTAAGTGAATCATTTGTTGATTGTGATTGGGTTGTGTCTATTGAAGCTTAAATTTAGATAGCTCGTCAAGATCCCCAATCCACACGAACTTGCATGGATCACTAAATATATTCTACCGGACCAATAGAGGTCCATCTACAATTGTAATAAGGCATGTGAACTTATTTATTTTTGTAAGAATAGGTCTAGTTCACACGTGGACTTTTTATTAAGGTCCAATGGATTTAATAAAATGAGAAAAATAATATATGGCCTTTATACTATGTATGGGCGGCAAAGGCTATGGTGAATAACTTAATTATATCATTTTTATATTTTTATTATTTAATTAAATGGAAATTAAATAATTTGTTGATTAATTAATTATTTAATTAAAAGTCAAAATCTTTTCCTATTAGGAGATGGTCTTCTAAAACTATACTATTGTTGGTAGTATAGTTAAAGTTAAAGACTATATTTGATAAGTAGATAAATAAAATGAGTTATTTATCTAATCAAATTAGGAAGTCTTTAATATGGTTACAAACACACTATTGAGTAGGATTAGGAGTCTTGGTTTAGGAAAGAATTCTTTTTGGAAAAGGATTCTTGGTCACCAAGTAAAACTACTAAGTGGTAGAATTCTTATTTGAAAAAGATTCATAACCACCAAGTTAATCTACCTATGGATAGGAATCTTGCCCATCAAGTAATATTTCTTAGGAAAGATTAAACACTCCTAATCTACTTCAAACAAGGGAAATTCGGCCAACACAATATATAGTTAAAGGAGTAGTTAGTTTTCTTCTAAGATAAGGATTCTAACTACCAAATAAATCCAACTAAGGAAAGGTTTCTTGCCAACCAAGTGAATCCTTCTTAGGAAAGGATTTATGAACCTATATATATGTGGATGATGAATTCGGCCAGCCCTAAGGCATTAGAGAGGAATTTCGGCCAAGCCATATTTTTCTTAGTGAAGAATTCGGCTATCATAGAATTTTGAGGGAGAAAAATCTGATTTTACTCTAGACAAAATTCAATCTTCTCTAAGCAATAGTGTGTGAATTCGGCCAAGTAGAGAAAAAAAAGGGGAACGTTATTGTATTCGATAGTATACAAATATCCTTTACATCAAAAGGGTTTTGTGTACAACATCAAATCAAAGTTCACGCAAGTTACAATCAAATTGATTAATAATTCACAAGTGACCGGACGTTCTTGGATTTTTTCTCTTTGAGGATATTTGTAACTAACAAAGAAAAGATTTTTGCTTTGTCTCCATCCTCAGGAATACAATTTAAAGAAAGGGAGCCCACACTCCTAGGTGATTCACGTTCGTGATTGGATTGGAAGATCTTGAGGAATCAATTCGACGCTTGTTCAATCGTCACGCGATAAAAATACGATACTTTTATATACATCAATTAATCTAGAGTTAAGGTTCTCGTTGCATAAAAGGGAAATTTTTTTATTATACGCAAACCCTAATCTCGATATTTCATTTTTTTATCACGTTTCCGCTGCGTTTCTAAACCGTTTTTTTCCCTACAATTGGTATCAGAACCTGGTTGTACCCTTGATTAATTGATGTATGTGTTCGTGAATCTTTTTCTTTTATTGTATATATGCATGTTTTAGAAAGAGATACCACTCTAGGTATTCACATATATGTATGTTTTATATGTGGATTGTTATTGCTCAATTTTGGTCCTAGAATTTCAATGTAATTTTGTTTTGGGATTGTAACAAGAAGGGTGGTCTATTATCGCCATAATTTCCTTCTTGGTAGTTGCTAAGTTTTTTTATTTTGTTGTTGTAATAAAAAAAAACTGCAGTATTTTGTTATGTAAATTCTTCTGTAATACATTCAAGTATCGAAGACTCGAAGGTTTGAAGAATTAGGAGTAACCGGAACAAGTTTGGGACCGTGCGAGCCGTAACAACGAACGTGCGTGCAAAGAGCGTGCAGCCACGTTTGTTGTGGCATGGGCTGCGTACAGCAGCCCTTGTTGTTGCCATGGGCTGCGCATGGCAGCCCTTTATGGGCTTGTGACATGCGCACGCCCATTGGTAAGGGCAAGGGGTGCGCACACCCATGGGAGGTAGCCGAGGGAGTCCGAACGACTAAGGTCACGTGAAGACTTGTTCGCCAAGAAAGAAGTTCTTGTATTCCAAGATATATGTAAATTACTTGTTTTTCTAGGATGGACCAAAATTGTAGCTATTTATATTTTTTTGTAAATATTGCAATGTTTGTCATTATTTGATAACATGTCATATAGAACAAGAGTGCCACTCATATATCTCTTTTGGTATGAACATGCATTGAATGGTTTAAGTATCTAAATTGGCATCTAGATAACTTGGTAAATCATTCTTTGGAATTCGATCACACGCCTTAAACAATTGAGTGGGAGAAGGTGTTTTGGAACACCTACGGCCTCCAAGTTTAGTTGAGCTTTATGTTTCATGAATAACCTCCCAAGAGGTATTCATGAATGGAATTAAGCAAGATACTTCCTTACAAGGATAGACTAGACAATTAGCCCAAACGATATCTACTCCCAAAGGAGGGATATTCGTGAGGGATTCTATTGAAGGTCGATAACTTGGTAACACACTCAATGTGAATTTATTAATATCTTCCTAGAGTTCTTGTTAATAAAATCACAAGGCTAAAATTGAAAACGGTTGTTGTTATGTTAACAATTAGGTGGGACCTAGTCCAACTAGTAAATATTGCGAACTCCCAAACGAGGCGTGACATTTATGGGTGTTGGATAACCGTTGAATTATTTTATTTAATTTAAGATAAATATTCAAAAGTGCTTAATCATGATTATTTACTCGCATAAAATTTTTGTTAATGTTCAGAAATCATGACACCATCCCTAATCAACATCCTTAAAGACAATACTTTAAGTAGTGATAATTATGTCACATGGAAAAGGAAAATCGGGCTACTATTGCAATCCGAAAAGCATAAGTTCGTTCTGTGAACTCCTAAACAACCTACTCCTACTAATGAATCTACTCAGGAGCAAAGAGATGAGTATCAGCAGTGGGAGTCTTCTGATGATATGGCGAAATGTTACGTTATGGCCACCATCTCTGACGTGTTGCAACAGCAACATGAAGGAATAGAGACTGCTGCCGATATAATGATGTCTCTAGAGGAGATGTTTGCTATGAGGTCTAGGACGACTAAGAGAGAGGCAGTGACTAATTTTATGAATCTTAGGATGAAACCCGAACAGGCTGTGAAAGATCACATGATGAAAGTCATAGCACATCTCAATATTGCTGAACTGAATGCTGCTGAGATAGATGGTGAGACCATAATTGACATGATTGTCAACTCATTGTCGGATTCCTTTGATCAATCCAAGTTGGACTACACCTTGAATAATAAGGAATACACCTTGCAAGGCCTGATGCAAGATGTTCAAAGAGCGAAAAAGATCCTTGTGAAAGGCAAGGGTCAAGAGATTCATACCGTAGGTAAAGTTGCTACTATTAAGACCCGTAAGAAGGTTAAGAAACAACAGAAGAAAAAGCAACTAGGACCTACAAAGAAGGAGACAAAGAAAGTAACCAAGATCAAAGGAAAGTGTTTCCTTTGTGGTGAAAAGGGACATTGGAAAAGAAATTGCCCAAAGTCTCAAGGAAAGGGAGAAGGTAATATTAATTATCTTGAAACATGTTTTTTGGCGGATTCTATGGATTCTTGGATCATAGACTCCGGAGCCACTAATCATGTTTGTTTTTCCTTACAGGGGTTCAAGGAAAGGAGAAGGCTTAAAGAGAACGAATTCAACTTGCGTTTAGGCAATGGAGCGTTGGTGTCTGCTAGTGCAATGGGAGATATTAGAATTAGATTAGATTCTTTAAGGCATTTAGATTTAATAGATGTTTATTATGTACCTCAATTCAAGAGAAATTTAATTTCGGTTTCCTGTTTAAATAAATTTGGTTATTCGGTTACTTTTATTAAAACCTTGATTATTAGTAAGAATGTCAAAATTATTTGCAAAGGTATATTGGAAAACGGTTTATTCTATTTGCATGGAAATATCTCTCACTTGTTAGACACGGAATCAATGGAACCCAATCATAAAAGAGTAAAATTATCAAAAGATGAAACCTACCTATGGCATTTGCGCCTAGGTCATATTAACCTTAATAGGATTAAAATATTGGTATGTGACGGACCTCTAAGTGACTTAAAGGTTGATGATCTACTAACTTGTGAATCTTGTTTGGAAGGTAAAATGACCAAAAGGTCGTTTACGACCAAAGGCACAAGAGCCATTGAATGTTTAGGATTGATACACACTGATGTGTGTGGACCTATGAGCATTCAAGCTAGAGGTGGATATGAGTACTTTATCACTTTCACGGATGATCACTCAAGATTTGTCTATGTGTATCTCATGAGACATAGGTCGGATGCTTTTGATATGTTCAAAGCATTTAAACCTGAAGTGGAAAATCAGCTTGAGAAACGTATAAAAATCTTGAGGTTTGATCGTGGTGGAGAATATCTATCTGGTGAGTTTCAGCAATATCTTATTGATAATGGAATAATTTCTCAGTTTTCTACACCAGGCACACCTCAACAAAATGGGGTGGCAGAAAACAGAAATAGAACTCTTTTTGATATGGTTAGGTCTATGTTGAATTATTCAACGCTCCCTAGTTCTTTTTTGGGATATGCTTTACAAACTACCATGTATATTCTAAATGATGTACCATCTAAGTCGGTTCCTAAAACACCGCATGAGTTGTGGATTAGGCGAAAGCTTAGTTTACAACACTTAAGGATATTTGGATGTCTTGCGCACGTGTTAAAAGGAAAGACAGAGAAGATGGAGTCCCGTTCAGAAACATGCAAATTTGTAGGGTATCCAAAAAGAACAAAAGTATATTATTTTTATAGTCCTTCAGATCTTAAAGTATTTGTTTCGACAAATGCTAAATTTCTAGAAGAGGACTATATGAATAATTTTTTGCCTAAAAGTAGAATTGTCCTAAATGAGCTTTTAGGAGATACAATTCCACAAGAGGTTTTGCAACCAAGCCCAATTGTAAATTCCATACCAACATAAGATCAACAATCCACCATACCTCGTCATAGTGGGAGGGTACCTGAAAGATACATCGGTCTAGGAGAATCTGTAGAGAATCTTCCAAACGATGATGATCCCTATACGTACAAGAAAGCAATGGAAGATGTTGATTGTAGCCATTGGTAAAAGGCAATGCAATCCGAAATTGAATTTATGTTCAAAAATAAAGTTTGGTCTCTTGTAGACTTGCCTAAAGAGTTAAAACCCATTAGGTGCAAGTGGGTATACAAATGGAAAAGAGGAATGGATGGAAAGGTGGAAACCTATAAAGCTAGATTGGTAGCTAAAGGTTATACACAGATGGAAGGTATCGATTATGAATAAACCTTCTCCCCTATGGCCATGCTTAAATCCATTAGGATACTCTTATCCATTGCGGCATCTCTAGACCTAGAGATTTGGCAAATGGACTTCAAGAATACTTTCCTTAATGGAAGTCTTGACGAAAGCATCTATACGATGCAACCAGAAGGATTCATTGAAAAGGGCCAAGAGGAAAGTGTATGCAAGTTGTAAAGATTCATATATGGATTGAAGCAAGCATCCAGATCCTAGAACATAAGGTTCGATCAAGTTGTTAAAGGTTTTGGATTTATTCAAAACCTTGATGAACCTTGTGTATACAAAAGGATTAAAGGCGACAAGTTAGTTTTCCTAGTTCATTACGTTGATGATATACTACTCATCGGAAACGATGTAGGTGTATTGACATCAATAAAAGAATGGTTAGCAAAACAATTTGATATGAAGGACTTGAGAGAAGCAAGTTATATTCTTGGTATCCAAGTCATAAGGGATAGAAAGAATAGAATGATTGCATTATCCCAAGCTTCATACATAGATAAAATCTTATCTAGGTTTTCCATGCAAGATTCCAAGAAAGGTATGTTACCTTTCAGGCATGGAATCAAACTTTCTAAGGAACAAGTTCCTAAGAATGAGCATGAAGAGCAATTCATGAGTAGAGTTCCATATGCATCGGCAGTTGGAAGTCTCATGTATGCAATGCTCTGCACTAGACCAGATATTTGTTTTGCTGTAGGCATAGTTAGCAGGTTTCAATCGAAACCTGGTCCTGATCACTAGATGGCAGTCAAGCATATTTTCAAGTATCTTAGGAGAACGAGAGATGATATACTTGTATACTCTGGAGGGGATTTAATTCCCGTTGGGTATACAGATTCTGATTTTCAGTCAGATTCTGACTCCAAGAGATCGATATCAGGATCTGTGTTTACCATTGGAGGAGGGGTAGTCATATGAAGGAGTATCAAGCAATCTTGATTTGTTGATTCCACCATGGAAGCCGAGTATGTTGCCGAATGCGAGGCTGCTAAAGAGGCTGTCTGGTTCCACCAATTCTTAATTGACTTGGATGTAGTTCCTGAAATGAATAAGTAGATCGCTATATATTGTGACAATAGTGGAGCAGTGGCTAATTCGAGAGAACCAAGAAGTCATAATAGAGGGAAACATTACGAAAGAAAGTATCACCTTCTAAGGGAAATTATGCATAGGGGTGACGTGACGATTACCAATATCCCGTCAGCAGAAAATCTAGCGGATCCCTTTACAAAGGCTCTTCCTCAAAAGAGTTTTGATGGATATCTAGAGAACATGGGGATGAGAGATATGACACATTTGCTATAGAGCAAGTGGGAGATTGTTAGGATTATGCTCGATAGCAAGAGTGTAATATTGTAATTAACAATATTTTCATATGAATAAAGTGATTTCTAGTTTAACAAATCTTATAGCATTTATAGTTTAATTATTATAATTGTCAAAAGTAAATAATCATACGGTCAAAATACTATGAGAAAAGAAGAATTGTTCATACATCTAGATATGTATGAGGTAGACACAATTCTTTAGTTAGTCTTGAATAACATTCAAAATTTAAGATAGAAGGTTGGGCGCCTTTATCTTGTCAAAGTTGTAGATTCTCTTGCTAGCATTTGAGTGGGATCAAATGTGTTATGATGAGTCTAAAATCATCAAAGTGTGGTGTCTTTGGGCAAAAGAATCTAATGCACTGGGTGCATTGAAAAGGATCAAAATGAATACTTTATCTAGAACTGTCAATGGATAAAAGTTTTCATTTGACGACAATCAGAGAGTCTATGTTATTCCTGAGATAAATGATGGACTTATGGTTGCAAGTGTTATCATTTGACTTATCAATGAGTACGATTATATAGCATAGTCTATCCTCGAAAGTTTGGCGGTATTCATTTTTTAATCAATAGAGGACTTCATTTATAGATATGGATATCGTGGCTCCATTTATTCAATGAGAGTAGAATACCATCATATGGATGTTTTGAGGTATTGGATATTGAATCTTAACGTTAAGTTTTCAATAGTGTCTATTGAAACATGGCTTCTGGGCAAGTCAAAATATCCAAGTTCAAAATGTGGTCATATGAGTAAATATGGTAACTTGGAGAGGTATAGGCGGTTTATGAGCTCTTGGCGATTACTGGTATTCTTCGTGAGGATACACTTTCTCCAATAAGGTTGTCTAGGGTACGAATGAGTAACATCAACTTATTCTATCTTTATTTACGAGTTCAATTATAGTTCTTTAGTGCAATGAACTAAAATTAAATAGATTGGACCTAAGTGAATCATTTGTTGATCGTGATTAGGTTGTGTCTATTGGTGCTTAAATTTAGATAGCCCGCCAATATCCCCAATCCACACGAACTTGCATGGATCACTTAATATATTCTACCGGACCAATAGGAGTCCATCTAGAATTGTAATAAGGCATGTGAACTTGTTTCTTTTTGTAAGAATAGGTCTAGTTCACATGTGAACTTTTTATTAAGGTACAATGGATTTAATAAAATGAGAAAAATAATATATGGCCTTTATACTAGGTATGGGCGGCAAAGGCTATGGTGAATAGGTTTAATATATTATTTTTATTTTATTTTTATTTAATTAAATGGAAATTAAATAATTTGTTGATTAATTAATTATTTAATTAAAAGTCAAAATCTTTTCTTATTAGGAGATAGTTTCCTAAAACTATACTATTGTTGGTAGTATAGTTAATGTTAAAGACTATATTCGATAAGTAGATAAATAAAAGGAGTTATTTATCTAATCAAATTAGGATGTCTTTAATATGGTTACAAACACACTATTGAGTAGGATTAGGAGTCTTGGTTTAGGAAAGAATTCTTTTTGGAAAAGGATTCTTGGTCACCAAGTAAAACTACTTAGTGGTAGAATTCTTATTTGAAAAGGATTCATAACCACCAAGTTAATCTACCTAAGGATAGGATTCTTGTCCATCAAGTAATCTTTCTTAGGAAAGATTAAACACTCCTAATCTACTTCAAACAAGGGAAATTTGGCCAACACAATATATAGTTAAAGGAGTAGTTAGTTTTCTTCTAAGATAAGTATTCTAACTACCAAATAAATCCACCTAAGGAAAGGATTCTTGTCAACCAAGTGAATCCTTCTTAGGAAAGGATTTATGAACCTATATATATGTGGATGATGAATTCGGCCAGCCCTAAGGCATTAGAGAGGAATTTCGGCCAAGCCATATTTTTCTTAGTGAAGAATTCGGCTATCATAGAATTTTGAGGGAGAAAAATCTGATTTTACTCTAGACAAAATTCAATCTTCTCTAAGCAATAGTGTGTGAATTCGGCCAAGTAGAGAAAAAAAAGGGGAACGTTATTGTATTCGATAGTATACAAATATCATTTACATCAAAAGGGTTTTGTGTACAACATCGAATCAAGGTTCACGCGAGTTCTAATCAAATTGATTGATAATTCACAATTGACCGGACGTTCTTGGATTTTTTCTCTTTGAGGGTATTTGTAACTAACAAAGAAAATATTTTTGCTTTGTCTCCATCCTCAGGAATTCAATTTAAAGAGAGGGAGCCCACACTCCTAGGTGATTCACGTTCGTGATTGGATTGGAAGATCTTGCGGAATCAATTCGACGCTTGCTCAATCGTCACGAGAAAAAGGTACGTTACTTTTATATACATCAATTAATCTAGGGTTAAGGTTCTCGTTGCATAAAAGGGAAATTTTTTAATTATACGTAAACCCTAATCTCGTTATTTCATTTTTTTATCACGCTTTCGTTGTGTTTTTAAACCATTTTTTCCCTACAAGGAGCCAGTTGGCCTTATAGTAAGGTTGCTACTCAAGAGGTTTGCTTAGGCATGTAGGAGGCCTTACCAAGAGTGGGAAACCTCTGATCTCTCCTCGATCAGATCAGGCTTCAGTGGCTTGCTAGTGCGATGAATGACCCGGTACATATAGAGAAAAACCACCGGTATTGTAGCGGTGCTACTGCTCTAGAAGCTTGCTTAGGCACATAGGAGGCCTTACCAAATATGGGAAGCTTCAGAGAACTCCTCAATCAGATTGGGCTTCGATGGCTTGCTAGGGTGGTGAATGGCCAGGTAAACATGGAGCGAAGCCACCGGTCTGGTACTGGTCCAGAAGCATGCTTTTGATCCTAAAAGTCTTGAGCAACTGAGAGAAAGCTTTGGAACCTCCTGGAATGAACCAAGAATTTAGTGGCTCACTTGGGCGTTGACCGGCCCTATGTAAGAAGTGAGGAGCCACTTGGCCTTACAATGAGGCTGCTACTCCAGAGGTTTGCTTAGGCATGTAGGAGGCCTTACCAAGAGTGGGAAACCTCTGAGCTCTCCTCAATCAAATCGGGCTTTGGTGGCTTGCTAGGGCGATGAATGACCCGGTACATACAGAGTGAAGCCTCCGATCTTGTCATGGTGCTACTACTCTAGAAGTTTGCTTAGGCATGTAGAAGGCCTTACCAAATGTGGGAAGCATCTGAGAACTCCTCGATCGGATCAGGCTTCAGTGGCTTTCTAGGGCGGTGAATGGCCCGGTAAACATGGAGAGAAGCCACTGGTCTAGTAGTGGTCCAGAAGCATGTTTGGGATCCTAGAAGTCCCTAGCAACTGAGATAAAGCTCATGACCCTCCTGGAATAAACCAAGATTTTAGTGTCTCACTTGGGCGTTGACTGTCCCGATGCACGAGGCATGGCACCACTAATCTTTTACTGGTCCTGCTGCTCTAGAAGTTACACAGCTGAGTTGGCTTCTTAGATTCATGAGTCGACTGGCTACCGCTACCGAGGAGCTTCTAAAGGGTGGATACGGTGACATGAAGGGTCCCATATGACTAGGTCCAAATCCCATTGATCTACTGGATAAGAGGTCTACCGGTAGTAGAGCAAATATTCTATAAAGAAGCAGAAGAGGTGCAGTTCTACTGTATAAGAGCTCTCGATGTATTAGAATGGTTCAGCTGTATAGGAGATCTTCAAGCAGAGAGCTACTGTATTGGAGCTCCATGATTATCTGAGAAGGTTCACTTCATAGAAGTAGCATAATGAACTGGTTCCAGTAGGAATCCCATGTACCATATTTGCTCCACAATGAACGAAACTCGTTAAATGATGAAATGAGCACCGCATGCGATGTATAGGCGATATAGACAAGTATGGAGAAAGGACATCGCATATAGTAAATGATATTCCATAAATAATGAATCTGTTACCTCAATAGTATAATGATACTCATGTAGAGACATAGAGGACTTTAAAAGGGGTATGGAAACTTCCCACAGACGGCACCAAAAAGTATTAACCAAAAACTCGCTCAAGGTGTGGAATTACAGCTAACACCCTTGAGACCACTACCACGGAGGTGGTGGCCGGGGTTAGTACCTTGTGGATCTTGTATGAATATGGAGTATGGAGTATGGAGTGGTAGGTAGAAGAGGAGTCATCCCACTCATCGGGCTTCATGGTAGGTAGAAGATGAGTCAAACCATCCGTCGGGCTTCGTGGTAGGTAGGAGATGAGTCAACCCATCCGTCGGGTTTCGTGGTAGGTAGGAGACGAGTCATCCCTCTAGTCGGGCTTCGTGGTAGGTAGGAGACGAGTCAACCAATCCGTCTGGATTCGTGGTAGGCAGGAGATGATTATTCCCTCTCGCCGGGCTTTGTGGTAGGTAAGAGATGAGTCAACCCATTCGTCGGGCTTCGCGGTAGGTAGGAGATGAGTCATCCCTCTCGTCGGGCTTCGTTATTATTAAATAGATCTAGGAAGCTCGAGGTTCTTTTGCTGGTGTGAAGAGGGTGATCCTGGATGGTGGCCAATAACACAGAGATGGTGGCCGGGGTTGGTATCATTGATACCTGACCTGATCTTGTATGAATATGCAGGAGGACGAAATAAGAGGTAGGAGACAAGCCATCCCGCCCGTCGGGCTTCATGATTATGAAGTAGATCTGGGGAGCTCGAGGAGATAAGCCATCTCACCTGTAGGGCTTCGTGCTTATGAAGTAGATCTGGGGATCTCGAGGTTCTCTTGTAGGTGTGAATGGGGTGATCTTGGACCTTGTTCCTCTGTCGGGATCGGTTCCCATCCCGGGACCCAAAGCCTGGTTCTGGAGCCCGATTGCTTCTTGTAATACCCAGACCTCGATAGCAAGTAAGAAGGGGGGCTTATCTAGCCCTAGTGTCGGAGAGCTCGATTTCTTCCATAGAGAGGATACGGGAGAGCTCCTCGACTCCCTTCGAACTGGTGTGGGAGGTTTCTCTTCATCTTGATGTGCGACTTTGGTGTGTAGATGAAAGGATAAGAGCGTTAGGTCCAGCTAGGTAGGAATCTAGATTCGGTTCCTTAGGGGTCTTCGTTATTGTTTCCCGATCTCATGTAAAAGAGGTTAGAGAGCTAGGACCAATGGGGTCGGTACCTAGCCCGCTTACACACATGCGTAATACAGTAGATAATAGGAAAAATACAAATCTTATTTAGATGGAGGTGGACTGACCAAAGGGGGAAAACCATCACGAGTGATCACATGCTGAAAAACCCCTAGGCAGTATCCAGAGGAATGAGGAATACCCTTCCTTGTGTATATAAATATCATGCGACGCTCCGAGGAGCTTACAACAATGAATGTTTACCGATACCAGTACTTTCCTAGTCGGAGTACACATACAATGATGATGTAGAGAGAACTTTTAACGAAGCATGAGTCTACTGTCCTTGATCGGAGACCACTATAATATGCCTTTTACAGACATATTTATACATGATGACCACCTTGGCGTACAAGTCCGGGACTCTTCAATTAGTCTTTGTTTCTTTATCGAATACGATCCTTCCTTTAATGTAGCCGATTGGCTTATAGCTATTATCTTGGAGAAGACATGATCGTTTCCTCTTAGGACTCTTCCTTCCTTGATAGGCGGGATTTTCTGTTATACTTGACCCCAAAGAATAAGTTGTGGACGATATCTTGGAAGAAAAGGTATTTGTTTCCTCTTTAGACTCTTTCACTAATGATGGCCATTAAAGAGTTGAATATTCTCTTTATTAATGGTGTTGATCATGCCATTAATTGGGTTGTTTGCCTCCATTAATACGGTTGACCTCATTAATGGTACTTTAAATGTCATGAAAGTCAACCCTCTCTTCCTACATTGCCGAAAGGAGAGCTCTAGTTCTGCATGTCATTTTGGAGAGGTACTTCATGTAGGTTACCTAAGGTGACATTTGATATTCTTTGAGGGCGGGGTACCCTAGGGTCCAGTACACTGGCGGGGTCCCCCGGGGACCTCTCAATTGTCACGAAGCTAGATGCCGGTCTTCCCATGGAGCTTGTGCTAACCATTTCAGAGGCGAAACATCCTATTGGGTTCCAACCTTGTAGTTGGGAGCTTGGTTTAGCTACATCGAGCTTTATCATGGAGCTTGACCTAATTATGCAGGCTTCATAGCGAGGTAGCGGGCTTGGCTAGCAGGCCTTGGTATGGTGTATACCATAAACAGGTGACCTTGGCTCGCTTCTGGAAGGGTGGAGAGGTACGCTCGAGTACTGCTCTTCCTACTTGATTTAACCATGCCAGGATCTACAGTGGATCTTGGCACTTATGGTGACAATGAGGCTTTACGGGTTTCTTCCTTTACTGCTCGGACAGGTCGAGATCATACCTCGACGAGGCAGGAGAGCCTTTGCAAGACAAGTTTGGCACCTTAAAGGTCTCCTAGTGAAAGTAGAGATAGTAGCAAGCTCTAGGAGAGTGTCACGAGATACTTTGATGTCGGGGGACCCAGGTCCTTTCACGTCGACCTAGCTTCGGGCTTTATCCTAGTATAAGGAGCTTGACTCGGTTTCGTCAGGTTGTATTTGTTAAGCTTGGACCAGTGCGAGATACTCAGATGGTATGGGCGGCCTCGCCTTGCTTCTGTAGGAACGCGTGGTAGCTCGACCTCAGGGACCTTGATACCCTGTCATATAAGCCCGAATTTGGACCCTTGCGGGAAGGCTGGGAAGTGAAAAATTCTTCTTTGGTCCCTAGCTAAATTTTGCTATTAACAGGAGGGTTTCCACGTATATCTCAAGTGTCTTTACTATTTTCTGTATTTATTACACTTGTGGTATTTTTGTAACTAGTTAGGGGCATTTTCGTCAACTTGACTTTTAACGAAAATTGGGTAAAATTTATTTAAAATCTATTCACCCCCCTCGCCTCCCTCTTGACTAATATTACACACCATAATATTTGTTTCAATTGGTATCAGAGCAGGTTCCTAGACATACATAGGTGATCCTTGCTCATTTTGGTGTGTTGCATTTTATGTGTGTATTGATCATTCATACATTTGCATTCATATCATTCATTCATTAAACACAATGAGTGGAAACGGTGGCAATGAGGGAGCTTCAAGCACTAGACCTCCACTTCTCACCGGGTTGAATTATGCCTCTTGGAAAGGAAAGATGGAATCGTACATTTGCCAAATTCATGACAGGGCATGGATAGCAGTTGAAGATGGCTACATTCTACCCATGATGACTCCTGCAGATGGAGGAGATGATGTACTCAAACAAAAGGCACAGTGGAATGCACAAGAGTTTGAGGCTTCAAAGTGGAATATGAAGGCAATGCATGCCATTTTATGTGCAATGGATGATAACCAGTACAAGTTGGTTCAAAATACTAGGATAGCTAAGGAAGCATGGGATATCCTAGAAGTTGCACATGAGGGAACCGATGTGGTTAAGGAGTTGAAGCTTCAAGTTCTCCAAACGCAATTTGAATTGCTCAAGATGAATGAGAACGAGTGATTCAATGACTTTGAAGTAAGGTTGATGGACATTGTGAACCAAAGTCATCAACTTAGTGATCCTTATTCGGATAGGAAGATCAAGCAGAAGATTATGAGATCTCTACACGATAGATTGGAGTATAAGGTGACGGCTTTGGAAGAAAATAGTGGTTACAAGGACATGAAGCCGAGTGAAGTGATTGAAAGGCTTCTAGCTTATGAATCTAGGAAATATCCTAGCCCCACACCATCGAAAAAGCAAAAATACATTGCTTTGAAAGCCTCCAAAGTTGAGAAAGAGAATAGTGATAACTCGGATGAAGAAATGGACTTGCTAATGAGGAAGTTCAAGAAATTCTACAAGTCTGAGAAGAAAGGTTTTGCATCCAATGGTCAAAACTTGAAGAAAAAGGCTCCCTTCAAAAGGTTTGAGCCTAGGCAAGAAAAGACCGAGAAGAAAGGAATCCAATGCTATGAATGTGGTGGAATAGGTCACTTTGCCTCGAAATATGCAAATCACAAGGTCAAGAAGAAGGGAAAAGTGATAGCTGCCACATGGAGTGAAAGTGATAACTCTAATGAAGGAGATGAGTATTCGGATGATGAAGAACTCATGGCTGACTTCATAGCATTTACATCCTCCCTTAGGAGCAAAGATGATAGTGAAGAAGAGAATGAAAGTCAAGAGGAAGACTACTCAAGTGATGATGGATCTTCATCACAATCCACAAATGGAAGTGTGGATATGATGGGTCTCAAGGACTACATGTCTAAGTTTGAGAGCTCAAGGTTAAAGAACAAGAATGAGATCAAGAGATTAAAAGAAGAAAACCTAGACCTCTCAACTCAAGTTGACCAACTAAATGAAGAGTTGGTGAGATCTAAGAGGAGTGAAGAAGGGTTGAAGAAAGAGCTTGAAAATGCTAGAGAGTTGTTGGCCAAGATGAACTCTAGCATCAAAAAACTTGACCATATGCTAGATGTTGGAAAGAGGCCAAGTGACAAGAAGGGGCTTGGGTTTGAAGATGACAAGGTGTCCTCCACTCCAAGAAAGACCATCTTTGTAAGAAGCATGAACTTTAATGGGTCATCTTCTCATCAATCACCTAGGAAGAAACTTGACGTAGGAGAGTGTTCAAGTAGTTCTCAAGTGAACGTGGCACCAAGAAGCCTACCTCAAGCCCATCTTACAAGGGTTCCTCAAGTTAACTTCCCTCAACCGAAAGCTCGTCAAGGGAATATACCTATCATGCAAACTCAACCAAGGAAGAAATCAAGTCTTGCTCAACAACAAAGAAGGAAACCTTCTCAAAAATAATCAAGACAACCACATAGACATGGGAAGGCTCCAATGCATCCTCAAGGTTATGGTATGAATCCTAACTTCATTCCTACATGTCATTTTTATGGTATTTAAGGTCATATTAGACCAAATTGCTTTAGATATATTAAATTGTGTAGGATTGAATGCATGATAGAGAAGAAAAAGACTAAAGCCATGATGCATGTCACTTGGAAAAATGGAACAACTTTGCATGATCCTAGGATTGAAAGAATGTGTACAAGGTTATACTAAACAACCAAGAGGGGGGGGTGAATAGGTTGTCTCTCAATTTTGACAAATCTTTCGAGACTAGTGACAAGACCTTGATAAGCATACAAATTAACATTCAACATGATTGTTATGAGAAAACAATATATTCATGTATGCTCAAATCTCCACTCTTAGTCTACAAAACATACAACAAGAATCAATGTATCTTATGAACAAATATATTCGATGTAGATAACATTCCATAAGTTGTACTTAGAGTATTACAATGTGATACTTTACAACTTGAATGAAATATCACAAGATACAAAGTTGTCTAACATAAACAAACAATATTGTATAAGGAAGTCAACTTACATATAAAGTTCTATCCACATTATCCAAATAACAATTAGCAATATAAGAGAGATAGGGAGAGAGAAAAGTTGACACAAAATATAACGTGGTAAACCTCCAAAGAGGAAACATCCACGGGCTAGCAGCCACCAGTAAAACAAATCCACGAGTAGGTAAGACAAGTACAATCTCTCAAGTGACCCCTTCACCTAGAAACTACCCTTATATCCTACTTTAGAAGCTGCCGCCATATGCTCAACAATATGAGGCTTCACGCCTCTTGTCAAGACTTCATTGCTCACCTTATCCGGATCCTCACAACCCAAGGCATGACTTCGTGCTCAACTATTCGAGTCTTCCCAACTCTAGTTAAGACTTTCTTTTCACAAGGCATCTAGGTGATCATGAATGCAAAACGCAAACAAGCACGCAACATAGAATAAGATGATCAACAAATTCTATGGAAACTAAAATTAATCAATGAGCACACAAAGTATATTTTTTCTAGTTTATAATCCAAAAGTGACACCACACAAGATGATGCATGAGCATATGAAATGTATGGATTAGGTACACTCCATGAAGATCTAGACATAGACAATAAAGTTCACAAAACAAGATTGTCCAGATCTTATACATGAACAAAAATCTAGAGCATGCCAAATTTCCAAACACACACTTTAAACCTAGATTTTATTAATGTTGCTAAAGATTGAAATAAACCTAGATTTTATTCATGTTGGTAAAGCTTGAAATAAACATGTTCATGAAGTACATATTCAAGACTTTAGTACTAACACAAAAATGCTAGAAACACAAGATATGATCAATCAAATCTCTAGCAATCATTTAGAGCATATATTCATAAAATAGTCAATTAAACTCTAATAGAATCTAAATATAAAATCAAATGTGCTTTCCTAAATTTATTCAACAAATGAGTTCTAGCACATGATAAGACTATTAATCATGAAAATCAAGTCAATCAAAGCACAAATAGTCCTAGATAAGATGCTAGCACAATACAACTCACAATCATGTGAAAACATAGGTTTAATTGAAACCTAACTCACAATCAAGTTTCTAATAAAGCACAACTAGCATTTAATTGAAGATCTATCACTCATCAACATATGTTCAAGTCAATCACACACAAGTAGGAAGAAAACCCAAGGAATTTGAACATTAGAATCAAGGAAATCAAAAGATAAACAAATACGTTGACAATTTCGTGTGCAGTCACGAAAATGGTGCAATCCAGTAGAAACCTTGAACAAATGACTTCAAGGTTGCTTGCATATGATAGAGGACTTCAATAAGAAACTTCTCCAACTTGAATCACTCAAATTGGATAAGAAATGAGAGATATGGTGATTCAAAGTTGAGCGAAAAAATCTGGAAATTTTCTGCACTACATTTTCTTCTTCCTTAGAATTCAAATGAGAGAGAGAAGAGATATATAAAGGAGAGGGAAGAGATATATGTGGAAAGACCAAAGCTACCCCTTCAAGATGCTTCCCTGAGATGGCACGTGGGCATCTCGGAGCAGCAAGGAGTTGCAGCCGAGATGGCCACGCGCCATCTCGGGCTTGCACCTCTTGTTGGCCTTTCGGCCATGGTGCAACTCCCATGCGCTTCCCTCGCGTTCTTCCACTGTTCTCCGGCCTCCGAACTCGAAATTCGAATCCGTTTATGGATTACAAACCGTAACTCTCTCATGAACAAGGAAATATAAGATACTCAACCCAAAAAAAAAGAATTCGACTCGATATATGAAGACGAAGACAATGTATGCAACATGACTGGAAAGTAACATAACTTTTGACTCGAAACTTGAAATCAATAGTATATGTAACCAAAATGACCGGAACTCAATCAAGAATGATAAAAAACTAAATTCAAGTTCAATATCCATATTATACAAACATATACACACACAAACACAATTCACACTAGAATGCAAACTACATAGAGATAGTTTCCAATCATGCATTTTCCAAAACATGTTATTTCCATACCAATGCATGAGCATTCATCTTCAAGTGTGTGAATGTGTTATACATGGTGCACAATGATGTAGGGACACATATGAATGAATTGTATGTGTGTGTCTATAATGGTGCATAACGATGCAGGGACACAAATGTATGATATGTGTGTGTGTGTGCCTAAGCCTTGAAAGAGAAAAGAAAGGTCTTAATATACCTTTGTAGAATCATGAAGCACTTTTCCCTTTGAAGACTTGAACTTGCTTGAATAGTTGTCATTTTCTCTTAGAAGCTTGAATCATCATGAATCCTAGACAACTAAACAATACAAAGGAAATGTTGTTTTGATATAGAATAACGCCAACAAAATTCACTGACCTAACAATCTCCCCCATTGGCAAATTCTATGTCAAAACACCTATACAAAATACTAAAACACATAAAATGAAGATTGGTCACAAAATCACACCCTCACATTACAATGAGTTAGTTCCTTAAGACTAATCTTCAACAAGTCTTGAACTTCTTCTTGATCTTCTCTTGTGGCCACCTAAAATTAACTTAAAGCACAAAGCATATCCAAGAGAAAGACACATATGGTAATATACAATAATGGCAAGAATTAAGCATTTAAATCTAAAATGAATCATGTATCTCCCCCTTAATACATGTTATCTCAATGATATTCTTATGTCCAAAATGAATCATGTATCTCCCCCTTAATACATGCTATCTCAAAGATATTCTTAACCAAATGAAATCACAATATTTCATGCCATAAGAAGTTCAATACTTGACAAATATTCAAAGAAGATATGCTAAAACAATATCATATTTCTTCCCCTTTTTGACATAAAATTATACCAAAGAAAAAAAAATGATATCTTGAGATCAAACAATGAAACAATCGGTGATCTCACATAATGTTTGGAGATGGATGCCTTACTTGAAGAATTGATTTATTTCAAGAATCTAGCTCCCATATCTTCTCCCTTGATTCTAGTTTGCTTTTCCATATTAACCTATCTAAGGTTATTCAAATCTATACACCACAACAAACTCATCAAGGTATAGTGAACCACAAATGCATAAATTTTACTCTTAAGCATATAGGTCATTTCTACCAAGTTCAACAATTGCATAAACAATCATATTAACCCCAAATATGAAGAAATTGGTATCAACGACAATCATATCAACCTCAAACAAGAAAAGATTTGATTACAACCACAACTACTATCTTTCAAAGTAAGGAGGAATTTTCTGTAATTACAATCAATTAAATTGATTAAAACCACAATTACTATCACCTTATGCAAGGAGGAATTTTCTGCAACTATAACCAATTGGATTGATTACAACTACAATTACTATGACCCCAAACAAAGAGGAATTCACTGTAACTACAATCAATAGAATTAATTACAATTACAATTACTGTCGACTCCAAAACAAAGGAGAATTCATTGTAACTATTCTCATTTCAATTTCAAGAATGAAGGAATTGATTGCAATCTCAACTACTATACAACCCCAAATAAGGAGAAGTTGATTGCAAATACAATCATACAATTATTACAAATAGGTTTCATGCATTATTTGTGATCAACAATACAAAGGCATATGGTAATACAAAGAATCATCATGCAAATCAAGAAATATGAAATAGCATCTACAAGATTCATTATATCAACCAATGAATATGCCAACAAATATCAACTTGAAACATGTGAACATATCATAAAAGAGAACAAAGTCTAGCATACATTGCTCCCCGTTGATAAGTGCTCTATCTAAGATCAAGATAGAATAATGTTCACAATAAATCCACACAAACACACATTCAAGCAATTTTAAAGAAATTCAACAAAATAAGCTCCACAAACTATGAGAGATACACCAAGATTTTTAATCTCTCTCATAATTCTTCTAAAAATTGCTAGAATATCAAAATACTCTATAAGCAAAAAGTGTGTGTGAATATTGCTTCAAGCATATATAAAAGGAGTGATTGTGATATCAACATGCAAACCACTTCAACACCTATCCATCTAAAGCTTTTCCAATCAAGGTCAAACCGATTATCATCCGGATTTTTGCTTTAAAGAGAATAGATTTCAACATATAAGCGTGTGTGTGCATGTGGCTCATCATTCCATTTCTGTTTTTCAACCCGAGCAATTACAATTTTCAACAATACTCCATTTTAAGCCTTTCTCCATTTCTTTTTAGGCTTTGAATCAAAGATTTTTCTTTTATTGATTCTTTTTCATCACTTCTTTGATTTTGCATACATAAACATAAATTCTTCATGACGGCTTTCACTCATCACAATGGTGTAGCCCTTTCCTACATTGGGCGGCTTCACAACCAAAGTGTGTAGCCCTTTCCATGAAAGTGCTCGTTGAGTTCTATGTAGTTGCTGAAGCAAAATGGATACTAACCATAGGTCATCTATCATGTACTAAGCAATAAAATTTTAGATGCATCCATAATCTACACATTTTCAAACTCAACTACTCAAACTTAAACATATAAGAGAAGCAAAGTGCAATTTTTTTTTTTAAATCAAGTTTTTATGGCTCAAAAGCACATGATCCTAGAGCAATAAGTAAAGACATATTCAAGATCATTACTTCTCTAATGAGTAGCTTTCAAAGAAAATGAAGCTCATATTTTCAAAAAGTATGTCACTCATAATTCAAGCAAGCATTTCAAGCATCATAAGTAAGATCTTTGTGAACACATCATTAAAAGATCTTTAGAGAGCAAATGTCAACAAGGACCAAATGAATGGTATACTAGTTCTCTAATATGACATGCTATATGATTCAATGCAAGAGTAGAAATGACTTTCTCCAAAAGTCTTAACAAGATAATCACCAAATAGATTTCATAAGAGTAACTTCTTAAAAGTTAATCAATGGATTTTGACTATCAAAAGATAGTTAAGTGAGATAGCTAAGTTCGTGTCTAGACATGGAATATTCCAAGCTAGCTAGCTAGAATTCTCAACACGATTGACACTTAGCCTTAAAGCTAGCTCACATGTGCTACTTACGGTAGAGGTAAAAGCACTCACCCTTGAACCATTTGTTCTTGGGTGAAATTTCACACAAAAATCATGATCATTTCTCATGGCAAAATATATATCTAGAAGATAAATCATCAACTATCTTCTCTATAAAGATATTACTCATGTAAAACACATCATTATTGCCATCAACACAAATATCATCAAGACTATACATATGATCATATGAAACACTCATTTTCACCCAAATCTTCTCAACTATTTTCTTCACACGATTATCATTATCACACACAAGATTTTCACATCTCATTAGCATGCATAACATTCCCTAGTTTGCATCATCTAATATACTCACTCACGACAATATAGCAAAATTAGCAAACCGGAATAAATTTCGAGATGTTACTATTTAGGTGAGAGTGTACCGATGGTAAAGACTCCTTAATTTCCTTGATTTTGCACTTGACCTTGGAAGACATGGCCTTTGAAATCCTCTTGTTCCTTAGTGACTTTCATTTAGTTGTATGAGACTCCACTTGCTCGTCTACAATGCCTAAGGCTCAGTTTGGCATTGCTTCCCCAGCTGCTTTTGGGGTCAAAAATGATTATGGACCTAAGACAAGGTGTTTGGTAAAATAGCGGGGAAGTGCTTTTGGTCACTTTTAGCTTCTCCCAACTGAATTTTTGAGAAGCTACAAATACATGCTTTTGGATTTTGGCTTCTTCTTTTAGAAAACGTGCTACAATGATATTAAATAAAATTGTACTAACTTTTCAACTTTATCCTTACCTTTAACGAAATTTAACAAAAAAATTGGGCTAATATTTCTGTAAAAAAAATATGTTGCCATAACTATATAAAAAAATTTGGATAATTAATTCAATAAAGTAGAATAAAAATGAAATAAAAAAAAATAAAGTAGAATAAAATAAATAAATAAATAAATGAGGCTAATTAATTAAATAAAGTAGAATAAAAAATGGGACTAATTAATTCAATAAAGTACCATAATTATATAATACTAAACACAAATAAATAAGAAAAATGTATAGTATAGCACATTAGTACCATTTAGATGCCTATATCCTTTTAGTAATTTTACACACTCACAACACTTTTTATTTCAGTTTACCAAACACATTGAAATTGCTTTTAGTTCTCACAGCACTTTTGAAAATCAGTTTACCAATCACTCAGCTGATTCTTCCCACAACAATTTCAAAAACACTTCTCCCCACAGCACAACAATGCCAAACTGAGCCTAAGTCGCTTGAATCTCCATGAAGATTACCAAAACTCTTTGGCCTTCATGATTTCCAACTCCTTTTCCTTGCCTTTGATCATTGCCTTCAATAAACAAAAGCAAATTATTAGCAAAATCATATGTTAATCTATCTACCATACGAGCTTCTTCAACCATCTTCTTTTCTAGACATTTGATCACTTCATTCTTCACTTCAACTTCCTTTAACGCTTCATCTCTTTCCTTGTAAAGAGTTTGAACTCTTGCCATCAAGTAGAAGTTGGTGGTCTTTGACATGCAATTCTCTTCATTGAGTTGCAAAGACAAGTAATCATGTCTAGATCGATCATCCTCCGAAAAAAGCTTCTTCATCTTTGCTTTTGTCACTAACTTTCTTTTCAAGCTTATCAACAAAATTTTTAGTAGACAAATGAAATATAAAACAAGAAGAACCTTTTTCACAACCAACGAAGGAGGACAACCAAAAATAAACAATTGTAGACTAGATGTTGATATCCATGATTAGTAAATAACCTTGTAGATCCTGAATCACACTAACTAATTAAGTGACCCGCTCTGATACCAATTGAAAGAAAGTGTACAAGGTTATACTAAACAACCTAGAGGGGGGGTGAATAGGTTGTCTCTCAATTTTGACAAATCTTTCGAGACTAGTGACAAAACCTTGATAAGCATACAAATTAACATTCAGTATGATTGTTATGAGAAAACAATATATTCATGTATGCTCGAATCTACACTCTTAGTCTACAAAACATACAACAAGAATCAATGTATCTTATGAACACATATATTCAATGTAGATAACATTCCATAAGTTGTACTTAGAGTATTACAATGTGATACTTTACAACTTGAATGAAATATCACAAGATACAAAGTTATCTAACATACACAAACAATATTGTATAAGGAAGTCAACTTACATATAAAGTTCTATCCACATTATTCAAATAACAATCAGCAATTAAAGAGAGATAGGGATAGAGAAAAGTTAACACAAGATATAACATGGTAAACCTCCGAAGAGAAAACATCCACGGGCTAGTAGCCACCGGCAAACAAAATCCACTAGTAGATAAGACAAGTACAATCTCTCAAGTGACCCCTTCACCTATAAACTACCCTCCTATCCTACTCTAGAAGTTGCCGCCCTATGCTCAACAATCCGAGGTTTCACACCTCTTGTCAAGACTTCCTTGCTCACCTTATCCGGATCCTCACGACCCAAGGCAAGACTTCTTGCTCAACTATCCGAGTCTTCCCGACTCTAGTCAAGACTTCCTTCTCACAAGGCATCTAGGTGATCATGAATGCAAAACGCAAACAAGCACGCAGCATAGAATAAGATGATCAACAAATTCTATAGAAACTAGAATTAATCAATGAGCACCCAACGTATATTTTTCTAGTTTATAATCCAAAAGTGACACCACAGAAGATGATGCATGAGCATATGAAATGTATGGATTAGGTACACTCCATGAAGATCTAGACATAGACAATAAAGTTCACAAAACAAGATTATACATGAACAAAAATCTAGAGCATGCCAAATTTCCAAACACAAACTTTAAACCTAGATTTTATTCATGTTGCTAAAGCTTGAAATAAACATGTTCATGAAGTACATATTCAAGACTTTAGTACTAACACAAAAATGCTAGAAATACAAGATATGATCAATCAAATCTCTAGCAATCATTTAGAGCATATATTCACAAAATAGTCAATTAAACTCTAATAGACTCTAAATATATAATCAAATGTGCTAATCCTAAATTTATTCAACAAATGATTTCTAGCACATGATAAGACTATTAATCATGAAAATAAAGTCAGTCAAAGCACAAATAGTCCTAGATAAGATGCTAGCACAATACAACTCACAATCATGTGAAAACATAGGTTTAATTGAAACCTAACTCACAATCAAGTTTCTAATTAAGCACAACTAGCTTTTAATTGAAGATCTATCACTCATCAACAAATGTTCAAGTCAATCACACACAAGTAGGAAGAAGACCCAAGGTATTTGAACATTAGAATCTAGGAAATCTAAAGATAAACAAATACCTTGACAATTTCGTGTGCAGTCACGAAAATGGTACAATCCACTAGAAAAATTGAAAACATGACTTCAAGGTTGCTTGGAGATGATAGAGGACTTCAATACGAAACTTCTTCAACTTGAATCACTCAAATCGGATAAGAAATGAGAGAGATATGGTGATTCAAAATTGAGATAAAAAATCTGAAATTTTTTTGCACTACCTTTTCTTCTTCCTTAGAATTCAAATGAGATAGAGAAGAGATATATAAAGGAGAGGGAAGAGATGTACTTGAAAAGACCAAAGATACCCCTTCAAGATGCTTCCCCGAGATGGCACGTGGGCATCTCGGAGCAGCAAGGAGTTGCAGCCGAGATGGCCATGCGCCATCTCGGGCTTGCACCTCTTGTTGGCCTTTCGGCCATGGTGCAACTCCCATGCGCTTCCCTCGCGTTCTCCTGCCTCCGAACTCGGAATTCTATTCCGTTTGCGGATTACAAACCATAACTCTCTTACGAACATGGAAATATAAGATACTGAACCCAGAAAATAAGAATTCGACTCGATATATGAAGACGAGGACAATGTACGCAAAATGACTAGAAAGTAACATAACTTTTGACTTGGAACTTGAAATCAATAGTATGAGTAACCAAAATGATTGGAACTCAATCAAGAATGATTTAAAACTAAATTCAAGTTCAATATCCATGTTATACAAACATATATACACACAAACACAATTCACACTAGAATGCAAACTACATAGAGATAGTTTTCAATCATGCATTTTCCAAAACATGTTATTTCCATACTAATGCATGAGTATTCATCTTCAAGTGTGTTAATGTGTATACATGGTGCACAACGATGCAGGGACACAAATATATGATATGTGTGTGTATTCCTAAGTCTTGAAAGAGAAAAGAAAGGTCTTAATATACCTTTGTAGAATCATGAAGCACTTTTCCCTTTGAAGACTTGAACTTGCTTGAATAGTTGTCATTTGCTCTTTGAAGCTTGAATCATTAAGAATCCTAGACAACTAAACAATACAAAGGAAATGTTGTTTTGATATAGAATAATGCCAACAAAACTCACAGACCTAACAAGGACACTTAGAGCCCATGTGCCATTGACTACTAAGAAGAAAAACATTGCACCTAGGTGGATTTGAAAGGATGAACACCTTTGCCATGTTGCACAATTGCCTTGAATGCTCATTCTTGTGATTTTTGGTATTTGGATAGTGGGTGCTCTAGGCACATGACTAGAAATAAGAGTTTCTTTGAGACTCTTGTGATGGAGGAGGGAGGAAATGTCACCTTTGGTGATGGATCCAAAAAGAAGGTTAAAGGAAAGGGAACCATTTCCATTCTCGGATTACCCTCCTTGTCCAATGCTTTGTATGTTGATGGTTTAAAAACCAATTTGATAAGCATTTCACATCTTAGTGATGAAGGACTTTCCATCTTGTTTAGGAAAAATGATTGTTCTATCCTATTGCTAAATGGACAAACCTTGTTAAAAGGTATGAGATCTAGTGACAATTGCTATTGTCTTGAGGCTAGAGGTATCTGTTGCAATGTGTCCAAGGATGAACAAATTGAGTTGTGGCACGAAAGACTTGGTCACATGAATTTTAGTTATTTAAGAATCTTAGATAAGTTCAATGTTGTGCGAGGCCTTCCCAAGCTTGGGAAAAAGGTTAATGGTGTTTGTGGACCTTGCTAACAAGGGAAGCAAACCAAAAGTATGCACAAAAAGGGCAAGTATATTACTACCAAGGAACCTCTAGAGCTTCTCCACATGGATCTTATGGGTCCTATGTAAACCGAGAGTTTAGGTGGAAAGAGATACATTTTTGTGTGTGTAGATGACTTCTCGAGGTACACTTGGACTTATTTCCTTAGAGAAAAATCTGAGACTTTTGACAAGTTTAAAATGCTTTGTTCTAAAATTCAAAATGAAATGAACTCCAAGATTAAAAGCATTAAGAAAATTAGGAGTGACCATGGGAAGTAATTTTAGAATGCCCATTTTGAAAGTTTTGCAATAGTCTAGGCATTTCTCATTAGTTTTCGGCTCCTAGGACACCTCAACAAAATGGAGTTATTGAGAGGAAAAATAGGGTTCTTCAAGAAATGGCCCGTGTGATGTTGCTTACCAACAATGTCCCTAGGAATCTTTGGACCGAAGCCATCAATACGGCATGCTACATAGGAAATAGAGTCTTTCTAAGGCCCCACACTAGGCAAACCTCCTATGAGCTATGGAGGTAAAAAGCCAAATGTTAGCTATTTTCACACCTTTGGAAGCAAATGCTACATTTTGAATGACCGTGATCAACTTGGCAAATTTGATGCTAAGAGTGATGAGGGTATCTTCATTGGTTATGCCTTGAATAGTAGAGCCTATAGAGTTTTTAATCTAAGAACTAAGACCATAATGGAATCATCTAATGTTGTCATTGATGATACTAAGCTCAAATCTAATGACCATGAGGAGGAGGTAGATTTAGTTGATGACTTCCATTTGGAGAAGGTTGTTGATGTTTCTAATGTTGAAAAGACTAACCTTGATGATGACATAACACAACCTATTGATAGGATTCCTCCCTTGAACTCAAAAGAACCTGCTCTATGGGTTAGGAAACTCCATGACAAATATGACATCATTGGAGAGGTTAGTGAGGGTGTTAGGACTAGGCATCAAATAGCTAATCTAATTAGCTACACTTGTTACACCTCTCAAATAGAACCCAAGAAAATTGATGAAGCTTTAAAAGATGAATTTTGGGTTCTTGCCATGCAAGAAAAGCTTAACCAATTTGAAACGAATGAGGTTTGGACTCTAGTTTCTAGGCCCAAGAACACCAATGTGATAGGCACCAAGTGGGTGTATAGGAATAAATCAGATGAGGACGGCAACATTGTGCGAAACAATGCTAGGCTTGTAGCACAATGGTACTCTCAAATTGAGGGTATTGACTTTGGGGAGACATTTGCTCCCGTTGCTAGGATTGAGTCTATTAGGCTTCTTTTATCCATTTCTTGCTTGCACAAGTTCAAATTATATCAAATGGATGTTAAGAGTGTCTTTCTCAATGGTTTCTTGCAAGAGGAAATGTTTGTTGAGCAACCCTTGTAGATCCTCACCACCCTAATCATGTCTATCACCTCAACAAAGCTTTATATGGGTTGAAACAAGCACCAAGGGCTTGGTATGAGTGTCTCACCCAATATCTCATAGACAATGGCTACACTAGGGGTTGTGTTGATAAGACTCTATTCATCAAGAAAGACAAAGATGAGCTCTTTATAGCTCAAATCTATGTTGATGATATAGTATTTGGCTCCACCAATGACACCAAAGTCCAAAAATTTGTTGTCATGTCTCATAAATTTGAGATGAGTCTCATTGGTGAGCTAAGTTACTTTCTAGGTTTACAAATTAAGCAAAAGAATGATGGGATTTTTCATATCTCAAGCTAAGTATGCCAAAAACCTAGTGAAGAAATTTGGCCTTGAAAGTGCCAAACATTGTGATACGCCCATGAGTACCACTTTGAAACTAAGCAAGGATGCTAGTGGTAAAAGTGTGGACCAAACTTTATATCGTGGTATGATTGGAAGCTTGCTCTATTTGATCGCAAGTAGGCCCGATATCTCTTTTAGTGTGGATGTATGTTCTAGGTACCAATAGGATCCTAAGGAGTCCCATCTCTCTTCCGTTAAGAGAATCATTCGATATGTGAATGGGACATCCAACTATGGGATTTGGTACTCTTTTGACACTAATGCTAGTCTTGAAGGCTTTAGTGATGCAGATTGGGCAGGAAATTATGATGAAAGGAAAAGTACATCGGGCGGTTGCTTTTTCCTTGGGAACAACCTTGTCTATTGGTTTTGCAAGAAGCAAAATTCGATTTCCTTGTCCATGGCTGAGGCCGAACACATTGCTGCTGTGAGTGGATGCACACAACTCCTTTGGATGAAGCAAATGCTAGTCGACTATGGATTCAATCAAGGTACTCTTACTCTCTTTTGTAATAACATGAGTGCAATTAATATCTCCAAGAATCCTGTTCAGCATTCTAGAACTAAGCATACTGACATCCGTCATCATTTCATTAGAGAACTAATTAAGAACAAATGCATAGTACTTGAGCATGTAGGTACTAATGATCAACTAGCGGATCTATTTACTAAACCTTTAGATGCTACTCGAATCAAAACTCTTAGTAGATCTATTGGGATTTGTTTAATGGAGTGATGAGTTGTGGTATTTGACCCCATAAGGGGAACTCAAGCAAAGAGAGCTATTGTATACTTGTTGCATCCCCTTTTTTAAAAAATGTTTATGCTCCTTTATTGATTGCTTGAGTAGCTTGGTTGCACTTATATACTATATTGTATTTTCTTCAATAAGTGTGAACTTTGCTTTGATTACAATCCATGTCATATTTATGTTCAAACATGCATTTTTGGACTAGGAGATCTACATAGGAAGTACATATTGAATGACCTATAATTATCTCCATGACATGATGATTCTTTAATGACATGCTAATGAAAAAATGATAAAGCATGAATTGATGATTGCAATTGTTGAATGCAAAATATTGTGTGAAAAAGCTAGTGAGACTAAAATGTTACATCATTGTCTCTCTTTCTTTATTAGTTGAACATGGCTACTATAATACGGGTATCCTCCCGAAAAAATCAAATAGGGTGCAAAGTTGCTCATGCCATGTTTAGCTTATAAAGTTGGATATAGTGCCATTAAAATTTGATATCTATAAAATCTCTATATCCTTGCTTTTCTCATGACAAATGGTGAAATTGGTTTGAATTGTATTGGAAACCTTTGTCATTTTCTTTGCCAAATACCATTGTTTTTGGACTTGAATGCAACATGTCTTGTATGCAAAGCATTTTTGATTCACACATTTTCTTCAAATAAATCTCCTTGTTTCTCTCCTATTAATAGAGTTGCATAAATGTGGCTTATAAAATTATGCAACAATCTTGTATGCTCCTTACTTTATTTGCCTTGAGTGACCCGGTTGGGGACTTCTCCTTTGCCTATATCATGACAAAAAGGGGGAGTAGTATTGACCCAGCTTTGTGGTGTTAGGGGAATAGTTCATATAAAGTCATATAAAGGGGAGTAGTACTTGTTTGAGGTTGAGATTACATGCAGGGGGAGTAACCCGTTGAGGGGGAGCATTGCATGAGCATTTCACGATGTCATACTCATATTTTTGAATGCAATTGCTTTTGTTTTATATTCACTTGATCATCTCATATGCACTTGGTTGGAAAGTGTATTTGTGATTGCTTTGTGTGTAGGGTTGATAATTTTACAAGAGATTGAAGATTTAAAGTTTTTTTTATGTTTATATCTTTGTAATGTATAACATCTTCCCGGAGTTTTATTTTGTTTTGTGATGATCAATGTGAGTGGTGGTTTTGTCATGAAATAGCCAAAGGGGGGAGATTGTAAAGTCCTCATTTGTTGATTGGCTTATTTCGTGAACAAATCACATTTTTGGGGTATTATGTAAGGGTAGCTTAGGCTCTCAAGACCTCAAGAGAAGTAGCACAGAAGGTAAAATTCTTGTGCTTACTTGCTTTGAAGAGATAGTTGCACACACTCACATATTCATGCATAACTCTGATTCATATATATTGTGTGTTTATTCTTTTGTGCATTTTGATTTAAATGACTCTTGTTGATTTATTTGCATCTTGTAATCAAAGTTTTTATGTCATGCTAGGCATTAGAATAAGATGCATTTTTCATCACTCTTGAACTTATTGATTTTGTGTGTTTGAGTGTTGAAAATAGGCTTTCCGCTGGTGGTGCGCTACTCGACCAGCGCACTTCACCAGCGTAACATTCCAGTGGATCGTCGCATGTGTTGCACCACTGAGATGCGCTGTTGCACCAGCGCACAGTTAAAAAAAGTGGGTGTGCGCTGGTGGTGCGCTACTCGACTAGCGCAGCCTCACCAGCGTAAACATTCCAGAGGATTTGCTCAAGTGTTGCTCCACTGGGATGCGCCACTCGCCCAGTGTCTAATAAAAGTAGTCTGTGCGCTACTCGACCAGTGCACGTCACCAGCGAACACAGAGGAAGCTGGAACATTTTTTCCAAAATGACCTCACTTTGTTTGGATCTCATATATATAACTCTTTGGTTTAAGGTCGTGTAACAGTTAAGAATATCATATATTTTCCTTTAAACACATTTCAAAAGGAAAACTCTTCCAAGAACTCATTTTTAATCACTCAAAGCATTCCCATGTGCATAAAAGCTTCATCATGCATCATCTAAGTTCATTTAGAGTGCATCAATGGAAAGGTTTGCTTCATCACATCTTGTTTGGTAAGTTCTTCAGTATCTTCTTACAAGTTAAGTGTTTTACTTGCTAAACCTTCTCTTTAATTATTTGTATGCTCTTAGAACATTTTCTAGATACAAATTAGAGATTGTTGTGATGCCATGACTGAGTGTTGTATTGTGATAGCTTTATAGGATTGTTTGATCTATGTATAGCTAAGCTTCTTGAACATGTCATTTAGCTCTTGATATCTATAATTGCATTAATTGTCATCTCATTATCCTCGATAAGCATATAGGGTTTCCTAGCCTTGTTTGTTCATTGAATATCATCATATATTCACTTAGGACATTTTATCTCTTCATTGAGAAGTAAGACTTGTGTTGCTTCCAAGAGTAGGTAGCTTAAATCGCAAGCAAGATGGAATAGGTTCACTTATACCGGGATTAGGTTGTGGTGGTGGATTAAACCGGGATTAGGCTGTAAATCCTTTGCCATTAGTGGATTCGAGGTTCTAGTGTGGCGCACTCATCAGCCCGTGGTTTTTCCCATTTTGAGGGTTTCTACGTATATCTCAAGTGTCTTTACTATTTCCACATTTATTACACTTGTGGTATTTTTGTAACTAGATATGGGGCATTTTCGTCAACTTGACCTTTAACGAAAATTGGATAAAATTTTGTTAATATCTATTCACCCCCCCCCCCCCCCCCCCCTCTAGATTAATATTACACACCATAATATTTGTTTCACTTGCCAAAAAGGAGGAGAAAGTGTTTTCCTCTCCATGTTACTTTCTTTTGAAGGAAAGAGGAGACATTTCAGTAAGGGGGAGAAAGAATTCTTGTTTGCATGAGATAAGAAGAGAATTGGGAATTTTTGTACTGTTTCGTATATTGTTTGTTTATCTCACCTATCTTCTTTATAGAAGATTGCTTTTGGTTGCTTTGAATGTGTGAAGATATTCTTGAAGACTCAGGAAGACATTTCAGTCTAGGGATATCTCTTTGTAATGTGAGGATGTGAAAATGCAATCAACATTGATTATGGGTGATCATTATATGATGAGGTAAAGGTTTTGTCATGGAATAGCCAAAGGGGGAGATTGTTAGGTTTTAGATTTGTGTTGGCTTGATTCCGTAACAAAATTTCAATTCTTTGTAGTGTTTAGTTGCTTAGGTGGTTAGTGATGATAAGAGCTTCAAGGAAGATAAGCAACTACTCATGATGCAAAGTTCGTCTTCAAGAGGATTGGTACTATTCTTGGATGTTTAGGTATTGAGATTCTTCTTCCTCTTGCAAGGTGTAAGCACACACACATACAATTCATACATTTGTGTCCGTGCATGGTGGTGCATCATTTGGTATAACACATTCACACACTTGAAGATGAATGCTCATGCAATGGTACGAAATTAACATATTTTGGAAAATGCATAATTGGAGACTATCTCTATGTAGTTTGCATTCTTGTGTGAAATGTGTTTATTTGTTTATATGTTTGTATAACATGGATCTTGGACTTCATTTTAGCCTTAGTTCGTTCATGATTGAGTTCCGGTCATTTCAGTTACTCATACTATCGATTTCGAGTTCTAAGTCAAAAGTTATGAAACTTTCCAGTCATGTTGCATACATTGTCTTTATCTTCATGTATCGAGTCTAATTCTTATTTTTTGGGTTAATTTTCTTACATGTCCATGTCCATGATGGAGACCTGGTTTGTAATCTTCAAACAGATTCGAATTCAGAGTTCGGAGGTCAAGGAACGCTAGAAGAACGCGAGAGAAGCACAAGGGAAGAGGGGCGATGGCATAAGCCATCACTTGGGCACTTTCTCGAGATGGTGCGTGGCCATCACATCCCCAAAGCCTTGCTGCCCCGAGATGCCCATGTACCATCTTAGGGAGGCACTAAAGCATTGGGGATTTTTTATCTTTTGGGTCTTCTCTCTTTAAAACCTCATCTTGATTCTCTCAACCTTGGCACTAAATTATGCACTTGTTCTTCAAGTTGAATATGTTGAGAAATTGAAGAACAAGTGCATAATTTTTCTCTCAACTTTTGATTTTTATTTTTGTGATAACTTCTTCATTTCTACTCTGAATCACTTGATTCTCAAAAATCTATTTCGACTATCTTGAAGAGTTCTTCAAACCCCATGCATTTCCAGAACCAAAGGATGTCTAGAATTTTCGTAGTGATCAGATCTTCTGTTCGTGATTTTCATCCTTGTTGGTAAAATCATCTTCTTCTTAGTTTTCTTCTTAGATCTTCTTATTGATTGATGTTATTTGATTAAGAAGCCTGACTAGGATGATTTTGATATCATTTTGTGGTTTGTTCATTTTATTTTCAAGTTTTGCTGGATTTGTGATAAATTGATTGATTTGTGCTAAACTTGATAAACATGAAATTGCTTCTTGAAATCTTTTGTTCTTATGCTTGATTGACTAGTTCTAGATTTAATTTCATTTTCTAAGAACTAGGTTGTATTCAATTGATTTCTATATCTTCATATCTATGTTCTTAGTTGATAACATACTTTGGTTGTTTAGATACATTTGTGATTGTTCTTTGAAAGCATAATCTAGCTATCTAGTTGCATGTCCATAGAATTTGTTGACCATCAATTTCTATGTTACGTGCTTGTTTGTATTTTGCATTCATGATCACTTAGATGCCTTTGAAATGGTTGGAAGTCTCATATCTTAAAGTGATTCTTTGATTTAAGCAATTGGAAGTCTTAGCTAGAGTCGAGAGGTCTTGGATAGCTAAACAAGTGAAAGTCTCGACATGAGGTAGGAGACCTCAGATTGCTGAGCAAGGAAGTCTTGCCTAGGGTCGTGAGGATCCGGAAGGGTGAGCAAAGAAGTCTTACCTAAGGTCAGAAGGATCCGAAAAGGTGAGCAAGGTGGCAACAAGTTCATTGAGTAGGATAGAAGGGTAGTTTCTAGATGATGGGGTCACTTGAGAGATTGTACTCATTTTATCTACTAGTGGATTTGCTTTTGTCGGTGGTTGCTAACACGTGGATGTTTTTCTTTTCGGAAGTTTACTGTATAAATATCTTGTGTCATTGTTTGCAATTTTCTTCTAGCATCATTAAAATTGCATTGTTAAAAAAAAGACTATAATTTAAGCATATACCTATTCACCCCCTAGGTATATTTACACTATAATGATAAAGGGAAATTCAACCTCTTCCTGCTGCGATGAGGGGTAGTGGGAGCATCCCTACTGCGATCCCTAAGGTATCTTCTACCGCTCCCCCTGGTCCTACCTCTCAGATGGATGTGTTCGCCTCCCGACTTACTAGGGTGAGGGGTCAAGGTTCTGCTGCTCCAACTGCTACTTTTCCTTCTACTACAGTCACCTATACTTCTACTGCTACTGCTTCCATTCCACCTCCTCTGCCTGCTTCAGTGCCTTCCTGAGCAGAGGGGGGGTTCTAAGAAAATCGCTGTTACCACCTCTGTATCTTCTCAAGGGTGAAATCGACCTCAATCATGGGTTACGAGCCAGAACGAGGTCATAGATCGTTTCATCCTGTCATGTCCTAGTGGAAGCCTTACGGCGATGACCTCGATGCCCTCTGAGGTTCTGCTCACCAAGGGTGCTGCCCTTACTGCAGAGGTAAGGCGGGACTCGCATTCTGTTTTAATATTACTCTAATTATACGTGGTTGGTACTTAAGTAATGATTGACTAGGTTTTTGTATCTTTTAGACTTTCAAAGACAATATTACGGTGAGCCACCAGATGTGTACACTAAGGTGGCCTGGTGTAAAGGCCGAGTCAGACGCTGACACGGCCAGATGAGAGTTCGTTCAGATTCAGGGTGCGGTGCAGACGCTGAACCTCAATCTTAACACAAATGAGAAAGCACTAGTGGAGACTTGCTAAGACCTAGAGCGGTAGTAGCGCTCCCTTGATTAGAAGACCCTCTATTCGGAGAGGCAGGCTCTGGAGAGGAACTCTTGGAAAAAGAAATCCAGCAAGCAGACAGAGGAAAACAAGGCTCTACACACTCAAGTAGCTAGCTTGGAAGCCTAGGTGGACTCTTCCTTTGGTGATAGACACTTCTACGTTGCCTTTCAAGCTACACAAGCATTGCCTCCACCCTTTGACCTATCTACCATCACAAAATGGATCCAGGAAGAGATCATAGAGAGGGCTCAAAAATTGTCCAAACCCAACTGGTGATGTGGCAGACTCTTTTAGGACTGCTGGTGCAGATGAACGTGTGCATGATGAGGAACAACAGTTCCAGATTACAAAGGTCTTACCTGCTCTCGGGATGGTAGATGAAGGACCGCATGTTGTTCAAGTGTTTGCAGAAGATCATCCTGCCTTCAAGGAGGTAATAGAGAGCCAAACTGACCTTACTCTAGCGAAGGTTGTGACTGGAATAGATCCAGTAGAGGAGCAGTCTGAGGTAGGTATGGCCAGGGATTCTTAGGTCGACATAGTTCCTCTTGAGATTCTTGTTGAGGTTGCCTAGGTGTTGATCGAAGAGTATGCTGATATGAACCTCACCAAGAGCAGTGAGACCCGGAACCAATATATGGTAACGAAGGATCGTTTTCTAATTCAAGTTTATAAACAAAGAAAATAAAAAGGACCGCGACCCATTATCTATATGGAGATAAGAACCAACGGTATCAAGAAGGTTGTAGACGCCACACTCAAGAATAAGAAAGAAGGTGAGTGATAAGTCAAGGTTTGAACGCCACAAGGTAGAACCTTGATAAGTTCATAGTTCTATGAAGAACCAAAGAGAAAATTCTCTCAAATTTATTTCAATTCCAAAATCTCTTCTCAAATTACATCCATTGGTCCCTTTTATACTAAAAATATCTAAGACCTAAAAGGGAATAAATATTAGGCAATTAATGCCTTACAATCAGGAAAATAAATGCAAACAACTTTAGAAAAATAAATAAATACTAAACTAGCAACTAGTTGATTTGTTCCTTATTTGGAAAGCTGAATTTGGGAAACAAATCAGCCATTTATTTGGAAAACAAATCAACTCTTTATTTGGGGAAATAAATAAAATAAGGAATATGTTGAAATTGGCAATATGCTGAAATTGAATTCTCCTCCAACCATACGTCGCCCAAAATATAGGAAATATGTTGAAATTCGGACTCCTCAACTCAAGTCTTCGCGCAATAAGATAGATGGCCAAATTTGGACTTTTTGTAATCTGTTTTGGAGGAAAGGTTCTTTATATCATCTGTAGATCTTGTCTTGGGCTTTCCGAAAACATATTATAATAGACGATCTGACTTCAGATGCTCTCTATAGAGGTCCACGAAGTTCAGCCCGGATTTGGTCTTCATGTGGGCAGAATTTGGACTTTAGCAACTCGGAATCACCCCATCATTTAATACTTCTTTGATCCTCTTGCTTCCTTTTAATTGGCCCAATTGGAATATGCAATAGTTCCTTTGGTGATGCTTCTTGATTCTCATCATTCCCCCTCTCTTCAAAAGGATTCGTCCTCGAATCTTCACCATAATGTTGTTGATAGCCTGCGACATTTCATCAAAGCCTTGCAAATTAGAAGCAACAACACTAGGCAATGAAGGGTTAATTCCATTAGTACTAAAACATGCCTCTTTGTACAAAAGTGCAATCATAGGCTGATTTGAAAACAAAACCTTTTTAATCTCACTCTCTCTTGTATAATAACTCACTGGTTTTCTCTCTCTTTTTTTCTCATCAGCCTCTTTTTCATTTTCATCTTTTTTTTCTTTTTTTGCTATTTCGGACTCTTTTTCTTTTATCTCTCTTTCTTTTGAACTCTCACTCTCACTATCTTTTTTTACATCTCTCTCTTTTCTTAACCTTACTTGATCTTCATACACTTGTTTTGGGGTTAAAGGTACAAGAGTGATTGATTTTTTATTGAGTACAAAGGAGTATCTATTGGTATACCCATCATGGGTCACATGCCTATCGAACTGCCATGGTCTCCCTAAAAGGATATGGCCCGCATTCATTGGTACCGCATCACAAAGGACTTCATCTTTGTACTTTCCAATTGAAAACGTCACCAACACTTGTTTAGTCACCTTGATTTCCCCACTATCATTTAACCACTGTAGCTTATATGGTTTTGGATGCCTCAAAGTGGCTAAATTCAATTTCTCCACAAAATTAGTGCTAGCCACATTAGTACAACTCCCCCCATCAATGATCATGCTACATACCTTATCATTAACATGGCAGCGGGTATGAAAAATGTTGTCACGTTGTACCTCATCATCTTCCTTGGCTTGAGCACTAAGAGCTCTTCTCGCCACCAAAAGCTCTCCGTCCACCGGATATTCAATATCACTTGCATCCTCCAAAGGTGGCATGGACTCATCATCAGATTCACCTTCAGATTCGATCTCACCATCATCCTTCAAAACCATTACTCTCTTGTTTGGGCATTGAGATGCAATATGACCTGCTCCCAGACACTTAAAGCACTTAATGTCACGATTTCTAGAAGGTTGAGAATCTGATGTACCTTGTTTTAATGTGCCTCCGACTTTATGATCTCTGAAAGGTTCGGCCTTGGCCTTGAAACTAGGTTGGTCATCCCTCTTGCTCCAATTCGGTTTCCATGATGATGAAGAACCCGAATTTTGCCCAACCTGTGTGGAGCTCTTTCTCTTCAACTGTTGTTCCACCTTAATTGCCATGTGTACCATGTCACTCAATTCAACATAATGTTGCAACTCCACCACATTTGCTATGTCTCGGTTTAGTCCATTTAAAAACCTAGCCATAGTAGCCTCTCGGTCTTCCTCTACATCAGCTCGAATCATGGCTATCTCCATCTCCTTGTAGTAATCTTCAACACACTTAGACCCTTGAGTAAGGGTTTGTAATTTTTGAGACAAACCCCTATAATAGTGACTCGGAATGAAACGCTTCCTCATGACAGCTTTCATCTCCTCCCAAGTCTCAATAGGTCTTTCTCCATGTCGTCTTCTACTCACAATCAATTGATCCCACCAAACGATAGCATAATAAGTAAATTCTATGGCAACCAACTTTACCTTCTTTAATTCAGAATAGTCATGGCAGTCAAATACCAATTCTATTCTTTTCTCCCACTCTAAATAAGCTTCGGGAACAGTTTTACCTTGGAACGTTGGGATTTTCACCTTTATACTACCCAAATTATTATCAGCCCTCTCTCCATACCTATCTCCTCTATACCCATACCTATCTTCTCTATTCCCATACCTAACTCCTCTACCTCCCATTTCACGCCTTAATCTACCTGTACCCACATTGGACATGCGATCACCCTCCTCTAGGTCATTCCCATAATCATCATCATAATCGTCTCTAGGTGGGTTTCTTTCTCTTCGTTCCACATTAGGAACCCTAATTTGTTGCACCCTTTGTGAACTAGACTCCACCTTATCTATCCTATCATGCACCTCACCAATCTTAATCTCCATCCGCTCCATGTTTTTTTGTATGGCTTTATACAAAAAATTAAGATCTATCGTTTCTGGTGCATCATCAGATAAGTCTCTACTTTTATCGCGTGACATATTTGAAACCTGCAAAGCAAAAGAAATTAGTAAGCCTCACAAACACTCCCTCACGTGTTTACTCTCAAAGATGGTGGCACTCACACTCGTGTTTTCACTCAATTCTTTGGCTTTTACCCTTTGATGAGCTCACACACTCTTGCCTTTTTCCACTCCTGCCTTTTTCCACTCTTTGTTAACTCTTTCAGTTCTTCCTTCTTTTTTTTTTGACTTATACGGACACTCACAAGAAGTGCAAGAAAAATAGAAGTAACTGAGCAAAAGGACAAGAATAATGAAGACGAAATTCTTTAGCTAAATTTTTTTTTTGAATATCAATGCACGAAATCAAGATAATGAATATAAATAGTTGATATAGGTTCAACTACACGACCCAAAAAAAAAAATTGTTTTTTTTTTTTTTTTTTTTTACCGACCTTGATCAAGTGGACACAAGCAAGCTTTTGGTACTTTTTTTTTTTTTTTTTTTTTGGTACCTGAATTGATCAAACTTTTTTTTTTTTTTTTGTTGAAACAAATGAATACAGAGAAGAGAAAGAACAAGGATAGATTAAACCTGATTTAGAAGCCTAAGCTCTGATACCAACTGATATGAACCTCACCAAGAGCAGTGAGACCCGGAACCAATATATGGTAACGAAGGATCGTTTTCTAATTCAAGTTTATAAACAAAGAAAATAAAAAGGACCGCGACCCATTATCTATATGGAGATAAGAACCAACGGTATCAAGAAGGTTGTAGACGCCACACTCAAGAATAAGAAAGAAGGTGAGTGATAAGTCAAGGTTTGAACGCCACAAGGTAGAACCTTGATAAGTTCATAGTTCTATGAAGAACCAAAGAGAAAATTCTCTCAAATTTATTTCAATTCCAAAATCTCTTCTCAAATTACATCCATTGGTCCCTTTTATACTAAAAATATCTAAGACCTAAAAGGGAATAAATATTAGGCAATTAATGCCTTACAATCAGGAAAATAAATGCAAACAACTTTAGAAAAATAAATAAATACTAAACTAGCAACTAGTTGATTTGTTCCTTATTTGGAAAGCTGAATTTGGGAAACAAATCAGCCATTTATTTGGAAAACAAATCAACTCTTTATTTGGGGAAATAAATAAAATAAGGAATATGCTGAAATTTGCAATATGCTGAAATTGAATTCTCCTCCAACCATACGTCGCCCAAAATATAGGAAATATGTTGAAATTCGGACTCCTCAACTCAAGTCTTCGCGCAATAAGATAGATGGCCAAATTTGAACTTTTTGTAATCTGTTTTGGAGGAAAGGTTCTTTATATCATCTGTAGATCTTGTCTTGGGCTTTCCGAAAACATATTATAATAGACGATCTGACTTCAGATGCTCTCTATAGAGGTCCACGAAGTTCAGCCCGGATTTGGTCTTCATGTGGGCAGAATTTGGACTTTAGCAACTCGGAATCACCCCATCATTTAATACTTCTTTGATCCTCTTGCTTCCTTTTAATTGGCCCAATTGGAATATGCAATAGTTCCTTTGGTGATGCTTCTTGATTCTCATCATATGCTATAGAGTAGGAGGAAGATGAGCAACCACCAAAGGAGGGAGCAGGAGGAGACCACCAGGAAGTAGTCGATGCATGACCTCATTCTTAGTTTCGTTTTTGTTGTCCGGAAAGGGGTGTGGACACCCTTCTTGATCATAAACCAGGCTAATTCTTACTTCCCTTTTTTTTCCACCCAGAACTTAGGGATAGGCTTGATATGAACCTCACCAAGAGCAGTGAGACCCGGAACCAATATATGGTAACGAAGGATCGTTTTCTAATTCAAGTTTATAAACAAAGAAAATAAAAAGGACCGCGACCCATTATCTATATGGAGATAAGAACCAACGGTATCAAGAAGGTTGTAGACGCCACACTCAAGAATAAGAAAGAAGGTGAGTGATAAGTCAAGGTTTGAACGCCACAAGGTAGAACCTTGATAAGTTCATAGTTCTATGAAGAACCAAAGAGAAAATTCTCTCCAAATTTATTTCTATTCAAAATCTATCCTCAAATTACATCAATTGGTCCCTTTTATACTAAAAATATCTAAGACCTAAAAGGGAATAAATATTAGGCAATTAATGCCTTACAATTATGAAAATAAATGCAAACAAATTTAGGAAATAAATAAATACTAAACTAGCAACTATTGACTTGCTTCCTAATTGGAAAGCTAAATTTGGAAACAAATCAGCCCCTTAATTTGGGAAACAAATCAATTATTATTCTTTGGAAATTAAAAGGAAATAAATCAGCCAAAGTTGACTATTCTCCTAGCTTGTACCACATGCCCAAGTCTTCCTTATTCGGCCCAATCCATTGTCTTGATGACATTAATTAAGGCTTGGTCTTCATGTGAGCCGAATTTGGACTTTAACAACTCAGAATCAGCCAATCAATAAATGCTTCTTTGATTCTATTGCTTTCATGTAATTGACCCAACTGGAATATGCAATGGATCCTTTGGTGACGCTTCTTGATTCTCATCATTCCCCCTCTCTTCAAAAGGATTCGTCCTCGAATCTTCACCATAATGTTGTTGATAGTCTGAACCATGAAATATGGTTCCCCTCTTTTATCTTTGTTTGATGAATCACTTTTGAAAGACATATTATTTTTTGTTATATCAATGCTCGGAATCAAGAAAAGAAAAAGAAATAGTTGATATAAGTTCAACTACACAACCTAAAAAAAATGTACTATTTTTTGTTGGATCTTTTTTTTTTATAACGAAACTAATCAAACTTTTTTTTTTTTTTTTTGTAAAAAATCTGATTTTTTTTATCAAATAGAAAAATAGAAGAAGAAGAACAATGATAGATTAAACCTGATTTAGAAGCGTAAGCTCTGATACCAACTGATATGAACCTCACCAAGAGCAGTGAGACCCGGAACCAATATATGGTAACGAAGGATCGTTTTCTAATTTCAGATTTATAAAAGAAGAAAATAAATAACCAGGCTTTGATACCAACTGATATGAACCTCACCAAGAGCAGTGAGACCCGGAACCAATATATGGTAACGAAGGATCGTTTTCTAATTCAAGTTTATAAACAAAGAAAATAAAAAGGACCGCGACCCATTATCTATATGGAGATAAGAACCAACGGTATCAAGAAGGTTGTAGACGCCACACTCAAGAATAAGAAAGAAGGTGAGTGATAAGTCAAGGTTTGAACGCCACAAGGTAGAACCTTGATAAGTTCATAGTTCTATGAAGAACCAAAGAGAAAATTCTCTCCAAATTTATTTCTATTCAAAATCTATCCTCAAATTACATCAATTGGTCCCTTTTATACTAAAAATATCTAAGACCTAAAAGGGAATAAATATTAGGCAATTAATGCCTTACAATTATGAAAATAAATGCAAACAAATTTAGGAAATAAATAAATACTAAACTAGCAACTATTGACTTGCTTCCTAATTGGAAAGCTAAATTTGGAAACAAATCAGCCCCTTAATTTGGGAAACAAATCAATTATTATTCTTTGGAAATTAAAAGGAAATAAATCAGCCAAAGTTGACTATTCTCCTAGCTTGTACCACATGCCCAAGTCTTCCTTATTCGGCCCAATCCATTGTCTTGATGACATTAATTAAGGCTTGGTCTTCATGTGAGCCGAATTTGGACTTTAACAACTCAGAATCAGCCAATCAATAAATGCTTCTTTGATTCTATTGCTTTCATGTAATTGACCCAACTGGAATATGCAATGGATCCTTTGGTGACGCTTCTTGATTCTCATCAAGGCTCCCTTAATTTTATGAATGATATCTTCTTTCTTCTTCTTGTTTGTATCTAACTTATCCTTACCTTGACAAACTCTATGTATATCATAATTAAACAAAAATCTGTTATTGCCAGGAAGTTATAAATCCAGCTAAGTGCAAAGGATCATCATAGATCGAGTAATTGACATCTCTTCTAGGTACTTAGTCAGGGTGTTAACCATGCAGCCCCCATGATCATAAGACCTTCTGTTTTCTTAACTTTCCTGACCCCTTAAGGATGATGCATTTGCACCATGGATTGTTTACGTAGCAAGACTTTGGTAAAATAATATGTGGTAAATGCTTATGTACCAGGGATCCTCTATTAGTTGCAGTACCCTAGTACCAGAGTGATATTTTGGTTGAGGCGTTTCCAACCACTAACTTGAGTCCCAGTGTTTGCTTGGTTTAATCAGAACCTAACAACATAAAACAACTAGAAAATTTTGGTGAAAAGATAGGTAGGAGTAGACAAATTAATTGTACCAGGTTACCAAGGTACTTTGGTCGAGGTGCCCCACTTGGGGCCCTTTAGTGCAACGGTTTCCCTTCCAGGGAGAATTAAGGTACCGGGTGTCCCTACTTTTTGGGATTTTTGTACTTTAGGGAAATACCTTGGTCGAACTGATTCAAGTAACTTTGGTCACTGTACTAGGGAGATACCATTCTATGGTGATTTCAATCTAGTAGGCAACTATGCACTTACACCTATATCCTTCTTAAGGGAGGTATCCCGACCAAGGCATCAGGGATGGTTAATGAGTCCCAGTAACTGAATCCTTAGTCTCGAGGTCTGGCAAGCAACTATACCTTATTAACCAGGACCTTCTTAGCGGGGGATGGTGCCCGGCCAAGGCTTTAGGGATGGTAAGGGGGGTTCCCTGACCGGCCTCTAGTCTCGAGATCTAAAATGCAACTATGCTCGTACATTTAGATCCTTCTTTCTGGGCTATGGCACCCCTCCAAGGAATTGAGATGGCTACATAGCTTTCCTAGCTCAAAGCGATCATGGTGAATTTTCATTGGCGAAAGCATAAACAGAATGGAGATGAAGAAAACTTAGAGAAAACTAAGTGGAAATTTTATTGAATGTCAAAATATGAGTACATAAATGTTTAAAGGTAACTAATTCTAACATTTAGGTATAATCGAACTGCTTGGAGTCCCCTACTTAGGGGTAGAACCTTTTTAGGTGATCTGTGTTCCATGTATGGTCGATGGGTCGTTCATCCATATCTTCGAGCTTGTAAGCCCTACTCTAGCTCACTACCTTTATCAAGTAAGGACCTTCCCAATTTGGTCATGGGACCCCATTTGACCTGACCATGGTGTTCTAGGTCACATTGCGGAGCACTAAGTCCTCTTCTTTGAAGCTCTAGGCTTTTACACTTCTTTTAAAGTTTCTCGCAATCCGGCTTTGGTAGACAACTACCCTTTTTGTTGCTCTGTCCTATTTTTTTCTAAGAGGTCTAGTGTGACTCTGAGTTAACCTTTATTACTCTCTGGCTCAAAGTGCTGGATCAGACACGAGGTCATCTTATTCTCGATAGGCATTCTGAGGGTAGGTGGTTCAAGCTCGAAGCTTTTTGGCACGGTCCACATGACTGTACAACGACTTCACATTCTGGTGTATTTTTGGCCAATTGTATCCCATACGAAGCACCTGGTATGCTAACGTTTCTCCCTGGTGTGACTTCCAAAGTCCTCATAGTGGACCTATCTTAGTACCCAACTGACATCATCGGGGTGTAGGCACCGAAGTAAAGGGAGAGATCTTTCCCGTCTATAGAAGTACCTGTCTACTAGGCAATAGCGAACAGAGATCCATTTGACTTTGCGAGCTTGGTCGGCGTCCTCTTGAAGAATTCCCTCTTGAAGATTGGTCGTTAAATGGTCTATCTTGCACGGAGCTCGATCAACTGAACAGATTTTTTTACCTGCTGCTATGCTGGATTAGGAGATCACCTTGAGGGGTACTCCCTTAGGTAGAGTTTGCCCCTCATTGGTAGCTATCTTTGCTAAGATGTCTTCCTTGTGATTCTGTTGCCGTGGGATCTTCTTAATCGTGAATCCTTTGAGTTTGCTCTTGAGTAATTGGTCTTTTTTGAGATAAGCGGTCATGTTATCCCTCATAGCCTGGTATCGACTGGTTACCTGGTTGATGATGATTTGGGAATCACTCTTGACAAGCAAGTAGTCTACCCCGTGCTCGAGGGATATCCCCATTCCTACCTGGAGGGCTTTGTATTCTGCCTCATTGTTTGTAGTCTTGAACTCAAACTTGAGGTTGTGGCAACATTTTACTTATCCTGGTTCTATCAGGACAATACCAACCGAAAATTCCCACTAGGTGAAGAATTTCAGCTAACACCCTCGAGACCGCTACCTCTGAGGTTGCGGTCGGGGTTGGTACCTTGGATACCTTACCTTGAAAAGATCTTGTATGAATATAGAGAATGAAGCGAAAAAAGAGGATGATACAGTTGGTATGAGATGAGACATCCGGCCCATAAGGCTTCTTTCTTAAGGAGGAGATACGGGGAGCTCGAGGTTCCCTTGCTGGTGTGAAGAGGCTGATCCTGGTCCTTGTTTCCTTGTTCTAATCCTCAGTCGGGGTCGAAGCCCATCTAGGTACCTGGAGCCCAATTCTGGACCCTGATTTCTTTCTATCGACCTATATGGTGATTAAAGAGAGGGGCTTGTCTGGCTTTTCTGCCGGATCCATGCCCGCTTCCATAGAGAAATAGCAAGAAAGCTCTCTTTGGGAAAAATGAAGATAAGGAAAACAAGTTATTGGCTTTGAGCCCCCATACCGATGGAACTCCTAGCTCTACTTCTTCAGCTGACAGTCCTCTTGTTTGATTGTGGGTTTGCTGTAGTAAGTAACCCTGTATCAAGGAGAGCTAGTAAAATAACAAGAGCATTTAGAGTTTAAGTAAGTCGAGCCCTCCATCCTCGAGCCTCTTTAGGAGGTTGTAGCCCGAGTAGAACATTAAGTAGAGAATTGTTTAGTCCCTTGGCTTTCAAGCTCGATTCCTTCTTGGGGGTGGTAGCCTGACCAAGGCATCAGGAGCGCTATCTAGCTATTTCCTGGTCTGGATGGTAACTATCCTCTTACACTCAGATCCTTCTTGGGGGTGGTAGCCTGACCAAGGCATCAGAAGGGCTATCTAGCTATTTCCTGGTCTCGAGATCTGGATGGCAACTATGCTCTTACACTTAGATCCTTCTTGGGGGTGGTAGCCCGACCAAGGCATCAGGAGCGCTATCAAGCTATTTCCTTGTCTCGAGATCCTGATGGAAGCTATGCTTTTACACTCAGATCCTTCTTGGGGGTGGTAGCCCTACCAAGGCATCAGGAGCGCTATCTAGCAATTTCTTGGTCTTGAGATCCGGATGGCAATTATGCTCTTATACTCAGACCTTTCTTGGCCTGGGGTGGTGCCTGATTGAGGCATCAAGAGCAGCGAGAGGGCTTCCCCGGCTTACCCTTGGTCTTGAGGCGATATTGTCAAAACTTTCCATGTATACCCAAATCATTGTAGGACATAGTTGAATAAGGAGTAAATAGGAAAAGGCTAGCTTTATTGATATGGAAGATAGAGTACAATACTGTCAAAAGAAAAAAAAAAGCAAGTCGGAGGTTGCCTGCTCCTGAGTCCCCTGTTCAAGGGTAGAATTTCCTTAGGTAATCCGCATTCCAAGTATGGTCGATGAGTCGGCCATCCATATCCTCGAGCTTGTACGCCCTATTACGAATCACCATTTTTATTAGGTAGGGTCCTTCCCAGTTGGGCCCTAGGACCCCGTCTGACCTCTTCTTGGTGTTCAACGTCACTTTTCGGAGGACCAAATCCCCTTCTTTGAAGCTTCGGGTTTTAACCCTCTTGTTGAAGTACCTGGCAATCCTTCCTTGGTAGATTGCTACCTTTTCAGCTATTTGATCTTGCTTTTCCTCCAAGAGGTCCAAGCTAGCTCGGAGCTTGTTTTCATTGCTTCCCGGTTCAAACCGTTGGACTCTAAAGGAGGTCAACTTGTGCTCTATATGTAGGAATGCTTCAACCTCGAAGGCCAGCGAGTAGGGCATTTCCCCAGTAGTTGTTCTCCTTGTAGTGCGGTAAGCCCAGAATACCTCGGAAAGCTCTTCTACCCATTTGCCTTTCTTTTGTTGTAGCTTTTTCTTCAACAACTTTTTGATGATTTTATTCGTTGATTCCACCAGACCATTGGTCTGAGGGTGGGCTACCAAAGCACAATGAAGGTCGATTCCTAAACCTTGATAGAAATACATTGGTTTTGATAAATCTTATTGTGTTTTCTTTCGATATCAGGGAGAGTGGTCCAACTTCAACCCATCTTGTGAAGTAGTCAATTGCTACGATAGCAAGCTTGTCGTGTCTTGGAGCTGTAGGAAGAGGTCCAATCAAATTGACCCCCCACATAGCAAAGAGGTATGGTGAGCTAAGGCACGACAAACTCTCTGGAGGGAGGTGACTCAAGTTTGTGGACTTCTGGCACGCCTCGCAGGTTTACACCAAGTTCTTAGCATCTTGATGGATGGTCGCCCAGTAATACCCCATGCAGAGAACCTGATATGCCAAGGCCTCTCCTCTAATATGGTTCCCGCGTTCCCCGAAATGAACCTCTCTCAAAGCCCACTTGGCATCTTCCGGGTGTAGACATCGGAGCAGGGGAAGGGATTTTCCCTTTCGGTATAAATGTCCATCCACCATGCAATAACGGACCGAGAGCCTTTTAACCCTCCTAGCTTGGTTGGGCTCCCCGGGGAGTTTGTCGTCCAGTAGATAGTCTGCTATTGGATCCATCCAGCATGGCTGTCGGTCCAGGGTATATTCTTCTATACCAGTCGTAGTGCTAGGTAGGGGGATTACTTGAAGAGGGACTCTGTAAGGTAAGGTCTGGCCACCATAGGCAGCTATCTTAGCTAGGACATCAGCTCGATGATTTAGCTGTTGAGGTAACTGCTCGATTCTGAATCCCCTAAATCTGGACCTGAGCTGTTGTACCAGTTTCAGGTAAGCGATCATGTTATCCCCTTTGGCCTGATAATTCCCGGAAACTTGGTTGACCACGAGTGAAGAGTCCCTCTTAATGTTCAAGTAATCGACCCCGAGCTCTATGGCAGCTTTAATCCCAACTAGCAGCGCTTCTTATTCCGCTTCATTATTTGTTGCTTTAAATTTGAACCTGAAATGATGGCATCACTTAGTTCCTTCGGGGTCGATGAGGACTATGCCTGCTTCTCCCCTGGACTGCCTGGAAGCTCCATCAGTTTAGAGAGTCCATGACTCACAGTCCTCCGGCCAGTTGTCAGCTTCTGGAATCATTTCAAGGTTAACAGCTATTACAGAGGGGGTTGCCTGATCTGAAGGCACTAAAAGTTCACCCACAAAGTCCGCTAGTGCTTGAGCTTTTATCGTGATCTTTGGCTTATATTTTAAATCGAACTAGGTAAGCTCTAGAGCCCATAGAACTAGCCTTCCAGAAACATTCGGCCTTTGCAAGAACTGACGGAGGGGTTGGTCCGTCACCACTGCTATTAAATGAGCATGAAAGTAAGGACAGAGTTTCCTTACTGAGGTCACCAAGGCATAAGCAAGCTTTTCCAGCAAAGTATAGTTCTTTTCGGGCTTGGGTAGAGCACGACTCACATAGTAGATATGTCGCTGGATCCTATCCCAGCATTCCTTGGTCAAGTAACCCCTTAAAGCGGTTTCTAAAACGGCCAAGTATATTTGGAGCTCTTCTCCAGGATTTGGCTTGACCAGCAGTGGAGGGCTTATTAGGTATCTTTTCAAAGCTTGGAAAGCCTATTCGCTCTCCTGATCCCACTTCATGTTTCTTCTCTGCTTGATAGCTTTGAAGAATGGTAGGCACTTATCAATAGATCAGGAGATGAACCTGTTAAGCACTGCTACCTGACTGATCAAGGCTTGAACCTGTTTAAGAGAGCGAGGGATTCTAGGTCCAGGATAGCCGTGATTTTTTCTGGGTTAGCCTCTATACCTCTCTCATGGACCATGAAGCCCAGAAACTTTCCCGCAGTTACACCAAAGGCGTATTTGGAAGGGTTAAACCTTATCTGGTTTTCACTTAGGATCATGAAGGTCCTTTGAAGGTCATCCAGGTGGCCTTCCGGGGTTGAAGACTTAGTGATCATATCGTCGATATATACCTCCATCGACCTTCCAATTTTGGGCTTAAACAAACTGTTGACTAACCGCTAGTAAGTAGCTCCAGCATTTTTGAGCCCGAAAGGCATTACCTTGTAGCAATATAGGCCTTACAGGGTGATAAAGCTAGTCTTTTCTTGGTCCGCGGGATGCATCATAATCTAGTTGTAGCCAAAAAACATGTCCATGAAGCTCAGAAGCTTTCTCGGAGGTGGAATCGACCAACTGATCAATTTTAGGTGGAGGAAAACTGTCCTTCAGGCATGCCTGGTTGAGGTCGGTGTAGTCCACGCACATGCGCCACTTCCCATTTGCCTTTGTGACCATGACCACGTTAGCGAGCCATTCGGGGATAGCGGGCTTCTTGAATGAAGACTGCCCAGGTGAGTTTATCCACCTCTTCTTGAACCACCAAATTTCTTTCATTGTTGAAGTGGCACATCTTCTGTTTGACGGGCTTGAAGGTCGGATCCACCGCCATTCGATGAGCAAGTAATGTCATCGGGATCCCTGGCATCTCTGCATGACTCCAGGTGAAAATATCGTTGAACTCCATGAGGAGCCTAATCAAGCCCTCTCTCATTCCTAGCTCAAGGGTATCTCCGATCTTGATGACCTTAGAGGGATCTCTTAGTTGAACATGAATCTCCTATAACTTGTCGACCGGGTGGCCGCTGGCCCATTCCCTTCTCTGTTCTTCCATGTCGGGCAACACAAGGCCTTCTTCGGGACAATTGGCGGAGCCCGCGTCTTTCAGGTTTAGTGTCGGGGTCATCCCGCCTTGGATAGTCTTTACTTGGGCGAGTTGTTTAGCTAGAGCTTATGGGTTAGCCGACACTGCGTAGCATTTCCTAGCTGCTTGCTGATCACCCCGAACCTCTCCCACCATGTCTCCTACCGGGAACTTCAGGATATTGTGGTAAATAGACATGACTCCCTTCAGGGATGATAGGAATGGCCTCTCTAATATTGCATTGTAAGCCGACGGGATATCCACCACTACGAAGTCGGTCATGATGTTTTGTTAAAGGTGTGGCTCCGATGATCACTGGTAGGATTTTTTATCCAACGGGTGTGATGGAGTCCCCAGTTAAACCGTATAATGGAGTAGTACAACTGTTGTAGCACCATTGCTTCAAGTTTAGTTTCTCCAAAGTATCTTTGAACAGAATGTCGACGCTGCTACCTGTGTCGACGAGCATGCGATGTACTGTGAAGTTGGCAATTTGTACTGTGATGACCATGGGGTCATCATGTGGCTGCACGGTGTTATAGACATCTGCTTCGGTGAAGATGATCTATGAAAGCTGGGAAGGGTTGGTCGGTCTCTGGTCAACCTTCAAGATACCCACCCTGGTCTGTAGAAGGGACCTTCATCGCATGATTTTTCCTGGAATTGTTAGAGGTGCCGGCCAGAGTGGGAACCCCACTGATAGTATGTATTACCTGAATTTGTTGCATCATGTCGTCCAGTTCTCCCTTCCTCTCCTCAGCATGTTCTCAGATCTCGGCTTGCACCTCTCTTCCAGTTTGAATATTCTCCTTGACTTGTTGTATGAACTCTATCAAGCATCCTCCCCTGATCAAAGCCTCAATCTGGTTTCGCAGGTTGTAGCATTCTGAAATATTGTGCCCTACATCCTCGTGAAAGTCGTAATATTTGTAACGATTTCTTTTATATATCGGGACTTTCATAAGAGCGGGCTTCTGTAACAAACCTTTATCTTGGATGGCGAGCTAGACTGTTTCTCGAGATGCATTCAAGAGAGTGTAATGGTCGTACCCTCTCTCATCGCAGGCTATAGGGGCCACTGTCTTGGGAGGTGGTAAAGCTTGAGGAGGAGCTCGCTTTTCTAGTTACCTTTCTGATCTGGGCTGAGGAAGAGGGAAACCGTATGTTGACTTATTGGGGGGTTTGTTCCGGCTTTTCTGATCTTGCTTAGGTCTGTGAGCTTTCTTCTTTTGTCGCTTTTCAGCTCTCATGTCGTCATGCTCCATCTTGACCTTGAGCTGTTCATCGACCTCGATCTGTTCCAGAGCCCGATCATAAGTTTCCTGGTAGGTTTCCAGGGGTCTCTTGACAAAGGACCGGAATAGTTTTTCTGCCCACAAATTTCTTCTGAATTTGGTGAGGGTTTCTCTCACAGTGAAGACCCCTATCGGGATGACTTCCTTATGGAACCACTCGATATAAGCCCGGAGAGTTTCCCTCTCTCCTGGATCACATACTGTAGATGAATCGGGTCTTTCAGTCGGGGCTTAACATCTGGAACTGTGAACAGAAATCAGTTGATAATTTGGTGAAGGAATCTACACTCCTAGTGGGTAGTTTCCTAAACCAAGTCTTATCATAATCCGTGAGTGTGGTGGGGAACATCCGACACATAGCGGCCTTAGTTGTGTTTTGGACCTCCATTTGTTGAACGAAACTCTCTAAGTGGCTCAGCGGATCTTCAGTCCCGGAGAACCTGTCAGCTGGCATTTTGAACTTAGGTGGGAGCTCTGCCTCCAAGATCTTTCTGGTAAATGAGGCATTCATCTCACTTAGAGGATCTTTCTTGTCCTCCTTGTACTTCCCCTTTTTCATCAATTGGACCTCTTTCTGTAGCTCTGCCAACTGGTCCATTAGTCGCTTGCTTTTAGACTTTCTTGAGTCGATCTCGGATTCCTCACTATCAGATCCCTCTGATGAACTGGTGACCTCTACCCGGTTCTTTCTTAGGGGGGAGGGGGGGGCTTGCTCGGGGGCTTTGCTGACTTTCTTCATTTCTACCCCGGGCTTCCCTTCTTGAAGTCTTTGGGTGAAGAAGCTCTTCCCGTCCCAGGGGAAGGACATCTACCGTGGATTTGACTTGTCGTGGTTGGTAGCCTGGCAGCGCTTCAGGAGCGTGGATCGAGGTCAGGAGCCCCGTTCTGTTACTAGTTGATTCCCGAAGGGCTGGCCCCAAGCGATCAAAGGCGAGTTGCCTAGCCTCGGGCCTGCTTGATTCCCCTTGATTGCAGCGACCCGTTTGTTGGATATCTATACCCTCAGCGAGCAATCGAAGGCGGACATTCTCTACAAAGGTCGCCGCTTGTTGGTCAAGCTCGACCTGGCTTAACAGAGGGGGATCCAAAGCTCGCACAGTAGCTGGCTAAATGGGAATCTGGCTATGGAGCCCGGATTTTTTCCTTTTCCTCGGAACCTTTCGTGTTGATGTAGTAGAAGGTTGTCCCGAGGTGCCTTGCAGCCCTTGCGATGAGCGGAGCTTCATAGTGATTTTGAAATAAAGAACTTTTTTAATGTAAAAAGATGGTGGTGTGAGAGGTTTCCCACAGACGGCGCCAGAAAGTATTGACGGGAAATTTGTTCGAGATGAGAAATTACTTTTAACACCCTCGAGACCACTAACGGTGCCAGAAAGTGTTGGTCAGGGTCGGTACCGTTGGTTCCTGACCTGTTTAAGAGAGAGACGAATGGCAATAACAATAAATGGGAGCTCTATTATTGATATATTGCGTGAAGATACAAATAACTCTCTTGTTTGCTCATAATCTCTCGGAGGTGTAGGGTGGTGGCACCTTGGTGCCTGTCGAATAGTGGAGATGAAGGTGACCGTGTTCTGTAATCTGAATTTAGGCCCTCCTTCTATTTGTATATTTGTTGTTTATAATTTTCTGTCTCCGTCGTTCATTTTTTCTTTTGTCTATCTCTGTTCCCCTTGCTTGGCTTCACATATATATCGTCCAAGTAGGTTTTTAGTTTACGAATACTCTACCGTAATCTCATGAATCTGTTCCCTCCTTATCGAACGGGATTTGTTATTTAAATTTGAATTGTTTCCGGATTCGATGGCATCGTTGACGAAGATAAGTTGGTTCCTTCATGTGGAGATGATCCTGTGTGCATTCGTGCCATCGATCTTCATGGAGGTCACCCTGCCAGCTGCCCGTTGCCCTGTAGAACGAGGTGGATCCATGCTTTGGCTATGTTCTTAGAAGCTTAAGATGGATTTTCCCTGACCTGTGGAGGCTTGAGGTGCTCTTGTAGACCTCTCCAGGAGGTAACTGGGGTAGTGTAGATCTAGACGTGATTCTTCCCTCATGCTCAGGAAAGACAGCGGGCTTCTAGAGAGGTTGGCGGACTTCTTTCGAATGTCTCTTGAGCTTGAAGACTTCCCCTAAAACTATCGGGCGGTTATGGAGCTCAACTTTTGAGCCGAGGTTTCCCAATATATGGCTTGGAGAAGACCGGGCTCCAGTACACCTATAGGGGCTTGTCCCGGTCGCGTCTGGCTTATCTTCTGGTAACTTTGAAGCCAAACCGACCTTCACTGCTCTTACGGGGTGGGTTTTTCGTTCTTCATGATTGTCGATTGAAGGTGGAAAATTTCTCTTAGACCCCTGGCCAAATTTCCTTATTAATAACCTCATTAATGGAACTTTAAATGACATAAACGTCAACCCTCTCTTCCTACGTTGCCGAGAGGAGAGCTCTAGTTCTGCATGTCACTTTGAAGAGGTACTTTATGGAGGTTACCTGAGGTGACATTTGATTTTCCTTGAGGGCGAGGTACCCTATGATCCAGTACACTGGCGGGGTCCCTCGGGGACCTCTCAATTGTCACGGAGCTAGATCGATCATGCTGGTTTTCCCATGGAGCTTGTGCTAACCATTTTAGGGGTGAAATATCCCATAGGGTTCCAAACTTGTAGTTGGGAGCTTGGTTTAGCTACGTCTAGCTTTATCATGGAGCTTGACCTAATTATGCAGGCTTCCTAGCGGGGTAGCAGGCTTGGCTGGCAAGTTCTGGTAAGGTGTTCGCCATAAACAGGCGACCTTGGCTTGCTTCTAAAAGGGTGGAGAGGTACGCTCGAGTACTGCTCTCACTACTTGATTTAACCATGCCAGGATCTATAGTGGATCTTGGCGCTTTTGGTGACGATTGGGCTTTACGGGCTTCTTCCTTTTATTCTCGGACAGGTCAAGAATATATCTCGACGAGACAGGAGGGCCTTTGCAACACAAGTTCGGCAATTTGAAGGTCTCCTAGTGAAAAGTAGAGATAGTAGCAAGCTCTAGGAGAGTGTCACGAGATACCTTCATATCGGGGGACCTAGGTCCTTTCATGTCGACCTAGCTTCGGCCTTTATCCTGGTATAAGAAGCTTGACGCGGTCTCGTCAGGCTTTATTTGGTAAGCCTGGACACGTGCGAGATGCCCAGATGGTATGGGCGGCCTCACCTTGCTTCCTGTAGGATTGCATGGTAGCTCGACCTCGGGGACCTTGATACCTCGTCATATAAGCCTGAATTTGGACCGGGAAGGCTGGGAAGTGGAAAATTCTTCTTTGGTCCCTAGCCAAATTTTGCTATTAATAAATTCTATCAAACATCCTCCTCTTATCAAAGCCTCGATCTGGTTACATAGGTTATAGCACTCTGATGTGTTGTGGCCCACATCTTCATGAAAGTCACAGTTTTTATACTAGTTCCTTCTATCGACGGGGGATTGTATAGATGCGGGCTTCTATAGTAGCCCCTTATCACGGATGGCGAGGTAAATAGTTTCTCGAGATGCATTTAAAGGAGTGTAGTGATCATATCCTCTCTCATCTCGCGTTTAAGAGGCTACTGTCCTTAGAGGTTGCAAAGCCCGCAGAGGGGTTCGCCCTGCTGGATACCTTTCTTGCTTGGGTTGAGAAATAAGAAAATGGAAGGTTGTCCTTTTGGGAGGTTTTTTCTGAGTTTTTTGGAACTGGTTCTCGTTTGAAAATTTCCTTCTTCTATCATTTTTCTGTTCTCATGTCGTCATGCTCCATTTGGACCTTGAGCTGTTCATTTATTCGACCTGCTCTATAGCCCGATCATAAGCCTCTTGGTAGGTCTCCAGTGGTCTTTTTACAAAGGAACAGAACATCTCACCTGCCCACAGGTTCCGTCTGAAATTGGCAAGGGTCTCCTTCTCAGCGAAGACCCCCATCTGGATGACTTTCTTATGGAACCATTCCACGTAAGCCTGGAGGGTTTCCCCTCTCTCCTGAATCACGTACTGTAAGTGGATAAGGTCATTCGTCTGAGGTTTGACTCGCTGGAATTGTGAGCAGAAATCAAATAAAAGCTTTGTGAAATAGTCCACACTGCATGCTGGTAGTTTTCTGAACCAAGTCTTGGCATAATCGATTAGGGTGGTAGGGAACATTCTGCACCTGGCGGCCCTGGTTATGTTTTGGACTTCCATCGGTTGGACTAAGCTCTCCAAGTGGCTCAAATGATCCTCCGTACTGGAGAACTTGTCTGACGACATCTTAAATTTTGGTAGGAGCTCCGTCTCTCGGATTCTTCAATTAAAGAGGGCGTTCATCTCGCTCAGGGGGTCCTTTTTGACCTCCTTACCCTTCGCTCTTTTCAGTTGCTGATTTCCTCCTACATCTTAGCCAGCTGGTTCCTCAGGTGCTTATTTCCATGCCTCTCGGAATCTACCTCAGAGATCTCGCTGTCAGATCCCCCCGACTAGCTGGATACTTCCATTTAGTCATCCTCAGGGATGGGGTCTGCTTGTGCAGTTTTTTGGCTACCTTCTGCTTCGGCTCAAGGTTCATTTCTGGAAGTAACTGGTCGAGAAAGGTTGTAAGGTGCCCTTGGTGGAACGTCGGCTGCCGACTTAACCTGCCTCAATCGATAGTTGGTCGGCCTGTCCGGGAGTAGAGGCATGTGCCCTAGCCTTTCCCGGATGGAAGTTGTAGGCCTTGTCCTATGGTAGGCAGGGATCGATGCGGGGGTCCCAGTCGATTGAAAAGAGGCTGCCTAGCAGTGGGTCGGCTCGCTTCTCCTCGAATTCCTTGATCCATTAGTTGAGGATCAATTCCTTCTGCTGTAAGGCAGAGGCGGACTTTTTCAACAATGGCTGCTGCTGTTGATTGATCACAGTTGGGTCCATCACTAGACGAGTTGGAGCCTGCTCTACACCTGGCTGATGCGAGGTTGGCTTATGGTGATTGAATTTCTTTCCATTTTTCTGCCCTTTCTGGGCTGAGGGGGTAGACGGATGTCTCGAGGTTTCAGGCTGTCCTTGAGAAGAGCAGAGCCTCATGATTACTGCAAAATGCCAAACTTGTAAATGTAAAAATTACGGTATGGGTGTTTCGTTTCCCACAGACAGTACCAGAAAGTGTTAACGGAAAAGTTGCTTAAGGTGAGAAATTTCGTTAACACCTTCGAGACGACCACCACCTAGGCGATGATCGAGGTTGGTACCTTAGGCACCTAACCTGGTTGAATAAAGATGGAGGTATGAATCTAAGTGCAATGGAGACATGAATGTAATGATTTTGTTATTAACTGTGAATATGGTACAAATGGACTCATAAACACTCTTAATCCCTCTTGGATACAGTAGGGTGGCGACCTCTAGCATGTTGAATAGTAGGTAATAGTTGAGGCCGTGTTCTGATTATAAAATTTAGGCCGAAGCCTCAAACTCTCTTCCTCGTTGATCTTTTTCTTTCCCTTCCTCCGTTTATGCAGGGCGTATTTAGACAAGGTCCAAGTGGTTCAAACCAGTGAATCTCCCGCCACAATTCTTTGAATCCGTTCCCTCTTTATCGGGCGGGATCTCTTATTTGAAAGTTATTCACTTCGTATTTATTAATAGTAAAATTTTGCCAAGGGTCAAAGAGAAATTTTCCATTTATCAGCCACAAGTCAAAGCCTATAATTGAAGTTCATGAAGCTCGGATAAACCATAAAGCTACCCCACAGGAGCGGGAAAGGCCGGCCCGGCTTCAAAACTATCAGAAAACAAGCTAGGCGTGACCAGGACGGACCCCTACACGAACACTGGAACCCAGGCTTCTCCAGGCCACTTATCAGGGAACCTCGGTTCCTGAGGTCGAGCTCCTCAACCATCTCGTAAAAGCTAGGGGGCTCTCCAAGCTCAAGAGACATTCGAGAGAAGCCCGACATGCAAAGTAGGCTTCCTCCGAGTTAAGACTTTCGGAGGACAAGCTTAACAGTAGTCTTAGACAGAAGCCCGCTGTCCCTACTGGGCATGAAAAATGAATCACGTCTAAATTTACACTACCTCGGCTCCCTTTTAGGAATGTCTACAAGGACACCTCAAGCTCCCAAGGATCATGGAAAATCCATCCCGAGCTTTTAAGAACAGAGTCAAAGCATGGATCTACCTCGCTCTATGAGACGACAAGCAGCTAGCTGGGCGACCTCTATAAAAAGCCATGTCGCGATAACATACAAGATCATATCTTTAATTCCGTTTACGTGCGAGTCAAGAGTTTGATTCCTAAAAGGAAACAAACTCATTTTTGTTAACAATATCATCGTTTTCGCTATTTACTCGAGGTCAACAACTTTTAAATAAAGGATCCCGCCAGATAAGGAGGTAACGGATTCGTAGGATCGTGGTGGGATATCAGCGAATTCAAACCTACTTGGACCAAATATAAATAGGGCCAAGCATGACATACAGAATACATACAAAAGAAAGAGAAGTAGAGGTAGACGAAAAATAGAGGAATAATGACAGATAGAAGAAAACAAGAAAAGAAGAAAAGAAGAAAAGAAGAAAAGAAGAAAAAGGGAAAGGCCTAAATTTCATGTTCAGAACACGGCCACCTCCGTTTCCACTATTCGACAAGCACAAAGTTACCACCTTCTTAGATCCTAGAGAGACTGAGAGCATATGAGAGAGTAATTTGTATATCAAAGCAAGTATTCAATAATAAAAGCTCTCATTTGTATCCTAGCAATCCAACATATCGTTTACCTCTAAAAATAGGTCAGGTATCAACGGTACTGACCCCGGTCACCACTTCTGTGGCAGTGGTCTAGATAGTGTTAGTAGGAGTTTCTCATCCTAAGCAAATTTTCCGTTAACACTTTCTGGCACCGTCTGTGGGAAACGAACCCATGGCCATTTTTATATTCAAAAGTTTGTTATTTTACAAGAATCATAAGGCTCTGCTCATCACAAGGACAACCAGGAGCATCGGGACAACCTTCTACTGCGTCAAAACGAAAGGTCCCGAAGAAAGGGAGGAAAATCGGGCTCTATAGCCAGGTTCCATCCAAGCCGGCCACTATACGGGCTCTGGATTTCCCTCTAGGAAATCAAGTCGAGCTTGACCAGTAAGCAGCGGCCTTCGTAGAAAATGTCCGCCTTCGACTTCTCGTTGAGGGCATTACCATCGAGCAAGCAGACCCTTGCAATAGGGGAGTCAAGCAGGCTCGGGGTTAGGCAGTCCGCCTTTGATCGCCTGTGACCTACTCCTCGGGAACCAGGTCGTAATAGAACGGGACTCCCAAACACGATCAGGGACAGGTTAGGGCCCATGCCCCCGTTCCTGAAGCACTGCCAGGCTACCAACCAAGGCAAGTCAAATCCGTGGTGGACATCCTTCCCCGAGAGCAGGGAGAGTTTCTCCACCTAACAACTTCAAGGAGGGAAGCCTGGGGTAGGGAGGAAGAAAGTCAGCAAAGCCCCCGAGCAGACCCGCTCCGAAGAATGAACCGGGTAGAGATCGCAAGTTTGTCAAAAGGATCCGATGATGAGGAAACCGAGATTAACTCAAGGAAATTCGAAAGCAAACGTCTAAAAGACCAGTTGGCAGAGCTTCAGAAGGAGGTCCAATTAATGAAGAAAGGAAAGTACAAGGAAGACAAGAAAGATCCTCTAAGTAAAATGAATGCTCCATTCACCAGAAGGATCTAGGAGGAAGAGGTCCTGCCTAAATTAAAAATTCCAACTGACAGATTCTCGGGGAGGATCTGCTGAGCCACTTAGATAGCTTTGTTCAACAAATGGAGGTCCAGAACACGACCATGGGTGGTATGTGTCGAATGTTCCCCACTACACTCACGGATAACGCGAAAACCTAGTTTGGGAACCTACCTGCTAGAAGTGTGGATTCCTTCACAAAGCTATCAACCGATTTCTGCTCACAATTCTAGGGATTTAAGCTCCGATTGAAGGACCCAATCCACCTACAGTATGTGATACAGGAAAGAGAGGAAACCCTCCGGGCTTATGTCGAGTGTTTTCATAAAGAAGTCATCCAGATGGGGGTCTTTACTGAGAAAGAAACCCTCGCCAACTTCAAAGGGAACAGGTTGGCAGGAAACCTATTCTGATCTTTTGCCAAGAGACCTCCGGAAACCTACCAAGAAGCCTATGATCGGGCTCTAGAGCAGATAGAGGTCGACGAACAGCTCAAGGTCAAGATGGAACATGACGACATGAGAGCCGTAAAACGACAAAAGAAGGAAGCTCACAGACCCGAGCAAGCTCAGAAGAACCAGAACAAACCCCCTAATAAATCAACATACCGCTTCCTCCTTTCTCAACCCAGATCGGAAAGATATCCGGATTAACGAACTCCTCCTCAAGCTTCACCAACCCCCATGACAGTGGCCCCTATAGCTCACGATGAGAGGGGGTACGATCATTACACTCCCTTAAATGCATCCCGTGAAATAGTCTATCTAGCCATTCGAGACAAGGGTTTGTTACAGAAGCCCGCTCCCATGAAATCCCCGGTCGATAAGAGAAATCGCTATAAATATTGTGACTTTCATAAGGACTTGGGGCACAACACTTCAGAATGCTACAACCTGCGGAACCAGATCGAGGCTTTGATTAGGGGATGATGCCTGGTGGAATTCTTACAGCAAGTAAGAGAGAACATTCAGACTGGAAGGGAGGTACAAGCCGAGATCCGAGAACATGTTGAGAAAAGGAAGGGGGAGCAGGCGGACCTGATGCAACAGATTCAGATAATACATATTATCAGCGGGGGGCCTACTCTAGTCGACATCTCCAACAGTTCCAGGAAAAACCATGCAAGGAAAGTCCCTCATACGGACGGGGGACGGGATATCTTTAAGGTGGACCAAATACCAACCAACCCCTCCCAGCTGTCACAAATCATTTTCACCGAAGCAGACGTCTACAACACTTTGCAACCTCATGATGACCCCATGGTGATCACGATACAGATTGTAAACTGCATGGAACACCATGTGCTCGTCGACACAGGTAACAGCGTTGACGTCTTGTTTAAGGATACCTTGAAAAAGCTAAACTTGAAACAGTGGTGTTACAATAGATGCACTACTCCGTTATATGGGTTCACAGGGGACTCAATCACACCTGTGGGATAAAAAATCCTACTAGTGATCATTGGAGCCGCACCTCTCCAGCAGAATATCATGACCTACTTCGTGGTGGTGGATACCCTATAGACCTACAATGCAATATTGGGGAGGCCATTTCTATCATCCTTGAAAGGGGTCCTTTCTATTTACCACAACGTCCTGAAGTTCCCATTAGGAGACAAGGTGGGGGAAGTTCGGGGTGATCAGCAAGCAGCCAAGAGATGCTATGCAGTATCGGCTAACCCAGCAGCTTTAGCAAAACAACTCACCCAGGTGACAACGATCAAAGACAGGGCAACCCATACACTAAGCCTCGGAGACGTAGGGTCCACCGATTGCCCATAAGATGACCTCATAATGCCTGACATGTAGGAACAAAGAAGGGAATGGGCCAGTGGCCATCCAGTGGATAAGTTAGAAAAGATTTCTGTCTGAATAGGCCATCCGTCGAAGGTCGTCAAAATCAGAGCCACCCTTGAGCCAGGAATGAAAGAGGGTTTGATCAGGCTCCACACAGAGTTCAACGACATTTTTACTTAGAGTCATGCTGAGATGCCAGGGATCCCGATGACATTAGCTGCTCATTGATTGGCAATGGACCCAACCTTTAAACCCATTAAACAAAAAAGGTGCCACTTTGACACCGAAAGAAATGTTGCAGTTCAGGAAGAGGTGGACAAACTGACCCAGGTGGGCTTCATTCGAGAAGCACGTTATCCCAAATGGATTGCCAATATGGTCATGGTAATAAAGGAAATTGGAAAGTGGCGCATGTGTGTAGATTACACCGACCTCAACCGGGCATGCCCGAAGGACAGTTTCCCACTACCAAAAATTGACCAGCTGATCGATTATACCTCAGGAAACAAGCTCCTGACCTTTATGGATTCATTTTCAGGGTATAATCATATTATGATGCACCCCGCGGACCAGAAAAAGACTAGTTTCATCACAGCGCAAGGCTTGTACTGCTATAAGGTGATACCTTTCGGGCTTAAGAACGTTGGAGCTACTTATCAACGGCTAGTCAATCGGTTGTTCACTCCCAAAATTGGAAGGTCAATAGAGGTGTATATTGACGACATGATCACCAAGTCTTCAACCTCGAAATGCCACATGGATGACCTTGGTAGAACCTTCATGATCCTAAGGGAGAACCAGATGAGGTTGAACCCTTCCAAATGCGTCTTTGGGGTAACTGCGGGGAAGTTTCTAGGCTTCTTGGTTCATGAGAGAGGCATAGAGGCTAACCTGGAAAAAATCATGGCTATCCTGGATCTAGAATCCCCCATATCTCTTAAATAGGTTCAAGCCTTGACAGGACAAGTGGCAGCGCTCAACAGGTTTATCTCTCGATCTACCGATAAGTGTCTACCATTCTTCAAAGCCATCAAACAGGGAAGAAACATGAAATGGGATCAGAAGAGCGAACAAGGTTTTCAAGGTTTGAAAAAAATACCTATCATGCCCTCCACTGCTGGTTAAGCCAAGTCTTGGCCATTTCAGAAACCGCCGTAAGCGGGGCCTCGGTCAAGGAATGCGGACATAGGGTCCAGCGACCTATTTACTATATGACTCACGCTCTAAAGAAGCCCGAAAAGAACTATACTCTGTTGGAGAAGCTCACTTATGCCTTGGTGACATCGGTAAGGAAGCTTAGTCCCTACTTCCATGCTCATTCAATAGAAGTGGTGACGGACCAACCCCTCTGTCAATTCTTACAAAGGCCGGATGTTTCTGGTAGGCTGATTTTATGGGCCCTAGAGCTTACCCAGTTTGATTTAAGGTACAAGCATAAGACCGCAATAAAAGCTCAAGTACTAGCAGACTTTGTAGCAGAGCTCTTCATAGATTCAAGACAAGCTACCCCCACGGTAGCAGATGTAACCCCCGAGAGATTTCCAAAATCTGACAATTGGCCGAAAGGTTACGAGTCGTGGATCCTCTACAATGATAGAGCTTCCGGGCAAGCCGGGGGAGGAGCAGGCTTAGTCCTAAACGACTAAGAAGGAACTAAATGTTGCCACTATTTCAGATTTGAATTTAAAGTCACGAACAATGAGGCAGAGTACGAAGCCCTTCTAACCGGAATAAAGGCAGCCATAGTACTCGGGGTTGATTACCGGAATCTCAAGAGTGACACTTCGCTCATGGTCAACCAAGTCTCCGGAGAGTATCAGGCAAAATGGGATAATATGATCTCTTACCTGAAATTGGTTCAACAACTCAAGAGCAGATTTAAGGGATTCAAAATTGAGCAGATACCTCAACAATTGAATCATCGAGCTGACGTACTTGCCAAGATAGCTGCATATGGTGGCCAGACCTTACCCCACGGAGTCCCTCTTTAAGTGATCCTCCTACCTAGCACAATGACAGGTAAGGAGGCTTATACCTTGGATTGACAACCGTGCTGGATGGACCCGGTAGTGAATTACCTACAGGATGGGAAGCTTCCCGGAGAGCCCAATCAAGCTAGGAGAGTCAAAAGGCTCTCAGTCCGGTATTGTTTGGTAGATGGGCATCTATACCGGAGGGTAAGATCCCTTCCCTTGCTCTAATGTCTACACCCAGAAGACGCCAAGTGGGATTTGAGAGAGGTTCATTCCTAGGAATGCGGGAACCACATTGGTAGAGAGGCTTTGGCATATCAGGTTCTCCGCATGGGATATTTTAGGCCAACCATCCATCAAGACGCGAAGAGCTTGGTGCAAGCCTGTGAGGTATGCCAGAAGGCCTTAAATTTGAGTCACCTCCCTCCGAAGCCATTGTCGTCCCTTAGCTCCCCATACCCCTTTGATATGTGGGGAGTCGACTTGATTGGACCGCTTCCTAACGCTCGGGTCAGGTCAAGCATGCTATTGTAGCAATTGATTATTTTACAAGATAGGTCGAAGTCGGACTGTATTTCCAAATATCAGAAGAAAACACAACAAGGTTCATCAAGACTAATTTAGTTTGCATGTTCGAAACCCCTCTTGTCATTATAGCTGACCTCGGAAAACAGTTCGATAATGGCCGATTCAAAGATTTTTGTGAAGGCTTGGGAATCGATCTTCGGTTTGCTTCGGTAGGCCACCCCCAGGCCAACGGTCTAGTGGAATCCACAAACAAAACCATTAAGAAGCTGTTGAAGAAAAAACTACATCAGAAAAAAGGCAGATAGGCAGAAGAGCTTCTCGAGGTCCTTTGGGCTTACCGCACTACAAGGAGAACAGCTTCGGGGGAAATGCCCGACTCGTTAGCCTTCGGGGTTAAAGCAGTCCTACCTATCGAGCACAAATTGACTTCCTTTAGAGTCCAACATTTCAAACCAGGGAGCAATGAAAGTAAGCTCCGAGCTAGCTTGGACCTCTTTGAAGAGAAACAAGATCGAATAGCCGAGAAGGTAGCAATCTACCAAAGCCGGATTGCCAGGTACTTCAAAATGAGGGTTAAGCCCGAAACTTCAAAGAAGGTGACCTAGTTCTCAGGAATGTAACGTTGAATACCATGAAGAGGTCAGATAAGGTCCTAGGCCTCAACTGGGAAGGACCATGCTTAATAAAGATGGTGATCCGTAGTGGGCATACAAGCTCGAGGATATGAATGGCTAACTCATCGATGATACTTGGAATACAGATCACTTAAGAAAATTCTACCCTTGAACAGAGGACTCATGAGCAGGCAGTCTCCACCTAGTTTCTTTTTATCTTCGACAATAACGTATTCCATCTTTCATATCAATAAAGCCTGATTTTTCTTATTTTTTCCATCTTCAACTTTTTTCTACAATGATTTGGGTTTACATGGGAAATTCGACATTATCACCCCAAGACCAGGGGTAGGCCAGGGAAGCCCCCTCGCCACTCATGATGCCTAGGCCAGGCACTACCCCCCGCCAAGAAGGGTCTGAGTGTAAGAGCATAACCGCCATCAAGATCTCAAGACCAGGAAATAGCTAGATAGCCCTCTTGATGCCTTGGTCAGGCTATCACCCCCAAGAAGGATCTGAGTGTAAGAGCATAGTTGCCATCCAGATCACAAAACTAGGAAATAGCTAGATAGCCCTCTTGATGCCTTGGTAAGGTTACCACCCCCAAGAAGGGTCTAAGTGTAAGAGCATAGTTGTCATCCAAATCTCAAGACCAGGAAATAACTAGATAGCCCTCCTAATGCCTTGGTCGGGTTACCACCCCCAAGAAGGATCTGAGTGTAAGAGCATAGTTGCCATCCAGATCTCAAAACCATAAAATAGCTAGATAGCCCTCCCGATACCTTGGTCGGGCTACCACCCCCAAGAAGGGTCTAAGTGTAAAAGCATAGTTGCCATCTAGATCTCAAGACCAGGAAATAGCTAGATAGCCATCTTGATGCTTTGGTTGGGCTACCACCCCCAAGAAGGGTATGAGTGTAAGAGCATAGTTGCCATCCAGATCTCAAGACCAGGAAATAGCTAGATTGCCCTCCTGATTCCTTGGTCGGGCTACTACCTCCAAGATAAGTCTGAGTGTAAGAGTATAGTTGTCATCCAGATTTTAAGACCAGGAAATAGCTAGATAAGCCATCCTGATGCCTTGGTCGGGCTACCACCACCAAGAAGGATTCAAGTTTAAGAGCGCGGAAGCCCTTCCGATCCCTAGCCTAAGAGAGGGCTAAACAGTTCTTTACTTGATGCCTCCATCGGGCTACAACCCCTAGAAGGGGCTCAAGGATGCAGGGCTCGATTTAGTTAAACTATAAATACCCCAATTATTACTGGTTACTAATATTCCTTGTACGCGTGATGGCTCACTGTAATATGTCTACGATCAAACAGGGGACTATCGACTAAAAATGTTAAGCTAAAAGTCTTGGTAGTCAGAAAGCCCGAGCTAGCTATCTGCTTTCACGTTTAAGCAATATTCTTATCTAGTTATTCTTCCCAAGCTAAGTTGATTTGCAACCGTGGCTGAACCTAGAGGGAGATCAGAAAAGAAGCAAGTACATGTAAGTCAAAATATGAACCAGATCTCAAGTTAAACTTTTTAATAAATGGGGGAGCCTATTCCCCAATAAGGCTACATTAGGCAGGGAGACCAATCCCTGATTCCGGGCTACAAAAAAGAAAATGAAATGATAAATGATCAAACACGGTTAAAGATGGGATGCCCGCTACTTTTTCCGGGCATTCAAAATGAATTACGAGAGAGAGAATTCAAACTTCTTCATCTTTCTGATGACCTTTAGCCTCCTCTTCTACAGAATGAGCCTCGCCCCCTGCTCCCCTCTTTGGTGGTAGCTCATCCTGGTCAGCTACATCTACAGCCACTGCCAGCTCCTCCTTAGGATTCGCTTCGGCTGCTTCAGGGTCAATAGGATCCTCCTCCATGACTTCATTGATCACCGCCATAACCTCAGACGGTATGGCTGCATCAAGAAGGCTGGCCACTGACTTCACTCCTGAGAGCACCATGGAAGGATCTCGGGCTTCAGCAAGATCTCTTTCTAGCTCCTAGGGTTGGACCCCCCTCAAGGATTCGTCAGTACCAAATGCTGGGAAGGTCGAAACAGGATGAGACAGATCTGGCACTTCAAACCGCTTCTCAGCTCCCTCCCTAGTAAAAGGACCTGCTCCATCATTTTCGAGGTGAGACATCTCTGTAGCTCATGACATAACCTCTTCCCTGTCACAGTCGGTGATGCTGGAGAGATCAAATAGAGGGGGGAGAGCTTCTGTAACCTCATATGGGGCATAAAAATACCCCTCATTGAAAGAGGCTTCCACCTCACCCTGGAGCTTGGTAACTTGGGCCTGTAGAGCTTGGTTCTCGACATCCAGTGCCTGAGCCTCTCCCTTCCAATCATCCCACTGGCTGGCTTGTCACTTTGACCGAATAGTTTCGTGATCAAAAGTCCGCTTCAACCTCTCATGGTCGCACTAGAGCTCAGCCAGTTGTGTTTCTATTCCCCTCTGGCTTGACCAGGATTTGAGCCTGCGTAAGCAACCCCATGGCTCGTTAAGCCTCCGTCTCAGCCTTAGCTACCCGGTCTCGGAGAGAAGACACCCGATGTCCCATGGCTATTTGAAACTTGAAGGCCTACAAAAATAACTCATGTTAGGAAATGATAAATCAAGCTACTGAATGAGGAAGTAAAGCGGCGATTACCTCGGCTAGAAGGGCTGACCCTTTGGTAACCATGATGTCCACGGGCATTGAGGTCATCCTAGAAAGCCCGCCACCTAGACAGGACATAAAGAATTGCTTCAGGACCTCGTCCTGACCCACCGAGCTCGACTGTTGGTGGGAGTGAGAGGGGGGGATCTCAAGAGTACCAACCTCGGGATCCCTAGGAACCTGAACTACTCGGGAGGTAGATGGATCAGTAGTATAAGAAGATATGACTGGGGAAGCATCAGTTGAAGCAGGAACCACTGGTGAGAGGGCAGAAGTGGACTTATTAGTGGCTTGGGAGGCTGGCCCTCCTCGATTTAAAGCCTTTGTTTCCCGAGACGCAATAATAGCCATCTCCGACTTCACCTGTGAAGGTGATGGATTAAGAGCAGGAACAAGCAAGGTAGCAGCCCTAATGGTTGACCCCACTTCTTCGAAGCAGCCAAAAAAGCTCCCGGGGGTGATCTAGAAGGAGGAGAAGGGATCCGAGCTTACCGGGCTTCTCGAGAAGCTGGAGCAACAACAAACACTGTTAAAAAAGGGGTTAAGACCATCATAACTGAACCATTCAACAACCCAAAAGCATGATAGAGCAAGATACTTATGAGGAGTAGCATCGGAGATCCGCAGGTACTTGTTCACCCTGCGGAGGTCGAAGGGGTCAGCAGTTGGAAACTTTAAATTCAAATAATTTCTGGCCAAGATGGTCTTCAACACAGCCTCAGACTCAGCAGGCAAGGAGTTCCGATCTCATGAGTTTTTGTTTTTGAAAGCAGTAGGGACAGCGAGTTCATGCCCTCCGACGAAAACGGAGCTTCCCTAGTCTTTCCCCGCTAGTACCCACTCTTCTCTCCAAGAGTGGTCTTTCCTTGAAGCCCCAGGAATGATTAAATTGAATTTGTTCTTGACTTTAGCATAGAATTTACCTCGAGGGACCCCAGCCAGGCTCCCTATCTAGAAAAGGAAAGCAAGCTCCTCTACCTCGGGCTCTCTAGTTATGCTGCTCATCTTGCACTGCTCCCTCCATAGCATGAGGAAGCTGACTAGGTGCCTCCAAAAGCTGGGCGTTAGTTGGAGCAGAGCCAGTTGAAGGGAGTTGAGAGCTAGCCGAAAGGTAGGATGAAAAAGGAGCCTTAACCCGCTCTCGAGGGCTGCAACATGAATGGTGTGGGACTGTGAGAGAGACGTCGTAATTTCTGTGGAGGACTGTGAGAGAGACGATGTGATGGATGCCGTATTTATCCCAAAGGTGACTAATCGACTGAGGATCAATGGTGGAATTAGGAATGACCCTGGATTCGAAAGGAAGGGTCTTCATTGAAGGAAGCTCTGCCACTGTAACCAGAACCTTCACGACAGCGTCGACCCTCTCCCTAGCATCAGAACCCTGGTTAACCAAGTTTAGAGGGTTGTCGGGCTGGTTCGAGAAGTTGGAGCCAATAGAGATGCTCCTGCTAGAACGACGGCGTTGGAAGACTGGGAGGAGTCCTCGTCACTCGAAATTCCTCATACCCGTTTCCGAGGAACAAGGTTAGAGCCTCCGGTGCCCTCGACAAAGGCTTTGATGCTATTTGAGGAATTTGACATTGGTGGGTGAGGAGAATTTAAAAGTAAGCGAAAGATAAGGGGAAATCGGCAGAGGGTAGCAAGAAAGAAGGAATTCAAAAATTTGAAAATTGAGATATTGTGAAGGAAGCGATGGTAATGCCGGGTTTAAATAGAAGTTAAGGATAATGGTGTCAGCGATATCCTCGAGAAGATCACCTAAGGTCACCAAGAGAGCCATTTTACAGTCATTCTGTCCTCGAAGAAAACACTAGTTCAAATTCAATATTAGGTAATTAATTAGAAGATTTAGCTCTCATTGATTATTGTTATAACGGGAAAATTTCCCAATTAAACAAGGAATCTGACTCCAACCACAACTCTACCTCCGGTGTTCAAGTCAGAGGGGACTTCTGGTAATAGTAAAATTTGGTTAGGGGTCAAAGAGAAATTTTCCACTTACCCGCCACAAGTCAAAGCCCATAATCGACGTTCATGAAGCCCGGATAGACCATAAAACTACCCCGCAGGAGCAGGAAAGGTCGGCCCGGCTTCAAAACTATCAGAAAACAAGCTAGACGCGGCCAGGACGAGCCCCTAAACGAACACTGGAACCCAGGCTTCTCCAGGCCACCTATCGGGGAACCTCGGTTCCTGAGGTCGAGCTCCTCAACCACCTCGTAAAAACCAGGGGGGGTCTTCAAGCTCAAGAGACATTCGAGAGAAGCCCGACAAGCAAAGTAGGCTTCCTTCGAGTTAAGACTTTCGGAGGACAAGCTTAACAGTAGTCTTAGTCAGAAGCCCGCCAACCTCTCCAGATCTCGTGTGTTTTCATGGCATGACTCTTCATGGAGGTCATCGAGAACCCTTGATTTATGAAGGTTGGCGATAACGGCCCCCTTTTCGTGTCTGGAATGGATAAATTTCTTTTATAGAGGTTGGCATGCTTGTTTCGACCTTGGAAAGCCTTGATTTAGAAGGAGCTTAATTTGTTTGTGTCGGGCTTCATCTCAAATGCTTTCTAAGCTTGGCGATCTTTCCTTGTTTTTACGGGGTGGTTCCGGAGGCAGGTCCTAGAAACAGGGTTCTAGGATGGGTGATCTCGTAAAGCCTGGATAACCGTGCTTCAGGCTTTGCCCGAATTCCAGTGTTAGCGTGAGGGCTTGACCTAGTCCTGTCGAGCTTCATTCCTAATAGTTCTGAAGCCCGATGACCCTTTATCGCTTCTACGGGGTAGCTTTATCACTCACCCAGGGTTTAATGAATGGTGAACTCGGCCTTTGATTCGAGTTAAGAGAGTGAAAAATTTCTCATTGGTCCCCTAGCAAAATTTTGCTATTAAAAATTGTTTATAGCAAAATTTGGCTAGGGACAAAAGAAGAATTTTCCACCTTCTAGCCATCAAATCGGGGTCTATGTAGCAAGGTATCGAGGTCCTCTTGGCCAAGGTACCTTATGACCTTATAGAAGCATGGCGAGGCACACCTTCTCAAAACATCTTGCATGCATTCAGGCTCTCCAATTAAAGCCCGTTCGCCAGGAATCCTGTATAATTAGGTCGAGCTCCATGTTAAAGCTCGGCGTAGCTAAACCAAGCTCCCAACTACAAGGTTGGAACCCTATAGGATATTTCTCCCGTAGAATTGTTAGCATAAGCTCCATGGGAAGACCAGCAAGATTGATCTAGCTCCATGACAATCGAGAGATCCTCTAGGGACCCCGGCAGTATACTAGAACCTAGGGTACCTCACCCTCAAGAAATATCAAGCGTCACCTCAGGTAACCTCCATGAAGTACCTTTCCAAAGTGACATATGAAACCAGAGCTCTCCTCCAAATAGCATAGGAAGAAAGGGTTGACCTTCATGAAACTTACGATACCATTAATGAGGTCAAACCGTATTAATAGAGTATTAATGGAGGTAGTAAACCCTATTAATGAGGTCAAACCGTATTTAATGAGGTCTAACCGTATTTATTGAGGTAGTTAACCGTATTAATGGAGATAAACAACCCTATTAATAAGGTCAACTATATTAATGGAGGAAGTCAACCCTATTAATGACATGATCAACGCCATTAATAAGAGAATATTCAACTCTTTAATGGCCATTATTAGTAAAAGAGTCCTAAAAGGAAACAAATACATTTGCCTCCAAGATATCCTTCATAGCCAATTATTGGGGATCAACTACAACAGAAAATCTCACCTATCAAGGAAGGAAGAATCCGAAGGGGAAGCAAACACATCTTCTCCAAGATATTAGCTACAAGCCGATCAACTACATTAAAGGAAGAATAGTATTCAATATGGAAAAGAAGACCAATTCAATAGTCATGAACTTGCACGCCAATGTAGTCACCATGTATAAATACACCTGTAAACTCATCTCATATGAGGGATCTGATATCTCAGAAGACACATGCTTCGTTTAAAGTTCTCTCTAGATCGTCATTGTACGTGTACCTTTACAAGGAATATACCGGTATCGGTTAACACTCTATCATTGTTGTAAGCTCTCCAGAGCACCATAGTGGTATTATTTCTCCATTATTGTAAGCTCCCTGAAGCATCTGTGATATATATTGTAGATGGGAAATTTGCTCGAGGTGAGAAATTTCCTCGAGCAAATTTCCGTTAACACCCTCGAGAACACAACCACGAAAGCGGTGGCCGGGGTCAGTACCATTGGTTCGTGACCTGTTTAAGTGAGAGACGAGTGGAAATAACAGTAAACGGGAGCTCTAGTATTGATATATTGCTTTAAGATACAAATAACTCTCTTGTTTGTTCACAATCTCTCGGAAGTGTAGGGTGGTGGCAACTCGGTGCCTGTCAAATAGTGGAGATGAAGGTGATCGTGTTCTGAAATCAGAATTTAGGCCCTCCTTCTATGTGTATATCTATTGTTTATGATTTTCTGTCTCTATCGTTCGTTGTCCTCTCTTACCATGCTTGGTTTCACATATATATATCGTCCAAGTAGGTTTTTAGTTCGTGAATACTCTATTTTAATCTCATGAATACGTTCCCTCCTTATCTGGCGGGATTCGTTATTTAAATTTGAATTGTTTCCGAATTCGATGATATCATTGATGAAGAAAAGTTTGTTCCCTTATTTCAATTTAAACTCTTGACGTGCATGTAAATATTATGTGGAGATGATCCTGTGTGCACTCGTGCCATGGATCTTTATGGAGGTCACCCTGCCAGCTGCCTGTTGCCCCGTATGGCGAGGTAGATCCCTACTCTGGCTTTGTTCTTAAAAGCTTAAGATGGATTTTCCTTGACCCTTGGGGAATTGAAGTGCTCTTGTAGACCCTCCTGGGAGGTAGCTGGGGTAGTGTAGATTTAGGCGTGATTATTCTTTTATGTCCAGCAAGAACAGCAGGTTTCTGGAGAGGTTGGCGGTCTTCTTTCAAAGCTCTCTTAAGCTTGGAGACTTTCCTTGGCATCTACGGGGCGGTTATGAAGCTCGACCTCATAGCCGAGGTTCCTCGATAGATGGCCTGGAGAAGCCCGACTTCCAGTACTCTTGTGGGGGCTCGTCCCGGTCGCGTCTGGCTTGTCTTCTGGTAGCTTTGAATCTGAACTGGCCTTCCCTGCTCCTGCGGGTTGGCTTTACGGTCTTTTCGGGCTTAATGATTGTCGATTATGGGTGGAAAATTTATCTTTGATCCCTGGCCAAATTTCACTATTAACAGAAGTCCCTTCTGACTTGAACACTGATGGTAGAGTTGGTGTTGGAGTCAGATTCCTTGTTTAGTTGAGAAAGTTTTTCGCCATCAAGATAATTAATGAGAGCGAAATCTTCTCATTAACTACCCAACATTTTGAATTTGAAACTGAGTGTTATTGAAAGAAAAATGGTTGTAATACGGTTCTAAGTGGTCTTCCAGAAGATATCGCCAATAAACCTCTATTTAAGCCCAGTCTGACCGTCATTTTCTTCATACTTCCTTAAATCTTCAAACTTTCAAATTTCTTCTTCCCTGCTTTCTCTGTCTCTATCTTCCGCTTGCTTTCACATCTCTCTTGCCCATCAATGTCGATTTCCACAGATAGTGTTGATGCTTTGGTAGAGGGCTCTGGGGGCCCTAACCTAGCTCCTCTTAAGCGGGTGCAAGGGATTTCAAGCGACGAGGAATCTTCCCCCCTCCCCAGCGCCGTCGTTCTAACAGGAACACTTCTATCGGCTCTGGCTTTTTGAACCGGTCTGACAATCCTCTGAACTTAGTCGACGAAGACTCTGACATCTGGGAGAGATTAGATACGGTCGGGAGGGCTCAATTCACGGTGGTGGAGCTTCCTCCAGTGATAACACTTTCTTTCAAACCCAGGGTCATCCCTGACTCTACTATCGATTCTCAGTCGATCGGCCATCTACGGGACAAGTATGGTATTCCTGATATCATTTCTCTAACCGTCCCCCATTGGAACTATGATGTTTTTAGCTCTCTCAATGGCGTGCTTCCTATACACGACGCGGCTTTTGAGAGCGGGGTGAGACTTCCTCTTCACCCCACCCTACGGCGGGCTATCAATGCCCTTCAGATGGCTCCGCTTCAACTGATGCCAAGCTTCTGAAGGCATCTAATCGGCTTCCTGGTATTGTTGAGGGAACAATACGAGCTGAGCGGCGTAACCAGAGAGCCCAGGGCTGAGGAGCTCGCCTTCCTTTTCCAGATCGGTAACCTGACAGGAGTCCCACTAGGCCAATTCTATGCCAAGGCTAAGAATAGGCTCATTTTTATCATCCCCTGGGCTTCAAAGAAGGACCCTGCTTGGAAAGAAGAATGAGTTTTGGCGGGAGGAGACTGGGGGAGCTCCATCTTCGTCGGTAGGCATGAGCTCGAGGTTCCCACCGCCTTTAGTGGCAAACCCACCTGGGGTCGGGATTCCTTACCGGATGAGTCTGAAGCCATGATGAAGACCATCCTAGCTCAGAACTATTTGAATCTAAAGTTTCCGAATGCCAACCCCTTCGATCCCCGTAGGATAAGAAGGTACCTACAGATATCCAGTGCTACCCCTCGTAAGTATCTCGATCTATCTTGTTTTTTCTTTCTTCTTTTTTTTTATTGGAGGGTTCAGTTCTAATGATCTTGATTCTTTTCTCCAACAGTGTTTGTTGTTGCTCCAGCTTCTTACGAAGCTTGACAAGCTGGGATACCTCCTCCTTCTTCTAGATCATCCCCGGGAGCTCTCCCGACTATTCTAAAGAAGGAGGGTCAACCACTAAGGTAGTTGCATCATTCGTTCCTTCCCCCTCTCCGTCCAAGGTGAAGTCCAAGATGGCTCTTCTGGCATCTTGGGCTGCAAAGGCTCTAAACCGGGGAGGGTTTGCTTCCCAAGTCGTCAATAAATCTGTTCCTGCCCCTCTTCCAATAGTTACTGCTCCAAACGATGCCCCCCGAGTCCCGCTACCCTTTTCTGTAGATCCGGTTGTATCCTGGGTAGTCGAGGTTCCCAGGAAGCCCGATGTCGATTTTTCAGAGGTCACCTCTTCTCGTCCCTACCAGCAATCGAGGTCAGCGGGTAAGGATGAGGTCATGAAGCAATTTGTCACATCTTGTCCAGGCAGCGGGCTTTCTAGAATGACCGCGATACCCGTGGACATCTTGATCACCAAAGGGTCCGCCATTTTAGCAGAGGTAATTGTCACTTTTACTTCTTCATTGAGTTGCTTGACTTGTCATTTTCTAACATGATTTTCCTTTACAGGCTTTCAAGTTTCAGGTGGCCATGGGGCATCAGATAGCCTTCCTCCGTGATCGAGCAGCCAAGGCTGAGGCTGAAGCTGAGCGAGCCATGAGGTTGCTTGCGCGGGCTCAGACCCGGGTCCAGAAGATAACCTCCAGCCAATAAGGAATGGAGACGTAGCTAGCTAAGCTTCAATACGATCATGAGAGGCTAAAGCGGGCTTTTGATCAGGAGACTCTCTGTCGAAATGGCGGGCTAGCAAGCTGGATGATTAGAGGGGAGAGGCGAAGACCCTAGATGTTGAAAACCAAACTTTGCAGGCTCGAATTACCCAGCTCCAAGCCGAAGTTGAAGCCTCTTTTAGCGAGAGGTATTTCTATACCTCCTATCAGGTTGTAGAGGCTCTCCCTTCCCCATTCAATCTCTCTAGCATTACCGACTGGGATAGAGCGGAGGTCATGTCACTGGCTGCGGAGATGTCTCGCCTAGAAACTGATGAAGCTGGTCTTTCTAGGGAGGGAGCTGGGAAGCAGTTGGAGGTACCAGATCTACATCCTTCTATTCCAGCATTTCCAGTATCTGGTCCTGGTGAATCCTTAAAGGGGGTTCACAACAAGGAGCTAGAATGAGGCCTTGCTGAAGTACGAGATCCCCCCACAGTGCTCCTAGGAATGGAGTCAACAGAAGGCGAAAAAGTGCCTAAGTTGGTGACCATCCTTCTTGATGTAGCTATACCGCCTAAAGTTTTGGTGGTGATCAATGAAATCGTGGAGGAAGATCCTGTTGACCCCGAGGCAACCGGGGCTAATCCCCATGAGGAAGTGGCGGAAGCGATAGATGCAGCTGATCAGGATGAGCCGCAACTGGAGAGGGGATCAAGGGGCGAGGTCCATTCTTTGGAGAAGGAAGCTGAAGGCCCTTAGGAAGGCGAAGAAGCTTGAGTTATCTTCCATGTGATCTATTTTGAATGCCTGGAAAAGGGGGTGGGCATCTCATCTTTAACTAAGTTTGATCTTTTATTATTTTTCTTTTGTAGCCCGGAACATGGGATTGGGCCCCCCTTGCATGTTGTAGCCTTGTTGGGGGATAGTCTCCCTTACTTGATAATAAAATTTTAATCTCAGGTCTAACTCTGGCTTGCATGTACTTGCTTGGTCTTCCAGCTTTTATATCGAAACGAGCTATCTTTGGGGAAAAAATAATATAAGAAAAAAAAGTTGTTGGCATTGAGCCCTCCTTTGGGGGGCTATAGCCCGAATAGAACATTAAGTAAAGACCTATTTAGCCCCCTTCTTGGGCTCGGGATCAAGCGGGCTTCTGCACTTTCAGGCTCGATTCCTTCTTGAGGGAAACGGTAGACCGACCAAGGCATCAGGAGGGCTATCTAGCTATTTTCTGGTCTCGAGATTTGGATGGCAACTATGCTCTTACACTCGGATCCTTCTTGGGGGTGGTAGCCCGACCAAGGCATCAGGAGGGCTATCTAGCTATTTTATGGTTTTGAGATCTAGATGGCAACTATACTCTTACACTCAGATCCTTCTCGGGGGTGGTAACCTGACCAAGGCATCATGAGCACTACCTACCTATTTCCTGGTCTTGAGATCTGGATGGCAACTATGCTCTTACACTCAGATCCTTCTTGGGGGTGGTAGCCCGACCAAGGCATCAGAAGTGCTATCTAGCTAAAACCTTGTATTTTGATCTGGATGGCAACTATGCTCTTACACTCAGACTCTTCTTAGGGGTCGTAGCCCGACCAAGGTATCAGGAGCGCTATCTAGCTATATTCTATTATTTTGATCTAGATGACAACTATGCTCTTACACTTAGACTCTTCTTGTGGGTCCTAGCCCGACCAAGGCATCAGGAGAGCTATCTAGCTATATCCTGGTATTTCAATCTTGATGGCAACTATGCCCTTACACTCGGACCCTTCTTGGGGGTCGTAGCCCGATCAAGGTATCAGAAGCCCTATCTAACAATATCCTGGTATTTTGATCAGAATGACAAATATGCTCTAACACTCAAACCCTTCCTGGGGATCGTAGCCCGACCAAGGCATCAGGAGAGCTATCTAGCTATATCCTTGTATTTTGGTTAGGATGGCAACTCTGCTTTTACACTCACACCCTTCTTAGGGGTCGTAGCCCGATCAAGGCATCAAGAGCGCTATCTTTGGGGGAAAAATAATATAAGAAAAAAAAGTTGTTGGCATTGAGCCCTCCTTTGGGGGGCTATAGCTCGAATAGAACATTAAGTAAAGACCTATTTAGCCCCCTTCTTGGGATCGGGATCAAGAGGGCTTCTGCGCTTTCAAGCTCGATTCCTTCTTGGGGGGAACGGTAGACCGACCAAGGCACCAGGAGGACTATCTAGCTATTTCCCGGTCTCGAGATTTGAATGGCAACTATGCTCTTACACTCGGATCCTTCTTGGGGGTGGAAGCCCGACCAAGGCATCATGAGGGCTATCTAGCTATTTCCTTGTTTTGAGATCTGGATGGCAACTATACTCTTACACTCAGATCCTTCTCGGGGGTGGTAACCCGACCAAGGCATCAGGAGCACTACCTAGCTATTTCCTGGTCTTGAGATCTGGATGGCAACTATGCTCTTACACTCAGATCCTTCTTGGGGTGGTAGCCCGACCAAGGCATCAGGAGGGCTATCTAGCTATTTCTTGGTCTTGAGATCTGGATGGCAACTATGCTCTTACACTCAGATCCTTCTTGGGGGTGGTAGCCCAACCAAGGCATCAGGAGGGCTATCCAGCTATTTCCTGGTCTTGAGATCTGGATGGCAACTATGCTCTTACACTCAGACCCTTCTTTGCGGGGGGTGGTTCCCTGCCGAGGCATCAGGAGTAGCGAGGGGGCTTACTCGGCTTTCCCCTGGTCTTGAGGTGATAATGTCGAAACTTTCCATGTTGACCCAAAATATTGTAGGGCGTAGTTGAAAAGGGAGTAAACAGGAAAAAGGCAAGCTTTATTGATATGGAAGATGGAGTTACAATACGGTCAGAAGAAAAATAAAAGAAGCTAGTCGGTGGTCGCCTTGCTCATGAGTCTCAGTTCAAGGGTGAAATTTCCTTAAGTGATCCGCGTTCCAAGTATGGTCGATGAGTCAGCCATCCATATCCTCGAGCATGTATGCCCCATTACGGATCACCATCTTTATTAGGTAGGGTCCTTCCCAATTGGGCCCTAGGACCCCGTCTGACTTCTTCCTGGAGTTCAACATCACTTTATTGAGGACTAGATCCCTGAACTCTCCTGTTAAAATATCTTGCAATTCTGCCTTGGTAGATCGCTACCTTCTCAGTTATTCGATCCTACATTTCTTCTAGGAGGTCCATGCCAGCTCGGAGCTTGCTTTCATTGCTCCCTGATTCGAATCGTTGGACTCTAAAGGAGGTCAACTTGTGCTCTATAGGTAGGACAGCTTCAACCTTGAAAGCCAGCAAGAAAGGCGTTTCCCCGGTAGCTGTTCTCCTTATAGTGCGGTAAGCCCAGAGGACATTGGGGAGCTCTTCTACCCACCTGCCTTGGTCTGGCTACGACCCCCAAGAAGGGTCTAAGTGTAAGAGCATAGTTACCATCCGGATCAAAATACCAAGATATAGCCAGATAGCGCTCCTAATGCCTTAGTCGGGCTATGACCTTCAAGAAGAATCTGAGTGTAAGAGCATAGTTTCCATCCAGATCTCGAGATCAAGAAATAGCCAGATAGTGCTCTTGATGCCTTGGTCGGGTGACCTCCCCCAAGAAGGATCCAATTGTAAGTGCATAGTTTCCATCCGGATCAAAATACCAGGATATAGCTAGATAGCGCTCCTGATGCCTTGGTCGGGTGACCTCCCCCAAGAAGGATCCGATTGTTAGTGCATAGTTGTCATCAGGATAAAAATTCCAGGATATAACTAGATAGCGCTCATGATGCCTTGGTCGGGTGACCTCCCCCAAGAAGGATCCGATTCTAAGTGCATAATAACCATCCGGATCAAAATACCAAGATATAGCTAAATAGCACTCCTGATGCCTTGGTCGGGCTACGACCCCCAACAAGAATCTGATTGTAACAGAATAGTTACCATCCAGATCTTGAAACCAAGAAATAGCTAGATAGCGCTCATGATGCCTTGGTCAGGCTACGACCCCCAAGAAGAATCTAAGTGTAAGAGCACAGTTGCCATCTGGATAAAAATACCAGGATATAGCTAGATAGCGCTCCTGATGCCTTAATCTGGCTATGACACCCAAGAAGGGTCTGAGTGTAAGAGCATAGTTGTCATCCGGATCAAAATACCAAGATATAGCTAGATAACGATCATGAAGCCTTGGTCGGGCTACGACCTTCAATAAGAATCTGAGTGTAAAAGCATAGTTTCCATCCAGATCTCGAGACCAAGAAATAGCTAGATAGCGCTCCTGATGCCTTGGTCCAGTGACCTCCCCTAAGAAGGATCCGATTGTTTGTGCATAGTTGCCATCCGGATCAAAATACCAGGATATAGCTAGATAGCGCTCCTGATGCCTTGGTCGGGTGACCTCCCCCAATAAGGATCCGATTGTTAGTGCATAGTTGCCATCCGGATCAAAATACCAGGATATAGCTAGATAGCGCTCCTAATTCCTTGGTCGAGTGACCTCCTCCAAGAAGGATCCGATTGTAATTGTATAATTGCCATCCGGATCAAAATACCAGGATATAGCTAGATACCGCTCCTGATGCCTTGGTCAGGCTATGACCCCCATAGAGAATCTGAGTGTAAGAGCATAGTTTCCATCCAGATCTCGAGACTAAGAAAAAGCTAGATAGCGCTCCTGATGCCTTGGTCGGCTGACCTCCTCCAAGAAGGATCCGATTGTAAGTGCATGGTTGCCATACAGATCAAAATACAATGATATAGCTAGATAGCGCTCCTGATGCCTTGGTCGGGCTATGACCTTCAAGAAGAATCTGACTGTAAGAGTATAGTTGCCATCCAGATCTCGAGACCAGGAAATAACTAGATTGCGCTCATGATGCCTTGGTCAGGCTACGACCCCCAAGAAGAGTCTGAGCGTAAGAGCATTTTTGCTATCCAGATATGGATACCAGGATATAGTTAGATAGTTCTCTTGAAGCCTTGGTCGGGCTACGACCCCCCACAAGAATCTGAGTGTAAGAGCATACTTGCCATCCAGATCTCGAGACCAAGAAATAGCTAGATAGCTAGATAGCGTTGTTGATACCTTGGTTGGGCTACGACCCTCAAGAAGGGTCTGAGTGCAAAAGCATAGTTAACATCCGGATCAAAATACTATGATATAGCTAGATAGCGCTCCTAATTCCATGGTCAGACCCCAAGAAGAATCTGAGTGTAAGAGCATATTCGACATCCAGATCTCGAGACCAGGAAATAGCTAGATTGCGCTCTTGATGCCTTGGTTGGGCTACAACCCCCAAGAAGAGTCAGAGTGTAAGAGCATTGTTGCCATCTAGATCTCGATACCCAGATATAACTAGATAGTGCACCGGATGCTTTAGTCGGGTGACCTCCCCAAGAAGGATCCGAATGTAAATGCATTATTGCCATCCGGATCAAAATACCAGGATACAGCTAGAAAGCCCTCCTAGTGCCCTGGACCGGATTAATCCCTCTTGGAGGATTGCCATGGTATTTTGACATTGATCGTCTCAAGACCAGGAAATAGCTAGATAGCACTCCTGATGCTTTTGTTAGGCTACCTCCCCCAAGAAGGATCTGAGCATAAGAGCATAGTTGCCAGCTAGATCACGAGACCTGAAAAACCAAAAGGTCATCATGTTGCCATGGTCAGGTTAACCCCATCAAGAAAGGTCTGGGTGGCATAGTTGCTTGCCAATTCCAGGAACAGAAATTTCAAGCTCTCAGATTTGCCACTAGAGCTTCATCCGACATGATCGAGCAATACTGTTTGTGACCTTTCTCACTTATCAAATTTTACACTGACTAGAGCGTCGGAAATTACACAAAGGGAATATCCCTTCTGTGGTCCGCCATCGCTCATTTATTTTGCAGGTATGCCGAATGTACATATGTTTCGCCTATGTATAAAGACCTGGTGAGAGAGTGGCCTTAGTTGCCTACCGGGATCTTCTTCGCCAAATGTACCAAGACTCCTAAAACAGGAATGACTAGTACCCCGGTTCGCTAAGCTAAGCACTGTGAGAGATTCTTGTTACAAGTAAGAAGCGACAAGCAAAATTCTTCATGTAGTACAAGATTCTAACTCTAACCCAACTACACACCGGTGTTGAAATCAGAGGGGACTTCTGTTAATAGCAAAATTTGGCTAGGGACCAAAGAAGAATTTTCCACCTTCCAGCCTTCAAGCAGGGGTCCAAATCTGGGGTCTATATAGCGAGGTATCAAGGTCCTCTAGGTCGAGGTACCTTACGACCCGTTAGATGCATGGCGAGGCACACCTTCTCAAACACCTTGAATGCATTCAGGCTCTCCAATTAAAGCCCGCTACCCCACCAGGAATCCTGCATAATTTGGTCGAGCTCCATGTTAATGCTCGGCGTAGCTAAACCAAGCTCACAGCTACAAGGTTGGAACCCTATGGGATATTTCACCCCTAGAATTTGTAGCACAAGCTCCATTGGAAAACCAGCAAGATCGATCTAGCTCCATGACAATCGAGAGGTCCCCTAGGAACCCCGCCAGTATACTGGAACCTGGGGTACCTCACCCTTGAGAAATATCAAGCGTCACCTTAGGTAACCTCCATGAAGTACCTCTCCAAAGTGACATATGAAACCAGAGCTCTCCTCCAAATAGCTTAGGAAGAAAGGGTTGACCTTCATGACACTTACGATACCATTAATGAGGTCAAACCGTATTAATAGAGGTAATCAACCCTATTAATGAGGTCAAACCATATTTATTGAGGTAGTCAACCGTATTAATGGAGATAGTCAACCCTATTAATGAGGTCAACTATATTAATGGAGGAAGTCAACCCTATTAATGACATGATCAACGCCATTAATAAGAGAATATTCAACTCTTTAATGGCCACCATTAGTAAAAGAATCCAAAAAGGAAACAAATACCTTTGCCTCCAAGATATCCTCCACAACCAATTATTGGGGTCAATTACAACAGAAAATCCCACCTATCAAGGAAGGAAGAGTCCGAAGGGGAAGCAAACACATCTTCTCCAAGATATTAGCTACAAGCCGATCAACTACAATAAATGAAGAATAGTATTCAATATGGAAAAGAAGGCCAATTCAAGAGTCATGGACTTGAACGACAAAGTAGTCACCATGTATAAATACACCTGTAAACTCATCTCATATGAGGGATCTGATATCTCAGAAGACACATGTTTCGTTTAAAGTTCTCTCTAGATCGTCATTGTACGTGTACCTTTACCAGGAATATACTGGTATCGGTTAACACTCGATCATTGTTGTAAGCTCTCCGAAGCACCATGGTGGTATTAATTCTCCATTGTTGTAAGCTCCCTGAAGCATCTGTGATATATACATAAGGAAGGGTATTCCTCCTTCTATTGGATATTGCCTTGGGGTTTCCGCATGTGATCATTGGTGATGCTTTTTCCCCCTTGGTCAGTCCACCTCTCTCTACAAAAGACGTGTGTTTTTCATATTATCTAATGTATTATGCATGTGTGTATACGGGCTAGGTACCAACCCCATTCGTCCTAGCTCTATAATCCTTCTTATATGAGATCGAGAAACTACAACGAAAATCTAGGGAACCGAATCTAGATTCCTACCACGCTGGACCTAGCACTCTTATCCTCCCATCTACATGCCAAAGTCAAACATCATGATGAGAAAAAACCATCTAGACCAGCTCAAAAGAGTCGATGAGCCCTCTCGTATCCTTTCTATGGAAGAAATCAAGCTCTTTAACACTGGAGCTAGAAAAGCCCCTCTTCTTACTTGCTATCTAGGTAGGGGAACTATAGGAAGAAATCGAGCTCCAGAACCGGGCTTTGGGTACCATAATTGGCTCCGACCCAGACAGAAGACCAGGACCAAGATTAACCCCTTCATACCAGCAAGGGAACCTCGAGCTCCCTTCATCTCTTATCAACCACAAAACCCGACAGATGGAATGACTGGTCTCCTACCTACCGCGAAGCCCGATGAGTGGGATGACTCCTCTCCTACCTACTGCTCCATACTCCATATTCATACAAGATCTCTCTAAGGTATAAGGTACCAACCCCGGTCACCATCTCCGTTGTAGTGCTCTCGAGGGTGTTAGCTGTAATTCTTCACCCTAAGCGAATTTTCGGTTAACAATAATATATAATAATAATATATATATTATTATAATATATAATACTATTGTTAACGAAAAAATTACTCGGGGTGATAAATTCCAATAAACACCCTCGAGACCACTACCACGGATGTGGTGGCCGGGGTTGGTGCCTTTGGTACCTAACTTGCACGCAGAATGGTGGATGTTTAAAAACAACTACCTACACGATGAGAAAGAGGAATATAATGGCTTTGTTATTAATCACAAATATCGTACAAAATCACTCAAACGCTTTCAATCACTCCGGGGTACAATAGGGTGGCAACCTCGTGCCTGTCGAATAGTAGAATACAATGATGGTCGTGTTCTGATCACAAAATTTAAGCTAAACTCGACTCTTTCAATCTCTCTTTTTTTTTTCGTGCATACTTGGGCGTATTTATACATTGTCCAATCGGGTTAAATCCTAATTCTCCTGCCATTATTTTCTTAATCAAATACCCCCATTATCGAGTGGGATCCTTCATTTAAATGTTTTTGACTTTGGCTTAATAACATCATCGAGAATATCTGGAATAGGGATAAGTTTGTTTCCTCTTTGGACTCAATCACTTGCTCTGCACGTACGCAGTGATTTTAATGTTTGTTGGATTGTAGATATAATCCTATGTAACTTCAAGGTGTGACGCCCCATGGAGGACGTCGAGCATGGTGTTTCCTCCATCAAAATATGGGAGGGGTATATTTGTGTTCTGGCTTAATGTTAGGAGCTTGATCTGACCTTTCCAGGTCCTTTGAAGCTTGAGATCGCCCCATGTGGGTGCTTTTTGGTGGTAGCGGAGCTTCAGAGAGCTTTCTCTTATCTACCCAGATAGTTCCAGATCTTCCTTCAGGAAAGTTGAGCAATGTTGTAGTGCGAGCTTGGTGCTTGATAGATCTCTCTCTGAACTTGGAGAGAATGCAGGGCTTCTGGGGAAGTTACGAGGCAATCTTGACCTTGGGGAGCCTGGATCATCATGCGTCAGGCTTTTCCTGAAATCATGTTTCGGTGTTAGGAGCTCGATCCATTCATGTCGGGCTCCACCCTATGTGTTTCCAGACCTCGTCGACTCTTCCTTACATCAACGGGGTGGCTCCACAGCTTACCCACCCAGACCATGGGTTATCTTAGACTTGGATTCGGGCTAAGAGAGTGGAAAATTTCCCTTTTATCCCTAGCCAAATTTGGCTATTAAAAGAAGTCCCCTCTGACTTGAACACTGGTGATTGGATTGGGGTTGGAGTTAGATTTCCTTTTTTAATTAGGTGACTTTCCCTCCATTCTCGCTACCAAAATCTTGGCAGGAATCTTCTCATTAATTGTACAAGTGACGTGGGGAGCATAGACCCGTGTACTCCCCAAAATAATCTGGCTCCGTTATCACCGTTTGCAAGGTTAGAGATAATCCCATCGAAGAATCCGTCGACGTCATTGCTCCGTTCACTCCTATCTATACCCAACTTCTTCAACGTCTTCCTCACGTTTTCTTTGAAATTTCAAATTTTCAAAAACCCTTTCTTTTGCTACCTTCTTGAGCAGCGCTTCCATCTTTCCTTTTATATGCCGTTAATCCTTCCCTTACCATGTCGAAAGTAAGTCGTGACTCCGTTGACTCTATCGTAGACAGTGAGGAAATGTCCAGCCTTTCCCATGAGAAACAGGCACGTAAGAACTTCGACAGTGATGACTCTCCTTCGAGCCTGTAGCATCGCCAGTCGAACAGGAATGTAGCTATCGGGACTGGGTTCTTTAACAAACCAGATAACCCTTTGAGCTTGGTCGACGAAGATTATGATAGGGAAACTATGGATGGTGCTGCTGAGAAGGATCAAGTCACAGTCGTTGGTCCTCCATTGTTGAGGCTTCCTCTTTATGACTTCAGGGTCATCTAGGACTCTACCGTTGATTCAAACTCGATAGCCCATCTGAGGTCCAAGTATGGTATCCCTGATAGCATCTCTATCTTAGTTCCTCACAGAAATTATAATGTCTTCAATCCTTCTAAAGGCGTGCTTCCAATTCATGCAGCGGCCTCAAGATCGGAGTTAGGCTTCCTCTCCTTCCTACCCTTCGACGGGCTCTCAACGCTATACAACTAGCTCCCCTCCAACTGATGCCCGTCTTCTGGAGGCACCTGATTGGCTTTCTCGTGCTATGGAGGGAACAGTACAAGCTGAGCAAGGTCACTAGGGAGCTCAGGGCAGAGGAACTGGCTTACCTCTTTTAGATTGGAAGCATGGTCGGAGCTCCCTAAGGTCAGTTCTATGCGAAATCTAAGAACAAGCTCAATTTCATCATTCTTGGCGCTTTATAAAAAAACCTCGCTTGGAAGAATGAGTGGATTCTTGCAGAGGATGATTGAGGAAGCTCGATCATCATCGGTAGGCAATAGTTCGCGGTCTCTATAACCTTCAGTGATAAACCATCATGGAACTGGGATTCCTTTTCTGCTAAGTTTGAGGCTGTATTGAGGGCCATCCTTGCTAGGAACTATTTGAACCTAAAAGTCCCAACTGCCGACCCATTCGATTCTCGCAAAGTAAATCACTATCTGTGAAATTTTGATGTTACTCTTCGTAAGTAACACTGAGCCATCCTGCTTTTTTTTATTGACTAGCTCGATTCTGACGTCTTCCCTTTTCTCTTTCTTTTTTTAACAGTTTTTATTATTGCTCCAGTTCCTCGGGAAGCCCAGCAAGCTCGCACCCATCCTCCGTATGCCAAACTGCCCCGGGGAGCCCCTTTGGCTTCCTTAGAGATGCCCTGTTTTTGTGGTCACTTTGGAGATTTCAAAACCAATCCAAACGGTCATGAAATATTACGAATAATATACCTTTGGAAAGGTATGGGTGTCTAGTTTATACAGAAATTTTCAAAACTCAAATTGAATGATTTAATAAAAAGATATGGTCAGAAGATCATACAAAGGTCAGTTTTGAAAAACATTTAAATCATTGAAATCCACTTTTTGAAACTAAACACCTTACTCCACATAACCAAACCAAGAGAAGAATACGACCTTCTCAAATGGTCACTCAATGCGCTAAGACAAGCACACCATCGTGCAAGCGCGAACAACACACAAAACCACACTATGAATGCACATAGACAACAATGAAGCACACATGCATAACAAATCAAATGCAAGTAAGTGTGTGTGTGTGAACAACACATAATGCATGTCAATACAAATGCAAATATAAGATCAATATAAACATGCAAGAAGAGTTATCAAAACATGAATGCACACTCATATAAACACACAACATATACGAATAAGAAATATGCATGAGTTGTGAGTGTGTGCAACTATATCTCTTCAAAGCAAGTAAGCACAAGAAATAAACCTTTGGTGCTTCTTCTCTTGAGGTCTTGAGAGCCTAAGCTACCCTTACATAAAACCCAAAAAATGTGGTTTGTTCACGAAATAAGCCAATCAATAAATGAAGACTTTACAATGGAGTACAAAAGCCAATGTATTATAACAGCAATGCACTTTTACCAGTGGAAACCAGGTATTCACAGGAAGAAAAAATGGCCCTAGCATTGGTTTCAGCAGCAAGGAAGTTAAGGCCATACTTTTAGGCTCATACAATCCATGTTCTCACCGACTGCCCACTAAAGCAAATTTTACAGAAGCCAAAAATTTCAGGAAGACTAACCAAATGGAAAATCGAGCTAAGTGAATTCGATATTCAGTACGTCCCCAGGACTTCTCTCAAAGGCCAATCAGTGGCAGATTTTATAGCAGAGTTCACAGAACCAAACCTGAAAGCAAAAAAAATGTTGGGCAAAAACTTCCCTTGGAAATTATATGTCGATGGCTCTTCAAACACTCACGGCAGCGGGGCCGAAATGGTAGTATGCACTCTGAAATGAGATGATGTCGAGTGTGCCATGAGGTTTGACTTCAAAGCAACAAATAATCAAGCCGAGTATGAGGTGCTACTAGCTGGACTCAGAGTTTGCATAGCCCTCGGGGCAAATAAGGTCGAGATATTTAGCGATTCACAAGTAGTTGTCAACCAAGTCCTAGATGAATACCAAGCCAGAGATGAAGGCATGATAGCCTATCGTGACATTGCAAAACAGCTCCTCCAGAAATTCAAAGAATATAGGATTGCCAAGATCCCTAGAAAAGAGAATGAAAAGGCAGACGTTTTGTCCAAACTAGCATCAGCAACAACCACAATAGGGCCAAAAACAATTTCGGTCTCACATCTCCTCAAACCAAGCACAGCTTAACCAAAAAACTTTGAAATTTTAGAAATTCAAACACCGTCAGACAATTTGATGACTCAGCTGAGAAGGTTCCTGAAAGAAGGCGTACTCCCAGAAGATCCCTTACAAGCAAAACGTATCAGGTATCGATCAACAAGGTACACGTTGGTTGGAAGAGAACTATACAGAAGGGGGTTTTCCCGAACACTCTAAAGATGTGTATCAGAGGAAGATGCATGTCGGATATTATAGGAAATCCACGGGGGAGTTTGCGGAAACCATACTGGGGGTAAAGGTTTAGCACACAAGGTACTCAGGAAAGGATATTATTGGCCTACTTTATTCTCAGATGCACAGCGATGTTCGAAGAGCTGTAATACTTGCCAAAAGATTGTTAATGATATCTCAGAATCCTCACGTCCCCATATACATTTGCCATGTGGGGTTTGGATTTAATTGGCCCGATGCCAGCAAGGACGGGGGGTGGAGCAAAGCATGCAATAGTAGTCGTTGATTATTTCACGAAGTGGGCAGAAGCTGAAGCATCAGTGCATATCACAGAAGCAAATACCATAAATTTTGTGAAAAAGAATATACTTTATAGGTTTGGAGTTCCAAACACTATTATAACTGACAACGGCACCCAGTTCGATAACCTGAAATTCAAAAAGCTGTGCAAAGAGTACCGGATTGCCAATTACTATGCCACACCTGCCCACCCTCAAACAAATGGGCAGGTTGAAACAGTGAACAAAATTATCAAGCACACACTCAAAGCAAACCTAGATGCCAAGAAAAGAAGTTGGGTTGAAAAACTTCCCAAAGTATTATGGGCATATCGGACAACAGCAAGAACTTCAACCGGAGAGACTCCATTCACTTTAGCATTTGGAACAGAAGCAGTTATCCCCGTAGAAATATCATATGCATCACCCCGGGTAAGGTTGTATAATGAAAATAAGAATGTTAATATGTTGTTACAAAGTCTTGATGAGCTAGAAGAGAAAAGGGAGAAGTCTCAAATACGAAATATGGCATATCAACAAAGAGTAGCTCGCCACAACAATTCTCATGTTCGGGTAAGGAAATTCCAACTATGAGACTTGTTACTCAGCAAGGTGTCATTGAATACAAAAAAAAAGTTGCAGATTCCCTGGCTGATGAGTGGGAAGGACCGTACAAAATTGAAAGAATAGCTAGCCATGGAGCATGTTGGATTGCACGACCGAATGGAGAGGTCTTACCCCGACCATGCGATGCCCAATATCTAAAGATTTTCCATCCTTAAAATTGTTTTTTTGTTTCCTTTAGTTTGGACAATTTTAGTCAGATCAGTTATTAGCTTTGGAATTTAAATCATTATTGGGATTGCAGTTATAAATAAGAATCAAACATGGGATTTCTGAAAAATAAAGCATATGATAATAAGAACATATGAAAGAGCATGATAATAAGAACATGCAAATAGAATACACGGGACCATTAATTCCTGAATGGGCGGAGAAGCTCGAAGGAGCATGCCAGCCGAGCAAGGTCAGTCGACCTTAGCAAAAAGGCAAACCCGATGCACCAGATTCTGGAAAATAGCTCGGGGCGCTGTCGAGAAAAATTTCGGTGAAATGCGCAGCGGTGTTAAGCGAGTCGAAAAGCTTAACGATTCGGCAAACCCTTGCACAGAAAATTGGGGAGACGTCCTTGGTAATGTGTGAGGACTCAAACATATGATCATGGTGAGCCTTGATGTAATGTTTAGGTAATAACCCGAGTATGAAACACGTAAATCTAATCGTTTGTTTCAAGATGACTCGGTTAACAGCCAGTTTAATAAGATACTTGGCATAGATTGCAATAGCCAGTTTAATAAGATAATTGGCATAGATTGCAATAAGCCAGTTTAATAAGATACTTGGAATAAATATTGCAATAGTCAGTTTAATAAAGTACTTGGCGTAGATTGCAATAGCCAGTTTAATAAGATGCTCGGCATTAGAAGCAATAATAAATTCAAGTTAGATACTCAGTGAAGTTTCGAGCAAGGGATTGGATTAAAACACTCGGTTTTGAATTACAATTCACATTCACCAATAGTAATCTTTACAAATAATAATCTTTACAAAAACGAATCAAGGTTGGGAGGAGGATTTGGAACACTTACAGATGTTCGGGTCGGGCACCATCTCGTACTTGCGGAGAAGAATTTCATTTGAAGGCCAAGTAATTATATCGACCGAATCATCTATCCATTCGTTGTAATCTTCTCCAGGGATCGGTCCGACATCAAGCACCACATCTTCCACGACCGACTCCTTACAGGCATAAAAGGTCGAGAGAGTGTGCTCTGATGGAACCTCCAAATGCATGGGATGGGGCTCTTTACCTCGACTGCAGCAATAAGCTCTCCACTCCTTCATCTGAGTCCGAAGAGATTCTAGGGACCGATCCACGTTGTTCTTGATCGATAGATCCTAGTTGGTTTGGGCTTTTTCAGTTGCCCGATTCTTGAACTTAAAAAATTCACCAGCTGAAACTAGCACTCACTGAAATTCCCGAAGGAGAAGGGCATCATAAGCAGGGGGTCTTTTAGAGCGATCAACCCCCTAGACTTCATGTTCCAGTCTGGCCTCTTTGGATAGGGATTTGACCGTCAAAGCCTGGCGCTCCAAGTCTTCAATCTTCTGTTCATATGCCGACTTTGACTGCTCCGCTTCCTGTTCAGCTTTGAGCATCGATTCTTGGGTAGAAGAAAATAAATTTTGAAGCGACATAGTCTTCTCCTCTGCCAAAGAAGTTATTTCCTCGACCGCCACTTACTTCGCCAAACAGCGGTCAGCAAACACTTGGACAGACCCAACTTCCTTTGATAAGCCGATTCAACCCGAGCACGGCTATCCTTACTCTGTTTTAGTTGAGCTTCAAGACACCTTATTCGATCAGCTTGAAGTTTTTGCGTCTAAACCAGCTCAGCAAACTTGGCCACCATCTATAAGGAAATGAAATTAAAAATCTAGCAAGCAAGCCAGACGATTGAGAGTTGGGAATAAAACTTACATAAGATGCATCGTTAAAAATATTCTGAAGACTAATCGTCAAAGAAGTGTCCCTGAGGTGGCTCCAATGATAATCCCCGATGAAAGCCCGACCAGATGACATCGCCCTGAGCATATCCTGGGGAGAAGGATAGGAAGGACCTCTCGAAGATTCAACCCTTAGATCTTCAACCTCGGGGGGGAAAGAGCCCATGTTCGGGTCAGAAGTCTCCGCACTCGCAGATGCTTTAACATCAACGCTCGGGGGAAATCTCGACCCTGGTGTCTTCGTCACTAGAGTCGATGAATGAAACCACCTGAGGAACCTTATGAGGACGAGTGGGAGAATCGACCGTCTTTCGTTTCTCAGACAGATAACGGTAGAAGCCGATATCAGTTGACAAATCTTTCTGATCATCATCCCGGAAGGATTCAAAAAAGTTAGGAACTGTATTTACTCATCCATCAGAGGTTTTATCTCTACCAGCATCTATCCGCTCGATAGGGACTTCAACCGGAGAGCTCAATTCACCAGGCCCCTTACCAAGACCATCGCTCTGCCTCCATCCGTCTTCAGGCAATTCCTAAGTATGGCCACTTACCAAGACCATCGCTCTGCCTCCCTCCGGTTGGCCGGATGACTTCCTCAGGGATATATTTGGGGATCTGCTCATCATCCCTATCAGGGTCCTCATCTGACTCAGGTGGGGCAATGCCTTAATTGCTCTGACGAGAAACTTCTTTTCGGCTCGCTTGAAGGATTGACTTCACTTGACGAGCTTGAATGTCGCAGACGATGTCCGAGTCATACACTTAACAAAAATGAATCACGTCAGAATATAAAAAGCAACATTTAAAAAAATGGGTGGGGGGTATAAAGATCACTTACATCGCCTGCGGTAGCTTGAAATATGGCTAAAGAAGCCAAGATCTATCATCTTCTTCTCATTAAAAAGATAAATCCTGCTCTTTTTTTTCAAAGTACGAACTGTAGCCCGAGCATGTCTGGTCAGATCGGTATCGTAAAATTCAAGTTTTTTCTTATTCCACACCTCAAGGGAATAGAAAAAATGGGGAACTATCAGCACCGTTTGAGTTTCCCCAATCGAAAGAGTAACTTCAAGTCCAAGGTTTCCTCCAATGAAAAACCAGTTGTTCTTCCAATACTTGATGAATGAAGGAAATCCCCATACAAAGCCCCTCTTTTTGGCATCATCGGAGGTATCAACTCCCCGATTCACTTTTGTCCCCTCGGAGACCCAGCAATCTGGCGGGTCAGACATGAGAAAATAAGTCTCTGTCCGACCAGACTGCCTTAGCGTGTAGAATTGCCTGATTTTACTCGGGGAAGGCGGCGACAGGTTCATTCGACTCCACATGTGCCACATGCACATCAAGATCTTGTAGCCGTTCAGGGCCAGTTGGGCTGGAGTGATCTCTGCTTTAGCTAGAAACCAGGCGATAAACGGCTGAAGAGGAAGAGTGACGCCGCAACAAAGCATGGACCCATAGATTGCCACCATACCCAGGGGGGTTCCACACGGCTCTATCACTGGAAAGAATCAGAATAATGAATCATCCAAGTCGAATCGGGGATGATATTTTCCGATCTCATCCTATCCAACCACATTCAGCTCGGCATCATACCCACTCGGGAGATCGATATAAAAAGAGAGATGAGATTTTATAAACTCCTCTTCGACTTCCTTCTCATCAATAATCTGCTCTCTGATCCGGACGCTGCCCGAGTTATACTTATGGATTTCACTTTTACTTTGATGTTTCCCCATCCTTGATCGAAGAGGTACCCTGTGATCAGAAATGATAGATTCAGAACTAGATGATTCAGAACTAGATGATTCAGAACTAGATTCAGAACTAAAACGGACGTCAAGGTAAAGCCTAGAAACGTCGACTTCTAAAAAAGGAAGTTCATCAGTGGGGATTTCCCCCAATAATCTTCGAACACAAGAAACCAGTTGAAAATCCACAAGATCAAGCGCTTCGAGAGCTATAGTAAAGAGTCGACGATGAGAAGTCGGATTCATTAAAACTAACCTTGAGTGAAGAAACCTAATGCAGAAAACTTCAATAGAGAACAGAGATTTTCAGCGCAAAGAAACCTGGGTTGGAAAATTTCTGGTTTGAGTTTGAGAATAAGCAAGGGCAACTCCGTTTAGCAGAGTATTTAAAGGGATCATAGCACAAAACCCTAGAATCTCAAGAAGCAGGAAAAATCAAAGATAGATTTGATGACACAAACGGCGCACTAGGGGATGCGTAGGTCGTTTCTCAAAAATGGTATCGAGGAATGGAACGGTAGATGACACGTGTTAAGAGAAGAACTGGCCAAGACCATCAGAACTCCAAAACGTCGCAATCATTGAGATCTCACGTGAGGAGTCAAATTGAATTTACATGGTCACCATTAAGACACGTCATTATGATAAGACATTTACTTTGGTATTAATAAGACAAAAAAATGAAGGGTTGATTAAAATACTTTTGCCCGAAACGAAACCTTGTTCGGCAAAAATATTTTAAGGAGGTATTGTCGTATGTAAAATTTATCAGACATTCACGTCTTCGACAAAGGGTGAAATTGACAGGTGGACATCCAAATAGGCATTCAGAAAATATCTAGCAAGATTTTCAAAGAAGAGGAACCCGAGTAAATATAAAAAGTAAGTATTAAGCAAAGCCTACTCGGGATCAGTTAACGTTGCTCGGGGTTAGTTGATGTCATATTCTACTCAGGATCAGTTAAACGTCGCTCGGGGTTAGCTAACTTCATGTTATATTCTGGATTAGATGACATCATTCGGGACCAGCTAACATCATGTTCTGCTCGGGACAAACATGAAGAAACCCGAATAAAGAAGCCCAGCATAAAACTCACACAAACCAAGAATCATGTTGAAATACGCAAAGATATCCACGTCAAAAAAGAATCTCAAGATAAATAGAATATCAAACAGGAAAAAGGTTCCAAATCAAGCAACAAATTTATTTCTTCAAAAAGACTACGCATTTATAAGGAAATAAGTCCTAATCAGACTATATCACTAGAGTCTGATCTTTATACAAGTCTCCGAAATAGGAAAGAAGATAGACTACTTCGAACAAGTAACCAATCGTAATTAAATACAAAGATATTTTATTACTTGTACAAAAAGAATTAGGGTTCTGTGCACATATAAATAGACTCATAATCTCGTCATAAAAATATATAGCAAATACGGAGAGAAAAAAGAGAGATCGAGAGTTGTAAATCTTTTTCAATAGTGGATTTTGGCTCGAATGTTTATTCAACCACCCGTGAACGTTTCTCCGGTCAACGAAGTTTTACCACGTAAAACTTGTGTCCAGTTACTTTCTCCTTCTCTTTCCCTTTCTCTTTGAAATCACAGCTAAAATCCAATCTTGTTGACTTTTCTCACGCATACAGAAATTGATGTCAAAAATTATAATTATTTATTTATAATTTAAGAGTTTAGTTTTAATTAATTCATTTTTTGATATGTTTTTTTGAATTAATTTTTGATGTGTTACTTTTGTTTAATTTAAAAATTACAATACAAAAATTATATTGGTTAATTATTTAATCAATTTTTTTATAGTTGTAATAATATTAAATAAAATGCCAAAATTGAAGATTTAATTTTTGATAGTTTTCGGTTAACCTACCAGACGAGTTTTTTCCGTTTTTCATTTTCAAAATACAGCTTTCAATATATGCTACCAGAAGCATTTTCAGAATTCGAACTGAAACAAAAAATACTGTTTTCATTTTCATTTTCATTTTTATTTTTGAAAAACAGCAAAAAAAAATGTTTACAAAACGGGTCCTTATTTTTCATACATTTCCTATTTTTATCTTGCTATTTTTTAAGAGAAAAAAAAAAGTTACTTTAAAATATATACAAAATTACATATTTTAAAAAATAATTTTAAAGTATATATTTTTAGAATTTTAAACATATATAGCAAAAAATATGAATTAACACATTTTCTTTTAATTTTTATGCTTAATACTAAAAATAATTTGATTTGACATACTCTAGTCATTACTCAAGTTTTTAAGTTTACATCATATGTAATAATTAATTTTGTAAGTGTTATTTATTAATTTTTTAAAAAGATATTAGATTTTAATTTATGCTTACGAAAAAACCACTTTATTATTATTTTTATATATGACCTGCTGTTCGAAATCAGACATATGGTTGAAAGACCAATATTTAAGGGATATTATTATTTTCCATCTTTACTTATGAGGTATCGGTCAAAATGCACCATTTAGTTTTAGTAATGGCCAAAATCCATACTCTAATTTCAGTTAATAGTCAAAATACACCCTACTGTTACTATTCCGTTAAAATCTTTACTTTTCTATTAAGTCAGTAAGGGGATAATGGTAATTGAAATGATAAAATTAATAAACATTATTAAATTAAATAAAAAACAATTAAAATATTATTAAATTAAGGGTGGTGTATGTTGACGTCGATTTCTGGATTATGCCAGAAAAGCCAACAAGAACTGGATTTTGGCTATTGAATCAAAGAGAAAGAGATGCAGAGAGAGTAACAAAGACAAAATTTACGTGGTAAACTCCGACGGCCGGAGAAACATCCACGGGTGGTTGAAAGATCAACCAAGCCAAAATCCACTAAGAGAATAAGATGTTTTACAAGCTCTCGATCTCTCTTTTTTCTCTCTGTATTTACTGTGATTGTTGTATGCTATATTGCCTATATTTTTTATGGACGAGATTATGGGTCTATTTATATGCTTATAGAACCCTAATCTGCGTTGTACAAGTAATACACGATCTTTGTATTTAATTGTGATTCGGTTACTTTCTTGAGGTCGATTTGTCTTCTTTTCTGTTTCGGAGTCTCATGGAAATCGAGTGGGATCCTAGTAGTGCAGTTCAATTTGGACTTGTTTCCTTATAAGAATGTAGTATTCGTAAAGAAATCAAGTTATTTCCTGATTGGGGACTCTTCTAATTTAATACTCTATTTCATTTGGGATTCCTTCCTGATGGATATCGTCACGTATTTAATGACGATCCGTATGAAATAAGCACCAAGTTCTTACTCGGGTCGTATTTATTCCCGAGTAAGAGTAATACCTGATGGTCCGGAGTAGTACTGTTTGAGCCCGAGTGGAAGTGTTATTTAACCAGTCCCGAGTGCTGTTAGCTGATCCCGAGTAGGTTTTATTCAGTATATGCTTACTCGGGCTTTCTTCTCTTTAATAATGCCTTATAGGATATTTCCCGGATGCCTATTTGGGCATCCACCTGGCTATTTTTTCCTTCATGTCAATGATGTGTATGCTTGGTAAAATTTACATACAACAATACCCCCTTAAAATATTTTTGCTGAGAAGATTTTATTACGGGCAAGAGTATTTTAATCATCTTGATTTTCTTTCGTCAGAATAGTCGTCTTGTCATAATGACGCGTTTCAATGGTGACTTTGTAATTTAGATTCGCTTTATCACGCAAGATCTTAAATGATAGCGATGTTTTAAAGTCTTAACAGTTGAAGGCTACTTCCTGTCTTGACACGCGTCCCTCGTCTCTTCATTTTTCAATATCATTTAAGAGAAATGATTTTTGCGTTTCCCCAAGCGCCGCCTACGTCATCGAGTTTCTTCATAAAAAAATTCCCGCTTTGAAATCCTAGGGTTTTGTGCCGTCTCGTCTTTAAATTCTTTGCTAAGAGATATTGTTGGTTTATTCTCAAAAATTCAGCAGAAAACTCTTTAAACTCAGATTTCTTTATCCAGAAGTTCACGATTCTCCGCTTGAAGATCTTGCATCAGTCTCAATTCAAGGTTAGTTTTAATGGGGCCATCTTTCCTCCATCGTCTCTTTAAAATCGCTTTTGATGCATTAGAGCGTGGGGATTTCCAGTTAGTATCTTGCATTAAATGATTACTGGGGGATATCCCAATAGATAAACCTCCATTTTTAGAGGTTAATGTTTCTGGGCTTCACCTTGAAGTCACTTTCAGCCCTGTATCGAGTTCTCCATCTAGTTCTGATTCTGATATTTCTGATCATAGGGTATCTTCTCGAAGGATGGGTAAACATCAGAGCACAAGTAAGGTATACAAGCACGGCTCGAGCAGCGTTCAAACCAGGGAACAAACTGTTAACGATGGCGACATTGATGAAGTATACAGGGTGCTCGTCTTTTGTTTTCTAACACTCGCCCGAGTGGTTTGATATTAAGCCGAACGTGGTCGGGCCAGCTGAGATAGAAAAATACCACTCCTGATTCGACTTGCCCGACTCGGTCACTTTGGTTCCTGCGGGGGATGAGCCGTATGGAATCCTCCTGAGGGCATGGTAGGGATTTACGGATCGATGCTTTTCTGCGGCGTCACACTTCCCCTTCAGCCTTTTATTGCCTGATTTTTGGCTGAGGCAGGGATAGCCCCAGCTCAGTTGGCCCTGACTAGTTACAAAGCCTTGATGTGTATATGGCACATGCTCAGTCGAATGAACCTTTCGCCGCCTTCCCTGAATGAAATCAGGCACTTCTTTACGCTAAGGCAGGTTAGCAGAACGGGGACCTATTTCCTTGCATCTACTTCTTCGGACTGTTGGGTCCCCAAAGAAGCCAAGGTGAATCGGGGGGTCAATGCTTCTGATGATCCGAAAAAGAAGGGTTTCATATGGGGATTCCCTACATCCAACAAATTTTGGAAGAACAGTTGGTTTTTTGCTGGAGGGGCTCTCGGACTCGATATCACTATTCGATCTGGGGATTCCCACATGGTGTTGAGTGTTCCCCGCTTCTTCTGTTCCCTTGAAGTGTGGAACAAGAAAACAATTGACTATAGCGACTCAGAGGTGAAGAGGTTGACTCGGGCAGCTATTCGTACTCTAGAAAAGAGGAGCAAGAGCTATCTTTTCAAAGAGGATGACTTGATAAAGCATGGCTTCTTTAGACAGATTTCGGGCCATCACAGGTGTTGTAAGTAACCCGGGGCCCTTTCTGTTGTCTTTCTCTGCTTTTCCATTTTCTTTTCTAACAATTTTTTTTTAAGTGTTCGATACGGACTTTGTCAGCGATCTTCAGGCTCGCCAAGTGAAGGCGATTCTACAAGCGAGTAGAAAGGAAGCTTCCTGTTAGGGCGATGAGGGTATTGCTCCACCTGAGCCTGATAAGGAAACTGATATTGCTGAGCAAATTCCCGAGTGCGTTGATCTGGGTGCTCAGCCTTCAACTCAAGATTTCGCTGGTCCAAGTCTCCAAAGTGAGCCGACTAACACCCAACTGCCTGAAAATAGGGAGAGGCAGTATGATGGTCCAGGTGAAGAGCGTGTTGGATGGTTTGAAGCTGGCGATGGTGGTAACGTCTTGACGGATCAAGTGCCAGCCGGTGCCAAATTCTTTGAGTCTTTTAGGGACGATCCGCAGGAAGATCCTGCTGCTGATCTTAACTTCCACCATTCTCGGGGTGAAAAGTGAAAAACCGTCAGTTCTCCGTCTCGTCCTCTCAAAGTTTCTCGGGTAGTCTCATTCATTTACTCCAGCGACGAAGATGTTACGGATGAGATTGCCCCGAGTGTTGGTGCTAGAGCATCAGTAGATGCAGCCACTTCAGAACCGAGTAGGGCTTCTTCTACCCCCAATGTTGGAGATATGGGGGCTGAACCTTCGAGAGTTCCTTTTCCATCCTTGGGGCAGAATAGGGCTTCTCCTGCCCCCGAGTTTGGAAATTTGGGAGCTGAACCCTCGGGGGTTCCTTTATTCCTCTCTCCCCAGGATGTGCTACAGGAGATGTCCTCCGGTCGGGCTTATATCTGGGAGGACCGTTGGAGCGGTTTTAGAGACTGTTCACTGACCGAACGTCTCCAAAATGTTTTCAACGGCGCATCTTATGTAAGTTAAATCTGACTCAGTTATTTCTGACTCCTTTATTGTTTTGCTTCTGCCAGAATTCTAAGTATATTCCTTTACAGATGGTGGCCGAATTTGCTGAGCTTGTTCAAACGCAGCAATGTCAAGCCGATCAGATAAAGCGTCTAGAGGCTCAGCTGAAGGTGAGTGAGGAGGGTCGTGCTCGAGCTGAGCAGGCTTTTCAGCAGAAGTCGGTTATGTACAGATATTTACAAACCACTGCCTGGCGAAGCAGGTTGAAGCTGAGGACAAGGCATCTTTGGCAGAGGAGAAGGTTGCATCGCTTCAAAATCTTCTTTCTTCTGCTGAAGAATCCATGCTTAAGACCGAGCGACGGTGGAGCAGACGAAGTCGGCGTATGTCCCAAAAATTGAAGATTTGGAGCACCAAGTGCTGACAGTTGAATCCCTTTCCCGAGAGGCCAGGTTAGAGTTGGAAGTCCAAGGGGTGAATCGTTTTAAAAGATCCCCTGCTTACAATGCCCTACTTCTTCGGGAATTTCAACGTGGGCTAGTTTCGGCCGGTGAATTCTTCAAAGTTAAGAATAGGGCGACCGAGAAAGCCCATGCTAATTGGGAACTGTCAATCAAACACCATGTGGACCGGTCCTTGGAATCTATTCAGATTTAGATGAAGGAATGGAGAGCCTACTGTTGTAGTTAAGGCAAAGAGCCTCATCCTATGCATTTAGAGATTCCGTCCGAGCATTCTCTCTCGACCTTTTACGCAAGTCAAGAGTCGGTTGACGGTGTAGTCCCGGATGTCGGGCCAGTCCAGTGTGAAGATTACAGCAAGTGGAGGGATGATACCGTCGATGATATTACTTGGCCATCTAATGAGAGCCTGCATCGTGAGTACGTGATGGTGCCAGATCCGAGTATTGGCAAAGGCTCAAAGTCCTCGCAACATTGATTTTGTAAATTTGCAGAAAATTCTGATTTTTTTTTTACTTGTAAAGAACCATTCTTTGAACTGTAACCATTCTTTTAGGAGCAATGAAATTCAATTTTATTCTGAGTTGAATGGTTTTGGTCTATTTTTTACTGATTATTGCCGAGTGTTGTATTAAACTGGCTGATGGTCGGGTAACTTAACTGAGTATCTTATTAAACCAGTTGTTACCCGAATAACTTCAATTGCCAAGTATTTTATTTAACTGGCTTCTTTGTTGTTCGGGTAACCTAACTGAGTATCTTATTAAACCGGTTGCTACCCGAAAAAACTTCAATTGCCAAGTATCTTATTAAACTGGCTTCTTCGATGTTCGGGTAACTTAACCGAGTATCTTATTAAACCGGTTGTTACCCGAATAACTTCAATTGCCGAGTATCTTATTAAACTGACTTCTTCATTGTTCGGGTAACTTAACCGAGTATCTTATTAAACCGGTTGTTACCCGAATGACTTCAATTGCCAAGTATCTTATTAAACTGGATTCTTTATTATTAACTGAGTCATCTTGAGACAAGTTTTTCACTTGTGTTTCATATACGGTTGCTACCCGAATGTTACATCAAGGCTCACCATGATCATACATTTGAGTCCTTACGCAATACCAAGGACGTCTCTCTAGTTTTTATGCGCAAGGGTTTGCCGAATCGTTGAGCTCTTCTTCTTCTTTTTAAAAGGTGCTTCAACACAGCTATGCATTTCACTGGAATTTCTCCTGATAGCGTTCCGAGCATTTTTCCAAAGTCAGGTGCATCGGGTTTGCCTTTTCGCGAAGGTCATTTTGACCCTGCTCGGCTGGCATGCTCCTACGAGCTTCTCCGCCCAATCTGGATTTGATGGTCCCGAGAATTCTATTTGCATGTTCTTATTATCACGTTCTGCTTCCATATGATCTTATTATCATATCCCTTTTTTGGAAATCCCGAATTAGATGATATCCTTTCGGAAATTCCGAGTAATTTTATTTATTACTGTAAAAAATCGACAGATTTAAATTACAATTTTATATTTATCCTACCAATAAAAGAATAGAATATTTAATATAAATATATATATATATTTTTTAAGGATAGAAAATCTTCAGATATTGGGCATTGCATGGTCGGGGTAACACCCCTCCATTGGGTCGAGCAATCCAATAGGCTCAATGCCCAGCTATCCCCTCGATCTTGTATGGACCTTCCCATTTGTCAGCCAGGGATCCTGCGGCTCAATTTTTTGTGTTCAATGACACCTTCCTGAGCACCAGGTCTCCTAGCTGGAATTTCCTGATCCGAACACGAGAATTGTAGTGGCGAGCCACTCTTTGTTGATATGCTGTATTTCTTATTCGGGACTTTTCCCTTTTTTCTTCTAGCTCATCCAAACTTTGTAGTAGCGTATCAACATTCTGTTCTTTATCGTATAGCCTGACCCGTGGGGATGCATACGATGTTTCTATGGGGATGGCAGCTTTTGTTCCGAACGCTAGGGTGAACGGAGTTTCTCCTGTTGAAGTCCTTGCTGTCGTCCGATATGCCTATAATACTTCAAGAAGCTTTTCAACCCAGCTTCCTTTTTTTTCATCTAACTTTGCTTTAATGGTGTGCTTGATAATTTTATTTACTGCTTCTACTTTCCTGTTTGTTTGAGGGTGAGCTGGTGTCGCATAGTAGTTAGCAATATGATACTTCTCGCACACCTGTCTGAACTTTTGGTTATCAAACTGAGTGCCATTGTCTGTGATTTTAGTGTCCGGAACTCCAAACCTATAAAGTATGTTTTTCTTTACAAAATTTATGGTGTTGGCTTCCGTGATATGCACCAGCGCTTCAGCTTCTGCCCATTTTGTGAAATAATCGACAGCTACTATGGCATGCTTTGCTCCACCCCCAGTCCCAGCTGGCATTGGACCGATCAGGTCTAGGCCCCACATGGCGAATGGCCATGCAGCAGTGAGGTTTTTGAGTTTTTCTGGGGGATTGTCGGATATCGTTAGCAATCCTTTGACAGGTATTGCAACTTTCCGACCACTGCTGTGCATCTGAGAAAAGCGTAGGCCTGTAATAGCCTTGTCTGAGTACCTTATGTGCCAGGCTTCTACCTCCAGTGTGGTTTCCGCAAACCCCTCTGTGGATCTCTTAAAGTATTCGATGTGCATCTTCCTCCAGTACACATCTCTAGAGAGCTCGGGAGAACCCCCTTCTGTATAATTCTCCTCCGATCATGGTATATCTAGCCGATCGATACCTGATGCGCTTTGCTAATATCGGATCTTCCGGGAGCACGCCTTCTTCCAGGAACCTTCTCAGATGGACCATCCTGCCGTCTTGAGGTGTTTGGATTTCTGAAATTTCCAAATGTTTAGGTTCAGCTGTACTCGGTTTAAGGAGGTGTGCAACTGGAATGGTCTTTGGTCTGATTGAGGTTGTTGCTGACGCTAATTTAGATAAAGCGTCTGTCTTTTCATTTTCTTCTCTGGGGATCTGAGCGATCTTGTATTCTTTTAATTTTTTGAGGAGCTGTTTTACGATGTCACTGTAGGCAATCATTCCTTAATCTTTGGCCTGGTACTCGTCCATAACCTGGTTGACAACTACCTGTGAATCGCTGAATATCTCAACTTCATCTGCCCTAAGAGCTATGCAGACTCTGAGTCCAGCTAACAATACCTCATATTCGGCTTGATTATTGGTTGCTTTGAAATCAAAACTCATGGCACATTCAACATCTTCTCCTTCTGGGGTACGAACTACGATCCCTGCCCCACTGCTATGAGTGTTTGAAGAACCATCAACATATAGTTTCCATGGGAAACTTTTATCCAACAGTCTTTTTGCTTCCAGGTTTGGTTCTGTGAACTCGGCTATGAAGTCTGCCACCGCTTGTCCTTTGAGGGAGGTTCTGGGGACATAATGAATATCGAATTCACTTAACTCAATTGCCCATTTAGTAAGTCTTCCTGATATCTCTGGTTTTTGTAAGATTTGTCTTAATGGGCAATTGGTGAGAACCTGGATCGTATGGGCCTGAAAATATGGTCTCAGCTTTTTGCTGCTGAAACCAATGCTAAGGTTATCTTCTCTGCCTGTGAGTACCTGGTCTCGGCCGGTACGAGTGCCTTACTAGTATAATACACTGGTTTCTGCACTCCATCTTCTGTTCTAACTAAGACTGAACTTGCTGCAAGCTCGGTTATTGACAGATACAGCTAAAGTATTTCCCCTTTTTATGGTTTTGAGAGGATTGGAGCTTGCCCCAAGTACTCTTTTATTTTTAAGAATGCCTGCTCACACTCTTTATTCCACTCCAGGCCTTTCCCTTTTTTTGATTATCTTGAAGAAAGGTTCGCACCTGTCTGTAGCCCTTGAGATGAATCTTCCCAATGAGGCTAAACACCCTGTTAAGCGCTGTACCTCTTTCAATGTTTTAGGTGAGGTCATTTCTTGCAAAGCCTGGATCTTCTCGGGATTAACTTCGATTCCTCTTTGATGGACTTGAAAACCTAAGAATCTTCCCGAATGGACTCCGAATAAACATTTGTTTGGGTTTAATTTCATCTGGTATCTTCTCAAAACATCAAATGTCTCTCGGAGGTCGCGGGCATGCTCATCTGCTGAGACGCTTTTAGTCAGCATGTCATCAATGTATACCTCCATGTTCCTTCCTATTTGCCGAGTGAAGATTTTATTCACCAACCTTTGGTACGTAGCTCCTGCATTTTTTAAACGAAGGGCATTACTGTGTAGCAATATAAACCCTGATCCATTGTGAAAGCTGTTTTTTCTTCATTAGCTTTGTTCATCAGGATCTGATTGTATCTCGAGTAAGCGTCCATGAAGCTGAGCAGTTCATGACCTGCTGTGGCATCCACCAGCTGATCTATTCTTGGGAGTGGGAAGCTATCCTTTGGACATGCCTTGTTTAGATCCGTGAAATCTACGCACATCCTCCATTGTCCATTTTTCTTCTGGACGAGGACTACGTTGGCGACCCACTGAGGGTAGCTGACTTCTCTGATTGATCCAGTCGCTAGTAGCTTTTCCACCTCTTGTTTGATTGCTTGACTTCTTTCAGGATTGAACGATATTCTCTTTTGTATTACTGGTTTGGCATTCGGGCTAACTGCGAGGTGGTGGGATATTACTCGGGCATCTATCCCGATCATATCTTTGTGACTCCAGATAAATACATCTTTGTACTCTCTAAGCAGATTGGTCAAGTCTCGCTTGACTTTTCCTTCCAAGTTGGCCCCAATCCTGATTTTCTTGTCCGGTTTGTCTTCTTCAAGTAGTATTTCAACTAATTCTGTCTTGTATTCATTCGAGCCCTCCCTTGGATCCAGTTCAAACGACAAGGATTCTTTACACTGATTTGGCTGCATTATGGTGCATACTTGTTCAGCATCATGCTTGTCTCTGTATATTGACAGATTTGCTCTTCGGGCCATCTCTTGGGATCCCTTAACTATCCCAACCCCTTGTTCTGTTGGGAACTTGATCATTAATGCATAAGTGGCCGTCACAGCCCTTGTTTTATTCCGGAATGGCAGGCCCAATAATGCATTATAAAGCCAATTATCCAAGTCAACTACCACGAAGTCGAGCAGGACAGTCCTCTGGCATGGTGCTGTTCCGATCTTCACAGGTAGTTTTACCGTCCTGAGTGACCTGACCTCTATTCCCCCAAATCCTCTTAATGAAGTATGGAAAGGCTGTAAATCTTTTCGGTCTAGTCTTAGCTGGTTATATACGGCCACGCTTAGGATTTCTACTGATCTCCCATTATCTATTAAAATTCTCCGGACTTCCCTATAGCCAATCCGGGCACTTATAACCAAAGTGTCATTAGGTCGAACATCGACGCAATGGGAATCTGCCTCTGTAAAGACTATTAGGTCCCATCCTTCCTTTACCCTTTTCGAGTCTGGTTCAACCGAGTTTACCTCGAAGTTATTCCTTGCTTCTACTGCTTCTCGGATTTCCTGAGTTCGTTCTCGGTTGCTTCTCCCAGTAGAAGGTCCTCCAAAAATCGTATGTATTTCTTGATTGGCTTCGGGGTTGGTTCTTTTGTTTTGACCAGGGTTGTGATCAACCTTGACTTTCTTGGTTTCTAGTCTCTCGTCTTTTTTCAAGATTACATCTCGCAGGTGCCCTTCCCGAATAAGAGTTTCTATGTAATCTCTGAACTGAAAACACTTTAAAGTTTCATGCCCGGTTTCTTTATGAAACCTGCAATACTTGGTTGTATCTCTTCGGGCGAACTGTGATTGTCACCGCGGTTCTTGCACCATATTCTTTTCTTCCAAGATGGCTAGAATTTCTTATTGTTTCTTCCGAAGAGGGGTGTAATTGGTATATCTGCCTTGGTATTTCTCTGTGGACCGTTCGGCGTTGGGCCCATTAACCCCATCCTTGTTTTTCTCCTTGATGTTCCCTTTCCGTTTTTCTTTTTGATTCTGCCCCTTGGATTCGGTATTCTTCTGTTCGGGCTTTTCTCCATGCATATAGCTTCCTCCTATAGTTAACTCTTCTTCCTCGGCCAGAGCGTATCCTCCTGCCATATCCATCATGTCGGCATACCTTGCCAGCAGTGCTCTTCTCAAATCGAAGGATAGTCGTCCATTCTGTAAGTTATTGGTGAAGGCAGCAATAATTGCTTCATCATTAGCGCTGCCAATTTCTGATACTGCTTGGCCGAACCGGCCCAAGTATTTTTTTAATAACTCGTCCTTCCTCTGTTTTATTTGAGAGAGGTAGGCCACCGACTTCTTTCTGTGAACGTTGCTCAGGAATTGCCTTGAGAAACTCCTGCTCAACTCGCTGAAATTTCGATTGCTTGCCGAGGGTAGTCTTCCGAAACATCTTGAGCCTGTGTCCCCTAGTGTTTGCGGAAAGTTGAGACACAATAGGGGGTCACTACGGGCATATTGAGCCATGGCACTTTTATAGCGTCTAACGTGCTCCTTTGGATCTGTATCTTTTTTGAATTGCTCCACATGCGGCATCCTGAATCTTTCTGGGAAAGGGGTTCGCAAAATCTCCCTGGTAAATGGACTATCGGAGTCATCGTCGGATAGATCGTTACAGCCGTAACGTCTGACTAGTGCCTCCATCTGTCACATGTTATTCTCTACTTCTCGAGTTAGGCTCTTGATTGTGACATCTCTTTCCCCCACCGGGATTCCTTGACGGTTGAACCGTTGGTTAACTGTTATTCTTTCCTCAGATTCTTCACTCTGATGCCGGAACCCTCGTGTAACTCCATGATAACGTTTACGATGGGGTTGATCACTGTCTTCTGATGATGACCGTTCTCTGCGCCGATCGTATTTACGATGTCTGACTCGTATTGTTTGATTGCTATCCAGCCTCTGGTGATTTTCCTCTTCTAGTGTTTTCTGTCCAGCTGGATTGATTGGGGAAGTGTTCCTTCTGGTTTCTGGCATAGTTATTCCTGGCCCCACTACTATCGAACGGAGCCTTGCTGGTGGAGGATTGGGAGTATGTGCTCTAGTGGCCAGTAGATCAATCCCTTCCCCTGCTGTGTCCGTCACCAATTGCTGTAGGGCCTATTGGAAACGCAGCGTAAGATCTCTGCTAGTTGGAGGAACTTGCTGGATTCCCGTCAGGTGCCCAGGCTGGTTTTCTGTGTTTGCTGCAGAATCTTGAAAAAATTCTGGTTTGAGTTTGAGAATATGCCAGGCAACTCCGTTCAGTAGAGTATTTAAAGGGATAATAGCACAAAACCCTAGAATCTCAAGAAGCAGGAAAAATCAAAGATATATTTGATGACGTAAACGGCGCACTAGGGGATGCGTAGGTCGTTTCTCATAAATGGTATCGAGAAATGGAATGGTAGATGACACGTGTTAAGAGAAGAACTAGCCAAGACCGTCAGAACTCCAAAACGTCGCAATCATTGAGATCTCACGTGAGGAATCAAATTGAATTTACATGGTCACCATTAAGACACGTCATTATGATAAGACATTTACTTTGGTATTAATAAGACAAAAAATGAAGGGTTGATTAAAATACTTTTGCCCGAAACGAAACCTTGTTCGGCAAAAATATTTTAACGAGGTATTGTCGTATGTAAAATTTATCAGACATACACGTCTTTGACAAAAGATGAAATTGACAGGTGGACATCCAAATAGGCATTCAGAAAATATCTCGCAAGATTTTCAAAGAAGAGGAACCCGAGTAAATATAAAAAGTAAGTATTAAGCAAAGAGTACCGGATTGCCAATTACTATGCCACACCTGCCCACCCTCAAACAAATGGGCAGGTTGAAACAGTGAAAAAAATCATCAAGCACACACTCAAAGCAAAGCTAAATGCCAAGAAAAGAAGTTGGGTTGAAAAACTTCTCGAAGTATTATGGGCATATCGGACAACAGCAAGAACTTCAACCCGAGAGACTCCATTCACTTTAGCATTTGGAATAGAAGCAGTTATCCCCATAGAAATATCATATGCATCACCCTGGGTCAGGCTATCTAATGAAGATCAGAATGTTAATATGATGTTACAAAGTCTAGATGAGCTAGAAGAGAAAAGGGAGAAGTTCCGAATACGAAATATGGCATATCAACAAAGAGTAGCTCGCCACTACAATTCTCATGTTCGGGTCAGGAAATTCCAACTAGGAGACTTGTTACTCAGAAAGGTGTCATTGAATACAAAAAAAAAGTTGCAGATTCCCTAGCTGATAAGTGGGAAGGACCATACAAAATTGAAGGAATAGCTAGCCATAGAGCATATTGGATTGCACGACCCAATGGAGTGGTCTTAACCCGACCATGCAATGCCCAATATCTAAAGATTTTCTATTCTTAAAATTGTGTTTTTGTTTCCTTTAGTTTGGACAATTTTAGTCAGATCAGTTATTAGCTTTGGAATTTAAATCATTGTTGGTTTTGCAATTATAAATAAGAATCAAACTCGGGATTTCTAAAAAATAAAGCATATGATAATAAGAACATATGAAAGAGCATGATAATAAGAACATGCAAATAGAATACTCGGGACCATTAATTCCAGAATGGGCGGAGAAGCTCGAAGGAGCATGCCAGCCGAGCAAGGTCAGTCGACCTTAGCAAAAAGGCAAACCCGATGCACCAGATTCTGGAAAATAGCTCGGGACGCAGTCGAGAAAAATTCTGGTGAAATGCGCAGCGGTGTTAAGCGAGTCGAAAAGCTTAACGATTCGGCAAACCCTTGCACAGAAAACAGGGGAGACATCCTTGGTAATGTGTGAGGACTCGAACATATGATCATGGTGAGCCTTGATGTAATGTTTGGGTAATAACCCGAGTATGAAACACGTAAATCTACTCGTTTGTTTCAAGATGACTCGGTTAACAGCCAGTTTAATAAGATACTTGGCATAGATTGCAATAGCCAATTTAATAAGATACTTGGCATAGATTGCAAAAAGCCAGTTTAATAAGATACTTGGAATAAAGATTGCAATAGTCAGTTTAATAAAGTACTTGGCGTAGATTGCAATAGCCAGTTTAATAAGATGCTCGGTATTAGAAGCAATAATAAAATCAAGTTAGATACTCAGTGAAATTTCGAGCAAGGCATTGGCTTAAAACACTCGGTTTTGAATTACAATTCACATTCACCAATAGTAATCTTAACAAATAATAATCTTTACAAAAACGAATCAAGGTTAGGAGGAGGATTTGGAACTCTTACCGATGCTTGGGTCGGGCACCATCTCGTACTCGCGGAGAAGAATTGCATTTGAAGGCCAAGTAATTATATCGACCGAATCATCTATCCATTCGTTGTAATCTTCTCCAGGGATCGGTCCGACATCAAGCACCACACCTTCCACAACCGACTCCTGACTAGCATAAAAGGTCGAGAAAGTGTGCTCCGATGGAACCTCCAAATGCATGGGATGGGGCTCTTTACCTCGACTGCGGCAATAAGCTCTCCACTCCTTCATCTGAGTTTGAAGAGATTCCAGGGACCAATCCACGTGGTTCTTGATCGATAGCTCCTAGTTGGTTTGGGCTTTTTCAGTTGCCCGATTTTTGAACTTAAAAAATTCACCAGCTGAAACTAGCCCTCACTTAAATTCCCGAAGGAGAAGGGCATCATAAGCAGGGGGTCTTTTAAAGCGATCAACCCCCTGGACTTCATGTTCCAGTCTGGCCTCTTTGGATAGGGATTTGACCGTCAAAGCCTGGCGCTCCAAGTCTTCAATCTTCTGTTCATATGCTGACTTTGACTGCTCCGCTTCCTGTTCGACTTTGAGCATCGATTCTTGGGCAGAAGATAATAAATTTTGAAGCGACATAGCCTTCTCCTCTGCCAAAGAAGTTATTTCCTTGACCGCCTTTTACTTCGCCAAACAGTGATCAGCAAACACTTGGGCAGACCCAACTTCTTTTGATAAGCCGACTCAACCTGAGCAAGGTAATCCTCACTCTCTTTCAGCTGAGCTTCAAGACACCTTATTCGATCAGCTTGATGTTGTTGCGTCTGAACCAGCTCAGCAAATTCGGCCACCATCTACAAGGAAATGAAATTAAAAATCTAGCAAGCAAGCCAGACGATTGAGAGTTGGGAATAAAACTTACATAAGATGCGCCGTTAAAAATTTTCTGAAGACTAATCGTCAAAGAAGTGTCCCTGAGATGGCTACAATGATCATCCCCGATGAAAGCCCAACCAGATGACATCGCCCTGAGCATATCCTGGGGAGAAGGATAGGAAGGACCTCCCGAAGATTCAACCCTTAGATCTTCAACCTCGGGGGGGGGGGGGGGGGGGGGAAGAGCCCATGTTCGGGTCAGAAGTCTCCACACCCACTGATGCTTTAACATCAACACTCAGGGGAATCTCGACCCTGGTGTCTTCATCACTGGAGTCGATAAATGAAACCACCCGAGGAACCTTATGAGGATGAGCGGGAGAATCGATCGTCTTTCGTTTCTCAGACCGAGAAAGGTAGAAGCCGAGATCAATTGACAAATCTTCATGATCATCATCCCGGAAGGATTCAAAAAAGTCGGGACCTGTATTTACTCGTCCATCAGAGGTTTTATCTCTACCAGCATCCATCCGCTCGATAGGGACTTCAACCGGAGAGCTCAATTCACTAGGCCCCTTACCAAGACCATCGCTCTGCCTCCCTCCGTCTTCAGGCAATTCCTGAATATGGCCACTCAGACCACTAGACTCCTCTACGGTTGGCCGGATGACTTCCTCAGGGATATATTCGGGGATCTGCTCATCAGCACCATCAGGGTCCTCATCTGACTCAGGTGGGGCAATGCCTTAATTGCTCTGACGAGAAACTTTTTTTCGGCTCGCTTGAAGGATTGACTTCACTTGACGAGCTTGAATGTCGCAGACGATGTCCGAGTCATACACTTAAAAAAAAATGAATCACGTCAGAATATAAAAAGCAACATTTAAAAAGGGGGGGTATAAAGATCACTTACATCGCCTGCGGTAGCTTGAAATCTGACTAAAGAAGCCAAGATCTATCATCTTCTTCGCATTAAAAAGATAAATCATGCTTTTTTTTTTCAAAGTACGAACTGTAGCCCGAGCAAGTCTGGTCAGATCGGTATCGCAAAATTCAAGTTTTTTCTTATTCCACAGCTCAAGGGAATAGAAAAAACAGGGAACTTTCAGCACCGTCCGAGTTTCCCCAATCAAAAGAGTAACTTCAAGTCCAAGGTTTCCTCCTGTGTAAAACCAATTGTTCTTCCAATACTTGTTGAACGAAGGAAATCCCCATACAAAGCCCCTCTTTTTGGCAACATCGGAGGTATCAACTCCCCGATTCACTTTTGTCCCCTCAGAGACCCAGCAATCTGGAGGTTCAGACATGAGAAAATGAGTCCCTGTCCGACCAGACTGCCTTAGCGTGTAGAATTGCCTGATTTTACTCGGGGAAGGCGGCGACAGGTTCATTCGACTCCACATGTGCCACCTACAAATCAAGATCTTATAGTTGTTCGGGGCTAGTTGGGCTGGAGCGATCTCTACTTCAGCCAGAAACCAGGCGATAAACGGTTGAAGAGGAAGAGTGACGCCGCAACAAAGCATGGACCCATAGATTGCCACCATACCCAGGGGGGTTCCAAGTCGAATCGGGGATGATATTTTTCGATCTCATCCTCTCCAACCACATTCAGCTCGGCATCATACCCACTTGGGAGATCGATAGAAAAAGAGAGATGAGATTTTCTAAACTCTTCTTCGACTTCCTTCTCATCAATAATCTGCTCTCTGATCCGGACGCTGCCGGAGTTATACTTATGGATTTGACTTTTACTTTGATGTTTCCCCATCCTTGATCGAAGAGGTACCCTGTGATCAGAAATGATAGATTCAGAACTAGATGATTCAGAACTAGATTCAGAACTAAAACGGACGTCAAGGTAAAGCCTAGAAACGTCGACTTCTAAAAAAGGAAGTTCATCAGTGGGGATTTCCCCCAATAATCTTCGAACACAAGAAACCAGTTGAAAATCCCCACGATCAAGCGCTTCGAGAGCTATAGTAAAGAGTCAACGATGAGAAGTCGGATTCATTAAAACTAACCTTGAGTGAAGAAACCTAATGTAGAAAACTTCAATAGAGAACAGAGATTTTCAGCGCAAAGAAACCTGGGTTGGAAAATTTCTGGTTTGAGTTTGAGAATAAGCCAGGGCAACTCCGTTTAGCAGAGTATTTAAAGGGATCATAGCACAAAACCCTAGAATCTCAAGAAGCAGGAAAAATCAAATATAGATTTGATGACGTAAACGGCGCACTAGGGGATGCGTAGGTCGTTTCTCAAAAATGGTATCGAGGAATGGAACGGTAGATGACACGTGTTAAGAGAAGAACTGGCCAAGACCATCAGAACTCCAAAATGTCGCAATCATTGAGATCTCACGTGAGGAGTCAAATTGAATTTACATGGTCACCATTAAGACACGTCATTATGATAAGACATTTACTTTGGTATTAATAAGACAAAAAAATGAAGGGTTGATTAAAATACTTTTGCCCGAAACGAAACCTTGTTTGGCAAAAATATTTTAAGGAGGTATTGTCGTATGTAAAATTTATCAGACATACACGTCTTCGACAAAGGATGAAATTGACAGGTGGACATCCAAATAGGTATTCAGAAAATATCTCGCAAGATTTTCAAAGAAGAGGAACCCGAGTAAATATAAAAAGTAAGTATTAAGCAAAGCCTACTCTGGATCAGTTAACGTTGCTCGGGGTTAGTTGACGTCATATTCTACTCAGGATCAGTTAAACGTCGCTCAAGGTTAGCTAACTTCATGTTATATTCGGGATTAGATGACATCATTCGGGACCAGCTAACATTATGTTCTGCTCGGGACAAACTTGAAGAAACCCGAATAAAGAAGCCCAGCATAAAACTCACACAAACCAAGAATCATGTTAAAATACGCAAATATATCCACGTCAAAAAAGAATCTCAAGATAAATAGAATATCAAACAGGAAAAAGATTCCAAATCAAGCAACAAATTTATTTCTTCAAAAAGACTACGCATTTATAAGGAAATAAGTCCTAATCGGACTATATCATTAGAGTCCGATCTTTATACAAGTCTCCGAAATAGGAAAGAAGACAGACTACTTCGAACAAATAACCAATCGTAATTAAATACAAAGATATTTTATTACTTGTACAAAAAGGATTAGGGTTCTGTGCACATATAAATAGACTCATAATCTCGTCATAAAAATATATAGAAAATACGGAGAGAAAAAATAGAGATCGAGAGTTGTAAATCTTTTTCAATCTGACTTATGTCTCATGAGATACACATAACCAAATCTCAAGAAATCATCCTTGAAAGTGATGAAGTACAAATATCCTCCTCTAGCTTGAATGCTCATAGGACCACACACATCAGTGTGCATCAATCCTAAACATTCAATGGCTCTTATGCTTTTGGTCGTGAATGAGCTTTTGGTCATTTTACCTTCCAAACAAGATTCTTAAGTTGGTAGATCATCAATCTTTAAGTCACTTAAGGGTCTATCACTAACCAATCTTTTGATCCTATCAAGGTTATTATGATCTAAGCATAAATGCCATAGGTAAGTTTCATCTTTTGATAATTTTACTCTTTTAAGATTAGGTTGCATTGATTCCGTGTCTAACAAGTGAGAGATATTGTTGTGCAAATAGAATAAACCTTTTTCCAATGTACCTTTGCAAATAAATTTGTTATTGTTTCTAATAATAAAACCTTTATTAAAAGTAACCGAATATCCAAATTTATTGAAACAAGAAATTGAAATTAAATTCCTCTTGTTTTGAGGTACATAATAACCGTCTATTAAATCTAAATGCTTATAAGAATCTAAATTAATTCTAATATCTCTCAATACACTAGTAGACACCAACACTCTATTGCCTAAAGGCAAATTGAATTCATTCTCATTTAGTATTTTACTTTCCCGAAACCCCTTCTAGTTAGGCCCAAGTTGCTTTTTCTTCTGCTGTTTCTTGACCTTCTTACGGGTCTTAACAGTAGCAACTTCACTAACCATATGAATCTCTTAACCCTTGCCTTTCACAAGGATTTTCTCGGTGCTTTGACTAACTTGCATCAGGCCCTGTAAGGTGCATTCCTTAATGTTCAAGGTGTAGTTCAACCTAAACTGATCAAAGGAATCCGACAGTGAGTTGACAGTCATGTCAATTTTTATCTCACCATTTATCTCAGCACCATTGAGTTCAACAATGTTGAGATGAGCAATGAATTTCATCATGTGATCTTTCACATCCCGTCCAGGTTTCATCCTAAGATTCATGAAAGCAGTCACTGTCTATCTCTTAGTCTTCCTAGACTTCACAGCAAAAATTTCTTCCGGATTCATCATTATATCGGCAGCAGTCTCCATTCCTTCATGTTGTCAATGTAACACGTCGGAGATGATGGCCATAATGTAACATTTGACCATCTCATCAGAAGTCTTCCATAGCTGATACTCATCTTTTTTCTCTTCAGTAGATTCATTATTAGGAGTAGGTGGTTTAGGAGTACACAAAACAAACTTATGCTTTTCACCTTGCAACAACAACCCAGTATTCCTTTTCCAAGTAACATAATTATCACCAGTTAAAGTATTATCTCTTAATATGTTGATTAGGGATGAGGTCATGATTTCTTTATAATAACAAAAATTATATAAGTAAACAATCATGATATAGCTTGAATAAAATAAAATAATTCAATCGTAAAATTCAACAGTGATCCAATACCCATATATGTCATGCCTCCTTTGGGAGTTCGTACCATCTACTAGTTGGACTAGGTCCCACCTAATTGTTAACATAACAACCAACGTTTTCAATTTTAGCCTTGTGATTTTATTAACAATAACTCTTGGGAGGATATTAATAAAATCACATTAAGTGTGTTACCAAGTTATCGACCTTCAATATATTTTCTCATGAATATCCCTAATTTGGGAGTAGATATCGTTTGGGTCAATTGTCTAGTCTATCCTTGTAAGGAAGTATCTTGCTAAATTCCATTCATGAATACCCCTTGGGGGGTTATTACACAAAACATAAAGCTCAACTAAACTTGGAGGCCGTAGGTGTTCCAAAACACCTTCTCCCACTCAATTATTTAAGGTGTGTGATCAAATTCCAGTAAATGATTTACCAAGTTATCTAGATTAGATACCTAAACATTCAATGAATGTTCCTACCAAAAGAGATATATGAGTGACACTCCTACTCTATATGACATGTTATCATACAACAACAAAATTGTAACATTTACGAGAATATAATTATCTTCAATTTCAGTCCATTGAAGAAAAGCAAGTAAATTACATTTGTTTGGAATACAAAAACTACTTTCTTAGCGAACAAATCTTCACATGCCCATCGTCTGATTGCATACCCCTTGGCTGCATCCTTTCTTCCTTATCCTCTTTACCAAATGTTCACAGCAATCGTTAGAGTTGGAAGAATTTATCTAGAGCAAGAACCAGATTCTTTACACCCAAAATTCTCTCTTGGCCGAATTTTACTCTTGTATAAACCCGAGCCTTGGCGCTAATTTTCTCCTGTATAAACCCTAGACTTGGCCAAATTTTCTCTAGCAAAATTATGCTTCACCGAATTCAACTATATTAATATTTATAGTGGCCAAATTCTACCTTCTTTAAATTTAGGAGACAAAATCCTCTCCAAAAGAGGATTTACTTGGTGTGTAAGAATCCTATCTCTAGATGGATATACTTGGTGATAAAGAATCCTTTTGAAAAAAAAAAAAAAAAAAACTTTTCCACACCAAGACTCCTAATCCAACTTAAATAGTGTAACTATTCAATAACTAATTATTGAATATAATTAAATTGTGACTATATTAAAACTTCCAAATTTGACCAATTGTCAACTAGAGTTTTAATATAAATCAAATATAGTATTTGATACTTAACATATTACCAACAATAATATGACTCTAGGAGACCATCTCCTACTAGAAAAAAGATTTTGACTTTTAATTAAACAATTAATTAATTGTTAAATAAATTAATTTCCATTTAATTAAATAATAAAATAAAAAACAATATATAGGCTATTATATAGTACCTTGCCGCCCAAGCTATATAAATATAGGCCAAATAATGCTTTTTCTATTTTATTAATTCCATTGGACTATAACAAAAGGTTCACATGTGAACTAGACCCTTTATGACTAAAAGAAACAAGTTAACATGCCCTAATACAGTTCTAAAGGGACCCATAAATTGGTCCGGTAGAATATATCAAGTGATCCATGCAAGTTCGTGTGAATTGGAGTGTAGGGAAAAATCGGTTCAAAACACAACAGAAGCGTGATAAAAATGAAAATTAGGGTTTGCGTATAAATAAAGATTTTCCCTTTTAATAACAAGAACCTTAACCCTAGATTAATTGATGTATATAAAAAGTATCGTACCTTTTTTTTTTTTTTTTTCGTGACGACTGAACTAGCGTCGAATTGAATCCGCAAGATCTTCCAATCCAATCACGAACGTGAATCACCTAGGAGTGTGGGCTCCCTTTCTTTAAATTGTATACCCGAGGATGGAAACAAACAAAATCTTTTTTCTTTGTTAGTTACAAATATCCTCCAAGAGAAAAATCCAGGAACGTCCGATCACTTGTGAATTATCAATCTACTTGATTGAAACTCACGTGAACCCGATTTGATTTTGAACACAAAACCCTTTTGATGTAAAGGATACTAGTATACTATCAAAAACAAAAACGTTATCTTTTTCTCTTTTCACCTTGGCCGAATTCCACACCCTATATCTTATAGTTGATTGAATTTTGTCTAGAGTAAAATACTAAATTTTCTCTCAAAATTCTCTCTTGCCAAGAAAAATTCTCCCTTTGAAAACACTTAGGTTAGCCGAAATTTTCACTCTAAAAATCATTGGGCTGGCCGAAATTCACAAGGGTATATATATAGGATCACAAATCCTTTCCTAAGAAGGATTTACTTGGTTGGCAATAATCCTTTCCTTAGGTGGATTTATTTGGTAGTTAAGAATCCTTTTCTAAAAGGAATTTTATCCTCTTATATATATTTATGAGCTGGATGAAATTCACAAGAATATATATTCGGATCACAAATCCTTTCCTAAGAAGAATTTACTTGCTTGTTAAGAGTCATTTCCCTAGGTGGATTTACTTGGTGGTTAAGAATCCTTTTCTAAAAGGATTTCTATCCTCCACCAAGACTCTTAATCCAACTCAATAGTGTATTTATAACCATATTAAAGACTTCCTAATTTGATTAGATAAATAATTCCTTTTATTTATCTACTTATCAAATATAGTCTTTAATATTAATTATACTACCAACAATAGCATAATTTTAGAAGACCATCTCCTGTCAGGAAAAAGATTTTGACTTTTAATTAAATAATTAATTAATCACCAAATTACTCAATTTCCATTTGACTAAATAATAAAATAATATAATATAATTAGGCTATTCTAAATAGCCCTACCGCCCAACTCATATATATGGGCAAATATATTATTTTCTTATTTTATTAAATCCATTTGACCTTTATAAAAAGTCCACATGTGAACTAGACTCATTCTTATAAAAAGAAACAAGTACACATGCCTCAATACAATTCTAGATGGACCTCTAAATTGGTCCGGTAGAATATAACAAGTGATCCATGCAAGTTCGTATGGATTGGGGATCTTGGCTGGCTATCTAGATTTAAGCTCCAATAGACACAACCCAATCACAATCAACAAATGATTCACTTAGGTCCGATCTATTTAATTTTAGTTCATTCCACTAAAGAACTAAAATTGAACTCTCAAATAAATATAGAATAAGTTGATGTTACTCATTCATACCCTAGACAACCTTATTGGAGAAAGTGTATCCTCGTGAAGAACACTAGTAATTGCCAAGAGCTCATAGACCGCTTATTGCTCTCCAAGTTACCATATTTACTCATATGACCACATTTTGAACTTGGATATTTTGACTTGTCCAGAAGCCATGTTTCAATAGACACTATTGAAAACTTTACATTAAGATTTAATATCCAATACCTCAAAACATCCATATGATGATATTCTACTCTCATTTAAAAAATGGAGCCACGATGTCCATATCTATAAATGAAGTCCTTTATCTATTAACAAATGAATACAACCAAACTATCGAGGATAGACTATGTTTTATAATCGTACTCATTGATAGGTCAAAAGATAACACTTACAACCTTAAGTCCATCATTTATCTCAAGATTGAGATAGACTCTCTGATTGTCTTCAAATGAAATAATTTTATCTATTGACGGGTTCCAGATAAAGTATTTGATTTTGATCCAATTCAATGCACCTAGTGCACTAGATTCTTTTGCCCAAAGATGCCACACTTTGATGATTTTAGACTCATCATAACAAATTTGATCCCACTCAAATGCTATCAAAGAAATCTATAACTTTAACAAGATAAAAGTGCCCAACCATTATCTTAAGTTATGAATATTATTCAAGACTAACTAAAGAATCGTGTCTGCCTCATACATATCTAGATGTATGATCGATTCTTCTATTCTCATAGTCTTTTGACCTTATGATTATTTACTTTTGACAATTATAATAATTAAACTATAAATGCTATAAGATTTGTTAAACTTGAAATCACTTTATTAATATGAAAAGATTGTCAAATACATTATTACACTCTTGGTATCGTGGATAATCCTAACAATCTCCCACTTGCTCTATAGCAAATATGTCATATCTCTCATCCCCATGTTCTCTAGATGCCCATCAAAACTCTTTTGTGCAAGAGCCTTTGTAAAGGGATCTGCTAGATTTTCTGCTGACGCAATCTTAGTAATCATCACGTTACTTCTACTCATAATTTCCCTTAGAAGGTGATACTTTCTTTCAATGTGTTTCCCTCTCTTATTACTTCTTAGTTCTCTCGAATTAGCCACTGCTCCACTATTGTCACAATAGATAGTGATCTGCTTATTCTCGTCGGGAACCTCTTCCAAGTCAATCAGGAATTGGCAGAGCCAGACAACCTCTTTAGCAGTCTCGCATGAGGTAACATACTCGGTTTCCATGGTGGAATCAGTAATACAAGATTGCTTGATACTCCTCTATATGACTGCCCCTTATTCAATAGTAAACACAGATCCTAATGTTGATCTCCTGAAGTCAGAATATGACTGAAAATCAAAATCTGTATACCCAACGGGAATTAAATCCCCTCCAGAGTATACATGCTTGACTACCGTCCAGTGATCAGGACCAGGCTTTGATTGAAACCTGCTGATTATGCCCACAACAAAACAAATATCTGGTCTAGTACAGAGTATTGCATACATAAGACTTTCAACTGCCGATGCATATGGAACCATACTCATGAATTGCTCTTCATGCTCATATTTAGGAACTTGTTCCTTAGAAAGTTTGATTCCTTGTTTGAAAGGTAACATACCTTTCTTGGAATCATGCATGGAAAACCTGCACAAGATTTTATCTATGTATGGAGCTTGGGACAATGCAATCGTTCTATTCTTTCTATCCCTTATGACTTGGATACCTAGAATATAACTTGCTTCTCCTAAGTCCTTCATATCAAATTGTTTTGCTAACCATTCTTTTATTGATGTCAATACACCTACATCATTTTCGATGAGTAGTATATCATCAACATAAAGAACTAGGAAAACCAACTTGTCACCTTTAATCCTTTTGTATACACAAGGTTCATCAAGGTTTTAAGTAAATCCAAAACTTTTCACAGCTTGATCGAACCTTAAGTTCCAGGATTTGGATGCTTGCTTTAATCCACATATGGATCTTTGCAACTTGCATACCCTTTCCTTTTGGCCCTTTTCAATGAATCCTTCTGGTTGTATCATATAGATGCTTTTGTCAAGACTTCCATTAAGGAAAGCTGTCTTGACATCCATTTGCCAAATCTTAAGGTCTAACGATGCCGCCATGTATAAGAGTATCCTAATGGATTTAAGCATGGCCGTAGGAGATAAGGTTTCTTCATAATCGATACCTTCTTTCTGTGTATAACCTTTAGCTACCAATCTAGCTTTAAAGATTTCTACCTTTCCATCCATTCCTCTTTTTCTCTTGTATACCCACTTGCACCCAATGGGTTTTAAGTCTACAAGAGATCAGACTTTGTTTTTGAACATAGATTCAATTTCGGATTAAATTGTCTTTTGCCAATGGTGGCAATCAACATCTTCCATCGCTTTCTTGTACGTATAGGAATCATCGTCATCCGTGAGATTCTCTACAGATTCTACTAGACCGACGTATCTCTCGGGTTGTCTACTAACCCTCCCACTATGATGAGGTATGGTAGATTATTGATCTTGTGTTGGTACGGAACTTACAATTAGGCTTGGTTGTAAAACCTCTTGTGGAATTGTATCTCCTGAAAGCTCATTCAGGACAATTCTACTTTTATGCTCAAAATTATTCATATAGTCATTTTCCAGAAATTTTTCATTTGTCAAAACAAATACTTTAAAAACTGAAGGACTATAAAAATAACATCCTTTTGTTCTTTTCGGCTACCTTACAAATATGCATGTTTCTGAACGGGACTCCATATTTTTTGTCTTTCCTTTTAATAAGTTCGCAGGACATCCAAATATCCTTAAGTTTTGTAAACTAGGCTATCGCCTGGTCCATAACTCATGCGGTGTTTTAGGAACCGACCTAGACGGTACATCGTTTAGAATATACATTGCAGTTTGTAAAGCATATCCCCAAAAAGAATTAGGGAGTGTTGAATAACTCAACATAGACCCAACCATGTCTAAAAGAGTTCTATTTCTCCTTTCTGCCACCCCATTTTGTTGAGGTGTGCCTGGTGCAGAAAACTGAGAAATTATCCCATTATCTATAAAATATTGCTGAAACTCACCGGATAGATATTCTCCATCATGATCAGACCTCCAGATTTTTATACGTTTCTCTAGTTGATTTTCCACTTCAGCTTTAAATGCTTTGAACATGTCAAAAGCATTTGACTTATGTCTCATGAGATACACATAACCAAACCATGAGTGATCATCCGTGAAAGTGATGAAGTACTCATATCCACCTCTAGCTCGAATGCTCATAGGTCCACACACATCAGTGTGTATCAATCCCAAACATTCGATGGCTCTTGTGCCTTTGGTCGTAAACGACCTTTTGGTCATTTTACCTTCCAAACAAGATTCTCAAAATGATAGATTAGGGATCTTGGCGGGCTATCTAGATTTAAGCTCCAATATACACAACCTTACCACAATCAACAAATGATTCACTTTGGTCCGATCTATTTAATTTTAGTTCATTCCACTAAAGAACTAAAATTGAACTCTTAAATAAATATAGAATAAGTTGATGTTACTCATTCATACCCTAGACAACCTTATTGGAGAAAGTGTATCCTCGTGAAGAACACTAGTAATTGCCAAGAGCTCATAGACCGCTTATTGCTCTCCAAGTTACCATATTTACTCATATGACCACATTTTGAACTTGGATATTTTGACTTGTCTAGAAGCCATGTTTCAATAGACACTATTGAAAACTTTACATTAAGATTTAATATCCAATACCTCAAAACATCCATATGATGATATTCTACTCTCATTTAAAAAATGGAGCCACGATGTCCATATCTATAAATGAAGTCCTCTATCTATTAACAAATGAATACAACCAAACTATCAATGATAGACTATGTTTTATAATCGTACTCATTGATAGGTCAAATGATAACACTTGCAACCTTAAGTCCATCATTTATCTCAAGATTGAGATAGAATCTCTGATTGTCTTCAAATGAAATAATTTTATCTATTGACGGGTTCTAGATAAAGTATTTCATTGTAATCCAATTCAATGCACCCAATGCACTAGATTCTTTTGCCTAAAGACTCATCATAACACATTTGATCCCACTCAAATGCCAGCAAAAGAATCTACAACTTTAACAAGATAAAGACGCCCAACCTTTTATCTTATGTTGTGAATATTATTCAAGACTAACTAAAGAATTGTGTCTACCTCATACATATCTAGATGTATGAACAATTCTTCTTTTCTCATAGTCTTTTGACATTATGATTATTTACTTTTGACAATTATAATAATTAAACTATAAATGCTATAAGATTTGTTAAACTAGAAATTACTTTATTAATATGAAAAGATTGTCAAATACATTATTACACTCTTGCTATCGAGCATAATTCTAACATGGAGATCTTTGCAGGCTATCTAAATTTAAGCTCCAATAGAAATAACCTATTCACAATCAATAAAAGATTCACTTAGGTCCGATCTAATAATTTTAGTTCATTCCACTAATGAACTGAAATTGAACTCTTAAATAAAGATAGAATAAGTTAACATTGCTCATTCATACCCTAGACAATCTTAATAGAGATAGTGTATCCTCGTGAAGAATACCATTAATCGCCAAGAGCTCATAGACCGCCTATAGCTCTCCAAGTTACCATATTTACTCATTTGACAGTTTAAAACTTTTATCCATTGATGATTCTTGATAAAGTATCTCACTGTGATCCTATTCAATGCAACTAGTGCACTAGATTCTTTTTCCCAAAGACACCATACTTTGATGATTTTAGACTCATCATAACATATTTGATCCAACTCAAATGCTAGCAAAAGAATCTACAACTTTGATAAGATAAAGGCACCCATCCTTTATCTTAAGTTGTGAATATATATTCAATACTAACTAAAGAATTATGTCTACTACATACATATCCAGGTGTACAAACAACTTTATACAAGAGTTTCAACCTGTTGATCTAGAATTGCCTGACCCATTATCGGGAGAACCAGAGCTGAAACGGTACCAGTTGGTGCCGGAGTAGGATTTTGGTGCTTCGATCTCCTACCCTTTCTTTGAGCCTTCCGGGTGGAGGCTACAGATTGGTGCTCGAATGCCTCGGGTTGCCCTTGGGAAGATTAAAGCCTCAAGCGCTAGTATACATACAGAAAAAGCTTAATCATGTGATTTGAAAAAGGGTGTGGAATCTTCCCAAAGACGACTCCAAAAAGTGTTGGGTGAAAATTCACTTTGGGTGAGGAATTTCAGCTAACACCCTCAGGACTGTAACCTTGGATGGTCGGGGTCGTGGTAGGCACCTTCGGTACCAGTTACATGTGTAAGAATGGGTGAAGTGTAAGAAGAGATAATAATGAACTGAATGAAGTTATTTTTATTCAATAACTCAGAGTGTAAAAGTGTTTAGAATAACTCTCAGTTTCTCTTCTCTCTTTTCAAGCAACTGGACAAATTCGTTTATATCGATAAGTGGATCTAACTACCAAGGACGATGGCTAGGCTTAATCCTCCTTCAAAACTAAGCAATAGTTCTTTAGGTTTCAGATGTCGATCTTCCCCCCCCCCCCCCCCCCCCCCCCCCCCCCTTATGACATTATCTATGTATTTATACATGGAGTTATTAGGGTTTTTCCATGGCGTACAAGTCGAAGATCATTGGATTGATTTTCTCCCTTATTTAGTAGAATTTTTTGTTTAATGTGGTTGACCCTAAAGAAATGGTTGGTGGAGGATATCTTAGAGACAATTGTGTTTGTTTCCTTTTTGGACTCTTTCATTATGGTTGCATGTGCATGGAGCTTGCTTGTGGTTTAGAGAATAATTTTGATTTCATACTAATAGTGTGACACCTTGAAGCATAGGCCTGACGATGTAGCACTCGTTCATCCAGATGACGAGGTACCCAAAGGTGCTAGCCTACTGTCAAGGTATCTGGAGGTACCATTCTCGCAACATGGTGCTTAATCAATCGTGCTGGAGCTGTATGATAATTTAGGAGCCTTATGGGCATGTCCCATCTTACTCGAGTGGAAAGATATGTACCTCAATAGGATGACAGATTAATGTCAGGGTATTTGGGTAGCGATTGGATGGTCCTCAAAGGTGCACGAGTTCCACCTTGCTCCTTCAACGATGCTGAGGTAAGAAAGAAGTTTTAGACTCGGTAATTCAAGGTAAACCATTGTGTCCAGTGTTTATCCAGTATATAGAGATGCTTCCTACCAGATGCTAACTAGGTAAAAAATTTCCCTTCGACTTCTTGCCAAAAATGGCTATTAACAACTGGAAAACTGCTTTATTGAATATTTGAGATAACATGATTACAATGGTGAGACACTAATGATAAGAGAGATATTGCACCAGTCTCACTGTATTTCCTCACAATCTCTCTCACTCAAGACACAAATGGCGATGGCGAAATCGTTCGTGTCGATAAGTGGCTAATACCTCTCTCTGATGGCGAAAAGCCTTGGTTCATGATCTCTGATTTTTCCATGCCTTTCTTTGGGTTTGGATGCTGTATATATACCCTCTCGTTTCCCCTGATTAAATCCACATAATTTAGTCCGACTTATTGGCCATGTTATCAAGATTGATTGGCGTTGATGGAAATATCAATATCAATTTGATTACGTCACGTTTCTATTGACCTCTTTTTGTATCATTTAGGTGCTTTAACGGCGAAAAGGTCAACCTTATTGCTTGGAAGAGAATTCTAATTTCCTTTTCTAGTGGAGTGGTACCCTAAGGTACCAGTCTGCTGGCGTGGTGCTTGTTCTTTCTTGCTGGTGCTTTATCGGTGGTATTCTTCTTGCTTGGTCGGCTGGATACGCAGGCCAGGGAAGCCCCCTCGCCACTCATGATGCCTAGGCCAGGCACTACCCCCCGCCAAGAAGGGTCTGAGTGTAAGAGCATAACCGCCATCAAGATCTCAAGACCAGGAAATAGCTAGATAGCCCTCTTGATGCCTTGGTCAGGCTATCACCCCCAAGAAAGATCTGAGTGTAAGAGCATAGTTGCCATCCAGATCACAAAACTAGGAAATAGCTAGATAGCCCTCTTGATGCCTTGGTCAGGTTACCACCCCCAAGAAGGGTCTAAGTGTAAGAGCATAGTTGTCATCCAAATCTCAAGACCAGGAAATAACTAGATAGCCCTCCTAATGCCTTGGTCGGGTTACCACCCCCAAGAAGGATCTGAGTGTAAGAGCATAGTTGCCATCCAGATCTCAAAACCATAAAATAGCTAGATAGCCCTCCCGATGCCTTGGTCGGGCTACCACCCCCAAGAAGGGTCTAAGTGTAAAAGCATAGTTGCCATCTAGATCTCAAGACCAGGAAATAGCTAGATAGCCATCTTGATGCTTTGGTTGGGCTACCACCCCCAAGAAGGGTATGAGTGTAAGAGCATAGTTGCCATCCAGATCTCAAGACCAGGAAATAGCTAGATTGCCCTCCTGATTCCTTGGTCGGGCTACTACCTCCAAGATAAGTCTGAGTGTAAGAGCATAGTTGTCATCCAGATTTTAAGACCAGGAAATAGCTAGATAAGCCATCCTGATGCCTTGGTCGGGCTACCACCACCAAGAAGGATTCAAGTTTAAGAGCGCGGAAGCCCTTCCGATCCCTAGCCTAAGAGAGGGCTAAACAGTTCTTTACTTGATGCCTCCATCGGGCTACAACCCCTAGAAGGGGCTCAAGGATGCAGGGCTCGATTTAGTTAAACTATAAATACCCCAATTATTACTGGTTACTAATATTCCTTGTACGCGTGATGGCTCACTGTAATATGTCTACGATCAAACAGGGGACTATCGACTAAAGATGTTAAGCTAAAAGTCTTGGTAGTCAGAAAGCCCGAGCTAGCTATCTGCTTTCACGTTTAAGCAATATTCTTATCTAGTTATTCTTCCCAAGCTAAGTTGATTTGCAACCGAGGCTGAACCTAGAGGGAGATCAGAAAAGAAGCAAGTACATGTAAGTCAAAATGTGAACCAGATCTCAAGTTAAACTTTTTAATAAATGGGGGAGCCTATTCCCCAATAAGGCTACATTAGGCACGGAGACCAATCCCTGATTTCGGGCTACAAAAAAGAAAATGAAATGATAAATGATCAAACACGGTTAAAGATGGGATGCCCGTTACTTTTTTCGGGCATTCAAAATGAATTACGAGAGAGAGAATTCAAACTTTTTTATCTTCCTGATGACCTTTAGCCTCCTCTTCCACAGAATGAGCCTCGCCCCCTGCTCCCCTCTTTGGTGGTAGCTCATCCTGGTCAGCTACATCTACAGCCACTGCCAGCTCCTCCTTAGGATTCGCTTCGGCTGCTTCAGGGTCAATAGGATCCTCCTCCATGACTTCATTGATCACCGTCATAACCTCAGACGGTATGGCTGCATCAAGAAGGCTGGCCACTGACTCGGGCATAATCCCGTCTTCTATTGACTCCACTCCTGAGAGCACCATGGAAGGATCTCGAGCTTCAGCAAGATCTCTTTCTAGCTCCTAGGGTTGGACCCCCCTCAAGGATTCGTCAGTACCAAATGCTGGGAAGGTCGAAACAGGATGAGACAGATCTGGCACTTCAAACCGCTTCTCAGCTCCCTCCCTAGTAAAAGGACCTGCTCCATCATTTTCGAGGTGAGACATCTCTGTAGCTCATGACATAACCTCTTCCCTGTCACAGTCGGTGATGCTGGAGAGATCAAATGGAGGGGGGAGAGCTTCTGTAACCTCATATGGGGCATAAAAATACCCCTCATTGAAAGAGGCTTCCACCTCACCCTGGAGCTTGGTAACTTGGGCCTGTAGAGCTTGGTTCTCGACATCCAGTGCCTGAGCCTCTCCCTTCCAGTCATCCCACTGGCTGGCTTGTCACTTTGACCGAATAGTTTCTTGATCAAAAGTCCGCTTCAACCTCTCGTGGTCGCACTAGAGCTCAGCCAGTTGTGTTTCTATTCCCCTCTGGCTTGACCAGGATTTGAGCCTGCGTAAGCAACCCCATGGCTCGCTAAGCCTCCGTCTCAGCCTTAGCTACCCGGTCTCGGAGAGAAGACACCCGATGTCCCATGGCTATTTGAAACTTGAAGGCCTACAAAAATAACTCATGTTAGGAAATGATAAATCAAGCTACTGAATGAGGAAGTAAAGCGGCGATTACCTCGGCTAGAAGGGCTGACCCTTTGGTAACCATGATGTCCACGGGCATTGAGGTCATCCTAGAAAGCCCGCCACCTAGACAGGACACAAAGAATTGCTTCATGACCTCGTCCTGACCCACTGAGCTCGACTGTTGGTGGGGGTGAGAGGGGGGGATCTCAAGAGTACCAACCTCGGGATCCCTAGGAACCTGAACTACTCGGGAGGTAGATGGATCAGTAGTATGAGAAGATATGACTGGGGAAGCATCAGTTGAAGCAGGAACCACTGGTGAGGGGGCAGAAGTGGACTTATTAGTGGCTTGGGAGGCTGTCCCTCCTCGATTTAAAGCCTTTGTTTCCCGAGACGCAATAATAGCCATCTCCGACTTCACCTGTGAAGGTGATGGATTAAGAGCAGGAACAAGCAAGGTAGCAGCCCTAATGGTTGACCCCTCTTCTTCGAAGCAGCCAAAAAAGCTCCCGGGGGTGATCTAGAAGGAGGAGAAGGGATCCGAGCTTACCGGGCTTCTCGAGAAGCTGGAGCAACAACAAACACTGTTAAAAAAGGGGTTAAGACCATCATAACTGAACCATTCAACAACCCAAAAGCATGATAGAGCAAGATACTTATGAGGAGTAGCATCGGAGATCCGCAGGTACTTGTTCACCCTACGGAGGTCGAAGGGGTCAGCAGTTGGAAACTTTAAATTCAAATAATTTCTGGCCAAGATGGTCTTCAACACAGCCTCAGACTCAGCAGGCAAGGAGTTCCGATCCCATGAGTTTTTGTTTTTGAAAGCAGTAGGGACAGCGAGTTCATGCCCTCCGACGAAAACGGAGCTTCCCTAGTCTTTCCCCGCTAGTACCCACTCTTCTCTCCAAGAGGGGTCTTTCCTTGAAGCCCCAGGAATGATTAAATTGAATTTGTTCTTGACTTTAGCGTAGAATTTACCTCGAGGGACCCCAGCCAGGCTCCCTATCTAGAAAAGGAAAGCAAGCTCCTCTACCTCGGGCTCTCTAGTTATGCTGCTCATCTTGCACTGCTCCCTCCATAGCATGAGGAAGCTGACTAGGTGCCTCCAAAAGCTGGGCGTTAGTTAGAGCAGAGCCAGTTGAAGGGCGTTGAGAGCCAGCCGAAAGGTAGGATGAAAAAGGAGCCTTAACCCGCTCTCGAGGGCTGCAACATGAATGGTGTGGGACTGTGAGAGAGACGTCGTAATTTCTGTGGAGGACTGTGAGAGAGACGATATGATGGATGCCGTATTTATCCCAAAGGTGACTAATCGACTGAGGATCAATGGTGGAATTAGGAATGACCCTGGATTCGAAAGGAAGGGTCTTCATTGAAGGAAGCTCTGCCACTGTAACCAGAACCTTCACGACAGCGTCGACCCTCTCCCTAGCATCAGAACCCTGGTTAACCAAGTTTAGAGGGTTGTCGGGCTGGTTCGAGAAGTTGGAGCCAATAGAGATGCTCCTGCTAGAACGACGGCGTTGGAAGACTGGGAGGAGTCCTCGTCACTCGAAATTCCTCATACCCGTTTCCGAGGAACAAGGTTAGAGCCTCCGGTGCCCTCGACAAAGGCTTTGATGCTATTTGAGGAATTTGACATTGGTGGGTGAGGAGAATTTAAAAGTAAGCGAAAGATAAGGGGAAATCGGCAGAGGGTAGCAAGAAAGAAGGAATTCGAAAATTTGAAAATTGAGATATTGTGAAGGAAGCGATGGTAATGCCGGGTTTAAATAGAAGTTAAGGATAATGGTGTCAGCGATATCCTCGAGAAGATCACCTAAGGTCACCAAGAGAGCCATTTTACAGTCATTCTGTCCTCGAAGAAAACACTAGTTCAAATTCAATATTAGGTAATTAATTAGAAGATTTAGCTCTCATTGATTATTGTTATAACGGGAAAATTTCCCAATTAAACAAGGAATCTGACTCCAACCACAACTCTACCTCCGGTGTTCAAGTCAGAGGGGACTTCTGGTAATAGTAAAATTTGGTTAGGGGTCAAAGAGAAATTTTCCACTTACCCGCCACAAGTCAAAGCCCATAATCGACATTCATGAAGCCCGGATAGACCATAAAACTACCCCACAGGAGCAGGAAAGGTCGGCCCGGCTTCAAAACTATCAGAAAACAAGCTAGACGCGGCCAGGACGAGCCCCTAAACGAACACTTGAACCCAGGCTTCTCCAGGCCACCTATCGGGGAACCTCGGTTCCTGAGGTCGAGCTCCTCAACCACCTAGTAAAAACCAGGGGGGGTCTTCAAGCTCAAGAGACATTCGAGAGAAGCCCGACAAGCAAAGTAGGCTTCCTTCGAGTTAAGACTTTCGGAGGACAAGCTTAACAGTAGTCTTAGTCAGAAGCCTGCCAACCTCTCCAGATCTCGTGTGTTTTCATGGCATGACTCTTCATGGAGGTCATCGAGAACCCTTGATTTATGAAGGTTGGCGATAACGGCCCCCTTTTCGTGTCTGGAATGGATAAATTTCTTTTATAGAGGTTGGCGTGCTTGTTTCGACCTTGGAAAGCCTTGATTTAGAAGGAGCTTAATTTGTTTGTGTCGGGCTTCACCTCAAATGCTTTCTAAGCTTGGCGATCTTTCCTTGTTTTCACGGGGTGGTTCCGGAGGCAGGTCCTAGAAACAGGGTTCTAGGATGGGTGATCTCGTAAAGCCTGGATAACCGTGCTTCAGGCTTTGCCCGAATTCGAGTGTTAGCGTGAGGGCTTGACCTAGTCCTGTCGAGCTTCATTCCTAATAGTTCTGAAGCCCGATGACCCTTTCTCGCTTCTACGGGGTAGCTTTATCACTCACCCAGGGTTTAATGAATGGTGAACTCGGCCTTTGATTCGAGTTAAGAGAGTGAAAAATTTCTCATTGGTCCCCTAGCAAAATTTTGCTATTAAAAATTGTTTATAGCAAAATTTGGCTAGGGACAAAAGAAGAATTTTCCACCTTCTAGCCATCAAATCGGGGTCTATGTAGCAAGGTATCGAGGTCCTCTTGGCCAAGGTACCTTATGACCTTATAGAAGCATGGCGAGGCACACCTTCTCAAACATCTTGCATGCATTCAGGCTCTCCAATTAAAGCCCGTTCGCCAGGAATCCTGTATAATTAGGTCGAGCTCCATGTTAAAGCTCGGCGTAGCTAAACCAAGCTCCCAACTACAAGGTTGGAACCCTATAGGATATTTCTCCCGTAGAATTGTTAGCATAAGCTCCATGGGAAGACCAGCAAGATTGATCTAGCTCCATGACAATCGAGAGATCCTCTAGGGACCCCGGCAGTATACTAGAACCTAGGGTACCTCACCCTCAAGAAATATCAAGCGTCACCTCAGGTAACCTCCATGAAGTACCTTTCCAAAGTGACATATGAAACCAGAGCTCTCCTCCAAATAGCATAGGAAGAAAGGGTTGACCTTCATGAAACTTACGATACCATTAATGAGGTCAAACCGTATTAATAGAGTATTAATGGAGGTAGTAAACCCTATTAATGAGGTCAAACCGTATTTAATGAGGTCTAACCGTATTTATTGAGGTAGTTAACCGTATTAATGGAGATAAACAACCCTATTAATAAGGTCAACTATATTAATGGAGGAAGTCAACCCTATTAATGACATGATCAACGCCATTAATAAGAGAATATTCAACTCTTTAATGGCCATTATTAGTAAAAGAGTCCTAAAAGGAAACAAATACATTTGCCTCCAAGATATCCTTCATAGCCAATTATTGGGGATCAACTACAACAGAAAATCTCACCTATCAAGGAAGGAAGAATCCGAAGGGGAAGCAAACACATCTTCTCCAAGATATTAGCTACAAGCCGATCAACTACATTAAAGGAAGAATAGTATTCAATATGGAAAAGAAGACCAATTCAATAGTCATGAACTTGCACGCCAATGTAGTCACCATGTATAAATACACCTGTAAACTCATCTCATATGAGGGATCTGATATCTCAGAAGACACATGCTTCGTTTAAAGTTCTCTCTAGATCGTCATTGTACGTGTACCTTTACCAGGAATATACCGGTATCGGTTAACACTCTATCATTGTTGTAAGCTCTCCAGAGCACCATAGTGGTATTATTTCTCCATTATTGTAAGCTCCCTGAAGCATCTGTGATATATATTGTTGATGGGAAATTTGCTCGAGGTGAGAAATTTCCTCGAGCAAATTTCCGTTAACACCCTCGAGAACACAACCACGAAAGCGGTGGCCGGGGTCAGTACCATTGGTTCGTGACCTGTTTAAGTGAGAGACGAGTGGCAATAACAGTAAACGGGAGCTCTAGTATTGATATATTGCTTTAAGATACAAATAACTCTCTTGTTTGTTCACAATCTCTCGGAAGTGTAGGGTGGTGGCAACTCGGTGCCTGTCAAATAGTGGAGATGAAGGTGACCGTGTTCTGAAATCAGAATTTAGGCCCTCCTTCTATGTGTATATCTATTGTTTATGATTTTCTGTCTCTATCGTTCGTTGTCCTCTCTTACCATGCTTGGTTTCACATATATATATCGTCCAAGTAGGTTTTTAGTTCGTGAATACTCTATTTTAATCTCATGAATACGTTCCCTCCTTATCTGGCGGGATTCGTTATTTAAATTTGAATTGTTTCCGAATTCGATGATATCGTTGATGAAGAAAAGTTTGTTCCCTTATTTCAATTTAAACTCTTGACGTGCATGTAAATATTATGTGGAGATGATCCTGTGTGCACTCGTGCCATGGATCTTTATGGAGGTCACCCTGCCAGCTGCCTGTTGCCCCGTATGGCGAGGTAGATCCCTACTCTGGCTTTGTTCTTAAAAGCTTAAGATGGATTTTCCTTGACCCTTGGGGAATTGAAGTGCTCTTGTAGACCCTCCTGGGAGGTAGCTGGGGTAGTGTAGATTTAGGCGTGATTATTCTTTTATGTCCAGCAAGAACAACAGGTTTCTGGAGAGGTTGGCGGTCTTTTTTCAAAGCTCTCTTAAGCTTGGAGACTTTCCTTGGCATCTACGGGGCGGTTATGAAGCTCGACCTCATAGCCGAGGTTCCTCGATAGATGGCCTGGAGAAGCCCGACTTCCAGTACTCTTGTGGGGGCTCGTCCCGGTCGCGTCTGGCTTGTCTTCTGGTAGCTTTGAATCTGAACTGGCCTTCCCTGCTCCTGCGGGTTGGCTTTACGGTCTTTTCGGGCTTAATGATTGTCGATTATGGGTGGAAAATTTATCTTTGATCCCTGGCCAAATTTCACTATTAACAGAAGTCCCTTCTGACTTGAACACTGATGGTAGAGTTGGTGTTGGAGTCAGATTCCTTGTTTAGTTGAGAAAGTTTTTCGCCATCAAGATAATTAATGAGAGCGAAATCTTCTCATTAACTACCCAACATTTTGAATTTGAAACTGAGTGTTATTGAAAGAAAAATGGTTGTATTACGGTTCTAAGTGGTCTTCCAGAAGATATCGCCAATAAACCTCTATTTAAGCCCAGTCTGACCGTCATTTTCTTCATACTTCCTTAAATCTTCAAACTTTCAAATTTCTTCTTCCCTGCTTTCTCTGTCTCTATCTTCCGCTTGCTTTCACATCTCTCTTGCCCATCAATGTCGATTTCCACAGATAGTGTTGATGCTTTGGTAGAGGGCTCTGGGGGCCCTAACCTAGCTCCTCTTAAGCTGGTGCAAGGGATTTCAAGCGACGAGGAATCTTCCCCCCTCCCCAGCGCCGTCGTTCTAACAGGAACGCTTCTATCGGCTTTGGCTTTTTGAACCGGTCTGACAATCCTCTGAACTTAGTCGACGAAGACTCTGACATCTGGGAGAGATTAGATACGGTCGGGAGGGCTCAAGTCACGGTGGTGGAGCTTCCTCCAGTGATAACACTTTCTTTCAAACCCAGGGTCATCCCTGACTCTACTGTCGATTCTCAGTCGATCGGCCATCTACGGGACAAGTATGGTATTCTTGATATCATTTCTCTAACCGTCCCCCATTAGAACTATGATGTTTTTAGCTCTCCCAATGGCGTGCTTCCTATACACGTCGCGGCTTTTGAGAGCGGGGTGAGACTCCCTCTTCACCCCACCCTACGGCGGGCTATCAATGCCCTTCAGATGGCTCCGCTTCAATTGATGCCAAGCTTCTGAAGGCATCTAATCGGCTTCCTGGTATTGTTGAGGGAACAATACGAGCTGAGCGGCATAACCAGAGAGCCCAGGGTTGAGGAGCTCGCCTTCCTTTTCCAGATCGGTAGCCTGACAGGAGTCCCACTAGGCCAATTCTATGCCAAGGCTAAGAATAGGCTCATTTTTATCATCCCCTGGGCTTCAAAGAAGGACCATGCTTGGAAAGAAGAATGAGTTTTGGCGGGAGGAGACTGGGGGAGCTCCATCTTCGTCTGTAGGCATGAGCTCGAGGTTCCCACCGCCTTTAGTGGCAAACCCACCTGGGGTCGGGATTCCTTACCGGATGAGTCTGAAGCCATGATGAAGACCATCCTAGCTCAGAACTATTTGAATCTAAAGTTTCCGAATGCCAACCCCTTCGATCCCCGTAGGATAAGAAGGTACCTACAGATATCCAGTGCTACCCCTCGTAAGTATCTCTATCTATCTTGTTTTTTCTTTCTTCTTTTTTTTTATTGGAGGGTTCAGTTCTAATGATCTTGATTCTTTTCTCTAACAGTGTTTGTTGTTGCTCCAGCTTCTTACGAAGCTTGACAAGCTGGGATACCTCCTTCTTCTTCTAGATCATCCCCGGGAGCTCTCCCGACTATTCTGAAGAAGTAGGGTCAACCACTAAGGTAGTTGCATCATTCGTTCCTTCCCCCTCTCCGTCCAATGTGAAGTCCAAGATGGCTCTTCTGGCATCTTGGGCTGGAAAGGCTCTAAACCGAGGAGGGTTTGCTTCCCAAGTCGTCAATAAATCTGTTCCTGCCCCTCTTCCAATAGTTACTGCTCCAAACGATGCCCCCCGAGTCCCGCTACCCTTTTTTGTAGATCCGGTTGTATCCCGGGTAGTCGAGGTTCCCAGAAAGCCCGATGTCGATTTTTTTGAGGTCACCTCTTCTCGCCCCTACCAGCAATCGAGGTCAGCGGGTAAGGATGAGGTCATGAAGCAATTTGTCACATCTTGTCCAGGCGGCGGGCTTTCTAGAATGACCGCGATACCCGTGGACATCTTGATCACCAAAGGGTCCGCCATTTTAGCAGAGGTAATTGTCACTTTTACTTCTTCATTGAGTTGCTTGACTTGTCATTTTCTAACATGATTTTCCTTTACAGGCTTTCAAGTTTCAGGTGGCCATGGGGCATCAGATAGCCTTCCTCCGTGATCGAGCAGCCAAGGCTGAGGCTGAAGCTGAGCGAGCCATGAGGTTGCTTGCGCGGGCTCAGACCCGGGTCCAGAAGATAACCTCCAGCCAATAAGGAATGGAGACGTAGCTAGCTAAGCTTCAATGCGATCATGAGAGGCTAAAGCGGGCTTTTGATCAGGAGACTCTCTGTCGAAGTGGCGGGCTAGCAAGCTGGATGATTGGAAGGGAGAGGCGAAGACCCTAGATGTTGAAAACCAAACTTTGCAGGCTCGAATTACCCAGCTCCAAGCCGAAGTTGAAGCCTCTTTTAGCGAGAGGTATTTCTATACCTCCTATCAGGTTGTAGAGGCTCTCCCTTCCCCATTCGATCTCTCTAGCATTACCGACTGGGATAGAGCGGAGGTCATGTCACTGGCTGCGGAGATGTCTCGCCTAGAAACTGATGAAGCTGGTCTTTCTAGGGAGGGAGCTGGGAAGCAGTTGGAGGTGCCAGATCTACATCCTCCTATTCCAGCATTTCCAGTATCTGGTCCTGGTGAATCCTTAAAGGGGGTTCACAACAAGGAGCTAGAATGAGGCCTTGCTGAAGCACGAGATCCCCCCACAGTGCTCCTAGGAATGGAGTCAACAGAAGGCGAAAAAGTGCCTAAGTTGGTGACCAGCCTTCTTGATGTAGCTATACCACCTAAAGTTATGGTGGTGATCAATGAAATAGTGGAGGAAGATCCTGATGACCCCGAGGCAACCGGGGCTAATCCCCATGAGGAAGTGGCGGAAGCGATAGATGCAGCTGATCAGGATGAGCCGCAACTGGAGAGGGGATCACGGGGAGAGGTCCTTTCTTTGGAGAAGGAAGCTGAAGGCCCTTAGGAAGACGAAGAAGCTTGAGTTCTCTTCCATGTGATCTATTTTGAATGCCTGGAAAAGGGGGTGGGCATCTCATCTTTAACTAAGTTTGATCTTTTATAATTTTTTTTGTAGCCCGGAACATGGGATTGGGCCCCCCTTGCATGTTGTAGCCTTGTTGGGGGATAGTCTCCCTTACTTGATAATAAAATTTTAATCTCAGGTCTAACTCTGGCTTGCATGTACTTGCTTGGTCTTCCAGCTTTTATATCGAAACGAGCTATCTTTGGGGAAAAAATAATATAAGAAAAAAAAGTTGTTGGCATTGAGCCCTCCTTTGGGGGGCTATAGCCCGAATAGAACATTAAGTAAAGACCTATTTAGCCCCCTTCTTGGGCTCGGGATCAAGCGGGCTTCTGCACTTTCAGGCTCGATTCCTTCTTGAGGGAAACGGTAGACCGACCAAGGCATCAGGAGGGCTATCTAGCTATTTTCTGGTCTCGAGATTTGGATGGCAACTATGCTCTTACACTCGGATCCTTCTTGGGGGTGGTAGCCCGACCAAGGCATCAGGAGGGCTATCTAGCTATTTTATGGTTTTGAGATCTAGATGGCAACTATACTCTTACACTCAGATCCTTCTCGGGGGTGGTAACCTGACCAAGGCATCATGAGCACTACCTACCTATTTCCTGGTCTTGAGATCTGGATGGCAACTATGCTCTTACACTCAGATCCTTCTTGGGGGTGGTAGCCCGACCAAGGCATCAGAAGTGCTATCTAGCTAAAACCTTGTATTTTGATCTGGATGGCAACTATGCTCTTACACTCAGACTCTTCTTAGGGGTCGTAGCCCGACCAAGGTATCAGGAGCGCTATCTAGCTATATTCTATTATTTTGATCTAGATGACAACTATGCTCTTACACTTAGACTCTTCTTGTGGGTCCTAGCCCGACCAAGGCATCAGGAGAGCTATCTAGCTATATCCTGGTATTTCAATCTTGATGGCAACTATGCCCTTACACTCGGACCCTTCTTGGGGGTCGTAGCCCGATCAAGGTATCAGAAGCCCTATCTAACAATATCCTGGTATTTTGATCAGAATGACAAATATGCTCTAACACTCAAACCCTTCCTGGGGATCGTAGCCCGACCAAGGCATCAGGAGAGCTATCTAGCTATATCCTTGTATTTTAGTTAGGATGGCAACTCTGCTTTTACACTCACACCCTTCTTAGGGGTCGTAGCCCGATCAAGGCATCAAGAGCGCTATCTTTGGGGGAAAAATAATATAAGAAAAAAAAGTTGTTGGCATTGAGCCCTCCTTTGGGGGGCTATAGCTCGAATAGAACATTAAGTAAAGACCTATTTAGCCCCCTTCTTGGGATCGGGATCAAGAGGGCTTCTGCGCTTTCAAGCTCGATTCCTTCTTGGGGGGAACGGTAGACCGACCAAGGCATCAGGAGGGCTATCTAGCTATTTCCCGGTCTCGAGATTTGGATGGCAACTATGCTCTTACACTCGGATCCTTCTTGGGGGTGGAAGCCCGACCAAGGCATCAGGAGGGCTATCTAGCTATTTCCTTGTTTTGAGATCTGGATGGCAACTATACTCTTACACTCAGATCCTTCTCGGGGGTGGTAACCCGACCAAGGCATCAGGAGCACTACCTAGCTATTTCCTGGTCTTGAGATCTGGATGGCAACTATGCTCTTACACTCAGATCCTTCTTGGGGTGGTAGCCCGACCAAGGAATCAGGAGGGCTATCTAGCTATTTCTTGGTCTTGAGATCTGGATGGCAACTATGCTCTTACACTCAGATCCTTCTTAGGGGTGGTAGCCCAACCAAGGCATCAGGAGGGCTATCCAGCTATTTCCTGGTCTTGAGATCTGGATGGCAACTATGCTCTTACACTCAGACCCTTCTTTGCGGGGGGTGGTTCCCTGCCGAGGCATCAGGAGTAGCGAGGGGGCTTACTCGGCTTTCCCCTGGTCTTGAGGTGATAATGTCGAAACTTTCCATGTTGACCCAAAATATTGTAGGGCGTAGTTGAAAAGGGAGTAAACAGGAAAAAGGCAAGCTTTATTGATATGGAAGATGGAGTTACAATACGGTCAGAAGAAAAATAAAAGAAGCTAGTCGATGGTCGCCTTGCTCATGAGTCTCAGTTCAAGGGTGAAATTTCCTTAAGTGATCCGCGTTCCAAGTATGGTCGATGAGTCAGCCATCCATATCCTCGAGCATGTATGCCCCATTACGGATCACCATCTTTATTAGGTAGGGTCCTTCCCAATTGGGCCCTAGGACCCCGTCTGACTTCTTCCTGGAGTTCAACATCACTTTATTGAGGACTAGATCCCTGAACCCTCCTGTTAAAATATCTTGCAATTCTGCCTTGGTAGATCGCTACCTTCTCAGTTATTCGATCCTACATTTCTTCTAGGAGGTCCATGCTAGCTCGGAGCTTGCTTTCATTGCTCCCTGATTCGAATCGTTGGACTCTAAAGGAGGTCAACTTGTGCTCTATAGGTAGGACAGCTTTAACCTTGAAAGCCAGCAAGAAAGGCGTTTCCCTGGTAGCTGTTCTCCTTATAGTGCGGTAAGCCCAGAGGACCTTGGGGAGCTCTTCTACCCACCTGCCTTTCTTTAGTTGTAGCTTTTTCTTTAATAATTTCTTGATGGTTTTGTTCGTGGATTCCACCAAACCATTGGTCTTAGGGTGTGCTACCGAAGCAAACCGAAGGTAGATTCCCAAACCTTGGCATAAATCTCTAAATCAGCAATGTCGAACTATTTTTCGAGGTCGGTTATGATGGTAAGAGGGGTTCTGAACTTGCAAACTACATTGGTCTTGATGAACCTTGTTGTGTTCTCTTCCGATATCTGGGATAGTGGTCTGGCTTCAACCCATCTTGTAAAGTAATCAATCGTTACGATAGCGTGTTTGGCCTGTCCCGGAGCTGTAGGAAGCGGTCCAATCAAATCGACTTCCCACATGGCAAAGGGGTATGGCGAGCTAATGGATGACAAACGCTCTGGAGGGAGGTAACTCAAATTTACGGCCTTGTGGCATGCCTCATAGGTATGCACCAAGTTCTTAGCATCTTCATGGATGGTCGGCCAGTAATACCCCATACGGAGAACCTGATATGCCAAGGCCTCTCCACCAATATGGTTCCCGTATTCCCCGTAATGAACCTCTCTCAAAGCCCATATGGCATCTTCAGGGTGTAGACATCGGAGTAGGGGAAGGGATTTTCCCCTTCGGTATAAATGCCCATCCACCATATAATACCGGACCGAGAGCCTTTTAACCCTCCTAGCTTGGTCAGGCTCCTCAGGGAGTTTTCCGTCCAGTAGATATTCTGCTATTGGATCCATCAAGCATAGCTGTCGGTCCAGGGTATAAGTTTCATTACCAGTCATAATGCTAGGTAAGGGGATTACTTGAAAAGGGCCTCCGTGTGGTAGGGTCTAGGCAGCTATCTTGGCTAGGACGTGAGCCCGATGATTTAGCTGTCGAGGTATCTGCTCAATTCTGAATCCCCTAAATCTAGTCCTGAGTTGTTGCACCAGTTTCAGGTAAGCGGTCATGTTATCCTCTTTGGCCTGATAATCCCCAAAAACTTGGTTGACCCTGAGTGAAGAGTCACTCTTGATATTCAGGTAATCACAGAGCTTCGTATTCAGCTTCATTGTTCGTGGCTTTAAATTTGAACCTGAAACAATGGCAGTACTAAGTTCCTTCTTGGTCGATGAGGACTATTCCCGATTCTCCCCTGGACTGCCCAGAAGCTCAGTCATTGTAGATAGTCCATGACTCGCAGCCCTCCGGCCAATTGTCAGATTCTAGAATCCTTTCAAGGGTGACATCTGTTACCGCGGGGGTTGCCTAATCTAAAGGTACTGAAAGCTCGGCTACAAAGTCCGCTAATGCTTGAGCTTTTATCGCGGTCCTAGGCTTATACTTTAAATCCAACTAGGTAAGCTCTAGGGCCCATAAAACCAGCCTTCCAGAAATATCGGGCCTTTGCAAGAACTGACGGAGGGGTTGGTCCGTCAACACTGCTATTGAATGAGCATGAAAGTAAGGACGGAGTTTCCTTATCGAGGTCACCAATGCATAAGCGAGCTTCTCCAGCAAAGTATAGTTCTTTACGGGCTTGGTTAGAGCGCGACTCACATAGTAGATAGGCTGCTGGATCATATCCCCACATTCCTTGACCAAGGCCCCACTTACAGCGGTTTCTAAAACGGCCAAGTATATTTAGAGCTCTTCTCCTTGATTTGGCTTGACCAGCAGTGGAGGGCTTGTTAGGTATCTTTTCAAAGCTTGGAAAGCCTGTTCCCTCTCCTGATCCCACTTCATGTTTCTTCCCGACTTGATAGCTTTAAAGAATGGTAGGCACTTATCGGTAGACCAGGAGATGAACCTATTGAGCGCTGCTACCTGACCAGTCAAGGCTTGAACCTGTTTAAGAGATGCTGGGGATTCTAGATCCAGGATAGCCGTGATTTTTTCTGGGTTAGCCTCTATGCCTTTCTCATGGACAATGAAGCCCAGAAACTTCCTCGCAGTTACACCAAAGACGCATTTGGAAGGGTTCAACCTCATCTGGTTTTCTTTTAGGATCATGAAGGTCCTTCGAAGGTCGTCCAGGTGGCCTTCCGAGGTCAAAGATTTAGTGATCATATTGTCGATATATACCTCTATCGATCTTCCAATTTTGGGCTTGAACAAACGATTGACTAACCGATGGTAAGTATCTCCTACGTTTTTATGCCCGAAAGGCATCACCTTGTAGCAGTATAGGCCTTGTGTGGTGATGGAGCTGGTCTTTTATTGGTTCGCGGGATGCATCATAATCTGATTGTAGCTGGAAAACACGTCCATGAAGCTCAGGAGCTTGTTCCTGGAGGTGGAATCGACCAATTGATCAATTTTTGGCAGAGGAAAACTATCCTTCGGGCATGCCCGGTTGAGGTCGGTGTAGTCCACGCACATACGCCACTTCCCATTTGCCTTCATGACCATGACCAAATTGGCGAGCCATTTGGGATAACAGGCTTCTTGAATGAAGCCTGCCTGGGTGAGTTTATCCACCTCTTCTTGAACCGCCACATTTCTTTCATTGTTGAAGTGGCACCTTTTCTGTTTGAAGGGCTTGAAGGTCAGATCCACCGCCAGTCGATGTGAAGCTGATGTCATTGGGATCCCCGGCATCTCCGCATGACTCCAGGAAAAATTATAATAGAACTCAATGAGAAGCCTAATCAAGCCCTCTTTCATTCCTGGGTCAAGGGTAGCTTCGATCTTGACAACCTTCGAGGGATCGGTTAGTCGAACAAGAATCTCCTCTAACTTATCGACCAGGTGGCTACTGGCCCATTCCCTTCTCTGTTCTTCCATATCGAGCACCACAAGGCCTTCTTCGGGACAATCGGTGGAGCCCGTGTTTTCCAAGTTTAGTACCGGGGTTATCCCGCCTTGGATAGTCGTTACTTGGGCGAGCTGCTTAAATAGAGCTGCTGGGTTAGCCGACACTGTGTAGCATTTTCTAGATGCTTGCTGATCACCCCGAACCTCTCCCACATTGTCTCCTACCGGGAACTTCAGGACATTGTGGTAAATAGACAGGACCCCCTTCATGAAGATAGGAATGGCCTTCCTAATGTTACGTTGTAGGCCGACGGGGTATTCACCACCATAAAGTCGGTCATGATGTTTTATTGGAGAGGTGCGGCTCCGATGATCATTGGAAGTTTTTTTGATCCTACGGGTGTGATGGAGTCCCCAGTGAAACCGTATAATGGAGTAGTATAACTGTTGTAGCACCATTGCTTCAAGTTTAGTTTTTCCAAAGTGTCTTTGAACAGAAGTCTACGTTGCTACCTGTGTCGACGAGCACGCGGTGCACCATGAAGTTGGCAATTTGTAATGTAATAACCATGGGGTTTTCATGTGGCTGCACGGTGTTAAAGACATATGCTTCAGTGAAGATGATTTGAGACAGCTATGAGGGGTTGGTTGGTCTCTGGTCGACCTTAAAGATATCCTGCCCCTCGTCCGTACGAGGGACCTTCCTCGCATGATTTTTCCTGGAATTATTAAAGGTGCCAGCTAGAGTGGGACCTCCATTGATAGTGTGTATTACCTGAATTTATTGCATCAGGTATGCCTGCTCTCCTTTCCTCTTCTCCGCATGTTCCCGGATCTCGGCTTGCATCTCTTTTCCCGTCTGAATGTCCTCCCTGACTTGTTGTAAGAACTCTATCAAGAATCCTCCCCTGATCAAAGCCTCAATCTGGTTCCGCAGGTTGTAGCATTCTGAAGTATTGTGCCCTACGTCCTCATGAAAGTTGTAATATTTGTAACGATTTCTTTTATCAACCGGGGCTTTCATAGGAGCAGGCTTCTGTAACAAACCCTTATCCCGAATGGCGAGGTAGACTGTTTCTCGGGATGCATTCAAGGGAGTGTAACGGTCGTACCCCCTTTCATCGCGGGCTATAGGGGCCACTGTCCTGGGAGGTGGTAAAGCTTGAGAAGGAGCCTGTTTACCTAGATACCTTTCTGATCTGGGCTAAGAAAAAGGGAAATCGTATGTTGATTTATTAGGGGGTTTGTTCCGGTTTTTCTGATCTTGCTCGGGTCTATGACCTTCCTTCTTTTGTCTTTTTTCGGCTCTCATGTCGTCATGCTCCATCTTGACCTTGAGCTGTTCGTCGACCTCGATCTGTTCTAAAGCCTGACCATAGGCTTCCTGGTAGGTTTTCGGAGATCTCTTGGCAAAAGACCGGAATAGTTTTCCCGCCCATAAGTTTCTTCTGAAGTTGGTGAGGGTTTCTCTCTCGGTGAAAACTCCCATCTGGATGACTTCCTTATGGAACTGCTCGACATAAGCCCTAAGAGTTTCCCCTATCTCCTGGATCACGTATTGTAGATTAATCGGGTCCTTCAGTTGGGGCTTAACCCCTGGAACTGTTAGCAGAAATCAGTTGATAATTTGGTGAAGGAATCTACGCTCCCGGCGGGTAGTTTCCTAAACCAGGTCTTAATATAATCCATGAGTGTAGTGAGGAACATCTTACACATGGTGGCCATGGTTGTGTTCTGGACCTCCATCTGTTGAACGAAGCTCTTTAAGTGGCTCAGCGGATCTTCAGTCCCGGAGAACCTTTCAGTTGGCATTTTGAACTTTGGTGGGAGCTCTGCCTCCCGGATCTATCTGGTGAAGGGGGTGTTCATTTCACTTAGAGGATCTTTCTTGTCCTCCTTGTACTTCCCCTTCTTTATCAATTGGACCTCTTTCTATAGCTCCGCCAACTGGTCCCTTAGTCGCTTGCTTTCGGACTTCCTTAAGTCGATCTCGGATTCCTCACCATCAGATCCCTCTGATGAACTGGCGACCTCTACCCTATTCCTTCTTTGAAGGGGGCTTACTCGGGGACTTTGCTGACTTTCTTTTTCTCTACCTTGGGCTTCCTTCCTTGTAGTCGTTGGGTGGAGAAGCTCTTCCTGTCCCCAGGAAAGGACATCTGTCACGGATCTGACTTGTCATGGTTGGTAGCGTGGCAGCGCTTCGGGAACATGGGGCATGGGCCCTAGCCTATCCCGGATCGAGGTCGAGAGCCGCTCTGTTACGATTTGATTCCCGAGGGGCAGGCCCCAAGCAATCAAAGATGGGTTGCCTAGCCCTAGGCCTGCTTGATTCCCCCTGATTGCAGAGACCCGTTTGTTGGATAGTGATACCCTCAGTGAGCAGTCGAAAGCGGACGTTCTCTACAAAGGCCGCCGCTTGTTTGTCAAGATTGACCTGACTTCCCAGAAGGGGATCTAGAGCCCGCACAGTAGCTGGCTGGATGGGAATCTGGCTATGGAGCCCGGATTTTTTCCTTTTCCTCGGGACCTTTCATGTCGATGTAGCAGAAGGTTGTCCTGAGGTGCCCTGCTGCCCTTGTGAGGAGCGGAGCTTCATGATGACTTTGAAATAAAGAACTTTTTTAATGTAAAAAGATGGTGGTGTGAGAGGTTTCCCACAGACGGCGCTAGATAGTGTTCACGAGAAATTTGCTCGAGGTGAGAAATTTCTATTAACACCCTAGAGACCACTACCACGAAAGTCGGGGTCAGTACTGTTGGTTCCCGACCTGTTTAAGAGAGAGACGAGTGGCAATAACAGTAAATGGGAGCTCTATTATTGATATATTGCTTTAAGATACAAATAAATCTCTTGTTTGCTCACAATCTCTAGAAAGTGTAGGGTGGTGGCAACTCGTTGCCTATCGAATAGTGGAGATGAAGGTGACCATGTTCTGAAATCAGAATTTAGGCCCTCCTTCTATGTGTATATCTATTGTTTATGATTTTCTGTCTTTGTCGTTGTCCTCTTTTACCATGCTTGGCTTCACTTATATATATCGTCCAAGTAGGTTTTTAGTTCGTAAATACTCTACCATAATCTCATGAATCCCTTCTCTCCTTATCTGGCGGGATTCGTTATTTAAATTTGAATTGTTTCCGGATTCGATGATATCGTTTACGAAGATAAGTTTGTTCCCTTATTTGAATTTAAACTCTTGACGTGCATGTAAATATTATGTGGAGATGATCCTGTGTGCACTCGTGCCATAGATCTTCATAGAGGTCACCCTGTCAGCTGTCTGTTGCCCCGTAGAGCGCGGTAGATCCATGCTCTGGCTATGTTCTTAAAAGCTTAAGATAGATTTTCCCTGATCCTTAGGGGCTTGAGGTGCTCTTGTAGACTCTCCTGGGACGTAGCTGGGGTAGTGTAGATTTAGGCGTGATTCTTCATTTATATCCAGCAAGAAAAGCGGGCTTCTTGAGAGGTTGGTGGGCTTCTTTTAAAGCTCTTGAGCTTAGAGACTTCCTCTGGCATCTATGAGGCGGTTATGGAGCTTGACCTCGGAGCCGAGTTTCCCCGACAGATGGCCTGGAAAAGTCTGGATTCCTATACTCTTGTGGGGGCTCATCCAGGTCGCGTCTGGTTTGTCTTCTGGTAGCTTTGAAGCCGAACCAGCCTTCCTTGCTCTTACGGGGGGTGAATTTACGGTCTTTCCGGACTTCATGATTGTCGATTATGGGTAGAAAATTTCTCTTTGATCCCTATCCAAATTACACTATTAACATATACATAAGGAAGGGTATTCCTTCTTCTATTGGATACAGCCTTAGGGTTTTTCGGCATGTGATCATTCGTGATGCTTTTTCCCTCTTGGTCAGTCTCTCTACAAAAGACTTTTGTTTTCATAATATCTACTATATTATGCATGCGTGTATGCGGGCTAGGTACCAACCCCATTGGTCCTAGCCCTATAACCCTTCTTATATGAGATCGGGAAACTACAACGAAAATCTAGGGAACCGGATCAAAATTCCTACCTCGTTGGAACTAGCACTCTTATCCTCCCATCTACATGCCAAATTCGCATATCAAGATGAGGAGAAACCATCCAGAGCAGCTTGAAGGGAGTCGATGAGCCCTCATGCATCCTCTCTATGGAAGAAATCAAGCTCTTTAACACTAGAGCTAGATAAGCCCCCATTCTTACTTGTTATCTAGGTCGGAAACTACAGGAAGGAATCAGGCTCTAGAACCGGGCTCTATGTACCAGGACAGGCTCTGACCCCGACCAAGGACCAGGACCAGGACCATGATCAACCCCTTCATACCAGTAAGGGAACCTCGAGCTCTATTCAACTCTTACCAACCACACAGCCCGACAGATGAAATGACTGGTCTTTTACCTACCGCGAAGCCCGATGAGTGGGATGACTCCTCTCCTATTTACCGCTCCATACTCCATATTCATACAAGATCTCTCTAAGGTACAAGGTACCAACCCCGGCCACCACCTCTGTGGTAGTGGTCTCGAGGGTGTTAGCTGTAATTCCTCACCCCGAGTAAATTTTCTGCTCCAGACCGGTATCTTCGCTCCATGTGTACCAGGCCACTCATCACCCTAGCAATCCACCGAAGCCGGATCCGATCGAGGAGTTCCCAAAAGCTTCCCACAATTGGTGAGGCCTCTTACATGCCTAAGCATGCTCCTGGAGCTATAGCAATGCGACAAGATCGGTGGTATTGCTCAATGTATACCGGGCCATTCATCTCCCTAGCAAGCCATCGAAACCTGATCTAATCGAGGACAGCCAAGAGGCTTCCCACATTTTGGTAAGGCCTCTTACATGCCTGAGTAAGCCTCTTGAGTAGCAGCCCCGATGCAAGGCCTTCTTGTACAAGGTCGATCAATGCCCAGTGAGCCACTACGACCCCGATCCATTCCAGCATGGTCCATAGCCTCCTTTCGACTGCTGGAGACTCCAAAGATCCCAAGCATGCTTTTGGACTAGTACCAGACCGGTGACTTCGCTCCTTGTGGACTGGGTTATTCATCGCCCTAGCAAGCCACCGAAGCTTAATCTGATCGAAGAGAGCCCAGAGGTTTCCCACATTTTGGTAAGGCCTCCTACATGTCTAAGCAAACCTCTGGAGTAGTAGCCCCGCTGTAAGACCCAGTGGCTCCTCACTTTTTATATAGGGTTGGTCAACGGCTAATTGAGCCACTGAGCTCCTGTTTCATTCTAGCATGGTCCAGAGCATCCTTTCAATTGCAGGGGACTCTAAAGATCCCAAGCATGCTTCTGGACCAGTACCAGACCGGTGGCTTCGCTCCATGTTTATCGGGCCATTCACGGCTCTAGCAGGCCACCAAATCCCGATCCGATCGAGGAGTTCTCAGAAGCTTCCCACATTTGGTAAGGCCACCTTCATGCCTAAGCAAGCTTCTGAAGCAGTGGCAACGCTACAAGATCGGTGGCTTCATTCCATGTTTACTGGATCATTCACCGCCCTAGAAATCCACTGAATCCAGATCCGGTCGAGGAGTTCCCAAAAGCTTCCCATATTTGGTAAGTCCACCTACATGCCTAAGTAGCAGCCCCGCTGCAATGCCCAGTGGCTCCTCACTTCTTATACAAGGCCGGTCAACGCCCTAGTGAGCCATTGAGCTGCTGTTTCATTCCAGTATGGTCCAGAGCCTTCTCTCAGTTGCTAGGGGCTCTTTGGATCCCAAGTATGCCTCTGGACCGGTACCAGACAGGTTGCCCCTCTCCATTTATATTGGGTCGTCCAATGCTTAAGTGAATCACCATGGTTCCTACTCATTCCGGAAGGTCCAAAGCCTTCTCTCAGTCACGGGAAACTTCTAGGATCTCAAGCATGTCTCTAGACAGTTACTAGGTCGGTGCCTCCTCTCCACTTGTATGGGGCCATTCATCGCCCTAGCGAGCTACCTTGGTTCCGATCTACCTCTCTGGTTAGTCTCCTCAACAATAGCAGCTTTTTCCTCCTTAGTCTCATTGCTTAGTTGAAGGACAGGCCATCATCCCTTACCACTGCTACTTCAGAGCCAGCTTCCACCACCTTGGTTGGATCAACTTCAATCAGCCTTGACCTCCATCTGCTCAGTTGGATCAATCTAGGTCTCTCCTACCTCTCTTACCTCTCCTACCTTGGTAACACCAATCTAGACCTCTACTTTGACAGATTCAGATAGATAGTAGGCAGACTTGAAGCCCCTCATGTATCCCCTACCTTGTAGCAGGGGACTTTGAGATAAGTTCTACCCTAGTATGGCCTGGCATGAATGTTGAGATGGGCACCATGTCCTCCTCATCATCAGTTGACCCTGTGGCTCGAGATGGACCGGCTTCAGTGAGAGTAGACCTACTAAACTTTAAGCTTTTTCCATGATCTTCTTCATAGCGGTCCTTACACGACACAAAGCATGGACTCGAGTCTTTCCATATCATATGCACACTACATCCGCTCTCTGTCTACTTTCATCTTATCTACGATTGCCTCAGCTCTGGTCATGACTTTGCTCAGGATAATCGTTCCCCTCATTATCTTGATCACCATCCCCTTGGTCTACTCAAGCTCGACTTTAGCAGCATCAACCTGCGCCTAAAGAGTATCAAATCGATGGCTCTGCTCCATTCATGTCGGGTCATTCGATGGCCTAGCAAGCCACCGAAGTCCCGGTTCATTTGAGATGAGCCCAGAAGCTTCCCATATTCAGTGAGGCCTCCTACATGCCAGAGCAAGCCTCTAGAGTAGCAGCACCACCACCACTGTAAGTCCTAAAGCCTCCTTGTATCTAGTACCAGGTCGATGATTCCTCTCCATTTGTATCGGGTCATTCAACGCCCTAGCAAGTCATCAGAGTCCTGGTTCATTCGAGATGAGCCCAGAGGTTTCCCACAATCGGTAAGGCCTCCTACGTGGTTGAGTAAGCCTCTAGAGTAATAGCAGCATTGTTGCAAGGCCCGGAGCTTTCTCATATATAGTACTAGGCTGGTGGCTTCTCTCTATTTGTGTCGGGCAATTCAATGCCCTAGCAAGTCGTCAGAGTTCTGGTTCATTCGAGATGAGCCCAGAGTTTTCCCACAATCGGTAAGGCCTCCTACGTGACTGAGTAAGCCTCTAGAGCAATAGCAGCATTGCTGCAAGGTCCGGAGATTATACTAGGCTGGTGGCTTCTATCCATTTGTTTCAGACCGTTCAATGCCTCAGCAAGCCACCGTGGTCCCGATCCACATCTCAGGTTAGTTTGATCGACAGTGGCAGCTACTTCCTCTCTTGTCATACTGCTTGGGTAGAGGAAGAACTACCATCCCCTAGCACAACTACCTCGGAGCTAGCTTAAATCAGCTCGGTCCCTTACCTCTTCAACTGGATTGATCAGGACCTCTTCCATCACTATGGCTTCAGTATAGAGCTCCCCTTCCTAGTAAGGGCAATCTAGATCCTTACCTCCTTGATAGATTCAGACGAACAGATATGAAGGTTTAAAGCTTCACTTGCATCAATAACCTCTGTAGCAACCCACATCTGTCAGACCAGTTCGGACCACCATTTTCCTAGAAAGATCAAACTGGACCTTTACTTTGGATGATTTTGATGGAGAGGTAGGCAGGCTTGGAGCCCCCCATGCATCTGCAACAACAGAGGACTTCAAGGTAATTCCTACCCCAAAATGACTAGACATGAAAGCAGAAATGGGAACAAAGTCCTCCTCATCATCTGCGCATTCATCATCTCAATAAGGTCCAGCTTCAGTCGGAGTGGACCCAGGTAACTCTCAGCTTTCTCTGTGATCTACTCAAGGTATCCATCCTCCGATGATGATAAGGTTAGAGGGAAGAAGAGCTTGAGCTGCCTAGCAAGCAACACAGAAGCGTCCTTCGGCAAATGAAGCACCCACTTTGGCTTCCAAGGTAGCCACGCTGCCATGTAGAGTTTAAACCACTTCCTCAAGAGTTTACCTCCTCCTTCAGAGACATCCTCGCATGGCACGACGCATGGACCCGAGTCTCTCCACATCATATGCATGTTGGATCCACTCTCGGGTTACTTGCACATTAGCCATGGTTGCCTCAATTCTGGTCATGTCTTCATTCAGAACAACTACGCACCCTCACTACCGTGGTCAGCTCCTCCTCCTTTTGGTTTGACGTCCCCTAAGAGAGAAGTTTTCTCCATCCAAAACATCTACTTTTGGATCAACCCGGCTCACCTGCCATATAAACAACCACCTCAGCTATGACCTTTATTTGAGGGAGAAGCTCCCTCTTCGGATTGAACATCTACTGCACCATGGGATTTTGAGCCCGGGTCTGCTTCAGCAACCCAAGGCTTGCCAGCTACGATGGGAACATACACAACCATCTCAGCAGCTTTTTTTTTAATCCCTTCCATTTTCCGTCCATCAATGACTCTTAAGTCAAAGGGGGGAAGTTAAGCCAACTCTACCTGGAAGGTTGTGAAGAAGTAACCATCCTCATTGGCTTGCACGAGCTCGACCTTAGAAAACACCAGCTTGCTCTTAAAGATTATCATACCGATGGCTCCTCTTCATTTGTACTGGGCCTTCCAATGCCCTAGTGAGCCATCGAGGTCTCAATCCATTCGAGGGGCACCCAAAGGTCCTGATTCGTTCACAGTAGGGTCTCGAGCTCCAATACAATTGTTGAAAACTCTCATCTACCCCAAGTGGACTTCCAAACCGGTTACATCACTTAGAGACTAGAAGCTCAATATTTTCTTAGTACTCCAGTGAGAAGGGCGATGACCCCAGCGTGAGACCATTTCCTCAAGTTCGTAATAAAAAGCATCTTTTGCGGAGAGCCATTTTACTATCTACATTCATAATGTAGATCTTCTCAAGAGATTCTACTCATGAAAAGCTCCTAGAGCGAGATTGGTTATCAACCGATACCACCATGCATAGATACAACTTCGTATCGGCTCGACATGAGTTTGCATCTCCTTCGATTTCAGTATCCGTAATAGATCTCATGTGATCGCCTTGAATAGGAGAGCTAGATAGCCCTCCTAATGCCCTGTACTGGATTACTCTCTCTAGGAGGATCGCCATAGTATTTTGATAGTGATCTCCTCAAGACCAAAGACTGGTCGGGGAAGCCCAATCACTACCTCTAATGTCTCGGCAAGGCACCACCCATCGCCAAGAAGGGTCTGAGTGTAAGAGCATAGTTTCCATTCAGATCTCGAGACTAGGGATTGATCGGGGAAGCCTCCTCATTACCCTGATGCCTTGGTTGGGTGACCTCCCCCAAGAAGGGCCTGAGTGTAAAAGCATAGTTGCCATCCGGATCAAAATACCATGACATAGCTAGATAGCGCTCCTGATGCCTTGGTCGGGTGACCTCCCACAAGAAGGGTCTGAGTGTAAGAGCATAGCTGCAATCCAGATCAAAATACCAGGATATAGCTAGATAGCGCTCTTGATGCCTTGGTCGGGCTAGGACACCCAAGAAGGGTCTGAGTGTAAGAGCATTGTTACCATCCGGATCAAAATACCAGGATATAGCTAGATAGCGCTCCTAATGCCTTGGTCGGCTATGACCCCCAAGAAGAATCTAAGTGTAAGAGCATAGTTGCCATCCAGATCTCGAGACCAAGAAATAGCTAGATAGCGCTCCTAATGCCTTGGTCGGATGACCTCCACCAAGAAGGATCCGATTGTAAGTGCATAGTTGCCCTCCGGATCAAAATACCAGGATATAGCTAGAGAGCGCTCCTGATGCCTTGGTCTGGCAACGACCCCCAAGAAGTGTCTGAGTGTAAGAGCATAGTTGCCATCCGGATCAAAATACCAGGATATAGCCAGATAGTGCTCATAATGCCTTGGTCGGGCTACGACGTTCAAGAAGAATCTGATTGTAAGAGCATAGTTTCCATCCAGATCTCGAGATCAAGAAATAGCTAGATAGCGCTCATGATGCCTTAGTCGAGTGACCTCCCCCTAAAAGGATCCAATTGTAAGTGCATAGTTTCCATCTGGATCAAAATACTAGGATATAGCTAGATAGCGCTCCTGATGCCTTGGTCGGGTGACCTCCCCCAATAAGGATCCGATTGTTAGTGCATAGTTGTCATCCGGATCAAAATACAAGGATATAGCTAGATAGCGCTCCTGATGCCTTGGTCTGGCTACGACCCCCAAGAAGGGTCTAAGTGTAAGAGCATAGTTACCATCCGGATCAAAATACCAAGATATAGCCAGATAGCGCTCCTAATGCCTTAGTCGGGCTATGACCTTCAAGAAGAATCTGAGTGTAAGAGCATAGTTTCCATCCAGATCTCGAGATCAAGAAATAGCCAGATAGTGCTCCTGATGCCTTGGTCGGGTGACCTCCCCCAAGAAGGATCCAATTGTAAGTGCATAGTTTCCATCCGGATCAAAATACCAGGATATAGCTAGATAGCGCTCCTGATGCCTTGGTCGGGTGACCTCCCCCAAGAAGGATCCGATTGTTAGTGCATAGTTGTCATCAGGATAAAAATTCCAGGATATAACTAGATAGCGCTCATGATGCCTTGGTCGGGTGACCTCCCCCAAGAAGGATCCGATTCTAAGTGCATAATAACCATCCGGATCAAAATACCAAGATATAGCTAAATAGCACTCCTGATGCCTTGGTCGGGCTACGACCCCCAACAAGAATCTGATTGTAACAGAATAGTTACCATCCAGATCTTGAAACCAAGAAATAGCTAGATAGCGCTCATGATGCCTTGGTCAGGCTACGACCCTCAAGAAGAATCTAAGTGTAAGAGCACAGTTGCCATCTGGATAAAAATACCAGGATATAGCTAGATAGCGCTCCTGATGCCTTAATCTGGCTATGACACCCAAGAAGGGTCTGAGTGTAAGAGCATAGTTGTCATCCGGATCAAAATACCAAGATATAGCTAGATAACGATCATGAAGCCTTGGTCGGGCTACGACCTTCAATAAGAATCTGAGTGTAAAAGCATAGTTTCCATCTAGATCTCGAGACCAAGAAATAGCTAGATAGAGCTCCTGATGCCTTGGTCCAGTGACCTCCCCTAAGAAGGATCCGATTGTTTGTGCATAGTTGCCATCCGGATCAAAATACCAGGATATAGCTAGATAGCGCTCCTGATGCCTTGGTCGGGTGACCTCCCCCAATAAGGATCCGATTGTTAGTGCATAGTTGCCATCCGGATCAAAATACCAGGATATAGCTAGATAGCGCTCCTAATTCCTTGGTCGAGTGACCTCCTCCAAGAAGGATCCGATTGTAATTGTATAATTGCCATCCGGGTCAAAATACCAGGATATAGCTAGATACCGCTCCTGATGCCTTGGTCAGGCTATGACCCCCAAAGAGAATCTGAGTGTAAGAGCATAGTTTCCATCCAGATCTCGAGACTAAGAAAAAGCTAGATAGCGCTCCTGATGCCTTGGTCGGCTGACCTCCTCCAAGAAGGATCCGATTGTAAGTGCATGGTTGCCATCCAGATCAAAATACAATGATATAGCTAGATAGCGCTCCTGATGCCTTGGTCGGGCTATGACCTTCAAGAAGAATCTGACTGTAAGAGTATAGTTGCCATCCAGATCTCGAGACCAGGAAATAACTAGATTGCGCTCATGATGCCTTGGTCAGGCTACGACCCCCAAGAAGAGTCTGAGCGTAAGAGCATTTTTGCTATCAAGATATGGATACCAGGATATAGTTAGATAGTTCTCTTGAAGCCTTGGTCGGGCTACGACCCCCCACAAGAATCTGAGTGTAAGAGCATACTTGCCATCCAGATCTCGAGACCAAGAAATAGCTAGATAGCGCTGTTGATACCTTGGTTGGGCTACGACCCTCAAGAAGGGTCTGAGTGCAAAAGCATAGTTAACATCCGGATCAAAATACTATGATATAGCTAGATAGCGCTCCTAATTCCATGGTCAGACCCCAAGAAGAATCTGAGTGTAAGAGCATAGTCGACATCCAGATCTCGAGACCAGGAAATAGCTAGATTGCGCTCTTGATGCCTTGGTTGGGCTACAACCCCCAAGAAGAGTCAGAGTGTAAGAGCATTGTTGCCATCTAGATCTCGATACCCAGATATAACTAGATAGCACTCCGGATGCTTTAGTCGGGTGACCTCCCCAAGAAGGATCCGAATGTAAATGCATTATTGCCATCCGGATCAAAATACCAGGATACAGCTAGAAAGCCCTCCTAGTGCCCTGGACCGGATTAATCCCTCTTGGAGGATTGCCATGGTATTTTGACATTGATCGTCTCGAGACCAGGAAATAGCTAGATAGCACTCCTGATGCTTTTGTTAGGCTACCTCCCCCAAGAAGGATCTGAGCATAAGAGCATAGTTGCCAGCTAGATCACGAGACCTGAAACACCAAAAGGTCATCATGTTGCCATGGTCAGGTTAACCCCATCAAGAAAGGTCTGGGTGGCATAGTTGCTTGCCAATTCCAAGAACAGAAATTTCAAGCTCTCAGATTTGCCACTAGAGCTTCATCCGACATGATCGAGCAATACTGTTTGTGACCTTTCTCACTTATCAAATTTTACACTGACTAGAGCGTCGGAAATTACACAAAGGGAATATCCCTTATGTGGTCCGCCATCGCTCATTTATTTTGCAGGTATGCCGAATGCACATATGTTTCGCCTATGTATAAAGACCTGGTGAGAGAGTGGCCTTAGTTGCCTACCGGGATCTTCTTCGCCAAATGTACCAAGACTCCTAAAACAGGAATGACTAGTACCCCGGTTCGCTAAGCTAAGCACTGTGAGAGATTCTTGTTACAAGTAAGAAGCGACAAGCAAAATTCTTCATGTAGTACAAGATTCTAACTCTAACCCAACTACACACCGGTGTTGAAATCAGAGGGGACTTCTGTTAATAGCAAAATTTGGCTAGGGACCAAAGAAGAATTTTCCACCTTCCAGCCTTCAAGCAGGGGTCCAAATCTGGGGTCTATATAGCGAGGTATCAAGGTCCTCTAGGTCGAGGTACCTTACGACCCCTTAGATGCATGGCGAGGCACACCTTCTCAAACACCTTGAATGCATTCAGGCTCTCCAATTAAAGCCCGCTACCCCACCAGGAATCCTGCATAATTAGGTCGAGCTCCATGATAATGCTCGGCGTAGCTAAACCAAGCTCACAGCTACAAGGTTGGAACCCTATGGGATATTTCACCCCTAGAATTTGTAGCACAAGCTCCATTGGAAAACCAGCAAGATCGATCTAGCTCCATGACAATCGAGAGGTCCCCTAGGAACCCCGCCAGTATACTGGAACCTGGGGTACCTCACCCTTGAGAAATATCAAGCGTCACCTTAGGTAACCTCCATGAAGTACCTCTCCAAAGTGACATATGAAACCAGAGCTCTCCTCCAAATAGCATAGGAAGAAAGGGTTGACCTTCATGACACTTACGATACCATTAATGAGGTCAAACCGTATTAATAGAGGTAATCAACCCTATTAATGAGGTCAAACCATATTTATTGAGGTAGTCAACCGTATTAATGGAGATAGTCAACCCTATTAATGAGGTCAACTATATTAATGGAGGAAGTCAACCCTATTAATGACATGATCAACGCCATTAATAAGAGAATATTCAACTCTTTAATGGCCACCATTAGTAAAAGAATCCAAAAAGGAAACAAATACCTTTGCCTCCAAGATATCCTCCACAACCAATTATTGGGGTCAATTACAACAGAAAATCCCACCTATCAAGGAAGGAAGAGTCCGAAGGGGAAGCAAACACATCTTCTCCAAGATATTAGCTACAAGCCGATCAACTACAATAAATGAAGAATAGTATTCAATATGGAAAAGAAGGCCAATTCAAGAGTCATGGACTTGAACGACAAAGTAGTCACCATGTATAAATACACCTGTAAACTCATCTCATATGAGGGATCTGATATCTCAGAAGACACATGTTTCGTTTAAAGTTCTCTCTAGATCGTCATTGTACGTGTACCTTTACCAGGAATATACTGGTATCGGTTAACACTCGATCATTGTTGTAAGCTCTCCGAAGCACCATGGTGGTATTAATTCTCCATTGTTGTAAGCTCCCTGAAGCATCTGTGATATATACATAAGGAAGGGTATTCCTCCTTCTATTGGATATTGCCTTGGGGTTTCCGCATGTGATCATTGGTGATGCTTTTTCCCCCTTGGTCAGTCCACCTCTCTCTACAAAAGACGTGTGTTTTTCATATTATCTAATGTATTATGCATGTGTGTATACGGGCTAGGTACCAACCCCATTCGTCCTAGCTCTATAATCCTTCTTATATGAGATCGAGAAACTACAACGAAAATCTAGGGAACCGGATCTAGATTCCTACCACGCTGGACCTAGCACTCTTATCCTCCCATCTACATGCCAAAGTCAAACATCATGATGAGAAAAAACCATCTAGACCAGCTCAAAAGAGTCGATGAGCCCTCTTGTATCCTTTCTATGGAAGAAATCAAGCTCTTTAACACTGGAGCTAGAAAAGCCCCTCTTCTTACTTGCTATCTAGGTCGGGGAACTATAGGAAGAAATCGAGCTCCAGAACCGGGCTTTGGGTACCATAATGGGCTCCGACCCAGACAGAAGACCAGGACCAAGATTAACCCCTTCATACCAGCAAGGGAACCTCGAGCTCCCTTCATCTCTTATCAACCACAAAACCCGACAGATGGAATGACTGGTCTCCTACCTACCGCGAAGCCCGATGAGTGGGATGACTCCTCTCCTACCTACTGCTCCATACTCCATATTCATACAAGATCTCTCTAAGGTATAAGGTACCAACCCCGGCCACCATCTCCGTTGTAGTGCTCTCGAGGGTGTTAGCTGTAATTCTTCACCCTAAGCGAATTTTCGGTTAACAATAATATATAATAATAATATATATATTATTATAATATATAATACTATTGTTAACGAAAAAATTACTCGGGGTGATAAATTCCAATAAACACCCTCGAGACCACTACCACGGATGTGGTGGCCGGGGTTGGTGCCTTTGGTACCTAACTTGCACGCAGAATGGTGGATGGTTAAAAACAACTACCTACACGATGAGAAAGAGGAATATAATGGCTTTGTTATTAATCACAAATATCGTACAAAATCACTCAAACGCTTTCAATCACTCCGGGGTACAATAGGGTGGCAACCTCGTGCCTGTCGAATAGTAGAATACAATGATGGTCGTGTTCTGATCACAAAATTTAAGCTAAACTCGACTCTTTCAATCTCTCTTCTTTTTTTCGTGCATACTTGGGCGTATTTATACATTGTCCAATCGGGTTAAATCCTGATTCTCCTGCCATTATTTTCTTAATCAAATACCCCCATTATCGAGTGGGATCCTTCATTTAAATATTTTTGACTTTGGCTTAATAACATCATCGAGAATATCTGGAATAGGGATAAGTTTGTTTCCTCTTTGGACTCAATCACTTGCTCTGCACGTACGCAGTGATTTTAATGTTTGTTGGATTGTAGATATAATCCTATGTAACTTCAAGGTGTGATGCCCCATGGAGGACGTCGAGCATGGTGTTTCCTCCATCAAAATATGGGAGGGGTATATTTGTGTTCTGGCTTAATGTTAGGAGCTTGATCTGACCTTTCCAGGTCCTTTGAAGCTTGAGATCGCCCCATGTGGGTGCTTTTTGGTGGTAGCGGAGCTTCAGAGAGCTTTCTCTTATCTACTCAGATAGTTCCAGATCTTCATTCGGTAAAGTTGAGCAATGTTGTAGTGCGAGCTTGGTGCTTGATAGATCTCTCTCTGAACTTGGAGAGAATGCAGGGCTTCTGGGGAAGTTACGAGGCAATCTTGACCTTGGGGAGCCTGGATCATCATGCGTCAGGCTTTTCCTGAAATCTTGTTTCGGTGTTAGGAGCTCGATCCATTCATGTCGAGCTCCACCCTATGTGTTTCCAGACCTCGTCGACCCTTCCTTACATCAACGGGGTGGCTCCACAGCTTACCCACCCAGACCATGGGTTATCTTAGACTTGGATTCGGGCTAAGAGAGTGGAAAATTTCCCTTTTATCCCTAGCCAAATTTGGCTATTAAAAGAAGTCCCCTCTGACTTGAACACTGGTGATTGGATTGGGGTTGGAGTTAGATTTCCTTTTTTAATTAGGTGACTTTCCCTCCATTCTCGCTACCAAAATCTTGGCAGGAATCTTCTCATTAATTGTACAAGCGACGTGGGGAGCATAGACCCGTGTACTCCCCGAAATAATCTGGCTCCGTTATCACCGTTTGCAAGGTTAGAGATAATCCCATCGAAGAATCCGTCGACGTCATTGCTCCGTTCACTCCTATCTATACCCAACTTCTTCAACGTCTTCCTCACGTTTTCTTTGAAATTTCAAATTTTCAAAAACCCTTTCTTTTGCTACCTTCTTGAGCAGCGCTTCCATCTTTCCTTTTATATGCCGTTAATCCTTCCCTTACCATGTCGAAAGTAAGTCGTGACTCCGCTAACTCTATCGTAGACAGTGAGGAAATGTCCAGCCTTTCCCATGAGAAACAGGCACGTAAGAACTTCGACAGTGATGACTCTCCTTCGAGCCTGTAGCATCGCCAGTCGAACAAGAATGTAGCTATCGGGACTGGGTTCTTTAACAAACCAGATAACCCTTTGAGCTTGGTCGACGAAGATTATGATAGGGAAACTATGGATGGTGCTGCTGAGAAGGATCAAGTCACAGTCGTTGGTCCTCCATTGGTGAGGCTTCCTCTTTATGACTTCAGGGTCATCTAGGACTCTACCGTTGATTCAAACTCGATAGCCCATCTGAGGTCCAAGTATGGTATCCCTGATAGCATCTCTATCTTAGTTCCTCACAGAAATTATAATGTCTTCAATCCTTCTAAAGGCGTGCTTCCAATTCATGCAGCGGCCTCAAGAACGGAGTTAGGCTTCCTCTCCTTCCTACCCTTCGACGGGCTCTCAACGCTATACAACTAGCTCCCCTCCAACTGATGCCCGTCTTCTGGAGGCACCTGATTGGCTTTCTCGTGCTATGGAGGGAACAGTGCAAGCTGAGCAAGGTCACTAGGGAGCTCAGGGCAGAGGAACTGGCTTACCTCTTTTAGATTGGAAGCATGCTCGGAGCTCCCTAAGGTCAGTTCTATGCGAAATCTAAGAACAAGCTCAATTTCATCATTCTTGGCGCTTTATAAAAAAACCTCGCTTGGAAGAATGAGTGGATTCTTGCAGAGGATGATTGAGGAAGCTCGATCATCATCGGTAGGCAATAGTTCGCGGTCTCTATAACCTTCAGTGATAAACCATCATGGAACTGGGATTCCTTTCCTGCTAAGTTTGAGGCTGTATTGAGGGCCATCCTTGCTAGGAACTATTTGAACCTAAAAGTCCCAATTGCCGACCCATTCGATTCTCGCAAAGTAAATCACTATCTGTGAAATTTTGATGTTACTCTTCGTAAGTAACACTGAGCCATCCTGCTTTTTTTTATTGACTAGCTCGATTCTGACGTCTTCCCTTTTCTCTTTCTTTTTTTAACAGTTTTTATTATTGCTCCAGTTCCTCGGGAAGCCCAGCAAGCTCGCACCCATCCTCCGTATGCCAAACTGCCCCGGGGAGCCCCTTTGGCTTCCTTAGAGATGCCCTGTTTTTGTGGTCACTTTGGAGATTTCAAAACCAATCCAAACGGTCATGAAATATTACGAATAATATACCTTTGGAAAGGTATGGGTGTCTAGTTTATACAGAAATTTTCAAAACTCAAATTGAATCATTTTATAAAAAGATATGGTCAGAAGATCATACAAAGGTCAGTTTTGAAAAACATTTAAATCATTGAAATCCACTTTTTGAAACTAAACACCTTACTCCACATAACCAAACCAAGAGAAGAATATGACCTTCTCAAATGGTCACTCAATGCGCTAAGACAAGCACACCATCGTGCAAGCGCGAACAACACACAAAACCACACTATGAATGCACATAGACAACAATGAAGCACACATGCATAACAAATCAAATGCAAGTAAGTGTGTGTGTGTGAACAACACATAATGCATGTCAATACAAATGCAAATATAAGATCAATATAAACATGCAAGAAGAGTTATCAAAACATGAATGCACACTCATATAAACACACAACATATACGAATAAGAAATATGCATGAGTTGTGAGTGTGTGCAACTATATCTCTTCAAAGCAAGTAAGCACAAGAAATATACCTTTGGTGCTTCTTCTCTTGAGGTCTTGAGAGCCTAAGCTACCCTTACATAAAACCCAAAAAATGTGGTTTGTTCACGAAATAAGCCAATCAATAAATGAAGACTTTACAATGGAGTACAAAAGCCAATGTATTATAACAGCAATGCACTTTTACCAGTGGAAACCAGGTATTCACAGGAAGAAAAAATGGCCCTAGCATTGGTTTCAGCAGCAAGGAAGTTAAGGCCATACTTTTAGGCTCATACAATCCATGTTCTCACCGACTGCCCACTAAAGCAAATTTTACAGAAGCCAAAAATTTCAGGAAGACTAACCAAATGGAAAATCGAGCTAAGTGAATTCGATATTCAGTACGTCCCCAGGACTTCTCTCAAAGGCCAATCAGTGGCAGATTTTATAGCAGAGTTCACAGAACCAAACCTGAAAGCAAAAAAAATGTTGGGCAAAAACTTCCCTTTTAAATTATATGTCGATGGCTCTTCAAACACTCACGGCAGCGGGGCCGAAATGGTAGTATGCACTCCGAAATGAGATGATGTCGAGTGTGCCATGAGGTTTGACTTTAAAGCAACAAATAATCAAGCCGAGTACGAGGTGCTACTAGCTGGACTCAGTTTGCATAGCCCTCGGGGCAAATAAGGTCGAGATATTTAGCGATTCACAAGTAGTTGTCAACCAAGTCCTAGATGAATACCAAGCCAGAGATGAAGGCATGATAGCCTATCGTGACATTGCAAAACAGCTCCTCCAGAAATTCAAAGAATATAGGATTGCCAAGATCCCTAGAAAAGAGAATGAAAAGGCAGACGTTTTGTCCAAACTAGCATCAGCAACAACCACAATAGGGCCAAAAACAATTTCGGTCGCACATCTCCTCAAACCAAGCACAGCTTAACCAAAAAACTTTGAAATTTTAGAAATTCAAACACCGTCAGACAATTTGATGACTCAGCTGAGAAGGTTCCTGAAAGAAGGCGTACTCCCAGAAGATCCCTTACAAGCAAAACGTATCAGGTATCGATCAACAAGGTACACGTTGGTTGGAAGAGAACTATACAGAAGGGGGTTTTCCCGAACACTCTAAAGATGTGTATCAGAGGAAGATGCATGTCGGATATTATAGGAAATCCACGGGGGAGTTTGCGGAAACCATACTGGGGGTAAAGGTTTAGCACACAAGGTACTCAGGAAAGGATATTATTGGCCTACTTTATTCTCAGATGCACAGCGATGTTCGAAGAGCTGTAATACTTGCCAAAAGATTGTTAATGATATCTCAGAATCCTCACGTCCCCATATACATTTGCCATGTGGGGTTTGGATTTAATTGGCCCGATGCCAGCAAGGACGGGGGGTGGAGCAAAGCATGCAATAGTAGTCGTTGATTATTTCACGAAGTGGGCAGAAGCTGAAGCATCAGTGCATATCACAGAAGCAAATACCATAAATTTTGTGAAAAAGAATATACTTTATAGGTTTGGAGTTCCAAACACTATTATAACTGACAACGGCACCCAGTTCGATAACCTGAAATTCAAACAGCTGTGCAAAGAGTACCGGATTGCCAATTACTATGCCACACCTGCCCACCCTCAAACAAATGGGCAGGTTGAAACAGTGAACAAAATTATCAAGCACACACTCAAAGCAAACCTAGATGCCAAGAAAAGAAGTTGGGTTGAAAAACTTCCCAAAGTATTATGGGCATATCGGACAACAGCAAGAACTTCAACCGGAGAGACTCCATTCACTTTAGCATTTGGAACAGAAGCAGTTATCCCCGTAGAAATATCATATGCATCACCCCGGGTAAGGTTATATAATGAAAATAAGAATGTTAATATGTTGTTACAAAGTCTTGATGAGCTAGAAGAGAAAAGGGAGAAGTCTCAAATACGAAATATGGCATATCAACAAAGAGTAGCTCGCCACAACAATTCTCATGTTCGGGTAAGGAAATTCCAACTATGAGACTTGTTACTCAGCAAGGTGTCATTGAATACAAAAAAAAAGTTGCAGATTCCCTGGCTGATAAGTGGGAAGGACCGTACAAAATTGAAAGAATAGCTAGCCATGGAGCATGTTGGATTGCACGACCGAATGGAGAGGTCTTACCCCGACCATGCGATGCCCAATATCTAAAGATTTTCCATCCTTAAAATTGTTTTTTTGTTTCCTTTAGTTTGGACAATTTTAGTCAGATCAGTTATTAGCTTTGGAATTTAAATCATTATTGGGATTGCAGTTATAAATAAGAATCAAACATGGGATTTCTGAAAAATAAAGCATATCATAATAAGAACATATGAAAGAGCATGATAATAAGAACATGCAAATAGAATACACGGGACCATTAATTCCTGAATGGGCGGAGAAGCTCGAAGGAGCATGCCAGCCGAGCAAGGTCAGTCGACCTTAGCAAAAAGGCAAACCCGGTGCACCAGATTCTGGAAAATAGCTCGGGGCGCTGTCGAGAAAAATTTCGGTGAAATGCGCAGCGGTGTTAAGCGAGTCGAAAAGCTTAATGATTCGGCAAACCCTTGCACAGAAAATTGGGGAGACGTCCTTGGTAATGTGTGAGGACTCAAACATATGATCATGGTGAGCCTTGATGTAATGTTTGGGTAATAACCCGAGTATGAAACACGTAAATCTAATCGTTTGTTTCAAGATGACTCGGTTAACAGCCAGTTTAATAAGATACTTGGCATAGATTGCAATAGCCAGTTTAATAAGATAATTGGCATAGATTGCAATAAGCCAGTTTAATAAGATACTTGGAATAAATATTGCAATAGTCAGTTTAATAAAGTACTTGGCGTAGATTGCAATAGCCAGTTTAATAAGATGCTCGGCATTAGAAGCAATAATAAATTCAAGTTAGATACTCAGTGAAGTTTCGAGCAAGGGATTGGATTAAAACACTCGGTTTTGAATTACAATTCACATTCACCAATAGTAATCTTTACAAATAATAATCTTTACAAAAACGAATCAAGGTTGGGAGGAGGAGGATTTGGAACTCTTACAGATGTTCGGGTCGGGCACCATCTCGTACTTGCGGAGAAGAATTTCATTTGAAGGCCAAGTAATTATATCGACCTAATCATCTATCCATTCGTTGTAATCTTCTCCAGGGATCGGTCCGACATCAAGCACCACATCTTCCACGACCGACTCCTTACAGGCATAAAAGGTCGAGAGAGTGTGCTCTGATGAAACCTCCAAATGCATGGGATGGGGCTCTTTACCTCGACTGCAGCAATAAGATCTCCACTCCTTCATCTGAGTCCGAAGAGATTCTAGGGACCGATCCACGTTGTTCTTGATCGATAGCTCCTAGTTGGTTTGGGCTTTTTCAGTTGCCTGATTCTTGAACTTAAAAAATTCACCAGCTGAAACTATCACTCACTGAAATTCCCGAAGGAGAAGGGCATCATAAGCAGGGGGTCTTTTAGAGCGATCAACCCCCTAGACTTCATGTTCCAGTCTGGCCTCTTTGGATAGGGATTTGACCGTCAAAGCCTGGCGCTCCAAGTCTTCAATCTTCTGTTCATATGCCGACTTTGACTGCTCCGCTTCCTGTTCAGCTTTGAGCATCGATTCTTGGGTAGAAGAAAATAAATTTTAAAGCGACATAGTCTTCTCCTCTGCCAAAGAAGTTATTTCCTCGACCGCCACTTACTTCGCCAAACAGCGGTCAGCAAACACTTGGACAGACCCAACTTCCTTTGATAAGCCGATTCAACCCGAGCACGGCTATCCTTACTCTGTTTTAGTTGAGCTTCAAGACACCTTATTCGATCAGCTTGAAGTTGTTGCGTCTAAACCAGCTCAGCAAACTCGGCCACCATCTATAAGGAAATGAAATTAAAAATCTAGCAAGCAAGCCAGACGATTGAGAGTTGGGAATAAAACTTACATAAGATGCGTCGTTAAAAATATTCTGAAGACTAATCGTCAAAGAAGTGTCCCTGAGGTGGCTCCAATGATAATCCCCGATGAAAGCCCGACCAGATGACATCGCCCTGAGCATATCCTGGGGAGAAGGATAGAAAGGACCTCCCGAAGATTCAACCCTTAGATCTTCAACCTCGGGGGGGAAAGAGCCCATGTTCGGGTCAGAAGTCTCCGCACTCGCAGATGCTTTAACATCAACGCTCGGGGGAAATCTCGACCCTGGTGTCTTCGTCACTAGAGTCGATGAATGAAACCACCTGAGGAACCTTATGAGGACGAGCGGGAGAATCGACCGTCTTTCGTTTCTCAGACAGATAACGGTAGAAGCCGATATCAGTTGACAAATCTTTCTGATCATCATCCCGGAAGGATTCAAAAAAGTTAGGAACTGTATTTACTCATCCATCAGAGGTTTTATCTCTACCAGCATCTATCCGCTCGATAGGGACTTCAACCGGAGAGCTCAATTCACCAGGCCCCTTACCAAGACCATCGCTCTGCCTCCATCCGTCTTCAGGCAATTCCTAAGTATGGCCACTTACCAAGACCATCGCTCTGCCTCCCTCCGGTTGGCCGGATGACTTCCTCAGGGATATATTTGGGGATCTGCTCATCAGCCCTATCAGGGTCCTCATCTGACTCAGGTGGGGCAATGCCTTAATTGCTCTGACGAGAAACTTCTTTTCGGCTCGCTTGAAGGATTGACTTCACTTGACGAGCTTGAATGTCGCAGACAATGTCCGAGTCATACACTTAAAAAAAATGAATCACGTCAGAATATAAAAAGCAACATTTAAAAAAATGGGGGGGGGGGGGTATAAAGATCACTTACATCGCCTGCGGTAGCTTGAAATCTGGCTAAAGAAGCCAAGATCTATCATCTTCTTCTCATTAAAAAGATAAATCCTGCTCTTTTTTTTCAAAGTACGAACTGTAGCCCGAGCATGTCTGGTCAGATCGGTATCGCAAAATTCAAGTTTTTTCTTATTCCACACCTCAAGGGAATAGAAAAAATGGGGAACTATCAGCACCGTTTGAGTTTCCCCAATCGAAAGAGTAACTTCAAGTCCAAGGTTTCCTCCGATGAAAAACCAGTTGTTCTTCCAATACTTGATGAATGAAGGAAATCCCTATACAAAGCCCCTCTTTTTGGCATCATCGGAGGTATCAACTCCCCGATTCACTTTTGTCCCCTCGGAGACCCAGCAATCTGGCGGGTCAGACATGAGAAAATAAGTCTCTGTCCGACCAGACTGCCTTAGCGTGTAGAATTGCCTGATTTTACTCGGGGAAGGCGGCGACAGGTTCATTCGACTCCACATGTGCCACATGCACATCAAGATCTTGTAGCCATTCGGGGCCAGTTGGGCTGGAGTGATCTCTGCTTTAGCTAGAAACCAGGCGATAAACGGCTGAAGAGAAGAGTGACGCCGCAACAAAGCATGGACCCATAGATTGCCACCATACCCAGGGGGTTCCACACGGCTCTATCACTGGAAAGAATCAGAATAATGAATCATCCAAGTCGAATCGGGGATGATATTTTCCGATCTCATCCTATCCAACCACATTCAGCTCGGCATCATACCCACTCGGGAGATCGATATAAAAAGAGAGATGAGATTTTCTAAACTCCTCTTCGACTTCCTTCTCATCAATAATCTGCTCTCTGATCCGGACGCTGCCCGAGTTATACTTATGGATTTCACTTTTACTTTGATGTTTCCCCATCCTTGATCGAAGAGGTACCCTGTGATCAGAAATGAAAGATTCAGAACTAGATGATTCAGAACTAGATGATTCAGAACTAGATTCAGAACTAAAACGGACGTCAAGGTAAAGCCTAGAAACGTCGACTTCTAAAAAAGGAAGTTCATCAGTGGGGATTTCCCCCAATAATCTTCGAACACAAGAAACCAGTTGAAAATCCCCAAGATCAAGCGCTTCGAGAGCTATAGTAAAGAGTCGACGATGAGAAGTCGGATTCATTAAAACTAACCTTGAGTGAAGAAACCTAATGCAGAAAACTTCAATAGAGAACAGAGATTTTCAGCGCAAAGAAACCTGGGTTGGAAAATTTCTGGTTTGAGTTTGAGAATAAGCCAGGGCAACTCCGTTTAGCAGAGTATTTAAAGGGATCATAGCACAAAACCCTAGAATCTCAAGAAGCAGGAAAAATCAAAGATAGATTTGATGACACAAACGGTGCACTAGGGGATGCGTAGGTCGTTTCTCAAAAATAGTATCGAGGAATGGAACGGTAGATGACACGTGTTAAGAGAAGAACTGGCCAAGACCATCAGAACTCCAAAACGTCGCAATCATTGAGATCTCACGTGAGGAGTCAAATTGAATTTACATGGTCACCATTAAGACACGTCATTATGATAAGACATTTACTTTGGTATTAATAAGACAAAAAAATGAAGGGTTGATTAAAATACTTTTGCCCGAAACGAAACCTTGTTCGGCAAAAATATTTTAAGGAGGTATTGTCGTATGTAAAATTTATCAGACATTCACGTCTTCGACAAAGGATGAAATTGACAGGTGGACATCCAAATAGGCATTCAGAAAATATCTAGCAAGATTTTCAAAGAAGAGGAACCCGAGTAAATATAAAAAGTAAGTATTAAGCAAAGCCTACTCGGGATCAGTTAACGTTGCTCGGGGTTAGTTGATGTCATATTCTACTCAGGATCAGTTAAACGTCGCTCGGGGTTAGCTAACTTCATGTTATATTCGGGATTAGATGACATCATTCGGGACCAGCTAACATCATGTTCTGCTCGGGACAAACATGAAGAAACCCGAATAAAGAAGCCCAGCATAAAACTCACACAAACCAAGAATCATGTTGAAATACGCAAAGATATCCACGTCAAAAAAGAATCTCAAGATAAATAGAATATCAAACAGGAAAAAGGTTCCAAATCAAGCAACAAATTTATTTCTTCAAAAAGACTACGCATTTATAAGGATATAAGTCCTAATCAGACTATATCACTAGAGTCTGATCTTTATACAAGTCTCCGAAATAGGAAAGAAGATAGACTACTTCGAACAAGTAACCAATCGTAATTAAATACAAAGATATTTTATTACTTGTACAAAAAGAATTAGGGTTCTGTGCACATATAAATAGACTCATAATCTCGTCATAAAAATATATAGCAAATACGGAGAGAAAAAAGAGAGATCGAGAGTTGTAAATCTTTTTCAATAGTGGATTTTGGCTCGAATGTTTATTCAACCACCCGTGAACGTTTCTCCGGTCAACGAAGTTTTACCACGTAAAACTTGTGTCCAGTTACTTTCTCCTTCTCTTTCCCTTTCTCTTTGAAATCACAGCTAAAATCCAATCTTGTTGACTTTTCTCACGCATACAGAAATTGATGTCAAAAATTATAATTATTTATTTATAATTTAAGAGTTTAGTTTTAATTAATTCATTTTTTGATATGTTTTTTTGAATTAATTTTTGATGTGTTACTTTTGTTTAATTTAAAAATTACAATACAAAAATTATATTGGTTAATTATTTAATCAATTTTTTTTATAGTTGTAATAATATTAAATAAAATGCCAAAATTGAAGATTTAATTTTTGATAGTTTTCGGTTAACCTACCAGACGAGTTTTTTCCGTTTTTCATTTTCAAAATACAGCTTTCAATATATGCTACCAGAAGCATTTTCAGAATTCGAACTGAAACAAAAAATACTGTTTTCATTTTCATTTTCATTTTCATTTTTATTTTTGAAAAACAGCAAAAAAAAATGTTTACAGAACGGGTCCTTATTTTTCATACATTTCCTATTTTTATCTTGCTATTTTTTAAGAGAAAAAAAAAGTTACTTTAAAATATATACAAAATTACATATTTTAAAAAATAATTTTAAAGTATATATTTTTAGAATTTTAAACATATATAGCAAAAAATATGAATTAACACATTTTCTTTTAATTTTTATGCTTAATACTAAAAATAATTTGATTTGACATACTCTAGTCATTACTCAAGTTTTTAAGTTTACATCATATGTAATAATTAATTTTGTAAGTGTTATTTATTAATTTTTTAAAAAGATATTAGATTTTAATTTATGCTTACGAAAAAACCACTTTATTATTATTTTTATATATGACCTGCTGTTCGAAATCAGACATATGGTTGAAAGACCAATATTTAAGGGATATTATTATTTTCCATCTTTACTTATGAGGTATCGGTCAAAATGCACCATTTAGTTTTAGTAATGGCCAAAATTCATACTCTAATTTCAGTTAATAGTCAAAATACACCCTACTGTTACTATTCCGTTAAAATCTTTACTTTTCTATTAAGTCAGTAAGGGGATAATGGTAATTGAAATGATAAAATTAATAAACATTATTAAATTAAATAAAAAACAATTAAAATATTATTAAATTAAGGGTGGTGTATGTTGACGTCGATTTCTGGATTATGCCAGAAAAGCCAACAAGAACTGGATTTTGGCTATTGAATCAAAGAGAAAGAGATGCAGAGAGAGTAACAAAGACAAAATTTACGTGGTAAACTCCGACGGCCGGAGAAACATCCACGGGTGGTTGAAAGATCAACCAAGCCAAAATCCACTAAGAGAATAAGATGTTTTACAAGCTCTCGATCTCTCTTTTCTCTCTGTATTTACTGTGATTGTTGTATGCTATATTGCCTATATTTTTTATGGACGAGATTATGGGTCTATTTATATGCTTATAGAACCCTAATCTGCGTTGTACAAGTAATACATGATCTTTGTATTTAATTGTGATTCGGTTACTTTCTTGAGGTCGATTTGTCTTCTTTCCTGTTTCGGAGTCTCATGGAAATCGAATGGGATCCTAGTAGTGCAGTTCAATTTGGACTTGTTTCCTTATAAGAATGTAGTATTCGTAAAGAAATCAAGTTATTTCCTGATTGGGGACTCTTCTAATTTAATACTCTATTTCATTTGGGATTTCTTCCTGATGGATATCGTCACGTATTTAATGACGATCCGTATGAAATAAGCACCAAGTTCTTACTCGGGTCGTATTTATTCCCGAGTAAGAGTAATACCTGATGGTCCGGAGTAGTACCGTTTGAGCCCGAGTGGAAGTGTTATTTAACCAATCCCGAGTGCTGTTAGCTGATCCCGAGTAGGTTTTATTCAGTATATGCTTACTCGGGCTTTCTTCTCTTTAATAATGCCTTATAGGATATTTCCCGGATGCCTATTTGGGCATCCACCTGGCTATTTTTTCATTCATGTCAATGATGTGTATGCTTGGTAAAATTTACATACAACAATACCCCCTTAAAATATTTTTGCTGAGAAGATTTTATTACGGGCAAGAGTATTTTAATCATCTTGATTTTCTTTCGTCAGAATAGCCGTCTTGTCATAATACCGCGTTTCAATGGTGACTTTGTAATTTAGATTCGCTTTATCACGCAAGATCTTAAATGATAGCGATGTTTTAAAGTCTTAACGGTTGAAGGCTACTTCCTGTCTTGACACGCGTCCCTCGTCTCTTCATTTTTCAATATCATTTAGGAGAAATGATTTTTGCGTTTCCCCAAGCGCCGCCTACGTCATCGAGTTTCTTCATAAAAAAAATCCCGCTTTGAAATATTAGGGTTTTGTGCCGTCTCGTCTTTAAATTCTTTGCTAAGAGATATTGTTGGTTTATTCTCAAAAATTCAGCAGAAAACTCTTTAAACTCAGATTTCTTTATCCAGAAGTTCGCGATTCTCCGCTTGAAGATCTTGCATCAGTCTCAATTCAAGGTTAGTTTTAATGGGGCCATCTTTCCGCCATCGTCTCTTTAAAATCGCTTTTGATGCATTAGAGCGTGGGGATTTCCAGTTAGTATCTTGCATTAAATGATTACTGGGGGATATCCCAATAGATAAACCTCCATTTTTAGAGGTTAATGTTTCTGGGCTTCACCTTGAAGTCACTTTCAGCCCTGTATCGAGTTCTCCATCTAGTTCTGATTCTGATATTTCTGATCATAGGGTATCTTCTCGAAGGATGGGTAAACATCAGAGCACAAGTAAGGTATACAAGCACGGCTCGAGCAGCGTTCAAACCAGGGAACAAACTGTTAACGATGGCGACATTGATGAAGTATACAGGGCGTCTCGTCTTTTGTTTTCTAAAATGGATGGCTATCTTTTGATTTAAGAAGAGCCCGACTGACCAAATATGCAGACATGATGGATATGGCGGGAGGATATGCACTTGCCGAGGAAAAAGAGTTAGCCACGGGAGGATGCTACATGCATGAGGGAAACCCTAATAGAAGGACGTCGAGTCTAAGGTACAGAACCAGAAGGAAAAATAGAAAGGAAACGACAAAGTAAAGAGCAAGGACGGGGGTAATAGGCGTAACGCCTAAAAGACCACGAAAAAATACCGAGGCAAGTATGCCAACTACACCCCTCTTCAGAAAAAACAGGAGGAAATCCTGGTCATTCTAGAAATAAAGAATATGGTACAAGAGCCACGCCGTCAATCTCAGTTTGCTCGGCGAGATACAACCAAATACTGCAGGTTCCATAAGGAAACAGGTCATGCGACTTCCAAGTGTTACCAGCTCAGAGATTACATGGAAACCCTTATTCGGGAAGGATATCTACAGGATGTGATCTTGAAAAGGGATGAAAAATCAGAAGCAAAGAAAGAGATCAGGGCCAATCACAGCTCTGGTCGAAATCAAAAGGCCAGTCTAGAGGCCAATCAAGTAATACATACGATATTTGGAGGACTATCCACTGGAAGAAGTAACCGAGAGTGAGCTCAGTAAATCAGAGAAGCAGTTGAAGCAAGAAACAACTTTGATGCAAACTCAATCGAGCCAGACCTGAAGAGGGTAAAGGAAGGATGGGACCCAATAACATTCACAGAAGCAGACTCACATGGCGTCGATGTTCAGCCAAATGACGCCTTGGTCATAAAGGAAGGATTGGTAACCGGGAAGTTAGGAGAATCCTGATAGATAATGGAAGCTCAGCAGACATTCTCAATGTAGCCGTCTACGATCAACTTATGTTAGACCGAAAGGACCTACAACCCTTCCATACCTCGCTCAGAGGATTCGGGGGAGTTGAGGTCAGGTCACTCGAGATGGTAAAGCTACCTGTGAAGATTGGAGTGGCACCTTGCCAGAGAACTGTATTACTTGACTTTGTGGTGGTAGACTTGGAGAATTGGCCATGTAATACACTATGGAGATGACTATTCTTGAATAAAACTAAGGTCGTAACAGCCACTTATGCCTTAATGATGAAATTTCCGACCGAACAGGGGTCGGGATAGTCAAGGGATCCCAAAAGAAGAGCCGAATGAATCAAAAAATGAACCAGTTGAAGAAATCATCTTTAAAGAAGATGAACTAGACAAAAAGGTCAAGATTGGGACCAATCTAGAAGGAAGAGTCAAACAAAACCTCATTGATCTACTTAAAGAATACAGGGATGTGTTCGCTTGGAGTCATGAAGACATGGTTAGGATAGATGTCCGAATAATATCTCACCATCTCACAGTAGACCCTAATGTAAAACCGGTGATACAAAAGAGAAGGTCATTCAATCTTTAAAGAAGTCAGGCAATCAAACAGGAAGTAGAGAAGTTACTCGTTGTAGGATCGATTAGAGAGGTCAATTACCCTCAATGGGTGGCTAATGTAGTCCTCGTCCAAAAGAAGAATGGACAGTAGAGGATGTGCGTAGATTTCACATATTTGAACAAGGAATGCTCGAAAGATAGTTTTCCACTCCCAAGGATAGATTAGCTGGTGGACGCTACATCAGGCCATGAGCTACTCAGTTTTATATATGTTTACTCGGGGTATAACCAGATCAGGATGAACAAGGCTGACAAAGAAAAAACAGCATTCATAACTGATCAGGGTTTATACTGCTATACTGTGATGCCCTTCGGATTGAAAAATACAGGAGCAACTTATCAAAGGTTAGTCAACAAAATCTTTTCACGGCAAATATGAAGGAACATGGAAGTATACATTGATGACATGCTGACCAAGAGCATCACAACAGACAAGCATACTTCAGATCTGCGGGAAACATTTGATGTCTTGAGGAGATACCAAATGAAGCTAAATCTGAAGAAGTGTTTTTTCGGGGTTCCTTCAGGAAGATTCATTGGTTTTCAAGTCCATCAAAGAGGAATCGAAGTCAACCCCGAGAAGATTGATTCCCTATAGAAAATGACTTCACCGAGGACACTCAAAAAAGTACAACGCTTAACAGAATGTCAGGCTTCCTTAGGAAGATTCATCTCAAAAGCCACAGACAGATGTGCACCCTTTTCAAAGTAATTAGAAAAGGGAAAGGGCTTGAATGGAATGAAGAGTGTGAGCATGCATTCTTAAAAATTAAAGAATACTTAGGACAGGCTCCCATACTTTCAAAACCTCAGATGGGGGAGACACTTCAACCGTACTTATCAATTACAGAACTGGAAGCAAGCTCAGTACTAGTCAAAACAGAAGATGGAGTACAAAAGCCAGTGTACTACACCAGCTTGGGAGGCTATCGGGGAAAATTCTGGTGAAATGCGTAGCTATGTTAAGCAATTCAAAAAGCTTAGAGATTCGGCAAACCCTTGCACATAAAAACTGGGGAGACGTCCTTGGTAATGTGTAAGGACTCGAACATATGATTATGGTGAGACATGATGTAATGTTCAGGTAGCAACCGTGTATGAAACACTAAGTATAAACCTACATGTCTATTTTAAGATGACACGGTTAATAATACAAAGATCCAGTTTAATAAGATACTTGACATTATTCGGGTGACAAATAGTTTAATAAGATACTCGGTGAAGTTACCCGAACATCAGAGTTAGCCAGTTTAATAAGATACTTGGCCTTATTCGGGTGGCAACCGGTTTAATAAGATAATTGGTGAAGTTACCCGAACATCAGAGTTAGCCAGTTTAATAAGATACTTGGCATGAAGATTACAAGAGCCAATTTAATAAGATACTTGGCGATCAAAGCTATTTGGAAAACAACCGGTTTAATAAGATACTCGGTGAAGTTACCCGAACATTAAAGTTGAATAACATACTCGACAACAGTAAAGAAATTTCATGAGCAATAGATTCAAAACACCAGATTCAGAAAAGCTACTCGGAATTTTATTAATCTTTCAAAAGAATTATTACAGTATTCTTTACAAAGAATTAAAAAGTCTGTAAAAATCCTATCTACAAAAATCAGGATTATGAGGATTTTGAGCCCTTACCAATACTCGGGTCTGGCACCATTTCGTATTCGTGGAGCAGACTTTCGTTAGAAGGCCAAGCAATTGTGTCGACTGAGTCATCCATCCATTGGATGTAATCCTCTATTGGAATCAGCCCGACATCAGGCTCCACACCCTTCACGACCAACTCTTGACTGGCATAGAAGGTTGAGAGAGAGTGTTCGGATGGAATCTCTAAATGCATAGGATAGGGCTCTTTACCTTGGCTGCGGCAGTAAGCTCTCCATTCCTTTATCTGAGTTTGAAGAGACTCCAAGGATCGATCCATATGATGTTTGATTGACAGCTCCCAATTTGTTCGGGCCTTCTCAGTTGCCTGATTCTGGACTTTAAAGAATTCACCAACTGAAACCAGCCCTCGTTGAAACTTCCGAAGGAGAAGAGCATCATAGGCAGAGGATCTTTTAAAACGATCCACCCTTTGTACTTCAAGTTCCAGCCAGGCCTCTCGGGATAAGGATTCGACTGTCAACACTTGGCACTCTAGATCTTCAATTTTCCGCTCATACGCCGACTTAGACTGTTCCGCTTCTTCCTCGGCCTTGAGCCTTGATTCCAGAGCAGAAGAAAGTAATTTCTAAAGTGATGTTATTTTCTCTTCTACCGAAGAAGCCCTTTCCTCGGCTTATATCTGCTTTGCTAAACAGTGGTCAGTAAAAACCTGTGCAGAACCAGCCTCTTGTTGATAAGCCGTTTCGACCCGAGCACACCGATCCTCACTCTCCTATAGCTGAGCTTCCAGATGCCTTATTCGATCAACTTGATGTTGCTGCGTCTGAACTAGCCTAGCGAATTCGGCCACCATCTACCAAAAAGGTTTAATTAAAAATCTGAATCGGGAAAACAAGCAAAACAATAAAGGGTAACTTACATAAAATGCATCGTTGAAGAAATTCTAAAGACGGTCTGTCAGAGAGCCATCTCAAAAACAGCTTCAACGGTCATCTCCGATAAAAGCCCGACTAGATGACATCTTCTGCATCATATCCTAAGAAGAAGGATATGTAGAAACCCCCGAGGATTCAGCCCCAAGATTTCCAACCACGGGGGTAGGGGAACCCTTGTTCGGTTCTGAAGCAACCGCATTCACTGACGCTCCAGCATCAACGCTCGAGGGAATCCCGTCCGCAGCATCTTCATCGCTGGAGTCAATGAATGAGACCACCCGATGGGACCTTAAGTGGGCGAGTGGGGGAGCTGACTACTTTTCGCTTCTCACCCCGAGAACGGTGGAAGCTCAGATCAGTTGTGGGATCTTCCTGAGTATCATTCTGGAAAGACTCAAAGAATTCAGGATCCACAGGTACTTGTCCCGCAGAGGTATTACCTCCATCACCGGTGTCAGTCTGCTATGCAGTCTCCTTACCGAGACCATCACTCTGCCCATGCCCATCGCCAGGCAGCTGAGTATCGGTCAGGCCACTTGGACCATTAGTTTCCCCAGTTGTTGGTTGAAAAACATCCTCAGGAACATATTCGAGAAATTGCTCTTCAACCGCATCAGTCGCCTCATCGGACTCAGGCGGGGCGATGCCTTCATTGCCTTGACGAGAAGCTTTTTTCTTACTCACCCGAATAATTGATTTCACTTGACGAGCTTGAAGATCGCAGACGACGTCCGTATCAAACACTTAGAATAAAAAATGAACCGCGTCAGAATGAAAAACAAAAAATATATAACAATGAAAGGAAAAGGTTACAAAAATCGTTTACATCGCCTGCGTTGGCCCGAAGTCTTTTCGAAGAAGCCAAACTCAATCATCTTCAACTCAACGAAGAGATAAGTCTTGCTCCTCTCCTCCAAAGTGCAAACCGCTACCCGAGCAATTCTGGTCAGCTCTGCATCGCTGTACTCAATTTTCTTCTTGTTCCAAATCTCGAGGGAACAGAAGAAACGGGGGACCTTCAACACCGTCCGAGTATCCCCAACTGAAACAGTGACTTCTAGCCCGAGACTCCCTCTGACGAAAAACCAACTGTTTTTTGCAGAACTTGTTGGACGTAGGAAATCCCCATATAAAACCCCTATTTTTAGGGTCATCGGAGATATCAGCTTCCCGACTCACTTTTGTCCCCTTAGGGGTGCGTTTGGTACTGAGATGAGACAAGATAAGGTGGGACAGGACTGGACAGGACTGGACTGGACATGTTGTTCTATGCTGTGTTTGGAAGGCCTTTACAGAACTATAAACTGTATTGTTATGCGTTTGGTATGGCTGGGACAGGATGGAACAAGAGATTCAAATGACCAGAGTATCCTTCCTATATATATAACAACATAGACTATAATATTATATATATATATATATATTAATATATAATATTATTAAAATATATATTTTTTTATTTATTTATATATATATATATATATATTATAATATATATATATATATATATTATATTATGTGTTATATAAATATATATATTACATATTATATATATATATATATATTAATAATACATTAATATATTATATATATATATATATTATATTATAAATATTATTATAATATATATATATACATATATATATAATATATAACATATGTAATATATATATATATATATATATATATTATATTATGTATTAATATATTCATAATATATATATTATATATAATTTAATATATATAAATATATATTTATAGAACATATTATATATATATATATTAATAATACATATTAATATATATATATATATTATTTATCTTAAATACATTATATTATATATATTTTTATAATATATATATTAATATATATAAATCATATATATTATGTGTTGTAATATATATATATATATATTATATTATATTATTATATTTAGTAATATAATATATTATATTATTATATCATATATAATATTATATATGTAATTATAATATATAATTTATTGGACATGATTGTAATTGTTTGAAAATTTAAAGGGTAAATTGGTCATTTTGACACTTGTCCCATGTCATGGGACAAGTTGTCCTAGGGTCTTGGGTGGGAAAAGTTTTTGTGATTTTTGTCCCACATTGTCCTTAACTGTCCCAGCCTTACCGGACGCGTCAAACGTGGGACAAGAACAAACTGTCCCACCTTGTCCTGTCTTGTCCCGCGTACCAAACGTACCCTTAGGGACCCAGCAATCTGGCGAATTAGACATGAGGAAGTATGTCCCCGACTTGCCCGATTGCCTAAGCGTAAAGAAGTGTCTGATTTCATTCGGGGATGGCGGCGATATGTTCATTCGGCTGAACATGTTCCACAGACACATCAAACTTTTGTAGCTATTCGGGGCCAGCTGAGCCGGAGCAATACCTATTTCAGCCAAAAACCAGGCAATGAATGGCTGGAAGGGAAGAGTGACACTGCAACAGAGCATGGATCCGTAGATCGCCACCATACCCAGGGGAGGATTCCATGCAGCTCTATCACCCATTGGAATCAGAGTGACCGAATTAGGCAAATTGAATCAGGAGCGATACTTCATTATCTCATCTGACCCGACAACATTCTGCTCGGTGTCAAACCCACTCGGGCTTTCAGCAGGAAAAGTAAGACGAGACGCCATGAACGCCTCTTTAATATCATTTTCGTTGAAAATCTACTCTCTGATCAAAATACCGTCCGAGTTGTGCTTACGAACTTCACTTCTACTTTGATGTTTTCCATTCCTTCGAAGAGGAACCCTGTGATCAGAAATATCAGAATTAGAACTAGATGAAGAACTCGATACATGGCTAAAAGTGACGTCAGGGTGAAGCCCCGAGACATCAACTTCTAAAAATGGAGGTTCATCTACAGGGATTTCCCACAGTAATCTTCTAGTACAATAAACTAACTGGAAATCCCCACGTTCTAATGCATCAAGAGCGACATTAAAAATACGATGACGGGAAGATGGCTCCATTAAAAACTAACCTTGAATAAAGTCTGGTGCAAGATCTTCAATGAAAAGTCACGACCTTCTGCGTAAAGAAATCTGGGTTCAAGAATTATTTCTGCTGAGAAATCTGGCTTTAAGAAATTTCTTCTGCTGAGTGAAGAATTTAAAGAAATAAAAGCACGAAACCTTAGATCTCAAGGTGGGAAAAAACAATGATAAGGATTGATGATATAGGCGGCGAACGGGGAAGCGAGTAAGTCGTTTCTCAGAAATGATATCGAAAAACGAAGAGGCAAGAGACACGTGTCATTAAGAGAACTAGCTTTCACCGTCAGAACTCCAAAACTTCACCGTCATTATAGATCTCGCGTAAAGAGGCAAATCGAATTTGCAGAGTCGTCATTAAAACACGTCATTATGACAAGATATTTACTCGGATACTGAAAAGATATTGATAACTAATTAAAATACTTTTGCCCGAACAAACCTTGTTCAGCAAAAATATTTTAAGGGGGTACTGTCATATGTGAATTTTATCGCATGAACACATCATCAAACTTTGAGGATAAATTGCCAGGTAGATATCCGAATAGGCATTCAGAAAGTATCCTACAAGACATCATCGAAGAAGAGAACCCGAGTAAATCGATATTGAACAAAACCCACTCAAGGTCAATCGATATCAAATATTACTCGGGATCAATAAACGACACTTGGGATCAAATGATGTTATTCGGGATCAAATGGCGCTACTCAGGACTAGCAGGTATTGCTCTTACTCGGGACAAACATGATGAAAATCAAATAAAAACCCCTGCATAGCTCACGTGAATCAAGTCACAAGGATACACGAAGATATCCATATCAAGGAATCCAAAGAGAATAGAATACTGAGCTGAAAGGGTTCCCAATCAGGCAACAACTTTATTTCTTTAAAAAGACTTCGTTCTTATAAAGAAACAAATCCAAATTGGACATCACTTCTAGAATCCCATTTGATTTCAATACAAGACTCCGAAACAGGAAAGAAGACAATCAGCTTCAAGCAAGTAAATAGTTGTAATTAAATACAAAGATCTATTACTTTTACAAGGCAGATTAGAGCTCTATAAACATATAAATAGACCCATAATCTCGCCAGAAAAGATATAGACAACAATCAATAGAAAAATACAGAGAGAAGAAAGAGAGATCAAGAGCTTGTAACATCATAAATTCATAGTGGATTTTGGCTCGGTTGATCATTCAACCACCCGTGGACGTTTCTCCTGTCATCGGAGTCTTACCACGTAAAACTTGTGTTTTGATTACTTTCTCTAATCTCTTTCTCTTTGAATTGATATCCGAAATCCAATCCTTGTTGGCATATCCAGAAATCAACGTCAACAACTTACATATAAAGTCCTATCCATAGTATTCAAATAACAAATACAAATATAAGAGAGATAGGGATAGAGAAAAGTTGACACAAGATATAACGAGGTAAACCTCTAAAGAGAAAACATCCACGGGTTAGCAACCACTGGCAAACAAAATCCACTAGTAGATAAGACAAGTACAATCTCTCAAGTGACCCCTTCACCTAGGAACTACCCTCTTATTCTACTCATGAAGATGTCACCCGCTTGCTCAACAATTGGAGGCCTCACACCTCTTGTCAAGACTTCCTCGCTCACCCTTCCGGATCCTCATGACCCTAGGCAAGACTTGTTGCTCAACTATCCGAGTCTTCCCGACTTTAGTCAAGACTTCCTCGCTCACCCATCTAGATCCTCACGACCCTAGGCAAGACTTCTTGCTCAACTATCCGAGTCCTTCTGACTCTAGTCAAGACTCTCTTGCTTGACAATCTGAGGTCTCCCACCTCTTGCCAAGACTTCCTTGCTCAACAACATAGGTCTCACACCTATTATCAAGACTTCCTTCTCACAAGGCATCGAGGTGATCATGAATGCAAAACATAAACAAGCACGTAAAATAGGATGTTATGAAGAACACCTCCTGTGGAAAATACTAGACATGAGCATGAATGCACAAAACAAATGTAGTCTAGTCAATTATGCATATTTAATCCATCTAGATCATGTAAGATATGTTCAACATTAATTACAACCTAGATACAAGCATAGATCTAAAACTTGAGTCACAAGATATGTTCAATTAACACATAAACAAGTTTAAATCTCATATATAAAAAACATGCTAAAATCATGTGACAAAGTCATTTAGATTAAAGCAAGAGTTCTAGAGCATATTTCCTATTCATAAATTCAACAAAGCATATGAATAGCTCAAAAGAACACAAGCACATGTATTATAGTGAGATTTCGGCCAAAGAGAGCCTAATACATGTGAGTAACTATTTTTCACAAAATCAATCAATCAAAGATCATCAAATAGTCCTAGAATCAAAGCTAGCACAATACAATCCTAAACATGTGAAAACATAGGCAAAATCAAAACCTAACTCAACATGTGAGATTTCAATTGAAACTGAATCTAGCTTTAAATGAGTTTAAAACTCAAATAAAAAAAATCACAATACACATATATATGTTGAAGAAGAAAACCCAAGGCAATTGACCAAGTTTTAAAAGAAAACTTTGAGAGAAAATCAATGCCTTAGTTGATTTGGTGCAGTCCCGTTTTTGTGAGATTAGACTCCAAAAACAGCAATAAAACTAACTCAAACCTTCAGATAAAAGATGGAGGATGTATAAAAAAATACTCTCAACTTTGAATCATTCAAATCGGAGTTCAAATGAAGAAGTTATGGTGTTTAGAAGGTGAGAAAATTTGGGAGAAATTTCTGCACTCAAATTTTGAATCTCTTCTTAGAATGAAATGTGAGAGGGAAGGGATATATAAAGGAGAGGGAAAGAATAAAAGCAAAAGGACCAAAATGTCCTTAAGTGCACCAAGCATGCTTGCTGCCTGAAATGGTGTGTGGGTATCTCGGGGCAGCAAGCATTCTGTCCCGAGATGGCCACGCGCCATCTCTGGAAAGAGTGCTTGGTTGCACTTCTTTTCCTCGCGCGTTCTTCTACGTTTCTCCGGCCTCCGAACTCGAAATTCGAATCCATTTACGGATTATGAACCGTAACTCTCTCATGGACATGGAAATATAAGATACTCAACCCAGAAAATAATAATTCGACTCGATATACGACGACGAAGACAATGTATGCAACATTAGTTGAAAGTGTAGCATCTTTTGACTTAGAACTTAAAATCAATAGTATGAGTAACCGAAATGACCGGAACTCAATAAAGAATGATTTAAGACTAAAATAAAGTTCAATAACCATGTTATACAAAAATATACACATACAAACACAATTTACACTAGAATGCAAACTACATAGAGATAGTCCCCAATCATGCACTTTCCAAAACATGTTATTTTCATACCAATGCATGAGCATTCATCTTCAAGTGTGTGAATGTGTTATACATGGTGCACAATGATGTAGGGACACATATGAATGAATTGTATGTGTGTGCCTATAATGGTGCACAACGATGCAGGGACACAAATGTATGAATTGTGTGTGTATGCCTAAGCCTTGTAAGAGAAAGATAAGGTCTTAGTATACCTTTGTAGAACCATATTGCATCCTTTCTCTTTGAAGACTTTGAACTTGCTTTGACTAGTTTTTTCTTCTTATTTAAAGCTTGAATCATCATGAATCTAAACAACTAAATCAATACAAGTAAACATCATTTTGATATGGAATTAATGCCAACACAATCTAAAACCTAACATTACCTGGATCCCTTTTCGGACTTCTCTGGCATTTATCTCGCTCATCCATCATCTCCATTCTTACCCCTATCATCTTCATTCCTAAGGATCATATCCTTAAGGTTCCCTTCTCTAATTAGCTTCTCGATAAAATCCCTCAGCTGTTAACACTTAGAAGTTTCATGATCGTTTTCTTGGTGGAACCTGCAGTATTTTATGGTGTCTCTTCTAGCAAAACTTTAATGCTTCAAGGGTCTCTTGTATAGATTCTTGTCCTCTATCATATTTAGAATTTCTTCATGTCCTCTTGCCAGCGGAGTGTATTTGGTATATTGCCTTTTGAACTTCCTAGTACCTCTGTCATCCTCTTTTTGCCTATCTCCACCTTTTCCTCTGCTACCTTTTTGCTTCCCTTTGCTACCACTCTTTAGGTTACTGTCTTTATTCTTTTGATCGCTTCTGGGCCGACCCTTGTGTATAAGTTCTCCACCATGGGCCAATTGTTCTTCCTCCGCCATTGCATACCCTCCGACATGGTCTACCATGCTTGCATACGTGGTCGGTGTTAGGATTATGCTAGATAGCAAGAGTATAATACTGTAATTAACAATCTTTTCATATGAATAAAGTGATTTCTAGTTTAACAAATCTTATAGCATTTATAGTTTAATTATTATAATTGTCAAAAGTAAATAATCATAAGGTCAAAAGACTATGAGAAAAGAAGAATTGTTCATACATATATATATGTATGAGGTAGACACAATTCTTTAGTTAGTCTTGAATAATATTCATAACTTAAGATAGAAGGTTGGGCGCATTTATCTTGTCAAAGTTGTAGATTCTTTTGCTAGCATTTGAGTGGGATCAAATGTGTTATGATGAGTCTAAAATCATTAAAGTGTGGTGTCTTTGGGCAAAAGAATCTAGTGCACTGGGTGCATTGATTAGGATCAAAATGAAATACTTTATCTAGAACCGTCAATGGATAAATGTTTTCATTTAAAGACAATCGGAGAGTCTATCTCAATCCTAAGATAAATGATGGACTTATGGTTGCAAGTGTTATCATTTGAGCTATCAATGAGTACGATTATATAGCATAGTCTATCCTCGATAGTTTGGTGGTATTCATTTGTTAATCGATAGAGGACTTCATCTATAGATATGGACATCGTGGCACCATTTATTGAATGAGAGTATAATACCATCATATGGATGTTTTGAGGTATTGGATATTAAATCTTAACGTTAAGTTTTCAATAGTAACTATTGAAACATGACTTCTGGACAAGTCAAAATATCCAAGTTCAAAATGTGGTCATATGAGTAAATATGGTAACTTGGAGAGCTATAGGCAGTCTATGAGCTCTTGGCGATTACTGGTATTCTTCACGAGGATACACTTTCTCCAATAAGGTTGTCTAGGGTACGAATGAGTAACATCAACTTATTCTATCTTTATTTAAGAGTTCAATTTTAGTTCTTTAGTGTGTAATCTCTTTTTCATATAGTGGATTTTTGTTGCTGCAATCGGCAACTGTGGACTTTTCCCCGCATTGGGGTTTACCACGTAAAATCCCGTGTGTTACTTTGTTTCTTATTATCTTTTGTTTGTGCTTAACCAATACTTTGCTCTAATTGTGTGACGGGAGACTTATCCAAAAATCACCGTCAATAACTGGCGCTAGAAGGAGGGGTTGAACCTTCGATAATATTCTCATGTAATAATTACGAAGAAACTCGACCAAAAGTGCTATCATGGACACTAGAAGAGACAAATGTCAATCTCCCTATAGTGTCGACGTAACACATAAGACCAATAAGCAGAACCTTACGGATGTCCTCACGACATGAGGAGATCCACCCTTAAGGACCCCGCCATTCGTTAGGCCAGACAGTGGTACAACTACATGTGTAACTGCTGGCATCTCCCAGGAAGCATTCAAACATGAATCCCTATGAAAAGTCATCAAAGATGCTGCCAAGCATGGAATAAGTATATCAGCCACGTTTAACCTATGTTCACCGTACCAACTTTCCATGCCAATCGTTGCCCAGGATCCAATGGTACACTTTGAGATAGTAGCAATCACCCCAGGAGCACATTAGAAACCTGGAAGAGATGAGGTAGAATATCAAGAAAGGAGGAGGCCTTTCACGTAGGAGAAGAGACCGAGAAGATTGGGGAACGAGGCAGCACCGAGAATCTAGTTCACGGAAAGACGTGGAGAGATAGGACATAATAGAAACTTACTCTGAATGCAGATGTAAGTATGATGACCAGAAGAAAAGATCCCGCTTGCATTCAAGTGACGGTGAAACAACCCCTAGAAGGCACAGAGATCTAACCCCGGTGATTAGGCGTAACCCTTTTGACACTCAGATCAGGGGGGGTCCCCAAGGATCCATACTGGCTAATGATCAGTCAGAGATTAGACGAACATGGGGAGTCAAAAGAGAAGCGAGAAATTCTTCTTAGAAGGATATAAGCCCTCAAACGGAGGGAAAGCTCAGGAAACCCCTTGATCGGGAACTCTGGAAACGTGTTTATTGATTTAATAAGGCAGGCCCGCTTCTCGAAAAGGTTCATAATGCCACATATGGAACAGTTCAAGACTAACATCGACCCACAAGAGCATATGAAGAGGTATCATAAAGCAATGGCACAATGTGACTACAATGACGTCCTCATGTGTCACTTGTTTCCACAAACGTTAAGAGATCAAGGGTCGAGATGGTTTGGAGGATTGCCCGTAGATTCTTTTAGAAACTTTGAGGAGTTGGTACAAGCATTCACTAGATAGTTTATGGGGAATATCCAGCGAAGGAAGTCTATATCGATCGTATCGACTCTGAAAAAAAAAAGGATGGGAAGTTGAAAGATTATCACAAGAGGTGTCAAAAAGTTCATGACCACAATGATAATGCGGTGGTATCAGCATTCATCAATAGTTTACTGCACAACCATCTGACCCTAAGCTTGAGGCAAAGGGGACCGACTGTAGGGAAAAATGGTTTAGAAACGCAACAGAAGCGTGAGAAAAATGAGATTAGGGTTTGCGTATAAATAAAAAAATTTCCCTTTTATGCAACGAGAACCTTAACCCTAGATTAATTGATGTATATAAAAGTATCGTACCTTTTTCGCGTGACGATTGAACAAGCGCCGAATTGATTCCGTAAGATCTTAGAATCCAATCACGAACGTGAATCACTTAGGAGTGTGGGCTCTCTTTCTTTAAATTGTATTCCTGAGGATGGAGACAAAGCAAAATCTTTTCTTTGTTAGTTACAAATATCCTCCAAGAGAAAAATCCAAGAACGTCCGGTCACTTGTGAATCATCAATCAATTTGATTGAAACTCGCGTGAATCTTGATTCAATGTTGTACACAAAACCTTTTTAATGTAAAGGATACTAGTGTACTATCGAAAACAAAAACGTTCCCCATTTTTCTCTACTTGGCCGAATTCACACACTATTGCTTAGAGATCATTGAATTTTGTCTAGAGTAAAATCAGATTTTTCTCCCTCAAAATTCCTATGATGCCCGAAACTTTCTCTTAGAAAAATAAGCTTGGCCGAAATTCACCTCTAATTGCCTTAGACATGACCGAAATTCTTCACACATATATATAGGATCATAAATCCTTTCCTAAGAAGGATTCACTTGGTTGGCAAGAATCATTTCCATTGGTAGATTTATTTGGTAGTTAGAATCCTTATCTAAAAGGAAAACTATACTATCCTATATTACACATGTGGTGACCGAATTTCCCTTCTTTGAAGCAGATTAGGAGAGTTTAATCTTTCCTAAGAAAGATTACTTGATGGACAAGAACCCTATCCTTAGGTAGATTAACTTGGTGGTTATGAATCCTTTTCAAATAAGAATTCTACCACTAAGTAGTTTTACTTGGTGACCGAGAATCCTTTTCCAAAAAGAATTCTTTCCTACACCAAGACTTCTAATCCAAATCAATAGTGTATTTGTTACCATATTAAAGACTTCCTAATTTAATTAGATAAATAATTCCATTTATTTATCTACTTATCAAACATGGTCTTTAACATTAATTATATCACCAACAATAGTATAGTTTTAGGAGACCATCTCCTAGTAGGAAAAAGATTTTGACTTTTAATTGAATAATTAATTAATCAAAAAATTAATTAATTTCCATTTAATTAAATAATAATAAAATAAAAATAATATATTTAAGCTATTCACCATAGCCATTGTCGCTCATACAAAGTATAAAGGCCATATATTATTCTTCTTATTTTATTAAATCCATTGGACCTTAATAAAAAGTCCACATGTGAACTAGACATATTCTTACAAAAAGAAACAAGTTCACATGCATTATTACAATTCTAGATGGACCTTAAAATTGGTCCGGTAGAATATATCAAGTGATCCATGCAAGTTCGTGTGGATTGGAGATCTTGGCCGACTATCTAAATTTAAACACCAATAGACACAACCTAATCACAATCAACAAATGATTCACTTAGATCCAATCTATTGAATTTTAGTTCATTCCATTAAAGAACTAAAATTGAACTCTTAAATAAAGATAGAATAAGTTGATGTTACTCATTCGTACCCTAGACAACCTTATTGAAGAAAGTGTATCCTCGTGAAGAATACCTGTAATCGCCAAGAGCTCATAGACTGCATATAGCTCTCCAAGTTACCATATTTACTCATATGACCACATTTTGAACTTGGATATTTTGACTTGTCCAGAAGTCATGTTTTAATAGACACTATTGAAAACTTAACGTTAACATTTAATATCCAGTACCTCAAAACATCCATATGATGGTATTCTACTCTCATTCAATAAATGGAGCCACGATGTCCATATCTATAAATGAAATCCTCTATCGATTAACAAATGAATACCACCAAACTATCAAGGATAGACTATGCTATATAATCGTACTCATTGATAGCTCAAACGATAACACTTGCAACCATAAGTCCATCATTTATCTCAGGATTGAGATAGACTCTCCGATTGTCTTCAAATGAAAACTTTTATCCATTGACGGTTCTTGATAAAGTATTTCATTTTGATCCTATTCAATGCACCCAGTGCACTAGATTCTTTTTCCCAAAGGCACCACACTTTGATGATTTTAGACTCATCATAACACATTTGATCCCACTCAAATGCTAGCAAAAGAATCTACAGCTTTGACAAGATAAAGGCACCCAACCTCTTATCTTAAGTTGTGAATATTATTCAAGACTAACTAAAGAATTGTGTCTACCTCATGCATATCTAGATGTATGAACAATTCTTCTTTTCTCATAGTCTTTTGACCTTATGATTATTTACTTTTGACAATTATAATAATTAAACTATAAATGCTATAAGATTTGTTAAACTAGAAATCACTTTATTCATATGAATAGATTGTTAATTACAATATAATACTCTTGCTATCGAGCATAATCCTAACAATCTCCCACTTGCTGTATAGCAAATGTGCCATATCTCTCATCCGCATGTTCTCTGAATGCCCATCAAAACTCTTTTGAGGAAGAGCCTTTGTAAAGGGATCCGCTAGATTTTTTGCTGACGCAATTGTGGTAATCGTCAAGTGATCCCTATGCATAATTTCCCTTTGAAGGTGATACTTTCTTTCAATGTGTTTCCCTCTCTTATGACTTCTTGGTTCTCTCAAATTAGTCACTCCTCCACTATTGTCATAATAGATAGTAATCTGCTTATTCGCTTCAGGAACCACTACCAAGTCAATCAAGAATTGGCGGATCCAGACAACCTCTTTAGCAGCCTCGCATGTGGCAACATACTCGGATTCCATGGTGGAATCAGCAATACAAGATTGCTTGATACTCCTCAATATTACTGCCCCTCCTTCAATAGTAAACATAGATCCTGATGTCGATCTTCTAGAGTCAGAATCTAACTGAAAATCAGAATCTGTGTACCCAACGGGAATTAAATCCCCTCCAGAGTATACAAGCAAATAATCTCTCGTTTTCCTAAGATACTTGAAAATATGCTTGACTGTTGTCCAGTGATCAAGACCAGGTTTAGATTGAATCAGGCTAACTATGCCTACAGCAAAACAAATATCTAGTCTAGTGTAGAGCATTGCCTACATGAGACTTTCAACTACTGATGCATATGGAACCCTACTCATGAATTGCTCTTCATGCTCATTCTTAGGAACCTGTTCCTTATAAAGTTTGATTCCATGCCTGAAAGGTAACATACCTTTCTTGGAATCTTGCATGGAGAACCTAGACAAGATTTTATCTATGTATGAAGCTTGGGATAATGAAACCGTTCTATTCTTTCTATCCCTTATGACTTGGATACCAAGAATATAACTTGTTTCTCCTAAGTCCTTCATATCAAATTGTTTTGCTAACCATTCTTTTATTGATGTCAATACACCTATATCGTTTCTGATAAGTAGTATATCATCAACATAAAGAACTAGGAAAACCAACTTGTCACCTTTAATCCTTTTGTATACACAAGGTTCATCAAGGTTTTGAATAAATCCAAAACCTTTAACGGCTCGATCGAACCTTATGTTCTAGGATCTGGATGCTTGCTTCAATCTATATACGGATCTTTGCAACTTGCATACCCTTTCCTCTTGGCCCTTTTGAATGAATCCTTCTGGTTGCATCATGTAGATGCTTTCATCAAGACTTCCATTAAGGAAAGCTGTCTTGACGTCCATTTGTCAAATCTCTAGGTCTAGAGATGCCGCAATGGATTAGAGTATCCTAATGGATTTAAGCATGGCCACAGGAGAGAAGGTTTCTTCATAATCGATACCTTCCTTCCGTGTATAACCTTTAGCTACCAGTCTAGCCTTAAAGGTTTCCACCTTTACATCCATTCCTCTTTTCCTCTTGTATACCTACTTGCATCCGATGGGTTTTATCCCTTTAGGCAAGTCTACAAGAGACCAGACTTTATTTTTGAACGTAGATTCAATCTCGGATTGCATTGCCTTTTGCCAATATCGACAATCAACATCTTCCATTGCTTCCTTGTACGTATAGGGATCATCGTCATCCGGAAGATTCTCTACAGATTCTTCTAGACCGATGTATCACTCGGGACAATGACGAGGTATGGTAGATTGTTGATCTTGTGTTGGTACGAAATTTACAATTGGGCTTTGTTACGAAACCTCTTGTGGAATTGTATCTCCTAAAAGCTCATTTAGGACAATTCTACTTTTAGGCACAAAATTATTCATATAGTCCTCTTCTAAAATTTTGAAATTTGTCGAAACAAATACTTAAAGATCTGAAGGACTATAAAAATAATATCCTTTTGTTCCTTTTGGATTCCCTACAAATATGCATGTTTCTTAACAGGACTCCATCTTATCTGTCTTTCCTTTTAACACTTGCGCAGGAAGTGTTGTAAACTAGGCTTTCGCCCAGTCCACAACTCATGTAGTGTTTTAGGAACCGACTTAGATGGTACATCGTTTAGAATATACATGGCAACTTGTAAAGCATATCCCCAAAAAGAACTAGGGAGCGTTGAATGACTCAACATAGACCTAACCATATCTAAAAGAGTTATATTTCTCCTTTCTGCCACCCCATTTTGTTGTGGTGTGCCTGGTGAAGAAAATGAGAAATTATTCCATTATCAATAAGATATTGCTGAAACTCACCAGATAGATACTCTCTACCACGATTGGATCTCAATATTTTTATGCGTTTCTCAAGCTGATTTTCTACTTCAGCTTTAAATGCTTTGAACATATCAAAATCATCTGACTTATGTCTCATGAGATACACATAGCCAAATCTTGAGTGATCATCCGTGAAAGTGATGAAGTACTCATATCTACCTCTTGCTTGAATGCTTATAGGTCCACACACATCAGTGTGTATCTATCCTAAACATTCAATGGCCCTTGCGCCTTTGGTCGTAAACGAACTTTTGGTCATTTTACCTTCCAAACAAGATTCATAAGTTGGTAGATCATCAACCTTTAAGTCACTTAGAGGTTCGTCACATACCAATCTTATTATCCTATTAAGGTTTATATGACCTAGGCGCAAATGCCATAGGTAGGTTTCATCTTTTGATAATTTTACTCTTTTATGATTGGGTTCCGTTGATTCTGTGTGTAACAAGTGAGAGATATTTCCATGCAAATAGAATAAACCATTTTCTAATGTACATTTGCAAATAATTTTGTCATTCTTACTAATAATAAAGGTTTTATTAAAAGTAACCGAATAACCAAATTTATTTAAACAAGAAACCGAAATTAAATTCCTCTTGAATTGAGGTACATAGTAAACTTCTATTAAATCTAAATGCCTATAAGAATCTAAACTAATTCTAATATCTCTCACTGAACTAGCAGACACCAACGCTCCATTACCTAAACGCAAGTTGAATTCGTTCTTATTAAGCCTTCTCCTTTCCTTGAACCTCTGTAAGGAAAAACAAACATGATTAGTGGCTCCGGAGTCTATGATCCAAGAATCCATAGAATCTACCAAAAAACATGTTTCAAGATAATTAATATTACCTTCTTCCTTTCCTTGAGACTTTGGGCAATTTCTTTTCCAATGTTCCTTTTCACCACAAAGGAAACACTTTCCTTTAATCTTGGTTACTTTCTTTGTCTCCTTCTTTGTAGGTTCTAGTTACTTTTTCTTCTGTTGTTTCTTGACCTTCTTACGGATCTTAACAGTAGCAACTTTACATACTGTATGAATCTTTTGACCCTTGCCTTTCATAAGGATCTTTTCCGCGCTTTGAACATCTTGCATCAGACCTTGCAAAGTGTATTCCTTATTATTCAAGGTGTAGTCCAACTTGAATTGATCAAAGGAATCTGACAGTGAGTTGACAATCATGTCAATTTTTGTCTCACCATCTATCTCAGCACCATTCAGTTAAGCAATGTTGAGATGTGCTATGACTTTCATCATGTGATCTTTCACAGCTTGTCCGGGTTTCATCCTAAGATTTATAAAAGCAGTCACTGCCTTTCTCTTAGTTGTCCTTGACCTCATAGCAAACATCTACTCTAGAGACATTATTATATCGGCAGCAGTCTCTATTCCTTTATGTTGCTGTTGCAACACGTCAGAGATGGTGGCCATAATGTAACATTTAGCTATCTCATTAGAAGACTCCCACTGCTAATACTCATCGCTTTGCTCCTGAGTAGATTCATTAGTAGGAGTGGGTGGTTTAGGAGTGCACAGAATGAACTTATGCTTTTCAGATTGCAATAGAAGCCCAATTTTCCTTTTCCATGTGATATAATTATTACCAGTTAAAGTATTATCTTTAAGGATGTTGATTAGGGATGGGGTCATGATTTCTGAACAATAACAAAAATTATATATAAGTAAATTATCATGATTAAGCACTTTTGAATATTTATCTTGTATTAAATAAAATAATTTAATCGTAAAAATTCAACGGTGATCCAACACCCATAAATGTCAAGCCTCTTTTGGGAGTTCACAATATTTACTAGTTGGACTAGGTCCCACCTAATTGTTAACATAACAACCAACGTTTTCAATTTTAGCCTTGTGATTTTATTAACAATAAATCTTGGGAGGATATTAATAAACTCACATTGAGTGTGTTACCAAGTTATCGACCTTCAATATAATCCCTCACGAATATCCCTTCTTTGGGAGTAGATATCGTTTGGGCTAATTGTGTAGTCTATCCTTGTAAGAAAGTATCTTGCTAAAATCCATTCATGAATACCTCTTGGGAGGTTATTCACGAAACATAAAGCTCAACTAAACTTGGAGGCCATAGGTGTTCCAAAACACCTTCTCCCACTCAATTGTTTAAGGCGTGTGATCGAATTCCAAAGAATAATTTACCAAGTTATCTAGATGACAATTTAGATACTTAAACCATTCAATGCATGTTCATACCAAAAGAGATATATGAGTGGCACTCCAATTCTATATGACATGTTATCAAACAATGACAAACATTGCATTATTTACAAAAATATAAATAGCTACAATTTTGGTCCATCCTAGAAAAATAAGTAAATTACATATATCTTGGAATACAAGAACTCCTTTCTTGGCAAACAAGTTTTCACGCGACCTTCGTCTTTCGGACTCCCTCGGCTACCTCCCATGGGAGTGTGCACCCCTTGCCCTTACCCATGGGCGTGTGCATGTCACAAGCCCATGAAGGGCTGCCATGCGCAGACCATGGCTACAAAAAGGGTTGCCGTGCGCAGCCCATGCCACAACAAACGTGGCTGCGTGCACTTCACACGCATGTTCGTTGTTACGGCTCGCACGGTCCCAAACTTGTTCCGGTTACTCCTAATTCTTCAAACCTTTGAGTCTTTGAAACTTGAATGTATTACATAAAAATTTACATAACAAAATACTGACAATCCACATATAAAACATATATATATCAATACATTCCAATGTAAATATATATGTGAATACCTAGAGTGCCATCTCTTTCTAAAACATGCATATATACGAAAAAAAGAAAAAGAATAACGAACCCATACATCAATAAATCAAGGGTACAACCAGGCTCTGATACCAATTGTAGGGAAAAACGGTTTAGAAACGCAACGGAAGCGTGAGAAAAACGAGATTAAGGTTTGCGTATAAATAAAAAAAATTCCCTTTTATGCAACGAGAACCTTAACCCTAGGTTAATTGATGTATATAAAAGTATCGTACCTTTTTCGCGTGACGATTGAACAAGCACCGAATTAATTCCACCGGATCTTCCAATCCAATCACGAATGTGAATCACCTAGGAGTGTGGGCTCCCTTTCTTTAAATTGTATTCCTGAGGATGGAGACAAAGCAAAATCGTTTCTTTGTTAGTTACAAATATCCTCCAAGAGAAAAATCCAAGAACGTCCGGTCACTTGTGAATTATCAATCAATTTGATTGAAACTCGCGTGAACCTTGATTCGATGTTGTACACAAAACCCTTTTGATGTAAAGGATACTAGTGTACTATCGAAAACAAAAACGTTCCCCTTTTTTCTCCAGTTGGCCGAATTCACACACTATTGCTTAGAGATGATTCAATTTTGTCTAGAGTAAAATCAAATTTTTCTCCCTTAAAATTCCTATGATGGCCGAAACTTTCTCTTAGAAAAATAAGCTTGGCCGAAATTCACCTCTAATTGCCTTAGACATGACCGAAATTCTTCACACATATATATTGGATCATAAATCCTTTCCTAAGAAGGATTCACTAGGTTGGCAAAAATCTTTTCCTTAGGTACATTTATTTGGTAGTTAGAATCCTTATCTAAAAGGAAAACTATCCTATCCTATATTACACATGTGGTGACAGAATTTCCCGTCTTTGAAGTAGATTAGGAGAGTTTAACCTTTCAAAGATTACTTGTTGGACAAGAACCCTATCCTTAGGTAGATTAACTTGGTGGTTATGAATCCTTTTCAAATAAGAATTCTACCACTAAGTAGTTTTACTTAGTGACCAAGAATCCTTTTCCAAAAAGAATTCTTTCCTACACCAAGACTCCTAATCCAAATACATAGTGTATTTGTAACCATATTAAAGACTTCCTAATTTGATTAAATAAATAATTCCATTTATTTATCTACTTATCGAATATAGTCTTTAACATTAACTATACTACAAACAATAGTATAGTTTTAGGAGACCATCTTCTATTAGGAAAAAGATTTTGACTCTTAATTAAATAATTAATTAATCAACAATTTAATTAATTTCCATTTAATTAAATAAGAATAAAATAAAAATAATATATTTAAGCTATTCACCATAGCCATTGTCGCCCATACCTAGTATAAAGGCCATATATTATTTTTCTTATTTTATTAAATCCATTAGACCTTAATAAAAAGTCCACATGTGAACTAGACCTATTCTTACAAAAAGTAACAAGTTCACATGCCTTATTACAATTCTAGATGGACCCCTAAACGATCGGACACGTGACCCCTAAATTTCCTCATCAGAGTATGCTTCCGGAAGACTTACTCAAGTCAGACTCTTTTTCAGCATATTCGAGTCATGATTCCGTTGGATTTGTGCTCTATCCACGTGCCACGTGTCCGATCGTTTATTGTCCCGACCATTCTTGTTTCCCCGATCATTGATTCAATTTGACCCTTGGTCCCGGCCATCTTAACAACGCGATTGGAATTTCTAACCCGATCATCTATGTTATATGGTCTGGGAGAGCTTGTCGGGTTTACTTGGTTTATGTTGACTCAACCTGATCAGATTCTAATGACGTGGTATTTCCGACCCAAGTCTTTTGTTGACGTGCAATGTTACTTAGAATTTTCCAATAATAGCCATAATTTCTTTCTTGGTAGTTGCTAAGTTTTTTTTATTTTATTAATGTAATAAAAAAAACTACAGTATTTTATTGTTTAAATATTGTTGTAATATATTCAAGTATCGAAGATTCGAATATTTGACGAATTGAAAGCAACCGGAACAAGTTTGGTACCGTGTGCGCCGTAGCAACAATCATGCGTGCAAATGAGCATGCAGCCACGACACGATTGTTGTGGCATGGGCTGCGCATGGCAGCCTTAAGGATGCCATGTCATGCACACGATAGCCCTTTATGGAGTTGTAGGGTGCTCATGCCCATAGGAGGCAGCCAAGGGGTGCAAAAGAATGATGGTCGCATGAAGACTTGTATGCCAAGAAAGGAGTTTTTGTATTCCCAACATATGTAATTTACTTGCTTTTCTAGGATGGACAAAAATTGTAGTTATTTATATTTTTGTAAATATTGCAATGTTTGTCATTTTTTGATAACATGTCATAGAGCATAAAAGTGCCACTCATATATTTCTTTTGGTATGAACATGATTTGAATGGTTTAGGTATCTAATTGGCATCTAGATAACATGGTAAATCATTCTATGAAATTCGATCACACGCCTTAAATATTTGAGTGGAAGAAGGTGTTTTGGAACACCTACGGCCTCCAAGTTTAGCTGAGCTTTATGTTTCTTGTAATAAACCCCCAAGGGGTATTCATCAATCAAATTTAGCAAGATACTTCCTTACAATGATAGACTAGACAATTGGCCCAAATGTTATCTAATCCCAAAGGAGTGATATTCACGAGGGAATATATTGAAGGTCGAAAACTTGGTAACACACTCAATGATATTTTATTTATATCCACCCAAGATTTCTTGTTAATAAAATCGCAAGGCTAAAAATGAAAATGATGGTTGTTATGTTAACAATTAGGTGGGACCTTGTCCAACTAGTAGATGGTGTGAACTCTCAAAGGAGGCGTGACATTTATGGGTGTTGGATCACCGTTGAATTTTATGAATGAATCATTTTATTTAATTTAAGATAAATATTCAAGAGTTCTTTATTATGTTTGTTTACTAATATATAATTTTTATTTTTGTTCATAATTTATGACCCCATCCCTAAGCAAATCCTAAAAGATAATACTTTAACAGATTATAATTATGTCACATGGAAAAGAAAAATTGGGCTTTAATTGTATTCTGAAAAGCATAAGTTCGTTTTGTGTACTCCTAAACCACCTACTCCTGCTAATGAATCTACTCAGGAGCAAAGAGATAAGTATTAGTAGTGGAAGTCTTCAGATGAGATGGCTAAATGTTACATTATGGCCACCATCTCTGATGTGTTGCAACTGTTGTTTATACTCGATAGCAAGAGTATAATAATGTATTTGATAATCTTATCATGTTAATATAGTGATTTCTAGTGTAACAAATCTTATAGCATTTATAGTTTAATTATTATAACTATCAAAAGTAAATAATCATAAGGTCAAAAGACTATGAGAAAAGAAGAATTGTTCATACATCTAGAAATGTATGAGGTAGACACAATTCTTTAGTTAGTCTTGAATAATATTCACAACTTAAGATAAAAGGTTGGGTTCCTTTATCTTGTCAAAGTTGTAGATTCTTTTGCCAGCATTTGAGTGGGATCAAATGTGTTATGGTGAGTCTAAAATCATCAAAGTGTGGTGTCTTTAGGCAAAAGAATCTAGTACACTGGGTGCATTGAATAGAATCATAATGAAATACTTTATCTAGAACCGTCAATGGAATAAAGTTTTTCATTTGAAGACAATCGGAGAGTCTATCTTAACCTTGAGATAAATGATAGACTTATGGTTGCAAGTGTTATCGTTTGAGCTATCAATGAGTACGATTACATAGCATAGTCTATCCTCGATAGTTTAGTGGTATTCATTTGTTAATCGATAGAGGACTTCATTTATAGATATGGACATCGTGGCTCCATTCATTAAATAAGAGTTGAATATCATCATATGGATGTTTTGAGGCATTGGATATTAAATCTTAACGTTAAGTTTTCAATAGTGTCTACTGAAACATGGCTTTTAGACAAGTCAAAATATCCAAGTTCAAAATGTAGTCATATGAGAAAATATGGTAACTTGGAGAGCTATAGGTGGTCTATGAGCTCTTGGCGATTACTGGTATTCTTCACGAGAATACACTTTCTCCAATAAGGTTGTCTAGGGTATGAATAAGTAACATCAACTTATTCTATCTTTATTTAAGAGTTCAATTTTAGTTCTTCAGTGGAATGAACTAAAATTAAATAGATCGGACCTAAGTGATTCATTTGTTGATTGTGAATCGGTTGTGTCTATTGGAGCTTAAATCTAGATAGCCCGCCAAGATCCCCAATTCACACGAACTTGCATGGATTGCTTGATATATTTTACCGGACCAATTTAGGGGTCCATATAGAATTGTATTGAGGCATGTGAACATGTTACTTTTTGTAAGAATGAGTCTAGTTCACATGTGGACTTTTTATTAAGGTACAATGGATTTAATAAAATAAGAAAAATAATATATGACCCATATTTATCAGTTGAGCGGCAAGGCTATTAAGAATAGCTTAATTATATTATTTTTATTTTATTAATTAATTAAATGGAAATTAATTAATTTGTTGATTAATTAATTATTTAATTAAAAGTCAAAATCTTTTTCCTAGTCGGAGATGGTCTCCTAAAATTATACTATTGTTGGTAGTATAATTAATATTAAGACTATATTTGATAAGTAGATAAATAAAATGAGTTATTTATCTAATCAAATTAGGAAGTCTTTAATATGGTTACAAATACACTTTTGAGTTGGATTGGAGTCCTGGTGTAGGATAAAATTCCTTTTTGAAAGAGATTCTTAACCACTAAGTAAATCTACCTAAGGAAATGATACTTAATTACCAAGTAAATCCTTCTTACGAAAAGAATTAAGTCTTCTAATTATATTCTATGAAATTTTGGCCAGCTATGTATATATAAGAGGAGGATAAAATTCCTTTTAGATTAGGATTCTTAACTACCAAATAAATCCACCTAAGGAAAGGATTCTTGCCAACCAAATAAATCCTTTTTAGGAGAGGACTTATGATCCTATATATATAGGTTTGTAAATTTTGGCCAGCACTAATTAATTTGAAAGAATTAATTTCGGCCAAGCTTGGGACTTTCTAAAGAGAGAATTTGGCCAAGCAAGAGAGAATTTTGAGTGAGAAAAAATTCGGTTTTTGCTCTGGACAAAATTTGACCAACTCATAGAGATAGTGTGAATTCAGCCAAGAAGAGAAAAACGGGAACGTTTTTGTTTTCGATTGTCCACTAGTATCATTTACATCAAAAGGGTTTTGTGAACAACATCAAATTAAGGTTCACGTGAGTTTCAATCAAATTGATTGATAATTCATAAGTGGCCGGACGTTCTTGTTTTTTCTCTTGGAGGATATTTGTAGAGTATCAAAAAGGAACCAAATGATATTACTTCTACGGTACTTCAAATCTTAAAGTATTTGTTTTGAAAAATGCTAAATTTTTTGGAAAAGGACTATGTGAATAATTTTATGCCTAAAAGTATATTTGTCCTGAATGTGCTTTCAGTAGATACAATTCCACAAGAGGTTTCACAACCTAGCCTAATTGTAAGTTCCGCACCAACACAATATCAACAACCAGCCATTCCTCGTAATAGTGGGAAGGTTAGTAGACAACCCAAGAGATACATCGGTCTCGGAGAATCAGTAGAGAATCTCTCGGATGACGATGATCCCTACATGTACAAGGAAGCCATGGAAGATGTTGATTGTCGCCATTGGTAAAAATGCAATACAAACTAAAATTGAATCTATGTTCAAAAATAAAGTCTGGTCTCTTATGGACTTGCCTAAAGGGATAAAACCCATTGGGTGCAAGTGGGTATACAAGAGGAAAAGAGGAATGGATGGAAATGTGGAAACCTTTAAAGCTAGATTTATAGCTAAAGGTTACCCACAAGAGGAAGGTATCTGAAATTCCCTAGAAAGTGTGTGTCTATAACCTAGAGAGGGGGTGAATAGGTTTTAATCAAGTTAATTACCAATTTTTCTTGATTATTCAATATTCAAAATTCACCCAATAAAACAAACATACAACATCAAGTGTAAAGTACGGAAATATAAATAACACAAGATGTATACGTGGAAACCCTCTAAATGGGAAAAACCATGGGCTGTTAAAAGTGTGCCACACTCGGTCATAGAAATCCACTTTATGAATAAAAGGTTGAACCCTCAAGTGATACTCGGACTCTCACTCTCGACGACCTAAGGATATGGACACAACAACTCACCACTCTTGGTTCAATCCCTAGTGATATCTCCTGATCCACTACTCTTGGCGTGAGCACCTCTTACTCTACCCCTCGGGCATTTTACAGTGGATACCCCGACCAATTGCTTGCCAACCTACCCTTGGTTGCAAGGCTTCTCTTGTTTGTGCAACTTCACACCGAAGCCACAAGACTTTGACTCAATGAAGAGTATATGGTCTAAGTGTATATATGACACTATGCTTAAATGCAATTATGTGTAAGACGAAACACAAAATGCTTAACTATATGTAGATAATTATATGGTCTAAGTGTATATATGACACTATGCTTAACTAGGATGCAATTAAACATCCTAGTTATCAAACAATGCCTACATGAGCATACCAAGGACTCAATTAGATATGTAGATAAAATCTAACAACCTAATTGTCAATAAAATTCAACCAACACAAGTTGTCACAACGAATAATCAAGAGCAATTTTGCAATCAAGAAATGCAATCAGTGAGGCATACATGTAAATGTTCATAAACTAGACTAGATGCACAAAGTCAACCTAATCATCAATTATGTGTACATGAACATTCATGGATTAGCTATTTAGGCATAAATGACCCAATAATGCAAGCTATCACAATACAAACCCCAAACATGTCATAATTTCAATAAATATGCAATTAATATGAAAAAATACTAATTTAAGCAATAAATGACATGTCTTGGTAAGCTAGAACAATAAATGAACAACAATGGTGGTTCTACTTACCAATCAATGAAAACTCATGCTTGGAATGATGCTTGAATGCAAGATGAAGATGAGTTTAGGGTTTGGAGAGTCAAATAAAAAGCTTTCTCTCTCTAATGGAGGTTCACTCACTTTAAATATGGGTTCTTTGAGCTCTAAAAAGGTAAGGAAGAAGAAGAGAACATATATAAAGAAGCCCTGCACAAAACGGCATCGTTTTTGACTTGAGAGACAAAGTCCCGCATGAACGATGTGCATGCCACTGCCTAGGCAAGTGTCCAGACCGCGGTCTGTGCAGCATGGCATGGCTAGACATTACCACTGCCTAGGTCGCTGGCTAGGCATGGCACCAACAGCAGTCTAGGCCATGGTACACGCCAGACAGCACAACAGCTCGAGCTTCAAGCGAACCAAAACATGACCAAACGACATCCAAACCTTTCGTATAATATACCGTTGGAAAGGTATGGAAATATACTTTCTACTCCAATTTACAAAACATGATTTGGATGTCTGTGTAAACATTTATGGTCATTTTAGTGACCAAAGCTTAGAAACGGACAACAACAGAGATGCCCTGTTTTTGTGGTCACATTTGGAGATTTCAAAACCAATTCAAACGGTCATAAATATTACGAATAATATACCGTTGGAAAGGTATAGGTTTCTAGTCTGTAAAGAAATTTTCAAAACTGATTTTGAATCATTTTATAAAAAGATATGGTCACAAGACCATACAAAGGTCAGTTTTAAAAAACATTAAATCATTGAAATACACTCTTTTGAAACTAGACACCTTACTTCATATAACCAAGCCAAGAGAAGAATGAGACCTCCTCATATGGTCACTCAATGCGCTAAAACTAGCACACCATCGTGCAAGCGCAAACACAACACAATACCACACTTAAATCTACAAATGAAGTGCAAGTGTGATTGTGAAAAGATGCACACATATAAACAATATCGACACAAATGCAAGATCTGTATGGAAAAACGGTTTAGAAACGCAACGGAAGCTTGTTAAAAACAAAATTAGGGTTTACGTATAAATAAAAAATTTCCCTTTTATGCAACGAGAACCTTAACCCTAGATTAATTGATGTATATAAAAGTATCGTACCTTTTTCGCGTGACGATTGAACAAGCGCTGAATTGATTCCGCAAGATCTTCCAATTCAATCACGAACGTGAATCACCTTGGAGTGTGGGCTCCCTTTCTTTAAATTGTATTCCTCAGGATGGAGACAAAGCAAATATCTTTTCTTTGTTAGTTACAAATATCCTCCAAGAGAAAAATCCAAGAATGTCCGGTCACTTGTGAATTATCAATCAATTTGATTGAAACTCGCATGAACCTTGATTCGATGTTGTACACAAAACCCTTTTGATGTAAAGGATACTAGTGTTCTATCGAAAACAAAAACGTTCCCCTTTTTTTTCTACTTGGCCGAATTCACACACTATTGCTTAGAGATGATTGAATTTTGTCTAGAGTAAAATCAGATTTTTCTCCCTCAAAATTCCTATGATGGCCGAAACTTTCTCTTAGAAAAATAAGCTTGGCCGAAATTCACCTCTAATTGCCTTAGACATGACCGAAATTCTTCACACATATATATAGGATTATAAATCCTTTCCTAAGAAGGATTCACTTGGTTGGCAAGAATGCTTTCCTTTTGTAGATTTATTTGGTAGTTAGAATCCTTATCTAAAAGGAAAACTATCCTATCCTATATTACACATGTGGTGACCGAATTTCCCTTCTTTGAAGCAGATTAGGAGAGTTTAATCTTTCCTAAGAAAGATTACTTGATGGAAAAGAACCCTATCCTTAGGTAGATTAACTTGGTGGTTATGAATCCTTTTCAAATAAGAGTTCTACCACTAAGTAGTTTTACTTGGTGACCAAGAATTCATTTCCAAAAAGAATTCTTTCCTACATCAAGACTCCTAAACCAAATCAATAGTGTATTTGTAACCATATTAAAGACTTCCTAATTTGATTAGATAAATAATTCCATTTATTTATCTACTTATCAAATATAGTCTTTAACATTAACTATACTACCAACAATAGTATAGTTTTAGGAGACCATCTCCTATTAGGAAAAAGATTTTGACTTTTAATTAAATAATTAATTAATCAACAAATTAATTAATTTCCATTTAATTAAATAATAATAAAATAAAAATAATATATTTAAGCTATTCACCATAGCCATTGTCGCCCATACCTAGTATAAAGGCCATATATTTTTTTTTCTCTTTTTATTAAATCCATTGGACCATAATAAAATGTCCACATGTGAACTAGACCTATTCTTACAAAAAGAAACAAGTTCATATGCCTTATTACAATTCTAGATGGACCCCTAAATTGTTTCGGTAGAATATATCAAGTGATCCATGCAAGTTCGTGTGGATTAGGGATCTTGGCGGGCTATCTAAATTTAAGCTCCAATAAACACAACCTAATCACAATCAACAAATGACTCACTTAGGTCAAATCTATTTAATTTTAGTTCATTCCACTAAAGAACTAAAATTGAACTCTTAAATAAAGATTGAATAAGTTTATGTTACTCATTTGTACCCTAGACAACCTTTTAGAAGAAAGTGTATCCTCCTGAAGAATACCAGTAATTGCCAAGAGCTCATAGACCGCCTATAGCTCTCCAAGTTACCATATTTACTCATATGACCACATTTTGAACTTGGATATTTTGACATGTCCAGAAGTCATGTTTCAATAGACACTATTGAAAACTTAACGTTAAGATTTAATATCCAATACCTCAAAACATCCATATGATGGTATTATACTCTCATTCAATAAATGGAGCCACAATGTCCATATCTATAAATGAAGTCCTCTATCGATTAACAAATGATTACCACCAAACTATCGATGATAGACTATGCTATATAATCGTACTCATTGATAACTCAAATGATAACACTTGCAACCATAAGTCCATCATTTATCTCAGGGTTAAGATAGACTCTCCGATTATCTTCAAGTGAAAACTTTTATCCATTGACGGTTCTAGATAAAGTATTTCATTTTGATCCTATTCAATGCACCCAGTGCACTAGATTCTTTTGCCCAAAGGCACCACACTTTGACAATTTTCGACTCATCATAACACATTTGATCCCACTCAAATGCAAGCAAAAGAATCTACAACTTTGACAAGATAAAGGTGCCCAACCTTCTATCTTAAGTTGTGAATATTATTCAAGACTAACTAAAGAATTGTGTCTACCTCATACATATCTAGATGTTTGAACAATTCTTCTTTTCTCATAGTCTTTTGACCTTATGATTATTTACTTTTGACAATTATAATAATTAAACTATAAATGCTATAGGATTTATTAAACTAGAAATCACTTTATTCATATGAAAAGATTGTTAATTACAATATTATACTCTTGCTATCTACCATAATCCTAACAAGATTAACAAAGCATGCATGAGGTGTGTGTGTGCACCAAAACTCTTCAAGAGGCAAAGTCAAGTTATATACCTTTTGCTCTTGAAGTCATGGAGATGCTTGGAAGCTTTCCAATGAGGATCTAAGCTACCCATTACACAATCATCCCCAATATGGCGTGGTTTTTCATGAAATAAGTCAATCATAAAATCAAGGTCCTTACAATCTCCCCCTTTGGCTATTACATGACAAAACAACCACTCACAAATACATCCTTAAAAAAAAATCTAGCTATTGTTCATGAGAGTCCATTCTACGTTACAAAAAGAGATACCTAAGAATCTAAGTCTTCAAGGTCTTCAATCTCTTCGTAGATCATCATAACTACACACAATAGCAAGAAAGCACTTTCCAAGAACAAGTGCATGTGAGGTGAACAAACATAAAAAAACAATTACACTCAATAAAGCAATATAAAAAAATGCATGTGCAATGCTCCCCCTAAATGGGTTACTCTCTCTCAAACTCTATCCCCAAAGTATAACCAATGCTCCCCTATATTTCTCAAGACTTTTGCCCCTTTTTGTCATGAGATAGGCAAAGGAGCTCCCCCTATCAGGTTGCTTTAGCAAAAAGAGTTATTCGTACAAGAACATTGCATAATCATATACACAAACTTTATGCAACTTAAATAATTGAGAGAAATTCAAGGAGTTTTATTTAATGAAAAATGTGTGACAATGATGCTTTGCAAGCAAGACATGTTGCATTCAAATCCAAAACAAATGGTATTTGGCAAAGCAAACATCAAAAGGGTTTCCAAAAGAATTCAAACCAATTTGTACCCTTTTGTCATAAGCAAACAAGATATAGTTTCAAAATTTTGAAAATAAAGCAACTATATCAATCCTTAAAGGCAAACCAAGACATGAGTGACTATTGCACCCTTTTTTATTTTTCCGGATATTTATCCGTATGATAGTATTCTTGTTTTACCATTAAGGAAAGAGAGAAGACTAATTTGGATATAAAATCCTTATCGATTACTCTTCTCATTTCCACTCACACATATTTGCATTAAAGCAATCAAACTCAATTCATGCATATCATTTTGATGCATGTCATTAAAAGCAAGTTCACATGTCATGGAGATAAATTATAGGTCATTTAAATGTACTTTCCCAATTAATTCTCCTAGTCCAAAAATACATGTTTGAACATAAATATGACATGGATTGCAAACAAAGAAATGTTGCACAGTTATTAAACAAAAATATATAAGCATAGATGTGCAACCAAGAATCTCAAGCAATTATCAAAAGAGCATAAAATTAATCAACTTTTTGCACATAGCAAATCATGCAAGTTTTCTCTCTTTGCTTGAGCTCCCCAAATGGGGTCAAATCCAACCAAGTCAATGGAAGACATGAGCCCCTATAAACTTACCAAGTCCAAAGGACTTAGTTACATCTACGGGTGTCTCATGGGCACTAAGGCAAGCGGGTTCATTCTTTCTAACCCACCTAGGTTCCACATTTTCATTTTTAGTGGTCAAAAGAAAATTTCTAAACTCCCTAGGTTCTTGCAAACTTGCCCCCTTTTTTAACCATTTTACTTTCATGCTCTCTAATCTACACCTCTTAATGTATTTAAAGCAATTTGGTCTTAAGTTACCAATCATACCACAAAAATGATAAGTAGGTACAAAGTAAGAATTTATACCATTGCATTGTGTTCTCATCGAGGCATCACCATGTTGATGAGGTTGTCTTTGATGATGTATAGGTTGGCTTCTCCTTGGAACTTGAGCCGATCGGTGGCATCTTTGTGGTCTAGCTTCTTGAGGTGGTTGAGCCGGTTGATCTTGATTCCTTGGTTGGTCATGTTTCTTGTGATCACCTCCTTTCCTCATTGTTGGTTTGTTGGAGAAGGTGATTGACTTCTCAAGAACTTGTCCTTTCTTCTTGAATTGCCTAGGCTTTGGTTGAGTTGTCAAGGCTTGTGTGGACTTTCCTTAAGTTGAAGATTTCTTAGATGAAGCTTTGATCTTGCCTTGAGCTTGAGGTTGTTTGACCTTAGCCTTCTTTAATTCTTCAAGGCACCTTATCTCTCTTTCCTTGACAATTTTCAAGGAGTTTTCTTTGTTGGCAAACTCATCTTTCATTACCTTCATCCTTTGGTGGCAATCTTCAATCTCCTTCTCATACTTGGACGCATCAATCTTGTCCATCATCAAGGAGTCATCGATGGAGGTCACTTTCTCCATGGTCTTCAATTTGGAGACAAGAATGGAGATGTCTTCCATTTGGTCTTCCATGATCTCTTTGTACTTATGAAGTTGATTTTGACTATTTTGCTTGTTATCTTCAAAGGTACGATTCTTTTCCTCCGAGGAAATCTTCCACACTATCAAAGTCTCATTCTCTTTGGAGAGCTCTTCATTTTGCTTGAAAACTTTGAGAAGGATCACTTGACATTCCTCATTTGAGTCAATTCCCTCATCAAGACCTTTGCCTTGGTCACTTGTTACCATACCAAAATCTTCCACATAGGAAGCACCCAAGGCCGTGAAGTTAAACACATGTTCTTCACTATTCTTGAGCAAGGTCTTCTTGTTTACCTCCTTCACTTTGGAGTTCATCATTTTCTCCTCTTTCACATTGGAGGTCATAGTCTTCTTCTGAGACTTTGTGAATCTTCTAAATCTCTCAACCATGAGAGTCATCTCCTCATCAGAGTCATATTCCTCTCTTTTAATTTTGGAGGTCAAATCTACCTCTAACATCTCAATGCCACTCTTGGTGTTTAATGAATGAGATGAATGCAAATGAATGCAACAATCAAATGCAAAGAAATTCAAAGAAATGCAAGACACACATAAACAAGAGCTTGGAACAACTAAGTATGTCTAGGAACCTGCTTTGATACCAACTGAAATTCCCTAGAAAGTGTGTGTCTATAACCTAGAGGGGGGGTGAATAGGTTTTAATCAAGTCAATTACCAATTTTTCTTGATTATTCAATATTCAAAACTCACCCAAAAAAACAAACATACAACATCAAGTGTAAAGTGCGGAAATATAAATAACACAAGATGTATACGTGGAAACCCTCCAAATGGGAAAAACCACGGGCTGTTAAGTGTGCCACACTCGGTCATAGAAATCCACTATATGAATAAAAGGTTACACCCTCAAGTGATACTCAGACTCTCACTCTCGACAACCTCAGGCTATGGACAAAACCACTCACCACTCTTGGTTCAATCCCTAGTGATATCTCCTGATCCACTACTCTTGGCGTGAGCACCTCCTACTCTACCCCTCTAGCCTTTTACAGTAGATACCCGACCAATTGCCTACCAACCTACCCTCGGTTGCAAGGCTTCTCTTGCTTGCACAACTTCACACTGAAGCCACAAGACTTTGACTCAATGAAGAGTATATGGTCTAAGTGTATATATGACACTATGCTCAAATGCAATTATGTGTAAGACTAAACACAAAATGCTTAACTAGATGTCGATAATGCAATTAAACATCCTAGTTATCAAACAATGCCTACATACCCATACCAAGGACTCAATTAGATGTGTAGATAAAATCTAACAACCTAATTGTCAATAAAAGTCCAACCAACACAAGTTGTCACAACAAATAATAAAGGGCAATTTTGCAATCAAGAAATGCAATCAATGAGGCATACACATAAATGTTCATAAACTAGACTAGATGCACAAAGTCGACCTAATCATCAATTATGTATACATGAACATTCATGGATTAGCTATTTAGGCATAAATGACCTAATAATGCAAGCAATCACAATACAAACCCCAAACATGTCATAATTTCAATAAATATGCAATTAATATGGAGAAATGCTAATTTAAGCAATAAATGACATGTCTTGGTAAGCTAGAACAATAAATGAACAACAATGGTGGTTCTACTTACCAATCAATGAAAACTCATGCTTGGAAAGATGCTTGAATGCAAGATGAAGATGAGTTTGGGGTTTGGAGAGTCAAATAACAAAGCCTGAAGCTTTCTCTCTCAAATGGAGGTTCTCTCACTCTAAAGATGGGTTCTTTGAGCTCTAAAAAGGCAAGGTAGAAGAAGAGAACATATATAAAGATGCGCTACACAAAACGGCATCGTTTTGGACTTGGGAGACAAAGTCCCGCACGACCGCTGTGTGTGCAGCAGCCTAGGCAAGTGTCTAGACTGCGGTCTGTGCAGCATGGCATGGCTGGACATTACCACTGCCTAGCTCGCTGGCTAGGCATGGCACCAACAGCGGTTTAAGCCGGGGTACACGCCAGACAGCACAACAGCTCGAGCTTCGAGCGACCCAAAATGTGACCAAAAGACATCCAAACCTTTAGTATAATATACCGTTGGAAAGGTTTGGAAGTCTAATTTATACTCCAATTTATAAAAAAATGATTTAAATGTCTGTAAAAAAATTTATGGTTATTTTAGTGACCAAAGGTCAGAAACAGACAACAACAGAGATGCCCTATTTTTGTGGTCACTTTGGAGATTTCAAAACCAATCCAAACAGTCATAAAATATTACGAATAATATACCGTTGGAAAGGTATGGTGTATAGTTTATACATAAATTTTCAAAAATCATTTTGAATCATTTTATAAAAATATATGGTAACAATACCATACAAAGGTCAGTTTTAAAAAACATTAAATCATTGAAATGCACTCTTTTGAAACTAGACACCTTACTCCATATAACCAAGCCAAGAGAAGAATGAGACCTTCTCATATGGTCACTAAATGCGCTAAAACAAGCACACCATCGTGCAAGCGCAAACAAAACACAATACCACGCTTAAATCTACAAATGAAGTGCAAATGTGATTGTGAAGAGATGCACACATATAAACAATATCAACGCAAATGCAAGATCAACAAAGCATGCATGAGGTGTATGTGTGTGTGCACCTAAACTCTTCAAGAGAAAAATTCAATTGAATATACCTTTTTCTCTTGAAGTCATGGAGAAGCTTGGAAGCTTGCCAATGAGGACCTCATTACACAATCATCCCTAATGTGGTGTGGTTTGTCATGAAATAAGCCAATCATAAAATCAAGATCCTTACAGTATCGATTATGAGGAAACCTTATCCCTTATGTCCATACTTAAATTCATTAGGATACTCTTATCCATTGCAGCATCTCTAGGCATAGAGATCCATAAATGGACGTCAGGATATTTGTTTTTTAATGGAAGTCTTGATGAAAGCATCTTTATGATGCAACCATAAGGATTCATTGAAAAGGGCCAACAGGAAAAGGTTTACAAGTTGCAAAGATCCATATATGGATTAAATAAGCATCCTAATCCTAGAACATAAGGTTCAATCAAGCTGTGAAGAGTTTTGGATGCATTCAAAACCTTAATGAACCATGTGAATACAAAAGGATCAAAGGTGACAAGTTGGTATTCCTAGTTCTTTACATTGATGATATACTACTCATTTGAAACGATGTTGGTGTATTGACATCAGTAAAAGAATGGTTGGCCAAACAATTTGATATGAAAGATTCAGGAGAAGCAAGTTATATTCCTGGTATGCAAGTTGTAAGGGATAGAAAGAAAAGAACGATTGCATTATCCCAGGCTTCATACATACACAAAATCTTGTCTAGATTTTCCTTGTAAGATTCCAAGAAAGGTATGTTACCTTTCAGACATGGAATCAAACTTTCTAAGAAACAAGTTCCTAAGAATGAGCATGAAGAGCAATTCATGAGTAAGGTTCCATATGCTTCGGCAATTGGGAGTCTTATGTATGCAATGCTCTGCACTAGATCAGATATTTGTTTTGTTATTGGCATGGTTAGTAGGTTTCAATAAAAACCTGGTCCTGATCACTGAACGACAATCAAGCATATTTTCAAGCATCTCAAGAGAATGAGAGATTATATGCTTGTATACTGTAGATGGGACTTAATTCCCGTTGGTTATACAGATTCTAATTTCCATTCGAATTTTGACTCTAAAAGATCAACATCAGGATCTGTACTTACACACAGAGGAGGGGTAGTCACATGGAAGAGTATCAAGCAATCTTGTACTGCTGATTCCACCACGGAAGTTGAGTATGTGGTCGTAAGCGAAACTGCTAAAGAGGTTATCTTGCTCTACCAATTCTTGATTGACTTGGAAGTGGTTCTGATGTGAATAAGCAGATCACTATCTATTGTGGCAATAGTGGATCATTGGCTAATTCGAGAGAACTAAGAAGTCATAAGAGAGGGAAACATATTGAAAGGAAGTTTAACCTTTTTAAGAGAAATTGTACATAAGAGAGATCTTACAATAACCAATATCGCGTAAACAGAAAATCTAGCGGATCCCTTCATAAAGGCTTTTGCACAAAGAGTTGTGATGGGCACCTGGAGAATATGGGGATAAAAGGTACGACACATTTGCTATAGAGCAAGTGTGAGATTGTTCGGATTATGCTCGATAGCAAGAGTGTAATAATGTATTTGACAATATTTTCATATTAATTAAGTAATTTCTAGTTTAACAAATCTTGTAGCATTTATAGTTTAATTACTATAATTGTCAAAAGTAAATAATCATAAGGTCAAAAGACTATGATAAAAGAAGAATGGTTCGTACGACTAGGTATGTATGAGGTAGACACAATTCTTTAGTTAGTCTTGAATAATATTCACAACTTAAGATAAAGGTTAGGCACCTTTATCTTGTAAAAGTTGTAGATTCTTTTGCTAGAATTTGAGTGGGATCAAATGTGTTATGATGAGTTTCAATTCATCGAAGTGTGGCGTCTTTGGGCAAAAGAATCTAGTGCACCTGGTGCATTGAATAAGATCACAGTGAAATACTTTATCCAAAACCATCAATCGATAAAAGTTACATTTGAAGACAATCGGAGAGTCTATCTAAATCCTGAGGTAAATGATGGACTTATGGTTGTAAGTGTTATCATTTGATCTATCAATGAGTATGAGCATATAGCATAGTCTATCCTCAATACTTTGGTGATATTCAACTGTTAATCGATAGAGGACTTTATTTATAGATATAGACATCATGACTCCATTTATTAAATGTGAGTAGAATATCATCATATGGACATCTTGAGGTATTGGATATTAAATCTTAATGTTAAGTTTTCAATAGTGTCTATTGAAATATGGCTTATGAACAAGTCAAAATATCCAAGTTCAAAATGTGGTCATATGAGTAAATATGGTAACTAGTAGAGCTATAGGCCGTCTATGAGCTCTTAGGGATTACTAGTATTCTTCACGAGGATAAACTATCTCCATTAGGATTGTATAGGGTATGAATAAGGAATATTAACTTATTCTATCTTTATTTAAGAGTTCAATTTTAGTTATTTAGTGGAATGAACTAAAACTAATAGATCGGACCTAAGTGAATCATTTGTTGATTGTGATTAGGTTATGTCTATTGGAGCTTTAATTTAAATTGCCTACCAAGATCCCTAATTCACACGAACTTGCATTGATCACTTGATATATTCTATCGGACCAATTTATGGGTCCAACTAGAATTAAGGCATGTGGACTTGTTTCTTTTAATAAGATTGGGTCTAGTTCACATGCGGACCTTTTATTAAAATCCAATGGATTTAATAAAATAGAAAATACAATTTTTTGACCATATTTATATAGCTTGGGCCGCAAGGCCTATATAATAGCCCTATATATTGTTTTTTATTTTTTTATTTAGTTAAATAGAAATTAATTAATTGTTTAATTAAAAGTCAAAATCTTTTTCCTAGTTGGAGAAGGTCTTCAAGTGTCATATTATTGTTGGTAATATGATAAATTTCAAATACTATATTTGATAAGAAGATAAATAAAAGGAATTATCTAGTCATATTAGGAACCATTTGATTTCTATTAAAACTCTAAATTGACAATTGGTCAAATTAAAAAGTTTTGATATAGTCACAATTTAGTTTATATTCAATAATTGGTTATTGAATAAATACACTGTTGAGTTGGATTAGGAGTCTTGGTGTAGAAAATAATTCTTCTTTGAAAAGGATTTTTTGTCACCAAGCAAATCCTCCTAGAGGTAGGATTCTTGCCTACCAAGTAAATCCTCCTAAGGAGAGGAATTGGTCACCTATATATATTCCTATAGAGGAACTCGACCATGCTAATAATTCTATACCCCAGAATTTTGCCAAGGCTAGTTGGTGACTTGAGAGAAGTTTTTTATTTATTTCGCTTATATAGTTTTTTTTAAAAAAACTTCATCTAGCCATTATGTGTAGAATTCGGCCAAGGAGAAGAGAAAAGGGGAACATTTTTGTTTTCGATAGTAAACTAGTATCCTTAACATCAAAAGGGTTTTGCGTACAAAAATCGAATCGGGTTCACGCGAATTTCAATCAAATAGATTGATATTTCACAAGTGACCTGAAGTTCTTTGTATTTTTCTCTTGGAGGATTATTATGACTAAAAAAAGAAAAATATTTTGTTTGTTTCCATCCTCAGGTATACAATTCAAAGAATGGGAGCCCACACTCCTAGATGATTCTCGTTCGTGATTGGATTGGAAGATCTTGCTGATTCAATTTGATGCTTGTTCAATCATCATGAGAAAAAGATCTTGTTGATTCAATTTGATGCTAGAAGGTTCCTTCTCTTAAAGGGAAAATTTTAAAATATACACAAACCCTATTTTTCCCTTCAGCCGTATTTTGGATCTGTTTTTCCCTGCATTTGCAAGTTTGGTTTCCGTAATTTTTCATTCATTGATTATTTCAATTTTGGTTGAATAAGTCGAAGGCTCTTGTGGATATGCATAGGATTTACAGGATTTTATTTTGATATAGCCCAATTCGGTTTGGAGGTTTTTAGAATTATGTATATACCTTGTATAGATTTTGAGCGTATAGTAGAAACATAGTTTGGGAGTTGTTTTGTCTCAATGCCAACATTTTAAAATGACAATGCTTGATGTAGATTAAGATTTCCTAACTTGGATGCATGTGCTTTATTTAAATATTGTATCGAATTACCTTATTTTTCTTATGATGAGCCTTTTTGAGTCTTTTATTTTGTTGGCATTAATTGTGCATGATTAGTGCCTAGGTTGTTTGTTTTGAGTCATGTAGGTGCACGCCACTAGGTCGAACTCTCTAGTCTTCAACATTAAGGACAACGTTGAGTTTTGGTTTGGGGGTGTAGACGCCTTGTTGAGTCGTCTTTTTATTTGTTTTGAGTCACTTATAAGCTTTTTAGTCTAAATTTTTTGATTTTGTCGCAATGGCTAAATTTTTGAGCTTTCATTAGCTTGGATGTGATGCCTTCAGCGTGTGCTTTTGGGAAGTCTATAGATGCATTGCAAGCTTGTGTAACAAATTGTTGTCACACATGGGTTATATTTGCATTGTCATGGGCAAGTCCCATCCTTGTGTGCTTAATTTGAGGGGATTCGATGCTCTTGTGCCTTGTTCTAATAGTAGAGACTACCAGTGAGTTCACAAACATAAGCCATTAAAAAGTGCTTTGAGTGTTCAATTCTTTCTATTCATTAAAGACCCTTCTCGTTATAAGTGTCACACGCTATAGGACATACATTGCATATATATTGTGGATTGTTTGACTGATGCATTCATTCCCTTGAAAGACTAATTGTGGAAATGATTATAGGCAATATTTGTGCTTTTAGCTACTTAAAAAGCCCAAACACATTCCTATTTCCATTATGTGTGCTCCAAAAACCAAGTTGCGATCAAACACTTACCTTTTTCATGTGGAACCAAAAATAAACCATATAACCATATCCAAACACAAGCCTATTGTAAAGTCCTCATTTATTGATTGGCTTATTTCATGAACAAATCACATTTTTTGGGTGTTATGTAAGGGTAGCTTAGGCTCTCAAGACCTCAAGCGAAGAAGCACCAAAGGTAAAATTCTTGTGCTTACTTGCTTTGAAGAGATAGTTGCACACACTCACAAATTCATGCATAACTCTTATTCATATATGTTGTGTGTTTATACATGTGTACATTTTGGTTTAAATGACTCTTGTTGATATTGCATCTTGTAATTAAGGTTCTATGCCATGTTAGGCATTAGTATAGGATGCATCTTCATCACTCTAGGACTTGTTGAAAATATGTGTTTGAGTGTTGAAAAATTGGGCAGTGCGCTGGTGGTGCGCTACTCGACTAGCGTAACCTCACCAGTGCAACATTCCAGTGGATCATCGCTTGTCATGCGCCACTGAGATACGCCATTACACCCGCGTAATGTTGAAAAAGTGGGCAGTGCACTGGTAGTGCGCTACTCGTCTAGCGCAGCCTCACCAACACAACATTCCAGCGGATCGCCGCTTGTCATGCGCCATTGAGCTGCGCCATTCCACCAGTGCCTATTGAAAATTTAGGATGTGCGCTAGTGGTGCGCTACTCGACCAGCGCATATAATGGAAGCTGGAACATTTTTTTCAAAACGACCTCACTTTGGTTGAAACCCATATATATATATATAACTCTTTGTATTCAGGTCATGTAAGAGTTCAGAACATCATATCTTTTCCTTAGAACACATTTCAAAAAGAAAAATCATCCAAAAAACTCATCTTTAAACACTCAAAGCATTCTTATGTGCATAAAAACTTCATCTTGCATCATCTAAAGTCATTTAGAGTACATCAATGGATAGTTTTGCATCATCACATCTTGCTTGGTAAGTCTCTCACTATCTTCATACAAGTTAAGTGTTTTTATTGCTAAGCCATCTCTTTAATCATTTGTATGCTCTTAGAATATATTCTAGATACAAAGTAGAGATTGTTGTGATGACATGATTGAGTGTTGTATTGTGATAGCTTCATAGGATTGTTTAATCTGTGTTTAGCTAAGGTTTTTAAACATGTCATTTAGCTCTTGATAACTAGGATTTCATTAATTGTCATCTCATTATCCTAGATAAGCATATAAGGTTTCCTAGCCTTGTTTGTTTTTTGAATATCATCATATATTCACATAGGTCATTTTATCTCTTCAATGAGAAGTAAGACTTGTGTTGCTTCCGGGATTAGGTAGCTTAAATTGCAAGCTAGATGGACTAGGTCCACTTATACCAGGATTAGGTAGTGGTGGTGGATTTTAAACCGGGATTAGGTTGTAATTTCCTTTGCCATTAGTGGATTCGAGGTTCGAGTGTGGCGCATTTAACAGCCCGTGGTTTTTCCCATTTGGAGGGCTTCCACGTATATCTCAAGTATCTTTACTATTTCTACATATATTACACTTGTGATATTATTGTAACTAGCTAGGGGTATTTTCATCAACTTAACCAATAACGAAAATTTTGTAAAATTGTTTAAAATCTATTCACCCCCTCCTCTAGATTAATCTTAAACACACCATAATATTTGTTTCAATTGGTATGAGAGCAGGTTTCTAGACATACATAGGTGATCCTTGCTCATTTTGGTGTGTGTTGCATTTTGTGTGTTTGTGTTGATCAGTCATACACTTGCATTCATATCATTCATTCATAAACACAATGAGTAGAAACAGTGGCAATGAGGGAGCTTCTAGCATTAGACCTCCACTTCTCACCGGGTTGAATTATGCCTCTTGGAAAGACAAGATGGAGTCGTATATTTGCCAATTTCATGTCAGGGCATGGATGGCAGTTGAAGATGGCTACACTCCACCCATGATATCTACTACGGATGGAGGAGATGATGAACTCAAGCCAAAAGCACAGTGGAACGCACAAGAGTTTGAGGCATCAAATTGGAATAGGAAGGCACTGCCATCCTATGTGCAATGGATGAAAACCAATACAAGTTGGTTCAAAATACAAGGATAGCTAGGGAGGCATGGGATATCCTAGAAGTTTCACATGAGGGAACCGACGTGGTTTAGGAATCGAAGCTTCAAGTTCTCTAAACATAATTTGAATTGCTCAAAATGGATGAGAACGAGTGCTTCAATGACTTTGAAGTGAGGTTGATGGACATTGTGAACCAAAGTCATCAACTTGGTGATCCTTATTCGGATAGGAAGATCAAGCAAAAGATTATAAGATCTCTACCCGATAGATTTGAGTCTAAGGTGACGGCTTTAGAAGAGAATAGTGGTTACAAGGATATGAAGTTGAGTGAAGTGATTGGGAGGCTTCTAGCTTATGAATCTAGGAAATATCCTAACTCCACACCATTGAAAAAGTAAAAGGATATTGCTTTGAAAGCCTTCAAAGTTGAGAAGGAGGATAATGATGACTCGGATGAGGAAATTGCTTTGCTAATGAGGTAGTTCAAGAAATTCTACAAGTCCGAGAAGAAAGGTTTCGGATCCAAAGGTCAAGACTTGAAGAAAAAGGCTCCCTTCAAAAAGATTGAGCCTAGGCAAGAAAAAACTGAGAAGAAAGGAGTCCAATGCTATGAATATGGTGGGATAGGTCACTTTACCCTTGAATATACAAATCACAAGGTCAAGAAAAAGGGAAAAGTGATGGCTGCCACATGGAGTGAAAGTGATAACTCCAATGAAGGAGATGGGTCTTCGAATGATGAAGAACTCATGGCTAACTTCACAGCCTTTACGTCCTCTCATAGGAGCAAAGATGCTAGTGAAGAAGAAAATGAGAGTCAAGAGGAAAACTACTCAAGTGATGATGGATCTTCATCACAATCCATAAATGGAAATGTGGATAGGATGGATCTCAAGGACTATATGACTAGGTTTGAGAGTTCAAGGTTAAAGAACAGGAATAAAATTAAGAGATTAAATGATGAAAACCTAGAGCTCTCTACTCAAGTTGACCAGCTAAATGAAGAGTTGGTGAGATCTAAGAGGAGTGAAGAAGGGTTAAAGAAAGAGCTTGAAGATGCTAGAGAGTTGATGGCCAAGATGAACTCTAGCACCAAAAAACTTGACCACATGTTAGATGTTGGAATAAGGCTAAGTGACAAGAAGAGACTTGGGTTTGAGGATGACAAGATGTACTCCACTCCAAGCAAGACCATTTTTGTAGGAAGCATGAATTTCAATGGGTCCTCTTCTCATCAATCGCCTAAGAAGAAACTTGACCTAGGAGAGTGTTCAAGTAGTGCTCAAGTGAAGGTGGCGCCAAGAAGCCTACCTCAAGCCTATCCTATAAGAGCTTCGCAAGTTAACTTCTCTCAACCAAAAGCTTCTAAAGGGAAGATACCTATCATGCAAGCTCAACCAAGGAAGCAATCAAGTCTTGCTCAACAACAATGAAGGAAAGTTCCTCAACAATAATCAAGACAACCACAAAGACATGGGAAGGCTCCAATTCATCCTCAAGGTTATGGTATGATTCTTAACTTTATTCCTACATGTCATTTTTATGGTATTTATGGTCATATAAGACTAAATTGCTTTAGATATATTAAATTGTGTAAAATTGAAAGCATGATAGAGAGGAAAAATGCTAAAGCCATGATGCATGTCACTAGGAAAAATGGAACAACTTTGCATGATCCTAGAACATTTAGAGCCCATGTTCCATTGACCACGAGGAAGGAAAATATTTCACCTAGGTGGATTAGAAAGGATGAACACTTTTGTCATGTTGCACAAATTGCCTTAAAAGCTCATTCTTCTGATTTCATGACTGGAAATATGAGTTTCTTTAAGACTCTTGTGATGGAGGAGGGAGGAAATGTCACCTTTGGTGATGGATCCAAAAAGAAAGTTAAAGGAAAGGGAACTATTTCTATTCCCGGATTACCCTCCTTGTCCAATGTTTTGTATGTTGATGGTCTAAAAGCTAATTTGATAAGCATTTCATATCTTAGTGATGAAGGACTTTCTGTCTTGTTTAGGAAAAATGATTGTTCTATCATATTGCCAAATTGACGAACCTTGTTAAAAGGTATAATATCTAGCGACAATTGTAATTGTCTTCAAGCTAGAGGTGTCTCTTGCAATGTGTCTAAGGATGAACAAATTAAGTTATGGCACGAAAGACTTGGTCATATGAACTATCGGGATTTATGAATCTTAGATAAGTTCAATGTTGTGCGAGGCCTTCCCAAGCTTGTGAAAAAGGCAAATGGTGTTTGTGGACCTTGCCAACAAGGGAAGCAAACCAAAAGTATGCACAAAAAGGGCAATTATTTATCCACCAAGGAACCTCTAGAGCTTCTCCACATGGAGCTTATGGGTCTCATGCAAACCAAGAGTTTAGATGGAAAGAGGTACATTTTTGTGTGTGTAGATGACTTCTCTAGATTCACTTGGACTTATTTTCTTAGAGAATAATCTGAAACCTTTGACAAGTTTAAGATGCTTTGTATCAAAATTCAAAATGAAATGAACTCTAAGATTAAAAGCATTAAACGGATTAGGAGTGCCACGGGAAGGAATTTGAGAATGCACACTTTAAAAACTACTGCAATAGTCTAGGCATTTTTCATGAGTTTTCAGCTCCTAGAACACCTCAACAAAATGGAGTTGTTGAGAGGAAAAATATGGTTCTTCAAGAGATAACCCGTGTGATGTTGCTTAGCAACAATGTCCCTAGGAACCTATGGGCCGAAGCTGTCAATACGGTGTGCTACATAGAAAATAGAGTCTTTCTAAGGCCTCACACTAGGCAAACCTCCTATGAGCTATGGAAAGGTAGAAAGCCAAATGTTAGATATTTCCACAATTTTGGAAGCAAATGCTACATTTTGAATAACCGTGATCAACTGGGTAAATTTGATGCCAAGAGTGATGAGGGTATCTTCATTGGCTATGCCTTGAATAGTAGAGCCTATAGAGTTTTCAATTTAAAAACTAGAACCATCATGGAATCATCTAATGTTGCCATTGATGATACCAGGCTAAAATCTAATGACCATGAGGAGGAGGTAGATCTAGTTAATGACTCTCCTTTGGATAAGGTTGCTGATATTCCTAATGTTGAAAAGACTAATCTTGATGATGATATAACACAACCTATTGATAGGATTCCTCTCTTGAACTCAAAAGAATCTGCTCCATGGTTTAGGAAAATCCATGACAAAGATGACATCACTGGAGAGGTTAATGAGGGTGTTAAGACTAGGCATCAAATGGCTAATCTAACTAACTACACTTGCTACACTTCTCAAATAGAACCCAAGAAGGTTGATGAAGCCTTAAAGGATGAATTTCGGGTTCTTACCATGCAAGAAGAGCTTAACCAATTTGAAAGGAATGAGGTTTGGACTCTAGTTCCTAGGCCCAAGAACACCAATGTGATAGGCACCAAGTGGGTATATAGGAACAAATCCGATGAGGATGGCAACATTGTACGAAATAAGGCTAGGCTTGTAGCACAAGGGTACTCTCAAATTGAGGGTATTGACTTTGAGGAGACATTTGCTCCCGTTGCTAGGATTGAGTCCATTAGGCTTCTTTTATCCATTTCTTGTTTGCACAAGTTCAAATTGTATCAAATGGATGTTAATAGTGCCTTCCTCAATGGTTTCTTGCAAGAGGAAGTGTTTGTTGAGCAACCCAAAGGGTTTGTGGATCCTCACCACCCTAATCATGTCTATCATCTCAAGAAGACTTTATATGGGTTGAAACAAGCACCAAGGGCTTGGTATGATTGCCTCACTCAATTTCTTGTAGACAATGGCTACACTAGGGGTAGTGTTGACAAGACTCTATTCATCAAGAAAGACAAAAATGAGCTCTTTATAGCTCAAATTTATGTTGATGATATAGTTTTTGACTCCACAAATACTACCAAAGTCCAACAATTTGTTGGTGTCATGTCTCATGAGTTTGAAATGAGCCTTGTTGGTGAGCTAAGTTACTTTCTAGGTTTACAAATTAAGCAAATGGATTATGGGATTTTCATATCCCAAGCTAAGTGTGCCAAAAACCTAGTGAAGAAATTTGGCCTTTGAAAGTGCTAAACATTGTGATACACCCATGAGTACCACTTTGAAGGTAAGCAAGGATGCTAGTGGTAAAAGTGTGGACCAAACTTTGTATCGTGGCATGATTGGTAGCTTGCTTTATTTGACCGCAAGTAGGCTCGATATCTCTCTTAGTGTGGGTGTGGGTGTGTGTGCTAGGTACCAATCGGATCCTAAGAAGTCCCATCTCTCTTCCGTTAAGAGAATCATTCGCTATATGAATGGGACATCTAACTATGGGATTTGGTACTCTTTTGACACTAATGCTAGTCTTGTAGGCTTTAGTGATGCAAATTGGGCAGGAAACTGTGATGATAGGAAAAGTACATCAGGCGGTTGCTTTTTCCTTGGGAACAACCTTATCTCTTGGCTTTGCCAGAAGCAAAATTCAATTTCTTTGTCCATGGCTGAGGCCGAATTCATGGTTGTTGGGAGTGGTTGCACACAACTCCTTTGGATGAAGCAAATGCTAGTTGACTATGGATTCAATCAAGGTACTCTTACTCGCTTTTATGATAACATTAGTGCAATTAATATTTCCAAGAATCCTGTTCAACATTCTAGAACTAAACATATTGACCACCGTTATCATTTCATTAGAGAACAAGTTGAGAGCAAATGCATAATACTTGAGCATGTAGGTACTAATGATCAACTAGCGGATCTATTTACTAAACCCTTAGATGCTACTCGATTCAAAACTCTTAGTAGGTCTATTGGGATTTGTTTCATGGAGTGATGAGTGTTGGTCTTTGACCCCATAAGGGGAACTCAAGCAAAGAGAGTTATTGTATACTTGTTGCATGCAAAATTTTGGAAATGTTTATGCTCCTTTATTGATTGCTTGAGTAGCTTGATTGCACTTATACTTTATTATATTGTATTTTCTTCAATAAGTGTGAACTTTGCTTTGATTACAATCCATGTCATATTTATGTTCAAACATGCATTTTTGGACTAGGAGATCTACATAGGAAGTACATATTGAATTACCTATAATTATCTCCATGACATGATGATTCTTTAATGACATGCTAATGAAAAATAATAAATCATGAATTGATGATTGCAATTGTTGAATGCAAAACATTGTGTGAAAAAGCTAGTGAGACTAAAATGTTTCATCAATATCTCTCTTTTTTTATTAGTTGAACATTGCCTATCATACGGGTTTGAACATGGCTACTGTCATACGGGTATCCTACCCGGAAAAATCAAATAGGGTGCAAAGTCGCTCATGACATGTTTCGCTTATAAAGTTGGATATAGTGCTATTAAAACTTGATATCTATAAAAACTCTATATCCTTGCTTCTCTCATGACAAATGGTGAAATTGGTTTGAATTATATTGGAAACCTTTGTCATTTGCTTTGCCAAATACCATTTTTTTTGGACTTGAATGCAACATGTCTTGTATGCAAAGCATTTTTGATTCACACATTTTCTTCAAATAAATCTTCTTGTTTCTCTCCTATTAATTAAGTTGCATAAATGTGGCTTATACGATTATGGAAATATCTTTTATGCTCCTTTCTTTCTTTGCCTTGAGTGACCCGGTTGGGGACATCTCTTTTGCCTATATCATGACAAAAAGGGGGAGTAGCATTATGGTGTTAGGGGAGTAGCATGTGTTGGTTTTAAGGGGAGTAGTACTTGTTGGGGAGATTACATTTAGGGGGAGTAACCTTTTGAGGGGGAGCATTGCATGATGTGGAGCATTACACGATGTCGTACTCATATTCTTAAATGCAATTGCTTTTGTTTTTATATTCACTTGATCATCTCACATGCACTTGTTTTGGAAAGTGTATTTGTGTGTAGGTTTGATAGTTCTACAAGAGATTGAAGATTTGATGTTTTTTTATGTAAATCTCTTTGTAATGTAGAATATCTTCCCGGTGTTTTATTTTGTTTTGTGAGGATCAATGTGAGCAGTGGTTTTGTCACGAAATAGCCAAAGGGGGAGATTGTAAAGTCCTCATTTATTGATTGGCTTATTTCATGAACAAATCACATTTTTTGGGTGTTATGTAAGGGTAGTTTAGGCTCTCAAGACCTCAAGCGTAGAAGCACTAAAGGTAAAATTCTTGTGCTTACTTGCTTTGAAGAGATAGTTGCACACACTCACAAATTCATGCATAACTCTTATTCATATATGTTGTGTGTTTATACTTGTGTGCATTTTGGTTTAAATGACTCTTGTTGATATATTTGCATCTTGTAATTAAGGTTTTATGCCATGTTAGGCATTAGTATAGGATGCATCTTCATCACTCTAGGATTTGTTGAAAATGTGTGTTTCAGGGTTGAAAAAGTGGGTAGTGCACTGGTGGTGCGCTACTCGACTAGCCCGGCCTCATCAGCGTAACATTCCAGTGGATCGTCGCTTGTCTTGCACCACTGAGATGCGCCATTGCACCCGCGCATTGTTGAAAAAGTGGGAAGTACGCTTGCGGTGCGCTACTCGTCTAGCGCAACATTCCAGTGGATCGCCGCTTGTCATGCGCCACTCCACCAGCACCTATTGAAAATTTAGAATGTGCGCTGGTGGTGAGCTACTCGACTAGCGCACCTCACCAATGCACATAGCGAAAGCTGGAACGGTTTTTCAAAATGACCTCACTTTGGTTGAAACCCATATATATAACTCTTTGTATTCAGGTCGTGTAAGTGTTCAGAACATCATATCTTTTCCTTAGAACACATGTCAAAAGGAAAAATCAACCAAGAACTCATCTTTAAACACTCAAATCATTCTCATGTGCATAAAAACTTCATCTTGGATCATCTAAAGTCATTTAGAGTGCATCAATGGATAGTTTTGCATCATCACATCTTGCTTGGTAAGTCTCTCACTATCTTCTTACAAGTTAATTGTTTTTCTTGCTAAGCATCTCTTTAATCATTTGTATGCTCTTAGAATATATTCTAGATACAAATTAGAGATTGTTGTGATGACATGATTGAGTGTTGTATTGTGATAGCTTCATAGGATTGTTTAATCCTTGTTTAGCTAAGCTTTTTGAACATGTTATTTAGCTCTTGATATCTAGGATTGCATTAATGGTCATCTCATTATCCTAGATAAGCATGTAAGGTTTCCTAGCCTTGTTTGTTCTTTGAATATCATCATATATTCACATATGCCATTTTATCTCTTTATTGAGAAGTAAGACTTGTGTTGCTTCCGGGATTAGGTAGCTTAAATCGCAAGCAAGATGGACTAGGTCCACTTATACCGGGATTAGGTAGTGCTGGTGGATTTTAAACCGAGATTAGGTTGTAATTTCCTTTGCCTTTAGTGGATTCGAGGTTCGAGTGTGGCGCACTTAACAGACCGTGGTTTTTTCCATTTGGAGGGTTTCCACGTATATCTCGGGTGTCTTTACTATTTCCGAACATATTACACTTGTGATATTATTGTAACTAGTTATGGGTATTTTTGTCAACTTGACTAATAACGAAAATTTGGTAAAATTGTTTAAAATCTATTCACCCCCCCCCCCCCCCCCTCTAGATTAATCTTAAACACAACATAATATTTGTTTCACCTACCCTTTATTGCCAATCATGTGGGATGTGTGTGTGTTATATGAAGTGACTAAAGGTTAAAAGCATTAATGTAGAATAGCATGTTTGTAGGCAACAATGTAACTGTGAATAAAATGGCGTAAAAATTTAAAAGTGCCCAAATTTGCACTTAAAAGCTAATTGTTAAAAAGTTTTGTGATGTTTAGCAAAGAAAAGCAAAGAAAAGAAAAATATAAAAAGAAAGAAAAAGGCATAGTAAAAAAAAAAAGAAATAGCCTTATGAAATTTTTGTAAAGTAATCACAAAGTAGAGTACTATTGTGAGGCACAAATGTGTATGTAAGCAAATGCCTAGTTGCTAAAATTTAATCAATGTGTAATAGAGCTTTGTATGGGGTGTGTGAGTACAATTAAGCATGATTGGTGATCTTTGAACTAATATTTCCTTATTTATTTGCTCACCACTCTAACCCCACGGCCCCGTTACAACCAAAGGGAAACATCCTATTTGATCTATAGTATGCCTTGATTAGGAATGTTTGTTGATGCTTGATCTTCCACATTCAGTTGTAATTTGTAGATGTGATTTGAACATAAAGAAAAGAAGTAGTATATTCATTCATTTTATGTCATAGTTTATATATAACATATGCACTTAACATCCAAGATTGCCGGATGTAATTTTGAACTAAGTATTGAGTGTCACACACAGATGGATTCAGTTTGAAACAAGCAATCTAAAGAGTCCGTAAATAACAAATAAAGCTGGGTACTTTATTTATGGTTAATCTACAGCTGCGATCCATTCCATAATGTGCGATGATCTTATCCTGGATCATTCATATGGTGATACGAGAATGGAGGCACCTTGTATGATGTGATTATATAGGACTGGGCCACGATTTATATGAGTCTTGATGAGAATCAAGAAGCGTCACCAAAGGATCCATTGCATATTCCAGATGGGCCAATTACATGAAAGCAATAGGATCAAAGAAGCATTTATTGATGGGCTGATTCTGAGTTGTTAAAGTCCAAATTCGGCTCACATGAAGACCAAGCCTTAATTAATGTCATCAAGACAATGGATTGGGCCGAATAAGGAAGACTTGGACATGTGGTACAAGATAGGAGAATAGTCAACTTTGGCTGATTTATTTCCTTTTAATTTCCAAAGAATAATAGTTGATTAGTTTCCCAAATTAAGGGGCTGATTTGTTTCCAGATTTAGCTTTCCAATTAGGAAGCAAGTCAATAGTTGCTAGTTTAGTATTTATTTATTTCCTAAATTTGTTTGCATTTATTTTCATGATTATAAGGCATTAATTGCCTAATATTTATTCCCTTTTAGGTCTTAGATATTTTTATTATAAAAGGGACCAATTGATGTAATTTGAGAATAGATTTTGGAATAGAAATAAATTTTAGAGAATTTTCTCTTTGGTTCTTTATAGAACTTGTGAACTTATCAAGGTTCTACCTTGTGGCGTTCAAACCTTGACTTATCACTCACCTTCTTTCTTATTCTTGAGTGTGGCGTCTACAACTTTCTTGATACCGTTGGTTCTTACCTCTTTATAGGTAACGGATCGCGGTCCGATAATATTCTTGTTTAAAAACTTGATTAGAAAACGATCCTTCGTTACCATATATTGGTTCCGGGTCTCACTGCTCTTGGTGAGGTTCATATCAGTTGGTATCAAAGCTTAAGCTTCTAAATCAGGTTTAATCTATCATTTTTCTTCTTCTTCTATTTTTCTATTTGATAAAAAAAATCAGATTTTTTCCAAATAAAAAAAAGTTTGATTAGTTTCGTTATAAAAAAAAAGATCCAACAAAAAAAAGTACATTTTTTTTAGGTTGTGTAGTTGAACTTATATCAACTATTTCTTTTTCTTTTCTTGATTCCGAGCATTGATATAACAAAAAATAATATGTCTTTCAAAAGTGATTCATCAAACAAAGATAAAAGAGGGGAACCATATTTCATGGTTCAGACTATCAACAACATTATGGTGAAGATTCGAGGACGAATCCTTTTGAAGAGAGGGGGAATGATGAGAATCAAGAAGCGTCACCAAAGGATCCATTGCATATTCCAGATGGGCCAATTACATGAAAGCAATAGGATCAAAGAAGCATTTATTGATGGGCTGATTCTGAGTTGTTAAAGTCCAAATTCGGCTCACATGAAGACCAAGCCTTAATTAATGTCATCAAGACAATGGATTGGGCCGAATAAGGAAGACTTGGACATGTGGCACAAGCTAGGAGAAGAGTCAACTTTGGCTGATTTATTCCCTTTTAATTTCCAAAAAATAATAGTTGATTTGTTTCCCAAATTAAGGGGCTGATTTGTTTCCAGATTTAGCTTTCCAATTAGGGAGCAAGTCAATAGTTTCTCAAATTAGTTTTCTTCTGATTATAAGGCCTTAATGGCCGAATTATCTTGTTTCCTTTTAGGATGGCTTATTGCCTTTCTTTTCGTTTAGGGTTTTAGTATATAAAGGAACGAATGGGATGTAATTGGACAGACTTGAATTGAATAAAAATTGTGAAAGTTCATCTCTTTTTGGTTCTGAAAACTTGACTTATCACTCACATCTCTTTTTTTACATCTCTCTCTTTTCTTAACCTTACTTGATCTTCATACACTTGTTTTGGGGTTAAAGGTACAAGAGTGATTGATTTTTTATTGAGTACAAAGGAGTATCTATTGGTATACCCATCATGGGTCACATGCCTATCGAACTGCCATGGTCTCCCCAAAAGGATATGGCCCGCATTCATTGGTACCACATCACAAAGGACTTCATCTTTGTACTTTCCAATTGAAAACGTCACCAACACTTGTTTAGTCACCTTGATTTCCCCACTATCATTTAACCACTGTAGCTTATATGGTTTTGGATGCCTCAAAGTGGTTAAATTCAATTTCTCCACAAAATTAGTGCTAGCCACATTAGTACAACTCCCCCCATCAATGATCATGCTACATACCTTATCATTAACATGGCAGCGGGTATGAAAAATGTTGTCACGTTGTACCTCATCATCTTCCTTGGCTTGAGCACTAAGAGCTCTTCTCGCCACCAAAAGCTCTCCGTCCACCGGATATTCAATATCACTTGCATCCTCCAAAGGTGGCATGGACTCATCATCAGATTCACCTTCAGATTCGATCTCACCATCATCCTTCAAAACCATTACTCTCTTGTTTGGGCATTGAGATGCAATATGACCTGCTCCCAGACACTTAAAGCACTTAATGTCACGATTTCTAGAAGGTTGAGAATCTGATGTACCTTGTTTTAATGTGCCTCCGACTTTATGATCTCTGGAAGGTTCGGCCTTGGCCTTGAAACTAGGTTGGTCATCCCTCTTGCTCCAATTCGATTTCCATGATGATGAAGAACCCGAATTTTGCCCAACCCGTGTTGAACTCTTTCTCTTCAACTGTTGTTCCACCTTAATTGCCATGTGTACCATGTCACTCAATTCAATATAATGTTGCAACTCCACCACATTTGCTATGTCTCGGTTTAGTCCATTTAAAAACCTAGCCATAGTAGCCTCTCGGTCTTCCTCTACATCAGCTCGAATCATGGCTATCTCCATCTCCTTGTAGTAATCTTCAACACACTTAGACCCTTGAGTAAGGGTTTGTAATTTTTGAAACAAACCCCTATAATAGTGACTCGGAATGAAACGCTTCCTCATGACAGCTTTCATCTCCTCCCAAGTCTCAATAGGTCTTTCTCCATGTCGTCTTCTACTCACAATCAATTGATCCCACCAAACGATAGCATAATCAGTAAATTCTATGGCAACCAACTTTACCTTCTTTAATTCAGAATAGTCATGGCAGTCAAATACCAATTCTATTCTTTTCTCCCACTCTAAATAAGCTTCGGGATCAGTTTTACCTTGGAACGTTGGGATTTTCACCTTTATACTACCCAAATTATTATCAGCCCTCTCTCCATACCTATCTCCTCTATTCCCATACCTAACTCCTCTACCTCCCATTTCACGCCTCAATCTACCTGTACCCACATTGGACATGCGATCACCCTCCTCTAGGTCATTCCCATAATCATCATCATAATCGTCTCTAGGTGGGTTTCTTTCTCTTCGTTCCACATTAGGAACCCTAATTTGTTGCACCCTTTGTGAACTAGACTCCACCTTATCTATCCTATCATGCACCTCACCAATCTTAATCTCCATCCGCTCCATGTTTTTTTGTATGGACCTTGACTTATCACTCACCTTCTTTCTTATTCTTGAGTGTGGCGTCTACAACTTTCTTGATACCGTTGGTTCTTACCTCTTTATAGGTAACGGGTCACGGTCCGATAATATTCTTGTTTAAAAACTTGATTAGAAAACGATCCTTCGTTACCATATATTGGTTCCGGGTCTCACTGCTCTTGGTGAGGTTCATATCAGTTGGTATCAAAGCTTAAGCTTCTAAATCAGGTTTAATCTATCATTTTTCTTCTTCTTCTATTTTTCTATTTGATAAAAAAAATCAGATTTTTTCCAAATAAAAAAAAGTTTGATTAGTTTCGTTATAAAAAAAAAGATCCAACAAAAAAAAGTACATTTTTTTTAGGTTGTGTAGTTGAACTTATATCAACTATTTCTTTTTCTTTTCTTGATTCCGAGCATTGATATAACAAAAAATAATATGTCTTTCAAAAGTGATTCATCAAACAAAGATAAAAGAGGGGAACCATATTTCATGGTTCAGACTATCAACAACATTATGGTGAAGATTCGAGGACGAATCCTTTTGAAGAGAGGGGGAATGATGAGAATCAAGAAGCATCACCAAAGGATCCATTTCATATTCCAGATGGGCCAATTACATGAAAGCAATAGGATCAAAGAAGCATTTATTGATGGGCTGATTCTGAGTTGTTAAAGTCCAAATTCGGCTCACATGAAGACCAAGCCTTAATTAATGTCATCAAGACAATGGATTGGGCCGAATAAGGAAGACTTGGACATGTGGTACAAGATAGGAGAATAGTCAACTTTGGCTGATTTATTTCCTTTTAATTTCCAAAGAATAATAGTTGATTTGTTTCCCAAATTAAGGGGCTGATTTGTTTCCAGATTTAGCTTTCCAATTAGGAAGCAAGTCAATAGTTGCTAGTTTAGTATTTATTTATTTCCTAAATTTGTTTGCATTTATTTTCATGATTATAAGGCATTAATTGCCTAATATTTATTCCCTTTTAGGTCTTAGATATTTTTATTATAAAAGGGACCAATTGATGTAATTTGAGAATAGATTTTGGAATAGAAATAAATTTTAGAGAATTTTCTCTTTGGTTCTTTATAGAACTTGTGAACTTATCAAGGTTCTACCTTGTGGCGTTCAAACCTTGACTTATCACTCACCTTCTTTCTTATTCTTGAGTGTGGCGTCTACAACTTTCTTGATACCGTTGGTTCTTACCTCTTTATAGGTAACGGGTCGCGGTCCGATAATATTCTTGTTTAAAAACTTGATTAGAAAACGATCCTTCGTTACCATATATTGGTTCCGGGTCTCACTGCTCTTGGTGAGGTTCATATCAAGTCTCTTACTAAGATCCATTTACATTGATATTCTTATATATATATATACATATATATATATATATATATTGACAAATGATGGCTATATGTGGGTGATCTTAATCCTGAGTGTCTTATTGACTCATTCAGGTTAGGTCGTAGTCCTTGATGTACCATGGGTGAGGTCGGAGTTGCATTCCTGATCTATATGCTCTGTATGTTAGGATTACGGTTTGGCTTGTGGCTGGAAAGGTTTGTACACAATAGTGGAATCCACTCCTTTTTGGGAGAAGTAGATAGTAATTCCCTTAAGGGTTGAATCAGGGCTTCTTCTAATTCCTTGAGGAATGTAGGATTTATTGTTCATTAGAGAATCAATCGTACTTAATTGAAAAATGTAATTATAGGGGTATAACGGACATTATGACCCAGCTCTAATTATGAACTACTTATGGAGGATCATACCATATGTAATAGATATGTTGATGGACACCAAGAGTTATTGGTTTGTTTAAAAACGTATACAGTTGAGAGAGCGCAACTTCGGATTTTTAGTGGAATAACATCGAAGCTGATAATCATGAAATATTAATTAAAGAGTTTAATTGATTATTTCTAAGGATTATTGGAGCTCAAAATAATGTAGGTACATCAGGTCCCCTTGCTAGCCAAGTCGATTTAGGTAACAAGGGTCACGATTAATTAATTGGATTGTTCAATTAATTGTGTTACGAAAGTGACACATGTTTAATCGGGAATTAATTGAATAATGAGATTATTTAATTAATGGAAAATAATAATTATGTTAATTAAATAATTGGATTATTTAGTTATGTAAATAATCATTATTGGAGAGTGTTTTTTGATATTTTATTTTGAAAGATAAGATAATGTTATTATTTTATTTTTAATTAAATATTGAATTTGAATTTAAAAAGTTTAAATTCAAACTTTATTAATATCTGTTAAAAGATATCAGATATCTTTTAATAGATATTAATAAAACTTAAATCAATTTAAAATAGATATATATGATACATACATACATACATACATATACATGTATATATATATATATATATATATATATATATATTGTTCACCGAAAATTCGCTCTGGGTGAGGAATCTCAGTTAACACCCTCAGAGCTCCTACCTAGGTAGATCGGGTTGGGGTAAGTACCTTCGGTACCGGTTTCACGTGTAAAAATAGATGAAATATATGAAAGAATGATGTTGGACTGAATGATGATATTTTATTCAATAGTGAAGTAAATGCAGTTACATGAGACTCCCAATCTTTCCTCTATCTTTAACTAATTGGAGGTGGCAACTCGTATATGTTGATAAGTGGACACAAATATCAATGGCGATGGTTAGGCTTAATTCTCATTGCAGAACTAAGCAACAGCTCTTAAGGTTCCAGGGGTCGATTTTCTGATCCTTTTCCTCGTGTTATTACCCTTATGTTTATGCATGGTGTCATTAGGGTTTTTCATTGGCATACAAGTCAAAGTTCACTGGATTGATCTTCTTCCTTATTTCCTTATTTGGCGGTATTTTCTGTTTAATGCAGTTGATCCTGGAGAATTGGTTTATGGAGGATATTTGTTTCCTTTCTGGACTCTTTATTACGATTGTGTGTACGTGGAGCTTGTTATGGTTTGGAGAATGACTCTGATTCCATTAATTTAGAAGCAAGATACCTTAAGGTATCGGCCTGGTGATGTTGTGCTTGACCGTTCTAGTGGCGAGGTACCTCGAGGTACTAGTCTGCTGGCGAGATACCATTCTAACAATGTTGTGCTTGATTGATCGCGCCGGAGCTTTATGATCAGGTAGAAGCTTTACGGGCATCTTCCTTCCTACTAGAGGTGTGAGATATATACCTCGACGGAGCAACGAAATAATGTTAGGATGCTCAAGCACCGGTTGGGTAGTCTAAAGGGCTTTATCTTGCTTCAATAATGATGCCAAGGTATCGTGGTTGTGTTAAACCCGGTACTTTGAGGTAGATCATAGCATGTAACACCTACTTGGTATAAGGAGATACTTCCTACCAGGTACAAGCTAGGGGAAAAATTTCCCTTTCACCCCATACCAAAAAAGGTTATTAACACACACACACACACACATATTGCGTAACTAATAAAGGCACAACATAAGAATACGATCAAAAATTTGTTTAAGCGTAAAAATAACTAGAAAAGAAGAAAAAAAGTGTTCTTATTTTTTTTCATTGGGCGAAAAATGATTCTCCCTTCTCTCTTCTACCTTCGGCAGTTCTTGAGTTCTGTGATGTGCCCACACGCTGTTACCAGTCTCGGGAGGTAACGAGAAAGATCTTATTGGTTCAAATCAGGAGCAGATCAAATTAAAGAGAAGGAGCCCCCAACGTAGGTATAAAGAAAAGTGTTTTCTTCCTTCTTTTCTTGTTATCGTATTTTACTGTACAGAATAGGTTTATGTTTTCGATCGCTTTATAATTTTTTTTTAAAAAAAAAACCCTTCTGCTACGCGATTGGTAAAACTAGGGCACTAACAAGTTGTATCAGGGCCAATTTATGTACAGTAGAATTGATTTCGTTGTTCCTAAGCATGTATGAATGTGTAGGCACTATTTTAATTGACTGTTGTAGGAAAAAACACATGGCGGAAGCAAAAATATCGATTGGCATATTTGAAAATAAAATCCTTTGAAATAATGGACTGTAACCCTTGATTAATTAACAAAAAAAAGTATCATGCCTTTTTCTCATGACGAATGAAGTTGAACTGAATTAAATCCATAAGATCTTCTAATCCAATCATGAATGTGAATCACCTAGGAGTGTGGGCTTCCTTTATTTGAATTATGTACCTGAGGATGGAAAATAAACAAAACATTTTTCTTTTGTTAGTCACAATAATCCTCCTAGAGAACAATGAAGAACGTTTAGTCACTTATGAATTCTCAATCAATTGATTGAAACTCGTAAAAACCCGATTCGATATTGTACACAAAACCTTTAGATGTAAAGGATACTAGTGCACTATCAAAAAATAAAAACATTCCCTCTTTTCTCTATGCTTGGCCGAATTCTTCACACAGTGAGTTGGACGAAGTTTTTTTTTCAACTATATAAGCAAAAAAAAAAAAATTGTCATACAAGAACTAGGGTGGTGGCCGAATTCTCTCTCAGGATTTTAATCTTGACCAAATTCTCACTCTAGAAAAGTGCCTTGGCCGAATTCTCCATAGTGTTCGGATTATGCTCGATAGCAAGAGTAAAATAATGTGTTTGATAATCTTTTCAAATTAATAAAGTGAATTCAAGTTTAACAAATCTTATAGTATCTACAGTCTAATTATTATAGTTGTCAAAAGTAAATAATCATTAGGTCAAAAGACTACGAGAAAAAAAGAATTGTTCAAACATCTAGATATGTATGAGGTAGACACAACCGTTTAGTTAGTATTGAAAAATATTAACAACATAAGATAAAGGTTGGGCGCCTTTATCTTGTCAAAGTTGTAGATTCTTTAGCTAGCATTTGAGGATAAAATATGTTATAATGAGTCTAAAATCATCAAAGTGTGGTGTCTTTGGGCAAAAAAATCTGGTGCACTAGGTGCATTGAATAGGATCACAGTGAATTACTTTATCCAAAACCATAAATGGATAAAATTTTCACTAGAAGACAATCGGAGAGTCTATCTCAGTCCTGAGATAAATGATAGAATTATGGTTGCAAGTGTTATCATTCGAGCTATCAATGAGTACGATTATATAGCATAGTCTATCCTCGATAGTTTAGTGGTATTCATTTGTTAATCGATAGAGGACTTCATTTATAGAAATGGACATTATTGCTCCATTTATTAAATGAGAGTAGAATATCATCATATGGATGTTTTGAGGTATTGAATATTTAATCTTAATGTTAAGTTTTCAATAGTGTCTATTGAAATATGGCTTCTAGACAAGTCAAAATATCCAAGTTCAAAATGTGGTCATATGAGTAAATATGGTTACTTGGAGAGCTATAGGCGGTCCATGAGCTCTTAGCGATTACTGGTATTCTACATGAGGAAACACTTTCTCCATTAAGATTGTCTTGGGTATGAATGAGCAATATTAACTTATTCTATCTTTACTTAAGAGTTCAATTTTGGTTCTTTAGTGAAATGAATTAAAATTAATAGATCGGGGCATAAGTGAAACATTTATTGGTTGTAATTGGGCTGTGTCTATTAGAGCATAAATTTAGATAGCTCGCCAAGATCCTTAATCTACATGAACTTGCATTGATCACTTGATATCTTCTACCAGACCAATTTATGGGTCCATTTAGAATTGTATTAAGGCATGTGGACTTGTTTCTTTCTGCAAGACTGGGTCTAATTCACTTGTGGACTTTTTATTTAGGTCCACTGGATTTAATAAAATTAGAAAAATAATATATATGCCCATGTGTGGTTATATTAGCTTAATATATTAGTGTTTATTTTATTTTATTATTTAATTAAATAGAAATTAATTAATTAATTATTTATTCATTTATTTAATTAAAAGTCATAATCTTTTTCCTAGTAGGAGTAGATCTCCTATTTTCATATTATTGTCGGTGATATTATAAGTATCAAATACTATATTTGATAAGTAGATAAGTAATATGAATTTATTTATCTAGTTAAATTAGGAAGTATTTGATTGATATTAAAACTCTAATTCACAATTGGTCAAATTATAAAGTTTTAATTTAGTCACAATTTAATTATATTTGATAATTGATTATTGAATAAATACACTATTTGAGTTGGATAGTCTTGGTGTAGAAAAGAATTCTTTTTCGAAATGAATTCTTGGTCACCAAGTAAATCCACATAAGGATAGAATTCTTGCCCACCAAGTAAATCCTTCTTACGAGAGGATTAGGTAGGTCTTCTAAACTAACTACATTAGAAGTCATAGTGTGTAAAAGAAATCCTTTTTTTAAGACGATTGAATCCAAATTTTGATAGGAGTCTTGGTGAAGTAGAAATCCTCTTTCTATGAGGTTTTTCAGCCACATATATATACTCCTATAAATAATTTCGACCAAGCCTTAATTTTTTTTTGTGAGAAGTTGTTTTTTATTTATTTTTTTGTTGTTATAAAAAAAACTTTGTCCAACTAGAGAAAAGAGGGAACGTTTTTGTTTTCGATAGTACACTAGTATCATTTGCATCAAAAGGGTTTTGTGTACAAAATCGAATCAAGGTTCACACGAGTTTCAATCAAATTGATTGATAATTCACAAGTGACCGGCCGTTCTTGGTTTTTCTCTTGGAGGATTATTGTGACTAACAATGAAGAAGATTTTGTTTGTTTCGATCCTCAAGTATACATTTTGAAGAATGGGAGCCGACACTCCTAGGTGATTCACATTCATGATTGGATTGGAAGATCTTGTATATTCAATTCGACACTAGTTCAATCGTCACAAAAAAAAGGTACAACACATAATATACATCAATTAATCTGGGGTTAAAGCATTTTCTTTTAAAGGAAAACTTTTTTAACTATATCAAAACCTAATTTTACGCTTTTGTTGTGCGATTTTCACTACAATTTGTATCAGAGCCTAGTTGCACCCTTGATTAATTGATTTATGTGTACGTGAATCTTTTTCTTTTCATTGTATATAAGCATGTTTTAGAAAAAGATGACACTCTAGGTATTTGCATATATAATTACATTGGAATGTATGGATATATATATGTTTTATATGTGGTTTGTTATTGCTCAATATTGGTCCTAGAATTTCAATGTATTTTTTTTTTTGGATTGTAACCTGAAGGGTGGCCTATCATCACCATAATTTCTTTTATGGTAGTTGCTAAGTTTTTTTTTATTTTGTTATTGTAATAATAATAAAAAAGAATTCAGTATTTTTTTATTTTAAATTATTCTGTAATACATTCAAGTATCGAAGACTCGAAAATTTGAAGAATTGGAAGAAACCAAAACAAGTTTGGGACCGTCCGAGCCATGGCAACAAATGTGCGTGCGAAGAGCATGTGGCCACGATTTTTTTGTGGCATGGGCTGCGCACGGCAACCCTATGGAAACCATGGGTTGCGCATGGCAGCCCCTTATGGGGTTGTGGGCTGCGCATGCCCAAGGGAGGGAGCCAAGGGTGCGCACGCCTATGGGAGGTAGCCTAGGGAGTCCAAACGACGAAGGTTGTGTGAAGACTTGTTCGTCAAGAAAAGAGTTTTTTGTATTCCAAGACATATGTAATTTACTTACTTTTCTAGGATGGACCAAAATTGTAGATATTTATATTTTTGTAAATGTTGAAATGTTTGTCATTGTTTGATGACATGTCATATACAATAGGAGTGCCACTCATATATCTCTTTTGGTATGAACATTCATTAAATGGTTTAGGTATCTAATTGGCATCTAGATAACTTGGTAAATCATTCACTGGAATTCGATCACACACATTAAACAATTGAGTGGGAAAAGGTGTTTTGGAACATCTATGGCCTCCAAGTTTAGTTGAGCTTTATGTTTCGTGTAATAACCTCCCAAGATATATTCATGAATGGAATTTAGCAAGATACTTTCCTTATAAGGATATACTAGACAATTAACCCAAACGATATCTACACCCAAATGAGGGATATTCATAAGGGATTATATTGAAGGTCGATAACTTGTAACACACTCATTGTGATTTTATTAATATCCTCCAAAGAGTTCTTGTTAATAAAATTGCAAGGCTAAAATTGAAAATGCCGGTTGTTATGTTAACAATTAGATGGGACCTAGTCCAACTAGTAAGTGGTGCGAACTCGTAAAAGGGGTGTGACATTTATGGGTGTTAGATCACCGTTGAGTTTTTACGATTGAATTATTTTATTTAATTCAAGATAAATATTTGAAAGTTCTTTATAATGATTGTTTACTTATATAATTTTTTCTATTAAAAAGAAATCATGACCCCATCCCTAATCAAAAATCTTAAAAGATAATACTTAAACTGATGATAATTATGTCAAATGGAAAAGGAAATTTGGGTTGTTGCTGCAAGTTGAAAAACTATAAGTTCGTTCTGTCTATTCCTGAAACACCTACTCATATTAAAGAATCAAATGAGGAACAAAGAGATGAGTATCAATAGTGGAAGTCTTCAGATGAGATGGCTAAATGTACGTTACATTATGACCACCATCTTCGACATGTTGCAATAGCAACATGAAGGAATGGAGACTGCTACCGATATAATGATGTCTCTGGAGGCGATGTTTGCTATGAAGTCCAGGACGACTAAGAGAGAGGTAGTGAATGCTCTCATGAATCTTAGGATGAAACCTGGGTAGGCTGTGAATAGTCACATGACAAAATTCATAGCACATCTCAACATTGCTGAACTCAATGGTGCTGTGATTGATGGTGAGACATAAAATTGACATGATTGTCAACTCACTGTTGGATTCCTATGATTATTTCAAGTTGGACTACACCTTGAACATATAAGAAATACACCTTGAGCCTGATGCAAGATGTTCAAAGCGCCGAAAAGATTCTTGTGAAAGGCAAGGGTCAATAGATTCATATGGTTGGTAAAGTTACTACTATTAAGACCCGTTAGAAGGTCAAGAAACAATAGAAGAAAAAGCAATTTGGGTCTACCAAGAAGAAGACCAAGATAGTAACCAAAATCAAAGGAAAGTGTTTCCTATATGGTGAAAGGGGGCAAAGGAATAGAATGAATGTGAATGAATTCAAATTGCATTTAGGCAACAGAGCGTTGGTATCTACTAGTGTAGTGGGAGATATTAGAATCAATTTAGATTCTTATAGGCATTTAGATTTAATAAACGTTTATTATGTACCACAATTCAAGATGAATTTAATTTCAGTTTCTTGTCTAAATAAATTTGGATATTCAGTTACTCTTATAAAAGGTTTTATTATTGGTAAGAATAACAAATTTGTTTGCAAAGGTACATTGAAAAATGGCATATTCTACTTGCATAGAAATATCTTTCACTTGTTAGACACGGAATCAACACAAACTAATCAAAAAAGAGTAAAATTATCAAAAGATGAAACCTACATATGGCATTTGCACCTAGGTCATATAAACCTTAATAGGATCAAAGGATTGGTTAGTGATGGACCTTTAAGTGACTTAAAGGTTAATGATCTACCAACTTTTGAATCTTGTTTGGAAGGCAAGATGACCAAAAGGTCATTCACGACCAAAGGCACAAGAGTTACTGAATGTTTAGGATTGATACACATTGATGTGTGTGGTCCTATGAGCATTCAAGCTAAAGGTGGATATGAGTACTTCATCACTTTCACGGATGATTACTCAAGATTTAGTTATGTGTATCTCATGAGACATAAGTAAGATGTTTTTGACATGTTCAAAGCATTTAAACTTGGAGAAGAAAATCAGTATGAGAAACGTATAAAAATCTTGAGGTCTGATCGTGGTGGAGAATATCTATCTGGTGAGTTTCAGCAATATCTTATTGATAACAAGATAATTTCTTAGTTTTCTGTGCCAAGTACACCTCAACAAAATGGGGTAGCAGAAAAAAGAAATAGAACTCTTTTGGACATGGTTATGTCTACGATGAATTATTCAACGCTTCCTAATTCTTTTCGAGATATGCTTTACAAACCGCTATGAACATTCTAAACGATGTACCATCTACGTCAGTTCCTAAGACACCGTATGAGTTGTGGACTGGGTGAAAGCCTAGTTTACATCATTTAAGGATATATGGATGTCCTGCACACGTGTTAAAAGAAAAGCCAGAAAAGATGGAGTCCCTTTCAAAAACATGCATATTTGTAGGGCATCCAATAGGAACAAAAGCATATTATTTCTATAGTCCTTCAGATCTTAAAGTATTTGTTTCAATAAATGATAAATTTCTATAAGATGTCTATATGAATAATTTTGTGCCTAAAAGTAGAATTGACCTGATTAAGCTTTCAAGAGATACAATTCCATAAGAGGTTTCACAACCTATCCCAATTGTAAGTTCCGCACCAACACAAGATCAACAATCTACCATACCTCATCGTAGTGGGAGGGTTAGTAGACAACCCGAGAGATAGGAGAATCTATAGAGAATCTCCCGGATGACGATGATTCGTACACGTACAAGGAAGCAATAGAAGATGTTGATTGTCGCCAATGGTATATGGTAATGCAATCCGAAATTGAATCTATGTTCAAAAACAAAGTCTGGTCTCTTATAGACTTGCCAAAAGGGATAAAACCCATTAGGTTCAAGTGGGTGTAAAAAACGAAGAGAGGAATGGATGGAAAGAAGAAAACCTTTAAAGCTAGATTGGTAGTTAAAGGTTACACACAGAATAAAGGTATCGATTATGAAGAAACCTTCTCTCTTATGGCCAAACTTAAATCCATTAGGATACTCTTATTCATTGCGGCATCTCTAAACCTAGAGATTTGGCAAATGGAAGTCAAGACAACTTTCCTTAATGGAAGTCTTGACAAAAGCATCCATATGATGCAATCGGAAGGATTCATTAAAAAAGGGCATGAGGAGAGGGTATGCAAGTTGCAAAGATCCATATATGAATTGAAGCAAGCATTTAGATCCTGGAACATAAGGTTCGATCAAGCGGTGAAATTTTTTTATTTTATTTAAAACCTTGATGACCCATGTGTATACAAAAGGATTAAAGGTGACAAGTTGGTTTTCCTAGTTCTTTAAGTTGATGATATACTACTCATCTAAAACGATGTAGGTGTACTGACATCAATAAAAGAATGGTTGGAAAAACAATTTGATATGAAGGACTTAGGAGAAGTAAGTTATATTCTTGGTATCCAAGTCATAAGGGATAGAAAGAATAGAACGATTGCATAATTCCAAGCTTCATAAACAGATAAAATCTTGTATATAATTTCCATGCAGGAATCCAAGGAAGGTATGTTACCTTTCTGACATGGAATCAAACTGTCTAAAGAACAAGTTCCTAAGAATGAGCATAAAGAGCAATTTATGAGTAGGGTTCCATATGCCTTGGCAGTTAGGAGTCTCATGTATACAATGCTCTGTACAAGACCATATATTTGTTTTTTAGTTGGCATAGTTAGCAGGTTTCAATCGAAACTGGTCCTGATCACTGGACGTCAGTCAAGCATATTTCCAAGTTTCTTAGGAGAATGAGAGATTATATGCTTGTACACTCCAGAGGGGATTTAATTCCCGTTGGGTATACAGATTCTGATTTCCAACCGAATTCTGACTCCAGAGGATCAACTTCAGGATCTGTGTTTACACTTGGAGAAGAGGCAGTCATATAGAGGTGTATTAAGCAATCTTGTATTGCTGCCTCTACCTTGGAAGCTGAGTATGTTGCCGTATAGGAGGCTGCTAAAGAGGCTGTCTATCTCCGCCAATTCTTGATTGACTTGGAAGTGGTTCATGATGTGAATAAGCAGATCACTATCAATTGTGACAATAATGGAGCAATGGCTAATTCAAGAGAGCCAAGAAGTCATAAGAGAGGGAACACATTGAAAGAAAGTATCACCTTTTAAGGGAAATTGTGCATAGGGGTGATGTGAAGATAACCAAGATCGCGTCAGCAGAAAATCTAGTGGAACCCTACATAAAGGCTATTCAACAAAAGTGTTTTGATAGGCACGTGGAGAATATGGGGATAAGAGATATGGCACATTTCTATAGAGAAAGTGGAATATTGTTGGGATTATGCTCGATAGCAAGAGTGTAATAATATATTTGACAATCTTTTCATCTTAATAAAAGGATTTCTAGTTTAGCAAATCTTATAGCATTAATAGTTTAACTATTATAATTGTCAAAAGTAAATAATCATAAGGTCAATAGACTATGAGAAAAGAAGAATTGTTCATACATCTGGATATGCATGAGGTAGACACAATTCTTTAGTCAGTCTTATATAATATTCACAACATAAGATAAAGGTTAGGCACCTTTATCTTGTAAAAGTTGTAGATTCTATTGTTAGCATTTGAGTGGGATCAAATATGTTACGATGAGTCTAAAATCATCAAAGTGTGGTGTCTTTGGGCAAAATAATCTAGTGCACTGGTGCATTGAATTGGATCACGATGAAAAACTTTATCTAGAACCGTCAATGGATAAAAGTTTTCACTTGAAGACAATCGGAGAGTCTGTCTCAATCCTGAGATAAATGATGGACTTATGGTTGCAAGAGTTATCATTTGAGCTATCAATGAGTATGATTATATAGCATAGTCTATCCTCGATAGTTTATTGGTATTCATTTGTTAATCGATAGATGATTTCATTTATAGGTATGGACATCGTGGTTCCATTTATTAAATGAGAGTAGAATATCATCATATGGATGTTTTGAGGTATTGGATATTAAATCTTAATGTTAAGTTTTTAATATTGTCTATTGAAATATGGCTTCTGGACAAGTCAAAATATCAAAGATCAAAATGTGGTCATATGAGTAAATATGGTAACTTGGAGAGCTACAGGCGGTCCATGAGCTCTCGGCGATTACAGAAATTCTTCACGAGCATACACTTTCTCCACTAAAGATTGTCTAGGGTATGAATGAACAATATTGACTTATTTTATCTTTATTTACGATTTCAATTTTAGTTCTTTAGTGGAATGAACTAAAATTAATATATCGGACCTAAGTGAATTATTTGTTGATTGTGATTAGGTTATATGTATTGGAGCTTAAAATTAGATAGCCCGCCAAGATCCCCAATCCACACGAACCTGCTTGGATCACTTGATATAATCTACCGGACCAATTTATGGGTCCATCTATAATTGTATTAAGGCATGTGGACTTGTTCCTTTTTGTAAGAATGGGTCTAGTTCACACATGGACTTTTTATTTAAGTCCAGTGGATTTAAAAAAATAGAAAAAACAATATTTGGCTTAAATATATAGGCTTGGGCGGCAAGGGACTATTTATTAGTCTTATATATTGTTTTTTATTGAATTACTTAATTAAATGTCAAAATCTTTTTCCTAGAAGGATATGGTCTCCTTGATATATATTATTGTTAATAATATGATAAGTATCAAATACTATATTTGATAAGTGAAAAATAATCGAAATTTTTTTATCTAGTGAAATTTGGAAGTATTTGATTTCTATTAGGAAGTTTTTTATTTAGTGATGAGTCTAAAATCATCAACGTGTTGTGTCATTGTGCAAAATAATCTAGTGCACTGAGTGAATTGAATTGGATCACAGTTAAATACTTTATCTAGAACCGTCAATGGATAAAAGTTTTCACTAGAAGACAGTCGGAGAGTTTAACTTAATCCTGAGAAAAATGATGGACTTATGGTCACAAGTGTTATCATTTGAGTTATCAATGAGTACGATTATATAGCATAGTCTATTCTCGATAGTTTGGTGGTATTCATTTATTAATCGATAAAGGACTTCATTTAAAGATATGGACATCGTGGCTCCATTTATTAAATAAGAGTATAATATCTTCATATGAATGTTTAAAGGTATTGGATATTAAATCTTAACGTTAAGTTTTCAATAGTGTATATTGAAACATGGCTTTTGGACAAGTCAAAATATCCAAGTTCAAAATGTGGTCATATGAGTAAATTTGGTAACTTGGAGAGCTATAGGCGGTCTATAAGCTCTTGGCAATTACTGGTATTCTTCATGAGGATACACTTTCTCCATTAAGATTGTCTTGGGTATGAATGAGCAATATTAACTAATTTTGTCTTGATTTAAGAGTTCAAATTTTGTTCTTTAGTGGAATGAACTAAAATTAATAGATTGGACCTAAGTGAATCAATTATTGGTTGTGTCTATTGGAGCTTAAATTTAGATAGCCCGCCAAGATCTTTAATCCACATGAACTTTCATGGATCACTTGATATATTCTACCGGAACAATTTATGGGTCTATTTAGAATTGTATTAAGGCATGTGGACTTGTTTCTTTTTGTAAGAATGGGCCTAGTTTTCTTGTGAACTTTTTATTTAGGTCCACTAGATTTAATAAAATAAGAAAATAATATATATGCCCATGTGTGGTCTTGGGCGGCAAGGCTAAATATATTAGCTTAATATATTGTTTTTTTTTATTTTATTATTTAATTAAATGGAAATTAATTAATTAATTATTTAATTAAAAGTCAAATCTTTTTCCTAGTAGGAGTAGGTCTCCTATTGTCATATTATTATTGGTGATATGATAAGTATCAAATACTATATTTGATAAGTAGATAAGTAATATGAATTTGTTTATTTAGTTAAATTATGAAGTATTTGATTGCTATTAAAACTCTAATTGACAATTGGTCAAATTAGAAAGTTTTAATTTAATCACAATTTAATTATATTCGATAATTGATTATTGAATAAATACACTATTTGAGTTGGATTAGGAGTGTGGTATTGAAAATAATTCTTTTCCGAAAAGAATTATTGTCCACCAAGCAAATCCATCTAAGGATAGGATTCTTGCCCACAAAGTAAATCCTTCTTAGGAAAGGATTAGGTAGGTCTCCTAAACTAAATACAATAGGTATCTTGGTGTGTAAATGAAATCATTTTTTAAAGAGGATTGAATCCAAATTACGTTAGGAGTCTTGGTGAAGTAGAAATCCTTTTTCTAGGAGGATTTTCGGCCACCTATATATACTCCTATATATATTTCGACCAAGCCTTTACTTTTGGTGTGAGAAGTTATTTTTTTTTATTGTTATAAAAGAAAATTCATCCAACTCGTTGTGTACAGAATTCAGCCAAGCATAGAGAAAAGAGGGAATGTTTATGTTTTGTATAGTACTGTAGTATCCTTTGCATCAAAATGTTTTTTTGTACGACATCGAATCAAGGTTCACGTGAGTTTCAATCAAATTGATTGCTAGTTCACAAGTGACCGGACGTTATTGGTTTTTCTCTTGGAGGACTATTGTGACTAACAAAGAAGAAGATTTTGTTTGTTTCCATCCTCAGGTATACAATTTAAAAAAAGGAAGCCCACACTCCTAGGTGATTCATGTTCATGATTGGATTGCAAGATCTTGCGGATTTTGTTCGACACTAGTTCAATCGTCATGAAAAAAAAAAGGTACGACACTTTTAATATACATCAATTAATTTAGGGTTAAGGTTCTTACTTTTAAAATGAAACTTTTTAAAATATATCAAAACCTAATTTTACACATCCGTTATGCGATTTTCCATACAGTATATTGGCCAAGAAACCTCACTTAAAGAGGAATTCTTTTCCACACAAAAACTCTTATTCCAACTCAATAGTGTATTTATCAAATGACTAATTATTGAATATAAATTAAATTGTGACTGTATCTAAAACTTCCTAATTTTATCAGTTGTCAATTAGAGTTTTGATAGATATCAAATACTTCCTAATTTGACAAGATAAATAAATTCCTTTTAATTATCTACTTATCAAATGAAGTCTTTGATACTTATTATACTACCAACAACAGTATAACACTAGGAGACCTTCTCCTACTAGGATTTTTTTTTTACTTTCAACTAATTAATTAATTTCTATTTAATTAGATAATAAAATAAAAAACAACATATTAGGCTATTATATTAGCCATTGCTGCCTAAGCTTATTATATGGGCAACATATTATTTTTAATTTTATTATAGGACTTTAGTAAAATGTGTTGGGATTATGCTCGATAGCAAGAGTATAATAATGTATTTGACAATCTTTTCATATTAATAAAGTGATTTCTAGTTTAACAAATCTTATAGCATTTATAGTTTAATTATTATTATTGGCAAAAGTAAATAATCATAAGGTCAAAAGACCACGAGAAAATAAGAATTGTTAATACATCTAGATATGTTTGAGGTAGACACAATTCTTTAGTTAGTCTCGAATAATATTCACAACTTAAGATAAAGGTTGGGCGCCTTTATCTTGTCAAAGTTGTAGATTCTTTTGCTAGCATTTGAGTGGGATCAAATGTGTTATGATAAGTCTAAAATAATCAAAGTGTAATGTCTTTGTGGAAAAGAATCTAGTGCACTTGGTGCATTGAATTGGATCATAAAGAAATACTTTATCTAGAATCGTCAGTGGATAAAAGTTTTTATTTGAAGACTATCTGAGAGTCTATCTTAGTCCTGAGATAAATGATGGACTTATGATTGCAAGTGTTATCATTTGAGCTATCAATGAGTACGATTATATAGCATAGTCTATCCTCGATAGTTTGGTGGTATTCATTTGTTAATCGATAGAGGACTTCATTTATAGAAATGGACATCGTTGCTCCATTTATGAAATGAGAGTAGAATATCATCATATGTATGTTTTGAGGTATTGAGTATTAAATCTTAATGTTAAGTTTTCAATAGTGTCTATTGAAACAAGGCTTCTGGACAAGTCATAATATCCAAGTTCAAAATGTGGTCATATGAGTAAATATGGTAACTTGGAGTGCTATAGGCGGTCTATGAGCTCTTGACGATTACTGATATTCTTCATGAGGATACACTTTCTCCATTAAGATTGTATAGGGTATGAATGAGGAATATTAACTTATTCTATCTTTATTTAAGAGTTCAATTTTAGTTCTTTAGTGGAATGAACTAAAATTAATATATCAAACCTAAGTGAATAATTTGTTTATTGTGATTGGGTTGTTTCTATTGGAGCTTAAATTTAGATAGCCCGCCAAGATCCCCAATCCATAAGAACTTGCATGGATCACTTGATATATTATACCAGACCAATTTAGGGGTCCATCTAGAATTGTATTAAGACATGTGGACTTGTTTCTTTTGTAAGAGTGGGTCTAGTTCACATGTGGAATTTTTGTTAAGGTCCAATAGATTTAATAAAATAAAATAAAAATATTGGCCCTTATATATGTGTTGGGCGGCAAGGCTATATAAAATAGCTTAATATATTGTTTTTTTATTTTTTATTTTTTATTTAATTAAATGGAAATTAATTAATTTGTTGATTAATTAATTATTTAATTAAAAATCAAAATCTTTTTCTTAGTAGGAGTTGGTCTACTAGTATTATACTATTGTTGGTAGTATAATTAATATTAAAGACTATATTTGATAAGTAGATAAATAAAAGGAATTATTTATCTAGTCAAATTAGGAAATCTTTAATATGGTTACAAATTCACTATTGAGTTGGATTAGGAGTCTTATATTAGGAATGAATTCTTTTTGGAAAAGGATTAAAAAGAATGCTTGGTCACCAAGTAAATCTATCTAAAGGTAGAATTCTTCTTTGAAAAGGATTTTTGACCACCAAGTAAATTCACCTAAGGAAATGATTCTTAACAAGCAAGTAAATCCTTCTAAAGAAAGGATTTGATATCCTAATTTATTATGAGAAGGAATTTCGGCAAGCCATATATATATATATATATGTGTGTGTGTGTGTGTGTGTGTGTGTGTGTGTGTGTGTGTGTTGGGATTATGCTCGATAGCAAGAGTGAAATAATGTATTTGACAATCTTTTCATATTAATAAAGTTATTTCTAGTTTAACAAATCTTATAGCATTTATAGTATATGTTAAGATTATGCTCGATAGCAAGAGTGTAATATTGTAATTAACAATCTTTTTCATAAGAATAAAGTGATTTCTAGTTTAACAAATCTTATAGCATTTATAGTTTAATTATTATAATTGTCAAAAGTAAATAATCATAAGGTCAAAAGACTATCAGAAAAGAAGAATTGTTCATACATCTAGATACGTATGAGGTAGACACAATTCTTTAGTTAGTCTTGAATAATATTCACAACTTAAGATAGAAGGTTGGGCGCCTTTATCTTGTCAAAGGTGTAGATTCTTTTGCTAGCATTTGAGTGGGATCAAATGTGTTATGATGAGTCTAAAATCATTAAAGTGTGGTGTCTTTGGGCAAAAGAATCTATTGCACTGGGTGCATTGAATAGGATCAAAATGAAATACTTTATCTAGAACCGTTAATGTATAAAAGTTTTCATTTGAAGACAATCGGAGAGTCTATCTCAATCCTGAGATAAATGATGGACATATGGTTGCAAGTGTTATCATTTGAGCTATCAATCAGTACGATTATATAGCATAGCCTATCCTCGATAGTTTGGTGGTATTCATTTGTTAATCGATAGAGGACTTCATTTATAGATATGGACATCGTGGCTCCATTTATTGAATTAGAGTAGAATACCATCATATGGACGTTTTGAGGTATTGAATATTAAATCTTAACGTTAAGTTTTCAATAGTGTCTATTGAAACATGGCTTCTGGACAAGTCAAAATATCCAAGTTCAAAATGTGGTCATATGAGTAAATGTGGTCATATGAGTAAATATGGTAACTTGGAGAGCTATAGGTGGTCTATGAGCTCTTGCGATTACTGGTATTTTTCACGAGGATACACTTTCTCATATAAGGTTTTCTAGGGTGTGAGTGAGTAACATCAACTTATTCTATCTTTATTTAAGAATTCAATTTTAGTTCTTTAGTGGGATGAACTAAAATTAAATAGATCAGACCTAAGTGAATCATTTGTTGATTGTGATTGGGTTGTGTCTATTGGAGCTTAAATTTAGATTGCCCGCCAAGATCCCCAATCCACACGAACATGCATGGATCACTTGATATATTCTACCGGACCAATTTAGGGGTCCATATAGAATTGTATTAAGGTATGAGAACTTGTTTCTTTTTGTAAGAATAAGAAGTTCACATGTGGACTTCCTATTAAGGTCCAATGGATTTGATAAAATAAGAAAAATAATATATGGCCCATATATATGGTATAGGTGGCAACGCTATTAAGAATAGCTTAAATATATTATTTTTTATTACTTTATTATTTAATTAAATAGAAATTAATTAATTTATTGATTAATTAATTATTTAATTAAAAGTCAAAATCTTTTTCCTAATAGGAGATTGTCTCCTAAAACTATACTATTGTTGGCAGTATAGTTAATGTTAAAGACTATATTTGATAAGTAGATAAATAAATTGAATTATTTATCTAATCAAATTAGGAAATCTTTAATATGGTTACAAATACACTTTTGAGTTGGATTAGGAGTCTTGGTGTCAGGATAGAATTCATTTTGGAAAAGGATTCTTAACCACCAAGTAAATCTACCTAAGGAAAGAATTCTTAACTACCAAGTAATCCTTCTTAGGAAAATAATTAACTCTCCTAATCTATATCAATGATAAATTCGGCCAGCCCATATGGATCTCGGAGAAGTTAGATTTCCTTTTAGATAAGGATTCTTAACTGCCAAATAAATCCACCTAAGGAAAGGATTCTTGCCAACCAAGTAATTCCTTCTTAAGAAAGGATTTATGATCCTATGTATATATATATATATATGTGTGTGTGTGTGTGTGTGTGTGTGTGTGTATGTGTGTGTGTGTGTGATTTTCGGGCAGCCCTAAGAATTCTATGATGAAAATTTTGGCCATGCTAGGTAATTTTCAAGAGAGAATTTGGCATAGCAAGAGAGAGAATTTTGAGGGAGAAAAATTAGTTTTTGCTATAGACAAAATTCAATCAACTCATAGAAAAAGGGTGTGAAATTCGGCCAAGGAGAAAAGAGAAAAAGAGAACGTTTTTGTTTTCGATAGTACACTTGTATCCCTTACATCAAAAGGGTTTTGTGTACAATATCGAATCAAGGTTCACGCGAGTTTCAGTCAAATTGATTGATAATTCACAAGTGGCCGGACGTTCTTGATTTTTCTCTTGGAGGATATTTGTAACTAACAATGAAATAGATTTTGTTTGTTTCCATCCTCAGGTATACAATTTAAAGAAAGGGAGCTCACACTCCTAGGTGATTTACATTCGTGATTGGATTGGAAGATCTTGCGGAATCAATTCGATGCTTGATCAATCATCACAAGAAAAAAGTACGACACTTTTATATACGTCAATTAATGTAGGGTTAAGGTTCTCGTTGCATAAAAGGGAAATTTTTTTATTTATACGCAAACCCTAATTTTCATTTTTATCACGCTTTCGTTGCTTTTTGAACCCGTTTTTCCCTACAATTGGTATCAGAGCCAGGTTGTACCCTTGATTAATTGATGTATGTGTTCATGAAACTTTTTCTTTTATTGTATATATGCATGTTTTAGAAAGAGATGACACTCTAGGTATTCGTATTTATATATTTACATTGGAATATATGGATATATATATATATATATATATATATATATATATATATATATATATATATATATGTTTTATATGTGGTTTGTTATTGCTCGATTTTGGTCCTAGAATTTCAATGTATTTTATTTTGGGATTGTAACAAGAAGGGTGGTCTATTATCGCCATAATTTCCTTCTGGGTAGTTGCTAAGTTTTTTTTTTTAATATAAAATAAAATAAAATAAAAACTGCAGTATTTTATTATGTAAATTCTTCTGTAAAACATTCAAGTTTCGAAGACTCTAAGGTTTGAGAATTATGAGCAACAGGAACAAGTTTGGGACTGTGCGAGCCATAACAACGAACGTCCGTGCGAAGAGCGCGCAGTCACGTTTGTTGTGGCATGGGCTGTGCACGGCAACCCTTTGGTAGCCATGGGTTGTGCATGGCAGCTCTTTATGGGTTTGTGGCATGTGCATGCCCATGGGTAAGGGGGGGGGGGGGGGGGGTGCGCATGCCCATGGGAGGTAGCCGAGGGAGTCCGAACGACGAAGGTCGCGTGAAGACTTGTTCACCAAGAAAGGAGTTCTTATATTTCAAGATATATGTAATTTACTTATTTTTCTAGGATGGACCAAAATTGTAGCTATTTATATTTTTGTAAATATTGCAATGTTTGTCATTGTTTGATAACATGTCATATAGAATAGGAATGCCACTCATATATCTCTTTTGGTATGAACATGCATTGAATGGTTTAAGTATCTAAATTGGAATCTAGATAACTTGGTAAATCATGATGAGAATCAAGAAGCATCACCAAAGGAACTATTGCATATTCCAATTGGGCCAATTAAAAGGAAGCAAGAGGATCAAAGAAGTATTAAATGATGGGCTGATTCCGAGTTGCTAAAGTCCAAATTCTGCCCACATGAAGACCAAATCCGGGCTGAACTTCATGGGCCTCTATAGAGAGTATCTGAAGTCAGATCGTCTATTATAATATGTTTTCGGAAAGCCCAAGACAAGATCTACAGATGATATGAAGACCCTGTCCTCCAAAACAGATCACAAAAAGTCCATATTTGGCCATCTATCTTATTGCACGAAGACTTGAGTTGAGGAGTCCGAATTTCAACATATTTCCTATATTTTGGGCGACGTATGGTTGGAGGAGAATTCAATTTCAGCATATTGCCAATTTCAGCATATTCCTTATTTTATTTATTTCCCCAAATAAAGAGTTGATTTGTTTTCCAAATAAATGGCTGATTTGTTTCTCAAATTCAGCTTTCCAAATAAGGAACAAATCAACTAGTTGCTAGTTTGGTATTTATTTATTTTTCTAAAGTTGTTTGCATTTATTTTCCTGATTGTAAGGCATTAATTGCCTAATATTTATTCCCTTTTAGGTCTTAGATATTTTTAGTATAAAAGGGAACAATTGATGTAATTTGAGAATAGATTTTGAATTGAAATAAATTTGAGAGAATTTTCTCTTTGGTTCTTCATAGAACTATGAACTTATCAAGGTTCTACCTTGTGGCGTTCAAACCTTGACTTATCACTCACCTTCTTTCTTATTCTTGAGTGTGGCGTCTACAACCTTCTTGATACCGTTGGTTCTTATCTCCATATAGATAATGGGTCGCGGTCCTTTTTATTTTCTTTGTTTATAAACTTGAATTAGAAAACGATCATTCGTTACCATATATTGGTTCCGGGTCTCACTGCTCTTGGTGAGGTTCATATCAAATCATTCTTTAGAATTCGATCACATGTCTTAAACAATTGAGTAGGAGAAGGTGTTTTTGAAAACCTACGGCCTTCAAGTTTAAGTGAGCTATATGTTTCGTGAATAACCTCCCAAGAGGTATTCATGAATAGAATTTAGCAAGATACTTCCTTACAAGGATAGACTAGACAATTAGCCCAAACGATATTTACTCCCAAAGGAGGGATATTCGTGAGGGATTATATTGAAGGTCAATAACTTGGTAACACACTCAATGTAATTTTATTAATATCCTCCCAAGAGTTCTTGTTAATAAAATCACAAGGCTAAAAATGAAAAAGTTGGTTGTTATGTTAACAATTAGGTGGGACCTAGTCCAACTATTAAATATTGCGAACTCCCAAAAGAGGCGTGACATTTATGGGTGTTGGATTACCGTTGAATTTTTAAGGGTTGAATTATTTCATTTAATTTAAGATAAATATTCAAAAGTGCTATATCATGATTTTTTACTTCTATAATTTTTGTTATTAAAAAGAAATCATGACCCCATCCCTAATCAATATCCTAAAAGATAATACTTTAACTGATGATAATTATTTCACATGGAAAAAGGAATATTGGGTTGTTGTTGCAAGTTGACAAGTATAAGTTCATTCTGTATATTCCTTAACCGCTAAACTAATGAATCTACTCAGGAGCAAAGAGATGAGTATCAGTAGTGGAAGTCTTTAGATGAGATGGCTAAATGTACGTTACATTATGACCATCATCTCCAACGTGTTGTAACAGCAACATGAAGGAATGGAGACTGTTGTCGATATTATGATGTCTCTAGACAGAGATTTATATGGTTGGTAAAGTTGCTACTATTAAGACCCGTTAGAAGGCCAAGAAACAACAGAGGAAAAAGCAACTTGGGCCTGCTTAGAAAGAGACCAACAAAGTAACCAAGATCAAAGGGAAGTGTTTCCTTTGTGGTTAAAAGGGTTAAAGGAATAGAATGAATAAGAATGAATTCAACTTGCATTTTGGCAATGGAGCGTTGGTGTCTACTAGTGTAGTGGGAGATATTAGAATCAATTTTGATTCTTAGTAGGCATTTAGATTTAATAAACGTTTATTATGTACCTCAATTCAAGAGAAATTTAATTTTAGTTTCTTGTTTAAATAAATATGGTTATTCGATTACTTTTAATAAAGCTTTTATTATTAGTAAGAATGACAAAATTATTTGCAAAGGTACATTGGAAAACAGTTTATTCTATTTACGTGGAAATATCTCTCACTTTTTAGACACAGAATCAACGGAACCTAATCATAAAAGAGTAAAATTATCAAAAGATGAAACCTACCAATGGCATTTGCGCTTAGGTCATTTCAACCTTATTAAGATTAAAATATTGGTATGTGACGGACCTCTAAGTGACTTAAAGGTTGATGATCTACCAACTTATGAATCTTGTTTGGAAGGTAAAAATGACCAAAAGGTCGTTTACGATCAAAGGCGCAAGCGCCATCGAATGTTTAGGATTGATACACACTGATGTGTGTGGGTATATGAGCATTCAAGCTAAAGGTGGATATGAGTACTTCATCACTTTCACGGATGATCACTCAAGATTTGGCTATGTGTATCTCATGAGACATAAGTCGGATGCTTTTGATATGTTCAAAGCATTTAAAGCTGAAGTATAAAATTAGCTTAAGAAACGCATAAAAATCTTGAGGTCCGATCATGGTGGAGAATATCTATCTGTTGAGTTTCAGCAATATCTTATTGATAATGGAATAATTTCTCAGTTTTCTGCACCAGGCACACCTCAACAAAATGGGTGGCAAAAAGGAGAAATAGAACTCTTTTGGATACAGTTAGGTTTATGTTGAGTTATTCAACACTCTCTAGTTCTTTTTGGGGATATGCTTTACAAACGGTCATGTATATTCTAAATGATGTACCATCTAAGTCGGTTCCTAAAACACCGCATGAGTTGTGGACCGGGCGAAAGCCTAGTTTGCAACACTTAAGGATATTTAGATGTCCTGCGTACGTGTTAAAACGAAAGACAGAAAAGATGGAGTCCTGTTCAGAAACATGTACATTTGTAGGGTATCCAAAAGGAACAAAAGGATATTATTTTTATAGTCCTTCAGATCTTAAAGTATTTGTTTCGACAAATGCCAAATTTCTAGAAGAGGACTATATGAACAATTTTGTGCCTAAAAGTAGAATTGTCCTAAATGAGCTTTTAGGAGATACAATTCCACAAGAGGTTTTGTAACCAAGCCCAATTGTAAGTTCCGTACCAACACAAGATCAACAATCTACCATACATCGTCGTAGTGGGAGGGTTGTTAGACAACCCGAGAAATACATCGGTCTAGGAAAATCTGTAGAGAATCTTCCGGACGATAATGATCCCTATACGTATAAGGAAGAAATGGAAGATATTAATTGTCGCCATTGGCAAAAGGCAATGCAATCCGAAATTGAATCTATGTTCAAAAACAAAGTCTAGTCTCTTGTAGACTTGCCTAAAGGGATAAAACCCATCGGGTTTAAGAGGAAAAGAGGAATGGATGGAAAGGTTGAAACCTTTAAAGCTAGATTGGTAGCTAAAGGTTATACACGGAAGGAAGGTATCGATTATGAAGAAACCATCTCTCATGTGGCCATGCTTAAATCCATTAGGATACTCTGGATACTCTTATCCATTGCGTCATCTCTAGACTAAGAGATTTGGCAAATGGACGTCAAGACAGCTTTCCTTAATGGAAGTCTTGACGAATGTATCTATATGTTGCAACCAGAAGGATTCATTGAAAAGAGCCAAGAGGAAAGGGTATGCAAGTTGCAAAGATCCATATATGGATTGAAACAAGCAAGCATCCAGATCCTGGAACATAAGGTTCGATCAAGCCGTAAAATGTTTTTGATTTATTCAAAACCTTGATAAACCTTGTGTATACAAAAAGGATTAAAGGCGACAAGTTGGTTTTCCTAGTTCTTTACATTGATGATATACTACTCATCGAAAACGATATAGGTGTATTAACATTAATAAAAGAATGGTTAGCAAAACAATTTGATATGAAGGACTTAGGAGAAGCAAGTTATATTCTTGGTATCCAAGTCTTTAGGGATAGAAAAAATAGAACGATTGCATTATCCCAAGCTTCATACATAGTTCAAATCTTGTCTAGGTTTTCCATGCAAGATTCCAAGAAAGGTATGTTACCTTTAAGACATGGAATCAAACTTTCTAAGGAACAAGTTCCTAAGAGTGAGCATGAAGAGCAATTCATGAGTAAGGTTCCATATGCATCGGCAGTTGGAAGTCTCATGTATGCAATGCTTTACACTAGACCAGATATTTGTTTTGTTGTAGGAATAGTTAGCAGGTTTCAATCGAAGCCTGGTCCTGATCCTTGGACGGCAGTCAAGCATATTTTTAAGTATCTTAGGAGAACGATAGATTATATGCTTTTATACTCTGGAGGGGATTTAATTCCCGTTGGTTATCCAGATTATGATTTTCATTCAGATTTTGACTTTAGAAGATCAACATCAGGATCTGTGTTTACTATTGAAGGAGAGGCAGTCATATGGAGGAGTATCAAGCAATCTTGTATTACCGATTCCACCATGGAAGCCGAGTAGGTAGCCGAATGCGAGGCTGCTAAAGAAGTTGTCTGGCTCCGTCAATTCCTGATTGACTTGGAAGTGGTTCCTGATGCGAATAAGCAGATCACTATCTATTGTGACAATAGTGGAGCAATGGCTAATTCGAGAGAACCAAGAAGTCATAAGAGAGGGAAACACATTGAAACAAAATATCACCTTTTAAGGGAAATTGTACATAGGGGTGACGTGACGATTACCAAGATCGCATCAGTAGAAAATCTAGCGGATCACTTTACAAAGACTCTTCCACAAAAGAGTTTTGATGGGCATCTAGAGAACATGGGGATGAGATATATGACACATTTGCTATAGAGCAAGTGGGAGATTGTTAGGATTATGCTCGATAGCAAGAGTGTAATATTGTAATTAACAATCTTTTTCATATGAATAAAGTAATTTCTATTTTAACAAATCTTATAGCATTTATATTTTAATTATTATTATGGTCAAAAGTAAATAATCATAAGGTCAAAAGACTATGAGAAAAGAAGAATCGTTCATACATCTAGATATGTATGAGGTAGACACAATTCTTTAGTTAGTCTTGAATAATATTCACAACTTCAGATAGAAGGTTGGGTGCCTTTTTCTTGTCAAAGTTGTAGATTCTTTTGCTAGCATTTGAGTGGGATCAAATGTGTTATGATGAGTCTAAAATCATCAAAGTGTGGTGTCTTTGGGCAAAAGAATCTATTGCACTGGGTGCATTGAATAGGATCAAAATGAAATACTTTATCTAGAACCGTCAATGGGTAAAAGTTTTCATTAGAAGACAATCGGAGAGTCTATCTCAATCCTGAAATAAATGATGGACTTATGGTTGCAAGTGTTATCATTTGAGCTATCAATGAGTTTGATTATATAGCATAGTTTATCCTCGATAGTTTGGTGGTATTCATTTTTTAAGCGATAGAGGACTTCATTTACACATGAATGCTTTGAGGTATTGGATATTAAAACTTAACGTTAAGTTTTCAATAGTGTCTATTGAAACATGGCTTCTGGACAAGTCAAAATATCCAAGTTCAAAATGTGGTCATATGAGTAAATATGGTAACTTGGAGAGCTATAGGCGGTCTATGAGCTCTTGGTGATTACTGGTATTCTTCACGAGGATACATTTTCTCCAATAAGGTTGTCTAGGGTATGAGTGAGTAACATCAACTTATTCTATCTTTATTCAAGAATTCAATTTTAGTTCTTTAGTGGAATGAACTAAAATTAAATAGATCGGACCTAAGTGAATCATTTGTTGATTGTGATTGGGTTGTGTCTATTGGAGCTTAAATTTAAATTGCCCGCCAAGATCCCCAATCCACACGAACATGCATGGATCACTTGATATATTCTACCGGACCAATTTAGGGGTCCATCTAGAATTGTATTAAGGCATGAGAACTTGTTTCTTGTTGTAAGAATAGGTCTAGTTCACATGTGGGTGTCTTATTAAGGTCCAATGGATTTAATAAAATAAGTAAAATAATATATGGTATAGGCGGCAAGGCTATTAAGAGTAGCTTAAATATATTATTTTTTATTACTTTATTATTTAATTAAATAAAAATTAATTAATTTGTTGATTAATTAATTATTTAATTAAAAGTCAAAATCTTTTTCCTAATAGGAGATGGTCTCCTAAAACCATATTATTGTTGGCAGTATAGTTAATGTTAAAGACTATATTTGATAAGTAGATAAATAAAAGGAATTATTTATCTAATCAAATTAGAAAGTCTTTAATTTGGTTATAAATACACTTTTGAGTTGGATTATGAGTCTTGGTGTTAGGATAGAATTCCTTTTTGAAAAGGATTCTTAACTACCAAGTAAATCTACCTAAGGAAAGGATTCTTAACTACCAAGTAATCCTTCTTAGGCGATGAATAAACTCTCTTAATCTATATCAATGATAAATTCGGCCAGCTCATATCGATATTGGGGAAGTTAGATTTCCTTTTAGATAAGGATTCTTAACTACCAAATAAATCCACCTAAGGAAATGATTATTGCCAACCAAATAAATCCTTCTTAGGAAAGGATTTATGATCCTATATATATCAAGAGAGAGAATTTTGACGGAAAAAAATTATTTTTTGCTTTAGACAAAATTCAATTAACTCATAGAAAAAGGGTGTGGAATTCGGCCAAGGAGAAAAAAGAAAAAGAGAACGTTTTTGTTTTCGGTAGTACACTAGTATCCTTTACATCAAAAGGGTTTTGTGTACAACATCGAATCAAGGTTCACGCGAGTTTCAATCAAATTGATTGATAATTCACAAGTGGTCGGACGTTCTTGATTTTTCTCTTGGAGTATATTTGTAACTAACAACGAAATAGATTTTGTTTGTTTCCAACCTTAGGTATACAATTTAAAGAAAGGGAGCCTACACTCATAGGTGATTCACGTTCGTGATTGTATTGGAAGAACTTGCGGAATCAATTCGACACTCGTTTAATCGTCACGAGAAAAAGGTATGACACTTTTATATACGTCAATTAATCTAGGGTTAAGGTTCTCGTTGAATAGAAGGGAAATTTTTTTATATATACGCAAACCCTAATTTTCATTTTTATCACTCTTCCGTTGCGTTTTGAACCCGTTTTTCTCCACAATTGGTATCAGAACCAATTTGTACACTTGATTAATTGATGTATGTGTTCGTGAATCTTTTTATTTTATTGTATATATGTATGTTTTAGAAAGAGATGGTACTCTAGGTATTCGCATATATATATATATATTTACATTGGAATGTATGGATATATACATGTTTTATATGTGGTTTGTTATTGCTCAATTTTGGTCCTAGAATTTCAATGTATTTTATTTTGGGATTGTAACAAGAAGGGTGTTCTATTATCGCCATAATTTCCTTCTTGGTAGTTGCGAAGTTTTTTTTTTTTGTAATATAAAATAAAATAAAATGAAAACTGCAGTATTTTATTATGTAAATTCTTCTGTAAAACATTCAAGTTTCGAAGACTCGAAGGTTTGAAGAATTAGGAGCAACGGGAACAAGTTTGGGACCGTGCGAGCCGTAAGAACGAACGTGTGTGCAAAGAGCTCGCATCCACGTTTGTTGTGGCATGGGCTGCGCACGGCAGCCCTTTGGTAGCCATGGGCTGCGCACGGCAGCCCTTTGGTAGCCATAGGCTGCGCATGGCAGCCCTTTATGGGTTTGTGGCATGCGCATGCCCATGGGTAAAGGCGAGGGGTGCGCATGCCCATGGGATGTAGCCGAGGGAGTCCGAACGACGAAGATCGCGTGAAGAATTGTTCGCCAAGAAAGAAGTTCTTGTATTTCAAGATATATGTAATTTACTTGTTTTTCTAGGATGGACCAAAATTGTAGCATATGAGTAAATATGGTAACTTGGAGTGCTATAGGCGGTCTATGAGCTCTTGACGATTACTGATATTATTCACGAGGATACACTTTCTCCATTAAGATTGTATAGGGTATGAATGAGGAATATTAACTTATTCTATCTTTATTTAAGAATTCAATTTTAGTTCTTTAGTGTAATGAACTAAAATTAATAGATCGAACCTAAGTGAATCATTTGTTGATTGTGATTGGGTTGTGTCTATTGGAGCTTAAATTTAGATAGCCCGCGAAGATCCCCAATCCATATGAACTTACATGGATCACTTGATATATTATACCGGGCCAATTTAGGGGTCCATCTATAATTATATTAATAAATGTGGACTTGTTTCTTTTGTACGAATGGGTCTAGTTCACATGTGGAATTTCTGTTAAGGTCCAATGGATTAAATAAAATAAAATAAAAATATTGGCCCATATATATGTGTTTGGTGGCGAGGCTATATAAATTAGCTTAATATATTGTTTTTTTTTATTTTTTTATGTAATTATATGGAAATTAATTATTTGTTGATTAAATAATTATTTAATTAAAAGTCAAAATCTTTTTTCTAGTAGGAGTTGGTCTCCTAGTATTATACTATTGTTGGTAGTATAATTAATATTAAAGACTATATTTGATAAGTAGATAAATAAAATGAATTATTTATCTAGTCAAATTAGGAAATCTTTAATATGGTTACAAATACACTATTGAGTTGGATTAGGAGTCTTAGATTAGGAAAGAATTCTTTTTGGAAAAGGATTAAAAAGAATTCTTGGTCACCAGGTAAATCTACCTAAAGGTAAAAATCTTCTTTGAAAAGGATTTTTAACCACCAAGTAAATCCACCTAAGGAAAGGATTCTTAACAAGCAAGTAAATCCTTCTTAAGAAAGGATTTGATATCCTAATTTATTCCAAGAAGGAATTTCGGCCAGCCTTATATATATATATATATATATATATATATATATATATATAATATGTTGGGATTATACTCGATAGCAAGAATGTAATAATGTATTTGACAATCTTATAGCATTTATAGTTAAATTATTATTATTGTCAAAAGTAAATAATCATAAGGTCAAAAGACTATGAGAAAAGAAGAATTGTCCGTAAATCTAGATATGTTTGAGATAGATACAATTCTTTTGTTAGTCTTGAATAATATTCACAACTTAATATAAAAGGTTAGGCGTCTTTATCTTGTCAAAGTTATAGATTCTTTTGCTAGCATTTGAGTGAGATCAAATGTGTTATGATGAGTTTAAAATCATCAAAGTGTGGTGTCTTTGGGCAAAAGAATCTAGTGCACTGGGTGCAGTGAATTGGATCACAATGAAATACTTATTCGAGAACCGTCAATTGATAAAAGTTTTCATTTGAAGACAATCGGAGAGTCTATCTCAATCCTTAGATAAATAATGGACTTATGGTTGGAAGTGTTATCATTTGAGTTATCAATGAGTTCGATTATATAGCATAGTATATCCCCGATAATTTGGTGGTATTCATTTGTTAATCGATAGAGGACTTCATTTATAGATATGGACATCGTGGCTCCATTTATTAAATTTGAGTATAATTTCATCATATGGATGTTTTGAGGTATTGGATATTAAATCTTAACGTTAATTTTCAATAGTGTCTTTTGAAACATGGCTTCTAGACAAGTCGAATTATCCAAGTTCAAAATGTGGTCATATGAGTAAATATGGTAACTTGGAGAGCTATTGGCGGTCTATGAGCTCTTGGTGATTAATGATATTCGGCTCGAGGATACACTTTCTCCAATAAGGTTGTTTAGGATATGAATGAGTAACATCAACTTATTCTATCTTTATTTAAGAGTTCAATTTTAGTTTTTTAGTGGAATGAACTAAAATTAAATAGATCGAGCCTAAGTGAATCATTTGTTGTTTGTGATTGGGTTGTGTCTATTGGAGCTTAAATCTAGAAAGCCCACAAAGATCCCCAATCCACACGAACTTGCATGGATCACTTGATGTATTATACCAGACCAATTTAGGGGTCTATCTAGAATTGTATTGAGCCATGTGGACTTATTTCTTTTTGTAAGAATGGGTCTAGTTCATATGTTGACTTTTTATAAAGGTCAAATGGATTTAATAAAATAAGAAAATAATATATTGACCCATATATATGTGTTGGGCGTCAAGGCTATTTAGAATAGCTTAATTATATTATTTTTTATTTAATTAAATGGAAATTAATTAATTTGGTGATTAATTAATTATTTAATTAAAAGTCAAAATCTATTTTCTAGTAGGAGGAGGTCTCCTAAATTTATACTGTTGTTGGTAGTATAATTAATATCAAAAGATTATATTTGATAAGTGGATAAATAAAAGGAATTATTTTTCTAATCAAATTAAAAGTCTTTAATATGGTTACAAATATACTATTGAATTGGATTAGGAGTCTTGGTGTAGGATTGAATACCTTTTTTGAAAAGAATTCTTAACCACCAAGTAAATCCACCTAAAGAAAGGATTCTTAACTACCAAGTAAATCCTTCTTAGGAAAAGATTAACTCTCCTAATTGAATTCTATAGAAATTTCGGCCAGCCCATATATATATATATATAAGAGGATAGAATTCCTTTTAGATAAGGATTCTTAACTACCAAATAAATCCACCTAAGGAAAGGATTCTTGCCAACCAAGTAAATCCTTCTTGGGAGAGGATTTATGATCTTATATATATATATATATATATATATATGTTAGGAAATTCGGCCAGCCCTAAGGTTTTCTATGAGAGGAATTTCGGCCAAGCTATGCAATTTTCAGGAAGAGAATTTGGCCTAGAAAGAGAGAATTTTGGAGGAGAAAAATTTAGTTTTTGCTCTAGACAAAATTCGATCGATTCATAGATATAGGGTGTAGAATTCGGCCAAGGAGAAAAGAGAAAAAGAAAACGTTTTTGTTTTTGATAGTGCACTAGTATCCTTTACATCAAAAGAAATATCTCTTACTTGTTAGACACAGAATCAACGGAACCTAATCATAAAAGAGTAAAATTATCAAAACATGAAACCTACCTATGGCATTTGCACCTAGGTCATATTAACCTTAATAGGATTAAAAGATTGGTAAGTGACGGACCTCTAAGTGACTTAAAGGTTGATGATATACCAACTTGTGAATCTTGTTTGGAAGGTAAAAATGACCAAAAGGTCGTTTACGATCAAAGGCGCAAGCGCCATCGAATGTTTAGGATTGATACACACTGATGTGTGTGGGCATATGAGCATTCAAGCTAAAGGTGGATATAAGTACTTCATCACTTTCACGGATGATCACTCAAGATTTGGCTATGTGTATCTCAAGAGACAAAAGTCGGATGCTTTTGATATGTTCAAAGCATTTAAAGCTGAAGTAGAAAATTAGCTTAAGAAACGCATAAAAATCTTAAGGTCCGATCATGGTGGAGAATATCTATCTGGTGAGTTTCAGCAATATCTTATTGATAATGTAATAATTTCTCAGTTTTCTGCACCAGGCACACCTCAACAAAATGGGTGGCAGAAAGGAGAAATAGAACTCTTTTGGATACGGTTAGGTTTATGTTGAGTTATTCAACACTCTCTAGTTCTTTTTGGGGATATGATTTACAAACGGTCATGTATATTCTAAATGATGTACCATCTAAGTCGGTTCCTAAAACACCGCATGGGTTATGGACAGGGCGAAAGCCTAGTTTACAACACTTAAGGATATTTGGATGTCCTGCGAATGTGTTAAAAAGAAAGATAGAAAAGATGGAGTCCCGTTCAGAAACATGCATATTTGTAGGGTATCTAAATGGAACAAAAGGATATTATTTTTATAGTCCTTCAGATCTTAAAGTATTTGTTTCGACAAATGCTAAATTTCTGGAAGATGACTGTATGAATAATTTTATGCCTAAAAGTAGAATTATCCTGAATTAGCTTTTAAGAGATACAATTCCACAAGAGGTTTTGTAACCAAGCCCAATTGTAAGTTCCGTACCAACACAAGATCAACAATCTACCATACCTTGTCGTAGTGGGAGGGTTAGTAGACAACCCGAGAGATACATCGGTCTAGGAGAATCTATAGAGAATCTTTTAGATGACGATGACCCCTATACGTACAGGGAAGCAATGGAAGATGTTGATTGTCGCCATTGGCAAAAGGCAATGCAATCCGAAATTGAATCTATGTTCAAAAACAAAGACTGGTCTCTTGTAAACTTGCCTAAAGGGATAAAACCCATCGGGTGCAAGTGGTTATACAAGAGGAAAAAAGGAATAGATGAAAATGTGAAAACCTTTAAAGGTAGATTGGTAGCTAAAGGTTATACACAGAAAGAAGGTATCGATTATGAAGAAATCTTCCTTCATGTTTCCATGCTTAAATCCATTAGGATACTCTTATCATTTGCGGCATCTCTAGACCTAGAGATTTGGCAAATGGATGTCAAGACAACTATCCTTAATAGAAGTCTTGACAAAAGCATCTACATGATGCAACCAGAAGGATTCATTGAAAAAGGCTACGAGGAAAGGGTATACAAGTTGTAAAGATCCATGTATGGATTGAAGCAAGCATCCAAATCCTAGAACATTTGGTTCGATCAAGCTGTGAAAAGTTTTGGATTTATTCAAAAACTTGACGAACCTTGTGTATACAAAAGGAATATAGGTGACAAGTTCGTTTTCCTAGTTCTTTACGTTGATGATATACTAATCATAAAAAATGATGTAGGTGTATTGACATCAATAAAAGAATGGTTAGCAAAACAATTTGATATGACGGAGTTAGGAGAAGCAAGTTATATTCTTGGTATCCAAGTCATAAGGGATACAAAGAATTGAACGATTGAATTATCCTAAGATTCATACATAGATAAAATCTTTTCTAGGTTTTCCATGCAAGATTTCAAGAAAGGTATGTTACCTTTCAGACACGGAATCAAACTTTCTAAGGAACAAGTTCCTAACAATGAGCATGAAGTGCAATTCATGAGTAGGGTTCCATATGCATCGGCAGTTGTTAGTCTCTTATATGCAATGCTCTGTACTAGACCAAATATTTGTTTTGTTGTGGGCATAGTTAGCAGGTTTCAATCGAAACCTGGTCCTGATCATTGGACGGCAGTCAAGCATATTTTCAAGTATCTTAAGAGAACAAGAGATTATATTCTTGTATACTATTGATTGGATTTAATTCCCATTGGGTTTACAGATTCTGATTTTTAGTCAGATTATAACTCCAGGAGATACACATCAGGATTTGTGCTTAATATTGGAGGAGGGACAGTCATATGGAGGAGTATCAATCAATCTTGTATTGCCGATTCCACTATGGAAGCCAAGTATGTTGCTGCATGCGAGGCTGCTAAAGAGGTTGTCTGGCTCTACCAATTCTTGATTGACTTGGAAGTGGTTCCTGATGCGAATAAGCAGATCACTATCTATTGTGACAATAGTGGAGCAGTGGCTAATTCGAGAGAACTAAGAAGTCATAAGAGAGGGAAACACATTGAAAGAAAGTATCACCTTTTGAGGGAAATTGTGCATAGGGGTGATGTGACGATTACCAAGATCACGTCAACAGATAATCTAGCGGATCCTTTTACAAAGGCTCTTTCATAAAAGAGTTTTGATGGGCATCTAGAGAACATGAGGATGAGAGATATGACACACTTGCTATAGAGCAAGTGGGAGATTGTTGGGATTATGCTCGATAACAAGAGTGTAATAATGTATATGACAATCTTTTCATATTAATAAAGTGATTTATAGTTTAACAAATCTTATAGCATTTAGAGTTTAATTATTATAATTGTCAAAAGTAAATAATCATAAGGTCAAAAGACTATGAGAAAAGAAGAATTATTCATACATCTAGATATGTATGAGGTAGACACAATTCTTTAGTTAGTCTTGAATAATATTCACAACTTCAGATAAAGGTTGGGCGCATTTATCTTGTCAAAGTTGTAGATTCATTTGCTTGCATTTGAGTGGGATCAAATGTGTTATGATGAGTCTAAAATCATCAAAGTGTTGTGTCTTTGGGCAAAACAATCTAGTGCACTGGGTGCATTGAATTGGATCACAATGAAATACTTTATCTAGATTCGTCAATGGATAAAAGATTTCATTTGAAAACAATCAGAGAGTCTATCTCAACACTGAGATAAATGATGGACTTATGGTTGTAAGTCCATCATATGGATGTTTTGAGGTATTGGAGATTAAATTTTAACGTTAAGTTCTCAATAGTGTCTATAGAAACATGGCTTCTGGACAAGTCAAAATATCCAATTTCAAAATGTGGTCATATGAGTAAATATGGTAACTTGGAGAGCTATTTGCAGTCTATGAGCTCTTAGCGATTACTGATATTCTTCACGAGGATACACTTTCTCCGATAAGGTTGTCTAGGGTATAAATGAGTAACATCAACTTATTCTATCTTTATTTAAGAGTTCAATTTTAGTTCTTTAGTGGAATAAATTAAAATTAAATAGATCGTACTTATGTGAATCATTTGTTGATTGTGATTGGGTTGTGTCTATTGGAGATTAAATCTAGATAGCCCGCCAAGATCCTCAATCCATACGAACTTGCATGGATCACTTGATATATTCTACCGGACCAATTTAGGGGTCTATCTAGAATTGTATTGAGCCATGTGGACTTGTTCTTTTGTAAGAATGAGTATAGTTCACATGTGGGATTTTTTTTAAGGTCCAATGGATTTAATAAAATAAAATAAAAATATTGGCTTTGGATTAAGGTCCAATGGATTTTTTTTAAGGTCCAATGGATTTTTTTTTCACATGTGGAATTATTTTGTAGAATTCTATTGTTCTCGACTTCTCGAGTTAGGCTTTGGATTACGACGTCCCTGTTTCCCACCGGATTTCCCTGATGGTTGAACCGCTAGGTGATTGTCATTCCTCTATCAGGTTCTTCACTTTAATGCCGGTTTTCATGTATTATTCCATGATGACGCTTGCGATGGTGCCGATCGCTGTCTTCTAATGACGATCGATCCTTATGCCGGTCATGCTTGCGGTGTCTAGTACGGACTGTCTAATCCTGGTTCTGCTTTCGGCGTGGTCGTTCCTCTTCAAGGATTACTTGATTGACAAGAATCCTATCCTTAGGTAGATTAACTTGGTGGTTATGAATCCTTTTCAAATAAGAATTCTACCACTAAGTAGTTTTACTTGGTGACCAAGAATCCTTTTCCAAAAAGAATTCTTTCCTACACCAAGACTCCTAATCCAACTCAATAGTGTATTTTTAACCATATTAAAAACTTCCTAATTTGATTAGATAAATAACTCCTTTTATTTATCTACTTATCAAATATAGTCTTTAACATTAACTATACTACCAACAATAGTATAGTTTTAGGAGACCATCTCCTATTAGGAATTTTTTTTTTTACTTTTAATTAAATAATTAATTAATCAACAAATTAATTAATTCCCATTTAATTAAATAATAAAATAAAAATAATATATTAAAGCTATTATTTATAGCCTATGCCGCCCATATCTATTATAAAGGCCATATATTATTTTTCTTATTTTATTAAATTCATTGGACCTTAATAAAAAGTCTACATGTGAACTAGACCTATTCTTACAAAAAGAATCAAGTTCACATTCCTTATTACAATTCTAGATGGACCTCTATTGGTCCGGTAGAATATATTAAGTGATCCATGCAAGTTCGTGTGGATTGGGGATCTTGGCGGGCTATCTAAATTTAAGCTCCAATAGACACAACCCAATCACAATCAACAAATGATTCACTTAGGTCCAATCCATTTAATTTTAGTTCATTCCACAAAAGAACTAAAATTGAACTTTTAAATAAAGATAGAATAAGTTGATGTTACTCATTCGTACCCTAGACAACCTTATTGGAGAAAGTGTATCCTTTTGAAGAATACCAGTAAACGCCAAGAGCTCATAGACCGCCTATAGCTCTCCAAGTTACCATATTTACTTATATGACCACATTTTGAACTTGGATAATTTGACTTGTCCAGAAGCCATGTTTCAATAGACACTATTGAAAACTTAACTTTAAGATTTAATATCCAATACCTCAAAACATCCATATGATGGTATTCTACTCTCATTCAATAAATGGAGCCACGATGTCCATATCTATAAATGAAGTCTTCTATCGATTAACAAATGAATACCACCAAACTATCGAGGATAGACTATGCTATATAATCGTACTCATTGATAGTTCAAATGATAACACTTGCAACCATAAGTCCATCATTTATCACAGGATTGAGATAGACTTTTCAATTGTCTTCAAAATAAAACTTTTATCCATTGACGGTTCTAGATAAAGTATTTCATTTTGATCATATTCAATGCACCCAGTGCACTAGATTCTTTTGTCCAAAGACACCACACTTTGATGATTTTAGACTCATCATAACACATTTGATCCCACTCAAATGCTAACAAAAGAATCTACAACTTTGACAAGATAAAGGCGCCCAACCTTCTATCTTAAGTTGTGAATATTATTCAAGACTAACTAAAGAATTGTGTCTACCTCATACATATCTAGATGCATGAACAATTCTTCTTTTCTCATAGTCTTTTGACCTTATGATTATTTACTTTTGACAATTATAATAATTAAACTATAAATGCTATAAGATTTGTTAAACTAGAAATCACTTTATTCATATGAAAAGATTGTTAATTACAATATTATACTCTTGCTATCGAGCATAATCCTAACAATACTTCTATAATCCTGAAGAGAACAAAATGTTTGTATTGACAAATGCAACATTTCTTGAGGATAGCTATATTAGTGATCATAAACCTTGTAGTAAGAATGTGATGAATGAAATGGAGCCTGGTATGACCTAAGCTCAATCAATAAGAGTTATTGATCCATTGACATCTGAGAGCAAATGATTCCTAATCAGGACACACTACCACCTAAACGCAGTGGGAGGGTTGTACGACAACCTAAACGTTATTTGAGTATAGGTGAGGACAAGGTGTTTTATCTACTAATAGTGTGGATGATCCTTTAAGAATGCAATGTAAGATCGTGACAAAGAGGAACAGATTAAAGCCATGAATCTTGAGATGAAGTACATGTACTCTAACTCGGTTTGGAAACTTGTAGATTTACCGGATAGGGTAAAACCAATATGGTAAAAGTGGATCTGTAAGAGGAAGAGAGGAGTATACGGGAAGGTAAAGACCTTTGTTATATGAATATTTTATCGAATGTACACGTCACTGACATGTCCCTTGAAAATAATTGCTAGATGGGCAGCCGAGTAGGCATCTAGAAAATACCCTTCAAGACGTCACAAAGGGACATAAACCTGAGTAAGTCTGAACGCGGGTATTCGGCATGTTGTGTCCTACTCGGGACCGAGTACTTAGCACATTTTGTTTTACTCAAGATAATAAAGGAAAAGCAAACAAAGAAACCTAGCACACGATTCACACGTGGGTGAACCAAGAGTCATGCTCAAATACGTAAGACATCTGTATCAAAGAATTTATAGAAGAATAAAACACCAAATAGGAAACAGATTCCAAATCAAGCAACAACTCTACTTCAAGAAAACCGCACATCGATAAGAAAATAAGTCCTAAATGGACTATACCACCAGATTCATATTCAATCTCCACACGATCTCCGAAATAGGATTGAAGATAAAAATGACTCCAACAAGCAACCAGCCTTAACTAAAATACAATTCCTTTTACTTGTATAACAAGGATTATGGTTCTATGCATATATAAATCGATCCATAATCTCATTGTAAAGATGTAGAACAAAATATACAGAAAAAATCACTAGAAGGGAGAGACAAAAGAGATCGAGTGGTGCAATTCTTTATTTCAATAGTGGATTTGGCTCGGTTGTTTATTCAATCACCCGTGGACGTTTCTCTGATCACCAGAGTTTTACCACGTAAACTCATGTCTTATTAACTTCAAATTGCATTCTCTTTCTCTTTGTCAGGTCATAACTAAATCCAACATTGTTGACTTTCTCATCCATCGAGAAATCAATGTCAACAACTGGTGCTAGAAGGAGGGGAGTGTCTGAACCTTTGATCTGATTAAGCAATGGCTGGTAGCGGAATCAGAAATAGTTCTAGGCATATCCGAAAATCTCTGGATAATGCTCATATAGGTGGGAGTACACGAGATCCAACCACAACAGTCGAGAACCAACCAACACCCTTGGCTAGTATCCAACAAATCCCTCCTACCAGTGAGGATATAGCACGTCATTTTCGTATGGCACTGTAACAGTTACTACAGACGCGGCTAGAGAAGGAGTAGACCTATTGGCTATAAAAGAGGTGCATCCGCCAAATCCTCCACCTACAAGGCTCCATTCGGTTACAATTGGGCCGGAACCAGATGTACCAGCAGCGGTTAGGAACTCATATCAAATCAATCAATCTGAAGGTGTAACACGCAACCAGGAAAGGGATCGTGAAACGCCTGAAGAAGAATGACCACGCCAAAGGTGGGGTCAAGGTCAAGTGGCCCATGATAGACATCGTAAATATGACCGGCTTAGGGATTGGTCATCGTCATCAGAGGATAGCGATCGGTACCATCGCAAACAACATCATGGAACCATATGCCTATAAAGATTAGCCCATGAGACTTGGGAACAGAGTGAAGAGGGGCTGGAAATAGGTATGACGATCACCCGACGGTTTGTTAATCATAGAGAATCGGTGGAGGACAGAGATGTTATGATTCAGAGACTGACTCAAGAAGTCAAAAACAATAGGCATCAAATGGACGCATTGATTAGGCAATATGGATATAATGAGTTGTCTGATGATGATTCCGATAGTCCTTTTACCAGGGACATCCTACGAACCCCATTCTCAGAAAGGTTCAGGATGCCACACATGGAATAGTTCAAGAAGGATACAGATCCTAAAGAACATGTTAGACGATATAAACGCACTATGGCTCAGTATGCCCACAACGACCCTTTGTTGTGTCTCAATTTTCCACAAACTCTAGGAGACACAGGCTCGAGATGGTTCGGAAGATTGCCTCCGGTAAGTATTGGGAGTTTCGACGAATTGAGCAAAAGCTTTTCAAGACAATTCCTAGGCAATATGCACAGGAAAAAGTCAGTCGCTTATCTTTCTCAGTTAAAGTAAGGGAATGACGAGTCACTGAAAAAATACATGGGGAGATTTGGCCAGGCGGTCTTAGAAATCGGCAGTGCAAATGACGAAGCAATAATCGCTGCATTCATAAACAACCTGCAGAATGGGCAGCTGTCTTTTGACCTAAGAAGGGCTCATCTAACCAGATATGCAGATATGATGGATATGGCTGGAGGATATGCATTAGTCGAGGAAGAGGAATTAGCAACAAGAGGTTGCTACATGCATAGAGGGAGACCTGAACAAAAAAAGGTAGAGTTAAAGGTATAGAACCATAAAGGAAAACAAAAAGGAAATAGCAAAGAAAGAAGCAAGGACGGGGGAAGTGGGAGTAATACTAACCAGACCACAGAAAAGTTTTAAGGAAAATACACGAACTACACCCCTCTCCGGAAAAAATAGAAGAAATCCTGGCAATAATAGAAGAAAAGAATCTGGTGAATGGGCCACGTCGACAATCTCAATTTGCTCGGCGAGACACAACAAAATACTGCAGATTCCATAAGGAAATCGGTCATGAGACCTCCAAATGTTACCAGCTTAGAGACTATATAGAGACCTCATTCGGGAAGGACATCTGTAAGATATAATCCTGAGGAAAAATGAGAAGTCAAAAATAACGAAAAAGACAAAGGCAGATCATAATTCTGATCGGAACAAAAGGGACAGTTCCGAGGTGAATGAAGTAATACAAACTATCTTCGGAGGACCATCAACTGGGAGAAGTAATCGGGAGCAGACTCAGGAAATCCGAGAAGCGATGGAGGCAAGGTAGAATTTTGATGTCAACTCCGTTGAACCAGACCTGAAAAAAATAAAGGAAGGATAAGACCCTATAATATTCACAGAGGCCGATTCATATGGGGTCGATGTCCGACCAAATGACGCCCTCGTCATAACTGCCCGAATTGGCCACAGGGAAGTCAGGAGAATTTTAGTATACAATGGCAGTTCGATAGACATTCTCAATGTGGCTGTTTATGATCAGCTTATGTTGGACCGAAAGGATTTTTAACCTTTCCATACCTCACTCAGAGGATTTGGGGGAGTCGAGGTCAAGTCTCTCGGGACAGCGAAGCTGCCCCTAAAAATCGGAGTAGCACCTTGTCAAAAAATAGTGCTACTCAACTTTGTAGTGATAGACCTGGACAACTGGCCTTATAATGCATTGTTAGGTCGACCATTCCTGAATAAAACAAAGGTACTAACAGCTACCTACGCTCTAATGATTAAATTTCCAACTGAATGGGGGGTAGGAGTAGTCAAGGGGTCCCAGAAGATGGTCAGAAGAGCTAATCTCTCGGTTTACAAAGGCAGGGACAATAGTGAGCAAGTGTGCACCATAACGCAACCAGATCAGATCGAGCAGGAATCACTGTTGTTTAAGTTCGATCTAAAGGAAGAGCCGGAGGTATCTAAAAGTGAACCAACATGAGAAGTAGTCTTAAAGGAAGATGAACCAAATAAGAATGTCAAAATTGGGGGGCCAATTTGGAAAGAGAGGTTAAGAAAGACCTTATTAATTTGCTTAAAGAATACAAAGATGTGTTCGCTTGGAGTCATGAAGACATAGTAGGGATAGATGCCCGAATAATATCACATCATCTGGCGGTGGATCCAAATGTGAAACCAGTAATACAAAAAAGAAGGTCATTTAACCTCGAGAGAAGTCGGGCAATTAAGCAGGAAGTAGAGAAGTTACTCGTTGTAGGGTCGATCAGGGAAATTAGTTACCCTGAGTGGGTAGCAAATGTGGTCCTTGTCCAGAAGAAAAATGGTCAGTGGAAAATGTGTGTGGACTTTACGGATCTAAATAAGGTCTGACAAAAAGACAGCTTTCCACTTCCGAGAATAGACCAACTGGTCGATGTTACATCAGGCCATGAATTACTTAGTGTCATGGACGCTTACTCGGGATACAATCTAATTCGAATGAATAAAGCTGATGAAGAAAAAATAGTGTTCACAACCGATAAAGGCTTGTACTGTTATACAGTAATGCCTTTTGGGCTAAAGAATGCTGGGACAACATACCAAAGATTGGTCTATAGGATCTTTGCTCTTCAAAAAGGAAAAACATGGAAGTTTACATAGACGACATGTTGACCAAAAGTGTATCGATAAACGAGCATGCTTTGGACCTACGGTAAACATTCGATGTCTTGAGGAGATACCAGATGAGGTTAAATCTGAATAAATACCTAATCGGGGTTCCATCAGGAAGGTTCCTTGGATTCCAAGTTCACCAGAGGGGACTCGAAGTGAACCCCGAGAAGATCCAGGGCCTCCAAAAATGACTTCATAAAAAATGCTAAAGGAAGTGCAGCGCTTAATAAGATGCTTATCTTCCTTGTGCAGATTTATTTCAAAGGCCACAGATAGATGCGCCCCCTTTTTCAAAGTGATCAAAATGGGGAAATGACTCGAGTGGAATGAAGAGTGTGAGCAGACGTTACTTAAATTAAAAGAGTACTTAGGGCAGGCTCCCATCTTTTCAAAACCAAAAATGGGAGAAATAATCCATTTGTACTTATTTATTATAGAATTAGTAGCAATCTCGGTTCTAGTCAGGACAGAAGACGGAGTACAGAGGCCAGTGTACTACATCAGTAAGGCTCTTCTTCTAGCTGAACCAGGTATTCATATACAGAAAAAATGGCTTTAGCATTGGTTTCGGCAGCAAGGAAGCTGAGGCCATACTTTCATGCTCATATAATCCAGGTTCTCACCGATTGCCCACTTAAGCAAATCCTACAGAAGCTAGAAATTTCAAGAAGGTTAACTAAATGGGCAATCTAGCTAAGTGAATTTGATATTTAGTGCACCCCCAGGACATCACTCAAAGGCCAAGCAGTGGCAGATTTCATAACAGAATTCACAGAACCAAACCTGGAAGCAAAAAAGATGATGGACAGGAGTTTCCCCTGGAGATTACATGTCGATGGTTCCTCGAACACTCATGGCAGCGGGGCATAGATCGTGGCGTGCACCCCGGAAGGAGATGATGTTGAATGTGCCAAGAGATTGATTTCAAAGCAATGAACAATCAAGGCGAATATAAGGCACTGCTAGCAGGACTTAGAGTTTGCATAGCTCTTGGAGCAGATGAGGTCGAGATATTCAGTGACTCGCAGATAATCGTCAACCAAGTTTTAGATGAATATCAGGCCAGAGATGAAGGTATGATGGCGTATTTGGGCATAGCAAAACAACTTCTTCAAAGATTCAAGGAATACATAATTGTCCAGATTCCTAGAGAAGAAAATGAGAAGGCAAATGCTTTGTCCAAACTAGCATCAGCAACAACCACAATCAGGCCAAAAACTATTCCGGTCGCACATCTCCTCAGACCAAGTATAGTTGAGTCGTAAAACTTCAGAATCTCAGAAATCTGAACACCGTTAGATGGTTGGATGACTCAGCTAAAAAGATACCTGGAAGAAGGTGTGCTCCCGGAAGATCCCTTAGAATCCAAACGCATCAGGTATCGGTCAGTAAGATACACGTTGATTGGAGGGGAACTGTACAGAAGAGGATTTTCCTGAACACTTCAGAGATTTGTATCAAAGGAATAAGCACATCAGATACTACTGAAAATCCATGGCGGAGTATGCGGAAACCATACTAGGGGTAGGAGTTTAGCACACAAGGTACTCAGGTAGGGTTATTATTAGCCCTCTTTGTTCTCGGATGCACAGCGATGCTCGAAAAGCTGTAGTGCTTGCCAAAGGATCGCCAATGATATTCGATAGCCTCCTGAACAACTTAGACGCCTCACATCCCCATGGTCATTCACCATATGGGGACTAGACTTAATTGGTCCAATGCCGGCAATGGGCACGGGGTGGAGCTAAGCACACAATTGTGGATGTTGATAATTTCACAAAGTGGGTAGAAGTTGAAGCGTTGGTACATATCATGGAAGAAAATACCACAAACTTTGTGAAAAAGAATATACTCTACAAATTTGGAGTCCCGGTTACTATTATCACTGACAACGGCACTCAGTTCGATAATCAAAAATTCAGACAGCTGTGCAACGAGTACCAAATTGCAAATTATTATGCCACACCTGCCCACCCTCAAACGAATGGGTAAGCTGAAGCAGTAAACAAAATCACCACGCACACACTCAAAGCAAAGCTAGATGCCAAGAAAGGTAGTTGGGTTGAAAAACTTTCTGAGGTGTTATGGGCGTATCGGAAGACAACAAGAACTTCAACAGGAGAAACTCCATTCTCTTTGGCGTTCGGAACAGAAGCTATTATCCCGGTAAAAACATCATACATTTCATCTAAAGTCAGGCTATATGATGAAGACCGGAATAATGATATGATGTTACAAAGCCTAGATGAGCTGGAAGAGAAAAGGGAGAAATCCTTAGCCCGAAATGCGACATATCAGTAAAGAGTAGCCCGGCACTACAACTCTCATTTCGGATCAAGAAATTTCTGCTAGGAGACCTGGTGCTCAGGAAGTTATGAATAAAAGCCCGATATGGGATTTCAGACATGTGAGCATGTTCAAGAACATACGAAAGCATATGTGAGCGCATGATAATAAGAACATGTGAAAGAAGAGCATAAACATGAAATTAATTACATAATATAAATAGAATGCTCGGGACCATTAATTTGGCAAAATTCCCGATTGGGTGGAGAAGCTCGAATGAGCATGCCAGCCGAGCAAGGTCAGCTGACCTTAGCCAAAAGGCAAACCCAATGCACCAGATTCTGGAGAAAGGCTCGGGGAGCTATCGGGAAAAACCCCGGTGAGATGCGTTGTTGTGTTAAGCAATGTAAAGCTTAACGATCTGGCAAAACCTTACGCAGACAAAACTAGGAGACGTCCTCAGTAACTTGCGCAAGGACTCGAACGTATGACCGTGGTGAGCCTCGATGTAACGTTTGGATAGCAACCGAGTATGGAGCATAAGTAAAAATTTACTTGCCTATTTCGAGATGACTCGGATAATAATATTAGCCAGTTTAATAAGATACTTGGCATATGAAATCGTATTAGCCAGTTTAATAAGATACTTGGCCCATAAAGTCGCACTAGCTAGTTTATTACGATACTTGCGTTAGAAATTGCTCGGGTAGCAAAATTACTCAGTTAAAAAAGATACTCAGTGATTAAAGGAATTATTAACAAGGGTCAACTGAGATTTGGCATTTCAAACTTGTGACTTGGCAAAATATGGGATTTCATTGATCAGTTATTTTTTACAAGTGCAAAATTTTACAAATATGCCTAAGGCTGAGATGAGGATTTGTAGCTTTTGCCAATACTTGGGTCATGCACCATTTCGTACTCATAGAGGAGACTTTCATTTGAAGGCCAAACGATCGATTCATCTATCGATTCGCTATAATCCGTTCCAAGAACAGGTCCAGTGTCAAGCTTCGACCTGTCCACACCAGCATTCTGATTAGCATAAAAGGTCGAGAGGGAATGTTCTGATGGAACCTCTAAATGCATAGGATGGGGCTCTTTGCCTTGGCTTCGAGAGTAAGCTCTTCATTCTTTCATTTGAGTTTGAAGAGACTCCAAGGACCGATCAACATGGTTTTTAATTGATAGCTCCAAGTTCGCCCGAGCTTTATCAGTCGCCCGATTTTTAACTTTGAAAAACTCACCAGTCGAGACTAACCCTCGTTGGAACTCCCTAAGGAGTAGGCATCATAGGCTGGGGACCTTTTAAAGCGATCAACCCCTTGAAATTCAAGTTCCAGTCTAGCCTCATTCCAAAGGGATTCAACGGTTAAGGCCTGACGCTTAAGATCTTCAATTTTCTGCTCATAGGATGATTTGACCTGTTCAGCTTTGCGCATCAACTCTTGGGTGACAGAGAGTAAATTTTGGAAGGATACAACCTTCTTTTCCTCTACAGAAGCCTTCTCTTCAGCCTCCATTTGCTTAGCCAAATAGTGGTCGGTAAATTCTTGGGCAAAGCTCTCCTCCCTTTGATAGGCCTCCTCAATCCGAGCACGGTTGTCCTCACTCTCCTTCAGCTAAGCTTCGAGATGTCATATCTGATCAACTTGATGTCGTTGCATATAAACTAACTCAGCAAACTCGGCCACCATCTGCAAGGAAAAGTGAGTTAAAAATCCAAGACAAGCATTAAGGCAAAAGACGGGATAGAGACTTATGTAGCTCGCGTTATTGAAAATGTTTTGAAGATGATCTGTAGGTGAACCATCCCTGAAGCAGCTCCAATGGTTGTCCCCAACAAAATCCTGACCAGATGAAATTACCCTTAGCATATCCAGAGGGGTGGAACAGAAAGGGTTTCTTGAGGATTCCGCCCTTGCGTCTTTAACCTCAGGGGTAAAGAATCCATGTTCAAGTTTGAAGTTTTCGCTCTTCCCACAAACGTCTCAGCTTGGATGCTTGGGGAAACTCTAACCTCGGTATCATCATCACTTTATTCAACAAATGATACCACCCGAGGAACTTTATGGGGACAGGCGAAAGAATCAGCCGCCTTCCTTTTCTCAACTCGAGTAAGGTAGGAGCCAAGGTCAGCCATAGGATTTTCCTAGTCTTCAGTAATATTCTGAAAGGATTCAAAAAGACCAGAATCAAGATTAATTTACTTATCTGGGGGTACCCTAACTCCTTCCTCATCCCCAACCGCAAACTACTCGGTAGGCATTTCCTTGATCAAGAAACTCGACTCGCCAAAAGTTGTGCCACCCGGATATTCTCCCTATCTGCCCTCATCCTCAGACACCTTTTGAGCATCGTCAGTCCCGATAGGGCCACTCGGGTAACTTGTTTCCCCCACGGTCGACCGAATGATCTCTTTAGAAACATGCTCCGGAATTTGCTCGTCAGCTTCTTCAAAATCTTTATCTGGTTAGTCATCAGGTGGAGCGACCCCTTACTTATTTTGGCGAGAAGCTTCTTTTCACCTGGCGAGCTTGGACGTCGCAGACAATTTTCGAGTTGTATACTGCACAAGTTAGAAAAGAACAATTCAAAAAAATCATAAAATGTACGAGTGAAATGGAAACAAGAAGATTCTACTTACATCGCCTGCGATAATCTGAAATCTAATTAAAGAAAACCAAGGTCTATCATTTTCTTCTCATTAAAAAGATAGGACCTGCTCTTCTTTTTCAGAGTACGCATGGCCACCCGAGCAAGTCTAGTCAGCTCAGCGTCAGTGAAAATAAGTTTTGACTTGTTTTAACAATCAGGAGAGCAGAAGAAACGAGGAACCTTTAACACTTCTTGATTCTCCCAACTGAGAGCTTGACCTAAAGTCCCAAGTTCCCTCCGATAAAGAACCAGATATTCTTTCAGTGCTTGTTTGAGGTAGGAAATCCCCACACAAAGCCTTTCTTTTTGGCGTCAGAGGAAATATCAACTCCCCGGTTCACTTTCGTCCCCTCAGAGATCCAGTTATCTGGCAGGCTGGACATAAAAAAATAAGTTCCAGTCCAATCAGATTGCCTTAGTGTGTAAAAATGCCTGATTTCACGGGGAGAAGGCGGTGACAAGTTCATCCGACCCCACATGTGCCACACACACATTAGTATTTTATAGTTGTTCGAGACAAGTTAAGGAGGGGCGATCCCCTCCTCAACAAGGAACCAAGCAATGAACAACTGAAGAGGAAGAGTCGCACCACAACAGAACATGGATCCGTAAATTGCTACCATGCCCGGAGGAGGGTTCCATGCAACTCTATCACCAGCAGGAGCCATTAGAACTGAATCGTCTAGATCAATCCGAGCATGATACTTTTCGATTTCATCTACCTCGACTACATTCGGCTCGGTATCATATCCACTCGTAAGATTAAGGGAGAAGGGAATACAAGATGCACTGTGTTCCTCCTCAACATCCTTCTCATCAAATGTTTCCCTTCTGATTCGAATGTCGCTTGAGCCATATTTGTGAACCACACGGTTACTCTGATGCTTGTCCATCCTTGATTGCAAGGAAACCCTGTGATGATCAGAATTAGAAGATTCAGAGCTGGAAGAAGATTCAGAGCTAGAACTAAAGTGAGAGTCAAGATGAAGCCTAGAAACATCAACATCTAAAAAAAAGGTTCGTTAGGAGAAGTTTCCCCCAATAATCTACGAACGCAAGAAACCAATTGAAGGTCTTCACATTCAAGCCCTTAGAAAGCTATAACAAAAAGGTGATGACGTGAGGCAGGATTCATTGGAACTGACCTTTAAAATATATGCGAAGAAACAGGAAAAACTTCGATGGGGAATTAAGATGAATCTGTGTGCAAGAAAATCTGGGTTGGTTATTTACTTCTGCGAAAATGAACCGGAGCAACCCCTTTTAGTAAACTATTTAAAGGACAATGACACGAAACCCTAGGGTCTCAAAAAGCGGGAAAAATCAAAAAGAAGGATTTGATGACGTAGGCGGCGTATTAGGCAACCCATGAGTCGTTTCTCAAAAATGTTATTAGAGGAATGAAGCGGTTGAAGGGCACGTGTCATGGAAAGAGCTAACCAAGCTGTCAGAATTCTAAAATGTCGCAATCACTAAGACTTCTCGCGAAGAGACAAATTGTATTTACATGGTAGCCATTAAGACATGTCATTAATGCAATGCGTTATTTAAGGATCATTATCCTTGTATTAATGAGGCATAAAAGATTAGAAGGTTGATTAAAATACTCTTGCCAAGAAAAAATTCATACTCGGCAAAAATATTTTAAAGGGGTGCTGTTATATGAATATTTTGTCGAATGTAAACGTCACTGACACGATGGAAATTGCTAGGTGGGCATCCGAGTAGGCATCTAGAAAATACCTTTCAAGAAGTCACAAACGGATAGGAACTCGAGTAATTCTGAACATGGATATTTAGCACGTTGTGTCCTACTTGGGACCGAGTACTTAGCACGTTATGTTTTACTCAGGATAATAAGGGAAACTCGAACAAAGAAACCCAACACACGATTCACATGTGGGTGAACCAAGAGTCATGCTCAAATATGAAAGACATCCGTATCAAAGAATTTCTAGAAGAATAAAACACCAAATAGGAAATAGATTCCAAATCAAGCAACAACTCTACTTCAAGAAAACCGCACATCGATAAGGAAATAAGTCCTAAATGGACTATACCACCAGAGTCATATTCAATCTCCACGCGATCTTCAAAATAGGAAATAAGATAAAAATGACTCCAACAAGCAACCAGCCTTAACTAAAATTCAATTCCTTTTACTTGTATAACAAGGATTAGGGTTCTAGGCATATATAAATAGACCTATAATCTCATTGTAAAAGATATAGAATAAAATATACAGAAAAAATCACTAGAAGGGAGAGACAAAAGAGATCAAGTGGTGTAATTCTTTATTTCAATAGTGGATTTGGCTCGGTTGTTTATTCAACCACCTCGTGGACATTTCTCTAATCACTGAAGTTTTACCACATAAACTCGTTTCCTATTAACTTCAAAATGCATTCTCTTTCTCTTTCTCTTTGTCAGGTCATAATCAAATCCAACATTGTTGACTTTCTCATCCATCGAGAAATTGACGTCAACAACCTTCAAGGCAAGGCTAGTGGCTAAGGGTTATACCCAGAAAGAGATGGTCGATTATGAAGAGACCTTTCACATCAGTAGCCATGTTTAAGTTTATTTGAATCCTCTTGTCCATTATTGCCTATTTCGGTTACGAAATTTGGTAAATGGACGTCAAGACTTCATTCTTGAATGACAATTTTGATGAGAGCATCTACATAATGCAACCAGAGGGATTCATGTCTCTAGACCAAGAGTAAAAGGTTTGCAAGTTGCAAAGGTCCATTTATGGACTTAAGCAAGCATCTAGATCTTAGAACATAAGGTTTGATGATGTGATCAAAACCTATGGCTTCGAGCAAAATTTTGATGATTGTGTCTACAAATGCATCGTTGATAAGAAAGTAGTTTTATTAGTCCTATACGTGGATGATTTCTTAGTCCTATACGCGGATGATATCCAATTCATTAGGAATGAAGTAAAGGTATTATCAGAAGTAAAACGCTGGCTGACTAGCCAATTCCAAATAAAAGATTTTTGGAGAGACGAGTTATATTCTTGGGATCCAACTTATAAGGGATCGTAAGAACAAACTCCTAGCATTGTCTCAGTCATCATATATCGACAAGATTCTTGAACAATTTTCGATAAAAAACTCTGAGAAGGGTAATTTACCATTCAGGCTTAGAGTTCACTTGTCTAAGGAACAATGTCCTAAGACATCTCAGAAAGTTGATGATATGAGACGTGTTCCCTATGCGTATGTGGTAGGTAGTCTCATGTATGCTATGTTATGCACGAGACCTGTCATCTGTTTTAAAGTGGGAGTAGTTAGTAGGTACCAATCCAACCCAGGATTGGATTATTGGGTTGCTGTCAAGACTATTCTCAAGTATCTTCGGATAACGAGAAACTATATACTATGGCATTCTGGACAGGATTTGATCTCGTTAGGATATATGAATTTTGATTTTCAGTTAGATAAGGATTTTTGAAAATCTATGTATGGATCTGTATTCACCTTTGATGGTGGAGCCTTTATGTGGAGGAGTGTGAATCAATCCTTTATTGTTGACTCCACCATGGAAGCCGAATATGTAGCCGCTTGTGAAGCTGCTAAAGAGGGTGTTTGGCTTCTTAAGTTCTTGAGTGATCTGAAAGTTGTTCCAGATCTGGATAAGCTCATCACACTTTATTGTGATAACAGTGGTGATGTGACTAATTCCAAAGAACCAAAAAGCCACAAGAGAGGGAACCATATAGAGAGAAAGTATAATCTCATCAGAGAGATAGTGTAAAGAGGAAATGTGATCGTCACTAAGATAGCATCACGGGACAAACATGATGATCAATTTACGAAGACCTTACTAGCAAAAGTGTTTGAAGGTCACCTAGAAATTCTAGGGTTACGAGACATGACTCACATGTTTTAGTACAAATGGGACGTTATTTGGGTTTTTGCACTAAAGCTTGTAATTTGTAAATGTGATTTGAACATAAATAAAAGAATTAGTATATTCATTCATTTTGTGTCATACTTTATATATAATGTGCGCACTTAACATCCAAGATTGCTAGATGTAATTTCGAACTGAGTATATGAGTGTCTTATACATATGGATTCAGTTTGAAATGAGCAATCTAAAGAGTTTGTAGATAGCAAATAAAGCTGGGTATTTTATTTGTGGTTAACCTACAGCTGCAGTCCACTCCGTAGTACGATGATATTATCCTGGATCATTCATATGGTGATATGAGAATGAAGCCATTCTCTATGATGTGATCAAATAAGACTGAGCCACGATTTATATGAATCTCTCACTAAGATCCGTTTACACTGAGTTTCATATATATCAATAAATGATGGCTATATGTGGGTGATCTTAATCCTGAGTGTCTTATAGTCTCCTCCAAGTTCTGTTGTATGCAACAAATTAGAATTCTATGCATAAAGTCCATCATTACATACGTTGAATGAGTGTGAACTTAAGGCTCTGAGCGGAAGTAAAAGAGTGAATCCGGTTAGGGATTAGAGTCGAAATGCATTATGCTCAATGTGTGGGAGTCCCAATATGAGAGCTCTCTTAGGTGTGGGATTCGTGATAGTGCGAGTTCCTTCAAGTGCCTTCGAGTTGTTTTAGATTACTTTGCATATGTCTACTTCTCTATATCACAGATCCTTGCATCTCATCACTGGTTGGACATGCGACTTATTGAATTATTTGTTTTGAGTCTAGGTGAGTCTTAGGTCGAGTCATGTTTATTTGTATCATATTTATGTCATTTTGGAGTTTGTTCAAGGACGAACAAAGGTTTGGTTTGGGGTTATTTGATCGTGCCAAAATTGTCATATATTTTGACCCTCAATTCCATTTTCATTGTCTGTTTTCATTTTTTTTACGTGTCTTAGGGGCACGCTTGTTATATTTACAGGCAATTAGGTACATTTTGGAAGAATGGATGGGAAAATACAGGGTTGTGAAGAAAATAGACTAGAATTGATGAAGTGCAGAAGTGTTAGTGCGCAGGTCCTTACCCCGTGCATAACCAGCGCACCGTGAAGATTGGCAACTGCACGGGTCATAACCCGCTCACCAATAGTGCACAACCCGTGCATTTGAGGAAACCAATGAGCAGAGCAAGCCCATCAAGTCTATGTGTGGGTCCGTACTTAGGCATAACCTGCGCATTTCACTAAACCTGGGAGAAGTAAATTAATTTATCAGGGCATTGCATGGGTCACTACGCGAGTCCCTACCTGTGCACAACCCATGCATTTCACGTGTCAGGAAGCCACATCAGCGAAATCAGACCATTTCAAATACACCTGTATATAAGATTGATTCTGTTATGACATATTCCCACACACCCATTCAAAACCACTTTCTCTCTCTAGATCTAGGAATTCATTTCTCTCCAAAACCCATTCATTTCACACATCACCTTCATCATCTACTCAACAAAAGGAAGTAAGGATATCAATTTGGAGCTTTCAAGAAGAAGGATTCATCCATGGGTTTTCTTTTATGCTTTTCTCTTTGTTTATTTCTTGCTATTAACATGAGTAGCTAAACACCCCACTAGGGAATTGATATGATTCTTTGGTGAATTGTGGGCATTGTAATGAACTCTATATATTTTCTATCAATATGCTATTCAATGTTTTACTTGATTTCAATGATGAATTGTCTTTGATTGTACATTCCTCTCTTAGCAATTTGTCTTACAAATTATTTGAGTTGTTGATTAGATATACATCCACTTAATCTTCTTAGGCTCAATTGAATGGAAGGGACAAACAAGAGTACAGTCCTTAAGTGAGACCCACATTTATAATCTCGATTTTTATCTAATCTTAAATGGGTAATCAATTCTATACATGTAGATTGATTACTTGTGAGAGGTAAAACATCAATTCTATATATCTAGGTTGATGATTTCATGAGGAGATTAATCCCTTATCTGATAGATGCTCATTCATGAACCAACATTTGTGAGTGGCTAGTACTATACATCTAGATTGGAAACTCAAGAGAGAGATATAACCAATGCTATACATCTAGATTGGTTGCATTTGCCTTTTGTTCATAATTTTGAGTTTAAACTTTGCCCATTGTTTGCCTATTGGATCCATCAATCTCCTAGTCCATTTATCTTACATTTTTCACCTACTAACTTGTTGCATTTTAATTAGTTTAGTTTTAGTTCGCATCTTAGTTTAATTCAATACAACAACCATTGCAATTTACATTTCTTGCATTTAGTCTAGAGTAACAATTTGATCATATAGCTATAACACGATCTCTATGGACGATACCCATAATTACCACTATATTGGTTATCAATTTTGAGTGTAAATCTGGTTTATAAATTTTGTTTGACAAGCTATTTTCATATACAAAACAACACTTGTCACTTACCAAGTCAACTATGTAGATGAAGACTCATGCTTAAAAACATCCTAGATGAAGCTAGATGATGCTTGAATCATGAATGAATGATAGGTGATTGGGTTTTGGACGATAAAAATGGGTTCTTGCTTTCTTTCCTTGCAAGTCACTCTTGACTCAAAAAGGAATGAGAGAAAATGGATTCTGAAGCTCTAAAGAGGCAAAGAAAGGAAAACAACATATATATATATATATATATATATATATATATATATATATATATATATATATATATATATATATATGAAGCCCTAGATGAAATGATAGCATTTTAAAAAACAGTAACAAAATCCTATCTTTATCGCTGGTTGGACCCCGACATGGGCTAGTTGTCCAGACCATAGTGCATGCAACGGCGCACCGTCTGGACAACACCGCAGCGGGGAACATTATACATGCAAGAGCACAGGTCGCGATATAGGCAACATGAGCCTACTAGTGAATACCACGGTAGGGACCGCTGTGCAGACAAGTGCACAGACCGCGGTCCCTAAAGCATGCACCTCCACCGCGGAAAGCTTGTGACTTGCACCGTATTGAAGATGGAAATCCTCTTTTCTATGCAAACTTAACACACTATTCTATATGTGAAATGTTCAAGTGTGTGCAGCTACATTTCTTCAAATAAGAGTAGAGTTAAGTAATCTACCTTCCTTGATGCACTTGGAGTCCAAAGTCTTTGATAATAGGAGATTTTCAAATCCTAATCTACCCTTTATAATTTTTGACCCCAATTGTGATTTTGTCAAAAAATAAGCTAATCATAAAATGAGACATTTACACATTCCATAGATCTGACCAAACAAATATACATCTGGACAGATCCATGGACACGGGGTAACTGAAAAACAACGTTGTAAGATGCCAGAAGCATGAGGGCTGGTTAGAGGCTAGATCGGCGTCACCGGAGGAGGTCACACCTCCTCTAGCGTCATCGAAGAAGTAAAGAGAAGAATATGACCTGACAAAGAAGAGAATAATGAAAAAAAAAGATTTTTTTTTACAAATGAAAAACATGTTTAAATTGTTTTCCATATTTTTCAATTTTAACACTGACTCTGTTTTCTATTTTGTTTTTGTTTTCTAAAAATAAAGTGAAAAATTATTAACGAATATGAATTCGAAATCGTTTTGGAAAATAAAACGAAAATGGACTGAAAAACAGTTGCAGGACAAACCTTTCCAACTTATAATAGGAATCCTAACAGCCTATTTAGGAAAACTTTATTTCATATCTGAATATTTACCCATTAAACTGTAAAGTGGAGGAACTGAGAAAGACACCCCAATTATGAGAATAGATATCTGGGTCACGTTTTGAATGTAGTATTGATCATGGCAAGTCCCAATTGCATTTGGGATCCAGTTGTATTTTTTTCCGGGCCCAAACAACCCAGCCTGGCCCAACATATGCACAGCTTTTTATAATAAAATAATATTTGAGATATTTGTGGTTTTACGTGTGGTCAATAGTCAATACCCACTGGAAACTGCTGCTGCTTAGTGAGGGCTGTCTTCCAAAAATGGGGTTGTGGAGCTCTGCCTCTGCTTCTGCCTTCATCACCTCTCCTCATCTTCTTCCAAATAATAAATTTAGAAAGCATGTGCTTCTGCCGCCATTATCTCCTTCATGCACTTATATATATTCACGCTCATCAGCCAAGCACAGGTTTATTGTCACAAACTGTACAACAAGTAGCAAAAACACTGACAAGGACTTGGAATCGTCGTCATCGTCATCGTCATCATCTAACTTTGATTGTGTTGGGACGGGCACAGACGTTGAGTGTTTGGCCTCTCCTGAAGCAGAGAAAGAAAACGATGAAAAAGAAGAAGAAATGGAGTTGTGGGAATGGGCGGTGTTGATATCGCCATTCTTCTTCTGGGGAACAGCAATGGTGGCGATGAAGGAGGTGTTGCCAAAGGCAGGCACTTTCTTCGTGGCTGCATTTCGTCTAGTTCCTGCCGGATTGCTCTTGGTTTCTTTCGCTGCTTCTCAAAGTCGAAAGCTTCCTTCTGGTTTCACTGCCTGGCTCTCCATTATTCTCTTCGCTCTTGTTGATGCTTCATGTTTTCAGGTTTTTGATTACTCACTCTTTAATTTAATATATGTAATTGTATAATAATTCTCAAGTTCTGGTCCTGACCTATAGCATGTGATAATCCGAGTAATTTGATGTCCTTATATCCCGACTAGAGAAGGACCCTGTAATTGTATACATATATGTAATTCATTGATTATTATGATGTTGGTGGAACAGGGTTTTCTTGCTCAGGGCTTGCAGAGAACTTCTGCAGGTTTGGGCAGTGTAAGAACTTTTTGTTTCTTTCTTCTGTTATTGCTAGAATTTAGCTAACTGAATCAATACTTTTTTTTTTCTTCTCTCAAGGAGACTGCTTAGGTTCCTTCCATTGCAAATCTTTATCAAATTAAGTATCTTTGGGAACTAGGGATTTTCCATTTTTGTTGAGTAAATTTTAAGTCGATCTATTGTTTCCTTGCCCTTCAGGTGATTATTGACTCGCAACCATTATCAGTGGCTGTGCTTGCAGCCTTGTTATTTGACGAGTCCATTGGATTAGTTGGAGCTGCAGGGCTTGTACTTGGAGTCGTAGGACTTTTGCTTCTTGAGGTGAATATTAGATTTCTTTTTGTTAAATATTGTATGGTTGGAGTTGCAATGTTTCTATTCAACATAATTATAACTCATACAATGTATTGCAGTATTACCATCACTAGATTAACTACCTTCAATTTCAGTATTAGATCTGGATCTCTCTTTTGGAAATTGCAATTACTGAAAAAGTCTCCCCTAAGTGTTTAATTCTTCTTTAATGTACATATAATTATCTGTCCATTTTCTATGTTACTTTTAGTTGGAGTTTAGACGTAGCTTACAGTACATGAGAGTGAGACACTTCATGACAAAACTACTATATTTCTTTTACCTTTATTTTGATTTCTCTCTTCCTGCAGGACTGGACTCTGGACCGTTATTATTACATTACATGTATCATTAATGTGTTTCTTAGTTCCAACTTCTATCTAATGTTATGTACATAAGTTGACTATTAGAGGGATATAACCATGAGTTTCAGTATAGATTTTGATCCCCTTGAGAGTGGTAGCTCTGTTTATTGATACGTTGGTGGCTGAGGGAAGGATATATTTGATGAAAGGGTTGAGATTAACTAATGAGTAATGACTGCTTTTTTGAGATTATGATATTCCTGTCAATAGACCATTAAAATGGAGGTATCGGTATTATTAGTATTACAAATGGGATTGAGTTAAGGAAATTACCCCTACTCAATTTAAAATCTCGAATAATCTTTGTCTCTTGGGATTGGGAATAATAATATTTCTACATTAATCTTCTTTTTTTTCAATTAATTGTTTTTTTTAATGATAATAAGTTCGATTCTGCAGTTACCTGCGCTTAGTTTTGTTGAGAGTAATTTTTCATTGTGGGGTAGTGGGGAGTGGTGGATGTTCCTTGCAGCTCAGAGCATGGCAGTCGGCACAGTGATGGTTCGCTGGGTTTCCAAATACTCTGATCCTGTCATGGCAACCGGATGGGTATGTCTTTTGTGCTTTTCAAATTAGAAATTGATTTGGTAGTCTCTGTTCTGCAGCTCAGTATTTAGGTAGTAAGCCACACATAACATAAACATATGTCAAACATTCAAAACTTCTGTGGTCTTTTTGTATTAAGAAAGTTGTACAATGTTGCTATGAATTATGAGAAAATGTTTTTGTCATGGGACTAATGATGTGAATGCATCTTGTTAGCACATGGTGATTGGTGGTCTCCCGCTTGTGGCAATCTCCATCCTAAATCATGATCCCATTTTCACTGGGAGTCTGAAGGAGTTTACATCCAGTGATGTATTGGCACTTCTATATACCTCCATATTTGGAAGTGCTATCAGCTATGGTGTATACTTCTATAGTGCAACAAAAGGTATGTTCTACACTGAAGTTCAGATTTTCATTTGTCTATACAACAAAAGTTCACTGTACCATTGTCATAGTTATTGTGTAAGACCAAAGTTCAATTATGAGCTCTCTTCCACAATTTTTATATGGTCTGCTGATGCATTTCAGGTAGCTTGACTAAGCTCAGTTCACTCACCTTTCTGACACCAATGTTTGCTTCAATTTTTGGGTAAGGTCATCCATTTTGAACAAGATTCATGGAATGAAATTGTGATTCAACTGTTTGCAATTGCTTTCTTTCAAGTGAAAAAAACTCCTATGAATTTATTGGGTTAGGCTGTATCAACATAAAAAATAGTATATGGATGGATGGTTATTAAAGTTACAAATTTAAATTGAGTTAACCTAACCAAAATTTATTATTGATGATATTTTTTATATTAGAATTTTTATATTACAGGTTTCTCTATCTTGGTGAGACCTTCTCACCTTTGCAACTCTTTGGGGCAACTGTTACCGTAGTTGCAATATACATGGTCAATTATCAAGAACCAGTTGAGTGATGACACCTATGGTTGATATGGGAGTATTCAATATGTTATGAAGATGTAAATAAGGCGGATGTACTGGTTGGATGTCTCTGAGTATATCTGGCATGTATGTGTATTGAAATACATATAGAAGTTAATGGAGAACATGAAGAAAAGAAGAGCATTGGAGCATGGGTGCTCGCTGTGAGTTCAGCGTGTCTCTGAAATGTGGGTGGGATCAATTGGTGATATTCTCATGACTAATTGAGGTTTCAAAACTGTTGTAGTGATCTTCTCAAGGCTATTACCGTGTTAGACTACTCTTTGATGCCATGTAATTTACGATGATGGATTCATAGATAAGTTGTTTCATTTGATAGGATTTTCCTAGGAATTTATAGCATTTTATATCCTGAAAGTAGTGTATGTAGATGCTGAGGAGGTTGAAAAGGGGCAGATACCATTCAAATGTGGATTTCTTTATGGACTCAGTGTAGACTTTTGTAGGAATATATACAGTTGAAGTTTATACAGAATAATGCTTGTTGATCTAGCCTTGTTATTATCCAGTTGACTGATCAATTGAATCGGTCACACAGATTTGTGGAGTCCGATCAAAAGTTTTTTTTATATAGTATTAGGGTAAATATCATTTATGTCCCTATGGTTTACCATATTATCCATTTTGGTCCTAATTGTTTCAGTATTGGTCATATAGATCTCTGCTGTTTTAATTAATCTCTACTTTAGTCCCTACCGTCTAATTCCGTTAGGGCTTCTTAGAATTCCGTCAGATCAACGAGGGTAAGGCGGTAATTCAACGTTAGAGTTTCTAGTAGTCTGTCTGATGAAAGGGTATAATGATAGTTTTAAAATTAATTAAATAATAAGGAAAAAAAAATATAAAACTAATTAAATTTATAAATAATTAAATCTAAAAATAAGACTAATTAAATTTTATAATTAATTAAATTTTAAAAATAAAACTAATTTAATTAACCAAAACCCATCTCATTCACCATCACCAAACACATTTCATCACCATTTATCACCAATCAACACCTCTCACCGTCCACAAACACCACCACCTCTCATTGCCTTTTCATACTATATTCACACCAAAAAAAAACTGCAATCTTTTTCACACGGCACTACCATCTCTCTCACTCTTACGTACACACCACCACCAAACCACCATTTCTATCTCTCACATCGAACCAGATCTAGGTTCGATTTAAACCCCTCAACGAAATCAGTCACAGTCGATCAGAAGTGACCAAACACCCAACACCCAACACCCAAGAATGGCCAACAATATCGCACCAAATCACAATCAAACCCATAAATCAAACCGCCACCGTCATGAATCAATCATCGCCGCTGTCGCGAATCAATCTTCGCTGATATCGCGACTCACACCACTGCCAATCTTCCTTTCTTGCTCTCTTTGGTCCATTTGGATCGAGTGTCTTGGAGATGGAACTCCGATTTGTCATGGAGCTGTTAGGCATCTTTTTTGATTTTTTTTTTTATCATTTTTAAAAATTCTGTTCTTTGAAGTGTTTGGGTGTTGTTTTGGCGTTGTGTTTGGTTGTTAGAAAGCTGAATAATGTGGTAAGCTGGTTCTATTTGGGTATGAGTGCAGGCGTCGCTGTGCGCACTGATGGTGTGATTTTAGGTAGGGGTAGACTGGGTGGTGGTTGTTTGGGTGTGGGTTTGGGTTGGTTTGTTGGTTCGAACCCAGAACTAGGTTCGTTTAAGATCTGGGTTGGGTGAGAGAGAGAGAGAGAGAGAGAGAGAGAGTTGGTGTTAGTGGTTTATTTTCGAGTTTGTGTTTGTATTTGTATTTGATTTTAAGATTTGAGCATGTGGTTGGGATGTATTTTTCTTGTTTGGAGATGATTTTTTATAACACCTGGTGTTGGGTGTTGGGTGGGTCTGTTCGAATCTCCATTTTTTTGTTAGTCTGGTGTAGGGTGTGTTCGAATTAATTTTTAAAAAATTATTTGGGTTGATTTTTTTTATTTATTTTGGTTTTTTTACACTTTTGTATGGTGTTGATCCAGATTGGATCTCCATCGGATTGGGTGTGTAGGTAGTGGTGGTGATGAACTGGTGTGTAGGTGGTGGTGGTGGTGATGAACTGGTGTGTGTAGATGGTGGTGGTGGTGAACATCCTACGGTTAGGTGGGGGCAAAATTGTACTTGCAAGCCCCTTTAACATTTTAAGGGGCATCACAGTCATTTGACCATCTGACCATGTCAAGTGGTTTGATTTTAACAGAAAACTTCATAGAATGACTAAACAGGCCAATACTGGAACAACGAGGACTGAAATGGATAATACTATAAACCACAGTGACAAATGATATTTACCCATAAAAATTTGTACTAACCATGCGATATAATCATTTTCGCCCTTGTAGTTTGCTATATTAGATACTTTGCTCCCTTTAGTTTCAGTAATGATCATTCTACTTTCTGAAAAGCAAAACATTAGGCAAAATATTAAGTATCACAATCATTTGACCATCTGACCATGTCAGGTGGTTTGATTTTAATAGAAAACATCACAAAATGACTAAACAGACCAATATTAGAACGACAAGGACCAAATTGGATAATATGGTAAACCGTAGGTACTAAAATGATATTTACCCATTAAAATTGGTACTAATCATGCGATATAATCATTTTCACCCATGTAGTTTGTTATATTAGAAACTTTACTCCATCTAGTTTCAGTAATGGTCATTCTCCTTTCTGAAAAGCAAAATATTAGGCACTTTGCTCCCTTTGGTGTGTGTAGGTGGTGGCGGTGGTGAACATCATACGGTTAGGTGGGGGTAAAATTGTCCTTACAAGCCCCTTTAACATTTTAAGGGGTATCGCAGTCATTTGGCTATCTGACCATGTCGGGTGGTCTGATTTTAACAGAAAACGTCACAGAAGGGCTAAACGGGCTAATACTGGAACGACGAGGATCGAAATGGATATACAGTAAACCATGGGGACTAAAATGATATTTATCCATAAAATTGGTACTAATTGCGATATAATCGTAATTTGCTATATTAGACACTTTGCTCTCTCTAGTTTCAATAATGATCATTCTCCTTTCTGAAAAAGCAAAATATTATGTATCACAATCATTTGACCATCTAACCATGTCAGTTGATCTGATTTAAACAGAAAACATCACAGAAGGGCTAAACGGGCCAATACTGGAACGACGATGACCGAATTGGATAATATGGTAAACCACATGGACTAAAATGATATTTATCCATAAAATTTGGTACTAATCATGCGATATAATCATTTTCAGACACTTTGCTCCCTCCAATTTCAGTAATAGTCATTCTCCTTTCTGAAAAGTACCTCAGTAATGTTTATTCTTCTTTCTGAAAAGAAAAATATTAAGCAAAATATTAGGCAAAATATTAGGTATCATAATCATTTGACCATCTGACCATGTCAAGTGGTCTGATTTTAACAGAAATGTCACAGAAGGGCTAAACGGGCCAATACTGGAACGATGAGGACCGAATTGGATAATATGGTAAACCACAGGGACAAAAATGATATTTACCCATAAAAATTGGTTTTAATCATGCGATATAATCATTTTCACCCCTATAGTTTGCTATATTAGACACTTTGCTCTTTCTAGTTTCAGTAATGGTCATTATTCAACAATGATCATTCTTCCTCATGAAAAAAAAATATTAGACATTTTACCCCATAACCGTTAGGAATTCTGTTAATCAAGTACTTTGACCGTCAAGAAATCAATTAAACGACCTTATTACATTTGAACACATGATTTATGTCCCATAATGAAACCATTAATTGTTTTTAAAGAAAAAAAATCAAATTTTTTTTAAAAAAATAATAATAAAAGTATTTTGAAAAACATAAATGAAAATAAAAATTTAAACAAAAATATTTAAACAAAAATTAATATAAAGAATTAAATGTAAAAAATAAAAAATAATTAAAAAACAATAATATAAAGAATAATAAAATAATAAAATAATATAATTGTAAAAATGATAAAACAATATTAATTTTTTTTTTTGAAATATTGAATTGTTTTTTATTTTTTGAAATACTAAATTTTTTAGTTGCTAATTTTTTATTTTCAGTTTTTTTTTTTAAATTCTTCTATTATGGGACATAACTCATATGTTTAAAGGTAATAAGACCATTTAATTGATTTTTTACGGTTAAAGTACTTGACTAAGGTAATTCTTAACGGTCAAGAGACAAAATGTCTAATATTTTGGTTTCTAAGAACACCAATGTATTTTGCTTTCAGGAGGAAAATGTCTAATAAGTTTGGGTGGGGTGATGATTATATCCAAATAATATAATCATCAACATGCTCTAAACAATGTGGAAATTTGCTAGTTAGTATATGTAAAGAATGTGCTTAATGTCAACAAAATGTAAAATAAATAAAGATTGTGTTAAGAGAAAAAGAAATTTTCTTCAATAAAGATTGTTCAAACAAGACTAAGAAAAATGGTTGCAAGTTTGCAACCATGACACAATACAATCTCTGCGCAACTGAAAACTACCAATGAAGAGGGGTAAAATGTTACTGCTATGTTGAAGCAGCAACTCCAACAGGAACCGTGTGGAAACCCTTACGGGTACCAATTCTGCCACGACCAATTCCAGCCTTCTTCTCATAATCACCGTCTCTCTTTGTCATCCCGCTGAATCCCTTGCTGGCATCACAGCCTGTTTCAGACCTCTGGAAACCCAGAGGGCTCTGATCTCTGGTGTTGGATCTTGAGGTCCAGCGATCTGTGGACTCTGCAGAATTTGGTTCCCATGAAGAGGAAGAAAAGCTCCTAATCTGTTGACTTCCCCCCGCAACGCTGTTACTGCCTGATGATTCCTGGTCATCCAAGTCTACACCTTGTAATGTTGTACCACCTCTCCTTACAGTCACATACTTGTGAAAGCTTGGCTCCATTAGATCATCACTGCCAAGCACCTCAGATTCTACAAAAGGGTCTCTATAATTACTCTCAGGCATCTTCTTCCCTACCACAAGATTGGAGCTTGTAGTGGAGTTAAGGTCGGCAACTGCTTCAAGGATAGAGCAGGCCTTGCTGACACAAGCTGGGAGTGATATGGAAGGAGTAGTAGGAGTGTTGTTGTTCTTCTGGTGAAAGTTGTGGATGTCTTCAAGCAATAGTGTAGTATACGATGGTGAAGGATTCATTAAAGTTTCAGGATTGATGTCTAGGTCTCTCGACAGCCTAGAGGACCTACTTCTTGTTACGGTCTGGGGCTTTTGGTGGTTCTCTGCTCCTGGGGCTGTAGTCAAAGTAACAACACTGTTGCCAGTCGTCCGTTGGTGTTCCTTTTCTATGCAATTTGTGATAACAACCTTGTTATTCATAGTAACTCCTCTGTTGCTGGTTTTGTGATTTTTCCCTTGAGCAACAACCTCTGGCTTCTGTATTCCACCCTACATAGCGGTTCATTAAGGTAAAATTAATGAATGTCTAAGCTAGAAATCGCACAAGAAAACATTTCTCCTGTGGAAGGTAACTGATGTTATGTTTATGTTCAAATATGCAAATAACTAGTCATCTTTCAGCTAAAAATTGCAAAAGTGCTTGTAGATCTAGTCATCAATTAAAGGCAAGTACCTGATTGGTGACTAAAACACCATCTCCTTCAATCTCTCTATTCCTGTTTTGACCTCTATTAGCATTGGTGGTAGGATATGCAAGTGAGTTGGGATCGATTTCGCTCAAAGGATTTCTTCTATAAGGTGAGTGTTCAGCTTTCCTTGAAGAGCTCCTGCTAAGAGACGGCTGTTGCTGATTTTCATTGGAGCTCTTGACAGTCAGATTAGCATTGGATCTTGCTGGGGACTGTGAACGGGGAGATGCAGCATTTCTCTTCACAGAAATCCTATTGATGATGCCATTAGCATTCGCGGAGGGCTCATTGCTATTGTTGCTCTTGTCCATCACCAAGGAAGTAACACTAGCAGGCACCGAAACCATCTTTCCAGGCCTATTATTGTTAGTGACTGTGTTGTTGGTCTCTGATCTTCGACCAGGCGATCTGCTTACCCGTCTTCCACTGCTCTCTCTACTTGCAGACCTCTGTTGTTCTCGCTCTCTGCTGGGTGTTCTTCTTCTTCTTCCCTGAGAAGAAGGCGAAGACTGGCGGTGGCGCTGCCTGTGCTGCCGCTTCTCATCATCTTCATCGCTTACTTTCTTCTTGGAATCACTATCATCATCAACACGGTCCACATCATTGTGATCAAAATCATAACTTCTCTTGGAACCAGAGTACTTTCTACTCTTTCCGGTTCCAGAAGAATTGCTTCTGCTGAGTCTTCCACACTGAATGAGAATGGCGTCCACCTCTTCTTTAGTGACACAGTTGCCCGTTTCTTCTTCAACAACAGAAGCTTCCTTCTGTTCATGGCTTTTTCTGTGCTTTATCACGAATATCTCCTTCTTCACCGACCCTTCTTCTTCACTCTTTCTGGGTTGTTGGTTTTGAGCCACTTTCTGGGTATTATTATCAGGCTTTACTGGATCTACAGCAACTGTGTGAGAAGAAACAGAGAGAGTAGCATCTTTTTTCTTGCTCAAACAGGTACCCATTTGGATGGTGAAAACGGAATCAGATGTTATTGTTCAGAGAAAGAAAGGAATGAACGGACAAATTGAATGTCTAATCTCAACTCAACATATGAGAAAAATGAGAAGGTACGTGGTCCAAGAAAACATTTTCAAAAAACTAGAGAGAGAGAACATTTCAAAATTTTAGCGGCCACATCGACCTGACAAGTAGTAAAAGAAATAATAGTTCCGTTAAAGTGAAAAATAACCGTTGGATGAAACCTAATGTTTGTCGTGTCCAGTCTCTCACTCCACTAACTATATTTTCTTTTTCTCTCTCTATATATATTTCTTTAATCAAAATATCATTATCTTATAATATCAAGACAACTAACAACAATTATATATTTACAGTAGATACACAATCCTATATTAATAAATATATATACCCAAATAAAAGTATAATTGTGGTTTAACATTTTTTAACTTGTTATACGAGGGCATCCTTATTAGAGAACTAATATATATATATATATATATATATATATATATTCATTTTCTCCTAAGTACAAACTGATATAACTTATATCAGCGTGTTGTACCACTGATTATAGAGAAATTTTGAGTCAAAGTATATAAATTTAATGGTCAACATCCAACATTGTACTGACTTAAAAATTTATATATGTATAGGCCAAAACAACTTAAATTTGTAATTTAAAATTTTTACTTCATCATCTCAACTACCAATGTGCTTTTATTCCAAGAGTTATAAATACATTCAAATCTCAACCATTAATTAAAGGCACATGAGTGGTTGAGATGTCGAAGATAAAATTTTAAATCACAAATTCAACTTGATTTAGCTTGATTATATATATATATATATACACATACATGCATTTTTCTTCCTTAGTGCAAATTGATAAATATATATCAGTGCATTGCACGTGGACTATTAGATTCAATTTAATTGACTTGGTCTGCTGCATACACTTGTCGGTCTCTATCCATAATCTATGGCCTACATATAATACACTGGTGTATTGTATATCAATGCGCACATACGAGAAAATGACTATATATATATATATATATAATATTTCTACTTCTTAATTAAGGGTTTAATTACTATACAAGGTGTGAAAATTCTATCTATTTACTAGATAATTTACTGGTTGTTAGGTTGCCATGGTCAGAGTGGCAATGCCAATTTTTCTATTGTTGACGTCGATTTCTCGATGGATGAGAAAGTCAATAAGATTAGATTTTCGTTATGACCTGTCAAAGAGAAGAGAAAGAGAATGGAGTTCTAAGTTAATAAGACACGAATTTACGTGGTAAAACTCCGGTGATCGGAGAAACGTCCACGGGTGATTGAATAAACAACCCAGCCAAAATCCACTATTGAAATTAGAATTACACCACTCAATCTCTGTTTTCTCTCTGCTATGGATTTTCTACATATTTCTGTCTCATTCAACAATGAGATTATGAGTCTATTTATATTTGCATAGAACTCTAATCCTTGTTGTACAAGTAATGAAAGAATTTCATATTCAGTTACAATTGATTGCTTGTTGGAGTCGTCCTTAACTTCTTTCCTATTTTGGAGATTGCATGGAGATCGACTCGGACTCTGGTGATATAGTCCGTTTAGGACTTATTTCCTTATAAATACGTAGTCTTCTCGAAGTAGAGTTTTTACTTGATTTGGAACCTGTTTCTTGTTTGATATTTTATTATTCTAGAAATTCTTCTGGATATGGATGTCTTGCGTATTGGAGCATGACTCTTGGCTTTTCCACGTGAAATTTATGTGCTGGATTTCTTTATTCGGGTTTCTCATATCTATCCCGAGTAGAACATGTCATCACTTGGTCCCGAGCAGGTAATGGTTTTTTCCGAATACTTGTATTCTCACTTACTCGGGTTCCTATTCCTTTTGCGATGTCTTAAAGGGTACATTTTGGATGCCTAATCGGATACTTACCTAGTAAATTTTTAAAGGACTATCCACCTTGTCAGTGACGTGTACATTCAATAAAAATATATATATAACAATACCCCTTAAAATATTTTTGTCGAGTAGGAATTTGACGAAAGTATTTTAATCGAATTCCCGACTAGCTTTTTGTCTTCATTAATACAGGAATAATTACTTCTTAAACGGCGCTTCGTACTAATGACGTGTCTTAATAATGTGCAAATTGTTTCTCCACACGAAATCTCAGTGATTATGACGTTTTAAAATTCTAACGGTCTGGTCAGTTCTTTCCATGACACGTGTCCGTTAACCGCTCGGTTTCTCTGGTAGCATTTATGAGACGCGACTGGTGGTTTACTGATGCACCGCTTTCGTCATCAAACCTTATTTTGATTTTTCCTGCTTTTTGAGACCCTAGGGTTTCGTGCGATTGCCCCTTTAAATGTTTTACTGAAAGAACTGCTCCGGTTTATTTTTACAGAAGCAAATATTCGACCCAAACTTTCTTCATCTCCTAACTCTCTTATTGCAGTTTTTGCAGATTTCTTTACATTTACTTTAAAGGTTAGTTTCGATGAACCCAACTTCTCGTCATCACCCCTTTGTAATAGCTTTCGAAGCACTCGAACGCAGAGACCTTCAATTGGTTTCCTGTGTTCGTAGATTATTGAGGGAGATTCCTCCTGATGAACCTCCGTTTCTGGGCTTCATCTTGATGCTCACTTTAGTTCTAGCTTTGAATCTTATTCTATATCTGAATCTTCTGTTTCTGATCATCACAGGGTTCCTTTGCGATCGAGAATGAGAAACAACATAGCAAACATGTAGTTCATAAACATGGCTCATGCAGTTTCCAAATCAAGAAGCAAATAATTAACGAAAATGATATCGAGGAGGAACACAGCGCGTCTCGTATCCCTTTTTCTCTTGATCGTCCAAGTGGATATGATGCCAGCCAAATGTGGTCGGGGAAGATGAAATCGAGAAGTATCATGCTCGGTTTAACCTAGATGACTTGGTCATATTGACTCTTGCTGGTGATAGAGCCACATGGAGCCCATCTCCGGGTATGGTGGCAATTTATAGGTCCATGCTCTGCTGTGGTATGACTCTTCCACTTCAACCATTCATCGTTTGGTTCCTTGCCGAAGCGGGGATCGCTCCAGCCCAACTTGCTCTGAACAGCTACAGAATCCTGATGTGTATGTGGCATATGTGAAGCCAGATGAACCAGTCACTGCATTCTCCAAGCGAAATTAGGCATTTCTTCATACTAAGGCAATCTGGTCGGTCTAGAACTTATATTCTTATGTCAAATCCACTAGATTGTTGGGTCCCTGAGGGGACCAAAGTGAACCGGGGAGTTGATATATCTTCAAACCTCAAGAAGAGAGGCTTTGTGTAGGGATTCCCTTATTCGAACAAGCATTGGAAGAACAACTGGTTTTTTGTTAGGGCCTTGAGGTTACTCTCTCATCTGGGGAAGATCTGGAGGTGCTAAAGGTTCCCTGTTTTTTCTGTTCTCCTGATGCTTGGAACAAAAAAAAAACTTATATTCACTGATGCCGAGTTGACCAGACTTGCTCGGGCAGCTGTACGTACTTTAGAAAAGAGGAGCAAGTCCTATCTTTAAAATGAGAAAAAAATGATAGAACTCGGCTTCTTTAATCAGATTTCGGATTACCGTAGGTGATGTAAGTAGAAATTTTTCTCATTCCTATTTTGCTTCCTGTGTTATTATTTCTGACTTGGTTTTTCTTCTCTAACTTGTGCAGTATATGACTCGGACATCATCTGCGACGTCCAAGCTTGCCATGTGAAATCGATCCTTCAGACGAGCCAAAAAGAAGCTTCTCGCTAAAGCAGGGAAGGTATTGCTCCTCCTGACGAATCAAATGAAGAGTTTGGTGAGGCTAATGAGCAGATTCCTGAGTACGTCCCTAAAGAGGTCATTCAGCTGACCGTGGGGGAATCTAGCAGTCCGAGTGACCCTGTTGAAACTGCCAATGCCCAGAAGTTACCTGAAGATGAAGGCGGACAAGAAGATCGTCTTAATGGCGAGGTACCCGGTGAGCCAAACTCCCCGGTTGATGAGGTTCCTTTCTAGCAGTTTGCTGTCGGGGTTGGAGATAAACCCTCAGATGAACAAGCAGATTTTAGATCCTGACTTTTTCAGATCATTCCAAGATGATGGTTAGAAAGATCCTACGGCTAACCTCAGCTTCCATCGTACTTGGGCCGAGAAAAGGAAGATGGCCGACTCCCTCACTCGTCCTCATAAAGTCCCTCGGGTGGTATCGTTCATTGAATCGAGTGATGATGATACCGAGGTGTGAGTCTCTTTGAGCGTTCAAGTTGAAGCGTCTATAGGAAGAGCGGAAACTTCAGACCAGAACATGGATTTTTTACCTTCCGAGGTTAAAGATGTAAGTGTGGAATCCTCGGGAGACCCTTTTTATCCTTCTCCCTAGGATATGCTAAGGGCAATGTCTTTTGGTCGGGCCTTCATTGGGGATGATTATTGGAGCCGTTCTAGGGGAGTTCTTCGACAGATCGTCTTCAAAATATTTTCAACGGCGTATTCTATGTAAGTTCTATCCCAACCGTTTAAGTTTACGCCTGTTTGATTTTTTACTTAGCTTTTCCTTGCAGATGGTGACCGAGTTTACTGAGTTAGTTCAGACGCAACATCATCATATTGATCGGATAAGGCATCTTGAAGCTCAACTAAATGAGAGTGAGGATAGCCGTGCTCGGGTTGAGGCGGCTTATCAAAGGGAGGTGAGCTCTGCCTAGAAATTCACCGATCATTGTTTGGCTAAGCAAATGAATGCTGATGAGAGAGCTTTTGTGGTAGAAGAGAAGGTTGTGTCTTTCTAGAGTTTATTATCTACTGCCAGGAGTCGATGCTTAAGACTGAACAGGCTTGGTCATCTTATGAGCTGAAAATTGAAGACTTGGAACGCCAAGCTTTGATAGTCGAATCCCTATCAAAAGAGGCTAGGCTGGCACTTGAGGTCTAAGGGAAAGGTCCCCAGCTTATGACGCCCTTCTCCTTCGGGAATTTCAGCTGGCAATTTTTTTAAGGTCAAGAATCGGGCAACTGATAAAACTCGAACCAACTGGGAGCTGTCAATCAAGAACCATATGGACCGGTCCCTGGAGTCTCTTCGGACTCATATGAAAGAATAGAGAGCTTACTGCCGCAGCCGAGTTAAAGAGCCCCATCCTATGCATTTGGAGATCACATCCGAGCATTCTCTCTCGACCTTCTATGCCAGTCAGGAATATGGTGTTGATGGTTCGACGCTTGATGTTGGTCCGGTCCCTGGAGTAGATTACAGTGAGCGGATGGATGATTTGGTCAACACAATCGCTTGGCCTTCAAATGAGTCTCCTCTATGAATACGAGATGGTGCCCCGACCCGAGTATTGACAAGAGCTCCAAATCCTCATCCCAACCTTAGCCATTTTTGTACAATGTATAGAAAAGATTTATTAATAAAGCTTTACTTTTGCCAACTGCTTTGTACAGAATGCCAATTATTATTTAAACCGGCTAACTCTATTGCCCGAGTATTTTCACCGAGTATCTTAGTTTTGTTAACAGTTTCTAACGCCAAGTATCTTATTAAACTAGCTAATGTTATTCCTGTGCTAATTATCTTATTAAACTGACTAATGCGATTTCTTTGTGCCAAGTATCTTATTAATCTGGCTATTATTAACCGAGTCATCTTGAATTAGGTAAGCAGTTTTACCCTTGTGTTTCACACTCAGTTGCTACCCGAACATTACATCAAGGCTCACCATGATCATATGTTCTGAGTTCCTATGTAGATCAATGAGGACGTCTCCTAGTTTGTCTGCACAGGGGTTTGTTGAATCGTTAAGTTTTTAAAGTCGTTAAGTTTTTAAAATACTTAACATAGCTGCGCATCTCACCTGGTTTTTTCCAGACGGTGCCCGAGCCATTTTCAAGAATCTGGTGCCTCGGGTTTACCTTTTGGCTAAGGTCGACTGGCCTTGCTCGGCTGGTGTGCTCTTTCGAGCTTCTCCGTCCATTCAGGGATTTTACCAAATTAATGGTCCCGAGTTTTTATTTTTTGTTGCATGTTCTTATTATCACGCTCGTCTTTCATATGTTATTATCATATGCTTAAATTTTTTGAATCCCGTGTTGGGCCTTTATTTATAACTGTAAAATTAACAATGATAAAATCTGTTAACGGGAAATTTGCTCAGGATGAGAAATTCCTACTAACAACTTCGAGACCACTACCACGGAAGTGGTGGCCTAGGTCAGTACCGTTGATACCTGACCATTTTAGAAGTAAACGAGAGACTGGATTGCAACAATACAAATGGGAGCTTTTATTGATTACTTGCTTTGATATACAGATCACTCTCTTATATGCTCACAGTCTCTCTAGGATCTAGGAAGGTGGCAATTTTGTGCTTGTCGAATAGTGGAAACGAAGGTGGCCGTGCTCTGAACACAGAATTTAGGCCTTCCCCTATTCTTTTCTTTTCTTCTATCTGTCGTTCTCCTTCTATTTTTTCATTTGATTCCCCTTTTCATATCCCGCTTGGCTCTATTTATATATGGTCCAAGTAAGTTTGAATTTTCTGATATCCCGCCACGATCCTACGAATCCATTTCCTCCTTATCGGGCGGGATCCTTTATTTAAAAGTTGTTGACCTCGAGTAAATAGCGGAAACGATGATATTGTTAACGAAAATGAGTTTGTTTCCTTTTAGGAATCAAACTCTTGACTCACACGTAAACAGAATTAACGTTGGTTATCACATAGATATCATCTTGTACCTTATCGCGACATGGCTTTTCATGGAGGTCACTGAGCTAGCTGTCTGTCGTCTCATAGAGCGAGGTAGATCCATGCTTCGACTCTGTTCTTAGAAGCTCGAGATGGATTTTCCCTGATCGTTGGGAGCTTGAGGTGTCCTTGTAGACATTCCTAGGAGGTAGCTGGGGTTGTGTAGATTTAGACGTGATTCCTCTTTCATGCCCAATAGGGACATCGGGCTTCTGGTGAGATTGGCGGGCTTCTGTCTAAGACTACTGTTAAGTTTGTCCTCCAAAAGTCTTAACCCGGAGGAAGCCCACTTTGCTTGTCGGGCTTCTCTCGAATGTCTCTTGAGCTTGGAGACCCCCCTTTCTTTCACGGGGTGGTTGAGGAGCTCGACCTCAGGAACTGAGGTTCTCCGATAGGTGGCCTGGAGAAACCCAGGTTCTAGTGTTCGTGTGGGGGCTCATCCTGGTCGCACCTAGCTTGTTTTTTGATAGTTTTGAAGCCAGGCCAGCCTTCCCTGCTCATGCATGGTAGCTTTATGGTCTATCCGGGCTTTATGAACGTCGATTATAGGCTTTGACTTGTGGCGGGTAAGTGGAAAATTTCTCTTTGACCCCTGGCCAAATTTTACTATTAACAGAAGTCCCCTCTGACTTGAACATCGGAGGTAGAGTTGGGGCTGGAGTCAGATTTCTTGTTTAATTGGGAAATTTTCCCGTTATAAAAATAATCAATGAGAGCGAAATCTTCTAATTAATTACCCAATATTGAATTTGAACTAGTGTTTTCTTTGAGGAAAAAACGGCTGCAATACGGCTCTCTGTGGCTCTAGATGATCTTTCCGAGGATATCGTCGACATCACTACCCTTAACCTTTATTTAAACCCGGCCTTACCATCACTTCCTTCACACTTTCTCAATTTTCAAATTTTTAGATTCCTTTTATCTTGCTACCCTCTACCGATTTCCCATTATCTTTCGCTAACTTTCAAATTCTTCTTACCCATCAATGTCGGATTTCTCAGACAGCATCGAAGCCTTGGTCGAGGGCACTGGAGGCTCTAACCTAGTTCCTCGAAAACGGATGTGAGGAATTCCAAGTGATAAGGACTCCTCCCCGGTCCGGCAGCACCGTCGTTCTAGTAGGAACATCTCTATTGGCTCCGGCTTCTCGAACCATCTTGACAACCCTCTAAACTTAGTTGACGAGGGTTTTGATGCTGGGAAGAGGGTCGATGCCGTCGGAAAGGTTCAGGTTATAGTGGCAGAGCTTCCTTCAACGATGACCCTTCCTTTCGAACCCAGGGTCATTCCTGATTCCACCGTTGACCCTTAGTTGATTAGTCACCTTTTGAGATAAATACGACATCCCTGACACCGTCTCTCTCATAGTCCCCCATAAAAATTATGACATCTTTAGCCCGTCTAGAGGCGTACTTCCCATTCATGTCGCAGCCTTCGAGAGCGGGGTGAGGTTCCCTCTTCATCCTACCCTTCGGCGGGCTCTCAACCCCCTTCTACTAGCTCCGCTCCAACTAATGCCCGGCTTCTGAAGGCACCTAGTCTGCTTTCTCGTGCTATGTAGGGAGCAGTACGAGATGAGCAGCATAACTAGAGAGCCTGGGGTAGAGGAGCTTGCTTTCTTTTTCCAGATAGGGAGCCTAGCTGGGGTCCATCGAGGTCAATTTTACACCAAAGCCAAGAACAAATTCAATTTCATCATCTCTGGGGCTTCAAGGAAAGACCCCGCTTGAAAAGAATAGTGGATACGAGCAGTGGGAGACTGGGGAGCTCCATTTTTATCGGCGGGCATGAGCTCGCGGTCCTCACTGCTTTTAGTGACAAATCCTCGTGGGATCAGTGGTCGTTGCCCGCTGAGTTTGAGGCTGTGTTGAAGACCATCCTGGCAGGAAATTATCTGAATTTAAAGTTTCCAACTACTGACCTTCGACCCCAGCAGGGTGAACAAGTACCTGCGGATCTCTGATGCTACTCTTCGTAAGTATCTTGCTCTATCACGCTTTTGGGTTGTTGAATGGTTCAGTTCTGATGGTCATAACCCTTTTTTTAACAGTGTTTGTTGTTGCTTCAGCTTCTCACGAAGCCCGGTAAGCTCGTTATCCTCCTCCTCATTCCAAATCGTCCCCAGGAGCTTTCTCGACTGCTTCGAAGAATGAGAGGCCAACCATTAGGGCTGCTACCTCGCTTGTTCTTGCTCCATCGCCTCCCCAATTGAAGTCCAAGATGGCTATTCTCGCGTCTCAAGCAACAAAGGCTCTAAACCGAGGAGGGCCCACTTCCCAAGTCACTGATACATCCACTTCTGCCCCCTCACCAGTGGTTCCTGCTTCAACTGATGCTTCCCTGGTTATATTATCTCTTTCTACTGATCCAACTACCTCCCAGTTAGTTCAGGTTCCCAGGGATCCCGAGGTCGGTACTCCTGAGATCGCCCCCTCTCTGCCCCACCAGCAGTCGAGCTCGGCGGGTCAGGATGAGGTCCTGAAGAAATTCTTTATGTCCTTTCTAGGTGGCTGGCTTTCTAGGATGACCTCAATGCCCGTGGACGTCATGATTACCAAAGGGTCTACCCTTCTGGCCGAGGTAATCGTCGCTTTTACTTCCTCAATCAGTAGCTTGATTTATCATTTCCTAACATGAGTTCCCTTCGTAGGCCTTCAAGTTTCAAGTAGCCATAGGACATCAAGTGGCATCTCTCCATGACTGGGCAGCTAAGGCTGAGGCTGAGGTTGAGGCTGAGCGAGCCATGGGGTTGCTGGAGCGGGCTCAAGCCCTAGTCCAGGAGATGACCTCTAGCTAGAGTGGAATGGAAACACAACTGGCTGAGCTCCAGTGCGACCACGAGAGGTTGAAGCGGACCTTTGATCAGGAAACTCTCTGGTCGGAGCAACGAGCTTGCCAGAGGGATGACTGGAAGGGAGAGGCTCAGGCACTGGATGTCGAGAACCAAGCTCTGTAGGCCCAAGTTGCCAAGCTCCAGGCCGAGGTGGAAGCGTCTTTCAATGAGGGGTATTTCTATGCCTCCTTTCAGGTTACGAAAGCCTTTCTCCTTTCATTTGATCTTTCCAGCATCTTTAGCTGGGATAGAGAAGAGGTTATGTCTTGGGCTGCAGAGATGTCTCACCCTGAAAATGATGAAGCAGGTTCTATTACTGGGGAGGAAGTTGGGAAGCGGTTTGAAGTACCAGATCTGCCTCTTCCTGTTTTGACCTTCCCAGCGTCAGGTCCTGGAGAATCCTAGAGGGGGGTCCAACCCAAGAAGCTAGAAGGAGGCCTTACCGAAGCCCGAGATCCTTTAATGATGCTTTTAGGAGAGGAGACAGCGGTGGGTGAGATTATGACAGAGTCAGTGGCCCATCTTCTTGATGCAACCATACCGCCCGAGGTTATGGCGATGATCGATGAAGTTATGGAGGAGGACCCCACTGAGCGTCAGGCAATCGAGGAGCATCCTCAGGAGGAGGTGGTAGAGGCGGTAGAAGCAGCCAACCAGAATGAGCCACCACCAGAAAGAGGAACATGGAGCGAGGTTTATCCGGTGGAAGAGGAGGCTGGAGGGCATCGAGAGGATGCAGCAGTTTGAATTCTATTTCTTGTAGTTTGTTTTGAATGCCCAAAAAAAGGGGTGGGCATCCCATCTTTACCCGAGCTTGATCATTCTTCATTTCATTTTTTTTTCTTGTAGCCCGAAATCAAGGGTTGAGCTCCCTATTTGCTGTAGCCTTACTGGGGAATAGGCTTCCTCATTTATTAATAAAGCTTAACTTCAGATCTGGTTCACATTTTGACTTACATGTACTTGCTTCTTTTCTGATCTCTTTTTAGGTTCAGCCTTTGTTGCAAATCGACTTAGCTTGGGAAGAATAACAAGATAAGAACATTGCTTAAATGTGAAAGCAGACAGCTAGCTTGGGCTTTCTGACTACCAAGACTTATAGCTTAACGTCTTTAGTCGATAGTCCCTTGTTTGATCGTAGACTTGTTATAGTGAGCAATCACACATACAAGGAAAATTAGTAAACAGTAATAACTGGGGTATTTATAGTTTAAGTAAATCAAGCTCTCCATCCTTGAGCCTCTTCAGGGGGTTGTAGCCTAAGGGAGGTATCAAGTAAAGAACTGTTCAGCCCTTTCTTAGGCTAGGGATCGGGAGGGCTTTCGCGCTCTTAAACTTGAACCCTTTTTGGTGGTGGTAACCTGACCAAGGCATCAAGATGGCTTATCTAGCTATTTCCTTGTCTTGAAATCTGGATGGCAATTATGCTCTTACACTCAGACTTATCTTAGGGGCGGTAACCCCGACCAAGGAATCAAAAGGGCTATCTAGCTATTTCCTGGTCTTGAAATCTGGATGACAACTATGCTCTTACACTCAGACTCTTCTTGGGGGTTGTAGCCCGACCAAGGTATCAGAAGGTCTATCTAGCTATTTCCTGGTCTCGAGATCTGGATGACAACTATGCTCTTATACTCAGACCCTTCTTGGGGGTGGTAGCCCGACCAAGGCATCAGGAGGGCTATCTAGCTATTTCCTGGTCTTGAGATCTGGATGACAACTATGCTCTTACACTCAGACCCTTCTTGCGGGTGGTAGCCCTACCAAGGCATCAGGAGGACTATCTAGCTATTTCCTAGTCTTGAGATCTGGATGGCAACTATGCTCTTACACTTAGACCCTTCTTAGGGGTGGTAGCCTGACCAAGGCATCAAGAGGGCTATCTAACTATTTCCTGGTCTTGAGATCTAGATTGCAATTATGCTCTTACACTCAGATCTTTCTTGGGGGTGGTAGCCCGACTAAGGCATCAGAAGAGCTATCTAACTATTTTCTGGTCTTGAGATCTGGATGGCAACTATGCTCTTACACTCAGACCCTTCTTGGTGGGGGGTAATGCCCGGTCGAGGCATCAGAAGTGGCAAGGGGGCTTCCCCGGCCTACTCCTGGTCTTGGGGTGATAGTGTCTAATTTCCCACGTATACCCAAATCATTGTAGAACATAGTTAAAGATGGAGAAAATAGGAAAATCAGGCTTTATTGATACGAAGGATGGAGTACATTATTGTCAGAGATAAAAAGAAACTAGGTGGATGCCGCCTGCTCATGAGTCCCATGTTCAAGAGTAGAATTTTCTTAAATGATCTGCATTCCAAGTATGATCGATGAGTAGGCCATTCATATCCTCGAGCATGTATGCCCCATTACGGATCACCATATTTATCAGGTATGATCCTTCCCAGTTGGGCCTTAAGACCCCGTCTGACCTTTTCCTGGTATTCAACGTTACTTTCTTGAGAACTAGGTCCCCTTATTTGAAGTTTCGGGCTTTAACTCTCCTGTTGAAGTATCTGGCAATCATGCTTTGGTAGATTGCTACCTTCTCGACTATTCGATCTTGTTTCTCTTCTAGAAGGTCCAAGTTAGCTCGGAGCTTATTTTCATTGCTTCCTGGTTCGAAATGTTGGACTCTAAAGGATGTCAATTTGTGCTTGATAGGTTGGATTACTTCAACCCCGAAGGCTAGCGAGTAGGGCGTTTCCCCCGTAGCTGTTCTCCTTGTAGTGCGGTAAGCCTAGAGGATCTTGAGAAGCTCCTCTGCCCATCAGCCTTTCTTTTGCTGTAGTTTTTTCTTCAACAACTTGTTAATGGTTTTATTCATGGATTCCACCAGACCGTTGGTCTGAGGGTGGGCTACCGAAGCAAACCGAAGGTCGATTCCCAAGCCTTAGCAAAAATCTTTGAATCGACCATTATTGAACTTTTTTCCGAGGTCAGCTATAATGGCAAGGGGGTTTCGAACCTGTAAACTACATTAGTCTTAATGAACTTTGTTGTGTTTTCTTCTGATATCTGGGAGAGCGGTCCAACTTCGACCCATCTTGTAAAATAGTCAATTGTAACGATAACATGCTTGGCCTGACCCGGAGCGGTAGGAAGCGGTCCAATCAAGTCGACTCCCCACATAGCAAAGGGGTATGGCGAGCTAAGGGACGACAATCGCTCCGGAGGGAGGTGACTCAAATTTACAACCTTCTGGCATGCCTCGCAGGCTTGGACCAAGCTCTTTGCGTCTTGATGGATGGTTGGTCAATAATATCCCATGCGGAGAACCTGATATGCCAAAGCCTCTCCACCTATATGGTTCCCGCATTTCCCAGAATGAACCTCTCTCAAAGCCCACTTGGCATCTTCTGGGTGTAGAAATCGGAGCAGGGGAATGGATCTTCCTCTCCGGTATAGATGCCCATTCACCAAACAATACAAGACCAAGAGCCTTTTGACTCTCCTAGCTTGATCGGGCTCCCCAGGAAGTTTCCCATCCTGTAGATAGTCCTCTATCGGATCCATCCAGCACGGTTGTCGATCTAAGGTATAAGTTTCTTTACTTGTCATTGTGCTACGTACGGGGATCACTTGAAGAGGGACTTCATGGGGTAAGGTCTGGCCATCATATGTAGCTATTTTGGCAAGTACGTCAGCTCGATGATTCAATTGTCGAGGTATCTGCTCGATTTTGAATCCCTTAAATCTGCTCTTGAGTTCTTGAACCAATTTTAGGTAAGTGATCATATTATCCCCTTTTGCCTGATAGTCCATGGAGACTTGGTTGACCACGAGCGAAGAGTCGCTCTTAACATTCAGGTAATCAACCCTGAGCTCAATGGCTGCCCTTATTCTGGCTAGAAGGGCTTCATACTCTGCCTCATTATTCGTGACTTTAAATTCAAATCTGAAACAGTGGCAACACTCAGTTCCTTCTAGGTCGATTAGGACTATGCCAGCTCCTCCCCCCGGCTTGCCCGGAAGCTTCATCAGTGTAGAGGATCCACGACTCGTAACCTTTAGGCCAGTTGTCAGATTCTGGAAACCTCTCGGGGGTTACATTTGCTACCGTAGGTTGCTTGTTCTGAAGGTACGGAGAGCTCTACTACTAAGTCTGCTAGTGCCTGAGCTTTTATTGCAGTCCTATGCTTGTACCTTAAATCAAACTGGGTAAGCTCCAGGGCCCATAAAACTAGCCTTCAGGAAACATCCGGCCTTTGTAAGAATTGACGGAGGGGTTGATCCGTCACCACTCCTATTGAATGAGCATGGAAGTGGGGACGAAGCTTCCTTAAGCGAGCCTCTCCAATAGAGTATAGTTCTTTTCGGGCTTGGTTAGAGTGTGACTCACATAGTAAAAAGGTCGCTAGACCCTATCCCTGCATTCCTTGACAAAGGCCCCGCTTACGACGGTTTTTGAAATGGCCAAGTATATTTGAAGCTCTTCTCCAGGACTCAGCTTAACCAGCAGTGGAGAGCTTGATAGGTATTTTTTCAAAGCTTGAAAAGCTTGTTCGCTCTCCTGATCCCAATTCATGTTTCTTCCCTGCTTGATGGCTTTGAAGAATGGTAGACACTTATCAGTAGACCGAGAGATGAACCTATTGAGCACTGCTACCTATCCGGTCAAGGCTTGAACCTGTTTAAGAGATGTGGGGGATTCTAGATCCAGGATAGCCATGATTTTTTTTCGGGTTAGCCTCTGTTAATAGTGAAATTTGGCCAAGGGTCAAAGATAGATTTTCCATCCATAATCGACAATCATGAAGCCCAAAAAAACCGTAAAGCCACCCAGCAGGAGTAGGGAAGGCCTGTTCGGCTTCAAAGCTACCAGAAGACAAGCCATGTGCAACCGGAACGAGCCCCCATAAGAGTACTGGAAGCCGGGATTCTCTATGCCATCTATCGGGGAGCCTCGGCTCTGAGGTTAGGCTTCACAACCGCCCCGTGAATGCTAGGGGAAGTCTGCAAGCTTAAGAGACATTCGAAAGAAGCCCGCCAACCTCTCCAGAAGCCCGCTGTCCTTGCTGGATATAAAGGAAGAGTCACACCCAAGTCTACACTACCCCGGCTACCTTTCGGGAAGGTCTACAAGAGCACTTCAAGCCCCCACAGGTCAGGGAAAATCCATCTTAAGCTTCTAAGAATAGAGCTTGAGCAGGGGTCTACCTCGCTCTACGGGGCAACGAGCAGCTGACAGGATGACCTCCATGAAGATCTTTGGCACGAGTGCACACAGGATCTTCTCCACATAATATTTACATGCACGTCAAGAGTTTAAAGTCAAATAAGGGAACAAACTTATCTTCGTCAATGATATCATCGAATCCGGAAACAATTCAAATATAAATAATGAATTTTGCCCGATAAGGAGGGAACGGATTCATGAGATTACGGTAGAGTATTCGTGAACTAAAAACCTACTTGGACGATATATATATGTGAAGCCAAGCATGGTAGAGGGAGGGAAGACAACGAACGACCGAGACATAAAATCATAAACAACAAATATACATATAGAATGAGGGCCTAAATTCTGATTTCAGAAAACGGTTACCTTCATCTCCACTATTCGACAGGTACCGAGTGGCCACCACCCAACACCCCCGAGAGATTGTGAGCAAACAAGAGAGTATTTGTATCTTAAAGCAATATATTAGTAATAGAGCTCCCATTTACTATTATTACGTTTCAGCCACTCGTCTCTCTCTTAAACAAGTCGGGAACCAACGGTACCGACCCCGGCCACTGCTTTCGTGGTAGTGGTCTCGAGGGTGTTAACAGAAATTTCTCATCTCGAGCAAATTTCCAGTAAACACTTTCTGGCTCCGTATGTGGGAAACCTCTCACACCACCATCTTTTTACATTCAAAAAGTTTTTTATTTCAAAGTCATAATGAAGCTCCGCTCCTCACAAGGGCAACAGGGCAACTCGGGACAATCTTCTACTACATCGACACGAAAGGTCCCGAGGAAAAGGAAAAAATTCAGGCTCCAAAGCCTGATTCCCATCCAGTCAGCTACTGTACGGGCTCTGGATCCCCCTCTGGGAAGCCATATCGAGCTTGACCAACAAGCGGCGGCCTTTGTAGAGAACGTCCACCTTCGACTACTCGCTAAGGGTATCGCTATCCAACAAACAGGTCTCTACAATCAGGGGGAATCAAGCAGGCCTGGGGCTAGGCAACCCGCCTTCGATCGCTTGGGTCCTACCATTCGGGATTAACTCGTAACAGAGTGGGGCTCCCGACCTCTATCCGGGATAGGCAAGAGCCCATGCCCCATGTTCCTGAAACGCTGCCACGCTACCAACAACAGCAAGTTAGATCTGCGGTAGATGTCCTTCCCCGGGGAAGGGAAGAGCTCATCCCCCCAACGACTACAAGGGAGGAAGCCTGGGGTAGAGAAGAAGAAAGTCAGTAAAGCCCCCGAGCGAGCCCCCTCTAAAGATGGAATCGGGTAGAGGTTACCAGTTCATTAGAGAGATCTGATGGTGAGGAATCCGAGATCGACTCAAGGAAGTCCGAAAGCAAGCGACTAAGATACCAGTTGATGAAGAAGGGGAAGTACAAGAAGGACAAGAAAGACCCTCTAAGTGAAATGAACGCCCCCTTCACCAGAAGGATCCGGGAGGCAGAGCTCCCGCCTAAGTTCAAAATGCCAGCTAACAGGTTCTCCGGGACTGAAGATCAGCTGAGCCACTTAGAGAGCTTCGTTCAACAGAGGGAGGTTCAGAACACAACCGGGGCCGCTATGTGTCGGATGTTCCCCACTACACTCACGGATTATGCTAAGACCTGGTTTATTAAACTACCTGCCGGGAGCGTAGATTCCTTTACCAAATTATCAACTGATTTCTGTTCACAGTTTCAGGGGTTAAACACCGACTAAAGGACCCGATTCATCTACAATACATGATCTAGGAGATAGGGGAAACTCTCCGGACTTATGTCGATCGGTTGAATAAGGAAGTCATCCAGATGAGGGTCATCACCGAGAGAGACACCCTCACCAACTTCAGAAGAAACTTGTGGGCCTGGAAACCTATTCCGGTCTTTTGCTAAAAGACCTCCGGAAACCTACTAGGAAGCCTATGATCGGGCTCTGGAACAGATCGAGGTCGATGAACAGCTCAAGGTCAAGATGGAGCATGACGACATGAGAGCCGAAAAACGATAAAAGAAGGAAGCTCCCAGACCTGAGCAAGATCAGAAAAGCCGAAACAAACCCCCTAATAAATCAACATACGGTTTCCCTCTTCCTCAACCCAGATCAGAAAGGTATCCAGATAAACGGGCTCCTCCTCAAGCTTTACCACCTCCCAGGACAGTGGCCCTTATAGTCCACGATGAGAGGGGGTACGACCATTACACTACCTTGAATGCATCCCAAAAAACAGTCTACCTTTCCATTCGGGATAAGGGTTTGTTACAGAAGCCCGCTCCTATGAAAGCCCCGGTCGATAAATGAATTCGTTACAAATATTGTGACTTACACGAGGACGTAGGGCACAATACTTCAGAATGCTACAACCTGCGGAACCAGATTGAGGCTCTGATAAGTGAAGGATGCTTGATAGTGTTCTTACAACAAATCAGGGAGAACATTCAGACAGGAAGGGAGGTGCAAGCCGAAATCCTGGAACATGCTGAGAAGAAGAAGGGAGAGCAGACAGACCTGATGCAACAAATTCATGTAATACATACTATCAGCGGAGGTCCCTCCCACTCTGGCCGGTACCTCCAACAATTCCAAGAAAAACCATGCGAGGAAGGTCCCTCTTTTGGGATGATGGGCGAGATATCTTTAAGGTTAACCAGAGACCGACCAACCCCTCCCAGCTATCTCAGATCATCTTTACCGAAGCAGATGTCTTTAACTGCAGCCACATGATGACCCCATGGTCATTACAGTACAAATTGCCAACTTCATGGTGCACCGCGTGCTCGTCGACACAGGTAGCATCGTCGACGTTTTGTTCAAAGACACTTTGGAAAAACTAAACTTAGAGCAATGGTGCTACAACAGTTGTACTACTCCATTATACGGTTTCACTGGGACTCCATCACACCCGTAGGATCAAAAATCCTACCGGTGATCATCGTAGCGGCACCTCTCTAACAAAAAATCATGACCGACTTCGTGGTGGTGGATACCCCGTCGGCCTACAGCACAATAGTAGGGAGGCCATTCCTATTATCCCTAAAAAGGGGGTCCTGTCTATTTACCACAGTGTCCTGAAGTTCCCAGTAGGCGACAAGGTGGGAGAGGTTCGGGGTGATCAGCAAGAAGCTAGGGAATGTTACGCAGTGTCAGCTAACCCAGCAGCTCTAGCTAAACAGCTCGCCCAAGTAATGACTATCCAAGGCGGGATAACCCTGGAACTTAGCCTGGATGACGCGGGCTCCACCGATTATCCCGAAGAAGGCCTTGTGGTGCCCGACATGGAAGAACAGAGAAAGGAATGGGCCAGCGGCCACCTGGTCGATAATTTAGATTAGATTCCTGTTCGACTAATCGACCCCTCAAAGGTCGTCAAGATCGGAGCTACCCTTGAGCTAGGAATGAAAGAGGGCTTGATTAGGCTCCTCACGGAATTCAACGATATTTTCACCTGGAGTCATGCGGAGATACAGGGGATCCCCGATGACATTAGCTACACATCAACTGGCGGTGGATTCGACCTTCAAGCTGGTCAAACAGAAAAGGTGCCACTTCAACTCTGAAAGAAATGCGGCGGTTCAAGAAGAGGTGGATAAACTCACCCAGACAGGCTACATTCGAGAAGCCTGCTACCCCGAACGGCTGACCAACGTGGTCATGGTCACGAAGGCAAATGGGAAGTGGCGCATGTGCGTGGACTACACCGACCTCAACCGGGCATGCCTGAAGGATAGTTTTCCTCTGCTAAAAATTGATCAGTTGGTCGATTCCACCTCTGGGAACAAGCTTCTGAGCTTCGTGGATGCATTTTTCGGTTACAATCAGATTATGATACATCCCACGGACCAAGAAAAGACCAGCTTCATCACCGCGCAAGGCCTATACTGGTACAAGGTGATGTCTTTCAGGCTAAAAAATGTTGGAGCTACTTACCAGCGGTTAGTCAACCGTTTGTTCAAGCCTGAAATTGGAAGGTCGATGGAGGTGTATATCGAGATCACTAAATCTTCGACCTCGAAAGGCCATCTGGACGACCTTCGTAGGACCTTCATGATCCTAAGGGAAAACTAGATGAGGTTGAACCCTTCCAAATGCGCCTTTGGTGTAACCGCAGGGAAGTTTCTGGGCTTCATGGTCCATGAGAGAGGCATAGAGGATAATAAAAAAAAAATCATGGCTATCCCGGATCTAGAATCCCCCACATCTCTTAAACAAGTTTAAGCATTGACTGGTTAGGTAGCAACGTTTAACAGGTTCATCTCCCGGTCTACCGATAAGTGCCTACCATTCTTCAAAGCTATCAAGCAGGGAAGAAACATGAAGTGGGATCAGGAGAGCGAATAGGCTTTCCAAGCTTTAAAAAAATACCTAACAAGCCCTTCACTACTGGTCAAGCCAAATTCTGAAGAAGAGCTCCAAATATACTTGGTCATTTCAGAAACCGCTGTAAGTGGGGCCTTGGTCAAGGAATGCAGGGATAGGATCCAACGACCTATCTACTATTTGAGTCACGCTCTAACCAAGCCTGAAAAGAACTATACTCTGCTGGAAAAGCTCGCTTATGCCTTGGTGACCTTGGCTAGGAAACTCCGTCCTTACTTTCATGCTTATTCAATAGTAGTGGTGACGAACCAACCCCTCTGTCAGTTCTTGCAAAGGCCAGATGTTTTTGGAAGGCTGGTTCTATAGGCCCTAAAGCTTACCCAGTTCGATTTAAAGTATAAGCCTAGGACCATGATAAAAGCTCAAGCACTAGCGGATTTTGTAGCCTAGCTTTCAGTACCTTCAGATCAAGCAACCCCCGCGGTAACATATGTCACCCTTGAGAGGATTCCAGAATCTGACAACTAGCCAGAGGGCTGTGAGTCATGGACTTTCTACACTGACGGAGCTTTCGAGCAGTCCAGATGAGGAGCGGGCATAGTCCTCATCGACCCAGAAGGAACTGAGTGCTGCCATTGTTTCAAGTTCGAATTTAAAGCCACAAACAATGAAGCAGAATACGAGCACGGGGTTGATTACCTGAATATCAAGAGTGACTCTTCACTCGTGGTCTACCAAGTTTTAGAGGATTATCAGGCCAAAGGGGATAACATGATCGCTTACCTGAAACTGGTGCAACTACTTAGGACCAGATTTAGGGGATTCAGAATCGAGCAGATACCTCGACAGCTAAATCATCGGGCTGACGTCCTAGCCAAGATAGCTGGCTATGGTGGCCAGACCCTACCTCACGGAGTCCCTCTTCAAGTAATCCACCTACCTAGCATTATGACTGGTAAGGAAGCTTATACCCTGGACTGACATCCATGCTGGATGGATCCAATAGCAAAATATCTACAGGACGGGAAACTCCCCGGGGAGCCCTACCAAGCTAGGAGGGTTAAAAGGCTCTCGGTCCGGTATTATATGGTGGATGGGCATTTATACAGAAGGGGAAAATCCTTTCCCCTACTCCGATGTCTACACTCTGAAGATGCCAAGTGGGCTTTGAGAGAGGTTCATTCCGGGGAATGCGGGAACCATATTGGTGGAGAGGCCTTAGCATATCAGGTTCTCCGCATGGGGTATTACTGGCCAACTATCCATCAAGATGCTAAAAACTTGGTGCAAACCTGCGAGGCATGCCAGAAGGCCGCAAATTTGAGTCACCTCCCTCCGGAGAGTTTGTCATCTCTTAGCTCGCTATACCCTTTTGCTATATGGGGAGTCGATTTGATTGGACCGCTTCCAACAGCTCCGGGACAGGCCAAGCATGCTGTCGTAGCAATTGACTACTTCATAAGATGGGTTGAAGTCGGACCACTCTCTTAGATATCGGAAGAGAACACAACAAGGTTCATCAAGTCCAATGTAGTTTGCACATTTGGACCCTCTTGCCATCATAACCGACCTCAGAAAATAGTATGATAATGGCCGATTCAGAGATTTCTACGAAGGTTTGGGAATTGACCTTCGGTTTGCTTCGATAGCCCACCCTCAGACCAATGGTTTGGTGGAATGCATGAGCAAAACCATAAAGAAATTATTAAAGAAAAAGCTACAACAGAAGAAAGGCAGGTGGGTAGAAGAGCTTTCCGAGGTCCTCTAGGCTTACCGCACTACAAGGAGAACAACTACTGGGGAAACGCCTTACTCGCTGGCCTTCGGGGTTGAAGCAGTCCTACCTATAAAGCACAAGTTGACCTCCTTTAGAGTCCAATGATTCGAATCAGGGAGCAATGAAAGCAAGCTCCGAGCTAGCTTGGACATCCTAGAAGAAAAGCAGGATCGAATAGCTGAGAAGGTAGCGATCTACCAAGGCAGAATTGCCAGGTATTTTAACAGGAGGGTTAAAGCCCGAAGCTTCAAAGAAGAGGATATAGTCCTCAGGAAAGTGATGTTGAACACTAAGAAGAGGTCAGACGGGGTCCTAGGGCCCAACTAGGAAGGACCCTACCTAATAAAGATGGTGATCCATAATGGGGCCTACAAGCTCGAGGATATGGATGGCCGACTCATCGACCATACTTAGAATGCGGATCACCTAAGGAAATTCTACCCTTGAACAAGGGACTCAGGTGCATGCAACCTTCGACTAGCTTCTTTTATTTTTTCTTCTGACAGTATTGTACTCCATCCTCCATATCAATAAAGCTTGCCTTTTCCTGTTTACTCCTTTTTTAACTATGTCCTACAATGATTTGGGTATACATGGAAAGTTTTGACATTATCGCCTCAAGACCAGGGGTAAGCTGGGGAAGCCCCTCCCTACTCCTGATGCCTCGACCGACATCACCCCCCGCCAAAAAGGGTCTGAGTGTAAGAGCATAGTTGCCATCCAGATCTTGAGACTAGGAAATAGCTAGATAGCCCTCATGATGCCTTGGTCGGGCTACCACCCCCAAGAAGGATCTGAGTGTAAGAGCATAGTTGCCATCCAGATCTCGAGACCAGGAAATAGCTAGATAGCCCTCCTGATGCCTTGGTCGGGCTACCACTCTCAAGAAGGATCTGAGTGTAAGAGCATAGTTGCCATCCAGATCTCAAGACCAGGAAATAGCTAGATAGCCCTCCTGATGCCTTTGTCGGGCTACTACCCCCAAGAAGGATCTGAGTGTAACAGAAGTTGCCATCAAGATCTCAAGACCAGAAAATAGCTAGATAGCCCTCCTGATGCCTTGGTCGGGCTACCGTTCCCCCCAATATGGAATCGAGCTTGAAAGGGTGGAAGCCCTCTTGATCCCGAGCCTAAGAAGGGGGCTAAACAGGTCTTTACTTAATGTTCTACTTAGGCTACAACCCCCCAAAAGAGCTCAGGGATAGAGGGCTCGATTTACTTAAAATGCTCTTGTTATTTCACTAGTTCTCCTTGATACAGGGTTACTGACTACAGCAGACACACAATCAAACAAAAGGACTGTTAACTGAAGAAGTTGAGCTAGGTGTTTCATTAGTATGGGGACTCAATGCTAATAACCCTTTTTCTTATCCTGTTATTTCCCCAAAGATAGCTCGTTTCGATATAAAAGCTGGACTTAGAGGAAAACCAAGCAAATACATGCAAGCCAGAGTTAGACCTGAGATTAAAATTTTATTATCAAGTAAGGGAACCTATCCCCCAATAAGGCTATAACAAGCAAGGGGGGCCCAATCCCTGGTTTCGGGCTACAAAAGAAAAATAGTAAAAGATCAAACACAGTTGAAGATGGGATGTCCTCCCTCTTTTCTGGGCTTTCAAAATAGATTACATGAGAAAGAACTCAAGCTTCTTCATCTTTCTGAGGACCTCCAGCCTCTTTCTCCACAGAATGAACCTCACCCTCTACTTCTATCTCCGGTCGTGGCTCATCCTGGTCAGCTGCATTAGTCGCCTCCGCCACCTCCTCATTGGGATAATCCCCGGCTGCCTCGGGGTCAACAGGATCCTCCTCTACGATTTCATTAATCACCGCCATAACTTCAGGCGGTATAGCTGCATCAAGAAGGCTGGTTACTGACTCAGTTTCCTTCTTCTGTTGACTCCATTCCTAAGAGCACTGTGGGGGGATCTCGACCTTCTTCTAGCTCCTCGTTGTGAACCCCCTTCCAGGATTCGCTAGGACCAGATGCTAGAAAGACTGGAATAGGAGAAGGCAGATCTGGCACCTCCAACTACTTCTCAGCTCCCTCATAGGAAGGACCAGCTCCATTAGTTTTGGGGCGAGACATCTCCATAGACTGTGACATGACCTCTTCTCTTTTCCAGCCAGCGATGCTAAAGAGATCGAATGGGGGAGGAAGAACCTTTGCGACCTGATAGGAGGCTTAGAAATACCCCTCGCTAAAGGAGGCTTCCACTTCGGCTTGGAGCTGGGTAATTCGAGCCTGCAAGGTTTGGTTCTCAGCATCTAGAGCCTTCTCCTCTCCTCTCCCCTCCAGTCATCTCGCTGGCTAGCCCGTTGCTTTGACCGGAGAGTCTCCTGAACAAAAGCCCGCTTCAGCCTCCCATGATCACATTGAAGCTCAGGTAGCTGCATCTCCAATCCTTGTTGGCTGGAGGTCATCTCCTGGACTAGGGTCTGAGCCCGCTTAAGTAACCACATGGCTCGCTCAGCTTCAACCTCAGCCTTGGCTGCCCAATCACGGAGGAAGGCTACCTAATACCCCATGGCCATCTGAAACTTGAAAGCCTGTAATGGAAAATTATGTTAGAAAATGAAAAGTCAAGCAGCTGAATGAAGAAGTAAAAACGACAATTACCTCAGCTAGAAGGGCGGACACTTTAGTGATCAAGATGTCCACGGGCATCGCGGTCATCCTTAAAAGCCAGCCGCCTGGACAAGATACGACAAATTGCTTCAGGACTTCGTCCTGAACCGCCTAGCTCGATTGTTGGTGGGGGCGAGAAGGGGCGACCTCAGAAAAATTAGCATCGGGCTCCCTGGGAACCTTGACTACCCGAGATACAACCGGATATGTAGAGAGGGGTAGCAGGACTCGGGGGGCATCGTTTGGAGCAGTAACTACTGGAGGAGAGGCATGAACAGACTTATTGATGACTAGGGAAGTAGACCCTCCTCGGTTTAGAGCCTTCGTATCCAAAGATGCCAGAAGAGCCATCTTGGACTTCACTTGGGAAGGAGAGGGGGAAGGAATGAATGGGGCAGCTACCTTAGTGGTTGATCCCCCTTTATTCGGAACAGTCGGGAGAGCTCTTGGGGACGATCTGGAAGGAGGAGAAGGTATCCCAGCTTGTCGGGCTTCGCGAGAAGCTGGAGCAACAACAAACACTGTTAGAGAAAAGAATCAAGATCATCAGAACTGAACCCCTTTAATAAAAAAGAAAAAAGAAAAAAACAAGATAGATTGAGATACTTACGAGGGGTAGCACTGAATATCCGCAGGTACCTATTTACCCTATGGGGATCGAATGGTCGACTGTCAAAAACTTCAAATTCAAGTAGTTTCGAGTTAGGATGGTCTTCAGCACGGCTTCAGACTCATCGGGTAAGTAATCCCGACCCAGGTGGGTTTGCACTAAAGGCGGTGGGAACCTCGAGCTCATGCCTGCCGATGAAGATGGAGCTCCCCCAGTCTCCCCCCGCCAATACCCATTCTTCTTTCCAAGCGGGATCCTTCTTTGAAGCCCCGGCGATGATAAAATTGAGCATATTCTTAGCCTTGGCATAGAATTGGCCTCGTGGGACTCCTGCCAGACTATCGATCTGGAAACGAAAGGCGAGCTCCTCAGCCCTAGGCTCCCTGGTTATGGTGCTCAGCTTGCATTACTCTCTCCATAATACCAGAAAGCCGATTAGATGCCTCCAAAAGCCAGGCGTCAGTTGAAACGGAGCCAGCTGAAGGGCTTTTAGATCCCGTCGAAGGGTAGGGTGAAGAAGGAGCCTCACCTCGCTCTCAACCACTAAGGTATTGAACGCATGTATAGGAAGCACGCCTTTGGGCGGGCTAAAAACATCGTAGTTCCGATAGTGGACAACTAGAGAAACAGTATCAGGAATACCATACTTGTCCCGTAGACGGCCGATCGACTGAGGGTCGACAGTAGAGTCGGGGATGACCCTGCGTTAGAAAGAAAGGGTTATCATTGGAGGAAGCTCCGCCACTGTGACTTGAGACCTTCCGACCGAATCTAATCTCTCCCCGACGTCAAAGTCTTCGTCGACTAGGTTCAGAGGATTGTCAGGCCTGTTCGAAAAGCCAGAGCCGATAGAAGCGTTTCTGTTAGAACGGCGACACTAGCGGAGTGGGGAAGATCCCTCGTAGCTTGAAATCCCTCGGACCTTCATAAAAGGAGCTAGGTTAGGGCCCCAGAGCCCTCCACCAACACATCAACACTATATGTGGAAGTCAACATTGATGGGTAAGAGAGATGAGAAAGCAAGCGGAAGATAGAGAAAGAGAAAGCAGGGAAGAAGAAATTTGAAATTTTGAAGATTTGAGGAAGTTTGAAGAAGGTGACGGTCAGGCTGGGCTTAAATAGAGGTTTGTAGGTGATATCCTCAGAAAGATCACCTGGAGCAGTATTACAGCCGTTTTTCTTCGAATAACACTCAGTTTCAAATTCAAAATGTTTGGTAATTAATGAGAAAATTTTGCTCTCATTGATTATCTTTATAGCGAAAAAATTTCTCAATTAAACAAGGAATCTGACTCCAACCCCAACTCTACCACCGGTGTTCAAGTCAGAGTGGACTTCTATTAATAGTGAAATTTGGCCACGGGCCAAAGAGAAATTTCCCACCCATAATCGACAATCATGAAGCCGGAAAAGACAGTAAAGCCACCCAACAGGAGCAGGGAAGGCTGGTTCGGCTTCAAAGCTATCAGAAGTCAAGCCATACGCTATCGGGACGAGCCCCCACAAGAGTACTGGAAGCCGGGCTTCGCCATGCCATCTTTCGGGGAACCTTGGCTCCGAGGTTGGGCTTCACAACCACCCCGTGAATGCCATGGGAAGTCTCCAAGCTCAAGAGACATTCGAAAGAAGCCTGCCAACCTCTATAGAAGCCCGCTGTCCTTGCTGGACATAAAGAAAAAGTCACGCCAAAATCTACACTACCCCAGCTACCTCCCGAGAAGGTCTACAAGAGCACTTCAAGCCCCCACGGGCCAGGAAAAATCCATCTTAAGCTTCTAAGAATGAAGCTAGAGCAGGAGTCTACCACTCTCTACGGGGCAACGGGCAGCTGGCAGGGTGACCTCCATGAAGATCTATGGCACGAGTGCACACAGGATCATCTCTACATAATATTTACATGCACATCAAGAGTTTAAATTCAAATAAGGGAACAAACTTATCTTCGTCAACGATATCATCGATTATGATCATCGATGATATCGTTGACGAAGAGTAGCTTTATGGTCTTTCCGGGCTTCATGATCATCGATTATGGGTTTTGACTTGTGGCGGGTAAGTGGAAAATCTCTCTTTGACCTCTTGCCAAATTTTACTATTAACAAAATTGTTAAAAGTAAAATTTAGCCAAGGGTCAAAGAGAAATTTTCCACCTAGACCCGAGCAAGCTCAGAAAAACCAGAACAAACCCCCTAATAAATCAACATACAACTTCTCTCTTCCTCAGCCTAGATCGGAAAGGTATCCAGATAACGGGTTCCTCATCAAACTTTTCCACCTCCCAGGACAGTAGCCCCTATAACTCACGATAAAAGGAGGTATGACCATTACACTCCCTTAAATGCATCCCGAGAATCAGTCTACCTCGCCATTCGGGACAAGGGTTTGTTACAGAAGCCCACTCTTATGAAAGTCCTGGTCGATAAAAAAAATCGTTATAAATATTCGACTTTCACGAGGACGTAAGGCACAACACTTCAGAATGCTACAACCTGCTGAACCAGATTGAGGCTTTGGTAAGGGGAGGATGCTTGATAGAATTATTACAACAAGTCAGGGAGAACATTCAGACTGGAAGGGAGGTGCAAGCTGATATCCTAGAACATGATGAGAAAAGGAATGGAGAGCAGGCGGACCTGATGCAACAGATTCAGATAATACATACTATAAGTGGGGGGCCCACTCTGGCCGACACCTCCAATAATTCCAGGAAAAGCCATGCGAGGAAGATCCCTCTTACAGACAAGGGGTGAGATATCTTCAAGGTCGACCAGAGACCATCTAACCCCTCCCAGCTGTTGCAGCCTCATGATGACCCCATTGTAATCACAGTACAAATTGCCAACTTCATGTTACACCACGTGCTCGACGATAAAGGTAGCAGCGTCGACGTCCTGTTCAAAGATACCTTGGAAAAGCTAAATCTTAAGCATTGGTGTTACAATAGTTGCACTACTCCATTATATGGGTTCATTGGGGACTACATCACAGTTGTAGGATCAAAAATCCTACCAGTGATTATTGGAGCCGCACCTGTCCAGCAAAATATCATGACCGACTTCGTGGTAGTAGACACCCCATCTGCCTACAATGTAATATTGGGAAGACCATTTCTATCATCCTTGAAATGAGTCCTTTCTATTTACCACAATGTCCTGAAGTTCCCGGTAGGAGACTGTTAGGATTATGCTCGATAGCAAGAGTATAATATTGTAATTAACAATCTTTTCATATGAATAAAATGATTTCTAGTTTAACAAATCTTATAGCATTTATAGTTTAATTATTATAATTGTCAAAAGTAAATAATCATAAGGTCAAAAGATTATGAGAAAAGAAGAATTGTTCATACATCTAGATATGTATAAGGTAGACACAATTCTTTAGTTAGTCTTGAATAATATTCACAACTTAAGATGGAAGGTTGGGTGCCTTTATCTTGTCAAAGTTGTAGATTCTTTTGCTCGCATTTGAGTGGGATCAAATGTGTTATGATGAGTCTAAAATCATCAAAGTGTGGTGCCTTTGGGCAAAAGAATCTAGTGCACTGGGTGCATTGAATAGGATCAAAATGAAATACTTTATCTAGAATCGTAAATGGATAAAAGTTTTCATTTAAAGACAATCGGAGAGTCTATCTCAATCCTGAGATAAATGATGGACTTATGGTTGCAAGTGTTATCATTTGAGCTATCAATGAGTACGATTGTATAGCATAGTCTATCCTCGATAGTTTGGTGGTATTCATTTGATAATCGATAGAGGACTTCATTTATAGATATGGACATCGTGGCTTCATTTATTGAATGAGAGTAGAATACCATCATATGGATGTTTTGAGGTATTGGATATTAAATCTTAACGTTAAGTTTTCAATAGTGTCTATTGAAACATGACTTCTGGACAAGTCAAAATATCCAAAGTTCAAAATGTGGTCATATGAGTAAATATGGTAACTTGGAGAGCTATAGGCGGTCTATGAGCTCTTGGCGATTACTGGTATTCTTCACGAGGATACATTTTCTCCAATAAGGTTGTCTAGGATACGAATGAGTAACATCAACTTATTATATCTTTATTTAAGAGTTCAATTTTAGTTCTTTAGTGGAATGAACTAAAATTAAATAGATTGGACCTAAGTGAATCATTTGTTGATTGTGATTAGGTTGTGTCTATTGAAGCTTAAATTTAGATAGCCCTCCAAGATCCCCAATCCACACAAACTTGCATGGATCACTTGATATATTCTATCGGCCCAATTTAGGGGTCCATCTAGAAATGTAATAAGGCATGTGAACTTGTTTCTTTTTGTAGAAAAAGGTCTAGTTCACATGTGGACTTTTTTAAGGTCTAATGGAATTAATAAAATAAAATAAATAATATATGGCCTTTATATTTAGCTATGGGCGGCAAAGGCTATTAATAATAGCTTTAATATATTATTTTATTTTATTATTTAAATTAAATGGCAATTAATTAATTTATTGATTAATTATTTTTTTAATTAAAAGTCAAAATTTTTTCTTAATAGGAGATGATCTCCTAAAACTATACTATTGTTGGTAGTATAGTTAATGTTAAAGACTATATTTGATAAGTAGATAAATAAAAGGAATTATTTATTTAATCAAATTAGGAAGTCTTTAATATGGTTACAAATACACTTGTTAACGGGAAATTTGCTCGAGATGAGAAATTTCTATTAACACTCTCGAGACCACTACCACGAAAGGGGTGGCCGGGGTCGGTACCGTTGGTTCCTGACCTGTTTAAGAGAAAGACGAGTGGTAATAACAGTAAATGGGAGCTCTATTATTAATATATCGCTTTAAGATACAAATAACTCTCTTGTTTGCTAACAATCTCTCGGAGGTGTAGAGTGGTGTCAACTCGATGCCTATCGAATAGTGAAGATGAAGGTGACCGTGTTCTGAAATCAGAATTTAAGCCCTCCTTCTATGTGTATATCTGTTGTTTATGATTGTCTGTCTCTGTCGTTCGTTCTCCTTTTTTCTCCCTTCTCACATTGCTTGGCTTTACATATATATATATATATATATATATATATATATATATATATATATATATATATCGTCCAAGTAGGTTTTTAGTTTACGAATACTTTACCGTAATCTCATGAATCCGTTCCCTCCTTATCGGGCGGGATTTGTTATTTAAATTTGAATTGTTTCCGGATTCGATGATATCGTTGACAAAGATAAGTTTGTTCCCTTATTTGAATTTAAAATCTTGACGTGCATGTAGATATCATGTGGAGATGATCCTGTGTGCACTCGTGCAATTGATCTTCATGGAGGTCACTCTGCCCTGCCCGTTACCCCGTAGAGCGAGTTGGATCCATGCTTTGGCTCTGTTCTTAGAAGATTAAGATGGTTTTTCCCTGACCTGTGGGGGCTTGAGGTGCTCTTGTAGACCTCTCCGGGAGGTAGCTAGGGTAGTGTAGATCCAGGCGTGATTCTTCCCTTATGCCTAGAAAGGACACCGGGCTTCTAGAGAGGTTGGCGGGCTTCTTTCGAATGTCCCTTAAGCTTGGAGACTTCCCCTGGAATTTATGGGCGGTTGTGGAGCTCGACCTCTTAGTCGAGGTTCCCCTATAGATGTCCTGGAGAAGCCCGGGCTCCTGTACTCCTGTGGGGGCTCGTTTGGCTTGTCTTCTGGTAACTTTGAAGCCAAACCGGCCTTCCCTACTCGTTTGGCTTTACCGGGTTTCATGATTGTGGATTAAAGGTGGAAAATTTCTTTTTGACCCTTGGCCAATTTTCTCTATTAACAGAAGTCCCCTCTGACTTGAACACCAGTGGTAGAGTTGGGGTTGGAGTCAGATTCCTTGTTTAATTGAGAAATTTTTTCGCCATAAAGATAATTAATGATAGCGAAATCTTCTCATTAATTACCCAACATTTTGAATTTGAAACCGAGTGTTATTCGAAGAAAAACGGCTGTAATACGACGATGATCTTCCCGAGGATATCGCCCATAGACCTCTATTTAAGCCCGGTATGACCATCACCTTCTTCATACTTCCTCAAATCTCAAACTTTCAAATTTCTTCTTCCCCGTTTTCTCTGCCGAAATCTTTCACTTGCTCTCTCACCTCTCTTTCCCATCAATGTCGACTTCCACAGATAGTGTTGATGCCTTGGTGGAGGGCTCCGGGGGCCCTAACCTAGCTCATCTTAAGCGGGTGCGAGAGATTTCAAGAGACGAGGAATCTTCCCCCCTCCGCCAGCACTGTCGTTCAAACAGGAACGCTTCTATCGGCTCTGGCCTTTCGAACCGGCTTGACAACCCTCTTAACTTAGTCGACGAAAACTCTGACGTCGGGGAGAAATTAGATGCGGTCGGGAGGGCTCAAGTCATGGTGGCAGATCTTTTTCTAGTGATAATCCTTCATTTCGAACCCAGGGTCATCCCCGACTCTACTGTCGACCCTTAATCGATCGGTCTTCTATGGGACAAGTATGGTATTCCTGATACCGTTTCTCTAACCGTCCCCCATCAGAACTACGATGCTTTTAGCCAGTCCAAAGGCTTGCTTCCTATCCATGTCGCGGCTTTTGAGAGCGGGGTGAGGCTCCTTCTCCATCCCACCCTACGGAGGGCTCTCAATGCCCTTCAGCTGGCTCCGCTTCAACTGACGCCCGGCTTTTGGAGGCATCTAATCGACTTCTTGGTATTATGAAGGGAGCAACGCGAGCTGAGCGGTGTCACCAGGGAGCTCAGGGCTGAGGAGCTCGCTTTCCTTTTCCAGATCAATAGCCTAGCAGGATTCCGTTGAGGACAATTCTATGCCAAGGCTAAGAATAGGCTCAATTTTATCATCCCGAAGCTTCAAAGAAGGACTCCACTTGGAAAGAAGAATGTGTTTTGGCAGGGGGAGACTAAGGGAGGTCCGTCTTCATCGGTGGGCATGAGCTCGAGGTTGCCACCGCCTTTAGTGACAAACCCACCTAGGGTCGGGATTCTTTGCCCGATGAGTCTGAAGCCTTGCTGAAGACCATCTTAGCTCGAAACTATTTGAATCTGAAGTTTCCGACCGCTAACCCCTTCGATCCCCGTAGGGCAAACAGGTACCTGCGGCTATCCGGTGCTACCCCTCGTGAGTATCTTGATCTATTTTTTTTTTATTTTTATTGGAGGGTTCAGTTTTGTTGATCTTGATTCTTTTCTCTAACAGTGTTTGTTGTTGCTCCAGCTTCTTGCGAAGCCCGTTAAGCTGGGATACCTCATCCTCTTTCCAGATCGTCCCCGGGGGCTCTCTTGGCTGTTCCGAAGACGAAGGGGGGGGGGGGTCAACCACTAAGGTAATTGCCCCGTTCGTTCCTTTCTCCTCTCCTTCCCATGTGAAGTCCAAGATGACTCTTCTGGCATATCGGGCTGCGAAGGCTCTAAACCGAAGAGGGTCTGCTTCTTTAGTCGTCAATAAGTCTATTCCTGCGCCTCCTCCAGAAGTTACTGCTCCAAACGATGTCCCCCGAGTCCCGCTACCCCTTTCTACGGATCCGGTTGTATCCCGGGTAGTCGAGCTTCCCAAGGAACCCGATGCCAATTTTTCTGAGGTCTTCCCTTCTCATCCCCACCAGTAATTAAGCTCGGCGGGTCAGGACGAGGTCCTAAAGCAATTTGTCTCATCTTGTCCAGGCGACAGGCTTTCTAGGATGACCGCGATGCCAGTGGACATCTTGGTCACCAAAGGGTCCGCCCTTTTAGCCGAGGTAATTGTCGCTTTTGCTTCTTCATTAAGCTGCTTGACTTGTCATTTTCTAACATGATTTTCCTTTGTAGGATTTCAAGTTTCAGGTGGCCATGGGGCATCAGGTAGCCTTCCACCGTGATCGGGCAGCCAAGGCTGAGGCTGAAGCTGAGCAAGCCATGGGGTTGCTTGCGTAGGCTCAGACTCTGGTCCAGGAGATGACCTCCAGCCAACAGGGAATGGAGATACAGCTAGCTGAGCTTCAATGCGATCATGAGAGGCTAAAGCAGGCTTTTGATCAGGAGACTCTCCGATCGAAGCGGCGGGTTAGCCAGCGAGACGACTAGAGGGGAGAGGTGAAAACCCTAAATGTTGAAAACCAAAACTTGCAGGCTTGAATTACTCAGCTCTAAGCCGAAGTGGAAGCCTCTTTTAGCGAGTGGTACTTCTATGCCTCCTATCAGGTTGCAGAGGCTCTTCCCCCTCAATTCGATCTCTCTAGTATCGCCGGATGGGATAGAGCGGAGGTCATGTTAAGGGCTACGGAGATGTCTCACCCCAAAATTAATGGAACTGGTCCTTCCGGGGAGGGAACTGAGAAGCTGTTGGAGGTGCGAAATCTGCCCCCTCCTGTTCTAGCCATTCCAGCATCTGGTCCTGGTGACTCCTCGAATGGGGTTCATAACGAGTAGCTAGAAGGAGGCCTCGCGGAAGCCTGAGATCCTCCCGCAGTTCTTTAAGGAATGGGGTCAACAGAAGGCTGGAACGTGCCTGAGTCGGTGACTTGCCATCTTGATGCAGCTATTCCTCCTGAAGATATGGCGGTGATTAAGGAAATCGTGGAGGAGGATCCTGTTGACCCCGAGGCAGCCGGGGTTGATCCCCAAGAGGTAGAGGAGGCGGTAGATGAGACTAACTAGGACGAGCTTGGACCGGAGAAGGGAGTAGAGAGCGAGGTTCACTTTGTGAAGGAGGGGGCTGGAGGTCCTCAGGAAGACAAAGGAGCTTGAATTCTTTCTTATGTAATCTATTTAGAATGCCAGGAAGAGGGGTGGGCATCCCATCTTCAGCTGTTTCTATCCTTTTAGTATCTTTCTTTTATAGCCTGGAACCAGGGATTGGGCCCCCCTTGCTTGTAGTTGCCTTGTTGGGGGATAGGCTTCCTTACTTGATAATAAAATTTAAATCCCAGATCTAACACTGGCTTCCATGTACTTGCTTGATCGTTCAGCTTTCATATGGAAACGAGCTATCTTTGGGAAAAATAAGATAAGAAAAAAAAACTATTTGTATTGAGCCCCCTTGCCAATGGAACTCATAGCTCCACTTCTTCAGCTGACAGTCCCCTTGTTTGATTGTGGGTTTGCTGTAGTAAGTAACCCTGTATCAATGAGAGCTACTAAACTAACAGGAGTATTTAGAGTTTAAGCAAGTCGAGCCCTCCATCCCCGAGCCCCTTTGGGAGGTTGTAGGCTGAGTAGAACATTAAAAATATGTTTAGTCCCTTCTTAGTTTTGAGATCAAGAGGGCTTCCGGGCTTTCAAGCTCGATTCCTTATAGGGGGTGGTAGCCCGACCAAGGCATCAGGGGCGCTATCCAGCTATTTCCTGGTCTGGATGGCAACTATACTCTTACACTCAGATCCTTCTTGAGGGTGGTAGCCCGACCAAGGCACCAAGAGCGCTATCTAGCTATATCCAGGTCTGGATGGTAAATATGCTCTTACACTCAGATCCTTCTTAGGGGTGGTAGCCTGATCAAGGCACTAGGAGCGCTATCTAGCTATTTCCTGGTCTCGAGATCTTGATGGCAACTATGCTCTTACACTCAGATCCTTCTTGGGAGTGGTAGCCCGACCAAGGCATCATGAGGGCTATCTAGCTATTTCCTGGTCTCGAGATCTGGATGGCAACTATGCTCTTACACTCAGATCCTTTTTAGGGGTGGTAGCCTGACCAAGGCACCAGGAGCGCTATCTAGCTATTTCCTGGTCTCGAGATCTGGATGACAACTATTCTCTTACACTCAGATCCTTCTTAGAGGTGGTAGCCCGACCAAGGCATCATGAGGGCTATCTAGCTATTTCCTGGTCTTGAGATCTGGATGGCAACTATGCTCTTACACTCAGATCCTTCTTGGGGGTGGTAACCCGACCAAGGCATCATGAGCGCTATCTAGCTATATCCTGGTCTTGAGATCTGGATGGAAACTATTCTCTTACACTTAGATCCTTCTTAGGGGTGGTAGCCCAACCAAGGCATCATGTTGGCTATCTTGCTATTTCCTGGTCTTGAGATCTGGATGGCAACTATGCTCTTACACTCAGACCTTTCTTGGCAGGGGGTGGTGCCCGGCCGGGGCATCAGAAGTAGAGAGGGGGCTTACCCGGCTTACCCCTGGTCTTGAGGCGATAATGTCAAAACTTTCCATGTAGACCCAAATCAATGTAGGACATAGTTGAAGAAGAAGTAAACAGGAAAAGGCAAGCTTTATTAATATGGAATGTGGAGTACAATACTGTCCGAAAAAATAAAAGAAGCTAGTCGGAGGTTGCCTGCTCCTGAGTCTCCTGTTCAAGGGTAGAATTTCCTTAGGTGATTCGCATTCCAAGTATGGTTGATGAGTCGGCCATCCATATCCTCGAGCTTGTACGCCCTATTACGGATTACCATCTTTATTAGGTAGGGTCCTTCCCAGTTGGGTGCTAGGACCCCGTCTGACCTCTTTTTTGTGTTCAACGTCACTTTCCTGAGAACCAGATCCTCTTCTTTGATGCTTCTGGTTTTAACCCTCTTATTGAAGTACCTGGCAATCCTGCATTGGTAGATTGCTACCTTTTCAGCTATTCGATCTTGCTTTTCCTCCAGAAGATCCAAACTAGCTCGGAGCTTGCTTTCATTGCTTTCCGATTCAAATATTTGGACTCTAAATGAGGTCAACTTGTGCACTATTGGTAGGACTGCTTCAGCCCCGAAGGCCAGTGAGTAGGGCGTTTCCCCAATAGCTATTCTCCTTGTAGTGCGGTAAGCCTAGAGGACCTCGGGAAGCTCCTCTACCCATCTACCTTTCTTTTATTGTAGTTTTTTCTTCAACAACTTCTTGATGGTTTTGTTCATGGATTCCACCAAACCATTGCTCTAAGGGTGGGCTACCGAAGCAAATTGAAGGTCGATTCCCAAACCTTGACAGAAATATATGAATCGGGTATTGTCGAACTGTTTTTCGTGGTCGGTTATGATGACCAGAGGGGTTCTGAACGTACAAATTACATTGGTCTTGATGAACCTTGTTGTGTTTTCTTCCGATATCTGGGAGAGTGGTCCTGCTTTAACCCATCTTGTGAAGTATTCAATCGCTATGATAGCATGCTTGGCATGTCCCGGAGTTGTAAGAAGCGGTCCAATCAAATCGACCCCGTACATAGCAAAGGGGTATAGTGAGCTAAGAGACGACAAAGGCTCTGGAGGGAGGTGACTCAAGTTTACGGCCTTCTGGCATGCCTCGTAGGTTTGCACCAAGTTGTTAGCATCTTCATGGATGGTCGGTCAGTAATACCCCATGCGGAGAACCTGATAGGCCAAGGCCTCTCCACCAATATGGTTCCCGTATTCCCAGGAATGAACCTCTCTCAAAGCCCACTAGGCATCTTCCGGGTGTAGACATCAGAGTAGGGGAAGGGATTTTCCCCTTCGGTATAAATGTCCATCCACCATTCAATATCGGACCGAGAGCCTTTTAACCCTCATTGCTTGGTCAGGCTCCCCGGGGAGCTTTCCGTCTTGTAGATATTCTGCTATTGGATCCATCTAGTATGGCTTTGGGTCTAGGGTATAAGCTTTCTTACAAGTCATAATGCTAGGTAGGGGGATTACTTGAAGAGGGACTCTATGTGGTAGGGTCTGGCCACCATAGGCAGCTATCTTGGCTAGGACGTCAGCCTGATGATTTAGCTGTCGAGGTATCTGTTCGATTTTGAATCTCCTAAATCTGGACCTTAGTTGTTGCACCATTTTCAGGTAAGCGATCATGTTATCCCCTTTGGCCTGATAATTCCTGGAAACTTGGTTGACCCCGAGTGAAGAGTCGTTCTTGATATTCAGGTAATCGATCCCGAGCTCTATGGCAGCTTTAATCCCAGCTAGCAGGGCCTCATTTTCCACTTCATTGTTTGTGGCTTTAAATTCGAACTTGAAACAATGGCATCACTCAGTTAGTTCTGGATCGATGAGGACTATGCCCGCTTTTCCCCCAGACAGCCCGGAAGCTCCGTCAGTGTAAAGTGTCGATGACCCGCAGCCCTCCGACCAGTTGTCAGCTTCTGGAATCCTCTGAAGGGTGACATCTGTTACCGCGAGGGTTGCCTGATCTGAAGGTACTGAAAGTTTGACTACAAAGTCCGCTAGTGCTTGAGCTTTTATCGTGGTCTTAGGCTTATACTTTAAATCGAACTGGGTAAGCTCTAGGGCCTATAGAACCAGCCTTCCAGAAACATCCAGCCTTTTCAAGAACTGACGGAGGGGTTGGTCCGTCATCACCGCTATTGAATGACCATGAAAGTATGGACGGAGTTTCCTTACCGAGGTCTCAAGGCATAAGCGAGCTTTTCCAGCAGAGTATATTTCTTTTCGGGCTTTGTTAGAGCGCGACTCATATAGTAGATATGTCACTGGATCCTATCCCCGCATTCCTTGACCAAGGCCCACTTACAACGGTTTCTAAAACGGCCAAGTATATTTGGAGCTCTTATCCAGGATTTGGCTTGACTAGCAGTGGAGGGCTTGTTAGGTATCTTTTCAAAGCTTGGAAAGACTGTTCGATCTCCTGATCCCACTTCATGTTTCTTCCCTGCTTGATAGCTTTGGAGAATGGTAGGCACTTATCGGTAGACTGGGAGATGAACCTGTTGAGCGTTGCTACCTTACCGGTCAAGGCTTGAACCTGTTTAAGAGATGCGGGGGATTCTAGATCCAGGATAGCCGTGATTTTTTAAGGGTTAGCTTCTATGCCTCTCTCGTGGACCATAAAGCCCAGAAAATTCCCTGCAGTTACACCAAAGGCTCAATTGGAAGGGTTCAACCTCATCTGGTTTTCCTTTAGGATCAAGAAGGTTTTTCGAAGGTCGTCCATGTGGCCTTTCGAGGTTGAAGTTCTAGTGATCATATAGTCGATATATACCTCCATCGACCTTCCAATTTTGGGCTTGAACAAACGGTTGACTAACAGCTGGTAAGTAGCTCCAGCATTTTTTTACCCGAAAGGCATCACCTTGTAGCAGTATAGGCCTTGCGCGGTGATGAATCCGGTCTTTTCTTGGTCCGCGAGATGCATCATAATTTGAATGTAGCCGGAAAATGCGTACATTAAGCTTAGGAGCTTGTTCCTGAAGGTGGAATCGACCAACTGATCAATTTTTGGAAGAGGAAAACTGTCATCCGGGAATGCCCGGTTGAGGTCGGTGTAGTCCACGCATATGTGCCACTTCCCATTTGCCTTCGTGACCATGACCACGTTGGCGAGCTATTCGGGATAGCAGGCTTCTCGAATAAAGCCTGCCTGGGTGAGTTTATCCACCTCTTCTTGAACCGCCATATTTCTTTCATTGTTGAAGTGGTACCTTTTCTGTTTGACGGGCTTGAAGGTAGGATCCACCGCCAGCAGATGTGCAGCTAATGTTATTGGGATCCCCGGCATCTCTGCATGACTATAGGTGAAAATATCGTTGAACTCCATGAGGAGACTAATCAAGCCTTCTCTCATTCCTGGCTCAAGGGTAGCTCCGATCTTGACGACCTTCGAGGGATCGGTTAGTCAAACAGGAATATCCTCTAACTTATCGACCGGGTGGCCGTTGGCCCATTCCCTTATCTGTTCTTCCATGTCGGGCACCACAAGGTCTTCTTCTTGACGATCGGTGGAGCCCTCGTCTTTTAGGTTTAGTGTCGGGGTTACCCCGCCTTGGATAGTCGTTACTTGGGCGAGCTATTTAGCTAGAGTTGTTGGGTTAGCCGACACTACGTAGCATTTCCTAGCTGCTTCCTGATTATCCCGAACCTCTCCCACCTTGTCTCCTACCGGGAACTTCAGGACATTGTGGTAAATAGACAGGACCCCCCTTTAGGGATGATAGGAAATGCCTCCCTAATATTGTGTTGTAGGCCGACGGGGTATCCACAACCACGAAGTCGGTCATGATGTTTTGTTGAAGAGGTGTGGTTCCGATGATCACTGGTAGGATTTTTGCTCCTACGGGTGTGATGGAGTCCCCAGTGAAACCGTATAATGGAGTAGTACAACTGTTGTAGCACCATTGCTTCAAGTTTAGTTTCACTAAAGTATCTTTGAACAGAACATCGACGCTGCTACCTGTGTCGACTAGCACGCGGTGCACCATGAAGTTGGCAATTTGTATTGTGATGACCATGGGGTCATAATGTGGTTGCACAGTGTTATAGACATCTGTTTCGGTGAAGATGATCTGTGAAAGCTGGGAGAGGTCGGTCGATCTCTGGTCAACCTTAAAAATATCTCACCCCTTTGTCCGTACGAGGGACCTTCCTCGCATGATTTTTTTTGGAATTGTTAAAGGTTCTGGCCAGAGTGTGACCTCCGTTGATAGTGTGTATTACCTGAATTTGTTGCATCAGGTCCGCTTGCTCTGCCTTCCTTTTCTCAACATGTTCCCGGATCTCTGCTTGCACCTCCCTTCCAGTTTGAATGTTCTCCTTGACTTGTTGTAAGAACTCTATCAAGCATCCTCCCCTGATCAAAGCCTCAATCTAGTTCCGCAGGTTGTAGCATTCTGAAGTATTGTGCTCTACGTCTTCGTGAAAGTCGCAATGCTTGTAACGATTTCTTTTATCGACCAGGGCTTTCATAGGAGCGGGTTTCTGTAACAAACCTTTATCCTGGATGGCAAGGTAGACTGTTTCTTGAGAAGCATTCAAGGGAGTGTAACGGTCGTACCCCCTCTCATCGCGGGCTATACGAGCCACTATCCTGGGTGGCGGTAAAGCTTGAGGAGGAGCCCGTTTATCAGGATACCTTTCTGATCTTGGCTAAGGAAGAGGGAAATCGTATATTGACTTATTAGGGGTTTGTTCCGACTTTTCTGATCTTACTCAGGTCTAAGAGCTTCCTTCTTTTGTCGCTTTTCGGCTCTCATGTCGTCATGCTCCATCTTGACCTTAAGCTGCTCATCGACCTCGATATGCTCCAAAGCCCGATCATAGGCTTTCTGATAGGTTTCTAGAGGTCTCTTGGCAAAAGATCGGAATAGTTTTCCTGCCCACAAGTTTTTTCTGAAGTTGGCGAGGGTTTCTCTCTCGGTGAAGACTCCCATCTGGATGACTTCCTTGTGGAACCGTTCGACATAAGCCCAGATAGTTTCTGTTCTCTCCTAGATCACGTATTGTAGATGAATCGGGTCCTTCGATAGGGGCTTAACCCCCTGGAGCTGTGAGCATAAGTCAGTTGATAATTTGGTGAAGGAATCTACGCTCCTGGCAGGTAGTTTCCTAAACCAGGTCTTAGCATAATCTGTGAGCATAGTGGGGAACATCCGACACATAGCGGCCTTGGTTGTGTTCTTGACCTCTATCTGTTGAATGAAGCTCTCTAAGTGGCCTATCCCGGATCGAGGTCGGGAGCCCTGCTCTGTTACGAGTTGATTCCCGAGGGGCAGGCCCCAAGCGATTAAAGGAGGGTTGCCTAGCCCAGGGCCTACTTGATTCCCCTTGATTGCAGAGACCCGTTTGTTGGATAGCGATACCCTCAGCGAGTACTCGAAGGCGGGCGTTCTCTACAAAGGCCGCCGCTTGTTGGTCAAGCTCGACCTGACTTCCCAGAGAGGGATCCAAGGCCTGCACAATAGCTGGCTGGATGAGAATCTAGCTATGGAGCCCGAATCTTTTCCTTTTCCTCGGAACCTTTCGTGTCGATGTAGCGGATGATTGTCCCGAGGTGCCCTACTACCCTTGTGAGGAGCAGAGCTTTATGATGACTATGAAATAAAGAACTTTTTGAATGTAAAAAGATGGTGGTGTGAGAGGTTTACCACAGACGGCGCCAGAAAGTGTTAACGGGAAATTTGCTCGAGATGAGAAATTTCTATAAACACCCTCGAGACCACTACCACAAAAGCGGTGGCCGGGGTCGGTACCGTTGGTTCCCGACCTGTTTAAGAGAAAGACGAGTGGTAATAACAGTAAATGAGAGCTCTATTATTAATATATCGCTTTAAGATACAAATAACTCTCTTGTTTGCTCACAATCTCTCGGAGGTGTAGGGTGGTGGCAATTCGATGCCTGTCGAATAGTGGAGATGAAGGTGTCCGTGTTCTGAAATCAGAATTTAGGCCCTCATTCTATATGTATATATGTTGTTTATGATTTTCTATCTCTGTCGTTCGTTCTCCTTTTTTCTCCCTCCTCACCTTGCTTGGCTTCACATATATATATCGTCCAAGTAGGTTTTTCGTTTACGAATACTCTACCGTAATCTCATGAATCCGTTCCCTCCTTATCGAGCGGGATTTGTTATTTAAATTTGAATTGTTTCCGGATTCGATGATATCGTTGACGAAGATAAGTTTGTTCCCTTATTTGAATTTAAACTCTTGACGTGCATGTAGATATCATGTGGAGATGATCCTGTGTGCACTCGTGCCATCGATCTTCATGGAGGTCACCCTGCCAGCTGCCTGTTGCCCGTTGCCCGTTGCCCCGTAGAGCGAGGTGGATCCATGCTTTGGCTCTGTTCTTAGAAGCTTAAGATGGATTTTCCTTGACCTGAGGGGGCTTGAGATGCTCTTGTAGACCTCTCCGGGAGGTAGCTGGGGTAGTGTAGATTCATGCGTGATTCTTCCCTTATGCTCAGAAAGAACAGCGGGCTTCTGGAGAGGTTAGCTGGCTTCTTTCGAATGTCCCTTGAGCTTGGAGACTTCCCCTGGTATTTACAGGCGGTTGTGGAGCTCGACCTTTGAGACGAGGATCCCCGATAGATGTCCTGGAGAAGCCCGGGCTCCAATACTCATGTGGGGGCTCATCCCGGTCGCGTCTGGCTTGTCTTCTGGTAACTTTGAAGCCGAACCGGCCTTCCCTGCTCTTGCGGGGTGGCTTTACTGTCTGACCTGGCTTCATTATTATCGATTGAAGGTGGACAATTTCTCTTTGACCCCAGGCCAAATTTCCCTATTAACAACACTATTGAGTTGGATTAGAAGTCTTGGTGTAACTAACAAAGAAAAGATATTTGCTTTGTCTCCATCCTTAGGAATACAATTTAAAGAAAGGGAGTCCACACTCCTATGTGATTCACGCTCGTGATTGGATTGGAAGATCTACGGAATCAATTTGGCACTTGTTCAATCGTCACGTGAAAAAGGTACGATACTTTTATATACATCAATTAATCTAGGGTTAAAGTTCTCGTTGCATAAAAGGGATTTTTTATTTATTTATACTCAAACCCTAATTTTGTTTTTCTCACCCTTCCGTTGCGCTTCTAAACCGTCTTTTCTCTATAATTGGTCAGAGCCAGGTTGTACCCTTGATTAATTGATGTAAGTGTTCGTGAATCTTTTTCTTTTATTTTATATATGCATGTTTTAGAAAGAGATGGCACTCTAGGTATTCGTATATATATTTACATTGGAATGTATAGATATATATATGTTTTATATGTGGATTGTTATTGCTAAATTTTGGTCCTAGAATTTCTATGTAATTTTGTTTTGGGATTGTAACAAGAAGGGTGGTCTATTATCGCCATAATTTCCTTCTTGGTAGTTCCTAAGTTTTTTTTTTATTTTGTTGTTGTAATAAAAAAAAACTGCAGTATGTTGTTATGTAAATTCTTCTGTAATACATTCAAGTTTCGAAGACAACCGGAACAAGTTTGGGACCGTACGAGCCGTAACAACGAACATGCGTGCGAAGAGCGCGCAACAACATTTGTTGTGGCATGGGCTGCGCACGGCAGCCCTTGTTGTAGCCATGGGCTGCACATGGCAGCCCTTCATGGGCTGCACATGGCAGCCCTTCATGGGCTTGTGACATGCGCATGCCCATGGGTAAGGGCAAGGGTTGCGCACGCCCATGGGAGGTAGCCGAGGGAGTTCGAAAGACGAAGGTCGCCTGAAGACTTGTTCGCCAAGAAAGGAGTTCTTGTATTCCAAGATATATGTAATTTACTTGTTTTTCTAGGATGGACCAAAATTGTAGCTATTTATATTTTTGTAAATATTGCAATGTTTGTCATTGTTTGATAACATGTCATATAGAATAGGAGTGCCACTCTTATATCTCTTTTGGTATGAACATGCATTGAATGGTTTAAGTATCTAAATTGACATCTAGATAACTTGGTAAATCATTCTTTGGAATTCGATCACACGCCTTAAACAATTGAGTGGGAGAAGGTGTTTTTGGAACACCTACGGCCTCCAAGTTTAGTTGAGCTTTATGTTTCGTGAATAACCTCCCAAGAGGTATTCATGAATGGAATTTAGCAAGAAACTTCCTTACAAGGATAGACTAGACAATTAGCCCAAATGATATCTACTCCCAAAGGAGGGATATTCGTGAGGAATTATATTGAAGGTCGATAGCTTGGTAACACACTCAATAGTTCTTATTAATAAAATCACGAGGCTAAAATTGAAAACGTTGCTTGTTATGTTAACAATTAGGTGGGACCTAATCCAATTAGTAAATATTGCGAACTCCCAAAGGAGGCGTGACATTTATAGGTGTTGGATCACCGTTGAATTTTGTTTTTTACGAATGAATTATTTTATTTAATTCAAGATAAATATTCAAAAGTGCTTAATAATGATTATTTACTTATATTTAATTTTTGTTATTGTTCAGAAATCATGACCCCATCCCTAATCAACATCCTTAAAGACAATAATTTAACTGGTGATAATTATGTCACATGGAAAAGGAAAATTGGGCTACTATTGCAATCTGAAAAGCATAAGTTCGTTCTGTGCACTCCTAAACCACCTACTTCTGCTAATGAATCTACTCAGGAGCAGAGAGACGAGTATCAGCAGTGGCAGTCTTCTGATGAGATGGCTAAATGTTACATTATTGGGCTCCCTAGGAACCTCGACTGCCCAGGATACAACCGGATCAGCAGAAAGGGATAATGTGACTCGAGGAGCTTCGGTTGAAGTAGAGACTACTAGTACGGGGGCAAGAGCGGTCTTACTGGCGACTTGGGAGGCAGACCCTCCTCGGCTTAGAGCTTTTACCGCTCGAGATGCAAGAAGAGCCATCTTGGACTTCACCTGGGAAGATAAGGGGGAAGGAACGAGTGGGGCAACTACCTTAGTGGTTGACTCCCCCTTCATCAGAACAGCCGAGAGAGCTCCCTAGGACGATCTGGTAGGAGTAGGAGGGATCCTAGCTTGCCGGGCTTTATGAGAAGCTAGAGCAATAACAAACACTGTTAAAAAAAGGGATCAAGATCATCAAAACTGAACCATCCAACAATTTTAAGACAAGATAGATCGAGATACTTACGAGGAGTAGCACCGGATATACGTAAGTACTTGTTTACCCTGCGGGGATCGAAGGGGTCAGCTGTTGGAAACTTCAAATTTAAGTAATTTCGAGCTAGGATAGTCTTCAGCATGGCTTCAGACTCAACGGGAAATTAATCCAGACCCCGTGAGGGTTTGTCACTAAAGGCGGTGGGAACCTCGAGCTCATGCCCACCGATGAATACAGAGCTCCCCTAGTCTCCCTCCACCAGTACCCATTCCTATTTCCAAGTGGGGTCCTTCTTTGAAGCCTCGGGGTCGATAAAGTTGAGCCTATTCTTGGCCTTGGCATAGAATTGGCCTCGTGGAACCCCAGCCAGGCTACCTATATGGAAAACGAAGGCAAGCTCCTCAGCCTCGGGCTCCTTGGTTACGTTGCTCATCTGGCATTGCTCCCTCTATAATACAAGGAAGCTGACTAAATGCCTCCAGAAGCTGGGCGACAGTTGAAGGACATTGAAAGCCCGCCGAAGGGTAGGGTGAAGAGGGAGCCTCACCCCTCTCTCAAAAGTTACGACGTGGATAGGGAGTACGCCTTTGTGTAGGCTAAAAATGTCGTAATTCCGGTGGGGGATAGTGAGGCAAACAATGTCAGAAATACCGTCCTTGTCCCAAAGACGGCTAATCGACTTAGTATCGACGGTGGAGTCAGGGATGACCCTGGGTTCGAAAGGAAGGGTCACCACTGAAGAAAGCTCCACCACTGTGACCTGAGCCCTCCAGACTGCGTCAACTCTCTCCCCGATATCATAATCTTTGTCGACTAGGTTCAAAGGATTTTCGGGCTGGTTCGAAATGCCAGAGCTAATAGAGACGTTCCTACTAGAACGACGGCGCTGACGGAGAGGGTAAGACTCCTCATCGCTTGAGATTCCTCGCACTCGCTTACGAGGAGATAGGTTAGGGCCTCCGGTGCCCTCAACCAAGGTATCAACACTATATGTGGAAGTCGACATTAATGGGTAAGAGAGGTGTGAAAGCAAGCGGAAGATAGAGGCAGAGAAGCAGGAAAGGAAAATATTTAAAATTTTTAGATTTGAGAAAGTATGAAGAAAGTAACGTAAGGCCGGGTTTAAATAGGGGATTATCAACGATATCCTTGTGAAGATCATCTGGAGCCGTATTGCAGCTGTCTTTCTTCGAATAACACACTGTTTCAAATTCAAATATTGGGTAACTAATGAGAAGATTTCGCTCTCAATAATTATCATTACGGAGAAAAACTTTCTGAATTAAACAACGAATCTGACTCCAACCCCAACTCTACCACCGGTGTTCAAGTCACAGGGGACTTATGTTAATAGTGAAATTTGGCCAGGGGTCAAAGAGAAATTTTCCATCCATAATTGACAATCATGAAGCCCGGAAAGACCGTAAAGCCACCCTGTAGGAGCAGGGAAGGCCGACTCGGCTTCTCCAGGCCATATATCGGGGAACCTCGACTCTAAGGTCGAGATTCACAACCGCCCCGTGAATGCTAGGGGAAGTCTCCAAGCTTTAGAGACTTTCGAAAGAAGCCCGCCAACCTCTCTAGAAGCCCGCTGTCCTTGCTGGACATAAAGGAAGAATCATGCCTAAATCTACACTACCTCAGCTACCTTCCAAGAATGTCTACAAGAGCACCTCAAGCCCCCAAGGGACAGGGAAGATCCATCTTAAACTTCTAAGAACAGAGTCAGAGCTGGGATATACCTTGCTTTATGGGGCAACATGCAGCTGGCAGGGTGACATTCATGAAAATTCATGGAAAGAGTGCACACAGGATCGTCTCCATGTAATATTTACATCCACGTCAAGAGTTTGATTCAAAAAAGGGAACAAACTTATCTCCATCAACGATATCATCGAATCCTATAACCATTCAAATTCAAATGACGAATCCTGCTGGATAAGGAGGGAAAGGATTCATGGGATCACGGTATATATATTTGCGAACTAAAAACCTACTTGGACGATGTATATATGTGAGGCCAAGCATGGTAGAAGAGAGAGACAACATATATAGATACAAAAGATATACAAAATATAGAGAGGAGAGAAAAAAAAGGGAAAAGCCTAAATTCTGTATTCAGAACACGGCTACCTTCATTTTCCACTATTCGACAGGCATAGAGTTGCCACCACCTTACATCTTAGAGAGGTTGTGAGCTTACAAGAGATTGATTTGTATTTCAAAGCAATATACTAACAATAAAAGCTCCCATTTACTGTTATTACAATCCAGCCTCTCGTCTATCTCTCAACAGGTCGGGAACCAATGGTACCGACCCCGGCCACCACTTTCGTGGTAGTGGTCTCGAGGGTGTTTAATAGGAATTTCTCATCCCGAGCAAATTTCCAGTCAACAAAAATCTTTAAAAACTGAAAAATATCCTGACAAACAAAATTGTTCTGACTAAAAGAAACAAATTTCAAGGATAAAAAATCTTCAAATATTGGGCATTGCATGGCTGGGGTAGAACCCATTCATCTGGTCGGGCCACCCAATACGCTTCATGTCCAACTACTCCTTCAATCTTGTACGGGCCTTCCCACTTGTCGACCAAGGAGCCTGCAACTTTGTTTTATGTGTTCAGTGACACCTTTCTTAGCACTATGTCCCCTAGCTAGAATTTCCCGATCTGAACATGAGAGTTGTAGTATCGAGCCACTCTTTACTGATTTGTTGTATTTCGTACTTGGGATTTCTCCCTCTTTTCTTCTAGCTCATCTAAGCTTTGCAACAACATATCAACATTATGGTCTTCATCATATAGCCTGACCCTAGGTGACATGTATGATGTTTCTACTGGGATAACAGCTTCAGTTCCAAATACCAAAGAGATTGGAGTCTCTCCTGTAGAAGTTATTGTTGTCGTCCGATACACCCATAGTACTTCAGGGAGCTTTTCAACCCAGCTACCTTTCTTGGTATCCAACTTTGCTTTGAGTGTGTGCTTGATGATTTTGTTTACTGATTCGGCTTTCCCATTTGTTTGAGGGTGGGCAAGTGTAGCAAAATAATTTATAATCTAGCACTCATTGCACAGCTGTCTAAAATTTTGATTATCGAACAGAGTGCCGTTGTTAGTGATAATAGTGTTGGGTACTCCAAATCTATAGAGTACATTTTTCTTCACAAAGTTCATGGTATTTGCTTCTGTGATATGCACCAATGCTTCATCTTCTACCCATTTTGTGAAATAATCAACGCTACTATTGCATGCTTTGTTGCACCCCCTGTCCCTACAGGCATTGGACCAATTAAGTACAGGCCCCACACGGCAAATGGCCATGGTGATGTGAGGCTTCTAAGTTGTTCTGGGGTTGTCAGATATCGTTGGCGATCCTCTGGCATGTATTGCAGCTTTTTGAACATCGTTGTGCATCCGAGAACAAAATAGGGCCAATAATAACCTTACATGAGTACCTTGTGTGCTAAACTTTTGCCCCCAATATGGTTTCCGCATACTCCAATGTGGATTTCCTACAATATCTGATATGCATCTGTTGAGGTTTATACCCTAAAGATGTAATTTGTAAATGGATTTATTAAATAAATAAAAGGAAAAGTTCAATTCATTCTTGTTGTGTTGTTTATTTTATAACTTGTGCATATATTTAACATCCAAGATTGCCGGATGTAATCTTGAACTGTGTATATGAGTGTCATGTACGGATGGATACAATAAGAGACGTGCAATCTAAAGAGTCCATAGATAGCAAATAAAGTTGGGTACTTTATTTATGGTTAATCTATAGCTACGGTTCATTCTGTAATATATGATGATTCTATCCTGAATCATTCATATGAGATATGGGAATGAAGTCACCTTGTATGATGTGATCATATAGGACTGGGCCATGATCTATATGAATCTCTCAACAAGATCTGTTTACCGATGAGATTCATATATATCAACTAATGATGGCTATTCAAATCGTAGTCTTTGATATACCATGGGTGAGGTCAGATGCATTTCCTGATCAATATACTCCGTATATTGGGATTACGGTTTAGCTTGTGGCTGGGAAGGTTTGTACACAATAGTGGAATCCACTCATTCTTGTGAGAAGAAGATGGTAGTTCCCTTAAGGGTTGATTCGGGGTTTGGACAATATGAACGATCTCTTAATTCTCTAAGAAAATAGGATTTATTGTTCATTATACAATCAACGGTACTTAAAGGATATATATAATTAGAGGAGTATAACAGATATTATGATCCAACTCTAATTATGAAGTACTGTGGAGGATCACACCATGTTTAATAGCTATATCGATGGACACCGAGTTGTATCGGTCTATTTAAAAGCGTCTACAGTTAAGAGAGTAAAGCTTTGGGTTTTTAGTGGAATAACACCGGAGTTAATAATCAAGGAATATTAATTAAAGAGTTTTGTTAATAGTGAAATTTGGCTAGGGATCAAAGCAAAATTTTCCACCCATAAACGACAACCATGAAGCCATGAAAGACCGTAAAGCCACCTTGCAGGAACAGAAAAAGGCCGGTTCGGCTTCAAAGCTACCAGAAGACAAGCCAGGCGCGACCGGGATGAACCCCTATAAGAGTACTGAAAGCCAGGCTTCTCCAGGCCATCTATCGGGGAACCTCGGCTCAGAGTTCGAGCTCCATAACCGCCATGTAAATGCCAGGGGAAGTCTCTAAGCTCAAGAGAGCTTCGAAAGAAGCCCGCCAACCTCTTCAGAAGCCCGCTGTCCTTGCTGGACATAAAGGAAGAATCATGCCTAAATCAACACTACCCCAGCTACCTCCCATGAGGGTCTACAAGAGCACCTTAAGGCCCCAAGGGTCAGGGAAAATCCATCTTAAGCTTCTAAGAACAGAGCCAGAGCTGAGATCTACCTCGCGCTACGAGGCAACAGGCAGCTGGCAAGGTGACCTCCATAAAGATCTATGACACGAGTGCACACAAGATCATCTCCATATAATATTTACATGCACGTCAAGAGTTTAAATTCAAATAAAGGAATAAACTTATCTTCGTCAAAGATATCATCGAATGCGGAAACAATTCAAATTTAAATGACGAATCCCGCCCGATAAGGAGGGAACGGATTCATGAGATTATGGTAGAGTATTTACGAACTAAAAACCTACTTGGACGATATATATATATGTGAAGCCAAGCATGGTGAAAGAGAGGACAACGAACGACAGAGACAAAATCATAAATAACAGATATACACATAGAAGGAGGGCTTAAATTTTGATTACAGAACACGGTCACCTTCATCTCCACTATTCGACAGGCACCGAGTTGCCACCACCTCACACCTCCGAGAGATTGTGAGCAAACAAGAGAGTTATTTGTATCTTAAAGCGATATATCAATAATAGAGCTCCCATTTACTGTTATTACCACTCGTCTCTCTCTTAAACAGGTCGGGAACCAACGGTACTGACCCCGGCCACCGCTTTCATGGTAGTGGTCTAGATGGTGTTAACAGAAATTTCTCATCTCGAGCAAATTTCCCGTTAACACTTTCTGGCGCCGTCTGTGGGAAACCTCTCACACCACGATCTTTTTACATTCAAAAGAATCTTTATTTCAAAGTCATCATGAAGCTCCGCTCCTCAAAAGTGCAGCAAGGCACCTCAGGGCAACCTTCTGCTACATCGAAACGAAAGGTCCCGAGGAAAGGGAAAAAATCCAGGCTCCATAGTCAGATTCCCACCCAGCCAGCTAGTGTACTTGCTCTGGATCCACCTCAGGGAAGCCAGGTCGAGCTTGACCAACAAGCGGCGGCCTTTGTAGAGAACGTCCGCCTTCGAGTACTAGCTAAGGGTATCGCTATCCAACAAACAGGTCTCTACAATCAGGGGGAATCCAACAGGCCTGGGGCTAGGCAACCTGCATTTGATCTCTAGGGGCCTACCTCGGGAATCAACTCGTAATAGAGCGGGGCACTCGACCTCAATCCGGGATAGGCTAGGGCCTATGCCCCATGTTCCCGAAGAGCTGCCACGCTACCAACCACGACAAGTCAGATCTGCGGTAGATGTCCTTCTTCGGGAATGGGAATAGCTCCTCCACCCAACGACTACAAGGAGGGAAGCCCGGGGTAGAGAAGAAGAAAGTCAGCAAAGCCCCCGATCAAGCCCCCTCCAAAGAAGGAACCGGGTAGAGGTCACCAGTTCATCAGAGGGATCTGATGGTGAGGAATCCAAGATCGACTCAAGGAAGTCTGAAAGCAAGCGACTAAGGGACCAGTTGGCAGAGCTACAGAAAGAGGTTCAAATCGATGAAGAAGAGGAAGTATAAGGAAGACAAGAATGATCCTCTAAGTGAAATGAACGCCACCTTCACCAGTAGAATCCGGGAGGCAGAGCTCCCGCCTAAGTTTAAAATGCCAGCTGACAGGTTCTGCGGGGACTAAAGATCTGCTGAGCCACTTAGAGAGCTTCGTTCAACAGATGGAGGTCCAGAGCACAATCATGGTCGCTATGTGTCAGACATTCCCCACTACACTCATGGATTATGCTAATACCTAGTTTAGGAAACTACCCACCGGGAGCATAGATTCGTTCACCAAATTATCAACTGATTTCTGCTCACAGTTCCAGGGGGTTAAGCTTCGGCTGAAAGACCCGATTCATCTACAATACGTGATCCAGGAGAGAGGGGAAACTCTCCGGACTTATGTCGAGCGGTTCCACAAGGAAGTCATCCAGATGGGGGTCTTCACCGAGAGAGAAACCCTCACCAACTTTAAAAGAAACTTATGGGCAGGAAAACTATTTCGGTCTTTTGCTAAAAGACCTCCAGAAACCTACCAGGAAGCCTATGATCAAGCGCTGGAACAGATCAATGTCCACGAACAGCTCAAGGTCAAGATGGAGCATGACGACATGATAGCTGAAAAGCGATAAAAGAAGGAAGCTCCCAGACCTGAACAAGATCAGAAATGCCGGAACAAACTCCCTAATAAGTCAACTTACGGTTTCCCTCTTCCTCAGCCCAGATCAGAAAGTTATCTAGACAAACGGGCTCCTCCTTAAGCTTTACCACCTCCCAGGATAGTGGCCCTTATAGCCAGCGATGAGAGGGGGTACGACCATTACACTCCCTAGAATGCATCCCGAGAAATAGTCTACCTCGCAATTAGGGATAAGGGTTTGTTACAGAAGCCTGCTCATACGAAAGCCTCGGTCGATAAAAGAAATCGTTACAAATATTGTGATTTTCACGAGGACGTAGGGCACAATACTTTAGAATGCTATAACCTGCGGAACAAGATTAAGGCTTTGATAAGGGGAGGATGCATGATAGAGTTCTTTTAACAAGTCAGGGAGAACATTCAAACCGGAAAGGAGGTACAAGCTGAGATCCGGGAACATGCTAAGAAGAGAAAGGAAGAACAGGCGGACCTGATGCAACAGATTCAGGTGATACATACTATCAATGGAGGTCCCACTCTGCCTGGAACCTCCAATAATTCCAGGAAAAACCATACGAGGAAGGTCCCTCATACGGACGAGGGGTGAGATATCTTCAAGGTCGACCAGAGACCGACTAACCCCTCTCGGCTGTCTCAAATCATCTCTACCGAAGCAGATGTCTTTAACACCGTGCAGCCACATGATGACCCCATGGTCATTACAGTACAAATTGCCAATTTCATGGTGCACCGCGTGCTCGTCGACACAGGTAGCAGCGTCGATGTTCTGTCCAAAGACACTTTGGAAAAACTAAACTTGAAGCAATGATGCTACATTATTTGTACTACTCCATTATATGGGTTCTCTGGGGACTCCATCACACCCGTAGGATCAAAAATCCTAACAGTGATCATCAGAGCCGCACCTCTCCAGCAAAACATCATGACTGACTTCGTGGTGGTGGATACCCCATCGGCCTATAACGCAATATTAGGGAGGCCATTCCTATCATCCCTGAAGGGGGTCCTTTCTATTTACCACAATGTCCTGAAGTTCTCGGTACGAGACAAGGTGGGAGAGGTTCGGGGTGATCAACAATTAGCTAGGAAATGCTACGTAGTGTCAGCTAACCCAGCAGCTTTAGCTAAATAGCTCGCCTAGGTAACGACTATCCAAGGCAGGAAAACCAAGGCACTAAACATGGAAGACGCGGGCTCCACCGATTGTCCCTAGAAAAGCCTTGTGGTACCTGACGTGGAAGAACAGAGAAGGGAATGGGCAAGTCGCCACCCGATCGATAATTTAAAGGTGATTCCTGTTCGACTAAGCGATCCCTCGAAGGTCGTCAAGATCGGAGCTACCCTTGAGCCAGGAATGAAAGAGGGCTTGATTAGGCTCCTCACAGAGTTCAACGATATTTTTACCTGGAGTCATGCAGAGATGCCGGGAATCCCAATGACATTAGCTGCACATCGACTGGCGGTGGATCTTACATTCAAGCCAGTCAAACAGGCACCACTTCAAAGATGAAAGAAATGTGACGGTTCAAGAAGACGTGGACAAACTCACCCAGGCAGGCGTCATTCGAGAAGCCCGCTATCCTGAATGGCTCACCAACGTGGTCATGGTCACTAAGGCAAATGGAAAGTGGCGCATGTGCGTGGACTACACCGACCTCAACTGGGCATGCCCGAAGGATAGTTTTTCTCTGCCAAAAATTGATCAGTTGGTCGATTCCACCTCCGGAACAAGCTTCTGAGCTTCATAGACGCGTTTTTCCGCTATAATCAGATTATGATGCATCCCGCGGACCATGAAAAGACCAACTTTATCACCGCGCAAGGCCTATACTGCTACAAGAAGATGCCTTTCGGGCTCAAAAATGCTGGAGCTACTTACTAGCAGTTAGTCAACCATTTGTTCAATCCCGAAATTGGAAGGTCGATGGAGGTATATATCGACGATATGATCACTAAATCTTTGACCTTGGAAGGCCACCTGGACGATCTTCGAAGGACCTTCATGATCCTAAGGGAAAACTAGATGAGGTTAAACCCTTCCAAATACGCCTTTGGTGTAACTGTGGGGAAGTTTTTGGGCTTCATGGTCCATGAAAGAGGAATAGAGGCTAACCTAGAAAAAATCATGGCTATCCTGAATCTGGAATCTCCCATATCTCTTAAGCAGGTTCAAGCCTTGACCGGACAGGTAGCAGCGCTCAACAGGTTCATCTCCAGGTATACCGATAAGTACCTACCATTCTTCAAAGTTATCAAGCAGGGAAGAAACATGAAGTGGGATCAAGAGAGCGAACAGGCTTTCCAAGCTTTGAAAAGATTCTTAACAAGCCCTCCATTGCTGGTCAAGCCAAATCCTGGAGAAGAGCTCCAAATATACTTGGCAGTTTCAGAAATCGCTGTGAGTAGAGCCTTGGTCAAGGAATATGGGGATAAGATCCAGCGACCTATCTACTATGTGAGTCGCGCTCTAACCAACCCCGAAAATAACTATACTATGCTGGAGAAGCTCGCTTATGCCTTGGTGACCTCGGTAAGGAAACTCCGTCTTTACTTTCATGCTCATTTAATAGCAGTGGTGACGGACCAACCCCTCCGTCAGTTCTTGCTAAAGCCGGATGTTTCTGGAAGGCTGGTTCTATAGGCCCTAGAGCTTACCCATTTTGATTTAAAGTATAAGCCTCAGACCATGATAAAAGCTCAAGCACTAGCGGACTTTGTAGCCTAGCTGTCAGTACCTTCAGATCAGGCAACCCCCTCGGTAACAGATGTCACCCTTGAGAGGATTCCAAAAATCTGACAACTGGCCGAAGAGCTGCGAGTCATGGACTCTCTACACTGACAGAGCTTCCAGGCAGTCCTTGGAAGAAGCGGGCATAGTCCTCATCGACCCAAAAGGAACTGAGTGCTGCCATTGTTTTAGGTTTGAATTTAAAGCTACGAACAATGAAGCGGAATACGAAGCCCTGCTAGCTGGGATAAAAGCTACCATAGAGCTCGGGGTTGATTATCTGAATATCAAGAGCGACTCATCACTCGTGGTCAACCAAGTTTCTGGGGATTATCAGGCCAAAGGGGATAACATGATCGCTTACCTGAAACTGATGCAACAACTCAGGACCAAATTTAGGGGATTTAGAATCGAGCAAATACCTCAACTCTTAAACCATCGGGCTGACGTCCTAGCCAAGATAGCAGCCTGTGGTGGCCAGACCCTACCTCACGAAGTCCCTCTTCAAGTAATCCCTCTACCTAGCGTTATGACTGGTAAGGAATTTTATACCTTGGACCGAAATCCATGCTGGATGGATCTAATAGCAGAATATCTATAGGACATGAAACTCCCCGGGGAGCCCGACCAAGCTAGGAGGGTTAAAAGGCTCTCATTCTGGTATTGTATGGTGGATGGGCATTTATACCGAAGAGGAAAATCCCTTCCCCTGCTCCAATGTCTACACCCTGAAGATGCCAAGTGGGCTTTGAGAGAGGTCCATTCCGGGGAATACGGGAACCATATTGGTGGAGAAGCCTTGGCATATCAGGTTCTCAGCATGACGTATTATTGGCCGACCATCCATCAACATGCTAAGAAGTTGTGTAAACCTGCGAGGCATGCCAGAAGACCTTAAACTTTATTCACCTCCCCCCGGAGCGTTTGTCATCTCTTAGCTCACCATACCCTTTTGCTATGTGGGGAGTCTATTTGATTGGACCGCTTCCTACAGTTCCGGGACAGGCCAAGCACGCTATCTTAGCGATTGATTACTTTACAAGATGGGTTAAAGCGGGACCACTGTCCTAGATATCAGAAGAAAACACAACAAGGATCATCAAGACCAATGTAGTTTTTAGGTGCAGAACCCCTCTAGTCATTATAACCGACCTCAGAAATAAGTTTGACAATGCCCGATTCAGAGATTTCTATCAAGGTTTGGGAATCTACCTTCAGTTTGCTTCAGTAGCCCACCCTCAGACCAATGGTTTGGTGGAATCCATGAAAAAAACCATCAAGAAGTTGTTGAAGAAAAAGCTACAACAAAAGAAAGGCAAATGGGTAGAGGAGCTTCCCGAGGTCCTCTGGGTTTACCGCAAAAAAGTAGAACTGCTACAGGGGAAATGCCTTACTCGTTGGCCTTCCGGGTTGAAGCAGTTCTATCTATAGAGCACAAGTTGACCTCCTTTAGAGTCTAACGATTTGAACCTGAAAGCAATGAAAGCAAGCTCCGAGCTAGTTTGGACCTCCTGGATAAAAGCAAGATCGAATGGCTGAAAAGGTAGCAATCTACCAAGGAAGGATTGCCAGGTACTTTAACAAGAGGGTTAAAACCTAAAGCTTTAAAGAAGGGGATCTGGTCCTCAGGAAAGTGACGTTGAACATCAAGAAGAGGTCAGACGATGTCCTATGGCCCAACTGGGAAGGACCATACCTAATAAAAATGGTGATCCGTAATGGGGCGTATAAGCTTGAGGATATGGATGGTCGACTCATCGACCATACTTGGAATGTGAATCACCTAAGGAAATTCTACCCTTGAATAGAGGACTCAGGAGCAGGCAACATCCTACTAACTTCTTTTATTTTTTCTTCTGACAGTATTGTCCTTCATCTTCCATATCAATAAAGCTTGCCTTTTCCTGTTTACTCCTTCTTCAACTATGTCCTACAATGATTTGGGTCTACAGGGAAAGTTTTAACATTATCGCCTCAAGACCAAGGGTAAGCCGAGGAAGCCCCCTCACTACTCATGATGCCTCGGCCGGGCACCACCCCCTGCCAAAAAAGGGTCCGAGTGTAAGAGCATAGTTGCCATCCAGATCTTGAGATCAGGAAATAGCTTGATAGCCCTTCTGATGCCTTGGTCGAGCTACCACCCCTAGGAAGGATCTGAATGTAAGAGCATAGTTTCCATCCAGATCTCAAGACTGGGAAATTGCTAGATAGCCGTCCTAATGCCTTGGTTGGGCTACCACCCCCAAGAAGGATCCGAGTGTAAGAGCATAGTTGCCATCTAGATCTCAAGACCGGTAAATAGCTAGATAGCGCTCTTGATGCCTTGGTCGGGCTACAACCCCAAAGAAGGATCTGAGTGTAAGAGTATAGTGGCCATCCAGATCTCAAGACCAGGAAATAGCTAGATAGCCCTCCAGATGCCTTGGTCAGGCTACCGTTCCCCCCAAGAAGTGATCAAGCTTGAAAGCGCGGAAGTCCTTCTGATCCCGAGCCTAAGAAAGGGGTTAAACAGGTCTTTACTTAACGTTCCACCTTAGCTACAGCCCACCAAATGAGCTCGGGGATAGAGGGTTCGATTTAATTAAACTCTAAATGGTTTTGTTATTTCACTAGTTCTTCTTGATACAGGGTTACTTACTACAGTAGACCCACAATCAAACAAGGGGACTGTCAGCTGGAGAAGTTGAGCGAGGAGTTTCATTAGTATGGGGACCCAATACTAAAAACCTTTTTGCTTATCTTGTGTTTTCCCTCAAAGACAGCTCGTTTCGATATAAAAGCTGGACGACCAAGCAAGTACATGCAAGCCAGAGTTAGACCTGAGATTAAAATTTTATTATCAAGTAAGGGAGCCTATCCCCCAACAAGGTTACAACATGCAAGGGGGGCCCAATCCCTGGTTCCGGGCTACAAAAGAAAAATAATAAAAGATCAAACTTAATTGAAGATGGGATGCCCACCCCCTTTTCCGGGCATTCAAAATAGATCACATGGAAAAGAACTCAAGCTTCTTAGTCTTCCTAAGGGCCTACAGCTTCCTCCTCCACAGAATGGACCTCGTCCCCTACTCCTCTCTTCAATCGCGGCTCATTCTGATCAGATGCATCTACCGCTTCTCCGCTTCCACCACTTCCTCCTAGGGATCATCCTCGGTTGCCTCGGGGTCAACATGATCTTCCTTCATGATTTCATCAATCACCGCCATAACTTCAAACGGTATAGCTGCATCAATAAGGCTGGTCGACTTAAGAACTTTCTCACCTAGGGGATCTCGGGCTTCAGCAAGGCCTCCTTCTAGCTCCTTATTGTGAACCTCCTTCGAGGATTCACTGGGACTAGATACTGGAAAGGCTGGAACAGGAGGAGGTAGATCCGGCACCTCTAACTGCTTCCCTGCTCCCTCCCTAGAAGGGCTTGCTCCATCAGTTCTAGGGAGATACATTTCCACAGCCCGTGACATGACCTCTGCTCTATCCCAGCCGGCAATGCTAGAGAGATCGAATGGGGGAGGGATGGCCTCTACAACCTGATAGAAGGCATAGAAATACCCCTTGCTAAAAGAGGCTTCCACTACGGCTTGGAGTTGGGTAATTCGAGCCTGCAAGGTTAGGTTTTCAACATCTAGGGTCTTCGCCTCTCCCCTCTAGTCAACCCGCTGGCTAGCCCGCCGCTTCGACAGGAGAGTCTCCTGATCAAAAACCCGCTTCAGCCTCTTATGATCGCATTGAAGCTCAGCTAGCTGTGTCTCCATTCCTTATTGGCTGGAGGTCATCTCCTGGACAAGGGTCTGAGCCCGTGCAAGCAACCCGATGGCTCGCTCAGCTTCAACCTCAGCCTTGGCTACCCGATCACGGAGGAAGGCTACCTGATGCCCCATGGCCACTTGAAACTTGAAAGCCTGCAAAGGAAAATAAGGTTAGAAAATGACAAGTCAAGCAGCTCAATGAAGAAGTAAAAGCGACAATTACCTCGTCTAAAAGGGTGGACCCTTTTGGTGATCAAGATGTCCACGGGTATCGCAGTCATCCTAGAAAGCCCGCCGCCTGGACAAAATACGACAAATTGCTTCAGGACCAAAGCTTGGAAAGTATGTTCACTCTCCTGTTCCCACTTAATGTTTCTTCCCTGCTTGATAGCTTTGAAGAATGGTAGGCACTTATCGATAGACCGGGAGATGAACCTGTTGAGCGCAGCTACCTAACCAGTCAAGGCTTGAACCTATTTAAGAGATGTGGGGGATTCTAGATCCAGGATAGCCATGAATTTATCTGGGTTAGCCTCTATGCCCTCCCATGGACCATGAAGCCCAGAAACTTCCCCACAGTTACACCAAATGCGTATTTGGAAGGGTTCAACCTTATCTGGTTTTCCCTTAGGATCATGAAGGTCCTTCGTAGGTCATCCAGGTGGCCTTCTGAGGTTGAAGATTTAGTGATCATATCATCGATATACACCTCCTTCGACCTTCCAATTTTAGGCTTGAAAAAACGGTTGACTAATCGCTGGTAAGTAGCTCCAACATTTTTGAGCCCGAAAGGCATCACCTTATAGCAGCATAGGCCTTGCGCGGTGATAAAGCTGGTCTTTTCTTGGTTCGCGGGATGCATCATAATCTGATTTAGCTGAAAAACACATCCATGAAGCTCAGGAGCTTGTTCCCGGAGGTGGGATTGACTAACTGATCAATTTTTGGCAGAGCAAAACTGTCCTTCGGGCATGCCCGGTTGAGGTTGGTGTAGTCCACGCACATGCGCCACTTCCCATTTGCCTACGTGACCATGACTACGTCGGTGAGCCATTCGGGGTAGCGGCCTTCTTGAATGAAGTCTGTCTGGGTGAGTTTATCCACCTCTTCTTGAACCGCCACATTTCTTTCAGAGTTAAAGTGGCACCTTTTCTATTTGAAGGGCTTGAAGGTCGGATCCATTGCCAATCGATGTGCAGCAAATGTTATCGGGATCCCCGGCATCTTCGCATGACTCCAGGCAAAAATATCATTGAATTCGGTGAGGAGCCTAATCAAGCTCTTTTTCATTCTTTGCTCAAGGGTAGCTCCAATCTTGATGACCATCGAGGGATCGGTTAGTAGAACAGAAATCTCCTCTAACTTATCGACCGGGTGGCCGCTGGCCCATTCAGTTCTCTATTTTTCCATGTTGGGCACTACAAGGCCTTCTTAGGGACAATCGGTGGAGCCCATGTCTTTCAGGTTTATTACCGAGGTTATCCCGCCTAGGATAGTCGTTACTTGGGTGAGCTGTTTAGCTAGAGCTGCTGGGTTAGCTGACATTGCGTAGCATTTCCTAGCTGCTTGCTGATCACCCCGAACCTCTTCCACCTTTTCTCCTACCGGGAACTTCATGACATTATGGTAAATAGACAGAACCCCCTTCAGGGATGATTGGAATGGCCTCCCTAATATTGCGTTGTAAGTCGACGTGGTATCCACCACCAAAAAGTCGTTCATGATATTTTGTTGGAGAGGTGCGACTCCGATGATCACTGGTAGGATTTTTGATCCTACGGGTGTGATGGAGTCCCCGGTTAAACCGTATAATGGAGTACTACAACTGTTGTAGCACCATTGCTTTAAGTTTAGTTTTTCCAAAATGTCTTTGAGCAGAACGTCGACACTGCTACCTATGTCGATGAGCACGCGGTGTACCATGAAGTTGGTAATTTGTACTGTAGTAACCATGGGGTCATCATATAGCTGCACGGTGTTAAAGACATATGCTTCAGTAAAGATGATCTGAGATAGTTGGGAGGGGCAGGGAGGTCTCTGGTCGACCTTAAAGATATCCCACCTCTAATCCATACGAGGGACATGTCTAGCATGGTTTTTCTTTGAAATGTTGGAGGTGCCGGCCAGAGTGGGACCTCTGCTTATAGTATGTATTACCTGAATCTGTTGCATCAGGTCATGCTGCTCTCATTTCCTCTTCTCAGCATGTTTTCGGATTTTGGCTTGCATCTTCCTTCCAGTCTGAATGTTCTTCCTGACTTGTTGTAAGAACTCTATCAAGCACCCTCCCCTTATCAAAGTCTCAATCTGGTTCCGCAGGTTGTAGCATTCTGAAGTATTGTGCCCTACATCCTCGTGAAAGTCACAATATTTGTAACTATTTCTTTTATCGACCGGGGCTTTCATTGAAGCGGGCTTCTGTAACAAACCCTTATCCCGAATGGCGAGGTAGACTGTTTCTCGGGATGCATTCAAGAGAGTGTAATGGTTGTACCTTCTCTCATCGCAGACTATAGAGGCCACTGTCATGGGAGGTGGTAAAGCTTGAAGAGGAGCCCGTTTATCTGGATACCTTTCTGATTTAGGCTGAGGAAGAGGGAAACTGTATATTGATTTATTAGGGGGTTTGTTCCGGCTTTTCTGATCTTTCTCTGATCTGGGAGCTTCCTTCTTTTGTCTCTTTTTGACTCTCTTATCGTCATGCTCCATCTTGACCTTGAGCTGTTCTTCGACCTCGATCTCTTCCAGATTCTGATCATAGGCTTTCTGGTAGGTTTCCGGAGGTGTTTTTGCTAAATACCAGAATAGTTTTCCCGCCCATAAGTTTTTTTTGAAGTTGGCGAGGGTTTCTCTCTAGGTGAAGACCCCCATCTGGATGACTTTATTATGAAACCGCTCGACATAAAGCCCGGAGAGTTTCCACTATCTTATGCATCACGTATTGTAGATGAATCGGGTCCTTTAGTCTGGGCTTACTCCCTTAGAACTGTGAGCAGAAATCAGTCGATAATTTGGTGAAGGAATCTACGCTTCCGGCGGGTAGTTTCCTAAACCAGGTCTTAGCATAATCCGTGTGTGTAGTGGGGAACATCCGACACATAGCAGCCCTGGTTGTGTTCTGAACCTCATCTGTTGAACGAATCTCTCTAAGTGGCTCAGCGGATCTTCAGTCCTGGAGAACCTGTCTACTGGCATTTTGAACTTAGGTGGGAGCTTTACCTCCCGAATCCTTCTGGTGAAGGGGGAGTTCATTTAACTTAGAGGATCTTTCTTGTCTTTCTTGTACTTCCCTTTCTTCATCAATAGGACCTCTTTCTGTAGCTCTGCCAACTGGTCCCTTAGTCGCTTGCTTTCGGAATTTCTTGAGTCGATCTCGGATTCCTCACCATCAGATCCCTCTGATGAACTGGTGACCTCTACCTGGTTCCTTCTTCGGAGGGGGATCATTTAGGGGCTTTACTGACTTTCTTCTTCTCTACCCCAAGCTTCCCTCCTTGTAGTAGTTGGGTGGAGGAGCTTCTCCCATCCTTGGGGAAGGACATCTATCGCGGATATGACTTGTCGTGGTTGATAACATGGGGTATGGCCCCTAGCCTATCCCTGACCGAGGTCTGGAGCCCCTCTCTGTTACGAGTTGATTCCTGAGTGGCAGGCCCCAAGCGATCAAAGGCGGGTTTCCTAGCCCCAGGCCTGCTTGATTCTCCCTGATTACAGAGACCCGTTTGTTGGATAGCGATACCCTCAGCGAGTAGTCGAAGGAGGACGTTCTCTATAAAGGCCGCTGCTTGTTTGTCAAGCTCGACCTGGCTTCCTAGTGGGGGATCCAGAGCTCGCACAGTAGCTTATTGGATAGGAGCTGTCTGAATGGTAATCTGGCTATGGAGCCCAGATTTTTTCCTTTTCTTCGGGACCTTTCATGTGGTATTATAGAAGAAGGTTATCCCGAGGTGGCCTGCTGCTCTTGTGAGGAGCGGAGCTTCATGATGACTTTGAAATAGCGAACTTTTTAAATGTAAAAAGATGGTGGTGTTAGAGGTTTCCCACAGACGGTGCCAGAAAGTGTTGACAAGAAATTTGCTGGAGATGAGAAATTCCTATTAACACCCTAGAAACCACTACCAAGAAAGTGGTGGTCGGGGTCGTTACTGTTGGTTTCCGACCTAATTAAGAGAGAGACGAGTGGCTGAAACGTAATAACAGTAAATGGGAGCTTTTTTATTAATATATTGCTTTAAGATAAAAATAACTCTCTTGTTTGCTCACAGTCTCCTGGAGGTGTAGGGTGGTGGCAACTCGGTGCCTGTCGAATAGTAGAGATGAAGGTGACCGTGTTCTGAATCCAGAATTTATGCCCTTCTTCTACGTGTATATCTGTTTTTTATGATTGTGTCTATATTGTTCGTCATTTTTTTCTTTCTACCATGCTTGGCTTCACATATATATATCGTCCAAGTGGGTTTTTAGTTCGTGATTACGTCACTGTAATCCTATGAATTCGTTCCCATATTATTGGGCGGGATTCGTTATTTGAATTTGAATTGCTACGAGATTTGATGATACCGTTGACAGAGATAAGTTTAATCCCTTATTTGAATCAAACTCTTGACGTGCATGTAAATATTACATGGAGACTATCCTGTGTGTACTCGTGCCATGAATCTTTATGGAGGTCACCCTGCCAACTGTCTGTTACCCCATAGAGCGAGGTAGATCCCTGCTCTGGCTCTGTTCTTAGAAGCTTAAGATGGATTTTCCCTGACCCTTGGGGGCTTGAGGTGCTCTTGTAGACCCTTATGGGAGGTAGATGAGGTAGTGTAGATTTAGGTGTGATTCTTCCTTTATATCCAGCAAGGACAACGAGTTTCTGGAGAGGTTGGCTAGCTTCTTTCGAAGCTCTCTTGAGCTTAGAGACTTCCCCTAGCATCTCTAGGGCGGTTATGGAGCTCGATATCATAGCCGAGGTTCCCCGATAGACTGTTTGGAGAAGCCCGGCTTCCAGTACTCTTTTGGGGGCTCGTCCCGGTCGCGCCTGGCTTGTCTTCTGGTAGCTTTGAAGCCGAACCGGCCTTCCCTGCTCCTGCGGGGTGGCTTTACGGTCTTTTCGGGCTTCATGATTGTCTATTATGGATGGAAATTTCTCTTTGATCCCTGGCCAAATTTCACTATAAACACCGTTAATTTATTGGATTGTCCAATTAAATGTGTTACGAAAGTGACACGTGTTTATTCGGAAATTAATTGAATAATGAGATTATTTAATTAATGAATGTTAATAGTTAAATTAATTAAATACTTAGATTATTTAATTATGTTAACGGGAAAAGTTGATCAGGATGAGAAATTTCTACTAACACCCTCGAGACCACTACCACGGAGGTGGTGGCCGGGGTCGGTACCTCTGATACCTAACCTGCTTAGATGGGAATGAAGATTTGTATAATAATGAAAAATGGGAGCTTTTATTATCGATCAATATGATAAACAAAATTCTCTCTCATACATTATTTGGGACGTAGGAAGGTGGTCGCTTTGTACTCGTCGAATAGTGGAAACAACAACAGCCGTGTTTTGATTACAGAATTTAGGCCCTCCTTTCCTCTTTTTCTTATCGTCTAGATCTCTTCTTTCTCTTCTTTTTTTTTATAAATCTCTCTCCTTACCATGCTTGGCCTTATTTATATTTGTTGACGGGAAATTTGCTCGAGATGAGAAATTCCTCCCTCGAGACCACTACCACGAAAGTGGTGACCGGGGTCGGTACCGTTGGTTCCCCACCTGGTTAAGAGATAGACGAGAGGCTGAACAGTAAATGGGAACTTTATTATTGATATATTGCTTTAAGGTACAAATCGTTCTCTTGTATGCTCACAGTCTCTTGAAGGTGTAGGGGGTGGCAACTCTGTGCCTGTCAAATAACAGAGATGAAGGTGACTGTGATTTGAATCAAAAATTTAGGCATTCCCCTCTTCTTTCTATCGTATATGTTGTTGTATTTTTGTATCTGTCGTTGTCCCTATTTTTCATCTTCTTTTTACCATGCTCGGCTTCACATATTTATATCGTCCAAGTAGGTTTTTAATTCGCAAAGACTTTACCGAGATCCCATGAATCCGTACCTTCCTTATCGAGTGGGATTCGTCATTTGAATTTTAATTGTTACGGGATTTGATGATATTGTTGACGGAGATAAGTTTGTTCCCTTATTTGAATCAAACTCTTGACGTGCATGTAAATATTACATGGAAATGATCATGTGTGCACTCGTGCCATGAATCTTCATGGAGGTCACCCTGCCAGCTGCCTGTTGCCTGTTGCCCCGTAGAGCGAGGTAGACCCCTGCTCTGGCTCTTTTCTTAGAAGCTTAAGATGGATTTTCCCTGACCCTTGGGGGCTTGAGGTGCTCTTGTAGACCTTCTTGGGAGGTAGTTGGGGTAGTGTAGATTTAGGTGTAATTCTTCATTTTTGTCCAGCAAGGGCAGCAGGCTTCTTGAGAATGTCTCTTGAGCTTGGAGACTTCCCCTGGCATTCATGGGGCGGTTGTGGAGCTCGACCTCAGAGGCGAGGTTCCCTTATAGATGGCCTGGAGAAGCTCGGCTTCCAGTACTCTTATGGGGGCTCGTCCCGGTCGCGTCTGGTTGTCTTCTGGTAGCTTTGAAGCCGAATTGACCTTCCCTGCTCCTGCAGGGTGGCTTTACGGTCTTTTCTGTCAAATTTCACTATTAACACCGTTAATTAATTGGATTGTCCAATTTACTGTGTTACGAAAGTGACACGTGTTTATTCGGGAATTAATTGAATAATGAGATTATTTAATTATTGAATGTTAATAGTTAAATTAATTAAATACTTAGATTATTTAATTATGTTAACGGAGAAAGTTGCTCAGGATGAGAAATTTCTACTAACACCCTCGAGACCACTACCATAGAGGTGGTGGCCGGGGTCGGTACCTTTGATACCTAACCTACTTAGATGGGAATGAAGATTTGTATAATAATGAAAAACGGGAGCTTTTATTATCGATCACTTTGATAATCAAAATTCTTTCTCATACATTATCTAGGACGTATGAAGGTGGTCGCTTTGTACTCGTCGAATAATGGAAACAACGACGGTCGTGTTCTGATTATAGAGTTTAGGCCCTCCTTTCCTCTTTTTCTTATCGTCTAGATCTCTTATTTCTCTTCTCTTTTTTGATATATCTCTCTCCTTACCATGCTTGGCCTTATTTATATTTGTTAACGGGAAATTTGCTCGAGATGAGAAATTCCTCCCTCGAGACCACTACCACGAAAGTGGTGACCGGGGTCGGTACCGTTGGTTCCCGACCTGGTTAAGAGATAGACGAGAGGCTGAACAGTAAATGGAAGCTTTATTATTGATATATTTCTTTAAAGTACAAATCGTTCTCTTGTATGCTCATAGTCTCTCGAAGGTGTATAGGGGGTGGCAACTCTGTGCCTGTCGAATAGTGGAGATAAAGGTGACCGTGATCTGAATAAAAAATTTAGGCCTTTCCATCTTCTTTCTATCTTATATGTTGTTGTATTTTTGTATATGTTGTTGTCCCTATTTTTCATCTTCTTTTTACCATGCTATGCTTCACATATTTATATCGTCTAAGTAGGTTTTTAATTCGCAAATACTTTACCATGATCCCATGAATCCGTTCCCTCCCTATCGGGCGGGATTCGTCAATTAAATTTGAATTCTTACAGGTTTTGATGATATCGTTGACGGAGATAAGTTTGTTCCCTTATTTGAATCAAACTCTTAACGTGCATGTAAATATTACGTGGAAATGATCCTGGTGCACTCGTGCCATGAATCTTCATGGAGGTCACCCTCCCAGCTGCCTGTTGCCCCGTAGAGCGAGGTAGACCCCTACTCTGGCTCTGTTATTAGAAGCTTAAGATGGATTTTCCCTGACTCTTGGGGGCTTGAGGTGCTCGTGTAGACCTTCTTGGGAGGTAGCTGGGGTAGTGTAGATTTAGGTGTGATTCTTCATTTATGTCCAGCAAAGACAGCGGGCTTCTGGAGAGGTTGGCGGGCTTCTTTCGAATGTCTCTTGAGCTTGGAGACTTCCCCTAGCATTCATGGGGCAGTTGTGGAGGTTGACCTTAAAGCCGAGGTTCCCCGATAGATAGCCTGGAGAAGCCCAAGTTCCAGTACTCTTGTCAAGGCTCGTCTAGGTCGCGCCTGGCTTGTTTAGGTCATGCCTGGCTTGTTTTCTTGCAGTTTTGAAGATGAACCGGCCTTCCCTGCTACTCTGGGGTAGCTTTACGGTCTTTCCAGGCTTTATGAATGTTGATTATGGGTGGAAAATTTCTCTTTGACCCCTGGCCAAATTTCACTATTAACAGAAGTCCCTTCTGACTTGAACACCGGTGGCAGAGTTGGGGTTGGAGTCAGATTCCTTGTTTAATTGAGAAAGTTTTTCGCCGTAAAGATAATTAATGAGAGCGAAATCTTCTCATTAATTACCCAATATTTGAATTTGAAACTGAAAGTTATTAGAAGAAAAACTGTTGCAATACGGTTCCAGGTGATCTTCCCAAGGATATCACCGATAATCCTCTACTTAAGCCCGGCCTTACCGTTACTTTCTTCATACATACTTTCTCAAATCTCAAATTTTCAACTTTCCTCTCTCCCATCTTTCTCTGTCGATTTTCCCCTACCTTCCGCTTACTTCCAAGTCTTTCTTACCCATCAATGTCGACTTCCACATATAGTGTTGATGCCTTGGTTGAAGGCTCCGGAGACCCTAACCTAGTTCTTCAAAAGCAGGTGCGAGGGATTTCAACTGATGAGGAATCTTCCCCTCTCCGCCAGCGCCGTCGTTTTAACAAGAACGTCTCTATCTGCTTTGGCTTTTTGAACTAGCCTGACAATCCTCTGAACCTAGTCGATGATGACTCTGATTTCAAGGAGAAAGTCGATGTGGTCAAGAGGTCTCTAGTCACAGTGGCGGAGCTTCCTTCAATGGTAACCCTTTCTTTCGAACCCAGGGTCATCTCTGACTCCACTGTCGACCCTCAGTCGATAGGCCGTCTTCGGGACAAGTATGGTATTCCTGACACTGTTTCCCTAACTGTCCCCTACCGGAATTACTATGTTTTTAGCCTGCCCAAAGGCGTGCTCCCTATCCACGTCTCAGCTTTTGAGAGCTGGGTGAGGCTCTCTCTTCACCCTACCCTTCGGCGGGCTCTCAATGCCCTTCAGCGGGCTCTCAATGCCCTTCAGTTGGGTTCGCTTCAACTGACACCTGGCTTCTGGAGGCATCTAGTCTGCTTCCTGGTATTATAGAGAGAGCAGTGCGAGATGAGCAACGTAGCCAGGGAGCCTAGGGCTAAGGAGCTCACCTTTCTTTTCCAGATAGGTAGCCTGGTTGGGATTCCACGAGGCCAATTCTATACGAAGGCCAAGAATAGGCTCAACTTTATCAACCCCGGGGCTTCAAAGAAAAACCCCGCTTGGAAAAAAAATGGGTACTGGCGGGGGGAGACTAGGGGAGCTCTGTCTTTGTCGGCAGCATGAGCCCGAGGTTTCCACCGCCTTTAGTGACAAACCCACATGGGGTCAGGATTCTTTGCCTGCTGAGTCTGAAGCCGTGCTGAAAACCATTCTAGCTCGAAACTACTTGAATCTGAAGTTTCCAACCGTCGACCCCTTTGATCCCCTCAGGGTAAACATGTACCTGTTGATATCTGGTGCTACCCCTCGTAATTATCTCGATCTATCTTGTTTTTTTTTATTAGATGGTTCAGTTCTGATGATCTTGAGTCCTCTCTCTAACAGTATTTGTTGTTGCTCCAGCTTCTCGCGAAGCCTGGCGAGCTGGGATCCCTTCTCCTCCTCCTCCTTCTAGATAGTCCCCATGAGCTCTCTCGGTTGTTTCAATAAAGGGGGGGGGGGGGGTCAATTGCTAAAGTAGCTGCCCCGTTCGTTCCTTTCCCCTCACCTTCCCAGGTGAAGTCTAAGATGGCTCTTCTTGCATCTCGGGCTGTGAAGGCTCTAAACCGAGGAGAGTCTGCCTCCCAAGTTGTCAATAAGTCCATTTCTTCCCCTTTACCGGTAGTCTCTGCTTCAACCGATGCTCCCCGAGTCACATTATCCCTCTCTGATGATCCGTTTGTAACCCGGGCTATTGAGGTTCCTAGGGAACCCGATGTCTATATTCCTGAGGTCGCCCCTTCTCGCCCCTGCTAGCAATCAAGCTCAGGGGGTCAAGATGAAGTCCTAAAGTAATTTTTTGCATCCTGTCCAAGCAGCGGGCTTTCTAGGATGACCGCGATGCCCGTGGACATCATGATTACCAAGCCGAGGTAACCGTCGCTTTCACTTCTTCATTCAGCATTTTGATTTGTCATTTTCTAAAAATGCTTTCCTTTACAGGCTTTCAAGTTTTAGGTGGCCATGGAGCATCAGGTAGCCTTCCTCTGTGATCGAGCAGCCAAGGCTGAGGGTGAAGCTGAGCAAGCCATGGGTTTGCTTGAGAGGGCGAAGACCCTGGTCCAGGAGATGACCTCCAGCCAACAAGGAATGGAGACGCAGCTAGCTGAGCTTCAATGTGACGATGAGAGGTTGAAGCGGGCTTTTGATCAGGAGACTCTCCGGTCGAAGCGGCGGGTAAGCCAGCTGGATAACTGGAAGGGAGAGGCGAAGGTCCTGGATGTTGAGAACCAAACCTTGCAGGCTCAAATTACCCAACTCTAGACCGAGGTGGAAGCCTCTTTTAACGAGGGGTACTTCTATTCCTTTTATCAGGTTGTAGAGGCTCTTCCTCCCCCATTCAATCTCTCCAGCATCGTTGGCTAGGATAGAGAAGAGTTCATGTCGCGGTCTGTTGAGATATCTCGCCTCAAAAATAATGGAGCTGGTCATTCTCGGGTTGGAGCTGGGAAGCAGTTGGTGGTGCCAGATCTACCTTTTCCTATTTTAGCCTTTCCAGCATCTGGTCCAGGTGAATCTTTGAAGAGGGTTCACAACGAGAAGCTAGAAGTAGGCCTTGCTGATGCCCGAGACCCCCCCGTAGTGCTTTTCAGGAGTGGAGTCAACAGAAGGCGGGAACGTGCCTGAGTCAGTGGCCAGCCTTTTTGTTGCCGCTATACCGCCTAAAGTTATAGTGGTGATCAATGAAATCGTGGAGGAGGATCCTGTTGACCCCGAGGCAGCCGGGGCTGATCCTAGGAGGAGGTGGCTGAGGCGGTAGATGCAGCTGACCAGGATGAGCTGCGACCAGAAAGGGGAGTAGGGGGCGAGGTTTATTCTATGGAGGAAGCGGCTGGAGGTCCTCATGAAGACGAAGAAACTTGAATTCTCTCCTATGTAATCAAATTTGAATGCCCGGAAAAGGGGGTAAGCATCTCATCTTCAACTGTGTTTGCCATTTTATTATTGCTTTTGTAGACCAAAACCAGGGATTGGGACCCTCTTGCTTGTTGTAGCCTTGTTGGGGGATAGGCTCCCTTACTTGATAATAAAATTTTAATCTCACATCTATCTCTGGCTTGCATGTACTTGCTTGATCGTCCAACTTTTATATCGAAACGAGCTATCTTTGGGGGAAAATAAGACAAGAAAAAAAACTGTTGGCACTAAGCCCCCATACTAATGAAACTCCTAGCTCAACTTCTTCAGTTGACAGTCCCTTTGTTTGATTGTAGGTATGTTGTAGTAAGTAACCCCGTATCAAGGAGAGCTAGTAACCTGAACTTACTGGCATATTTAGAATTTAAGAAAGTCGAGCCTTCTATCTTTGAGTCCCTCAAGGGGGTTGTAAACCCGAGTAAGGTATTTAGCGATAGATTTATCCCTTAAGCTCGAATCTTTCTTAAGGGTGGTTGCCCAAGCAGGGCGTTAGGAGGGCTATCTAGCTATTTCCTGGTTTTGAAATCTGGATGACAACTATGCCCTTACACTCAGATCCTTCTTGGGTGTGGTAGCCCGACCAAGGCATCAGGAAGCCTATCTAGCTATTTCCTGGTCTTGAGATCTGGATGGCAACTATGCTGTTACACTCAGATCCTTCTTGGGGTGGTAGCCTGACCAAGGCATCAGGAGAGCTATCTAGCTATTTCCTGGTCTCGAGATCTAGATGGCAACTATTCTCTTACACTCAGATCCTTCTTGGGGGTGGTAGCCCGACCAAGGCATCAGGAGGGCTATCTAGCTATTTCCTAGTCTCGAGATCTGGATGGCAACTATGCTCTTACACTCAGACCCTTCTTGGGGGTGGTAGCCGGACCAAGGCATTATGAGGGCTATCTAGCTATTTCCTGGTCATGAGATCTGGAGGGCAACTATGCTCTTACACTCAAACCCTTCTTGGCAGGGGTAGTGCCCGACAGAGGAATCATGAGTTGCGGGAGGGCTTCCCCTGCTTGCCCCTAGTCTTGAGGCGATAATGTCAAAACTTTCCATGTAGACCTAAATCATTGTAGGACATAGTTGAAGAAGGAGTAAACAAGAAAAACAGGCTTTATTGATATGGAGGGTGGAGTACATTGTTGTCGAAAAAATAAAAGAAGCTAGTCGGAGGTCTCCTGCTCCTGAGTCCCATGTTCAAGGGTAGAATTTCCTTAGGTGATCTGCATTTCATGCATGGTTGATGAGATGGCCATTCATATCCTCGAGCTTGTACGCCCCTTTACGGATCACCATTTTTATTAGGTATGGTCCCTCCCAGTTGGGCCCTAGGACTCTGTCTGACCTCTTCCTGGTGTTCAATATCACTTTCCTGAGGACTAGATCCTCTTTTTTGAAACTTTGGGCTTTAACCCTCCTGTTGAAGTACCTGGCAATCCTGTCTTCGTAGATCGCTACCTTCTCAGTTATTCGATCTTGCTTTTCCTCCAGGAGGTCCAAGCTAGCTCAGAGCTTGCTTTCATTGCTCCCCGGTTCAAATCGTTGGACTCTAAAGGAGGTCAACTTGTGCTCTATAGATAGGACTGCTTCAACCCCGAAGGCCAGCGAGTAGGGTGTTTCCCCGGTAGCTGTTCTCCTTGTTGTGCGGTAAGCCTAGAAGACCTCGGAAAGCTCCTCTACCCATCTGTCTTTCTCCTGCTGTAGATTTTTCTTCAACAAATTCTTAATGGTTTTGTTCGTGGATTCCACCAAACCATTGGTCTGAGGGTGGGCTACTGAAGCGAATATAAGGTCGATTCCCAAACCTTCGCAGAAATCTCTGAATCGGCCATTATTGAACTATTTTCCGAGGTCGGTTATGATGGCAAGAGGGGTTCCGAACCTGCAAACTACATTGGTCTTGATGAACCTTGTTGTGTTCTCTTCCGATGTATGGGAGAGTGGCCCGGATTCAACCCATCTTGTGAAGTAGTCAATCACTACGATAGCGTGATTGGCCTGCCTCACAGCTGTAGGAAGCGGTCCAATCAAATCTTCTCCCCACATAGTGAAAGGGGTATGGCGAGCTAAGGGACGACAAGGGGTCCTGAGGGAGGTGACTTAAGTTGGCGGCCTTCTGGCATGCCTCGTAGGTTTGCACCAAGTTCTTAGCATCTTGATGGATGGTCGACCAATAATACCCCATACGGAGAACTGATATGCCATGGCCTCTCTACTAATATGGTTTTCGCATTCCCCGGAATGAACCTCTCTCAAAGCCCACTTGGCCTCTTCTGGGTGTAAACATCAGAGCAGGGGAAGGGATTTCCCCTTTCGGTACCATACAATACCGGACCGAGAGCCTTTTAACACTTCTAACTTGGTCAGGCTCCACAGAGAGTTTTCTATCCTGTAGATATTCCACTATTGGATCCATCAAGCATGGTTGTAGATCCAGGTTATTAGCTTCCTTACCTGTCATAATGCTAGGTAGGGGGATTACTTGAAGAGGGACTCCATGAGGTAGGGTCTGGCCACTACAGGCAACTATCTTGGCTAGGACTGTCAGCCCGATGATTTAGCTATCGAGGTATTAGCTCGATTCTGAATCCCCTAAATCTGGTATTGAGTTGTTGTACCATTTTCAGGTAAACGATCATGTTATCCTTTTTAACATGATAATCCAAGGAAACTTGATTGACCACGAGTGAAGAGTCGCTCTTGATATTCATGTAATCAACCCCGAGCTCTATGGCAACTTTTATCCCAGCTAGCAGGGCTTTGTATTCAGCTTCATAGTTCGTGGCTTTAAATTCGAACCTGAAACAATGGCAGCACTTAGTTCCTTTTGTGTGAATGAGGACTATGCCCGCTCCTCAGCCAGACAGCCTGGAAGCTCTGTCAGTGTAGAGAGTCCATGACTCGCAGCCCTCCGGCCAGTTTTCAGATTCTGGAGTCCTCTCAAGGGTGACATCTGCTGCTGCTGGGGTTGCCTGATCTGAAGGTACTGAAAGCTCGGCTACAAAGTCCGCTAGTGCCTAAGATTTTATCGGGGTCCTAGGCTTATATTTTAAATCAAACTGGGTAAGATTTAGGGCCCATAGGATTAGCCTTTTAGAAATATCCGGCCTTTGAAAGAACTGACGGAAGGGTTGGTCCGTCACTACTGCTATTGAATGAGCATGAAAGTAAGGACAGAGTTTCCTTGCCGAGGTCACTAAGGCATAAGCGAGCTTCTCTAACAGAGTATAGTTCTTTTCAGGCTTGGTTAGAGCGTGACTCACATGGTAGATAGGTCACTGGATCATATCCCCGTATTTCTTGACCAAGGCCCTGCTCACAGCGGTTTCTGAAACAGCCAAGTATATTTGGATCTCTTCTCTAGGATTTGGCTTGATTAGCAGTGGAGGGCTTGTTAGGTATCCTTTCAAAGCTTGGAAAGCTTGTTTACTCTCCTGATCCCACTTCATGTTTCTTCCCTGTTTGATAGCTTTGAAGAATGGTAGGCACTTATCGGTAGACCGAGAGATGAACCTATTGAGCGCTGCTACCTGTGCGGTCAAGGCTTGAACCTGATTAAGAGATGTGGGGGATTCTAGATCCAGAATAGCCATGATTTTTTTTGGGTAAGCCTCTATGCCTCTCTCATGGACCATGAAGCCCAGAAACTTCTCCGCAGTTACCCCAAAAGCGCATTTGGAAGAGTTCAACCTCATCTAGTTTTCCCTTAGGATCATGAAGGTCCTACGAAGGTCTTCCATATGGCCTTCCGAGGTTGAAGATTTAGTGATCATGTCATCGATGTACACCTCTATCGACCTTCCAATTTCTGGCTTGAACAAAAGGTTGACTAACCTCTGGTAAACAGCTGCAGCATTTTTGAGCCCGAAGGGTATCACCTTGTAGTAGTACAGGCCTTACGTGGTGGTGAAGCTGGTCTTTTTTTGGTCCGCGGGATGCATCATAATCTGATTATAACCGGAAAATACGTCCATGAAGCTCAGGAATTGTTCCCGGAGGTGGAATCGACCAACTAATCAATTTTTGACAGAGGGAAATTATCGTTCGGGCATGCCTGGTTGAGGTCGGTGTAGTCCACGTACATGCGCGACTTCCCATTTGTCTTTGTGACCATGACCACGTTGGCGATCCATTTGGGGTAGCGGGCTTCTCGAATGAAGCCTGCCTGGGTTAGTTTCTAGACCTCTTTTTGAACCGCTATATTTCTTTCGGTGTTGAAGTGATGCCTTTTTTGTTTGACGGGCTTAAAGGTCGAATCCACCGCCAATCGATGTGCAGCTAATGTCATCAGGATCGCCGGTATCTCTGCATGACTCTAGGTGAAAATGTCGTTGAACTCTGTGAGGAGCCCAATCAAGCCCTCTTTCAATCCTGGCTCAAGGGTAGCTCCGATCTTGACGACCTTCGAGGGATCACTTATTCGGACATGAATCTCTTCTAACTTATCGATGGGATGGCCGCTGGCCCATTCCCTTCTCCGTTCATCCATGTCTGGCACCACAAGGCCTTCTTTAGGACAATCGATGGAACCCGTATCTTCAAGGTTTAGTGCTCGAGTTATCCTACCATGGATCGTCGTCACCTGGGCGAGTTGTTTAGCTAGAGCTGCTGGGTTGGCTAACACTGCGTAGCATTTCCTAGATGCTTGCTGATCACCCAGAACTTCTCTAACCTTGTCTCCTACCGGGAACTTCAAGACATTGTGGCAAATAGAGAGGACCCTTTTCAAGGATGACAAAAATGGCCTCTCTAATATTGCATTGTAGGCCGACGGGGTAACCACCACCACGAAGTCGGTCATGATGTTTTGTTGGAGAGATATGGCTCCGATGATAACTGGTAGGATTTTAGATCCTACGGGTGTGAAGGAGTCCCCAGTGAATCCATGTAATGGAGTAGTACAACTGTTGTAGTGAATCCATGTAATGGAGTAGTACAACTGTTGTAGCACCATTGCTTCAAGTTTAGTTTTTCCAAAGTTTCTTTGAACAGAACGTCGACGCTACTACCTGTGTCAACGAGCATGCAGTGCATCATAAAGTTGGCAATTTGTACTGTGATGACTATGGGGTCATCATGTGGCTGCATGATGTTATAGACATCTTCTTCAGTGAAGATGATTTGTGACAGCTGAGAGGGGTTTGTCGGTTTCATGTCAACCTTAAAGCTATCCTGCCCCTCGTCCGTAAGAGGGACCTTCCTCTCATGGTTTTTTCTGGAATTGTTCGAGGTGCTAGTCAGAGTGGGACCTTCGCTGATAGTATGTACTATCTAGATCTGTTGCATCAGGTTCGTCTGCTCTCCCTTCCTCTTCTCAGCATGTTCTCGGATATCGGCTTTCACCTCCTTTCCAGTCAAAATGTTCTCCCTGACTTGTTGTAAGAATTCTATCAAGCCTCCCCCCCTTATCAAAGCCTCAATATGGTTCCGCATGTTGTAGCATTCTGAAGTATTGTGCCTTACATCCTCGTGAAAGTCGTAATATTTGTAACAATTTCTTTTATCGACCAGGGCTTTCATAGGAGCGGGCTTCTGTAACAAACCCCTATCCCGAATGGTGAGGTAGACTATTTCTCGGGATGCATTTATAGGAGTGTAATGGTCATACCCCCTCTCATCGTGAGCTATAAGGGCCACTATTCTGGGAGGTGGTAAAAATTTAGGAGGAACCCGTTTATCCGGATACCTTTCCGATCTGGGCTGAGGAAGAGGGAAACCGTATGTTGATTTATTAGGGGGTTTGCTATGGCTTTTCTGAGCTTGCTCGGGTCTGGGAGCTTCTTTCTTTTGTCGCTTTACGGCTCTCCTGTCGTCATGCCTAATATTGACCTTGAGCTGTTCGTCGACCTCAATCTGTTCCAGAGGCCGACCATAGGCTTTCTGGTAGGTTTCCGGAGGTCTCTTATCAAAATACCTAAACAGTTTTCCCACCCACAAGTTTCTTCTGAAGTTGGAGAGGGTTTCTCTCTCGGTGAAGACCGTTATCTGGATGAATTATTTGTGGAAATGCTCGACATAAGCCCGGAGGGTTTCCCTCTCTCCTGGATCACGTATTGTAGATGGATTGGGTCCTTCAGTAGAGGCTTAACTCCCTGGAATTATGATCAAAAATCGGTTGATAACTTGGTGAAGGAATATACTCTTCCAGCAGGTAACTTCCTAAACCAGGTTTTAGCATAATCCGTGAGTGTAGTGGGGAACAATCGACACATAGCGGCCCTGGTTGTGTTCTGGACCTTCATTTGTTGAACGAAGCTCTCTAAGTGGCTCATAGGATCTTCAGTCCTGGAGAACCTGTTAGTTGGCATTTTGTACTTAGACGGGAGCTCTGCCTCCCGGACCCTTGTGGTGAAGGGGGTATACATTTTACTTAGAGGATCTTTCTTGTCCTCCTTGTACTTCCCCTTCTTCATCAATTGGACCTCTTTCTGAAGCTCTGCCAACTAGTCCCTTAGTCGCTTGCATTCGGATTTCCTTGAGTCGATCTCAGATTCCTCACCATCGGATCCTTCTGATGAACTCGCGACCTCTACCTAGTTCCTTCTTCGGAAAGGGTTCGCTCGGGGGCTTTACTGACTTTCTTCTTCTCTTCCCCGGGCTTCCCTCATTGTAGTCGTTGGGCAGAGGAGCTCTTCTTGTCCCCGGGAAAGGACATCTGCCGCGGATCTGACTTGTCTTGATTGGTAGTGTGGCAGCGCTTCAAGAATATGGGGCATTGGCCCTAGCCCTGCTCTGTTACGAGTTGATTCCTGAGGGGCAGATCCTAGGCAATCAAATACGGGTTGCCTAGCCCCAGGCCTGCTTGACTCCCCCTGATTGTAAAGACCCGCTTGTTGGACAGTGATACCCTCAACGAGTAATCGAAGGTGAACATTTTCTACAAAGGCTGCCGCTTGTTGATCAAGCTTGACCTGACTTCTCAGAGGGGGATCCAGAGCCCGCATAGTGGTTGGCTGTGTGGAACCTGGCCATGGAGCCTGGATTTTCTCCCTTTCATCGGGATCTTTCGTGTCGATGTAGCAGAAGGTTATCCCGACGTTCCCTTCTGCCCTTGTGAGGAGCGGAGCCTCATGATGACTGTGAAATGACAAACTTTTTGAATGTAAAAAGATAGTGGTGTGAGAGGTTTTCCACAGACACCGCCAGAAAGTGTTGATGGGAAATTTGCTCGAGATGAGAAATTCCTGTTAACACCCTCGAGACCATTACCACGAAAGTGGTGGCCAGGGTAGGTACCGTTGGTTTCTGACCTGGTTAAGATATAAACGAGAGGCTGAACAGTAAATGGGAGCTTTATTATTTATATATTGCTTTAAAGTACAAATCGTTCTCTTGTATGGTCACAGTCTCTCGAAGGTGTAGGGGGTGGCAACTCTGTGCCTGTCGAATAGTGGAGATGAAGGTGACCGTGTTCTGAATCGTTCTCTTGTATGCTCATAGTCTCTCGTTGTCCATATTTTTTGTCTTCTTTTTACCATGCTTAGCTTCACATATTTATATCGTCCAAGTAGGTTTTTAATTCGTAAATACTTTACCGTGATCCAATGAATCCATTCCCTCCTTATCTGGCGGGATTCGTCATTTTAATTTGAATTGTTACGGGATTTGATGATATTGTTGATAGAGATAAGTTTGTTCCCTTATTTGAATCAAACTCTTGACGTGCATGTAAATATTACATGGGAATGATCCTGTGTGCACTCGTGCCATGAATCTTCATGGAGGTCACCGTTCTAGCTGGCTGTTGCCCCATAGAGCGAGGTAGACCCCTGCTCTGGCTCTGTTCTTAAAAGCTTAAGATGGTTTTTCCCTGACCCTGGGGGCTTGAGGTGTTCTTGTAGACCATCTTGGGAGGTAGCTGGGGTAGTGTAGATTTATGTGTGATTCTTTCTTTATGTCCGGCAATGACAGCGGGCTTCTGGAGAGGTTGGCGGGCTTCTTTCGAATGTCTCTTGATCTTGGAGACTTCCCCTGGAATTCACGGGGCGGTTGTGGAGCTCGACCTCAGAGCGGAGGTTCCCAAATAGATAGCCTGGAGAAGCCCGGGTTCAAGTACTTTAGTGGGGCCTCATCTAGGTCGGGCCTGGCTTGTTTTCTGATCGTTTTGAAGACGAGCCGACCTTCCCTGAACCTACTGGGTGGCTTTTACGGTCTTTCCGGGCTTTATGATTGTTGATTATGGGTGGAAAATTTCTCTTTGACCCCAGGCCAAATTTCACTATTAACAATATTTTTTCCAAGTAGGTTTTAATTTCACAAATATCCTGCCACGATCCCATGAATCCGTTCCCTCCTTATCTGGCGGGATTCGTCATTTGAATTTGACATGTTACTGGATTCGATGATATCGTTGACAGAGATAAGTTTGTTTCCTTTTTGGAATCAAACTCTTGATTTACGCGTACGTGGATTTAATGTTGTTTGTTGCGTAAATTTGATCTTTTGTGTACTCACGACACTTTCTTCATGTAGGTCACCGAATTAACTAGTCATTGACTTATAGAGCGAAGTAAATCCATGCTTTAGGTCTATTCAGAGAAGCTTGGGATAGACTCATGGACACTTACTAGAGGTAATGTAGACTAGGCGAGATTCTTCTTCCATGCCCAACGGGAATGGCGGGCTTTTGGAGAGGTCGGAGCGCTTCTCATTCAGGCCATGAATTACATTTGTCTTCTAAATGCCTTAACCCGGGGGGGGGGGGGGGGGGGGGGGGGGGGGGATTGCTTTTCTTGTTGGGTTTCTTTTGAATGTTTCTTGAGTTTGGCGACCCCTATGGCCTTCACGGGGTGGTTGAGGAGCCCAACCCTTGGAACCGAAGTTCCCAGGTAGGTGACCTCTGGAAGCCCAGACTCCAATGCTCGCGTGGGGGATCTACCTGGTCGTGCCTAGCTTTTTCCCCAATAGTTTTGAAGCTTGGTGGCCCCTCCGTGCTTCTGCGGGGCATTTTTATGGTACATCCGGTGTTTTATGAATGTCGACTTTAGGCTTTGACTTGGGCAAGGAGAGTTAAAAATTTCTCTTTGTCCCCCTGCCAAATTTTACAATTAACAGAAGTCTCTTCTGACTTGAACACCGGAAGTAGAGTTGGGGTTGGAGTCAAATTCCTTGTTTAATTGGGAAATTTTCCGTTATGAGATAATTACTGAGAATCTTGAACGAAATCTTCTCGCTAATTGCCCAAGTGATGTGTCAAACACATTATTTAAGTAAATCGATCTCATGAAGGAATTGAATAAAACGAACGTGGTAGAGCAACATTAAAACTCATATTCCCGAAATATACTTCCTAAAGATCAATTGGAATATTTTCAAAAATACTTGGCCAATGGTGATTTGTGGTGATGGTAAGGTGAAAAGGAATACACTAATCAAGCCAAAGTGTTTATGTGACAATTTCCTTAAAACTTAACTCCAATTTCTTTAACATTTCACATTTATTGTTAACATCTAGGCTCTGTTATGTAATATTTTGATGTGCTAGGTCGTTACCCATATTTTGAGTAACTATAATTTGAAGACCAAAGGCTTTAAGTGATACATTTTGAAATACTTAAATTTTAAAGCCTATCTAAGGCACAAATTTCAAAACACCTCAGTACACGCCGTTTCAATTAGAGTTTGAACATTAATAACTTAAATTTTAAACACTTTGGCTGAATATAGAATATGTGGCTATGGTGAGTGTTTAGGTCCAAGGTTTTTTTTTAGGTTTTAGATTGTGTTGGCATTAATTCCATATCAAAATGATGTTTACTTGTAATGATTTAGTTGTTTAGATTCATGTTGATTCAAGCTTCAAAGAAGAAGGAACAACTAGTCAAAGCAAGTTCAAAGTCTTCAAAGAGAAAGGATGCAATATGGCTGTACAAAGATATACTAAGACCCTATCTTTCTCTTACAAGGCTAAGGCACACACACACAATTCATACATTTGTGTCACTGCATCGTTGTGCACCATTATAGGCACACACATACAATTCATTTATATGTGTACCTGCATCGTTGTGCACCATGTATAACACATTCACACACTTAAAGATGAATGCTCATGCATTGGTATGAAAATAACATGTTTTGGAAAATACATAATTGGAAACTATCTCTATGTAGTTTTCATTCTAGTGTGAATTGTGTTTGTATGTGTATATGTTTGTATAATATGGATATTGAACTTGAATTTTGTCTTAAATCATTCTTGATTGAGTTCCGGTCATTTCGGATGCTCATACTATTGATTTCAAGTTCTAAGTCAAAAGATACTACACTTTCAACTCATGTTGCATACATTGTCTTCGTCTTCGTATATCGAGTCGAATTATTTTATGGGCTGAGTATCTTATTTGTCCATGTCCGTGAGAGATTTATGGTTCGTAATCTACAAATGGATTCAAATTCCAAGTTTGGAGGCCAGAGAACGGTGGAAGAACGCGAAGGAAGGTCAAGGGAAAAAGAAGACAGCAAAGCACTTCTTTCCCAAGATGGCGCATGGCCATCTCGGGGCAGAAGGATTGCTGCCTGAGATGCCCATGCACCATCTCAGGCAGCAAGAAAGCTTGGCTGCTTCTTGTCCCTCTTGGTCATTTCATATGCCCATTTTTCCTCTCCTTTATATATCCCTTCCCTCTCACATTTCATTATAAGAAGAGATTCAAAAATTTGAGTGCAGAATTTTCTGTCCAAATTTTCTCATCTTCCAAACACCATAACTTCTTCATTTGAACTCCGATTTTAGTGATTCAAAGTTGAGAGCGTTTGTCTATTCATCCTCCATATTTTCTCTGAAGGTTTGAGTTAGTTTTACTACTGGGTTTGGAGTCTAATCTCATAAAAACGGGACTGCACCAAAATCATCCTCCATTCTCCATCTTTGATTGATTGATTTTGTGAAAAAATAGTTCATCACATGTATTAGGCTCTCTTTGGCCGAAATCTCACAATGATACATGTGGGTAGTTTTTTGAGCTATTCATGTGTTTTGTTGAATCTATGAATAGGAAATATACTCTAGAACTTTAGCTTTAATCTAAATGACTTTGTCACATGATTTTAGCATGTTTTTTGTTTGTGAGATTTAAACTTGATTATGTGTTAATTGAACATATCTTGTGATTCAGGTTTTAGATCTATCCATGTATCTAGGTTGTAATTAATGTTGAATATATCTTACATGATCTAGATGGATTGAACATGCATGATTGACTAGACTACATTTGTTTTGGGCATTCATGTTCATTTCTAGTATTTTCCATAGGATGTGTTGATCGTAACATTCTATGTTACGTGCTTGGTTACATTTTGCATTCATGATCACCTAGATGCCTTATGAGAATGAAGTATTGACAATAGGTGTGAGACCTATGTTGTTGAGCAAGGAAGTCTTGGTAAGAGGTGGGAGACCTCAGATTGTCAAACAAGGAAATCTTGACTAGAGTCTGGAGGACTCAGATAGTTGAGCAAGAAGTCTTGCCTAGGGTCGTGAGGATCTGGAAGGGTGAGTGAGGAAGTCTTGACTAGAGTCAAGAGGACTCGGATAGGTTATCAAGAAGTCTTGCCTAGGGTCGTGAGGATCCAGAAGGGTGAGCGAGGAAGTCTTGATAAGAGGTGTGAGGCCTCGGATTGTTTATCAAGAGGGCGACATCTTCATGAGTAGGATATGAGGGTAGTTTCTAGGTGAAGGGGTCACTTGAGAGATTTTATTTGTCTTATCTACTAGTGGATTTTGTTTGCCGGTGGTTTCTAACCCATGGATGTTTCCTCTTCGAAGGTTTACCACATTATATCTTGTGTCAACTTTTCTCTATCCCTATCTCTCTTATATTTCTATTTGTTATTTGAATACTATGGATATAACTATATTTGTATGTTGACTTCCTTTCTATAATATAGATTGTGTATGTGTTATGATTACTTGTTTGTATTACACTTTACTTGTTTTTTATATTAATTAAGTGTCTTTAATTGATATATATATTGCGATACAAGCAATCTAGAGGGACAAACTTTTGTTTGTTTCTAAGGGAGTCGAAAAAGGTTACTAACATATTCACCCCCCTCTAGGTTAGCCTTGAGCATTTAACCGTGTTTGTATTTTCAATTGGTATCAGAGCAGGACAGTAGATTGTACTTAGTGAGAGTCCAGACTATTCATTCACGGTTTTTTCAAAGCTTTTGAAGTCATGGGTTTACAAGATGATGTAATGGCAGAAGGAGCCTCAAATACTAGGCCACCATTACTTCGAGGCACTAACTATGGGTTTTGAAAGTTGAGGATGAAAGCCTACATCCGCTCTTTTGATGAAAGGGCTTGGATGGTAGTGGAAGAAGGTTATAGTCCTCCTACCAAGGCTCAAGAGGATTGAACCATGATACTCAAGCCAAGAAATGAATGGATAACGAATGAGTTTAAGGTTGCTAAATGGCACCATCGTGCTATGAATGCCATCTTTGGAGGAGTTGATGGGCATCAATTCTCCTACATTCAAAATTTTGAATCCGCAAAGGAGGCTTGGGATACTCTCCAAGTTACTAATGAAGGAACCTTAGCGGTGAAGAAATCAAGGCTTCAAATGTTGGCATCACAATTTGAAGGTTTAAGTATGGATGAAGAAGAAAAGTTCGAAGATTTCCAATTCCGGCTTCTTAACATTGCTAACCAATGTCAAGCACTTGGAGTACCTATCTTAAAAGAGTGTTTAAATTGGAAAATCCTTAGGTCTCTTCCTAGGAGATTTAAATCAAAGGTGACGGCCATTAAGGAAAGCAAGGATGTGGATATCATGGACATTAATGAGTTGCTTGGGTCTCTCCAAACTTATGAGATGTGCTTGAAGCCAAAGATTAAGAGTAAGGGAATCGCTCTCAATGCTTTTGAGGAGGAGAGTAATGATGAAAGTGAAGAGATGGCTCTTTTGGTTAGAAAGTTCAAGAAGTTTCTAAAGAAGAATGCCAAGCCTAGAGGCAAATTTTCTAAGGAAAAGGGAGTTAAGAAAACATCATCTCCAAGGAATGACAAGAATAGTCAAGCCATGAACAAGGAGTTCAATGCTACAATTGTCATGGTTTCGGTCACTTTACTAGTGAGTGCAGCAAGAAGCCATCTAAGAAAGACAAGAAAGGAAAAGTGTTGGCGGCTACTTGGAGTGATGATAACTCTAGTGATAATGAGAGCTCTAGTAGTGAGTCTTCAAGTGATAAAGAATTGGTGAGCAACTTTGTAGCTCTAACGGCTTCTCATTCTCCACTAGATGTTGATGGTACAATATCTTTGAACAAGAACTTTGATACAAATCATCATGGAAGCTCTAGTTCCATTCTTACTAATCTTGAGTTGTTGGCCAAGATAGAGAAGCTTGATGAAGATAGAGATAATGCTCTAAGAGAGGTAGTTGAGAAGGATGATTTGATCAAGAAACAACTAGATGAGTTTGTGATTGTCACTCGTAGACTTCTTGGTGAGAAAGGTGATATTATGAAGAAGTTTAGAGAACTTGAAAAGAAAAACCTTGAGAAGGATAATGTGATATCTTCTTTGAAGAAGAGAGAACAAGAATTAATAGAAGAGATAGACACAACTAAGGAGGCTATTAAGGACTTAGTGAATTATTCGGTAAGTGTGTCTAGTTTTAGAAATCTTGTTAACTCTTATAGTGGTGAAGACGACTTGGTAGTTGAAGAGGAGCTTTTGGGAGTACCACTTTCTACTCACTTGGATAAAGTCGTGATTGATAAGAAACCACACAAGAAGAGAAGATCAAAAGCCAAGAAGAAGTTGGAGAACAAGGTATCTTTGCAAACTTCTAGAGAAGCTAGTTCAACTCCAAAAGGTACAATCTCATCTTTTATTCCAATTTGCCATTATTGTAACACAATAGGTCACATTAAGCCTAGATGTTATAAATATATTGAAAAATGCAAATTAGGAAATGAATCTAGAGATAAGGAGATTAAACTTCAACTTGAACATGTTAAGGTCTTCAAAGTTGAGAAAAATGATAATATTGCTAAGCATAAGAAGAAGTTGTGGAGTAGAAAAAAAATAATCTTGTTCAACTTGACAAAGCTTATGTTGAAAATGTTAAGGAAGAGTGTGTTAATGATATTCTTGTTAATCAAGTCATTGAAGGACTTTACTCTAGATTTAACATTGTTGTCAAGGATAATATTGGAAATGTTTGTGTAGGTACACCCAAGAACAAGTGGTTCAATGGTGAGTGCTCTTATCACTAATATAAGAAGCACATGTGAGATAGCTTTGAGGAATTCTTGCTTGCTAGCTTTGAATACTTCGTGTATTGATATGAACTTGGTTATCTCACATCATGTTTGCTATGATGGTTAAAATTTGTTGGTTAACTTTAGAGAAGTTCTTTTGATATATGTGTTGATTGAGTTGAGATATTATGCTTTTTATACTCTTGTTGTGAAACATCGTCAACTTGGTGTCATGAGGACATTCAAGGTAAGAGTGCTCGTAAAAAGGGTGGAAGTATGATATTTGGTGAATATAATGTGCAAAAGGTATCTCTATACTCTAATGCATGTTCTCTTAGATATTCATCCTTTGACTAGATTTTTGATATACATCTCATAGCATGTCATATTAGAGAATTTTGTATAGCATATGTATGGTTCTCATTGACATTTGCTATTTTAGGATCTAATAGTGATATTGTTCACATTGATCTTAACTTTCATGATTGTTTGTGTATAGTATATTGAGTGGCATTACTTTTGAAAATATGAGCTTCATATTCTTTGAAAGCTACTCATTAGAGAAGTAATGATCTTGAATAAGTCTATACTTATTGCTCTTAGATCATGTGTTTATGAGCCATAAAATCTTGGTTTTCTAAAAATGCACCTTGCTTCTCTTAAATGTTTTGCTAGTAGGTTGAGTTTACTAATATGTAAACTTTGGATACACCTTGAAGTTTTTATGCTTAAGTACATTTAAAATGACCTATGGTTAGTATCCATTTTGCTTCGGGAAATACATAGAACTTAACGAGCACCTTCATGGAAAAGGCTACACACATTGGTTGTGAAAGCTACCCAATGTTGGAAAGAGCTACACCATTGTGATGAGTGAAAGCCACCATGAAGTGAATTTTGTTTATGTTTAAAAAAATAAGAAAAATCAAAGAAGTTTTGAAATGGAATCATGAAAAGAAAAATTCTTTGATTCAAAGCCTAAAAAGAAAAGGAGAAAGGCTTAAAAAGGAGTATAGTTGAAAATCAAATGAGCTCGGGTTGAAAAACAGAAATGGGTTGATGAGCCACATGCACACACATGCTCATATGTTGAAATCTATTCTGTTAAAAGTAAAAAATTCCGGATGATAATCGGTTTGACTTTTTATGGAAAAAGCTTAAGATGAATAGTTGTTGGAAATTGTTTGCATGTTGATTATCAAACTACTTCTTGATATATATTTGAAGCATATCTCTCACACATACACTTTTTTTATGAGTATGATGATATTTTAGCAATTGTTGAAGAATTATGAGAGAACTTGACAAATCTTTGTATATCTCTCTTAGCATATGAAGCTTATTTTGGTTGATATTTCTTCAAACTGCCTGGATGTGTGATTGTGTGAACATATTTGGGAACGTTATGCTATCATTGATTTTAGTTATAGAATTTATCAAGGGGGGGCATTGTATGCTAAAAATTGTTCTCTTTTATGATATGTTCACATGCTTCATTTTGTTTCATGTTGGCATATTTTGAATTAATGATACTTGTATGATATTACTCATTATCTTTGTCTTGCATGATGATTCATTCTTAAGTCATATGTCTTTGTTTTTATATCTTTGTCGCTAATATGCTTGTTTTGTCTTTCACTCACTTTTGTTGTATATATATATAGCATCTTATAACACACAAAAATGGGAAGAACTAAGATTACCGAAAGTGGAAATCAATTGAATCCCGTTGTGAAAGCCAAGTCTACCTCAAAAGGATCCAAAGCTTCAAGGACAAAAGATTTAGGGATCTTTGGAACAAAGAAGATATTTCAAGAGAGAGACATTGACTTTGGTAAGTGTAAAGATTCTTATGTTCAACAGTGCTTAAAGGATAGTGAAACAAATATTATGGTGTGTATAATGTTAATCTATAGTGGGGGTGAATAGATTTTAAACAATTTTACCCAATTTTCGTTAAAGGTAAAGTTGACAAAAATGCCCCTAACTAGTCACAATAATATCACAAGTGTAATAAGTGCGGAAATAACAAAGACACTTGAGATATACGTGGAAACCCTCCAAATGGGAAAAACCACGGGCTGTTAAGTGCGCCACACTCGAACAACGAATCCACTGATGATAGAGGCGTTACAACCTACTCCCGGTATATAACCCACTACCACTACCTAATCCCGGTATTAAGTGGACCTAGTCCAATTTCCTTACGCTTGAAGCAACCTACTCCCGGAAGCAACACAAAACTTACTTATCTTCAATGAAGAGATAAACACCCTATGTGAATATATGATGATATTCAAACAACAAACAAGGCTAGGGTACCTTATATGCTTATCTAGGATTATGAAATGGCAATAAATGCAATCCTAGATATCAATAGCTAAATGACATGTCATAAAGCATAGCTAAACATAGAACAAGTAATCCTATGAAGCTATCATAAAAGCCAAATCAACACATGTTGTCATTAAGCATGGAAAGGACTATAATGCAATCACTAAATGCAATCAATGAGTCCTAAACAATATATAAATGCAAAGCGTAGAGATTTAGCTAGAGGTTATCAATAACAACAATCCTAGCTATCACAATACAACACTCAATCATGTCATCACAACAATCTCTAATTTGTATCTAGAATATATTCTAAGAGCATACAAATAACTTGTAAGAAGATAGTGAAGAACTTACCAAACAATATGTGATGAAGAAAACCTATCCATAGATGCACTCTAAATGAACTTAGATGATGCAAGATGAAGTTTTTATGCACATGGGAATACTTTGAGTGTTTAAAGATGAGTTCTTGGAAGAGTTTTCATTTGAAATGTGTTCTAAGGAAAATATATGATGTTCTGAACTCTTACACAACCTTATACAAAAGAGTTATATATATATATATGAGATCCAAACAAAGTGAGGTCGTTTTGGAAAAAACGTTCCAGCTTCCTCTATGTGCGCTGGTGACGTGAGCTGGTCAAGTACCGCACAACCTAATTTTTCAATAGGCGTTGTTTGAGTGGCACAGCTCAATGGCGTAACACATGCGACGATCCACTGGAATGTTGCGCTGGTAAGGCTGCGCTAGTCGAGCAGCGCACCACCAGCGTACTGCCCATTTTTCCAACTATGCACGGGTGTAGTGGCGCAACTCAGTGGCGCAACACATGCAGTGATCAACTGGAAAGTTACGCTAGTGAGGTGTGCTGGTAGAGTAGCGCATCACCAGCGCAAAGCCTATTCTTTCAACACTCAAACACATAAAATCAACAAGTTCAAGAGTGATGAAAGTGCATCCTATTCTAATGCCTAGAATGACATAAAACTTTAATTACAAGATGCAAATAAATTAACAAGAGTCATTTAAATCAAAATGCACACAAGTACAAACACTCAACATATATGAATAAGAGTTATGCATGAATATGTGAGTTTGTGCAACTATCTCTTGAAAGCAAGTAAGCACAAGAATTTTACCTTTGGTGCTTCTCCTCTTGAGGTCTTGAAAGCCTAAGCTACCTTTACATAAACCCCATAAATGTGGTTTGTTTATGAAATAAGCCAATCAACAAATGAGGACTTTACAATCTCCCTTTTTGGCTATTTCGTGACAAAACCACCACTCACATTGATCCTCACAAAACAAAATAAAGCTCCGGGAAGATATTCTACATTACAAAGAGATAAACATAAAAAAACCTTCAAATCTTCAATCTCTTGTAGAATCATCAACCCTACACACAAAACAAACAACAAGTACACTTTCCAAACCAAATGCATGTGAGAAGTGGCATAATTCAGTCCGGTAAGAAGTGGAGGTCTAGTGCTAGAAACTCCCTCGTTGCCACCGTTTCCACTCATTGTGCTTAATGAATGAATGATATGAATGCAAGTGTATGAATGATCAATACACACACAAAATACAACACATACCAAAATGAGCAAGAATAAATATTATGGTGTGTATAATGTTAATCTAGAGGGGGGGGGGGGGGGGGGGTTAATAGATTTTAAAAAATTTTACCCAATTTTTGTTAAAGGTCGAGTTGACAAAAATGCCCCTAACTAGTCATAATAATATCACAAGTGTAATAAGTGCGAAAATAACAAAGACACTTGAGATATACGTGGAAACCCTCCAAATGGGAAAAACCACTGGTTGTTAAGTGCACCACACTCGAACAACGAATCCATTGATGATAGAGGCGTTACAACCTACTCCCGGTATATAACCCACTACCACTACCTAATCCCGGTATTAAGTGGACCTAGTCCAATTTGCTTACACTTGAAGCAACCTACTCCCGGATGCAACGTTAGACTTACTTCTCTTCAGTGAAGAGATAAACACCTTATGTGAATATATGATGATGTTCAAACAACAAACAAGGCTATGGTACCTTATATGCTTATCTAGGATTATGAGATGGCAATAAATGCACTCCTAGATATCAAGAGCTAAATGACATGTCATAAAGCTTAGCTAAAAATAGAACAAGTAATCCTATGAAGCTAACATAAAAGCCAAATCAACACATGTTGTCATTAAGCATGGCAAGGACTATAATGCAATCACTAAATGCAATCAATGAGTCCTAAACAATATATAAATGCAAAGCATAGAGATTTAGCTAGAAGTTATCAATAACAACAATCATAGCTATCATAATACAACACTCAATCATGTCATCACAACAATCTCTAATTTGTATCTAGAATATGTTCTAAGAGTATACAAATAATTAAAGAGATGGCTTAGCAAGCAAAACACTTAACTTGAAAGAAGATAGTGAAGTACTTACCAAACAAGATGTGATGAAGCAAACCTATCCATAGATGCACTCTAAATGAACTTAGATGATGCAAGATAAAATTTTTATGCACATGGGAATGCTTTGAGTGTTTAAAGATGAGTTCTTGGAAGAGTTTTTCATTTGAAATGTGTTCTAAGGAAAATATATGATGTTCTGAACTCTTATACGACCTTAAACCAAAGAGTTATATATATATATGAGATCCAAACAATGTGAGGTCGTTTTGGAAAAAAACGTTCCAGCTTCCTCTATGTGCGCTGGTGACATACGCTGGTCGAGTAGCGCAACACCAGCGCACAACCTAATTTTTCAATAGGCGCTAGTCGAGTGGCGCAGCTCAATGGTGCAACACATGCGACAATCTACTGGAATGTAACGTTGGTGAGGCTGTGCTAGTCGAGTAGGGACCACCAGCTCACTGCTCATTTTCTCAACTATACGCGGGTACAGTGGCGCAACTCAGTAGCGTAACAAATGCGATGATCCACTGGAAAGTTACGCTGGTGAGGTGCACTAGTCAAGTAGTGCACCACCAGCGCAAAGCCTATTCTTTCAACACTCAAAAACACAACATCAACAAGTTCAAGAGTGATGAAAGTGCATCCTATTCTAATGCCAAGCATGACATAAAACTTTAATTACAAGATGAAAATAAATCAACAAGAGTCATTTAAATCAAAATGCGCACAAGTACAAACACTCAACATATATGAATAAGAGTTATGCATGAATATGTGAGTGTGTGAAACTATCTCTACAAAGCAAGTAAGCACAAGAATTTTACCTTTGGTGCTTCTCCTCTTGAGGTCTTGAGAGCCTAAGCTACCCTTACATAAATCCTATAAATGTGGTTTGTTCACGAAATAAGCCAATCAACAAATGAGGGCTTTACAGATAGAAAATGGGAGTCTTGGGTGAGCATGTTAGAAGTTGTGAATGATACTCTTGTTAGAGAGTTTTATCTTGAATATAGGGAAAGTGCCATCTTGTTAGATGCTTTGATGGAAATTAGGGGTGTTGTGTTTAGAGTTAACCTGGAAAACATTAACAAGTTTCTTGGGCTATCTAATGATATAGATTCTAATTTTCTAGATGTGGATGTCATTGAGAATTTAAATATCATGGGTAGAACTCTTTGTGACAATGCTTCTTTTGAGTGGAAAAGTAGAGCATATATTAGTCAATATAGGTTAACTAAGGCTAGTGCATTTTGGCATCTATTCATTTGCACTAACATTATTGGATCTTTGATTTCAACCGAGTTGAATAAGGACAAGTTCAAAATAGTGTATGCCCTGGTAACTAATCAACCTATAAACCTTGGAGATCTTCTCATGTATTATATTGATAGTGCGGCTTTCTCTACTAGAGGTGATAAAAAACTTGCATTACCGGGGTTTATTATTCATTTTGTTTAGCTCGAGGATTAAGAGTAGAGAAGATGATGTGTTAGTTCAACACTAGGAAAAGTACTATGATAAACGTGTGTCATACATGTCCTATAAGAATAAGGGTAAGACTTGTGATACTTTTGGACTATTTAGTAGTTCTTAAGTTGATAGTCATGTGATTAGCACAAATATTCTTCCGGATTGGGCTATACAATTGATGGAAAAGGTTGATGAACTTAGTGCTATAGTTGTTCAACAAGATGCTAGGATAAAAGAGTTGGAGGAGTGCAATGCTTCAAGTTCAAGACCACCTCTCAAGCATTATGTTAGATCAACTACTTGTACGACTTTCTTTGGTGGAACAAGTAGCTAGTATTTGAGTCTTGTGGTATATTTCTTAACTTTTGGCAACATTTCATGTCAAAAAGGGGGAGAAAGAGATGCTAGTTGTTTAGTTTCTTTTTATGTTATTTTTGTGAACTTTTGAACTTTCAATGGCTTGTAATATTTAGTCTTAAGATTTGGTTAAGAATTCTTGTGTTTTGGCATGTATTGAGGGGGAGATAAATGTATTTGTGGACTTAAATGTATATTCTTATCCATATTATATGTTGTCATTTGTTGTTTTTCTCTTGTATATGCATTGTGCTTTGAGATGATTTGTAGGTTGCTTCAAGAGAAGATCAATATGAAGTTCAAGAGTAGATAAATATTAGTTATAGGAATCTTACTCATTGTAATTTGAGGGAGTGATTTTGTGACCTATCTTCATTTTTATATTTGTAGTAAATGTATAGGTGTTTTGACATGGAATTTGCCAAAGAGGGAGATTGTTAGGTTTTAGATTGTGTTGGCATTAATTCCATATCAAAATGATGTTTACTTGTAATGATTTAGTTGTTTAGATTCATGATGATTCAAGCTTCAAAGAAGAAGGAACAACTAGTCAAAGCAAGTTCAAAGTCTTCAAAGAGAAAGGATGCAATACGGCTCTACAAAGGTATACTAAGACCTTATCTTTCTCTTACAAGGCTAAGGCACACACACACACATTTCATACATTTGTGTCCCTGCATCGTTGTACACCATTATAGGCAACACATACAATTCATTCATATATGTCCCTGCATCATTGTGCGCCATGTATAACACATTTACACACTTGAAGATGAATGCTCATGCATTGGTATGAAAATAACATGTTTTGGAAAATGCATGATTGGAAACTATTTCTATGTAGTTTGCATTCTAGTGTGAATTGTGTTTGTATGTGTCTATGTTTGTTTAATATGGATAATGAACTTGAATTTAGTCTTAAATCATTCTTGATTGAGTTTCGATCATTTCGGTTGCTCATACTATTGATTTCAAGTTCTAAGTCAAAAGATACTACACTTTCAACTCATGTTGCATACATTGTTTTTGTCTTCGTATATCGAGTCAAATTATTATTTTCTGGGTTGAGTATCTTATATGTCCATGTCCATGAGAGAGCTATGGTTTGTAATCCGCAAACATATTCAAATTCCGAGTTCGGAGGCTGAAGAACGGTCGAAAAACGCGAAGGAAGGTCAAGGGAAAAAGAAGACAGCAAAACTCTTCTTTCCTGAGATGGCGCGTGGCCATCTCGGGGCAGAAGGCTTGCTGCCTCGAGATGCCCACGTGCCATCTCGGGCAACAAGAAATCTTGGCTGATTCTTGTCCCTTTTGGTCATTTCATATGCCCATTTTCCCTCTCCTTTATATATCCCTTCCCTCTCACATTTCATTCTAAGAAGAGATTCAAAAATTTGAGTGCAGAATTTTCTCTCCAAATTTTCTGACCTTCCAAACACCGTAACTTCTTCATTTGAACTCCGATTTCAGTTATTCAAAGTTGAGAGTGTTTGTCAATTCATCCTCCATCTTTTCTCTGATTTTTTGAGTTAGTTTTACAGCTGTTTTTGGAGTCTAATCTCACAAAAATGGGACTGCACCAAAATCAACTAAGGTATTGATTTTCTCTCAAAGTTTTCTTTTAAAACTTGGTCAATTGCCTTGGGTTTTCTTCTTCTTCAATATATATATATATATATATATATATATATGTATGTATTTATATATGTGTGTGTGTTTGTGTATGTGTGTGTGTGTTGTGAGTGTTTTAATTTGAGTTTTGAACTCATTTAAATCTAGATTGAGTTTCAATTGAAATCTCACATGTTGAGTTAGGTTTTGATATTGCCTATGTTTTCACACGTTTGGGATTGTATTGTGCTAGCTTTGATTCTAGGACTATTTGATGATCTTTGATTGATTGTTTTTGTAAAAAAATAGTTCCTCACATGTATTAGGCTCTCTTTGGCCGAAATCTCACAATGATACATGTGCTTGTGCTTTTGAGCTATTCATGTGTTTTGTTGAATCTATGAATAGAAAATATGCTCTAGAACTTTAGCTTTAATCTAAATGACTTTGTCACATGATTTTAGCACGTCTTTGGTTTATGAGATTTAAACTTGATTATGTGTTAATTGAACATATCTTGTGATTCAGGTTTTAGATATATGTATTTATCTAGGTTTTAATTAATGTTAAACATATCTTACATGATCTAGATGGATTAAACATGCATGATTGAATAGACTACATTTGTTTTGTTCATTCATGCTCATGTCTAGTATTTTCCATAGGATGTGTTGATCATAACATTCTATGTTGCGTGCTTGTTTGCATTTTGCATTCATGATCACCTAGATGCCTTGTGAGAAGAAAGTCTTAACAACAGGTGTGAGACCTATGTTTTTGAACAAGGAAGTCTTGGTAAGAGGTGGGAGACCTCAGATTGTCAAGCAAGGAAGTCTTGACTAGAGTCGGGAGGACTTGGATAGTTGAGCAAGAAGTCTTACCTAGGGTCGAAGGAGTGAACGAGAAAGTCTTGACTAGAGTCGGGAGGACTCAGATAGTTGAGCAAGAAGTCTTGCCTAGGGTCGTTAGGATCCGGAAGGGGTGAGCGAGGAAGTCTTGACAAGATGTGTGAGGCCTCAGATTGTTGAGCAATAGGGCGATATCTTCATGAGTAGGATAAGAGGGTAGTTTCTAGGTGAAGGGGTCACTTGATAGATTGTACTTGTCTTATCTACTAGTGGATTTTGTTTGCCGGTGGCTGCTAACCCGTGGATGTTTCCTCTTCGAAGGTTTGCCACGTTATATCTTGTGTCAACGTTTCTCTATCCCTATCTCTCTTATATTTGTATTTGTTATTTGAATACTATGGGTAGAACACTATTTATAAGTTGACTTCCTTTCTATAATATAGGTTGTGTATGTGTTATGATTACTTGTTTGTATCACACTTTACTTGTTTTATATATTGATTAATTGTTTTTAATTGATATATATATTGTGATACAAGCAATTTAGAGGGACAAACCTTTGCTTGTTTCTAAGGGAGTCGAAAATGGTGCCTAACCTATTCACCCCCCCCCCCCCCCCCCCCCCCCCCCCCCCCCCCCCCCCCCCCCCCCCCCCCCCCCCCCCCCCCCCCCCCCCCCTCTAGGTTAGCCTTGAGCATTTAATTGTGTTTGTATTTTCATTTGTAGTGGTGATGTGTGTAGGTTTATGTGTTTTGGGCAAGTGTTTTGGTCATTTAATCGTGAAATTCTATCAAGGCCCTAATATCATATCTAGAAGTCCATCTACCGATATAAATTCAACATATTATCCACATTTAATGAATGTTCTATGGCAAACAATGCAAGTGATGCAATGAGATCTTATCGTCCAAAAATTTCCTTGAAAAGTGTATAGGAATAGAAAAAACATACCCTCGGAAATGAATGCTAAGACATAAAAATTCACGGGTAGCCTCCACTGTTAATCCTAAATACAGGAGTATTGAGTTCCTTTTGTTAAAACATTAGAGAAAGGGACTATGCTCACATTGCTCTAGTGAATCTTAGATTGATAAATTGCTAGTCTAGACTCAGCAATGAAAACAAGTAAAAGCTTCTCACTAGCATATATGAACTGGCATTGTAGTAAACACTTATGCTAAAAAAGGTTTGACTCGCCAAAAAGAGTTTGCTAAAGTTTTGAAAAATTACAAGAAACTACATTTCACAAACAAATATTTACAGGAAAGATGTTAACATGCCCTCACCCCCAAACCTAAACTCCACATTGCCCCCAAATGTGTTAACAATTAAGAACAAGGGTAAGATTTCAAAGGTTTGGTTGTTTGGCCAATAAACAACTAACCAAATTCAATATATACACATACATGAAAACTTCATAGATCAACTTAGGCACTAAAAAATCATCAATAAAAATCCACCCTTAGATCTAATCAAAAAGGTAAAAAAACACAAGTATATTTATATATTCAAAAACATGTGCTAAATACGAAAAAGTAGCATGCTTACTACATTACATTATCTGTTAAAAACTAAAAGGGATATATTATAAAAAAAACATACATAAAGCCAAATAAGGTTCTAATATCAACAAAATTAAAACTACATATGTAATATAAAAGAGAAAAATATCACCTTAAATCTGAGTTCGTATCAGACTCCGTGCTATCTATGTGTGTTGGTAGAGTGGCTCGGATAGGTGTAGGGTATGAAATTAGTGCAAGAGGAGAGTAGGATGATATCCTCGAGAACTCAACTACTGGATAAAAAGTGGAGCCTGGTACTGGTGAGTATGGAGGATGCGGGTCTGGCTAGGAATAATCAACAACATCAGCACTGGTAGATGGCCCCTCATCTCTGGCCCTCTTCCTTGGTACAAATGGGGTCCTTCTGATGTAAGTTCTATCCTCACCGAAACTATCTCTAAAATCTCGAAATTCAATACTGAGATTTGTGTCCATTGTGGTCAGATTCTCTGCCTAATCCAGAATCAGAGTTGATGATCTCCTAAGAGCACTCCTCTCTGGTTGAGCGCTCGACTCTGCTCCCAAACCTAGCCCTTCTTTCTCTTGTGGGTCAGCTGATACAGCTTTTGCTACTGCCTTCTCTTGGCTCTCCTTTCTTTTTGTAACCTTTTCTTCTTGCCTTCCTTAGTTTCCAACCTCTGAATCCCACTTGGAATGACTACCTCATTGTAGGCCTTCATGCCTACATTTCCTCCAAACCTTCACTCATCATCATCCAAAAAATCTAACTTCTACCCTCTCATAGAAATGAGTGATGAGGCAAGGGAATGCCAAACTGGGCACATTCGTCCTGCCAACCTCTGCAATCCTCTTTACCGTGATAATGCCATAGTCGAAGGGTAGATTCTTCTTCATCAAATAAAGAATGATGGCAGGCTTAAAGTGATATTATGCATGTGATTTGACGGGAAGAGTGAGTAGCTTACAAAGGTGTGCCAAAAAGAAATCTTGAAATCTAACTTGCTATGAATAAACATGTTGGAGGTGTTCCAATTGGCATATTCTGTGAATTTGAGTTCATTAGACAAGGTTTGGTTGTACAACTTGTTCCAATTGGCTATGATATGTATTAGGAAACTTAATTCTTTTCCTAAGAAGGATTTACTTGGTTGTTAAGAATCCTTTCCCTAGGTAAAACTACTTGGTGGTTAAGAATCCTTTTCAAAAAGGAATTCTATCCTACACCAAGACTCCTAATCCAACTCAATAGTGTGTTTGTAACCATATTAAAAACTTTCTAATTTGATTAAATAAGCAATTCCTTTTATTTATCTACTTGTCAAATATAGTCTTTAATATTAATTATACTACTAACAATAGTATAATTTTAGGAGACCATCTCCTATTAGGAAAAAGATTTCGACTTTTAATTAAATAATTAACTAATAAACAAATTAATTAATTTCCATTTAATAAAATAATATAATTTAAGCTATTCTCAATAGCCTTGCCGCCCAACACATGTATATGGGCCATATATTATTTTTCTTATTTTATTAAATCCATTGGACCTTAATAAAAAGTCCACATGTGAACTAGACCTATTCTTACAAAAAGAAACAAGTTCACATGCCGTAATACAATTCTAGATGGACTCCTAAATTAGTCCGGTAGAATATATCAAGTAATCCATGCAAGTTCGTGTGGATTAGGGATCTTGACGGGCTATCTAAATTTAAGCTTCAATAGACACAACCCAATCACAATCAACAAATGATTCACTTAGGTTTGATCTATTTAATTTTAGTTCATTCCACTAAAGAACTAAAATTGAACTCTTAAATAAAGATAGAATAAGTTGATGTTACCCATTCATACCCTCGAGACAACCTTATTGGAGAAAGTGTATCCTCGTGAAGAATACCAGTAATCGCTAAAAGCTCATAGACCGCCTATAGCTCTCCAAGTTACCATAATTACTCATATGACCACATTTTGAACTTGGATATTTTGACTTGTTCAGAAGCCATGTTTCAATAGTCACTATTGAAAACTTAACGTTAAGATTTAATATCCAAAACCTCAAAATATCCATATGATGGTATTCTACTCTCATTCAATAAATGGAGCCACGATGTCCATATCTATAAATGAAGTTCTCTATCGATTAATAAATGAATACCACCAAACTATCGAGGATAGACTATGCTATATAATCGTACTCATTGATAGCTCAAATGATAACACTTGCAACCATAAGTCCATCATTTATCTTAGGATTAAGATAGACTCTCCAATTGTCTTCAAATGAAAACTTTTATCCGTTGTCGGTTCTAAATAAAGTATTTCATTTTGATCCTATTCAATGCACCCAGTGCACTAGATTCTTTTGCCCAAAGACACCACACTTTGATGATTTTAGACTCATCATAACACATTTAATCCCACTCAAATGCTAGCAAAAGAATCTACAACTTTGACAAGATAAAGGCGCCCAACCTTTTATCTTAAGTTGTGAATATTATTCAAGACTAACTAAAGATTTGTGTCTACCTCTTACATATCTAGATGTATTAAAAATTCTTATTTTCTCATAGTCTTTTGACCTTATGATTATTTACTTTTGACAATTATAATAATAAAACTATAAATGCTATAAGATTTGTTAAACTAGAAATAACTTTATTAATATTAAAAGATTGTCAAATACATTATTATACTCTTGCTATCGAACATAATCCTAACAATTTCCTACTTGCTCTATAGCAAATGTGTCATATCTCTAATCCCCATATTCTCTAGATGTCCAGCAAAACTCTTTTGTGAAAAGCCTTTGTAAAGGGATCTGCAGATTTTCTGCTGAAGCGATCTTGGTAATCGTCACGTCACCCCTGTGCACAATTTCTTTTAGAAGGTGATACTTTCTTTCAATGTGTTTCCTTCTCTTATGACTTCTTGGTTCTCTCGAATTCGCCACTGCTCCACTATTGTCACAATAGATAGTGATCTGCTTATTCGCATCAGGAACCACTTCCAAGTCAATCAAGAATTGGCGAACCCAGACAGCCTCGTTAGCAGCCTCGCATGCGGCAACATACTCCGCTTCCATGGTGGAATCGACAATACAAGATTGCTTGATACTCCTCCATATGACTGCCCCTTCTCCAATAGTAAGCACAGATCCTGATGTTGATCTCCTAGAGTTATAATCTGACTGAAAATCAGAATCTGTATACCCAACGGGAATTAAATCCCTTCCAGAGTATACAAGCTTATAATGTCTCGTTCTTCTAAGATACTTTAAAATTTGCTCGACTGCCGTCCAGTGATCAGGACTAGAATTCCATTGAAACCTGCTAACTATGCCCACAACAAAACAAATATCTGGTCTAGTGCAGAGCATTACATATATGAGACTTCTAGCTGCCGATGCGTATGGAACCCTACTCATGAATTGCTCATCATGCTCATTCTTAGGAACATGTTCCTTAGAAAGTTTGATTCCATGTCTGAAAGGTAACATACCTTTCTTGGAATCTTGCATGGAAAACCTATACATGATTTTATCTAGGTATGAAGCTTGGGATAATGCAATCGTTATATTCTTTCTATCCCTTATGACTTGGATACCAAGAATATAACTTGCTTCTTCTAAGTCCTTCATATCAAATTGTTTTGCTAACCATTCTTTTATTGATGTCAATAAACCTACATCGTTTCCAATGAGTAGTATATAATCAACGTAAAGAACTAGGAAACAAACTTGTAGCCTTTAATCTTTTTGTATACACAAGGTTCATCAAGGTTTTGAATAAATCCAAAAATTTTCACGGCTTGATCGAACCTTATGTTCCAGAATCTAGATGTTTGCTTCAATCCATATATGGATCTTTGCAACTTGCATACCCTTTCCTCTTAGCTCTTTTCAATGAATCCTTCTGGTTGCATCATGTAAATGCTTTCATCAAGACTTCCATTAAGGAATGTTGTCTTTACATCCATTTGCCAAATCTCTAGGTCTAGAGATGCCGCAATGGATAAGAGTATCCTAATGGATTTAAGCATGGCCACAGGAGATAAGGTTTCTTCATAATTGATACCTTCCTTATATGTATAACCTTTAGCTACAAATCTAGGGATCATCTTCCATTTCTTCCTTGTACGTATAGGGATCATCATCGTTCGGAAGATTCTCTATAGATTCTCCAAAACCGATGTATCTCTCGGGTTGTCTAACAACCCTCCCACTACGATGAGGTACGGTAGATTGTTGACCTTGTGTTGGTATGGAACTTACAACTGGGCTAGGTTGCGAAACCTCTTATGGAATTGTATCTCCTAAAAGCTAATTAAGGAAAATTCTACTTTTAGGCACAAAATTATTCATATAGTTTAAGATCTGAAGGACTATAAAACTAATATCCTTTTGTTCCTTTCAGATACCCTACAAATATGCATGTTTATGAACGGGACTCCATTTTTTGTCTTTCCTTTTTAACAATTGCGATGACATTCAAATATCCTTAAGTGTTGTAGACTAGGCTTTCGCCCCCCCCCGGTCCACAACTCATGCGGTGTTTTAGGAACCGACTTAGATGGTACATCATTTAGAATGTACATTGCGGTTTGTAAAGCTTATCCCCAAAAAGAATTATGGAGAGTTGAATAACTCATCGTAAACCTAACCATGTCCAAAAGAGTTATATTTCTCTGTTCTACCACCCCATTTTGTTGAGGTGTGTCTGGTGTAGAAAACTGAGAAACTATCCCATTATCAATAAGATATTGCTGAAACTAACCAGATAGATATTCTCCACCACGATCAGACCTCAAGATTTTTATGCGTTTCTCAAGCTGATTTTCTACTTCAGCTTTAAATGCTTTGAACATATCAAAAGCAACCGTCTTATGTCTCATTAGATACACATAGCCAAATCTTAAGTGATCATCCGTGAAAGTGATGAAGTACTCATATCCACCTCTAGCTTGAATGCTAATAGGTCTACACACATCAGTGTGTATCAATCCTAAACATTCGATGGCTCTTGTGCCTTTGGTCATAAATGACCTTTTGGTCATTTTATCTTCTAAACAAGATTCACAAGTTGGTAGATATTCAACCTTTAAGTCACTTAGAGGTCTATCACTTACCAATCTTTTAATCTTCTTAAGGTTAATATGACCTAGGCACAAATGCCATAGGTAGGTTTCATCTTTCCATAATTTTACTCTTTTATGATTAGGTTCCATTGATTCCGTGTCTAACAAGTAAGAGATATTTCTATGCAAGTATAATAAACCATTTTCCAATGTACCTTTACAAACAAATTTGTTATTCTTACTAATAATAAAACCTTTATTAAAAGTAACCGAATCTACAAATTTATTTAAACAAGAGACCGAAAATAAATTCCTCTTGAATTGTGGTACATAATAAACGTTTATTAAAACTAAATGCCTATAAGAATCTAAATTGATTCTAATATCTCCCACTACACTAGTAGACACTAACGCTCCATTGCCTAAATGCAAGTTGAATTCATTCTTTTTCAGTCTATTCCTTTGACCAAATTGCTTTTTCTTCTGTTGTTTCTTGACCTTCTGATAGGTCTTAACAGTAGCAACTTTACCAACCATATGAATCTCTTGACCCTTGCCTTTCATAAGAATCGTTTTGGTGCTTTGAACATCTTGCATCAGGCCTTGCAAGGTGTATTCCTTATTGTTCAAGGTGTAGTCCAACTTTGAACAAACCAAAGGAATTCGATAGTGACTTGAAAATCATGTCAATTTTTTGTCTCACCATCCATCTTAGCACCATTCAGTTCAGCAATATTGAGATATGCTATGACTTTTATCATGTGATCTTTCACACCCTGTCCAGGTTTCATCCTAAGATTCATAAAAGCAGTCACTACCTCTTTCTCTTAGTTTTCCTAGACCTCATAGCAAACATCTCCTCTAAAGACATCATTATATTGGTAGCAGTCTCCTATTCCTTCATGTTGCTGTTGCAACACGTCGGAGATGATGGCCATAGTGTAACGTACATTTAGCCATCTCATCTGAAGACTTCCACTACTGATACTCATCTCTTTGCTCCTGAGTAGATTTATTAGTTTGGTGGTTTAGGAATAGATAGAACGATCTTATGGTTTTTCAACTTAGAATAACAACCCAATTTTCCTTTTCCATGTGGCATAATAATCATCAGTTAAAGTATTATCTTTTAAGAATTTGATTAGGGATGGGGTCATGATTTCTTTATATTAACAAAAATTATACAAGTAAATAATCATGATAAAGGAATTTGGAATATTTATCTTGAATTAAATAAAATAATTCAATCGTAAAAATTCAACGGTGATCCAACACCTATAAATGTCACGCCTCCTTTAGGAGTACACACAATTTACTAGTTGGACTAGGTCCCACCTAATTGTTAACATAACAACCAACGTTTTCTATTCTAGCCTTGCAATTTTATTAACAAGAACTCTTGGGAGGATATTAATAAAATTACATTGAGTGTGTTACCAAGTTATCGACCTTCAATATAATCCCTCACGAATATCCCATCTTTGAGAGTAGATATCGTTTGGGCTAATTGTCTAGTCTATCCTTGTAAAGAAGTATCTTGCTAAATTCCATTCATGAATACCTCTTGGGATGTTATTCACGAAACATAAAGCTCAACTAAACTTGGAGGCCATAGGTGTTACAAAACACCTTCTCCCACTCAATTGTTTAAGGCGTGTGATTGAATTCCAAAGAATGATTTACCAAGTTATCTAGATGCCAATTTAGATACTTAAACCATTCAATGCATGTTCATACCAAAAGAGATATATGAGTGGCACTCCTATTCTATATGACATGTTATCAAACAATGACAAACATTGCAATATTTACAATAAATATAAATAGCTTCAATATTTGTCCGTCCTAGAAAAACAAGTAAATTACATGTCTTGGAATACAAAAAACTCCTTTTTTGGTGAACAAATCTTCACACGACCTTCATCGTCCGGACTCTCTCGGCTACCTTCCATGAGCGTGCGCACCCTTGGCCTTTACCCATGGGCGTGCGCATGCCATAAACCCATAAAGGGCTGCCGTGCGCAGCCCATGGCTTCCATAGGGCTGCCGTGTGCAGCCCATGGCTTCCATAGGGCTGCCGTGCGCAGCCCATGGCTTCCATAGGGCTGCCATGCGCAGCCCATGCCACAACAAATGTGGCTGTGTGCTCTTCGCATACACGTTCATTGCTACGGCTCGTACGGTCCCAAACTTGTTCAAGTTGCTCCTAATTCTTCAAACCTTTGAGTCTTCAAACTTGAGTGTAATACAGAAGAATTATGAATAAAAAAACTGCAGTTTTTTTTATTACAATAACAAAATAAAAAAAACTTAGCAACTACCAAGAAGGAAATTATGGCGATGATAGACCACCCTTCTTGTGACAATCCCAAAACAAAATACATTGAAATTCTATGACCAAAATTGAGCAATAACAATCCAAATATGAAACATATATATATCCATACATTCTGTTGATGTTGATTTCTGGATATGCCAACAAGGATTTGATTTCGGCTATCAATTCAAAGAGAAAGAGATTAGAGAAAGTAATCAAGACACAAGTTTTACGTGGTAAAACTCTGATGACCGGAGAAACGTCCACCGGTGGTTGAATGATCAACTGAGCCAAAATCCACTATGAATTTGTTATGTTACAAGCTCTCGGTCTCTCTTTCTTCTCTCCATATTTTTCTATTGATTGCTGCCTCTCTTTTTTTTGGCGAGATTATGGGTCTATTTATATGTTTATAGAGCCCTAATCTTGTTTGTACAAGTAATAGATCTTTTAATTTAATTACAATTATTTACTTGTTTGAAGCTGATTGTCTTCTTTCTTGTTTCGGAGTCTTGTGTTGAAATCGAATGGGATTCTAGTAGTGCAGTCCAATTTGGACTTATTTCCTTATAAGAACGTGGTCTTGTTAAAGAAATAAAGTTGTTGCCCTATTGGGAACCCTTCCAGCTCAGTATTCTTTTCTCTTTAGTTTTCCTTGGTATGGATATCTTTGTGTATCCTTATGACTTGATCGACGTGAGCTATGTACTGGGGCTTTTATTTGACTTTCATCATGTTTGTCCCGAGTAAGAGCAATACCTGCTGGTCCCGAGTAGCACCATTTGATCCCGAGTAACATCATTTGATCCCGAGTAGAAGCATCATTTAACCAGTCCCGAGTGTCGTTAGATGATCCCGAGTAATATATGATGTCGATTGACCCTGAGTGGGTTTTGTTCAATATCTGCTTACTGGGGTTCTCTTATTCGATGATGTCTTGTAGGATATTTTCTGAATGCCTATTCGGATGTCCACCTGACAATTTATCCTCTTTGTTTGATGACGTGTTCATACGATAAAATTCACATATGAGACATTCCAATTTAAATATATATGTGAATACCTAGAGTACCATCTCTTTCTAAAACATGCATATATACGATAAAAATAAAAAAGATTCACGTACACATACATCAATTAATCAAGGGTATAACCAGGCTTTGATACCAATTGTAGAAAAAAACGGTTCAAAATGCAACGGAAGTGTGAGAAATTAGAAAAATAGGGTTTGCGTATAAATAAAAAAAATTCCCTTTTAAGCAACGAGAACCTTAACCTTAGATTAATTGATGTATATAAAAAGTGTCGTACCTTTTTCTCATGACGATTGAACAAGCGCCGAATTTATTCAGTAAGATCTTCCAATCCAATCATGAACGTGAATCACCTAGGAGTGTAGGCTCTCTTTCTTTATCTTGTATACATGAGGATGGAAACAAACAAAATCTTGTTCCTTGTTAGTCACAATAATCCTCCAAGTCCGACCACTTGTGAATTATCAATCATTTTGATTGAAACTCGCGTGAACCTTGATTCGATGTTGTACACAAAACCCTTTTGATGTAAAGGATACTAGTGTACTATCGAAAACAAAAATGTTCCTCTTTTCTCTTCTTGGCCGAATTCACACTATCTCTATGAGTTGGTCGAGTTTTGTCAAGAGTAAAAACCAAAAATTTTCTCCCTCAAAATTCTCTCTTGCTTGGCTGAAATCTCTCTTAAGAAAGTCCCAAGCTTGGCCGAAATTAATCTTGCATCAAATTATTGGCTGGTCGAATTTCAAACACATATATATATGATGATTAATCCTCTCCTGAGAAGGATTTACTTGGTTGGAAATAATCTTTTCCTTAGGTGGATTTATTTGGTAGTTAAGAATCCTTATCTAAAAGGAATTCTATCCTCCTGTTATATATACATGGCCGTAATTCATAGGTTAGTTATTAGGAAACTTAATTCTTTTCCTAAGAAGGATTTACTTGGTTGTTAAGAATCCTTTCCTTAGGTAGAATTACTTGGTGGTTAAGAATCCTTTTAAAAAAGGAATTCTATCATACACCAAGACTCCTAATCCAACTAAATAGTGTGTTTGTAACCATATTAAAATTTTTCTAATTTGATTAGATAAGTAATTCCTTTTATTTATCTACTTATCAAATATAGCCTTTAATATTCATTATACTACTAACAATAGTATAATTTTAGGAGACCATCTCCTATTAGTAAAAAGAATTCGACTTTAAATTAAATAATTAATTAATAAACAAATTAATTAATTTCCATTTAATTAAATAATAAAATAAAAATAATATAATTTAAGCTATTCTCAATAGCCTTGCCGCCCAACACATGTATTTGGGCCATATATTATTTTTTTATTTTATTAAATCCATTGGACCTTAATAAAATGTCCACATGTGAACTAGACCTACTCTTACAAAAAGAAACAAGTCCATTTGTCTTAATACAATTCTAGATGGACCCCTAAATTGGTCCGGTAGAATATATCAAGTGATCCATGCAAGTTCGTGTGGATTAGGGATCTTGACGGGCTATCTAAATTTAAGCTTCAATAGACACAACCCAATCACAATCAACAAATGATTCACTTAGGTTTGATCTATTTAATTTTAGTTCATTCCACTAAAGAACTAAAATTGAACTCTTAAATAAAGATAGAATAAGTTGATGTTACCCATTCATACCCTAGAGACAACCTTATTGGAGAAAGTGTATCCTCGTGAAGAATACCATTAATCGCTAAAAGCTCATAGACCGCCTATAGCTCTCCAAGTTACCATAATTACTCATATGACCACATTTTGAACTTGGATATTTTGACTTGTTCAGAAGCCATGTTTCAATAGTCACTATTGAAAACTTAATGTTAAGATTTAATATCCAAAACCTCAAAACATCCATATGATGGTATTCTACTCTCATTCAATAAATGGAGCCACGATGTCCATATCTATGAATGAAGTCCTCTATCGATTAATAAATGAATACCACCAAACTATCGAGGATAGACTATGCTATATAATCGTACTCATTGATAGCTCAAATGATAACAATTGCAACCATAAGTCCATCATTTATCTTAGGATTAAGATAGACTCTCCAATTGTCTTCAAATGAAAACTTTTATCCGTTGTCGGTTCTAAATAAAGTATTTCATTTTGATCCTATTCAATGCACCCAGTGCACTATATTCTTTTGCCCAAAGACACCACACTTTGATGATTTTAGACTCATCATAACACATTTGATCCCACTCAAATGCTAGCAAAAGAATCTACAACTTTGACAAGATAAATGCGCCCAACTTTTTATCTTAAGTTGTGAGTATTATTCAAGATTAACTAAAGAATTGTGTCTACCTCCTACATATCTAGATGTATGAACAATTCTTCTTTTCTCATAGTCTTTTGACCTTCTGATTATTTACTTTTGACAATTATAATAGTTAAACTATAAATGCTATAAGATTTGTTAAACTAGAAATCACTTTATTAATATGAAAAGATTGTTAAATACATTACTATACTCTTGCTATCGAGCATAATCCTAACATAATAAACCTATATAGAGGGGGGGTTAAATAGGTTTTAACACAATTCATAGCCAACTTTTTGAATTAATCAATGTTAATAAATTCACCCCATTAACAAACAAGGAAAACAAGCAAAAATTGCGAAAATAAAAATGACACACGATTTTTACATGGAAACCCTTAGCAAGGGAAAAACCAGGGTTAAACCACTTACCCACTCTCGATCCTCAAATCCACTGTTGTAATGATGTTTAAAACCTAAGTTGGCCACCTAGTCACACTTCAAGGTAACTAACAACCCACCACTACTAACCAACGAGCCTTAAAAGTGATTCTTGATCAACAAGCTTGTGCATTAAATACTTAGTCATAAAGCTTAACCATAATGAAGAGTCAAAACAACCTAAGTGAATATTATGAAATATTCAAACATGCAAGTAGTGTTAGGCTACACTAAATGCTTATCTAGGAATTTAAAGATGTCAATAAATGTCATTCCTAGATATCAATGTCTAAATGCATGTGCAAGAAGACCAAACTAGATATAGCTATGAAAGTCTAAAATCTAGTTATCAAACAAAAGCCAATCAACAAAAGTTGTCATGAAACATTGCAAAGAACAATCAATAAAATTAACAAATACAATCAATTAGACCTAAACAATGTCTAAATACAAAGCATAGAGATTTAGCTAGAAGGGTAAAATCGTCCTAAATGCCAGCTATCACTTATTAAAGTTCTTAACCAACAACCAATATCACAAGCATGTTATAAAAGCTATTAAACACAAGAACATGTATTTATTTTACAATAAAAACTAAAACCTAGGCATACATGACATAGTAGTGAATCAAAGACGTCTACGACATGTAAAGTTGGCCTAGTCAAAGAAAAAGATGATGCTCCATGCTTATATGATCCTAGAATAGACTATATGACCATGCGATGAAGTTTGGTGGAGTAAAAATGAGTGTTTGGGAGTCTTTCTCTCTCTAGTAAAGCTAGGTCTCCCAAAGATGGCTTCTTGGATTCCTTCACCAAAAATAGGTAAGAAAATAGCATACATATATGAGAGAACGAAATAGTGTATCCACGAGAGGTGGAATGTCAGCTCGAAGGAATGTCGCTCTGGACAACCGTGACACAACACTCGACAGCAACTTCTTCAAAGTGTCGTGTATAAGGTGTCGCTTTGGACAACCACAACAACGCATGCAACAACAGGTGCCGCGTATAAGAACAACCTTGACAAAGCGCGTGACATAATGAGCAATAGAAAACATGCAAGAATATGGCTCAAGGTGTCGCGTGTACAACCACGAAATATAGGAGTGATAGTACGTGAGACAGTGCTATGTAAGACCAGCAAAGGTGCAATCCAAGCAAATAATAGGCAACCAAAATAAACACGCATACCAGCAACATAAATACTAATGCAAGATGATCACAATATGCATGAGAGTGAGTGAGTGCACCATAACTCTTCAACGAAATTTAAGCAAGTGATATACCTTTGAAGATTGAGCTTGGTCACGAACAAAGATCACCTAAACTACCCTTACATATTAATCCCCAAATGTTGTTTTCAATGAAATAAGCCAATCAAATGCTGAGGAACTTACATGTTCCCTCCAAATCCTTGAAGTTCAACATAGTCTCAATAACAATACTCTTTATTTTGTTGTTCTTTAGCCTCTAAGCATAATCGGGGTTACATTCAATGCGCCTCGACATCAGATCCTTTCCCTTTCTTCTACTTTGCTCGACAGGATCCTCAACTAGGGGATATGGCCTCTTAATCCCTAGCATATCTGCATATACAAAAAGCTTAATCCAAAATAGTGCCTAAAACTCTACAATATGCAAAAACTTATGACAAACTAATCCATAAAAGCAAAAATTCAAAACACCATTGCCATTGTTCATAAAAATTAACATTTGAAAAATTACAAAATGGCAAAGCATCCCATGTCTATTCTTATCAAAGTATTCAACAACCCTTAACAATACCACACTATTCCCACTCAAACAAACTTCACCCATGACAAAGTATTCAACAACCCTTAACAATACCACACTATTCCCACTCAAACAAACTTCACCCATGACAACTTCATAAACAACTATACCAAACCTAATCACATTTTCTTCTAAACAATCTCAAGCATGTATAGTTGCTGTTAACATGAATGTGTCGTGTATGTGCCTATACTTTTCTCTCAAAACTTCATTATACTTAATTCTTCACTCAAAATCTAAAATCAATGCATGTCTAACTATAAATGAGTGCATGAAATTGCAATAAATCATTAAACACAACATGCATCATGAAATTGAATCATATCAAACCTTAGCCCCAATTTTAGAAAATCCTTAATTGAAAAAAATTCAAAATTCAAAAATTGATATCAATTCTTCTATAAACACAAACAAAAATCAATCAAACATCATCAATTAACATTCCTTATCATCAAAAAACAAAACCCATTTCATTTAATCAACATTCGAAACCCTAACCCTAACAAATCAGTCAAGAAAAAGATTTGCATGTAGATTTTAACAAATTGAAACAAAATATGAGTTAGAATGATGATTCATACCTAAGTGAAGTGTTGATCGAGTGAAAATAAGTGAATTAGACTGTAATGGGAGGTGGATTTTAAAATTTAAACAAGAGCAAAAATGAGGGAAAATTTAGGGTTTCTGGAATAGTGACGTCTCAGCGTTATACTCATAAAATTTCATGAAATCTATGAGTTGAAACTCCCAGAAATGGGGTCTTGGTCACATAAATTAGGGTTCATACCCAAGACAACAATGCGAGATGGGAACTACGAAGTGAAACTCATAGAACAAAATCACAGATTTGGTACAGCGGACGTTGCGATCTAAGACTGGCAACACTACGAGATCTAACTCACAGGAACTACTTCGTAGATCCTCTCCAGATGAGACTGCGATTTGAGTTAGAAACACGTTGTGAGATCTAACTCGTAGGACTAAGCCATAGAAAGTTATCCATGACGGTGTTAGGAGAGACAGTGGAGTTTGAAGTTTTTGAATCAATGAAGCAGCCTATGGGAGATCTTGTTTGTTTCAGTATTCAAGGGGAATATGAGGATTCCAATCCTAAACTAGATTTAGGAGAGTACGTTGGAATTACCGATTTTCCAACGGATGAAAGGTAAGCTACCCTTCTCAAGCACGAGGCACCCGACTGCGGATAGAATATTGCTCAACTTAATGAGGATAACAGAATGGTGAAGGCAATGAATTTCGAGCTCGCAACCATGCTAGAGGAGGACTTGAAGAAGCAAGAAAAGTGTGCGGGTAAGTGCTCAATTATGATAATTCAAATCAAGGGCAGACTTTGGAAAAAGACCAAGCACTATAGGATGAGATGGAATCAAAGTTTGCCAATAGAGGCAAGCAAAAAGGAATTCATACTTTTTTCTATGAACAAGTTAGATGGGGAGAGGAGAAGAAATTCATATGTCTCTACCAAAGTACCCATCCCTACACCAAAACCAGGAAAGACCACCGCTTTCACTTGTTCATAGGAAAAAGTATGAATTCCTTTTTGCTTGCCTCTATAACTTTGATTCCATCTCATCCTATAGGACTTGGTCTTTTTCCAAAGTCTGCCCTTGATTTGAATTATCATAATTGAGCACTTACCCGTACACTTTTCTTGCTTCTTCAAGTCCTCCTCTAGCATGGTTGCGAGCTCAAAATTCATTGCCTTCACCATTCTCTTATCCTCATTAAGTTGAGCAATAATCTATCCGCAGTCGGGTGCCTCGTGCTTGAGAAGGGTAGCTTACCTTTCATCCGTTGGAAAATCGGTAATTCCAACATACTCTCCTAAATCTGGTTTAGGATTGGAATCCTCATATTCCCCTTGAATACTGAAACAAACAAGATCTCCCATAGGGTGCTTCATTGATTCAAAAACTTCAAACTCCACTGTCTCTCCTAACACCGTCAGGGAATTGCCTTAGCAGTGGGCATGAAAGGTCACCCAAGTAACATTAGAATCTCACTTGCCTTTGAGGGATCCTTCTCCATATCAAGTACTACAAAATCTACCGGAATGATTAACTTCCCGACTTGCACCAAGACATCTTCTAGTATACTACACAAGTGTCTCACGGACTTGTCTGCTAGAATGACCTGTATCTTTATTGTTTTGAGCCTCTTTAACACCATTTCTATGGAAACCGCGTATGGCATCAAATTGATTGATACACCAAGATCTAACATTGCCTTTTCCTTTTTTGTATCCCTGATAGAGATATCAATGATGAAACTTCATGGGTCTTCCACCTTATCAGGCAAAGTGTGTTGGATAGTTGCAGTAACTTCCTTTAATATAATTATCCTCTCCTTGAAATCCTTGCTTCTCTCCCTAGAGTTGAGCTCTTTAAAGAATTTGGCGTAAGCTGGCATCTTCTCCATTACTTCAAGCAGTGTCTAGCTCATGAAAATCTTTGACAAGATGTCATAGATTTCTTTGAAAGCTTGACTGATCTTGGTCTTCTCTAATCTTCTCGGAAAAGGAATTGGAGGAACATATTGATGCGGAGTATCGGATTTTTTTCATCAATTTCAATGTGACCTCCAGTTTCTCCTTTTCTTTGGGTATCACTGTACATTATTCTTCATCTGGTTTGCCTCCTACAATTTTGGCATAAATATTATAACGCTCAAGAGTATAATCTTTAAAAACCTTACCACTTCTTAGTACTGCCAACGTATTGGCTTGCTTGGTGTGGCTTGGTAACTTTCCCGATTCGTGCTTTTGTTGACTTTCAGCAAGTGATCCAACCTCCCTCTCCATCATCCTAAGCATTTCCTCCATTTGGTTGATCTTATGGTTGTTTGGACCGATTGGATTATTGTGATATTGCCTCCTATAATTTGCATTCTGCAGTGCTTGATTGCTATTGGTTATCCATTATTGGGGATGTGGTTGATATCCTTGCCCTTGGTAACCTTGGATTTGGTATGTTTGGCTATCTTATGGGTTTAGCTAATTTTTTGTGTTGGACCAAGAAAAATTCGGATGCCTCCTCCATCCTAGATTGTAGGTACTAGGGAAATGATCATCCTTTGGTCCTCGCCATATCCATTGGACTTCATCCGCTCTACTCATAACTAGATGTTGTTGCACTTGGGTGTTCAGAGAGGGATTACATCCTAGATTCAACATAAGATGTTACATGTCCCTCGTGAGACTAGCCACATTTTTGGTCATCTCCCTATTTAATCCTCTATCACGTTCCCCTATTCGGCTTCTTTGTTAGGAATTTTTCCTCAACATCTCATATTTGTCAAACACTTCTTCCGCTGCCAATTCCCTTATTACACCTCCGTATAAATTATCCACAATGGCTTGAGTAAGCTGGTTATGTCCGTCATAAAATGATTGTAATTGGCTAACCAAAGTGAATTCATGGTATGGACATTGGGTTAGTAGCATTCCATGTCTCATGAAAAGGCTTGGTTCTACTTGATGGGAAATACGTTTCAAAGAATTTCCTCTCAACTTCTGCCTAAGATGTTAGAGATCTGGGTGATAACGCCATAAGCCTTTGCTTAGCTTGATCCTTCATGCAGTATGAGAACACCTCATCCGTAACTGATTTTCTATAATCCCTCCCAAAGGAATGGTTGTCACCACATGGTAAAATTCCTTAATAAACTGAAGTGTGTCCTCCCTTGGGTTACCATGAAGGTTGGAAGAGTGTTTTAATGCATATTCTTAAGCTCATAATTCCTTTGAGCTGTTTCATGCAAGATTACTGATGGTTGTGAACCAACTTTCGCCAATGCATAATCCATCATAAAACATTGTACCAAAGATGGGTTTTATCAATCTATGGCTCTGTTATTGGAAGCCGATGAATCAATTCTAGTTTCAATAATCACTGACGGAGTATCTATTCCTCTTCGTACCATGGCAATACTGTTGATCTCCTCACTACTTGGAAACAAAGGTCCTTATAGTTATCTTCGGCCTTGCATACAACTGATTCAATCCTGAAATGAGAAATAAAATTTCAATTAGGTCAGATGAACAAAATTTATCTACCGCTACTTTAAAAGATTTTCCCGGTAGCGGCGCCAAGATTTTTGATACACTCCAAGCGTACCTCTAAACTACCGGTGCTCTAAAAACTAAAAGGAACGAAATAGAGTGCGCGAGTTTGATTGACCCTTCGTAAGTATACGAATCATTGTTGAGTATAGCGAACACAAGTAAGGGTATCGTTCCCATAGAAATTATAGGTAGTTGAAATTAATTTGAAAGATAACTTTGTTTGACTAGGAATGACTAGTGAATGATCTTAAGTAGTTTAAATTAAAGTGAGAAAAGTGAGAAGCAAGGGAATATGATAAACGTAAGTGTTAACCAAGATCTTCAATTAATAACTTTAAAACAAAATCCATTTATCTAATATTCCCTAATTTAAGAGGTCTTTGAGAAAGACTTTCATTAGTTCCTCATTGTTGGGGTTTATGACCTAAAGATGTAATTTGTAGATAGATTTATGAAATAAAGAAAAGGAAAAGTTCAATTCATTCTTGTTGTGTTGTTTATTTTATAACTTGTGCATATATTTAACATCCAAGATTGCCGGATGTAATCTCAAACTGTGTATATGAGTGTCATATACAGATGAATACAGTAAGAGACGTGCAATCTAAAGAGTTCGTAGATAGCAAATCAAGCTGGGTACTTTATTTGTGGTTAATCTATAGTTGCGGTCCATTCTGTAATGTACGGTGATTCTATTCTGAATCATTCATATGGAGATATGAGAATGGAGGCACCTTGTATGATGTGATCATATAGGACTGGACCATGATCTATATGAATCTCTCACCAAGATCCGTTTACCGATGAGATTCATATATATCAACTAATGATGGTTATATATGAATGATCTTAATCCTGAGTGTCTTATCGACTCCTTCAGGTTAAATCGTGGTCTTTGATATACCATGGGTGAGGTCAGATGCATTTCCTGATCAATATACTCTGTACTTTGGGATTGCGGTTTGGCTTGTGGCTGGGAATGTTTGTACACAATAGTGGAATCCACTCCTTCTTATGAGAAGTAGATGGTAGTTCCCTTAAGGGTTGATTCGGGTCTTGGACAATATGAGCTCTCTCCTTATTCCGTAAGGAAATAGGATTTATTGTTCATTATAGAATCAACGGTACTTAAAGGATATATGTAATCAGAGGGGTATAACGGACATTATGACCCAGCTCTAAGTATGAACTACTGTGGAGGATCACACCATATGTAATAGCTATATCGATGGATACCAAGTTGTATCGGTCTGTGTAAAAGCGTCTACAATTGAGAGAGTGCAGCTTTGGGTTTTTAGCGGAATAACACCGAAGTTAATGATCAAGGAATATTAATAAAAGAGTTTAATTAATGATTACGAGGATTATTGGAGCTTAAAATACTGTGGGTCCATTAGATCCCCTTGCTAGCCCGATCAATTTAGGTAACAAGGGTCACAGTAAATTAATTGGATTGTCCAACTAATTGTGTTACAAAAGTGACACGTATATATTCGGAAATTAATTGAATAATGAGATTATTTAATTAATGAATGTTAATAGTTAAATTAATTAAATAATTAGATTATTTAATTATATTGATAATTATGAATTATTAAATAACTATTAATTGGAGGGTGTTAGTTGATATATGGATTTAGGTGAAGATAACATAATATGATTATTTTATTTTACTAAATCATTTATCTAAGTATTTAAATTTAAGTTTAAATTTAAAATACTTATTATAACTTTTAATATAGTAGATATATTTGAAAAGGTTAGTTAAAAGATATATATCAATTATAATACAAAAGATTGCATTGGATGCAAATTGATGTGTGCACATATATAAGTGTTTGTATTGGATACAAACAAGGATATATATATAAGTTGACTTTTTATCAAACATACAAAAAAAAAAGTTGAATATATATATTAATCAAAAATGCAAGCGGTGGCATGAATTTCAGTTTGAGAAAAAAATTGGTTGTTTTATTTTTTTTGTACCATGTGAGTGCAGGTGTAATTTTTTTTTAAGAAAAAGTTAATTTTGTTTGTTTGTGCACCTGATTCATATGCCAAAACAAAAAGATAAAAAAAAACATAGGTTTTGCATGAGATGCAATTTATGTGCGTGAAATCAATACACCAAATTGAGAAGAAAGAGTTTCTTCACGTATTTCTCTACATCCTTCATTCAAGTTCCTGAGACCGTGGTGCGTTCACACACAGTTACTAGATCAGGGAGATAGCGAGGAAGATCGAGTGGTTCAGACAGGAGCATACCATAAAGTGAAGGAGCTTCCAAACGTTGGTAAGAGTGGTTCAGACAGGAGAGCATTGTAAAGTGAAGGAGCCTCCAAACGTTGGTAGCTTCTTCTTCTGATTATATCGATTTCAATTTCTTATGTTTTATATCGATTTCAATTTTTTGTGTTTACATAATGTATGTATTAGTTCTGAAAGTAATTATGATCCCAAGTTCACGGGTCCTATATACAGATTATGATCTGTATAAAATTTTTAAAACCTAGTTCCATTGCGTAACCGGTAAATAAGGTTCCGAAAATTGGTATCAGAGCCAATTTATTTTTCCGAAAAGGAAATTGTTTTTGATGCTCCTTTATGTATGAATTGTGTAGACAAAATTTAAATTGACTGTATGATGTTTTTGTATGTATATTAAATTTTTTTAATTTACAAAAACATGATTGATCGTTAATTATATGGTACTGTGGATTTAGGGTTTATGGGTTGTATTTTTATTTTTTTTTTGTTTATATATTTTTTTTACTATTATTGTATTGTAAAAACAAAATGTTACCTATATTGAAGACCTGGAAAAATCACGAACATGGATTCATGAGAAGAATCAGAGTGACCTGAAGCGACTAGAAGATATCTGAAGTTACTAGAAGACCAAGGAATGCCTTGTGAAATTTTTGTAATTTTAGATTCCAATTTTTAGGTTAAATAATCCACAGTACTCGGTCAATTCATGTATGCTTTATATTATGTGATGATAAAAGTATTGTCATGCATATATATGTCATTTAGATTATATGTGCCTACACAAATATATTTGATATGTCATACATGCATCATAGCCTGATATTTTATGTATTTTTTTTAATGTGATTAAAATGGGTAATATACATAATTGACTATGAATAATGAGATTAGTTTTTAATGGTTAGAAAACTTGGTAATTCTCATTAATATTAATCTAGCTAATAAAGAGTTTAATAAGTTAGATAAATAGGGTCATTTATTGTAATTAGGATTAATATGATTAATTACCTAATAATAAATGAACAGAATAAAGTGTTAGAGTTTTAATAGTTAAAATTTAGTAAACACTAACATAATAATCTGACCTTAGTAAATAGTTTACAAAAGCTTAGATTATTCACTAATAGATTAGATTTTTAATTGTTAAAAATCATTAATAATTTATTAGTTAATTAGAATTTGTTTCTAATTAGTTAATGCGCTAGATAACTTGATTAAAGTTAATCGTTTAATTCTGTAGAATCTAGGTGCATTAACGGTTAATAGAAAACCCTAATTTTAAAATAGTGAGTGTAAGAGGAATATATGACATATATATCCCATGGTCTCCATCATTAGTTCAACAGCGTGAGATCAGAGTGGGGTCTCGTGGCGGCTTTGCTTTCTTCCTCCCTAAGGAGGGTTTCCACAAAGGTAAATACCAAGGTTGACTTCCTAACGGATAGGATTTCTGAGGGTATTTCGGGATTGACCGACCGTAAGGCGGTAATTATCGAGTTAAGCTTGTGAGATCTGAAATGGTGGGTTACACTCAAGAAGGTTTTGATTAAGTTTGTTAATTAAAAACCTGACTGAATGAACGATGGTTGAATGATATGGAATAAGAGTTATTCTAGAATATCATTTGATTAAGAATGTCTCGGTCCAACATGCAAAGACTTGACCGACCCTAAGGCGGCACTTCTTTGTTGTATGTTGGATTGTTGTTGTATAGTAACTTTTTTTAAGGTAGTTCTAGTTCGTTAAACATGTGCATGCATCACGTTTAAATTTATGCCAAAGCACTCGCACTTGTTTTAAATAAATGATTGAATGAATGTTTTATTTATTTCAGCAATAATGTCTTCTGCATTACTTCAAATTCTCACAAACGACAAATTAACCGGTGATAACTACACTAACTGGAAACTTAACATTAATGCAATATTGGTCACCAAAGACCTCAAGTTTGTGCTTACGGAGGAATGTTCTCCAGCACCTGCTGCAAATGTCACATGAACTGTTCGAGAGGTATACAAGCGAAGGGTAAGTCCATACCCAAGAAAGCCCAAAGCAAGAAGAAGTCTAAGAAAATTAAATATGATTTACTTGTTCTTGAGTCGTGTTTAGTGGAAGATGATTCTTCACCATGGATAGTTGATTCGGGGTCCACTAACCATGTTTGTTCTTATTTACAATGGACTGATTCTTGGACACAGCTAAAGGAGCAAGCCTTCTCAATACTTGTGGGGTCAGGGGATGTCGTGTCAGCATGAGCAGTGGGCATGATTAGATTACGTTTTTTTTTGTATTAATTATATATTGTTGGATAATGTATTTTATATTCCTGGATTCACACAGAATTTGATTTTCGTTTCTAAATTGTTAGAACAATCATATTCTGTTTCTTTTAATAATAAGTATGTTATTATTGGAAAAGAATGGTCTGAATATTTGTTCAGGAATTAATGAAAACAATTTATATGTGTTAAGATCGTTAATACATACTACACTGCTCAACACCGAAATGTTTAAGGTTGAAAAACCAAAAACTAAACGACATAAGATTTCTCCAGATAATGACACGTATCTCTGGCATCTAAGGCTTGGTCATATCAACCTTGACCGGATAGACAGACTAGTAAAAAGCGGACCTTTAAGTGAGTTAAAGGTTGACACCTTACCTGTCTGCGAATCTTATCTGGAAGCTAAGATGACTAAGAGACCTTTTACTAGAAAAGGGCTTAGAACTAAAGAACCGCTAGAGCTAAAGAACCTCTAAAGCTTATACATACAGACGTCTGTGGACCGATGAATGTTAAAGCTAGGGTTGGTTATGATTATTATGTCACTTTTATAGATGACTACTCAAGATACGAACACGTCTATCTAATGGAACGGAAATCGGAAACATTTGAAATGCTCAAAGAATTCTGAGCTGAAGTTGAGAATCAATTAGGTAGGACTATCAAGTCCTTACGATCGGATCGTGGAGGTGAGTACCTTGACCAAGAGTTTGAAGACATCTTGGTCGAGCATTGGATAGTTTTCCAACTCACAGCTCCCGGTACACCTCAGCAAAATGGTGTAGCAGAGAGAAGAAATAGAACCCTGATGGAAATGGTGAGATCTATGATTAGTTTCTCATTATTACCAAATTCCTTTTGAGGATATGCGTTACAAAGAACGGTATACATTTTGAATGTAGTGCCATCCAAATCTGTTCCTAAGACTCTCCTAGAGTTGTGGAATGGTCGTAAAGCTAGTTTGTGTCATTGCCGCATATGAGGGTGTCCAACACACGTGCGGAAGAGTAAAACTAGAAAGCTAGACTCCAAGTGTGTTGTCTGTCTATTTGTAGGATACTCCAAAGAGACCAGATGTGGACACTTCTATAGTCCCGAAGACAACAAAGTATTTGTATCGACAAATGCAACATTTCTTGAGGACAATTACATTAGTGACCATAAACCTCATTCCAAGAATGTATCAAATGAGTTGGAGCCTGGTGAGACTAGTGCTTCATCAACAAGAGTTGTTGATCCATAAACATCTGAGAGTCAGATGGTTTCTGATCAGGATACACTACCACTTAGAAGTAGTTAGAGGGTTGTGAGACAACCTGAACGCTGTTTAGCTATAGGTGAGGGACAAGGTGTTGTTTCTGCTGATAGTGTGGATGATCCTTTGACATTTAAGAATGTAATGGAAGATCCTGATAAAATGGAATGACTTAAAGCTATGAATCTCGAGATGGAGTCCATATACTCTAACTTAGTCTGGGATCTTGTAGACTTACCAGATGGGGTAAAACCCATAGGGTGTAAGTGGATCTACAAGAGAAAGAGAGGAGTATACTGAAAGGTAGAGACCCTTAAAGCAAGGTTAGTGGCTAAGGGTTATATATAGAAAAAAGGGGTCGATTATGAAGAGACCTTCTCGCCATTAGCCATGTTTAAGTCTATTAGAATTCTCTTATTCATTATTGCCTATTTTGATTATGAAATTTGGAAAATGGACGTCAAGACTGCATTCTTGAATGGCAATCTTGATGAGAGCATCTATATGATTCAACCAGAGGGATTCGTGTCTCCAGATCAAGAGCAAAAGGTTTGCAAGCTGTAAAGGTTCATCTATGGACTCAAGCAAGCATCTAGATCTTGGAACATTAGGTTTGATGATGTGATCAAAACCTATGGCTTCGAGCAGAACGTCGATGAGCCTTGTGTCTACAAGCACATCATTGATGAAAAAGTAGTTTTCTTGGTCCTATACGTAGATGATATCCTTCTCATTGGAAATGATATGGGAATTTTGTCTGATGTAAAGGGCTGGCTAGCTAGCCAATTCCAAATGAAAGATTTGGGAGAGGCAAGTTATGTTCTAGGGATCCAACTTATAAGGGATCGTAATAACAAACTCAAAGCACTGTCTCAGGCATCATATATCGATAAGTTTCTTGTGCGATTTTTGATGCAGAACTCCAAGAAAGGTAATTTACCTTCCAGACATGGAGTTTGCTTGTCTAAGGAACAGTGTCCTAAGACACCTCAAGAAGTTAGGGATATGAGACGTGTACCTTCTGCGTCTGTAGTTGGTAGTCTCATGTATGCTATGTTATGCACGAGGCTGGACATCTACTATGTAGTGGGAGTAGTCAGTAGATGCCAGTCCAACCCAGGATTGGATCATTGGGTTGCTGTCAAGACAGTTCTCAAGTATTTTCGGAGAACGAGAGACTATATGCTAGTGTATTCTGGGCAGGATTTGATCCCGTTAGAATACACTGATTCTGATTTTCAGTCAGAAAGGGATTCTAGTAAATCCACGTCTGGATCAGTATTCACCCTAGGTGGTGGAGCCATTGTGTGGAGAAGTATCAAGCAATCTTGCATTGTTGACTCTACCATGAAAGCCAAATATGTAGCTGATTGTGAAGATGCTAAAGAGGTTGTTTGGCTCCGTAAATTCTTGAGTGATCTGGAAGTTGTTCCTTTTCTAGATAAGCCCGTCACACTTTATTGTTATAACAGTGGTGTTGTGGCTAATTCCAAATAACCAAGAAGCCACAAGAGAGGGAAGCATATAAAGAGAAAGTATCATCTCATTAGAGAGATAATGTAGAAAGGAGATGTGATCGTCACAAATATAACATCACAAGACAATCATGCTGATCCATTTATAAAGACCTTGCCGGCTAAAGTGTTTTCGGGTCACCTAGATTGTCTAGGGTTATGAGACCTGCCTCACATGCTGTAGTGCAAGTGGGAGATTTTGGGGTTTATGCCCTAAAGATGTAATTTGTAAATGGATTTATGAAATAAATAAAAGGAAACGTTCAATTCATTCTTGTTGTGTTGTTTATTTTATAACTTGTGCATATATTTAACATCCAAGATTTTCGAATGTAATCTCGAATTGTGTATATTAGTGTCATATACGGATGGATACAGTAAGATAGGTGCAATCTAAAGAGTTCGTAGATAGCAAATAAAGCTGGGTACTTTATTTGTGGTTAATCTATAGTTGTGGTCCATTCCGTAATGTACGGTGATTCTATCATGAATCATTCATATGGAGATATGAGAATGGAGGCACCTAGTAGGATGTGATCATATAGGACTGGGCCATGATCTATATGAATCTCTCACCAAGATCCGTTTACTGATTAGATTCATATATTAGTGATCTTAATCCTGAGTGTCTTATCGATTCCTTCAGGTTAAATCGTGGTCTTTGATATACCATGAGTAACGTCAGATGCATTTCCTGATTAATATACTCCGTATGTTAGGATTACAGTTTGGCTTATGGATGGGAAGGTTTGTACACAATAGTGGAATCCACTCCTTCTTGTGAGAAGTAGATGGTAGTTCCCTTAAGGGTTGATTCGGGGCTTGGACAATATGAGCGCTCTCCTAATTCCGTAATGAAATAGGATTTATTGTTCATTATAGAATCAACGGTACTTAAATGATATATGTAATTAGAGGGGTATAACGGACATTATGACCTAGCTCTAATTATAAACTATTGTGGAGGATCACACCATATGTAATAGTTATATCGATGGACACCGAGTTGTATCTGTCTGTGTAAAAGCATCTACAGTTGAGAGAGTGCAGCTTCGGGTTTTTAGTGGAATAATACCGGAGTTAATAATCAAGGAATATTAATTAAAGAGTTTAATTAATGATTACGACGATTATTGGAGCTCAAAATACTGTGGGTCCATTAGGTCCCCTTCCTAGCCTGATCGATTTATGTAACAAGGGTCACGGTAAATTAATTGGATTGTCCAATTAATTGTGTTACAAAAGTGACATGTATATATTCAAGAATTAATTGAATAATGAGATTATTTAATTAATGAATGTTAATAGTTAAATTAATTAAATAATTAGATTATTTAATTATATTGATAATTATGAATTATGAATTATGAATTAACTAGAGGGTGTTAGCTGATATATGGATTTAGGTGAAGATAAAATAATATGATTATTTTATTTTACTAAATCATTTATCTAAGTATTTGAATTAAAGTTTAAATTTAAAATACTTATTATCACTTTTAATATATTAGATATATTTAAAAAGGATAATTAAAAGATATATATCAATTATAACACAAAATATTGCATTGGATACAAATTAATGTGTGTACATATATAATTGTTTGTATAGGATACAAACAAGTATATATATATATATATATATATATATATATATATATATATAAGTTGACTTTTTATCAAACATACAAAAAAAAAGTTGAATATATATATAAATAAAAAACGCAAGGGGTTACGTGAATTTCAGTTTGAGAAAAGAAAAATTGTTTTATTTTTTTTGTACTATGCAAGTGCAGGCGTAATTTTTTTTTAAGAAAATGTTGACTTTGTTTTTTGTGTGCACCTGATTCATACGCAAAAACAAAAAGATAAAAAAAAACATAAGTTTTGCATGAGATGCAATTTATGTGTGCGTGAAATCAATACACCAAATTGAGAAGAAAGAGTTTCTTCAAGTATTTCTCTACATCTTCCATTCAACTTCTTGAGACCGTGACATGCCCACACGCAGTTACTAGATCCGGGAGATAGCGAGGAAGATCGAGTGGTTCAGACAGAAGCATACCATAAAGTGAAGGAGCTTCCAAACGTTGGTAAGAGTGGTTCAGACAGGAGCACATTGTAGAGTGAATGAGCCTCCAAATGTTGGCATGTTCTTCTTCTGATTATATCGATTTCAATTTCCTTTGTTTACATATTGTATGTATTTGTTCCAAAAATAATTATGATCCCAAGTTTACTGGTCCCAGATACACATTATGATATGTATAAAATTTTTAAAACCTAGTTCCATTGCGTAACCGGTAAACAGGGTTCTGACACTCATCTCAATAGGTCAAAGGATGGTGAATAGAGAAATCTTTAATCTAAAAGGCTGGTGAAAATTAACAAGCATGGTCATGCATCAGTAATAAATACTCCAAAGGAAAGTGATTATAAAAGTTATGTTTATTCAAACATATTGATTTATGAACCAATCACTTATAAAGCATATCAAATGCTATTAATGTAAATAAAATCACATAGAATGTATAGTTCATATATTGATTACACATATATAAATAAGATGTATAGGATAAACATATTCTATTGACTTGGATCATAGTTAACAACAAATGAACATATATCCCTTACATCTCAAGGATTTTAGCTACACATTATGTTCTTAACTATAAAACAAAGAGGGAGAGAGATACAACCAATTGTCATGGATGATCCTTGACTTGATTGCAATTTCTTCCCTCGTAGAAAGTAAACTAGTTCTTAGTTTTACTTGGGTCTTGAAGCAACAATAAATCATTGAATTATCAAGTGGATTGAGACAAATCTGCTAGCAAAATGAAGTCGTAATGTCATTTATGCTAGTTAGACATCGCAGATTATGATGGCGGTGGAATTCTGGGCAACTCTTGCTAGGTGATACTCCCAGGTCTTTGAGCAGACTAAATTCTGTTGGTATGAACTCGCCGTTTGAAGTGGCAATTTCATTTGGAATTTTTCTATGAATTGGATCTGTTAGTTGGAACTCGCAAATGGATGTAGCAGTTTTTGATCTACTAGGTAGTGGTCCCAGCTTGACATGGCAGAAGCTTTTGAAGTTGTTCTACTAGTTAAATCTATGAGAAGAAACTTGTAGAATGACATCGCAGTCGGCTCTGGAAAACATCTGCTACTTGATTTTTGATGCTGAAGTCGTAACGATATGTCGCAGTTCTCTCTGGGGAACTTCTGGGACTTGGATCTGACAGATTTAACTTGCCTATTTTTCTTTTCTTCCAAATATTCCTTCTTTTCATGTGAAAGATTCAAATTGGGACAAAAACACCCTTTGATGAGTATTTATGCATGAAAACACTTAAAATATCCCAAAATGGTAACAAAGGTAAAGGATTAGGCGCTCAAAATATGTATACTTTTAGAGCGATCAATTACTAACTGACAAATAAAACAAATAAATATAGAAATTTCCAAACGTGTAAAACATACAATTAATTAAACAACCACATTCAAGAAAAGCCATTCCTTAATTTTTATTTCCTAGAACATGATTATAAATGTATCAACATGCAAAGTAAATATGTGTGCAACATAGATTTTTGAATAACGATGTAGGAACACAAATGTATGATGTGTGTGTGTGTGTGTGTGTTCACCAATGCCTTGTAAGAGGATTAAGGTCTCATTTTTACTTTAATAGGACGATAAAGCACCACCTATTGAAAACGTATTTGCATGATAAGTTGCTTTCCATATTTAAAGCTAGAACCAACAAGAACAAATCTAGCAACTATTCATTACAAACACAATATGTTTTGACGTAGAATAATTCCAATACAAAAACTAAACTGAAAATAAATAAGCACGTGTATAATACAACCTAGAGGGGGAAATGGTTGTTAATTGATTATTACCAACTTTTTCGATTAGTCAATATTAATGATATAACCCAATAGAAACAAACATACAAAATCAAGTATAAAGTGTGGAAAGTAAAGAACACTTGATTTTTACGTGGAAACCCTCTGAACAGGAAAAATCACGGGACTAGCCACGCTAGCCATTTAAGCTATAGAAATCCACTATATGAAAAGGAAATTACACACTCAAGCGATACTCGGACTTTCACTCTCTATATCCTTAGGCTATGGACACTACCATTCACCACTCTTAATTCTATCCCTAGCGATATCCCCCGATCCACTAATCTTGGCGTGAGCGTGAGCACCTTATAATCTATCCCATGGGCCTTTTACAGTGGCTCTTGGCAACCAATGCTTGCCAACCAACCTTTGGTTGCAAGACTTCACTTGTTTGTGCAACTTCACCTAGAAGCCACAAGACTTTGACTCAGTGAAGAGAATTAAAGGTCTAAGTGAATGTATGACAATATTCAGAATGCAATGATGTACAAGACCATACACAAAATGCCTAACAAGATGTTATAATGCAATTTAAGAATCTAGTTATCAATCAAGCCTACATGCACACCAATGATGTCTCAATTAGATGTAAAGTAAATCTAACAACTTAATTGTCAATTAAAACTCATGTCAATATTCATGAACTTGACTAGATGCACGAAGTAAACCTAATCATCAAATAAAAATACATGAATATTTATGGATTATCTATTTAGGCATAAATTCCCTAATGATGCAAGCTATCACAAACAAACAAATCATGTTATCAAGACTCATAAATATATGCAATAAAGTAGAGTCTAGGTGTTTAATCAAGCAATAAATACCTAATCTATAGTTAGAAGAAAAATGACTGATATTTAATGAAGCTCTTACTTACCTAGTCATGAAACCAAGAAGGCTCATGCTCAAATGATGATAAATGATGTTAGATGCACATGGGTTTTGGGTTTGGAGAGTTAATGAAGCTTTCTCTCTCAAGACTATCTCTTTCTCTTTATAGGGTTTCTTGAAATGCAAGAGAGTTATAGAAAAAGAAGAGAAAGAGGGGATTTTATAGGGGGAAATACAAATAGTAGGAAAAGACATAATTGCCCCTGAATTACCGTCTTTCGAGGGAGACTCCACTGGAGGCACCCGTAGAGACTTCTCCCGTGAAATACACTGAAGGGATTTACGTGGGTGATGATGAGAATCAAGAAGCATCACCAAAGGAACTATTGCATATTCCAATTGGGCCAATTAAAAGGAAGCAAGAGGATCAAAGAAGTATTAAATGATGGGCTGATTCTGAGTTGCTAAAGTCCAAATTCTGCCCACATGAAGACCAAATTCGGGCTGAACTTCGTGGACCTCTATAGAGAGCATCTGAAGTCAGATCGTCTATTATAATATGTTTTCGGAAATCCCAAGACAAGATCTACAGATGATATGAAGAACCTGTCCTCCAAAACAGATCACAAAAAGTCCAAATTTGGTCATCTATCTTATTGCGCGAAGACTTGAGTTGAGGAGTCCGAATTTCAACATATTTCCTATATTTTGGACGACGTATGGTTGGAGGAGAATTCAATTTCAGCATATTGCCAATTTCAGCATATTCCTTATTTTATTTATTTCCCCAAATAAAGAGTTGATTTGTTTTCCAAATAAATGGTTGATTTGTTTCCCAAATTCAGCTTTCCAAATAAGGAACAAATCAACTAGTTGCTAGTTTGGTATTTATTTATTTTTCTAAAGTTGTTTGCATTTATTTTCCTGATTGTAAGGCATTAATTGCCTAATATTTATTCCCTTTTAGGTCTTAGATATTTTTAGTATAAAAGGGACCAATTGATGTAATTTGAGAATAGATTTTGGAATTGAAATAAATTTGAGAGAATTTTCTCTTTGGTTCTTCATAGAACTATGAACTTATCAAGGTTCTACCTTGTGGCGTTCAAACCTTGACTTATCACTCACCTTCTTTCTTATTCTTGAGTGTGGCGTCTACAACTTTCTTGATACCGTTGGTTCTTACCTCTTTATAGGTAACGGGTCGCGGTCCGATAATATTCTTGTTTAAAAACTTGATTAGAAAACGATCCTTTGTTACCATATATTGGTTCCGGGTCTCACTGCTCTTGGTGAGGTTCATATCAGTTGGTATCAGAGCTTAGGCTTCTAAATCAGGTTTAATCTATCCTTGTTCTTTCTCTTCTCTGTATTCATTTGTTTCAACAAAAAAAAAAAAGTTTGATCAACCCAGGTACCAAAAAAAAAAAAAAAAAAAAAAAAAAGTTTGATCAAATCATGTACCAAAAAAAAAAAAAAAAAACAATTTTTTTTTGGGTCGTGTAGTTGAACCTATATCAACTATTTCTATTCATTATCTTGATTTCGTGCATTGATATTCAAAAAAAAATAAAAATTTAGCTAAAGAATTTCGTCTTCATTATTCTTGTCCTTTTGCTCAGTTACTTCTATTTTTCTTGCACTTCTTGTGAGTGTCCGTATAAGTCAAAAAAAAAAAAGGAAGAACTGAAAGAGTTAACAAAGAGTGGAAAAAGGCAAGAGTGTGTGAGCTCATCAAAGGGTAAAAGCCAAAGAATTGAGTGAAAACACGAGTGTGAGTGCCACCATCTTTGAGAGTAAACACGTGAGGGAGTGTTTGTGAGGCTTACTAATTTCTTTTGCTTTGCAGGTTTCAAATATGTCACGCGATAAAAGTAGAGACTTATCTGATGATGCACCAGAAACGATAGATCTTAATTTTTTGTATAAAGCCATACAAAAAAACATGGAGCGGATGGAGATTAAGATTGGTGAGGTGCATGATAGGATAGATAAGGTGGAGTCTAGTTCACAAAGGGTGCAACAAATTAGGGTTCCTAATGTGGAACGAAGAGAAAGAAACCCACCTAGAGACGATTATGATGATGATTATGGGAATGACCTAGAGGAGGGTGATCGCATGTCCAATGTGGGTACAGGTAGATTGAGGCGTGAAATGGGAGGTAGAGGAGTTAGGTATGGGAATAGTGAAGATAGGTATGGGTATAGAGGAGATAGGTATGGAGAGAGGGCTGATAATAATTTGGGTAGTATAAAGGTGAAAATCCCAACGTTCCAAGGTAAAACTGATCCCGAAGCTTATTTAGAGTGGGAGAAAAGAATAGAATTGGTATTTGACTGCCATGACTATTCTGAATTAAAGAAGGTAAAGTTGGTTGCCATAGAATTTACTGATTATGCTATCGTTTGGTGGGATCAATTGATTGTGAGTAGAAGACGACATAGAGAAAGACCTATTGAGACTTGGGAGGAGATGAAAGCTGTCATGAGGAAGCGTTTCATTCCGAGTCACTATTATAGGGGTTTGTTTCAAAAATTACAAACCCTTACTCAAGGGTCTAAGTGTGTTGAAGATTACTACAAGGAGATGGAGATAGCCATGATTCGAGCTGATGTAGAGGAAGACCGAGAGGCTACTATGGCTAGGTTTTTAAATGGACTAAACCGAGATATAGCAAATGTGGTGGAGTTGCAACATTATGTTGAATTGAGTGACATGGTACACATGGAAATTAAGGTGGAACAATAGTTGAAGAGAAAGAGTTCAACACGGGTTGGGCAAAATTCGGGTTCTTCATCATCATGGAAATCGAATTGGAGCAAGAGGGATGACCAACCTAGTTTCAAGGCCAAGGCCGAACCTTCCAGAGATCATAAAGTCGGAGGCACATTAAAACAAGGTACATCAGATTCTCAACCTTCTAGAAATCGTGACATTAAGTGCTTTAAGTGTCTGGGAGCAGGTCATATTGCATCTCAATGCCCAAACAAGAGAGTAATGGTTTTGAAGGATGATGGTGAGATCGAATCTGAAGGTGAATCTGATGATGAGTCCATGCCACCTTTGGAGGATGCAAGTGATATTGAATATCCGGTGGACGGAGAGCTTTTGGTGGCGAGAAGAGCTCTTAGTGCTCAAGCCAAGGAAGATGATGAGGTACAACGTGACAACATTTTTCATACCCGCTGCCATGTTAATGATAAGGTATGTAGCATGATCATTGATGGGGGGAGTTGTACTAATGTGGCTAGCACTAATTTTGTGGAGAAATTGAATTTAACCACTTTGAGGCATCCAAAACCATATAAGATACAGTGGTTAAATGATAGTGGGGAAATCAAGGTGACTAAACAAGTGTTGGTGACGTTTTCAATTGGAAAGTACAAAGATGAAGTCCTTTGTGATGTGGTACCAATGAATGCGGGCCATATCCTTTTGGGGAGACCATGGCAGTTCGATAGGCATGTGACCCATGATGGGTATACCAATAGATACTCCTTTGTACTCAATAAAAAATCAATCACTCTTGTACCTTTAACCCCAAAACAAGTGTATGAAGATCAAGTAAGGTTACGAAAAGAGAGAGATGTAAAAAAAAAGAGTGAGAGTGAGAGTTCAAAAGAAAGAGAGAGAAAAGAAAAAGATTCTGAAATAACAAAAAAAAGAAAAAAAAGAAAAAGTGGTTGTTGAGAAAAAGAGAGAGAGAAAACAAGTAAGCTTTTATGCAAGGGAGAGTGAGGTCAAAAAGGCTCTATTTTCAAATCAGCCAATGATTGTACTTTTGTACAAAGAGGCTTGCTTTAGTACTAATGAACTTAACCCTTCTTTGCCTAGTGTTGTTGTTTCTCTATTGCAGGACTTTGATGAAGTGTTTCCCGAAGAGATGCCTATTGGTTTACCACCAATAAGGGGGATTGAGCACCAAATTGACTTTGTACCCGGAGCACCCATCCCAAATAGACCAGCATATAGAAGTAATCCTGAAGAGACAAAGGAACTTCAAAGGCAGGTTAGTGAGCTCATGGAAAAAGGGTATGTACGTGAGAGCATGAGTCCTTGTGCGGTTCCCGTATTGCTTGTGCCAAAGAAGGATGGATCATGGAGGATGTGCATTGATTGTCGTGCCATCAACAATATCACTGTAAAGTATCGACATCCTATTCCTAGATTAGATGATATGCTTGATGAATTACATGGTTCTATTGTTTTTACTAAAATTGATCTTAAAAGTGGATATCATCAAATTAGGATGAAGGAAGGTGATGAGTGGAAAACTGCTTTCAAAACAAAATATGGATTATATGAGTGGTTAGTTATGCCTTTTGGATTAACTAATGCACCAAGTACTTTCATGAGATTAATGAACCATATTTTACGTGCTTTTATTGGAAAGTTTGTGGTTGTTTATTTTGATGACATTCTGATTTATAGCAAAAACTTGGATGAGCATGTTGAACATTTAAAACTTGTTTTAGGAGTTTTAAGAACAGAAAAGTTGTTTGCTAATCTCAAAAAGTGCACCTTTTGCACCGATAAACTTGTATTTCTGGGCTTTGTTGTTAGTGCTAAGGGAATTGGGGTTGATGAAGAAAAGGTTAAGGCAATTAGGGAGTGGCCGAAACCTACCAATGTGGGACAAGTGAGAAGTTTTCATGGGTTGGCTAGTTTTTATAGGAGGTTTGTGAAAGATTTTAGTAGTGTAGCTGCACCTTTAACCGAAGTTATCAAAAAGAATGTGGGTTTTAAGTGGGGTAATGAACAAGAAAAGGCATTTAACTTGATTAAGGAAAAATTAACTAATGCACCTTTGCTTGCTTTGCCTGACTTTGCTAAAACTTTTGAGATTGAGTGTGATGCTTCAGGAATAGGTATTGGAGCTGTTCTAATGCAAGAAGGTCGTCCCATTGCATATTTTAGTGAGAAGATAAGTGGAGCAGCCTTGAATTATCCTACCTATGACAAGGAGATGTATGCTTTGATTAGAGCATTGGAAACTTGGCAACACTACCTTTGGCCAAAAGAATTTGTGATTCACACGGATCATGAGTCCTTAAAGCATATAAAGGGGCAACACAAGCTAAATAAGCGGCATGCCAAGTGGGTGGAGTTCATTGAAACGTTTCCATATGTGATCAGGTACAAAAAGGGTAAGGAAAACGTGGTCGCTGATGCTCTGTCAAGAAGGTACGTTCTACTTTCTACTTTGGATGCTAAATTGTTTGGTTTTGAATACATTAAACAGTTGTATGTGGAAGATTCTGATTTTGGTAATGTGTTCAATGCATGTGAAAAGGCTGCATTTGGTAAATTTTATAGGCATGATGGATTTTTGTTTAGAGAAACTAAATTATGTGTGCCTAAGAGTTCTTTGCGTGAATTGCTTGTTAGAGAAGCTCATGGGGGAGGTTTGATGGGGCATTTTGGTGTAGCTAAGACACTAGATACTTTGCATGAACATTTTTTTTGGCCTCATATGAAACGTGATGTAGAAAGAATCTGTGAGAAATGCATTACTTGTAGACAAGCCAAGTCTAGGATTAAGCCTCATGGATTGTATACTCCTTTGCCTATACCTAGTGGACCTTGGATTGATATTTCTATGGATTTTGTGTTGGGTTTGCCTAGGTCAAAAAGGGGTAGGGACTCTATTTATGTGGTTGTTGATAGGTTTTCTAAAATGGCACATTTCATTCCTTGTCATAAAACCGATGATGCATCACATATTGCTGATTTGTTTTTCAAAGAAATTGTAAGATTGCATGGCATGCCTAAGACCATTGTTTCGGATAGAGATGCTAAGTTCTTAAGCTACTTTTGGAAGACTTTGTGGGGTAAGTTAGGCACTAAACTTTTATTTTCTACCACTTGTCATCCACAAACTGATGGTCAAACTGAAGTAGTTAATAGGACTTTATCTACCTTGTTGCGTGCTATAATACAAAAGAACTTGAAAACATGGGAGGATTGTCTGCCTCATGTAGAGTTTGCTTATAATAGGAGCGTGCATTCTGCAACTCATTTTTCGCCTTTTGAAATTGTGTATGGTTTTAACCCATTGACTCCTTTGGATTTAATTCCTTTACCTGTGAATGAGCATGTTAACTTGGATGGAAAGAAAAAGGCAGATTTTGTTAAGCAAATCCATGAAAAGACTCGGGAAAACGTAGAGAGACGAACTAAGCAATATGCCAATCAAGCAAATAAAGGGCGTAAGAAGGATGTGTTTGAGCCCGGTGATTGGGTGTGGTTGCATATGAGGAAGGAACGATTCCCAGCCCAGCGGAGTTCTAAACTACTTCCAAGGGGAGATGACCCATTTCAAGTGATTGAAAGAATCAATGATAACGCATACAAGTTGGATCTTCCAGGTGAGTACAATGTTAGTGCAAGCTTCAATGTTTCTGATTTGTCTCCTTTTGATGTAGGCGACGATTTGAGGACAAATCCTTTTCAAGAGGGAGGGAATGATGAGAACAAGGCAGCTGCATCAAATGATCCATTGCATGTTCCGGTTGGGCCAATAACAAGGGCAAGAGCTAAGAGATTCAAAGAAGCACTAAATGGCCTAATTCAAGACACTTGGGCTGATTTTGAATTGTTGAAGTCCAAGATAAGCCCACATGAAGACCAAGGCATAATTAATGTCATCAAGGCAATTGATTGGGCCGAATAAGGAAGACTTGAATTGAATAAAAATTGTGAGAGTTCATCTCTTTTTGGTTCTGAAAACTTGACTTATCACTCACATCTTCTTCTTGTTCTTGAGTGTGGCGTCTTCAACTTCTTGATACCGTTGGTTCTTACCTCTTTATAGGTAACCGGTCGCGGTCCGATTTTGTTCTTGTTTAAAAACTTGATTAGAAAACGATCCTTCGTTACCATATATTGGTTCCGGGTCTCACTGCTCTTTGTGAGGTTCATATCATATGGGAATAGAGAAGATAGGTATGGGTATAGAGGAGATAGGTATGGAGAGAGGGCTGATAATAATTTGGGTAGTATAAAGGTGAAAATCCCAACGTTCCAAGGTAAAACTGATCCCGAAGCTTATTTAGAGTGGGAGAAAAGAATAGAATTGGTATTTGACTGCCATGACTATTCTGAATTAAAGAAGGTAAAGTTGGTTGCCATAGAATTTACTGATTATGCTATCGTTTGGTGGGATCAATTGATTGTGAGTAGAAGACGACATGGAGAAAGACCTATTGAGACTTGGGAGGAGATGAAAGCTGTCATGAGGAAGCGTTTCATTCCGAGTCACTATTATAGGGGTTTGTTTCAAAAATTACAAACCCTTACTCAAGGGTCTAAGTGTGTTGAAGATTACTACAAGGAGATGGAGATAGCCATGATTCGAGCTGATGTAGAGGAAGACCGAGAGGCTACTATGGCTAGGTTTTTAAATGGACTAAACCGAGACATAGCAAATGTGGTGGAGTTGCAACATTATGTTGAATTGAGTGACATGGTACACATGGCAATTAAGGTGGAACAACAGTTGAAGAGAAAGAGTTCCACACGGGTTGGGCAAAATTCGGGTTCTTCACCATCATGGAAACCGAATTGGAGCAAGAGGGATGACCAACCTAGTTTCAAGGCCAAGGCCGAACCTTTCAGAGATCATAAAGTCAGAGGCACATTAAAACAAGGTACATCAGATTCTCAACCTTCTAGAAATCGTGACATTAAGTGCTTTAAGTGTCTGGGAGCAGGTCATATTGCATCTCAATGCCCAAACAAGAGAGTAATGGTTTTGAAGGATGATGGTGAGATCGAATCTGAAGGTGAATCTGATGATGAGTCCATGCCACCTTTGGAGGATGCAAGTGATATTGAATATCCGGTGGACGGAGAGCTTTTGGTGGCGAGAAGAGCTCTTAGTGCTCAAGCCAAGGAAGATGATGAGGTACAACGTGACAACATTTTTCATACCCGCTGCGATGTTAATGATAAGGTATGTAGCATGATCATTGATGGGGGGAGTTGTATTAATGTGGCTAGCACTAATTTTGTGGAGAAATTGAATTTAGCCACTTTGAGGCATCCAAAACCATATAAGCTACAGTGGTTAAATGATAGTGGGGAAATCAAGGTGACTAAACAAGTGTTGGTGACGTTTTCAATTGGAAAGTACAAAGATGAAGTCCTTTGTGATGTGGTACCAATGAATGCGAGTCATATCCTTTTAGGGAGACCATGGCAATTTGATAGGCATGTGACGTATGATGGGTATACCAATAGATACTCCTTTGTACTCAATAAAAAGTCAATCACTCTTGTACCTTTAACCCCAAAACAAGTGTATGAAGATCAAGTTTTAAGAAAAGAGAGATGCCAAAAAAGAGAGTGAGAGTGAGAGTTCAAAAGAAAGAGAAATAAAAGAAAAAGTGTCCGAAATAGCAAAAAAAGAAAAAAAAGATGAAAATGAAAAAGAGGCTGATGAGAAAAAAAGAGAGAAAACCAGTGAGTTTTTATACAAGAGAGAGTGAGATTAAAAAGGCTTTGTTTTCAAATCAGTCAATGATTGCACTTTTGTACAAAGAGGCATGTTTTAGTACTAATGGAATTAACCCTTCATTGCCTAGTGTTGTTGCTTCTAATTTGCAAGGCCTTGATGAAATGTCGCAGGCTATCAACAACATTATGGTGAAGATTCGAGGACGAATCCTTTTGAAGAGAGGGGGAATGATGAGAATCAAGAAGCATCACCAAAGGAACTATTGCATATTCCAATTGGGCCAATTAAAAGGAAGCAAGAGGATCAAAGAAGTATTAAATGATGGGCTGATTCCGAGTTGCTAAAGTCCAAATTCTGCCCACATGAAGACCAAATCCGGGCTGAACTTCGTGGACCTCTATAGAGAGTATCTGAAGTCAGATCGTCTATTATAATATGTTTTCGGAAAGCCCAAGACAAGATCTACAGATGATATGAAGAACCTGTCCTCCAAAACAGATCACAAAAAGTCCAAATTTGGTCATCTATCTTATTGCGCGAAGACTTGAGTTGAGGAGTCCGAATTTCAACATATTTCCTATATTTTGGACGACGTATGGTTGGAGGAGAATTCAATTTCAGCATATTGCCAATTTCAGCATATTCCTTATTTTATTTATTTCCCCAAATAAAGAGTTGATTTGTTTTCCAAATAAATGGTTGATTTGTTTCCCAAATTCAGCTTTCCAAATAAGGAACAAATCAACTAGTTGCTAGTTTGGTATTTATTTATTTTTCTAAAGTTGTTTGCATTTATTTTCCTGATTGTAAGGCATTAATTGCCTAATATTTATTCCCTTTTAGGTCTTCGATATTTTTAGTATAAAAGGGACCAATTGATGTAATTTGAGAATAGATTTTGGAATTGAAATAAATTTGAGAGAATTTTCTCTTTGGTTCTTCATAGAACTATGAACTTATCAAGGTTCTACCTTGTGGCGTTCAAACCTTGACTTATCACTCACCTTCTTTCTTATTCTTGAGTGTGGCGTCTACAACTTTCTTGATACCGTTGGTTCTTACCTCTTTATAGGTAACGGGTCGCGGTCCGATAATATTCTTGTTTAAAAACTTGATTAGAAAACGATCCTTCGTTACCATATATTGGTTCCGGGTCTCACTGCTCTTGGTGAGGTTCATATCAGGTGACTTCATGGGAAGCACCAGCGAAGGTTGTCCTGTGGAAAGTGTTGGAACCTTTTTCGTGGGAGGGTACGCGAGAGGGACAAAAACAGATTGTCACGCGGAACCTAACACAACTCTACAGCTTGAAATTCAAGCGGCTCAAAACATAACCAAATGACTTAAAAACCTTCCGTATATTATACCGTTGGAAAGATATGGAAGTCTGATTTTTACTTTAATTAACAAAACAAAATTTGGATATTTGTAGAAAGAGATATGGTCAAATAAGTGCCAAATGTGTTGGACACCGATAAGAATGCCAAAACTCATAGGGAAAAAACCATGTGACCGTAGACCAAAATAAGAGAAAAATGTGACATTCTCAAATGGTCACTCAACACGCTAAGACAAGCACATCGTCTTGCAAGGGGGGGCATAATAACCACACATAAAGACAAACAAATAAGTGCTCACGTGAGTTGAATCATAGATGCATGTGTGTGTATGTGTGTGTACACCTAATCTCTTAAGGAATCAAAGTGAAGTGATATACCTTTTGAAGTTTTTGATCTTGAAATCATGGAGATGCTTGGACGTTTGCCTTAATAATCATCAAGAAAACCTAAGCTACCCATTACATAATCATCACCAATGTAGTTTGTCATGAAATAAGCCAACCATAAAAATAAAGGTTCTTACATAAACCTAACACCAACAACTTGCAAAACAGAAGTAGCGATCGACAAGCACTTGAGTGACAAGAGTGGTAGCCAACTAAGTGGGCTCTAATGCTTAAGTTAGTTGATATTATATGAAACGAGATATAATTAAACAAAAATAGTAGTAAAATATTGAAAAAACTGTTTGTCCGTCAATAACGGTAAATCGAAGTACGATAGATCACAGTGAGTCAAATTGTAGGGCTTGAGCTAGAGGTAAGCTGGTGAACGATGATTTCTGCTTGATCGAGTGTTATGCTTCACAGGAATTGAATTAGTTGAGGTCGAATGCATACTCATGAATGAATAGTGGTCGATGGCTTGAAAGCTAGGCAATATCGTGATTGGTTGAGTAATTATGAGTTCTCTCACATGAGTAAAAGTCAGGTTGTACGTTGTTCCATTATCAATGTTAAACGTTAGAATTGATTGTTTAATTGATTTTAAATATTTCAACTATTATCAATAGGGGTAGACATTTCGGGGTCAAGTCAGTTCAAGACCAAAACAGAACATGACCCGAATTTTTTTAGTTTGCATGCATGTTAATAGAATAGGGTGATTTTTTTTATGAGAAGAGCGACCTTAACAAAACATGTTAAGGTCAATTTAGATTAGGTAATTTCAAGTTTTGGTGCCCACCCCTAAATTTAGCGATGACAATGGGTCAGATCGGGGTTGGATCTACATGCCCCTATCCGAAACCTGGTTGGGCCAAACTTCCTCGTACCTGATCCGTGCTCCGAACAGGTTTTTGATTTCCAACCCATACCTTAACTCATTTGAGACAGGGTGATGTATACTCGACCCGAACTAATCCATTTCATTTAACAAAAAGAAAATGTTCAAACCATTAAATATAAAGTTTTTATCACACAATTGAAAAATATATTTAAATTTAAACATGCATTTAAATTTAAACATAAACTACAAACAAATATTAAAATTTAAAGTTTATTGTACATTTAAAAATCATAAATAAGCTTAACTTTAATTAAATATAACATTTTTTTTATAAACCTTACATTTTAATATAAAGTATAATTAGGCAGAGATAAAAAAATTTGAATTTTTTTCCTTTCATATATATATTTTAAAAATATATAATATCGAGTCAATAGGATTGGGTAAGGCAAATTGGTTAGACCAAAGCCCGACACGGTTACAAACTTGGTCAACAACGTTTAATCCAGACCCATCCGATGCTCGTTTCAAGTGCTGCTAATCTACCCAAAGGGACTAGATCCTGGCCTGTTTGGGGCGGATCGAGTATTTTTGTCATCCTTATCCCTAATTTATGAATCGATTGAGGTAGCATAAGAAAAACAAAAAAGCTGAAACATCAATTAAAATTGTAAATTTATAATTCTATGGACTGATAATTGAATTCATTTTAATTATTGGTACTAATCATATTAAATTAATAAATAAGAATAATAATTGTAATATTGGGATGTGATATAAAACAAAGTTTTCTAAATTTAATTTAATTTGAAACAAAAAACTCATAAAACATGACACAATTAAAATTCTTAGAGAATAAAAATAGAGTAATGTTCTTAATTTTATTAAAAAAAATATATTTTTCCCAATTTTGATTCCTAATAAAAAACTAACCAAGATTTCATGTGCGGCTCGGATAACTACTCCCACAAATCGGTAAAAAAATCCTCATATATGTTTGTAAAATATGCATAGTAAGACTCGAACCCCTCACCACCATTATGGAAGGAAGGTGTCCTACCACCTTTGCTAAGAGGTGGTGTGCGAACAAACTGTGTTTTGAATTGATTTGAATTTGACTATAGGAAATTCTTGCAAGTTTATTTTATATATTTTTTAAATGAAATCTAAATAATAATTGTGTCTACAGGTGCCGGTAAATTATTATTTTTTAATTTTAATAAAATCAAATCCACTGTAGATATTAAATATTATAAAATTCAATCCAATATTAGTTATTAATTTAGTATCAATACGGATTCAATAACATAGCAAGACCCCATAATTAATTAATAAATCCATCATTTATTCCAATTTCTTTCTCACAGCTATCTTGCAATCGAATTGTTCATGGGATTCTCGTGACCCAGAGTTCAACTTGATTTCTGTGAGCATATACAATTTGATTATTCATAAATATTTCAATTCATTTTTATTCTCTCTCTTCTCAAATTAAATCAAATAAAGGATGTTGTTATTTTGATCTAAATTTATTTTTGACAATATAATTTTTTTAATCTAATATTAAGTATTATTTGCATATTTGATCTAAAGTGGATTTTGATTTTAGAGTTACGGATTTAAAGGTAAGGTAAAATGTAATAGAGAATAGGCTCATAATTGTGAGTGATATTTCCCCTTATGCATCACATTTGAAAAGATCAAGAACCCAACTCCAAAATACAAACTCAAACTCAAACCTAATTTTTTTTTTTTTTAATCTTAAGTTTTATAAGATCTTAATTTATTAGAGATGTGGGTAAGTCTTCAAAATCAAGATATTATAAAATGTTTATTTTTTCATTTTAGATGATTTATTACAAATACAAAATCTTTTAGTTTTCCCTATTTATAACCTTCTAAGTATTTGAATCAAAATAATAATTTGTATCTTTTAAATTGATTAAAAAAATGAATAGGTATATGCTCAAATTTTAGTCTTCTTTTAAAACAATGCAATTTTAATAATGCTTAATGGTATTGTAAACAAAGACATAAGATTTTTACATGGTAAACCTCTGAAGAGAAAACATCCACGGGTTAGCAACCACCGGTAAAAGCAAAATCCACTAGTAGATAGAACAAATACAATCTCTCAAGTGACCCCTTCACCTAGAAACTACCCTTCTATCCTACTCGATGAATTTGTTGCCACCTTGCTCACCTTTTTGGATCCTCCCGACCCTAGGCAAGACTTCCTTGCTTAGTTAACTGAGTCCTCTCGACTCTTACTAAGACTTCCTTGCTCAAAAATCCGAGGTCTCCTACCTCTTGTCGATACTTCCACTTGTTTAGCTATCCTAGTCCTCCTGACTCTAGCTAGGACTTCCAATTGTTCAAATCAAAGAATCACTCTAAGGTATGAGACTTCCTACCTCTTCACAAGGCAATGATCTAAGTGCTTTTGCAAATGATGCAATCACACACAAATAGACTATGTTGATCAAACACAATCTATGAACATGCAACAAGATAGCTAGATAACACTTTTAAGATCAATCATCAAAACATCTAGACAACCTAAGCATATTATCAACTAAGAACATAGATATGAAAATAGAGAAATTAATTTGAATACAACCTAGTTCTTATAAAATTAAATCAATCTAAAAATCAACACATAAGCACACAAGTACAACATATTTCTAGAATCAATTTCATGAAAATCAAGCATAGCTAAAAATCAATCAAATGAACACAACTCATGCTAAACTTGAAAATAAAAAACAAACCAAAAAATAAAATCAAAATCATCCTAGTCATGCTTCTTAATCAAATAATATCAATCACTAAGAAGATCAAAGAAGAAGATGATTTTACAAAACAAGAATGAAATCTCCAACTGAATATCTGATCACTGTGAAAAATCAAGACATCCTTTGGTTCTGTAAATGCTTGGGGTTTGTATACCTTCTCAAGACACCTAAAAGAGGTTTTTGAATCAAGTGATTCGGAGTAGAATTGAGAAAGTTATCACAAAAATATAAATCAAAAGTTGAAAGAAAAATTTCTACTCTTGTTCTTCAAATCTTCAACTTGTAATGAGTGAGAGGGAATGAGTGTGTTTTTAAGAGAAATAAACCAAATGACCGAAACACCCTCATGCCTTAGAGCCTCCCCGAGATGGTGTGTGGGCATCTCAGGGTAGCAAGGCTCTTGGGCCAAGATGGCCACATGCCATCTCGAGCAAGCACTGGTAGGTTTTAGATTTGTGTTGGCTTGATTCCATGACAAAACACTCTTTGTTTGTATTGCTTAGTTGCTTATGTGGTTCATGATTAGATCAGGCTTCAAAGATGGAAAGCGACTTCGCATGCAAAGTTCGTCTTCAAGAGGATATGTGCTTACTTGGATGCTAAGGTATCAAGATTCTTCTTCCTCTAGCAAGGCGTAGGCCAGCACACACACAATTCATTCATATGTGTCCCGACTTAGTTGTGCATCATTATATGCGCACACACAAACAATTCATACATTTGTGTCCCTACATTGTAATGCATTATTTGGTATAATACATTCACACACTTAAAGTTGAATGCTCATGCATTGGTATAAAAGTAACATGTTTTTAGAAAATGCATGATTGGAGACTATCTCTATGGAGTTTGCATTATTGTGTGAAATATGTCTGTTTGTTTATATGTTTGTATTAAATGGATCTTGAACTTGATTTTAGTCTTAAATTATTCATGATTGAGTTCTGGTCATTTCGGTTACTCATACTATTGATTTCAAGTTCTAAGTCAAAAGATACTACACTTTCAACTCATATTGCATACATTGACTTCATCTTCATATATCGAGTATAATTCTTATTTTCTGGGTTGAGTATCTTATATTTCCATGTCTATGAGGGAGTTCTGGTTTGTAATCTTTAAATCGATTCAAATTCGGAGTTCGGAGGCCAAAGAACGGTCGAAGAACGAGAGAGAAGTGCAAAGGAAGAGGTGCGATGGCACAAGCCATCACTTGGCACCTTCCCGATATGGCGCGTGGCCATCTTGGCCCCAAATCCTTGCTGCCCCGAGATGCCCACGCACCATCTCGGGGAGGCACTAAGGCAAGAGGTCAATTTATTCTTTTGGTTTGTTTCTCTTTAAAACCTTTCCTTCCCTCTTATTCATTAGAAGTTGAGAAAAACGAATTTGAAGAACTAGTGCAGAATTTTTCTCTCAACTTTTTGATTTTTATTTTTGTGATAACTTCTTCATTTATACTCCGAATCACTTGATTCAAAAACCGATTTTGAGTGTATTGAAGAATTATACAAACCCCAAGCATTTCTAGAACCAAAGGATGTCTAGAGGTTTCGTTGTGACCAGATCTTCAGTTCGTGATTTTCATCCTTGTTGGTAAAATCATCTTCTTCGTAGTTTTCTTCTTAGATCTTCTTATTGATTGATGCATTTTGATTAAGAAGCATGACTAAGACGATTTAGACATAATTTTGTGGTTTGTTGATTTGATTTTCAAGTTTAGCTAGATTTGTGATAAGTTGATTGATTTGTGCTAAACTTGATAAACATGAAATTGTTTCTAGAAATCTTTTGTTCTTATGCTTGATTGACTATTTCTAGATTTAATTTCATTTTCTAAGAACTAGGTCTACATTAATTGGTATATTCATTTCATTGATTTGGTTCTTAGTTGATAACATGCTTAGGTTACCTAGATACATTTGTGATTGTTCTTTGAAAGCAAAATCTAGCTATCTGGTTGCATGTCCATAGAATTTGTTGATCATCATTTTCTATGTTGAGTGCTTGTTTTCATTTTACATTCATGATCTCTTAGAAGCCTTGTGAAGAGGTAGGAAGTCTCATATCTTAGAGTGATTCTTTGATTTGAGCAATTGGAAGTCTTAGTTAGAGTCGGGAGGACTTGGATATCTTAGCAAGTGGAAGTCTTGACAAGAGGTGTGAGACCTCGAATTGTTGAGCAAGGAAGTCTCAACTAGAGTTTGGAGGACTCGGATAGTTGAGCAAGAAGTCTTGCCTAGGGTCGGGAGGATCCGGAAAGGTGAGCAAGGAATCTTCCTAGAGACAGGAGGCCTTGGATAGGAAGTCGGCTTAGTAGATCACTAGGTTCAAGGGTAGAGTAAGAGAGATAGCTTGGAGAGCATGTGTTGATTGCTTTAGTGTGTAACTCTTATTTGAAATAGTGGATTTGCTTTTGCCGGTGGTTGTGGCATCAACTCGTGGATGTTTCCTCTTAGGAGGTTTTACCACGTAAATATCTTGTGTTGATTTTTAGCATCTTTAATTTCTTTGCTTAGTTGATTTGTGTCATTTGCTTTGTCATAGATCATTTTGGATATTGTGCTAAGTGTTGCATAAGATTGCTTATGTTTTTAAAGAAGATTAAAATTTGAGCATATACCTATTCACTCCCCCCCCCCCCTCTCTATGTATATTTTACACTATAATTGGTTAAGGGAATTTACAATTGGTATCAGAGCTGGTGTCTAGAAGTAATTAGATAGGTCCATATTATAGTGTTTGTTATTTTTATGCTATGGGTGATTTGTTACTGAAAGGTTCTTCTAGTGCTAGGCTTCCACTATTAAATAGTGGTAACTACTCATTTTGAAAAAGTATGATGAAAGCCTACATTAGATCCATGAGTGATGTGGAAGAGGAAAATGAGTCCTCGGATATTCATGAATATTCTAGAAATTGCGTTGCTCATGTGGCCATATATGAAGGAGGATTTGAGGATAGTAGTGAAGAATCCTCAAGTAGTGAGGAAAGTGAATACTCTTTAGGTAATGAAGATAGTGAATTCTCCTCACATCATTATGAAACAAGCTTAAATGACAAGATCCTTCAACTAACTAGTGAAAATGTCAAGAAGAATGATGAGAACAATAAGTTGAAGTTGATCAATGCCAATTTAGTGGTGATAATCAAAGCTCTTGAAAATGAGAAGAATATCTCTTTGGAGAAGATAAGCAAGCAAAGTGAAGTCATTAAGGAGCATAAAGAAACCATTGAAAAATATTTTTCAAAGATAGAAGAAAGTGCTCAAGTGCTAGATGATTTAGAAGAAGACTTTACTATGAAGTTGTATATCATGGAAGAAGAGAATAAGCAAAAAGAGAATAAAGAGCTTAAAGACAAAATCCTTATTCTATAGAATAACTTGAAAGATAGTAATGAAAAACTAGGAATTTTGAAACAAGAAGTTGAGCAAAGAGATGATTCTCTTGATCGTGCTCAAAGACTTGAAAATGTTCTTAGAGTTAAAATTAGTAAGCATGAGTGTCAAGAGAAGATGCTTAGTGATAAGCTTGATAAGGCTAACAAGATGATAGGTAAGATGTCATCTAGTGCTAGTAAAGTAGAAACTCTCATCAAGATTAGTAAGCATCCTAGTGACAAAACAGGATTAGGTTATGTGAATGAAAAGTTTACACTTTCATCTAACAATTCTACTTTTGTCAAAGCAAATGGTAAAGTGATGTAGGTACTCTCTCTAATGGTGAAGCCATGAATGTAACCGGAGGTGCCACAACATCAACAAGGAGCAACAAAGGAAATTCTCAACAAGGTCAAAGACAAAAATCATCATTTTCTCATACAAAAGACAAAGCATCAAGGAATGGACATCAAAGAGGTAACAATGTGAGAAGGTATACTACTTCAAATGCTCAAGCTAAAGGTAACCCTTTCAAATTTGTACCTATTTGCCATTTTCGTAACATGGTAGGACATATAAGACCTAGATGCTATGAATACATTCGTAAATGCAAATATGAGAATGATTTGTATGATATGTCTTTGATGAATGGTCCTAGTCAATCATCCATGTATGGATCTAGAACTAGACCTAGGAAGACCTTGAAAAACCATGTTGAAAAAAATATTGTTGATGACTTGCTTGTGAAAACACATGTTGTGCCTCATACTACTATGCATAAAAAGGTTGATAATGCTTTGTTTGACTTGTTTGAAAATGTGACTAATAAAGTCAATTTGCATGATAGTAAGCCAAAGAATAAGTCAAAGCATGTTAGTAGTAATGAGAAGCATGGTGTTAAGAAAATTTGGATTAGAAAAGGCTCAACTACTATTTCTTCCAAAACCAAAGACAAAGATAAGAAGAGCTATGAAATTTCTCAACCAACTTCTCAACCAACTTCTCAACCAAAGCTTGCATACTCAAAAGGTAATTTTTCTAAATTTATTTATGTTTGTCATTATTGCAATGTAATTGGTCACATTAGGACTAGATGTTATGGATATATTAGACAATGCAAACTAGAGAATAATATGCATGCTAGTGAGTTTAACAAATCTTCTTTGAAAGATTCTAAACATGATAATGGTTTTGATGTTTTGAAAAATATGCATATTGGTCATGATCATGTGAAGAAACTTACTAGGAAAGTTTGGATTAAAAACCATGATGTGAAAAAGGTTCCTAGTCATTCTTCTAAACATGTTGATATTGATAAATCTTTGAATGTTGTGCATAATAATGATAAACATGTGAAGAAGAATGTCAAGAAGATTTGTATGGATGAGAATGTGAAAAAACATGATGGCCATATATCTTGTATTGATGAAATATTTGTGCATGGCAATAACATTGAGTTTAAAATGAGTGAAATTTTCATGAAGAAGATAGTTGATGATTTATCTTCTAGATTTCATATTGCCATGGGTAATGATCATGATGTTATTTGTGTTGGTTCACCTAAGACCAATATGGTCAAAGGTGAGTGCTCTCATACTTGATTGAGTAGCACATATGAGAATACTTTTTTTTTCATGTTTGATAAGAGTTCTAAGTTTGATGCTTGACTAAGTCATTTGTAATATGCTAGATTTACTATTCAAACTTGGCGTCTCTAGTCAATACATGGACTTAATATTCTCATACTTTCAATATGATGGTCAAAATTTGTTGGTTGACTTTAGAGAAGTCCAATTTTGAAATCTATTTGGTGTAATTTGTTAAGACTTTTGGAGAAAGTCATTTTATATGTTTGTTTGAGTTGAGATGTTTAGTCTTTATTCTCTTGGGAAGACACACCAACAACTTGTTGTCATGAGGACAAACAAGCCAAGAGAGCTCATAAAAAGGGCGAAGACTTTACATTGATGAAAAAGCTTGCTAAGGTATATCTCTACTCTAAAGCTTGCTTTCTTGATTCATCTTTTCAACTCTATGTGCGCATTACATCATGTAGCATGTCATATTAGAGAACTAGTACAGCTTTCATATGGTTCTTGATGACATTTGCTCTCTAAAGATCATTTAGTGATTTGTTAACAATGATCTTATATATGATGTGTGAAATGCTTGTTTGATTGATGAGTGGTATACTTTTGAAAAATATAAGCTTCATATTCAACGAAGGCTACTATATTGAGAAGTAAAGATCTTAAGTAAGTCTCTTTGTATTGCATTTAGATCATGTGCTTTTAAGCCTTAAAAAAAAATTGTTTTAAAAAGTGCACACTTTGCTTCTCTCATATGTTTAGTTTGAGTAAGTTGAGTTTGAAGATATGTGAGTTATGGATGCACCTTGAAGTCTTTTGATTAGTACATTTAAGATGACCTATGGTTAGTATCCATTTTGCTTCGGCAAATATATAGAACTCAACGAGCACCTTCATGAAAAGGGCTACACACTTTGGTTGTGAAGCCACCCAATGTAGGAAAGGGCTACACCATTGTGATGAGTGAAAGCCGTCATGAAGTGTATATTTTTATGTTGAATAAAAAATTCAAAGAAGTGTTGCAAAGAATCAATAAAAAAAAATCTTTGATTCAAAGCCTAAAAAGAAATGGAGGAAGGCTTAAAGGAGTATAGTTGAAAATTGTGATTGCTCGAGTTGAAAAACAGAAATGGGATTACGAGCCACATGCACACACACACTCATGTGTTGAAATCTATTCTCTTAAAAGAAAAATATTTCGGATGATAATCGGTTTGACATTTTATGGAAAAGCTTAGGATGAATAGATGTTAATATGGTTTGCATGTTAATGGTCCAATTACTCCTTTATAAATGTGTTAATAGTAAAATTTGGCCAGGGGTCAAAGAGAAATTTTCCACTATCCTGCCACAAGTCAAAGCCCATAATCGACGTTCATGAAACCCAGGTAGACCATAAAGCTACCCCATATGAGCAGGGAAGGCCGCCCTGGCTTCAAAACTATCAGAAAGCAAGCTATGCGCGACCAGGACGAGCCCCCCACACAAGCATTGGAACCTAGGCTTCTCCAGGCCACCTATCGGGGAACCTCGATTCTTGAAGTCGAGCTCCTCAACCACCCCGTAAAAGCCAGGGGGTCTCCAAGCTCAAGAAACATTTGAAAGAAGCCCGGCTAGCAAAGTAGGCTCCCTCCGGGTTAAGACTTTCAGAGGATAAACTTAACAGTAGTCTTAGACAGAAGCCCACCAACCTCTCCAGAAGCCCGCTGTCCCTGCTGGGCATGAAAGAGGAATCATGCCTAAATCTACACTACCCCGGCTACCTCCCAGGAATGTCTACAAAGACACCTCAAGCTCCCAAGGGTCAGGGAAAATACATCCCAAGCTTCTAAGAACAGAGTCGAAGCATGGATCTACCTCTCTCTATGAGACGACAAACAATTAGCTCGATGACTTCCATGAAAAACCATGTCGCGATAACATACAAGATCATATCTATGTGATAACAAACATTAATTCCGTATACGTGTGAGTCAAGAGTTTAATTCCTGAAAGGAAACAAACTCATTTTCGTTAACAATATTATTGACGTCGATATCTAGATTATGCCAGAAAAGCCAACAAGGACTGGATTTTGGCTATTGATTCAAAGAGAAAGAGATGCATAGAGAGTAACAAAGACAAGGTTTACGTGGTAAAACTCCGATGGTCGGAGAAACATCCACGGGTGGTTGAAAGATCAACCAAGCCAAAATCCACTAAGAGAATAAGATGTTTTTACAAGCTCTCGATCTCACTTTTTCTCTCTGTATTATTTGTGATTACTGTATGCTATATTGCCTATCTCTTTTCGAACCAGATTATGAGTCTATTTATATGCTTATAGAACCCTAATCTGCTTTGTACAAGTAATACAAGATATTTGTATTTAATTGTGATTTGGTTACTTGCTTGAGGTTGATTTGTCTTCTTTCTTGTTTCGGAGTCTCTTATGGAAATTGAGTGGGATTCTAGTAATGTAGTTCAATTTGACTTGTTTCCTTATAAGAATGTAGTCTTCGAAAAGAAATCAAGTTGTTTCCTGATTGGGGGACTCTCCTAACTTAAAGGTCCATTATTTGGGATTCCTTCATGACGGATATCTTCGCGTATTTAATAACTTAACCCGTATGATAAGTTCTTATTCGAGTTGTATTTATTCCCGAGTAATAATGATACCTGATGGTCCCGAGTAGTGCCATTTGAGCCCGAGTGGAAGCGTTGTTTTAACCAGTCCTGAGTGTCGTTAACTGATCCCGAGTAGGTCTTTATTCAGTATATGCTTACTCGGGCTTTCTTCTCTTTAATGATGCCTTGTAGGATATTTCCCGGATGGCCATTTAAGCATCAACTTGGCTATTTTTTCCTTCCTGTCAATGATGTGTATGCTTGGTAAAATTTACATACAACAATACCCCCTTAAAATATTTTTGCCGAGAAGATTTTATTTCGGGCAAGAATATTATAATCATTTTGATTTTCTTTCGTCAGAAAAACCGTCTTGCCATAATGATGTATTTTAATGGTGACTCTGTAATTTCGATTCGCTTTGTCACGCAAGATCTTAAATGATAGCGACGTTTCAAAGTTTTGACGGTTGAGGGCTACTTCTTGTCTTGACACGTGTCCCTTGTCTTTTCGTTTTTCAATATTATTTATGAGAAATGATTTTTACATTTCCCCAAACGCCGCTTACGCCATCTGGTTTCGTCATAAAACTTTTTCCCGCTTTGAAATCCTAGGGTTTCGTGCCGTCTCTCCTTTAAATTCTTCATTGAGAGACTGTTGGTTTATTCTTAAAAATCCAGCAGAAATCTCTTTAAACTCAGATTTCGTCATCCAGACGTTTGAGATTCTCCGCTTTGAAGATCTTGCATCGGTCTCAATTCAAGGTTAGTTTTAATGGGGCCATCTTCCGTCATCGTCTCTTTAAAATTGCTTTTGATGCATTAGAGCATGGGGATTTCCAGTTAGTATCTTGCATTAAACGATTACTGGGGGATATCCCAATAGATGAACCTCCATTTTTAGAGGTTGATGTTTCTGGGCTTCACCCTGACGTCACTTTCAGCCCCGTATCGAGGTCTCCATCTAGTTCTGATTCTGATATTTCTGATCACAGGGTATCTTCTCGGAAGATAGGTAAACATCAAAGCACAAGCAAGGTATACAAGCACGGTTTGAGCAGCGTTCAGACTGGGGAACAAACTGTTAACGAGGGCAACACTGATGTACACAGGGCGTCTCGCCTTTCGTTTTCTGACACTCGCCCGAGTGGCTTTGATATTGAACCGAACGTGATTGGGCCAGTTGAGATAGAAAAATACCACTCCTGATTCGATTTGCCCGACTCAGTCACTTTGGTTCCTGCGGGGAATAGAGCCGTATGGAATCCTCCTGAGGGGATGATCGTGATTTATGGATCGATGCTTTTCTGCGGCGTCACACTTCCCCTTCAGCCTTTTATTGCCCGATTTTTAGCTAAAGCGGGGATAGCCCCAACTCACTTGGCCCCGAATAGTTACAAAGTTTTGATGTGCATGTGGCACATGTTCAGCCGAATGAACCTTTCACCGCCTTCCCTGAATGAAATCAGACGTTTCTTTACGCTAAGGCAGGTTAGTAAAACGGGGACCTATTTTCTTGAGTCTACTCCTACGGACGGTTGGGTCCCTAAAGAAGTGAAGGTGAATCGGGGGGTCGAGGCTTCTGATGACTAGAAAAAGAAGGGCTTTATATGGGGATTCCCCACGTCCAACAAGTTTTGGAAGAACAGTTGGTTTTTTGCTTACAGGGCTCTCGGGCTCAATGTCACTGTTCGGTCTGGGGATTCTTGAATGGTGTTGAATGTTCCCGGCTTCTTCTGTTCCCCCGAAGCGTGGAACAAGAAAACAATTGATTATAACGATTCAGAGCTGAAGAGGCTGACTCGGGCAGCTATCCGTACTCTGGAAAAGTGAAGCAAGAGCTATCTTTTCAAAGAGGACGACTTGATCAAGCTCGGCTTCTTTAGACAGGTTTCGGGCCATCGCAGGCGCTGTTAGTAACCCAGCGCCCTTTCTCCAGTGTTTCTCCATTTTTCCATTTCCTTTTCAAACTTTTTTTTTTTTAGTGTTCGATACTGACGTTGTCTGCGATCTTTAGGCTCGTCAGGTGAAGGCGATTCTTCAAGCAAGTAGGAAGGAGGCTTCCCGTCAGGGCGATGAGGGTATTGCTCCACCCGAGCCTGATAAGGAAATTGATACTGCTGAGCAAATTCCCGAGTGCGTTGATCGGGGTGCTCAGCCTTCTGCTCAGGATCTCGCTGGTTCAAGTGGCCAAGGTGAGCCGACTGTGACACAACTGCCTAAAAATAGGGAGAGGCAGTGTGAGAGTCCAAGTGAAGAGCCTGTTAGACTGTTTGAAGCTGGTGATGGTGGTAATGTCTTGACGGATCAAATGCCTGTCATTGCCGAGCTTTTTGAGTCTTTTCGGGATGATTTGCTGGAAAATCTTGCTACTGATCTCTTCCACCGTTCTCGGGGTGAGAAACGAAAGGCAGTTAGTTCACCTCCTCATCCTCTCAAAGTTCCTCGGGTAGTCACATTCATTGACTCCAGCGACTAAGATGTTACGGATGAGATTGCCCCGAGTGTAGGTGCTGGAGTATCGGCATATGCAGTCACTTCAGGTCCAAGTAGGGCCTCTTTTACCCCCGAGGTTGGAGATATGGGGGCTGAACCTTCGGGCTTCCCTCTCCATCCCTAGAGCCAAATAGAACTTCTCCTATCCCCGAGTCTGGAAATCTGGGAACTCAACCCTCGGGGGTTCCCTTATCCCTTTCTCCAAAAGATATGCTCCAAGAGATGTCCTCTGGTCAGGCTTATATCGGGGAAGACCGCTGGAGCTATTTAAGAGATGGTTCACTACCCGAACGTCTCCAAAACATTTTCAACGGTGCATCTTATGTAAGTTCAGCTAATTCTGACTCCTTTACTGTTTTGCCTTTGTTTGATTTCTAAGTATATTCTTTTGCAGATGGTGGCCGAATTTGCTGAGCTTGTTCAGACGCAGCAATGTCAGGCTGATCGGATAAAGTGTCTAGAGGCTCAGCTGAAGGAGAGTGATGAGGGTCGTGCTCGAGCTGAGCAGGCTTACCAGCAAGAGGTCGGTTCTGTGCAGATATTTGCCTACAATTGCCTGGCAAAGAAGGTTGAAGCTGAAGACAAGGCATCTTTGGCAGAGGAGAAGGTTGTATCGCTTCAAAACCTTCTTTCTTCTACTGAAGAGTCTATGCTCAAGGCGGAGCAGGAGGCGGAGCAGACGAAGTCGGCATACATCCAAAAAATCGATGATTTGGAGCGCCAAGTGCTGACAACTGAATCCCTTTCCCAAGAGGCCAGGTTGGAGCTGGAAGTCCAAGGGGTGGATCATTTTAAAAGATCCCCTGCTTACGATGCCCTACTTCTTCGGGAATTTCAACGTGGGCTAGTTTCAGCCAACGAATTCTTTAAAGTAAAGAGTAAGGCAACCGAGAAGGCCCGTGTTAACTGGGAGCTGTCAATCAAACACCATGTGGACCGGTCCTTGGAATCTCTTCGGATTCAGATAAAGGAATGGAGAGCCTACTGCCGTAGTCAAGTCAAGGAGCCCCATCCTATGAATTTAGAGATTCCGTCCGAGCACTCTCTCTCGACCTTTTACGCAAGTCGAGAGTCTGTAGAGGGTGTAGTCAAGGATGTTGGGCCAACCCCGGGTAAAGATTACAGCCAATGGAGGGAAGATATTATTGATGATTTCACTTGGCCGTCTAATGAGAGCCTGCTTCGTGAATACGAGATGGTGCCAGACCCGAGTATTGGCAAAGGCTCGAAATCCTCGCAACCTTAATTTTGTAGATTTGTAGAAGATTCTGATTCTGATTCTTTATTTTTTACTTGTGTAAAGAATCATTTCTTTGAACTGTAACCATCCTTTTTAAGAGCAATAGAATTCGATTTTCTGAGTTGAATGGTTTCAGTCTTTATTTTTGTTACCGGAGGTTGTATTAAACTGGTGATGGTCGGATAACTTAACCGAGTATCTTATTAAACTGGTTGTTATCCAAATAACTTCAATTGCCAAGTATCTTATTAATTTGGCCGGTGGTCAGGTAACTTAACCGAGTATCTTATTAAACCGGTTGTTACCCGAATAACTTCAATTGCCAAGTATCTTATTAAACTGGCTGGTGGTCGGGTAACTTAACCGAGTATCTTATTAAACCGGTTGTTACCCGAATAACTTCAATTGCCAAGTATCTTATTAAACTGGTTAGTGGTCGGGTAACTTAACCGAGTATCTTATTAAACCGGTTGTTACCCGAATAACTTCAATTGCCAAGTATCTTTTTAAACTGGCTGGTGGTCGGGTAACTTAACCGAGTATCTTATTAAACTGGTTGTTACCCGAATAACTTCAATTGCCAAGTATCTTATTAAACTGGCTAGTGGTCGGGTAACTTAACCGAGTATCTTATTAAACTGGCTGGTGGTCGGGTAACTTAACCGAGTATCTTATTAAACCGGTTGTTACCCGAATAACTTCAATTGCCAAGTATCTTATTAAACTGGCTGGTGGTCGGGTAACTTAACCGAGTATCTTATTAAACCGGTTGTTACCCGAATAACTTCAATTGCCAAGTATCTTATTAAACTGGCTGGTGGTCGGGTAACTTAACCGAGTATCTTATTAAACCGGTTGTTACCCGAATAACTTCAATTGCCAAGTATCTTATTAAACTGGCTTCTTTATTATTAACCGAGTCATCTTGAAACAAGAAAGTTTGCACTTATGTTTCGTACCCGGTTGCTACCTGAACGTTATATCAAGGTTCACCATGATTATACGTTCGAGTCCTTAGGCAATACCAAGGACGTCTCCCTAGTTTTTATGCTCAAGGGTTTGCCGAATCGTTGAGCTTTTTTTTTTAAAAAAAAAAGTTGCTTCAACACAGCTACGCATTTCACCGGAATTTCCCCCGATAGCATCCTGAACATTTTTCCAGTTTGGTGCATCGGGTTTGCCTTTTTGCGAAGGTCATTTTGACCCTGCTCAGCTGGCATGCTCCTACAAGCTTCTCCGCCCTTTCGGGATTTGATGGTCCCGAGAATTCTATTTGCATGTTCTTATTATCATGCTCTTCTTCCATTTGTTCTAATTATCATATGCTTTTTGGAAATCTCGAGCTAAGTGCTTTCCTTTTGGAAATTCCTAGTTTTATTTATTACCCTCCATTGGGTCGAGCAATCCAATAAGCTCCATGGCCAGCTATCCCCTCGATCTTGTATGGACCTTCCCATTTGTCAGCCAGGGATCCCGCGACTCTATTCTTTGTGTTCAGTGACACCTTCCTGAGCACCAGGTCTCCAACTGAAATTTCCTGATCCGAACACAAGAGTTGTAGTGGTGAGCCACTCTTTGTTGATAAGCTGTATTTCTTATTCGGTACTTTTCCCTTTTTTCTTCTAGCTCATCCAAACTTTGTAGCAGTGTATCAATATTTTGTTCTTCATCGTATAGCCTGACCCGGGGGACGCATACGATGTTTCTATAGGGATGACAGCTTCTGTTCCGAATGCTAGGCTGAACGGAGTTTCTCCTATTGAAGTCCTTGCTGTCGTCCGATATGCCCATAATACTTCAGGAAGCTTTTCAACCCATCTTCCTTTTTTATCATCTAATTTTGCTTTGATAGTGTGCTTGATAATTTTATTTACTGTTTCTACTTGCCTGTTTGTTTGTGGATAAGCTGGTGTTGCATAGTAGTTAGCAATATGATACTTCTCGCACAATTGTCTAAACCTTTGGTTATCAAACTGAGTGCCATTGTCGGTGATTATAGTGTCCAGAATTCCAAACCTATAAAGTATGTTTTTCTTTACAAAATTTATGGTGTTAGCATCCGTGATATGCACCAACGCTTCAGCTTCGGCCCATTTTATGAAATAATCGACATCTACTATGGCGTGCTTCGCTCCACCCCCTGTTCCAGCTGGCATTGGCCGGATCAGGTCCTAAGCCCCACATGGCGAATGGCCACGGGCCAGTGAGATTTCTGAGCTTTTCTGGGGGTTGTCGGATATCGTTGGCAATTCTTTGACAGGTATTGCAACTTTCTGACCATTGTTGTGCATCTGAGAAAAGTGTAGGCCAATTATAGCCTTGCCTGAGTACCTTATGCGCCAGACTCCTACCCCCAGTGTGGTTCCCGCAAACTCCTCCGTGGATCTCTTGAAGGTACTCTATGTGCATCTTCTTTCGGTATACATCTCTGGAGAGCTCGAGAGTAAAATTCTCCTCCGATCATGGTATACCTAGTCGATCGATACCTGATGCGCTTTGCTAATACCGGATCTTCCAGGAGTATGCCTTTTACCAGAAACCTTCTCAGCCAGACCACCCAACCGTCTTGCGGTGTTCAGATTTCTTAAATTTCCAAATGCTTAAGTTCATCCGTACTCGGTTTAAGGAGGTGTGCAACTGGAATAATTTTTTGGTCTAATTAAGGTTGTTGCTGATTCTAATTTAGATAAAGCGTCTGCCTTTTCATTTTCTTCTCTGGGGATCTGAGTGATCTTGTATTCATTAAATTTTTGGGAGGAGCTGTTTTGCAATGTCATGGTAAGCGACCATTCCTTCATCTTTAGCCTGGTATTCATCCATAACCTGGTTGACAACTACATGTGAATTGCTGAATATCTCCACTTCATTTGCCCCAAGAGCTATGCAGACTGAGTCCAGCTAATAATGCCTCATATTCGGCCTGATTATAGGTTGCTTTGAAATCAAATCTCATGGCATATTCAACATCATCTCCTACTGGGGTACGAACTACGATCCCTGCCCTGCTGCCATGAGTGTTTGAAGAACCATCAACAAAATTTCCATGGGAAACTTTTATCCAACAGTCTTTTTGCTTCCAGGTTTGGTTCTGTGAACTCGGCTATGAAGTCTGCCACTACTTGTCCTTTGAGGGAAGTTCTGGGGACATAATGAATATCGAATTCACTCAACTCGATTGCCTATTTAGTAAGTCTTTCTGATATCTCTGGTTTTTGTAAGATTTGTCTTAATGGGCAATTGGTGAGAACCTGGATCGTATGAGCCTGAAAGTATGGTCTCAGGTTTTTTTGCTGCTAAAACCAATGCTAAGGCTATCTTCTCTGCCTCTGAGTATCTGGTCTCGGCCGGTAGGAGTGTCTTGCTTGTATAATACACTGGTTTCTACACTCCATCTTCTGTCCTGACTAGAACTGAACTTGCTGCAAGCTCGGTTATTGACAGATACAACTGAAGTATTTTCCTTTTTTGTGGTTTTAAGAGGATGGGAGCTTGCCCCAAGTATTCTTTTATTTCTAAGAATGCCTGCTCGCACTCTTTATTCCACTCCAGGCCTTTCCCTTTTTTGATTACTTTGAAGAAAGGCGCGCACCTGTCTGTAGCATTTGAGATAAATCTTCCCAAGGAGGCTAAACACCCTGTTAAGCGCTGTACCTCTTTCAATGTTTTAGGTGAAGTCATTTGTTGCAAAGCCTGGATCTTCTCTGGATTAACTTCGATTCCTCTTTGATGGACTTGAAAACCCAAGAATCTTCCCGAGTGGACTCCGAATAAACATTTGTATGGGTTCAATTTCATCTGATATCTTCTTAATACATCAAATGTCTCTCGGAGGTCGCGGGCATGGTCATCTGCTGAGACGCTTTTAGTCAACATGTCATCAATGTACACTTCCATGTTCCTTCCCATTTGTCGAGTGAAGATCTTGTTGACCAACCTTTGGTACGTGGCTCCTGCATTTTTTAAACAGAAGGGCATTACTGTGTAGCAATATAAACCCTGATCTGTTGTGAAAGCTGTTTTTTCTTTATCAGCTTTGTTCATCCGGATCTGATTGTATCCCGAGTAAGCATCCATGAAGCTGAGCAGTTCATGACCTGCTGTGGCATCCACCAGCTGATCTATTCTTGGGGGTGGGAAGCTGTCCTTTGGACATGCCTTGTGTAGATCCGTGAAATCTACGCACATCCTCCAATGTCCATTTTTCTTCTGGACGAGGACTACGTTGGCGACCCACTGAGGGTAGCTGACTTCTCTGATTGATCCCGTCGCTAGTAGCTTTTCCACCTCTTGTTTGATTGTTTGAATTCTTTCAGGATTGAACGATCTTCTCTTTTGTACTACCGATTTGGCATTCGGGCTAACTGCAAGGTGGTGGGATATTATTCGGGCATCTATTCCGATCATATCTTCGTGACTCCAGGCGAATACATCTTTGTATTCTATGAGCAAATTAGTCAATTCTCGCTTGATTTTTTCTTCCAAGTTGGCCCTGATCTTGATTTTCCTATCCGGTTTGTCTTATTCGAGTAGTATTTCAACCACTTCTGTCTTGTATTCATTCGAGCCCTCCTTTGGATCTAGTTCGAATGCCAGAGATTCTTCACACTCATTTGGCTGCATTATGGTGCACACTTGTTCGGCATCATGCTTGTTTCTGTATACCGACAGATTTGCTCTTCGGGCCATCTCTTGGGATCCCTTGACTATCCCAACCCCTTGTTCTGTTTGGAACTTGATCATTAATGCGTAAGTGACCATCACGGCTCTTGTTTTATTCAGGAATAGCTGACCCAATAACGTATTATATGGCCAATTATCCAAATCAACTACCACGAAGTCGAGCAGGACAGTCCTCTAGCATGGTGCCCTTCCGATCTTCACAGGTAATTTGACCGTCCCGAGTGACCTGACCTCTATTCCCCCAAATCCTCTTAACGGAGTATGGAAAGGCTGTAAATCTTTTCGGTCCAATCTTAGCTGATCGTATACAGCTAAGCTTAAGATGTCTGCTGAACTTCCATTATCTATTAAAATTCTCTGGACTTCCCTATGGCCAATCCGGGCACTTATAACCAAAGCGTCATTAGGTCGAACATGGACGCTGTGGGAATCTGCCTCTGTAAAGACTATCGGGTCCCACCCTTTCTTTACCCTCTTCGGGTCTGGTTCAACCGAATTCAAGTCGAAGTTATTCCTGGCTTCTATTGCTTCTCGGACTTCCTGAGTCCGTTCTCGGTTGTTCCTCCCAGTAGAAGGTCCTCCGAAGATTGTATGTATTACTTGATTAGCTTCGGGGCTGGCTCTTCGGTTTTGACCAAGGTTGTGATCAGCCTTGGCTTTCTTGACTTCTGATCTCTCGTCTTTTTTTAAGATTACATCCCGCAGGTGCCCTTCCCGAATAAGGGTTTCTATGTAATCTCTGAGCTGAAAACACTTCAAAGTTTCATGCCTGGTCTCTTTATGAAACCTGCCCCTTGGATTCGGTATTCCTCTTTTCGGGCTTTCCTTTATGCATATAGCTTCCTCCTGTAGCTAACTCTTCTTCCTCGGCCAGAGCATATCCTCCCACCATATCCATCATGTCGGCATACCTTGTCAGCTGTGCTCTTCTCAAATCGAAGGATAATCGTCCATTCTGCAAGTTATTGGTGAAGGCAGCAATAATGGCTTCATCATTAGCGCTTCCAATCTTTGATACTGCTTGGCCAAACCGGCCCAAGTATTTTTTTAATGACTCGTCCTTCCCCTATTTTATTTGAGAGAGGTAGGCCACCGACTTCTTTCTGTGAACGTTGCTCAGGAATTGCCTTGAGAAGCTCCCTCTCAACTTGCTGAAATTTCGATGCTTGCCGGGGGTAGTCTTCCGAACCATCTTGAGCCTGTGTCCCCTAATGTTTGTGGAAAGTTGAGACACAATAGGGGGTTACTAAGGCATATTGAGCCATGACACTTTTATAGCGTCTAACGTGCTCCTTTGGATCTGTATCTTTTTTGAATTGTTCCACATGCCGCATCCTGAATCTTTCTGGGAAAGTGGTCCACAAAATTTCCTTGGTAAATGGACTGCCGGAGTCATCGTCGGATAGATCATTGCAACCGTAACGTCTGACAATTGCCTTCATCTGTCGCCTATTATTCTCTACTTCTTGAGTTAGGCTCCGGATTGTAATATCTCTGTCCCCTACCGGGCTTCCTTGACGGTTGAACCGTTGAATGACTGTTATTCTTTCCTCAGATTCTTCACTCTGATGCCGGAACCCTCGTGTGACTCCATGATGACGTTTATGATGGTGTTGATCGCCGTCTTCTGATGATGATCGTCCTCTGCACCGATCGTATTTATGATGTCTGGCACGTACTGTTTGATTGCGATCCAGCTTTTGGTGATTCTCCTCCTCTAGTGTTTTCTGTCCAACTGGATTGATTGGGGAAGAGTTCCTTTTGGTTTCTGGCATAGTTATTCCTGGTCCTACCACCATTGAACGGAGCCTCGCGGGTGGAGGATTGGGAGTATGCGCTCATGCGGCCAGTAGGTCAATCCCTTCCTTTGCTGCGTCCGTCACCAATTGCTGCAGGGCCTCTTGGAAACTCAGCGGAAGATCTCTGCTGGTTGGAGAAACTTGCTGGATCCCTGCCAGGTGCGCAGGTTGGTTTTCTGTGTTTGTTTCAGGATTTTGTGACGTATTGCTAGTATGGAAATCGCCTGGTGATCTTTGGCCATTCCCTGAACTACTTCTGCTTCCAGCCATTGCTTTCTAACAAGTTCGGAGGTTCAAACCCTCCTTCTAGCGCCAATTGTTGACGTCGATTTCTGGATTATGCCAGAAAAGCCAACAAGGACTGGATTTTGGCTATTGATTTAAAGAGAAAGAGATGCAGAGAGAGTAACAAAGACAAGGTTTACGTGGTAAAACTCCGATGGTCGGAGAAACATCCACGGGTGGTTGAAAGATCAACCAAGCCAAAATCCACTAAGAGAATAAGATGTTTTTACAAGCTCTCGATCTCATTTTTTCTCTCTGTATTATTTGTGATTACTGTATGCTATATTGCCTATCTCTTTTCGAACCAGATTATAGGTCTATTTATATGCTTATAGAACCCTAATCTGCTTTGTACAAGTAATACAAGATATTTGTATTTAATTGTGATTTGGTTACTTGCTTGAGGTTGATTTGTCTTCTTTCCTGTTTCGGAGTCTCTTATGGAAATTGAGTGGGATTCTAGTAATGTAGTTCAATTTGACTTGTTTCCTTATAAGAATGTAGTCTTCGAAAAGAAATCAAGTTGTTTCCTGATTGGGGGACTCTTCTAACTTAAAGGTCCATTATTAAGGATTCCTTCATGACGGATATCTTCGCGTATTTAATGACTTAACCCGTATGATAAGTTCTTATTCGAGTTGTATTTATTCCCGAGTAAGAATGATGCCTGATGGTCCCGAGTAGAGCCGTTTGAGCCCGAGTGGAAGCGTTGTTTTAACCAGTCTCGAGTGTTGTTAATTGATCCCGAGTAGGTCTTTATTCAGTATATGCTTACTCGGGCTTTCTCCTCTTTAACGATGCCTTGTAGGATATTTCCCGGATGCCCATTTAAGCATCCACCTGGCTATTTTTTCCTTCCTGTCAATGACGTGTATGCTTGGTAAAATTTACATACAACAAATATCATCGTTTCCGCTATTTACTCAGGGTCAACAACTTTTAAGTACAGGCTCCAGCCCGATAAAGAGAAAACAGATTCGTAGGATCGTGGCGGGATATCAGCGAATTCAAACCTACTTGGACCAGATATAAATAGGGCCTAGCATGACCCAGAATATATATACGAAAAAAGAGAAGTAGAATTAGATGAAAAACAAAAGGAGAACGACAGATAGAAGAAAAGAAAAGAAGAGGGAAATGCCTAAATTCTGTGTTCAGAACACGACCACCTTCGTTTCCACAATTAGACACGCACAAAGTTTCCACCTCTCTAGATTCTAGAGAGACTATGAGCTTATGAGAGAGTGATCTGTATATTGAAGCAAGTAATCAATAAAAGCTCCCATTTGTATTATTGCAATCTAGCCTCTCGTTTACCTCTAAACAGGTCAGGTATCAACGGTTTCGACCCCGGCCACCACTTCCGTGGTAGTGGTCTCGCGGGTGTTAGTAGGAATTTCTCATCCAGAGCAAATTTCCCGTTAACAATTTCTGGCACCGTCTTTGGGGAACCCTCACACCACCATCTTTATATTCAAAAGATTTTTATTTTACA